>CM061541.1:88631949-91539449 GCA_030864215.1 Capsicum pubescens | reverse complement strand
CGATCCGGTTAAGATGACAAAAATTATGAAAAAAAAAAAGTTGCAGAAAAAACATTCTCCAAAGGAAACAAAAATTTAAAAAGGGACAGAGAAGAAAAGAAAAGCTCAAGAAATTGAAGTTTTGAGTAGTAAGGTTGATGAGGAAGTGCAGAATTCTTTTGCTGACGATTCTCAAGAAGATAGTGATGAAGAGGTATTTTTTCTTTGGTGTAAATGTATTTTTTAAGTAAATGTATTTTGCTATAAGTTTAGATGTTACTAAAGTTGTAAGTTATATGTATTTTTTGAAATACTGAATATGTATTTTATGTTTTTGATGATATGTGGAGGGCAAATTTAGTAGAAAACATATTTGTGAAGATGATAGGATAATTGTGAAAATATACTGTTAATAAATAGGTTAATACTCATGAACAAGTTTTTTTGCTATATGTATTTTTATATATTTAGTATGTATTTTTTTAAGAATTTGTTATATTTTGAACTGATAAAATACATATGCATGTTACTTTTAGTTTAACTACCATATCCGTATATTCGCTATAGGGTATGCCATTGGCTATATGTATTTTTGGCTTACTTGATATATTTTTTTTTCAGTCGTGGTTGTATTTTTACCATAATTAATTTATATTTTTTAGTGTTGGTTGTATTTTTAGCATACTTGATTTGTATTTTTTAGTGTTGCTTGTAATTTTGATTATATGTGATATGTTTTTTTTAGTGTTGGTTGCATGTTATATTTTTTTTTTGTATGCTTGAATTTTGTTTACAGATTAAGAAGTGGTAGTTTTACTTTGTATAGGTTATGCGGGACGAAATATTCATAGTCAGAAAACTTCCAAGATTTGCACCACACATGTACTCGTACAGTGACAAAGATATTTATGGAAGCATACGCGCAATTTTAAACAAGGAACAGTTTAAAAACTTTTGCGACAATAATATTTTTGGTTATTTTATGAAGAAGCAGCAATGTGTAGTGAAAGCACAATTGTGCAGATGCGTTATGACGCTTGAGGTGAATGGTAGTTCTTTTTCTGAGATTCTGATTTGTGCTAATGACACCTTTCTTAATTTTACTCCCAGGGAATTTGCTATCATAACTGGATTGAATTGTGTGTCAAATAGATATGATTTTATTTTTGACGAGGGTGTACCAAATAGGATGGTTGAGAAGTATTTCAATGGGGCAGAAATTATACAGAAAAGGCAACTATTTCTAGCATTCACGGAGAAAGTATGGGGGGAGAACAATGATGAAGATGCTGAGAAATTTGCAATCCTGTATTTCCTTCATTCATTTGTGTTATCTAATGTTAAAACTGTGGTTATACCTTGTCTTCATTTCGATTTGGTCGATAGTGGAAGATATAAGGATTTTTCGTGGGGTTCTTTATCTTTTGAAGATCTGGCCAGAAGTTTGAACAACCGGTTGAAAGATGGTGGTCAATTTTATTTGATTCAGGGAATGCCACTGGCTATTCAAGTGTGGCTTTACGAGTGTTGTTCTAATGTCCCACCTAAGATTGCATCGAAGGTTGATAATCGGATTCCCCGATTATTAAATTGGAAGACAATTGCACCTCGTCCACGCTTTGAGTTTTTGATGAATGCTATGTTCAATGACAATGGCAAGGTTTGTTGTTACTAAATACATATGTATTCATATGTAATTTACAGTATACATATATATATATTTTCATTTACAATTGTTTAACTGATTATTTACCTATTATTCTAGGTTGTCTTTAAGAACATACATCCAACGAAAAAGGAGTTGGCAAAATTGCAAATACCAAAGAAGGATGCAATACAACATGAACGTTCTGTTGATTCTGATGACGACTTCTAGGATCCACCACCAAGAAAGATCAACAAACATTCAAAGAAGAAACAGAAGGTTGATTCATCAACACCAGTAGCGAAGAAATCTTTAAGGAAAAAGCAAGTAAACGAGCATACCCAAACGAGGACACCAACTCCTCGTGCTGCAAAGGGTGATGGAATGAAGACACCAGTTTTCAAGTCAATTCCAACACGACAGGCATCTTCTTCAAAAATGAAGAAAAGAAAGCAAACAACTCGGGTTATTTTTCCTCAGGTACAGTCAAAGCCAGATATTCATGTAGAGGAAGTAGCCGTCTCAAAGCCTGAGAGTCATGTTGAGAAACAAACCTTTATTTCTAAGAAAGATTTTGATGCATTCCGCGATGAGGTAATTGATTTTTTGGCAAATATTTATTTTACATGGAAAAAACTTTGTTTATTGATTTTGTATCAAAACAGATTCGTCGCGAGTTTAAAGAAATTCGTGGACTAATGAGAAAAAAATTCAAAAAGATGAAGAAAGCATTTGCTCAAAGCAAGGTAAATTTTTCTTTGAAAATCTTAGTTGATTTGAATATGTATACTTATTGGACTGCCTTATACAAATACAGCATAATAACTCATTATGTTATTTGACTTAATTTTTTCAGGATCAGGTTGTAGATATAAAAGCTGATAAATCAAATGTTGATGAGGGAGGGTTAGAGTAATCTGGATAACATTTCAGTCCTGATGTTGCTAGCTCCTTTTTCGTTGGCTGTATGTTCATAAAGATAACCTAGAATAATAGGTAAATAATATATGTTAAAGAATCAGTTAAACAATTGTAAATGAAAATGTATATATGTATACTGTAAATTACATATGAATACATATGTATTTAGTAACAACAAACCTTGCCATTGTCATTGAGCATAACATTCATCAAAAACTCAAAGCGTGGACGAGGTGCAATCATCTTCCAATTTAATAATCAGGGAATCCGATTATCAACCTTCGATGCAATCTTTGGTGGGACATTAGAACAACACTCGTAAAGCCACACTTGAATAGCCAGTGACATTTCCTGAATCAAATAAAATTGACCACCAGCTTTCAATCGGTTGTTCAAACTTCTGGCCAGATCTTCAAAAGATAAAGACCCCCATGAAAAATCCTTATATCTTCCACTATCGACCAAATCGAAATGAAGACGAGGTATAACCACAGTTTCAACATTAGATAACACAAATGAATGCAGAAAATACAGGATTGCAAATTTCTCAGCATCCTCATCATTGTTCTCCCCCCATACTTTCTCCGTGAATGCTAGAAATAGTTGCCTTTTCTGTATAATTTCTGCCCCATTGAAATACTTCTCAACCATCCTATTCGGTACACCCTCATCAAAAATAAAGTCATATCTATTTGACACACAATTCAATCTAGTTATGATAGCAAATTCCCTGTGAGTAAAATTAAGAAAGGTGCCATTAGCACAAATCAGAATCCCAGAAGAAGAACTACCCTTCACCTCAAGCGTCATAACGCATCTGCACAACTGTGCTTGCACTACACATTGCTGCTTCTTCATAAAATAACCAAAAATATTATTATCGCAAAAGTTTTTAAACTGTTCCTTGTTTAAAATTGCGCGTATGCTTTCATAAATATCTTTGTCACTGTACGAGCACATGTGTGGTGCAAATCTTGGAAGTTTTCTGTCTATGAATATTTCGTCCCGCATAACCTATACAAAGTAAAACTACCATTTCTTAATCTGTTTACAAAATTCAAGCATACAAAAAAAAAATATAACATGCAACCAACACTAAAAAAAACATATCACATATAATCAAAATTACAAGCAACACTAAAAAATACAAATCAAGTATGCTAAAAATACAACCACCACTGAAAAATATAAATTAATTATGGTAAAAATACAAGCAAGACTGAAAAAACATATCAAGTAAGCCAAAAATACATATAGCCAATGGCATACCCTATAGCGAATATACTGATATGGTAGTTAAACTAAAAGTAACATGCATATGTATTTTATCAGTGCAAAATATAAAAAATTCTTAAAAAAATACATATTAAATATATAAAAATACATATAGCAAAAAAACCCTGTTCATGAGTATTAATCTATTTATTAACAATATATTTTCACAATTATCCTATCATCTTCACAAATATGTTTTCTACTAAATTTGCTCTCCACATATCATCAAAAACATAAAATACATATTCAGTATTTCAAAAAATACATATAACTTACAACTTTAGTAACATCTAAACTTATAGCAAAATACATTTGCTTAAAAAATATATTTACACCAAAAAAAAAAATACCTCTTCATCACTATCTTCTTGAGAATCGTCAGCAAAATAATTCTGCACTTCCTTATCAACCTTACTACTCAAAACTTCAATTTCTTGAGCTTTTCTTTTCTTCTTTGTCCCTTTTTTATTTTTTATTTCCTTTGGAGAATGCTTTTTTTGCAACCTTTTTTTTTTTTCATAATTTCTGTCATCTTAACCGGATCGTTGTGATATTTTGACCTAATCTCCTTCGATCTGTGAGATTTCTTAAACTATAAAGAAGATGAAACAACTTTAACAACTTCTTCTTGAGTTAGGCCGATACTAAAAGACGGTTCACAATCTGAAACCAAATTTAAATTTCGTATGCCAGTAGTTTTATTTTGTGATTCTAGTGTTTGTTCATCCATTAAAACAAAAAAAAATTAAAATCTGATTTTGAGATGTGTTAGAGTCGAAAAATCGCCCCCCCCCCCCAAAAAAAAATAAAAAAAAATGCAATAGCTAAATTAAGTGGTACTTGAAATATATGAAGATTTGATATATCTAAAATCGTGCAAAAGAAAGTAAAAGTGAAGTTGGAAGTTTTTGTTAATGGCGGAAAAAATGGGAAAATATCTTTCAAAAATGGAGAGAGAAGGAATAGTGGCGTGAAAAGAGGGGTAGCTGAAGGTTACTTTTTCAATGCGGTAAAAAAAAGAGAAACACAATAAAAATATGCCATAAATGCTATGAAATGTAATTTCATAAAACTAGTATTATTTTTTATAATTTAATACATAGATATGTTACTTTATGTATTTTGCCCTTTTTTTAATAAAGAATTAGAGGGGTGGGGGTGGGATGGGGCATATTTTTTTCTTTTTTGTATTTTTTTTAAAATCAGTTGATCTAAAAGAAATGGGGGGGGGGGGAGGGTTGCAATTTTTTTTAAAATTTTTATGTTTTTTCTTTTTTTAAAAAAATCATTTTTTGTAAAAGTATATTTTTTGGGTGGGAGAGGGGGGTGGTGGTGGTGGTGCAATTTTTTTTTTGTAAAAATCTATTTTAGGTTTTTTCTTTTTGAAATTGTTTTCATTTTTTTGTAAAAATATTTTTTGGGGGTGGGGGAGCTGGGGTATGGTGGGGGTTAATTTTTTTTTTTTCAATCCATATTTGACCAAATCCATATTTATCCATATATTATATGAGTGGATTGCAATTCAATTTATTTAATCTCAATCCATATTCAATCCATCCAAATTCGATCAGTTCCGCCCATTTGCCACCCCTAATTGTGCTAGATATTTTGTAGGAGTCCCAAACAACATTGCTAGGGTGATATTGAGAGAGGAGCTTGAATAAGAAACTAAAAAATAATAGCCTACTAAGTGTGCAGATCATAGCAGTTCAGTGTACAAGGCCTATCAGATAAGTCGGGGCGATTTGCACAAATAAGATATTTCGTGCCACTGCTTAATTTTTGACCCCGCTTAAATAAGTTCAACAAAAATAGCTTGCACTTAAAAGAAGTTTCTGCTGTGTGTTAGTTCCAGTAGTGTTTAGAAGATTTTAACACAGTTCTGGAAATTTGGCTCTTTTTATACCTCAAGCCAATAAAAGCTAACTTGGATTGTGAGGGGCAAAGAAACCAAAACATATTGAAGTTGCCCGTACATGCATGAATGGTTCCATATTTGCAATGTTGATGCATTTATTGACATCAATTTTCTGCATTTGAAATATGATGCTAATGTAGTCTTCAGTTGAACTACGATCAATATATAGGTTACTCGAAAAGCCTTTTTACATCAACAGATGATGCTTATAGGATTATAGGACATCACAATGGTCTAGTACTATAATTATGCATTTTTGTTTTGAATATTCTGTAATTAGAAGTGTAAAGCCACATAAGCTTCTCTGGTGTAAGCACCAATTATGGGGCAATGACCATTGTGAGTGTTTCTTCCCATTTGTCTTAGCCTTGGTGGATAGAGTTGGTTGACATTTGTTGCTGGTGGGAGGTGACAGGTATCCTGTGAATTTGATCGAGGTGCAGAAAACTGGCTCGACACCACGATTATCAAACAAAAAAACCCGTTGTGACTATGGTACTGTGTGACTGTGATGGTCAAGTTTAAGTTGAAGGTGCAAATATTCTCACTGTTTTAGACCTTCTGTCAATAATTTTGCAGTTAACTGAGCCTAAAAACGTAAAACTGAATTTTCCCAATATTTCTTTTTTCCCCTTTGTACTCTAATCGAATATAACTTCCAATATGCTCAACCAATACTATTGACCACTCCAGAAATGACCAATTTTTACTCATCGATCCATAACCTCCCTACTGTAAGGAAAAAAATCCATATAACCAAACCATGAAAAATACAATTCAATATTGAAGAGTGGAGAACATAGGGAACTAAGTGAAAAGATTACAAGAAAAACACTAATTTAACATCCTTGTTGCAATATACAAGGTGTTGAAAATATGTCTCAGAAATAAAGTAGGAGTAGATAGTTTTAGTAGTTTTAAATTATTAGAATTCTACGTGGCTTAGTCTTAGGAATTATTTATCCCTTTGTTATTTGAATAAGAATTAGTTATCCCTTTTTAATTTGAATTTGAATTAAAGTCTAGTTACAAATTTAGTTATAAATATAGTTTTTTGAGTTATTAATAAAAAAATTTCCTTTGACAATATGCAGTGTTTTTTCTCTCTCTAAGTCTTTCTCTGTTATTTCGTTAATTTCAAAACCAAAAATCAATAATTGGTATCTAGAGTCAGTTTCTTGAAGGATCTATGAGAGAGATGAATTTTGAAAATAATTTTTCCCAAATAGCTCCTTCTGTCTTTGATGGTGAAACTTACCAACTTTGAGCAGTAAGAATGAAGACTTATCTTGAGGCTTTAGATCTTTGGGAGGCCGTGGAGGAGGATTATGATGTTCTTCCGCTGTCCGATAATCTCACGATGGCCTAGATCAAAAGCCAAAAGGAAAAGAAAATTAGAAAATCAAATGCAGAGCTACTTTGTTTGCTAGTGTTTCTCCAACAATTTTCACGAGAATTATGGATTTTAAATCAGTAAAAGAAATTTGGGATTATCTGAAGGAAGAATATATCAGAGATGAAAGAATACGAGACATGAAGATGTTGAATCTAATAAGGGAATTTGAATTGCAAAAGATGCACGAATCTGAGACCGTCATGAGTCATTGGCTGGGACTCGTTACGACTCCAGTGAAATTTCACCTTTCAGTACTTTGTTCCATGCTCAGAATGACTCCTCACCACAATTCGTTATTTGTCATCATGACTCATGGTCATCATTCGTTTCCACTAAAGCCTCAACTTGTAACCTCTCAGGACTTTTCCTCATTTGCTCAGCACGACTCATATCATAACTTGTTATCACTCCTAATGGGTCGTGGTAAGTCTCTAATTTTACTCTTGAAATCAACATCTCTACTGTTATCCTTACAACTTTGGTCACGAGTCGTTAGGTGACTAAAAGACTCATTACCTATTACTCACATAGATTTTTCTAAAGTTCTTTCATCCACTTCTGATCCATGCCACTTCCAACTTACTTTACCTATAATACACACAAAACACACATCATATCCAACAAAACAACTCAAGTGAGTGCATATTTTCACCATTTTAAGGATTGAAAATTCCATGTGACCATGGAACATCAACATCCTAAACTTAGAATATTTGTATGTCCTCAGGCAACAAAAACAAAATAACACAAACACGATTCGTAGCCAGGACAAACCTAAGATACCTACGATAGTCAATTTCACTCTTAAGCTAAAAAAATTACCCCCTCCTACTTTTACTTTTCAAAACTAACTGTGTGGATTTATGAAGCATAACAATATGACACAAAGGAATCAGGATATGGAAGTACACTAGTAACAGACAACCACACATATATACAAACTACATTACCCAAACAAACTTGCAGTTAGCAACACAACCAATGCTCTCTCATATCAAAGAAGTCCCACTCACTCAAATAAAGTGTACATGTTAATGCAGGACGATCATGAGACACTCACACTCAGAAAGAAGTTCCAATAATATGCATAAAGTACGATAGGCTTGCCCTTATTTTCTCTACCCTTTTTTCGGACAGTCAGATTAGGATCACTATAGGACTTTATTAGGCTTATAATGTAGGCTTTGGAGGCTAGTATGGTACATATGGAATCTTAGCGACTAAGCTCCTTGACACTACACTTACGTTGGGGTCCACTTATCAACTAATTTATGTTTTATTCCCCCCTTATTTATCCCTTTTTATTATTTTATTTGCACATTCAGGTTGGCTGTGGTTGTTTTTATTCTTGATTTTTCTCTTTTTTCTTTTTATTTTCAACTTTTCTTTTTTCTTCTTTTTTTTTTCTACCACACCCAACCCTATTTTTTTCCTCTTATTTTACCTTCCTTCATACCTACTTATATCACTCACCCCTATGATAGCCATCCTTAACTGAGGAGATTTTTCTGAGTTGAAGTGTACAATGTCCAAGGATGACTAGGGACAAAACAGGTTCCTTGTGAAACAAATGGGAAGATGAACAGTGTAAATAAGAAAATAGGTCCATAAGGCTAAATATTTGGGATCAAGGGATACTTATTCACATTTGGTTGGTCATTTAGGCTATATGCGGACTTATTTTAAAGAATGACCGATGATCCTTTCCTAATTGGCTATCCTACAACCTAGGCAAAACTAACCAAGCAATTTTTGGATCCTGTACACATAAGGAACTAAGTAGTATCTTACACATACTTGGCACAGGGTTATATCACACTCTATTGTCTATCTTGTTCATCGAACTGCTAGCTACGGTTATCATATTCCTAATATTAATGCCATAACTAGATTCATAATGGTTACGTGAATTTCTATGATACACAGTAATAAATATTTTGGAGGGGTATCTCAATTAAAACACAATAAAAAAGAACATATTGATTGCCTTAGGTATTTATTTTCTCCTAGTTTAACAAAAACACAAAATAACACAAAAAAACACAACACTAAACAATTTTATTATCCTAGACATGTCGATTCTATAGCCATACCATGGCCAATAGGAAAAGAAGCACAATAACAAAAACCTGTAGCGACATGTTATACTCCAACCCCAACTAAGAAACTATGCACTATCCCTAGTGCATCAATAATGTAAAAACTAGGCAAAAAAACATACTTAGGATCTCAATGCACTAACTCATGTAGTGTTAGTATGGGGAACCTCATAATGGGCCCCGCTCTCACAAGCAGGGATCTCGGTATTATCCAAGATTCTTAAATCAATAGTGGCATCGGTAGTTGTCGGTGTGCTCAATGGTACCTGTGGGGTGGGAGCAGTGCTACCAATCAACTTGACTGCATCTGTAACTATCTCTCCAGTAACTCGGGAGCTACCAACTCCTATTGCCATCTCTTAGGCCCTCGTCTAGCGGTCCCGCTCAGTTTGAATACTGGCAGCCTCAACTTTTCTCTTCTTGCTATCCTTACTTACCACTCTTTTATCTCTTCTTACTTATTTTTCTCTTCTTTCCTATTGCCATTATCAACTCTAGCATTCGTGTCAGATCTACCAACTCCTTATATATCGGGCACCTCCTCCTCAACAATCTCCTCAATAATCGGCATCGAGGGGAAAGGTCTAGCATGTATATCCTCTACAGCATCTTGGAGTACGGCCAAATCCTCATGTATCCCCTTCATATCTAGGGACTATAAACCTGCCAGCTTCTGGATGATCCACCTCTCAAACCATTCAAACTGGGTCTGCATGCTCCTCATCTCACCCATAATCTCTCGCTACACACATGGCTTAACCCCACTCTCTATGCTCTTCACTTTATGTTCAAATTTCTTAATCATTTTAGCACCTTATTTAGGAATGTCAGTGGAACTAAGGCATATTCCGTAGGGGCTGACCTAGCAGTAATAGTCTAGCCGCAGGAGGTAGAGTCAGAGTTTGGGAGGTGTTTTCTGTATCTGAGGCCTGAGTCTTGGATTAAGCGGTCTAATCATGGGTTCTACCCATATCAATGAATCCCGGAGTATCAATCTCCATCCTTTCAGCTTAGAATACTTCTTAGAGTAAAGTGGCCCCTACCTTAGCTGCTTTGGAGATGGGATTAGCAATATCTCAAATAAGGCCCAAATCTATAATACTCCATGGCTGGAGAAACTAATTAACCCCAGGAATCTCTAGCACTCCCTCATACAAACATATCCATGTAATCAAGCATGAGAATGCTTGGACTATGTCGAGGCTCACCGCCTGATTGTGGATCTCCATCACTATCAACTTGGCACATCAAACTCGTAGTCCTTTATGATGCCCGTGATCAAGGATGCTTGGTCTGTACTTCATACATTATCCCAATATGTGGGACTCAACATATGACGCACAAGCATCTACCAAGCCTTCATTGTAAAGTTTAGGCTCCCCTTCGTAATCCAAGAAGAAGAGCCAACTCCGCCACCCACCTAAGGAGCCTTCTCTCGCTCCGTAGAAATAATTTTGGACATTCACCAGATGTGGGAAAGATTTTTTTCCAAACTAGTTTGCTTTACCTTTGTCTTATGTATCTCCTCTATGCGGTAGTCAATATCAGCTGTGTTAATCGGTAAATGGAACTCCGACCCTTGTACAAATTGGGAAATGGTCTATGTAGATATGTTCACCCAAACACCTCTAATCATTAGTGTCATCAAGGGTTTACCACCATTCCATGAACACCCCTATGGATACGACCTCTTACGCTCCATCTGATAAGCTGCATATAACTCTCATACTAGTGCAGGACTGTACTTGCCGAGAGCTCTAGTCTTTCACTCAAAGTGGTACTGTTTGAACCAAGCGTCAAATTCAAGCATTTCAGACATGCCCATAGTAGTCAACTTGCGCTCTAAATATATTCCTCTCTTTGGTTTTCCTATGGAAGGGTTGAGGGCACTGTCTTGATCGTATAATTTCTACATTTTGGGTACCCCCTCTATTCAGTGATGGGCACCAAAGCAGGTTCTATATAAAGTGGTATAGTAGGAGGTGGTATCTCTACTGGGGTATCACTCGACACACTCTCACTCTCCTCCTTATTTTTAAACCCTTATTGTTCGACTCTCCATTCTCAAACCCATTATATCCCTCATTATTTTCCTCCTTAAGACCAAAATCCTCATCTTCTTCATCATATTCATGGTCTTCTTCAGACTAGGACAGTGAGTCGGGTTATGACTTGTTAGGATTTTCATCCTTGGTCTGTCCCGGGGTGGTGTGACTTCTTTTGTAGGAGATTTAGCACCTCTGGCTAATTTTTTCCTTGGAGCCACTGCCCCTTCGATTGGGTATCCCTCCAATGACCCACTTTATTCTTCGTCGTTAATGGGTTAATTGCTGAGAAGATGCATGGGGGTAGGGGCCTTATTCTTGGGTGTTTGATTATTTGAGGAGTCATTCTTCAGTGTAATTGGAACCTAGGAGAAACACACACGTTAGTACATCTAAGAAAAGGGAAGAAAAACAAGAAAAATTAACTATAGTGTTGTAGGGACTTGGCACCTAACGGGTTAGGGTGCGACTTGTTATCGCTGGTAATGAGTCATTATGAGACCCGTGAGTTAAAATTGTGCATAAGGAGTATTCACTGGTCAGGTAATGAGTCCTCGTAATGACTTGTTATGTTAGACAATAACTCATTACGAACACTCATTGTCTAACCAAAACTATTTCCTTAGTGTCTTACCCTTCCCATTCATCATGACTCCTTACCATGAGTTGTAAAGTGTTACAATGACTTTTTATTTAAGTTGTTATGATAACAGAAACCCAAATACTTTTTGCACCTATGTTCCCAGTGATTACGAGTCAAGTAACGACTTGTTAGGTGACTTTACGAGTCGTTATGAGTCCTGTAATCCCTAAAACATAGGTGTTCAAAGGGTTGGATTTCAAATATCATATTACCACACGTCTATATGATTTCAACATGCTTTCGAAACTATTAGGTCACCCCCACACAAATCATAGGATAAATTTTATTATACTCCCAATTTTATAAGTATAATTCGAGTTACTCAAGAACAAGGGCGACTTTTATTTTTCGAACATAGTGAAATCAAGGCATCTAAGAAATTTTGATCTATATTGAAGTACAAACTTAAAAATTAAGAACATTCAACTTACTTGATTTTTTGTTTTTGGATTATTTGAATAAACTCCTTGAAGTTACTTAGCCCTAGTTCTTGAGAATTTTTCACTCTAGGAGTGTTTAATTCTTTGAATGTGATGATAGGGGTGAATTTGGAGTGATCTTTAAATGATAATGGAATGGTTTTGGAGAATGGAGGGAGTCTCAATGTTTCAAATGGGAAGAAAATCAATAATGGGAGTTAACTTCCCATTTAAAACACCAGTTCTGTATTGGGTTGACTCGACAGGCCTGCGATGTTGGGACTAGTAACGACTCACTTGTAATGACTTATTTCCCCTGGTAATGAGTCGTTGACTCCCTCTATGATGATTGGAACCTTATCTGGGTCTCTAGTCATAACGACTCATCATAATGAGTCGTTGTCAATGATAATGACTTATTTTGAGAGTCGTTATGACTCCAGAGACTAAATACCTAAGAGTGGCCTAAGCTCCATCTTCCTACGACTCTGATTACAAGTCGTTAGGTGTGATCACAACTCATTAGGAGAGTTTGGGTACCTGGCACTAGAAATTTTTTTGGTCTTTTTCTATAATGTCTATCCCTGCATACTAAACACTCAAATTTCCCTATAATGTAATAAGTATAAAAAATGGGTTGCCTCCTACGCAACTCTTGATTTAATATCGTGCCACAACATGGCTAGGTTGGATACTCGGACTTCACCAACCAGCCCATGGGTTGCCTCCCATGCAACTCCTGATTTAACATTGCGGGACGCCACAATTGCCTTGGTACCTCAGACTTCACCAAGGTCCAGATCATCACATACTTTCACCTTATCTGGGTTTCCCAAATAATGCTTCACCCACTGCCCATTCACCTTAAATGGGTATTCACCATCATGTTCCATCTCCATAGAACTATGTGGGAATACTCAAACCACAATGAATGATCCATACCACCTAGACTTCATCTTTCTAGGAAACAAGTGGAGTCTTGAATTATACAACAAGACCAATTCACCGGGATCAAACACTCTTTTCTCAATCTTCTTATCAGGATACAAATTTATTCTTTCATTATATATGGAAGAACTCTCATAAGAACGAATCCATAATTCATCTAACTTATTCACCTTGTTCAACCTCAATGTAGCTGAATCATACCACTCCGAATTTAACTTTTTAAATGCCCATAGTGCTTTATGCTCAAGTTCAACCAACAAGTGGCATGCCTTATCGTACACAATCTGATATGGGGAGGCACCTATAGGAGTCTTAAAAGTTGTTTGATAAGCCCACAATGCATCATCCAACTTCCTAGACCAGTCAGTCTTATTGGCATTGACAGTCTTCGCCAATATGGACTTGATCTCTCTATTGGAGACCTTAACCTTCCTGCTCATCTGAGGATGGTAAGGTATTGCTACATTATGATTTACACCACATTTATCAAGCAAGGACTTAAATAGATGGTTGCATAAGTGATACAAACTATCACTAATGATCGTACGTGGAGTGCGAAATTGAGAAAAGATGTTTTTCTTCAGTAAGTCGATCACACTTCTACCTTTATTGTTGGGGAGTGCTACCTCCTCCACCCATTTAGATACATAGTCAACTGCCACCAAGATATATTTTATTCTATAGGATCTCACGAACATCCCCATGAAATCAATCCCCCGTATGTCAAACAACTCTAACTTCAATAATACCCACACTACAGAATTTTATGGGTTGTGTGGGTTCCACCATAATGACCCCTAACTGGTGATGAATGACAAGCCTCAAGGATGCTCATCATCTCTCTCTTTGGAATGCATTTCCAAATAACACCATCTGCACAAATCCTAAAGAGGTAAGGATTATCTCAGAATAACTTCCTCACCTTATACATAAACCTATGGAGTACATTGGCCAAATAACACCCCCTTCAGCATAAAGTGGCACTTCTCCCAATTTTACACCAGGTTACACTCCTTACACATCTAGAGTGAATTGGCCAAATTGTCCAGACAATCATCAAAGGAGTCCCTAATGACTGAAAAATCATCCATGAAGACCTCTATTGTGTCCTCCACCATGATAGAAAATATAGATATCATACATCTCTAAAAGGTGGAAAGAGCATTGCATAATCCGAACGACATCATGTTGAATGATGAAGTCCTATAAGAGAAGGTAAAGGTAGTCTTTTCCTAGTATTTGGGAGAAATCAAAATCTGATTATAACCCAAGTACCCATCAAGAAAATTGTACCAATTCCATCCTGCTAACCTGTAAAGCATTTGATTTATAAAAGGCATTGGGAAATGGTCCTTTTGAGTCTAAGTGTTCAGCTTTCTGTAATCCATGCACACTCACTATCTAGTAACCGATCTCATAGGCATAGTTTTATTCTTCTCTTTTAGTACCATAGTGATCCTACCCTTCTTAGGAATGCATTGAAAATGGATGACCCACTCGTTGTTCGCAATGGAGTAAACTACTCCAATATCTAACAACTTAATAATCTAATTATTCACAACCTCTTACATAGGAGGATTCAACCAACACTGATGCTCAATGCTGGGAATGTAATCCAGCTCAAGCTATATTTTATGTGTAAAAATACCTGGTGGGATCCCCACAATATCTATAATGGTCTATCCAATGGCCCTATTGAATCTCTGCAACACTGATAGTAATGCCTCAATTTATGTCTGCACCATGTTAATAATAATAATTACCGGTAAGGTGTTGTCAGTCCCCAAAAATACATAATGCAAGTATGATGAGAGGGCCTTCAACTTCATGACTGGTGGCTTCTCAATAGATGGTTGAGCTGGAGGAGTGATTCTATTTTTCAAATCTAAATCATGTTTCTTCGTAGCATAATTATACGAACCTCTACCATACTATAAGACTCTGCAGATTCACGTGTCAAAATTGCTCTTCTGTAGCTTTCCAAAAGCTTCAACACTTAGAAAATTTTGGCAAGTATTCCAACACTTAGCCTATTTCAAGCCTCCAAACTTTGGGGATTTATTTAATGATCTTCCCGACCTCCGTTTTTGGATTTTCAAGTTGCGTTGCGATGGGGCAAGGTCGTAGTACATCCCAGGTGAGTTTCAGAATTTTCGGAGTAGCGTAAGGGCATGTTTGGTTGCTCGAACCAGTAGCTAAAGGCGTTTGAGCCGCGACGCCCTCCTATGGCCTTTGTACCCAGTTTTTCACCATTTTAGGGTCAACTTCAAACGATCATAACTTCCTATATATAATGAACTGGGAGAGATGCTATATATCAATGGAAATATCTTTGAATCTTCTTTCTAATTCAATTGGTTTCATCCAATTTGGACATCCGAGTAAAGAGTTATGATCAATTTACTTCAGTCTGTCAAACAGTCAATAGAGGGACAGTTTTGTCTTTCTCTCTTTTCTTAAGGGCATTTTGGTCATCTTCTACCCCTATATATACCACAAACACGGGATTCAGTCCATTTTGAAGAAAAATACACTCTTTTTCTCCAATTTCTATCAAGAACAAGAAGAGGGGTTTTCAATTGAGGATCCAATTTCAAGAATTCTCTCTGTCAACCTTCGTAAAATAAAGAACTAAGGTAGGCCTAGTGTTTATCCATGGATTTATTTCTCCCATGGAGCTCAAGAATTTTTTTCAAGATTTTAAAGCTTATGCTCTTATGAGATTTCATGATTTATGTGTATTAAAGTTCAAGATTTTTGTATTGTTGAGTTTTGATTCATGATTTGATTGAAAAGATCTAAGTTTTAATCTTAGTATGTGATAATTATGATGTTCATGTTGTTGGAGGTTGATAATCATGTTGTTGATGTTGGATGATTCCCAAGATGGGATCTTTGCGTGTTTGAATGAAATTATGGGAGTTTATGAGTTAGAAACATATGAAATTGGTGGGTTAAGAATTGTCAAATTGATGATTTCACCTATGCCTAAGATGTGCATGCAAGGTTTTTGTTAAAATGTCTAAGAGACTAGAAATCATGTCTTTATGACTCAGTAGGACCTAAATGACAAGTCCATGTTATATACTTATGTTCAACATGATTTCCAAGTTATTGTCTTGTATTGAAGATGTTTTTATGGAATGTTCATGATATTGTTGTGTAATATGATTGTTGATGGGATGATCATGAAACTAGATTGATGAACTCATGGCATGTTGATTATATGAAATCCCTCTCATGTATAGGATTTACAAAAACCATATATAGTATGAAATCTTCAAGTTATGATGTTATGAAATGTGGACTTTAGTCCAATGATCAAGAAGTCATGTTGTGTCAGTTTCCTTCCATCGAATCCTGGGGGTACTTGTACCCAAAAAATATAGCTGTGTGCCTAGAGCCATGTCATGTTTTCACGATACTCTCAATCAAGCCATGTTTAGTAGACTTTAGTCAGTCTCATGACTCAGGAAAACTCATGTAAATTCAGTATCAGTCCAGTCCTACTTAGCGCTCAGTAATCTACGTCGTATCAGAAATCTACAAAATCTCAGTCAGTCTAACAGAATTCAATAGTATTTTGATAGTCAACGGAAGTCCATGATATCAGTCTAGTTCAGTTCAGTTAATCATATTCTGTGTCCTTTCAGTTGGGAGTAGGATTCAACACTGAGTGAATTCAAGGATAGGGACATACCTGAGTCAGAGGGTATGATCCTTAGAAGCAATCCCTGTGTTCCAGAACTACGTAGCCAACGTAGGTTGAGACGTCCCTATCCATAGGGCTAACACATCTCCTTCGAGTTCTCCTGATAGCAGGGTAGACGAAATGAGCTCCCAAACAGAACAAGGATTACTCACATATTGTCTTTACCTGTGGCACGGTATTGACACCCTTCCAGCTGGGGTTACAGGTTGGACCCCACCAGTTCAGTTTCGGGGCATGTCGGTTAGATGATTACCTCCCACAGTTTTAGTTACAGAAAACAGGATTGTCAAATACAGTCATCCAGTCTCAGTAAAAAGAATTCAGATAGTTCTTCAGATTTTAGGACTGTCAGATACAATCATCCAGTCTTAGTATAGAACTCAAATAATTTCATCAGATTCAGGACTTTTAGATACAGTCACTCATGTTATTAGCTATATCAGTTATCAACACTCATTATCAGTCATGTTAGATATCAGTATATTCATGTTATCAGTATTCAGATTCAGGACTATCAGATATAGTCAAACAAATTAGTTCTCCATAATCAGAACTGTTAGAATCAATCAATCCTTTATCAGTAATATAGTATCAGTCTCTCAGTGTTCAGCAATACAGTAGCATTTCCTCATTTATTGGTTACTCAGGTATCAATATCAGTAAGTTCAGTCACTCAGTATCTCAGTATCAGTAAGCCATGATGTCAGTATTCAGACTCAGTAGTTAGTAACATCATGAATCTAGTTACAGTTTCATGTTCATATATGTATTCTCACGTTCATATTAGTCAGCATTGTTTATGCATATAACCCTTTGCATTTAGACTACCTCACTCGAATACTCAGTACATTCAGACGTACTGACGCATTTGCACTATGGTGCTTTCTCTTATGTTACACCATAGGTTCAGAGGCATGAGTTCCAGAGCAGCAGTAGCATTGTAGATTTCAGAATTTAGAGTCAGTGGCGAGTCCTCATCATGCGAGGACATTATTGTCTCATTATTCATATTATCTCAGTAGCTGGAGTTAGTTGGGGACATGTCCTATCATCTCCTTATCCAGATTATTCAAACAGTCATGTAGAAACTTTTCAGACTAGTATGTTCAGACTTCAATATTTTTAGTTTTGTTTTGGTATTGAGATACCATTTTCAGAGTTTATGTTTTATTCAGATTTGAACCTTATGGCCTTACAGTATTACATATTCTACATTTTCATGTTATATTATTCAGTATATAGGTACAAATATCAGTCATGGGTTAGCTTGTTGTCCTTTGGGGTCATGAGCACCATGTAGCATTCTGGTTCAGGAAATCAGGGCGTTACACATACGATGCGCTCACCATCTCTTCATACTCATTGATGTCATAACTATCAAAAATCATGATAACTGTTGTTAACGTCTCAACCCTAAGTCTCTCCTTAATGGGCACAGTCAATTCATCATCATCAATAGTCTCAATCACGGACATCACACTTATATCCTTTAGTTGTCATAGAGATTGACAAATATTAAAAGTGACTTGCTCATCATTGAGACTGAACTTCATCTGCCACATCTCAATTTTAACCAAGGACCTACACGTAGCTAGGAAAGACCTTCCCAAGATAATAGGGACTTCAAAGTCCACCTCACAGTCCAAGATCACGAAGTCAACCAGAAATATAAAGGACACAACCTTCACCAATACATCACACAAAATACCAACCAGTTTCTTTATAGTCCAGTCGGCTATCAATAGTCTCATGGATGTAGGTTTAGGTTCCTCCAAGACAATCTACTTGTATCCACCAATGGTATGCGATTGATGCTAGCTCCTAAATCACATAATGCTTGATAGAAGTTGAAGGACCCAATAGTACATGGAATGACGAATGCTCTAGGTTTATCTATTTCTTAGTGACCAAGTCCTTCATATACTTTACGTAGCTAGGCATCCACTCAAAAGCTTCTACAAGAGGAATATTAATAGATAACTCCTTCAGCATTGACAAAATTTTTGGTACTTTCTTTCCTCTTTCTTCTTCTTCAACCACTGAGGAAAAGGTGGGGGAGGATATGGAATAGTCTACAACATTAGCTCATCTACCTTCCTTTTACCTTTATCTTTAGTAACTTATTTATCAATACGTGTCGTCTGTTGTGATGACTTAACATTAGTCACCACCTCCTCTAACTCTGATTCAGGCGCCTCATCTATATCAATGCTATTATTTTTGTCTCATCAACCATAGGCATAAGAGGGTCAACAATTTTCTTACCACTTCGAGTGCTGATGGAAAGACAGTGATGCCATTTATAAGATTTTGTACTGTGTTGCTTGGAAGGGTACCTAACTGCCTCTTAGTCAAGATTGCTAACATTTGATCGAATTATTACTCCAACTGTTTGATCACAGTATCATGTGATTCTACGTTTTGGGTCAAATCTAAAATATATGCCTTAATCTCCTTACGGTAAGTTTTCTGACTTTCCTGACCATTAACTAGATTGGACAACATTGCCTCAATCCTTAATTTACTATATCGACTGCCTGGTGGAAAAAATTTGACTCCTTCTCCTTGTAGTCATCCTTACGTATCCGATCACCATCGTGATCTCTACTCTGATCTCTGTACCTATTCCCATAATGTGTTTGACCTTGGTTTTCCTGCCACTTGGCTCAAAAACCCACTAACTCTCTATCTAAAAACTTTGCCTCTTCTTCTAAATCAAAATCATATGATTTAAAGACCTTCTCCTGTGAACCCATTATATTTACCTTCTCATAATTCATTGTTGCAAACTTCTTAGACAATAACCCAACCTCAGACCTTAGCTGAGCAACCTCTTATGCCACTATGTCATCAATAACTCTATGCTCGCTGGAGGCACCAATAGAATAAGTGTCAGTGCCTTTCTCTGCCTCCTAAGTATGCCTCCCTCGGTTGGTAAGAGAGATATGGTCTAGCATATTTGATGCTACCTTCCAGTGTAATCGCATGAATGCTCCACCAGAAATAGTGTCATCCATAGCTCTGGAACTAGTACTAAGGGCCCTATAGAGTATTTCTAACAAATTGCCTCAAAATGTTATAGTTAGGCATCATCATCAATTTTTTCTTATACCAAAACCATATCTCATACATCGACTTAGAATACAACTGCCTGAAGTTATATATCTCGCCTTTCAACTATAGCATCATGGTTGGAGGAATGAAATGGTATAGAAACCACCTCTTCAACTCATTCCAAGTAGTAATGAACCCACCAGGAAGTTACTCTAACCATAATGTAGCTTCACTAGTTAGAGAGAAAGGGAACAACCTGAGTTGAGAGCCTCCTCATCTACCCCCAGTATAGTGTATGACGTGCAGATCCCAATAAAGTTGTGAGGTAAATATATGTATCATTACTCGGCAAGCCCGCAAACACACCTTTCAGATTCAAGAGATGGATCATGGCACTAATGGTAGTGTAGGAGGAATGATAGCTCCTATCTCGATAGGCTAAACATATACCAAGTCCTCATATGGATCATCATATGGTCACAAGTACTGATAGGATGGAAGTACTTGAGATCTACCACCTCTAACTCTATCTTAATTTTCATCGAGTGCTGCTTGATGATCAATAACTGGTCTTTGCCTCGCCATCTCATCATTCTACGCTATATGTTAGGCATATGCTTTTCTTCTCTGGTTAGCAACTGGTTTCACTAATAATTTCTCCATCTATTAATCAACAATGTCCTGAACTCTAGGAGGTAGGGGGCACATTATTTAGATCATCCCTAACTCTTTCAAAATGGCCTTCACGTACGTGTTCTGTCATTTTACAATTCGGCTGTAGAATTCTCTTTTGGTTATGATGTAGTGGGAGTAAGGGATTTCCTTGACTTCTCGTGTTATTCATAAATCGGCGTACACCCAATGAAGAACAGAAAAATAAAACCAAATATTGTAACAACTTCAATCAAATACTCTTTAATCGTATTCCTCGACAATGTCGCCAAAATTTGATGTCGCCCAAACTATACCTCCAAAAAAATAAAACATGGTCAAAGTCAAATATAGTAACCCAAATCGGTTAGGTTTGGTACCACAAAGAATAGGTTAAATACCAATCCCAAATTTTCTAAAGTATCTGGAAGTGTGGGAAAGTAAATACGAGGTTTGCAATAATCAATAAAAGTAACCAATTGAGAGTGCTTTTGGTTGTAAACAATTCAAGACAAACACTAGGACTGTGTTCCCCCTGGCTTTCTAACTTCTTAAGTTTCTCATGATCCACCCGACATCTCACCATATCACATGCAGAATCTTACAAGCTAGGTATTACAACTATCTTGTGGACTCGTAGGTAAATCTCACCCTTTACTTTGTGAGTCTCAGGGTGTCACTTTACTATCCCTCATCTTTGATCTCAGTTTAGCTATCACCTTGTGGGTTTCAATCTATTAGATGAGGGTTGATAGACTCAAATCAGTAGCATAATCCCGTTTTCCCAATCTTGAGCTCTCTTGTGAAGTCAATCTCGAATACAGGCAAGTTCTTAGAGTTGACCACCACTAAGAAAGCAGTTACCTTAAATAAAATCACACTACACGTATAAACATTGATCTAGACAAATGCCACACTTTCCTTACTTTGTTATTCCACTAGGATTTCCACAACCCTAGTTGAGATAGTTAGTCACTCATGGTTATGCAAAAATCCATGGAATTCGATGATGAAAGCATAGAATTAATTTCACAAGAAGGAAAGAGTAACATCCATATTCTCCAATTGAATAATAGTCAAAACCAAGAACAAGAGCATCAAGTGTATAAAATATATCAAAGTACGTAACCTAATACAAGAATAAGCCAAGGGTATTTATAGTTTCTCAAAATAATAAAGGAAACCTAATTAAAACAAAATAGGAAAATTAAGTCGGCAGTCGTCACGCCTCTGGCAATGAGTCATTATGTCTAGTAACGACTCATTAGCTGTTGTCGTATCTTTATTTTGCCTTCAATGGTCACAACTTGTCATGATACATCACAAGTCGTTGGTTGGGACTCGTTACGACTCCAGTGAAATTTCACCTTTTAATACTTTTGTTCCATGCTCAAAACGCTCCTCACCACGAGTCGTTATCTGTTATCATGACTTATGGTCTTCATCCAATTCCACTGAAGCCTCAACTTGTCAAATCTTAGAACTTTCCCTCATATGCTCAGCATGAATCATATCACCACTTATTGCCTCTCCTAATAAGTCATGGTCAGTCTCCAACTTGACTCCTGAAATCATCATCTCCACTGTTATCATCACGACTTGGGTCATGAGTCGTTAGGTGACTAATAACTTGTTACCTAGTACACACTTAGATTTTTCTAAAGATTTTTCATCCACCTCTAACCCATGTAACTTCCAACCTAATTTACCTGTAGTACACAAAAAACACATATCATATCTAACAAAATAACCTAAGTGATCTATATTTTCACTATTTAAAGCATCAAAAGTTCCATGTGACCATGACATATCAACTGCTGTTGTTTAAGGAGATGGACATCTCTAGGATGATGGTCCATGCTTATTATATTAAAGAGGAGAAAATTAAGAATAAGGAAAGGGAGCGAAAAAGGTCAAAACATCTAGCTTTAATTTCTCTCAGCAAAGGCCTGATGGTGGTAATCTTTCTTATTTCCTTCAAAAATCATTAGATCCTGCCCTATCCTTCTTCTAGTGTACTAGTTCCTAAGTTTTGGCAAGATAATTGAGATAGAACACCAAGCTCTAAGTCCCCGGTTAGTATAAATAGTGTTTGTAGTAATCCATTAGACAAGAAATGTGGTAGGAACCATATGGGTGAGTATATGGATGGTAGTGATATTTGTTTTGGGTTTGGAAAGCTAGGGAACCAACTGAGGGACTGTCTAGTGGCTTCATAAAGATTTATGGATGCTTGTCAGCAAAGTCAGTATAACTTCTCAACACACTAACAAGTTGTTTGAATCATCAGGTTTCCTCATCTAGTATAGTTGGTGGATAATGTTAGAATAGGTTCTATGCCTTTTAGAATCAACAAGATTAGGAGGATTCTCATGATGTGGTCACTAGTATGTTAAAAGTTTTTCATATTCATGTTTATCCACTGTTAGATCCCTGAACCATACTCTCCTTCGTGATTTCCTATATAGCAGTAGCTGGTATTTGTCCTAAAATCCTCTCAAAACCTTCTCAGTCTCTACTTCAAATAGTAATTCAGTCATATCCAAATGTGTGTACAAAAATTTTCCAGTCATATTTTCCCAAAAAGTTTCACGACTCGAACAAGGGCTTGGCCGTGATGGGTATCTCAAGTCCATCAAGGTCCGAAGACCACCCCCATTGCCTAGACAAACAAAACATAACACCCTAGCGGTAATGAAATTCTGAATATATAACAAGATATAAAAGTAATAAACTCAAAGATACTTAATAGTGTAGACATCAATACCCAATCTACAATAATATCCACAAAGCCTCTACTAATCCAAAAACAACCAACGTCGGGACATGCCCCCAACTCTAAAAATGACACTGGCAATGATAATGTTAATGTGAAGACTTCAATTTTAATTCATGGAAGGGAAACCAACGAAATGATCAAGTATTTCAGAGAATGGAAGCTCACCACTTCACCACAAAGGACAATCAAACCGAGCCTATCCACCTAACACTGCACAAGAAAAGTAGAATTACTTTTGGACCCTGCATCGCATGGGGCTACAACATCTGGAGACGGTTAGTGGCTAGAGCACTAACATGTAACTCAGGGATAAAAGATAAACTAATGCCAAGTAAAATCCAATTCAAAATCATGCACACATCATCATATACATATATAAGTATTATGTCAGGATAGGGAACACGGATTAGAATAAAGTACAACTTTATCCTTGACTGTGTAGTTCAACCATAATAAACAGGTACCTACGGGCTATATGGGTTCATCTCCCCCTACTAAAAGGTCCCAACACATGTTATCCGCACGAACCAAAGGTATCAATGAAGACTAGGGAATTCCCCGACCCCACATCAATAAAAGATATAAATATATATCAATAGTGTGAATCATGCACACGGTCATCAAGAGCAAACCTCACTTCGGAAAATATAAGTTTCTAGTATGAGTCATCAAAAAACCCACACCTTCAAAACTTAGCTACATAACCCCGTTAAGACTAATTTAACACAAGTTTTGCATAAACCATTCATTAACTAACGGATTAACTATTAAGTCACACCATGGGTATCATCATACCATTACACTTGCAAGCTTATCTCTATGCCATAACAATCATATTAACTTGGGGGAATGACTCAACCCCCTTTGTTTATTAAATCAATTTGGAGGACTGACTCGACCTCCTTTAGTTTTATCAAACCCAAAAACATAGCCATTAAGGCCCCAAAATCTATATTCATTGTTTATCTAATTATGCAATGCAATAGAATATGTGAGTAAGTTAAACCGTGACAAATCATATTTCCAAACCAATTTCACCATGGGGTTGAGGGAAAATAATTATCCAATACCAATTTCAAGTCAAAAAATATGAATTTGGGGGATTACCTCGACCACTATTCCAATTCCCACACCTATGCACCCCATTAGTTCAAAACATCAATTTCAAGCATGAATAATTCATAAAAACCATGGAAAAACCATTCAAGAATCAACCATTCCAAAACCCTCAATCTTATCAAAACTAACATTCAAATCCATATAAATAAATTATTTAAAACACACACTTTTCATGAAATAAGATTTAGGAAAGAGTAACATGCCTGAAAGTATCACAACTGTGGAGAGAAATCATCCTTGAGAGCCCTTTTTCATCAATTTCTTGGATACCCTAAGTGATCTTGACCTTGAAGATTTAAGAGTGTTTGAGAAGTTATTTTGATTTTTTTAGAGTGATATGATACCCTAAAGAGGTGTTAAGTTGTGGGTCACTATTGGGAAGAGGGAAAATGTCCAAAGTGCCCTTAATGAAAAAATTGAAAAATTGTCGCTTGTGACTACGGGTCACTACGGCTCGGAAGGACACATTATGACTCGTCACCATGAGTCAAAATCAAGATAGTAACTAAAGGGCCCTTTCTAGTGACCCTACGATAAACACATGATGACTCATCACGTGACCCTACGACTCTTATTGTCCAAGTCGTAGTCAAAATAAAATCTTTTAGGCATCACACTGGTTTGGATATGGATGGGACCATATGACTAATTTTTAGTCTTTACGACTTGTAACCCCTAGTTTTAGTCATAACAGAAACACCAGGCTAGAAATTTGGTCTAGCTACGAGTGGGTCCTTAAGACTTATAATGGCAACCTACGACTCGTAAGGAGAGTCGTAGTCAGGGTAGTGAGTTTAAGAACTTAAAAACTTTCAGGGACCAAAATTTGGGGTGTTACAGAAAGTCACCTCAACAAATTTTGTAAAGTTAGACATGGTAGATTTTGATGTTATTGATGGAATGGATTGGATCCACTGTTGATATGCCTCACTTTATTCTAGGAATAGAGTAGTCCAATTTCAATTCCCAAATAAGCCAACCATAGAGTGGAAGGGTAGTACCGCAGTGCCTACACGTTAGTTCATCTCTTACCTTGAGGTAATGAAAATAATTTCCAAAGGGTACATCAATTATCTTTTATGAGTTAAGAATTCAAAGTTCTAAATTCCAATTATTACATCGGTTCCTATGGTAACTATGAAATTTATTCATGTTTTATTGTTAGTTTTACATTCAAGTCAAGCTTATGGTTTTCTCCCACATGAATCATGCCCCTACATGTTTGAAGTTTCAAAACCCTAAGTCATGTTCAAATGGCATCATGTTAAATTCTTGAATTTTCTTCTAAACTGTATAAACATGTTATGATCCCAAGGTTACCAATTTCTCATGTTTACTTTAACGTAAATTATCAAGTTACTTTAGATCACGGTTTTAAATATTGTATCAACTTTCTATAATTATTTAGTGTTGGTAGGTTATGAACCCCCGATACCTATGTATTTACGTGTTATTTCAGACTTTTCAAATCACAAGTTAGGCAGGTCATGATTTCATTACTATATTCAAGTTTACGTTGAACCTTATCAGTACAGTTCCATGTTATGTTAAACCATGTATAACACTAGTGTCATTCAATTGGGAGTAGGATTTAGCACCGAGAGGGAAGTGTGGGTTCAGTGCATCCTACTTCCCAGAAACTATGTGCCCCTATAGGATTTAGGGACTCACCAAAGAGCGTTTCCCCTTGCCCAATATAGGCTCAGTTTAGTGATTATTCTATTTTAGGTACTACTCCGATGGGAAAGATAGAACAACCCTCCTCAACGTGGGTCTTACGTTGGACTCCATGGTAACACCCATGGTTTATGTCAGTTACATGATAACTCACAGAGTTTCAGTTAGTATTGGTAGTCTATTTCAGTTCAGTTTTGCTAGACCAAGTAGTCAAATTTCAGAATTTATTTAGTCAGTTATACAAATTCCACCAGTTATTCAGATAATAACAGTGTATACAATACTTGGTCTTGTATTTTTAGTTTTACATGTTCTTGCATCCATGTTCAGATTTTAGATGTACTTCAGTTAGTCCTTACCTCACGTACCAGTACATTCAAAGTACTGATCGAATACTTTTCTCTTGCGCAATGTTGTCTTAAAACATAGATTCGGACACACAGTTTCTCGGCCATCCCTAAACAGCTCAGCAGTTCCCAGTAGCAGTAGTGGTGAGTCCTCATCCAACAAGGTTGTGACATGTTATTTCAGCCATTTTATCATTTCCTTATGTTTAGTCAGTTGGGGTTAATTGGGGGTTTGTTCCATCAACTCTGTATGTTTTAGAGGCTTTCAGACAGACAGTCTAGTTTCCAGTGTTTATTAGATACTTTAGACATGTCGTTCTATATATTTTTAGTATTCCGACTGACAGTACTTTATTAGCTTATCTTCTGCACATGTTGTTTTACTATCATTTTATTTAGTGCTCACAACAGGTACCAGACCATGGGTAACTTGGGGTCACTTATGGCCTTAAGCTCGTATCGAGGCCAGAGGGTAGCCTCGGGTTGTGACAGCATGTCAAATACCATAGGTTTGCCCTTATTTACTTTACCTTATCTTTCAAACAATCAAGTTAGGATCACTATAGGACTTTTCTTGGCTTGTAATGAAGGATTGCGGCTGGTATGATACATATGAAATTTTAAAGTGACTAAGCCTCCTTGGTACTATACTAACTTTGGGGTCTCACTTATTAACCAATTTTGCACTTTCTTTCCGCCCTTATTTCTCTTTTTTTTTTATTTTAAGACACATTTAGGTTGGGTGAGGTTTTCTTAATCCTTCTTTTTATTTTTTTTTCTTTTCCTTTTTTCTACCACACCCTGCTTTACTTTTGTTTCTCTTATTTTATGCTTCTTTACACCCATGTTACATTACGCACCCCTATGATATCCACCCTCAACTTAAGTGATTTGCCTCAGTTGAGGTGCATAATGTCCAAGGAGGACTAGGGCCAAAACAGATTTATTGTAACACAAATGGGAAGGTGAAAGGTGTAACAAGAAAAATAGGCACTCAAGCTCAAAATCGAGGTCGAGGGATATAATTCACCCATGTAATGTCATGTAGGCTAAAAGTGGACTAATATAAAAATAGCCTATGATCCTTTAACAACTATCCTATAACCTAGGCAAGACTAACCGGGCAAGTTCTGAATTTAACACAACAAGGGAACTTAAGTATGATCTCACACACACATGGCATAGAGTTGCATCACAAACTACTACCTATCTGTTTCATGTAGTTGTTACCAATAATTATCATGTCCCTAGTTCTAATTCCATAGCAAGATTCTCAACAATCACATATATATACATATTACATAGTTCAAAACAAGGTATTCAAGGGGTATTATCAACAAAAACATGTTAACTGCACTATATACTTATTTTTCTCCTAGTTAACCACAAAAAATCACGAAAAAAAACACAATACGCCTAAACATACCGGTTCTACTAGGAATAGGACTTTGGGGAAAAAAGGAACATCAATACAAAACCTAATAGGACATCAAGTCCCACAACCATCCCTACCCCAACTTAAAATCATGCATTCTCCCTAATGCATCAAACTTCTACAAAATAATAGAGTTAGGAACATACCTGTGGCACCATAGGTGCAGAGATCTGACATCAATCACAAATATAAATACAAACAACAAAATACCTTGGGTTTTCTCCCAAGAAGTACTTGATTTTACGTCGGGGCATGATGGGACTTGGTTGGGTATTCACACTTCCCCCAACAAGCCCATGGGCATCTTTATTACTCAGACTTCATCAAGGTGACCTAAGAGTTGGCCCCTAATTTTCTCTTTCCACATTGAACTTCTGAATTTCACTCCTAATTTTTTTTTTGATTTTCTATTATGCTCTAGAGGTAGTGGCATGCAAATAAAGGACGCAAGAAATAGATGTGGCAAATGGTACTTCTTGGACCTTACGTTAGGAATGTAATTCTTTGATTCTAGCTCAGCAAATTCAAGAATATAGACATATGTTTCCTCCCCCTTGAACTCTTCTTCAGGCTCGGATAGCTCGATCAAGATCTGACTATCCAAACACAATGTTGAAAAATGCTTAGAATGAGGTCCAATACGCCCCAACTCATGATTTGTAGTCTTATTTACATCCCCACATAACTCTAGTATGCTCTCCTTAATAGTGAAACTATCCATAAGAGCATGATCAATTTTTGACTCCTCCAATTTTAGCTCCTCAAGTTGACTTTTCTGAATTCTTTCAGTCTCACACCACATATAATTAATCTGCTGGGTGTTACATACAACAACATTTGTATCTAGATCCAATGGTAAGTGGTAGATATCCAAGACAAACCTGTAAACCCTTTAAATACGATATTGATTTCCTTTTACCAGGAGCGCCAACGTGTCAAGCGGGCTCTCATTATTTTCCAACAATATATTTATCACGCTTCTACAGTAATGGATTATATCATAAGGAAGAGGGTCAATAAATTAGGAGTTATCATCACTCCTTACTTTCTCTAGCCAAATTGTCATCTCAAGAAGAATAGGAAACAAAACAAAAAAAACAAAATAAAATAAAACCCGACAACTCCAACAACTTCAATAAAGAACTCTGAAACCTTATTCCCCAACAACAACACCAAAATTTGATAACACCAAAAATACACCTCCAATTGAAGGATGAAGCAGTCGCTATCAAATACAGTAACCCAACAAGGTTAGGGTCGATCCTATAGGGATTTGGATGGAAAACCTTCTCGAACTTGTTACGATCACCAGGACATGAGAGAAAGTAAAAAGGGGGATTTATTGATATAGAAAAAGGATAAGAATTGGTTGCTCTTGGTTGTAAGCAATCTAACACGAATAGTAGTCTTGTGTTACCCTTATTTTCTCAACATCCCAGACTTATCATTCACTGTCAAACTATTACAATATCTTGCAAGCAAAATCTAATAAGTTATGTACCATCAATAGTTTTTTAGATGAGCATATGGATTTCACCCTTTACCTTTTGAGTCTCAAGATGTCGCCTAACTAACCCTTATCCTAGATTCCAGTTAACTATTGCCTTTTGGGTCTCTAGTTATTAGATGATAGTTAACAATCTTACTTAGACAATAACTAGTAGCTTGGATTGACAGTTAATCTTCAAACTACTGTTGTGATCTTCTTTTCCTAGTTACTGCTCCTCTTTTGGAGTAATTAGCAATAATCTAGGCTGGATATTTACATTGGACACCACTAAGAAAACAATAAGAACAAAGAAAATCCAATACATGCAAGAATCTTTATCTAGAATGACTTGGCACTTCTTCTTCTTTGTTAATCCGTCAGGGTTCCCATAACCCTATCTAAGAGAATTAGCCACTCATAGTTATGAGATCAATCATAGGATCCACAGACAAACTTGAAAAATCAATCTCACAATAACAAAAAATAATTCCCAGCCTTAAATTGAATAAAAAACCAAGAACAACAAGACGTTTGTGAACTTGGCCCCAAAGGGGCCTCCTTCAATCAATATATGAATGTGTTTTTCTAAATAATTTCTGAATTGATTAATTAAACAAAGCCTAAAGAGTATTTATAGGTAACAAGAAACCCTAGAGTTAAAATACTAACTAAAATAAAGAAAACTTAATTACCCATACATAATAGGACTTAAGAACATCATAGGAGTGTAATTGGGATACATGAAAACCCTAGGAAACGATTATGGAATGATCCAAAAAAGTTGAGGTCGGTGGATACATATGGTATGCACTTGCTCTATGACCCTGGGCACAAGTAGTACCTGCGGCCTATAGGGAGGGTGCAGGTAGTGACCGCAGGTGCAATTCCACCACTTCAGCTCTCGAGATTTCTACCTTTGGCATTTGCTTTGCCTATATGCTGACCGTATGTTCTACTTCCGGTCCGCAAGTTGACTTAACAAGTATAAAAGTACCCACCATCATATATATAATTAATTAGCTTTCGAACGATACAAATATCTCCTCAATCCGATATCGGGGTGAAAAGTTATGGCCAAATTACTGAAGCACTATCAACTCTCGGGATCTTCAACTCTGGCACTTGCAACCAAGCTTCAAATCTTCAACTTTAATCACATGCTTTTGTCGCGTATAATTTGGAAAGTTTCAAGAATACCCAATAATGATCAAGTAAGTGGCCAAACACATCACTTTTCATATTTTTCTTGAATTTAGCATCCAAAACCTACTTTCCTGCAAAACACTCCAAAAACACATCAAATCCAACAAAATAAGCTAAAGTACATGTATATTCTCATAGATATAAGCATCGTAAGTGCTATATTTCAATAACACATAAAGACCCTCACTTAGAGCATTGCATTTCCTCAGGCAACCAAACATAAAAAAATAATACGACGATGGTTAACCAAGAGAAACGTAAGATACCTATGGCAGTCAATCATCAAATTTAAGCTAAAGATACTTACCATCTCCAAGTTTAATAATTTAAAACCCAACTGTGTGTATTAACAAAGCACACTAATATGACACAAAGGAATCAAGCGATGGTATTACATTAGCAATAAACAACCATGAATATATACAAGTTACACTGCCCAAACAAGTAAGCAGCTAGCAATCCATCCATGTGCCCTCACACTCATATATGAAATCAAACGTGTATATACAGGGAAGGTCAATAGACACTCATACTCATAAAAGAAGTTACAATCAATGCATGCCAAATACCATAGGCTTGACCTTATTTTCTTTACCTTAGCTTTCAAACAGTAAAGTTAGGATCACTATAGGACTTTTCTTGGCTTGTAATGTAGGCTTGGGGATGGTATGATAAATTTGGACTTTTAAAGTGACTAATCCTCCTAGGCACTACACTAACTTTGGGATCTTACTTGTTAACCAATTTTTCACTTTCTTTCCACCCTTATTTCTCCCTTTTTATTTTAAGACACGTTCAGGATGGGTGTGGTTTTCTTAATCTTTTTTTTTCAACTTTTTATTTTTTTCTACTACACCCTACTCTACTTTTTTTTTCTCTCTTATTTTACACTTCTTCACAACCACATTACATTATGCACCCCTATGATATCCATCATCACCTTAAGCAACTTGCCTCAGTTAAAGTGCACAATGTCCAAGGAGGACCAGGGCCAAAACAGGTTCATTAAAACACAAATGGGATGATGAAATATGTAACAAGAAAAATAGGTACTCAGGCTTAAAATTGGGGTCAAGGGATATAATTCACACATGGAAGGTCATGTAGGCTAAAAGTAGACTAATATAAAAAAATGGTCTATATCGTTTCCTAAACAACTATCCTAAAACCTAAACAGGACTAACTGGGCAAGCTTTGGATTTAATACACAAAGGGAACTTAAGTAGTATCTCACACACGCATGGCACAGAGATACATCATAAGATACTACCCATCCGGTTCATGTAGTTGTTATCAATGATAATCATGTCCCTAATTTTAATGCCATAACAAGATTCTCAATAGTTACATATATATATATACATATACGTATTACATAGTTCAAAATAAGGTATTGAAGGGGTATAATCAACCATAACATATTAACTGCCCTAGATATTTATTTTCCTCCTAGTCAACCACAAAACATCATGAAACAAAACACAATATGACTAAACATACCAGCTCTACTAGGAACAGAAATTTGAGAAAAAGAGGCACGACAACAAAAATCCTAAGAGGATATCAAGACCTACAAGAATCCCCACCTCCAATTTAAAATCATGCATTTTCCCTAATGCATCAAACCTCTACAAAAAAATAGAGTTAGGAACATACCTATGGTACCATAGGTGTGGATATCTGACGTCAATCACAAATACAATTACAATTAATAAATATCCGTGGTTGCCTCCTAAGAAGCACCTAATTTCACGTCAGGGCATGACAGGACTTGGTTGGATACTTAGACTTCCCCAACAAGCCATGGGTACATTGATTACTCAAACATCATCAAGGTAACACAAGAGTTGGCCCCCAATTTTCTCTTTCCACTTTGAACTTATGAATTTCACCCTTAATTACTTTTTAAATTTTCCACTATACTTTAAGGGCAGTGGTGTGAAAATAAAGGACCCAAGAAATAGATGTGGCATGTGGTAATTCTTGGCCTTTATATAAGGAATGTAATTCTTCAATTCTAGCTCAGCAAATTCAAGAATATGGGCATATATTTCTTCCTTCTTGCACTCTTCTTCAAGATTGGATGGCTCGATAAAGATCTAACTATCCAAGCACAATGTGGAAAAATGCTTAGAATGAGGTTCAATACTCCCTAACTCATGATTTAAATTCTTATTTACATCCCCACATAACTCTAGTATGATATCCTTAAGAGTGAAACTATACATAAGAGCATGACAAACTTTTGACTTCTTTAATTTTAGCTTCTCAAGTTGGATGTTCAAAATTCTTTCAGTCTTACACCATATATAACTAACTTACTGGGTGTTGCACGCGGCAACCTTTGTATCTCACTCCAATGGTAAGTGGTAGGTATCCATCCAAACCTATCAACCCTTTGAAGACAATATTGATTTACTTTTTCTAGGTGCACCAACGTATCAAACATGCTCCCATTTTATTCCAATAATATATTTATCAGGCTCCTGCGGTAGTGAATCATATCATAAAGAAGAGGGTCAATAAATAAGGAGTCATCATCACTCTATACTTTCTCCGACCAGGTTATTATCTCAAGAAAGTAGGAAACAAAATAAATAAAACAAAAAAAATTAAAACCCGATAACTCCAACAACTTCAATAAATAACTTCAAAATCATATTCCTCGATAATAGTGCCAAAATTTGATAACGCCTAAAATACAACTCCAATTGAAGTATGATGTGGTTGCTGTAAAATATAGTAATCCAACTAGATTGGGGTCAATCCCATAGGGTATAGGCTAGAAATACTTCTCAAACCTATTACAATCATTAGGCAATGCAAGAAAGTAAAAAGGGGGATTTTCTTAAATAGAAAATGGAGAAGAATTGGTTGCTCTTGGTTGTATACAATCTAAGACGAACACTAGGATTGTGTTCCCCTTGGCTTCTCAACTCAGTAGACTTATCGCGCACTGTCAAACTATTCTAATACCTTGCATGCAAAATAGATTAGGTTATGTACCATCAATAGTCTTTTGGACGAGAAGATGGATTTCACCTTTTACCTTTTGAGACTCAAGATGTCACCTTACTAACCCTTATCCTGGATCCTAGTTAACTATTACCTTTTGGGTCTCTAGTTATTAAATGATAGTTAAAAATCTTACTTAGATAATATATAGTAGCATGGATCGACCATTAATATTTAAATTATTATTGCGATCTTCTTTTCCTAGCAACTAATCCTCTTTTGGAGTAAGTAGCAATAATCTAGACTGGATCTTAACACAAACACCGCTAAGAAAGCAATAAGAATAACTTGGCACTTTCTCTACTTTGTTAATCCGCTAGGGTCCCCACAACCCAAGCTAAGGGAATTAGCCACTCATAGTTATGAGATCAATCATGGAATCCACAGAAAAATAACAAAATCAACCTTACAATAATGAAAAAATAAATCCCAAAGTCTTAAATTGAATATCAAACCACGAACAACAAGATGTTTGTGAACTTGTCCCTAAAGGGGCTTCCTTTTCAATTAATCAATATTTAAATGTGTTTTTTGAATAATTCTAAATTGATTAATTAAAAAAAACCTAAAGGGTATTTATAGGTAACAAGAACTCTAGAGTTCAGATCCTAACTAAAATAGAAAAATTTATTACCCATACATAATAAGACTTAAAAACATCATAGGGGTGTAATTGGGATACATGAAAACCTAGTAAATAATTTTAGAATGATCCAAAAAAGTTGAGATTGGTGGCTACATGTAGTCTGCACTTGGAGCCTGACCCTGGCGACAGGTAGTACCTGCGGCCTATAAGAAGGGCGTAGGTAGTGACTATAGGTGCAATTCCCACACTTCAAATCTTGAGATATTGACCTCTAGCACTTGATTTTCCTACATAAGGACCATATGTTCTACTTTCGGTCCACAAATTGAGTTGTCAAATGCAAAATTCCCTACTATCATATAGATAATTGAATTTGGTTTCCAATGATACCAATTTTGCCTCAATCCAATATTGGGGTGAAAAGTTATGGCCAAATTATTGAAGCACTATCAACTCTTGGGATCTTCAACTCTTTCACTTGCAACCAAGCTTCAAATATTCAACTTCAATCACATGATTTGGTCACGTTTAATTTGGAAAGTATCAAGAACACCCAATAATGATCAAGTAAGTGTCCAAAAATATCACTTTTCATCTTTTTCTCAAATTTAGCATCCCAAACCCGCTTTTCTGCATAACAGTCCAAAAACACATCAAATCCAACAAAATAGCCTTAAATACATGCATATTTTCATTCTTTTAAGTATCATAAATGCTATATTTCTATGGAACATCAACAAGCTATGTATTATCAACTATCTTGTGGACGTGTTGATAAATCTCACCCTTTACCTTGTGAGTCTCAGGGTGTTTCCTTATTTACCCTTCCTATGACCTCAATTCAACTGTCACCTTTTGAGTCTCATGTGGATTAGATGAGATGGCAGAATTATAAGAGGGACGTGAATTCTCAAATTACTGTCTTAATCCTCATTTCCTAATCTCAAACTGCCTTGTGAGGACGTTCTTAAATATGAGCAATCCTCAAGCTTCTGCAGTAGCTCTGATGTCAATTAATATAAAGAAGATTAAGATACATACAAAAAAAATAGAATAGATAAATCTCCCACTTCTTCTACAAAGCTAATTCGCCAGAGTTCCCACAACCCTAGTCAAGGAAATTAGCCACTCATATTCATGCAAAAATCCCTGATAATCAATGAAGAATGCTTATAAGTAATTGCATAATACTAAGTTAAAAAATCCAAAGTCTCCAATTGAATAAAAACCCAAAATCTCAAGAACAAAATCTCAATGATCAAAGTATACTAAAAGTAGTAAAAGTAATGCAAAAGTGTGTAATAGTGTGTAACCTAATAAAGTAATAACTTTAAGGTATTTATAGTATCTCAAAATAATAAAGAAGTCCTAATAAAAACAGAATAGGAAAAGTATGTCGGCATTCGTTACGACTCGTATAGTCCACTCGTAAGGTCTTCTTATGAGTCGTATATTACCGGTCGTATGCATTCCAGTAATTGATCTTCAGGGCTTCTGTAACGCCCCGTAACCTGGTCCCGAGATTCCACACAGTGATTAATACTACGAGTAGCCTCAAGCTAACTCTGTAAGACTGCTACTAAGTCTATAATTCCCATAAGGTAAACAAATCAAGCATCAATACTGAATTATATCAAAATCATCTGAGATCAACTGGATATACTGTCTGGATAAAAAAATGTGAAAAGTCAAAAAAATAATAGCTAGTAGTCCGACAAGCTTTTACTACTAAGAAACTAGAGATCCATTAGGACAAACCCCCAATTGACTCGGACTAAACTGTAAGAAATGAATCAAATACTAGGAAAGCTGAAAATCTGGATAAATGGGCCCACAAACGATGAGGACTCACCAACTGTAGGGATGTAGATAGAGATGCCCAAAATCACTCACGCTGCTGAGACTGAGCACCTAAACCTATATTTTAAGACAATGTAGCATATAGACATATATATGGATCAGTACTTTAAGGATGTACTGAGTATATGGGGGTGAATACATAGTAAATCAATATCTTAGTGTTATAAAAATTCATAAAATTTACATGCTGTATGTGATGACTCACATGGCTGGAATAACTAAAAGTTGAAAAAAATAAATCATGAATAATAAAACATACTGCATAAATTTGGCGAGTTATCACATTTAAAGTCAAAAAGTTGAACTGCTATCTATCCTTCTTTTCTGTTAAGCTGTAGGAAAAATACTTCTAAAACTATTCAAAAGATCTTTACTATTAAGAAAATTCTTTTAAAAGCCTTTCTATTGTTCTTTACTAGTAGGGAGGTTCTCTTAACCAAGATAAACTATGTGAGCTATCATGGAGTCCAATGTCTCGTTCCCCTAAGGGTAAAATTTCACGTTGAGAAGAGGTGTCATACTCTTGCCAAGGAGTATAACCTGAGCTAAGTGATCACATCTGTAACTATCATCCATATAGAAATGGGAATACCGAGTTTGTACCTACGTTGGATCTTAGTTCTAGTAAATTAGGATGCACTAAACCCACACTTTTCGCTCGGTGCTAAATACTACTCCCTTTAATATATATGCTCATTTTGTAGGAAATCCACTTTTAAAAGTCATAATATATCATACTTAAAGCTAACTGCATCCATTCAATCAAAACTGAATTTAAGCTGTAAAGTAGATTTCATATCTTAGCTGAAGATCAAAAGATCAAATCTTTATTCAAAGCTGTATATAAACATATCATGGGATACTTAAAAGCATAATCATTCTTGAAATAGCAACCTTCAACTAGGGCTTGATAACCCATGATTCAAATTCATATCAAAACATCATAATGTTCATGCTTGATAATGTAAATATTCATAATTCAACTCAAAATCTGTAAAATATAGTCACACACTTGAATTTACCAAAGTAGACATGCAATTCAACATCAAAAACACTTAAAACATCATAATCTTTAAATTTCAATAAATGGGTATGAACCCTAAATTAAAGTTCATGTAAATTTGTAACTAAAATTAGTTTTGGGCACAAGGATGAAAGATTTATCCTTGTTCAAAATCCCACATACCTTAATTGATGAACTAGATGAAGAAGCTTAGTTTTGAGATCCTATTTGTGCTCTTGAAGGTTGATTCTTGAATTGGGAACCTTGAATTTTGAACTATTTTAGGAAAAAAATGGGGGAAATTTGGGGATTCTTGAAGTTGAATAATGAAGCCTAGAATTTCAATTGAGAGGGATTTGACGAGGAATGAGTATATTTTGCTGAATATTGTGATAAATCTCCCGTTTACACGATTTGAGGGCTTGATGAAAGAAAAAATTGCTCGAGGGATTCAAAATCCTACAACTGGAATGCCGATTAAGGCCCCACCATGAGGTGGTGAGTGGGTCATCGCGATAACCACTGCGATGCGGTAGAATCACGATGACTCACTAGATTGTGACAATTACTATTTTGGGATTCATTGCTATGCGGTTCAATCGCGGTGACCCTCTAAAAATTGACAAATGTCGATTCGGCCTCCACCGCGATGTGGTGGACTCCTCACCGTGACACTCATCGTGATGCAGCCTAATCGCGGTGAGCTACTATTTTTCCAATTCGAATGTGATCCAATCCTCGTTCAAAAATTCTGAAACTTACCCGAGATATGCTATTTTCACCCCTGAAAATAATTTAACTCAAACATCATTGTCTCGGAGCCCGAAAGTTCAACTTAAAAATCTTTGAAGTTTAAAGGGATTCAAAATGACTAAGTCCCTTAACTCTTAACTTTATCTTTTTCAAATTCTAAGTACTACAAGTACGTACTAAGGGCTCGATTGAGCTAGAGAAATTTGGGGTATTACAATATCTCCCCCTTGGGAACATTCATCCTCGAATGAGACTAATGAAGCTAAGATGCTGAAAAAACTGAGACTATAACTGGCATGCACAACTAAATCACGACTAAATTGATTTGCAAGTGCAAGAATTATCAAGAGAATGGCTATGTAAAGCTGAAACTTGGAATGAAAAAGAGATGATCTGGGGAAACTTGTTACCTTGAATTGAATCTAAATCTGCAGCGAAAAGATGAGGGAACTTGGTTCTCATATCTGCTTTGGCTTCCCAAGTGTCTCCCTCAATGGATTGATTCCACCAAAGAACTTTGACCAAGGGAACTTCTTTGTTCCTTAGTCTACGAATCTGGCGATCAAGGATCTCAACTGGAATCTCTTCATAAGAGAGTCTATCATGAATATCTGTGCTTTCTAAGGGAACTACAATTGCTGGATCACCAATACACTTCTTTAATAAGGACACATAGAATACGGGGTGAATATCGGAAAAATCTATAGGCAACTCAAGTTCATATGCTACCTTCCCTACACGACTCAATAATCTGAAAGGGCTAACATAGCGAGGACTAAGATTCCTCTTTTTGCTGAATTTCTTTACCCCCTTCATGGGTGACACTTTCAAATAAACAAGGTCATCGACTTCAAACTCAAGATCTCTTCTCCTCACATCTGCATACGATTTTTGATGACTTTGAGATATTTTCAACCTTTATCAAATCAATTGGACTTTCTCCATAGCTTCTAACACCACATCTGGCCCTATCAACGCGGCCTCATCCACATCGAACAAACCAATAGGTAACCTATATCTTCTCCCATAAAGTTCCTCAAATGAGGCTATCTGAAGGCTAGCATAGTAACTGTTATTGTAGGCGAACTCAATCAATGACAATTGCTCATCCCAACTACCCTTAAAATCAAGAACACATGCCCTCTACATATCTTTTAGAGTCTGAATGGTCCTCTCTACTTGACTATCTTTCTGAGGATGAAAAGCTGAACTAAGATGGACTTATGTACCAAGACCCTTCTGAAAGGCCTTTCAAAAGTGAGAGGTAAACTGAGTACCCCTATCTGAAATGATTGACATAGGAACTCCAAGCAATCTGACCAACTCTCTAATAAACATCTTAGCATAATCTTCATCTTAGTAGGACATATAAACTAGAAAGAAATAGGCTGATTTAGTCAACCTGTCTACTATAACTCAAATAGAATCATGATGACATCGCGAACAAGGAACCCTATTATGAAATCCATGTTCACCTCTTCCCACTTCCAAGTGGGAATACTGAACTCTTGCAAAGTACCACCAGGCCTTTGGTGCTTTACCTTAACCTGTTGACAAACTGAATATTTAGCTACAAACTCTGCAATATCTTTCTTCATACCACTCCACCAATAGATCTCCCACAAATCTCGGTATATCTTAGTAGCACCAAGATGAATGGAGTAATGCGCACCATGCACTTTAGCCATAACCCGCTATCTCAAATTATCAATGAACTGCACACATAATCTACTCTGGTATCTCAACATGCCATCTTCTCCTTGGGAGAAAACCTCCACCTTCTGATGTCTAACCGACTCCTTTAACTTAACTAGGATGGGATCTTGATCTTGTTTCTCATTCACCTCAAAAACTAAGGAGGATTCTGCACTACTCTGCACCCACACTCTACCCTCACCCGAATAACTAAACGAACACCCAATCTAGCCGATCGATGAACTTCCCAAACTAACTCCTTCTTATCACTCTCCATATGAGAAACACTACCCATAGACAGTCTACTAAGGGCATCTGCCACAACATTGTCCTTGCCCGAATGATACAAAACATTCATGTCATAATCTTTCAATAATTCTAGCCACCTTCTCTGAAGGAGATTTAACTCTCACTACATAAACACATACTGCAAACTTTTGTGGTTTGTAAACACATCAACATGCACCCCATAAAGATAATGCCTCTATATTTTCAAAGCAAACACAACAGAAGCTAACTCAAGAGCATGGGTAGGATAGTTCTTTCTGTGAGGCTTAAGTTGTCTAGAGGCGTAGGCTATGATCTTACCTCTTTACATAAAAAAAAACCCAAGCCAACTCTAGAAGCATCATAATACACAAAGAATCCATCTGTACCATCAGGTAATGCTAAGACTGGGGTTGAAGTAAGTCGAGTCTTCAACTCCTGAAAACTCTTCTCACAAGAATTTGACCACTGAAACTTAACTTTCTTCTGAGTCAATCAGGTCATCGGAGACGTAATAGATGAAAACCCCTTAATAAACCATCTGTAATAGACAGTTAAACCTAAGAAATTTTTGATGTCTGATGGATAAATGGGTCTAGGCAAGTTTCTCACTGCTTTGATCTTTTGGGGATCCACTCTAATACCATCACTGGAAATAATATGACTGAGGAAAGCTACTGACCTTAGCCAAAATTCACACTTGTTGTATTTGGAGAACAACCGGTTATTTATAAGAGTTTGTAACACAATTCTATGATGGTCTGCATGATCATCCTCACTATGGGAATAAACAAGGATATCATCGATAAAGACTATGACAAACATATCTAGGTACTGTTTGAACACACGGTTCATCAAGTCCATGAAGGCTGCTAGGGCATTTGTCAGCCCGAAAGACATGACTAAGAATTCAAAATGGCCATAACGGGTTCTAAAAGCTATCTTCGAGATGTTACATTCCCTTAATTAAAGATAATGATAGCGGATCTAAGGTCTATCTTGGAGAAATAACTTGCACCCTAGAGTTGACTGAACAAGTCATCGATTCTAGAAAGAGGATATCTATTTTTAACTGTGACTTTATTCAGCTGACGATAGTCAATGCACATTCACAAGGAACCATCTTTCCTACGTACGAATAGTATGGGAGCGCCCCATGGGGAAACACTGGGCCTTATGAAACCCATATATAAGAGGTCATTGAGTTGCTATTTCAACTCTTTAAGCTTGGAAGAAGGCATATGATAAGGAGGAATAGAGATGGGCTAAGTATCAAGAAGAAGATTAATTCTAAATTCTATTTCCCTATCGGGAGGTACCCATGGCAAATCTTCTGGAAACACATCAGGAAATTCATTGACTACGTGGATTGACTGAACTGTGGGAGTCTTAGACTTAGTGTCTTTGACTCGAACTAGATGATAGATACACCCTTTAGATATCAACCTTCTAGACTTACGATAAGATATGAATGACTCTTGGGAGACACTAAATTACCTTCCCACTCAAAGACCGGCTCATCAGGAAACTGAAACTTCACTACTCGGGTACGACAATCTATGGATGCATAAAAAGAATGGAGCCAATCCATACCAGGAATAAGGTAAAAGTCAACCATGTCTAATTTTATTAAATCTGCTAACATGATCTTATGAAGGAAAATAATAGGACACTTTCTATAGATCTGTTGGCAACAACTGACTCACCCACTAGAGTAAAAACCAAGAAGGGCTCAGGGATCTTTTCAGGACCTATTTCAAAATTAACTACAACTAGTGGGGTCACATAAGAGAAACTCAACCTAGGGTCTAATAACACATAAACGTCAAGATGAAAGACACGAAGCATACCGGTAACAACATCTAGGGAGCTCTCCTGCTCCAGATGGAATGGTAAATCATAGAACTGATTCTAGCGCTGACCGCCACCAGTACTGGATGATGTTCCATGAGGAGAAATGTGGAGAGTTATGGGAGATGGTGCACTAGTAGTCTGAGTCTGGGGAAGAACATCCCTGCTTTTGTGCTTAGCATATGGGCACTCCTTGAACCATGGTCCAACTGACCACATGCAAAGAAACCTTTATAACCCAACAAACACTCACCAGGATGATTTTTACCACATCTAGCACATTAAAGATTACTAGGCCTTCCATCCACACCATTATGAGATCTGGACATAGAAGTCTTAGCTCACTATTACTGCTTAGTTCTTGGTGTGGGGGCACTAGATGAAAATGGCATTAGAAAAGGCGAATGACTTTAAAACTGTGAATGATTTCCTTCTGTAAATCTTAATTGACCATACTCAAACTGCCCAGTTCTAACCTTTTTATTTCCTCTATCTCTTCTCTTCAACTTTTTTGCCTCAATCTGTTGGGCATGAGTCGTCAATCTAGAAAGATCCATATCTCCAATAAGCATGGCAGTCCTACACTCCTTAAGTACCAATACAGAGACTCCAGTAACAACTTACTCATACTAAATCTTATGTCAACTATCAACTCAGGAGCATACTTAGACAACTGGATGAACTTAAGGAAATACTCCTTCACTATCATTGAGCCCTACCTCAGGTTCATGAACTCCTTAATCTTTGCTTCTCGCAACTCACGCGAAAAGAACCTATCTATAAAAGCATCTTTAAATACCTGCCAGCTTATGGGAGCCACATTCTCACCCCTACCTTTCTTCCACATAACAACCTAATCATAAGCAACATACTTCAACCTATAAGAAGTCAATTCCACGCTCTCCTGTTTAGTAACATGTTTAACTTGAGTGATCTTCTTTATCTCATCAAGATATAACTATGGGTCCTCACCTACTTTTGACCTAAAGATTTTGGGCAAATTCATTCTTATGAAGTTGCAAAGTCTGGCTGCAACTAAATCACCCTCTTTCTAATGCAGAACTATAGTTTGATTATTGTCTTGGACATTAGCAGTCATATCTTGGGCCAATGCCTGAAAGGTAGCCTAAAATTTGGCATGAGACATATTTTCATTTAAAGGATCAACAGGCTAGGGTGGCTGGTTATCATTCCTATGGACATTAGCTCTATGAGAAGGCATATTATATCATGAAAGATCATGAATTAAAACATATAGATATAGCTGTAAGCACAATGGATTACGAAAGAATAGAGATGATTTTCTAAAATGTCCCGTAGCCTCTTGCTCATAAATATGGTGCGCTTCACTCCCATGATCAAGAATCTACATAACGTGGCTTGTCTAACTCTTTAGGACTCTCTAAACCTTAGGCTCTAATACCAAGTTTGTAATGCCCCAAAACCTGGTCTCGAGATACCACATGGTGCTCAAGATATCGAGTATCCTCAAGCTAACTCTGTAAGTCTGCTACTAAGTCTATAACTCCCATAAGGTAAACAAATCAAGCATTAATACTAAATTATATCAAAACCTTCTGAGATCAACTGAATATACTATCTTGATAACAAATGCAGAAAATCTAAAAAATAATAGCTCGTAGTCCGACAAGCCTCTACAACTTAGAAACTAGAGATCCATTGGGATAAACCCCCAACTAACTTGGACTAAACTGTAAGAAACTAATCAAATACTAGGAAAGCTAAAAATTTTGATAAATGGGCCCTCGAACCATGAGGACTCACCAACTGTAGGGATGTAGATAGAGATGCTTGAAATCACTCATGCTGTTGAGACTGAGCACCTGAATCTACATTATAAGATAATGTAGCACATAGACATATATGTGGATCAGTACTTTGAGGATGTACTAAGTATATAGGGGTAAATGCACAGTAAATCAATATATTAATGTTATAAAAATTCATAGATTATGATTGCTGTATGTGATGACTCACATGGTTGGAATAACTAAAAGCTGAAAACCATAAATCATTAATAATAAAAGATACTGCATAAATCTGGTGAGCCATCACATTTAAAGTCTAAAAGTTGAACTGCTATCTGTCATTCTTTTCTGTTAAGTTGCAGTAAAAATACTTCTACAACTATTCGAAAGATCTTCACTGTTAAGAAAATTCTTTTCAAAGCCTTTCTATTGTTCTTTACTAGTAGAGAGGTTCTCTTAACCGACAAAAACAATGTGAGCTATCATAGAGTCCAACGTCTCATTCTCCTAAAGGGAAAACCTCATGTTGGGGAGAGGTGTCATGCTCTTGCCAAGGAGTATAATCTGAGCTAAGTGATCACATCTGTAACTATCATCCATATAGAAATGGGAATACAAAATCTGTACTTATGTTGGGTCCTAGTTCTAGGAAAGTTGGATGCGCTAAACCCATACTTTCTGCTCGATGCTAACTACTACTCCCTTTAATATATACACTCATTCTGTAGGAAATCCACTATTAAAAGTCATAATATTTCATACTGAAAGCTAACTGTGCATCCATTCAATCAAAACTAAATTTAAGCTGTAAAATGGATTCCATATCTTAGCTGAAGATCAAAAGATCAAATCTTTATTCAAAGATGTCTATAAACATATCATGGGATGCTTAAAAGTATAATCATTCTTTAAATAGCAATATTCAACTAGGGATTGATAACCCATGATTCAAATTCATGTCAAAACATCATAATGTTCATGCTTGATAATGTAAATATTCATCATTTACCTCAAAATCTGGAAAATATAGTCACACACATGGATTTACAAAAGTAGACATGCAATTCAACATAAAAAATACTTAAAACATCATAATCTTTAAATTTCAATAAATGGGTATGAACCCTAAATCAAAATTCATGTAAAATCATATAAATTTGTAATTAAAATTAGTTTTGGGCACAAGGATGGAAGATTTATCCTTGTTCAAAATCCCACATACCTTAATTGATGAACTAGATGAAGAAACTTAGTTTTGAGATCCTATTTGTGCTCTTGAATGTTGATTCTTAGAATTCTTGAATTGGGAACCTTGAATTTTGATTTATTTTAGGAAAAGAATGGTGGAAATTTGGGGATTCTTGAAGTTGAATAATGAAGCCAAGGGTTTTAATTGAGAGGGATTTGATGAGGAATGAGTATATTTTGCTCAATATTATGATAAATCTCCTAGTTACGTGATTTAGGGGCTTGATGAAAGACAAAATTGCCCATGGGATTTAAAATCCCTTAACTAGAATGCCGATTAAGGCCCAACCATATGGTGGTTAGTGGATCATCGCGATACCCAGTACGATGTGGTGGAATCGCGGTGACTCACTGGATTGTGAAAATTGCTATTTTGGGATTCACTACGACGCAGTGCAATCGCGGAGACACTCTGGAAATTGACAAATATCGATTTGGACTCGAGCACAATGCGGTGGCCTCCTCACCACGATACTCACTCTGATGTGACCTAATCACGGTGAGCTACTATTTTTCCAATTCAAATGCGATCCAATCCTCATCTAAAGATTTCAAAACTTACCCGAGACATGCTATTTTCACCTCTAAAATAATTTAACTCATTTGTCATTATCTCGGAGCCCGGAAGGTCAACTTAAAAATCTTTGAAGTTTAAAGGGAGTCAAAATGACTAAGTCCCTCAACTCTTTACTTTATTTTTTTCAAATTCTAAGTGATACAAGTACGTACTAAGGGTAGGAATGAGCTAGAGATATTCGTGGAATTACAACTTCTATCTTCTATTGTCCTTATGATTCATTTTCATAAGTCGTATGTAGTTCTAATGGCTCATGGTATTTACTCATTATCACTTTAGCCCTAGATTTTCAGTGAAACACATTGATTTTTGACCCTTAGAAATGTAACGTCCTGAAAATGGGTCCCGGAGCGTCACAAGGTGCTTAAGGCTATGAGTAGCCCCAAGCTAACCCTTTGAGACATTTTCATTCAGTTCAACACAAATCAACGGGGTTTCCATAAATAACCCTCAAATATCAACAGAGTAATCCTCATCCAAGAATAAAAGAATTTCAGAAAGATAACAAAATATGACTTATTAGTCAACTCCCAACATCTATACTAGTCTGACAAACCTCTAAGAAAATCAATAAAACCAACGAGCCATTGAGACATGCCCCAACTGACTCATATTCAGTTATCAAATGTAAACAATTCTGTGAAACCAACATCAGACATCACGTCCTCAGAACATGAGGACTCACCACAACAGAGGATGTAGAACAGCGTGCCCAAAAAATCACTGTGGAACCTGGAACTGAGCACCTGAACCTATATTTCGAGAAAATGCAGCCCACATCCAAAGATGTGGGTCAGTACCATGGAAAGGAACCGAGTATAAGGGGGTGTATGCAGTTGTATAAACATTATCATCATAAATATTTATAAGAAATATGCAGGATGTATGAAAGACTCACATAGCCAGAAGAAAATCATCATAATCATGAGAGGATGAAATAAGTATAATAACACATGTGAGTCATCATATAATTTGTCAATAACTTTTAGTTCATCAAGAATATCAATTCTCATAATGTAAATATCATTTAAATCTTTTGAAAGAATAACTTTCACAATTCCACTTTCAAATCACTTCACTGTTCACCTCACCATAGACACAAGGAAACACACACACTGGGAGATCCTATAACCGACATAAGCCATGTGAGCTACATGGAGTCCAACGTACAACCTACGTTTGGGAGAGCCGTCCTATCCTTTCCATCGGAGTAGGACTATCGATATCAAATCCACACAAAATAGTGATCACTATATAAATCAGCCTCAGGATCACTCCTACGGGGGCATGTAGTTCTAGGGAAGTATGGTCGCTTTATACCTCCCACTCAGTGCAAAAGATTTCTCCTGAACTTAGCTCAGATCATTTCAAAGATAATCCACAACAAAACAATTTCAGTAATATATAAATATACATCGGGAGCCATCATGCTTCCCATCTATCAAAATCAACCACGTTGTGGATTTCTTTCACACTTGAGTTCAAAACAACTCTATTAAGACCAAAAGGTCAAATCATTCAAAATATCTCAAATATTCAACATCAACGTGCTTATAACACATATTTTCTCAAAAAACACAATTTTCAATGGGGATTCACAACCCAAATATCAAAATCATGATAAATATCGTTCAAGATTCATGCTTTATATCACCACACATGTAAATTCATCTTTCAAAATCATAAACATCAAGATTTCATAATAATCATCATAAGATATGGGTTCATGCTTCAAATTCATAAAAATCATGCCTTTGTAAAGAAAATTACTTTTGGGCACAAGAACAGAAGAGAGTTCTTGTTGAAAACCCCCACATACCTTGAATGATGAACTTTAGATTGATACTCATTTTTGAGATGTTAATCGTGCCTTTGAATGATGGTTCTTGGAGTTCTTGAACTAGGAACTTGGAATCCTGAATAAATTTGCAGTATTAATGGTGAGCTTTGGAGGTTCTTGAAGTTGGATGTAGGAGCTTAGGGTTTTCTTTTTGAGGGAATTTGATGAAATATAACATATAATTCTTCTAATAGGCTTTAATATAGGGTTTGGACGGATTTTGGGTGAGGGGGAATGACCAAAACGCCCCTAAAAATTAAATAATTCTCGAATCTGTCCTTTGGTGGACTATTTTGATAATCTGAAGTAGATCAACCATAACGTTTTACTCCGATATCCAAATTGGATGAAACCAATTTCATTAGAAAGAGGACTCTCATATGTTTCCGTTTATATATAGTATATCACCCAGATCATTGTATACGAGGAGTTATGGTCGTTTGAAATTGACCCAAAAATTCACTTTTGATAGGCTGAAGTAGATCGACCATAACTTTTTGTTCTGATAGAAAAATTGGATGAAACCAATTTCATTAGAAAGAGGACTCGCAGAGATTTCCGTTGATATATAGTAGATCACCCAGATCATTATGTACAAGGATTTATGATTGTTTAAAGTTGGAGTAAAAATACGCCAGGCCTCAGTACTTTTTTCCTGCACGTTTTACTGTTCACTACTATTCACATTCGATCGGAATGTTCATAACTCGTCGCTCGGGTGTCCGTTTTGGATGATCCACATATAGTTGGAAATCTTATTTGATACTCTACGCAATGGTGGGTCATAATCTAAGACATTCCACACGGAAAATTTATAATTCATTCTAGAAGATAGAACCTAACACGTTTACGCACAAAACTTTAACGAAAAATTTCCCGGGGTATTACATCATCCCCCCTTGGAAATATTCATCCTCGAATGACGCTATACATGCCAAAATTAGATAGGGAATAGAGCATACAGCTGAAACCATTCGTTAGACTCATCACCACATCGTTTCGCACTCCGAATGCAACATAGAATGCATAAATTCCTGAAACTACAGCTGAACACATAATAAATGACAGCTGAACTGCTGCAACTTTTATCAAAAGTGCATGATTTAGGAAAGAATGGTACCTTCGGCTTGATTAGAGTTCTCGGAAAATAGGTGCGTGTACTTGGATCGCATATACGCCTCAGCTTCCCAAGTTGCACCCTCAACAGATTGGTTTCGCCACAACACCTTGACCAAGGGAACTTATTTGTTCCTTAGTCTTCGGACACTGAAATCAAGAATCTCAACAGGAATCTCATCAAAAGAAAGATTTTCTTGAATGTCAGCACTCACAGAGGAATCCACTGCCACAACATCGCTAATATGCTTTCTAAGCATGGAGACATGGAATATTGGATGAACAGAGGACAACTCGGAAGGCAACTTGACCTCATAAGCTACCTTACCAACATGGATAAGAATTTTGTAAGGACCAACATAACGGGGACTAAGCTTCCCCTTCTTTCCGAATCTCTTCACCCCCTCATGGGTGAAATTTTTAGATACACTAGGTCACCAACTTCAAACTCAAGGTCTCTCCTTCTAACATCCGCACATGACTTCTGACGACTCTGTGCAGTTTTCAACCTTTCCCTAATCAACTTAACTTTTTCCATAGCCTCAAATACCGAATCAGGACCACTCACAGCCGATTCACCCACCTCGAACCAACCTATGGGTGATCTACACTTCCTCCCATATAAGGCTTCAAACGGAGCCATGCCAATACTAGAGTGGAAACTGTTATTCTAAGCAAACTCTATCAACGGTAAGTGATCATCCCAACTTCCCTTAAAGTCAAGTGCACAAGATCTCAACATATCCTCTAAGGTCTGGATGGTCCGCTCAGCTTGACCATCGGTTTGCGGATGAAAAGCAGAACTCAAAAGCACTTGGGTACCAAGACCCTTCTGAAAAGCTTTCCAAAATTGCGAAGTGAACTGAGTACCCTTATCCATAATGATAGACAAGGGAGCTCCATGCAGTCTGACTAGATCTCAGATATACAATCTAGCATAATCCTCAACAGTATATGAAGTATGAACAGGCAAGAAATAAGCAGACTTAGTCAATTTATCAACCACAACCCAAATGGAATCATGATGGCGTAGGGAAGGAGGTAAACCAATCACGAAGTCCATATTTATCTCTTCCCACTTCCAGGTGGGAATACTAAACTCTTGCATTATACCACCAGGTCTTTGGTGTTCAACCTTAACCTGTTGGCATATTGCACACTTAGCTACAAACGCTGCTATATCTTTCTTCATGCCACTCCACCAGATTTCCCGCAAGTCTCGGTACATCTTGGTGGCACCAGGATGAATAGAATATCGTGCCCTATGCGCTTCAACCATAATCCTCTATCTCAGATCATCAACATTCTGGACACACAATCTACCCTGCAATCTCAACACACCATCTCCCTCTTGGGAGAAAACCTTTACTTTTTGGTCCTTGACTGACTCCTTCAGTTTGACCAAACTAGCATCTAAGTATTGCCTTTCCTTCACTTCCGAAACCAAGGAGGATTCGGAACTACTCTGAACCCCTATACTACCTTCAGCAGAGTCAAACAACCTAACCCCCAATCTAGCGAAATGATGAACATCATGAGCCAACTCTTTCTTACCTTCTACCACATGCGAAGCACTACCCATGGACACTCTACTTAGGGCATCCGCCACAACATTGGCCTTGCCCGGATGGTATAGCAAACTCATATCATAGTCCTTTAACAATTCTAACCATAATCTCTGCCTAAGATTCAATTCTCTCTGGGTAAACACATACTGCAGACTCTTATGATCAGTGAAAACATCAACATGGACACCATACAAATAGTGTCTCCAGATTTTCAAAGCAAACACAACAACAGCCAACTCAAGTTCATGGGTGGGGTAATTTTTCTCATGGGATTTCAACTATCTAGAAGAATAAGCTATCACCTTACCCTTCTGTATCAATACGCAACCTAACCCAACTCTCAAAGCATCACAGTACACCACAGAACCATCAACACCATCAGGAAAAGTCAAAATAGGGGATGAAGTGAGTCGAGTCTTTAACTCTTGAAAAATCTTCTCACAAGATTCGGACCACAAGAACTTCACTTTCTTTTGGGTCAACCGAGTCATAGGAGACGCTATAGAGGAGATACCCTCAACAAAATGGCGGTAATAGCCATCTAAACCCATGAAACTTCGGATATCAGTCGAAGAAATAGTTCTAGGCCAATTTCTAACAGCTTCGGTCTTTTAGGGATCAACTCTAATACCCTCGGAAGAAATGATATGACCCAGAAAAGCAACTGACCTTAGCCAAAACTCACACTTACTGAACTTGGCAAACAACTTGTGATCTCTAAGGGTTTGCAAGACAGTTCAGAGATGATCAGAATGTTCATCCTCACTATGGGAGTACACCAGTATATCATCGATGAACACTATGACAAACATATCCAGATATGGTCTGAACACTTGATTCATAAGGTCCATGAGAGCTGCTGGGGCATTAGTTAACCCGAAAGACATAAAAAGAAACTCAAAATAGCTATAACGAGTTCGGAAAGTGGTTTTCAGGATGTCACACTCCCTAACTTTGAGTTGATGATAGTCGGAACGAAGGTCTATCTTTGAGAAATAACTTTCACCTTGCAATTGGTCAAACAAATCATCTATTCTCGGAACGGGGGTACTTATTTTTGATGGTGACTTTATTCAGTTGGCGGTAATCAATGCACATACGCAAAGAGCCATCTTTCTTTCTCACAAACAACACAGGAGCACCCCAAAGAGAAACACTGGGCCTTATGAAACCCTTATCTAGTAGATCTTTGAGTTGCTCTTTCAACTCCTTAAGTTCTGCAGGGGCCATACGGTAAGGAGGAATAGAAATGGGCTGAGTATCGAGAAAAAGATCAATCCCAAACTCTATCTCTCTATCAGGAGGTATCCCTGGGAGATCATCTGAAAAGACATCAGAAAACTCATTGACGACGTTAATAGACTGGAGAGTTAGAGTCTCAGACTTAGTGTCTTTGACTCTAACCAAATGGTAAATACACCTCTTGGAAATAAGCTTTCTAGATTTGAGGTAAGAGATAAAATGACTCTTGGGTGACACAGAATTCCCAGACCACTCAAACACGGATGCACCCGGAAACTGAAACTTGACCATTCGGGTCCTACAATCAATAGAGGCATAAGAAGAATACAGCCAGTCCATACCCAGAATCATATCAAAATCTACCATGTATAACTCAATCAAATCAGCCAACAAGACTCTATGAAGAACGGTAACAAGACACTTTTTATACACTTTCTAGGCAACAATCGAATCACCCACTGGGGTAGAAACTAGGATAGGCTCAGGAATAATCTCAGGGCTCATTTCAAAATTCACAGCAATCAAAGGTGTAACATATGAGAAACTAGATGCAGGATCCAACAAAGCATACACATCAAACTGAAATCTATGAAGCATACCAGTAACAACATCGGGAGAGTTCTCCTGTTCCTGGCAGGACTGTAAAGCATAGAATCTATTCTGGCGCTGCCCGCCAGCATTGCTATAAGAGGCGCCCTGAGCTGGGGCTGGGCGAGTCGCTGGAATTGGAGAACTAACAGTCTGAGTCTGGGTCTGAGGGCGATAGTCACGACGCTCTTGTCCATCCTATGGACAATATCTAACTCTGTGACCCATGTCACCATACCGGAAACAACCCCTCTTCTCACCCCAATACTCACCCGAATGAGCCCTACCACGCTTAGAACACAGGGGATGATTTGGCTTACTGCCAGCACTGTACTGGGACCTGGATGCATATGACCTGCTACCTTGTCCTGCCTACCTCTAGGCACAGGAGCACTAGCAGATGATGGTGCTGGCATAGATGAACGATCCTGATACTGAGGGTGACTCCCTCCCTGCGATCTAGTCTGACCCTATCCGTGCTGCTCGGACCTAGCTCTCTTATTCCCTCTCGTTCTATGTCTCTCCTTAATCTTGTCTGCCTCAATCTGTTGGGCATGAGTCATCAGCCTAGAAAGATTCATCTCACTATTCAGCATAGCAAACCTACACTCCTTAACCATATAACTAGACACTCCAGTCATAAACTTACTCATACTAGACCAATTATCAGCCACTAAGTCAGGAGCATACTTGTCCAACTAATTGAACTTTTGACAGTACTCCCTAACAATCATAGAGCCCTGTCACAGGTTCATAAACTCTTCCACCTTCGCCTCCCTCATCTCCAAAGGGAAAAACTTATCCAGGAATGCATCCTGGAACTCTTACCAAGTCGTAGGGATATCTCCCTCACCTCTACCTTTCCTCTAAGCAACAACTCAGTCATAAGCGAGGTCTTTCAACCTATACTCAGCCAACTCCACACTATGTTTCTCAGATACATGCATCACCTGAGTAATCTTCTGCACCTCCTCTAAAAATAACCGTGGATCCTCATCAGACTTGGACCCATAGAATTCCGGTGGATTTATCCGCATGAAGTCACGGATCCTGGCAGCAGATGAATCATCTCCCTGCTGCTGTGGAGCCGGGTCCGGGTTGGCCTGAACATTTGTAGTAACAGCTTGGGCCAGTGCTTGAAAGGCTGACCGAAATTCAGCATGAGACACGTTTTCATTCAATGGGTCAGCGGGTTGAGGTTGCTGACCATCATTCTTTATTCTCGCTCGACGTGGTGGCGTATTTCTGAAAGAGGAGAGCATGAATCAATAGCAGAGAGAGACACTTTAAGCACGATAGACTTCTGAAAGAAAGAATCACACTTTTTCCTAAAATGTCTTGTAGCCTCTTGCTCATAAATATAGTGCGCTACACACCGATGATCAAGACTCTACTTAACACAGCTTGTTAGACTCCCTAGGACACCTTAAAACCTTAGGCTCTGATACCAAGTTTGTAACGCCCTAAAAATGGGTCCCGGAGCGTCACACGGTGCTTGAGGCTACGAGTAGCCCCAAGCTAACCCTTTGAGCCATTTTCATTCAGTTCAACACAAATCAACGGGGTTTCCATAAATAACCCTCAAATATCAACAGAGTAATCATCATCCAAGAATAAAAGAATTTCAGAAAGATAACAAAATACGACTTATTAGTCAACTCCCAACATCTATACTAGTCTGACAAACCTCTAAGAAAATCAATAAAACCAGCGAGCCATTGAGACATGCCCCAACTGACTCATACTCAGTTATCAAATGTAAACAATTCCATGAAACCAACATCAGACATCACGTCCTCGGAACATGAGGACTCACCACAAAAGAGGATGTAGAACAGCGTGCCTAAAAAATCACTGTGGAACCTGGAACTGAGCAACTGAACCTACATTCCGAGAAAATGCAGCCCACATCTGAAGATGTGGGTCAGTACCATGGAAAGGAATCGAGTATATGGGGGTGTATGCAGTTGTATAAACATCATCATCATAAATATTTATAAGAAATATGCAGGATGTATGAAAGACTCACATAGCCTGAAGAAAATCATCATAATCATGAGAGAATGAAATAAGTATAATAACACATGTGAGTCATCATATAATTTGTCAATCACTTTCAGTTCATCAAGATTATCAATTCTCATAATGTAAATATCATTTAAATCTTTCGAAAGAATAACTTTCACAATTCTACTTTCAAATCACTTCACCGTTCACCTCACCATAGACACAAGGAAACACACACACACTGGGAGATCCTATAACCGACATAAACCATGTGATCTTCATGGAGTCTAACGTACAACCCACGTTGGGGAGAGCCTTCCTATCCTTTCCATCTGAGTAGGACTATCGATATTAAATCCACACAAACTAGTGATCACTATATAAATCAGCCTCAGGCTCACTCCTATGGGGGCACATAGTTCTAGGGAAGTAAGGTCGCTTTATACCTCCCACTTGGTGCTAAAGATTTCTCCTGGACTTAGCTCAGATCATTTCAAAGACAATCCACAATAAAATAATTTCAGTAATATATAAATATACATCGGGAGCCATTATGCTTCCCATCTATCAAAATCAACCACGTTATTGATTTCTTTCACAATCGAGGTCAAAACAACTTCATTAAGACCAAAAGGTAAAATCATTCAAAAGATCTAAAATATTCAACAACAACGTTCTTATAACACACACTTTTTAAAAAAAAACACAATTTCCAATGGGGATTCGCAACCCAAATATCAAAATCATGATAAATATCGTTCAACATTCATGCTTTATATCACCACACATGTAAATTCATCTTTCAAAATCATAAACATCAATATTTCATAATAATCATCATAAGATATGGGTTCATGCTTCAAATTCATAAAAATCAAATAAAAATTATGCCTTTGTAAAGAAAATTACTTTTGGGCACAAGAACGGAAGAGAGTTCTTGTTGAAAACCCCCACATACCTTGAATGATGAACTTTAGATAGATACTCATTTTTGAGATGTTAATCGTGCCTTTGAATGATGGTTCTTGGAGTTCTTGAACTAGGAACTTGGAATCTTGAATAAATTTACAGAATTAATGGTGAACTTTGGAGGTTCTTGAAGTTGGATGTAGGAGCTTAGGGTTTTCTTTTTGAGGGAATCTGATGAAATATAACATATAATGCTTCTAATAGGCTTTAATATAAGGTTTGGACCGATTTTGGGTGAGGGGGAATGACCAAAACACCCCTAAAAATTAAATAATTCTCGAATCTGTCCTTTGGTGGACTGTTTTGATAGTCTAAAGTAGATCAACCATAATGTTTTACTACGATATCCAAATTGGATGAAACCAATTTCATTAGAAAGAGGACTCTCATATCTTTCCGTTTATATATAGTATATCACCCATATCATTATGTACGAGGAGTTATGATTGTTTGAAATTAACCAAAAAATTCAGTTTTGATAGGATGAAGTAGATCGACCATAACTTTTTACTCCGATAGACAAATTGGATGAAACCAATTTCATTAGAAAGAGGACTCACAGGGATTTCCATTGATATATAGTAGATCACCCAGATCATTATGTACAAAGATTTATGATCATTTAAATTTGTATCAAAAATACGTCAGGCCTCAGTACTTTTTTCCTGCACGTTTTACTGTTCACTACTATTCACGGTTCGATCGAAATGTTCATAACTCGTCGCTCGGGTGTCTGTTTTGGATGATCCATATATCGTTGGAAAGATTATTCGATACTCTATTAAATGGTGGTTTATAATCTAAGACATTCCGCACAGAAAATTTATAATTCATTCTAGAAGATAGAACCCAACACATTTACGCACAAAATTTCAAAGAAAAATTTCTTGGGGTATTATAAGAAATTTCTTGAGTTTGAGATTTTGGAAATCATATGACTTGAGGGTACTTGTCGTATGATGTGGATATAATTTAGGGGTCTTGGTCGTATGTTACTCAGTGTGGTTTTTGTTGGCTACTTTCTAAGATACAATGGATACCATATGAGTCGTATGGAGATGGTACGAGTGAGGAGAGCCACTCATATATTAATAAGTGTGTCATACCCTTTGTAGGATGCCTAGGATACGGTTCTAAGGTACTTGTCGTATGATGAAGGTATGACTTAGGAAAGGGGATTCATATGGTAGACAGTGTGTGATGTCCAATATTTTTTCTAGGGTACGAGTGGTGGTTACTACTCGTACGTTGTGTGTCCGAGTAAATAAAGGGAGTCGTACCCTTTTGTGGTGATTTTTATAGTTTAAGTAGGGGTATTATGGATATTTTCCCTCTTAAACCCTTTTGATCCCACAACATAAAACACTTTTGGACTTTATTATCGTATTATTCTCAATCAAAAACACTTTAAACACTCTCAAATCTCTCTCAAGCTCTTGAATTAAGAAGAGGATAGGTTTCCTTCAAGGTGGTCAATTAAGGCTCTCAAGGGTGGTTTATCTCCGTACTCTTTGGTATATAAGGCATGTTACTCCTCCTTCATTGTTAGTTCAACTAAATTCATGTTTTAGTGAAAATTTTTCATGATTTAACTGTGGGTATTATTTGGTTTTGAATTGTATGTTAGGGGTTTTGGTTGTTAATGGATGAATATTTTTCCCCATGTTTTCTTATGGGTTTCATGTTAAAATTGTGGAATTGAACATGTGGTTTCATGAAAATGGTCAATTGGTTCTTGGTTTTGTCTTTGGAAACTATATATCCTTAAAATATTTGTTAAAATGCCTATGATAATAGTTGTCACATATCTTGACTTTTATTGAAACTATCCCATTATATAATATGGTTATGGAATCTAAATCGGTTTAAGTGGTTTAAACGATTTGGTAAGAACTTGGTATCCATAGTTTTTGTTTAATTGGTATTCATATGAGGTACATGGTAATCCCCTAAATGTTGGATAATGCCATTACTTGCAAGCTATAGTCAGTATGACGATATCACTACATAATGCCTTAGTAATTAACACATGGAATTGGTGGTTTGGTTGTGTGATAATGGTTTAATTGGGCAATAATAACGGGTTGTGATATTTTTCCATCAAGGTGTGAGTCCGATGGACGGACCGTGGAAACTCATGTTTTCCAACATGAGGGTTGGTCATCGAGACCTTATACTTATGGGGTACACGGGAATCCCTTAAATTAAACTTGTATATATGTATCATAGAGGGAGAAGTGTACATGGAAATCCTTGACCCTATGATATCTCTGGTTTGTGCGGCTACATGTATTGGGGCCTGTTCAGGGGGTAACACTGGACCCATATAGCCTGTGGGTAGATTATGATGGTAAAGCTACACAAACCCAAGTTAAAGTTTTAAATGCTTGCTAAAATTGGTTCCCATTATCAGCATGGATTATATATATGTATGGATGTGATTTCATGTGGTTATTTACTTGGTTTTTAGGTGTTGGTATTATTTGATCCTTACTCCTGAGTACATTCTAGCATTCACCTGCTAACCCATCTTTGGTCATTATATCCCCACGCGATGCAGTAACTGGCCATACTACTCTCTTACTTAGTGATTGGATTTGAGAGAAGCTTTATGTCGGATTAAAGTGGTAAGCTTCCATAATATGGAAGGCTCTATTTTATGTTATGGACTTCTCTACATTCTTTTATGATTTCTAGACTTTGGTTTTTGGCTATGGTCAGGGGGCTTGTCCCAACCGGATATTGTTTTAATTTTGGATAGAGGCCTTATGAGACTAATTTGGGTTGGCATGGGTGGTGTTGGTATTGGTGTTATCTTGGCATTAGTATTGGTATTGGGGATGACCCCGCTTGACTATAGTTGATTTATGATTAATCCATTTTGTTATATTATATATATTCAGAATTTATCTGACAGAGAGTGTAGGGCGGTTATGGTTGGGTATTGGGTGTGGTATTTGGTCCCAGTTGGGCTAGAGGCACTCAACACGACTAGGACTTAGTTCGGGTCATGTCAGATTGGTATCAGAGCCCTAGGTTTATGTCCACTTGGGAGTCTACAAATCCATGTCGAGTAGAGTCTATTTTAAGGGTGTGTAGCATGCCACACTCATGAGGGAGAGGCTATAAGGCATTTAGGAATGTTTCTCTTTCTTGTTTCCTTCTCTAATTCCTATTTTTTTGCTTTTCAACTCATCCCTCGACGATCTGAAGTTCATGGAAACTCCTCTGTCCCAACTGGGGATAATATGGATAGGGAACGCCCTACTTATGGGATCTATACCAAGTCTTGGAGTCTAGTTCTAGATTATTCTGAATTTTCACCGGTTCCCTCTAATCCTTCTCAGACTCCTCAAGATGAAGTGATGAACGCTGAGTTTTGTTAGTCCATCCATATGTTGTCATTGTTGGTAGCTACTCAGTATAAGCATGGTGTTCCTGTTACTCCATCTGTTGAGGCCATAAAGGTTGGCTATTTCATGAGGTTGAACCATTCGACCTTTACGGGTGTTAAGGTGGTGAAGGATCCTAAAGGTTTCCTGGATGAAATAGAAAGGATTTTCTGAGTTATGCATTCCACGAATGTGAAGGGTGTTGAGTATGTCTCCTACCAGCTGAAAGATATGGCGTACCAATGGTAGGAATAGGAACAGTCAAGGGGTGATGGTACTGAGTCATCTCTATGGGAAGATTTCTCCAATGCTTTTCTGGACTGCTTCTTTCCTCAAGAGTTGAGGGAAGTAAAAGTAGAAGAGTTTGTTAATCTGAAGAAGGGTAAGACGTCGGTCAAGGAGTATGCCTTAAAGTTTCACTAGTTATCGCGGTATGCTCCGGAGTTAGTTTCTAGTATGAAAGCCCAGATAAGAAAGTTTGCTTTGGGATTGTCTCATGAGTTGATCCTTGAAAGTTAAGATGTCTTGTTAATCATGGACGTGGATATCTCTAGGTTGTTATGTACATGCAACGGGTAGAGAAAGAGAAGAAGAAGTAGGCTAAGTTTGGGTAGAGGTAGGGCAACAAGTTTAGGTTCTTTGAGCAGAGTGGTGGCCAATATTAGAGTGGTAGGGATAGTGATAAGTGGACTAAGAAAAAGTAAGGAAATTCTTGGTCTTATTCAGCGGCAACTACTCCCTATCCAAATCTATCGGGTGATAGGCATTTCTATAGTGGCAATAAATTTAGGGCACAAGGTTCCCATCTCAAGATAGTGGAGCTCAGTCAGCTCCATCATATTCTCCTTGTAGATTTTTAAGCTATTTCCATCAGGGATTCTATGATTAGGGAAGGCACAGGTGCTTCAGTTGTGGTTAACCCAATTTGGGTCGTGTCAGATTGGTATTGGAGCCCTAGGTTCATGTCACTTGGGAGTTCACAAAACCATGTCGGGTAGAGTCTCTTTTAAGGGTGTGTAGTGCACCATACTCATAAGGGAGAGGCTACAAGGCATTTAGGAATGTTTCTCTTTCTTGTGTTCTATTTCAAGCTTGGAGTCTAAGTCCTAGAATCTTCTTTAATTCCCATCTGTTCACTTTACAGATCATGCCTCGATGATCTGAAGTTCACAAAAACTTCCCTGTCTCAACTAAGGACAATGTTGATGAGACACGCTCTACTTATGGGATCCATCCTCGGTCTAGGGATCCAGTTTTAGATCATTTAGAGTTCCATCGGTTCCCTCTAGGCTGTCTCAGACTTCTCAGGATGATGTGACAAATACTGAGTTTTGTTAGTCTATTCATATGTTGGCATAGTTGGTAGCTACTCAGTCTGAGCGTGGTGTTCCTATTACTCCATCTTTTGAGGCAAAAAGGGTTAGCCAATTCTTGAGTTTTAACCCTCCGACCTTTATGGGTGCTAAGGTGGAAGAGAATCCTCAATTTTTTCTGGATGAGATGGAAAATGTTTTCCATGTTATGAATGCCATGAATGTGGAAGGGGTGGAGTTTACAGCCTACTAGATTAATGATGTGTCATACTAATGGTACGAGGAATGGGATAAGAAAAGGGGTGACAGTGATGAGTCATCACTGTGGGAAGATTTTTGTAATGCATTTTTGGACTGCATCTTTCCCCAGGAGTTAAGGGAAGTGAAAGCAGAGGAGTTTGTTAATCTAAAGTAAGGTAAGATGTCGTTTAAGGAATATGCCTTAAAGTTTCACCAGTTCTCTCGGTATGCTTTGGAGATGGTATCTGATATGAGGTCCTGGGTGAGGGAGTTTGTTTTAAGACTGTCTCGTGAGTTTATCATTGAGAGTAAGGATGCCTTGCCGATCAAGGACATAGATATCTCTAGGTTGGTTATGTACATGTAGTAGGTAGATGAAGAGAAGAAGAAGTAGCCTGAAATAGGGGAGAGGCAGGGCAAGAAGTTTAGGTTCTTTGAGCAAGGTGGTGGCTAACAACAGAGTGGTAGGGATGGTGGTAAGTGGACTAATAAGAAATGAGGCAACCTTTGTCTTATTCAATGGCTAGTGCTCCCTACCCAAAGTCATAGGGTTATGGGAATTTATATGGTGTCAACAACTTCAGTGCATAGGGTGCCCAATATCAGGCTAGTCGGGCTCAGTTAGCTTTATCATATCCTCTCTGCAGGTTTTGGGGTCGCTTGTATCAAGGTTTCTGTGATAAGGGACGGGACAGGTGCTTTGGTTGTAGTCATCCAGGCCATATTCTTAGAAACTCTCCTACTAGTAAGGTTACTTCGGGGGAAAACAAGATTTTGGTTTCTTCACCTTTAGCTCCAGCTCCAAAGGGTGAACTATCTAGTTCTGGCACTGGGCGGAACCATCTTTATTCTCTCACTAACTGGCAGGACTCCGAGGCATCTCTTTATGTCATGACTGGTATGTTTCAACTCTTTTCTCGTGATGTGTATTATTTACTTGATTTGAGGTCCACTCTCTCTTATGTTACCTTATTTATGGCTGTGCATTTTGGTTTTAGTCTAGAGTGTGTTTTGAACCCTTTTTTTCCACCTTGATAGATGACTCTTTGATTGCTAAAAGATTCTATAGGGGGTGTGGTATCTATTGGTAGTAAGGAGACTTTGGTGGATTTGTATGAATTAGATATAGTGGATTTCGATGTTATTCTGGGGATAGATTGGTTGCACTCGTGCTATGCATCCTTAGATTGTCAGACCCATAGGGTTGTCTTTAAATTCCCTAACGAGTCAGTTATTGAGTGGAGGGGTGGTTCCCTAGATCCTAAGGGAAAGTTTATATCATATCTTAGAGCTTGGAGATTAATCTCCAAGAGGTGTCTCTACACTTGGTCTGGGTTAAAGATTCTAACTTGGAGGGTCTGTCGCGCCCCGAGACTACCTCCTAGCCATGACAGGTTGCTTGGGAACACAAGTGATCCCAAGCTAATCCATGAATTGGCATACTTCTTGATCAACTAGTTTAAATTGTATAAAAACTAAATTTACAGAGCGGAAACATGATCATGAGAAAGTCTGAATAAATGTAATACTGATAAAGTTTACAAAATGATAAAACTGAAGAAAGAAAATTGAATTAAATGTAATGACTCTAACTAACTATCTATGAAGCCTTTACTATACTGACTATGGATAGCTGGGACATGCCTCCAACTACCACTATTAATACATATGGATAATCAAAATACAACACATGAACTATAATGGACTGGAGTTCCCAAAATAGAACTCATTAGCTGCTGGCTGAATGCTGAGAACTGTCTAACCTTGGTGTATGAGCTACGTATGGTACATACATTATGAAATATGTAGCCACTAATGCATATATGTGGTCAGTACGTTTGAATGTACTGAGTATATAGGACATGCACAAAATCATAAAAATACTTAAAACATTCTTTAAAACTGAGGACATAAGTTATTTGTTGAAATATTTATTTTTAAAACATGGATATACGTGAAAACTATATGACATAGTGAGATTTATAAATTGTGAGATGAAAATAATTAGGTAAGGTGGGAAAACGTTTGAAACATAACATGTACTAAGTTGATCTGATTAACTCAATGACCGATGCCTGCGTGAATGAATGACTGAAATCTAAATAAATGGGTAACTAATGTCTGTATATTGAGTAGCTGATATCTAAATACTGACTAACTGATATATGAATACTGAATAACTAACAACTGAATCACTGATATCCATACACTAAATAACTGGCATCTAAATACTGAATAACTGACAACTGCATACTGAATAACTGACATCTAACTACTGATTAACTGACATATAAATACTGAATAACTGATATCTAAATACTGAATAACTGATAATTGAATACCGAATAACTGACTACTCAATACTGAATAACTAACATCTAAATACTGAATATCTAGATACTAATTTACCGATATCGGAATATTGATTTATTGATATCTGAATACTGATTAACTAGTATCTATATACTAATTATCTAATGTCAGAATATGATCATGTAAAACTAAACTTTACTTAGTCTGAATAACTAGAATGAAATTGTAGGAGGTATCATGTAATCGGCAAGCCCCAATCTGAGTTAATCAGGGTCTAACCTGTAACCCTAGTTGGAAGGGTGCTAGTACCTTGCCATGGGTACTAACACTGATTGACGATGTTGATCCATAAGGCTAAGCTGATGTCCTGAAGGGCTAGGGAGCCACCCTCTACTGGAAGGTGCTCCTATGGGATATGTGTCAACCCTCACCTGGCAAGAACACATCTCAAACCTCTGCTGGCTACATAGTTTTGGAACTCAGGGATTGCTACTAAGGTCACCCCTTCTACTGGCAGTTGAGCCCCCATCCCTGGGTTCGCTCGGTGCTAAATCGTACTCTGAACTGAACTGATACTGGTACTGACTTAAGTTCAACTGAACCTAAGAACTGATAATGCTCAACATAATCATAACCACTGAGTATACTGGTAAGACTTATGGTTTAACTGACTTATTACTTGGAAATCTAAAATATGAGTAAACACATTTGTATTGGATATTCATAACCCGCCAGCACTGAGTGATACTTTAAAAATGATAACATCATTAAAACATTGTAGTAAATCATAATTTGGGGAACCCAAAACATAATGTGCTTGAATGACTGCTAACTTCATGAATTTTGACATGGAAATAAGTTAAGTTTGACAGGATATCATGTTTACATGACTAGATACATGAATTTGACACCTTAACTTGGTATTGACCAAACATGACATATACATTTGGAATTTAAATCTTATGGAATCATAATTCACATAAAAAAGCTAATAGCATGAATTTAATGTAACATTAATAAGGAAACATGGATACTTTCATGAATTTCACTAAATTAAATCATAATAAAGTGTAAAAATTCATACTCAAACCAAAAACAGGATTTATGGGACTCAATGGGTGGAAGAAGCCCATTGATGAATACCCCACACACCTTAATGGTTAGATTCTTGAAGAATGCATGGACTTGAAAACTTGAACTCTTGGATTCTTGGGAAAGGAGACTTTAATTGTACATTCTTAGGAAGGAGAAAGGTTTCTAAGGGAGTTATTCTGATGACTATGGGCAAATAATGCCCTTTTGGGTGTTATAAGTCATACTTTGGATGATCGAGGTTGAGGGGAAAGGACCAAATTACCCTTGGCCCCTTTAATTCATGAGGTTGGAAATTCAATGCCTCTGTATCATGGACCATACACCCTATGAGACACGGAACCTATATCGAGGGAATAGCCTATGTGATGTGGATCCTATATTAAAGGAATAGCCTACACAGTGCAGACCCTATATTGTGGGTAATAGACTACGCGACGTGGCCCTATCGCAGAGGCTTATTGCCTTTGTGGTCCAAACATGCCCCGAATCCCATTTGAAAATTCTGAAACTCTTCCGAGACATAACTTTATCATACCTAAACATTTTCCAACTCATAAACCAATGTCTTGACTTCAGGAAGGCTAAAATAAAATCCATAAAATCTAGGGGTCTTGAAAATGACTAAGTACTCAACACTTAGTGAATATTTCAACCCTTGGAACCCTTAAGCATACAACCAAAAGCTACATCGAGCTTAGAATCTTAAGGGGTATTATTGGGTCCTTCTTTGCATTTGGTTCTGATGGTGAATAAATTTCCTGAGTCCTTCTCTGATAATCTTTCTGGTGTTCCTCCTGATAGGGAGATTGAGTTTGGGACTGATCTTTTAAAGGACAATCTTCCAATTTCTATTCCTCCTTATAGAATGGCTCCGTTTGAGTTGAAGGAGCTTAAGGAGAAACTAAATGATCTCTTAGATAAGGGTTTCATCCATCATAGTGTGTCCTCGTAGGGTGCATCGATGTTATTCTTGTGTAAGAAGGATGGTTCTTTTCGAATGTACATTGATTACCGACAGTTGAATAAGGTAACATTAAAGAATAAGTATTCTCTTCCAAAGATAGATGATTTGTTTCATCAGTTACAGAGTCCCAAATTCTTTTCCAAGATTTATCTTCAATCCAGATATCATCAGTTTAAGATTTAGGGAGGTGGATATCCCTAAGATAGCTTTTCATACTCGATATGAGCATTTTGAGTTCTTGGTAATGTCGTTTAGTTTGACCATTGCCCCAACGACATTCATGGATCTGATGCATAGGGTCTTCCATCAATTCTGGACTCATTCATCATTGTATTCATAGATGACATTTTGGTGTAGTCTTAGAGTTAGGTGGATAATGCCAATCACCTCCAAGTTGTGTTGCATACTCTGAAAGAACAACAGTTATATGCCAAATTTTCTAAATGTGAGTTCTGGTTGAATGCTAACACTTTTTTGGGCTATATTATTTCTAGTGAGGGAATCATGGTGGATCCACAAAAGGTTGTTGTGGTTAAGAAGTGGCCTAGACCTACGACTCCAAATGATATTTGGAGTTTCTTGGGTTTAGCGGGTTATTTTATAAGGTTTGTGGAAAGTTTTTCTTCTATAGCCACCCCATTGACTAAATTAACTTAGAAGACGGTAAAGTTCTTATGGTCTAATGTGTGTGAGGAAAGTTTTGAGAAGCTGAAGGATAAGCTAACTTCAGCTCTAGTTTTGACCTTTCCTAAAGTCACTGATGGTTTTGTGGTTCACTGTGATGCATATCATGTGCGACTTGGTTGTGTTCTAATGCAACATAGTAAGGTGATAACTTATGCCTCTAGGTAGTTGAAGGTGCATGAGATAAATTATCCTACTCATAATTTGGAGTTGTTAGTTGCGATGTTCATGTTGAAAATATGGTATCACTGTTTGTATGTGGTGCATATGGATAACTTTTTCAATCATAAAAGCCTGTAGTATATGTTCACTTAGAAAGAGCTTAACCTCAGGCAAATGAGATGACTTGAGCTTCTCAAGGACTATGACATGAGTCTTCACTACCATCCAGGTAAAGCTAATGTTGTTACTGATGCTCTTAGTAGGTTGTCCATGGGGAGTCTAGCTCATATCAATTAGGAGAAGCGGGAGTTTTTGAAGGATATTCACCGTTAACCTTGGGGTTTGCCTCTTGGACTCTGAGGATGGTGGTGTGTTAATTCAGAAGGTAGCGCAGTCATCTCTTGGTGCTGAAATCAAGGAGAAACATATGTTAGATCCTGTCTTGTTGAGGATCAAGGGTGATATTGGTGGAAAAAGGTGATGGTATTTGAGATTAGTGGTTATGGTACCTTGTGGTAACAAGGGAGGTTATGTGTTCCCGAAGTTGATGGTTGCAAGAAAGGATCTTGGCAGAGGCGTAAGAATTGCACTATTTTGTTCATCCTGGTTCGATAAGAATGTATCATGACCTTAAGGAGATGTATTGGTGGAATGGTATGAAGAGGGATGTGTCTGATTTTATGGAAAAAGTGCATGGTGTGTCAACAAGTGAAAGTTGAGCACATGAGGCCCAGAGGATTGTATCAAGAAATTGAATTTCCTAAAAGAAAGTGGAAGGTGATCAACATGGATTTTGTTATCCGTCTTCCTCAGTCTTGGAATCAGTTTGATATGATTTGGGCCATCATGGATAGGATGACAAAGTTGGCTCACTTTTTTCCAGTGAGGACTAACTTTTTGGCTGAGGATTATACGAGGTTGTATCTTCATGAGATTGTGAAGCTGCATGGGGTACAAATTTCTATCATCTTAGATAGTGGTATACAACTTACATCTCACTTTTGCCAGTCATTTCATAAAGGTTTGTGGACTTAGGTGAGTCTTAGTACTGCTTTTCACCCGCAGTCGGATGGACAAGTAAAAAGGACTATTCAGACACTAGAGAATATGCTCCGTGTGTGTGTGATTGACTATGGTGGTAGTTGGATTGAGCATTTACCTGTTATAGAGTTTTCTTACAATAATTGTTACTATTCTAACATTGGTATGGCTCTATTTGAAGCCTTGTATGGTAGGAGATGTAGATCTCCTATTAGATGGTTCACTGTTGATTAAGCAGAGATGTTTGGCTTGGATTTGGTTCACCAAGCCATGGAAAAAGTGAAGGTGATTCGGGATAGGCTTAGGGCTTCCCAAAGTTACCAAAAGTCCTATGCAGATGTGAGGGGAAAAGAGCTATAGTTTGAGATTGGGGATAGGGTGTATTTAAAGGTGTCTCCTATAAAGGGAGTGATGCAGTTTGGTAAGAAAGGGTTGCTTATTCCCCGGTATGTGGGTCCTTACTTGTTTTTGCGAAGGGTTGGAAAGGTTGTATATGAGTTGGAGTTGCCTTCTAGTTTTAACTCCATTCATCCGGTGTTCCATGTTTCTAAGTTGAGGAAGTGTATAGGTGATCCATCTTAAATCGTGCCTATTAGAGATTTTGGTATCTCAGATTCTTTGTCTTATGAGGAGGTCCCAGTTGAGATCATGGATCGACAGGTTCGTCGGTTGCGGACCAAGGATGTAGCTTTGGTTATGGTTCTATGGAGGAACACAAGGTTGAATAATCTACTTTGGAAGAAGAAGAGGACATAAATTCCAAGTATTCATTCCTATTTTCTGATCTAGGGATTCGTGCGGAAGGTATGCATTCTTTATCAAATCTTTGTTTTCTAACTTAGTTAAAGATCAAAATAGGGGTTTGGAGGTTTAAATCGGGCTTGTACTACCTTGTCTATTATTCGAGGATGAATGATCCAAGTGGGGGAGAATTGGAACACCATGGGTTCTGGTCCTTGGAAAATTTCTTGGGTTTTGAGTCTCCTACTTATCATACGACTCTCCATACGAGCCGTATAGTGAGGGTATGGGTAAGGTGACCCATCTAGTATGATGGCCAATTTTGATGGGTAAGTTTCTGGTATGGTTACAGTTTGGTGGGCATGGGTCATATGGTTGGTGCCGGGACGGTTGATTGATCCTTCACTTAATCTGAAATTTGGTAACTTAACTTGGATCTGAGTATGAGTGGATCACCATGAGTCGTGAGGATAGGGTACGAATGGTATAGTCTAAATTGTATGTTGGACAGTGTCCAACCCCTCTTGATTATATTATAGGTATGGGTTAAGGGTACTTGTTGTATTCTTAGGTACGAGTTGGTATTAGTGGCCGTATATTGGACAGTGTTGGGGTCCAAGTGTCTATCTAGGGTACGAGTGGTGGGTACCACTCGTATGTTAGGGTACAGTTTGGGTGGGGTAGTCTTACCCACCAGCAGGAATGCTTTTACAGTTTTAGTTGGTGGGATTCTGGCCTTTCCCCATCTTAACCCAAGATTACCCCACAACCTAAAACACTATTGGGACTTCATTTACTCTATTATTCTAATCTTAAACAGTAAAAAACTCTCTAAAATCTGTCCCAAGCACTTGGGTTAAGCAATGTTTAGGGTTTCCTTCAAGGTGGTCAATTAAGGCTCTAAAGGGTGGTTCCTCTCCATGCTTATTGGTATCTAAGGCATGTTTCTCCTCCGTCATTGTTATTTCAATTAAAGGCATGTTTTATGAATGATTTTCATGGCATAATTGTGATATTGTTTTGGATTTTGAATTATATGTTCGGGGTTTTGGTTGTAAATGGTTGAATATTGTTTTCCCATGTTTTTCTGATGGTTTTCAAGTTAAAATTGTGGAATTAAACATGTGGTTTCATGGGAATTGTCAATTGGTTCTTGGTTTTGGTTTTGGAAACTATATGCCCTCAACATGTTTGTTAAAATGTCTATGAGAATGCTTTTATTACATAGTTGGACTTTCATTGAAAGCCTTACATGGAATAATATGGTAATGGAACCTAAATTGGTTAAATGATTTTAATAGCTAAATGGTAAGGACTTGGTGTCCATAGATTTGATTAAAAACCCTGTGGGGTACATGGAAATCCTGCGAGTGAATCTAATAATGGAACCTACGGGGTACATAGGAATCCCCTAAATGTTGGCTAAGGACATTGCTTGCAAGCTATAGTCGGTATGCCGATACCACTTCTTATAGCCTTGGTTATAATATGTGGATTTGGTGGTTTGGTTGTGTGATAATGGTTTTAATTGGGCAATAATGATGGGCTGAAAACAACCGAAGAACCTATCCTTTCCCCCATCACAGATATCCCGATGCAAACGACCCTAGAATCTACAAGGAGGATATGATTAAACTGACTGAGCTCCACTAGCCTGAAATTGGGCGCCCTGTGCCCTAAAGTTGTCGCCACCATGGAAATGCCTATCACTCGACGGCTTTGAGTAGGGATCACTAGCCATCAAATAAGACCTAGAATTTCCCTACTTTTTCTTGGGCTACTTACCACCATCCCTGCCACTCTTCTGTTGGCCACCACCTTGCTTAGAGAACCTAAACTTCTTTCCCTTACTCTCCCCTAACTCAGCCTTTTTTTTCTTCTAATCCTGTACCTGCTACATATACAGAACCAACCTGGAGATATCCATGTCCTTGATTAAAAAGGTAGCCTTACTTTCAATGTGTAACTCGCGAGACAATCTCGAAGCAAACTTTCTCATTCGGACCCTTATACTAGAAACCAACTCCAAAACATACCGCGATACCTGGTGAAACTTCAAGGCATACTCCTTGACCGACATCTTACCTTGCTTCAGATTAACAAACTATTCCACTTTCTCTTTCCTCTACTCCTAAGGAAAGAAGCTGTCCAGAAAAGCATTGGAGAAATCCTCCTATAGAGATAACTCAGCACCATCACCCCTTGACTATTCCCATTCCTCGTACCATTGGTACGTTACATCTTTCAGATGGTAGAAGGCAAACTCCACGCCCTCTATATTTGTGGCATGCATAACTTACAACTTTAGAATGACAGGCTGACCACAATCAAAGCACCTATCCCTTACTTCATCACAGAAGCCCCAATGCAAACGTCCATAGAATCTACAAGGAGGCTATGATGGAGCTGACTGAGCTCCACTAGCCTGAGATTAGGCATCTTGTGCCCTGAGTTAGGAGAGAGTCCGGGAAAACTCCACGCCTTCCACATTGTCCCTAGTTGGGAAAGAGGAGTTTTCGTTAACTTTAGATCATCGTGGAATGATCTAAAAAGTGAATAAGCGGGAATTAGAGAAGATTCCAGGAATTAGACTCCAAGCTTAAAAATAAAACACAAGAAAGAGAAACATTCCTAAATTCCTTGTAGCCTTTCCCTTATGAGTGTGATGTGATACACACCCTTAAAAGAGACTCTACCCAACTCATATTTGTGGACTCCCAAGTGACCATGAACCTAGGGCTCTGATACCAATATGAAACGGCCCGAACCAGGGCCTAGTTGTGTCGGGGGCCTCAAGCCCATCTGGGATCGGAGACCACCCTCAATACCCAACCATAACTTCCCTACACCTTAAGTCAAAAGAATTCTAAACATATATATATATATGTATATATATATAACATAACAAAATGAAGCAATCATAAATCAAATATAGTCAATCGGTATTAGCTACAATACTAATACTAATGCCAAGGCTGACACCAATGCCGACACCACCCGTATTAACCCATAGTAGTCTCACAAAGCCTCTATCCGAAAGTAAAATAGTATCCAGTGGAGACATGCCCCAACCATAGCCAAAACCAAAGTCAAAGAAATAACCAAAGTATGAAGACAAGAACATAACATGAAGTGGAGCCTTCCGGAGTATGGTAGCTCACCACTTTAATCCAACTCTAAGATGTTCCTGAATCCAATCATTGAGTAGGAGAAGTAGTATGTCTGGTTCCTACGTTGCATGGGGATACAACACCTGAAGATGGGTTGGCGGGTGAACTCTAGCATACACTCAGGATAAGGATAAAATACTGCCAACATTTGAAACCAAGTAAATGACCATATGCATTCACATCCATACACACACACATATATTATCCATATCGGTAAAAAGAGTCGGGTTTAGCATGCCTTTAAAATCATTAACCTGGGTTTGTGTAGATTATTCATCCTAGAACCACCCATAGGCTATATGGGTCCTGTGTTAATCCCTAAACGGGCCCCGTTGCATGTAGCCGTACAAAATAGAGATATCACAGGGGCAGGGGATTCCTGTGTACTCTTCACCCTCCATAATACATAAATTCAAGTATAACTTAGGGGATTCCCATGTACCCCACAAGTATAAGGTCGTCATGATCAATCTCATGTAGGCAAACATGAGCTTCCAGTATCCATCCATTGGACTCACACCTTCACGGTTAACTATCACAACCCACCATTATTGCCCAATTAAAATAATTAGCACACAACCAAACCACCAAATCCATATATTACTAACCAAGTCTATAAGAAGTGGTATCGTCATACCGACTATAGCTTGCAAGCAATGTCCTTTGTCAACACTTGAGGGATTCCCATGTACCCCATAGGTTCCATGATTAGATTCACTTGAGGGATTTCCATATACCCCACAAGGTTTTAAATCAAATACATGGCCACCAAGGCCTTACCATTTAGCCATTAAAACCATTTAACCTATTTAGGTTCCATTACCATATTATACCATGCAAGTTTTTCAATGAAAGTCCAACTATGTAATATAAGCATTCTCATAGGCATTTTAACAAAAATATTGAGGGTATATAGTTTCCAATACCAAAACCAAGAACCAAATTACTATTCCCATGAAACCACATGTTCAATTCCATAATTTTAACATGAAAACCATCAGAAAAACATGGGAAAACAATATACCAAAACCAAGAACCAAATTACTATTCCCATGAAACCACATGTTCAATTCCATAATTTTAACATGAAAACCATCAGAAAAACATGGGAAAACAATACTCAACCATTAACAACCAAAACCCCTAACATATAATTCAAAACCCAAAACCATATCATATATGCCATGAAAACCATTCATTAAACATGCCTTTAATTGAAATAACAACGATGGAGGAGTAACATGCCTTAGATACCAAAGACTAGGGAGAGAAACCACCCTTTAGAACCTTAATTGACCACCTTGAAGGAAACCCTAGATTTTTCTTAATCCAAGAGCTTGAGAGATATTTGAGAGAGTTTTTGAGTGTTTAAGATTAGAATAATAGGGTAAATGAAGTCCTAATTGTGTTTTAGGTTGTGGGGTCATGCTGAGTTAAGAGGGAAAATATCAAAAACACCCCTAACTTAAACTGTAAAAGAGTTCTTCTAGGTCGGTACGACTACCCCACCCGAACCGTACCTTAAAATATGAGTGGTACCCACCATTCGTACCCTAGGTAGCCACTTGGACCCTAAAACTGTCCAACATATGACTACCAAGACAATTTCTTACCTAAGCATATGGCAAGTACCCTTAACCCATATCCAAAATAGAATCAAGAGGGGTTGGACACTGTCTAACATACGAGTTTGAAGATGCCATTCATACCCTATAACCATGACTCATGGTGAGCCACTCATACTCAAATCTTTGTTAAGTTACGAAATTTCAGATTAAGTGAAGGATCAACTAACTGACCTGTCATCAACCATACGACCCGTACCACCAAAATGTAACCATACCAGAAACTCACCAATCAAACACTGGCCATCATATCAGATGCATCACCTGACCCGTACCTGCACCATACGACTTGTATGGTGAGTCGTATGATCAGCAGAGGACTCAAAAACCATGAAATTTTCTAAGGACAAGAACCTAGGGTGTTTCATTTTCATAATACACCCTCTAACCATGATATCCTATAATAATATTTTTAAGTAAAGTTTGATATCATGAGTTTTAGTTACACAAATTCTCTTTTGAAAAATTCTATGGGTTCCTTACCATCTTAGCTAACATAAAATCATACTAAACCTTATTACATTTACCCAATCCAATTCTGTATTTTCCTCGACCACACCTTACATATATTTTATCAAAGAATATCATAGCCTAACATTTTTAACTTTCAATTTAGGGGAAAGCTAACATAAATGATTGCATGATTGACTCCTATAATGAAGGAAAAAGGATGGTTACCACATCTACAAATTTATCTATCATTCATCCCTAAATGTTCAAATAAGGAATATGAGACAAGTTAAGAAAAGAAAGAGTACATGTATCCTCAAACAAGTGATGATAATTATCCAACATGTTCTTCTCAGTTTCCCAAGTAGCTTCCTTAATTGGATAATGCTTTCGTTAAACCTTTACCAATCATATCTTTTTTTTTTCTTAACTTTCAAACATCCTGATCAAGAATCGCAAGCACGTCCTACTCATAAGTAAGATCATTATCTAACAAATTTAAATCCCACTTGATAATATAATCCCTATTCCCATGGTATCTCTTAAGCATGGATATATGGAACACCGAATAGACCCTCGACAAGCTTGGCTATAATATCAACTTGTACGCTACCCAACCCATGTAGTCAATAATGTTGAATGGATCGATATACCATGGGCTAAGCTTTTCATTTTTGCAAAATTGCATGACTCCCTTCATAGGAAACACTTTCAACAAAACTTGTTCACTAACCTTGAATGACATATCCCCCGCCTTACAGTCCGGATACTCCCTATGCTTAGTTACCACTGCTAACAACTTGGTTTGGATAAATCTCATCTTTTTATGAGCTTTGTTTAACAAATCCATGCTCGAAGAATTTACATAACCAACCTCAAACCATTCTATGGGAAATCTATACCTCCTCTAATTGAGTGCCTCGAATGTAGCCTTATCAATGCTAGAGTGAGAAAAGTTATAGTATAAACTCACATAATAGAAAGAAATGTTCCCAATAACCAAAATTAATCACATAACCCCTCAATATGTCCTTAAGCACCTGAATTGTCCTCTCTGATTCTCCATCTATTTGAGGATGAAAGGTTGTGCTTAAAGTAAGTTAGGTGACTAATTTTTCATGTATCCTTCTCCACAATTTAGAAGTGAATTGCGTACCTCTATCTAAAATAATAAAAAGTAGCACCCCCTGTAGCCTTACTATCTTTATGATGAAGATCTTGGATGACTGATTAGAGTTTTAATCCACTTTAATTAAAATGAAATGGGATAATTTAGTAAGCCTATCCACTATGAAAAAAATCAAATCATGCCTTCCTAAGTTCATAGGAAGACCTACAACAAAATACATAGCTATCCTTACGTACTTCCATTCGAGAATGGGTATCCTGTGGAGAAAACTTGCAAGCCTTTGATTCTTATATTTTGCCTACTAACTATTGTGGTATTTGGATACATACTCCACTATGTCCTTCCTCGTCCTAAGACATCAATAAAGTTTCCTCAAGTTTGGTACATTTTGGTTATACCTAGATGAATAGAATATTGCTAAATATGAGCTTTCACAAGCATATTATGAATTAATTCACAAACCTTAGAAGCACATACTCACTCTCTAAACCACTTCATACACATCAAGTGTGGTGTCTGAAGGCTCACTAGACACCACCTTATTCCAGAGTCTATTCAATTTCCTATTCTCAAACTATTTGTCCTTGATTTCATGAAGGAATGTTGACATTACCTCAACACTAACCAACACTCTACAACTTTCTGAAGCACCATACCACATGAATTGAAATGATAGAGCTTGAAATTCCCCAGCTAAGGGTCACCTTACCACCCTCAAACAATCCAAACTTCTAATACTTACCATTTTCTAGCTCTATGCATATTCCACCATATTAGCCTTACCCAGATGATACTTAATGGTCACATCATAGTCTTTCAACAATTGCATCCATCTTCTCTGTCTCAAGTTCAAATCCCTTTAGGTGAACACATATTGCAAGCTACGGTGGGTTGTGAATACCTCACACTTGACACCATGAAGGTAGTATCTCAAAATCTTAAGTGCAAACACCATCATTACCAACTACAAGTCATGGGTTGGGTAATTCTTTTCATGAGGCTTTAATTGCCTCAACGCATAAGTGATGAAATTCTTGTTCTGCATCAATACAACACCCAAACCCAAGCATAACGAATCATAAAATAAAACAAAATCACTACCTTCAAATGTAAATGAAAGAATAAGAGTTGCAGTCGAAAGTTTCTTGATTTTTTGGAAGATCTTCTAACTCTTATCCAACAATACAAGTGGCACCTGCTTCTAAGTCAACCTAGTCAAGTGAGTAGCAATAGAAGAAAAATTCTTGACAAACCTGTGATAGTAACTAGCAAGACCCATGAAGCTCCTAACCTTAGTCAAGAGCTAGGATGAACCCAACTCATAACAACCTCAAACTTTTGGGTATCTACTATCACCCCATATTTTGAGGCTACATGTCTTAAAAAGGCAACTGAAGAAAACTAGAACTTGCATTTTGGGAACTTTGTATGTAGCTGCTTCTCTTTCAAACTTCCAAAAATGATACATCAAGCTCATAAAGGATCAATAAAAACTATCATGAATGAATACAAGAAAGACTTGAAAGTATCATACATCAAGCTCATAAAGGATGATGACACATTTGTCGACCCAAAAGACATCACAAAGAACTCGTAATGCCCATACTAAATACTAAAGTTTGTACAAGATATAATCTTAGGCTGAATTTTCCGCTGATGTTAACCCAACCTCAAGTCAATCTTAGAGAATATCAAATCACCCTGTAATTGTTTAAAAATATTATTTATACAGAGCAAGGTACACTTATTTCTAATGATAACTTTGTTCAACTGCGTGTAATCAATGTAGATCCTTGTGCTACCATCTTTATTTTTAATGAATAACACCGAGGCACCCCAAGGTGAAGCACTAGGATGAATAAATTCATTATCAAGTAGTTCCTATAACTGAGTTTATGATAAGAATAGTAGAAATTGGGTGAAGGACTAGTTCTAAATCAATACAAAAATTAAAATACCTGTTTAGAGTCATACCAGGAAAATTCGTAGACAATACCTCCAAATACTCAAAAACCACATGAACTAACTCAATAAAAAGGGAATCTGCACTAACATCCTGAAGATGATCCAGGAAGTCTGACTACCCCTTAACACTAGCTTTCTAGTTTGAGAAAAAGTTATGATTTTCACCATCTTAAACTTATATACTCCATCCCACTCAATTTTATCCATACCAGGCATTTCTAGGGTCACTAACTTAGCATTTCAAGACAACATAATAATAAGATTACCAAGTCATACCCAGGACAATGTCAAAATCAAGCACGAAAAAAATGATCAAATCCTTACAAGTCTTCAAACCCATAAGCAAAAAAAACATGCTCGATATACATGGGTCACTACCATAGGATATCCAACCAAAGTAGAAATATATAGAGGATAATTGAGTACATCATGGACTAAATGAAGACTTAAAGGAAATCTAACATTAATGATGGCATGATATGCCTCGACCTTAGTATTTTTGGGGAAGAAATAATAGTAAGTTCTATTATCATGTTGGGAAACCTCCTTAGTAGTATGCGCTCTACCCTTCACTAAATTACTAATACCTTTATTTCCACCATGACTTCTTTGATTATTACCTCGTTCACCATGTGGATGACCCTTACCATTACCACCTCTACCTCTACATAATAGAAACACAACCCTAGTATGCTATTATTTATAATTACATGTCTACCTTAAAGGATACTCTCTCTTTAAGTTCCCCACAATACCACAATAATACCTCACAAGATAAGGTCTATTCAAATATTAGTAAGAATCCCCTTGGCCTTTAGAAGCTCAAGTCCACTGGATAGCCCTGAGTGACTACTTGTAGAGGCTGTCAAATTTGATTGAATAGAGTGAGTTGGATGAGCCGATTGGTCATGACACCAGGAACGAGAACCATTAAAGTTACTCACAATTTGGGACTTAATGGCTAATGCCTTAGCCTGACCAACCTGCTTAAGTCCCTAAATATTTTTCACATAATCAACCATATCATTGAAACCTTTTCCTACAAAAGTCATATGAATAGATAATACTTGAAGGTTAGTGTTTAAATCTTTAACACATTATCATATCCTCTCCTTCTCAATGCCTAATAGTTGTGTAGAATACCGAGACAAAGAATGGAACTTAGCTTCATAGGCTACAACTGACATACTGCCTTATTTAAGGGCTAAAAACTTAACTTTCTTGCAGTCATGAATGGTTTAGGATACATATTTCACCAAAAATAAGGCAGAAAGCTGAGCCCAGGTCTATAGAAGTAGAATCGATAAACTACAATCTATATAGGATCTCCACCACTGCTTGGTTTCTCCTTATTTTTGAAAAATCATGACCCAACACCAAGTTGTTGAACAATCCCCAATTTGTGTATCTTTTCATAGCGGTCAATGATGAACTCAAATGTGTCCTTAATATCATCACCATGAAATGAAGGTGATTTTATTTTTAGAAACTTAGTCAACAACTCTTGTTTGATACCAATCATGATGGTACCCAACACTGGATAGGGGAATACATCAGTCTCCAAAGACTCATCTACTTTGGGAGCTAAATGTTTTGGGATAAGTACCTAAAACATATAAATTTAGCATACTAAAAGTGTCTCTAGTACTGGAAAACCCACTCAAAAAATCCAAACCAATTAAATAACCTTAAAAGACACCAGAGAGAGGCCTGTACCTCCAGCCAGTGCCACCTCTTTTTCTAAACCATCTTCACCCACTGCCTCAACCACCTTAAAATAATCTTGGGTAGGGGAAGTGAAGTTGACCTCTGATGGGACTGGTCAGTTATTGGATAAGCTTCACTACTAGAGAATGTTTTACTTTCACTTAACCTTCCCCAACCTTACCTCATACTCATCCCTGAACAATTGATTTATAACTAGAGATATTAGTGCAGGAGCTACTATTCGTACTCTATTCGCGCTAGTGTTTACCAACTATGACAAAAAATTAAAGAAGGTCATACACTAATTTGGATCACCATATACCAATTGAAATCAAGTTACAACATGGAAGAAGAAAGAAAGGACAATTTTGTAAAGTCCTATTGTCTCTCGAAGAAAAGTACAGACATCTTTATACTATTGTACAAGACACAATTGGACCTGTTTTGGTATGACAAGATCAACAAACATAGAGCTTTGATACCAACTTCGTAATGAGCAAAACACACTGTGAATGGAACCTACACTAACCCTCTAGTAGGAGAACCAACCAACCATAGTAATTATCCAACACTTAGATAAAAATAGTCAACTAAATCAATCTCATTAGGAAAACCAATATTCAATATCTCAAACAAAGAGAAACAATAAAATATGAAAAATAAACCATCCCCTACAACCTGAAAGTCTTTGTACCAAACTCTAATAATTGTAAAAAAAAGGAATGCAACCCCAAAACTAAAGTAGTATCTAAGTCCAAGACAAAGGACAAGAAAATAAATAAAGAACTAATGGTTGTTCAAAAGATATAGATCACCCTTGATTTTGAATATGCCTTGACTTATACCTGAGGTATCAAAATATTTGTTGAAGTATGCTATACTCTCATTGTTATCCATAGTCCTGCAAACGGGGATGTCTCAATTCCCATTAGTCAGTCTTCCATATAGAACAAACCTTTGTCCAAGTAATCTTGAATTAGATTCCTAAAATTTATACAATTATTTGTAGAGTGAGAAACACATGTAGTATAAGAACAAAATAAATAATGGTGTATTGGCAGGGTTATCAGCCAACCCAAAATAAAAAATATAAATACATAACCATAACGTATTGCAACAAAACAACCATAAACCCTACCATGCAACTCTATTTCAAGTTAAAGTCAAACAATGACCACCAATAAGACTCCAAGTCAACACCCATGATGTACAATCATATAAATAGCATCCTAATTACACAATTAATAAACAACACAGAGTTATGCGTGAACTTGCAATTAACTCGGACCGTTCAAGGATCCACAAGAACAACAACAATGGCATTCATGTATCGTGGTTTACATAAAGAAATCACCTTTAACAATTAAGCATATAAACTCGGTTAACACTAAAAACCAAAATAATAATGACAATACTAAAGTCCAGTTCACTAAAAGAACAAATATTATCAAGAAAACACATAACCTTTGATTCACTCAAGGAACTATCACACTCACCTATACCTTATACATACATTCTAAGGGTCTTATAGTCATCCACTAGTCATGATCTTCAGGGGACAAGATCTTGTCTATGTATCAAATCTCAAAAATTAAGTGTCTGCCGACCTTATATCAACCAATCCCATAGAGATGTCCAAATACCAGTACATTTAAAAATAATGATAGATATCACAATAATCACAATCACATTGATAAAAAAAAACAACTCTTGTAAAACTAACAAGCTTTCATGTTACTTTATTGCATGTGATTAACACTTACAATCTCAAATAGTAATACACTTTCCTTGAACACGCATTGTACAAGCAATACTAAGGAATAGTTATCATGCACATAAACATAAATTTGGGTTTCAATTATATTAAAAACATTATCTACCTCAATCTAAGCTTGCGCCATAATATTAAACTTGAGCCTTGTTTTTTGTGAAATTTCCACTTGGTTGTGGTCTAAAAATTGGAATAGAACACATAATAAATCAAATGACCTATAATATTAAGGATTCCAAGAAAAATTTCATGATTATTCCCCCTATTCTAGGGCTTTACCACTATATATTCACCTTAAAACTACTACATTCATAGATACTTTAGTGAATTATAGTAATGTAAGAGTAAATAATCAATCTCTAACTAAAACACAAAGGTTTTACACCTGATTTACCCGCTTTCATTGCAAAATTCAGTGACATCAAGTTATACCATCCATAAGACCTATAAAATAGTAATCCTAAGTTTAAGAAATTGAAAAACTAGTTAATGTGGATAAATAACTTACCTTTATGAAGTATTCTGGTAGAACATAGGTGAAAAATGACCAAATTTCTTAAGCCCTCCCCAATTTTTTTTTATAAATAATAAACCATTTTTAGGAAAATTTTTGTATCAATGATTTAACCTGCTATAGCGGCCTGATCCCACTGTAGCATAAGTTGCCCACTGTAACATGATTAATCAGTTTTAACCCCTGCTATAGTAGGAATTTCTCTGCTACATCAGTAGCCCCATGACAGCCTACCGCCCGCTATATCATGTGTGACAAGGCAGAAACTCGAGATTGCTCTTCATTTTTCCTTTTTTTGTAATACACCCTCAAACCATAGCATCTCAAATTAACTCTTTTTGCATCAAGTTCAATATTAGAAGTTCTACTCACTCGGATTCACTTACAAAAAATTCTAGAGGTTCTTTATCATTTTAGATAATATAAAATCATAATAAACTTTATTATATTTAACCAATCCACCCCTAATATCCCTTTACCACACTCCACTAAGATTGTATCCAAGACAAGCATAGCCTATAATTTTTAACTTTGAATTTGGGGATAAGCTTAACCTAATTTCTTGCACAATTGACTTACACATAGTGATGGAAAAGGGTCATTACATTCCGGTAAGCATACACATGAAATCTCCCATAAACTATGGTTATTACACGTATATAATCCAAATCTACTACATATTAAACAATAACCTACCTTGGAATAAGCAAGCCACACCAAGGTTACTCTTTTCTTTTCTTCATGTCTCCATTAAATCAATTATCTTGAAATCAAATAACTATAGGAGTAATAAAGTAATTACTCTTTGAATATTTACTTTGGGAATTCAATCCACTAACTCTATCCTTCATGGTCTAAAATGTTACCTAGGGGTCAATTACCCTTATATAGATCTATGATATTCAACCCATCTACATTAATGGAATTTCAAGGATACATATTTCATTTTCATTGAATTCAAGGTCAACAACCATCAAATTCATATTTTAGAATCACTAATTCTTTCTAGGAATTATTATTTAACAATTTAGAAGTAATTATAGATGATATCACCCTAACCCATGGGGTTTCCCTAAAATCTCATGGGGTTTTCCCCAAATCTCATGAATATAGGGTTCTAATCCCTAAGAATTTCACCATTTAATTTTACTCAAATGGTTCTAGGATGTTATTAGATTGAAACACGAAGAAGATGATGGAAGAACATACCTCAATGAAGAATTATCACCAAAAAACTTGAAATCGCCCTCCTAGGGCCTTAGGATGGAGTTTTTGAGTTAAAACCCCCAAAATCATCAAAACTAACATCAAATACTACCCAGTTACTGGTGAAAAAGCTCAATTAACACTATAATGGTACCACTGTAGTGGCTAACTTTTCAACCCAAATAATGTTCAGTAAAGCGACCATCATGTTTTACTCCAAAAGCATATTAATGAACTGTTATATACGTTCAAAAGAAGATTCAATTTTTTTTAATTTAATGGGGATTGGGCCCCATAAATATTTATATTCTAGGAGATATAGTAATTTGAAGTTTACCCTAGTTTATACTTAGCTTGAAACTTAATCTGTAAGAACACTTCTAATTTTACATTGTGCTAGGGGTATGCTATGACCTAAGCTCATATCTAATGCACTCCTATACTAAATAATTGGTCCTATAACTTATGATAAATGAGGTTCTTATGTATTTACCAAAGATACTTTTAGTAGTGACTGGAATGGGTCATTATATTTTCTATATAGGTTTATGTGGAATGAGGGATTAGGAGTGAGTTAGGACTAAGTATTACCCTTTAGGATAGTTAAAAAGGCATAATATAATAGGTTAAATAATAGAAAAAGACCATGTTTCCTTTAAAATCATAATTGAAAAGCTGTTTTGGATAGGAGATGAACCAACCAACATCCCATCTTATAAAAAAACAAGCCATTGGTCTAGATTGTTACTATTGATGGTTTTTGGAAATTCTATATACTCATTAGATGGACATAAGGAATGGCTTATTGGACATTATCGCAGTTATTTTTAGTTGGTCATTGGTCCCTGAGGTCAGAGTGCTCAATGACCATGATTACATTTAGAGGCTTATTGGTTCATCAAATGGGTTATTGGTCCTTATTCCATTGAGCAACTTTTTCCACTTTCATAACTTGGATCAGATGATCAACATAATAGTCTATCCTATCAACTAACAGATTGTTGGTTCCTATCGTAATAGGTGGGATTTTAAAAATTTTCATCAATTTTTCTTCACGAATTCTGAGGTCTAGTCTTAGGAGCTTTAGGGGTGTTAAAATATATCCTCCTTGGGAAAATTAATCCTCTAATGAAGTCTAACTATGCTAAAATGTAGGGAAAGAATTGTAATCCTAACACTAAGTTCTAAAATTTAAATACTGACATGATTATAGAATTTCTGACTTAAACATAGACTAGAATAAACTCAAAAAATATGCATGCATACCAAGGCATGAGAGGAACTAATGTACATAAAACTAAGAGGATAAATAAAGAAAAAATAGTTACCTCAAGCTAGAATTGAATTCAAAGGGAAAAGATAAGGGTACTTGGTCATCATATCTACTTCTGTATCCTAAGTATCTCTCTGTACTATCTGGTTCATCCAAATAACTTTTACCAAAGTGACTTCCTTGTTCCTCATATTACAAACTTGATAGTCAAAAATCTCAACCGAAGCCTCGTCATAAAAGAGAACATCTTTCATGCCCATAGTCTCTAAAGGAAAAACTAAAGCTGAATCACCAATGCATTTCTTTATTAAAGACACATGAAAAAATAGATAAAAAATTCTAAATATTAAAGAAATTCTAAATAATACTCTACATTTCCAATGTGCCTCAAAATCCTATAACGAACAATGTATCGGGGATTGGGTTTTTCTATTTTCTATTTCTCAACACCATTTTCATAGGAGAAATGTTAAAGTAGACCCAATTAGAAACTACAAACTCATGATCCCTTCTTCTCATATTTGCATAGAATTTTTGATAAGTCTTAGTAGTTTTCATCTCTCTCTAATCAACTAAACTTTGTTCAAAGGCTCATGAACTATGTAATCAGCTAAAATTTCTCAATAGCCTCATGAACTGAATTAGGTCATGTTAAGGTAGATTCACCAACCAAAAACCAACTAACTATAGATCCACGCCTCTACTATAAAGCACTTTTAATGGTGATATCTAAATACTAAAGTGGTAACTATTATTATATGAAAACTCAATCAAAGGCAAATGATCATCCTAAATACCTTTTGTATGACCCTTAGAATTTTGATCACTTTATTTTTGACCCTCTCATGTTTTTAATATCAATTTATAACTTTAATTATATTTAGGGATGTTAAAAAGGTAATTTAGGAAAGTTTTGGAATTTTTGAAAGGGTTCAGGGCTATTTTGGGACCCCGAAGTAGTGAGGGTACGCAATATTACCATGTCACAGAGGTTATCCTCCACGATATTAGTTTCCCATAGAGGATAACCTCCATAATAATGGTGTACCATGCCAAGGTGTTAATTTCATCCAGTTTTGTATTTTTCACTTGGGGTTGAGGGTCTTTTGGTCATTTCACCATTTCCATGATTTACAAACATAAAATTTACCTTTTCCACTTCAATTAAAATGATGAAACAGTCTGATTCTCTTTTCTAACACCTAAACCAAGAAAGCTTAAGGGTTTCATAGAGAATTCATCATCCAGGCTTTAAACTTCAAAGTGACTTCAATTTCTTATGTGTTTCAGGCATGTTTCTCTTCCCTAAACTTTAGTTTTACATTGTCGCATAAATTGAATGGTTTCTATGTGATTTAAGTTGTAGGTTTTAAAATTGGATTGGGGTTTTTTGGTTGTTATAGATTGAATTACTTGTCCCATGTTTTAAATTAATTATTCATGCTTTAAGTTGATATTTTTGAGATTAAATTGGTACATTCTCTAAATGGTTGGAATAGGGGACATGGATTTCCCCAAATTGGATGAATTTTAGCTTGGAATTGCATTTACCTCAACCTACCTTGTGAATTTGATTTTTATTATGCAAATTTTTATGGTTTAACTTGCTTCTGAACTCAATGCATTGCATTAATGGATAAATGAATATATGTGAAAAATAGATTTAGATGGACTTGATGGCCATGGTTTGGATTTTAATGAAGCTTAGGATTCCAATTAGGTTGTGTGAATTGGTTTGGCAAGTTTTAATTTACTTGCAAACATATTGGTATGACGATACCAAGTGGTAAATTCCTTAATGAATGACTCCTGGGTAAACGGATGGAATTATATGCAAAGTGATTTTAATTTGGGCTTAAAGGAGGTTGTGTAGCTCAGCGTGAAGGTGTATGTCCCGGGGGGATGAACACTTTAAAATTTGGATGGCTATCGCCCAAGGTGGCTTTAGTTTTCCCTCAAAATTTTCTTGTTTTGTGTGGTTAAAAAACACTAGGTCCCTTTCAGCAAGGGGAGCTGAACCCATATATCCCATTAGTTCATTTAGGATGGATCGAGCTACATAGTCCAGGTTAATGATTTTAAAACTCTCATGTTCATGAATCTTACCCTATCCTGGCATCTTATATATACGTATATATGAATGTGTAAATGTAGTTTTGACTGATTTTGGGATGAAATTATTTTATCACTTTTCCTGAGTTACATGCCAGTGCTTATCCCACTAACCGTCCAAGGATACTACATCATTTCATAATGTAGGGTCTGAAGACTTTTGTGTTGCTCCTATATAATGTTAGGTGGATTATCACGTCTGCTGGGTTGCTATGACATTTTGACCCTCTATCCTTTAAAAGTATTTATCGATTTATTATTCTTTCGTTATTGACTCAGTACTTATAGATTCTTTCTGGTCATAGTCGTGGGCTTGTACAGACCTAGTTGTTATTTTGGTTGTAGAGACTATTATGGACAGATGTGGCTTAGTTATTATTTTGACTCTAAGATTCTTGTGTTACCTAATCATCGTCTTATTACTATTTAACTAGCTTCCATATTATTATTATTTTTGTGTGCATGAGGTAAGGCAATGTGGATGGTCTTCGGTCTATGGTGGGCTTGAGATACCCATCACGTCCAGGCCCTAGTTTGGGTCAAGACAAGCTCGGTATTTGATCATGATTTAAAGTCATTGAGTATCCACAAAGTCGTGTTGAGTAGAGATCTTTTTATGGGTGTGTATTGTACCACACTTATAAGGTGGAGCTACAAGGAATTTAGGAATTTTTCCCTTTCTTGTGTTCTATTTTGGGATATTGAGTCTAGTGTTATGAAACTTCTCTAACTCCTGACTTTCTCTCATTTTAGATCATGCCTCCTCAAAGATTTGATGTTCATAGAAACTCTACTAGGAACTCTATTCCACTTGAGGAGAATGTGGAGAGGACTCGTCCAGTGTAAGGAGTGAAGACCCAGTCTAGGGTACCTACTCCTAATTATGCTACTCCACTTAGAGTTCCATCGAGCCCTAATAGCCCTTCTCATGCTTTTCAGGGTGGTGATGCTTATGATCAGCCGCCTTAGGGGGATATCTCTAATGTAGATTTCCACAGATCTACTCATTTTCTTACTCAATTAGTGACATCTCAGTCTCATTAGTCAGATCGTGTTGGTTCTGTTGCTCCGTTGTCTGAGGTCACTCGGGTTTTCTAGTGTATGAGGTTGAATCCCCTAACTTTTATAGGCTCTAATGTTCAGTAGGGTCCTCAAGGGTTAGTGGATGATATGGAGATGATTTTCAGAGTGATATATTCTACTAATTCTGAAGGTGTAGAGTTTACTGCATATCAGTTGAAAGATATAACTTATTAGTGGTATGAGGAGTGGGTGCAATTGAGGGGTGATAATATGGATATGGCATTATGGGATGAGTTTTCGGCTTCCTTTAGTTATCATTTCTTTTCTCAAGAGATAAAGGAAACTAAGGCTTAAGATTTTATGTATGTGAAGTAGGGTAAGATGGGTGTGAAAAAGTATGCCTTTAAATTTTAGAAGTTAGCTCGTTATTCTCCAGAGTTGGTGTCTACCATAAGATCCAAGATGAGAAAGTTTGCTTCTGGGTTGTCCCATGACTTGGTATTAGAGAGAAAGGTTGTGATGTTGAATAATTATAAGAACATGTCCAGACTTGTGGTCTATAAGGAGCAGGTAGAGAATGAAAAAAGAGAAAGGGAAAAATGGAATAGAGGTAGAATAAGAAGTTTAGATAATTATAGCAGGGTGGGGGTCTATAGAATAGTGGGAAAGATGCCAGACAGTGGACCAAGAAGAATAACTAGGGAAATTCATATTTATCTGTGAGTACCCCCTATCGTAAGCCTAAAGGTAATTGTCTTTACAGGGTAGCAGTGGTCCTAAGGAACAGAGTGCCTAGTCTCAGGTGAGTGGATCTTAGTTATCCCTACCTTACCATTCTTGTCATTTTTGTAGGCAACCTCACTATAGGTATTATGAGGAGAGGAGGAATTGGTGATATAATTGTGGTTAACTTGGTCACATGCAACTAGATTATCATTTAGCAAAGGTTTCCACTAGAGTTAATAAGGTTTTGGTTGCCACATCTTCAGCTCTAGTGACAAAAGGTTCTACTTCTGGTATAGACAATGGCCAAAATTTCCTCTATGCACTTGTTACTCGCTAGGAGTCTGAGGCATCCCTGATGTTGTTACTGGTATGTTACATCTCTTTTCCTGTGATGTTTATTGGTTGCTTGATTCGGCTTCTACCTTTTATTATATGACATTTTATATGGCTGTGTATCTTGGTTTTGATCCTGAAAGTATTCCATACCCTTTGTCTGTGTCTACTCTGGTGGGTGACTCTATTGTGGCTAGATAAATCTATAGGGGTTGTGCGGTGTCTATCTTTCATAGGGATACATTGGTAGATTTGATAGAGTTGGATATAGAGAATTTTGATGTTATTTTATGATGGATTAGCTTTATTCGTGCTATGCTTCTCCTGGATTATAGGACTCGAAAGGTCAGTTTTCACTTTCCTAGTAAACCGGTGATTGAATGGGCGGGGAGCTCCTTAGTACCCAAAGGGAAGTTTATTTTCTATATTAGAGCTCAGAAATTCATTTCAAAAGGGTTTCTATATCACCTAGTTCAGGTTAAGGATTCTAATTCTAAAAGACCTTCCTTGTATTTTGTCCCTATGGTTAATGATATTCCTGAAGTGTTTATCGATGATCTTCCTGGAATTCTTCCCAATAGAAAAATAGATTTTGGGATTGATCTTCTATCGGATACTCGTCCTATTTCCATTCCTCTTTATAGAATGGTTCAAGCTGAACTAAAGGAGTAATTAAAAGATCTTCTTGATATAGGGATCATTTGTCCTAGTGTTTCTCCGGTGATGCTCCTATTCTCTTTGTGTGAAAGAAAGATGGGTTTCTTTGGATATGTGTAGACTATTGATGATTGAATAAGGTGAACGTTAAGAATAAGTATCCTCTTCCTCAGATTGATGATCTTTTTGATTAGCTTCAGGGTGCTAGATGTTTCTCTAAAATAGATCTTCGTTTGGTCTATCATCACTTAAAAATTAGGGAGGTTAATATTCTGAAGACTTCTTTCCAAACCCGATATGGTCTCTATAAGTTTTTGGTAATGTCATTTGAATTGACTAATGCTCCGACCGAATGCATGGATCTTATGAATTAGGTTTTTAGGTAGTTTCTGGATTTGTTTGTTATAGTATTCATTGATGATATCTTGGTATATTCTAAGAGTGAGTAGGATCATGAAAATTACCTTTAAATTGTATTACAAACTCTTAAAGACTAGAAGTTGTATGCAAAAATTTTTGAGTATGAATTTTGATTGAGTGATGTGACCTTTCTGGGACATGTTGTTTCTAGTAAGGGGATCAAGGTAGATCCACAGAAGGTTGAGATACTTAAGAAATGTCCTAGACCTACGACTCCAACTGACATAGGAGCTTGTAACGCCTCGAGAGTATACCCTGGGTGCTACACGGTGCTTACGATCACAAGTGGACACAAGCTAACCCATGATACTGGTAACTGCTGTAAGCATTGGGTACAACTAATAACAAAAGATCATACACAAAATTTAACTGATAAATTCCATAAGGTTTTAAATCATAGTTCTGATAATATCTATAAAACAATACTGATAAAAATGCTGATAATAACAACTGAAAACTAACTGACTGTCTGTACTAGTCTGAAAGCCTCTAAACTGTCTGATTGTGGAGTTGATGGTATAAGTCCCCAACTAACTCCAACTGACTACTGAACTTATCATACTGAAATAAATATAACGATCCTTGAAACATGAGGACTCACCACTGCTACTATTGCGCGCACGCTGGGATATCTAGGGGCAGTCGGGGACCTAAGCGTCTGAACCTATGATATGAAACATCATAGCACAAGAAACAAGTATGCGGTCAGTACTTTGAATTTACTGGCATGCTAAATAAGGTTAGGCTAATAAACATTGATCATATAAATGAATAATAATAGGATGTATGAATAGAGTGAGATACTGAGTATGAATACATGTAATCTGTAATGACTGATAATGCATGACCAAGAATAAAAATATGTTCTGACATAATCTGTAAACTAAAATACTGACTACTGATAACTGGAGAACTGATGTATGTATGTTATGGTCAAACAAAACTATAATTGAATACTGAGCTGAATATTGTACTGAGATTGTGGGAACTATCTACTAAATGATATGCCCCATATAAGCTATTTGGGGTATAACCTCTAACCCTAGTGTGTCAGTACCGTGACATAGGTACTAACAATGGTTGTGTGGGTCCACTAAAGAATCACCCTCATCTGGCAGGTGAGAAATGTGTTACGCTCAAGTGGAAGGTGAACACTTTATCAACCCTCAACTTCCAGGTTGATATATGTAACCTACACTGGCAACGTAGTTCTGGAACTAAGGGAATGCTACTAAAGGTCACACCCTCAACTGGCAGTTGAGCCCCCATCCCTAGGTTCACTTGGTGCTAAATCCTACTCCCAACCGAACTGACAATGCTATATGTTAAAACATACTGACAATGCTAAACCTAAGTAAACAACTAAGTTTCGGGTATTCATAACCCCCAGGAATCGATAGTAATGACAACAAGATCATATCAACACTTTGAGAACATGACATGTAATTAATATTCAAAACTCATTCTTTGAGGCAAGTCAGCAAACACTTGTAATGCATGGCTTAAACATGGGAATAGTTTTTAAAGCATGTAGTAGTAGCATGATTTTGATACTAAATCCCCAAAGTAAGGATTAAATCAACAAACAACAACATTCAAATATATAGGGTTTAATAACAACAACAATTTCAGGAAAACATGATATAAACTTGAGATTCATGGAAACTTATAGGCAAAATTCGTATGAACATGTAAAAATCATGACTTTAATACTTGAAATTAGGTTCTTGGACTCCATGGGTTAAAAGGACCCATGTATGAACATTTAACATACCTTAATTAGTGAAAGTTAGAAAGTTCTTGATGAATTCTTAAAGCTTGATCTTGTATGTTAGATGAGTTATGGTTTGTTCTTGAAAGAGAGTCACTTTAATTTGAGAGAATTGTTAAATAGTGGGCAAATAATGCTCTCTTAGGACATATATCTCGTATTTTGTCTAAATTGGGTGAGGGTAAAAGGACCTAAATTCTCTTGGAAAATCGTAACTGAATATGAAAATACATGGGGCATGATAGAGCATGCACCACGAGCTCAGTCCACGGGGATGGACCGTGTGCCACGGGTTCTATCGTGGGCTCCCCCAGGGATGAAATGGAGGGCGCGTCATGGGATAATCACGTGATGCCTCTATCTTGGACATCAATACTCACCCTTACACACTAGTCCAAAATTTTCAAAACTCACCCAAGATGTACTATGGACTACCCCGATCATGAATCAACTTAAAAATCAACTTTCCGATGTAGAGAAGACCAAAAATAAATTTATCAAAGTTAAGGGCTTTGGAAATGACTAAGTCTTAACACTTAGTGATGTATTCTAAGTCTTTAGCCCCTTTATAACCTGAAAGAGTGAGCTAAAATGATCTAGGATTTTACGGGGTCTTATAATATCCCCCCATTGGGGACATTCGTCCTTGAATGAGACTAATTAAGTTGGGAAGAACTGAGGTACTGAGGTTACATGCTTAGTATGCATAACTGAAGACATGATTACATGACTAAGTCTGAAACATGGTGGCTGACAAACTGATTCATAAATGCATATAATGACATGAATATGAGCACGTGGCTGGGACTGAGAATCGAAAAGAGTAATCAAAGGAAAACCGTGACCTTGAGTTGAGTCTTTGTTTTCGGAGAATGAGTGAGGGTACTTGGTACGCATGTATGCTTCTGCTTCCCAAGTATCTTTCTCAACAGACTAATTCCTCGAAAGAACTTTGACCAAGCAAACTTCTTTGTTCCTTAGCCTGTGAATCTGGTGATCCTAGATTTCAACTGGGAATTCATCGTAATAAAAGTTGTTTTGAATATCTAATCTTTATAAAGAAGAAGCGATAGATGGATAACCAATACACTTCTTTAACAAAGAGATACGGAATACTGGTTGAACTGATGCCAACTCTGCAGGCAACTCAAGCTTGTAAGCTACCTTTCCAAAATGACTCAAGATCCTAAAAAGGCCTACATATCGGGGACTGAGCTCCCTCTTATTGCCAAATATCTTAACTCCCTTCATAGGAGATATTTTCAAATAAACTAAGTCACCAACCTCAAACTCAAGATCTCTCCTCCTTACATCTGCATAGGATTTCTGTTGGATTTGGGCTGTCTTAAGTCTTTCTCTGATTAACTAAATCTTCTCTAATGCATCAAATATTGAATCAGTCCCTATCAACGTAGTCTCACCTACGTCAAAACCACCAAATAGGAGATCTACACCTCCTTCCATAAAAATTCTCAAATGGAGCCATCTGAATACTGGAATGATAACTGTTATTATAGGGAATGTCAATAAGTGGAAAATGATCTTCCCAATAGTCCTTAAAGTCGATAACACAAGCTCTCAATATGTCCTCTAAGGTCTGAATGATCCTTTATGCTTGACTATTTTTCTGAGGACGAAAGGTTGTACTGAGATGAACTTGAGCACTAAGACCCTACTGAAAAGCTTTACTAAAGTGAGAGGTAAACTGAGTACCCCTATCTGAAATGATAGAAAATAGGACTCCATTCAACCTAACTATGTAACACCCCAAAAATGGGTCCCTAGACGTCACATGGTACTTAGGACCACAAGTTATCCCAAGCTAACCCTTCTACTGGCATAACTCATAAGTAACTGAATAAAATACACAAATCTGAATGAAATAAGTAGAAGATGGCTCTTTTCTAAATCTGATCAATACAACACTAAATTAAAATGATTACAAATCTACTTTTACAAAATAACATAGGAATCAAATACATTAACTCTACTAACTGTCTATGAAGACTCTACTAGTATTGACTTTAGGTAGCCGGGACATAACCCCCAGCTATCCCCAATCAATACGACTGAATAAATAAAAAATAAAATACTTCTCAAACTATATGACTGACTCGATCCCTTAAATCAAGAAGACTCATCACCTGCTGACTGGAAGCTGCAAACTGTCTGAATAGGGTATCCGTTCTACAACTGAACTGTTACCTAAATTATGAGACAATGTAGCACATAGACATCTATGTGGATCAGTACTTTGAGGATGTACTGAGTATATGGGTGTGAAATGCATAAGTAAAACATCATCTCATCATCATGATTTATAAAACAATGCATGCTATATGTAAATGACTCAAATAAGCTGGAATATCTGAAATACTGAGATCATGAATAATAAATCAATTATACTTTATTAATCTAGTGAGTCATAACATTTAATTCTGAAAGCTATACTTGTATTCCGTCTGTAAATCATACTGTCTAAGTGTAGAAAACGCTCACTTCTGAAATCTGAAATCTAAAAGCTGAAGTCTATAACTGTTATCTTTCTATAAAGCATAATCTGAGTAAACTGTGAGCCTTTAAAATTAGTTTTCTGAAAATCTTTACTATTAAACTGTAGGGAAAACACTTGATCATAAGGGTTTAGAAATATGAAAACTTCTTCTACATAGGAGATTCTTCTAACCGACATAATCCACGTGAGCATTCATGGAGTTCGACGTTCTTGTTCCCCTAAAGAGGAATCCTTATGTTGGGGAGAGGAGCCATACTCTTGCCAGGGAGTATAACCTATCTAAGTGATCACATATCTATCATTCAAGTAGAAGTGGGAACAATCTAAATCCTATGGTGGCATGTAGTTCTGGGTGTAAAACCATAGTAATGTACACATCTCGGTGCTAAATACTACTCCCATTAAATTCATATGCTCATTCTGATGGAAATCCACTTCTAAAATAGTATAATGGTTTATAATGAAAACTAACTGTATATCTGTAAAGATAAATCTATAATCTGAATCTGTAAAGTGGATTTCATATCTATTCTCGAAAGCAAAAGGTCAAATCTTTATCAATAATCTGAAAAGAATCTAGTCATAAAGTGCTAATAGCATAATTGATCTTTAAATAACAATCTTTAATTAGGGATTAATGGTCCATGCATCAAACTCATGTTAAAACATCATAATATTCATGCTTGGTAATGTAAACATTTATAAATCAACTTAAAATATAGAAATTTTTGCAATATGTATGAAAATATAACATATACGTGCAATTCAACTTCAAAATCCCTTGAAATATCATAATCATATAAATAGAAATATTGGGTGAAAACCCTAACTTTAATTTCATGAGAAATCATATAAAATTCAGTAAATTTGCAATTAAAATAAATTTTGGGCACAAGGATAAAAAGATTATCCTTGTTGATAAACCCCACATACCTTGTTTGATGATTAGATGAAGAAACTTGAATTATTGATTCCTATTTGAGTTCTTGAAGATGAGTTCTTGATTATCTTGTCTGGGAAATCCTTAATTTAGAGCCTTCTTGGAGAAACTATAGAGGATTTTTATTTCTTGGAGAAGCTCTTGAGTTCTAGGGTTTTGTTTTGAGAGACAATTGATGAAATAAGCATAAAGTTCTTTGAAATATTCTTAATGTTGTGTTTTACACGAATTGGGGCTTTGGGGATTGACCAAATGCCCCTATTAAACTTCAAACAGAACTGGAAAAGAAAGATAAAATCCTGATTTAATAGGATACCACAACACGCTACTATCATGGTGGCTCACTGGAAAAGGAAGAATGGGAACTGGGCCTTCACCACGACACGCCGCAATCGCGGTGCCCTTTTGGACTGCCATTTTGGCCATTGGCCCAACGTGCTAGTATCGCATTGGGTTATTAGATTTCAACAATTGGGAATTTGAACCTATCCGCGATGCGCCAATATCACGAAGATCCACTGGAATTGACAATTATGAAATTGTCCTTCACCGCGATGCGGTGGTTACTCAGGTAGGACACTGTCAACTTTAAAATCCTCTAACTCTTCAACCGAGTATCGGATTCGGGCGAATTTGGTATTGATGGAAAGATTATTCAATTTTCCACACAATAGAAATTCTAAATATGGAAAATACCTCATGAAATAAAATGTATTCATCTTTGAAGAAACAATTTGACATTCTAGGATCGATTTTAAGCTAGAAAAAGTGTGGGGTGTTACAATATCTCCTCCTTGGGAACATTTGTCCTCAAATGTTGATTGATAAGCTGAAAATACCGAGGAATATGAGGCTATAAGCTATCATGCACAACTGAAATAAACTGCATAACTGAATTTCAACATAATGTGCTACTAAATTGATCTGTGAGTGCATGAACTTACATGGAATTAGCTACATAGCTGAATCTGAGACTGGAAATGAACTAAATGAAGGAAAAACTATTACCTTCGACTGAATCTAAGTTTGTGGAGAAGAGATGAGGATACTTGGTACGCATTTCTTCTTCTGCTTCCTATGTAGCACCCTCAACGGGCTAATTGGAATGAGAGTTCTAGACTAAGGAAACTGAGATTACATATTGAACATTCGCATCTGGGAATATACTTACATAACTAAGTCTTGGACATTAGAAACCTATATCATGAAACTAATTTCTGAGCTGACTTGCCTTTACTTATTATAAGAAACTGATTCAGGTTGAGAGTTTAGAATTCGCTTGAAGTGTTCATGATGCAATTATTCATGTAGAATTTTAAAGTGATAAATTATGCAGGCACGAATCATGAGACAATGAGGCTAAGATTATACAATGGGTATTACATTGTCTAACTTGGGTGCTTGGAAAACTAAGATCATTCACAGGATACTTATGAACTGAATCACGATTAGATATCTGAATCTGAAACTGATGCCTGATGCATATACTGACCTGAATTTGCAATTTTACCCAGATGATAATAAACTACCTTTTGAATTAGCCATACTCATGAAATTTCAGGTAGTAACACTAGACTAAATTGGAAGAGGGAAAACAACAGAAATTTGTCTGTCTGACTTTTAAATTGGATTGCTGGCTATACAGATTAAATCATACTGAATGCTCATGCTCAGATAGAGTATTTATCCAACACTCTTCTAAGATATTTCGAATGATATTAGGGAGAAAGGAACTTTGGGCATAATATGAACCAAACATCTGAATAAGAAATCGCAACATTGCTACCACTCTATAGCATGGAACATAGACCCATAAATCATAAGCTAGGATAGAATTTCTAGACCTCAAGTAATGCAATTTCTTACTTTCAACCTTAGGAACACTTCTAAAACACTCCCTCAACTATACTATTCCCCTTTAAATACCATATTCACTTGATTCAACTTAAAATTTTCACATGGGCATTGATAAATCCATCTACTAAAGTCTAAACTGAACTAAATCCTCTCATCATGGTCTAGCCTCACTCGAAATCATGAGGTGCTGCACCTAACACCATAATACTAGTCTGAACCATGGATTCAATACCCCAATAATTATCATAACTACTCACTCTAGGATGATTCTTCTTATCACTTTAATAACTAAATTCAACCTCATACTACAAATTCATTAATGCACCACACACCTATCCTCTTATACACCAACCTGGCATTCAAGCCTAGCTTTATAACCGCATATGCACTTCTAAATAAATACCCATAAGAGTATCTTTCTCATATTCTTTAAAACCTCTATCAATAACAACTTCCATGCGCTATTCTTAAGAAGGCACACATAAAATATTCTCAACTAACCAAGTCATACATAAAAACCTTTACCTCAATATTTTTCACTTATATGCTTAAATAAAATAAGCCTACAACCATATTTCCTAACATAACCCATTTACTCTCCCCCCATCTATGTAACTGTTCATCATCACTATTTTGACCTAAGGAAAAGTCACTGAAAGGTTGGAATACCAAGGCCTAAAATATGAAGGGATACCAAGCATAACTTGACACTTTATCGAGGTCTGGGGAAAACAGTGTTCACAACATGGATTCATTAAAGAGATCTAATCTGAGGACATACATGATATAAATCTGAATTTTGCTGATCGATAAGAGTGTTGCACGAGCACTGGAACTGAACATACTGTAAAGCATGAGTGCATGAGCTATGAGCTGCATGACTTGAATTTTAGAGTTCATAACTTTATGGAATATGATCCCAACAGCTGAATGAACTGGAACTTCTCGTACTAGGAATTGGGAGAGTATATGATTCTCTATTATATGCATGAGCATGAACTATGATAATGGAACTTACATGTAAGACATGAGTAGATATTGAAATAACTGAAATACCAACACTAAAATAAGAATGGATTGGAAATTATCCCCCTTTCTAAATATGCATGCATACCAAGGCATGAGAGGAACTAATGTACATAAAACTAAGAGGATTAATAAGGAAAAAATAGTTACCTCAAGCTAGAATTAAATTCAAAGGGAAAAGATAAGGGTACTTGGTCATCATATCTACTTTTGTATCCTAAGTATCTCTCTGTACTATCTGGTTCATCCAAATAACTTTTACCAAAGTGACTTCCTTGTTCCTCATATTACAAACTTGATAGTCAAAAATCTCAGCCGAAGCCTCATCATAAAAGTGAACATCTTTCATGCCCATAGTCTCTAAAGGAACAACTAAAGCTGAATCACCAATGCATTTCTTTATTAAAGACACATGAAAAAATAGATAAAAAATTCTAAATATTAAAGAAATTCTAAATAATACTCTACATTGCCAATGTGCCTCAAAATCCTATAACGAACAATGTATCGGGGATTGGGTTTTTCTTTTTTCTATTTCTCAACACCATTTTCATAGGAGAAATGTTAAAGTAGACCCAATTAGAAACTACAAACTCAAGATCCCTTCTTCTCACATTTGCATAGAATTTTTGATAAGTCTTAGTAGTTTTCATCTCTCTCTAATCAACTAAAATTTCTTCATAGGCTCATGAACTATGTAATCAGCTAAAATTTCTCAATAGCCTCATGAACTGAATTAGGTCATGTTAAGGTAGCTTCACCAACCAAAAACCAACTAATTATAGATCCACGCCTCTATTATAAATCACTTTTAATGGTGATATCTAAATACTAAAGTGGTAACTGTTATTATAGGAAAACTCAATCAAAGGCAAATGATCATCCTAAATACCTTTTGTATGACCCTTACAATTTTGATCACTTTATTTTTGACCCTCTCATGTTTTTAATATCAATTTTTAACTTGAATTATATTTAGGGATGTTAAAAAGGTAATTTAGGAAAGTGTTGGAATTTTTGAAAGGGTTCAGGGCTATTTTGGGACCCCGAAGTAGTGAGGATCCACAATATTACCATGTCACAGAGGTTATCCTCTGCGATATTAGTTTCCCATAGAGGATAACCTCCATAATAATGGTATGCCATGCCAAGGTGTTAATTTCATCCAGTTTTGTATTTTTCACTTGGGGTTGAGGGTCTTTTGGTCTTTTCACCATTTCCATGACTTACAAACATAAAATTTACCTTTTCCACTTCAATTAAAATGATGAAAAAGTCTCATTCTCTTTTCTAACACTTAAACCAAGAAAGCTTAAGGGTTTCATAGAGAATTCATCATCCAGGCTCTAAACTTCAAAGTGACTTCAATTTCCTATATGTTTCAGGCATGTTTCTCTTCCCTAAACTTTAGTTTTCATTGTGGCATGAATTGAATAGTTTCTATGTGATTTAAGTTGTAGGTTTTAAAATTGGGTTGGGGGTTTTGGTTGTTATAGATTGAATTACTTGTCCCATGTTTTAAATTTGTTATTCATGCTTTAATTTGATATTTTTGAGACTGAATTGGTACATTCTCTAAATGGTTGGAATAGGGGACATGGATTTCCCCAAATTGGATGAATTTTAGCTTGGAATTGCATTTACCTCAACCTACCTTGTGAATTTGATTTTTATTATGGAATTTTTTATGGTTTAACTTGCTTCTGAACTCAATGCATTGCATTAATGGATAAATGGATATATGTGAAAAATAGATTTAGATGGACTTGATGGCTATGGTTTGGATTTTAATGAAGCTTAGGATTCCAATTAGGTTGTGTGAATTGGTTTGGCAAGTTTTAATTTACTTGCAAACATATTGGTATGATGATACCAAGTGGTAAATTTCTTAATGAATGACTCCTGGGTAGCTCAGTGTGAAGGTGTATGTACCAGGGGGAAGAACACTGGAAAATTTGGATGGCTATCGCCCATGGTGGCTTTAGTTTTCCCTCAAAATTTTCTTGGTTTGTGCGGTTAAAAAGCACTAGGGCACTTTCAGCAAGGGGAGCTGAACCCATATGTCCCATTGGTTCCTTTAGGATGGATCAAGCTACATAGTCCAGGTTAATGATTTTAAAACTCTCATGTTCATGACTCTTACCCTATCCTGGCATCTTATATATACGTATATATGAATGTGTGCTTGTGGTTTTGACTGATTTTGGGATGAAATTATTTTATCACTTTCCCTGAGTTACATGCCAGTGCTTATCCCACTAACCGTCCAAGGATACTACATCATTTCATAATGTAGTGTCTGAAGACTTTTGTGTTGCTCCTATATAATGTTAGGTGGATTAGCACGTCTGCTGGGTTGCTATGAAGTTTTGACCCTCTATCCTTTGAAAGTCTTTATCATTTTATTATTCTTTCGTTATTGACTCAGTACTTATAGATTCTTTCTGGTCATAGTCGTGAGCATGTCCAGACTTAGTTGTTATTTTGGTTGTAGAGACTATTGTGAACAAATGTGGGTTGGTTATTATTTTGACTCTTAGCTTCTTGTGTTACCTAATCATCATCTTATTACTATTTAACTAGCTTCCATATTATTATTATTTTTGTGTGCATGAGGTTAGGCGATGTGGATGGTCTTCGGTCTATGGTGGGATTGAGACACTTATCACGTCCAGGCCTTAGTTTGGGTCATGACAAGCTTGGTATTGGAGCATGATTTAAAGTCATTGAGTATCCACAAAGTCATGTTGAGTAGAGATCTTTTTATGGGTGTGTAGTGTACCACACTTATAAGGTGGAGCTACAAGGAATTTAGGAAATTTTCCCTTTCTTGTGTTCTATTTTGGGATATTAAGTCTAGTGTTATGAAACTTCTCTAACTCCTGACTTTCTCTCATTTTAGATCATGCCTCCTCAAAGATTTGATGTTCATAGAAACTCTACTAGGAACTCTATTCCACATGAGGAGAATGTGGAGAGGACTCGTCCAGTGTAAGGAGTGAAGACCCAGTCTAGGGTACCTACTCCTAATTATGCTACTCCACGTGGACTTCCATCGATCCATAATAGTCCTCCTCATACTTTTCAGGGTGGTGATGCTTATGGTCAGCCGCCTTAGGGGGATATCTCTAATGTAGAGTTCCATAGATCTATTCTTTTTCTTACTCAATTAGTGACATCTCAGTCTCATTAGTCAGATCGTGTTGGTTTTGTTGCTCCGTTGTCTGAGGTCACTCGGGTTTGCCAGTTTATGAGGTTGAATCCCCTAACATTTATAGGCTCTAATGTTCAGCAGGGTCCTCAAGGGTTAGTGGATGATATGGAGAAGATTTTCAGAGTGATATATTCTACTAATTCTGAAGGTGTAGAGTTTACTGCATATCAGTTGAAAGATATAACTTATTAGTGGTATGAGGAGTGGAAGCAATTGAGGGGTGATAATATGGATATGGCATTATGGGATGAGTTTTCGGGTTCCTTTAGTTATCATTTCTTTCCTCAAGAGATAAGGGAAACTAAGGCTTAAGATTTTATGTATGTGAAGTAGGGTAAGATGGGTGTGAAAAAGTATGCCTTTAAATTTTAAAAGTTAGCTCGTTATGCTCCAGAGTTGGTGTCTACCATGAGATCCAAGATGAGAAAGTTTGCTTCTGGGTTATCCCATGACTTGGTATTAGAGAGTAAGGTTGTGATGTTGAATAATTATAAGAACATCTCCAGACTTGTGGTCTATAAGGAGCAGGTAGAGGATGAAAAAATGAGGAAGGGAAAAATGGAATAGAGGTAGAATAAAAAGTTCAGATAATTAGAGCAGGGTGGGGGTCTATAGAATAGTGGGAAAGATGCCTGACAGTGAACCAAGAAGAAGAACTAGGGAAATTCATATTTATCTATGAGTACCCCTTATCGTAAGCATACAGGTAATTATCTTTACAGGGTAGCAGTGGTCCTAAGGAACAGAGTGCCTAGTCTCAGGTGAGTGGATCTTAGTTAGACCTACCTTACCATTCTTGTCATTTTTGTAGGCAACTTCACTATAGGTATTATGAGGAGAGGAGGAATTGGTGTTATAATTGTGGTCAACTTGGTCATATGCAGCGAGATTATCATTTAGAAAAGGTTTCCACTAGAGCGAATAAGGTTTTGGTTGCCATATCTTCAGCTCTAGTGATAAAAGGTTCTACTTCTGGTATAGACAATGGCCAAAATTGCCTCTATGCACTTGCTACTCGCTAGGAGTATGAGGCATCCCTGATGTTGTTACTGGTATGTTACATCTCTTTTCCTGTGATGTTTATTGGTTGCTTGATTTGGCTTTTACATTTTATTATATGACCTTTTATATGGCTGTGTATTTTGGTTTTGATCCTGAAAGTATTCCAGACACTTTTTCTGTGTCTACTCTGGTGGGTGAATCTATTGTGGCTAGATAAATCTATAGGGGTTGTGCGGTGTCTATCTTTCATAGGGATACATTGGTAGATTTGATAAAGTTGGATATAGAGGATTTTGATGTTATTTTATGATGGATTAGCTTTATTCGTTCTATGCTTCTCCTGGATTATAGGACTCGAAAGGTCAGTTTTCACTTTCCTAGTAACCGGTGATTGAATGGGCGGGGAGCTCCTTAGTACCCAAAAGGAAGTTTATTTTCTATATTAGAGTTCAGAAATTCATTTCAAAAGGGTGTCTATATCACTTAGTTCAGGTTAAGGATTCTAATTCTAAAAGACCTTCTTTGTCTTTTGTCCCTATGGTTAATGAATTTCCTAAAGTGTTTATCAATGATCTTCCTGGAATTCCTCCCAATAGGAAAATAGATTTTGGGATTGATCTTCTATCGGATACTCGTCCTATTTCCACTCCTCTTTATAGAATGGTTCAAGCTGAACTAAAGGAGTAATTGAAAGATCTTCTTGATATAGGGATCCTTTGTCCTAGTGTTTTTCCGGTGATGCTCCTATTCTCTTTGTGTGAAAGAAAGATGGGTTTCTTTGGATGTGTGTAGACTATCGATGATTGAATAAGGTGAAAGTGAAGAATAAGTATCCTCTTCCTCAGATTGATGATCTTTTTGATTAGCTTCAGGGTGCTAGATGTTTCTCTAAAATTGATCTTCGTTTGGTCTATCATCAGTTGAAAAGTAGGGAGGTTAATATTCTGAAGACTTCTTTCCAAACCCGATATGGTCTCTATGAGTTTTTGGTAATGTCATTTGAATTGACTAATGCTCCGACCGCATGCATGGATCTTATGAATTAGGATTTTAGGAAGTTTCTGGATTTGTTTGTTATAGTATTCATTGATGATATCTTGGTATATTCTAAGAGTGAGTAGGATCATGAAAATTACCTTTAAATTGTATTACAAACTCTTAAAGACTAGAAGTTGTATGCAAAAATTTTTGAGTGTGAATTTTGATTGAGTGATGTGACCTTTCTGGGACATGTTGTTTCTAGTAAGGGGATCAAGGTAGATCCACAGAAGGTTGAGATAGTTAAGAAATGGCCTAGACCTATGACTCCAACTGACATAGGAGCTTTTAACGCCTCGAGAGTATACACTGGGTGCTACACGGTGCTTACGATCACAAGTGGACACAAGCTAACCCATGATACTGGTACCTGCTGTAAGCACTGGGTGCAACTAATAACAAAAGATCATACACAAAATTTAACTGATAAATTCCATAAGGTTTTAAATCATAGTTCTGATAATCTCTGTAAAACAATACTGATAAAAAGGCTGATAATAACAACTGAAAACTAACTGACTGTCTGTACTAGTCTGAAAGCCTCTAAACTGTCTGACTGTGGAGTTGATGGTACAAGTCCCAGACTAACTCCAACTGACTACTGAACTGAACATACTGAAATAAATATAACGATCCTTGAAACATGAAGACTCACCACTGCTACTATTGCGCGCACGCTGGGATATCTAGGGGCAGTCGGGGACCTAAGCGTCTGAACCTATGATATGAAACATCATAGAACAAGAAACAAGTATGCGGTCAGTACTTTGAATTTATTGGCATGCTAAATAAGGTTAGGCTAATAAACATGGATCATATAAATGAATAATAACAGGATGTATGAATAAAGTAAGATACTGAGTATGAATACATGAAATCTGTAATGACTGATAATGCATGACCAAGCATAAAAATATGTTCTGACATAATCTGTGAACTAAAATACTGACTACTGATTACTGGAGAACTGATGTATGTATGTTATGGTAAAACAAAACTATAATTGAATACTGAGCTGAATATTGTACTGAGACTGTGGGAACTATCATCTAAACGATATGCCCCAAATAAGCTGATTGGGGTAAAACCTCTAACCCTAGTTAGAAGGGTGTCAGTACCGTGACATAGGTACTAACAATGGTTGTGTGGGTCCACTAAAGAATCACCCTCATCTGGCAGGTGAGAAATGTGTTACGCTCAACTGGAAGGTGAACACTTTATCAACCCTCAACTTCCAGGTTGATATATGTAACCTACACTGGCTACGTAGTTCTGGAACTAAGGGATTGCTACTAAAGGTCACACCCTCAACTGGCAGTTGAGCCCCCATCCCTAGGTTCACTTGGTGCTAAATCCTACTCCCAACCGAACTGACAATGCTATATGTGAAAACATACTGACAATGCTAAAACTAAGTAAAAAACTAAGTTTCGGGTATTCATAACCCCCAGGAATCGATAGTAATGACAACAAGATCATATCAACACTTTGAGAACATGACATGTAATTAATATTCAAAACTCATTCTTTGAGGCATTTTAGCAAACACTTGTAATGCATGGCTTAAACATGGGAATAGTTTTTAAAGCATGTAGTAGTAGCATGATTTTGATACTAAATCCTCATAGTAAGGATTAAATCAACAAACAACAACATTCAAATATATAGGGTTTAATAACAACAACAATTTCATGAAAACATGATATAAACTTGAGATTCATGGAAACTTATAGGAAAAATTCATATGAACATGTAAAAATCATGACTTTAATACTTGAAATTAGGTTCTTGGACTCCATGGGTTAAAAGGACCCATGGATGAACATTTAACATACCTTAATTAGTGAAAGTGAGAAAGTTCTTGATGAATTCTTAAATCTTGATCTTGTATGTTAGATGAGTAATGGTTTGTTCTTGAAAAAGAGTCACTTTAATTTGAGAGAATTGTTAAATAGTGGGCAAATAATGCTCTCTTAGGACATATATCCCGTATTTTGTCAAAATTGGGTGAGGGTAAATGGACCTAAATTCTCTTGGAAAATCGTAACTGAAGATGAAAATACATGGGGCATGGTAGAGCATGCACCACGAGCTCAGTCCACCGGGATGGACCGTGTGCCATGGGTTCTATCGTGGGCTCCCCCAGGGGTGAAATGGAGGGCGCGTCATGGGATAATCACGTGCTGCCTCTATCTTGGACATCAATACTCACCCTTACACTAGTCCAAAATTTTCAAAACTCACCCAAGATGTACTATGGACTACCCCGATCATGAATCAACTTAAAAATCAACTTTCCGATGTAGAGAAGACCAAAAATAAATTTATCAAAGTTAAGGGCTTTGGAAATTACTAAGTCTTAACACTTAGTGAAATATTCTATGTCTTTGGCCCCTTTATAACATGAAATAGTGAGCTAAAATGATCTAGGATTTTACGGGGTCTTATAATATCCCCCCCTTGGGGACATTCGTCCTTGAATGAGAATAATTAAGTTGGGAAGAACTGAGGTACTGAGGTTACATGCTGAGTATGCATAACTGAAGACATGATTAAATGACTAAGTCTGAAACATGGTGACTGACAAACTGATTCATAAATGCATATAATGACATGAATATGAGCACGTGGCTGGGACTGAGAATGGAAAAGAGTAATCAAAGGAAAACCATGACCTTGAGTTGAGTCTTGGTTTTCGGAGAATGAGTGAGGGTACTTGGTACGCATGTATGCTTCTGCTTCCCAAGTATCTTTCTCAACAGACTAATTCCTCCAAAGAACTTTGACCAAGGGAATTTCTTTGTTCCTTAGCCTGTGAATCTGGTGATTCTAGATTTCAACTGGGAATTCAACGTAAGAAAAGTTGTTTTGAATATCTAATCATTCTAAAGAAGAAACGATAGATGGATCACCAATACACTTCTTTAACCAAGAGATATGGAATACTGGATGAACTGATGCCAACTCTGCAGGCAACTCAAGCTCGTAAGCTACCTTTCCAGAATGACTCAAGATCCTAAAAAGGCCTACATATCGGGGACTGAGCTCCCTCTTTTTGCCAAATATCTTAACTCCCTTCATAGGAGATATTTTCAAATAAACTAAGTCACCAACCTCAAACTCATGATCTCTCCTCCTCACATCTGCATAGGATTTCTGTTGGCTTTGGGCTGTCTTAAGTCTTTCTCTAATTAACAAAACCTTCTCTAATGCATCAAATACTGAATCAGTCCTTATCAACGTAGTCTCACCTACCTCAAACCACCAAATAGGAGATCTACACCTCCTTCCATAAAAAGCCTCAAATGGAGCCATCTGAATACTTGAATGATAACTGTTATTGCAGGCAATGTCAATCAGTGGAAAATGATCTTCCCAATAGCCCTTAAAGTCGATAACACAAGCTCTCAATATGTCCTCTAAGGTCTGAATGGTCCTCTCTGCTTGACTATTTTTCTTAGGAAGAAAGGTTGTACTGAGATGAACTTGAGCACCAAGACCCTACTGAAAAGCTTTACTAAAGTGAGAGGTAAACTGAGTACCCCTATCTGAAATGATAGACAACGGGACTCCATTCAACCTAACTATGTAACACCCCAAAAATGGGTCCCTAGACGTCACACGGTACTTAGGACCACAAGTTATCCCAAGCTAACCCTTCTACTGGCATAACTCATAAGTAACTGAATAAAATTCACAAATCTGAATGAAATAAGCAGAAGATGGCTCTTTTCTAAATCTGATCAATACAACACTAAATTAAAATGATTACAAATCTACTTTTACAAAATACTATAGGAATAAAATATATTAACTCTACTAACTGTCTATGAAGCCTCTACTAGTATTGACTTTAGGTAGCCGGGACATAACCCCCAGCTATCCCAAATCAATACGACTGAATAGATAAAAAATGAAATACTTCTCAAACTATATGACTGACTCGATCCCTTAAATCAAGAAGACTCATCACCTACTGACTGGAAGCTGCAAACTATCTGAATAGGGTATCCGTGCTACAACTGAACTGTTACCTACATTATGAGACAATGTAGCACATAGACATATATGTGATCAGTACTTTGAGGATGTACTGAGTATATGGGTGTGAAATGCATATGTAAAACATCATCTCATCATCATGATTTATAAAACAATGCATGCTATATGTAAATGACTCAAATAAGCTGGAATATCTGAAATACTGAGATCATGAATAATAAATCAATTATACTTTATTAATCTAGCGAGTCATAACATTTAATTCTGAAAGCTATACTTGTATTTCGTCTGTAAATCATACTGTCTAAGTGTAGAAAGAGATCACTTCTGAAATCTGAAATCTAAAAGATGAAGTCTATAACTGTTATCTTTCTATAAAGCATAATCTGAGTAAACTGTGAGCCTTTACAATTAGTTTTCTGAAAATCTTTACTATTAAACTGTAGGGAAAACACTTGATCATAAGGGTTTAGAAATATGAAAACTTCTTCTGCATAGGATATTCTTCTAACTGACATAAACCATGTGAGCATTCATGGAGTTCGACGTTCTTGTTCCCCTAAAGAGGAATCCTTATGTTTGGGAGAGGATCCATACTCTTGCCAGGGAGTATAACCTATCTAAGTGATCATATATCTATCATCCACGTAGAAGTGGGAACAATCTAAATCCTATGTTGGCACGTAGTTCTGGGTATAAAACTATAGTAATGTACACATCTCGGTGCTAAATACTACTCCCATTAAATTCATATGCTCATTCTAATGGAAATCCACTTCTAATATAGTATAATGGTTTCTAATGAAAACCAACTATATATCTGTAAAGATAAATCTATAATCTGAATCTGTAAAGTGGATTTCATATCTATTCTCAAAAGCAAAAGGTCAAATCTTTATCAATAATCTGAAAAGAATCTAGTCATACAGTGTTCATAGCACAATTGATCTTGAAATAACAATCTTTAATTAGGGCTTAATGGTCCATGCATCAAACTCATGTTAAAACATCATAATATTCATGCTTGGTAATGTAAACATTTATAAATCAACTTAAAATCTAGAAATTTTTGCAATATGCATGAAAATATAACATATACATGCAATTCAACTTCAAAATCCCTTGAAATATCATAATCTTATAAATAGAAATATTGGATGAAAACCCTAACTTTAATTTCATGAGAAATCATATAAAATTCAGTAAATTTGTAATTAAAATAAATTTTAGGAATAAGGATAAAAGGATTATCCTTGTTGATAAACCCCACATACCTTGATTGATGATTAGATGAAGAAACTTGAATTATTGATTCCTATTTGAGTTCTTGAAGATGAGTTCTTGATTATCTTGTCTTGGGAATCCTTAATTTAGAGCCTTCTTGGAGAAACTATAGAGGATTTTGATTTCTTGGAGAAGCTCTTGAGTTCTAGGGTTTTGTTTTGAGAGAAAATTGATGAAATAAGCATAAAGTTCTTTGAAATATTCTTAGTGTTGTGTTTTACACGAATTGGGGCTTTGGGGATTGACCAAATGCCCCTATTAAACTTCAAACAGAACTGGAAAAGAAAGATAAAATCCTGATTTAATAGGATACCCCAACACGCTACTATCGTGGTGGCTCACTAGAAAAGGAAGAATGGGAACTGGGCCTTCACCACGACACGCCACAATCACGGTGCCCTTTTGGACTGCCATTTTGGCCATTGGCCCAACGTGCTAGTATCGCGTTGGATCATTAGATTTCAACAATTGGTAATTCGGACCTCTCCGCGATGCGCCAATATCACGAAGGTCCACTGTAATTGACAATTATGAAATTGTCCTTCACCGCGATGCGGTGGTTACGCAGGTAGGGCACTGCCAACTTTAAAATCCTCTAACTTCTCAACCGAGTATCGGATTCGGGTGAATTTGGTATCGATGGAAAGATTATTAAATTTCCCACACAATAGAAAGTCTAAATATGGAAAATACCTCATGAAATAAAATGTATTCATCTTTGAAGAAAATATTTGACATTCTAGGATCGATTTTAAGCTAGAAAAAGTGTGGGGTGTTACAATATCTCCTCCTTGGGAACATTTGTCCTCAAATGTGGATCCATAAGCAGAAAATACCAAGGAATCTGAGGCTATAAGCTATCATGCACAACTGAAATAAACTGCATAACTGAATCTGAGATTGGAAAAGAACTAAATGAAGGAAAAACTATTACCTTCGACTGAATCTAAGTTTGTGGAGAAGAGATGAGGATACTTGGTACGCATTTCTGCTTCTGCTTCCTAAGTAGCACCCTCAACGGGCTATTTGGAATGAGAGTTCTAGACTAAGGAAACTGAGATTACATATTGAACATTCGAATCTAGGAATATACTTACATAACTAAGTCTGGGACATTAGAAACCTATATCATGAAACTAATTTCTGAGCTGACTTGCCTTTACTTATTATAAGAAACTGATTCAGGTTGAGAGTTTAGAATTTGCTTGAAGTGTTCATGATGCAATTATTCATGTAGAATTGTGAAGTGATAAATTATGGAGGCACGAATCATGAGACAATGAGGCTAAGATTATACAATGGGTATTACATTGTCTGAGTTGGGTGCTTGGAAAACTAAGATCATTCACTGAATACTTATGAACTGAATCACGATTAGATATCTGAATCTGAAACTGATGCCTGATGCATATACTGACCTGAATTTATAATTTTACCCAGATGTGAATAAACTACCTCTTGAAATAGCCATACACATGAAATTTCAGGTAGTAACACTAGACTAAATCGGAAGAGGGAAAACAACAGAAATTTGTCTGTCTGACTGTTAAATTGGAGTCCTGGCTATACGGATTAAATCATACTGAATGCTCATGCTCAGATGGAGTATTTCTCCAACACTCTTCTAAGATATTTCGAAGGATATTAGGGAGCAAGTAACTTTGGGCATAATCTGAACCAAACATCTGAATAAGAAATCGCAACATTGCTACCACTCTATAACATGTAACATAGACCCATAAATCACAAGCTAGGATAGAATTTCTAGACCTTAAGCAATGCAATTTATTACTTTCAACCTTAGGAACACTTATAAAACACTCCCTCAACTATACTATTCCCCTTTAAATACCATATTCACTTGATTCAACTTAAAATTTTCACATGGGCATTGATAAACCCATCTACTAAAGTCTAAACTGAACTAAATCCTCTCATCATGGTCTAGCCTCACTCGAAATCATGAGGTGCTGCACCTAACACCATAATACTAGTCTGAACCATGGATTCAATACCCCAAGAATTATCATAACTACTCACTCTAGGATGATTCTTCTTATCACTTTAATAACTAAATTCAACCTCTTACTACAAATTCATTAATGCACCACACACCTATCCTCTTATACACCAACCTGGAGTTCAAGCCTAGCTTCATAACCGCATATGCACTTCTAAATAAATACCCATAAGAGTATCTTTCTCATATTCTTTAAAACCTCTATCAATAACAACTTCCATGCGCTATTCTTAAGAAGGCACACATAAAATATTCTCAACTAACCAAGTCATACATAAAAACTTTTACCTCAATATTTTTCACTTATATGCTTAAATAAAACAAGCCTACAACCATCTTTCCTAACATAACACATTTACTCTCCCCCCATCTATGCAACTATTCATCATCACTATTTTGACCTAAGGAAAAGTCACTGAAAGGTTGGAATACCAAGGCCTAAAATATGAAGGGATACCAAGCATAACTTGACACTTTACCGAGGTCTGGGGAAAACAGTGTTCACAACATGGATTCATTAAAGAGATCTAATCTGAGGACATACATGATAAAAATCTGAATTTTGCTGATCGATAAGAGTGTTGCACGAGCACTGGAACTGAACATACTGTAAAGCATGAGTGCATGAGCTATGAGCTGCATGACTTGAATTTTAGAGTTCATAACTTTATGGAATATGATCCCAACAACTGAATGAACTGGAACTTCTCGTACTAGGAACTGGGAGAGTATATGATTCTCTATTATATGCATGAGCATGAACTATGATAATGGAACTAACATGTAAGACATAAGTAGATACTGGAATAACTAAAATACCAACAATGAAATAAGAATGGATTGGACATTATCCCCCTTTCTAAAGTTCTATAACATACTGTCATCACTACTAAAATCTAAGAGCTTGACTCGGCTTCTCGTTCTATCATCTTTCCTTAGCTTTAAGCCATCATTATAAGTATGAGGAACCCTTTACTAAACTCTAAACTCGACTACACTCACTGAACTCTAGAGTCTGGAACACAATAATACACAAATAATAAACTTACTCTGAAAGACTACACCAGAAAGTGTAAAACTCACATCTAATACCTCCTTCTGAGCTACAACTTTATCTTTCTACACAAAAATAATAAACTTACTCTGAAAGACTACACCTGAAAGTGTAAAAATCACTTTTAATACTTCCTTCTAAGCTACAAATCTATCTTTCTATAGCACCACTAATCATCATATAATATCTTGAACACTTACTATCTTAGAATCTTCATGAGTATCACCATATCCTGAGTTCACACCATCTAAAGATTCAACTCTCATTTATATTCTCTTAATCTTCAAAGACTGAAACTTAGATTCTAACACTTAATATGAATAGCTTCAACCTATAATGAATCATACTGCCTCCATCATAGCCTACTAATATCACATCTCTAAACTTATATATCGAAAACATGAGAATTGAGATCATACCAAAAATGCTCAACATCATCTATATATAACTCATCTCCTTAACTTAGCTATTAAGAACATCATACACTATATATAACTAGTCTCCTTCCTCTTAGAAATTCAACGATACTACCAACCACAAACAATACATAATAACCTTGGAAAAATAATGCAACCTCATATCACCTTGGGCTTACTTTTTCATCATACATACAACATCATACTTAATTATGAAAAATAAACTCAAACTCTTGCACATACTGTTCCAGCCTACTAGATCACTTCCATATAACTTGCACCACTAACCAAGGAAATCATTACATCTACCTCGATGACCAATTACTGTTCAAACATAATGTCTAGTGCTAAACATGATTTAACAACCCACCTTACATACTATTATCACTTGGAAGCTATAGAATAAAACATCAAGAAATACTAGTCCACTAGAACTTCATAATAATAATAATCGGTCAAAACCATATGACCTATCTCATTATAATCCATTAGCACATACTACTTCTACACATCACTACTATTTACCTTTTCCCTTCTATTTGCCTAAATTAATGGTACTCAATCACCAAATACTTCATTAATATCCTATACTTTTCAAACACAATAAATATCATCAATAACTCCTTTCGTACTTCAAGAAAATAACAATTCTCCTTAACTAATAACTCCTTCTCCACCTTCCACTAAACTAAAATGCAAGGACATATCACCTTAACAAAACTAGACAACATGCCTAAGTTTATCTCTATACTTTCTATCAATCGTCATTCCCACTTTTTTGCAACTTCTCTTCTATACCCATACTTCCAACTATAATAAGGTTCTACTATTCGTAAATCATAACACTGAAGTTCTTAATACCCCTCAAATGAATACTTTATTTAATAGTCTAGGTTCATACTATCTTTTCTCATGGGCACTATCGGTATTGAAGAAATAATGAGGAATCTGAATACATATCTAGTTCTGTATCAACAGAACAACTCATAAGGACGAGGACATAACTTCCAACTTGAGGGACTTATGACACACTAGAGATCTTCTTTCAAGCCCTTGGTGTGATTTTTGAGATTATTTATGGTAAATCTGAGAGCATTATTTGAAGAAGAATTTGAACTTGCTGATCACATTATCTCAAGAATAAGTCATAGATGAAGAATTTTGGGGTAACACATGAGTAGATAGGAGTTTCTGAAGGAAAAACTTTACAGCATGATCTAGAGTATGAAAAGAGGGAATCTTTTCTTAAATGCCTTGTAGCCTCTCAAAGAAAAGTACAGACGTCTCCATACTATTCAACAAGACTCTACTAGACATGGCTTCACAGACACCCTAGGACCCTGAAAATGGGTCCCGAGATGTCACACGATGCTTAGAACCACAAGTGATACAAGTTAACCCTTCTATTGGCATATCTTATAAGCAACTGAATAAAATACATAAATCAGAATGAGAACAATCTAAATCCTATGTTGGCACGTAGTTCTGGGGTATGAAAACATAGTAATGTACCTATCTCAGTGCTAAATACTACTCATATTAAATCTTTATGCTTTATTTGATGGAAATCCACTTCTAAAATAGTATAATGATTTATAATGAAAACCAACTATATATATGTAAAGCTAAATTGTAATCTGAATCTATAAAATGGATTCCATATCTATTATTGAGACCAAAGGGTCAAATCCTTATCAATAATCTGAAAAGAATCTAGTCATAAAGTGCTCATAGCACAATCAATCTTGAAATAACAATCTTTAATTAGGGCTTAGTGTCCCATGCATCAAACTCATATTAAAACATCATAATATTCATGCTTGGTAATGTAAACATTTATAAATCAACTTAAAATCTGGAAATTTTGTAATATGCATGAAAATATAACATAGACATGCAATTCAACTTCAAAATCCCTTGAAATATCATACTCTCATAAATAGCAATATTGGGTGTAAACCCTAACTTTAATTTAATGTAAATAACATAAAATTTAGTTAATTTGTAATTAAAATAAGTTTAGGGCATAAGGATGAAAGGATTATCCTTATTAAACCCCCCACATATCTTGATTGATGATTAGATGAAGAAACTTGAATTATTGATTCCTATTTGAGTTTTTGAAGATGAGTTCTTGATTATCTTGTCTTGGGAATCCTCAATTTAGAGCTTTCTTGGAGAAACTATAGAGGATTTTGATTTCTTGGAGAAGAAGCTCTTGAGTTCTAGGGTTTTGTTTTGAGAGAAAATTGATGAAATATGCATAAAGTGCTTTGGAATATGCTTAATGTTGTGTTTTACATGAATTGGGGCCTTGGGGATTGACCAAAATACCCCTATTAAACTTCTAAACAAAACTAGAAAAGAAAGCAAAAATCCTAATTTAATAGACCACCGCAACGAGCCACTAACGTGGTGGCTCACTGGAAAAAGATGAATAGGAACTGGGCTTTCATCGCGACGTGCCACAATCGCGGTGCCCCTTTGGACTGCCATTTTGTCCACTGGCGCGATGCGCCAGTATTGCGTTGGGTTACTAGATTTTGACAATTGGGAATTTGTACCTCTCCATGATGCGCCAATATTGCGAAGGTCCACTGGAATTGACAATTATGAAATTGTCCTTCATCGCAACGCGGTGGTTGCTCAGGTGGGACACTGTCAACTTAAAAATCCTCTAACTCCTCAACAGAGTATCAGATTTTGGAGAATTTGTTAATGATGGAAAGCTTATTCAATTTCCCACACAATAGAAATTCTAAATCTAGAAAATACTTTATGAAATAAAAGGTATTCATCTTTGAAGACAATCTTTGACATTCTAGGGATGGTTTTAAGCTAGGAAAAGTGTTGGTATTACAAACGAACTCTCTAATATAGAGCTTGGCATAGTCCTCGGCTGAATAAGAGGTATGGACCGGCAAGAAATGAGCTAATTTATTCATTCTGTCTATAATAATCCAAATCAAATCATGCTAGCGACGTGAACGAGGCAACCAGTTACAAAATCCATGTTCACCTCATCCTACTTCCAAGTGGGAATAATGAACTCCTGCATAGAAACAATAGTCTTTTGGTGCTTAACCTTGACCTGCTGATAATTAGAGAACTTAGCTACAAACTCTGCAACATCCCTCTTCAGCCCATTCCACTAATAGATTTCCCACAAATCGTGGTACACCTTAGTGGCCCTGGATGAATAGAGTAATATGCACCATGAGCTTCTGTAAGAATCCGTTGCCTCATGTCATCTATACATGGCACACATAGTCTTCCCTGGCAACGCAACACACCATCTCCCCCCTAGGAGAAAACCTCTATTTTCTAATCTCTTACTGACTCTTTCAACTTAGCTAAACTGGGATACCTATCTTTCATTTCTTTTACTTTGGCAACTAAAGAATGTTCTGAACTATTCTGAACCCATACACTACCCTCAGCTGAGTCAATCAATCGAATGCCTAATTTAGCTAACTGATGAACCTCCTTAACCAACTTCTTCTTCTCACCCTCAACATGAGCCACACTAACCATGGACAATATACTAAGGGCATATGCCACTATATTGCCCTTGCCCGGATGTGTAACACACTCATATCATAATCTTTCAATAATTCTAAACATATTCTTTGATAAAGATTCAACTTTCTCTTCAAAAATACATACTACAAACTCTTGTGATCCGTGAACATATTAACATGCACCCCTTACAAATAATGCCTCCAAATTCTGAAGGCAAACACAATAGCTGCTAACTCAAGATCATGGGTAGAATTATTTCTTTCATGGGGATTAAGATGCCTAGAGGCATAAGCTATTACCTTCCCTCTCTGCATCCAAACACAACCCAAACCAACTTTAGAAGCATCACAGTAAAAAACAAACCCATCTGAACCATCTGGAAAAGTCAAAAGTAGAGCTAAGGTGAGTCGACTCTTCAACTCCTAAAAACTCTTCTCATAAGAATATGACCACTAAAACTTAGATTTCTTCTGAGTTAATCTGGACATGAGGAATGTAATAGAAGAAAACTCTTCAACAAACCATCCGTAATAACCATCCAAACCCAAGAAACTCCTTATATCTGATGGAGAAATAGTCCTGGGCAAGTTTATCACCACTTCAATCTTTTGAGGGTCAACTCTAATGCCATCAACAAAAATAATATGGCCAAGAAAATCAAATGATCTTAGCCAAAACTCGTACTTATTGAATTTTGTTAACAACTGATGGGCTCTAAGTGTCTGCAATACAATTCTGAGATGGTTTGCATGGTCACTCTCATTCGGGAGTAGATGATACAAGCATGAGGTAAAAAAAATTGTACAAGGCATTGTCAAAGGTTCAAACTTCAGAATTGGCAAGTGTTTGAAGCATTTTGAAGCCTTGAAGGAGGAGAAGGGAACCATTACACTCGTGAGGCACCTCACTTGAAGGAAAAAATGGACTTTGCACACTATGACTTGACACTAAAGAGGAACCCTATTTTAGGGATATTGTTTTCTTTTAAGACTCCCTTTTTACACTCCAAAGGAGCACTTGTGTTGACAAATTGGCAAGAAAGGTGGGTTTTGAAGAGTGTGAATTCCCTTGGTCCACCTAAGAGGAAGTTTTGAGATTCTATTGGTGAGGTGTTATTTATGGTTTGATACACCATATTTTGTTAATCACTTGGTAGAATTAAGGGTCTTTATATCTATCTTTCCGTTTATGCAATCTTCTTCTTTATCCCCTTTCTTTTGTGTTATTTTTGCTTGCTGATTTTTGCATCTTGTGTGTCCATTTCATGAATTACTAGTCTTCTCTTGTATCATTTGGTATCAGAGCCATGTATTAGAGTTTTTACCACAAATCTAAGTATTGTATCTAATAAAATCTTCACAAAAAAGAGTCTAGAGTAAAAAAATCCACAAAAAGAGTCAAAAATCTTAAAAAAAAACTCAAAAAAAATTGTGTGTTGTCTTGTTGTTTGGTAGTAGATCCGAATTTCACAACTTAGATCTACTAATTTTAGTTTGTTTTGATATTTTCTAGTGTTAGATTCTTGTTCTCTAGCACTTAAAGGGTCTAGATCTAAGTTTAGAACAAGATTTGGTTGTTTTTGAGCTAGATCCACCATTGTTGTGGCTTGTTTGAAGCTTTTGAGAAGGGGTCTCATTTTTTATCAAATTGTGTGTGTTGTTTTGTGGCTGGTTTTGTGTTTGTTGTTCTTGGTTTGTCAAAGGGAACCTAGATCTAAAAGAAAAATTAAAGTTAGGGTTCATTTGCCTAGTGGTCAAACCTTGGTCAACTCTTGAATATTCATCTTGTTCATCCACCATCTTCAAATCTTGTTGAAGAAGAATATTGAAGTATCTTGTTTGATCCAAAAAGGGAGAAAAAAGAGAGTGTACTAAGTGTTTGTACAAGAATATTCCCTAGCATATTCTAAGTCTTCCAAAAAGGAAGAGGGGACAAGGGGACAAACAAGTATAATTGAAAGTACACTTGAGGGGACCAATCCATTTTGAATTCATTTGAATCTCTAAAAAAGGCTTCAAACCTTTATTTTCCCCCCTAAAATTGAAATTCTTCTTCCCTAAAGGAGTGTTTGGCCAAAACAAGAGATTTGGAATTGAAAATTTTGAAAAGTGACGTCCAACCACAAGTTGCCACATCATCACTTTATGAACAACCAAATTGAGTTCTAAATTAAATTTCTAAGTTTCTATTTTTTGTTTATAGTTTCTTTTGTCTTGATTCTATCACTAATTAGCAAACTAGTAAGTACCTACTAGGTTGATAATTAGTCTTGAGTCCGTTTTGTTTGTGTCTTCGCTTTTTGTGTGCTTTTCATATTTTTAAGTTATACTAGTTTGTTGGTTCAAGTCCGTGCATTATTTTGTTTGTCTTATCAAACTAAAATTGATTCCGTACCAAGGCATATTCACCACTCAATTCACTTACCAAGTATTTCCAAGTGTTCAACACTTGTGAGACCAAGTGTGAGGTGAGATTCGAGTGTGAGTGTGTGGGGTTATTTGAACTAACTTATTTGTTCGTTTTGTAGGTTTTTACCTTTGCTATTTTTTTTGCTCTTTTTAGGTACCTTGACAATGGAAGGAACAACATCATCCACTCCGGATAGTTATAATATTTATACTACCTCGGATCCTTTTGAAAATTTCCATCGGCACCTTGAAAGTCTATGCCAATTGATGATTGAAGCATAACATCTAAGCCGAATCATTACTAACCAAGATACTAGTATTTTGCCTAGTATCAATTCTCCTTAAGTGCAGTTTCAAGATAATATACTTTCATCAGAGGATTCAAGGAGAGTTCCTCAAGAACACATGGTTGTTGATCAAATGGAGCTCTTGTCTAAGAATTCCAACTTCGGGAAAAATGACAAAGAGGTGACGCAAGGAAGAATTCTTGACAAACTCCCTTGTAATGAGAGCTTCCCAAAGGAACAAATGGGTTTCCATGATCCAAACCTAGGTGAAGTCCATACCTCATGTGAGCTAAAAGGTAACAATGCTATCTCCTACACTCTTATAAACTTAGAATGTCATGATGTGGCTAGTAGTAGCCAAATGGATGTAGTTGATGGTTTTCTTGGAGGAGAATCAAATGAGTCTTCCCTTTGTGATACTCTTGGTATTGTTAGATTGCATGACGACCAAATTCTTGATGTAAGTTTGCAAGCACTAGTTGATCCTAAAGATGACAAAATTGATTCTTTTTGTAAGAATGATTTGTGTCCATCTAGTGATAGAACTCATGACTTGAATAAGGTTCCATTACTAAGTGACAAGAGTATTCACACACTAGTTGACCCTTGTGAAAACCGAGGTGAGTCTACGTTGGTATGTGAGTTGCCAACAACTAGTGAGGATGTGAATGATGATCAATTTACTCATGAATGTAACCCACTACTTGAGTTTATGTATGATGTGCTTGATGAGCCTCAAGTTAGTGTTATTGTATATAATTTTGATCTTGATAATTAATATGGTCTCTTGAACATCTTATGTGGTGAGAACCTTGCTATTAATTATGTTCTTGGTGATCATGTGTATGGAGAGATTGTGGATGATGAGGTGTATGTTGTTAAGGGAAGCCTACTAAGAAGTAGGTCTTTATCCTTGTGTGCTAGTATTCCCTTAAGAACAAATGCTTTGGGTGAGTGTGATACCCTAGTAGATGGAATGAGTAGCTTTGATTTAGTCCCTTGGCCACTTCACCCATTTGATCCCGGTGTACTAGTGGGGAGGAAAAGGGATTCTTTCGGCTTGTGCTTATTTTTCTTTGATGTTTGTCTTATACCTATCCTTTGTAATGCTCATAATAGATATTTCATGGTTAGAACAAAGGATTTTTAGTTGTATTTTAAAAGTGTACCCCCTCGGCATGATGTCTTCACACTTGATTCCTTTCTATACTACCTCTTTAGCTATGATGATAAGCATGTTAATTCTGAATTTGTATTGTGTAGAGGTAGGAAGTTTGGTGTCTGGTTTCCTTGTTTGAATTATAGTGATGTGTGGGTGAGGTCTACCTTATGATCAATAGTGGAACCATATTTGATGAGGTCCTTAGTAGAGGTAATGAAACAAATGTATCTTATGGTTCCTAAGCCAAAGGTAGTCTTACCTTTTGGGTATAGTAAATCCGTTAAGACCATTATAGTTTCCTTATCTCTTGATATTTGCAAAAACCACCTCCTTTATTCCATTAATGCTAATATTCTCATTTCACACACAAAGGACCCGTGGTTGTATTCCAAATGTGAACAACCTTGGAGTGTTGAAATATGTGATGATTTTGGGTTGCACTTTCCTCTCTTTGATGCATATCTTAGTCATGTCCTTTGTATTGTTTATAGTAAGTGTTTCATGATTATTACAAAGGATTGTTTTCTATATTCTAAGAGTGTCCCCCCTTGGTGTGTTCATATATTTTGGCACTAATGCTAACCCTCCTACCAATAGGATTATGTTCTTGTTTTTCTTCTCACTTTGATTTTGTAGGATATGAATTTGAGGACAAATTCCCTTCAAGATGGAGAGGATGATAAAAGCATGATGTGCACCAAATTTTACAAGGCATTGTCAGAGGTTCAAACTTCGGAATTGGCAAGTGTTTGGAGCATTTTAAAGCCTTGTCAAGTGGAAGGAGGAAAAGGGAACCATTACACTCGAGAGGCGCCTCACTTGAAGGAAAAAATGAACTTTTCACACTATCATTTGACACTCAAGAGGTACCCCATTTTAGGGCTATTGTTGTCTTTTAAGACTCCCTTTTTACACTCCAAAGGAGCACCCTTCATTAAGGGTATTTTTGTCCTTGTTTGTAATAAGTATAAATAGGCACCTTAGCTCTTATTTTTCCTTAGTTTTGAGATAATGAATTGAGTGAATTTTTAGATTGTAATATTAGTGTTAGCTTGTAGTATTCTCCTTCTCCTTAAGAGAGAGAAACCGAATTAGGGTTAGCACAATTGATGGATTTCACTTGTATTGACAAATTGGCAAGAAAGGTGGGTTTTGAGGAGTGTGAATTCCCTTGGTCCACCTAAGAGGAAGTTTGGAGCCTCTATTGGTGAGGTGTTATTGATGGTTTGATACACCATCTTTTGTTAATCACTTGGTAGAAGTAAGGGTCTTTCTATCTATCATTACGTTTATGCATTCTTTTTCTTCATCCCCTTTCTTTTGTGCTGTTTTTCCTTGCTGATTTTTGCATCTTGTGTGTCCATTTCGTGAATTCCTAGTCTTCTCTTCTATCAGTAGACAAGGATATCATAGACGAAGACTGAAGAACTGTCCAAGTACTGTATGAAAACTCTGTACATCAAGTCCATAAAAGCGGCTGGGGCATTGGTAAGACCAAAAGACGTGACTAGAAATTTGAAGTGACCATACCACATTCTAAAAGTTATTTTCAGAATGTCACATTCTCTGACTTTGAGATGATTATATCTGGATCTAATTCTGGGGAATGGGTACTTATTCTTGATAGTGACTTTGTTCAACTGACGGTAATCAATGCACATACGAAGAGAACCATCTTTCTTACGTACGAAAAAGACTGGAGTGCCCTATGGAAAAACACTGGGCCTAATGAACCCATTATCTAGAAGGTATCTTAATTGTTCTTTCAACTCTTTAAGTTTTACTTGAGCCATTTTATATGGAGGAACAAAGATAGGCTGGGTATCTGGAAGTAGGTCTATTTCGAAGTCAATTTCCTTTTCAGGAGAAACTCCAAGAAGATCTTTAGGGAATACATTTGGCAATTCCCTTACTACTGAAACTGACTTGAGATTGGGAGTCTCTTAACTAGAGTCCTTAACTCATAAAAGATGGCAGAAACACCCCTTGGATATCATTTTTCTCTCTCTAAGGTACGAAACAAGCTGACCCCTAAATGCTGAAGTACTACCCTTCTATTCAAGGACTGGTTCATTTGGAAATTGAAAATGAAAAACTCTGTTTCTATAATCAATTAAAGCATAACATAAATGGAGCCAATCCATGCCGAGAGTGACATCAAAATTGTTCATCTCTAACTCCATGAGATATACTAAGGTGACTTTCTGGGATATTCTGACCAGACATTTCATGTATACCTGTTTGGCTACAATAGAGATACCTACTGGGGTTGATACTGAGAAGGTTTCTGCTAAAGTCTCAGGACTAATGCCAAAATTAATAGCTATATAGCGAGTTACAAAATAAAGAGAAGATACGGGGTCTAATAAGGCATAAACATGTAAATTAAAGACCTATAATGTACCAGTAACCACATCAGGAGAATTTTCCTAATCCTGTTAGCACTGAAGAGATTACAATCTATTTGTGTGCTGACCACTAGTAGGACTGGAAGTGGCATCCTGCTGAGTCGGGTGACCGAATGGAACTGGGGGATGATTGGACTGACTCTGCTGACCAATTTATGGGTAATCCCTGATCTTATGGCCTGGTTTACCACACTCAAAGCATATATCACTTCCAGCTCAACACACACCCTAGTGGTTCTGACCATATTTTTGGAAGAGGGAATTGTTCAACCGCTATTCATACTTCCCTAGGACTTAGGGCCTGGTTCCCTATCCTGATTATCATTTTTAGGAATCAGTGATGTAATGCCCCGAATCTAGTACCTGTAGCACTACACGATGCTCATAACCCCAAAGGACCACAAGCTAACCCATGACTGATATCTGTACCTAAACACTGCATAATATATTGTATAAATGTGGAAATAAAGGCTGAAAGGCCATAAGGTTCAAAAATGATAAAACATAACATCTAAAAGTACGGTATATCAATACCACAACAAACTGAAACAAAACTGTCTGATCATACTTTAGTCTAAAAAACCTCTAAAACTGAGTTGTCTGAATAAGGAGTCGATGGGACATTTCCCCAACTAAATCGACTACTAAAACAAACTAAGTAGTGAAGAAATAAAGTGATGATCATGTCCTCAAAATATGAGGACACACTACTAACTCTGACTTCTGAAATTGGAATGCTACTGATGCTCTAGGGATTGTGCTTCTGAACATATGGTATAGAATAAAACACCATAGAAAAAATGTATCAGTATGATTGAATGTACTGGTATGCATGTGAGGTAGGCTTAATGCAAAGGGTTCAAATGTAAGAACAATGCTAACAGACTGTATAACATGAACGTGAGAATACATGAATGAAGAAGTAACTGTAACTGTGTAACTGAATTCGTGATGGTACTGACTACTGAGTCTGATTACTGATAACATAAGTTACGGATAATTGATATAACTGATACTAAGAGACTGTATCTAACAGTCTAGGTTCCGATAGAACTATCTGAGTTCTGTACTGTGCTAAGTTGACTGCATCTGACAGTCCTGAAATTTGAAAAACTATCTGAGTTCTTTTACTGAAACTGAGACTGTGGGAAGTAGTCATCTAACCGATATGCCCCAAATAATACATTATAGCTGAGTTGGGGTCCAACCTGTAACCCCAATTGGAAGGGTGTCAATACCACACCACTGGTAAAGATAAGCTTTGGGTGACCTTCATCTGGCAGTGTCCCCAAAAGAGAATGGTGGAACCCTCATCGACAGTATTTATCCACCTCATCAACCCTCATCTGTCAGTGTTGATGTATCAACCTATGATGGCTACATAGTTCTAGAATGGAAGGATTGCTTCTAAGGATCACACCCTTTACTGTCAGTGGGTGTCCTCATCCCTGGGTTCACTCTGTGCTAAATCCTACTCCCATCTGAATAGACACTGAACATTATTAACTGAACTAAAATGGACTGAGTTCATTGAGTTCTGCTAACTAATGGAATACTACTAAGATTATTGAATTTCTAAGCTTTCTGAGATTACTGGGATTACTGAGTTTACTGAGTTTTCTTGAGTCACATGACTGACTGAATTCTACTGAACATGGATTGACTGAGGATATCGTTAAAACATGACACTGGCTCTAGGCACACAACTAAATTTTCAAGTACAAGTACCCCCAAGAATTGATAGAAGGAAACTGACATGGCATGACATTCTTAAATACATGACCAACATCAACAATCCATAATACAATAAGTTGGGGATTTCATGAAGTACATGGTTATCATAATCTTGTACATGGTAGGAATGCATATACTCAATGTCAAAATTTCATACTCTAACATCATGAGCATTCCAACAAACATCTACATTGCGCATCAATAGAATGGGAGTCATTTGAACATAAGGGTAAAATATGAATCCATCACATAAATAACAATTGAGCTATATTACATAATTTCTAGTCTCTTATGAATTTTATCAAACACTTAGGTTGCATGACTTAAGGCATGGCATAATCATCAAATTAACATATTATAACCAACTAAAATTCATGGTTTTCAACTCACATGCTAACATATTTTCATAAAAACACATAAAGATTCCAACTTGGGAATCATACCACAACAACCACATGGACATAATCAACCATAGCATAAATATCATAATCCATAGTTTAAAAAATGATTCTTGGGCTTCATGGACAAAAGGAATCTATGAATGAATACTATGCATACCTTAGTTCTTGATTCTACAAAGATTTACAGTGGAATTTTCTTGAATTTGAATCCCTAGTTGAGAACCCTAACTGGTTCTTGAGAGAATTTTGAGAGAAGTGACTATATTGTTTTTGAATTCGGGCTAAATCCCATGTTATAGGCTTATATAAAAGTAGAAAATATCTATTCTGCCCTTGAAATACTCAAAAATAGGGTGTTTACGTCACTTGGGCCATAAGATATGTAGTGCACAACTTATCGCGTAAGCTAGGTTGTGCGTCGCACAACTTATGGAATAAGTTAGGTTGTACGCCACACAACATATGGCATAATCATTCCAATAGCCTTAGGCAATTCGTTAGGCAATGCACTCCACTTTGCAAAGCCATAACTTCTTGCTGGGGTGTCAGATTTTGGTAAAATTGGTATTGATGGAAAGCTAATTCAATCCTATACAATTTAGTGAGTCTAAATCTGCAAAAATACCATATATACATCAACTTATTCTTTCTCATAATTAACTCTTGCGAAATCAAACACTAAAACTTGATGGATTCAAAAGCTCTTAGCTTGCCTTACTCTAAGTGACTCTTATGAACACGCTTAACATATCCAAAACTCTATTATCACTAGGATACTCATTATAAGTCATGTAATCAAATATGAATCATAGGATATGAGGTTTCATACGTAGGAACAATGGTTCATTTTCTAGCTTAGAAATATACGGAGTATTACAATATCTCCCCCTTAGGAACATTCGTCCTCGAATGGGACTGACTGAGAGGGGATAAATGATAACTGAAGTACACACTAAACATGAACAACTGAAACATAATTACATGACTGATAAGCTGATTGTATTATACTGTGCATGCATATCTGATGTATGTTTTTATGACTAAACTGATTCATGAATGCATGACTGGTATTTTTGATAAATTGAGTTTCTTACATGAAGAATGAATATATAATGCATGAATACATGACTGATTTGATGTATGAACACGTGAATGAATATGCAATGGTATTTGATACCAAGTTTATGATGGCAATCTGAGTATGAAACTGGTTTGTAACTGAAATTTTAACATGAAACTGAATAAGCTTAAGGGAAGTTATAATCTTGGGTTGAGTCTGGATTAGCGGAGAAGAGGTAAGGGTACTTGGATCATATGTCTGCTTCTACTTCCCAAGTAGCTCCCTCAACGGACTGATTCCGCCAAAGAATTTTAACTGGAGGGACCTCTTTGTTCCTCAGTCTGCGAATTTGGTAGTCAAGAATTTCAACTAGAATCTCTTCAAAAGAGAGGTTGTTCTGAATGTCTACACCCTCAACAGGGACTATGACTGCTGGGTCACCTATGCATTTATTAAGAAAGGATACATGAAAGACCGGATACACTGAAGTTAGATCTGAAGGAGACTCGATATCATAAGCTACTTTGCCAAAGCAACTGAGAATTTTGAAAGGACAGATATATCGGGGAATGAGTTTTCCCTTCTTACCCAACCTCTTCACTCCTTTCATGGGAGATATTTTCAAACACACGGAATTTTCTAACCTCATCTAGTGATCCTTTCTGAACATGCATGAACGAGAACATGAAAACATGGCTGAGTCTATAACATGTGACGTGGACTGGGTATTATGAACTGGACTGAGACATTGAGTACATGGCTTACGGTTGATATTGGAGCTAGAGGATCAACCTATGGGTATCATAACTCCAAACTAGATTCGTTACGCAAAGAGAAATTGAAGGGCTTAGGTCATAATAGCTCAGGGGTTATAGAGAATCTCCCCTTTGGAACATTATGTCCCTAGAAGAATACTGACTTGACTAAGATACTGAGGAAAACTGGGATGATGCACAGGGCACCTATGAAATGAATCGTGACTGAATATCTGGGATCTAAAACTGAGATATAATACATGAACTGAGCTGATCTTGCAACTACTAGGTCTTTCTATCTTAGAATAGTTACATTCCTGAGATTTCTGATAGTAGGACTAGGTGGAAAGAGGGGAAACCACACCATACAAAATTGTTGCCTGATTGTTAGACTAAATTACTGGCTGATTGATCTAACTCATACTGAAAACTTATACTTAACTGAAGTACTTCTTCTTCACCTGAGACTACTGAAAATATTCGCATGAGTGCTGAGCATGAATGCCTAAACATACCAACTTATCTTATTAACTAAATAACTGATAGCTGAATACTGGGTTTGCAAGACAAAGCTATACATAGTCTTGATTAACTGGACTGCAACTGCAGAGCATTAAGCATAGAAGATAAGGAATAACTGAGTAACATGAGATAACTGAGTATGAATTAAGGGTAACTGTATTATTTGAGAATATAACATTAGGAGTACAACACGATTATGGAATAGTCTTGTAAAATGAGGTACTGGAAGGCTGACAACTGAGTGACTGATAACTGTATACTATGGTCGAGTAAACCCAAAACTAAATTGATTTACCGACCTGATTACTAGGCTAGGACTGGGACTGAGATTGAAGCTAAAACGGTAATTGGGACTGTCACTGTAACAAAGATTGTAGCTGGGACTGAATACTAGTTTTTGATAACTGAGGTTTAGTCTGGTACTGAAGTACTAAATTCTGATGGTTAAGTAAGTGATAGATGAAAGCTATGGTTTTGTAGGACTATCTGAGTCCTTTACTAAATATTGATTACTAAACTGATTTTGTAATTGATACTCGAGGGATATAACATCATCCCAACAGATTCACCAAGGGATCTAAATTGAGGGTATACTTGACATAGTATGAGTTTAGCTGATCATTAGGAGTAGAGCATAATTCATGTGAGCTGAGTATAATGTAAAGAATGACATAAGTGTATGATTCATGAGCTGCATGACCTGAGTCTAAAATTTCTATACTCATGGAATATGATTCGCAACACTGAGTGAACTGGAACTCCATATAATAGGAACTGTAAGCGTACATGATTTTTACTAACGTGCATGAATATGAGTGATGATCATAGAGATGACTTGTGGGGCATGAATAGATATCATGATAACTGATAGGTTTTGAGGGTCTATAATTCTATTCTGTGATGGTCTGCAGGATCACGCTCATTTTGGGAATAGACAAAGATGTCATCTATGAAGACTTTGATGAACCTATCCAAGTAATTGTTGAACACTCGGTTCATAAAGTCTATGAAAGCTTATGGGGCATTGGTAAGACCACATGACATGAATAAGAATTCTAAGTGACCATACCGAGTTTGAAAAGCCATTTTTGGAATGACACCTTCTCTGACCCTCAGCTGATGATAGCCTGATCTGAGGTCTATCTTAGAGAAATTAACTGACACTCTAAAGTTGGTCAAACAAGTCTTTGATTTTGTAAAGTGGATACTTGTTCTTGACTGTGACTTTATTGAACTGACGGTAATCTATGCACATTCTGAGGGAACCATCTTTCTTTCGCATGAATTAGACTGGTGCACCCCACAGGGAAACACTAGGTCTGATGAATCCCTCATCTAGGAGATCCTTCAACTATTCTTTCAGTTCCATGAGTTCTGCTGGTGCCATTCTGTATGGCCAAATAGATATGGAATTAGTATCTGGAAGAAGATCAATGTTGAAGTCTATTTCCCTTTCGGGAGGAATTCCTGGAAGATCTTCAGGAAAGACATCTACATATTCATTCACTATTGGAACCTACTTAAGAATGGGATATTTGAAACTAGAGTCCTTAACTCAAACAAGGTGATAGACACATCCCTTGGATATCATTTTCCTAGCTCGTAGGTAGGAAACAAACTAACCCTGAATTCCAAAATACTACCCTTCAACTCAAGGACAGGTTCATTAGAAAACTGAAACTAGACAATTCTATTTTGGTAATCAACTTTGGCATAGCAGGGATGAAGCCAATCCATGCGGAGATTAACATTTGAAATCAGTCATCTCTAATTTGACTAAGTCTGATGAAATGACTTTCTGAGATACCATAACCGGGCAGTTCCTGTATACCCGCCGGTCTATGATGGTTTTACCCACTGGGTAGAGACTGAGAAGGGCTCTATTAGAATTTTGGGATTGACTCCAAAATTAACTGCTATATAAGGAGTAACAAAAGACAAGGAAGCTCCTAGATCTAGAAAAGTGTAAACATGAAAGTGAAAGAACTATAACGTACCAGTGACTGCATTAGGAGAATTTTCCTGATTCTGTCGGGATTGAAGAGCATAGAGTCTGTTTGGGCGTTGCCTATTGGTGGCACTAGATGTGGCACCCTTCTGATTCGGGATATCAGACTGAATTGAAGAACGGTTATGCTAACTTCATGGACTAGCCTTAGGACAGTATCAGACTCTATGACCTAACTCGCCATATCCAAAGAAAACATCATTACCAACTCTGCAAACACTCTTAAGATGTTTTCCATAAGTCTGACAAAGGGGATTGATCTGGGTACTGCTACCACTAACCTAAGGTTTAGGACCTAGTGCCCTATCTCTGAATTTAGGAACTGGAGAACTGGCTATGGAAGGAACTAGAACGGATGCCTTTGGGAAAAACTGATAATGGTTACCACCCTCTGACTTAGGATGAGCAAAATTGAAATTGCTTGTTCTCGCTCTCTTATTTTCTTTTTTTCCATGCTTTCCCACCTCAATTTTTTGGGCATGAATCATATGCCTGGGTGGGACAATAGCTTTCTGATTGCTCTGATCTACTATTGAGTAAGATAAGGTAAGGGACTCAGTTCTAAATTTTACATAAAAGACATGCTCCTCCAGGGAATCTACCTGAACGGGTGGAAGTGCTGACTGATTCTCAGTTCTCCTTTCGTTAGTCCTTTTGGGAGGCATGTTCTGTAATGAAAGGGAGAAATAAATTAGACTGAGAGTTAAATTTGAGCTCATGCTCACTGGCATGATATGAATACTGAAAGAAGGGAAACTGTTCCTAAAACATCTCATAGCCTCCTATACATAAGTGTGGTGCACAGCACACCCATGCACAAGACTCTACTAGATACGGCTTTTCAGACTTCCTAGGACACTTTTGAACCTTAGGCTCTAATACCAAGTTTGTAATGCCCCGAATCTGGTACCTGGAGCACTACACGATGCTCATAACCCCAAAGGACCACAAGCTAACCCATGACTGATATCTGTACCTAAACACTGCATAATATATTGTATAAATATGGAAATAAAGGCTAAAAGGCCATAAGGTTCAAAACTGATAAAACATAACATCTGAAAGTATGGTATATCAATACCAAAACAAACTGAAACAAAACTGTCTAATCATACTTTAGTCTAAAAAGCCTCTAAAATTGAGCTGTCTGAATAAGGAATCGATGGGACATGTCCCCAACTAAATCCACTACTGAAATAAACTGAGTAGTGAAGAAATAAAGTAATGATCATGTCCTCAAAAGATGAGGACTCACTGCTAACTCTGACTTCTGAAATTAGAATACTACTGATGCTCTAGGGCTTGTGCTTCTGAACCTATGGTATAGATTAAAACACCATAGCACAAATGCATCAGTAATATTGAATGTACTAGTGTACATCTGAGGTACGCTGAATGCAAAGGGTTCAAATGCATGAACAATGCTAACTGACTGTATAACATGATCGTGAGAATACATACATGAATAAGTGACTTTAATTGAATTCATGATGGTACTGATTACTGAGTCTAATTACTGATAACATGAGTAACTGATAGTTGATATAACTGATACTAAGCGACTGTATCTGAAAGTCTAGGTTCTGATGGAACTAGCTGAGTTTTGTACTGTGCTGAGTTGACTGCATCTGACAATCTTCAAATTTGAAGAACTATCTGAGTTCTTTTACTAATAATGAGACTGTGGAAAGTAGTCATCTAACCAACATACCCCAAATAATGCAATGTAGCTGAGTTAGGGTCTACTATGTAACCCCAATTGGAAGGGTGTCAATACCCTACCACTGGTAAACACAAGCTGTGGGTGACCCTCATCTGGCAGTGTCCCCAAAAGATAATGGTAGGACCCTCATCTGACAGTGTTTATCCACCTCATCAACCCTAATCTGTCAGTGTTGATGTCTCAACCTATGCTGGCTACATAGTTCTGGAATGCAAGGATTGCTTCTAAGGATCATACCCTCAGCTGTCAATGTGTGTCCTCATCTTTGGGTTCACTCGGTGCTAAATCCTACTCCCATATGAATAGACACTGAACATAATTAACTGAACTGAATTGGACTGAGTTCATTGAGTTCCGTTGACTGACGGAATACTATTGAGATTAATGAATTTTTGAGCTTCATGAGATTACTAGGATTACGGAGTTTACTGATTTTTCCTGAGTCACATGACTGACTGAATTCTACTGAACATGGCTTGACTGAGGATATCGTGAAAACATGCCACTGTCTCTAGGCACATAGCTAAATTTTTGGGTACAAGTACCCCCAGGATTTGATAGAAGGAAACTAACAAGGTATGACATTCTTGAATACATGACCAACATCAACAATCCATAATACAATAAGTTGGGTATTTTTTGAAGTACATAGTTATCATAATCTTGTACATAGTAGGAATGCATATACTCAATGTCAAAATTTCATACTGTAAAATCATGAGCATTCCAACAAACATCTACATTGCACATCAATAGCATGGGAGTCATTTGAACATAAGGGTAAAATATGAATCCACCACATAAATAACAATTGAGCTATATTACATATTTATAGTCTCTTATGCATTTTATCAAACACTGAGGTTGCATAACTTAAGGAATGACATAATCATCAAATTAACATATCATAACCAACTAAATTCATGGTTTTCAACTCACAATCTAACATATTTTCATAAAAACACATAAAGATTCCAATTTTGGAATCATAACACAATAACCACATGAACATAATCAAGCCATAGCATGAATATCATAATCCATAGTTTAAAAATTGATTCTTGGGCTTCATGGATGAAAGGAATCCATGAATGAACACTACGCATACCTTAGCTCTTGATTCCACAAAGATTTACGATGGAATTTTCTTAAATTTGAATCCCTAGTTGAGAACCTTAACTTGTTCTTGAGAGAATTTTGAGAGAAGTGACTATATTTTTGTTGAATTGGGGATGAATCCCATGTTATAAGCTTATATAGGGGTGGAAAATACCCATTCTTCCCTTAAAATACTCAAAAATGGGGTGTTTACGTCACTTGGGCCATAAGATATGCGGCACACAACTTATCGCGTAAGCTAGGTTGTGCGTCGCACAACTTATGGCATAAGTTAGGTTGTGCGTCGCACAAATTTTGGCATAAGTTAGGTTGTGTGTCACACAACTTATGGTATAACCATTCCAGTAGCCTTAGGCGATTTGTTAGGCGACACACTCCACTTTTCAAAGTCATAACTTCTTGATCGGGTGTTGGTTTTTGGTAAAATTGGTATCGTTGGAAAGATAATTCGATCCTCTAAAATTTGTTGGGTCTAAATATGCAAAGATACAACTTATAAATCAACTTATGCTCACTCATAAATGACTCTTGCGAAATCAAACACTAAAACTTGATGGATTCAAAAGCTCTTAGCTTGCCTTACTCTAAGTGACTCTTATGAACACACTTAACACATCCTAAGCTCTTTTCTAACTAGGATACTCATTGTAAGTAATGTACTCAAATATGAATCACAGGATAGGAGGTTTCATATGTAGGAACAATGGTTTATTTTCTAGCTTAGAAATATAGTAGGTATTATAGGTGTTGTCACACTAGATTAAGATGGAGATGGGTCTGAAGATATCTAATGGAATTGAGGATGGTTACCACTCTCTGACCTCGGCTAAGAAAAACTTAAGCTACCTATTCAAGCTCTCTTATTTTCCCTCTCTTTCCTTACACTTTTGCTCCTCAATCTATTGAGCATGGACTATCAACCTGGAAAAGTTGATATCTTTAATCAACATCATGGTCCTACATTCCTTGACCATACTATCAGCCACACCCGAGACATACTTACTCATCCTAGACTAGTCATCAGACACCATATTAGGAGCATACCTGGCTAGCTGAGTCAACTTAAAAGAATACTCCTTCACACTCATGATTCCTTACCTCATATTAATAAACTCTTGCACCTTAGCTTCCCATAAATCCAATGGAAAGAACCTATCTAGAAAAGCTGTAGAAAACTCCTCCCATTAAACATGCCCTACATCTACCCCTTTATCTTCCTTCTACTACTTATACTAGGTGTGAGCAATATCCTACAACTGATAAGCACCCAACTATGCACTCTCACTAGAAGTCACACCTATAATATTAGTTATATTCTGAACAATGTTGAGGAATTCTTGCGGATCCTCATCTGACTTAGATCTCGAAAATAGAGGAGGGTTCATTCGGGTGAAATCCTGAATCCTAGCTGCGGTAATATTAGCCACCAAAATGATAATTGGATGATTATTATGGGCTTCTACTAAATGAGATAAGGTAGTGAATGCCACTTTGAATTTGGCATGGGAGAGAGGCTCATTCAAGGGATCTTTGTGAACAGGTGGCGGTGCAGGCTGATTCCCATTTCTCCTTTAGTTAGTCTTTCTTGGAGGCATGTTCTGTAAATGGAAAGGAAATTAGATTAGAAAGAGAGTTTAAATTGAGCTCATGCTTAATCTCTTAACATGAACACTAAAAGAAGGTAAACTTTTCCTAAAACGTCTTGTAGCTTCTTGACCATAAGTGTGGCGCGCCTCACACACATGTACAAGACTCTACTCAACGTGAATTTTAGACTCCTTAGGACACTTTAAAACCTTAGGCTCTAATACACAGTTTGTAACACCCCAAGAGTACACCTTGGGTGCTACACGGTGCTTACGATCACAAGTGACCACATTCTAACCCATGATACTGGTACCTGCTGTGAGCACTGGGTAAAACTTGTAACAAAAGATCATATACGAAATTTAACTGATAAATGCCATAATGTTTTAAATCATAGTTTTGAGAATGTCTATAAAATAATATTGACAATACTGATAGAAAGGCTGATTATAACAACTGAAATCTAACTGACTGTCTGTACTAGTCTGAAAGCCTCTAAACTATTTGACTGTGGAGTTGATGGGACAACTCCCCAACTAACTCAGACTGACTACTGAACTGAACATATGGAAATAAATGTAATGGTCCCTAAACATGAGGAATCACCATGGCTACTGTTGATCGTACGCTGGGAGATCTTGGTGCGGCTGGGAACCTGAGCGTTTGAACCTATGATATGAAATATCATAGTACAAGAAACAAATATGCAGCCAGTACTTTGAATGTACTGGTAATCTAATTGAGTTTAGGCTGATAAGCATGGCTTGTATACATGACTAATAACTGGATGTATGAATAGCTTGAGATACTGAGTATGAATAAATGAAATCTATAAAGACTGATAATGCATGACCAAGTATAAAAATATGTTTTGACATAATTTGTGAATTGAAATACTGAATACTGATAACTGGATAACTGATATCTGTATGCTATGGTCAAACAAAACTGTAACTGAATACTGAGATAAATACTGGACTGAGACTGTGGGAGTTATCATCTAATCGACATGCCCCAAATGAGCTGATTGGGGTCCAACCTGTAACCTTAGATGGAAGGGTTTATGTACCATGCCATGGTTACTGACAATGGTTGTGTGGATCCTCTAAAGAATCACCCTCATCTGGCAGGTGAAAAATGTGTTACCCTCAACTGGTAGGTGAACACTTTATCAACCCTCAACTGGCATGTTGATATATCTAACCTACGTTGTCTACGTAGTTATGGAACTAAGGAATTGCTACTAAAGGTTACACCCTCAACTGGCAGGTGAGCCCCCATCCCTAGGTTCGCTCTGTGCTAAATCCTACTCCCAACTAAACTTACATTGTTATATCTAAAAATATACTGACAATGCTAAGACTAAGTAAACAAATAAGTTTCGGGTATTCATAACCCCCAGGACTCGATAGCAATGATAAAAAGATCATAACAACACTGTGAGAGCATGACATGTAATTAAAATTCAAAACTCATTCTTTGAGGCATTTTATCAAACACTTGTATTGCATGGCTTAAACATGGGAATAGTTTTAAAGCTCCGGGTGTTGATGGGTTCCCTATAGAGTTTTTCACTACTTGCTGGGATAAGGTACATTCTGATCTCATGAAAGTTGAATTACACTTTTTTAGAACTAGTGTTATGGACAAGGAGGTTAACTGCACAGCTGTGACCTTGGTGCCAAAAGTGCTAGCCCCTACTTATGTTAAAGATTATAGGCCTATAGCATGTTGTAGTACTGTTTATAAGATTATTACTAAAGTGCTCACTGGTAGGCTTAAATATGTCATTGGTGATCCAGTGGGATACTCTCAATCAACATTTAGAGAAGGCAGATGCATCACTGACAACATACTATTTGCTCATGAATTATTTAATGAATATAACAGGAAAGGGATCTCTCCTAGATGTATCCTCAAGGTGGATATCGGGAAAGCCTATGATACTTTAGAATGGCCATTCTTGAAGAGATTACTAATTGAACTGGGATTTCCCAGCAAATTTGTATCCTGGATTATGGTTTGTGTAATACTGTCTCTTACTTATTGACTATGAATGGGGGGCTGATTAAACCATTCCTAGGCAAGAGAGGTATTAGACAAGGTGACCCAATGTCCCCATATCTGTTTTTCATTGCTATGGAATACCTAAATAGAGTGTTGAAACATTTATCTAGGAATAAAGAATTTAAGTTCCACCCTAAATGCAAAAAAGTGGGGGCAATACATATTTGTTTTGCTGATAATCTTCTGTTGTTCTGCAAGGCTGAAAAGCAATCCATTAGATTTCTAACTCAGGCTCTCAGTAAGTTTTCTCAAGATTCTGGACTACAAGTAAATGTGTACAAAAGTTCTTTGTATTTAGTAGGTATTTCTGGTCACTTAAAGCAGGAGATTCTGGAAGTAAATGGCTATTGTGCTGGATCCTTTCCCTTCAAATATTTGGGAGTTCCTATTGCTGCTAGGAAACTCTCTATAGCATTATGTTGGCCTCTAGTGGAGAAGATTACTGCTAGGATAGCCTACTGGTCTTCATGACTATTGTCATATGCAGGAAGACTTCAACTGATAAAAGTTGTAATATTTGGCATGCAATCCTATTGGGCTCACTTTTTTTTATTCCAAAAAAGGTGGTAAAAACTATTGAGGCTGTATGCAAGTCATTCATATGGACTGGACATGCTTAAATCTCCAAGAAGGCTCTTGTTTCTTGGAAAAAGGTATGTTTACCCCAAGCTACAGATGGACTAAATGTTATAAACATGATCTTGTGGAATAAGGCTGCTATCACAAAGCACCTGTGGGTACTTGCACTGAAGAAAGACTGTCTATGGATAAGATGGATGCATTACTACTATATAAAGCATCAGACTCTAGAGCACTTTTAGACACCTAAGAATATATCCTGGGTGATTAGGAAAATTTTGAATACAAGGAAGCTGATTATGGATCTGCAAAAATTCCAAGGAGATCTGAATAGCAGATTGCAGCAGTTTCAAAAGGGAGGAAAATTCAGTACCCAGAGATTATACCTACTAAAGATACCTCAGTATCCCAAAATGGAATGGAAGAAACTGACATTGCAACCTCACCTTCAACCAAGTCACAAGTTCAATTTTTGGTTAGCTGTGCAGAGAAGATTAGCAACAGTAGATAGACTACTCAAGTTAGGTATACAAGTTCCCAAAACTTATGTATTCTGTGGAGCAGCTGGTGAAGTCTTTGACCACTTGTTCTTTGAATGCAACTTCATAAAGAACATGTGGGGTATATTGCTCTATTGGCTGGGGATTACAAGAAGAATAGGAAGCTGGAATGATAAGATAAAATGGTTGATAACAGGTGTGAAATTGAAATCTGGCCATCGGGAAATTCTGGTAGCTACTTTTATTATGCTGATATATGGAATATGGAAAGCAAGGAATTCACTCAGATTTCAGAATAGAACCTGTTCGAGTGACAAGATATGTAGAGAAATTGCAATCCACATACATACAAAGGGAGCAAATGTGATCAGATGGAAGGAACAACTAGCAAACCTAATTTTTTATCCTTGAATGTATAGAGATAGGTGCAACTGAGTAAATTGTTTTTAATTGTATGTATCTGAGTAGTTCATAGATGGAGAGAGTGATTGGTCAGTAAACACTCTGGAATTGTAAAGACATACTTTTTTGGTGAAATGGATTCCATGGTTACCGAAAAAAAATTATAATAAAACTTATGGAACGCCTCCCCCCCCTTTGTTCATTAATATAAAAATCTTGTGGGAATGCCTCATCCCCTTTGTTCATTAATATGATAGTCAACAAGGCTTTTAAAATCCAAGTTCATTGGTTTACCAAATTATGCAATGCAATAACATAGGTGCGTAAGTCAAACCAAGTGACAATTTAACAATGCAAAGCCATTTACACAAGTAGGTTGAGGGAACACCATTATTGAAAACCAATTATAGTTTCAAAGAATCAACTTGGGAAAAACCATGACCCCTCAGTATATTAACCATAACCATGCACCCATAAGTTCAAAAACAATTAATAAAGCATCAACAATGAATAATAAATCATGGGAAAGTTATACAAAAATCAATCATGTCAGAACCCTCAACCATGTTGAAAATCCACATTAAAAATATCACACTTAACTTTAACAATGATAGAAAACAAAGATATTAAGGAATATACATACCTTAAGCACGATTATCTGAAATAGGAAACAGGAATGAGTATTTGGACTTAGTGTCTTCTTCAGCTTCCTAAGTAGCCTCTTCATGCTTTTGGTTCCTCCATAGAACCTTTACTGAAGGCACATTCTTAGTCTGCATCTATCAAACTTGCCAATAAAAAATCTTCGCTGGGACTTCCTTATACGACAAGGAATTTAAAACACCAACACTCTCTAAAGGAACGATGAAGAAAGGATTGCCTATAAGCTTCTTCAAAATTGACACATGAAAGACTGAATGAATAGAATTCAAACAAGAAGGAAACTCCAACTCATAAGCAACCTTTCCAACTCTCTTTAAAACATGATACGGGCCAACCCTAACGGGGACTGAGCTTCCCCTTTCTTCCAAACCGTATCACTCCCTTTATGAGAGACACCTTCAAATACACCAAATCATCCACAACAAACTTCAAATCTCTTTGCCTTAAATCCTCATAGGACTTTTGGTGACTTTGGGTGGTCTTAATCTTATCTCAAATCACCTTCACCTTATCCAAGGCTAGGTGAACCAAGTCTGGGATAAACAATCTATTTTCCCCAACCTCAAACTACCCAATAGGAGACCTACACATCCTACTATACAATACTTTGAAAGAACCCATCCTTATACTCGAATGATAGCAATTATTATACACAAACTCTATAAGAGGCAAATGGTCAACCCAACTACCACTAAAATCGATCACAAAAGACCTTAGCATATCCTCAAAAGTTTGAATTGTCCTCTCTGCTTGTCCATTTGTCTGAGGGCGAAAAACGGTGCTAAGATTCACCTTAGTCCCCAAAACTCTCTAAAATGAATACCAAAAATGAGAAAAGAACTGAGTACCTCAATTAGAAATATTGGAAACTCGAGCACCATGCAACTTAACTATATGCTTAATGAACAACTTGGCATAATCCTCAAAAGAAATATTAGTCCTCACCAGTAAAAAGTAAGGAAACTTAGTCATCTTATCTACAATGACCCAAATGGAATCCAACTGGCCACGAGACCATGGGAGAACGAAAAAAAAATCCATATTAACCACTTCCCATTTCCACACAGGAAACTCAATATCTTGAGAGAAACCACCAAACCTCAAGTGCTTAACCATTACTTATTGACACACCATACACTTGGCCACAAAATTGGCTATATCTCTCTGTATGTTATTCCACTAATAATATCCTTCAAGTCATGATACATATTTGTAGACCTAGGATGAATAATATACCTCAACTCATGAGCTTCAGCCAAGATCCTCTCTTATATTCTATCAATGTCCAGAACACATAATCTACCTTTGTACCTTTAGATGCCATCACTACTAATCTCAAAAGCCACCACTTTCTGGTGACCTACATCATCCTTGATCTGCATCAAAATAGGATCCAAAAGCTACTCCTCTTTCACTTTAGCACCTAGAGATGACTTTGCCACTTCTTGAACAACCACACCACCATCCCTAGAGTCCAAGAGATGCACCCCAATATTAGCCAAACAATGAATACTTTTCACTATTTCTAACTTCTTCCCATCAACATGAGACAAGATTCCTATGGATAACCTCCTAAAAGCATCAACAACCACATTAGCATTACCTGGATGATATTAAAGACTCATGTCACAATCCTTGAGCAACTTGAGCCATTTCCTTGGCCTGAGATTCAGCTCTTTTTGGGTGAACATATATTGTAAACTCTTATGGTCTAAGAAAGTATCAAGATTAACCCTATACAATTACTGGACCTAGATCTTTAGAGCAAAAACCACAGCTAACAATTCCAAATCATGTATCAAATAGTTCTTCTCATGAACTTTCAGCTGCCTAAAAACATATGCAACAAACTTGCCATGTTACATTAACACACAACTTAATCTCACATAGGGCGGATCACAATAAACCACAAAACCACCCGTACCCTCGGGTAGGGTCAAAACTAGAGTTAAAGTTAATTTATCCTTGAACTTCTCGAAACTACCTTCACAAACTTCTGACCACATAAAATTTGCCTTTTTCTGAGTCAACTTAGTCAATATGGTAGAAATAGAAGAGAATCTCTCCATAAACCTTTTATAATAACTGGCTAAATCCAAGACGCTTCAAACATTAGTTGGAGTCATGGGTCTAGGATGTTTCTTAACCACCATAACCTTTTGTGGATCCACCATGATCCCTTTTCTAGAAAAACATAACCCAGATAAGTCATAACATTCAACTAGAAGTCACACTTAGAGAATTTAGCATACAATTGTTTCTCTTTGAGGGTCTGCAAAACTAAATGAAGGTGATCGGCATGATCCGCCTTGCTTTTCAAATATACCAAAATATCATCAATGAACACAATGACAAACAAGTCAAGAAACTGATGGAAAACCTAGTTCATAAGATCCATGAATGTCGTTGGGGCATTAGTCAAACCAAAAGACATCACCAAAAACTTAAAGTGACCATACAGAGTTCAGAAGGCAGTCTTAGAGATATCCACCTCCCGTATCTTTAACTGATGATAACCCAACTAAAGTTCAATCTTAGAAAAGAACTTACCACCTTGAAGCTAATCAAACAGTTCATCAATCCCCAGAAGGGGATACTTATTATTCATGGTCACCTTGTTCAATTGGTGGTAGTCAATATATCTACAAAGAGACCCGTCTTTCTTATGCATGAAGAGAACAGGTTCACCCCACAGGGACACACTAGGATGAATGAAACCCTTATCAAAAAGATATTTTAGCTACTCCTTGAGTTCTTTCAACTCATCCGAAGCCATTTTAGAAGTAGGGATAGAGATATGATCAGTGTCCAAAAGAAGATCAATAACAAAATCAATTTCCCTATTGGGAGAAACTCCAGGAAGATCATCAGGAAATACCTCGAGGAACTCATAGACTATAGGGATAGACTTAAATAAAGGACCTTTCTATCTAGAATACTTAACATGCACTAGATGGTAGAGACATACCTTTGAAATCAATTTTTGGGATCTAAGATGAGATATAAGCCTTCCTTTGGGAACTAGGGAACTACTTTCCCATTAAATAATCAATCATTTGGGAAACAGAAACTAACCCTTCGGGTCTGACAATCAAAGGAAAAATATCACGAGTGCAACTAATCCATCCCAAAAATAACATACAAATCTAACATGTCCAACTTTATCAAATTCGCTAATGTCTATATGCCACAAATAGATACCACACTAATTTTATAGATATTTCTGGCCATAATAGGGTCTTTAATAAGGGTGGACATAGAAAAAGGATTTGAAATATACTTAGGACCAATACCAAAATGAATAGCAACAAAAGGGTCACATAAGAAAGAGTAGACCCGAGATCAAGTAGGCAATACACTTCACAAAGGAAAAGTTTTAGCATACAAGTAACAACATGGGGAGATGCCTCATTGATCTAATAGGTAGAAAAAGCATACAAATGGTTCCAACCCATGCCAGAGCTAGAAATAGCACCCTTTAGTACGAGAGTAGAAGAAATAATTCCATTGAAAGTGGCTAGGCTGGCCATATCTGAAACACTTATTTATCCACTCATCAAAGAAATCACGGTACAAATGTCTGCAAAATCTATAAGAAAGATGGGATAGAGTTAACTGGCCCCACTGGCCTCAGATTGGGTACCTTGTACCTTTGGACCAACACTTTTCTAAGGATAATGATCACCCGAGAGATTTGGATAAGGAGAACTAGCCATAGAGTAGGAACCAAAATTATCCCACTTCTTCTTATTCCATTTCCACCATCTCAACCACTTTGTTGCTGACCTCTACCCTGATTCGAACATCAAAACTTCTTATTCTGTCTTTTACTTATTTCAACCTACTTTTTCTTTTCCTTCTCAGCCTGTTGCATGTGCACTACCAACCTGGAGATTTCCATGTATTTATTCAATAGAGCATCTTTTAATTATAACACCAAATCATGAGACAACCCCAAAGAAAATTTCCTTATCTGAGCTCTTATAGAGGACACCATCTCTGGAGTATATCGAGATAGCTAGTAAAACTTTAAGGCTTACTCTATTACTATTATCCTGCCTTTCTCAGGTTCACAACTCTTCATCCTTTGCCTCCCTCATCTCCTGAGGAAATAATCAATCAAGGAAAGCACTAAAAAAGTCATCCTAAGATTGTAATTCCGTCTTATCACCCCTCGACTGACCCTGTTCCTTGTACCATTGATATGCTATATCTTTCAGCTAGTATACGATAAATTCCACACCCTCTAATCCATAGGCATGCATCACATGGAAAATCTATTTCATCTTTTCAATAAATCCTTAAGGATATTCCTAAATATTAGAATCAGTAAAAATCAAAGGTTTGAGCCTCATAAATTGGCCAACTCTAGTGACCTCAGAAGAAGGAGCAACATCACTCTCACACTCAGAATGGTGAGACTGACAGGACACCAACTGAGTAAGAAAATGGATCGACCAATAGAATGAAACATTAGTTACATTACCCTGAGGAGAACGAGAAGGACTAGTGGAATTTAGAGGAACCCCACAAAATCCATAAGGATAAGGAGCCCTCAACAAGGTATAAACCCCATAAGCAGGATGGGTCCCATTAATATTGTCCTCAAATAGGAAAGAGGAATTTCCTTGAGCATCAAATCTTTGGGGAGACATGATCTAAAATGTAAGAAAACAAATATTAGAGGACATTCAATACTGTAGAATTTATAGCCAAAAAATAGATCACAAAAAAAAGGAAAACATTCCTAAATGCCTCGTAACCTCTTCCTTCTAAGTGTGGTGCACTACACACTAATGATTTATAGAAATATAACAATTTTGATGCTTACAACAAGGAAAATATGCAAGTTTCTTAGATGGTTTTGTTAGATATGATGTATTTTAGGTATGTTTTGCAAGAAACTGGGTTTTTGATGCTAAGTTCATGAAAATAAGAAAAATGATGTTTTTGGCTACTTATTTTATCAATTTTGGGTGTTTGTGACACTTCCCAAATGTTCGTGAGCAAAGCATGTGATGAAAGTTGAAGATTTTAAGATTGGTTAAAAGTATTGGAAGGCTTGACACTTACCTATGTCTATATGTGGACCACATATAGCATATGTGGTCTATATAAGACTAAGGTAAGTACCAAAAGTGAAGATCCCGATAGTAAAAGAGTATAAAAATAACTTCTAGCACTTATATATGTCAACATGTGGGCCGCATGTTGGTCAAGCTAGTGCCAAAAGTCCAAAATCCCGAGAGTAGAAGCTGCAGGAAATTTTTCCTGCATATGTACGTGTCAACATGCACCTAGCCTCAGGCCGCATGTTCCACATGATCCCAAGGCCAGGTTGTATGGGGACACCATATGTGGCCACCGACCCTTTTTTATCCTTTTTCATCCGAGCTTTGATTTTAGGGTTTCCTCATGTACCACAAATACCCCTTATGTGTTTTTTGGTAGAAGGAACACAATCTTGATAGTTACAAACATATTTTGATTCTGAGATTTGGTTTTGGTCATTGAATTCTCTTGTATTGATTTTAGTTTATTAATTTAGTTATGGTTTTGGGTTTGTATTTGTGATTATTAGGATCTCATCTCACTCTTTCAATCATGAATATTGTTGATTACTTCATAAGAATGAGCGGCTAAATACCCTTAGCTAAGGTTATGGAAACCCTATCATATTGATAAAGTAGGGAAAGTGCTATTGTTGTTCTGAATCAATACCCATGCATGCATTAGATTATCTTTACTATAATAGATATCTTAGCGGTTGTAAATGTTAGGATCCTGAATAGATTATTGTTACATACTATAAAAGAGGAGTAGTGACTAGGAAAAGATAACTACAATAGTAATTTGAAGTTTAGCTGTCGATCCACGCTACTAGGTATTATCTATGTAAGATGGTTATCTGTTATCTAATAACTAGAGACTTAAAAGTTAATAGTTAATAGGGATCAAGATAATGGTTAATAAGGTGACATCCTAAGACTCAAAAAGTAAAGGGTGAAATCCATTTGCTCGTCCAAAAGATTGTAGATGGTACATAACTTATCATATTCTGCATGCTAGTATAAGGTTGGTTCAATAAAGAACGATAAGTCTACGGAGTTGAGAAGATAGGGGAACACAATCCTAGTGTTGACCTATGACTGATTACAACTGAAGTTAATATTTTCCACTTGTTAGATATTATTACTCAAAACCCCTATTTACTTTTCCAGTTCTACCCATTGATTACAACAATTGATAGCCATGATTCAACGTATTCCCTTGAGATTTGACCCTAACCTTAGTTAGATTACTATATTTGGTAGAGACTGCATAATATTCAGAGTGAAGGTATAGCATGGGAATTATCAAATTTTGGCGTCATTGCTGGGGAATACAATATTGATATGTTAATTGAGGTTGTTCCAATTTTTGGGTCTTTTGTTTTTATTCATAGTTAGGTATACGCTGGTGTATGCCTAACACATGGAATAAAGGTAATCCCTTACTCCCAGTGAATTTAAATCTAGAGAGGCTCCTACAAACACCTAGTAGGATGATGGAACAAAAACAATATGATATTCTTAAAGGGATTCATAATGGTGTGCCTTCACCCCCTCCTAAAAATTTTTAGGATATTATTGATCAGTAGACGGGTGTGATTTTAGCACAAGCTGCTAATGGGAGGAGGGTAGCAGAAGAAGCTCAGCATATAGTTGGGCAGACAGAGCTAGCTGAGAAGAGACAAGAAGTAGACCATCGAGCATCATGCGGTGGACATTAGAATAGAGTAATAAGTATCCATCCTCAAGTAATCCCAGCATATCAGTGTATGCAGCCATATGAGGATAATTAAAAAGATCTAGGATACGTAGATCTAACAGAGATGGGAACCATTGTTCCTCCTATTTGTGGGCTTACCTACAGATGATACAAATATGCACCTTGGAAATTTCATTAGGGTCTGCAGATTGTATACAAATCCAGATGTGAATCAGAAAGCACTTAGACTGAGGTTTTTCCCCTTCTCACTTATAGGAAAAACATTTTTATAGCTAGGGGAACTTTTAATAGGATCTATCACTGCATAGAATGAGTTGCGAAGGTAATTTTTGAATCCATTCTTTCCTCCATCCAGGAAGCTACAACTTAAAGATGAGACTTATAATTTTAGGCAGTTGTAGTCTGTGTTTATGTATGAGGATTAGTTCAGGTTTAAGAAGAATTTGAGTATGGTGACCAACCATCAGATTTCAGGGACGAACTTATTGGAGTTATTCTATATATACCTAACCATCAAACAGACACGGTAGACACTATCTCTAGAGGAGTGTTTATGAGATTGCATTGAGAGGAAGCTTCTAATATTCTAGACTAGATCTCTCTCACAAAATGAGGGTTGCAAACTCAGAAGGATGAGAGAGATTCTTGTACTTATGCTATTTGTTCCCCAAGTTACCAGAGAGTAGCTGATGATTCTGTGGTGCAAGGGATTGCACTGTTGAGGAATGATCTTGGGTTACTGGTTAAGCAATTTGCAATAATGAATTATGAGAAAGGGGATATAGTAGGAGTATAGGGTACAACTTCCAAAGCTTATGAGTCTGAATTAAAAGAGAAATCTAGGTATTGATATCATCAGTTGGCAGGTTTATAAACTAACGAGAAAGGAAACCAAGGTTAAAACTATGATAATTACAAATATAGAGACCTTGGTAGGGACAAAGATGGTGACTAAAGATGAAGAGATGATTACAAGGAGAAGGGAGACAGGTACATTCCGTTTGGCAGACGAGATACAAAATAAAAAATGGAAGAAATGTTGACAAAACTTGTAATGTGGAAAGAAAGTCAGGAGGCTAGCTTTATATAGATCAAGGCTGATATTTTAGGTTTGACCCAGAAGGTTGAGTCTTATGCAACAACTATCAAGTGGTTAGAGCATCAGTTTGGGCAGATGTCTGGCACTTTGTAACAAAGAAAGTTGTGTACCATCTCAAATAACATGGTGAAAAATACTTCAAACATCAGTCATTGTATATCCATCACCACTAATTGTGGTGCCACTACTAATAATATTTTTGTACCTACTATTGAGAAGCTGAAAATTGATGGCACTGAGAGTGATAAGACACTTAAGGTTGAGTTTGAGAAGTTGATATATAGTAATAATGATTTTGAGTATGATAGTGGAGAGGATTGGGTCATCAATCCCAATGATCATGTGCACCCTTAAGTGTGACCCCTTCTTTACCGTTAGTAGAAAAGAAGGAGGATCTTAGAGCATTGACCATTTTGTGTTCTATTGGGCCTTCCAATGTCAAGCAGGCTTTATGTGACTTAGGATTAGGAGTAAATATAATTCCACTGGGTGTGTACAAGTTTTTGAGGATGGGGGAACTCAAACCTATATCCATAAAGTTATTGATGGTTGACTCATCTATGAAAAAACCAGTAGGTGTTTTGTATAACGTAGAAGTAAAGGTGGAAACCTTTATGTTCCCCACTGATTTTATGGTTCTTGATTGTGGGTTAATTTTTAAGCCCCCATTATATTGGGAAGACCCTTTCTATCCACTGGTAAAGTGTTGATTGATATGGACTTGGGGGAGATATCCTTTAAACTGAATGATAAAAAAGTAGTTTTTTATGTATGTATCAAAGTGCAACAGCCAAATGATATGTGAGTGGTGTTTGTGGTAGACACTATTGTTGAGGATGTTGTTACAAAGGCCAGTATGCTAGATATACCAATTATTAAGGAGATAATAGATGTAATGGTCACTCGACTACCTAATATTGAGACCGAGGTAGTGATATTATATGAGCAAATCCAGCCATAGGTCAGGACTACACTAGAAATGACTAATTTTAGACTATAATCTATGCACTGGCTTGTGATGTCAGAGCTATAAGCTAAGTTGCACTCATGGATAGATGATTTTGAGGGTCGATCATTAGCCTGGTTAGTAGGATTGACATACCAAATCTAGGAGACATTAGGGAGGATGCAAACCTACATAGAGTAAAGGTACGCTCTCTCACTAAGATCCATATATCATCCATCCCTCAAGTTGTATCCCCAATTATTTAGTCATCACTTCTGCTGGTCCAAAATATTTTGATTTATTTATAGATAATGATGTGGTGGTCCCTATAGTTGGCACCAAGAGAGGACAAGAGAGGGATCTGTAAAATTCAGATATGCCATATGAGCAAGCCCTAAAAAGGGCCACCCATGATTCGATAGAGACTGCATTTATTGATAGGCAGAGGTATGCCAAGATAGATATGGGTGCATCTTTTCATAGTACATGTCCACCACCATGGCCTTCGCCATTGGATATACCCTCATCTAGGGAAGATCATGACTCAAACACTTAGTTTGTCGCAAGAATATCCTCATTCCTTTTGTTTTATATTATTTTTGTGCATTGGGGAGAGTGCATAATTTTTAGTTGGGGATGGGATAAACCATAGCTATCACGGATTTTTGTTGCCATGCTTCTTTTCTTGTCGGTCGCGGTATGGTTGTAGAGCCGACATATCTAGGTTAAAATTTGTGTCGTATTGTATTTTGTTTAGTATTTTGTTGTGTTCTTGTGTAATTAAGATATTTTTAAGTGTTTAGGGCAGTTGTCATTTTTTTATTAATTTTTGAGAAAAATGATACCCCTCTAAAATTTTGTTTTAAGAACTGTGTGAATGTATATATATATGTGAACAGTGTGGATCTTTGTATGGTACTAGGATTAGGGACATGACAATCACTTGCTAGCAATTGCATGAACCGGATAAGTAGTAGCTTGTACTATTGACTCTATGCCATGTTTTTGCGTGAGATGCTACTTAGTTCCCATTATATGTTGAATTCAGAACTTACCTAGTTATTCTTGCCTAGGTTGTAGGATAGTCGGTTAGAAAAGGATCATAGGTTGTTTTTTTATTTTAGTCCACTTTTAACCTACATAACCTTTTTAATGTGAAATAGTATCCCTTGATCCCTATGTTGAGATTTATAGCCTATTTTTCTTGTTTTATCTATAACCTTCCCATTTGTACTATAATAACCTATTTTAGCCTATTTCTTCTTTGACATTGTGCACCTTAACTCAGAAAAATTTCCTAAGTTGAGGGTGGCCATCATAGGGGTGTATGATGTAAAATAGGTATGTCAGAGGGGTAAAATAAGAGAAAAAGTTAGTAGGGTTAGGTGTGGTAGAAAAATAAAAATAAAAATAAAAATAAAATAAAAATTCTGAAAAAGTGAAAAAGAAAGAATAAAAGACCATACCCAACCTGAATGTGCAATACAAAATAAAAAGGAAAAAATAAGGGTGGAATAAAAAGGAAATTGGCAAATAAGTGAGACCCCAAGGTTTTTGTAGTTCCAAGGAGTCTTAGTCACTTAATATGTCCATATGTACCTTACCAGCCCCAAAGCCTACATTACAAGCCGAGAAAATTCCTATAGTGATCCTAATTTGACTGTCTGAAAACTAAGCTAAAAAAAATAAGGGCAAGCCTATGGTTTTTGATACACATTGATTGGAACTTCTCTTATGAGTGTGAGTATCTCTTGACTATCCTTGCATTGACATGCAGTATTTCATATGAGTGAGTGGGACATCTTTGTTTTGAGGGTACATGTCATATTGCTAGCTGTCTACGTGTTTGGGTAGTGTTAATTGTACATATGCATGGTTGGCTATTGCTAATGTAATGCCATACCTTGAGCCATTGTGTCATATTATTTTACTTCATGTTTATACACAGTTCATTTTGAAAAATGAGATAGGAGGGGGTTTGTGATTTGAGCTTAAATTGTTGATTGACTGTCGTGAATAGCTTAGATTCTCCTAATTAAGCAGCGTGTTTTATTTTGTTTTGTTTTTTTTGTTGTGTTTCTTGAGTACATGAAGATTTTCTAAGTTGAGGGTGTTATTGTGCTATAGAAATGCATCACTTTCGATGCTTAAAACAAGTAAAATATGTAAGTTTGTTTGGTTGTTTTGTTAGATATGATGCATTTTGGGTATGTTTTGTAGGAATTTAGGTTTTGTTAGCTATGTTCGTGAAAAAAGAGGAAAAATGGTGTTTTTGCTACTTATTTGATCAATTTTGGGTGTTCGTGATACTTTCTAGATGTTCGTAGACAAAGCAAGTGATCAAAGTTAAAGATTTCAAGCTTGGTTGCAAGTATTGGAAGGCCCGACACTTACCTATGTCTACATGTGGAACACATGTAGCAGATGTACTCTGCATAAGACTAAGGTAAGTATCAGAAATGAAGATCCTGAGAGTAAAAAATTTTAAAAATAACTTCTAGCACTTACCTATGTCAATATGTGGACTACATGTAACACATTTGGACCGCATGTGGGTAAGGTAAGTGCCAGAAGTCCAAAATCCCAAGAGCTAAAGCTACAGGAAAGTTTTCCTCCATATTAGGTGTCTACATGCGCCAAGCCTCAAGATGCATGCGCCATATGCACCCAAGCCCAGACCTCATGTGGACACCAACCCTTTTTTATCCTTTTTTGTCTGGGCTTTGATTTTAGGGTTTCCTCATGTAATATAAATACACCTTGTGTTTTTAGTAAAAGGAACACACTCTTGATACTTACAAATATATTTTGATTCTGAGATTCAATTTTGGTTTTTGAATTCTCTTTTATTGATTTCAGTTGATTAATTTAGTTAAAGTTTTGGGTTTTTACTTGTGATTATTGTGATTTCATCTTATGCTTTCAATCATGGATGTTGTTGATTACTTCACAAACATGAGAGCTAAAACCCTTAGCTAGGGTTACGGAAACCCTAGAGTATTGATGAACTAGGAAAAGTGCTATTATTGTTCAGAACCGATACTCATGCATGCGTTGTATTATCTTCACTTTAATAGATATCTTAGCGGTTGCAAATGTTAGGATCCCACCTAGATTATTTCTACTTACTCCCAAAGAGGAGTAGTGACTAGGAAAAGATAACTACAATAGTAATTTGAAGTTTAGTTGTCAATCCAAGCTACTACATATTATCTAAGTAAGATAGTTAGTTGTCATCTAATTACTAGATACTCAAAAAGTGATAGTTAAGTGGGATCAAGATAAGGGTTATTAAGGTGACATCTTGAGACTCAAAAGGTAAAGGGTGAAAACCATATGCTCGTCCAAAAAATTGTAGATGGTGCAAAACTTATTAGATTCTGCATGCAAGGTATCAGGTTGGTTTAATAAAGCACAATAAGCCTACGGAGTTGAGAAGCCAGGGGGAACACAATCCTAGTGTTCACCTATGACTGATTACAACCAAAGTTAATATTTTCCACTTGTAATAAATTGTTACTCAAAACCTCCCCATTTACTTTTCTAGTTAATCCCGTTGATTATAATAGTTGAGAGACATGATTCAACGTATTCCCTTCGGATTTGACCCCAACCTTTATAGCGTTACAATATTTAATTGTGACCACATAATTGATCATGCTCAACTTAGTCCATAATTTATGGGCAAAGGGATCATTGTCAAATATTATAACCCAATGTGAGTTGGGGTCGAATCCTCAAGGACAAAATCTAGTATTCAAATCCTATGGGTGTTAAATGCACCTAAGTATATACCCTTTATATAAATGAAATAAATTACATAAATTAAAATTTGGGGGATATGGTTTGGAAAGGTTGTTTTACCAAATTCTACTCAAACTACCAATTAAGGGAAACAAATGTGTATAATATTTCAATTTGAGACACGTCTTGGGATTATGTCTTCCTAGGGGAAAATAATGCATGGGTTTATGATAATCAAATGTAAATGCTAGCTAATGACTATATTGGTAAGCTAGGTTAGGGGTTTTGATGATAGTTTTTCAACTAAGCACAAAAAATATCAGCCATGGATCCTTTTGGATACCCCATGGGTGTGGAAAATATATCCATCCAAAACCTCAATTTGGCATCCCTATTTCAAAAAAGATGCCCAAGACCTAGAAAATTCTCAATCCACCCTTATTTCTAAGATAATGAAAAGGGAATAAGCTATATCTAACTATTGTTAACTAATACCTAGTCACCCATATCCCTCTTTCAAGGATGATATAGGATCCATAGTAAACTCACATCCCTCTTTTAAGGATGATGTGAGATTTTGGAAATTTGGGGTTTTCACCTACAAATTCCCATTCAACAAGCAAGCATTAGTGAAACCCAACTTCATTAACCAAGAATATATACTACTAATCAAAACCCATATATATTTTCACCCTATTCAGACATAACCCCAAGATAGATGTTTAGCTACTCATGAATTTAGGGATAAGAAATATACAAAAATGATCATTCAATTCTTCCATTGAAGAATCAAACAAGAGTATTCATCAATTTAACTTCAATTCCAACTAAAATCAAGTGAAAAATCAACCACAATATTCTTGCCAAAATTAGTAGGGGTTTGCAAGGCCAAAACATAAAAAACTAGTAGATATCCCTAAAAATGAAAGGGTTTTCATCCTATAGAGAATTGGAACCAGATGTGGGAAATGAAAAATATACACCCAGGATATTTTCCTCTTAGCCGCAATTGCCGGAGCTTGATCACGACCGCAGTGAGACCATCGTGATCGCCATCTTGACTAATCTTGACTTGTCGGGTTCGCGCCCCTCAGACCGTGATCGTGGTAACTAATGGTCAATCCTTACAAATGCTTTTTCTAGCTTTTGCACTAACTCTTTACTTTTTGATCTCTTTTCATCTCATTTCACTTCTTTTCTCCCCATCACTTATATGCCTTCAAAACATAGATTAGTGTATTCAAATTATAAATTCATCTCATTAACACTTTTAAATCATAGTAGTGTGCACGAATTTGGGCGTTAATGAGGGGTAAATTACCACTCATAAACACCCCCAACTTATACCTTTTCTTGTCGTCAAGCCACACTACTTCATACTCAATGATACTATGAAATTGTAAGCCCATTTAAATAACCAAATGATAACAATGACTTCAGGATTGATTAACACCAACAAGTTTCTCTCTGCATTTACACCAATGAAATTTTTTCTATTGATGGCACCAACCCAAGCCACCATCTCACATTTTGACACTCATGAGGGAAAACCATATGGTGACTTAGACTTCACCATTGGTATAAGGGCGATCCCAAAAATCCAATGTAACGAGCACTTAGATTTCCCTTGCATCTATGGCATAAAACCCAATCACGATGATTTTTCCTTAATAATATCATCACTCAATCTATCATAGGGTAAGGATCATTCAACATCATCGTAAGAAAGATAAGATAAAATAAATATCTAAGATTGAAACAAGAAACTAATCCATGAAATATGGTCACCATCAGAGTGCCTAAATATTACAACCAAAAATAAAAATAAAAATCATCCAAATCAACATAAAAAAATGTCCATAGATATATCAATAATACATACCAAATAAATGAATATGGAGATGTTCACCCCTAATGAAAAGCTTGCAGTGTCCTCACTGCATAATCAAGAAAGCATAAAGAGAATAAAAGGGTGTTCCCTGTTTCCGCATCAAGAACTGTTGTCGTCGTCGGTCTCCACATCACCTCTAGAATCATCTGAGCCTAGACACACAGCTGAGGTCTCATCATTAGTGTCAACTCTAGGATAATCAAGTTTGTCTCTGGGTTTTAGGACCTTCAAAAGGCCCTTCACCCCCTTTCACATCTTCATGAAAAACTTGTCTCTGTTTTTCTCCTTCTTCTTCATCTTCTCATGTGAGTCACTATGATCCCTATGAAAATATGCTAGTGATGAGTAAACCCTCTCAATACTAGCAATAGTGTCCCCCTACTTCTTCGAACCCTCCAATTATATCTCATAATCAGATCGAGCAATATATGAGTGACAGGTGGTGGAAGACTCTCCCGACCCCTAAAGAAGCTTGGACATTAGCTCCTTGATCGCTCTCATCTCGCATAATATCTCATTAAATAGCCCTGCTATGGATGGTGTATATGAATCCACATCATCATCCATTGACCTCTCTAAGTCAACCTTTCTCTTGTTACTTTTCCCAAGATCTCCCTCTCCTCGGATCCTTAATGGGTAAATGGGCATCTTGGGAGAAACCCAACTATCTTCCGGGAAATCATCAACCTTAGATTGCCTACACAACTCAGTGATCAATAATGGAAACAAAAGCATGGGTCACCTTTGTTCCTATAATGCCAACCTACATTCAATAGAATGTTGTCAAAGAGGTAGGCTACCATCCTCGCATGCATAGTTGGGACATTTTTTAGGTTGGTGGAGGGGGAGACTCTGCTACAAATAATGGTCAGTCGGATCCTTGCTTCAACTGTGAAGTCAACTCATCAGAATCCCTATTTTGTGGTGGCCTATGGGACCTCCCTCCCAGGAATAAATGCTCAGCTGAGCATAATCCTTAGCTTTGTAGCAACTCATGTCAATGTTGCCCAACCCATAAAATCCATTGATTCGCTCATCTCTAAAATGAACCTCTTTACCCTTAATTATCACCACTGGGTTAGGTATAGAAAGATCTACTATAGTGAGATTCATGTAAAACTCCCTTACCCAGTGCTCATTTGCTCGGGATGGTTCTAGGGAAAAGAAAATCCATCCTGTGGTCTCCAGCCTCTTATACAAGGTCGGGAGTTTCTCGGGTACCTTTTCTAATGAGATGTCTCTCTCAGGCAGTAACTTTTTTTCTTGAGGTCCTCATAATATATCGCCTTACACTTCGAGGCCATGACATAATGGTTATCATAGATTGCCATTTAGTACCTGAGATTCACACAGTAGCATAAACTATCAATTATTTGCATGAAAAAACTATGCTATGTTATTCAATAAAGCTCATAGGATAGTGTCTTGATAGGTTTTGAGGAAGAAATAGACTAGAAAGATTTTTGGTCGAGGCTAGATAACAGCCTCTATAGCATGATTACAGGCTACTAAGCCACAATCATGGGCCACTAAGTAACAATCACTATCCTATGACCGCGATTGCGGTAACTGAGGCTTGATCAACCAAAACTTTCAAAATCTCAATTCATCTAATTTCAATGCCACATTGTGTTCCAAAACAACAATTTACATCAAAAGAAAAAAACATGGTTTCTAAGTACCCAATCATTCCCTTAGAGCATGGAAAATCTAATATGAATTCATTTGGGCATTTAATTGAGCACTTGGTGTGCACACACTATTCAATCAAATTTGAACAAAATTAGGGTGCTCAAGACTTCCCCATCAGTGTACACACCAACTACAATATCTAAGCATACTAACAAACATATTTAAGTACAAATTTAACATGCAAATCACAAGTTTAGGCCTTTCCTAAGACATGAGTTCTAAGGCCTATACATACACATAAAAAAAGGGAATTTAACCCACAAACCGGATTGAGGATGCAAGGATAATGTTGATGCACAATTTGGATGCCCAAAACTCAACCAATTCAGTTACAATTTGAGATGAAATTTAAAAAGAGTATGGGGGTAATGAACGACTGTTCAGTTTTTAAAAAAGTCAAGATCGCAATCCCGATCGTGAAACCTATGTAATTGCGATCGCAAACCCTATCCCATTGTAATACTGATAATTGAGGTTACTTTTCTCCTGTGTTTTCGACTATTCAGCCCATTACTCAAATGAACCACACTTACCCTATTTTCAACCTCATTCAAAATACCTCATAGTGCCTTAATTTCATGGATTAATAACAAGAAAAAATGAAACATATTCTAACAATCAAAATTCAAAGGATACGGGCCACTTTTATAGTATTGATGGGTTGTCTCCCATCCAACGCCTAATTTATCATTGTGGCATGACATTCTTCAACTTTCAAGGTGGATACTTAAGGGACCTATCATTCACTTTCGTGTCCCCTACATTAATGAAGGACACCACTTGGAGTTCCATGGGTTGTTTATTGGTCTTACATACTTGAAAGGACACTTTATTATTTTGGACCCAAAATTTCATTTCTCCTTACTCCATATCAATAATATCTCTTCCAATTGTAAAGAAAGGTCATCTAAGGATAATAGGTATCTCTTGATCATTTTCACAATCAAGCACAATCAAGTCCGCTAAAATAATGAAGCAATCCACCTTCACCAAGACATGAAACAAAACTCCAACTGGTCTCTTGATAGACCGGTCTGCCATCAGAAGCCTCATTATTATTGAAGTAGTAGTGACCAAACCAAGTCTTTGATAGATTTCATAGGGAATGAGATTGAATATTTCACCAAGGTCATACAAAGCTTTCTCAAATTTGTGTGTCCCTACGGTGCAAGTGATTATGAAGGCCCCAGAATCCTCTTTCTTTTCTTTTATATAACTAGTCATGATAGTGTTACATCCATGGGTAACTTCAATGGTTTCACTATCAAAAAGATATTTATTTGACATCAACTTCTTTAGAAGTTTAACATATCCTAGAATATCTTGAATGACCTCTAGAAATGGGATATTGATTGAAAGATTGCTAAGCTTAGCAAGGAATTTTTGAATTTGGTATTGTCCTCCTTCTTTTTGAGTCGTTAAGGGAATGAAAGAGGAACCTTCATGGTAGGAAATGGATCAATTTGTAGTTCATCATTCTCAACTAACTTAGGATCTCCCTATTTATCAACCATTTCTTCAACTATTATTGGTTCTTTTTCATCCCCTTCTTGAGACTTTGGAGCCTCCTCATTTGAATCAACCATAAGCTTTTTCTTTATATTTGTCTGTTCAACATTGGTATCTTTTTCAACTTCACCCACATGATCACCGAGGGTCTTGCCACTCCTAGTGATGATAGCCAATACTTGTGTATCATTCTCTGGATTCATAATGGTGTTACTAAGAAGGCCACCTTTTTTGTCTAGCATTAAGTTAAGTAGAGATTTGGCCAATTTGAGTCTCTAATTGTTTGATTGAGGCAGAGTGTGATTCAATTGTTTCATTTATTTTCAAAAATTAACCTTTCAATTCTCGTACATTCTTCTCCGTACCCTCTACTCTCATCAAGATTCTTGCTAACACATCCTCGATCTTGAATTTTTTTTAGATCAATCGAATTGGACTCCTTGCCTTTTACTCGGTCATGGGGGGAACATATCGATCATACTCCCTTTTCTTGTCCCCTTAATCACGATTTCTATCGCTATCATGCTATTCCCGTTCTTTCATGATCAGTCTAACCTTGGTTCCTACCTTGCCTTTCATAGTCTGGGTGGGAACCCATCGGATAGTTAGCCAAATATATAATTTATTCATCAGGCTTGTTGGCCTCTTCTTCATCATATCCATTAGATGCCATGGCATTTACCCTTTTTATTGGTGCACCCATCACATGCTTTGTAATTAGCTCCAATTGTGTCATCATTTTTGCCATGTTTTCCTCCCTCTCTTCATCTTTTTTGCTTTTCTCTTTATCAACATAGGAGGTGTTAGGGGACCCTTTAGATACCTTGGTGTCTTAGGTATGCCACTCCCTATTTTTCTCTGTGACTTTCTCCAGCAAGTTTGTAGACACACCATAAGACAACTTCATAAGTGACCCTCTGTCCGCATTATACACTATGATTTTGTTTAGTTGATCAAAACCCAAGTAGAAGATTAAGAAAATAATATTCTCCAGGACCTAGTATTTGGGACATTGCATAGGTTTTCCATTAAATCTCTCCACACCTCATATAGAAGCTCAACATTCAATTTATGGAAGTTTGTGATTTTATCATGCAATTGCAAAATCTTTTATAGTGGGAAGTATCAATCTAAGAAAACAATGGTAAGTTAATCCCATGATGTGATTGACCCAATGGGAAGAGATCGTAGCCACAATACCGCCTAACTCTTTAGAGAAAATGAAAAGAGACGCAACTATATCGACTCTTGTGAGATATGAGCAATGTTGAAAGGGCACACACATCCATAAAGTTCTTTAAGTAAAAATTTGAGCCTTTATGAGCTTGAGCCCCAAAGAGAGATTTCATCTGAAGAATGTGCAACATAACACTCCTGACGTAGAATACCCTATTTCCTTGATTAGATGGGATACAGATAGCACTCGTACATCTAAAATCATGGAGTTGCTTCTCATCATCAAGGGACCCATCAAAGGTATCGACACTACTTGAATGATGAGTCATTGAGTAGTTGGAACTATTGAAATCACCTAAAAAGAAACAAAAGCAACAAACAAATAAATAACAACCACTACGAGTAAACCCAAAGCTACTATCAACACCGTGCAAATGAAAAATAAGTTTCACTCCCTGGAGATGATGCCATTTTGATCATTTTAAACTTACTCCATAATTATGGATAAGGAGATCATTTTAAAATATAATAACCCAATGTGAGTTGGGGTCGAATCCTCGAGGAGCGAATCTATTATTCAAATCCTATGGGTGTTGGAAGATCTAAGTATATACCTATAGTGTTAATAAAATGAAATAAATAGATTAAAATTTGGGAGGTATGATTTTTAAGGGTTGTTTTACCAAATTCTACTCAAATTACCAATTAACGGGAACAAATGTCGATAACATTTCAATATGAGACAAGTCTAGGGATTATGTCTTCCTAGGGGCAAATAATGCATGGGTTCATGATAATCAAATGAAAATGCTAGTTAATGACAATATGGGCAAGCTAGGTTAGGGTTTTTTATGCTAGTTTTTCAACTAAGCAAAAAAAAATATGTAACACCCTAAAAATGGGTCCCGAGACATCACACGGTGCTTAGGACCACAAGTGATCCCAAGCTAACCCTTGTACTGGCATACTATTAAGCAATTGATCTAACTATGCATAAAATTATTGAGTTTACTATGTGTAAATATAATCATGATGAAATCTGAGAAAATACAGTGCTGCTACAATTTTACATTCTAATAAAACTAAAATAACATGGCTGACACAAATTGACATCTGTGAAGCTTCTACTATACTGACTATAGGTAGCTGGTATGTGACCCCAACTACTATTGACCAATACATATGAGTAAGAAAGTAGAGTACATAAATAATATCTAACTGAAATCACTGAAGTAGGAGGACTCATCATCTGCTGGATGGAATCTGCAACTGTCTAATCATGATAGACAGACTACAACTGAACTAGTACCTACATTATTAAAACATGTAACACATAGATGTACACGTGTATTAGTACTTTTGGAATGTACTGAGCATGTGGGGGTGAATGCATAAGTAAAACAATATCTTAATGTTCACATAAACTTATAAAAAAAATGATGCATTCTAAGCATAAATAGATCACATTGACTAGAGTAATTGAAAGCTGAAAAACATGAATAATGAATAATAAAACATAATGTATAAATCTTGTGAGCCATAACACTTAGTTCTAAAAGATGTACTTTTACTCTTTCAGCGAGTGGACTAAGGTAGAACTAAGGTTAAGTCTGGTTTGAAATCATGCAGGCTAAGTGTAAAAGGACTCACCTTTGTATCTGTAAACTAAAAGTTGAAATCTCATGGCTAATGACTTATGTAAAGCAATATTTGAATAAAATTGTGCGCCATCACACTTAGCTTTTGAAAGTTGTTTTTTATTCTTTTCTATTAGGATTACTCTTTTCTGTAAGGAGGTTCTTCTAACGGACATACACTATGTGAGGTATCATAGTGTCCAACGTCTAATTCCCTTATGGGAAAACCTCATGTTGGAGAGAGGTGTCATACTCTTGCCAAGGAATATAACCTAATCTAAGTGATCACATTTATAGATGTCATCTATATAGAAATAAGAATAATCTGATTCTGTACCTTTATTGGCTCATAGATCTAGGGAAGTAGGATGCGCTAAACCCACACTTCCTTCTCGGTGCTAAATACTACTCTCTTTAATTTGTATGCTAATTTTGTAGGAAATCCACTTTTAAAGATAATGTAAGGGTTTAAAATGAAAACCTCTTCAAAATCTGTTTACTGTAAAATGTAACTAAATTAGTAAAGTGGATTCCATATCTAAGCTGAGATCAAAAGATAAAATATTTGTTCAAAATCAGAATATAACAAATCATGTGATACTTAAAAGCGACATCTTTTTTGAAACATCAATATTCATAGTAGGGTTTAATACCCATGCTTTAACTCATGTCAAATCATCATCAAGTTCATGCTAAATATTAAAAATATTGATAACTCGATTCTAAATTGTGAAAATACTATCACATTCATAAAAATACAAAAGTAGACATGCAATTCAACATATAAATCACTTGTAATATCAAAATCTTCAAATAGTGATGAGTGCATATAAACCCTAAACAGAAATTCATATAATTTCATGAAAATTTCAACTTTAAAACTAATTTTGGGCACAAGGATGATAGGATTATCCTTGTTGAAGAACCCCACATACCTTAACTGATGACTAGGTGAAGAAGCTTGAACTTTGAGTTTCTAGTTATGCTATTGAAGATTGATTTTTGAAGTTCTTGAATTGGGAATCATTAATTTTGAGTCATCTTGGAAAAATAATGGTGGAATTTGGATTTCTTGGGGATTAAGGTTTGATGTTCTAGGGTTTCTTTAAGAGAAAGTTGATGAAAAGAATGCATAGTATTCTTAGAATAGGCTAGATTCTAGGTTTTACACTATTTGGGGCTTGGGAAAATGACTAGATTGCCCTTTGTAAAATTTAGCTCGGAACTGGAAAATACCAATTATGCACACCATCGCGACGCGACGATATCGTGGTGGCTTACTAGAAAATGGATGACTATCTTTTTGGCTCTAGCATGATGCAGTGAAATTGCATCATGTCACAGGAAAAAGGACGAGTTCTATTTTGCACTCCACCATGATGCGGTGTTTGTCCAATTGGGAATTTTGATGTGATACAGGCAAATTACATTGAGATACTGGAAAAGGACGAACGAGAACTGGAACTTCCCCATGATGTAGGCCAATCGCGGTCATCCACTGGAAATTGGACAACTGTGAATTTGTCCTTCACCGCAACGCAATGCTTATTGTGATGCCCTACTGCTTTCACTAAAATAGCCATAACTTCTCAACTCAGTATTAGATTATGGAGAAATTGGTATCATTGGAAAGTTGATTTAATTTTCTACACGTATCAAGAGTTATTTACTTTTAAAGATGGCCCTTGACACACTAGGAGGTAAATGTGACTAGGAAAAGTGTGGGGTATTATAATATCTCCCCCTGGGAACATTCATCCTCGAATGAGACTGATTAGACTAAGAATTCTGAACTAATGTAACTGAGATTATATACTGAACATGCACATCCGGGAACATACTTACATGACTAAGTTTGAAACTTTAGAAACCTCTATCTTGAAACTGATTTCTGAGCTGACTTGCCTTTACTTGATATAAATAGTTGATTCGTGCTGAGAGTTTAGAATTCGGTTGAATTATTAATGATGCAATCATACATATAGAACTGCAAAGTGATAAAATATGCAGGTACGAATCATGAGACAATGAGGCTAAGATCATACAATAGGTATTACACTGTCTGAGCTAGAATACTTGGAAAACTAAGATCATTCACTGAATACTTATAAACTGAATCATGACTAAATATCTGAATCTGAGACTGATGCATGATGCTTGGACTGAGTTGAATTCATAATTTGTACAAATGCAAACATTTTACCTCTTGGAATGGCCTTACTCGTAAAAATTTAGGTAGTATGGCTAGATGGAAAGTTGGAAATCTATAGGAGCTTATTTGTTTGATTGCTAAACTAGATTGCATGCTATATGGACTGGATCATACTGAATGCTCACCCCCAAATGGGGTATTTCTTCAATACTCTTCTAGGAAGTTCTAACGATATTAGGGAGCAAAGACTTTTGGGCATAATCTGAACAAGACATTTGAATAAGAAATTTCAACATTGCTACAACTCTATAACATGGAACATAGACCTATAATTCATAATCTAGAATAGAATTACAATGACTTAAGCAATTCAATTTCTTACTTTCAAGCTTAGCAACGTTTCTCAAATACTCCCTCAACTATACTATCCCCTTAAATACCATATTCACTTGTATTAACTTATAATTTACATATGGGCATTGATAAATACATCTAATAAAGTCTAAATTGAATTAAATTCTCTCATCATGGTCAAACCTAACTCGAAATCACAAGGTACTACATATAACACCATAATACTAGTCAGATCCATGAACTCAGTATCCTAAGCATTGTCATAATTGCTTACCTCTAGGATAATTTTTCTTATCGCTTTAACAACTAAGTTCAACCTCTTACTAGGAATTTACTAATGTGCAATGCATTCATACATATACACACCAACATTGTAACGCCCTAAAATCTCCGCTCGGAATGTCACATGGTGCTTAAGGCTACAAGTAGCCCCAAGCTAACCCTTTGAGCCTATTACTACATATAATAACTCAATTCGAGATGAAATAAGCAAAACACTGATACTATCATATCAAATGATAGGAAATACAAAGAAAATACTCGGTCCAAACGACCACAAAATTGGAAATCTCAACATACTAACAATATGATAACTAGTCTGACAAAGCCTCTACTACTCAAGTCTACTAGAGATCCATTGGGAAAGGTCCCAACCTGACTCAAACTGAACTGAAATCAATAATATGTCTACTAACAATACTGAAATATCTGAAGATAGCTCCTCGAACCATGAGGACTCACCACTGTAGAGATGTATACAAAGGTACTCAGAAATCACTGACGAGGCTAGGACTGAGCACCTGAACCTACATTATAAGACAATATAACACATAGATGTATATGTGGATCAACACTTCGGAATGTACTGAGTATATGGGGGTGTATGCATGTATATAAAACAATATCCATGCTCTTTAATCAAATCATGCATGCAAATATGAATGACTCACATAGCTTGAATAAGTCTAATATAATAAGCTCATAAATCATGTAGAATGAAGCATGTAACACAAATCTCATCAGTCATTATACTTTATCTTTAAAATCTAAACTCTTCTCTTATTCTCATTACTCGTAGACTAAATAAAGCTTTAAACAATACTTTCAAACTCATGCATATATCTCAAGGAGATTAAAACTTCTTTAATGCTCAAGAACTTAGAACTCTTTTAAACTCAAGAGACTTTGAACTCGGAATTCTATAACTCTTACTAGTAGAGAAAACTACTTTCTTCTTGGGAAAATTTTACTTCAAGAAACTATTTTGAAAATCTTACTATTAGGGAAAATAACTAATCTCAAAGCTTTAGGGAAAATACTTTAGGGAGATTCTCTTAACCGACATAAACCATGTGAGCTACATTTTGTCCAACGTCTTGTCCTCCTAAGGAAGAAACCTCACGTTGGGCAGAGGTGTCATACTCTTTCCAGGGATTATAACCTCAACTGAGTAATCACTTATCTCGGCCTCGGGACCATAAATCTCAATCCTACGGTGGCACGTAGTTCTGGGGTATGAAACTGTAGTAACTTACCCAACTCGATGCTAAATACTACTTTTTTTAGTTAGCTACGCTCATCTCATAGAAAGACACTTTAAAATAATCTCATGGTTCATAATAACCCAACTATAAAATTTGTAGTCTCATTGGGTAAAGTGGATTTCAAAGCTCCTATGACCATTAAGGTCAAAACTTTATCAATGATCTTAAAATATTGAAATCATGGGTGCTTATAGCACAAAAGTTCATAAAAACTGAAATCTCAAGTAGGGTTTAATGATCCATAGTCAAATGTCAAGTTAGGACTCATCAAAATGTATACTAGATATCATATGGACTCATAAATCATATAGAAATCTGGAATTTACAGTAATTTGTCTCAAAATCTCAACATACTCATGTACTTCAATTTCTAGAACATTGGCAAATCTCAAAATCTCATGCATAGTAACATTGGATATGAACCCACACTTTAAATTCATAGGAGAACTCATAAAGTCATGTATCTTTGTAATTTAAACAAGTTTTGTGCACAAGGACGAAAGAATTGTCCTTGTTCAAACCCCACATACCTTAGATTGTGAAACTAAATGAACAAGCTTGCTTGAAACACTTTTTCTTACTCTTTGAGAGAGGTTTCTTGAAGACTTGGACTTGGGGAACTTGAATCTCAACTCAATTTGAAGAATCTATGGTGAATTATTGAATTTCTTAGAGAATGGTTTTGGGTTTGCTCTTGAGGAAGAAACCCTAGCCTTTGGATGTTTTGGGAGATAATGAAGTCACATGATTTGTTTTGAATATATCTAAGTGTTAAAAGGGTAAAAAGGTCAAAAAGTCCTTTTAAAACAACTTAAAAATAATGAACGAGATTTGCAACGGTCGGAGTTATGGTCCGTCACTAGACTGACAGTCTGTCGGATCGTCCGTCGCATGTTGGTCAGAAAAAGGTCACACTGCTTTAGTTGTGACGGTCCTAGAAATGGTCCGTCGATATCCTAACGGTTTGTTGTCTTGGACATCGCACTTGGTCTAGAAGAAGGATGTAACACCCCGAATCTGGTACCTGAAATGCTACACGGTGCTCATGACCCCAAAGGACCACAAACTAACCCATGACTGATATCTGTACCTGTATACTAAATAATTTACCATAAAATGCGGAAACATGAACTGAATGGCGATAAGGTTCAAATCTAAATGAAATATTTGATAAACAATGTCTGAAAATGGTATAACAATACCAAATAAAATCTGAAATAACTATCTAACATGCTATAGTCTAAAAGCCTCTAAATTGTCTGAATAAGGAGTTGATGGGACATGTCCCCAACTAACTCCGACTACTGAAATAGTATGAAAACTAAATTAGTAATGAAATACCATGTCCTCGAAGGATGAGGATTCACTGCTAACTCTGATCACTGAACGGGGATACTACTGGTTCTCAGGAGCTCGTGCTTCTAAACCTATGGTATAAGACACTATAGCACAAATGCGTCAATACTTTGAATGTACTGGTATGCAAGTAAGGTAGGCTGAATGCAATAGGTTTATATGCATGAACAATACTAACTAACTGACTAACATGAACGTGAGAATAAATGCATGCATACGTAACTGTAACTAGGATCGTGCTAGGACTGAATACTGAGTTCTGAATACTGAGTTTTACTAATAACACGGAATTACTGATATCTGGGGGATTGATACTATGTTACTTATACATGAATAACTGTGTCTGACAATTTTGATTATGAAGAACTGGTCTTGTTGAATGTATCTAATAGTTCTAAAAATGAATACTGATGACATGAATTTTGATAACTGATATAACTAATAACATGAATGAATGTATTTGACAGTATTGAATCTGATGGAACTATCTGAGTTTCATTGTATATCTGAGTTGACTTTATCTGACAGTCCTAAAATCAAAAGAACTATTTGAGTTCTTTTACTGAGGCTGAGACTGAGACTGAAACTGTAACTGTAGGAAGTGATCATCTAACCGACATACCCCAGAACTGAACTGGTGGGGTCCAACCTGTAACCCCAGTTGGAAGGGTGTCAGTAATGCGCCACTGGCAAAGACCTGTTGTGAGTAAACCCTCTCTGATAGGGAGCTCTTTCATCAGCCCCTACTGGTAGGTAACTAAAATGAGACGTATATATGTCCCTAAATGTGTAGGGTACATCTCAACCTACACTGGATATGTAGTTCTAGAACTGAGGGATTTCTTCTAGGGATCTCAGTCCTATCTAGCGGGTGAGGCCCCATCCCTAGGCTCGCTCGATGCTGAATCCTACTCCTATCTGAAAGACACTGAACTGATTAACTGAGCTGAACTGATACTAGTGGTATTGTTTAGCGGAGCTAAACTAAACTGAATTTACTGAGTTCCATTGACTGACGAAATGTACAGAGTTTTGAGGACTAACTGATAATATTAAAGTTACTGAGATTGACTGGGAATACTGAGGTTATTGAGATTACTGAGTACTGAGATCACTGAGATTACTGAACTACTGAGATTACTAAGATTTCTAAGATTTTTGGGTTTTACTGAGTCACATGACTAACTAAGTTCTATGGATCATAGCTTGACTGAGAGTATCGTGAAAACATGACATGGCTCTAGGCACATAGCTAAATTGTCGGGTACAAGTACCCCCAGGACTCGATGGAAAGAAACTGACATAGCATGACTTACGTGAACGCATGACCAACAACACAATTCATAATTCATATATTGAAGCACTTCATCAAACATGTGATATACATAAACTTGTACAAACATGGGGATTTCATAATATCATGCTAGTTGGGCACTTTTCCTTCATATCAACATTTAATCAAACACATGATAGGCATAATATATGTAGACACCATTATACAACAATTACACATCATGATTCAACTTCTAATTTCATTATCCTAGGGTTTAATCATAGTTTCACAAGAATATAAATCTATACAAATCAATTCCACATAACATTAATCACCCAACATGGATTTGAATTCAATTGATCACTCTCAACATAAACAAAATAAGCCCAACATGAAGTTCATAAAGAAAATCTAAAATCTTAACTTTAGAAAAGAGATTCTTGGGCTTCATAGATGAAAGGAGTCCATGAATGAACACTATGCATACCTTAGTTCATGATTTCGTAAAGAATAACGGTGAAACCTTCTTGAATTTGAATCCCCAATAGAAACACTAGCCCGTTCTTGAGAGAAATTTGAGAGAAACTAGTATATTTTGGGTGAAAAATGGCTAAATCACGTGTTATTGGGTTTAAATACGGGTAGGAAACTGACCCTTTTAACCCTTGAACGCGTTTCAGTAAAATTTTCCTGAACTGGGCCCCTGGCATGATGCGGTGCTATCACGCTGTCACTGGAATTTGACAATTGGGAAACTGAGGGATGGCGCGACGCGGAGGCATTGTGTTGCCCCTTCCTTCCTGACCTGGAACTTTGGCGCGACGCGAGGGAAATTGCGCTGAGACATTGGAAAAGGACAATTTCCATTTTAGCTTGTGGCGCGGCGTGCCACTGACCAATATGGCGCTGTTTTACAATGGGAACTTGAAATAGGCATAACTTCTTACCCGGTTATCGGATTTAAGCGAACCTTATATCGATGGAAAGCTTATTGAATATCTCACATGACAAAAAGCGAAAATCTTAAAAATTCTTCATGGAAAAATCATCATTCAATTTAGGAGATAATACTAGGCATTCTTGGGAGGAAATTAGCTAGGAAACTTCAGGGTATTACAAGCGAGTCACTGCCTTGGTTGCAGCGGTTTGAGAAACGGTCCGTCGAAAACTCGACAGTCCATCAACCTGTCTGTTGCACCTGGTCAGTTCCGACAACTCTCAGTAAAACGGCCATAACTTCTCACCCCGATACCAGATTTGGACAAAATTGGTATTGTTGGAAAGCTAATTCAATTATCTACACAATAGAAAGTCATTTTTAGGAAAATTCAATCAAGGTTAAAACATTAATCACTTGGAAAGTCCCTTCTTAATCTTTTTGGGCTGGAATTATACTCTACTTGACACGCTCTAAGGCTCAAACTATGAGGGAACTTTTGCGGGGTCTTACAAAATATCCCCCTTGGGAACATTCATCCTCGAATGTCTCTTGTTAGACCAAGAACACAGGAAAAACTGAGTACACATAGATGAAGCAATTTTCTAAACGGCTCAAAATCTTTCTAAACTCTTGAATACTTCAAAAACTACAAGGGTGGAATTATGGAAGAATTATGGAATTCGGAAACTGAGTACACATAGATGAACTTTAGATTTAGAAGGGTGGAATTATGGAAGAATAATACCTTCGGTAGGTCTGAACTCACGGAAAAGAGGTGCGGGTACTTGGCTCGCATGTCTACTTCTGCCTCCTAAGTAGTGCCCTCGATTGACTGGTTCTGCCACAAAACATTGACCAAGGGAACCTCTTTGTACCTCATTCTATGGATCTGGAAGTCTAGAATCTCAACAGGAATCTCATCGAATAAAAGACTATTCTGAATATCAGCACTCTCTGAATGATCCACTACAACAGAATCACGAATATGCTTTTTAAGCATGAAGACATGAAAAATAGGATGAACGGCTGATAGCTCTACTGGAAACTAAACTTCATAGGCTACTTTATCAACACGACTCAAGACTCTATAGGGTACCACATAATGGGGACTAAGCTTCCCCTTTTTACCAAACCTTTTCACCCCTTTCATGGGTGAAATCTTTAAGTACACCAAATCACCCACCTCAAACTCAAGATCCCTTCCCCTCACATTGACATATGAATTTTGATGACTCTGAGCTGTCTTTAACCTTTCTCTAATCAACTTAACTTTTTCCATAGCCTTGAACACTGAATCAGGCCCAATCACAGTAGCTTCACCCACTTCAAACCAACCTATGGGTGAACAACATCTTCTACCATTCAAAGCCTCAAATGGTGCTATCTCGATGCTAGCATGGTAACTATTGTTATAAGAAAACTCTATCAATGGAAAATGCTCATCCCAACTACCTTCAAAGTCAAAAGCACATGCCCTCAACATATCTTCTAGAGTCTGAATGGTCCTCTCAGCCTGACCATCTGTCTGTAGATGTAAAGCAGAACTTAAATGAACTTGGGAACCAAGACCCTCCTGAAATGCTCTCCAAAATTGAGAAGTAAATTGAGTACCCTTATCCGAAATGATAGACAAGGGAACTCCATGCAACTTTAAAAACTTTTGGATATACAACCTAGCATAATCCTCACCTATATACGATGTTTATATGGGAAAGAAATGCATAAACTTAGTCAGCCTGTCTACAATAACCCAAATAGAATCATGATGACGACGCGAAAGAGGTAAACCAGTCACGAAGTCCATATTCACCACTTCCAACTTTCAAGTGGGTATACCAAACTCTTGCATCACACCACCAGGTTTTTGGTGTTCTACCTTAACCTGTTGGCACATTGCACACTTTGCTACAAACTCAACTATATTCTTCTTCATACCACTCTACTAATAGATTTTCTGCAAGTCACGGTACATCTTGGTAGCGCCGGGATGGATAAAATACCTCACGCCATGCATTTCAGCCATAATCCTCTGCCTCAGATCATCACACGGAACACACAACCTACCCTAAAATCTCAACACGCCATCTCCCCCATGGGAGAAAACCTCAACCTTTTGGTCTTTAACTGACTTCTTCAGTCTGACCAAACTAGGATCTCTGTCTTGCTTATCCCTTACTTCCAAAACTAAAGAGGATTTCAAACTACTCTGCACCAAAGTACTTACCTCAGCTGAATTAAGCAACCTAACACCCAATCTAGACAGAAAATGCACATTACGAGCTAACTCTTTCTTACCTTCCTCTACATGAGCAACACTACCCATAGACAACCTTCTAAGGGCATCTGTCATTATACTAGCCTTGCCCGGGTGATACAACACACTCATATCATAGTCTTTTAACAACTCTAACCAACTTCTCTGCCTAAGATTCAACTCCCTCTGGGTAAACACATACTGTACGCTTTTATGATAATTAAACACATCAACATGGACACCATAAAGATAGTGTCTCTAGATTTTCAAAGCAAAGACCACAATAGCTAATTCAAGATCATGGGTTGGGTAGTTCTTTTCATGCGGCTTAAACTTTCTAAAGTTTTAGGCTATAACCTTACCTCTTTGCATCAACATACAACCCAAACTAACTCTAGAGGAATCATAGTACACCACAAAACCATCTTTACCATTAGGCAAAGTCAACACAGGGGCTGAAGTAAGTCGAGTCTTCAACTCCTGAAAACTTTTCTCACAGGAATCTGACCACTGAAACTTAACTTTCTTTTGGGTCAACCGGGTCATAGGAGACGCAATAGAAGAGAAACATTCAACAAAATGACGGTAGTATCCAGCTAGACCCAAGAAACTTCTAATGTCAGACAGGGAAATAGGTCTAGGTAAATTTCTTACAACTTCTATCTTTTGGGGATCAACTCTAATGCCTTCAGTTGAAATAATATGACCCAGAAAAGATACTGACCTTTGAAAAAATTCACACTTACTAAATCTGGTGAACAACTGGTGATCTCTAAGAGTTTGAAAGACAATTCTAAGGTGATCTGCATGGTCATTCTCTGTACGAGAGTATACAAGGATGTCATCTATGAAAATAATGACAAACATATCAAGATATTGCTTGAAGACTCCATTTATGAGGTCCATAAAGGTTGTTGGGGTATTGGTTAGCCCAAAAGACATGACTAGAAACTCAAAGTGACCATATCGGGTTTGGATGGTTGTCTTTGGAATATCACATTCCTTCACTTTAAGCTGATGATAGCTGGATCTAAGGTCTATCTTGGAGAAATAACTTGCACCTTGTAACTGATCAAATAGGTCATCAATTCTCGAAAGAGGATACTTATTTTTTACCGTGACCTTGTTAAGATGACGATAGTCAATGTACATATGAAAAGAACCATCTTTCTTTCGCACGAATAGAACAGGTGCGCCCTAGGAGAAACACTGGGCCTTATGAAACCTTTGTATAAAAGATCATTGAGTTTCTCTTTCAAGTCCTTAAGCTCTGCAGGTGCCATACAATAAGATGGGATAGAAATAGGCTGAGTATTGGAAAAAAGGTCAATCCGGAATTCTATCTCTCTATCGGGAGGTACCCCTGGGAGATCTTCCAAAAAAACATCAGGAAACTCATTACCAATGTTGACTGCCTTAATAGTTTGAGCCTCGGACTTAGTGTCTTTAACTCTAACTAGGTGATAGATGCAACCTTTGGATATTAACTTTTTGTCTTTTAGATAGGAAATAAAATGGATCTTGGGAGATACCGAACTCTCGAACAACTCAAGAACTAGTTCATCAGGGAACTGAAACTTGACCACACGGGTACGATAGTCTATAGATGTATAGCAAGAATGAAGCCAATCCATCCCTAGAATAAGGTCAAAATACACCATGTCTAACTCTATCAAATCAGCAAATATGACTATGAAGAATAGTAATAGGACAATTTTTGTACACTTGCTTAGCAACTACTGACTCCCCTACTGGTGTGGAAACTAGGAATGGCTCAAGAATATTTTTGGGACTCATTTCAAAATTCACAGTGACTAATAGGGTCACATAAGAGAAACTTGACCCGGTGTCCAACAATACATAAACATCAAAGCAAAAGACACGAAGCATACCAGTAACAACGTCAGGAGAGTCCTCCTGCTCCTGACAGGATGGTGAGGCACAAAATTTATTCTGGAACTGACCTCCAGCAGTGCTAGATGAAACACCCTGAATAGGGGAGGGACGAGGTACAAGAGATGGTGCACTAGTAGACTGTGCCTAAGGTCGGGCATCTCTGTTCCCCTGCCTAGTATGCGGACAATCTCTAAGTCTGTGGGCCATCTTTCCATAACCAAAAAAACCCCTCTGATCTTCTAAACACTGACCGAGATGATCTATACCACACTTAGCACAAGGAGGATAGCGTGGTTTATTACTTACACTGTTCTGTAACCTAGAAATAGAAGACCTGTTCCCTTGCTTCTGCCTGCCTCTAGGCGCAGGAGCACTAGCTGATGAAGGTTCTGGCATAGATGAACGACTATAGAACTATGGGAAGTTCTCTCCATGGGACCTATCCTGACTATACTCATGCTTCTCGGATCTAGTCCTCTTGTTACCAGACAACGCTCATTCTACACCTCTCATGTGAGAATGTCAGAGATCGTTGTCAATATATAACCCAACTAGGTTGGGGTTGAATCCCACGGGGAATATGGTGTGAACTTAAGTCATTTGCGATTTAATCAACTGATAGTTGGATGTTTCATGAAAAGGGGGTTTTGGAGATTAGCAAATAATTGTTGGTCACTTTAGTTTCAGTGTTTGTAATCAAGATTTTTTGGAAAACTAGAATTATGTTCACTATGGGTTTTGGTACTTAACAGATGCTAATAGTGATTCAAGATTCTCACTATAGGTAGGAACAACAGATTATCTTTATCAAAGTTATGCCTAAATGTCTCTCGACCTACTAAAGCATTTAATTACCTAATTCTCTCAAACTTAGGGAATTTATATTCACTGACCAGACTTCACCTAAGGTTAGTTAACCTTGTTACAGCGTCAATTATTAAACGGAAGGTTGGTAGCTTCCAAGTCACTGTCAATAATTCACTTCCTACTATAGTTGATTTCTTATCTTAAGAAAATCAAAGAAGGTGTTATCTATCGTTTGCAACCAATAGACAATAACTAAAACCTCGGAATTATCAAAGAGTCCAATTACCTTTAGAATCTTAAACACTTAGCAACTTACCGAGACCTAACCCATAGATCTCATAATTTAGGTTAAAGGTATTTAGCCACTCATAATGTAATAATCGATACACCAAGTTGAATTCATAATTTGAAGGATGAACTTACAGCAAGATGAATAACGATGAGTGTTTCTCAGATTAAATCAAAGTAGAAATACCAAAATATTGATGAGTTAATTGTTTTTTTCAAGCCAAGAAACTAAAGAGAAAATAACAAAATACGAGTGCTCCAAAATAGGTTTAGAATGTTGTGTACCAAACCAAGAAAACCCTAAATAATACTTTAAATAGTTCACCCTAATTTTGGAAACAAAATCACAGAGTTCAATAATTTCTTGGACAGGTGACGATGTTTTATGATGCCTTATCAGGAATTTGACGACTTGTCATAGATGTCGTCAGCTCCTCTTCACTTTTGACATTCGCTGCCTTATGCTGATGATGAATCCTGATGGCTAATCAAAACTGTGATGACATATCAGACAATGTCGTTACTTCTCCACCTCATCTCCCATGTTCTGTCTAAGGCTGATGGCGAATTTGATGGCTTATCACAAGGATGGCGCTTATCACATGTCGTCGTCACTTTTTCTAACTAAATCCCATTCTCTGTTTAAGGTTGACGATGAAGCTGATAACCTATCAGAGTGCTGACGACTTATCAGGAATGTCATTAGCCACACTTCTCTTCTATTTTCTTCAGATTTCAACTCTTTTACTTCCATCATTGTTAGTTCCCTTGACTTTTGACTTCCACTGCAAAATCAAAGATAAAACAATCAAAAACGACAAAAGTTGCTTATGACTTTACAATTATTCTCAGTTAAAAGCCTGAAATATTTTAGCATCTGCTCACACATCAATACCCTCAACTTAAAACAATTACTTGTTCTCAAGCAACTAAAACACAACCAAGAGAATACATAGTACATTCAGCATTCAACTATCCATATTATCTCAAAACATCTTCACCATCTCCAAGGTCAATCAATTTACAAATATCTGTGTATGTTATTGAAGAGCAACAACATGACACACTGGAATCAAGATATGGAATCAAATCAGCAACAACAACCATGCATGTATCAAGCTTATACTATCCAAACAAGTTAGCAACTAGCAACGTAACCAATGTGCCCTCACTACAAAGAAGTCACACTTTACTTATATCAGACAATACATATGTATCCATGGGGAGAATCACCAGACACTCACTCTCAGAATGAAGTTCTAATCAATGTATGCTGAATACCATGGGCTTGCCCTTATTTTCATTACTAAGACTTTCAGAAAGGTCATCTAGGATCACTATAGGTCTTCTCTTAGGCTTGCAATGTAGGCTAGGGGCTAGTATGATAGTCGATGATATTTAAAGTGACTAAGCCTCCTTGACACTACACTGTCTTTTGGGATTTCACTCATTAGCCTTTTTTTATTCTTCTTTTTTCTTGATCACACTTGTTCAGGATGGGTGTAGTTCTTTTCTATAATCATTTCTTTTTTTTCACAACTTTTCTTTTCTTGCTCTTTTCCACCGCACCCATCTTTTTATTCTTTTCTTTTACTCTACCTTTCTTCATACTCATTTTACATCATGCACCCCTATGATATCCAGCCTCAACTTAGGCCATTTGCCTAAGTCAAGGTGCATAGTTTCCAAAGAGGCCAGGGCCAAAACAGGTTCATTATGATATAAAAATGGAATGGTGATAGGTATCATAAAAAGAAATAGGCTATTCAGGCTCAAAATAGGGATCAAGGGATATTTTGCATACAGGAAAGGTCATTTAGGCTAAAGTGAGCTAATATCAAAATGGCCTATGATCCTTTCCTGATCCCTATCCTTCAACCTAGGTAAGACTAACCAGGAAAGTTATGAATCCAACATACAAAGGGAAATAAGTAAAATCTCACACGCACATGGGACACAATTATATCACAAGTTACTACTTATCCGGTTCACGCAATTGTTTAGAAATAGTTATCAAGTTACTAGAACTAATACCATATAAAGATGAAAAGTGGTCACAATTAGATGCAAATCACACAGTTAAAGAATTAGACTACTTGATAGGTGTTCACAAAATAACAAAATCGTCTTAACTGCCTCAAGTACTTGTATTTCTCCTAGTCAACTACAAAATATTACAACAACAACTCACCCTACACCCTCAACTTAAAATCAAAGAAAAACTGAACTAAGGGTTCGGGTATACCTGGAGTAGATCAAGCACGGGGATCATAGGTCCCTGACCCTACTGCTACATCCTTAGCTACCTTATCTCCATCGGGAGTCCACCTTCCCCCATTCAGACACATTTGGTCTAGAAGTTGTTGGAGGCCTACTATTTAAGGCACCCACGACTCTCGCTCATAGGGCCTCCTCCCATTTTTCATTGTCATCTAGTGACTTGATCATCGCCTTCTTCGTCTATTTTTTTCAGCCTTCTTTCTTGCCCTCTTCTTTGCTTTTCTTTATTCATCACTATCAGGCCTTTCTCTCTTACCCTTACCTTTCTTCTCACCCTTCTTCTTCTTTTTATTCATTGGTTCCCCCATGAGATCAAGCAATGGTATTTCACCTTCAGACTCATCAACAGCCATATCTGCCGACACCATAAGTTGGTATTGTTGTAATACCCCAATATCCGCCATCACCTTGTCCAGAGATGCTCTAAATTGTGCAAGGTCTGAGCCCTAAATTTCTATTACTTATGTATTAAAATGATTTTTTAATTCATCAATTCAATCGGGCAAGGCTCGGAAGGGCTCCAGTGCTACCTTAATCCTCTTGTCTACCGTAGAGGCAAATTGCTTGGCAAAAAGTTGAAGATGAGCCTCGCACCACATGGCTTGTTTTGCCACTCTCCTGAAATTCATAGGGTTAAAGGCAAAATCTGTGGTAGACACAGTAGCTAAAGGATTTGTTTTATTTTTAGTCACTGAATCTGCTATTACTGAGGAGGTCAGTGCTGCAGCCTCAGAATCCTACACCGCTACATTAGGTGCTGATCTAGTACCTATAACTGGTGGGTCTTTTTCAACCCCTGCTCCTCTATCAAGTGTCATTCTCGACTGATTTTCATCATATCAGATAGGATTGTGGGTCTTCTTGGCAAGAAGTTCTTTGTCTAACCCCACAACTTCAAGTACATGGGTTGCCTTATATAACCTTGTAATTAGACAAGGGAAAGGATATGTTGTATATTTTCATCTCCTTAGCAATGATCTCCCTGAATTTCAACTTGAGTTTAGCCACAAGATTTGTGACCAATATTGCTCTATCATCTCCAAGGATATTATCTCCCTCAGTAGACATCAAATGGGTGTGCACTACACCCCACCAGAACTTTGCCTCTTAATTCAGGGAAGCCTTAAAAATCCTCTTATTAGGGTTGGTCAGCCATTCAGGTTTTCCTTCAGCTATGAGGGTTGCTAACTAAGACCATTGATTCTCATGATGCTTTAACCGAGCATAGAAAGTAGGTGAATGGGCCTGATGAGTGAATCCAGGGCCATGAAAAAATCTGTTGATTGTCATTTTTGAGAGATTCACCATCATATCCCGTTCTGGAACTCTATCCAACAAGGGTTGACTACTGATTTCTCCCCTTTTTTCACATGTTTTCCAATCGAGCCTGATAGTTTGCATAGAACTCCCTAACTAGTGTAGGGAAAAATGAGCTTTCTCCTTTTGTGACCCATCCCAAGTCGTAGTCTCAGAATTTCTGCTCCACTTCAGGATATCTGTTCAGCCCGGTAGTGATGATATTCTTTTCTTCAAAGATTGGCCTTTTAATGGGCATTCATTTTGTTCTGCGAAGCCCATCATATAAGATTCTCTGTGCCTTAAGAATTTGCCACCTAGCACTGTCTCGAACCTCAGGGTTCTTGCATTTAACCATAGTTCCCCGAATTGGAGATTCTTCATCATCTTGTTGCTTAGCAGAAGGGGACTCAGATAATAGTCCCTCATATTCATATTGCTCCGAATCATGTTCCTCAGAATCAGGATGATCTGAATCATGCTCTTCAAATTCAGCATGTTCAGACTCTTATTGCTCAGAGGTCGTCTGCTCAGAAGCTATATGTTCAGATGTTGTTGGCTCAGTATCACTCTCTTCACTCTCCTCCACCTCAACTAGTGGAGGTGGTGAAGTTTTTTTTGGGATTTTCTTTTTCTTTTTCTTCCTGAGCAGTGGATCCTCCTCCTCATAATCTGAGCCCTCATTGAAGAGTCTCTGAGGTACACTTCCCTTGGTCTCTTTCTTTATAGATTTTCGGTTCTTTCCTTTAGGTGCCATTATAAGACCTGTAGCAAGATGAAAACCATTAGTTGACACTCTAGAGTATATACACAAACACATCAGTCATTGAAGTTCCACACCCCTTGAAAGGGTTTATTAATGCTTCAGGTCAAAGGTGTGATGACATGTATGATAAGTTGTAACAGTTGTGATAGCTTAGCATGAATGTCGTCAGCTCTAAACAGAACCCACAAATTTTATCAACTTCTGATGCTGTGTTTGATAAGCTGTCACAAATACAATAACTTATCAACTATGTCGTTGGCTAAGGACACAACCCCAACTCGACTTTAACTTGATTTTTAATCCAATTTCTTCTTAAAATCCCATCAATTCGCATTTTTAAGCTGAGCTTTAAGTCCTAAGCTTGCACAACAAACCCTAGTTCCCAATTTTCACACATTGGCAAGCTAAACTTGACTCAATATTTTTGGGAACCTTAGTTCATATCATTTTATTACTTACCAACTGAAGAGGAGAGTTAGGTTTTGAGCATAACTGATAAGTGCCTTCAACTTGGTTACATGAGTAAGAGGAAGTAGATGAAAGAAAAACTCTTGATTTGGTCTTCAACCCATACTCACAAGGAAGGAAGTTTTCTTTTGTTTTACTTGGAAATACTCTAGAAAGGGAAGTAAATAAACCAAATATGGAAGGAAATAAAACTTAAAGAAAAGAAAGGAAATACGCAGGAAGGTGGAAAGACAAAGTTGTGGGCCGGGTCAGATCTTTTTAATTTTCCCAAAATTTCAAGTACTCTTTTAGGCTTTTTGACGACAAAGGCTGACGGATTATCACACTTGTGATAGCCTATCACAAATGTCATCAGCCTCAACAGAACATGCCTCAGGTTTGATTTCTCTGACGATAAATCTGACGGATTATCACAATTATGATAGCCCGTCAAATATGTCGTCAGGAATACTTAGATGGATACATCGATTCCATCTTCTTTGAACTAGAACCTAACTACAAAAATAAAAACTTTGCTGGAACATAAAAATTTTAGGTTGCCTCCCAATAGAGCCTGATTTAATGTCGCAGCACGACTTGGTTAGCTTGACTACTCAGACTTCGTCAAGACAACCTGCTGATATCTTTTTACCATCTTCATAGAATACTTCCACGATTGAGAAAACACTTGTATCCTTTTGATGGGTCATGGATGAGTGTATTTTGAATCTTTCTTCTTTTTCATTGAGCCTGAACTTCAGCTCATTCATCTCCATGTACACTATAACTCTCCCAGTTGCAAGGAATGGTCTACCCAGGATGATGGGTACTTCGAAGTCCACCTCACAGTCTAGGACTACAAAATCAGCAGGCAGTATAAAGTCGTCCACCTTTACCAATACATCATATAATATGCCCACTAGCCGGTTTGCAGACCTATTCGCCATCACCAACCACATGTTTGTCGGGGTAGGATCCCCCAAACCCAGCTTCTTGTCCACATCAAGTGGCATTAGGTTTATACTGGCTCCCAAATCACATAGAGCTTTTGTAAAATTCAGGGACCCAATAGTGCATGGGATGGTAAATGCTTCCAAGTCTGCCTTTTTCAGCACTAAAGACCTTGTGGAGATAGCATCACAATAATGGAGACTGTCCTCCGTATCATGGCTAACCTTTCATTTCTTCATGACAAGGTCTTTCATAAACTTAGTATATCCTGGCATTTTCTCAAGTGCCTCCACCAAAGGTACATTTATTGTTAACTGCTTCAACATTGCCATGAATTTACTAAATTTTGTGTCCTCAACCGTCTTTTTCAATCTTTGAGAAAAGGGAGGTGGTGGTCTTGGGAGAGTTTTCACTACTACTTCCTTTTTATTCTTTTTCCCTTTTTCTAGAGCATCATCAGAACCATCCAGCTTCTCAGACTCCAATGGAACACCTTCTTCTGGTTCATTATCAAATACCTCATCAACTACATTTTTTCCCACAGAAGGGCCAGGTAATATCTTACCACTTCTAGTGCTAATATCTATACATGAGCCATCATTCTGCGGATTCAGAACTGTATTACTAGGTAATGTTCCACTTTTCCTATGATTCAGCATTGTCGAGAGTTAGCTCATTTGTTGTTCCAGTTTCTTAATCGAAGCGGAGTGTGAGTTTACCAACTGACTAATAGATGATAGATCGGTCTTCATGGTAGTCAATCCTGAGTTGGTAGCCTCCACTCTTTTTAACAATTTATCCATCATGTCCTCCATGGACATCTTTTTAGAAGTTGTTGTAGCGGCCTCATAATATCCAGGAGGGACATAGTACGCTCATATCATTTTTTCTCCTCTAATTTCCCTTCTCCCTATCTTTATAACCAGGCTTATCATAATAATTCTGACCTTGATTCCCTTAGATATTTCCTTAGAAACCCCTCTAATTATTAACATAGTTCGTCTCTTTTTCTGGATCAGCATCAACTCTATCTTGTGATCCCATAACTTTCACCTTCTCAGTCTTTCCTGATAGCAACTGCTTGGTTAGCAATTCTATCTGCTTTTTTAGGTGAGCCATGTCTTAGTCATGCTTCTCGTCTCTTCTGCATTGTTCCACAGTCATATGCATAGAAACAGTGGGGCTTGCTACCATAGAGTCTCTGGTATGCCATGCCCGACTCTGTTTGGTCATTCTCTCTAGCATTTCTGAAGTATCTGGGAATGTAAGATAAACAAATGAACCAACAGTAGCATTATCTACAATTGGTTTTGTTACAGAGTTAAGATCCCTATACAAAGTCTCCATCAAGTGTATATCCGTCATATTGTGGTTCGAACACTACATCAGCTTTATTTTGAATCTCTCCCAAGTTTCATGCAAGGCTTCAGTTGGGAGCTTTCTAAATTTACTGATTTGATCCCTCAATTGTACCCTCCTGGAAGGTGGAAAGAACCTTTCTAAGAAAGCTCCTTTCAACTACCTCCAGTTGGTTATAGAATCGGGTGTCAGCTCGTTAAGCCACAATGTTTCCTCCCCAGACAGAGACAATGGAAACAATCTCAACCGGATAACATTTTGACCCACTCCTGGGTTATCAAAAGATTTATAGATGGTGACAAAGTTCACCAGATACAAGTTCGGGTCATCGCCAGGAAGGACACTAAAAAACTCCTTCAGATTGAGGAGTTAAATCATAGTACTCGTAATGTTGAATTTTGCCCCAGGTGCCAACGGTGGAGGAATAATTTCACCCGTTGGACCTGCTCTATCCATTCCATCATCATCATCATTGAGATCATACTGGACCAGCTGGTAGTCTTGCCTTCCTCGGAATGGACGATTCCTGCTAGCATTACAATGTACTGGTGCAGCTACTGGCTCTGCACGCCTTGGGTTACCAGGGTTTAGAAACTCCTCGTCTCCCAAATCTTCATCCTCAGGATTTGGATGCCGTACTTGTTGACCGACATTCTGCACATTCACCTGAGCTCTAGCTAAGGCTGCTAACCTGTCAATCTCCCACTAGTTTTCTATTCTTCAAATTCATTGCGGTTCCAGATTAAATGGGAATAATGGTTCTCCATAGCTTCTGGTTCTTGGCATACACCACAAAATTCCTGCAAAAAACAAAAACAACAAATAAACATAAAACTAGGAAACTTGACTAACATTCAATTAGCACACACAGACTTTAATTTATAACTGTATTCCCCGGAAACAACGCCATTTTTGATAATGCTAAAACTACACCTCTCATGTGAGAATGTAAGCGATCGTTGTCAATATATAACCCAACTAGGTTGGGGTCAAATCCCATAGGGAATATGGTGTGAACTTAAGTCGTTTACGTTTTAATCAACTTATAGTTGGATGTTTCCTGAAATGGGGATTTTGGAGATTAGCAAATAATTGTTGGTCACTTTAGTTTCAGTGTTTGTAAGCAAGAGCTTATGGAAAACCAGAATTATGTTCACTATGGGTTTTGGTACTTAATAGATGCTAATAGTGATTCAAGATTCTCATGATAGGTAGGAACAACAGATTGTCTTTATTGAAGTTATGCCTAAATGTCTCTTGACCTACTTAAGCATTTAATTACCTAATCCTCTCGGACTTTGGGAATTTATATTCACTGACCAGACTTTACCTCAGGTTAATTAACCTTGTTACAGCGTTAATGATTAAACAGAAGGTTGGTAGCTTCCAAGTCCTTGTCAATAATTCACTTCCTACTATAGTTGATTTCTTATCTCAAGCAAATCAAAGCAGGTGCTATCTATCATTTGCAACCAATAGACAATAATTAAAACCTCAGAATTATCAAGGAGTCCTATTACCTTTAGAATCTTGAACACTTTGCAACTTACCAAGACCTAACCCATAGATCCCATAATTCGTGTTAAAGGGATTTAGCCACTCATAATGTAATAATCGATATAGCAAGTTGAATTCATAATTTGAAGGATGAACTTACAGCAAGATGAATAGAAACGAGTGTTTCTCAGATTAGATCAAAGTATAAATCCCAAAATATTGATGATAATCTCTTCAAAGTTAATTGTTTTTTTCAAGCCAAGAAACTAGAGAGAAAATAACAAAATACGTGTGTTCCAAAATAGGTTTAGAATGTCAAGTACCATCCCAAGAAAACCCTAAACAATACTTTAAATAGTTCACCCTAATTATGGAAACAAAATCATAGAGTTCACTAATTTCTCGGACAGGTGACGAAGTTTTGTGATGCCTTATTAGGAGTATGACAACTTATCACAGATGTCGTCAGATCCTCTTCACTTTTGACATTCGCTGCCTTAGTCTGACGGTGAATCCTGACGGCTTATCAAAACTGTGATGACGTATCAGACAATGTCGTCACTTCTCCACCTCAGCTCCCATGTTCTAAGGCTGATGGCGACTCTGAAGGCTTATCACAAGGCTGATGGCTTATCACATGTCGTCATCACTTCTTCCAACTGAATCCCATTCTCTGTTTAAGGCTAACGATGAAGACGATAACCTATCAGAGTGCTGACGACTTATCAGGAATGTCGTCAGCCACACTTCTCTTCTATTTTCTTCAAATTTCAACTCTTTTACTTCCATCATTGTTAGTTCTATTTTCTCTTGACTTCCACTGTAAAATCAAAGATAAAACAATAAAAGACAACAAAAGTTTCCTAAGACTATAATTATTCTTAGTTAAAAGCCTCAAATATGTTAGCATCTGCTTACATATCATTCCCCTTCACTCTATCTCTCTCCCTTATCTTATCCGTCTCTAACTTTTATGCATGAATTATCAACCTAGATAGATCCATATCCCTATTCAGCATCGCCGTCCTATACTCTTTTAGTACCAAACCAAAAACACCTGTCATGAACTTGCTCAAACTAGCTTGAGTGTAATAAATTAAATCAGGAGCATACTTGCCCAACTGGTTAAACTTTAAGTAGTACTCCTTAACAGTCATGGAGCCCTACCTACAGTTTATAAACTCCTCATTCTTCGCTTCCCTCATCTCAAGTGGAAAGAACTTTTCCAAGAATTCATCTTGGAACACCTGCCTAGTCATAGGAGCAACACCCTCACCTCTACCCCTTTTCCACGCTACCACCCAATGATAAGCAATATCCTTCAACCTGTATGATGCCAGCTCAACACTTTATTCCTCAGAAACATAATCACTTGGTTGATCTTTATCACCTTCTCAAGGTATAACTGTGGGTCCTCACCTACCTTAGACCCATAAAACTCTGGCGGATTCATCCGTATGAAATCACGAATCTCAGCAGCAGCTAAATCACCTCCTTGCTGATTTGCAACTGAGGCCTAGTTATCAGCCTGAACATTAGCGGTGACTACTTGGGATAACACCTGAAAGGACGCTCGAAACTCAGCATGAGACACTGTCTCATTCAAGGGATCAACAGGTTGGGGTTGATCATTATCGTTATCGAGGGCGTTTTCTCTTCGGGCTGGCATTTTATAAAATAGGAGAGCACAAATTATTAGATGAGAGGGACAACTGTAGGCATGATAGAATCTGAAAAAAAGAAACAACTTTTTTCTAAAACATCTCGTAGCCTCTTTCTCATAGATGTAGCGCGCTACACACCAATGATCAAGACTCTACTCAACGTAGCTTGTCAGACTCCCTAGGACTCCTTAAACCTTAGACTCTGATACCAAGTTTTTAACGCCCTAAAATCTCCTCCCGAAATGTCACACAGTGCTTAAGGCTACAAGTAGCCCCAAGCTAACCCTTTGATACTATTACTACATATAATAACTCAATTCGAGATGAAATAAACAAAACAATGGTACTGTCATATCAAATGATAGAAAATACGAAGAAAATAATCTGTTCAAACGACCACAAAACTGGAAATCTCGACATACTAACAATCTGATAACTAGTCTGACAAAGCGTCTACTACTCAAGTCTACTAGAGAGCCATTGGGACAAGTCCCAAACTTACTCAAACTAAATTGAAAGCAATAATATGTCTACTAATAATACTGAAATGTCTGAAGATAGGTCCTCGTACCATAAGGACCCACCACTGTAGAGATGTAGACAAAGGTATTCGGAAATCACTGACGAGGCAGGGACTGAGCACCTGAACCTACATTATAAGACAATGTAGCACATAGACGTATACGTGGATTAGCACTTGGCAATGTACTGAGTATATGGGGGTGTATTCATGTACATAAAACAATATCTATGCTCTTTCATCAAATCATGCATGCAAATATGAATGACTCATATAGCTTGAATATGTTGAATATAATAAGCTCATAAATCATGTAGAATGAAGCATGTAACACAAATCTCGTGAGTCATTATACTTTAGCTTTAAAATCTGAACTCTTCTCTTATTCTCATTACTCGTAGACTAAAGAAAGTTTTAAATAATATTTTCAAACTCATGCATATATCTCATTGAGAGTAAAACTTCTTTAATGCTCAAGAACTTAGAACTCTTTTAAACTCAAGACAGTTGGAACTCGAAATAGAAAACTACTTTCTTCTTGGGAAAATTTTACTTCAAGAAACCATTTTGAAAATCTTACTATTAGGGAAAATCACTTATTTCAAAGCTTTAGGGAAATTATTCTATCTCAAGGGAAAATACTTTAGGGAGGTTCTCTTAACCGACATAAACCATGTGAGCTACATGGAGTCCAACGTCTTTTCCTCCTAAGAAAGAAACCTCACGTTGGGAAGAGGCATCATACTCTTGCCAGGGAGTATAACCTCAACTCAGTGATCATTTATCTTTGCCTCGGTCCCATAAATCTCAATCCTATGGTGGCACGTAGTTCTAGGGTATGAAACCGTAGTAACTTACCCAACTCGGTGCTATAAAATACTCCTTTTAGTTAGATACCTCATGTCATGGAAATCCACTTTAAAATAATATCATGGTTCATAAGAACCCAATTATAAAATCTGTAGTCTCATTTGGTAAAGTGGATTTCAAAGCTACTATGACTATTAAGGTCAAAAATTTCTCAATGATCTCAAAATACTCAAATCATGGGTGCTTATAGCACAAAAGTTCATAAAAACTGAAATCTCAAGTAGGGTTTAATGACCCATAATCAAATCTCAAGTTAAGAATCATCAAAATGCATACTAGATATCATATGGACTCATAAATCATATAGAAATCTGGAATTTACAGCAATTTGTCTCAAAATCTCAACATACTCATGTACTTCAATCTCTAGAACATTGGCAAATCTCAAAATCTCATGCATAGTAACATTGGGTTTGAACCAACACTTCAAATTCATAGGAGAACTCATAAAATCATGTATCTTTGTAATTTAAAATAAGTTTTGGGCACAAGGATGAAAGAATTGTCCTTTTTCAAACCCCAAATACCTTAGATTGTGAAACTAGATGAACAAGCTTGCTTGAAACACTTCTTCTTACTCTTTGAGAGAGGGTGCTTGAAGCCTTGGACTTGGGGAACTCAAATCTCAACTAAATTTGTAGAATCTACGGTGAGTTCTTGAATTTCTTGGAGAAAGGTTTTGGGTTTGTTCTTGAGGAAGAAATCCTAGCCTTTGGATGGTTTGGGAGATAATGAAGTCATATGCTTCGTTTTAAATATATTTAAGTGTTAAAAGGGGAAAAGGTCCAAAAAGTCTTTTTAAAATGACTTAAAAAATAATGAACGGGATTTGTGATGGTTGGAGTAATGGTTCGTCGCTAGTCTGACGGTCCGTCGGATCGTCTGTCGCATGTTGGTCAGAAAAAGGCCACACTGCCTTAGTTGCAACGGTCCTAGCGACGGTCTGTCGCTATCCTGATGGTCTGTCTTCTTGGACGTCGCACTTGGGACAGAAGATGGAGTCACTACCTTAGTTGCGACGGTCCGTCGCAAACTTGACGGTCCGTCGCAAACTCGACGGTTCGTCGCAAACTCGACGGTTCGTCGCAAACTCGACGGTTCGTCACAAACTCGACGGTCCGTCAACCTGTCCGTCGCACAAGGACGGTTCCGACAACTCTCAATAAAATGGTCATAACTTCTCACCCCGATATCATATTTGGACAAAATTGGTATTGTTAGAAAGCTAATTCAATTATCTACACGATAGAAAGTCATTTTTAGGAAAATTCAATCAAGGTTAAAACACTAATCACTTGGGAAGTACCTTCTCAATCTTTTAAGGTCAAAATTATACTCCACTTGATACGCTCTAAGGCTCAGACGATGAGGGAACTTTTGCGGGGTCTTACAATATCTCCCCCTTGGGAATATTCTTCCTCGAATGGCGCTTGTTAGACCAAGAACATAGGAAAAACTGAGTACACATAGCTGAAGCAATTTGCTAAACGGATCAAAATCTTTCTAAACTCTTGAATACTTCGGAAATTGCAAGTACTCATGCAAGAATAGATATATAGATGAACTTTAGATTTAGAAGGGAGGAATTAAGGAAGAATAATATCTTTGGCTTGGTCTGAACTCGCGAAAAAGAGGTGCGGGTACTTGGCTCACATGTCTGCTTCTGCCTCCTAAGTAGGGCCCTAAACTGACTGGTTCCGCCACAAAACTTTGACCTAGGGAACCTCTTTGTTCCTCAGTCTATAGATCTAGAAGTCTAGAATCTCAACAGGAATCTCATCGAATGAAAGACTATTCTGAATATCAGCACTCTCTAAATAATCCACTACAACGGAATCAACAATATGCTTTTTAAGCATGGAAACATGAAAAATAGGATGAACGGCTGATAGCTCTGTTGCCAACTCAACTTCATAGGCTACCTTACCAACATGAATCAAGACTCTATAGGGGCCCACATAACGGGGACTAAGCTTTCCTTTTTTACCAAACCTCTTTACCCCTTTCATGGGTGAAACCTTTAAGTACACCAAATCACCCACCTCAAACTCAAGATCCCTTTTCCTCACATCGACATATGAATTTTGATGACTCTGAGCTGTCTTTAACCTTTCTCTAATCAACTTAACTTTTTTCATAGCCTCGAACACTGCTTCAAGCCTAATAACAGCAGCTTCACCCACTTCAAACCAACCTATGGGTGATCTATATCTTCTACCATACAAAGCCTCAAATAGTGCCATCTCGATGCTAGCATGGTAACTATTGTTATAAGCAAACTCAATCAATGGCTAATGCTCATCCCAACTACCTTTGAATTCAAGAGCACATGCCCTGAACATATCTTCTAGAGTCTGAATGGTCCTCTCAGCCTGACCATCTGTATGCGGATAAAAAGTGAAACTCAAATGAACTTGGGTACCAATACCCAGCTAAAATGCTCTCCGAAACTGAGAAGTAAATTGAGTACCCCTATCTCTAATGATAGACAAGAAAACTCCATGCAACTTGACAAACTCTCGGATATACAACCTAACATAATCCTCTGTTTTATACGATGTATGCATGGGCAAGAAATGCGCGAACTTAGTTATCCTGTCTATAACAACCCAAATAGAATCATGACCATATTTACCTCTTCCCACTTTCAAGTGGGTATACCGAAAACTTGCATCACACCACCAGGTCTTTGGTGTTCTACCTTAACCTTTTGGCATGTTTCACACTTTACTACAAACTCAGCTATATTCTTCTTTATACCACTCCACTAATAGATTTCCCGCACGTTGCGGTACATTTTGGTAGCGTCGGGATGGATAGAATACCGCGTACCATGCGTTTCATCCATAATCCTTTGCCTCAGATTGTCAACACACAGAACACACAACCTACCCTGCAATCTCAACACGCTATCTCTCCCTTGTGAGAAAACCTCTACCTTTTGGTCCTTAACTGACTTCTTCAGTCTAACCAAACTAGGATCTCTGTCTTGCTTCTCCTTCACTTTCGAAACTAAAGAGGATTAGGAACTGCTCTGCACCAAAGCACTTCCCTCAGCTAAATCAAGCAACCTAACACCCAATCTAGCCAGACAATGCATATCAGGAGCTACTTCTTTCTTACCTTCCTTTACATGCCATTAGACTCTCAATTCGTGGGAAACATCAAAATATTGCTATTAATAATAATGGGTGAAAAACCCGAATTCAAATTCATGTAAAATCTCATAGATTGCAGAAACTCATAGTTTAAATAAGCCTTTGGGCACAATGATGAAAGGATTACCCTTGTTCAAAACCCCACATACCTTGGATTATGAAATTGGATGAACAAGCTTACTCTAAACTCTTCTTATTACTCTTGAGAGAGGGTTCTTGCAACCCTTGAACTTGGGGAACTCAAATCTCAACTTACTTTATAGAATCCATGGTGAGTTCTTGGATTTCTTGGAGAAGGGTTTTAGATTTGATCATGAGGGAGAAACCCTAGCCTTTAGATGTTTTGGGAGATAATGAGGCTATCAAGTTCATTTGGAATATATATTTGAGGGTTAAAAGGGAAAATACCCAAAAAAAACCTTGTTAAAACATGTTAAAAACACTAAACAGGGGTCTGCGATGGTCAGAGCGACGGTCCATCGCAAGTCTGACAGTCCGTCGGGTCGTCCTTCGTACGATGACCAGAAAAAGGACATACTGCCTCGATGCGATGTTCAGATCGATGGTCCGTTGCAGGTTAGACGGTCCATCGGATTGTCCATCACTCTATGGCCTAGATGAGACCACACTGCCTTAGTGGCGACGTTCTCAGCGACGATCCGTCGCAGCCTTGACGGTCCGTCATCCTGGACGTCACACTTAGGCCAGGAAAGTGAGTTTCTACCTTGGTCACGATGGTCCGAGAGATGACCCATATCAGACTCGATGGTCTATCGGATCGTCCATCGCACCTAGGCGGTTCTGACAACTCTCTGTAAAATGGCCATAACTTCTCACACTGATGTCGGATTTGGACGAAATTGGTATCGTTGGAAAGCTAATTCAATTCTCTACATGATAAAAAGTCAAATTTAAGAAAATTCTATATGGTTTAAACACTAATAACTTGGGAAGTTACTTCTCAATCTTTTAGGGCCATAATTATACTTCACTTGACATGCTCTAAAGCTCGGACTATGAGGGAACTTTGCGGGGTCTTACAATATCTCCCCCTTGGAAACATTCATACTTGAATGTTGCTAGTTAGACTAGGAACACAGGAAATATAGAGTACATATAGATGAATCTTTCTAAACTCTCGAATACTTCATAAATTGCAAGAACTCATGCAAGAATAGATACATAGCTGCACTCTAGATTAGAAGGGCTGAATTAAGAAAGAATAATACCTTCAGATTGACATGAACTCGCGGAAAAGAGGTGCGGGTACTTGACTCGCATGTCTTCTTATGACTCCCAAGTAGCACCCTCAATGGACTGGTTCTTCCACAAAACTTTGACCAAGGGAACTTATTTGTTCCTTAGTCTACGAATCTGAAAATATAGGTTCTCAACAAGAATCTCATCGAAGGAAAGACCATTCTGAATATCAGCACTCTCTGAGGGATCTACTAAAACGGAATCACCAATATGCTTTTTAAGCATGGAGACATGAAAAATAGGATGAACAGCTGACAACTCCGCAGGCAACTCAACCTCATAGGCTACTTTACCAACACGGCTCAAAACTCTATACGGGCCAACATAACAGGGACTAAGCTTTCCCTTTTTACCAAACCTCTTCACCCCTATCATGGGTGAAATCTTCAAGTATACTAAATCACCCACTTCAAACTCAAGATCTCTTCTCCTCACATCGTCATATGACTTTTGACGACTCTGAGTGGTCTTCAACCTCTCTCTAATCAACTTAACTTTCTCCATAGCCTCGAATACTACATCAGGCCCAATAACGGCATCTTCACCAACTTCAAACCAACCTATGGGTGATCTACATCTTCTACCATACAAGGTCTCAAATGGTGCCATCCCGATGCTAGCATGGTATCTATTATTATAAGCAAACTCTATCAATGACAAATACATACCCCAACTACCTTTGAAATCAAGAGCACATGCCCGCAACATATCCTCTAGGGTATGAATGGTCCTCTCAGACTGACCATCTATCTGTTGGTGAAAAGCAAAACTCAAAAGAACTTGGGTACCAAGACCCTGCTAAAACGCCCCCCAAAACTGAGAAGTAAATTGAGTGCCCCTATCTGAAATGATGGACTAGGAAACTCTATGCAGCATAACTAACTCCCGAATATACAATCTAGCATAATTCTCAGCTATATATGATGTATGCACGGGCAAGAAATGGGCAGACTTAGTCAGCCTATCCATAATAACCCAAATCGAATTATGATGACGACGCGAAAGAGGCCACCCGATCACGAAGTCCATATTCACCACCTGTCACTTCCAAGTGGGTATACCAAACTCTTGCATCACACCACCAGGACTTTGGTGCTCTACCTTAACCTGTTGGCACGTTGCAAACTTTTCTACAAATTTGGCTATTTCCTTCTTCATACTATTCCACTAATATATTTCCCACAAGTCGCGGTACATCTTGGTAGTGCCGGGATGAATAGAATACCGCGCGCCATGTGCTTTAGTCATAATCCTCTACCTCAGATCATCAACACTCGGAACACATAATATACCTTGCAATCTCAACACACCATCTCCCCTTTGGGAGAAAACCTCTACCTTTTGGTCCTTAACTGTCTCCTTCAGTCTGACCAAACTAGGATCTCTATCTTGCTTCTCCTTCACTTTCGAAACTAAAGAGGATTTGGAACTACTTTGCACCAAAGTACTTCTTTCAACTGAATCAAGCAACCTAACACCCAATCTAGACAAATAATGCACATCACGAGCTAACTCTTTCTTACCTTCCTCTACATGGGCTACACTACCCATAGACAACTTGCTAAGGGTATCTGCCACTACATTGGCCTTGCCCGGGTGATACAACACACTCATATCATATACTTTCAATAACTCCAACCACCTCTTCTGCCTAAGATTCAACTCTTTCTGAGTAAACACATACTGTAGGCTCTTATGATTAGTAAACACATCAATATGGACACCATAAAGATAATGTCTCCAGATTTTCAAAGCAAAGACCATAGCAGCTAACTCAAGATCATGGGTTGGGTAATTCATCTCATGTGGTTTTAACTGTCTAGAGGCGTAGGCTATAACCTTACCTCTTTGCATCAACACACAATTCAAACCAATTCTAGAGGCATCACAATACACCACAAAACCATTTGTGCCATCAGGAAAAGTCAGCATAGGGGCTGAAGTAAGTCTAGTCTTCAATTCCTGAAAACTCTTCTCACAGGAATCTGACCACTGGAACTTAACTTTTTTTTAGGTCAACCGGGTCATGGGAGACACAATAAAATAGAAACCTTCAATAAAATGGTGGTAGTAGCCTGCTAGAGCTAAGAAACTCCTAATGTCAGATGGGGAGATAGGTCTAGGCCAATTTTTCAAAGCTTCTGTCTTTTGGGGATCAACTCTAATACCTTCGGCTGAAATGATATGACCCAGAAAGGCTATAGACCTTAGCAAAAATTCACACTTACTAAATTTGGTGAACAATTGGTGATAGCTGAGGGTTTGCAAGACAATTCTAAGATGATTTGCATGGTCATTCTCATTACGGGAGTACACAAGGATATCATTTATGAAAATGATGACAAAATAATGAGATATTTCTTGAACACTCAATTCATGAGGTCCATGAAGGTGGCTGGGGCATTGGTTATCCCAAATGACATAACTAGAAACTCAAAGTGACCATAGCGGGTTCGAAAAGCTATCTTTGGAATATCATATTCCCTGACTTTAAGCTGGTGATAGCCGGATCTAAGGTCTATCTTGAAGAAATAACTTGCACCTTGCAATTGATCAAACAGGTCATTAATTCTCGGAATAGGATACTTGTTATTGACGATGACCTTGTTAAGATGACGATAGTCAATGCACATACGCAAAGAACCATCTTTCTTTCGCACGAATAAGACAGATGCACCCCGAGAAGAAATAATGGGCCTAATGAAACCTTTGTCTAAAAGATCTTTGAATTTCTCTTTCAACTCCTTAAGATCTGCAGGTGCCATACGGTATGGAAGAATAGAAATAGGTCGAGTATCAGGAAGAAGGTCAATCCTGAATTCTATCTCTCTATCGGGAGGTACCTCTGGGAGATCTTCTGGAAAAACATTTGGAAACTCATTAACAATTTCGACTGACTGAATAGTTGGAGCCTCAAATTTAGTTTCTTTGACTCTAACTAGGTGATAGATGCAACTCTTAAATATTAGCTTTCAGGCTTTGAGATAGGAGATAAAATAACTCTTGGGAGATACCGAACTCCCAGACCACTCAAACACTGGTTCATCAGGAAACTAAAACTTGACCACACGGGTATGACAATCTACAAATGCATAACAAGAATAAAGCCAATCGATACCCAGAATAAGGTCAAAATCCACCATGTTTAACTCTATCTAATTCGCAAGTATGACCCTATGAAGAACAGTAACAGGACAATCTTTGTACACTTGTTTAGCAACAACTGACTCCCCTACTAGTGTAGAAACTAGGAAGGGCTAAGAAATCTTTTCTGGACTCATTTTGAAATTCACAACTACAAGTGGGGTCACATAAGAGAGACTTGACCCGGGGTCCAATAACACATACACATAAAAAAAAGATGTGGAGCATGCCAGTAACATCATCGGGAGAGTCCTCTTGCTCATGACGGAATGGTAAGGCATAGAATCTGTTCTAGCGCTGACCGCCAGTAATGCTAGATGAAGCACCCTGGCAGGGCCAGGACGGGGTACAGGAGTTGGTACACTAGCAGCCTGTGCCTGAGGTCGGGCATCTCTGTTCCTCTATCTAGTATGAGGATAATATCTAAGTCTGTGGCCCTGCTTGCCATATCCAAAACAACCCCTCAGATCTATGAAAAATTCACCAGGATGATCCCTACCACACTTAGCACAAGGAGAATAACGGGGCCTGTTGCCAATATTGTTCTATGACCTAGACATAAAAGAACTTCCCCCTTGCTCCTGCCTGCTTCTAGGAGCGGGAGAACTAGATGATGAAGGCACTAGGATAGATGGACATATCGGAAATTGAGGGCAGTTCCTTCCATGGAACCTAGGCTGGCTAAACTCATGTTGCTCAGATCTAGCTCTCTTGTTAACCCTCACTTTCTCTCTCTCTCTCTAATCTTATCTGCCTCTATCTGCGGGGCATATATCATTAACATAGCTAGATCCATATCCCTATGCAGCATCACAGTCCTACACTCCTTCAGTACCAAACCTGAAACGCTTGTCACGAACTTGCTCGTACTAGCCCGAGTGTTAGAAATCAAATCAGGAGCATACTTGGCCAACTGATTAAACATCAAGTAGTACTCCTTAACAGTCATGGAGCCCTACCTCAAGTTCATAAACTTCTCAATATTTTCCTCCCTTATCTCAAGTGGAAAGAACTTGTCAAAGAATGAATCTTGGAACACCTGCCAAGTCATAAGAGCGGCATTCTCGCCTCTACCCTTCCTCTACAATACAACCCAGTCATAAGAAATGTCCTTCATCCTGTAGGACACCAACTCAACACTTTATTCCTCAGAAATATGCATCACCTGCGTGATCTTCCTCACCTCTTCAAGGTACAACTATGGGTCCTCATCTGCCTTAGACCCATAAAACTCTGGTAGATTCATTCTCATGAAATCACAGATTCTAGCCGCGACTACATCACCTCCCTGCTAATTAGCAACTGTGGCCTGGTTATTAGCCTAAACATTAACGGTGACTACTTGGGCTAACGCCTAAAAGGCCGCCCAAAACTCAGCATGAGATATCATCTCATTCAAAGGATCAACAGATGGGGGTTGCTCATCATCATTTCTGCAGACATTCTCTCTTCAGGGTGGCATTTTTTGAAAATAGATGAGCATAAATTATTAAATAAGAGGGATAACTATAGTCATGATAGAATCTGAAAGAAGAAATAACTTTTTCCCAAAATGTTTCGTAGCCTCTTGCTCATAGATGTGGGGCGCTATACAGCGATGATCAAGACTCTACTCAACACAGCTTGTCAAACTCCCTAGGACTCCTTAAAAATCTTAGGCTTTGATACCAAGTTTGTAATGACCCGAAAATGCCTCCCGGGACATCACACGGTGCTTAAGGTTACAAGTAGCCCTAAGCTAACCCTTTGAGCCCGTTTCTACTAATACTACTCATTTTAAGAAAAAATAATTCAAACACTAGCATAGTCATATCATATGAAAGGAAGTACGAAGTCCAAACAACCACAATACTGGAAACCCCAACAAAACCACAATCTTATAACTAGTCTGACAAAGCCTCTACTAATCCATGAACTAGAGAGCCATTGGGACAGGTCCCCAACTGACTCAAAATGAACTGAAAGTAATAACATAGTCTCTCAAATACTGGAATGACTAATGGTAGGTCCTCGAACCATGAGGACTCACCATTGTAAGGATGTAGATAGAGGTACTCGAAAGTCACTAACGAGGCTAGGATTGATCACCTGAACCTACATTATAAGACAATGTAGCACATAGACGTATATGTGGATCAACACTTGGGAATGTACTGAGTATGTGGGGGTGCATGCATTTATATAAAACAACATCAATACTATTTAATCAAATCATGCATGTAATAAGTAATGACTCACATGGCTTGAATAAGTATAAAATGCAAAGCTTATGAATCATGTAAAATGGAACATGTAACACAATCTCGTGAGTCATTATACTTTTATCTTTGAAATTTGTACTCTTCTCTTATTATCATTACTCAAGGCTAAAGGAAACTTTAAGCAATACTTTCAACTCATGCATATGTCTCATGGAGAGTAAAACTTCTTTAATGCTCAAGAACTCATAACTCTTTTGAACTCAAGTACTTGGAATTCGAAATCATATAACTTTGGAACATACTTGAGGGCATTTCATTCATGTTAGGAAAATATCTCATTTCAAGATTTAGGGAAAAATACTCATATCAAGGGAAAGTATTTTAGTTTTAAAGGAAAATATCTTATCTTAATGGAAAATACTTTATTTTAGGGAGTTTCTCTTAACCGACATAAACCATACGAGCTACATGGATCCAACATTTTGTCCTCCTAAGGAAGAGACCTTATGTTGGGAAGAGACGTCATACTCTTACCAGGGAGTATAACCTAGGTCCAGTGATCACTAAACAAACTCGGTCTCAGGCCCAATATCAACTCGGGCTTAGGCCCAATGATAATCATAAACTCAGCCTCAGGCCCAACCTACATTGGCACGTAGTTTTGGGGTAAGAAACCATAGTAACTTACCCGCTCGTTGCTAAATACTACTCCCTTTAGTTTATCTCACTCATCTCATAAAAATTCACTTTAAAATAATTTCATGGTTCAATAAGAACCCAATAATCAAATCTGTAATCTCATGTAGTATAGTGGATTTCAAAAATCAATGACCATTAGGTCAAAACATTTTTCAACAATCTCAGAATACTCAAATCATGGGTGCTTATAGCATAAGAGTTCATAAATTTGCAAATGTCAAGTAGGTCTCAATAACCCATAATTCATTCTCAAGTTAAAACTCATCAAAAGCATAATAGATAGCATATAGATTCATAACTCATGTAGAAATCTGGAAATTTCAGCAATTTGTCTCAAAATCTCAACATACTCATATACTTTAATATCTCAAACATTTTAAATATTAACTTCTCAAGGATTAAAATCATAGGGTATAGACCTAGCTTCAATTTCTCAAGAAAACATGTGAAAATCATGCCATTAGACTCTCAATTCATGGAAAACATCAAAATATTGCAATCAATAATAATGGGTGAAAAACCCTAATTCAAATTCATGTAAAATCTCATAGATTAAAGAAAATCATAGTTTAAATAAGCCTTTGGGAAAGAGGATGAAAGGATTACCCTTGTTAAAAACCCCACATACCTTAGACTATGAAACTGGATGAACAAACTTGTTCTAAACTCTTCACAAGCTTACTCTAAACTCTTTTTCTTACTCTTGAGAGAGGGTTCTTGAAACCCTTGAAATTGGGGAACTCAAATCTCAAGTAAATTTGTAGAATCCATGGTGAGTTTTTGATTTCTTAGAGAAGGGTTTTAGATTTGATCTTGAGGGATAAACCCTAGCCTTTGGATGTTTTGGAAGATAATGAGGCTCTCAAGTTTGTTTGGAATATATATGAGGGTTAAAAGGGAAAAGACCAAAAAGCCCCTTGTTAAAATGAGTTAAAAACACTGAACGAGGGTCTGTGACAGTCGGAGCGATGGTCCGTCACAAGTCTGACGGTCCGTCGGGTCGTTCGTCGCACGATGACCAGAAAAAGGACATACTACCTCGATTGATGGTCCATTGCAGGTTCGACGGTCCGTCTAATCATCCATCGCTTGATGTCCAAGATGATACCACACTTCCTTAGTGGCGACGGACTCAGTGACGGTCTATCACAGCCTTGACGGTCCATCGTCCTGGCCATCACACTTGGGCTAGGAAAGGGAGTTTCTGCCTTGGTCGCAATGGTCCAAGAGATTCTCCATTGCAAACTCGATAGTCCATCGAATCATTCATCGCACCTGGGCAGTTCCGACAACTCTTAGTAAAATGGCCATCACTTCTCACCCCGATACCAGATTTGGACAAAATTGGTATCATTGGAAAGATAATTCAATTCTCTACATGAAAAAAGTCAAATTTAAGAAAATTCTATATTTTTGAAACACCAATCACTTGGGAAGTCACTGCTCAATCTTTTATGTCCATAATTACACTTCACTTGACACGCTCTAAGGCTCGGACTACGAGGGAACTTTTTGGGGTCTTATACGGAGCTTTATGAAACCTTTGTCTAAAAGATCTTTGAGTTAATCTTTAAACTCCTTAAGCTCTACAGGTTCCATATGATAAAGGCGGGATAAAAATAGACTGAGTGTCGAGAAAAAGGTCAATCCCGAATTCTATCTCTCTATCGAGAGGTACCCCAGGGGGATCTTTCCAAAAAAATCAGGAAACTTATTAACAATGTTGACTGCCTGAATAGTTGGAGCCTCAAACTTAGTGTCTTTAACTCTAACTAGGTGATAGATGCAACCTTTGGATATTAGCTTTTTGGCTTTGAGATAGGAAATAAAATGGTTGTTGGGAGATACCGAACTCCCGGACCACTCAAGAACTGGTTCATCAGGGAAGTGAAACTTGACCACAAGGGTACAACAGTCTATAGATGTATAGCAAGAATGAAGCCAATCCATACCCAGAATAAGGTCAAAATCCACCTTGTCTAACTCTATCAAATCAGCAAATATGACTCTATGAAGAATAGTAACAGGACAATTTCTGTACACTTTCTTAGCAACCACTGACTTCCCTACTGGTATGGAAACTAGGAAAGGCTCAGGAATCTTTTCGGTACTCATTTCAAAATTCACAGTGACTAATGGAGTCACATAAGAGAAACTTGATCGGGGGTCCAACAACACATAAACATCAAAGAAAAAGACACGGACCTTACCAGTAACAACGTCGGGAGATTCCTCCTTCTCCTGACAGGATGGTAAGTCATAAAATCTGTTCTGGCACTGACCGCCAAAAGTGCTAGATGAAGCGCCCTAAACAGGAGAGGTACAAGGTACAGGAGCTGGTGCACTAGTAGTCTGTGCCTGAGGTCGGGTATCTCTATTCCCTACCTAGCATGTGGACAATCTCTAAGTCTGTGGCCCAGCTTGCCACAACCAAAAAAACTCCTCTAATCCGATAAACACTCATCGAGATTATCTCTACCATACTTAGCACAATAAGAATAGCAGGGTCTATTACTTACACTATTCTACGACCTAGACATAGAAGACCTGTTACCTTACTCCTACCTGCCTCTAGGCATATGAGCACTAGCTGATGAAGGTGCTGGCATAGACAAATGACTCTGGAACTGTGGATGGTTCCCTCCATGGGACCTAGCCTGACTATACTCATGCTGCTTGGATATAGTCATCTTGTTACCCCTCACTCTATATCTCACTCTTATCTTATCCACCTCATATAATCTATGCATGGATCATCAACCTAGCTAGTTCCATATCTCTATTTGGCATCGCCGTCCTACACTCTTTTAGTACTAAACCAATAACACCTATCACGAATTTGCTCATACTATCTCGAGTGTTAGAAATCAAATCAGGAGCATACTTGTCCAACTGGTTGAACTTCAGGCAGTACTCCTTAACAGTCATGGAGCCCTACCTTAAGTTCATAAACTCATTAATCTTTGCTTCCCTCATCTCAAGCGGAAATAATCATCAATCTTTGCTTCCCTCATATCAAGCGGAAAGAACTTGTCCAAGAATTCATCTTGGAACACCTGCCAAGTCATAGGATCAACACCCTCACCTCTACCATTCTTCCACGCTACCACCCAATCATAAGCAATATCCTTTAACTTGTATGATGCCAGCTCAACACTTTCTTCCTCAGAAACATACATCACTTAGTTGATCTTTCTCACCTCCTCAAGGTATAACTGGGGTTGCTCATTATCATTTCTGCGGGCGTTCTCTATTTGGGGTGGCATTTTTTGAAATAGGAGAGCATGAATTATTAGATGAGAGGGTAGGCACGATAGAATCTAAAAGAAAGAAACAACTTTTTCCTAAAATGTCTCGTAGCCTCTTGATCATAGATATGGTGTTCTACACACCGATGATCAAAACTCTACTCAACGCGGCTTGTCAGACTCCCTAGGACTCCTTAAAACTTAGGCTATGATACCAAGTTTGTAACGCCCTGAAATCTCCTCCCAAAATGTCACACAGTGTTTAAGGCTACAAGTAGCCCCAAGCTAACCCTTTAAGCCTATTACTATATATAATAACTCAATTCGAGATAAAATAAACAAAACACTGGTACTGTCATATCAAATGATAGGAAATAAGAAGAAAATACTCGGTCTAAACGACCGTGAAATTGGAAATCTCAACATACTAAAAATCTGATAACTAGTTTGACAAAGAATCTACTAATCAAGTCTACTAGAGAGCCATCGGGACAGGTCCCCAACTGACTCAAACTGAACTGAAAGTAATAATATGTCTACTAACAATACTGAAACGTCTGAAGATAGGTCCTCAAACCATGAGGACTCACCACTGTAGAGATGTAGAAAAAGGTATTCGTAAATCACTGATGAGGCTGGGACTGAGCACCTGAACCTACATTATAAGACAATGTAGCACAAAGATGTATATGTGGATCAACACTTGGGAATGTACTGAGTATATGAGGGTGTATGCATGTACATAAAACAATATCCATGCTCTTTAATCTAATTATGTATAAAAATATGAATGACTCGCATAGCTTGAATAAGTCTAATATAATAAGCTCGTAAATCATGTAGAATAAAGCATGTAACACAAATCTCATAAGTCATTATACTTTAGCTTTAAAATCTGAACTCTTCCCTTATTCTCATTACTCGTAGACTAAAGAAAGATTTAATCAATACTTTCAAACTCCTGCATATATCAATTGTAGGGGGTGTGGATTAGGCGCGGTAACTTTACTAGATAATAAATAGTTATTAGGTAAATATTATCGATTGAAATATTTTTCATTTTTATCTTCTTGACTTAAGATGTTTTATTAATTCATATTCTAAATTAGATATTATCGTAATTAAATTATCTAGTGTTCTAGGATCCTCGTTAGTACTATGTAATCTTTTGTATTCTTGGTATAAACTATATAGTTGGGTTTCGATTTCTTCTAATGATTTATTGTTTTCGTAAGATGTATCCATTAATTTATGTAATTGTTAAATGCTTTGTAGTAATATTCATTAACTGTTTTTCTTCGTTCTTGTATTTTTTATTTTCATATATTTTATTAATATATTCAATTTTACTGATATTCATATTTTGGGGGGTGATTAAATGGTAGTTGATTAAATGCTTTGCTATAATATTCTTTAGCTTTATCTCTTAGTTTTTGTAAGTCTTCTATATTATTTTTAAGATATTCTAAATATTCTATATCTTTTGTTTTAAAATATTCAATTAAATTCATTTTTATAAGGTTTTCTGTTAATCTTATTTCATCCATTTCTCGTTCCCAGTATTTTAGATATTCGTAGTTTATCATTTTATTCTTCTAAAGTAAATGTATAATAATCTATTCTACTTGTACTATATTTAATATCTTGTTTGAGGTTATTAATACTACTAACTATTTTTTCTTGTTCTCTTCTTAATGAATTTTTTAAACTATCTAAACTTTTATCTTTGCTTTTTTCTAAATTTTTCAAGGTTTCGTCTATCCATTTTAATTTTTCTATTAGATTTTCCATTATTTCTCTAATTTGTTTTCTATAATTAATTCTTTATGTAGGTCTTCTTGGTTTTCTCTAATTTTCTTAATATATTCTGACATTTTTAGTCTGTATAATATCTATCTGAATCTAAATAGTATTGATGTTCATAATATATGCGTAAGTTTTCTATACTGTTTAATAATTCTTCCTCTTCATAATCTTGTAATTTTTCCCATATTATTTTCTTTATGTCTATGATTTTTATATTTCTAAGTATATATAAAACAAGTATTTTAAGTATATATAAAACAAGTATTTCTACAGCAGATGCAGTGGCAAGCACAACTTCATTCCAGATGTGATGCTACACTGATAAAAAATAGAGAAGATAACCAAAGCAGATACGGAAGAAGGAGATAAAAAGAAAAGACATGTGAATAAAATAGCATAATTTTACTTTACGTAAATTTTATAAAGTTTGTAAAGTCTTTACATAGAATAAGCTTTTTTGACTTTTCAAGCCAAAAGCATTTATAAATTTTTGTCTTATAGTTAGATATTAAAGTCATTGTAAAGACTTTCATGTAAAATATGTCAGAACCTTAATTAGGTTAGGTAGAAAAAGACTTTTCAAGTATTTAAAATTTTTTTTAGAAACGTGTAAAATCATGTAAAGTTTCTCATTATAAATAGAAGGCATCGGAGGCATAAGAAGGACAAGCCTTCATGCGTTGAAGGAAAAAATCTCTCTCTTGTCCATAACAAATATTTTACTTATTTATTTAAAAAATAGGTATATTTCAATGGAAAAATCTATGGAGGAACAAAATTTAGGATTATCAAACTTACCAGAACAGGTATATTTATTCAGTGTTATGAATAGCTAAATTCATAATTCCTAACAATCATGATATGATAAGATAAGTTTTTGTTAGTTACTTTATAGTAGAATTATTCGAAGAATAGCATGTTAAGAAGTTTATTAGCAAAGTGGAAACGGAGAAAAATCCCTAAGAACTATGCGATCCTAAAGATTAAACCAATAAGGCAAGAAGCCATGGTGGGGAGTAGCCAGAGTTGAGGCGCTGTTTAAGGGAAAAGTATCTGGATTACCATCTTAATAGTGACCGACGAATATGTTATTTAAGAATGATCTAGTATAAAGTAATCTAATATGATCATATTTTGTTATGTGTATGATTGAAGGGAATATTTTGAAAATAGCAATTTTATGAAAAATGAATAATTATTTATCTGACGAAATGGTAGATAAATTTAAAATACTTATTTCGTATGCACTTAAGGATATAAAAGTAGTAGATATAAGAAAAATCATATTAGAAAAAGCATTTGGTAAATATTATATGACTAGAATAAATTACATACCATACCTACCTAACTACTCTTACAAAGACTTATGTACACAACAACCATGATAAATTACATATATCTAGAATTTTGGGAAAAAGATATGAGAAACATGCAGTTAGTAGAAAAACAGATGAAAGTAAATTTAGACAAATACATGGAAACTAATGATATAAAATATATAGAATTCCTTAATAAAAATATGCAAGAACTACTTAGACTAAAACAAACAACTGAAAAATATTATGAAAAAGCATTTAATCAAGCTTAAATGACAGATGATATTAAAATACTTGTTTTATATATACTTAGAAATATAGAAATCATAGACATAAAGAAAATAATATGGGAAAAATTACAAGATTATGAAGAGGAAGAATTATTAAACAGTATAGAAAACTTACGCATATATTATGAACATCAATACTATTTAGATTCAGATGGATATTATACAGACTAAAAATGTCAGAATATATTAAGAAAATTAGAGAAAACCAAGAAGACCTACATAAAGAATTTAATTATAGAAAACAAATTAGAGAAATAATGGAAAATCTAATAGAAAAATTAAAATGGATAGACGAAACCTTGAAAATTTAGAAAAAAGCAAAGATAAAAGTTTAGATAGTTTAAAAAATTCATTAAGAAGAGAACAAGAAAAAATCGTTAGTAGTACTAATAACCTCAAACAAGATATTACATATAGTACAAGTAGAATAGATTATTATACATTTACTTTAGAAGAATAAAATGATAAACTACGAATATCTAAAATACTGGGAACGATAAATGGAAGAAATAAGATTAACAGAAAACCTTATAAAAACAAATTTAATTGAATAGTTTAAAACAAAAGATATAGAATATTTAGAATATCTTAAAAATAATATAGAAGACTTACAAAAACTAAGAGATAAACCTAAAGAATATTATAGAAAAGCATTTAATCAACTACCATTTAATCACCCCCCAAAATATGAATATCAGTAAAATTAAATATATTAATAAAATATATGAAAATAAAAAATACAAGAACGAAGAAAAACAGTTAATGAATATTACTACAAAGCATTTAACAATTACATAAATTAATTGATACATCTTACGAAAACAATAAATCATAAAAAGAAATCGAAACCCAACTATATAGTTTATACCAAGAATCAAAAGATTACATAGTACTAACGAGGATCCTAGAACACTAGATAATTTAATTACGATAATATCTAATTTAGAATATGAATTAATAAAACATCTTAAGTCAAGAAGATAAAAATGAAAAATATTTCAATCGATAATATTTACCTAATAACTATTTATTATCTAGTAAAGTTACCGCGCCTAATCCGCACCCCTCTACACTTAGAACTCTTTTAAATACAAGACACATGGAACTCGGAATTCTATAACTCTTACTAGTAGAGAAAACTTCTTTTTCTTGGGAAAATTTTACTTCAAGAAACTATTTTGAAAATCTTACTATTAGGGAAAATTACTTATCTCAAAGCTTTAGGGAAAATATTCTATCTCAAGGGAAAATATTTTAGGGAGGTTCTCTTAACCGACATAAACCATGTGAGCTACATGGAGTCCAAAGTCTTGTCCTCCTAAGAAAGAAATCTCATGTTGGGGAGAGGCATCATACTCTTGCCAGGGAGTATAACCTTAACTCAGTGATCACTTATCTTGGCCTCGGGCCTATAAATCTCAATCCTATAGAGGCACGTAGTTTTGGGGTATGAGATTGTAGTAAATTACACAACTCGGTGCTAAATACTACTCCCTTTAGTTAGATACGCTCATCTCATGGAAATCCACTTTAAAGGTTCATAAGAACCCAACTATGAAATTTGTAGTCTCATTTGGTAAAGTGGATTTCAAAGTTACTATGACCATTAAGGTCAAAACTTTCTCAATGATCTCAAAATATTTAAATCATGGGTGCTTATAGCACAAAAGTTCATAAAAACTAAAATACCAAGTAGGGTTTAGTGACCCATAATCAAATCTCAAGTTAATACTCATCAAAATGCATACTAGATATCATATGGACTCATAAATAATATACAAATCTAAAATTTACAGCAATTTGTCTCAAAATCTGAACATACTCATGTACTTCAATTTCTAGAACTTTGGCAAATCTCAAAATCTCATGCATAGTAATATTGGGTATGAACCCACACTTCAAATTCATAGGAGAACTCATAAAGTCATGTATCTTTGTAATTTAAAACAAGTTTTGGTCACAAGGATGAAATAATTGTCCTTGTTCAAACCCCACATATCTTAGATTGTGAAACTAGATGAACAAACTTGCTTGAAACACTTCTTCTTACTCTTTGAGAGAGCGTTCTTGAAGCCTCGGACTTGGGAACTCGAATCTCAACTCAATTTGTAGAATATATGATGAATTTTTGAATCTCTTGGAGAAGGGTTTTGGGTTTGTTCTTGAGGAAGAAACCCTAGCCTATGGATGTTTTGGGAGATAATGAAGTCATATACTTCGTTTTGAATATATCTAAGTGTTAAAAAGGGAAAATGGACAAAAAGTCCTTTTAAAATGACTTAAAAATAATGAACGGGATTTGAAATGGTCGAAGTGATGGTCCGTCGCTAGTCTGACGGTCCCTCAGATCATCCGTCGCACGTTGGTCAGAAAAAAGCCACATTGCCTTAGTTTCGATGGTCCATCGCTAGCCTGATGGTCTGTCATCTTGGCCATCACACTTGGGCTAGAAGAGGGAGTCACTGCCTTGGTTGCGATGGTCCATCGCAAACTCAACGGTTCGTCAACCTGTTCGTCACACCTGGGTGGTTCTGCCAACTCTCAGTAAAACGGCCATAACTTCTCACCCCGATACCAGATTTGGACTAAATTGGTATCATTGGAAAGCTAATTCACTTCTCTACATGATAGAAAGTCATTTTTAAGAAAATTCAATACACTAATCACTTGGGAAGTCCCTTCTTAATCTTTTAGGGATGGAATTACACTCCATTTGACACGCTTTAAGGCTCGGACTACGAGGAAATTTTTGCGGGGTCTTACAAACATGGCATTCAACCCTATTTCCATAACCACATATGCATTTCCAAACAAACACCCATAAAAGCATATTTCTCATATTCTCTCTAATACCTCTATCAATAACAACTTCCATGAACTGTTCTTAAGAAGACACATAAAATATTCTCAACTAACGAAGTCATACACAAAAAGCTTCAGCTCAATATTCCTTCACTTATAGACTTATATAAAACAAGAATAAAACCATCTTTTCCAACATAAAATATTTACTCTTTCCCATCTACATAAGTTTTCATCATCACTATCTTGATCTAAGCTGAGGTCACTGAAATATTATGATACCAGGGCCTGAAACATGAAAGGATACTAAGCATAACTTGACACTTTACTGAGGCCTGAGGAATAGAGTATTCACGACATGGATTCATTAAAGAGATCTAATTTGAGGACGTACATGATATAGATCTGAATTTTGCTGATCATTAAGAGTGTTGCATGAGTATTGGAACTGAACATACTGTAAAGCATGGGTACATGAGTCATGAGTTGCATGACCTGAATTTGGAGTTCATAACATATGGAATGTGATTCCGACTGATGAATGAACTATAACTCCCCATACTAGAAACTAGGAGAGTACATAATTCTCTATTATATGCTTGAACATGAATTATGATCATGGAATTGATATGTAAGGCATGAGTTGATATTGGGATAATTGAAATACAAATGCTTAAATAAGAATGGGTTGGGTCTCTTCCTCCCTTTCTGATGTTCTATAACATACTGGAATCACTACTAGAATTTGAGAGCCTGACTTGGTTCCTTGTTTTATCATTTCCCCCTTAGCTTTTAGACATCACTCCAAGTCTATGGAAACCTTTACTAAACTCTAAACTAAACTACACTCGCTGCACTCTAGAGTCTAGAATACAACAATACATGTGAATAATAAACTCTCTGAAAGACTACACCTGAAAGTGTAAAAACCATTACTAATACTTCCTTCTAAGATACAACACTGTCTTTCTATAGCCCAAAAGTCATCATATAATAACTTGAACACTTACTAACTTAGAATCTTCATGAGTATCACTATATCCTGAATTCACATCATCTAGAGCTTCAACTCTTACTTCTATTTGCTCAATCTTCAAGGATTCAAACATAGATTTTAACACTTAACATTGATATCCCTAAACCTTTAATGAACCATCCTATTTCCATCATCGCCTACTAATATCACATATCTAAACTTATATTTTTTCCTAAACCATAAGAATCAAAATCATACCAAAAAGGCTTAACATCATCTATCCTTAACACCTTAACTTAGCTATTAAGAACATCAAATACTATATAACTAGCCTCCTTCCACTTAGAAACTCAATGGTACTACTAACCACACACAAAATGTAATAACCTTAGAAAATAAAGCAACCCATATCACCTTGGGAACACCTCTACATCATACATATAACATCATACTTAATTACAAATAAAATATACTTAAACTCTTGCATATACTATCCAAGCCTACTAGATCACTTCTATTTAACTAGCATCACTAACTAAGCAATCATCACTTCCACCTTGATGATCATCCACTGTTTAAACTTAATGTCTAGTGCTTAACATAATTTATAACCCAAACTCACATACTATTCTCACTTGGAAGCTATAATATATAGCATCAAGAAATACTAGTACACTAGAACCTCATAATAACAACAATTCATCATATGATCGCATGGTCTATCTTATTATAATACATTAGCACGTCCTCTTTCTACATATTGCAACTATTTACCCATCTATCGACCTATGTTACTTTCATAGCTCTATAAGTTTCAACTAAACTCCTTTTTGCAGCCTTAACGGAAGCCTAAATTAACAATACTAAACCACCAAATGCTTTCATTAATAACCAATACTTTTCTAACAGAATAGGTACCATCAATAACTCTGTTCATATTTCAAGCAAACAACAATTCACCTTAACTAATCACTCTTTCTCTACCTTTCCTGCCACTACACTTCTATGCCAATACTTCCAACTATGAAAAAAAGTTCTACTACTTATAAATCATAACACTCTAGGTTGCAATATACCTCAAATGAAAACTCTATTCAACAATCTAGGTTCGCACTATCTTCTCTCATAAGTACTAGCCTTATTGAAGGGTTAACGTGGAATCTGAATATATATCTTACTCTATCTTAGCTAAACAACTCATATGGATGAGAACATAAATTTCGATTTGAGGAAATTATAACACACTAGTGAGCTCCTCTCAAAACCCTTATGTGATTTCTTAAGTTACTGATAGTAAATCTAAGAGCATCATCTTAGGAGAAATTGGAATCTAGTACTCAAGTTATCCTAGAAAGTCATAGATGGAGAATTTTGGGGTAATACACAAATAGATAGGAGTTTTTGAGAGAATAAAGTATGAAAGAAGAGATATTTCTTAAATGCCCTGTAGCCTCTCGAAGAAAAGTACATACGTCTCCATACCATTCTGCAAAACTCTACTAGACATGGATTCATAGACAGTCTAGGACACTTGAACTCTGTGCTCTAATACCAAGTTTGTAACGCCTCAAAAATGGGTCCCGTGATATCACACGGAGCTTAGGACCACAACTGATCCCAAGCTAACCCTTATACTGGCATACTGTTAAGCAACTGATCTAAATATGAATAAAATAATTGAGTTTACTATGTAGAAATATAATCATGATGAAATCTGAGAAAATACAATACTGATACAATTTTACATTCTGATAAACTGGAGAGCGAAACTGAAATTACATGATTGACACTAACTGACATCTGTGAAACCTCTACTGTACTGAATATAGGTAGCTGGTACATGACCCCAACTACTAATAACCAATACATATGAGTAAGAAAGTAGAGTACATAAATAACATCTAACTGAAATCCCCGAAGTAGGAGGACTCATTATCTGTTGGCTGGAATCTGCAACTGTCTAATCATGATAGATGGACTACAACTGAACTGGTACATTATTAAACAATGTAGAACATAAATGTATATGTAGATAGTATTTTTGGAATGTACTGAGCATGTGGGGGTAAATGCATAAGTAAAACAATGTCTCAATGTTCACATAAACTTGTAAAAAAGATGCATGCTAAGCATAAATGGCTCACATTAGCTAAAGTAACTGAAAGCTAAAAAACATGAATCATGAATAATAAAACATACTATATAAATCTTGTGAGCCATAACACTTAGATCTAAAAGTTGAACTTTTACTCTTTCTTCTAGCAGACTAAGTAGAACTGAGGTTAAGTCTATTTTCAAATCATGCAGGCTAAGTGTAAAAGGACTCATCTTTGTATCTATAAACAAAAACATGAAATCTCATGGCTAATGACTTATGTAAAGCAATATCTATTTAAAATTGTGAGCCTTTACACTTAGCTTTTGAAAGTTGTTTTGTTATTCTTTTCTGTTAGGATTACTCTTTTCTGTAGGGAGTTTCTTCTAATGAACATACACTATGTGATCAATTATAGTGTCCAACGTCTAGTTCCCTTATGGGAAAACATCACATTGGGGGGAGGTGTCATACTCTTACCAAGGAGTATAACCTAATCTAAGTGATCACATCTATAACTGTCATCCATATAGAAATAGGAATAATCTAAATTTGTAACTATGTTGGCTCGTAGATCTAGTAAAGTAGGATGTGCTAAAACCATACTTCCTGCTCGGTGCTAAATACTACTCCCTTTAATTTGTATGCTCATTCTGCAGGAAATCCACTTTTCAAGCTAATGTAAGGGTTTAAAATGAATACCTCTTGTAAATCTGTTTATTGCAAAATGTGGCTAAATCTATAAAGTGGATTTCATATCTAAGTTGAGATCAAAAGATCAAATCTTTGTTCAAAAATCTGACTATAACAAGTAATGGGATGCTTAAAAGCGACATTTTTCTTGAAACATCAATATTCAAACTAGGGCTTAATACCCATGCTTTAACTTATGTCAAATAATCATAAAATTCATGCTAAATAATGAAGATCTTGATAGTTCGATTCTAAATCTAGAAAATACTATCACACACATAAAAATACGAAAGTAGACATGCAATTCAACATCTAAATCACTTGTAATATCAAAATATTCAAATAGTGATGAGTGGGTATAAACCCTAAACTGAAATTCATATAATTTCATGAAAAATTCAACTTTAAAACTAATTTTGGGCACAGGGATGAAAGGGTTATCCTTGTTGAAGAACCCCACATACCTTAGTTGATGACTAGGTGAAGAAGCTTGAACTTTGAGTTTCTAGTTATGCTCTTGAAGATTGATTCTTGAAGTTCTTGAATTGGGAATCCTTAATTCTGAATCATCTTGGAAAAAAATGTTGGAATATAGATTTCTTAGGGATTAAGGTTTGATGTTCTAGGGTTTCTTTGAGACAAAGTTGATGAAAAGCATGCATAATATGCTTAGAATAGGCTAGATTTTGTGTTTTACATAATTTGGGGCTTGGGGAAATGTCTAGATTTACCTTTGTAAAATTTAACTCGAAACTGGAAAAATACCATTTTCGCACACCTCCGCGACGCGCCGCTATAGCGGTGGCTTACTGGAAATGGACGAGTGTCATTTTGCACTCCACCTCGATATGGTGTTTGTCTAATTGGGAATTTTGATGCGATACAAGAAAATTGCATTGAGCTATTGGAAAGAGACTAACAGGAACTGGAGCTTCTCAACAATGCGGGCCAATCGTGGGGCTCCACTGGAAATCAAACAACTGAAAATTTGTCCTTCTCTGCGAATTCTCAATCGAGTATCGGATTAAGAAGAAATTGGTATTATTGGAAAGCTGATTCAATTTTCTACACATTGGTAAATCTAGAGCTGGAAATATCTACATGTATCAAGAGTTATTTACTGTTAAAGTAAACCCTTGACACACTAGGAGAAAAATGGGACTGAGAAAAGTATGGGGTATTACAAAATATCATCCATCTATCCTCACGGATACCCTATGGGTGTGGAAAATACATCCACCCAAAACTTCAATTAGACATCCTTATTTCTAGGAAGATGCCCAAGACCTAGCAAATTCTTAATCCACCCTTATTTCTAAGATAATGAAAAAGGAATAAGCTACATCTAACTATTGTTCACTAATACCTTGTCACCCGGAAAATACATCCATCCAAAATATCAGTTGGGCATTCTTATTTCTAGGAAGATGCCTAGGACCTAGCAAATTCTCAATCCACCCTTATTTCTAAGATAAGGAAAAATGAATGGGCTACATCTAATTATTATTCACTAATACCTTGTCACCCATATTCCTCTTTCAAGGAAGATATAGGATCCATAAGTAAATTCACATCACTCTTTTAAAGGATGATGTAAGATTTTGGGAATTTGGGGTTTTCACCCACAAATTCCCATTCAACAAGCAAGCATTAGTGAAACCCAACATCATTAACCAAGAATGTACACTAATAATCAAAACCCACACATATTTTCACCCTATTTGAACATAACCCCAAGATAGCTATTTAGTTACTCATGAAGTTAGGTAAAAGAAATATACCAAAACAATCATTCAATGCTTCCATTGAAGATGCAAACAAGAGTATTCTTCAATTTAACTTCAATTTCAACTAAAATCAATTGGAAAATCTACCACAATATTCTTGCCCAAATTAGTAGGGTTTTACAAATCCAAGACATCAAAAACTAGTTGGAGATATTCCATAAAAGGAAGGGTGTTTGTCCTATAGAGAATTGGAACCAGTTGTGGGAAATGAACAATCTGCCCCTAGGCTATTTTCCGCTCACTCACGATCGCCAGAGCTTGATCGCGATCGCAGTGATACCATCACAATTTTTATCTAGACTAATATTGACTTATTACGATCGCGACCCTGAGACCACGATCATGGTAACTGAGTGTTAATCACTACATATGCTTTTTCCAGCTTTTGCACTAACTCTTCTCTTTTTGATCTTTTTTAGCTCATTTCATATTATTTCTCCCCATCACCTATATACCTGCAAAATATGGGAATTAGTGCATTCAAATGATACTTTCGTCTTATAAACACCTTTAAATCATAGTAGTGTGCACAAATTTGGGCATAAATGAGTGGTAAATTTACTACACATCAATAATCTTTAGAGTAAATGTGTAGCTTGGGCATTACCACACACTCATAAAAAAGACTATACTTGACCTAGGTTTGTGGACTTCCAATAACACAAAATCTAGGCTCTGATACCAAATTTTTCATGACCAAACTAGGGCCTGACCGTGATAGGTATCTTAATTCCATAGAGGATCGGAGACCACCCCCTGAACCTAAACCAATTACCACACACTGCCTAACGATGGCTAAATGTCATACATATAACAAGATAGCATAAAATAAGCTCAAAGAATAATAGATATGTCTATAACCAATAATCAAAAATTGACCCCAAACACCAACCAATATCACCCAAGTTCACAGTAAACCAACCAAGCCTCTGTGTAAATAAAACCAAAACTAGTCTTGATCGGTACATGTCCCCAACTCTGACAGATAACAATGATAATGATAATGATAATGATAATGTAAACTTTCAATTCTACTCTATGAAAGGAACTGATAAAATGTCTAAGTCTTTCAGAGAATGAAAGTTCACCACTTCACTATAATGAACCAATGAACCAAACCAATCCACCTAAATCTACACAGGAAAAGTATCACTATCTCCAATACTTAAATTTTGTGGGGATACAACATCTGGAGATGGTTAGTAGGGTGACACTAGCATGTAACTTAGGGATAGGGGACAAAATAATATCAAGTCAAACCATCAAATACCATATTAACCACATCAAATATATTCAAAAATAATATGTCTGGATAGGGAACAAGGTTTATCATAAAGTAAAACATTATCCTGGACTATGTAGCTCAACCGATAAAATAGGAGCCCACGGGCTATATGGGTTAACCTCCCCATGCTGAAATAGCCCTAGTGCGTGTTAGCCGCATGAACTGAAGAAAAATTTAGGGAAAGCTAAAGCCATTAAAGAAACTAGTCATCCCAAATATATATATATCAAGCATGACATATGCACACAGGTCATTTAGATCAAACCTCATGTCGGCAAACACGAGTTTACAATATAAGTCACCCAAGACCCACACCTTTACGGCTTCACTACATAACCCCCATTAAGCCTATTTTAAATAAAGTTTCACATAACCATCTATTAATTAATAAACAAATCATTAAGTCACACCATGGATATCTCCATACCCAAACACTTGCAAGTTTATCTCTACGCCATAACAATCATAATAAAACTTGGGGGAATACCTTGCCTTCTTTGTACATTAATATTAAAATCTTTGGGGTATAAATTGTATATTTTTTTCATTAATATGATAGACTACAAGGATTTTGAAATCCAAGTTCATTGATTAAGCAAATTATGCAATGCAGTAACATAGGTGAGTAAGTCAAACCAAGTGACAGTTTCACAATTCAAAGCCATTTACACAAGTAGATTGAGGGAACACCATTATTCAAAACAATTCCATTTTTAAAGCATCAATTTGAGAAAAACTATGACCCCTTAGTATATTCACCATGACCATGCACCCCATAAGTTCAAAACCATTAATAAAGCATCAATAATGCATAATAAATCATAGGAAAGTAATTCAAGAAGCAACCATGTCAAAACCTCAACCATGTTAAAAATCCATATTTAAAACCATCCAATAAAACTATTTTAATACAATCCATCCACAAAATAATAATTCGGGAAGAGTAACATGCCTTGATTATTTAAGTTTATGGAGAGAAATCAACTCTTTAGCATTGGCTAACCCACTTCTTACAAACCGTAAGTATCTTGCTTGAGAGAATTTGAGAGAGTTTTGAGAGATCCTAATTATGTTATGAACGAGAAATAACCCCTTGAGTTCTTTAGTAATGTGGGGTCACTATACGACTCGTAGGGATTCATGACGACTCATCACCATGAGTCATAGCTAAGATAATTTCTAGGGAACACACACACACTATTGATCCTTTGACTCACCTAATACAACTAGTAATGGGACTGTACAACTCGTTCCTATTGTAGTCAATATAGGAAGCATTTGGGTATACACTGTACATACTACTATTTGCACACAACGACTTGTAATGATTCCTCATGACTCATAGTGAGCCACTCATACTCAGATCCAAAGACTTAGCCATACACCCTTATAGGGATATAATTTAGGTCCTACCAACTCATCAAGACTCCATCAACTCATCGGGTAAGTCATAACCAAGACTGTGAGGATTAAATATTAGAAATTTTCAAGTACCAAGAATGCGGGGTGTTACATCTATGGGGAGCTTATCCCATGTTGATTAGGAGAAAAAATGATTAGTGAAGGATATTCACAGGTTGGCTAATTTAGATGTTCATCTTTTGGACTCTGAGGATGGGGAGTGATTATTCAGGAAGTGGTTAAATCATCTCTTGGTACTGAAGAGAAAGAGGAGTAGATTTTAGACCCCATACTTATCTAAATACTTGATGATGTGGGTTAGCAAAAAGTTATGGCTTAAGAGATTAGGGGAGATAGTATTATGAAGTACCAAGATTGCTCATGAGTCAAGTTATACAGTTCATCTAGGTTTGACTAAGATGTATCATAACTTAAAAGAGATTTATTGGTGGAACAACATAAAAAATGATGTGGCGAATTTTGTTGCTAAGTGTATGGTATGAAAATAATTTAAGGTAGAACACTTGAGGCCTGGTGGCATATCTTAAGAGATAAAGTTTCCCATATGGAAGTAGGAGATAATCAATATGGATTTCATTACGGGTCTTCCACGGTGTCGAAATCAACATTATTTTATTTGGTTCATTATGGATAGAATGACTAAGTCCACTTACTTCATTCTTGTGAGGACTAACTACTAAGGAGAGAATTATGTGAAGTTGTTCATCAGGAGATTGTAAAGTTGTGTATGGTGAACCAGTGTCAATTATTTTAGATCAAGGTACATAATTTTGATCTCACTTCTAGTATTTATTTCAGAAAGGTTTGGGTACACTGGTGAACCTTAGCACTACTTTCCACCCTCAAACGGATAGGCAAATGAAATGGAATATTCAAACTTTAGAGTATATGCTAAGGTCCTTTGTGGTTGACTTAAAGGGTAGTTGGATTGATCATTTACCCCTTACTGAGTTAGCGTATAATAACAGTTATTATTCGAGCATTCAAATGGCTCTTTTTGAGGCTCTTTATGGTAGGGGTGTAGGTCTCCTATTGGGTAGTTTAAGGTTGGTGAGACTAGGTTTTTTGTTCCATATTTGGTTCACCATGCCATGGAGAAGGTGAAAATAATTAGATAAAGACAAGAAGCTCAGAGTCGCCAAAAGTATTATGCGGATGTAAGGCAAAGAGAATTGACTTTTGAAGTAATTTATTGGATATTCTTAAAAGTGTCTCCTATGAAATGAGTCATGAGGTTTGGTAAGAAGGGGGAACTCAGTCCTCTTTATGTTTGTCCATATTAGATTTTGAGGAAAATTAGGAAAATTGTTTCTGAGTTGGATTTTCCAGCAATTTTGGGTTCCATTCAACCCGTGTTTTATGTGTCCGTGCTGAAAAAGTGTGTGGGTGATACTTCCTTAATAGTGTCGATTGAGGATGTTGGTATTATGAATTCCTTATATTATGAGAAAGTTCTGATTGTGATATTAGATAGGCAAGTTCGTAGGTTGAGGACCAAAGAAGTAGCTTCGGTTAAGGTTCTTTGGAGAAATCAAAGGTGGAAGAAGCTACATGGAAAGTTGAGGATGATATAAAGGACAAATACCCATTCTTGTTCCCCGAGTTGGATGAAAGTCTTTTAGGTATGAGTTTCATTTCTTGTTACTTTTTGAGTTTATCATTTTATTTTTGTGTATGAATGATCCTAAGGGGGCCAATGTTTACCCCTAGTTAAGAAGATAATAGAGACAATCAAATGATGGTCTGCAAAATTTCTCTCTTATACTGGTAGAGTACAATTTCTCAAGGCAATGTTTTTTATAATTTAGACTTTCTGGGAATAAATATTTGTCCTTCCCAAAAAGATAATGAAAATGATTGAGGTCATTAGTAGAACCTTCCTGAGGACAAGCTCTACAGAGGTATCCAGGAAGTCCCTTGTTTCTTGGGGATAAATTATGCATGCCTCAAGCAGCAGGAGGGATAAATATATAGAATATAAGACTATGGAACAAGGCAGTAATATTAAAACTACTATAGACAATCAATGAGAAGAATGACAACCTCTAGAGCAAGTGGATCCAAGAGTATTACTTAAAGACTGAGATAGTAGAAGCCTGCATTATTCTAGAAAAATAGAACTTGGGTCATCCAAAAAATCATAGAATCAAGGACATGTATTATACAGTGCCCAGCTTTGTAGGGGGCCTTGATGCTAGACTTTAAGTTGTGGTGGTCAATGGTAAGTTTAGCATTCAAAAATTATACATCTACCTACTAACTCAGTACTAAAAGGTACCCTAGAAGAGCATAGAACTTCAGTAGAATATTCATCCCCAACATAAATTTATTTTATAGTTGGCTATAAGAAGGAGGCTAGCAACAGTGGATAGACTTCTAAAATTTGGCATTCATGTGCCTCAATCTTGCATATTCTATGATTCAACTACAGAAACATTGGATCACTTATTCTTTGAGTTCTCAGTGACTAAGATTCTATGGAAAATATTACTAAAATGGTTGAAAATCCATAGGACTATTGGATGCTGGCAGGAGGAAATACAATAGGCATCCACCTGGGCAAAGAAGAAGATAGGACTGGGAGCTATCATTATTTGTGTATTTGGTATGTTGGTGACTATAATTTGGATAGAAATAAACAACCTTAGGTTTCAATATAGACACTTCTATGCTGACAAGTTATGCAAAGAAATTGTACTATATTTGCATATCACTGGCAGGGGAAAACCTAACTGGCAAACTCTACTTTTAAAATTGAATAATTTTCCTTAGTATATCTAGTGTTGTTCTAAAACTGAGATGTAATATATAGTTAGGATTATTTAATAGATTGTTTTCTCATTTCTAAGAGGCAAGAGGTCAGCTCATTGCCTAGGTTTTAAAAGAATCACGTTGGTATTAATAAAATTGTTTATTTACCAAAAAAGGATAATTTGGGAAAGTTTTGAAATTTTTGGAAAGGGTTTGGGGATATTTTGGGACCCTGAGGTAGTGAAGGTCCGTGATATTGCTTTTTCAAGGAGGTTACCCTCTGTGATATCAGTGTGGCACGGAGGATAACCTCCGAAATAATGGCATACCATGCCAAGGTGTTAATTTCATCCAGTTTTATTTTTTCACTTAGGGTTGAGGGGATTTTTGTCTTTCTACCCTTAAAAGTGACCTTTTTCCCTTTAGTTAAAAATATCAAGCACTCTCATTCTATTCCCTAACACCTAAACCAAGAAAGCTTAGAGGTTTCATAGATAATTCATCATCCGGGCTCCAAACTTCAAATTGACTTCAATTTCTTGTGTTTTTAGTCATGTTTCTATTTCCTAAAATTTGATTTTACATTTTGCCATGAATTGAATTTTTTTCCATGTGATTAAGTTGTGGGTTTTGGAATTGGGTTGAGGGGTTTTGGTTGTTACTAATTGAATTACTTGTCCTGTGTTTTGAATTGATTATTCGTGCTTTAAATTGATGTTTTTAGGACAGAATTGGTACAATATTTAAATGGTTGGAATGAGGATATGGGCTTTCCCAAATTTGATGAATTTTAGCTTGGAATTACATGAACCTCAACCCACCTTGTGAATTTGATTTTTATTATGAAAAATTGCATGGTTTAACTTGCTTTAGAACTAAATGCAGTGCATTAATGGATAAATAGATATAAAAAATGGATTTGGATGGACTTGGTGGCCATGGTTTTGATTTTAATGAAGCTTGGGAGTCCAATTTGGTTGTGCAAATTGGTTTGGCATGTTTAAATTAGCTTACAAGCATATTGATATAACGATACCAAGTGGTAAATCCCTTAATGAATGACTCCTGGGAAAATGGTATAAATTTTGTGCAAAGTGATTTTAATTTGGCCTTAAATAGGGTTTTATATCTCACTGTGAAGGTGTAAGTCTCAGGGGAATGTAAACTGGAAACTACATTTGCCAGTGTTGGGAGTCTATATGACCGTGTGTTTTATGCACACTTAGTGTATAAATATATTTGGGATGGATATTGCCAATGGTGGCTTTAGTTTTCCCTCGAATTTTCCTTGGTTCATGCAGCTAACACACACTTGGGCCCTTTCAGCAGGGGAAATTGAACCCATATATCCCATGGATACCTTTCGAATAGATAGAGCTACACATTCTAGGTTAATGGTTTTAAAACCCTCGTGTTTATGACCCTTACACTATCCCAACATCTTATATATATATGAATGTGTGCATGTGGTTTTGACTGATTTGGGACATGAAATTATTTTATCACTTTCTCTGAGTTACATACCAGTGCTTATCTCACTAACCATCTTAGGACGCTACATCATTTCATGATGTAGTGTTTGATGACTTTTTTGTTGCTCTTATGCAGCGTTTGGTGGATTAGCACGTCTGTTGGGTTTTTGTGAAGTGGTGACCCTCCATCCTTTGTAAGGCCTTATTATTTTATTATTCTTTCATTATTGACTCAGTACTTATGGATTAATTTTTTCATAGTCGGGGGCATGTCCCGACTTAGTTGCTATTCTTGTTATAGAGGCAATTGTGGACAGATGTGGGTTGGTTATTGTTTTTAATCTTAGCTTTTTGAGTTACCTACTCATGTTCTTATTATTGTTTATTTGGCTTCCATATTATTATTATTTTTGTGCTCATGAGGTTAGGCGAGGGGGTGGTATCTGGTCTATGGTGGGCTTGAGATTCCTATCATGGTCAGGTCCTAGTTTGGGAAGTGACACCTTTAAAGTTTATCACATAAGATCTCAACATATCTTCTATAGTATGAATGGTCTACTTTACCTGATCATCTTTGTGTGGGTGAAAAGATTTACTAAAATGAACCTATGTACTGAGACCCTTCTGAAATAATTTCCAAAACCACAAAGTAAATTGAGTGCCCCTATCCGAGATGATAGTCAAAGGGACTCCATGCAACTTGAACAACTCCCTAATATAGAGTTTGGCATAATCCTCAACTGAATTTATAGTGTTAACTAGAATGAATTGTGCAGACTTAGTCATCCGATCAACTATAACACAAATTGAATCATGTTATGAGCGAGTACAAGGTAAACCTATAATAAAGTAAATATTCACCCGTTTCTATATCCAAGTAGGAATATAAAAAATCTAAATCATAACACCTAGTTTGTAATGCTAACCTTAACCTGCTAGCAATTGGGTGCTTAGCTCTCCTTACACTTATTAGACCAATAAAATGGTACGTTCTTATGTGTTAAATGAGTTGGACGAGAAGAAGTAAGGGCGAACCTATCATGATCTGAGTCTACACCCTTGATGTAACATGGTACTTATATCCACAAGTGACCCCAAGCTAACCCATGGCATGATACTAATAACACTGAAACAACTAAATAATTAATGTAGAATGAAACTGGATTTAAGAATAATTATCTAAAATAAGTATAAGTCTGAATAAACCCCTAAAATAAACACTAAGTCTAACAAAAAATGTAAAACTGAAATGTCTAACAATTTGTCGAAAAGCCTGTACTAACTTATGAGTTGTTGGGATAAGTCCATAGCTAACGCTAAATATCCCGGGTGATAGAAGTAACACTGAAGAGGAAAATAAATCATGAACTCTTACCCTTGAATAATGTAGACTCACTACTAATAGTTGTTGCGATGGCACTGGAGCGTACGAACCTTGTGACCGATGCTGAGCATTAGAACTTATATCATAATACAATATAGTGCAAGGAGAAATTATGTAATCAGTACTTTGAATGTACTAAACATGTGAATTATGCAACTATAAAATAAATAAAACATTCTAGAAAATACTGATAAGTTGTAGTGAGGTGCAAAACCTGAATAGTAGTACAATGACCCTACTTGAGATACGTATATATATATATACTTATATGAAATGATAGTCTAAAAAGTCAAAGTTTAAAAATAAGTAAAGCTGAATAGAGGTTCGTGTACAAATACTGAGTTTGAGTTTATGGGAGAGCCTATTAACCAAAAACACGTAAACTAAATGTGGAGTCCAGTGTATACGCCCCATTGAAAGGACCCAATATACCTTTCCAAGGTATAAAGGCATAACTGGCATGATCACTTGAAAGATGCCTAAACTAGAGGGAAAATAAACCTATGATGGCACGTTGTTCAAAGTCTTTGGATAAAATTAAGGCCCTAGTCCAACTCGATTTTCATGACCCAAATTAGGACCCTGGCTGTGACGGGCATCCCAAACTAACCAAGGACTGATATCACCTTTTATCCTTTCCTCATGACCATGATAATAATAATAAAATGCAAAATCTCACCAATAGAATAATAGAAATTTGATAACCAAAAGATTTAATATTTGTGAGTCAAAAATTGAATCCATAAAGTAATAACCCAATTCTTGTCCACAAAGCCGTTAAGCATAGAATACCAATGTCATGATATGATCCCGACAATGCCAAAAGAAAACCAAAAGTACTGAATAGCAAAGATACTACAAAGAAACATAGCCTTCAAAATAATGGAGCACTCACTACTTTACCAACTATTTGAGGTGAATATTGAATCATCTAACGGTGCATAGGGTTGATAACGCTCAAACTACAGCTCTCGTAAGAGTGTAAGCGGTCGTCGTCAAATATAGAACCCAACTGGGTTGGGTGTCGAATCCCACAGGGAATACTCAGTCACTAAGTATGCAACGATTAGTAGACTTTTGGTGAAAGTTCTGTAAAAAGGGGGGATTTAATTGTAGCGTGAATTAAGAGTATCAAAGTAACAAAGAAAAACGGAATGTTTAGTAGGTTTTAATCAATGAGAATTGTAAGTTAGGGTTATGTCCACTTTATGAGTTCTACGTATCTATTGGCTATGAGTTATGCAGAATTCAGACATGCATGCACTTATAGAGATTCGTATTCTATGGTAAATCCTAGAGTCTTTCGACCATCAAGGATTATCTTACTTTAACTCTTTCGAGCTTAAAGTGTATAGCTAATGGTACGAATTCTCCAAGAGGTTAATCCAGTTACGGCACTAACTTTTAAACAAGGGTTGGTAGCCCTATTTCCTTGTCATTCTCTCTTTTCCAGACATGTAACTTTTCTTTCAAACAAGTTAATGCTATACTGGCGTATTCTATATGTTTGCAACCACAAGAATTTAAATTAAGATGAAGAGAGTAATGATATAAGCAGCATACATATCAAGAATTCACAAACTCATAGCAACAGATAGTATCTCATAAGGCTTCCATAACCCTAACAGAGAAGTTTAGCTACTCATGAGCGCAACGGAGATCACAATAAACATCATCATCATATCAAAACTAGAATGATCTCACGTTGGAGAGGAGTGTGGCGTCACAACAAGGTTGACGTTTTTCCTCTTGGTGCTTCCCACGAGTTAGCATTTTTCTCTGTTAACAATTGTAACGTGAATTAGGAGCAGAAGTTGAATGAAAAAGAATTGAATTAATGAATGAGTGAATAATAAAAAGCTTGCTGAAAAATTCAGCAAATAGGGTTTTTATAACATCCTTGTCCTAGTCCTACTGAAATAGGGTTTTTATCCTTGTCCTAGTCCTAATGGGTTACTGCATACTTGTCCTAATCCTACTAAGTTACTGCTGATCCCCCAAGTCTTTAGAAATATTATTTTTGCCCGGGACAAGTTCTCCATGCATCACTTTCAGTCCACAAGCTTCCAAAAGCTGCCTTCCTTCTTTCGTGAAGTTTTCTTTGGCGTCCAACAGCCCATAAAATGCTGAAATCTTCATCATAAATACCTGAAATCTTGCTAATCACGTTGGTTAGCTCACTTACAGGAAAATAGATTAAAAGTGCAGGAATTATATATTTTGTCCTCAAAACTTAGCTAAAATATGGGTACATTAAGGTGCTTTAGGCGTGTAAATACGCCTATCATCAACACCCCACACTTAAAGCTTTGTTCGTCCTCGAACAATATATCATGTCCATATAAACATCTACTTAGGGTTTCACAGTAACAGCACAAAATATTCATCAAGACAGGCACAACAATTATTAACAAAGAGTAGTTTTCTAATCACTTCTAGAAACAATTCAACCTCCAACATAGACTCGTGATGATGGTTAATTCGTATTCAAAAGTTAAGGCACAAAGAATCATACAAGACTTCCCAAAACTCATCAACTATGTGTGTCTCACATAAGATATTACCCATAATCACTCACAAGTATTGCATTTTTCAGAACATGGGTATAAGATTATCCTTGCTCTCACTCTCACAAAGAATTCATATGTTGCAACTGATGACCATAGGCTTGCCCTTAGTGTAATGCTCTACTAATATCAGAATGCTAAGCTTAGGATCAAATAGGTCTTTACAGGTTCTAATGTAGGCTAAGGGACGGGTAGGACTATTTTGGCCAGAAATAGTGACTAAGTTCCCTAAGCGCTTTAATACATCACATTATGCCATTTACACTTTCTTTCAACAACCTTTCTACTTTCTTTTAGTCTACCACCCCTTCTCACCTCTTTTGTTATTCGATTTTAAACAGAACTAACATTTTAGTTCTCTTTTCATTTTTTTTTATAACACACCTCTATGATAGCCACTCTTTTTCATAACAAATTCAAGCACCAATACATTCTAAGGCATCACTCTCACCCAATTTCCTCTTATTTTTTCATATGACTTTACAATTTAAAGCGCTTAGGAATTTGGATCAAATTATGGTCTTGAAAAAATGGATTAGGCTACATATAAGGCTATCAAAGAAAATGGCTAAAGGCTCAAAGGGGTTGACTAGGATAATGTCCACGGGTAGGTAAAACGAAGGTAAACAAGTATAGGTTGCCAAAGAAATGCCTAAATCATCTCCTAAACTCACACTCTTTATTTCGCTTTACACACACACCAGGCAAGTTCTAGCCTCAGCCACAAACACAGAATATACTATCACCTCACACACACAAGGCACATGGTCAACTTTATTGGGAGTATTATAGACTCTTGACCCTAACAGATGAATGAATTAAACCATACAATTATCACACAGTGAGTCACACTTAGAGCCTAAATGTCTCAATAGTAATGATTCTAGCACAAAATCATTTCATAACACCATGCCGCCTATCATAACAATTTCATGCATCAAAATCTAAAAAAAATCTATGACTAATTAAAACGAACAACAAAAAAAAATATGACAATAAATGTAGGCAAAGAAGTACAGCATACGAATACCAGCACCCCACACTTAGACGGGACACACTGCCCTCAGTGGAAAATAAATACGGAAAACCTGATTAGTCGGACTCCTCTTCTATGTCTGGGGTCATACCCCCTGCGTCGGAATCATCATCAGAGTCGTCATCCTCAGAGTTTCCTCAAATTGTACCCCACTTGATCCAAAAGTGCGTTGAGGTATTTGTAGCGAGGAGGATTCGGCTTGCTCTTTTCTTCCGCTTTCCTAACCTTTCTGTGAGGTGGATACTTTTTGTTTTTCTTGTCATCCTTTTGAGGCCATTCTAGCTGAGATCCTAATAGAGTCATGTTAGCTTCATCTCAGAAGATTCAATTGATAAACAAACAGTAATGGCACCACCCCACACTTAAGTTGTTGGCACAGACTAATTAAGTGAGTGATGTCGACTACTCAGACTTCATCTTCATACATTTGGGCGATATGTTCCAACAATATGTTCAGCACAGTCATACTTTCATGTCGTCTTAACTATCCTTTCCAACTCTATTTCATGTAATCTTGATCATACTTTCATGTTTGGATTAATGCACTTTTTGAACAAGACTACTACATAGAGATCGTATCAAGTTATGGCATAGAAATAATCACAACATTTCATGCTTGTATTCAATCATGATCTGTATCTCGATGAACGAGTCATTCAAACATTCAAGCATTCAATTTTGAAGATTATGCAATTAACTTCACCATGTCGACTCTGCAAAAGTATGACAGTGTATCAAAATCAAATTCAGGTTGGAACCAAGTCTAGAACATCCTTACGTATTCTTTCACTCACTTAGTTGTATCACAAAAAATCAACCGTATTCAAATCACCAACACTCCTTCAAGATTTAACAATTTATTATAGGCGTAGTGGTGTAGTACTTTACGGAATCTAAAAGAAGGGCAAAGAAGTACTTACTTGGTTGATGGCCTCGGAAGATATTCTTGCAAAGTTAAAAGAGCAAAAAGAAAATTTTTGAGAGATTTTGGAGAGGTAGGCGGCGCTTAGGTTGAGTTTGCAATGAAATTTTGTTCTAAGACTAAGGTTCTATTTATAGGACAAGCTTGGGTCGGGTTTTGACCCATTTGGAATCGGATTAGGAGACCAAGAAGTGAGCATAGACGGCACCTAATGCTTTGCCTATGCTTGGCATAGGCGGCGCCTTTTGCAAAGCCTAGTTGAGCATAGGTGGCGCCTATGCTATGGCATTATTAGTCATAGGCGGCGCCTATGCCATGGCACTCTAGATTCAGAGAGCTTAGGCCATAGCATAGGCCTTGCCTTGTTCATTGCCTAGATTTTCATAGGCAATGCCTAACTCATAGCCTTTTGCTTCTTCATTCCCAACTTACCACCTTCAACATGCAATACTTCCAAATCAAAATTTGAAACCAATCTCCTCCTTTACACCTCTTGCACCTACACTAATTCAAAAACAACAAAAACGATTAGAACGATGGGTTGCCTCCCATCAAGCGCCTTAGTTTTGGTCGTGGCTCGACTACAAAAACAAACTCCTAGTAAAACAAAACAATTAAAGACGATGGGTTGTCTCCCATCTAGCACTTGATTTATTGTCGCGGCATGACATAGCTTATCTCGATTACTCAGACTTCATCGAGATAGATGGGGCATCATTTTCTGAATGGATTCAGACTACGCTGATGATTACTTGTAGGCATGCAATCTTCTTCGATATGACTCTTGTGCATACATATCCCAGGAGGGATACCAATTATATCATCATTAGTCCAACCTATAGCTCTCTTGTACCTCTTCAGAGAAGAGATGAGATCCTCTACGTGTTGTTCACTTAGATCATCCGCAACCGCAACACTCACTGGAAGTGTATTTCCACTTCCCAAGAATGCATACCTTAGATAATTGGGGAGCTTTTTCGATTCTAGCACTGGTGGCTCTTCAATGGAAGTCTTCGCTGTTGGTGATGGTTGATTCTTAAGATCAAGTTCCGGCTGCTTAGGAGTATGAGAATAGGACCCTATTTATGTTAGAGAACACATAGTTTCTTCATAGTCTTCATCATCCTCATGCTCAACATTCAGCAGCGCAGCAGACAATGGCTCAACAGTAAGTTGTTTCTCTACAGATAATGCTTTCTTATCCTCATAATGAACATCATCTACAGAGAACACATCCATATCTCTCGGCTTCTTCATCGATTTGCACAAATCAAAACGAATCACTTCGTCATTCATTCGAAATAAAAGCTCATTATCTCTCATGTCAATAAGCACACTTCCAGTTGCGAGGAAGGGCCGTCCCAAGATTATGGGAACTTCCGAATCTACCTCACAATCCAAAATCACAATGTCTGCAGGAAAAATGAAGGTGGACACCTTCACCAATACATCATTTAAGATACCAACAGGTCGTTTTACCGACCTATCTGCCATCACAAGCCTCATATTGGTTGGTGTCGGATCGCCTAACCCCAACTTCCTGTAGACGGATAGTGGCATCAAATTGATGCTAGCACCCAAATCGCACAATGCCTTGGCAAAATCCAACGATCCAATCGTGCAAGGGATAGTGAAAGCACCAGGATCTGCCTTCTTCTGAACTAGTGATCTTGTGGCAATCACACTGCAATGATGAACATCATCTGCCAGCTCATAACTTATTGCCCGCTTCTTTGTCAACAGGTCCTTCATGAATTTAGCATACCCAGGCATTTGTTCCAGCGCCTCGACCAAAGGAACATTAATAGTTAGTTGCTTCAACATAGTCATAAACTTATTGAACTTGGTATCATCAGCTTTCTTCTTTAATCTTTGAGGGAAAGGTGGTGGTGGAAGGGGAATAGTTTTCTCCACGACTTTCTTTTTCTCTTGCTTCAGATTGGCGATCTTTTCAGGCTATGGCCGTTTCGGGGTGACTTCATTAACGCCTTCCTCAGCTTCTTCGACGTCTTATGGTTCGGCAATATCTAATATATCATCGGCCATTTGCATGCCTTTGGCTGGATTTTCCAACACCTTACCACTCCTGGTAGTAATAGCCATGCATGATCCGTCGTTCCTTGGATTTTGCACAGTGTCGCTAGGTAGGGTTCCAGCCTTTCTTTGGTTGAATGCCGCTGATAATTGACTCAATTGTTGCTCCAGCTGTTTTATTGCAGTAGAATGCGAGTCAACCAATTGATTTATTGATGACAAATCATTCTTTACCTCAGTAACGCCCATATTGGTTGCCTCCACCCCTTTCAATAGCTTAGCCATCATATCATCCATGGACATCTTTCCAGAGCCAGACACCACAGCCTCACGGTTTCCAGGAGGAACATACAAACCACTCCTGTTAGTCTTATTCTTCCAACCACCTTGATCACGGTCCTTGTATCCAGATTTATCATAATAGTTCCGACCTTGGTTTCCTTGGGCATTGCCTCGGAAACCCCCCTGATTATTCAAGTAATTCGCTTCTTCCTCAGAGTCGGATTCATCTCTTGCCTGTGATACAATGGCCTTAACCTTTTTGATCTTCCCTGATAATAAGTGCTTGGTAAGAAGATCCATCTGCGTTTTCATGTGGGCCATATCTTGGTCACGTTCCTCTTGTCTTCGCCTCTGCTCTGTAGTCATGCCAATAGATATAGTAGAACTTGCTACCTCAGAATCCCTGGTATGCCAAGCTCTGCTCTGCTTTGTCATACGATCTAGCATATCACTTGCCTCAATAAAAGTGAGGTCCATAAATGATCCTCCATCCGCATTATCCACCACTGGTTTAGTTATTGAATTCAAGGATCTGTATAGTATCTCCATTAAGTGGACATTGGTCATGTGATGGTTTGGGCATCTCATAAGCTTCTTCTTGAATCTCTCCCATGTTTCGTGGAGAGCTTCAGTTGGAAGCTGTCTAAAGTTGCTGATTTCATCTCTCAATTGTGCTCTCTTGGATGGCGGAAAGAATCTTTCTAGTAAAGCGTCTTTCAGTTGTCTCCAATTAGTAATAGAGTCAGGAGTTAGCCCGTTCAACCATAGAGTTGCCTCCCTAGACAGAGACAATGGAAATAAGCGCAGCCGAATTGCATTCTGTCCAACGCCTGGATTGTCGAATGACTTGCATGTAGAGATGAAGTTGATCAGATGCATATTCGGATCATCGCATGCAAGTCCACCAAATAATCCCTTGAGCTACAATAGTTGAATCATGGTGCTGGTGATATTGAACTTTGCTCCAGGTGCCAAGGGTGGAGGAATAATAGCTCTTGTAGCACCAGCTCCATCCAGATCGTCATCATCATCATCAAAAGGAATCTGCATATCTCGGCGATCAGGCCTCAGTCTAGCTTGGCGATCTCTCCTCTACATGGGTGCTGCCACTTCATCTGCACGCCTAGGATTCAGTAACTCATCATCACCCAGGTCCTCATTATCAGGATTTGTTGCCCGACCTGGGTTATCAATATTCTGTTGATGCACTTGAGCAGCTTCCAGTGCAGCTAGTCTGGCTTGCTCCTGTTGAGCCGCCCTTCTGTCAATGTCACGTTGTGCATCCATTCTGCCAATAAGTTGTGGTTCGGGATTGATAGGTAATAACGGTTGACCTGAACTTTGAGTATGGGGCATGCACTGAACAAAACCTGAATAAAACAAAAACAACAACTAAAAGTAAAATCTGAGAATCTTTGACCAAAGGGTCTACTAACTATCACAAACTTAGTTGACAACTGTATTCCCCGGCAACGGCGCCAAAAATTGATAATGCTCAAACTACAGCTCTCGTAAGAGTGTAAGCGGTCGTCGTCAAATATAGAACCCAACTGGGTTGGGTGTCTAATCCCACAGGGAATACTCGGTCACTAAGTATGCAACGATTAGTACACTTTTGGTGAAAGTTCTGTAAAAAGGGGGGATTTAATTGTAGCGTGAATTAAGAGTATCAAAGTAACAAAGAAAAACGGAATGTTTAGTAGGTTTTAATCAATGAGAATTGTAAGTTAGGGTTATGTCCACTTTATGAGTTCTACGTATCTATTGGCTATGAGTTATGCGGAATTCAGACATGCATGCGCTTATAGAGATTCGTATTCTATGGTAAATCCTAGCGTCTTTCGACCATCAAGGATTATCTCACTTTAACTCTTTCGATCTTAAAGCGTATAGCTAATGGTACGAATTCTCCAAGAGGTTAATCCAGTTACGGCACTAACTTTTAAACAGGGGTTGGTAGCCCTATTTCCTTGTCATTCTCTCTTTTCCAGACATGTAACTTTTCTTTCAAACAAGTTAATGCTATACTGGCGTATTCTATATGTTTGCAACCACAAGAATTTAAATTAAGATGAAGAGAGTAATGATATAAGCAGCATACGTATCAAGAATTCACAAACTCATAGCAACAGATAGTATCTCATAAGGCTTCCATAACCCTAACAGAGAAGTTTAGCTACTCATGAGCGCAACGGAGATCACAATAAAAATCATCATCATATCAAAACTAGAATGATCTCACGTTGGAGAGGAGTGTGGCGTCACAACAAGGTTGATGTTTTTCCTCTTGGTGTTTCCCACGAGTTAGCATTTTTCTCTGTTAACAATTGTAACGTGAATTAGGAGCGGAAGTTGAATGAAAAAGAATTGAATTAATGAATGAGTGAATAATAAAAAGCTTGCTTAAAAATTCAGCAAATAGGGTTTTTATAACATCCTTGTCCTAGTCCTACTGAAATAGGGTTTTTATCCTTGCCCTAGTCCTACTGGGTTATTGCATACTTGTCCTAATCCTACTAAGTTACTGTTGATCCCCCAAGTCTTTAGAAATGCTGTTTTTGCCCGGGACAAGTTCTCCATGCATCACTTTCAGTCCACAAGCTTCCAGAAGCTGCCTTCCTTCTTTCGTGAAGTTTCCTTTGGCGTCCAACAGTCCATAAAATGCTGAAATCTTCATCATAAATACCTGAAATCTTGCTAATCACGCTGGTTAGCTCACTTACAGGAAAATGAACTAAAAGTGCAGGAATTATATATTTTGTCCTCAAAACTTAGCTAAAATATGGGTACATTAAGGTGCTTTAGGCGTGTAAATACGCCTATCATCAAGGGTCACAAGAAAAGTCCTCCGAACCTGCATCATGAAATGATGTAGCATCTGGTGATGGTCAGTAAGGAGAATACTAGCATGCAACCCAAGGAAAGGGATAAAATTTAAATTTACCAAAACCAGCCATAAAACACATGCATAACAATCATAAATGTAATGAAATGTCGGGGTAGAGGGGGGCACGGAGCATGAATATGACCTTTAAAAATTTAATCTTGAACTACATAGATTATACCAATCTTCAGGCACCCACGAGATAGATGGGCTTGGTTCACCCTGCCAGAAGGGCCACAGTCCATGTTAGCCACACAGACCAAGGAAATTTGGCAAAAGTTACCGAGAGAGTAGCCTAAAAAAAATATACTATGTACTACTGTATAAAGCAAGTACAATGGTCATAGACCCCCAACATCAGCAAATGTGGTTTCTACTATTGGTCCCTCTAGTACTACACCTTCTTGGTAAAGCTACATAATTCCCAAGCCTAATTAAAATATTCTCACATACCATTAACCAAGGAGTTTTCCACTAAGGCATTCCCAAATTGGTATCGTCATACAAAAGACTTGCAAGATACCTATTTAATGCTATATTGTTCCAGTAAACCATTTAAACTCCAAATTCTAATTCCAACAGTCCAATGTAAACAATTTTCTGTTAAGGCCATACCGTTTTCATTTAACCATGCAATATTTCAAAAGATGAGTTAAACACTATGAAAATATCTACTGAAAAACCAAATTTATGAAGTGGGTTGAGGTTCATATTTTTATCACGCAAAGTCCATAAACATCATGAAACTATATCACTGAATTCCACCATTACCATAATACACAATTTTAGTTTACAACCCATCATTTAAACCATGGAGAAACCATTAAAACAAGGGAAAACCAATGTGAGTATATAATAATGTAAATTCCTCAACCCTAGTTTAAACAACCATTAAATCATGAGAATTTAAGTATAATTTCACAAAGTAAAAGAAAATTAAAACAAGGAATTGTCCAACATGCCTTAATGATGGAATAATATCAAGATGTACTGGAGTTTAGAGCCTGAAGATTTGAATTCTTGAGAAATCTTTAGCTTTCTTCTCTTAAAGGTTGAGAGGGAAGAGAATATGGTAAAAATTGATAACTGATAGGTTAATAGGGGTTAGGTAATGTTTAAAGTTGTTTAATAGGTAAAATACCAAAAATCCCTCAATGAAACCAAAAATAAGAAGGATTTGTATTTTGGACCCTTGGGCGTGGCACGCCATTATCGCGCCAGCCCAAGGGCGTGGCATTCTCTTATCGTGGACCTTCATTGGTTTCACATAAAAGTGTGACACTCTTCCGTGGGACGCCCTTAACATGTACCCCTACTATTTTGGGGACCCGATATGAGTCGAGATGTGATCCATAAATTCTAAAATGCTCCCTAATGGTCACGCTAGGGTCACTCAAAATTGTTTGTTAAACACTAAGGATGTGTTGAATTAAATTTATTAAAAACCTAGGGGTTACATACTTAAGAACATTTATTCTGCCTTTAACCTAACACACGGGTTGTTACATTATCCCTCCATTAGGATCATTCATCCCTGAATAAGAGATTAGGACACCCTTAGCACGATAATAAGAAGAACATAGAGGGATTCAAGAACAAATTAAAAATTTGTTTTGAGAAGAAGTAAACTCCATACCTTAAGATATTTCATCCAACATTGGAAACAAAAACTGGTATTTAGCTTTCATATCCTCTTTCTATTCTCATATAGCCTCCTCTACCTTTTGATTCCTCCAAAGCACCTTCACTGAAGCTATTTCCTTAGTTCTCAATTTTCAATCTTTCCTATATAAGATTTCAATCGAAATTTTATTTTAGGACAATGAATATTTAACACCAATATCCTCGACAAGCACTACTAAGGAAGGATCACCCACACACTTTTTAAGGATAACCACATAAAAATGGATGAATCGAGGCTAAATTCCTTGGTAAGTCCAATTCTTAAGCAACCCTTCCAATTCTCCTCATAATATAATATCGACCAATGTAACGAGGACTGGGCTTCTTCTTTTTTTCAAAATATCATAACGCCTTTCATACGGGTTCAAGAACACTGAATCATCAACCTCAAACTCAAGCTCTCTTCGCCTCATATCTGCATAGGATTTTTGGCGACTTTGAGCAGTCTTAATCCTTTCTCGAATCACCTTCACTTTCACTATTGCTTGATGTTCTATGTCGGCCCAAAAAACCTAGTCTGACCCACCTCAAACAACCTAATTGGTGATCTACACCTTCTACCATAAAAGGCCTCAAATAGAGCCATTTGGATGCTGGCATGATATCTATTGTTATACATGAATTCAATAAACGGAAAATGATCGACCCAACTTCATTTAAAGTCAATTACATAGGACCTTAGCATATCCTCTATAGTCCAAATAGTACACTACATTTGTTCTTCCATTTGAGGGTGGAAAGTTGTACTAAGGTTAACCTGAGTACCCAACCCCTTCTAAAAAGAACGCTAAAAATAAGAAGAAAATTTCACACCACGGTTAGAAATAATAGACACCAGGGATCCTTGCAATCTAACTATCTCCCCAATGAATAACTATGTCTAATCCTTTCCTTAGTAATTGGTCCTTACAGGTAAAAAGGGAGCGGACTTGGTCATTTTATCCATAATGACCCAAATGGAATCATATTAATTTTGAAACCACGGAATACCCGTAGCAAAATTTATGTTAATCATTTCCCATTTGCACATGGATAGAGATATCTATTAAGATATGCCACCTGGCCTCAACTTCTCAACCTTGACTTGTTGACAAACTATAAACTTGGCAACAGAATTTGCCACATCCCTCTTCATATTATTCCACCAATAGATTTTCGCCCAGTCATGATACATCTTTGTTGAACCCAAATAAAACATATATTAGGACATAGGGGTGTGTCAAAATCCTTTCCCGCAGCCCATCTACTTCATGAACACATAAGCTCTCTTGATATCTCAAAATGCCATCTTCCCTAATTTTGAAATCCATAACGTTTTGCTTACCCACATCATACTTGATTTGCATAAGTTTGGGATCCAAAACCTGTTTCTGCTTGACTTCAGCAACAAGAGATATTTAAGCCACTTCCTGAATGACTACTTCTATATCCTCAGAGTCTAAAAGGTAGACTCCTAAGTTGGCCAGCCGGTGAATGTCCTTTACCAACACCCACTTCTCCTCCTTAATGTGGGACAAACTACTCATGGACAACTTGCTAATAGCATCACTAACAATATTAGCTTTACCTAGATAGTGGTGTAGACACTTGTCATAGTCCTTAAGCAATTCAAGCCACCATGTCTACCCAAGGTGCAAGTTCTTCTGCATGAACACATACTGTAAACTCTTATGATCCGAGTAAATATCCATATGGACCCCATATAAATAGTGATACCAAATTTTCAATGCGAACACCACAGCTGCCAATTCTAGATCATGAGTCGGGTAATTTCTTACATAAACCTTAAGCTACCTAGAAGCATAAGACATAACCTTTCCATATTGCATCAACACACAACCCATGCATTCACGGGATGTATCACAATACACCACAAAACCCTTGGTACCCTTGTGTAGGATCAAAATAAGAGCAGAAGTCAATCTATCTTTCAACTTCACAAAACTGCCATCATAAGCATCGAACTATAAAACTTTAACTTTTTCTGAGTCAACCTTATAAAAGGAGCTGCAGCAGATGAGAAACCCTCTTCAAATCTCCTATAATAACCTATCAAGCCCAAGAAGCTCCTAATATCAGTTGGAGTAGTGGGTATCATCCACTTTTTAACTGCCTTAATCTTTTATGGATTGACCTTAATTCCTTCACTAGATACAACATGCCTAAGAAAAGTCACAACATTTAACCAAAATTCACACTTAAAAAATTTGGCATGCAACTTTTAATCCTTTAAGGTCTGCAACACAATTCTGTGGTGATTTGCATAATCCTTCTCACTTTTGGAGTACACCTAGATGTCATCAATGAAAACAATAATGAACAAATCCAAAACTTTCTGAATTCTCAGTTCATAAGGTTCATAAAAGCATTAGGGGCATTACCCAATCCAAAAGACATGACCAAGAACTAAAAATAGACATAACTAATTTGGAAATCAATTTTAGGAATATCAACCTCCCTAATCATTAATTAATGGTAACCCGAATTAAGATTAATCTTATAGAAACATTTAGCACCCTAAAGCTGATAAAAAAGGTTATCAATTTCATGAAAAGGTACTTATTTCTTACTGTGACCTTATTCAACTTACAATAGTCTATACACATCTGGGAGACCCATCCTTCTTTCAAATGAAAAGCATATAAGCACCCCCAAAGGGAAATACTAGGACAAATGAAACCTTTATCATAAAGATCTTTTAATTCTTTCAGCTCCATCGAATCCATTCTATAAGGAGTAATGAAAATAGGATGAGTATCTAGTAGAAGATCAATCCCAAAGTATATTTCCCTATTCGAAGAGATCCCAAGAATATCATCGAGAAAAACTTTGGGAAACTCAATAACCACAGAAATAGATTACAAGAAGGAATTTCAGAGTTAGAATCCTTGATCCAAACTAGGTGATACAAATACCCCTTGATATTAAATTTTAGCCTCTAAGATAAGAGATAACCTTCTATTTTTGTCTGAGGTAACTCCCATACCATTATATTATCGATTCATTTAGGTAATGAAAAGTAACCTTTTGGGTCCTCAATCCAGAGAAGCATAAGGAGTCTCAGGACCAAAACCAAAGTGTACAAACATATAAGATAGGGTGGAACGGGGATCAAGCAATAAATAAACATCATGGGAGAAGAGTTATAACATACCAGTGAGAACAGCTGGGGATGCCTCGGATTCCTAATGAGTATAATTTACAGATAGGCAATTTTAACCAATTCCCATCCCTGAAGTAGTACCTTTAGTAGCAGGAGATGAAGAAGTAGCATCCTGAGCCTTACTAGACCCAGGTGCAACCCTAGCCGAAGTACAATTTCACTGCATATGACCAGGCTAACCATAAATTAATCATAAATTTTTCCCCTCCTCACAATTTCCATGATTAAGCTTCCCATAAAAATGGCAAGGAGGATAAGGGGGTAGACTAAGCCCTTCTAACCTGAGATTGGGCACCAATTCCTTAGGACCATTATTAAACTGAAAACAATGATCACTTGAAGGCTTACGATAAGGAGAACTAGCTGATGAATAAGAATTTCCCTAGTTCTTTTTCTTAGGCTATTGCCTTCCCTCTCTTCCACTATTTTGTTGACTCTTACCCTGCTCTGCATACTTAAACTTTTTATTGTACCTTTCCCCCATTTCTACTTTCTTTGTTTTCTCTTTCACCAGCTGCATATAAACCACTAGCCTTGATATATCTATGTCACTGTTTAGCATAGCAGCCTTACACTCTAACACCAAGTCACAGGACAGACCCAAAGAAAACTTTATTATCCTAGAACTCATACTAGATACAAGATCAGGAGGATAACAGGATAGTTGGGTGAACTTTAACACATACTCCTTAAAACTTATCTTACCCTACTTGAAATTTACAAACTTCTCCACATTGGCTTCTCTTTGCTCCTGAGGAAAGATGTGATCAAGAAAAGCACCAACTCCTATACTGCTGGCTCAACATCTTCACTCTTTAACTCTTCCAACTCCATATACCACTAATAATCCACTTCTTTCAACTGATAACCTGCAAACACAACCCCCCCTCTGAATCACTAGCACGCATAACTTCGAAAAACTTTTCTATCTCATCAATAAATCCCTGAGGATCATCCTCAACTTTAGAAATTTTAAAGGTTGGGGGATTCAGCCTCAAAAATTGCCCCACCTGAGTGACCTCAGACAAACTGGTGGCAAGATCAACATAATCAGAATGACAAAACTGTAATGCCACAATCTGATCAAGCATGTGAATGGAGTAAGGAAACTCGAAATTTAAGACATCTCTTTGAGGGGACTGAGTATGAGTAACACCAGCCCAACAAGACCGAGAAACACTAGTAGGAATGGTAAAACCCCAGGTGAAGTAGTGAAGTTAGGAGTAAAGGCTTTATACCTAGTTTTTATTCCATGAGTAAGGCAAACCTTCTCAGCATTTGCCTACAGTTGGGATGGATCAACCTTCAGATCTTCATGGAGGCATGATATTAAATGTGAGTAAGCCTAAAGTTAGAGAAGATTCATGATGGCTAGACTCTCTAGTAAAAAATAGAACATAAAGAAGGGAAACATTCCTAAATTCGTCGTAGTCTACCCTTTATAAGTGTGGCGCACTACACATCCATGAAAGGGAATTTACTAGACATGGATTTGAAGAAACCCAATGACCTTGAACCATGCTCTGATACTAATCTTGTCACGACCCAAACCGGGGCCCTGTCCATGACCGGCATCCCAAACCAACAATAGGCCTGATCTGAGTCGTTATACTTTCCTTATGATCATGATAATAATAATAATTAAAAAATATAGAAACTAACTAATAAAATAAGATAAATTTAATAACCTAAAGATTTATTATTTGTAAGTCAAAAATTAAATCCATAAAGTAATAATACAACACTTGTCGACAAAGACTATAACCATATAATACCAACCAATTTGGGATATGACCCTGACTATACCAAAAGAAAACCCAAAGTACTAAAACAAAAAAGATACTACAAAGAAAAATGCCTTTTGAATGATGGAGGGCTCATTACTGCACCAGCTATCTGAAGGGAATATCGAATCACCTAACACTGCACAGGGTCAAAAAAAAGTCCTTCGGACCTACATCATGAAATAATGTATATTCTAGGGATATTTAGTATGGTGAGTACTGGCATGCAACCCAAGTAAAGGGATAATAGTTACATTTACCAAAACAACTCAGAAAACACATGCAAAACAATCATAAATGCAATGAAATGTCGGGGTAAAGGGGGGCAATGAGCATGAAAATGACCGTTTAAAATTTAATCCTAAATTATGTAGCTTATACCGACCTTCAAGCACCCACGAGCTCTATGGGTACGACTTCCCCTTCCAGAAGGGCCCCAGTCAATGTTAGTTGCATAGACCAAGGAAATTAGGCTAAAGATCACTGAGACAATAGCCTTCATCAAAGAAAAATGAACATGCTCAAACTGTGGTATTACTCTACTCATTCAAGTTCAACTTTTAATAGGGGCCTTAGCTTAGAATTTAATTCAAAACAAGGCCCTACATCGAGATTATAGGCTACTTCAAGTCTTCTACATACAAGTATGATACATTATCTATAGTTTTCATAATAATAGACATATCAACTTGTTTACTCAATAAATAAATTAATACATAACCATTAAGAGCCGAGAAAGTTACCTCTTTTATGAAAATTCAAAAGTGAACAATGAAGAAATCAAGAAAAACCAATGTTGGAACATGTTTTTAGAGTGTTGGAACAAGTTGGTATCTTAAACAAGTTTTAATTTAGCCTTTTCTTAAGTGCGGGGTTAGTTTATATTTAAAGAGAGAAGTTTGAATTTAAAGAGAAAAGTGAAGTTTTCAGGATTTAAATGAGTTGGAATGAGGTTAAATAAGGATAAGGGATACTTTAGGTCTTAAATATGTGTTGGTGGAACCAAATATTTAATTAAAATTGAGGCCCACAAGTGACCTAGCCACAGAAGCTACATGCACTTGCCACATGTGGCCAGCATGTGCAGGGTGCATATGCAAGGCCAAAATTTTTGGTCCCCTTTCTTGCTGTCAATACTTGGAATTTTTATAGTTTCCCAGTTACTTATGGTCCCAAAACTTATGTTTATGGTCCCAAAATTATAAATATGCAACAAATTCCATAATTTCCATTCTCGTCTTCAAAAATTCATTTTTTCAATTTTTTCTTAACTTACCTGACTTGTGTGGCACTTGTGGCCATGATGGGTTGGTCACATAGTCCCCTTACATGGAAATTGATGAATGTAGGAATTTTACCATATCTCGAGTAAGTCCATGATCTAAAAACCTACAAAAGAAAAACAACAAAAAGTGAACACTAAAATAGTGGGTTGCCTCCTACTCAGTGCTCGATTTAACATCACGACATGATGTGGCAGTGTTGGTTACTCAAACTTCAACAATAATACCATGGGTTTCCTCCCATGAAGTGCTTGATTTAACATCATGGGACGATACGGGTATCTTGATTACTCAAAATTCATCAAGATACCCATAAGAGTACCCTGTAGGGTCATCAATACACTCAATCACCGACACCACCCTCATGTCGGTAGGCTGCTTCATTGATTTTTAGATGTTAAATGTGGCTTCCTCACTATTGACTGTGAACTTAAACTTTCCTTTCTCTATGTCAACCATCCCTCTACCTATGGCCATAAATAGTCTCCCTAATATGATGGGCATCTCGGTGTCAACCTCACAGTCTAAAATGGCAAAGTCAGTAGGAAAATGAAGTTATAAACTCTCACAATCATATCAACAGAAATTCCCACATGTTCCTTCACCGTGTGGTCAGCCATCAACAGCCGCATTGAAGTTAATTCCATAGGGTTCAAGACCAATTACTTGAATATGGCCAGCGGTATCAAATTTCTACTAGCTCCTAAGTCACAAAAGGCTCTGGCAAACCAGGATGTCCCAATAGTGCATGGTATAGTGAATGCTTTGGGATCACCCTTTTCTAGACTAGGGACCTAGTAGTGACTGCACTATGGTGGTGTAAACCATCAACATCCTCAATCGTAGATTTTTTGTTATTTTTGACCAATTGCTTCAAAAACATGGCATATCTAGTCATCTTCTCCAATTCTTTGAGATGAGGAATATTCAAGATCAACTATTTCAGTATCCCAATAAATCACTTGAATTTTCCTTCCTCTCATTTCTGCTTTAGTCGCTTAGGAAAAGGTGGGGGAAGTCTCAAAATTTGTATTATTTCATGCTCAACAATCGAGCCCTTACCTCTTTCTTACCGACCATCCCCACCTATTGCCTTTTTTGACTCCATAATAGGTGTCTTATCAATAGGAGCCTTATCATACCTTGTCACTTTTGCAACAGGTAATGGAGGATCCATAGTAGTAACACTACTCCTCCTGGTAATGGAAAGAACATGACCATCATTTTTCATATTTTGCATAATGTTTCTCAGAAGGGGACCTAGCTGCCTATGGTTTATAGTTGCTGAATTTTACCCAAACTGGTGCCCCAACTACTCGATAGCAGTGGCATAGGATTCAACCTTCTGGTTCAACCCTAAATGTCGGCCTTAATCTCCTTAAGGTTGGTCTCCTGATTCTCTTAGCCCTTTACTAGCTTAGTTAGAATCTCTTCCATTCTTGATTTTACATCTCTTCTGCTAGGTGGAATATACCAATATCCCTTCTCTCTGTAGTCATCCTTCTTGCTCAGGTTACCATCTCTCTCCCTACTATAGTATTTGTATCTGTCATAGTAGTTCTGAACTTGGTTCCCTTACCTTTAGTCTCAGAATCCTGCCAACTGATGATCCAGATGGTTTGCTTTCTTCTTCCATTCTGATTAATAATCTTTGAAGCTGAACCTTATGATTTTACTATATTCACTTTCTCAAAAGTCTCTACTGAAAACTACTTTACTAGAACCCCTAGATCAGTTCTTAGCAATGCAATCTCTTGCGCTAGTAAATCATCGACTACTTTCTAGTTGCAAGAGGCACCAATGGCATATATGCCAAATCCTCTCTCAACCTCTTGAGTTTTCCACCCTCGATTAGTGAACGAGATCTGATCTAACATCTCCAAAGCTGTCTCCCATCGTAGTCGCATAAATGCTCATCTTGATATGGTGTCTACCATAGCTCTAGAGCTGATGTTCAAGGCTTTGTAGAATATCTCCAATAAGCTCATCCCTGACATCCTATGGTTAGGTACTATACTCAGCTTCTTATTGAACCTAAAACATGCCTCATACATAGATTTTGAGTGCAGCTGCTTGATAGATAAATAATTCCATGTAGTGATAGATCCTTTTGGCAGTTCCCCTAACCATAAAGATGTTTCTCCTGTAAGTAAGAAGGGGAACAAGCTCAGTCTAAGTACTTCCTGATTCACCCCTAGAATGATGTACAAACTGCATATCCAGATAAAATTTTCAACGTGTATATTTGCATCACCTGCAAGCAAACCCATAAATACACCCTTCAAACTTAAGATCTAGATCATTGCGCTTGTTATGTCAAACTTGATGTCTGGGGGTAAAATAGAAGGAATAATGTCTCCAGTATCTATCGGATCAATGAATTCAAGATCCTCTATAGAAACTATTTATGGTTGCACATACTAATATGTTTGGATCATATGAACACGGGCACCTCTAGCTCTATTCTGATTTCCTCCGAGTGTTGCTTGGAAGTATGCTTCTTGTCTTTGCTTAGGTAGCTCTACCTCCCTAGCTACCCTTTGATCTTCTTTTATTTACCTTCTCTTATTTTTATCTTATGTTAAAAGCTCACTAGTTTGTTGATCAACAATATCTTGTACTCCTTCGATAGGAGGGGGGTACAACATCACAAACCCCTTCAGGAATATCATCTCTTTAATGTTCTACCATCCTACTAGGTGTTTTGTAGGATCCTTTTTGGATTTGAATTCACTGGGAGTAAAGAATTTTCTCTAATCCATATGTTAAGCATACACCAGTGTATGCCCAACTAAGAACAAAAATAAAAAGAAAACCCAAAAATTGGAACAACTTTAATTCATAAATCAACACCGTATTCCACGGTAATGGCACCAAAATTTGGTGACTTCCCAGCTACCCCTCCACTCTAAAGATGATACAGTCGCTGCCAAATATAGTAGCCCTACAAAGTTTAGGGTCGAATCTCAAGGGAATACGTAGAATCGTGGCTCTCAACTATTGTAATCAACGAGTGGAACTGGTAAAGTAAATGAGGGGTTTTTAGTAGAAATATCAAACTAGTAGCAAATATAAACTTTGGTTGTAATCAATAGTGAGTGAATACTAGGATTGTGTTCCTCCTAGCTGCTCAAATCCGTAGGCTTATCGTGCTTTATTGAACCAACTTGATACCTTGCATGCAAAATCAATAAGTTATGTACCTTCTACAGTCTTTTGGATAAGTAGAAGGATTTTACCCTTTACCTTTTGTGTCTCAAGATGTCGCTTTACTAACCCTTATCTTGAGACCAGTTAACTATTACCTTTTGAGTCTCTAGTTATTAGATTAAATCTAAACATCTTACGTAGATAAAACCTAGTAGCGTGGATCGACAGTTAAACTCCAAATTACTATTGTCATTATCTTTTTCATAGTCACTACTTCTCTTTTGGAGTAAGTGGCAATAATCTAGCTGGGATCCTAATGTGTGCACCTGTTGCGCCTCTACGCACACGCAACTGTACGTGATCGTACAAGTTGTATAGAAATTTAAACAGTTAGATATTGTTCCCGCGAGGATCAAAAAATTAGAAACTTATTCAATTTTTAGTTTAAGACAATTGTGTATTAAGTGCTTGAAAGTATCAAGATGATTTTAATTTTATAAGTAAAATGTAAATTATTAAACAAGAAATAATTAGTGACGACTACAGTAAAGCAAGCAACGGTTGTAATCAATAGTGAGGATGATTCCAGGGTTGAGGTATTCAATCATACAATTCTCTATTCTTATCACAGTCTAATTGATTATCGGGTTGATGATTTGCAAGGTTTATACAACGAGCTTGGTCTCCCGACCTCAAATCTTTTATCTATTGAACGTTATAGCTACAACTCCCGTAAAGATACAACAATTCTTCTAGATTCCTAAAGTTGTCCTCTTGCAAGTAAACCAAGCAAGGCTTCTAGGTATATCCCTATCCTAGATGCTAATTCACATCCCTTATTCCATAAAAGAATAAGAACCTTGCTCCCTAATTTCTTTGTTCTATCCTACGATTCTCCTACCGGATGCACATAGAAATATAGATTTATTCTAATGGTGGCCAATCATTAAAATAGTAAGCTCAAAAATTAAGAACAACTCAGATGATAATCCAAAAAGAAACTATGAATAAGAATATAAAAGAGTAATCATGTTTTTAGCCTCAACCCCAGAAATAGAGTGTTTAGCTACTCATGTTTTAATTCATCATCCAAAATAAGTAATTAATCATACCCTAAACAAGTCTTGAAGTAGGCAAATTGAAAAGAATGTCTAAGACCCTAAAAGAGAGAAATTTCTCTTTTTCCGCCGCTCCTATGCTTCCCAAAAGTCCCTAAATTTATCTTGGATTTTTCCTTTTATAGCTGGGACAAAACACTTAAAATCTTCCGGATTTTTCCACACGGCGCATCGCGCCATGCCTTCAATTGCTATTTTCCATTAAAATCTGGGAAATCGCAGTGCTCAAGTATTCCTTGAAATTTGTAAAATGCACCTTCACCGCGATGCGTCACTATCACGGTGAGCCACTAGATTTGGAAAATTGTGAAATATCAATCCTCCACGATGCGCTAAAACTTCCAGGTCACACAATTTGATAAGTTGGACTGCTCCACGATGCGGTGGTTTTCCGGACCTATACTGGAAAGTGCCAAGTGAGAATTTACGCCTCTCCGCGATGCGTTGATTTTGCGAACCTTCACTGGAATTTGATCATTGTTATTTTGTCTGTCAGCGCGACGCGGAGTGTCATCAAATGAGGATTTCTACTTTCCATCTTCCCCTTTTTTAGCTTTATTTCACTCCCTTGTATTCCTTCAATCCTTCCATAAAATCATTGTATCCAAATGCACACAATTCTTCATGATTTTTAGCCTAAAAGTACTAATCATATCCATTATGCACAAAATGGAATAAAAGCTTAATTATATTTAAGAATTCATACAAAAGTTCTTGAACTAAGTCTAAATTTGGGTGCATATTTGTACTTTGAGCATATAAATTTGCCCAAGATCACCACCCCACACTTAAAAACTTGTTCATCCTCAAACACTTTAATTCAAAAGCACAATTACTTCCTCTTTACATCACAATCTCAAAGTTATGTTACAATGGGCACTTACACTTTGCAATAGTGTATTCTTACATTAGCATGTCAAAATAATTTTAGCATATGAGGAAATTTAGTACAAATTTTTCTATCTCAATAATGAATTTCTAACATGTTGGCAAATTCCATCAAAGAAACACAATAAGTAATCTGGCTTTCATCTGCCTGTATCCTCACTCAAGAAAATTTCCCCATATTAACTCACAATGATATCTATGCAAACATCGGGGAGTATCAACATCAAATCACTCTCTCTCAACAAAAATTCATACATGCTAGTGAACGAACCATAAGCTTGCCCTTAGTGTACTACACCACTAATAGTCGGATGTTTAGCTGAAGGATCAACTAGGTCTTTTTCGGGTTGTAATAAAGGCTTGGGTACTGGTAGGTACTATTTGGTGAAATAGTGACTATTGCTCCTAAGCATTTTAGTACAAGAATTATCAATTAACTTTGTTCTCCAACACCAATTTATCCTTCTATTTTCTCCCCATTATTTTCATTTTTCAACTCCTCTTTCAATTAGTTTATTCACTCAAACCAGGTTGGGAGTATTAGTCATTCCTTCCACATACTTCTCTTTTTCGTACCAATTTTATTCTACGGACCCCTATTATAGCCACCCCTAACATAAGTGAAAGCCTTCGTTAAGGTGCACATTATCCAACCGGACCAGGGCCAAAACAGGTTCATTGTAACATTTCTATTTATGAACTCCCAATTGCACCCAGAATCTTTAAACATCAAAAACAACTACTTTGGGGGCATTAAATTTTACCTTTTCCTCCTCCTTATAGTTTTTTTTAATTCATATTAAAACGCTCAAGAGCTTATTTGGATCAAATTAGGATTTATCAAAGAAAGGATAAGTTTACATAACAGGCTATCAAAGAAAGAGGCTAAAGGCTCAATGGGGCTGACTAAGACTATGCACCAAGGTAGGTCTATTTAGGCTAGAAACACGGCTGTCAAAGAAATGCCTACATCACTTCCTACACCCAACACCTTTTATTTCGCTTTATAAACACACCGGGCAAGTTCTAGTCATTTCTATTCATGTAGAATATACACAAATCCTCAAACTCACAGTGCATGCACAAAATTAAACTAAGGTTCCCAATCATGGTCTTTATTGAATTCAAAATTAAGCCAACGCATCAAATTTTATATAGAGAGAGATTAAATCATCAGTACTCAAATCAAAACACTCTTATGCTTATTTATACTCAATTTAATTCATATTACTATGAAGATGACCCATTCTACACACTCCTCTAAGATAGTGATTAGGTTCTCGTTTATTATGTACTTCCTACGACCACTCCCCTTAAGACGGTTGCCATCCATCTATCATAGGGGATGGCAACTAGCTATGACTGTTTATTCCTAATTACCAAAGAGGGAAAAAGTAACTGCTTAAAACTGAAACTTTCCAATGAGGGCAAAAATAACAATTAAAATAATACTTTAAACTGAAGCAATATGCGATAAATGCCAAAGAGGGCAAATTCCAATCCAAAAAGTTACTAACTATTATAGACTAGTGTTCCGAATAGCTAGTACTCGCAAAATCAACAAAACAGAAAATAAAATTGTTTAGCCATAATTAAAAGAAAGAAGATAAAATAGGAGAATACAAACCCACCACCCCACATTTAAATAAAGCATTGTCCCAGTGCTTCAAAATAAACCTATTGTAGGGTGGCAGTATACTCCCTAGTCACTCAAATGGGACTATAGTAGTCATATCCTCAGGAGTCCCATCCACATCATCACCATCATCATCATCTCCATCATCATCAGACTGCTCCTCTTCATCCAACTCCATGTCTGAATCCCTGTACTTATGCTCTTCATCAGTTGGTATATCATCATCAACCAACTCAACAAACTCTGGGCCAATCCTCAACATAGTCCTAGCATAGTACCTGAGTGGATAAGTAATCTCTACAGCATGGAGATCCTCTATTATAGGTGTTCTACCTCCCATCGTCGACAAAATCATCATAAGGCCATACAGCCTGCCCAGTACCTCATCAGTCCTCATTTGTCGCTCCATCATTGTCAAAATTGGGACAGTTGCCCTAGATGTTATCCTAGCAGTAGTTATATCCATAGGGCGAGTAATAACCTCAGGATTATAATCCAGCTCCTCTTCATCCACCCTGTGCCTTCGCAAAAATCTAGTAACCAAACCTCCAAACCCAAAACTGTGCCTAGCATGTGTACGCGTCTTTTTCATCGCAGAAAAAATCACATTACCCATATTTTTCTCCTCATTCGGACACATCAGGGCATAGATCAAACACACACAATCCTGAGTAACCTCCGTCATATGCTTTCCGTGAATCATGCATGAATAAATAATACGACCCCATATCATTGCTTCCTTGTTCATCTAAACATAAGGGAAGGAAGAGTACAAACCTGTAACATGATTCCTAGTCCAACGAGCTGAGGATCGCTGACCAGACAATAGATTCCTGATATCCGCATACGGAGGAGAAACTATAAACTGCCTCAAAAAATTTGGTTTTGCTTTTGGTATACCCAACAAGTCATTAATATCAGCAGCAGTAAAACGAATCACTTTCCCGCGAACCTTCAACAAATGATCAGGATGATTGGGGTCCCAATTGGCATAAAACTCTCTGACTAAGTGCAATTTGTACTCAGACGGTTGATGGAAGACGAAATTCATATTGACTGCCTCAATTATTTGTACCATGGATGGATATTCTCTCATGAGACTGGCACGGTCAATATACACCTCTGGGATATACGTGGCATCTGTATGCTTGGAATACCACTACTTTCCATCCTTGAGGATAACTTTGAATCCAAATTTGCATACCTGCCCCTGCTAAAGTGGTGGGGCCCTAAGTAACCTTGTCAGTTGACTTTCAGATGGTTTGCTTCTTTTTCTCGCAGGTTTAGAAGGACTTGTCTTCTCCTTGCATTTGACTGGTTGTGGTTCCATAATTTCTGTAATACAAAAAATGCAACAAATATTTGAGTATGTTAAACATAGGGCTAGCTAAACTGAGTGTGCATTACAGGTGACTTTCCACCACACACTTAGTTGTTAGCTAGAACACCTGCCTCAAAATACAAGGTACTCAGACTTCCCCTTGTTGACCTCATTATCATATTCAAAGACATCATATTGCTCTTTGTGACTTTAAAACCATAGTTATTTTCTCAGCACACAACACCGTCTTATCTATTCCCATCTAATTACTCAATGAGAGACTATGAAAGAGATCATGTTTCTATAGCATACGCATCAAAGGAGTATTTTTCTAGAATTCGTCTAAATCAACTAATATCAGACAGGAAGGGTATATGCACAGTGGAAAGTAGAAGCATAAAGAACACGGTTTCATCCAGAATGAATTTAAGCCCAACTGTCGACTGAAGGCCTGGGTGAAGGACTAATTGTCCTATTTAAATGTTCAAATGGCACTTTGTTTGTCTCAACTATGACCAAATTCATAATATGGACCAATTCCAATGCCTCCACTTCTCCATGTAGATCATAACCTATCAAAGCTCGCTCTAATGGATCATCAAACAACAATAACTGCCACTCCAAAGCAAGATCAATAACTGATATAGATGATAACTCCTCATATATGGATGGAAGTTTCAATGCTTTGTACACATCAAAAACTTCTACTTTGTCATGTGCTCGCATTATCCTTTTTCCAGCTGCTACATCAATGAGGGACTGTCTTGTTGCTAAGAAAGGTCATCCCAAAATAAATGGAACAACAGGATCAGCCTCAAAGTCAAGAATCATAAAATTCACCAAAAAGATTAAAGATCCCACTTGCACCAACACATCTTCAATAATACCATCTGATCTAGCAAGTGACCTATCAGCTAACTACAACACAATAGTCATGGGTTTGGGACTCCTAAGACCCATCTTTCGGTAACATGACGTGGTCATGAGATTTATGCTAGCACCTAAATCACACAATCCACGTGTACAAATAGTCTGACCAATGGTAATCTGCAAGGTGAATCTACCCAGATCCTTCAACTTCGTAGGAAGTTTATTTTGAATTTTAGACATGCACTCTTGAGTAAGTAAAACTGTAGAATATTCAGTCAACTGGTTCTTATTGGAAACAATATCCTTCAAGTATTTAGCATATTTTGGCACACTCTGGAAGATGTCAACAAGAGAAAGGTTTAACTAACCTGCGTCCAGAAGATCTAAAAACTTCTTATAACTGGCTTCCTCTTGATTCTTCCTTGCCCTTTGAGGAAAGGGTAAGGGAATAGTCTTCTACTCCATAAGAATTTCTTCACTTGCCTCTTTTTCCTTAACTTTCACTTTTGCATTCTCTTTTAAACTGTCATCAGTGACTGCGGGATTGTCCTACTCCCGAACCGTCTCCTTAGTTTACAGCCCACTCCTTGTTGTAATCATATTCACCTATTTAGGATTAGCCTCAGTGTTGCTAGGAAATGCTCCTTGTGGCCTTGTACTATATGATTCTGCAATTTAACCCAACTGCAACTCCAGATTTCTTGTAAGCAATTGTTGAATCTTCAACTCAGCTGCAAACTGTGCTTTTTGAGTCTTTATGTCTGCCACAAACTGTTCTTGTTGAGACATGAACTTCTTAATCAACTCCTTCACATTGCTATTCCGAGCAATCGCCTGATTATTCTGAGTCAGATGTGGATTTGATTGCACTGGTCCCTTATACTGATTTGTATTCTGTGCATGATTTCCACCCCATGAGAAATTAGGGTGGTTCCACCAGTTTGGATTATACGCACTGCCAAAATTCTGTTGACCCTGACGATTTGCATTCCCCACATAGTTGACTAAATCTAGATTCACATAACATGCATCTTCCTTATGCTCACCACTTCCGCAAACTTCACACCACGAATATACATGTTGAACTGCATTTGTTGTGGCTGCTGGTTATGTTGCACCCAACTTTAAGTTGTTGAACTGAGTAGTCATATTATTCTGCATTACTATAATCTGTGCCTATAATGTAGTGAATTGATCAACCTCCAATACCCCTACAACCTTCTTGGGAGTACTCCTTGAGTCTGCATGCCAATTAGGATTCCCTTGTGCGATTTGATTCAGCAATGTATACAATTCTTTATATGTTTTCTCCAAAACGTGGCCTCTTACTGCTGAATCTAAGAGAATCGTAGTATTAGACTCAAGGTTTTCTATAAATGTGTGAACCAACACATCATTCGATTGATGGTGATGAGGATAATTTCTGAGCATGCCTTTGAATCTCTCCCAAGCTTGGTAGAGATTTTGTCCATCTTTTTGTCTGAAACTCAATATCTCACTCCTTAATTGTGCAGTATTCTGGAAAGGAATGAATCAAATGAGGAACTTTTGAGCACAATCTTCCCATGAAGTGATGGAGTGCGGCGGTTTAGCATGTAACCACCTCTTTGCTACCCCATTAGAAAAAAGGGAAAGAGTGTCAATCTGACATAATTAGAATTCACATCTTCAGAAATGTATGTATCGCTTATTTCCAGGAAGGTTTGCAAGTGCTACTACGGATCCTCATGTGAAAGTTCATGAAATTCCCCTACAGATTTCAATAATTACACCATATTTTGTTTTAATTCCCTCCGACCTACAGGTTCAGGCTTTTAAATGTTGTTAGTCACATGGTTTGTAAGTGGGATTTCCACCTCACGAATAGGTCTTGCGGCTGGTTGAATAGGAACAGCTGGAATAACAGGAGCTGGAATATTTCCAATATTTGGATCAGCAACAATTGGATCTCGTATTTTAGACATCTGTCCTTGTTGAATGTAATATTGAGTTCTTTGCCTGTAATGAAAAATTACTTCCAGTTCTGCAAAGGGATCTACTAACTCTTTATCCCTAGCCAGCCAATGTTGAGCTAAACCTGCAAAAATTCAGCTGCTAAGATCAAGTTTTTAACACTTAAACTTATTATCAAAAACCAAAAATTAAGCAATTTACTAATTCTATTAGGTCCCCGGCAACGACGCCAAAAACTTGTTTCACCTTTATGCACACGCAAGTATACTTGATCATACAAGTAGTCTAGAGACTTAGACAGTCAGATATCATTCCCACGAGGATCGATAAATTAAAAACTTATTCAATCTTTAGTTTAAGACAATTGTGTATTACTTGCTTGAATGTATCAAGATGATTTTAGTTTTATAAATGAAATGTAAATTATTAAACAAGAAATAATTAGTGACGACTAGAGCAAAGCAAGCAACGGTTGTAATCAATAATGAGGATAATTCTAGGGTTAAGGTATTCCGAACAATCATACAATTCTCTATTCTTATCACAGTCTAATTGATTATTGGGTTGATGATTTTCAAGGTTTATACAATGATCTTGGTCTCCCGACCTCAAATATTTTATCAATTGAACGTTCTAGCTACAACTCCCATAGAGATACAACAATTCTTCTAGATTCCTAAAGTTGTCCTCTTACAAGTGAACCAAGCAAGGCTTCTAGGTATATCCCTATCCTAGATGCTTATTCAAGTCCCTTATTTCATATAAGAATAAGAACCTTGCTCCCTAATTTCTTTGTTCTATCCTATGATTCTCCTCCCGAATGCACATAGAAATATAGATTTATTCTAATGGTGGGCAATTATTAAAATAGTAAGCTCAAGAAATTAAGAACAACCCAGATGATAATCCAAAGAGAAACTATATATAAGAATATAAAAGAGTAATCATGTTCTTAGACTCAACCCCAAAAATAGGGTGTTTAGCTACTCATGTTTGAATTCATCATCCAAAATAAGTAATTAATCATACCCTAAACAAGTCTTTAAGTAAAGAAATTGAAAAGAATGTCTAAGAACCCTAAAAGAGAGAAATTTCTCTTTTTCCGCTGCTCCTATGCTTCCTAAAATTCCCTAAAACTATCTTGAATTTTTCCTTATATTGCTGGGACAAAACACTTAAAATCTTCCCAAATTTTCCACACGGCGTGTCGCGCCATGACTTCAATTGCTATTTTCCATTAGAATCTGGGAAATCGTGGAGCTCAAGTATTCCTTGAAATTTGTAAAATTCACCCTCACCGCGATGCATCACTATCGCGGTGAGACACTGGATTCAGACAATTGTGAAATATCCATCCTTCGTGATGCGCTAAACTTCCAGGTCACATAATTTGATAAGTTAGACTGCTTCACGACGTGGTGGTTTCGCGGACCTGTACTGGAAAGTGCCAAGTTAGAATTTACCCCTCTCCGTAATGCATTGATTTCGCGAACCTTCATTGTAATTTGACCATTGCTATTTTGTTGGTCAGCTCAACGCAAAGTGTCGTCAAATGAGGATTTTTACTTTCCAGCTTCCTTTTTTTTAGCTTTATTTCATTCCCTTGTATTCCTTCAATCCTTCCATAAATTCATTATATCAAAATGCACATAATTCTTAATGATTTTTAGCCTGAAAGTACTAATCATAGTCATTAGGCATGAAACGGAATAAAAACTGAATTATACTTAAGAATTCATACAAAAGTTCTTGAACTAAGTCTAAATCTGGGTGTATATTGGCGCTTTGAGCATATAAATTGTCCCAAGATCAGCATCCATTAAGAAAATGATAAAAGTGAAGATAATACAATGCATGCATGGTTATTAGTTCAAAATAATAATAGCACTTCCCCTACTTCATAAATCCGCCAGGGTTTTCACAACCCTAGTTAAGGGTTTTTAGCCACTCATGCTTTTAAGTAATCAACAACATTCATTATTGAAAATATAAGATGAAATCACAATAATCACAAGTAAAAATCCAAAATCATAACTGAAATAATCAACCAAAACCAATACAAGAGAATTCCAAAACTAAAATCGAATCTTGGAATCAAAATATTTTGTAAGTATCAAGAGTATGCCACTTCTACTAAAAATGCATATTTATAGTACATTAGGAAACCCTAAAATCAAAGCCCAAATGAAATAGGATAAAAAAGGATCATTGACTACATGTGGTCAACACATGTTGCTTGGCCTTGGGCGTATGTGATACATGTGGCTTGCAGGTTGGGAACATATAGTGACCTCATATGCCCGAACCAAAATTTCCTGCAGGTTTAGCTCTCGGGATTTTGGACTTTTGACATATGTTTTGCCCACATGTCAACCATGTGTGCTACATACGGTCTGCATGTTGACTTAGCAGGTGCTGGAAGTTATTTTTTAACTCTTCTTATTTCCGAATATGTTTCAATAATGAACAACTCGAAAAATGTCCTGAACATTCATAATTTCTTCCATATTTAGCCAAAAATACCTTTTTCATCATTTTTATGAACCTAGCATCCAATATCTAATTTTCTGCAAAACATACCCAAAATTCATCATAGCTAACAAATCAATCTCAGAAACTTGCATATTTTCATTATTTTATTCATTAAAAGTGCTATATTTTTATAGCACATCAAAAATCATTTGAATTCTTGAAAGAGAAGTCGATTTCAACTCATAGTATTGTGTATCTTAATTTGTCTATTCCATCTGAGGTTATGTATGATGCTAGTGGGTTGGCTTTAGGTACATTCCTAGTCCTAAGGTGAGAGAAGATCTTATATCCTCTTTACTATGCTAGCGAAGCGACTAACCCTTCCTAAAAATTTATACAGTGAGGAAACATGAGTTATTTTTTGTGGTGTTTCCTTTTGAGAAATTTTGTTCTTATTTTCTTGGAAAAAAAGTCATTGTACATACTGACCACATAGCTCTTAGGTACCTTATAGAAAAGACGGACTCTAAATCGAGGTTGATTTATTATCTACTATTATTGCGGGAGTTTGACTTTTAGGTCAAGGACCAAAAGGGTATTGAGAATCAAGTACCCGACCACCTATCACAACTAGCAAAAGAGACTATGCTGAAATGCAAGGATGAGCTTGAGATTGATGACACTTTTCCTAATAAGTAGGTATTAGTTGCATTACAAGATTTAATTCCATGGTTCGCTAATTTTGCAAATTATTTAGTGAGTGATGTGGTTCCTAAAGACTTGTAATTTTAATAATGTAGGAAATTTATGTATGATGTGAGGATGTTCTCTTAGGATGAGCCATATTTATTCTGAAGTTGTGCCTATAGAGTAGTAAAAAGATATGTTCCTAAAGTTGAGATGATGCATATTTTAGAAGCATGTCGTTCTTCTCAAGTTGGGATCATCATAGTAGTAAGTGGACTGCATACAAGATCTTGCAATATGGACACTATTTTCCCACCATTTACAAATATACACATGACTAAGACAAAGGAATGTGACCAATGTTAAAGTAAAGAAAACATTTCGTAAATGCAAGAGCTTCCAATGACCACTATTCTAAAGCTTGAGTTGTTTGATGTTTGGGGCATTGACTTCATGGGCCCTTTTGTGAGTTTACTTGGTATGAAGTATATCTTGGTGGTTGTTGACATTATTTCAAAATGGGTAGAGATAGTTGTGCCTTTGAATAATGAATGGAAGAATGTCACAACATTCTTAAAGAAGAATATTTTTTCTAGATTTAGGACTCCTAGGGTTACCATTAGTTATGGAGGCTCACTTTTTTGCAATCTTTTGTTCAAAGGCTTGCTTTAGAAGTATAGCGTGAAACATAAGGTAGCAACACCTTATCATCCGTAGAAAATCAAGATGGTTTAGGTATCTAATCATGATCAAGTCTATCTTGGCAAATATTAAGAATGCCAATAGGATGGGTTGGGTACAGAAGTTAGATAACGTGTTATGGGCCTATCGGACAACTTTTAAAACCTCTATTGGTATGTCCTCATATCATTTTGTGTATGGTAAAGTATTCCACTTGCCTATCAAATATATCAAAAGGCAGTGTGTGCTTTGAAAAAGCTAAACTTGGAGTGGAACTATGCAGCCAAATTGATACTAGAGCAATTAAACCAGATGGATAAATTTTGTCTCATACCTATGAGCGATCATATTTGTACAAACAAAGGATGAAGTTATACCAAGATTGAAAAATTGAGAAAATATAATTCACCATAGGAGATATAGTATTGCTTTTAGAGTCTAAGCTGAAGTTGTTTCCGAGTAAGTTGAAATCAAAGTGGAGGGGGCCATATAGAGTGACTAGAGTGTTCCCTCTGGTGCACTTGAGCTAGAAAATAAGGAAGGACTGAAGTTTAAGGTGAATGGACGAAGGGTAAAACACTTTCTAGGGTCCATTAATGAAGTGAAAGTTGTTTGTGATTTGTATTTATATGGTCCTTGGGGTGTCAAGCATACCCAAGTCATGTCGTGACGTTCAATTAGGTATTTCACGGGTGGCAACCCATGGGCTTGTTGATGAAGTCTGATAACCAACTTAGTTATGTCATGCCGCAACATTAAATCAAGCCCTTATTGGGAGGCAACCCATGACTTTGTACTTAATAATTTTATAGGGTAATGTGTATTACTTGTGCAAGGATTATGTATCAAAGAAAGTGTAGAACTGGACTAAGCTCTGAACCCATGAGAGGATTGTACAACAATGGATAGATCTCACTATCATTGGTTTAGTTATCTACATATATTTCACCAAAGTCCTAAAAGATGAAATTGGAGTTATCCTATGATTTGTCATCATAATGTTACATAGATGTCAAGATTATGGTGCCAATCATCTTATCAAACTCCTGAAACTCAATAATTAGGACATGACCCTACAATTTTAAGGAACGGTCATAGTTATGTACCACGATCATCCTTAAGGCTAGTAGGTTCCCAGGTAAGTCTTCATAATACCTTTATAGTATGATAAGGCATCACAATCATAGTTTGATACAATGATCATAGGAGGATCCCATCTGAGGAGTCTAGTTAAATGTGTATGACCTGATCCGACCTAGCCTACTTAGCATTAAAATACTTAAACCCTATCATTGAGATCCGATTGAGACACATAAATAACTACCAATTATTTGAACCAACTCACTCTTTAATTTTAGTTTATGAAACAAAGCAAAATAAATAGTTCAAAAACACTTACCTCTAATTAGATTTATTCAAGCTACCCCCTAAATCAAATTCAGCCTATTTAGCATACTCAAATTTGAAAAATAAACTCATAAGTGTTGATTTTAATCTAATCACAAGATTTTAATTTCTATGAGTCCTGGAAGGAACATAAAACTTAGGTGAACTAAAAATAGGTTGTCTGAATTTTTGAAGGAATGAAGGCACAGGGGAATTCTGAGTACCCATTTTTGTGCAAAATTTTAGTCTCTTATGGTATCACAAGGGATCTAAGATGGTCAAACACCTAGTTTTAAATATTTTAAGTGTAAATATAGTCCACTACTAACCTATGGTTGTCGTATCAAAATACATTCCTAGTTTGGGTTGTTGTGGGGTGTTAGGGTCCAAAGCATAGGAGCTCATCATATGAGTACATCCCACGATCGTCCTATTTTTGTATGATCATGGTATGTACTTATCTAATGTGACATGTGATTATTACTTTGAGAGTGTTCTTATGATTAGAAGGTATGATCGTACTTTTATTGCATGATCATAGGAAAGTATCGTCTGATGTAATGATCCCCCAGTACTTTTGGGAAACCATTACTATGACAGGAAGGTACAATAGTAAATTCATTGTACAATTGTAGGAAGGGTCATCTAAGTGAAGTTTGAGACTAACTTTTTCCAATCCAGTTCTAATGGCACCAAAGCATAGAACAAGGTAAAGAAAGATATCTTTATGAAGAGGTCACTGATAACACTCAAACTACACCTCTCTTACAAGGATGTAAGCGATCGTTGTGAATATATAACCCAACAAGGTTGGAGTCGAATCCCACAGGGAATATGGTGTGAATCTAAGTTACCTGCGGGTTAATCAATTGATAGTTAGCAGTTTCCTGTGAATGGGGTTTTTTGGAAAGGTAGAAAATAATTACTTCTCAATTCAGTGTTTAAAACCAATACGATAAGAAAAACCAGAGTTATGTTCACTATGGGTGTTGGAATTTGACAGACGCTAGTAACGGTTCAAGGTTCTTGTGGTAGGTAGGAACAGTAGACTATCCTTGTCGAAGTTATGTCTAAATGTTTCTCAACCTATTTAGACATTTAACCACCTAATTCTCTCAAACTTAGGGAATTTATATTTCATAACAGGATGTTATCTCAAGTTAATTAATCTTGTTATAGCATTAATTATTAAATAGAAATTTTAATGCTTCCATGTCCCTATTGATAATTCACTTCTTACTAGGATTGATTTCTTATCTCAAGCAAATCAACAGTAAGCGCGGCCTATTGTTTTCAACCAATAGTCAGTATGTAAAATAATGAAATTAACAATAAGCTCCTACCACCATTAGAATCTTGAACACTTAGTTACGTCACAATCCCAAACCCATAGATCCCACAACTCGGGTTAAGGGAATTTAGCTACTCATAATGAAATAAGCAAGAAAATAAGTTGACTTCATACTTAGATAGATAATCTTACAGCAATATGAATAGTAACAAGTGTTTCTCATATTTGATCTAGTAGAAAATCCTAAAAACAATGGTAATAATCTTTCTAAAATATAATTGTCTTGTTAAAGTCAGAGAACTAGAGAGAAAAATGCTCAAAACGTCAGTTCCTCCATGGTTAGAAAACCCTAACATATGCTTCAAACACTTCAGCCTAATTATGAAAACAAAATCATAGATCACAATATTTTCTCGGACAGGCGACGACGTGTGTGACGGCTTATCAGGAGTCTGACGGCTTATCAGAAATGTCGTCAGCTCCTCTTCACTTTTGATAATATTTGCCTTGGGCTGACGATGAGGCTTGAAGGCTTATCAGACATATGATGACTTATCAGAGATGTCATCACTTCTTCACTTCAAACTCCATTCCCTGCCTAAGACTAACGATGAGCCTGACGGGTTATTACACTTCTGATGGCCTATCACAGATGTCGTCACTGATTCCAGCTGAAGTCCATTCTCTATCTATGACTGAAGACAACTCTAATAGCTTATCACAAGGCTAACAACTTATCAAACAAGTCGTCAGCTATACTTCCTTCTGTACTTTCTCATAAATCAATTATTTTTCTCCCATTAGTGTTGATTCTGTTGCATCGCGACTTTTACTTCAATATCAAAGAGAAGACAATCAAAAACAACAAAAGTTTCTTAAGACTTTGTAATTATTCTCAGTTAAAAGCTTCAAATGTCTTAGCATCTTCTCACACATCAACACCTTCAACTTAAAACAATTTCTTGTCCTCAAGCAACTAAAACACAACCAAGAGGATACAAATTACATTCGGCAGTCAACCATCCATATTATCTCAAAACATCTTCACTATCACCAAGGTCAATCAATTTAAAAACAACTGTGTATATTATAGAAAAACAACAACGGGAAACACAGGAATCAAGGTATGGCATCAGTTCAGCAACAACAACCATGCATGTACCAAGACTACACTATCCAAATAAGTTAGCAACTAGCAACGTAACTAGTGTACCCTCACTACAAAGAAGTCCCTCCTCACTCATATGTGAACTCAATCATGTCAATGCAGGGATGGTCAAGAGACACTCACTCTCAGAAAGAAGTTTCAGTCAATGTATGCCAAATACCATAAGCTTGCCCTTATTTTAATTACCGGAGCTTTCAGACAGTTAAGTTAGGATCACTATAGGACTTTTCTTCAGCTTGTAATGTAGGCTTGGGGCTGGTATGATACACAGGGATATTTAAAGTAACTAAGCCTCCTTGGCACTACACTATTTTTGGGGTTTAAATTATCAACCTTTACCTTATTTCTCTCTTTCTTGATTAAAGCACATTCAAGCTGGGTGTAGTTTTTATTCATTCATTTTCTTTTTTTCAGAACTTTTCTTTTCTCATTCTTTTTCTACCACACCCAGCCTTGCACTTTTTTTACCCTTCTTCATACTCACTTTACATCATGCACCCCTATGATAGCCACCCTCAACTTAGGCTATTTGCCTAAGTTAAAGTGCACAATGTCCAAGGAAGACCAGGGCCAAAACAGGTTCATTGTGATACAAATGGGAAGGTGATAGGTATAATAAAAAGAATAGGCATTCAGGCTCAAAATCAGGATCAAGGGATATTATTCACACATTAAAGGTCATTTAGGCTAAAAGTGGACTAATATCAATAATGTCCTATGATCCTCTCCTAACTGCTATCCTACAACCAAGGCAAGACCAGCTGAGCAAGTTCTAGATTTAACACACAACAGGAACTAGGTAGTATCTCACACACACATGGCATAAAGGTACATCATAAACTACTACCCATTCAGCTCATGCAATTTTTTAGCAATGGTTATCATGTCACTAGTACTAATGCCATAACAAGATGCACAGTGGTCACACATAAATGCATATCACACAGTTATAAAATAGACCATTGGAGAGGTATTCAAAAAATCAACAAAAATATGTTAACTGCCTAAGGTACTTGTAATTCTCCTAGTCAACTACAATATTTTACAACAAATCACAATACGCCTAAAAATGCCAGTTCTACTAGGAATAAGACTCTGGGGAAAATAGGCACGGCAATAAAAACCCAAAAGAGACATCAACACCCACAAGTAGCCCCACCCTCAACTTAAAATCATGCAATGTCCCTAATGCATCAAACCAAAATAAGAGAGTTAGAAACATACTTGTGGCACCATGGGTGCGAAGATTTGATGTCAATCACATAATACGAATACAAACAAAAAAATACCTTGGGTTGCCTCCCAAGAAGCACCTGATTTAATGTCGCGGCATGACTAGGTTATCTTGACTACGCAGAATTCATCAAGATACCTTAAAAGTTCTTCATCCTTTATCCCTCCACTTAGATGATTTGAATCGTCGGCCCATCTTTCGATCTTTACATCTTTTAGGTGTGTTGGGCAAATGTAAGGCCATGATAAGGAAAGTTCTATCACACCACTTCGAAGACTTGAACCGCTTGCCCAATTTTGCATCAAACTTTCATGTGGGATCATTTGGCAATGGTGAGAATCTTAAAAATCCACTAAATAGACATCGGTCATTAAGCTTCTTGGCCTTCAAGATTGGGGTTGTATTATACCCTTTCGGAAAGACAAACTCCAAAATGTAGGAATTCTCCTCCTTATTTCCAAAATTCATTATTTGCTTGGGTGATTCGACTTTCATCACATCCACCAAGCATAATGTTGAAAACTGATTTGAGTGAGGTCTTCTCCCTAATTTCGGAGTTGCATCCTTCTCGACCTCTTCACCTCGAATTGGGCTAGAGTCTTTATAAGAGATTGGCTCAGTTTCTTTTTTTGCCTCTAGCACTATTTCCTTAATCTCAGCATCATCTCTCATGGTTAGTTCAGTTGGTTGGGAAATCACCGAGGGTTGATCATCATCAAGCTCAACATCAATATAGGATTTTTTCTCCTCATCTTCACACTTTTCCATTATTTTAAATAATTCCACAAACAAGAAATCATCTAAACATAATATAGAAGAATGCTTTGAATGATAGAACTCTATATCCATCTCTTCATGAATTATTGACTTCATGTCTTGATGCATATCACATGCAATATCATACATTTCTTTCTAGAGATCCAACATTTGTTGAAACATAGCTTCAATGCCACTCTTCCTGGTGCTTCGTTCTTCCTTTTCTTGACCATAATACCTATCAAACTCATAAGAAGAACTAGAATTTGGGTTAGCACAATAGGGGGAGGGTCCATTTGTACAATCACTCCAATGTCCATCTTGACCACCACATAAAGAACAATCATACTCCCGGTAGAATGGAGATGGTGCACACATCTCTCTCCGGGGAACATATCTACAATCTTACCAAAAGTGAGGTCCAACATAGTATGGACATGGATCATCAAGATAAGATTTCCAACCAACAAGCTCGTGTTTATTACATGATGCCATAGTAATAATAAACTAAAATAAAAATCTACCTAACACAAGAAATAAAAGTAAACTAAAAATAAATATTTACAAGTTTGAATTCAAGTAAGTAGGTTAAAATTCCAAACCAACTTAATACGCCAAATTGTTTCCTAGCAACGGCGCAATTTTTTTATAACGCTCAAACTACACCTCTCTTATAAGAATATAAGCGATCATTTCCAATGTATAACACAACTAGGTTGGGGTCGAATCCCACAGGGAATATGGTGTGAATCTAAGTTATTTGTGGGTTAATCAACTGATAGTTAGCAGTTTCCTATGAATGGGGTTTTTTGGAAAGGTAGCAAATAATTACTTCTCAATTCAGTGTTTGAAATCAATATGATAAGGAAAACCAGAGTTATGTTCACTATGGGTGTTGGGATTTGACAGACGCTAGTAACGGTTCAAGATTCTTGTGGTAGGTAGGAACAACAAACTATCCTTGTCGAAGTTATGTCTAAATGTTTCTCAACCTATTTAGACATTTAGCCACCTAATTCTCTCAAACTTAGAGAATTTATATTTCATAATAGGATGTTATCTCAAGTTAATTAATCTTGTTACAACATTAATTATTAAATGGAAGTTTAATGCTTCCAAGTCCCTATTGATAATTCACTTCTTACTAGGATTGATTTCTTATCTCAAGCAAATCAACAGTAAGCGAGGCCTATTATTTGTAACCAATAGTCAGCATGTAAAATAATGGAATTAACAAGAAGTTCCTACCACCGTTAGAATCTTGAACACTTAGTTACATCAAAAACCCATACCCATAGATTCCACAACTCGGGTTAAGGGAATTTAGCTACTCATAATAAAATAAGAAAGACAACAAGTTGACTTCATACTTAGATAGATGATATTATAGTAAGATGAATAGAAACAATTTTTTCTCAGATTTGATACAGTAGAAAATCCCAAAAACAATGGTAATAATCTCTCTAAAAAATAATTGTCTTGTTAAAGTCAGAGAACTAGAGAGAAAAATGCCCAAAACGCCAGTTCCCCCATGATTAGAAAACCCAAACATATGCTTTAAATACTTTATCCTAATTATGGAAACAAAATCATAGATTACAGTATTTTCTGGGACAGACGACGACATCTGTGATGGCTTATCAGGAGTCTGACGGCTTATCAGGAATGTCGTCAGCTTCTCTTCACTTTTGATAATATCTACCTTGGGCTGACGATGAGGCTTGATGGCTTATCAGACATGTGATGACTTATCAGAGATGTCATCACTTCTTTACCTCAAACTCCATTCCCTGCCTAAGACTAACGATGAGCCAGATGGCTTATCACACTTCTGACGACCTATCACAGATGTCATCACTGATTCCAGCTAATGTGCATTCTCTGTCTAAGCCTGACGGTAACTCTGATAGCTTATCACAAGGCTGATGACTTATCTGATAAGTTGTCAGCTATACTTACTTCTCTACTTTCTCAGAAATCAACTCATTTTCTCCTATTATTGTAGATTCTCTTGCATCTTGACTTTTACTGCAATATCGAAGAGAAAACAATCAAAAATGACAAAAGTTGCTTAAAACTTTGTGATTATTCTCAGTTAAAAGCCTCAAATGTGTTAGTATTTTCTCACACATCAGTCACCCAAGGACACATATCTAACCTCAAAGTGTGAGTCCAACAGCTCTATTAGAAATGAGGTTGAGTACTCCACTATCCCTTTGACTGAGCAACACTCTCCGTGGAATAAAAGAAAAAAGGCTAAGAAGCTTAAGCTGGCTAAGGCTACAGCATCTCAGGCCTTGGTAGAAAAAGCTAAATCCATAAACATTCTATGATCTGAAGGGAATGAAAAGACACATCACATGTTGTGGGTGAGTAGGATGTTGCCGATGAGGTATTAGTTCCTTAGAGAAGAAGGAAAAATCCAACCTTGAATCATCCAGGGGTGTTGTTGTTTCCCCCACTACAAAGGGATGTTGATCCACAATGTGGATAGTACAAAACTCTTGGAACTATTATATTAGTAGGGTTCCATTAATAGGGAGGGGAAACAAAAAGAGAAACATTCAAGAGGATCCCATATTTGCTAGAGTCCCTATAAAAGATACTATAGTTAGGGCGGGGATTGGGTAGCATAATATGTGGTGGATGACTAGACCTCTCTGACACTATGGACTAGAAATGGTGAGGGAGTTCTATGCCAACTATGCAACGACAATCAAAAATATGACTCCCTCAATAAAGGATAATATATGAGGAAACAAACTCTGACTAGACATAATTAAAGTCCGGGATCATGAAGTAGACAACTCTATTAAGGAAATTTCTAATTCCTTGTTTGAAAACATACTTGAGCCAATTGAGGAGACTCCAAAATATGACTTTTTTTTAATAACCAAAAATGGGTGAAGAAAGTGATGGTGGATGACAAGCTTAAGAACTATAGATGGTTGGTTGACCACATTGCTAAAATTGGAGAAAATGACCATAGGTAAATGAGACGGCAATTTATAAATATACTTTGAAGTTTTGCACCAATTATTGGTGGTCAGTAGTGAAATAGTGCATCCCACCTAAGGCTAATAACAATACATTAGGTGAGACCGATGCAGTCATGGTAGCTACTTTCATGATTAAGTTAGAGCTTGATATCCCATGGATTATTACATAGGATATTAGATATAGGGTGCTATATTTTAGCACTACCCTACCTTTCCCCTGTCTCATCACACAATTACTGAGAAATTCCCATGTCTAGACTATATATTTAGTGAAAATGTCTATCTAGCCGATAAGGATTACAAACATGGCGCTGATTAAGTACTTGAGGAACACTATGGACCTAGCCTGGGGTATAGAGATACTTGATGTATCGTAGGGAGCCTATAAGACCCCACAGAATCCTAGGCGTTTGAGTCCTTTAAATCATGCCAAAAGAGGTCCCAGACTTAGATAATTTCAGCTAATTGTAAGGACTTAGTCATTTCTAAAGCCCTAAAACTTTGAGGAATTTATTTACAACCTTCCCGACCTCATAAAGTTCATTTTTAAGTTGATCCATTATTGGGTAAGTCAATAGTACATCTCAGGTGAGTTTCAGAATTTTTGAACAAGCGTAAGGGCGTGTTTGAAACTCCAAAATAGGGGCTCAGGGTGATTAGCCCGCGATGCCCTGCCCAGTGCAGTGCTGGGGGAGCCCGTGATGCAAACTATAGCGCCCTGCCCAGAGCGGCGCTCCAGAGCTCACGGACCCCTGGTCAGTCCAGTCCAGGTAATTTCTGCAGTTTTGTTCCACATTTTTAATGGCAAATGGGTCATTTTCCCTTCACGTATAGGTCCAAAACATGGGATTAAAGCCTCAAATAGCATAATTTCTCATCATTTTTACAAAATCCTTTCAAGAACAAGCCCTAGTTTCATTAAGCTCAAGAATCAAGTCTCAAGAACTCTCTACAATCTCCACGAAATTAATAATCAAGGTATGTTAGGTGTTCATCCAAGGGTTTCCTTCCACCCATGGAGTTCAAGAACCTCTTTTAAAACTACAAATTGATTACTTTCATGAATTTCATGTTAAATTTGATTGTATTCATTATTATGATGTTAGTTAGGTTTCTAATCCATGATTTATTACAAGTCTTATGTGAAGTAATTAATCTGTGTGTAGTGTTATGAGGATGTATGTTCAAACCCCCTTGAATTTGTGAGTTGGGATTATGATCATGATGCTTGCGTGTTGGTTATTATTATGAGCATAAAGTATGCCTCTCAAATGTTTGACAAAATGTATAAATGGAAGCATTATTAACAAGCTACTATTGTTGTGCTACTATAACCATGCCATGTTTTACTTTCAATGCTATTGAGTCCTGGGGGTATTCAATACCCAAAATGTAGTTGTTACCTAGAATTACAGTAGATTTAGAATAGTCTCAGTGATGTCACGTACAATAGTACGCGGTCAGTTACAGAACTCAGTGTATTCATTCAGTTAACAAAACTCAGTGAACTCAGTCTAGTTCAGTCAGTTAGCACGATCAGTAATAGTTCAGTCAATCCTAGTATAGTCTAGAAATTAGTTCAGTGTCTATTTAGTTGGGAGTAGGAATCATCATCGAGTGAACCCAGGGATGGGGGTAATCTTTCCAGTAGAGGGTTTGACCCTTAGTAGCAATCCCTGCGTTACAGAACTACGTAGCCAGCATAGGTTGAGATATCTTCCTGCCAGACAAGGTTTGATGCATCTCGTATGAGTTTTCCTGCCAGTGAGGGTTGACCAAATGTCTTCCTGCAAGATAGGGTTAACTCACAACCATTGTTAGTATCCCTTGGCAAGGTGCTAACACCCTTCTAACTGGGGTCACAGGTGGACCCCAACTCAGTTTATAATCGGGGTATGTCAGTTAGATGAACACTCCCATAGTTCCAGTTTTAGTTTCAGACTCATTATAGAACTTAATTTAGTTCTATAGAATTAGGATTGTCAGACAGAGTCACACAACTCAGTATAGAACACAGTTCAGTCCTACAGGATCAGGACTATCAGAAATTGTCTCCCAGTTATCAGTAATACAGTTATAAAAAAAACTCAGATATCAGACATTTATTTATCAAAACTCAGTATCCAGTATTAGAATGATCTTGGTTACAGCATATGTAGTCATGTGTATAGTATTGCATATTTAATAATATCAGCAGTTTCAGACATCCATGTACTCTTATTTAGTTGTATTCATGTTAGCCAGTTATTATTTATGCATATGAACCCTTACATATCAGCCTACCTCACTTAGCATACCAGTGTATTAAAAATACTAACGCATACCTTTTTATGCGCTATGATGTCTTACATCATAGGTTCAGACGCACGGGCTCCTGATCATTCTTTGCAGCCTAGACTATCAGCATCAGAGTTAGTGGTGAGTCCTCATAGTTTGAGGATAGAGTTATTATTTCAGTATTCCAGTATTCAGTATATTCAGTAGTTGGAGTTAGTTGGGGACTTTTCCTATCAACTCCATGTTCAGACAGTAAGAGGCTTTTGGGCTAGATTATTTTAGATAGATGTTTAGTTTTCAGTATTTACTTATCACAATCCAGTATTTGATTTCAGTTGTGAATCTTATGGAAAATTCAACCTAATTTCTGCATTATTATAGCACTATTATTCAGTGATTGCAGTAGGCACCAGTCATGGGTTAACTTGTGGTCCTTCAGGATTATGAGCACCGTGTGACGTCCGGGGTACAGACCCAGGGTGTTACAGAGCCCCATATAGTTATACCCCAATGTCTGAAGTCAGTGCCACTTCATCCTCAGCACAGCTGGACATAGCACCATTGGTTATCTAAACTCATGCTCCTACGGTAATACATTGATACCTACTACTCAGCAGGATCAAATATTAAGGAAAAATATGTTACATGATGGTCAAATTAGAAAGTTAGAGGTAGGGGTCAAACCCTACGTAGATGATGAGATAAAGGAGGTTGTACAGGTGGTTTAGGCCTATTTTGATAGGTTTGAAAGTCGAATATAGGCTAAGATTGATGTCACGGGCCAATTCCTTGTGTCATGATGGCACCTACTACAACCCACCAGTAGGTAAGCTGGCTTGTAGTCTGGAACTGCTAGTAACAGACTATCAAAGAAAATGAAAAGAACAACAGAATAAACATAATAAATGGGTTAAGATATATAAGAAAACCCTAAAACCTATGAAGTTAGTACAAGATTTTCTAATATAATAAGAGTACAATTCAATCTTGACTAAATATACATGTACAACCCATCTTTGGATATTATATAGAGATCAGTCTAATCCATAAAAGGGAGAATAGTAGTACTCCAAACACCAGGAGCTCACCCCAAATCTCTGATCCATAGTTGGTCTGCATGATGCACAGAACAACAATGAGAACTTGTACTATGATTTGAAAGCTATATAAGTATAGTATAAGTACCAAACACATGGTACTAAGTAGGTCGAATGAAATCCAAAGATAATGCAAATATAGATAACATGGAAAGGATGAATATAAACTACAAGAAACTATCCAGGAAGCCAACACTATAAAACTACAGAGGTAATAAGGATAAATTATCCTATTCTAGCAGTATTCAGGAACTAAAGTATTATACCATATATCACCGACCAATATATAAATAAAGGGTAGAAGAAGGATATATAGTAGTATACAAGACCAAGAAATACATATACAATATGAATAAACAAGAGAAGAGAGGGATATACGGTAATAGCATAGCTAGATATATAGGCTAACTCAATGGTACAACCTAAGGTAGTCAACCTAACCTCTCCAGGAAATCTTAACCAAGTAGGAAAGCTAATGCTAGCATGATTTAGGCCTGTAGTCACAATGTCTAACCATGATTACACTATCCACAACATAAATAACCAAAAAAGAAAGAGATTGAAATCATACCTCCTATATCAGTATAAAACCATAATCATCCTGTTACAAACAAACCATACTAATGATAATAAGTTAATCGGCTAGTCCAGGCAAACAATACCTAGTCTGGGCTTTATAAACTCTGAAGGTTCAATCAGCACTTAGAACACGGCAATCATAGCCTATACCTATCACCCTCCCCCAATAAGAATGATAGCTATAAGTGTCAAAGAATATATTGGTGATCGGTAATGCATATGAATGAATCAATGCAAATTAAATCCATAGTACCATAAATGATCTAAGTACAATAATGTACCAATTTTATACACCTCCTCCAGCTTAGTGGCTCGCAAAGACAGGACCTATGGCGACCTATCTTCTCCGGCATGATGGCTCGCAGTCAAAGGGGACCCTAGGGGATTTGGGAATATCCATATATAATGATCTGGTCTCGATCTAGGATTTCAATCATCATCATGATCAATCTACTCCATCCAATATCGGAGAGATGTATATATAGTAAATACGAGGACTCAAATCGTGGCTAAAAATTGTAGGTCTATAAATTCATTATCTAGGATTAATTTTATGACTAAATATTCGTAATAGAGTAAATGGGTCAGTATCTCTCACTAACGCAGTAAATGGTAGTGGAAAAAGGGTGGATAACTCATAGACCATAATCAATCTCGATCTAATTTCTAAACATTATTTTTTATCTCCAAAGGCTAATAAATTAGTAAGTAAGGTGGTCCATTTCATTTTTATAAAAGAACCATTTTAAGAATAAAAAGTGGGAATAAATCCCTTTTTAGAAAACAGTAGTAAGATCCATGATTTTAGTTAGAATTGTACTACTAAGTGAGCATGAATGTATCAAAAACTATGCATGCCATCACGAGTAGCCAAACAATCCAATCATACATGTGCAAGATTCTATATACTAAAGCCACACCCGTTAGAAGGAAATAATACACACTTGGAGTCCAACTGGTATCGTAACCATGGCCTCGGGTCCAATAGCATAAAACTAGCATAAATATATTACTGAATACACTAAGTCAAGTGATAAACATAATACTAAAAGGTCCTTATCATCAATCATGTTCAACATGTTAGTAAACTAGGGTGATAGGATTCTATAGCCTTCACAAGTATTTCATCTTAAGGGTCGGTTCACCCTTCTATCCCCAATCTCCTAAATTATGCAAGTCATATTTTTATACCTTAATCATATCCTAACACCCTTACTTAATATGTCATATATATTATACACTATCTCATGAAGAAGAGTAGATCAAAGCCTACCTCAATGCCAAATTGCGAATCTTAAGTCATCCATAAATCACCCACCTTTGCTCTACAATCCTAAAATGCTAACACACTAACAAAATAGTAATCTATATATTTGTAGGACTAAACCATACCCATATTACTATATAAAGGGTTAGGTCAAAATTTAGGTCAAGAACGAGCCCGCAAGGCCTGCAAACATAATATAAAATAATTTTTCATGAGGCCCCTCAAAGGACAAGAAATTTTTGCTCAAAATTTGAGAAAAACTAAATCACAAATCAAGGATCAAATTAGCCCCTATGGTCTAAGGATTTTAAAACCTAATTTCTAAAAATTTACAATGAAATGAGATGGAAATTGATGAAAAAATAATGGTAAATGACCAAGGAGTATTAGGAAAACTTACCTTAGCTTCAATGGATGATTTTCCACTCCTTTATCTCTTCAAGATCTAAGAATAGTGGGGAAATAGTGAAAAAATAAATGGGAACTTCTTGTGAATAAGGGGATTTAACAATCCCCAAGTGCCGCTTAATTAATAACCCAGTTGCATAAGTGGTCACCCAGTCGCTTATGAGACTGGTGTTAAATATATCCTTTCACTGCTGCTAAAGCAATTGGGTACGAGGATACGGGCATCGGTGAAGCGGTGCCTCAGTTGCTAAACCAAATATTAATCACTTAAGTGTCCCTTGCCCAAAATGCCAAGGCCTCAAAAGCAACCTAATTTCACTAAAGGGACTATCGCTTAAGTGGTCAAATGGCCTCTTAAGAGGTTGCACCAGAAACCTAAAGCATCAGATTTTTTAAGTTCAAAATGAACTTCGACGGGGTGCACGAGATTCATTTAGAACCCCGTATGCACAAAAAAATTATTCTACCATAAAAAATTTAACATTGTAGACTCAATAAAACCATAAAAAATTTTATTCAAGATTATTTCAACAAAATATGGGACCTACACCTATAGTTCAATTTTTATAGAATCCACCCAATACCCCAAAATGAGTCTGGAAGCCTTAGGACCAAAACTAAAGGTCTCCCTACACTAAAATAATCATTCCAAAGATGGTGGAACTATAAAAATTCTCATACGAGGTTTTTTACAAGGATTTTTGATCCAAAACCAATTCCTTACCAACAAAGGCTCTAAAATAAGAAAATAAGCCTAAAACCCAAATGAACTATTCAAAAACTGAACTGATAGTTCCAACAAGTCATAAAGGACTTATAGCTTTTGTAGGAAGGCTTAAAACATCAAAAATGTACATAAATTAAGGAAATGTCCTAGAGGATCATTACAGTTAAAGAGTTCAAGGCTCATGATATGAGGGGATAACTAATTACTTTACCGACTAAAAGAAGTAATCAAGGTTATTACTGAGGGAACCATTTCGATTGTACCTCTTCTACCACCCGCTATGCCATCATTGTCAGTGCTTGCTACTGATATGGACTCTATGGTCGTAGATATTTATAGCTAGCCTATGATAGTTAAGACAGAGGATTCTGATGATAGAAGAGAGAGGGTTGAAGATTTGTAGCCCCAGAAAAAAAGTTTTAGGAATTATGGGAGAGAGAAAAGGAAATATAAAGGTGATAAAAAAAGGAAGAGAATGTCAAAGAAAATTGAACAAACCTTCGAGGTATAAATTCTGGAGGGAGTAGAGATACTCTCTGTAGTTAAGGTTATTCAGCAGAGTTAAGGGGATATGCAGACTACTCTGGCAGTTGTGATGTTAAGTGCATCATCTTCCATCAATGCTCATATCTATGAGAGTGTCCCAGCCATAGCCAAGGCCACGAGTAGAGTATATAGAGGAGGGATTCCATCTAGAAACCCGACCGATTAGAGCACAATGAGAATCTAGTGTATCCTAGATATATCCCTTATCTTATTTTTTCATTTTTCATAATTTGATATACTAGGGACATTACAAGATTTCCAAATTGGGTTAGGGGCGTACCATAGCTAAGGGTTTTTGTTGTCATGTTTTATTTTCCCTCGACTATGTTATCTTAATTAGAACCAGCATATTTAGGTGTTTATTTATGTTTTTATATTATTTTGTGTTAGTTTGTGTCTTGTGTGTAACTTATAGAAAATTGAGAAAATATGGTGTGATAGAAATTAATAAAGAGCATGCAAATTGTTTTTGAACTTTTTGAAATGATACCCCTTCAAAAAAATTAATTTTATGTGTTGTGTGTGTTTACTTGAAATATAACCATGTGATAACCTGGCCTAACTTTATAAAAATCAAATAGGTAGTGAATGAAATAATAGCCCAGACTAACTTTGTAAGAACCAAATAGGTAGTGACTGAAATAATTTCCCCGATCCTAGAATGTGTAAGGATTTACTTAATCGATACAGATATGCAGTCTAGAACTTATTTGATCATTCTTGCTAAAGTCATCGTATAGAAGGTTAGGAATGAAACATAGGCCATTTTTTAAATAGTCCACTAAAAGGAGAATAAGCCTACCAAATGAATAGAATATCCCTTAAACTTGATTTTGAGCCTAAATAGACCTTTTATTTATATTACCCTATTCTCCTTATCGGTTTTTACAATGAAGCTACTTTGGCCCTGGTCCTTCCTTGGACACTATGTACCTTAACTCAGGAAATTGCCTAAGTTGAGGTGGTGTAAAACCCTTTAAATTTTGATCAATTTATTTTTGACCTTCTTGTGTTCGTAATATCGATTTTTGACTTGAATTATGTTTAGATATGTTTAAAGGGTAATTTGGAAAAGTTTTCAAATTTCCAAAAAGAGTTTGGGGATATTTTGGAACTTTAAGGTAGTGATCCTCCATGTTATCACCGCGTCATAGAGGTTACATTCCATGATATTAGAGTGGTACAAAGGATAACCTCTGCTATAACGGCATAGCATGCCAAGGTATAATTTTTGTCTAGTTTTATATTTTTCACATAGAGGTGATGGGATTTTGGTCTTTTCACCTTTTTTATAACTTATAAACATAAAAGGGACCTTTTTCAGTTTTCAAAAGATCAAACTTTACTTTATTCATTTTTAACTCTCCAACCAAGAAAGTTTAGGGTTTCACTATGCATTCATCATTCAGGCTCTAAACTCCGAATTGACTTTGAATTCTTGTGTATTTCTGGCATGTTTCTCTTCCCCAAATTTTAGTTGAATATTATGGCATTGATTTGATGTATTTTCATGTGGTTTAAGTGGTGGGTTTTGAAATGGGGTTGAGAGGTTTTTGGTTGTTATTGATTTAATTATTTGTCCTATGCTTTGAATTCATTATTCACGTTTTAAATTGGTGTTTTGGGAACTGAATTAGTAATTTAATTAAATGGTCGGAATGGGAAATATGGGTTTCCCCAAATTGGATGAATTTTGGCTTGCAATTGCATGAACCTCAACCCACTTTGTGAATTTGATTTTTTATTATGGAAAATTGTATGGTTTTATTTTTAATCTCAATGGATAAATGTACATAAAACTGGATTTGGATGGCCTTGGTGGCCATGGTTTGGGTTTTAATGGAACTTGGGAGTCCAATTTGGCTGTGTGAATTGGTTTGGCATGTTTAAATTTAGCTTGAAAGTGTATTATTATGATAATTCCAAATGGTAAATACCTTAATAAATGACTCCTAGATTAATCATTGGAATTATGTACTAAATGGTTCTAATTTGGGCTTAAAGAGGGCTCTCCATATAGGTGAAGGTCCCGAGGGGACCAATACTGGAAACCACATTTGCCAGGATGGGGTTTTTATGACCGTGTGCATAGTTCACACATTATATATATACACTTTGGAATGGTTGGAGCCTAGATTGATTTGTCCCTTCCTTAGATTTTCTTAGTTTGGGAGTCTAACACGCACTAGGAACCCTTTCAGCAAGGGGAGCTAAAACCATAAAACTCATGGGTGCTCTTAGGATGAATAGATCTACACAGTCTAGGTTAATGGATTTTAAAACTCTCATATTCATGACCCTTACCCTACCCTGACATCTTATATATGTATATGTTAATGTGTGCATATGTTTTTTGACTGATTTTGGACATTGCATTATGTTATCACTTTCCCTGAGTTACATGCCAGTGTTCATGCCAATGCATGATGTAGGGTCCGAAGACACTTTTGTTGCTCCTATGCAGCGCTAGGTGGACTAGCACGTTCATTGGGCTATTGTGAAGTGGTGATCCTTCATCCTTCAAAAATCCTTATCATTTTATTTCTCCTTCATTAATTACTCATTATTTTGGATTCTTTTGGTCATAGTCGAGGGCATGTCCCAACTTCATTTGGTATTCTAGTTTTTGAGGCTATTATGGATAATTTGGGTTGGTTGGCTATTTTTAAGACTCTTATATTTCATAGAGTTATTTATTCATCTTTTATTTCTATTTAAATGGCTTCCGCATTGTTATTATTAATAACTATTATGCTCTTGAGGTTTGATTAATGGAGTGGTCTTCGGTCCATGGTGGACTTGAGATACCCATTATGACCAGGACCTGGTTTGAGTCCAGAGCATTGGTTAGAGTCGCTGGGTGTCTATAAAGATGTGTCAATTATAGTCTTTTTTATGGGTGTGTAACGTGCCACACTTATAAAGAGCAGGCTACGAGGAATTTAGGATTGTTTCCCTTTCTTGTGTTCTATTTGGGCTATAGAGTCTAGTGTTATAAAACTTATCTAACTCTTGGCTTCCTCACATTTTGTATCATGCCTCCTCAAGGATTTAATGTTCGTAGAAACTCTGTTAGGAACTCTTTCCTACCTAAGGATAATGTGGAGGGGACTCACCCTATGTATGGAGTTTGTAGACCCAGTCTAGGGTCCCTGCTCCTCATTGTGCCACCCCATGTAGAGTTCCACCTGTCCCTACTACTCCTTCTATATCTTATCGGGGTGGTGATGCTTTTGATCAGTCGCCTCATAGGGACATCTCTAATGTAGAGTTCCATCGGTCTATTCATTTTCTTAATCAGTTAGTGACATCTCAGTCTTATCATTCAGATCGTATTGGTTTTATTTCTCCTTCATTTAAGGACACTCGAGTTGGATATCTCATGAGGTTGAATTCCCAAACTTTTATAGGCTCTAAGATTAAGGATAATCCCCAGGGGTTTGTAGATGAGATAGAGAATATTTTTAGAGTAATTCATACTACTGATTCTAAAGGTGTGGAGTTTGTTGAATATTAGTTGAAAGATATAGCTTATTAGTGGTATAAAGAGTAGGAGCAGTTGAAGGGTGATGATGTAGAGCTGCCATTATGGGATGATTTTTTAGATGCCTTTTATATCACTTCTTTTCTCAGGAGTTAAGGGAGTCTAAGTCTGAGGAGTTTGTTAATTTGAAGTAAGGTAAGATGAGTTGGAAATAGCATGCATTAAAATTTTAGCAGTTATCTCATTATACTCTAGAGTTGGTGTCTAACTAGAGATCCAAGATGAGAAAGTTTGCTTTTGGATTGTCCCGAGACTTGGTATTAAAGTGTAAGGCTGCAATCTTGAACAATGATATGTAAATCTCTAGATGTTTGGTTTACATGTTGTAGGTTGAGAATGAAAAGAAAAAATAGGCAGAGATGGGGAAGAGCCAGAGTAAGAAGTTTAGGTAGTATGAGCAGGGTGGGGTTAGCAGGATAGTGGGAGAGATGGCAAATAATGGACCAGGAAGAAGAACTAGGGCAATTCTTATTTGTCCACCAGTGTTCCTTATCCTAAGCCTTTGGAAGATCGTCGATCTCCAGCAAATGGTGGTTCAAAGGCACAAGTTGCCTAATCCCAGGCCAGTGGATCTCACTCAGCCCCACATTATCCTCCTTGTTATTTTTATGGCCAGCTTCATCATGGTTATTATAAGGAGAGGAGGAATCAGTATTATAATTATGGTCAGTTGGGTCACATGCAGCAAAATTATCATTCATCCAAAGTTTCCACTAGGGTTAATAAAGTTCTGGTTGCCACGTCTTTAGCCCCTACGCCAAAGGGCGTTACTTTTGGTACTGGAACTGGATGAAATCACCTTTATGCACTTGCTACTTTACAGGAATCTGAGGTATCTCCAAATATTGTTAAGAGTATATTACAACTCTTCTCTCGTGATGTGTATTATTTTCTTGAACTGCGGTCTACCCTTTTTTATATGACTCTTTATGTGGCATTGCATTTTGGTTTTAGTACTAAAAATATTTTTGAGCCCTTTTTTGTGTCTACCCTGGTGGGTCATTCTATAGTAACTAGAAAAATCTATAGGATTGTATGGTGTCTATCTTTCATAGGGAGATATTGGTGGATTTGATACAGGTGGATATGATAGATTTCGATGTTATCTTGGGGATGGATTAGCTTCACTTGTGCTATATTTCTCTTGATTTTAGAACCTAAAAGGTCATTCTTTACTTTTCTAATGATCTGGTATTAGAATGGGAGTAGAGTTCCTTAGTACCCGAAGGGGGTTTATTTCCTATCTTAGAGCTCAAAAATTGATTTTAAGGGGGTGTTTATATAATATAGTTTGGGTTAAGGATTCTGATTCTGACTCTGAAAGTCCTTCTTTGCAATCTGTCCTTATGGTTAATGAGTTTCTTAAAATATTTCTCGATGATCTTCTTAGGATTCCTCTTGATAAAGAAATAGATTTTGGGATTGACCTTCTATCGAATACTTGTTCTATTTTCATTCCTCCTTATAGAATGGATCTTCCTAAGTTAAATGAGCTAATGGAAGAGTTGAAATAATATTTTTATAAAGGTTTCATTTGTCCTAGAGTTTCTCCATGGGATGCTCCTGTCCTTTTCATGCGAAAGAAAGATGGATCCCTTTAGAAATGTATAGACTATCGCCAGCTGAATAAGGTAATAGTAAAGAATAAATATCCTCTTTCTAGGATTGATGATCTTTTTGATCAGCTTCAATGTGCTAGATATTTTTCTAAAATTAATCTTTGATTGGGTTTTCATTAGTTGAAAATTAGGGAGGTTGATATTTCCAAGATCGCATTCTGAACCCGATATGGTCACTATGAGTTTTTGGTGATGTCATTTGGGTTGACTAATACTCCGACTACTTTCATGGATCTTATAATTGAGTTTTCTGGTAGTTTTTGGATCTATTTATAATAGTCTTTATTATTGATATATTGGTGTACTCTAAGAGCGTGAAGGATTATGCCAATCACCTTTGAATTGTATTGTAGACCCTAAAGGACCAAAAGTTGTATGCAAAATTTTCTAAGAGTGAGTTTTGGTTAAATATTGTGACTTTTCTTAGATATTTTGATTCTAATGAAGGGATAAAGGTGGATCTATAGAAAGTTGAGGTGGTGAAGAGATGGCCTACACCCACGACTCCGATCGACATTAGAAGCTTCTTAAGTTGGGCTAAGTATTATAGTAGATTTGTGTGAAGTTTCTCATCTATTGATGCTCTGTTGACGAGGTTGACTCTAAAGAAGGTTAAGTTTTTGTGGTCTGATTCTTGTGAGGGTAGGTTTGAGAAGCAGAAAGATAAGCTAACTTCTGCGCTAATATTGACCCTACCCGAGGGTACTGATGGTTTTGTTGTGTTTTTTGATGTATATCATGCGGGACTGGGTTGTGTTTTGATGTAGCCTGGTAAGGTTGTGGCCTATGTTTCTCGACAACTTAAAGTTCATGAGAGGAACTATCCGACTCACGACTTAGAGTTGGCGGTTATGGTCTTCACTTTGAAGATTTGGCTTCATTATCTATATGGAGTGCATGTGGATATTTATTCAGATCATGAGAGCTTGCAGTATCTGTTCACACAAAAGCACTTGAACCTCAGATAGAGAAGGTGGCTTGAATTTCTTAAGGATTATGACATGAGTATTCACTACCATCCAAGTAAAGTTAATTTTGTTGCTGATTCTCTTAGCATGTTGTCTATGGGGATCTTATCCCATGTTGATGAGGAGAAAAGAGGGTTAGGGAAGGGCCTTCATAGATTGGCTAACTTAGGAGTTCGTCTTTTGGACTCTGAAGATATGGGAGTTACTGTTCAGAAAGTGATCAAATTATCTCTTGGGCTGAGGTGAATAAGAAGTAGGCTTTGGATTCTATACTTATGCAGATTAAGGATGATGTGGGTTAGAAAAAGGTTATGTCTTTCAAGATAAGGGAAGATGGTATTCTGAGGTACCAAGGTAGGTTGTGTGTACCCAATATTGATGGGTTGTGGGAAAGGATTCTGACAGTTTACCCAGGTTCGACTAAAATGTACCATGACTTGAAGAAGATCTATTGGTGGAACAATATAAAGAGGGATGTAGCAAATTTTGTTGCTAAGTGTATGGTTTGTCTGTAAGTTAAGGTTGAGCACTTGAGTCCTGGTGGAAAGTCTCAAGAGATAGAGTTGCCTATGGAGAAGTGTTTGATGATCAATATGGATTTCATTACTGGTTTTCCATAGTCTCACAATTAGTATGATTCAAGTTGGGTCATTGTGGATAGGATGACTAAGTCCGCTCACTTATTGTCTATGAGGATTAACTACTCAGGAGAGGATTACGCCAAGTTGTTCATTTAGGAGATTTTAAAGCTTCATCGTGCACCAGTGTCTATTATTTCAAATTAAGGTAAGCAATTTTCATCTCACTTTTGGCGTTCGTTTCAAAAAAATTTGGGTACACAAGTGAACCTTAGCACCGTTTTCCATCCTCAAACGGATAGGAAATCATAGCATACTATTCAGACTTTGGAGAATATACTAAGGGCTTATGTGATTGACTTTAATGGGAGTTGGGTTAACCATTTACCTCTTATTGAGTTTGCATATAATTATAGTTATCATTCGAGCATCCAGATGGCTCTTTTTGAGGCTCTTTACGGTAGGAGGTGTAGGTCTCCTATTGGATGGTTTGAGATTGGTGAGACTAGGTTGTTTGGTTTTGACTTGGTTCACGAAGACATGGAAAAGGTGAAAGTGATTAGAGAAAGACTTAAAACTGCTCAGATATACCAAAAGTCTTATACGGATGCGGATGCGGATTATGTGCTAAATGTTTTTAATTTGGGCTTAAAAATATTGTGTAGATCACTGTGAAGGTGGTGGTCCCAGGGGAACCAATATTGGAAAGTACGTTTTCTAGCATGGGGGTCTTTATGACTGTGTGGATAGTTCACACATTATGTATATATATATATATATATATTGGAATGGTTGGAGCCTCAGTGGCTTTGGCCCTTCCTCGAATTTTCTTGGTTCGTGTGGTTAACACGCACTGGGACTCTTTCAGCAGGGGGAGCTGAACCCATATAGTTCGTGGGTCCCCTTAGGACGGACAGAGCTACATAGTCCAAGTTAATGGTTTTTAAAACTCTCATGCTCATGACCCTTACCCTATCCTTCCATTTTATATATATGCATATATAAATGTGTGCATAAGGTTTTTGTTTGGTTTTGAACATTGCATTATGTTGTCACTTTTCCTAAGTGATGTGACAGTGCTTATCCCACTGACTGTCGTAGGACATAATGTTGTTTTATAATGTAGGGTCCGAAGACACTTTTGTCACTCTTGTGCAACGCTAGGTGAATTAGCACGTTCGTTGAGTTGTTGTGAAGTGGTAAGCCTCCATACTTTGGAAGGTCTTACATTTTATTACTTACTAAGTATTTTGGATTCTTTTGGTCATAGTCGGGGGCATGTCTCGACTTTATTCAGTATTCTGGTTTTAGAGGCTATTGTGGATAGATGTGGGTTGGTTGGCTATTGTTCTGATTCTTAGATTTCATTGAGTTATCTATTCATCTTTTATTTCTGCTTAATTGATTTTTGCATTTTTATTATTAATTACTATACACTCTTTTGGTTGGGTTAAGGGAGTGTTCTTTGGTCCATGGTGGACTTGAGATACCCATCACGTCCAGGACCTGGTTCGGGTCGTGACATGTGGCTAGCATAGGGGTGTATAAAATATTGGATATGAAGGATTTATGGTGAAATGAAAAAGAGACTCAAGTGAGGCATAGCAAAAAAGAAACTTAGGAGAAGCAAAACAAAAGAAAAACAAAAGAGAAATTGAGAAAATAAAATGGCACTCAAGATCCCTAAAATTTATAGAGTGGAGAAGGGAAGAAATATAAGAAGTTAGACAAAGTGGAAGGTGAAGATAATGTAGTGTCAAAGAGGGTTAGTCACTGTACCTGTATGTACCATACCCGTACCTAAGCCTACATTAAATGCCAACAAAGTTCTATAATGATCTTAATCTGACTGTTTGAAAGCTAAGGCATAGAAAATAAGGGCAAAATATGGTATCAAATGCACACAGTCAGGCTTCCCTATGAGAGTGAGAGATTTAAGCCAGTCCCATTCTCAATGTACATAGCATATATTGAGTGTTTGGAATTCTTTGTCGTGAGGGAATAAGGCCTATATTCTAGTTGTTGCTTGTTTTGATAGTATCATTTTTCTAACATGTTGGGTTATATGTTGATAATGTAATTCCATGTATTGATCCCTTTGTGTTATGGTGTTCTGTTTGATGATACACTACATTTTTTTATCTTTGGATGATATTGGAGGCTATGTAGCTCTGTTTTGATTTGTGCATGCTAAAAAAAAAAATTGTTAAACTTTGGTTGTCATAGTATTCTTGGGTTTCTCTAGGTTAAGCATTTTTATAGTATAGGTCATTTTGTTTGATTGAGGACATGCACACATTCTAAGTTGAGGGTGATGATGTGTCATGAAATTATGGTACTTGATATGATTAAAATGCTGAATGTTTTAAAGTACAAGGGCATTTCTATGTGGATATAATGGGTTTTGGGGTGTTTGTAGGTCAAACAGGTTTGAAAGAGTGGAGTGTTAAATTATGGACTAAAAAAGGAATCAGAAGATCATTACCAGGACCATGGGATCCGACTATGGTCGTACTTAGGACTCGTAGAAAGAATCAGAGAAGTGACTCTCAGATGTTGCTTAGGCGAGAAGATCACAAAATTGCACATCAATTAAACAATCATACATCTGATCATGGAAAGGAGGCCCTGGAAATATACATGCAGAAGTTAAGGGAAAAGAGGATTAGATGAAGTGTTCCCACGATCATAATTAGAAGTAATGGTCATACCTAGAGGTCGTGGCTTTGAAGGCCAAAAATAGAGTTTATAGAAGTTGGATTGGAAGATGATCAGACAACTACCTTGTATGATCATATGTTGATGTCACAAAGTCGTACTGATAATCGTACCAATGAATACCTAGAGATGCCAAAGTCCCTAATGAAACCACAAGCACCAAAGGACAATCTCAAAATCTAACCACGATCGTACCTTCTACTCAATCGATATGACCGACTCATATTTTCTATTTTTTTTAGGATAGATTTTGTTTTGTGTAAGTATAATCATTGATTTTTAGGGTTTAATTCAAACTGAGATTTTTGGAGTTTTTCTTATTATTCTTGTATGTCAGAATTTTGTTTTCTTCTATGAATCCTTCTTATGTTCTTGCAATTATGAGTAGATAAACACCTCAACTAGGGTTTGGGGAACCATGATGGATTAACAAAGTAGGGTTCATAGTACGGAGTGATCTTCAATTGGTATCCACGTGTATTGACTATTTCCTTCATTTTGAATGTTTTTATGTTGTGGCCAATGTTCGAACTTGCCTAATCTGTAGTCTAGACAAAAGAATGAGTATTGATAGGAAGAAAAGAACAAATAATAGAGACATAGAGCTATCCACCTCTACAAAATAGCTTGAGCCAATAATACAGGATAGTTATCTGGTATCTAGGATAAAGGTTATTAACGCAGGCTCAGGAGAAGAGAAAACTTACTTGAATATATCTTCTAGACGGGAGTGTAAAGTTGTTCTAACTATACATAAACTATCAATTCTGCATATCGAACAGTGAGAGAGATTGCAAAGTGATGAACCTACAACATTGTGAAGTTAGTAGGGAACACATTCCTAGTGCCTTTCTCATACTGATTACAAATCAACAAGCTGTTACTACTAAATTATTTACTCACAAACCCCCTCTTTTACTAGAAATTGTCATTAATTTCCTTAACATACATATTGATTGATATTTTGACCTATTATTTATAGTATCTACCCCAACCTTGGTTGGGTTTTCTATATTTGACAACGACCGAATTATACTTTTCTTAGAGGTGTAATATGGGTGACATCACTTACTAGTAATATCAAGAAATTATCTATGATTACATAAAACGGTAACATAAGTATGATTTTTTATCATTTCAAAAACTAGTTTATTCTTATTTCATGCTAATATACTATGAGAAATTAGTAATATTTTGGGAGTAGTATTTAGAATCAAGGGAATGTGGGTTCAAACAAATCCAAATTTCCAAATTGCATTGCCACCGTAGGATAAGGATATTCTGTTAGTTGATTTTTACACCATATCTCAAATGGAATCATGGGTGAATTCATGCCAAACATGATCCTATACCCCCAATGAGGATAGAACACCTTCCCGACAAGGGTTACACGTTAGGATTCATTCTTAATCAAATAAGGTATGTTAGTTAAGATAAAGTCCCATAGTAAAATAGTTCTAGTAAATTTATACATGGCTCACTAAATTAATATAATTATTATCATTTACACTTTACTTACATTTTTTATGATTTCAGCCTTATTAATGAGAGATAGTTATTCATACTTTTCATGTATTTTCTTTACTCTTCACATGATATAACTAACTTTACATGTTTCATGTATTCCTCCCATCTTAGTACATTCCAGAGTACTAACCACATATTTCCTAGGATATATCCTATCATGATATAGGTACTAGTATTTACCCTCAGCTCCACAACAAGTTGTGATCACCAATGCCTACTCCGATTTAGTTGGTAAGTCCTTATGTTAGGGGTTTTCCCAATGGTTCTTTAGTATTTAGAGGCTTTTCTAGATGTAGTAAATGTTTTAGCCTATCATCATGTTCAGATTATTTCCGTTGGTATTGTTATAGTCAAAGGTTTGAAATTATGTTTTATGTTATCTTTAGCTTTCGCTTACGACTCTATGATATCAGAGTATGATTTTAGTAATATTAAAGATGTCACGGGTTTGATTTAGGCTACTTGTGATCCTGAGCAATGTATTATGTCTAGTCTGTAGACACAAATTGTGACAAAATATTCTTTTAAGATGACTTTTGGATCCTTAAGATAATTGTAATCGGTAGCTATTTCCGCACTAATACTTATTTATTGACTTATAGTGATAAAATAGTTATTTTATCTTAGATCATTATATATTATTGCTTATAATGGCTAAGTGAATAGGTTAAGTTTTGGTTATATGGTTCTCCCACTAGAGGGTTAGTGTGGGTGCCATTCACGGCCATTGACTCGTGAAACCTATATACTTTGAATTGATAATATTTTTAAGTCTTGGGAGTGAGTCTCATTGTACTTTGACTTATTTTTTCAATGGTTGAGAGGTGAGATAGTTGATTCAAGTCACATAACATCAAAAGGGTAAGATATTAGATTATAATTTCGATGCATTTTGATGATAAGATGTTGGGTTCAAATTCCACTGAATTGTGGCCTAACATGTCTTCTTATGAGTAAGATATAGGATTCAAGTCCCAACGCAATATACTAATGATATAATGAGCAAATTGATATTATTTAAATTAAGATTATAAAGCATGTCCATTGAACAAGTTCCATTCTTTGATATGAATATGGTAACAGTACCTAATATGTCTTAAATAAGACAAGTGGTTGAATGTATAAATATGGGCGTGAAAGAACAAATAGTAAAATTAGTCATCATTATGGTAATTGTAAAAAAACTATAGGTTCTCTAAATAATTCTTCAAAAGTGAAAGGTAATTTTTACCATCAATTTGGTATGAAAGGTGTTGGGCACGGGGTTGCAATACAGTCTAACTTAAAGAATTTTATAAATCCTCCATCAAAATAATAAAATACAAAGTTGTGGTGCACCTGACCTTTCAAAGAGATGTTGAGTTGTGTTTTATAAATATGATGAGTTACAAGGTATGAAATTACTTTCCTAATGAAAATCGTAGAGCAACATATGATTAGGTCCATTCCTTAAAGGGAATGTGACGTGATAAGAATCGTAAATGCCTGGTCATTCTTGAAAATGAATATGTCAAGATTTGATAAAAATTTGTGTATAAAGACGTGTTTATTTATGGTTGTTTAATTACAAAAATTCACCTCTATGAGAGATTTGATAGAAATATACAAAATTTATTTTTGCATGAAAATGTCATTGGTGTTGTAGCATGTCTTATCATGATCTACCTAGCTAATTGTAAAATCAAGAAATGATTTGTAATGACCCTCTAGGTTATTTTCTCAATTTTCATGCATTTTCAATGTTTAAAGCATTCTCAGAGAAACTACAGGTCACTTATGAATTAATGGAATTGTCGGTTTGGTTTTTGAGCAGTTCATATATATTTTTGGATCATTTTCCTATTTTGGATCTTTCACTGTTGAGGAATTGATATCAAACCAAAACTCATAGTAAACAGCCTTGGATGATAATTTTGGCAGTGCCATTAGCTTTGAAAGATTAATTTTAGGCTAGAGGACCCTTGATTTAGGACTCAAGGCGTCCGAACTCATTTTGGACTACTAGTTGGAAATTAGTTAAAATAAAATTATAGGTGTGGGACCCATATTTAATAAAAATAATATTGGATGAAAGTTTTCATTATTTTGTTGAGTTTGAAATATTGAATTTGGTATAATAGCATATTTTGTTTGTGCACATGGGATTTTGAATAAATCCTGAACCCCTGGTCGAAGTTTGTGACGACTTGGTAAATTTTGGTGCTGCAACTTCTGGTGCAACCAAACCTTGACCTTCGCGATCATGAGGCTTTTCTGTGTTCATAATGGTCAAGGAATCTTGACTTTAGCTTTCATGAGCTAGCCTTCACATTCGTGAAGTGTTATTTTAATGGGCATCTCAATCGTGATAGAGAGACCTGCATTAACGAAGGGTAACCTCCTAGTAGTATAAAATTACCTCTTCCCGATTTCTTCATCATTTTCTCACCCAATTCTGCAATTTTTAACCCTATAATATTAATAAACTTGTGGGTAATCATAAGTAGGAGTTGGCATGAGTAGAGGGTGTTGAGGTGATCATTCCCCGTTAAATTCTTTGTAAGTTTCCACCCTAATTATTTGTAAATTCTTTATTTTTCTCTTTTATATTCCTTAACTCATGGGGCTGATTTGAGACCCAATCGAGACTCTATTCTTGCTCAACTTTTAAGCACATTTTCTTTGTCCATTGACAACGCTCAACTTACACGTCCAATTTAGTGCAAGGTGGTTGTTGTCAATATATTTACCCAACTTCAGAGTCAGGGTCGAATCCAAGAGGAACAATGTGAGTGGCAATCAAGTTACTTCGAAATAATAGATATAATCTAAATTCAACCCAATAGTACAAGAAGATAAAAATGGGGGAGATAGGTATCTATACTAATGTTTCTTTTGGGGGTTATTCTAGTATAAATTTGGGGCTATGAATAATCAGAGTTTTGAAAATTATGTATGGATCTTGGGATTATACATTATGAAGGGAGTGATATATGAGTGATAGCAATCAATATCAATTTAATAAGTCCAATATGGTTAGGTTTAGTTATAGATTTTGATGCTAGTCTTTTAACAAAACACAAAACTTTCACCCATTGATTCTTTCGAATACCTAATAGGTGTGTTCAATCATTGGTAACCACATCCTTATTCTAGGCATCATTATTTCAAGGATGATATCCATGGTATAGTCAACCTCACATTCACCCTTATGTCTAAGATAGTGAAAATTTGCCAAACTACACACAATTGTCTATCATTTCTTTAGTCTCCACATCCATCTTTCAAGGATGATATGGATTCCTAAACTTCACCCAAAACCCTTCTTTCGAAGATAGCTTTGAGTTTTCTAGAGCATGGAGCTTTCACTAAGCATACCCATGTGGGAATTCGGGGCTTTCACCCATCAAACCCCAACCAAGTTAGCATAGCAATGATAAAAGCTATAAACATGAACTATTAAATAAAATCCAATCACTAACAACCCACATACACTTTAACCCCTATTCACACATAATCCCAAGAGGAAGATCTAGCTACACATAAGATAAATAAGCATAGATATACCCATAATCTCCATTGAAGTGATTTATTGAAGCTTAAGTGAATGTTACTTCAAACTTGGTACTCCCACAAATCAACAATGGAAGTGAGCTAATCTTCCACTTAGAAAGTCTCCAATGTATTATTCACCCCAAAAATTATACAATATTTTCTTCTCCAAAAATAGAGTCTATGAAGTCAAGAGGTAAACTTAAAAATTGGGGAAGATGGAATATGATAGAATGATGATAGAGTTTGAGTCTTTTTATCAAAATTGGGATCAGCCACGTCCATTTCCAGATTTGCCCTTGGGCAGATTTCTTCCGCTAAGCTGCAATCTCGTGGGTCTAGCTGCGACTTCGGTTATATGACCGCAATTAAATTCTGCGATCGCAGTTAAATGACTTTTGTTGTACTTTCGCGATCGCAGTTAGCAGACCGCAATCCTGGTACCTGAGTTCTTTCTACTTTAAGTCTTCAACTACACTTTCCTGCTCCCTTTTTAATCATTTTAGGCTCCATTCCATATCTTTTTATCTTTTCAGCTCTATACCTGGAAAGAGTGGATATTAGTGCATTGGCTCATAAATATGTCTAATTTATTCTTTCAAAACAGAGTAATGTGTACGAATGTTGAGTGTGAATGAGGGGTAAAATCACCACTCATCAACACCCCCTACTTAAAGCTATTGCTTGTCCTCAAGCAACACTACCTCTTACCATGAGACACAATCATTCATGCCCAAACTTTATGCCTTAAAGATCACAATGACCTCAACTTTAGCCATCACCACAAGTATCTCATTACATATAAGCTAAGCTACTTTTCACTACTGCCCTCATCATAAGATGCACTATCAAAGGATACACAAGACTCCAAAGAGAAATAAAACAACAACAACTAATGCTCTAGAAGTGACTCACTTTTTGACCAAAACTAAGGCATACACCAATTGCCTCATCGCTTGGAAGGTGATGAAATCACCTACCTCAACTTTTTTCACATGCCAACCCTCACAAGAAAGAAAATTCTACACACCAAGTAACCAAAAATACAACAATGAGTTTTAAGTAAAAGAACTTTCTCTCACACAAAAGAAATCTCTATGCGACAAGTGTCATACCATAAGCTTGCCCCTATTTTCAATTGCCACTACAAAGAAGGTAAGTGGTTGGGGGTATCAAAGGACTTTCTAATTTTGTAAAATAGGTTCGGTCTAGGGAGGCTATTATTCGGTAACAACATGGCTACACCCTTCCTTGAACAACTACATCACACTTTTCAATTTTATTTTTTGACCATGGGCCACTCTTCTTTGTTCTCTCTCTTTTATCATGCTTACTTTTTGATTTTTTTGTTTACCCATTTCTTTCATCTTTGTTTCTTGAAATTATCATGCAATTCTTTCCTTTATTGGGTCCTTTCTTTTTCAATTCCTTTATTTTCACACTTAGGCACATTCGGCATTTTACTAACACTTCATGTCCTCAAACTTCCTTCCATCAACCTTTACCACCCCCATCTTAGACTTTTAAACTCAAATTACATTTCTAAGTTCAAGGAGGTATTGGTTAAAAAGAGGGATAAAAAGAATAGATCACGGGTTTTAATGAGTTTTTCAAAGAAAGGTCCAAAGGCTCAAAGTGGATACTAGGGATTATAATTATGCATGGGTAGGCTTTTTAGGCTAGAGTGGGTTCCAAAATCATAAAGGTGGCCTAAGATCATTTCTCTAACCATATACAATCAAAATTAGTTTTGAAAGACTAATGGGGTAAGTTCAAGATAACACGTGTACAAGAGATGAATATCAAAATCTCACCACACGTGGCATGCAAAATTTTCCAAAGGGGATCAAATATCCCTCCCATAAGAGACAAAATGGTATTATATATTTCTATTCATAAGTCAAAATTTGTGAATCCACAAAAAGATAAAAAGTTTTGTTACAACATTGCTCACATCCATGCCCTTAATTTTTCAAAAAATTTTAGACGGAGAGAGATTGTTCATTTTGCATTAGCCACTCGCACAATTTGCTAAACTATGGCTACAACCAAAGCCTTAGTCTCACATTTAGGCTCAAAATGGGTAAACTACCCATATGGATACTCATAGTTTGCCAATAGTGTACAAAGTGACCCCTTCCTTATAACATACAATACCACAGGTACTCAGAGTTCCCTTGTATTTTTGATATTTATACTACAAGAACTCAGAATTCCCCTGCACCTATGCCTAATAACCCAAACACGATGATTTACCCTTAAGAATGTCACTCGTACACATTTCGACGATTGCCCGAGCGAATAAGTCAACTTCAAAGTGGATTTGTTGTGCGAAGAGTGCACTCAATCTATCATAGGGTAAAGTTAGTCATGTATCATCAAAATAAAAATAAAAGTAAAAGAATAACTAAAAATAAAAACCACATGATAATCCATAAAACGTGGGCACCATCAGAGTGCCCAACAATATTGAATCTCAAAACAAAATAAAAATAGTTTGAAAAATATCATCCTAAAGCAGGAACCAATGGAAATATCCAGTAACACATCATCAAAATAATACAAATATGGAGGCGCCCCTAATTAAAAGAATGTAGTGTCCTCACTGCAAGTGCTAGCAAGCAAGAGTAGAAGGAGTCTCCCTGAATATGCATCAAGATCTATCCTCTCCCGCTGACTCCGCACCATTATCTTCAGTATCATTAACAAACCAATCAGCAGGGTACTCGTCCTCACTATCCATCCCAGATGAAGGTAGTCGATGTTTGGGCTTGAGAACCATGAAGATTCCCTTCACCCCCTTCCACATCTTCTTAAAGAATTTATCTCGCTTCCTCTCTCTCTTCATCATTTTTTCATGTGAATCCTAGAGTTCCCTGTGTGATGCAACTAAGGCTGAATAAACTCTCTCTAAATAGGCAACAGTGGCTCCCTGCTTCTCATGCTCCTCTCTATATTTCTCATAGTCTAACTGAGCTACGTATAAGTGATAAGCGATAGAAGAGTCTCATGGTCCCTAAGGTAGTCTGGACAGTAGTTCTCTAACCACCCGCATATGACCTGATATATCATCGAGGGAGTTGACTAATGAAGGTCTACAAGAGTCTGTGTCCTGTTGGGTCGATTTGCTGGAGTTCGCCTTCCTGTTCTTTCTCTGGCCTAGGGAACCCTCGCTACTAAATTTGAGTGGGAAGATGTGGGGGGATGGGAGAACCCAAGTATCTATAGCATACTCATCCACCTATGCCCTTCTGCATGACTCAGTGATAAGAGAGGGAGGAGAAGATGTGTACCTCTATGATTTCTGATATACCTCGATTCTGAATGCACAATCTTACCCATATTTAGGGCGATGCCAGAGAGAATATAGGTCACCATCCGAGCTCGCAAGTCTATAACAATGGTTATGTGATTGCATGGTGATACTCGGCTACAGATAATATTCATCCAAAGTCTTGCCTAAGCTGTGAAGTTATTCTTCAAAATGTCTCTCTTGGTAGTGACCCAGGGAATATCTTTGCCAAGACATTAAATTTTTACCATCTAGGTCCCTGGCCCATATGATTTTGTATGGAACTTCTCCATGTCAGCATTTGGGAGTCCATACACCTCGTTGATCTATTTTGTCCCAAAGTTTAGTTTCTTTTCCTGAATCACTATCACTGGGTTTGTGAAAGAAACTATCCTTAGTTTAGCATATAATTCATACACCCAATGCTCATTAGAAATACAGATTTCTGGGAAAAGCATAGCCACCCGATCTGAGTGAGTCTAGCATGAAAACTTGGGAACTTTTCCAATACTTTGTATAAGCTAATACCCCTTTCAGGGAGTAGCTTAATCTTGTGCAAGTCCGCATTGTAGAGGTTTGATATTCTAGGGTCATGAATTTGGTGTTGTCAAATCCCTCCATCTCTGAGGCTTAGATTGTAATACCCCATATTTTTTCTAGATTAAATTTGCTCCTAGAATGTTAAGGGATTGCTTCCAAAATGAATAATATTTATTCCATGTGGAATTTTCAAGATTTCGACTTTTCATTTTATGGGGAATTGAATAGGATTTCCATCGATACCAAATTCTCCGAATTCTGACACTCGGTGAAGAAGTTAGAGCATTTTTTGTAAAACAGTGTCCCACCTAGACTCTCAGCGCATCGCAGTGAAGGAACAATTCATAATTGTCAATTTCAGTGGACTTCCACGATATCGGTGCATCGCGGAGATGTCCAAATTCCCATTTTTCAAAATCCAGTAGACCAACGCGATGTTGGCTCATCGCGCCAGTGGCCTAAATGGAAAAAATTATAGGGCATTGCGATAGCTCTGCATCGCGGAGAAAACCCAGTTCCCACTCGTCATTTTTCTAGTGATCAATCTCAATTATGACGCATCGCGGTGGCCACCCAAATCGGAAAAATGTTACGTTTTCAGTTCCGTCTAGAAGTTTAAAGAGGGCATTTTGGTCAATTTCCAAGCCCCTAATCCATAAAAACATAAGATTTAAGCCTATTCTAAGCACTTTAGGCTTATATTCATCAATTTTCTCTCAAACAAAAACCCTAGAGTTCAAAGCTCCTTCTCTAACAAAATCAAATTCCACCATGGTCTCTCCAAGAAAGCTTAAGATTGAGGATTCCCAAGGCAAGATAATCAAGAATCCATCTTTAAGAACTCAAATAGGAATCAATAATTGGATCTTCTTAATCTAATCAGCAATCAAGGTATGTGGGGTTCTTCAACAAGGATAATCCATTCATCCTTGTGCCCAAAACTTGTTTTAAATTCCAATTTTACCAAAGTTTATGTGATTTCCCATGAAACTAAAGTTAGGGTTTATGCCCATTATTGTTATTTACAAGTTTATGAGATTCCCATTGATTTAGAAATTGAATTTCATGATTTTGTTCATATCTCCATGTATATTTCTGAAATTTCCAGGTTTTGAGTTGTTTTATCAATATTGACATTATCAAGCATGATTATTATGATGATTTAACATAACATTGAAGCATGGATTATTAACCCAAGATTTAATATTATTATTTCAAGAAAGATGATGCTTTAAGCATCTTATGAACAGATTATTCTCAATTTTTAGAAAAAACTTTGATCTTTTGATCATTGGTTTAGCTTTGGAATCCACTATAGATTATTACAGTTTACAGAACTCAGATTTACTCAGATAAATGCATAATTGGTTTTCATATGAATCCTTATTCTAGTTTTAAAAATTGGATTTCCAATGGATTGAGCATACAGATTTAAGAGGGAGTTGTATTTAGCACCGAGAGGGAAGTGTGGGATTAGAGTTCCCTGTCTTCCACAGAACTACGAGCCAATGTAGGTACAGATTCAGATTATTCCCATTTATATGGATGACAGATTTAGCTTGTGATTGATCATATAGGTAGGTTATACTCCCTGGCAAGATTATGACACCTCTTCCCAACATGAGGTTTCTTCCTTAGGAGGACGAGACGTTGGACTCCATGTAGCTTGCATGGTTTATGTCGGTTAAGAGAACCTCTCTTGCAAAATAGTTTTTCCCTATAATAAGCTTTTCAAAATAGTTTTAAAGTATCTCCCTTTAGATAAAGTATTTTACCTAAAGTTTTAAAGATTACAGACTACAAATTTTAAAAGTGTAACAAAAAAGCTTTCAGAAAAACTAAGTGTTAAGGCTCACAAGTTTTACTCAGGTTATGCTTTACAGAAAGATATTAACTACAGTTTTCAGCTTTTAGATTTCATATTTAGAGTGAGTCCTTTCTACACTTAGACAGTATGATTTAAAAGGGAGAATAAAAGTACAACTTTTAGAACTAAATGTTATGACTCACTAGATTTATAAAGCATGATTTGCTTCTCATGATTATTATTTTCAGCATTTCAAATATTCCAGCTAATGTGAGTCATTTACATTTAGCATGCATTGTTTTGCAAATTATAATGATGAGATAATGCTTTTACTTATGTATTCACCCCCATATACTAAGTACAGACTCAAAGTATTAATCCACATATATGTTTATGTGCTACATTGTCTCATAATGTAGGTATCAGCTCAGTTGTAGCACATATACTATAATCAGACAGTTTGCAAATTCTAGCTAACAGATAATGATTCCTCCTACTTCGGGGACTTTAGTTAGATATTATTGATGTACTTTATTTTCTTATTCATATGTATTGATTAGAGATAGTTGGATTCGTATCCCAGCTATCTATAGTTAGTATAGTAGAGGCTTTACAGATGACAGTTAGAGTCAGTTATGTATTTTCAGTCTCTCTGTCAGACTTTATCAGAATGTAAAATTTGTATTGATATTGTATTTTTCCCAAATTCCATCATTGTTATGTTTCCACACAGTAAACTTAGTATTTTTATGCATATTATTCAGTTGCTTATGAGTTATGCCAGTAGAAGGGTTAGCTTGGGATCACTTATAGTTCTAAGCACCGTGTGACGTCTCGGGGTAGATTTTTGGGGCGTTCCTGTAAGCAATGCACGTAGGCCATCATTAGTACTATCACACAAAAAACATACTAGATCAAACAAATAAATGCATGTGATAGTGTTACAGAAGGTTTTGGGGGTAGAAATGGATGTGCAAAATTTTTCAGTTCCTACAGACACTGCCCTCAGGTATGGCGATCGTGAAGTAGTGACCAGGGCCACAGTGATGTGATTTCAGTCATCAGGACCGTGACTGTGATGTTGCGATCGCGGTCATTGGGAAGGCGATCGAGGTTCCTGAGACCGTAGTCTGTAATTCTGCACGCCAGTGAGAATTACAATTTTATCCCTACATTTGTGTTCTACTAGGCACATAAGCATTAAGACTAAGTGACTCAGGCCCAGTTGTCATGATTATACCCCCAAACTCAAAGAATTTAACATGGAATTCATAGGGGTATTGAATCGAACACAAGGTGTACACACTCATTTCAACCGTTTAAACCTTAAATTTGGGTACGTAAGACTTCCCCATGAGTGTGTACACCAACTATAACAGCTAACCACAGCAATAGTCAAAAGTGAGCATGCATTTAGTAATGAAAACATCATTGCAGGCCTCTCTTAAACTACATGTTATAAGTATAAAACTATCAAGATCAATGAAATTGAGACAATTTACCAAATTAGATGATGCACAAGATGAATTGATGATTAGATATGCAATGTAATGCCAAAAATTGAAGAGAATTTTGAGAGAAATTGAAATAGGGGAGCGTGAGGGAAAGTGGTAGTCGAATGGTCATTTAAACTGATTTGGCCGTGATTGTGGTCCTAGTACTGTGATTATGATCACGTGGCCTCCGCGATCGCGGTTGCGGTAACTGAGACCAAAAGTTTGGTCTCCTACATTTCCTATTCATTCCAACATACCAATTTCACACATTCCTTTTTCAAAGTCAATCAAAATTTCTCTTAGCACCACATTTCATGGATTATGCATGCAACAAAACAAAACAACAATGAAATCTAATCTAACATTTATAAATCTAAAGGATATATGCCACTTTTTGTGGCATAATGGGCTGCCTCCCATCAAGCGCTTAGTTTAACATCATGGCACGACGCCTCCATTGCTTCATTTTATGTTTTCACTTAGAAGATTTAAATCACTGTCCCATCTTTTGTTCAATATGCAATGAGCGGCAGAGGGACAAAAGATTCAATTCTTCGAAGATGAAACTTGGAAGATATGAGGACATGGAAAGAAAGATTCGATCTCTCTATTTTAAATACTTGAACCTTTTACCTAGTTTGATGTCAAATTTTTGTACTGGTTACTCGGGTAAAATATTGTAATCAATAGGCCATTCCTTGTACATTGGAAATTGAGTTCCTTGGCCATTGATGGAAGGGATTCCATATGCTCTATTGGAATGCTAAATTCTGAAATATAAGAATCAGATGTCGTCTCCCTACAAAGTACCATTTGCTTAGAGGGATGAATCCTCATCATATCCTCTAAGCATAATATTGAAAAGTGGTTTGAATGAGGTCCGACTCCTAATTTTGGGTTAACCTCCTCCAAAACATCTTCACCCCAAAATAAACTAGAGTCATCATAAGAGATTACCATCATGTCTTCGTTTAACTCTAGTACCATTTCTTTTATTTTGGCTTCTTCTTCCTCATTTGATTTTGTAGATTGGGAAGTCACAGAGGAGTCGTCTCTACCGAGCCCATCATCATAGCTTGGTTTCTCTTCTTGATGAACCTCCTCTTTGGAAATGGGCATGGTTGTGAGGTTTGCAAGAATTATGTCCTTGCCTAATTCCTTTGCCATGACATTTTCCCATTCGAACACCCCATAGGATTGATGCAAGTCTTGCATATTCTCCCCGGTTATAGTTACCCGATCCAAAATGGTTTGAAGCATTTCTCCAAAACCAATGGGTCCGATTTGTTGCACCTTCTTCTTCTCATTATAATGCCTATCAATCTCATAAGAAGAACTAGAAATTTGGCTAGTATAATAAGGGGAGGGGGCATTTGAACAATCATCCCAATGTCCATCTCGACCACTATATAAAGGACACATATACTCCCCATAAGATATAGATGGTGGGTCCATCTCTCTCCGAGAAGTATAGTTACAATCTCTCTTAAAGTGTGGTTCATCATAGATAGGACATGGGTCATCACGATAGGATTCCCAACTACCAATATCATATTCATTTGGAGATGCCATAAAGAAAATTGAAACTAAAATAAAATCTACCTACAAGAAAAATCACAAACACATATATATAAGCTTGAATTCAAGCAAGTAAATAAAATTTAAAACTAACTTAAGACGCCAAATTGTTTATCGGCAACGGTGTTATTTTTTGATAACGCTCAACTTACACGTCCAATTTAGTGCAAGGCAGTCGTTGTCAATATATTTACCCAACTTTGGAATCGGGGTCGAATACACGAGGAACAATGTGAGTGGAAATCATGTTACTTCGAAATAATAGATACAAGTTAAATTCAACCCAATAGTATAAGAAGATAAAAATCATGGAGATAGGTATCTATACTACTATTTCTTTTGGGGGTTTTTCTAATATAAATTTGGGGCTATGAATAATCAGAGTTTTGACAATTATGTATGGATCTTGAGATTATGCATTATGAAGTGAGTGATATATGAGTGATAGCAATCAATATCAATTCAATAAGTCCAATATGGTTAGGTTTAGTTATAGATTTTGATGCTAGTCTTTTAACAAAACACAAAATTTCACCCATTGATTCTTTCGAATACCTAATAGGTGTGTTCAATAATTGGTAACCACATCCTCATTCTAGGCATCATTATTTCAAGGATGATATCCATGGTATAGTCAACCTCACATTCACCCTTATGTCTAAGATGGTGAAAATTTAGCAAACTACTCACACAATTATCTATCATTGCTTTGGTCTCCATATCCCTCTTTCAAGGATGATATGGATTCCTAAACTTCACCCAAAACCCTTCTTTCGAAGATGGATTAGGGTTTTCTAGAGCATGGAGCTTTCACTCATCATACCCATGTGAGAATTTTAGGCTTTCACCTATCAAACCCCAACCAAGTTAGCATAGCAATGATAAAACCCATAAACATGAACTACTAAATAGAAGCTAATCAATAACAACCCACACACACTTTAAACCTTATTCACACATAATCCAAAGAGGGAGATCTAGCTATACATAAGATAAATAAACATATATATACCCATAATCTCCATTGAAGTGATTTATTGAAGCTTAACTGAAAGTTACTTAAAACTTGGCACTCCCATAAATCAACAATGGAAGTGACCTAATCTTCCACTTAGAAAGTCTCAAATGTATTCTTCACCCCAAAAATTATACAATATTTTCTTCTCCAAATAACGGAGGCTATGAAGTCAAGAGCTAAACCTAAAAATTAGGGAAGATAAAATATAATAGAATGATGATAGGATTTGAGTCTTTTTCTTAAAATTGGAATCAGCCATGTGCATTTCCAGTTTTGCCCTTGGGCTAATTTCTTTTGCTAAGTCGCAATCGTGCAGGTCTGGCAGCAACTGCGGTTACCCGACCGCGATTAACTTTTGCGATTGCGGTTTAATGACTTTTGCTTGACTGCCAAAATCGCGGTTAGTAGACCGCGACCATGGTACCTGAGGCCTTTCTTCTTCAAGTATGCAGTTGCACTTTCCTGGTCCCTTTTTAATCATTTTAGGCTCTATTCCGTATCTTTCTATCTTTTAAGATATATACCTGCAAAGAGTGGATATTAGTGCATTGGCTCAAAATATGTGTCATTTATTCATACAAAACAAAGTAATGTGTACGAATGTTGAGTGCGAATAAGTGGTAAAATCACCACTCATCAACACCCCCAACTTAAAGCTATTGCTTGTCCTCAAGAAACACTACCTCTTACGATGAGAAACAATCATTTATGCCCAAACTTTAATCCTTAAAGATCATAATGATCTCAACTTTAGTCATCGCCGCAAGTAGCTCATTACATATGGGCTAAGCTGTTTTTCACTACTCCCCTCATCATAAAATTCACTATCAAAGGATACACAAGCCTCCATAGAGCAATCAAATAACAACAACTAAAGCTCTATAAGTGAATCACTTTTTTACCAAAACTAAGTCATACTCCATTTGCCTCATCGCTTGGAGAGTGATGAAATCACCTACCTCAACTTTTTTCACATGCAAACTCTCACAAGAAAGAAAATTCTACACACCAAGCTACCAAAAATGCAACAATGAGTTTTTAGTGCAAGAACACTCTCTCTCACACACAAAAAAAATCTCTATGCGAGAAGTGTCATACCATAAGTTTTCCCCTATTTTCAATCGCCACTACAAAGAAAGTAAGTGGTTGGAGATCTCGAAGGACTTTCTAAGCTTGTAACGTAGGTTTGGGTTAGGGAGGATATCATTCGGGAACAACATGGCTACACCCTTCCTTGAACATCTACATCACACTTTTCAATCTTCTTTTTTGACCATGGGCCACTCTTTTTTGTTTTCTCTGTTTTATCATGCTTACTGTTTGCTTCGTTTGTATACCCATTTCTTTCATATCTTTTTCTTGCAATTATCATGCAATTCTTTCCTTTATTGGGTCCTTTCTTTTACAATTCCTTTATTTTCACACTTAGGCACGTTCTGCATTTTACTAACACTTCATGGCCTCAGACTTCCTTCCATCAACCTTTACCACCCCCAACTTAGGCTTTTAGCCTCAAGTTATATTTCCAAGTTCAACGAGGGATTGGTTCAAAAAAGGGATAAAAAAATTGATCACGGGTTGTAATACGTTTGTCAATGAAAGTTCCATAGTCTCAAAGTGGGTACTAGGGATTATAATTATGCATGGGTTGGCTTTTCAGGCTAGAGTGGATTCCAAAATCACAAAGGTGGCCTAAGATCATTTCTCCAACCATATACAATCAAAATTAGTTTTGAAAGACTAATGGGGAAATGTTTAGATAACACTAGTGTACAAGTGATGAATATCAAAATCTCGCCACACGTGGCATGCAAATTCGCCAAGGGGGCTCAAATGTCCATCCCGCAAGAGACAAAATGGGAGCATCCATTTCTATTCATAAGTTTAAATTTATGAAGCCACAAAAAGAGAAAAAAAATTGTTACAACATTGCTCACATCTATGACCTTAATTTTTCAAAAAACTTTGGCCGGGGATGGGGGGCTTGTTCATTTTGCATTAGCCACTCTCACAATTTGCTAAACTATGGCTACAACCAAATCCTTAGTCTTATATTTAGACTAAAAATGGTAAAACTACACATATGGCTAGTCATACTTCTCCAATGGTGTACAAATTGACCCCAACCTTATTACATACAATGCCACAGGTACTCAGACTTCCTTTGTATTTTTGACATTTATGCAATGGGTACTCAAAATTCTACTAAACCTATGCCTCAAAATCCAAACACAACCTATTACCCTTAAGAATGACACCACTCAATCTATCATAGAACAAAGTTAGTCATTTATCATCAAAATCAAAATAAAAGTAAACAAAAAAACTAAAAATAAAAACCACATGATAATCCATAAAACGTGGGCACCATCAAGTGCCTAACAATATAGCATCTCAAAATAAAATAAAAATAGTATTAAAAATATCATCCCAAAAAAGCATCAAACGAAAATACCCAGCAACACAACATCAAAATAATGCAAATCTGGGGTACTCCCAACTAAAAGAATGCAGTGTCCTCACTGAAAGTGCAAGCAATCAAAAGTAGAAGGGGTCTCCTTGAATATGCATCAAGAGCTATCATCTCCTGCTGAATCTGCACCATTACCTTCAGCATCATTAGCAAACCAATCAGCAGGGGCCTTATTCTCACTGTCCATCCTAGGTGAAGGTAGTTGATGGTTGGGATTGAGCACCTTGAAGATGCCCTTCACCCCCTTTCATAGCTTTTTGAAGAATTTATCTCGCCTCTTCTCTCTTTTCACAATTTTTCATATGAATCCTACAGGTCCCTATGTTATGTAGCTAAGGATAAATAAGCTCTCTCCAAATGGGCAACAGTGGCTCTCTGTTTCTCCTGCTCCTTCCTATATATTCTATTGTCTGACTGAGCTATGTTTGAGTGACGAACGATGGAAGACTTTCGTGGTCCCTGAGGTAGTCTGGACAGTAGTTATCTAACCACCCGCATCTGACCTGATATGTCATCGAGGGGGTTGACTGGTGAAGGTCTACAAATGTCTATGTCCTCTTGGGTCGATTTTCTGGAGTCTGCCTTCCTCTTCTTTCTTTGGCCTGGGGCACCCTAACCACTAAATTTGAGTGGAAAGATACGGGGGGCTTGGAGCACCCAGGTATCTATAGCATACTCCTCCACTTGTTCCCTCCTACATAACTCTATGATAAGGAAAGGGAGGAGAAAATATGTACCTCTATGATTTTCGATATACCTATATTTTGAATGCATAATCTTGCCCAAATTTAGGGTAATGCTAAAGAGTAGATAGGTAACCATCCAAGCTCGCAATTCTATAATAATGGTCATGTGATTGCATGGCGATACTCATCTACAGATAATATTCAGCCAAAGTCTGGCCTCAGCTGTGAAGTCATTAATTAGAATGTCTCTCTTGGTAGTGGCCCAGGGAACATCTTTGCCAATATATAAAATACTTTCTATCCAGGTCCCTGGCTCGCATGATTTTGCATGGAACTTCTCCATATCAGTATTTGGGAGTCCATACACCTCGTTGATCTACTCTATCCCAAAGTTCACATTCTTTTCTTAATTCATCATTGTTGGGTTTGTGAAATAAACTACTCTTAGGTTAGCATAGAATTCATGCATCCAATTCTCATCAGCAACACAAGGTTCCAGGGCAAATCATAGGCACCCGGTCTGAGTGAGTCTAGCATGAAATCTTGGAAACTTTTCCTATACTTTGTCTAAGCTAATACCTCTTTCAGGGAGTAGCTTAGTCCTGCGTAAGTCCGCATTATAGAGGTTCTGACATTCTGGGGTCATGAATTTAGTATTGTTAAATTCCTCTATCTCTGAGGCTTAGATCCTATAAGCAATGCACTAAGTCCATTATTAGTACTATCACACAAAAAAACATGTTATATCAAACAAATAAATGCATGCGGTAGTGTTATAGAAGGTTTTGCAGTTATAAATGGATGTGCAAAATTTTTTAGTTCCTACAGACACTGCCCTCAAGTATGGAAATCGTGAAGCAGTGACCGCAACCGTAGTGACATGATCGCAGTCCCCAGGACCACAGCCGTAGTAACGCAATTGCGGTCATCGCGACAGCGATCGTGGTTCCTGAGACCGTAGTTTGCAATTCTGCACTTCAGTTAGAAATTACAATTTTATCCCCACATTTGTGTTCTACTAGGCACGTAAGCATTAAGACAGAGTGACTCAGGACTAGTTGTCATGATTATATCCCCAAACTCAAAGAATTTAACATAAAATTCATAGGGGTATTGAATCGAACACAAGGTGTACACACTCATTCCAACCATTTAAACCTTAAAATTGGGTACTCAAGACTTCCTCATGAGTGTGTACACCAACTACAATAGCTAACCCATAACACCCCGAGTCTGCACCCCGGACGTCACACGGTGCTCATAATCCCGAAGGACCATAAGCTAACCCATGACTGGTACCTGCTGCAATATATGAACAATAATATTAAGGAAATGCAGAAATGGGATAATATTTCCATAAGGATCGTATCTGAACATCAAATCCTAATAATGAAAAACATAAATCTGAGCGTCTGTCTGAAATAATCTAGTCTAAAAAGTCTCTAACAGAACTGTCTAAAAATAGATTTAATAGGACAAGTCCCCAACTAACTTTGACTACGGATAATATACTGAAAATATTGAAATAACAACTCTGTCCTCAAACTATAAGGACTCACCACTAAATCTACTGATGATGATTTGGGCTGCTAAGTACAGTTAGAAGATCGTACGTTTGAACCTATAATATAAGACATCAGAGCATAAAAAAAGGTATGCATTAGTACTTTGAATGTACTGGTATGCTAAGTGAGGTAGGCTGGTATGCATGGGTTTCATATGCATGAACAATAACTGACTAAGTAACATGATATAACTGACTGAGAATGTATGTATATCTGATACTACTGTAAATACTAAATTTATAATGATATGCTCATAATAACTGACTGAGAATATATGTATATCTGATACTACTGTAAATACTAAATTTATAATGATATGCTCATAACTACGCATGTTGTAACTTAGATTCATGTTAACACTGGGTACTAAATTCTGATAACTGAATTACCGGTATTTAAGTTTATTGATACTGAATTACTGTATACTGAGTGACTATTTCTAACAGTTGTGATTCTATAAAACTAAACTGAGTTTTACAGTGAGCTGGGTGACTATATCTGACGGTCTTGATTCTGAAACTGAACTGAAGTTTTATACTGAGTCTGAAACTGAAATTGTGAGAGTATTCATCTAACCGACATACCCCGAGTATGATTGAGTTGGGGTCCAACCTGTGACCCAGTTGTAAGGGTGTTAGCACCTTGCCAAGGGATACTAACAATGGCTATGAGTTAACCCTCTCTGACAGAAAGCTCTTTCATCAACCTTCATTGGTAGGAAAACATATATAAGATGTATCAACCCTAGACTGGTTGGAATACATCTCAACATACGCTAGATACGTAGTTCTGTAACGTAGGGATTGATACTAAGGGTCAAACCCTTTACTGACAAAAATGCCTGCTGACTCCTACTCTCAACTAAATGGATACTGAACTAATTTCTAGTCTGTTCTAGGCTAGACTGAATTATTACTAATCGTGTTAACTGACTAAACTGGACTGAGTTCACTAAGTACTATAACTGATTGAGTGTTTTGAGTTCTATTTGCTAACTGGATATATTGAGTTCTGTATAACTGAATACTACTATATGGGACATTACTGAGACTATTCTGAAGCTACTATAATTCTAGGTAAACAGCTAGATTATCGGGTATTAAATACCCTAAGACTCAATAGTATAAATAATAAAGCATAGCATGATCTTGAAAAGCATTATAATGTTCATAACTCATTCATAGAGACATTTTATCAAACATTTGTAAGATAAAAGCTTGTACATACACTAGCATGTCATGATTTCCCCATTTAATCCATATGCACAATTTATCAAACATTTGGGGAACATAATCTATGCACATAATACTGATCAACATGTAGGCATCATGATTTCCAATCTCAACTTACAAATTCAAGGGCTTTAATATGAATTCACATAATACTACACATATGTCAAATAAATTTACATGAATCTTGTAATAAATCATGAATTAGAAATCCAATTTACTCATAATCATGAATACATTCAAGCCCAACATGGAATTCATGAATTCAATAAACTTAAAGTTTTAAAAGAGGTTCTTGAACTCCAAGGTTGGAAGGAAACCCTTGCATAAACACCTAACATACCTTGGTGCTTGAATTCGTAAAGATTTATGGTGAATTTCTTGAATCTTGATCTTGACTTTGATGGGTTAGGATTTGTGTCTTGAGAGAGTTTGAGAGAAAGTGAGTGTATTTTACTTATTGAGGGATGAATTTTATGTTTTTCGGCTGATTAAGGCTGGGAAAATGACCCACTACCACTCTGGATACGGGCTTTTAATGACTGAAAGCATGCCCAGTGATGCGCAGACCAATGCACCGCGTTGATGGAATCAACGTATTGTGTCGAGTTCGCGTTGGTTGACTGGAATTGCACTGAAATCTAGGAAAAAATTATCGATCGATGAGATGGTCAACGTGATGCATTGAGATCCTATCGACCCACTATTTTGGTCACTTGAACATGGTTCAAACGAGGTCCAAAAAATCTAAAACTCACTCGAAGTGACCTACTAACATTTCTGATCATGAATAAATCTAAAAATCAATACTTTAAGGTTATAAGGGTCGTGAAATAGGATATCCACCTTACGAAGTCTAAAATACTTCTAAGTATAAGTACTTAGCTGAAATTTCTAAGTCTGGGACCTCTTTTAAAGCTTTAACGGACTGAGTTAAGCTTAGAATTTTATGGAGTCTTACAATATCTCTCCCTTGGGAACATTCGTCCGCGAATGAGACTGACTAAGCTGAGAAACACTGATAGACTGAACCTACACACTGAATATGCATATCTGATGCATAGAATACCTAACTAAAACTACTGATAAGCTGAGTTTTCAAATTGAACATACATATCTGATGTATGAGTACATAGTTGAACTGATTCATGAATGCATGACTATCATGAAGATGATATGCAACGGTAATGAATACCAAATTTGTAACTTTAACTAAACATGGAACTGAGAAAATCTAAGAAAGACTATTACATTGAGTTGAGTCTGAGTTTATGGAGAATAGGTGAGGATACTTGGTCCACATATTTTCTTTTGATTCCTAAGTAGCTCTCTTAACGGACTGATTCCTCCAAAGAACTTTGACTAACGGAACTTCTTTGTTCCTCAGTCTACAAATAATGGTGATCTAGGATTTATACTGGATCTCTTCATAAGAGAGACTATTCTGAACAACTATAATTCCTATAGGGACTACAAATGTTGGGTCACCTATACACTTCTTAAGCAAGGAGACATGAAACAATGGATGTACTGATGCTAAATCTAAAGGAAACTCAAGCTCATAAGCTACCTTCTCAAAGTGACTGAGAATTCAGTAAGGGCTGACATATCGGGGACTGAGCTTCCCTTCTTGCCAACCTCTTTACCCCCTTCATGGTAGAGATTTTCAAGAATATAAAATTACCAATCTCAACTTGAGATCCTTTACTAAATGCGCATGAACGGGAACATGAGAACATAACTGAGCCTAAAACGTGATACATGAACTGAATATCATAAACTTAACTGAGCCCCTGAATACATGGCATACGGCTATGATTGGAACTTGAGGGTGAACTTATGAGTACCCATTACTCCAAACTAGATTCATTATGTGAAGAGAAGATGGAAGTTTTAGGTCATGAAAGCTCGGGGGATTATAGTACATCTCCCCCTTGGGATGATACGTCCCCTGAAGGATGCTGACTTGGCTGAGATACTGAGGAAAGACTAGGACGATGCACAGGGCACCGATAAACTGAATCATGACTGCATATTGGGGATCTAAAACTGAGGCATGATACATGAACTGAGCTAAACTCGTAACTACCTGATTGTTCCATCTTGGAATAGTTACATTCATGAGACTTCGGATAGTGCGATTATATGGAAAGATGGGAAACCAAGCCGTACAAACTCTTCCCACTGACTGTTAAACTGGATTGCTGGCTTTGCGGACTAACTCATACTGGAAATTTATACTAGACTGGAGCCTTTCTTTGACACCCTTTCTATATAATTCTAATGGCTTTAGGGAGCAAGGAATTTTGGCATGGGTTGAATAAAACATTTGAATAAGAAATCACATCCTGACTAAAATTCTATAGTATGAGGCGAGACCTACGAAATATCATATAAGATATAGTGAATCATCCCTATGCATTGCATCCACAAATTTTCAAGCTTAGACATATTCCTCGAATACCCACTCAACTATATTCACCACCTTAGTACGGCACTTCACCTGAGACAACTAAAAATATTCTCATGGGCGCTGAGTACGAATGTATAAACATACTAATGTATCTGATTAACTAAATGGTTAATAGCTGAATACTGGTCATGTAATATTAAACTGTACTTAGTCTAGACTAAAACTGTAGAGTATTATGCATATGAGGTAAGGATTGACTGAGTAACATAAGATAATTGAGCATGAATTCGTGAAAACTGTATTATTGTAGAATGCAAGTCCAAGCGTATAACATGATTCTGAAATAGTCTATAAACTGAGGTAGTGAAATACTAATAACTGAATAACTAATAACCGTATTCTATGGTCAAGCAAACCTGAAACTGAACTGAGTTATAGATCTAATTACTGGACTGAGACTGTAACTAAGACAGTAACAGAGACTGTAACTGAAATTGTACTGGAACTGAATACTGGGTTCTGATAACTACGTGATAAATACTGACATAAATCGAGGATCTAAAAAGACACTCACACTCATTATTTTCTCAACTTATCACCTCATGAAAAATTCTGAGTTCCCTCCCTTCAACAACTAAATACAACTTCTTGCTAGCCATTTACTTAGCATAATAACCTTACATTCAGGCATATTTTCATAACTACAGCCTCGTGTAGAACAAGCATGCAAAAATATTTTCTTATCATGAAACAGTCACTCTCTCCCATCTAAGCAATCGCTCATCACTACATCATTTCATAAGGATATTTCACTAAAGGGTTAAAACATGAGGACCTGAAGCATGAATGAATACTATGTCAAACTTGACACTTAACTGAGGCCTGAGGAATAGAATATCAACACCATGGATTTATCAAGAGATCTAAACTGAGGATATGCATGACATAATTTGAATTTAGCCGACCGTTAGGAGAGTAGCATGATTCATGGGAACTGGGCATACTGTAAAGTATGACATAAGTATATGAATCATGAGCTGTATAACCTGAGTCTAGAGTTTCTGTTTTCATGAAACATGATTCGTATTACTGAGTGAACTGAAACTCCTTATACTAGGAACTGTAAGCGTACATGATTTTCGCTAACATGTACAAATATGAGCTATTATCGTAGAGCTGACATGTAATATATGAATAGATAAGATACCATGATAACTGATGGGTTTTGAGAGTCTGAAGTACAATTCTGAGATGATCGGTGGGTTCATCCTCATTACGGGAATAGATAAGAGTGTCATCTATGTAGACTATGATGAATATGTCTAAGTACTGCTTGAACACCCATTTCATCAATTCCATGAAGGCTGCTGGAGCATTGGTAAGACCAAATTACATGACTAGGAATTTGAAGTGACCATACCAAGTTTTGAAAGCTATTTTCAGAATTTCACATTCTCTGACTCTGAGCTGGTGATAGCCTGATCTGAGGTCTATCTTAGAAAAGTAACTAGCACTCTAAAGTTGGTCAAACAAGTCATCGATTCTAGGAAGTGGATACTTGTTCTTGACCATAACGTTATTTAGCTAATGATAGTCTATACACATCCTGACAGAACTGTCTTTCTTACACATGAATAAAACTGGTGCACCCAAAGAGGATACGCTGGTTCTGATAAATCCCTTATCTAGGAGATCCTTCAAATATTATTTAAACTTTTTAAGTTTTGTTAGGGCCATTATGTATGGCGGAGTAGATATAGGATGAGTATCTTAAAGAAGGTCTATTCCAAAGTCAATTTCCCACTCGGGAGAGACTCCTAGAAGATCTTTGGGAAACACATCTGGGAATTCACATGCTACTAAAACTGACTCAAGTTTAGGGGTCTCTAAACTAGAGTATTTAACTCGAACGAGATGATAAACTCACCCCTTATATATCATTTTCCTTTCCCTAAGGTAGGAAATAAGTTGACCCCTAAGTTAAGCACTAAAGTACTACCCCTCCACTCAAGGACAGGTTCATTCAGAAACTAAAAATGGACAACTATGTTTCTATAGTCAACTAGAACATAGCATGAATAAAGCTAATCCATGCTGAGAATGACATCAAAATCTGTTATCTCTAATTCTACTAAGTCTACTGAAGTGACTTTCTGAGATACCATAATCGGACAGTTCTTATTTTCCCGTCGGGCTATGATAGATTTACCCACTTGGGTAGAGACTGAGAAGGGCTCTACTAGGATTTCGGGACTGACTCCAAATTCAACAGCTATATAAGGAGTTACAAAGGACAAGGAAGCTCCTGGATCTAGAAAAGTGTAAATGTTCAAATGTTAAACTTGTAACATACCAGTGACCATATCAGGAGAACTTTCCTGATCCTATCAGGACTGAAGTGTATAAATCCTGTTTGGGCACTTCCCACTGGTGGCACTAGAAGTGGAACCCTGCTGATTCGGGTGACCCAACTGAGTTGATGGGCGGATATACTGACTCCACAAACTTGACTGAGAAAAATCTCTGATTCTATGTCCTAGCTTGCCACATCCAAAACACAACTCACTACTAGGTCTACACATGCCCTGATTGTTTCTGCCATATTTCTGGCAAGGAGAATTTGTTTGGACGCTCTTTGGACTTCGCGTTCTGGCCCTCTTATTCTTTCTCCCTCTTTTCCTACATATCTTCTCCTCACTCTATGGAGCTTGAGTCATAAGCCTAGATAGAATTGTAACCAGTTGATTAGTTTGAGTTACTACTAAATAAGCTAAGGCAGTAAAAGCAGTCCTGAGTTCGGAGTGAGACGCATGCTCATTTAGGGGATCTGCCTGAACGGGCGGAGGCCTTGCCTGGTTTCCAGTTCTCCTTCCATTAGTCTTTTTGGGAGGCATGTTCCGTAAACAAAAGTAAGAAAAGGATTATACTGAGAGTGTAACTTGAGCTTATGCTCACTCGTACGATATGAACACTGAAAGAAGGGAAACTTTTCCTAAAATGCATCATAACTCCTTGTCCATAAGTGTGGCGCACTATATACCCATGCACAAGACTCTAGTAGACATGATTTTCACACTTCCTAGGACTCTGCTACACCTTAGGCTCTGATACCAAGTTTGTAACGCCCCAATTCTGCACCCCGAACGTCACACGATGCTCATAATCCTAAAGGACCACAAGCTAACCCATGACTGGTACCTGCTGCAATATCTGAATAATAATAATAATAATAATAAGGAAATATGGAAATGGGTTGATATTTTCATAAGCTTCACATCTAAACATTAAATACTGATAATGAAAAACTAAAATTTGAACGTCTGTCTGAAATAATCTAGTCTAAAAAGCCTCTAACTGAACTGTCTGAAAATAGAGTTGATGGGACAAGTCCCCAACTACTGATAATATACTGAAAATGCTGAAATAACAACTCTATCCTCAAACTATGAGGACTCAGCACTAAATCTATTGATGATGATCTGGGCTGCTAAGTACGGTCAGGACCTCGTGCGTCTGAACCTATGATATAAGACATCATAGCACAAAAAAAGGTATGCATCAGTACTTTAAATGTACTAGTATGCTAAGTGAGGTAGGTTGGTATGCATGGGTTCATATGCATGAACAATAACTGACTTAGTAACATGAATATAACTGACTAAGAATATATGTATATCTAACACTACTGTAAATACTGAATATATAATGATATGCTCATAACTATGCATACAGTAACTGAGATTCATGTTAACACTAAGTACTGAATTCTGATAACTGAATTACTGCTATCTGAGTTTACTGATACTGAATTACTGTTTACTAAGTGACTATTTTATACAGTCCTAATTCAGTAGAACTGAACTGAGTTCTATACCAAGCTGGGTGACTGAGTCTGATAGTCCTGATTTTGAAACTGAACTGAGGTTTTACTGAGTCTAAAACTGAAACTGTGGGAGTGTTTATCAAACTAACATACCCTTAATATGACTTAGATGGGGTCCAACCTGTGACCCTAGTTGGAAGGGTGTTAGCACCTTACCAAGGGATACTAACAATGGCTATGAGTTAACCCTCTCTGACAAAAAGCTCTTTCATCAACCCTCGCTGGTAGGAAAACTTGTACGAGATATATCAACACTAGATTGGCAGGAAGACATCTCAACCTACACTAGATACTTAGTTCTGTAATGAAGGGATTTCTACTAAGGGTTAAACCCTTTACTGACAGAAATGCCCCTATCCCTGGGTTCACACGGTGCTAACTCCTACTCCTAACTGAATAGACACTGAACTAATTTCTAGTCTGTTCTAGGCTAGACTGAATTATTACTGATTATGTTAACTGACTAAACTGGACTAAGTTCACTGAGTACTATAACTGATTGAGTGTTCTGAGTTCTATTTACTTTACTGGATATACTGAGTTCTGTACTGATTGAATGCTATTATACGTGACATTACTGAGACTATTCTGAAGCTACTGTAATTCTAGGTAAAGAGCTAGATTGTTGGGTATTAAATACCCCTAGGACTTAATAGCATAAATTGTAAAGCATAGCATGATCTTGAAAAGCATTATAATGTTCACACTCATTCATAGAGATATTTTATTAAATACTTGTAAGATATAAGCTTGTACATATGCTAGCTTGTCATGATTTCCCCATTTAATCCATATGCACAATTTATCAAACATTTGGGCAACATAATCTATGCACATAATACTGATCAACATGTAGGCATCATGATTTCCAATCCCAAGTTGCAAATTCAAGGGCTTTAACATAAATTCACATAAAACTACACGTATGTCAAATAAATTTACATAAATCTTATAATAAATCATGAATTAGAAACCCAATTAACATCATAATCATGTATACATTCAAGCCCAACATGGAATTAATAAATTCAATAAACTTGAAGTTTTAAAAGAGGTTCTTGAACTCCAAGGGTGGAAGGAATCCCTTAGATGAACACCTAACATACCTTGGTGCTTGAATTTGTGAAGATTGATGGTGAATTTCTTGAATCTTGATCTTGACTTTGATGGGTTAGGGTTTGTGTCTTGAGAGAATTTGAGAGAAAATGAGTGTATTTTGCTTATTGAGGGCTGAATTTTGTGTTTTTGGGGCTGATTAAGGGTGGTAAAATGACCCACATACCCCTCTGGACGTGGGTTTTTAATGACTGAAAGCATGTCCAGTGACACGCAGACCTATGCACCACGTTGATTGCATCAATGTGATGACCAATGTGCCGCATCGAGTATGCATTGGTTCACTGGAATTGCACTAAAAGCTGAGGGGAAATTATCTATCGACGCGATGGACCATGCGACGCATCGAGATCGCATCGACCCACTATTTTGATAACCTGAACATGGTTCAAACGAGGTCCAAAAAATCCAAAAATCACTCAAAGTGACCTACTGACATTCCTGATCATGAATAAACCTAAAAATTGATACTTTAAGGTTATAAGGGTCGTGAAATAGGATCTCCAACTTACGAAGGATAAAATAATTCTATGTATAAACACTTAGCTGAAATTTCTAAGTCTGGAACCTCTTTTCAAGCTTTAACGGACTGAGTTAAGCTTAGAATTTTTTAGGGTCTTACATAACCATAGCAATAGTCAAAAGTGAGCACGCATTTAGTGATGAAAACATCATTTCAGACCTCTCCTAAACTACAAGTTCTAAGCATATAATTATCCTAATCAATGAAGATAAGAGAACTTACCATATTAGATAATGCACGGGATGAATTGACGATTGGATATGTAATTTAATGCCAAAAATTAAAGAGAATTTTAAGAGAAATTGAAATAGGGGAATGAGGGAAAGTGGCAGTCATATGGTGATTTAAACTGATTTGATCGGGATTGTGGTCCTAGTACCCCGATTACGGTCACGCGGCCTCTGCAATCGTGGTGGCATAGACTATGATCGTGGCAACTGAGACCAAAAATTAGGTCTCCTTCACTTATTATTCATTCTAACATGCCAATTCACACATTCCTTTTTCAAAGTCAATAAAAAATTCTCTTAGCACCACATTTCATAGATTATGTATGCAACAAAACAAAAAAAAATGAAACCTACTCTAACATGCATAAATCTAAAGGATATGTGCCACTTTTCGTGGCATAATGGGCTTTCTCCGATCGAGTGCTTAGTTTAACATCATGGAACAACGACTGCCTTGATTTATTTTATGTTTCAACTTAGAATATTTGAATCTCCATCCCAGCTTTCATTCAATATACGATGAGCGGCAAAGGGACAAAAGATTCAATTCTTCCAACATGAAACTTGGAAAATGTGAGGACATGGCAAGCAAGCTTTGATCTCGCCATTTTGAAAACTTGAACCTTTTACCCAATTTGATATCAAATTTTTGAATTGGTTACTCTGGTAAAAGATTATACACCACTAGACCGTTCCTTGTACATTGTAAAGTGAGTTCCTTGGCCATTGATGGATGGGATTCCATATAATCTATTGGAATGCCAAATTCCAAATTATAAGAATCGGACGTCGTCTCCCTACAAAGCACCATTTGCTTGGAGGGATGAATCCTCATCACATCCTCTAAGCATAATGTTGAAAAGTGGTTTGAATGAGGTCCAACTCCTAATTCTGGGTTAACCTCCTCCAAAGCATCTTTATCCCCAAATGAACTGGAGTCTTCATAAGAGATTAGCCTCAATTCTTCATTTGACTCTAGTACCATTTCTTTTATTTTGGCTTCTTCTTCCTTATTTGATTTTGTAGATTGGGTATTCATCGAGGAGTCTTCGTTACCAAGCCCTTCATCATAGCTTGGTTTCTCTTCTTGATGAACCTCCTTTTAGGAATAGGCATGGTGTTGAGATTTTTAAGAATTATGTCCTTTCCCAATTCCTTTGACATGATATTTTCCCATTCAAACACCCCGTAGGATTAATGCAAGTCTTGTACATTATCACCGGTTATAGTCACCTGATTCAAAATGGTTTGAAGCATTTCTCCAAGACAAATGGGTTCGGTTTGTTGCTCTTCCTTCTTCTCATCATAAGACCTATCAATATCATAAGAAGAACTAGCAATTAGTTTAGTAAAATAGGAGGAGGGGGCATTTGGAAAATCATCCCAGTGTCTATCTCAACCACTACATAAAGGACACCTATACTCCCCATAAGATAGAGATGGTGGGTCCATCTCTCTCTTGGAAGTATTGTTACAATCTTTCTTGAAGTGTGGTCCATCTTAGATTGGACATGGGTCATCACGATAGGATTCCCAACTACCAATATCATATTTGTTAGGAGATGCCATAGAGAAAATTAAAACTAAAATAAAATCTACCAACAAGAAAAATCACAAACACATATATACAGGCTTGAATTCAAGCAAGTAAGTAAAATTTTAAACTAACTTAATACACTAAATTATTCCTAGGCAACGGCGCTATTTTTTGATAAATCTCAACTTACATGTCCAATTTAGTGCAAGGCGGTCATTATCAATATATTTACCCAACTTTGGAGTCGGAGTCGAATCCACGAGGAACAAGTGAGTGGCATTCAAGTTACTTCAAAATAATAGATACAAGTTAAATTATATGTAATAGTACAAGAAGATGAAAATCTGGGAGATAGGTATCTACCCTAATGTTTCTTGTGGGGGGTTTTTAGTATATATTTGGGGCTATGAATAATTAGAGTTTTAACAATTATCCATGGATCTTGGAATTATGCATTTCTAAGGGAGTGATACGTGGATGTTAGAAATCAACATCAATTTGGTAAGTCCAACAAAACACGAAACTTTCACCCAATGATTCTTTCGAATACCTAATAGGTGTGTTCAATAACTGGTTACCACAACCTCAATCTAGGCATCCCTATTTCTAGGATGATACCCATGGTATAGTCAATATCACATTCACCCTTATGTCTAAGATAGTAAAAATTTAGACAACTACACACACAATTGTCAATCTTTGCTTTGGTCTCCACATTCCTCTTTCAAAGATGCTATGGATTCCTAAACTTCACCAAAAAACCCTTCTTTCGAATATGGCTTTGGGTTTTCTAGAGCATGGAGTTTTCAATCATCATACATATATAGGAATTTGGGGCTTTCACCCATCAAACCCCAACCAAGTTAGCATAGCAATGATAAAACCCATAAACATGAACTACTAAATAGAAGCTAATCAATAACAACCCACACATACTTTAACCCCTATTCACACATAACCCCAAGAGGGAGATCTAGCTACACATAAGATAATTAAGTATAGATATACCCATAATCTCCATTGAAGTGATGTATTAAAGCTTAACTGAATGTTACTTCAAACTTGTCACTCCTACAAATCAACAATAGAAGTGAGATAATCTTCCACTTAGAAAGTCTCCAATGTATTCTTCACCCTAAAAATTATACAATATTTTCTTCTCCAAGAAATGGAGGCTATGAAGTCAAGAGCCAATCCTAAAAATTGGGAAAGATAGAATATGATAGAATGATGATAGGGTTTGAGTCTTTTTGTCAAAATTGGGATCATCCACATGCATTTCCAGTTTTTCCTTGGTCTGATTTCTTCTGCTAAGCCACAATTGCACGGGCCTGGCTGCGACTGCGGTCATGCGACCGCAATTAACTTTTGCGATTGCAGTTAAATAACTTTTGCTTGACTGGCACGATCGCGGTTAGCAGACTGCGACTGTGGGACCTATGGCTTTTCTGCTCCAAGTCTTCAGTTGTACTTTCCTGCTCCCTTTTTAATCATTTTAATCTCTATTCCCTATCTTTCTATGTTATCAACTCTATACCTGCAATCAGTGAATATTAGTGCATTTTCTCACAAATATGTCTCATTTATTCATTCAAATCAAAGGAATGTGTATGAATGTTGAGTACGAATGAGTGGTAAAATTACCACTCATCATCCATCGAGGGACCTTGTGATAAACTTAATTTTGGAATCTCATTTACACTCCCCACGAGCCTATTTTTTACCCAATTTTATGTCTGAAATTTTATATTACAATATGAGTATCATTTTACTTGTTTTAACATCTAAATGATGTTTTTGATAGTGTGATGTTATTTGGGATCAGGGCGCAAGGATGAATTAATTATGGATAGTTTAAGGTTGTGGTTCGACGTTGAGGTAGTCTTTAATCTACTTATCTTTATGAGAATGTGCATCGTATATTTTGTATGCTAGGTAGGGATTATAGGTTATGTTTACACCTATATATTATCATAACTTGACCTAATTATGGAATTTAGAACAAAAATGTAACCCGAACCTTAGCCTAGAATACCTATTAAGGTTGTCGGATTCTATTACACTTGATTATAATTAGATTAATCCTAGATTTGCATGGATCCCTTAGTAAAAGACTTATCATATTACTTAGTATTTTGTGTGATATTTTGCGATTAGACTCTTTTGGTAGATTTATGTCCTTATTTACCCTAGTTTCATGGTTTATGGCATTAGTATCTTGTTGAGTTACATATCTTAGTATTGGGGTCATGGTTACGATACAAGTTGGATGCCAGGTTATTCCTCTACACATTGATTGAGTTGTGACTTAGCTTATAGATTATGACACTTGTGGGGGCATTGTTTGAATATTGGTGATGGCATGCATATATTTAGGAACATTTATATTGATTACACGCACGATTTTAATAGACACCTTAGTTTTACTACTATTTTCTAAAAAAGGATTTATTTCCATTTTTCAAGTTTAAAACTGATTCTTTAAACGAAAGTTGTTATCACAACCCAAAAACATAGGGTCATAATGGCACTATCCCGGAAAACTTTGACAAGTAATCCTATCACATAAACTAGCATTAAATAAGGAAAATAAACATCAAGACCCAAGGTAAGATTTCTAGAACAAAGTCGAACCACACACATAAAAAAAGGGAGGAAAAATACATAACAAGGATACCATAAATCTCCCAAAATCCAGTGTCACGGTGTAAGAAACAACTAAGTGCATCTTAAAGTCAAAATATACAAGTGATAATCAAAAAAGAACATAATCTATATCTGAATACAAAAACAAGACATAAACTAAATAAGATGAGGTGGGAAATCATCTCTGGAAACATAGTCCAACCTCTAGCTCAAAAATACTCTAAACACTATTTGAATTAGCTATATGTGGAACACTCGTACCTGGATCTACACTAAAAAGGCACAGTAGGGATGAGTATGATCCACTTGTAATCAGTAGGTATCATAGGCCAAGTAAGCAAAGTAGAAAATAAAGTATATAAACTACACACTATGGACGCATCACCTATAATCAGAAAATGTCCTAAACGGTATCCTACATCATCTGCACCAACAGTTCTATAATAACCACATATACTAAAGATAAGAATAAGAAAGAGGCACAAATAGTTAGATATCAAATCAACAACGAAAATACAACACAAAATGTTTACAATGTGTGAAATATAATAAAGATGATGATGATAATATGATGCAAGAGGTTGTTACACAACCTCCGTATACACCTACCGAGTTGTACTCTTGAGGTAGGACCCATGGGGTTTTCGTCAACCCATATACAATACAAGAACCAATACCAATCCAATATCTATAACTTCTCTCCAACTCATACATCGGAAGAAGCTTTTTAAAGATGTCACATTTTCTATCAGAAAAGCTAGTATTTCGATAATAATATCAATGCGTCATTAATGTATATGGTATGAGGATGTAATGCTCACAACCAACCATAATGAGAATTTCCAAATTCAACTAACAAACCAACTATGTGAGACACAAATCCTCTCAATATGCCAACTATCCATGATTCAATATTATTTATAAGCCGATAGAGTAAGATATACAATAATATGCCATTTGATACCACATAAATACCAACTTATACATATTTCAGCCAAGTAGAAGACAACCAATTACATAAATATCAGGCCGATAACATCATACAAAACCCCACACAATCACACAGAGCAAATAATGTCTCAAAACCTATAAATAAAACATAGGCCCCTATGCGGGCGCAGAACAATAATAAAGCCATTTCCAGGATTAGTTCCCACACTCATAACATGCTTTTATATCAATATTAACTACCCAACCTAGTCTAAAGAAAGTTAAATCATAACATACCTCAAATGAAGAGCAAGTACAAGTATACATCTTGTATTTTCCCATCAGGGTGGGGAATAAGATTCGTTCTCTTAGCCATAAATGAGTTGTGGATATTGTTGTACTAACATCAGATGTTAGATATCTCACTAGAAGACTTGTTGAAGTAGTTCAACACATTGTTGTACGTTAAACACATAGTGGCACCGCCTGGGGTATTTTTGTGAGCCCTTGGAATAGGATGATGCTGGAAAGGATTTTTAGTCAAACATTAACGTGGGTCTGAAAGCCTTCAAAACGGAGTCTTGTCCTTACAAACGGACTCAAAATCAACTAAAACATATAAATATAGAATCTACACATCAAAAAAAGCCAACAATACCTATACTGCCTATTTTTTAAGTTGAGGTCAAAACAGATCCCCAAAATGGGTTTTCAAAAATAAGGGTGGGATCAAATTTTAAATTAAAATATATTACCCATGATTAAAGGCAGTCATAAAACCAAAAACCAAGTGAAAACAAATTGAAATTAGGGTTTAAATTGAAGAATTAGTAATTTAGGCCTTCCAGGCTAAAATGTCCAAATTCCACTTTTGAAATGGAGATATAACAAGATTTAAATGGCAAGAATTGAAGAAAAATAATTTAAGTAGGGATTTAGAGCTTACCCAATCTTGAAAATAGAAGAAACCGCTCAAAATCCAAAAAAAACCAAGCTCAAAGTATCAAAAATGGTGAAAAATTTGATAACAAGGTATATTATTACCCAGGTGTCGTTTAAGAAAAAATTGGGTCGCTTAAGCAACCATCGCTTAGAAGGAAAAGTGTCGCTTTAGTGACACTTGCCCCATCTTCATGTGTCGCTTAAACAGGCCTAATAACGCTTAAGTGATACTTGGTTGGTTAAGCCAAGTTTCTTGAGTGATCGACTGGCCACTTAAGTGGCCTCTGCTTAGGCGACCCAAGTTTTACTTTAGTGTATGCTCCAGCTAAGTGGTGCTACAGTTGGAGACTAAGAGAATTTCAAGTCTTCGCGGACCCCTCAAAATTCATTCGGAATCCCTAGAATGCAAATAAACTATGTTATTCTATCAAATTCAAACCTCCAAACTCAATAGTGATATTAGATTTTCAAAAAATAATATCATTTTTACAAAATTGATCCCCAAAACCCAATCTCACACCTTTCCAAACTGAAGGTAGAAATGAGATAAAAAAAAAGTCGTAAAATCGCACCAACCATATTACTAATCCAAAATCAATGATTTTGATCTGTTGGTATAATATGTTTTTTCATTCGACGCATCAAACAATAAATATTGATCAAAGTCAACTATAAAGCCTTTTTAACTACCAAAAATCACAAAGTCACACAAAACATACCAAAAGGCACTGGAAACTGTGTCAATCATCCCCACACTCTAGAATACCACAAAGCAGCCATAGGGAGGGGTAAAATGGTCAACTAACACAAAAATGAATAATTCATAAAAATTAACAAAAATCAAGTCACTACCATTGTGCCACCTTTATTAATGACTTATGGGCTTTTAAACTAAATATATCACTTTGGAAATTTAGACAAAGAATGTTTTGATCCATTTTTTATCCATTCTTTTTTACCATTACTTACTCACTTTGGTTAAGTGAGATTCTGACCCTTTCTATATTACTATATGATATTTCATGGCTTCATGGCACTTTCAATGCTTAAAACTGATAAATATGCAAGTACTTAGGTACATTTTGTTAGATATGATGTATTTTTGTGTTTGTTTTGCAGAAAACTAGGTTATGGAGAAAAATAGAAGAAAAATAATTTTAAATATGTAGAGGGACCACTTACGGACCGTAAGTGGTACTTACAGACAACGTAAGTGGTACTTACGGACAACGTAAATGGCTATGTTAGTGTCAGAGAAGATATGTTCTGAAGTTTGAAGTTTATTTTAAAAAGTTATAGAGGGTTACTTATGGGGCATAAGTACCACTTATTCCCCTCGTAAGTTCCATCGTAGGAGGTAGTTTAGATAATTTTTTATTCTTTCTGAGACTTATGACCCACCTAGGGTCTGTAGGTAGTACCTATGATCTGTAAGTAGTTCCCACCTTAGGTTTCCTTTTTTATTTTGGTTAATATTTTTAGGGTTATGATGTATTCTATAAATACCCATTTGATGCTTTTGTGTTATTTTATGCACTCTTTACATTCACAACACTATATTGATTCTGAGATTTGACTTTTGATCTTGGAATCCATTGTTCTTGGTTTTTACAGTTGGATATTAATGAGATTATAGTTTTTATTCTTCAATTATTGTAAGATTATTCATATGGTTTGTTTTATGAATTCAATGAATGTTCTTTCAAACATGAGAGGCTAAACACCTAACTAGGGTTGTGGAAACCTTGATTAAATAATGAAGTAGAGAAAGTGCAAAGTCATTCTTGATCAATACTCTTGCATGTATTGTGATCTTATATGGTGTGATTGCTTTCTTAACAACGGCAGACATTGAGAACATTCCTGTATTTGATACTTAATCCAAAAAAGAGGTAGAGATTAGAAAAAAAAGACCACACAGTAATTTAAATCTATCAACCTTCGTCTAATTAACTTGACACTCAAAAGATAATAGTTAATCTCAGATCAAGGACAAGGGTCAGGTAAGGCGACATTTTGAGACTTAAAAGGTGAAGAGTGAAATTTACCAATGGCTAACCAAGCCAATTGGTAATACATAACTTGTCTGATTCTGCATACAAGGCATTGAGATAATTCGACGAAGCATGATAAGTCTACAGAGTTAGGAAGTCAGGGGGAATATAGTCTTAGTATTCATCTTATATTGATTTTAACCAAAAGCGATTAAGATATGTTACTATTGTTACTATTTCCAGAAAATCCCCTATTTACTATTTCCAGATCTGTTACTATTGCTACTATTTCCAGAAGATCCACTATTTCCAGTTCCAGAAAATCACATCATGAATTTCATTAGGATATACACGTCATATAATTTACCTGGGGTAAGTCAGGATTCTTTGAGACTTAGGTTGTTCCCATTCTCTCTTACTAGTGAAGTGATATTATGGTTAGAGATCTTCCTTAGGGGTCTATCACTAATTGGAATGAGTTGCCGAAAAAGTTAATTATTGTGCCCAATCATCAAATTTCAAGGAGGAACTTGTTTGAGATATTCTATAGATCCCTGAATATAAATACCAGAGTTGTTATTGATACTATTACTAGTGGGGATTTCATGATCATCTATTGGGAGCTTGCTGTGGAGATTTTAGATCAGGTCTCTAATACAAATCCAGGGTGACATACTCAAGAGGCATATAGAGCAGTCGTTACTTATGCTATTGGTGTTTCCAATGAGCAAAGGATTATAGATGAGATAATAGAATAAGAGGTTGCATAGTTGAGGATCTATATTGGGTTGCTTACCAAGCAATTTGCAACTATGAATGCTAACAAAGTGAATACAGTGGGTGCACAAGCTAAATCTCCAAAGATGTATGGTTTTGATATTGAGAAGGAAGCAAAGTATCTAGATAGAGAGATGGTGTGTTTCTTATATAAGGTACAAGGGTCTAATCAAGACTCTTAGAACTCAAGGAAAGAGAATCAAAGTTAGAAATATTATAGGGATAGGTATAGGGATCGACGTAGAGAAAGAGATAGTGATTAGAGGCAAAAGGATGACTACAAGGACAATAGTGGTTCTTATGTTCCACCAGGGAATAGAGATGTTGATTCTAGAATGGAAGTGTTGTTGTTGAAGATGATTAAAGGTCAAGAGATCCAAGAGAGTTATCTTAAGGGACTAAGGAAGAGATCCTAGGTCTAAGACATAAAGTAGAATTGTATTCTATTGTGATTCAGCATCTTGAGCAACAATTTGATTAGATATTGGTTATATTGAATCAGCGTCATCCAGGCACTCTTTCGAGCAATATTGCACAAATCCTAAGAACGACAATCATTATTTAGCTATTACTACTCGGAGTGGTAACGCCACTATTGATCCTCATATGTTTGTGGCTGATGAGCTAAGGAATAATGTTATTGATATTAATGATGTACTCAAAGTGAAAACTAAAAAGTAGGCATCTAATGGTGAGATGTTATAGAAATAGATGGGAGTAGAAACATGAGATGAGAATGAAATGGAAAAGAGTAAGGAGGATGAACCAATCTTAAAGCCTATTCCACGACCTTCCCATTTTTTTGTCAAAGGTTGAACCAGAAGAAAGAAGAAGGAAAGTATAAAAACTTTAATTTTGTGCTGAAGAGTTGAGTTTAAACATCCCTCTTTTTGAAGCTATTGAGAAGATTCTTGGTTAAGTTAAATTTATGAAGGATTTGGTATCAAAGAAGATAAATAACAATTACAAGGATATTGAGGGCTTGCATCATTATAGTGCACTTACATCTCGATCCCTGGTACAAAAGAAAGGTGATCCTGGAGCTTTCACTATTCCTTGCACTATTGGTACATCTAGATTTTCCCGAGCTTTATATAACTTGGGTGCCAGCATTAACTTAATGTCACTGGCGGTGTTAAGACTATTGGGCATGATACGACTCAAACCCATGAAAATACAGTTATTAATAGCAGGTCGTACAGTTAAGAAACTTGTGGGCATATTATTTGATGTTTTTGTCAAGATGGATAACTTCATTTTTTTAGCTGACTTTATTGTCTTGGATTATGAGGTTGATTTTGAAATGCCCATAATCTTGGAGAGACTAGTTTTAGCCACTGGTAGAGCATTAGTGTATATAGAAATTGGTGAGCTTAAGTTTAGGCTAAACAGTGAGGAAGTTACATTCTATATGCGCGGAATAATGAAGCAGTCAACTGACATGAGGTTGGTTTCGATAATAAAAATTGTTGATAACCCTGGAGGCCAATCCCATGTATGCCTTATCAAAGTTTGAGTATCCAAGACAACTGAGTTATGTTGCGATATTAAATCAGGCGCTTCATGGGAGGCAACCTATAGGCTTATTGGTGACGTCTGAGTATCCAACATAGCATGTCATGCTATGATGTTAACTCAAGCGCTAATTGGGAGGCAACCCAATGTTTTAGTGTTTACTTTGTTTTCAATTTTATTGGTTAAAACATAGGAAAATACCTGGAATATGGTAAAAAGTGTAGAATTCAGAAAAGTCCAGGTAACTAGACTTATGAACCCACTTACGTGGGTCGTACGTCCAACCTACGACAGATAAGTGATGTCATAGGTGTTAGAAAAACATTAGGGGATTTTTAGTTCTTTGAAGTTGTACTTACGAACCCACTTACGGGGTCATAAGTACAATTTACAACCCTACTTACGATGGTCATCAAAATTAGAGCAAGAAGAACCTGTAGGTCCTACTTATTGACCCACTTTTGGGGGCCATAAGTGGCACTTATGTGTCATAAGTGACCCCGTAAGTGGGTGCGTCAAAAACTATTGGGCCCAGATTTTAAAATTTGGGTCGAACCCACGTGGATCCAACCCAAATCGGCATACCACCTCTATTATAACCCTAAACCCGACCCCTTAATGTCCCACTACCTTAAAATTTAAACTTCCTACCTAATTTAAAACTCTTCATCTCCCTCTAAGTAGTATAAAAATCAAAATTCATCTCACCCACAACTTATAATTCACAGAGTAGGGCTAAAGTTTATATTATTTGTCTTCTACTTTCATGTTTCTTTGAATCCAGGTAAATATTTCATGCCTCCTATTTATTCAAAACATGTTCTTGATTTTTAAGTTTGAGAATAATACTTGATATAGCCTAAAAATAATACATTATCATAAATTCTTGAAAAAATGGAGCCTGAAATGGATAAAAGTGAAATTTTTGCATGTTTTGTGTTTGGAAAACCTGTGATCACTTAACATATAGAAGTAGAAGTTGAATAAGTAAAGGTAAAGCCCATAAATACTTGTGCAATACCTATAGAACTTAATTTGATACATGTTTTAGTGTACAAATTGGGCCAAAATTAAAATATACACTGTGTGGGATAAAATTTGTGAGAAAAATTGACCAACTCTCTGAAGGTTACTTACGAGGTTACTTAAGGGCCTCGTAAGTAGCCTAGTAAGTGTCAGACCTAAAGCCTTGAAACTTCAAGTCTTTGTCTGGTACTTACGAGGGTACCTACGACCCCTGTAAGTACTACATATGGCCTCCATAAGTGGGTATTATGGTTAGCCCTGCCTCGGGGAGTCAACTTTTTTTCAAAAAAAAATTGTTCTGCTCTTGTATTTCAGGCACTAACAACTACTTTTTCATGTACGGTGGCACAAAGAGCTGCACCAAAGAAGAGAGTTCCTTTAGGCTCCAGGACGAGTCTCCTGAGCGAAGTGGCTCCGAGGAGGAGTACCCCGTGAGCCATGAAAGCACCTCATTGGCCCAACGATGAACTCGAGGCCTATCATAGAGATAGGCTACAGTTGTAGTAGTTATTTCAATATTGGGAACTCATACTGCGCCATCTCATATTCAGATGGTCCCATAGCCCATACCTGTTATTATTCAGCTGGGCTCTTAGCCTACACCAGCACAGGCAGGGGTCTAGACTGCACCACTTAGACCTTTTTGGAGGCTGAGGATGAAGTCGCCCTAGATATCACCAGTACATCTTTCCTATTTGAAGGGAGAAGGTGATTCAAAATATGAGATATACTAAGGATTAAGGTCCGGAGAGAAGATTAAGTCTAAAATAGATTTTAGTTTTGGAGATAAGGAGAATGCCACTGGCTCCCGATTGGAGGAGTGTTCGGAGGCTACATTAGATTTTGAGACTAAGTCAACATTAAGCCCAGTTGCACCCCAGTCTGAGAAGTGTGTATCCTAGTTTCCACAGCAGATGTCTTAATTATCAACATGAGATACTCAATTGTCTGGACACGGCAGTCAACCCACTATTCCACCACTTGTTGTTGCAACATCTGACTTCATTCATGTCTTGATTATGCCTATTTCTAAGATTTCTTTAAGATGGTGTGTGAAGGGCCTGAAGCATATTTTTGAGAAATATAGCATCATCATAAAGTAGGATTGTCCAAAGCATAGTATTATAGTAGAGGTTAGGATTGATTTGATGGGGCTGGCAGAAGCACCAGACTTGTGGGCCTAATTTAATAGATATTAGTTGGGGTAGATAACTTGGCCCCAAGGTTTATACAGCTCAGCTCTAGTTTGAGAAATCTATGCCTCATATTCCTCGATAATTTATTTGATTACCGTGCCTGAGGGTAGAGGAGTTGAGCAGCCTCAGTTAACACATACTTTGGTTAGAGGGTGTGAATGGATATTTATGATGTGGCCATCCATCAAGAGTTATTTATTCCAGAGTATGAGGGACCAGCATCGATAGTTGAGTTTGATTACACAATGAGTCTAGCGCAAAATAGGCACGCTAGGAAGGATATAGAGTACAAACAAAAGAGACTTGATTTGTCTAGATGGATAGTCACCAAGATTACTGATTTAGATGTTAAGGCCACATGGGTTGAGGGAAAGGAGGAGATAAAAAAGGTGTTGTTGTATTTTTTGGTGAAGTTTTAGTGGTACGTCATAGAGTGAGTCTGACTTCTTCAGACAATATACTTACATAAAAAAGAGTCACCTTGATTTCCATCCAAATTTTTAGCTATGACATAGACTTTGGAAGATTAATTTGGTGGGAGATCTACATTAGAGCATTCAGTGATACTACCACCCTCTATTTCCCTTGTTTAATTCAGCATCTATGTGATGCATCTAGAGTGACACTTATTCCTAAGGTAAATCACCATATTAAGGTAACGTATACAGCCAACATTATCTTGATAAAGGATACGGTGAACCTGGTTCTTACACAGCGAGTGCAGCCACTTTTACTACTATTTTGGCCGATTTTAAGGGGTCGTCTATTCTAGTCAAGCTGGTGGAGAGGCTGAATGTTACTATTAATATTAATATGGGTGAGTATAGAAATAATCCCATGATTTTCATAGGTGGGGGGGGGGGGCTACGAGCACATCTGCACCAGCTCCAACTGTTATTTCAAAGCCAGTTGGGATATGTATTTTGCCTCCCTTGCCCAATAGTTACTAGTTTGATTAGTGTACCACATGAGTTTCTACAATACATAGTGGAGTTAAAGAATAAGGTGACTTACTGACTCACTCATTTGGAGACTCAACTAGCTACATTATTTGCACAGAGCCAGCATTGGGTCTGGACTATACTAGATACTGCTAAGTCCTGGTTTGAGGTGAGGTTGAGGGTAGATATGGCAGAGTATACTAGAGAGATTCATGCTCGGATTGATATCTTTGAGGACCGGATGACTGCACAATTATGTGAGCTACAGATTCCTAGTTTATCAGGATTTCGTAAGGAGATAGCTACATTGCACACTAAGATATAATCATTAGTAGACAACCAGGTTCCAGTCATTCCTCTAGTCATTCTAGCCTTCACATAGATATTACATTTACCTCCATCTGTGTTATTTGACTTACTTGCTGATGAGGATGTGGTCTCAATTATTGGGTCCAAGACAAGTTATGAGGAAAAGCTATCGGACTCCACTATGTACTATCCACAAGCCTTGAAAAGGGCCACCCATGATTCTAGGGTGACCCACTTTGTTGATGAGAAAAGGCAAGATGAGATATAAGTGGGTGCATCTATTAGTCACTCCCTACAACCACCCCCTCCAATTGATCTACTCCATGCCCCAGATAGGGGCGAGTCTGATTTGGACACCTAAAGTATCCCAGATATGTCTTCATACCTTGTATTTATATTATAGTTATGTATTGGGGTCCTTATTGGGATGGGGGGTATACCACAATTGAGGGTTTTTCTTGTCATTTTTCTTTTCCTGCCGGTTGTGTTATCTTAGTAGAACTAGCATATTTAGGTGTTATTATGTTTTATTTTATGGTGTTTGTGTTTAATTAGGAGAAAAATAAGGAACCTAAGGGCAGTTGACATGTTTTGTGTATGTTTGTTCTTAAGTGTTTGAAAAAATGATACCCCTCTAAATTTTTGTTAACTTTGAGATATGAATATATGTGTGACTATTGTGAATCTTGTTATGGAATTAGGATTTGGGACAAAATAATCATAGCTTAGCTTTTGCATAAACTGTATGGGTAGTAGTTGGTAATATAACCCTGTACCATGTGTGTGTGAGATACTAACCTAGTTTACTTTGTGTATTTAATCTAGAACTTTCTCGGTTAGTCTTGCCTAGGTTGTAGGATAGTTGGTTAGGATATTATGATAGGCAATTTTTTACTTAGTCCACTCAGCCTAAATAACCATCCAAATATGAATAAAGTATCCCCTGATCCCAAATTTGAGCCTACATTGATCTATTTTATTATTTTACCTTGTCACTTTCCCAATTCAATTACAATGAACCTATTTTTGCCTTGATCCCTCCTTGGATATTGTGCTTCTCAACTCAAGTAAATTGCCTAAGTTGAGGATGGATATTATAGCGATGCATAGTTAAAATTAGGTATAAATAAGGGTTTAAATAAGATAAAAGAAAGTAGAAAGTAGGGTTGAATGTGGTAAAAAAAAAAGAAAAAATAGAAAAAGAGAAAAGTGAAAAAAATAGAAATAGAGAAAATAAGGAACTGCACCAAGCTGAATATGCAATAAAAGAGAAAAGAAAAGAAATAAGGGATAAATAAAAGGAAAATTGGCTGAGAAGTGGAGCATAAATGTAATTGTAGTGTCAAGAATGGTTTGTCACTATATTCTCAAATATATCATACCAGCCCCTAAACCTATGATACAAGCCTAGTAAAGTCCTATAGTGATCCTAGTCCAACTGTCTGAAAAACTAAGGTAATGAAAATAAGGGCAAGCTTATGGTATTTTATGCACATTGATTGGAACTTCTTTTGTGAGTGTGAATGTCTCAATATCATCCCCGCATTGACAATGCATGATCATAATGTGAGAGTGGGACTTCTTTGTTGTGAGGGTACATGGGTTTTGTTGCTAGCAGCTTATCTGTTTGGGTCATGTATACTGCATGTTTGCTTGGTTTTTGTAGCTAATTTAATGCCATGAATAGATCCATAGAGTAGTTTTAAAAATTTGGGAATAAGAAGGGGTAATGGTTTTTGTGTTAAAATTGGGTTGACTACCATAGGTACCTTAGGTTTCTCTTGGTTAAGCCTCTTTTGTGTTTATTGTATGTTTGTTGTCTGGGGACATGCAAACTTTCTAAGTTGAGGGTTTTTATGTTCCATGGTTTCATGTCACTTTCAATGCTTAAAACTAGAAAATATACAAGTACTTAAGTCCTTTTTGTTAGATATGATGTGTTTTTGTGTTTGTTTTGCAGGAAACTAGGTTCTGGAGAAAAATCCAAGAAAAAGAATTTCAAATATGTAGAGGGACCACTTATGGACCCACTTAGGGGATGTAAGTGGTACTTACAGCCATCGTAAGTGGCCACGTACGTGTCGGAGAAGATATGTTCTGAAGATTTGAAGTCTGAAGTTTAATTTAAGAGTTACAGAGGGTTACTTATGGGGCATAAGTAACACTTACGCCTCTTGTAAGTTCTATCATAGGAGTTAGTTCAGACATCTATTGATTCTTTTTGATACTTATGACCCACCTAAGGTCCGTAGGTAGTACCTACGATCTGTAAACGGGTCCGTAAGTAGTGTCCAACCTAGGTTACCTTTTTCATTTTGGTTAAGATTTTTAGGTTTTTAATGTATTCTATAAACACCCCTTTGAGGCTTTTGTATTAGTTTACGCACTCTTTATGTTCACAATACTATATTGATTCTGAGATTTGACTTTTGATCTTAAAATCCACTTTTCTTGGTTTTTATGGTTGGATATTAATTTGATATTTGGTTTTTATTCTTCCATTATGCAATATTATTCATATGCATTCTTCTATGAATTCAATGAATATTCCTACAAACACGAGCAGTTAAACCACCTAACTAGGGTTGTGAGAACACTGATGGAATAACGAAGTAGAGAAAGTACAAAGTTATTCTTGATCAATACTCTTGCATGTATCGTGATCTTCTTTAGTGTGATTGCTTTCTTAATGACTGCAGACATTAATAACCTGTATGGATTCGATACTTACTCCAGAAGAGAGAGAGATTAGGAAAAGAAGATCATAACAGCAATTTAAAGATATTATTCTTCATCTAATAAATTTGGCACTCAAAAAGTATTAGTTAATTTGGGATCCAGGACAAGGTTTAGTAAGGCGACACTCTGAGACTCAAAAGGTGAAGAGTGAAATTTACTAAAGGCGTTCACAAGATGGTTAGGGATACATAACTTTTAAGATTCTTCTTGCAAGGGATTAAGATAGTTAGATGAAGCACGATAAGTCTATGAAGTTAGGAAGTTAGGGGGAACACTAACATGACTATCCCTGGGGCCTTGTCATAACGGGTGTCCTAAGTCCTTTCAGGACCGGAGACTACCCCTATTACCCAACCTAACCTCCATCCGCCTGCCCTGAATTAGCTAAATTTCTGCGCATGTAACAAAATAGTGTAACATCTCACATAAACACTTTGGATAATATCACGACTGTGACCAGCCCAACCGAGTCCAACCATCCCATATCAACAATCCAACCATACCAAACCAAACCAAAACAAGGGCTATAAACCAGGCCATAACCAAGGATGTTCCAAAGCATAATATAATTAATTCCAAATGAAATATGATAGAATAGTAAGAAATTATGTTCGATGATGTCAACCTCCCAGCTTATTCCAATACCAAAGCTGACGCCTATACCGATCCCGCTCATTCCAACCCATATAAGTACCACAAAGCCTCTAACCAAAAGAGCAATGAAATTCAGTTGGGACATGCACCCAACCATAGCCAAAACCAATATCAAAAATAAAATCAAAGTGTCTAGAAATATCCATAACATGAAATAGATCCTTCCAAAAGGATGAAAGCTCACCACTTCAGTCCAAATGTTGATCCAGAGTCAATCACTATGTAGGAGGAGTAGAACGACCGGTTCTTGCATAGCATGGGTATACAGCCACCAGTAGACGGGATTAGCGAGTGACCGTTAGCATGATATCAGGGTAAGAATAAAATAATTCCACTTATTAAACCAAGTAAAACCATCCATATGCTCACAACCATACATATATATATAACCATGTCGAGAAAAAAAATTAGGTTTAGCATGCCTTTAAAACCTTTACCTGGGCTATGTAGCTTTGTTGTCCTAACCACCCACAGTCTATATGGGTTCAGCTCCCCCTACTGAAAGGGCCCCAGTGTGTGTAGCCGCATGACCATAGAAGTATCTCTTGGTATAACTAGTACATCCTCCAAATATAGTGTGGCATCATGCACACGGTCACTAAGACCAACCTCATAGCAGCAAATATGAGTTTCCAATTTTGGTCCCCCCCGAACCTCTACCTTCCACGGTTTAGCTACACCTCCCACCATTATTGCCCGATTAAAACCAATTTCCAAATAACCAAATATTATCCATTTATTAACCAAGACCATTGATATTGGTATCGTCATACCAACCCTTACTTGCAAGTATCATCCATGGCCAACTATTTATAGGTTTAAGGGGACTTTCAAGTGCCCTTCAATTTAACATATTAAACCACTTGGGCGATTCCGTGTACCCCTTAAGCATAACCATTTTCCATTTACCATTCCAAGCCATTTAAATAATGCATAATTCCTTTACCAAGTTTTAAAACATGCAAGAGTTCCATTAAAAGTAGTCAATGCAATGAACATATCTTTATAAGCATTTTGTCAAACACATTGGGGGCACAATATGACCAAAACCAATTCCAATTACCATTAAACCATTCCCATGCAATCCAATTATCCAAAACCACCAAAAATGCATACAAAAGCATAATTAAAACCATAGGAAACAATAACCAACCATTTAATATCAAAACCCCCAAATCATATTTGAAAACCAAAATCATACAATCAATGAAATCATGAAAACATTCATAAAAGTCATTCCTTTAGTTAGAATTAACAATGTGGGGAGATAACATGCCTTAAACCAAGATGATGATGAAAATAAATCACCAAGACAAGCCCCAAATTGATCCTTTAGTTGAAACCCTAGCTTCATTTGCCCAAAAGCTCTTGAGAGAATTATAGAGTGTTTTAAAAGAGTTTCTAAGTGTTAATAAATGGAATAATAGGGTAAATAACCTTCCAAGTAGGTTAGAAGTTATGGGACCCAATTAGAATAAATGGGGAAATATCCAGAATACCCTCACTTAAGTTGCACAAAAATCCCAACACATAGATACGATTGACCCACATGAGTTATACCCTCCAATACGATTGGTATCTTCTACTAGTATCCTAGACTCAACCCGTTGATCCAACACTGTCCAGCATATGACTCATCCAACTAAATCGTATTGACAGCATACAATTCGTAAACTTCAATCATATCCCTGGAATATTTAAACCTTAGGAAGATTTAGACATTTTCCACTATACGAGTCCTGGGTATGACTTGTACCCTGGCGTACAGCTCATGGTGAGCCACTCATACTCAAATACAACCCAAGTAACCAAGTCTAAGATTAAGTTAAGGAACTAAAAGACCCGTAACCACCAATATGACTCGTACCCCTAAGTCGTATCCATTTCAGTAACCAAAATCCATCCCACCAACTAACACTGGTCAGTATACAATAGGACCATACCATTCGTACCCCAACATATGGCCCGTACCCATGAGTTGTATTGGGTTTATAGATCAGAATTCCAGGAAATTTTCTAAGGTCCAGAACCAAGGTGTTTCAGTCTTCCCCGCAAGGAAAATTCATCCCCGAATGATGGGCAAGGTAGGGCTAAACACATGCACGAGTCATTTGCATTATGTAACAAATTTCGAAACAAAGAGGCAAAGATATTAATATTTCCTTTAACAAACTCAAAAAATAAAGATGTGTTGAAGACACATACCTTTCGCACGAATCTCAGGAGCAGAAAACAAATACGGATATTTGAACTTCATGTCCTCTTCTTCTTCCCATGTAGCTTCTTCCACCTTATGGTTCCACCAAAGAACCTTAATCAAAGCCACATCCTTGGTCCGCAACCGATGAACCTGCCTATCTAAGATCTCGACCGGGAATTCTTCATAAGACAAAAATCGATGAGACGCAATCCTTCCAAAGAAACAACCAAAGAAGGTTCACTAATGCACTTCCTCATCATGGAAACATGAAATACCGGATAAACCAAGCTCAAACTAGAAGGCAACTCTATCTCATAAGCAACATTACCAACTCTTCATAAAATCTAAAAAGGACCCACATACCAGGGAACGAGCTTCCCCTTTTTACCAAAATATACTACTCCCTTCATGAGAGATACCTTGAGGAAAACCTTATCCCTAACCTCAAATTCCAAGTCTATATGCTTAACATCCGCATAGGACTTTTGGCGACTTTGGGCATCCTTAAGCCTATCCCGGATCACCTTTACCTTCTCCATAGCCTGGTAGACCGAATCAGGACCAAACATGTCCACCTCACCAAGATCAAACCAACCAATAAGAACTCTACACCTCCTACCATACAATGCCTCAAAAAGGGGCCATACCAATACTAGAATGATATCTATTGTTGTAAGCAAACTCAACCAAAGGTAGATGCTAAACCCAATTGCCACCATAATCAATCATAAGAGCCCGAAGCATATCCTTTAATGTCTAAATAGTTCTATTTTCTTTCCCATCCATCTGCGGGTGGAAAGTAGTACTCAGACTCACCTTAGTCCCCAACTCTCTCTGAAAAGATCGCTAGAAGTGAAACATAAACTGCGTGCCATGATAAAAAATAATCAAAATAGGAACCCCATGAAACTTCACAATCTCCTAAAGATATAGCTTAGTATAATCCTCTGCCAAGAAGGCAGTCCATACTAGCAAAAAGTATGCAGACTTAGTCATCTTATCCACGATAACCCAAATTGAATCATATTGATTCTGAGATCGAGAAAGACCGATAATGAAGTCTATATTGATTACTTCCCACTTTCATTCGGGTAAATAAATGTCTTGATACAACCCTCCTAGACTCATGTGCTCAACTTTAATTGATTGACACACCATGCACTTGGCTACAAAATCATCCATATCCCTCTTTATGTCATTCCATTAATAGATCTCCTTGAGATCATGATACATATTAGTCGAGCTAAAATAAACAATATAATGCAACTTATGTGCCTTATCCAAAATCCTTTATTGTAACCCATCGATATCAGGAAGACACAATGTCCCTTGGTACCATAAAGTACCATCACCACTAATCTCAAACACCACTACCTTTTGCCAACCAATGTCACTCTTAATTTTATTCAAAAAAGAATCCAGCTCTTGCTTCTCCTTAATCTCCGCACCAAGAGATAATCAAACCACTTCTTGCACCACTACACCACCATCCTCAGAGTCTAAGAGGCAAACTCCAAGATTAGCCAAGTGGTGAATATCCTTCACCAATTCTCATTTTCCTTCCTCCATATGAGCCAAACTCCCCATGGATAACCTGCTAAGAGCATCAGCAACCACGTTAGCCTTACCTGGGTAATAGTTAAGACTTATTTCATAATCCTTGAGAAGCTCAAGCCATCTCCTTTTCCTGAGATTAAGCTCCTTTTGGGTGAATACATACTGTAGACTCTTATGATCAGAAAAGATATCCACGTGAACGCCATACAAAAATGTTGTTATATTTTCAAATCAAACACAACCGCCAATAGCTCCAAATCATGAGTAGGATAATTCCTCTCATTTACCTTTAACTACCTAGAAACATAGGCAATCACCTTTCCATTTTACATCAACACACAACAAAGACCTACCCGATATGCATCATAATAAACCACGAACCCATCATTGCCTTCCAGAAAAGTCAAAATTAGAGCCAAAGTTAACCTATCCTTTAACTCTTTGAAACTCCCTTCACAAGTATCTGGCCAAGAAAACTTAACCTTCTTCTGAGTTAACTTAGTCAAAGGAGTAGCTATCAACAAAAAACTTTCCACAAATTGCTTATAATACTTGGTCGAACCCAAGAAGCTCCGAATATTAGATGGAGTCGTAGGTCTAGGCCACCTCTTTACCATAGGAACCTTTTGCGGATACATCATAATCCCTTCACTAGAAATAATATGACCTAAGAAAGTTACAGCATTCAACCAAAACTCACACTAAGAGAACTTGGCATACAACTGTTATTCCTTTAAGGTATACAACACCACACGGAGGTGATTAACATGATCCACCTCACTCTTTGAATAAACCAAAATGTCATCAATTAACACAATGACAAAGAGATCTAAATATTAATTAAAAACTCTATTTATCAGATGCATAAATGCCGCCGGAGGATTAGTCAACCCAAATGACATTACCAACAACTCAAAGTATTCATACCGAGTACAAAAATCTATCTTAGGGATATCCACATACCTAATCTTTAGCTGATGGTACCTAGACCGAAGATCTATCTTATAAAAAACTTGGCAAATTGCAACTGGTCAAACAAATCATCTATACTTGGAAGAGGATACTTGTTCTTGACCGTTACCTTGTTCATCTGTGTATAGTCAATGCACATCTGAAGGGAAAAATCCTTCTTGCGCACAAACAACACCGGTGCACCTTAAGGAGATACACTAGGATGAACAAACCCCTTATCCAAAAGATCTTTAAGTTGCTCTTTGAGTTTTCTTAACTCAGCCAGAGCCATTCTATACAGAGGAATAGAAATTGGACGAGCGTCCAGAATTAGAGTAATACCAAACTCTATTACCCTATTCGGAGGAACACCAGGAAGATCATTCGAAAAGAACTCTAGAAACTCATTAACCACTGGAACTAACTGGAGAGAAGGACCTTCCAAGTTAGAATCTGTAACCCAGACCAAGTGATAGAGACATCCTTTAGAGATTAACCTCCGAGCTCTAAGATAAGAAATAAACCTACCCCTAGGAGCTGAAGAAACACCCTCCCATTCTATAACCGGCTCACCAGGGAACCTAAAGATAACCATATGGGTCCAATAATGTAATGACGCATAGCAACAGTGCAACCAGTTCATTCCCAGAATGACATTAAAATCCATCATATCAAACTCATATAGATCCACGAAGGTATGTTTTCTACCAACAGATACCACACATCTCTATAATCTCTCTAAGTAATAATAAAGTCACCTACTAGGGTAGAAATAAAAAAAGGATCCAAAAATAACTTCCAAATTGAAACTAAAAGATACAGACACATAAGGAGTCACATAGGAGAGAGAGCACCCCGAATCAAGCAAATAATATAAGTCACGAGAGAAAATTTAAAATGAACTAATAATGACATCAGGTGATGCCTCGAACTCCTATTGATACACCAAGGAATACAACCTATTCCGACCAATACTAGAACTAGGAGTAGTAACAAAAGCAGATGCAACACCACCAGGTGTAGGAGCAAAAGATGAAGCCACGGGAATCTTATTTGCCCCAGTAGAATTTGTCCTTTACTTCATCGTAATAACCCCGATGAAGAAGACCATAGAACCAACAAGGAGGGCATGAAGAAACTAACTAAACTCCATTTGCCTGAGATTGGGCACCCAGCGCCCAAAAATTATCACCACCATGATAATGCTTGTCGCCTGAATGGTAAGGAGAACTAGCAGAAGAGTAGTAACCAGAACACCCCCACTTATTATTCTGCCATTTTCCACTATCTCAACCACCCTGAGACTAAGCACCTCCCTGGTTAGAAAACCTGTTCCTCTTACCCTGTCTATCTTTAAACTCCACCTACTTGCTCTTTTCATTCTCCACTTACTGTATATGAATAGTCAACCTAGAGATATCCATATCCTTAATCAACAAGGTGGTCTTGCTCTCCAAAATTAGATCCATATTCAACCCAAAAACAAACTTTCTCATTCTAGTCCGCATGTTGTAACGCCCCGAATCTGGTACCCAAAATGCCACCCGGTGCCCATGACCCCAAAGGACCACAAGCTAACCCATGAATGATATATGTACCTAATCACTGCATAAAATACTATATAAATGCAGAAACATGTACTGAAAGGCCATAAGGTTCAAACTGGATAAACATCTGATAAAAAAATATTTGAAAATGGTATAACAATACCTAATCAAATCTGAAATAACTGATTGACATGCTATAGACTGAAAGCCTCTAAACAGAACTGAATAAAAAGTTGATGGGATAAGTCCCCAACTAACTCCATCTACTGAAATAAACTAAAAACTGAAATAGTAATGTAATCATCATGTCCTCGAAGGATGAGGACTCACATATGACTCTGACTGCTGAACTGATATGTTACTGATGCTCTGGAGATCATACTTCTAAATCTATGGAATAAGACATCATATCGCAAATACATTAATACTTTAAATGTACTAGTATGCAAGTGAGGTAGGCTTAATGCAATAGGTTCATATGCATGAACAATACTAACAGACTGACTAACATGAATGTGAGAATACATGCATGCATATGTAACTGTAACTGACATCGTGATAGGACTGAATGCTAAGTTTTGACTATAGAGTTTACTAATAACATGGAATTAATAATATCTGAGGGACTGATACTATGTTACTGATACATGAATAACTATTTCTGACAGTTCTAATTATGAAAAATTGGTCTGGTTGATTATGTCTAACAGTCCTGAAGCTGAATACTGATAACATGAGTTCTGATAACTGATATAACTGATAACATGAGTGACTGTATCTGATAGTCCTGAATCTGATTGAACTAGCTGAGTTTCGTACTGTATCTGAGTAACTGAATCTAAGATCAGTCCTATCTGGTGGATGATCTCTAAATCTGATGATACCATTACTAATTAACCATAGTTGAGATCAGTCCTATCTAATGGGTGATCCCGGAGTCTATTTATAATGATAAGGACTGACTATATCTGACAGACCTAAATCTATACTACTGAACTGAATTGATTTTATCTGATAGTCTTGATTTTATAACTAAAACTGTTGGATATATTCATCTAACCGACATGCCCCATACTAAGATAACTGGGGTCCAACCTATAACCCAAGCTGGAAATGTGTCAGTACCGCGCCACTGGTAAAAACAACTGTTGTGGAGTTAGTCCTAATCTAGCGGGTGACCCCTGGGATCAGTCCTATACATTTAAATGCGCTAATAGGTGATCCCTGAGTATGTCAGTCCTATCTAACGGGTGACATATCTTACCTACACTATCTACGTAGTTCTGGAACTTAGGGATTGCTTCTAGGAAACTCAGTCCTATCTAGCGGGTGAGTCCCTATCCCTAGGCTCGATCGGTGCTAAATCCTACTCCCATCTGAAAGACACTAAACTAATTCATTGAGCTGAACTGATTAACTGAACTGAACTGATTAGATGAACTGAACTGATACTAGTGGTATTATTTAGTTGAGCTAAACTGAATTTATTGAGTTTCGTTGACTAACGAAATGTACTGAGTTCTGAGGACTGACTGAGAATACTGAAGTTACTGAGATTGACTGGGAATACTAAGGTTACTGAGATTACTGAGTACTGAGATCACTGAGATTACTGAAATACTGAGATTACTGAGATTTCTAAGATTTCCTAAGTCACATGACTGACTGAGTTCTATGGATCATAGCTTGACTGAGGAGATCGTGAAAACATGACATGGCTCTAGGCACACAGCTAAATGTTCGGTTACAAGTAGCCCCAGGACTCAATGAGAAGAAACTGATGTGGCATGGCTTACTAGAACACATGACTAACAACACAATTCAAAATTCATAAATTGAATCACTTCATCAAACATGTGATATGCATAAGCTTGTACATACATGGGGATTTCATGATATCATACTAGTTGGGCATTGTTCCTTCATCTAGGCATTTAATCATACACACGATAAGCATAGCACATGTAAACAATATTATACAACAATCAACATCATGATTCATATCTAATTTCATCATCCTAGGGTTTATTTATAGGTTCACACGAATATACATCTATACAAATCAATTCCATATAAAATTGATCACCCAACATGGATTTGAATTCAATTGATCATTCTCAACAAAAAATAAAATAAACCCAACAAGAAATTCTAAAGAAATCCATAAACTTAAACTTAGAAAAGAGATTCTTGGGCTTCATGGACGAAAGGAGTCCATGAATGAACACTATGCATACCTTAGCTTGTTATTCTACAAAGATTGACGGAGAGATTCTTGAAATTTTATGGTGAATTCCCTTGGGATTGAACCTTCTATGAAAACCCTAGGGATAGTTCTTGAGAGTTTTTGAGAGTAATTGAGTATAAGTTGCTGAATTATGGCCAAATCTCATGTTATAAGTCTTATATAGGGTGGGAAATTAACCCTTTTAACCCTAGTACACGTATTTAATTTCTGAGAAAAATTCTCAATTTTCATCCTTGGCGCGACACGCCAAGTCACTGGAAAGTGACAAATGAGAAATTGCATGGTGGCGCGATGTGGAGCTATCGCGTTGCCACCTTGTCTACGACCTGAAAGTTTGGCGAGACGTGCCACTATCATGGAGAAACACTGGAAATTGACAATTTCCATTTGAGCTATCTCCGTGATGCACTGAAGGCTCAGGTGATACACTATCTCACTAAAAAGGCTCTAACTCTTCACCCGGGTGTCGGATTTGGGCGAATTTAGTATCGATGGAAAGCTTATTGAATTTCCCACATGAAAAAAAGTGAAAAGATAGAAAATACCATCTGTACAAAAGTGGATTCATATTTCAAAGAAAGCTTCTTACATTTTTGGGAAAAATTATGGGTATTACACATGTCAACCACCAAATCAGGAGAATACCTTGACAATTGATTAAACTTCAGGGAATATTCCTTGACAGGCATTCTCCCATGTTTTAGATTCTCAAAGTCCTCTATCTTTACTTCCCTTAACTCTTGGGGAAAGAAGCGATCCAGAAAAGCACCAATGAAGGCATCCCATAAGGATGACTCCTCCACATCTCTTTTATCCCTATCCCACTCTTAATACAAATGATATGCAACATCTTTGAGCTGATAAGCTGCAAAGTTTACCCCCTCCACATTGGTAGGCTGTATCACCGAAAATATCTTTTCTATTTCATCCAAGAAGCCCTGTGGATCTTTATCCACTTTCACTCCAGAAAAAATGGGAGGACCCATCTTCATAAATTGGACAACCCTTGTGACCTCGGTAGATAAAGCACCAGACATATCCCGTTCAACTTAAGCAACAACCAATTTAGCAATAGCATGAATATAGTAACATAATTCATTATTAGTCACCTTACCTTAAGAGGGACTAGTAGCAATCAGTGGAACTCTATAACTATCAGGGATAGGACCATGAGATCAATGATGAACCCCAGAAGTAGGATGCACCCCTTCAGCATTACCCTCAGATAGGATAGAAGAATTTCCTTGTGTTCCAGATCTATGAGGCATGATCTGAAAGACGAATAAACAAGGATTAGAGAAGATTCCAGGACTAAGATTCCATGCTTAAAAATAGAATACCAAGAAAGTGAAATATTCCTAAATGCCTTGTAGCCTCTCTATTATGAGTGTGGCGCACTCACACCCTTAAAAGAGACTCTACTCGACACGGCTTTGTGGACTCCCAATTGACCATGAACCTAGGCTCTAATACCAATTTGACATGACCTGCCCTGGGGACTTGTCATAATGGTCGTCCCAAGTCCTTCCAAGACTTGAGACCACCCTCGTTACCAACCCAACCTCCAATCGCCTTCCCTGAATTGGCTGTATTTTCAAGCATGTAACAAAATAGTATAACAGCTCACATAAAGACTTTGGGATAATATCACAACTGTGACCAATCCAACCGAGTCCAACCATCCGATATCAATAATCCAACCATACCAAACCATACCAAAATAAGGGCCATAACCAAGGACATTCCAAAACATAATATAATTAATCCCAAAATAAAATATGATGGAACAGTGAGAAATTATGTTTGATGATGTCAACCTCCCAGCTTATTCTAATACCAAATCTGACACCTATAACGATCCCGCCTATTCCAACCAATAGAAGTACCACAAAGCCTCTAACCAAAAGAGCAATGAAATCTGGTTGGGACATGCCCCCAACCATAGACAAAACCAATATCAAAAATAAAATAAAGTGTCTAGAAATATCCATAATATGAAATAGATCCTTCCAAAAGGATGAAAGCTCACCACTTCAGTTCAAATATTGATCCTGAGTCAATCATTATGTAGGAGGAGTAGAACGACCGACTTTTATATAGCATGGGTATACAGCCGCCAGTAGACGAGATTAACGAGTGACCATTAGCATGATCTCAGGGTAAGAATAAAATAATTCCACTTATAAAACTAAGAAAAATCATCCATTTGCTCACAACCATACATATATATATAACCATGTCGAGAAAAGGGATCGGGTTTAGCATGACTTTAAAACCTTTACCTGGGCTATGTAGTTTTATCATCCTAGCTACCTACGAGCTATATGGGTTTATATCTCCCTACTGAAAGGGCCCCAATGTGTGTAGAAGCATGAACAGGGAAGTATCCCTTGGGATAACTAGTACATTCCTCAAATATAGCATGACATCATGCACACGGTCACCAAGACCAACCTTATAGCAGCAAATATGAGTTTTTAATTTTAGTCCCCTCCAATACCTCCACCTTATAAGTAGGTTAAAAGCCATGGGACCCTATTAGGATAAGTGGGGAAATATCTAGAATACCCCTACTTAAGTTGCATAAAAATCCCATCATAGGGATACGACTAGTCCACATGAGTCGTACCCTTCGATATGATTGGTATCCTCGACTCGTATCCTGGCCTCAACCCTTAGATCCAACATTGTACAGCATATGACTTATCTAACCAAGTCGTATTGACAGCATACGTTTCATACCCTTCATTCGTATCCCTGGTAGATTTAAACCCAAGAAAGATTTAGATATTGTCCACCATACGAGTCCTAGGTATGACTCGTACCTGGCTTACGGGTCATGGTGAGCCACTCGTACTCAGGTCCAACCTAAGTAACCAAGTCTAATTTTAAGTTAAGGAACCAAACGATCCGTAATCACAAATATAAATCGTACCCCTAAGTCGTATCCACTCCAGTAACCAAAATCCATCCCACCAACCAATACTAGTCATTATAAGATAGGACCATACCATCCATACCCCAACATACGTCTCGTAACCATGATTCATATTAGGTCCATAGATCAGAATTCCAGGAAATTTTCTAAGGTCCAGAAACCAAGGTATTTCAAACACAGTCCTAGTATTCATCTCATGTTGATCTCAACCTAAAGATATCAAGATCTATTACTATTTTTACTGTATCCACAAAATCCCCCCTATTTACTTTTCTGCACTTTTTTGGCTACTTCATTAAGTTTGTGATAAAGATTTGGCGTATTCCCTGTGGGTTCGATACCAGCCTTGTTTAGATCATATATTTGACAGCGATCGTATTATACTTTATTGGAGGTGTTAGCTTGGGTGACATCACTATACTATTTAAGTATGATATTAATCTCAAGCAATGGATTTCCAAGTATCACTCATGAGTTCTACTTTGGGTATGGCATTCCCTATGATACTAAATTTGTCTCTCTAATACTGGATGGAATAGATTTGTGATGATAGATTATGGAATTCCTAATTTAGGATCAGGTAGCGTATACAGATATCTCAAATCTCCTATGTGTCCCTTTATTTGATGAGCCATAGTATCAGAGAAGGTTGGTCGTCGTAGGTCCTGTGTTTGCGAGCAACTGATCTAAAGGAGTTATTTATACTTTGTATATTATGGCACTTGATCTGATATGGTACTTAGATCATCTTGCATTACCTGGTTGTTATGACTTGTATTCATTCATATCCATCGCTCATCACCAGTATGATTGTTTGGCATCTGTATTTATCGATCTTATGAGGGGCTATATAGGTACAGGTTATGGTTATTGTTTGTTGAGTGTTTGCATATACCTTCTGAACTTATGGGGTTCAAATTAGGTTATTAGTTGTCTGGACAAGCCTTTTACTTAATTATTTGATCATTATTATTATAGCATAGTTCGTGGTAGGCTGGTTGTATATTGGTAACTGAGGTTGTCGGTATATTTTGGATTTATTCTATCCTTATTATGGTAATATTTGGTACTATTAGGTTATTTTATGATTAATCAATTCGAGTAGAGACCCTAATTATTCTAGAGATAGTTATCTTATCACTTATGATCCTTGAAGTATTAGACTAGCTCTCTCTTTAAGTAGTATCATCGTGTTTAGTTATCGATATAGCATTAATATATATTTATGTATATATGTATAAATATATCCCTAGCTATGATTTATATATTATTTCCCTCTTTTTACTACTATGACATATTGTATATAATTTTTTTCATTCTACTATTTTATATGATATATATCTCTTCTTTCACCGTACTATTCTATATTGGCTAGTTACTTATGGTATCACACTTCGTACTGAGTTATAGTTAGTTCATGATAGGATAGAATTATCGCTTCATCATATTACTATGCTTAGCCTTGTAGATAGTTGCATGAAATTTATATTTCGGATTACATGTTATTTATAGTTGTATAATTTCTTAAGCTCAGTCTGTCGATGCCTACTGAGTAGAACATGTTTGGTACTCAACTACACTTTTGCAACCTGTAGATCATGGTACGAGCTCTCACTATTGTTATATGCTTCGTGTAGAGAAGCCATGGATCGGAGATTTGGGGTGAGCTCCTGATGTTTGAAGTTGTTCCTACTCTCTCTCTCTTATTTTTAGACTAATCTCTATTTTTGCATTTCAGAGACGGCTTGTATATCTTTATTCTATATTCTACTTGTACTGTCATTGAATTAGAAACTCTTGTACTGATTTGATAAGATTTTGGATATATATTTATTTTATTCTTACTTTCTTTCTCCTTGTTATTTAGTTTTACTTTCGTCTTTCTTATTAGTCTATTACTAGTTGTTCCAGACTATGAATTGGCTTACCTACCAATCGATTATAGTAGGTACCATCATGACCTGAAAAATCGAGTCGTGACATAATTCTTACTTATAAAAAAATTGGTCATGATCAAAATGGATATTATGGCGTGGCCAAATGACTTTGTCATTGATTACGTACATATAAATGGTATGCCAAAAGAATTTTGCCAAATTTTATAAAAATAAATTATTAAAGGAAAAAGATAAATCAACAACTAGGTTTTGCTTATAATGATTTTGATCATAATATGACAATTATTTTATCCATAAAAGGAGATGTTCACCATCTAAATGGTATTATAAAATAAAATATGATAGTACATAATTATTTGGTAGCTTCGAAAAGAGCTAATATATCACTACTCGGATGAATGAAAATATGAAAGTTGTAGTAAGTCTCAAAAGAAGTTTTTTTTTAAGTTTCAAGGAAGTTGACAAGAAAAAAAATATTACTATAAATTATGAAAAGATTTTATATTTTCATATTACTACAATTGAAGCAGACTATAGATAATTATATAAAAAGGTATCTACTTTTTCTCCTATTGTAGTACATAAATATAGGCATGGTGAAGAATCAGATGTGATGGAAACTAGAAGTTTACTGAAACAAGTACCAATTGGCATGAATGGTTGATCATCCCGATTCATATATGATGCGTAAAAATAACTAAAGAAATAAAAGATTTTTTAAGAATTCTCATGATAAATTAGTTATTATACCAACTAACGCTAGATTGTATCTCCTAAATTTTTTAAATGTATAACTAGGTGAATATGGACTATGAACCGTTTCACCTGTCATGTGGACCGCTTACTATTATAGAAATTAATAGATACATCTATGGTTGGTCACATGTGCTTTGCTATCAACTTGCAATTTGATTTTTGCAAGGTTGTTTGCTCAAATTGTTAAATTAAGAGTATAATTTCAAACTATAAAATGTATTGATAATGGTGGTTGGTTTAACAGAAATTGTATGCCTCCAATTATAGCTAAACTGATGGTTATGAGAATAAATATACTAAAAAGAATTTGGTGTAGAATATGTAATTTAAAATGCAGCAGCACTTGTATGCATCAAGACAACAAGTCTTCTCCATATGATTGGTCCAGGGTCAAGAGCCAAATGATCATCATCTAAAAAATTGAACATATGATATCTTATTTAATTCCTCCATCACACATAAGAATATTTACCCAAATAAGGTTGGGGGTAAATGTTAAATTTTCTAATATTATGAGGAGATATGATTAACAGTTGAAAATGGGTACAATAATTTATCTAAATCCTCGTAAAAATATGAACTTAAAATTTTAGAGATAGTTTATTTGTAAAATATTGCAAATCAATTGTCATATGTATTTGTTAACCCTATACTATAATTCAACTGTACATATTTCAATTAGAAGACCTTGAAGAATAGAGTATATGGCACCCCTGAAGCATGATGATCAATTGGTTCCAAACATAAATCTTCTTAAAGAAGAAGAGGAGCAAATGATCAAGATGGTCATGATAAAAAGAGAAGTTCTTTAAAAACTTCATAGAACCTTGGCAAAGATTCAGGTACCTAAAAGTGATATAAAATAAAGAGATCTCAATAATTTATATCATATTAAAATTGATATTAAATTATCATCGAGAATATTTGATATAATATAGTGTTCACCATTATAAATAGTAATGAGGATTTTGAGTTTAAATCTGTTAAACTATGCGAATAGATAATAATTGGCCTAATAAGATACACAATTCAAGTATATTTAATTTCACTTGAAAAAGTAAAGATTTGAAATATGGTCCAAGGACTAAGATCTAATGTCAATGGGGATATAAATGAATTCTTGTGTAAAAATGAAATAAAAAATTAAACCGTAAAAGAGAAAGAACGACTTGTGCCTTGGGGCATAAAGATTTATTCGCAAAAAAAATCTGACATTATGTATAGAAATGTATTTTCTTGTGGTGGATGCATTGAGGTTTCTTTCAATCTAATAATACATAAAAAAAATTAAATATGTGTAAAGAATTATCCTTATGTCTAGTTAGACATTGTTATGATGCATATAATAATTTTTAGAGATTTGTAAAATAAAGACTCACCAAATTCTTATATGGATTAAAGTGATTTCATTAAGTATCCAAATGGTATTACTAGATATAAATGACCTCATAAAAATGATGGATACATTTGAATATGATTAGCCATATACAACAAAACAAAATATTGCTATAAATTTTTTTATCCTAACAAATATTGTCAAGATTTATTGGTTATATAAATGCAGGATATTTAAGAAGTCCTTTTTCCAAACAATCTATTTACCTGTGCAAGTACTATCATATTATCAAATTCTATGAGGTAGTCGATTATTGATGTTTATTCAAGTCAACAAGCTACTGACAATTTATAAAGAAAGTGGCTCAACATATAAGAGGTGTGATTTTCATTGAGAAAGATGTCACACTTTTATATAAATATGATGCTTCTTGCATAGCTCAATCAAATGAATAATATATAAGAGAAGACTATATGAAGTATATTTTGTCTACATCTTATATATATTGAATGAAATGTATAGATGATCTACAGACCATAAAACTTTGTACGGTCCGTTATTTTAACCATGCAATCCCTAGGAAACTTTTCACTCACTGACCAAGAACTGTGAGTCGTTATATGGCCTGTGAAGCCCAACCACGATTCGTGAAACGGGTTGTGAATGTTCACTATTTGATAGCACTTCACTACAATGCCCATAATTTTTTATTCTGCACTTGAAAAGAAGACCCAAAAACCTTTATTCTAATAGGTATTAGATCATGTAAATCTTCATATTCTAGAAGGAATAGCCATTTGATGTTGACCCTCGTAGAATCTTGTACCAGAACTTAATCGGTAGAGGAGTTTTCAACTCAACATTGTGTTAGGGGTTTCTTATGACCTTAAATCATATCCAATACTTTGACCACACTAAAAATTTGACTGTAACACCTAGGTATAACTAAAAATCAACAAACTTGGGTCTAACTGCACACTAAAAATTTTAGCCCAAAAGTATAGTGGGTTACATATACCTTCATCCTCCCTTCATTTTATTTTCAGTTTTAGACCTACCTTCAATCCCAACCTTCACCCTCATCTCGAACTTGACTCCCAACATTGAAAAAGGATTGACTCCCAGACTTGACCCTCAAACTTAAATATCAATCTCGACTCACGATATTGACCTCGACCCCGATCCCAATATCTATTCTCTGAGTCCCTGACACTCGAACCAGATTCTACCTCAGCTCAAGATACGACTCTTAATCCTGACTCCTTACCCCAAAACTGAGTCCTCCAAACTCAACACTTGATCCCAATCCTAACCTCTACTTTCAACCCCAACCTCAACACCAATTTCTGACCCTGATCCCCGACTTGGAATCCAAACTCGACCTCGACTCAAATCCTAACTCGAGACCTAATTATTGACCCCTACTCATGACCCCAAACTATGTTCGTCTCTTGACCCCAACCCCAAATTTACTCCTAATTTGTAACCCGACTCTTGAATCGAGACCCAGTCTTAGTCTGACCACTACTCCTAACCACAATCTCAAATTTTGACTCCAACCTTTACTCTCGACTCTCAAACTGAGACGTAATCCTAACCCAGAGCTAACCCCGACTAGGAGGTTCAAATAATAATTTTGAAAATATTATTCTTACTGTATAAAGGAAAGTCATTCTCCTTAAATTTGGGGAAAATAAGTCTATTTGAAAACATTTTTTAAAATGTTTAAGCCAACCAAACATACAAAAAATGAAAAATGTTTTTCAAAAAATATTTCATTTTCTTATTAAAAGAGTAGGGTGTTACATATACCTTCATCCTCCCGCCATTTTATTTTTATTTTTAGAACCATCTCCAATACTAACCTTGAACCTCGTCTCGAACATGATTCTCGACATTGATATGGGTATTGACTCCCAGCTCTGATCCTTAAACTAAAATGTCAACATTAATGCATGATTATTGACCTCGACCCCGGTCCGAATATGTCATAACCCAAAACAAGGCCTAGTCATGACAGGTATCTCAAGCCCACCGTAGGTCGGAGACCACCACCTTAACCAAATCACCTAAGCATAATAAAGATCAAAGCAGAAGCAAAACAAAACCAAATGAAAATATGTATATAAAACAAAGAGAGATAATAAGAGTCAAATACAATGACCAACAACCCCTACACTTGTCCACAAAGCCTCTAAAACTAGAATACCAAATTAGGTAGATACATTCCCCCGACCATGACAATGGAACTCTTCAATTCCCAAAATATAAATAGAATTAAAGGAAATGGCAAATCTTTTCAAAAGATGGAGGCTCAAAACTTCACAACAACTCAATAGACAACCGCACCACCTAACGCTGCACAGGGGTAACAGAAAATTCTCTGAACCCTACATCATAAAATGATGCAGCATCCTAGGACTGTCAGTGGGATAAGCACAACTCAAGAAAAGTGATAAAATAATGTCATGTCCAAAATCAGTCAAACCATATGCACGCATTCACATATACATATATAAGATATCGATACAGGGTAAAGGGTCATGAACATGAAAGTTTTAAACCATTAACCTAGACGGTGTAGCTCTATCCATCTTAAGGGCACCCATGGGCTATGTGGGTACAACTCTCCCTACTAAAAGGGCCCCAGTACGTGTTAGCCACATGAACCGAGGAAATCTAAAGGAGGGTTAAAGACATCAAGACTCTAGCCATCCCAAAATAAAATGTGTGAATCAAGCACACGGTCATATAGACCCCACGCCGATAAATATGGTTTCTAGTATTGGTCCACCCGGGACCTCCACCTTCACGGTAAGAAACACAACCCTCTTCAAGCCTAAATTAAAATCATTTTGTACATAATCCCAACCAAAAATGAAGAAGTCTTATATTAAGGCATTTACCACATGGTATCATCATACCAATTACGCTTGCAAGCTTACAAAATTATGCGGACCCAATTTGAGTAACTAATTAACTCCCAAGTTTCTTTTTAAACTCCAAAACAATGGCCACGAAGGCCTTTCAAATCCATTTTTATCCATTTGTCCATTAATGCAATGCAACAATTCAAAACACTAATTACATTATGTAATTGTCCATGTTTAAAAGCCAAGTTTAAAAGAGGGTTGAGGTTAATGCCAATTCCAAGTCAAAAAATCCACAATTTAGGGAAACCCATGTCCCTCATTCTAATTACCACACCAATGCACCCATTTAGTCCTAATAATCATCAATCCAAGCATAAACAATGCATTTAAACCATGGAAATCCAATTCAAGTAATAATCATCAAGAAACCTCTCACCCAAATTTAATCCCAACCGTCAAAATCACTTAAACAATGATTAAACATATGACACAATATAAATTACCAGTTAGGGATGAGAGACATGCCTGAATACCAAGAAAATTGGAAGAAAAATCCGAAGTTTGAAGCTTGAAGATTAAATCCCTTATGAACCCTAGTTTTTCTCTTGCTATGAGGATTTAAGATAGAGAGAGTAAGATTTGATTAACTAATGTTAAAGAGACCCTTATTGTGTTTTTAAGTTGTAGGTATAGTGTAAAGATAGGAAAAGACCAATAATCCCTTAATTAAAACATGCAGGAAATTTAGGCCCAGTCGTTATAACTCAGGTAACGACTTATGAGGTCTGACCATGAGTCGTCACCTAGACTCGTTACCTGAGGTTCCAAATCCTTGCACTCACTGGTATGGTCACGAGTCACTCTCCATGACTCGTGACCTGACCTAACGACTCATAAAGTGGAGTGGTGATCAAGGCGGAAAACCTTGGACAATCTTACTGGTGAGACCATGAGTCCCACCCTACGACTTGTGATGAGTGATAACGACTCACCACCAGAGTCGTAGTCATGGCAGTGTTGACAACACTCTAGAATTTTAGGGTTCAAAACAATGAGGAATTACATTACCCCCACCCCCACCCCTTCTTAGGATCATTATCCCTGAAGGAAAGGATAGGGAACCCACTAGCATGATAAAATAGAGAATGCAACCAAAACCTAAGAACATTCTAAAATGAAACAAGAGTGAAACGAAAGTCATACCTCAAACATTTGCATCCAAAGTTGGGAACAAGAACGGATACTTAGCCATTGTATCTTCTTCAGCTTCCCATGTAGCTTCTTCCACCTTTTGATTTCTCCAAAGCTACATTCTTAGTCCTCAATCTACAAACTTACATATCCTATATCTCGATTGAAACTTCCTCATAAGACAAGAAATTTGTCACACCAACATCCTTAATAGAAACAGTCGAAGAAGGGTCACCATACACTTTTCAGCATATACAAATGGAAAACAGGATGAATAGAACCCAAACGCCCAGGCAAATCCAACTCATAAGCAATATTCCTAATTCTTATCACAATTTAATATAGATCAATGTAACGGGACTGAGCCTTTACTTCTTCCTAAACATCATGATTCCTTTCATAGGAGACACCTTCAAGAAAACCCAGCCACTAACTTCAAACTCCAACTCCCTTTGCCTTACATCTGCATAAGACTTTTGGTGATTCTTGGCAGTCTTAAGTCTTTCCCTAATCACTTTCACCTTCTCCATGGCTTGGTGAACCAAGTCAAGACCAAAAAACCTAGTCTCACCAACCTCAAACTACCCAATAGAAGACCTACACCTCCTACCAAAGAGAGCCTCAAAAAAGCAATCTTGATGTTAGAATGATAATTGTTATTATACGCAAACTCAATAAGAAGCAAATGATCAACCCAACCACCCTTAAAATCAATCACACAGGCCAAGCATATCCTCCTAAGTATGAATAGTCTGTTCCCATTATCTATCTATTCAAGGGTGGAAAGAAGTTCTAAGGCTCACTTGAGTACCTAAACCACTAAAATATACGTCAGAAATGAGAAGAGAATTGCATACCTCAGTCTGAAATGATGGACACCGGCGTACCATACAAGTTGACTATCTTCTAAATACGCAACTTAGCATAATCCTCTCCTGAGTAGTTAGTCCTCATAGGCAAGAAGTGAGCAGACTTAGTCATTCTATCCACAAAACCCAAATGGAATCATATTGATTTCAGGACCGCGGAAGACCCGTAACAAAATCTATATTAATCATCTCCCACCTCCACATGGCAACTCTATCTCTTGAGACATACCACCCTGCCTCAAGTGCTTCACCTTGACTTGCTAACAAACCATAGATTTAGCAACAAAATTTCCCACATCTCTCTTCATATTATTCCACCAGTATATTTCCTTCAAGTCATGATACATCTTAGTCAAAACCAAATGAGTTGTATATCTAGACTAGTGAGCATCAATCAAAATCCTTTCACATAGCCCATCAACATCAAGAACACACAATCTACCTTGATACCTCAAGATGCCATCTCCCCCAATCTCAAATGTCATAACCTTTTGCTAATGCACATCATCATTAATCTGCATAAGTATGGATCCAAATCATGTTTCTCTTTCACCTCAGCACTAAGACATGATTTGACAACTTCTTAAGAAATCACTCCCCCATCCTCAGAATCTAAGAGATGAACTCCTAAGTTAGCCAACCTATGAATATCCTTCACCAATTCTCTTTTCCCCTCATCAACGTGAGACTGACTCCTCATGGACAACCTTCAAAAAGCATCAGCAACAACGTTAGCTTTACCTGGATATTAGTGAACACTCATGTAGTAATCCTTAAGTGGATCGAGCGACCTCTTCTAGCTGAGATTTAATTCCTTCTGAGTAAATACATATTGCAAGCTCTTATGGTCCGAATAGATATCCATATGCACACATACAAATAATGGTGCCAAATTTTCAATGCGAAAACCACAGCCGCCAAATCTAGATTGTGAGTTGGATAATTCCTCTTATGAACCTTAAGCTACCTAGAAGCAAAGGAGAATACCTTACTATATGGCATTAAAACACAACCCAGTACCACATGGGACGCATCACAAAACACAATAAAACCATCAATACCCTTGGGCATGCGGTCAAAACTGGCGCAGAAGTCAACTTATCCTTCAACTTCTCAAAACTACCTTTGCAAGCATTGGACCATTGAAACTTAACCTCCTGAGTTAACTTCGTCAGCGGAGCAGTAATAGATGAGAAACTCTCCACAAATCTCATATAATACCCATCCAAGCCCAAGAAGCCCCTAATGTTAGTTGGAGTCGTGGGTCTACTTCATTTCTCAACTGCCTCAAATTTCTATGGATCCAACATAATTCCCTCTCTAGAAACAACATGCCCAAGAAAAGTCACATTATTTATCCAAAACTCACACTTAGAAAATTTAGCATACAATTCCTGGTCCTTAAGAGTTTGCAATATGATTTGGTGTTGGTTGGCATGATCCCTCTCACTCTTAGAGTACACCAAAATGTCATCAATGAATACTATAACAAATAAATCTAGGAACTGCCTGAAAATCCAATTCATAAGATCCATGAAAGCAGACGAAGCATTAGTCAACACAAATGACATAACCAGAAACACATAGTGAAAAAATTGAATTCAAAAAGTAGTCTTGGGAATATTAACCTCCCTAATCTTTAACTGATGATTGCCTGAATGAAGATCAATACTAGAGAAACACCTAGCACCCTAAAGCTAATCAAAGAGGCCATCAATCCTAGTAAGAGGATACTTATTATTCACAGTAACCTTATTCAACTGACAGTAATCTATACACATCCGAAGAGACCCATCTTTTTTCGCATGAAAAATACAGGAGCACCCCACGGGGAAACACTGGGATGAATAAACCCTTTATCTTGAAGATTTTTCAATTGTTCCTTAAGTTCCTTTAGTTCAAACAGAGCCATCCTATAAGGAGGAATAGAAATAAGATGGATATCCGATAGAAGATCAATCTAAAAATCTATGTCCCTATCGGGAGGAATTCCAGGAAGATTATCAAGAAAAACTTCAGGAAACTCATTAACCATGGGAATATATTGCAACGAAGGACTCTTAGAGTTAGAATCCTTAACCCAACCAAGATGACATAGACACCCCTTGGAAATCAACTTCTGATCCCTAAGATAGGAAATAAACCTCCATTAGGGCACTAAGGAACTCCATTCCCATTCTAATACCGGCTCATTAGAAAATTGAAAACTGACCTTTGGGGTCCTACAATCTAGAGAAGCATAGAAGAATGGAGCCAATCCATCCCCAAGATAATATCAAAATCCACCATATCCAATTCAATCAAATCCAGCAATGTCTCTTTATAAAGATAGACATCACGCAACCTCGATAGATTTTTAAAGCAACAATAGACCTACCTACTAGAGTAGACACAGAAAAGGGGTCAAAATTATTTTTATGGACAAAACCAAAGTGTACATCCACATAAGGGGTCACATAAGACAGGGTAGAACCTGTATCAAACAAATAATGAATATCATGGGAAAAGAGTTATAACATACCGATGACATCGGAGGATGCCTCGGGTTCCTGACGAGTAGCAAGTACATAGAGATGATTTTGGCCAGTGTCGGTACCTGAGGTAGTGCCCTTAGTGACAGGAGATGAAGAAGTGGCAACTGGAACTTTATTAGCCCCAGTGGAAACCCTGGCTGAAGGACAATCTCATTACATATGCCCAAGCAGACCACAATCAAAGCACCGATTTCTCTCTCTCTTTACAATAATCACGGTGAAGCTGTCCACAAAATCTACAATGAGGATAAGATGGGGCTGACTGAGTTCCACTAGCTTGAGACTGGGCACCCTGTGCCTTAGGGCCACTGCTAACTTGAAAATAAAGATCACCTGATGGCTTGGGATAATGAGCACTAGCTGTCGAATAAGAATTTGAACTCCCCTAATTCTTCTTCGTGGTCCATTGTCTACCATCCCTATCACTATTCTATTGATTTGTACCCTGCTCTGAATACCTGTACTTCTTATTCTATCTCTTTCCTATCTCTACCTGATTTTTCTTTTCATCCTCTACCTATTGCATATAAACCACCAGCCTAGAGATGTCCATATCATGTTCAACATTGTAGCCTTACACTCTATCACCAAATCACGGGACAAACCAGAAGCAAACTTTCTCATCCGAGACCTTATATTAGACACCAACTCTGTAGCATAACAAAACAACTGCTGAAACTTCAGAGCATACTCTTTGACACTCATCTTACCCTGCTTCAGATTAACAAACTCCTCAGCCTTAGCTTCCCTCAACTCCTAAGAAAAGAAGTAATCGAGAAAGGCATCAAAAATCCATCCCTTACCGATGACTCTTCATCATTTTCTCTCAACTGTTCCCACTCCGCATACCACTGGTATGCTACATCTTTCATCTGATAATCAGCAAACTCTACACCTTCTACATCAGCAACATGCATTGTACTGAAAATATTCTTATTTCATAAATAAATCCTTAAGGTTCCGCCTCAACCTTAAAGCCTGTAAAGGAAGGGAAATTTAACCTCATAAACTGGCTAACCCGAGTGACCTCATATTTATTAGCAGAAAGACCAACATGGTTGGACTGACGAGACTGGGATGCCACTGGTTGAGCAAGCATATGAATAGATTGACAAAACTCTGCATTGGAAATGTCTCCTTGAGGCGGCTGATCATAAGTATCACCAGCCCGGGTAGCCCGGGGAGGATTAGTAATGATCGGTGGAACTTCATGTAGAGCGATACAATCATAAGCAGGGGCCCTAGACGGATTCTAGACTCTATAAGCAGGATGAGTTCCCTCCAAATTATCCTAAGGTAGGACAGAGGGTCCAACAGAGTTTCTACGAATATCAGATCTTTGAGGAGGCATGATCTGGAAGGTGAGTAAGCAAAGAGTTAGAGAAGTTCATGACACTAGACTGTAAAGCCAGAAATAGAACACAAGAAAGAGAAACATTCTTAAATTTCATATAGCCTCTCCCCTTATTAGTGTGGTGCGCTACACACCCATAAAAGGGACTAGACATGACTTTATGGATACCCAACGACCTTAAATCGTGCTCTGGTACCAAGCTTGTCATGACCTAAACCAGGGCCTAGTCGTGGTGGGTATCTCAAGCCTACCGTAGGCCGGAGACCACCCTCTTAGCTAACCACTTAAGGATAATAAAGATCAAAGCGGAAGCAAAACCAAACTAAATAAAAATATGTATATAAAAGCAAGAAAGAGAATACGAGTCAAACACAATGACCAACAACCCCCATATTTGTCCACAAAGCCTCTAAAACTAGACTACTAAATTAGGTCGAGACATGCCCCCGACCATGACAATGGAACTCCTCAATTCCCAAAATATGAATAGAATCTAAGAAAATGGCAAAACTTTTCAGAAGATAGAGCCTTACCACTTCACAGCAACTCAACGAACAATCGCACCACCTAATGCTGCATGGGGGAAACAGAATAGTCTTTGGACCCTACATCATAAAATGATGTAGCATTCTAGGATGGTTAGTGAGATAAGCACTGACATGTAACTCAAGAAAAGTGATAAAATAATGGCATGTCAAAAATCATTCAAACCACATGCAAACATTCACATATACATATGTAAGATATTGAGATAGGGTAAAGGGTCATGAACATGAGAGTTTAAAACCATTAACCTGGACTGTGTAGCTCTATCCATCCTGAGAGAACCCACGGGCTATACGGGTTCAGCTCCCCCTGCTGAAAGGGCCCCAATGCGTGTTAGTTGCACGAACCGAGAAAATCTAAGAGAGGGATAAATATACCAAGACTCTAGCCATCCCAAAATAAAATGTGTAAATTAAGCACACGGTCATATAGACCCCCACACCGGAAAAAATAATTTTTAGTATTGGTCCCCCCGGGACCTCCACTTTTACGGTGAGCTATACAACCCCTTATAAGCCTAAATTAAAACCATTTTGCACATAATTCCAACTATAAACCAAGGAGTATTATATTAAGGCATTTACCACATGGTATCGTCATACCAATTATACTTGCAAGCTTACATAATTATGTCGATCTAATTTGATTAACTAATTGACTCCCAAATTTCCTTTTAAAGTCCAAAACCATGGCCACTAAGGCCTTTCAAATCCATTTTTATCCATTTGTACACTAATGCAATGCAACGGTTTCAAAAGACTAATTACATTATGCAATTGTCCATGTTTAAAAGCCAAGTTTACAAGTAGGTAGAGGCTAACGCCAATTCCAAGTCCAAAAATCCATAATTTAGGGAAACCCATGTCTCCCATTCCAATTACCACGCCAATGCACCCATTTAGTCCCAAAAATTATCAGTCAAAACATAAACAATGCATTTAAACCATGGGAATTCAATTCAAGTAATAATCATCAAAAAAAACCTCAACCTAGATTTAAACCCAACCATTAAAATCACTTGAACAATGATTAAACATATGCCACAATATAAATTACAAGTTAGGGATGAGAGACATGCATGAATACCAAGGAAATTAAAAGAAAAATCCAAAGTTTGAAGCTTGGAGATTGAATCCCTTATGAACCCTAGTTTTTCTCTTGCTTTGGGGGTTTAACATGGAAAGAGTAAGTTTGATTTGATTAACTGACATTAAAGGAACCCTTATTGTATTTTTAAGTCGTGGGTATAGTGTAAAGATAGGAAAACATCAAATAACCCTTAATTAAAATATGTAAGAAATTTAGGCAATTAAAATATGTAGGAAATTTAGGCCCAGTCGTTATAACTCAGGTAACGACTTATGAGGTCTGACCACGAGTCGTCACCTGGACTCATTATCTGAGGGTTCAAATCCTGGCCCGTCACTGTTTTGGTCACGAGTCACTCTTCGAGATTATGACCTGACCTAATGACTCGTGATGTGGAGTCATGATCAAGGAGGAAAACCTTAGGCAACCATACTGGTGAGACCACGAGTCCCACCCTACGACTTGTGATGAGTGATAATGACTTGTCACCAAAGTCGTCGTATGGCAGTGTTGACAACACTCCAGAAATTTCAGGGTCCAAAAACCTGGGGTATTACACAACATCTATTCTTTGAGTCCCGACACTCGATCCTAATTCGACCTCGACTCGAGATACGACTCTTGATCCCGACTCCCAACCCCAAAACTGAGTCCTTCTAACTCAAAACTCGATCCCAATCCTAACCTCGACTTTCGACCCCAAATTCGACTCCCAACTCAAGACCTAATTATTGACCCCTCACTCACGACCCTAAACCATGTTCGTCTCTTAACCCCAACCCCAAATTGAATCCGGATTTGCAACCCGACTCTTGACTCGAGACCCAGTCTCAATCTGACCCCTACTCCTGACCATAACCCCGAATCTCAACTCCAAACTTTACTCCCGGCTCTCAACCTAAGACCTAATCCTAACCCCGAGCGAACCCCCGACTAGGAGGTTCAAAGAAAGATTTTGAAAATATTTTTCTTACTTTATAAAAGAAAGTCATTTATTTGAGAAAATAAGTCTATTTGAAAATATTTTTCAAAATATTTAAGTCAACCAAACATAATAAAAATGAACAAAAAATTCAAAAAATATTTCAGTTTCTTACTAATCACAATTTATTAATGTACTACTTGGTTTCATTTTGTTTTTCCACTTAACATTTAGAATTGTTCATATAATGCGTGATCGGAACTTTTCTTTTCTAAATAATAAGTAATACATGAATAAAATAATAAAATTACAAAAAGAAAGGAAAAAAATTCCAAGTAGTAACTAATAGCGTAATAAAAATATGTCTTAAAAATAGATATTATCATAAATAATAAATCACATCCAATAATAAAATAATCTATATATTACTAATTCCTCCCTTAATAATCCTAATGATTAGTATTTGCCATGAAACCATTTTAGCAATTTGATCAACACAAGCTTTTAATAGAATTAAAAAAAAAAAAAAAACTAGTTGGGGGACCAAATATATACTTCTCATTTCCATAGTGTCAAAACAATCAACTTTTTACCAACGATCATTCTGATTTTTACCAACCATCATTCTGGTGAAGTGGTAAGTACTCTTCAAGGGTGTTTGAATTGGCTTAAAAGCTGTTCAAATCAGCTTAAAAGCATTTTTTGATTTATTTGGGTGTTTGGCAAACAACAAAAGTGTTTAAAAATAAGTATTTTTAAGCTAAAATAAGTCAAAACCTATAAGTTGGTCTACCTCAACTTATTGCTTTTGGCTTAAAATCTATTTTAAGTTTAACCAAGTAATTTAGTTCATTATCCTTTGCATGTTCTTGAACCTCGTAAAATATCCTTCTTTATTCTAACTTATTTCTCCATTTCTTGCTCTCTCCCATGGTTGCTCTCTATCATAGTTTTTTTTTTCTTTGCACTTTGTAATGTTATGATTGGTCAGTTTATTTCGTTAGTCAAATTTTATTATTCAAATATTTTATTAATTAAAATATATTAAATATTATTTGAAAAGGTCTATGGGTGGAGGCAGAACACATTCCTCTTCCATTACAATAAATGTCACTTTGATTTAAATTTTTTCGTGACAAAAAAGATTGATAATAAAATTCTTTTTATTCTTGTTGTAATTAATAATTTTATATTTCAGTGAAAATTATTTTTTTGCTATTTTTTAGTTTCATACAATGTTTTCAATAAACAATGTGAAATTATTACTCCCTCCGTTTCAAAAAGAATGATCTACTTTTCTTTTTAGTCCGTTTAAAAAAGAATGACCCCTTTCCTTTTTTTTACAATACTTTAATTTCAACTTTCTACATGACATGTTTAGGACCACAAGATCAGGGTATTTTAGTACATTTGACATAACTTTAATTTAAGGCCACAAGATTCAAAAGTCTTTTTTATTTTCTTAAACTTTGTGTCAAGTCAAAATAAGTCATTCTTTTTTAAAAGGAGGGAGTAAAAAATAATTTATCTACAAATTACAAATTACTATCATATTTACAAATTATCATATTTCAGCTTCTATGATAAAAAAAAATTACTAATCATTATCTTGATATTTTAAATTTTACGAGTGAGATTTTAAGACTTTATCATGAAGTTCCACATGTGAAGTAATATAATTAAGAAGCGATCAATAACGAACATTTTTTATGTACGAATTAGGTGTCAATTCATTAGCATAGTCTTTAAGGAACTCAATTGCTATGCCAATCATATAAAATAAACTAATTGTAAGAAGACACACCAACAACAACAAGAAGAAAAAAGAATAGGTGTTACTGAAAAGCAAATAAAAAATAATGTGGAATTAAATCAAGTAGCCATGCATGTTTAAAAAGTGATGTTTATATTGAACCTGAATTAAAATATATATTAATTTTAATTTGAATCATTTTAGAATTTTTTTTTTTTAATAATAATTCACTCTAAATATTGTTAACAACTTTAAGGGTATTTTAGACATTTTAACAAAAAGAAAGTGCTTAACAACACTTGTTTACCAAACACATCAACAACTTTTTTTCAGTTTCAGCATTTTTATGCAAACACGTAACTGCTTATTTTTAAAATAAGTTTCAGCACCTTCAAAAGCACTTTTAAAATTTTTTAAAAACCATTTTTTTTCAATCTATCCAAACTGACTCTTCATTCTTAGTTACATGTTCTAGATTTAAATCTCTCTGAGTACAGAATCATGTTTGTTAGAGAGTTTTTTTTACCTCGATGTGGGATTTTTTGATACAAATTTGAATTTAATTTAATCAAAACACCGGGTGGAAAATTAATAAAAAAAACAAATTACTTTTTAAAAAAAAAAAAATTGAATCACCATAATCAACCGGTAATGTAGTTGAATCCTCCGCCCACTCTTTCCTTCGATGCATTCGAGAGATCCCTTCCCATAAAATACAACACAACCTACACCTTTCTTCTCCATTTTGCCCAAACAAAAATGTCTCATCTTCTCCAATCTACCTTCATCCCTACTACACCCACCACCCTCCGCCGTTGTTCTGTTTTCCCCACTACCCATTTACGCAAAACCCATGTAGTCGAATCGAAGATCCGTGAGATTTTCATGCCAGCACTTAGTTCTACTATGACTGAAGGGAAGATTGTTAGTTGGGTTAAAAGTGAAGGTGATAAATTAGCTAAAGGTGAATCTGTTGTTGTTGTTGAATCTGATAAAGCTGATATGGATGTTGAATCTTTTTATGATGGATATCTTGCAAATATCATTGTTCCTGAAGGTAGTTCTGCTTCTGTTGGTTCTACTATTGCTCTTCTTGCTGAATTTGAAGACGAAATTTCGCTAGCCAAATCGAAAACTCTAACAACCGTTTCAAGTTCCAGTCAAGAAACTCCGCCGGCTACTGTAACCGAAGAAGTTTCTCCGGTAGCATCTCCAGTAGCAGCTGCAGTTTCCTTGTCTTCCGATGCAGTGAAAATTGCATCGGCGATTCACCCAGCATCGGAAGGAGGGAAGAGAGTGGTGGCGTCGCCGTATGCGAAGAAATTGGCAAAGGAATTGGGATTGGATTTGAGAGGAGTGGTTGGGAGTGGGCCTAATGGGAGGATTGTGGCAAAGGATGTTGAAGCAGCAGCTGCAGCTGCATCAGATGGTGCTGCTCCTATTGGTGTGGCGGCTGCAGCACTGAAGCCAAGTGGCAGTGCACCAGCAGCTCCGGTAGTAGATTTGGGGACGACTGTGCCATTTACGACAATGCAGAATGCAGTGAGTAGAAATATGGTGGAGAGTTTGGCAGTTCCAACTTTTAGAGTGGGATATACTATTACTACTAATGCCCTTGATTCTCTCTACAAGAAGGTATGGTTTTTGCTTTGTCTTGTTTAGTTGATAAGCCATCAAGATTTGGACTTTGTGTGATAACCTGGTTAAGTTTACGCTATGTCATAGAGTGGATAAGCTTAAAATGCTAGCTGAAGTGGTATAACTTGAAAATCAGTTTAGAAATTTTTTTACTGAGAATAGGCAAATGGGAGTGGGTCTTTCTTGTTAGGATCAAATGCTTACCATCATGCCAAAAACTATAGTTTATAGCAAGGGAACAACTTTATTTCTTAACTAGGTCCACCAAGCAAGTGTCATGTTCGATCATGACTCCGACCCTGGCCATACTGAGCCCTTGTGGGCCCTTCCATAGGTGGGATGATGGTTTTTACCCAACATATGCTAATTACTAGATGTCTACGTGGCCCGCCTTTTTAATGGTTTAGTAATTTTTATGATAAGCAGTTTCTTTTCTTTTAGTTTTCATCATGTCAGTTCCTTAATGTATTTGTGAATTTATAGATCAAGTCGAAAGGAGTGACAATGACAGCATTGTTGGCAAAAGCCACAGCACTTGCATTGGCGAAACATCCTGTTGTGAACTCTAGTTGTAGAGGTGGGAAGAGTTTCACATATAACAGTAGTATTAACATTGCTGTTGCAGTGGCCATAGATGGTGGCTTGATTACTCCTGTACTTCAGGATGCTGACAAGGTTAGTTTGAAATCAACTTTTAGTATTCTGATTTCACATGCTCTACCTTCCTCAGGTTATCCTGAGGTAATTGATTTGAGTAAATATTCCTTCCAGGTTGATTTATACTCATTGTCAAGGAAATGGAAGGAGTTGGTTGATAAGGCCCGGGCTAAGCAACTTCAACCCCATGAATACACCACAGGTATGCTATTACATTTGATGAATGAACAGTCTTTGATTCGATAGTGGTGTTTATTTATGTACTTATCACCAGCTGATCGATCATATGTTAACTGCAACTGCCTGTCTTTACATAGGGTAGTTTTCTCAAACTAGATTCTTTAACTTGGATAGTGATTTTTTATTTGGATTAGCTTTCATAATTATTTCTGAAGTCCATATGACTAAGGCTTGCACGCACTCAGTAGACTGATACATTCCTAGAACTAATGAAGAAATAGGAGTTGGTCTGCTACTAAGAGACATATATATTTGGAAATAGCATTATGTTTCTTCAGAGCTCCTCCCCTCGAATGTGAGGACTTGTAACTGATCATCAAAAGGCTGGTATTATAGTTTGTTGTTTGAGCCAAGTTGCCTCCAGAACTCCAAATGAGAAATTGAGGCACTCCTGCTAACCCAGTTTCATGCATTATGGGTGGTTTAGCCACCTTATGAATTGAGGTCACAACATAGAACACATAGTTGGTTGTGTATTTTTTAAATCAATAGTTGGTGTTTCCAGGGCTTGTTTCTTGAAGATTTTTGGTCCAACATCAGAAAACAAGAATTTGGTATTTATGACTGCTTAAAATACTACAAATTGTTGGTTATCAAAAAAAAAAAAAGAAATAGTACTAATTGTTGTTTTAGTGGGTCAAGTCCAGACTTCTAGTAAGCTTCTCAAAAAGTCGAAGAGTGCTAGTAAAGTGAGTTTTGTTCCACTTTATCTTCATGGGGGTATAGTTTCATAGCTACACATAACTTATTCCCCTTTTTTATATTTTAGCGTCATGGCTTTCTCGTGTTGGTAGAGATTTATTCTTTATTTAGTGCTGATGCATGTGTAAATGTTGTTATATGGGCACTTGTTGGAGAGACTGATTGAGATAAAAAGAAAACTCCCTCCATCTTGACTTATGTGATTCTGTTTGATTGGATTTGAATTTAAGATGTTAGTTTGATAAAATTATTAATGAAATTACTTTATCTATAAAATTATGTAGTACCCTCTCTCCCTCTCAAAATACTTTTTCGTTTCTTTTAGTTGTGATATTTTGTCACTTTTAAAATAAGAACTTCTAAACATTTTATACCCTGTTTACTATTTTTAATACACCTCAATTGCTAATCTATTTTTAATAAAATGAATTGGAATGAAAGGAAGAGCAGAATGGAAGCAAGGGAGTTATTGAGCCGACCACTATCATAGATTAGAACACAATTGCAAAATACAAAGACACCACATTTTCCCAGCAAATACTAAACAGCTCATGTTTTCAACTTTTCTCATAATAATCCTGTCAAATAAAAAATGGACTACCAAAATTGGAATAATGAGTAATCGAAGAAAATAGAAGAATTAACCTACATACCCGCCTGTTCACTCATCTAAATTAGAAATAGCCGGCGGATATGTAGTATATGTACAATTCATGTATAATATGTGTATAATCTATGTATATAAGCAAGGAAAAGTAAACAGTAAATCCGACCGATTAATAAGTAGAATGGAGAAGACCATTATCGAAATTCTAATTTGATTTGTTAAACAAATTTGAATTCTTACAACTTTGGGAAGTGGGTTACTAAAAGAACAATGTCTATCATTCTTGGGATATCACAAAGGAGAAAAAGTCATTTAAGTTCGGAATGGAAGGAGTGTTTTTTATTCATTGGAATAGTTGGTATGCTTCTTTTATAGGTCTCAATTCCTACTGCCAGAAAAAATCCGTCCTTTCTGGTTATTATTTTTCCTGGGTTTTAGTTGGGGTTGGGCAGTGAGTTGAGCGTTCTATTTTGCAAGATATTACTTACCTGCAACTTGATATGGTAGATTCTTGTGTTCTTGTATTGTTGTTTAATGTTAAACTAAGCGAGACATTTCTAGTTAGGACCATGTATATGATATTGCGATAATAGCATAGCAATCTCAAATAATGTCCTGAAAACAAGAATATTTTATTTATCCAACTTTCTTGAAATTTTCTGAGGTTGAGAAGGTTGCACACAATTGAAAGGAATAGGAAGTGAAACGATTGAACAAGGTTAAACCATTCAAATTTCATCAAGGAAGTCGAACTTAAAATGTTCAAGTTTAATCTTAAAAATGAGTAGGGTAGGATGATGAAGCACATCATATGGCCTTGGTGGATTTTATTTTCTATTCTTTTCTCTCAATTCCCAATACTCATCATATTCTTCAATTGGTTCTTCAAGGCATTCTTGACAAGAACATTCAACGTCCCATGGACAATGATCTGTGAATGGATGTTTGAACCACCATACACCGTTACATTCTGAGTTGAAATGATTAATCCGATCTTTCCACAAGGCCATGTAGTAACGGGGCCATAGGATGATAAAAATTGTGGTGTAATAAAATGTCTACTTCAAGCTAATTTCTCTCTCTTTTCTTTTTTCGAAATAGTGGTGGCTGATCCTTATATGACTGTAGAGTGTTGAGTATTTTTAATAGTTTTGTTATAGTGCATAAGTTTTTCCGAGTTAATGTTGAGTCCAACAATTTGTTGGCAAGAGTGTCTTTGAGAGCTAGGCTAGCAACCCCCATGGAGGAGAATTTTTGCCGCCATAATACAGTCTCTACTATAATTTTTATCACTCTACGATACCAGTACAATGTTAACCCCTTGTGGGCCATTTGAACTGCGAAGGAAGGTGGGAATCTGCAGAATGGGGGGTTATGTCTTCTGGTCTCTTTAACACTTGATATCCCTTCTTCTAGGGTATGTTCTCATTTTCAGAATGCTTAATTTCCATTTTCTGTTTGTTTATCTTTTTTTTTTTTTTTCAAAATCTGTTTATTTTTTATATCCACTTTCTGCTGTTGTTAAATTAAATCTTTTACTTTGATGCCTTTGCACTTTTTCGATTGTCTCCAATTGTGTTCTGTGTACCAACAATAATCTTGTAGACTATAGATCGCATAACTATTTAGAGCTATTGATGTTATAGCCCGTAAATGATTACGTAGCTGTTCATGCATTTATGCTGGAAGTGTATATTATCTCCTCTTGCAAGTAGAGACTAGGCCATTTTGTTTGGCATGATTTTTCTGCACTGAAATAATAATTAATTTGAACTTTGGATGTACTCAATCAAAGAGTATTATTTTGTTCGCATGACTCTGTACAGAGAAAGAAGGTAAAATGAAAATCAACTACCTTGCTAAGATGCATATTGACCAAATATCAAAATATGAGGCAGGGAATGTCTATTTCTTGTCTCCGCGTGGGGAGATCTGTTAAGCTAGATATGTTTGGCATTTTCTTAAAAGTACAAGAAGTATGCATTAGTCCCTAACAAGTTGAGGTCGTCTATATGAATTCCACTTCCTTAAGCTCATTTGTTTTTTGGTATCCAGCTGACTTCTCTCCTTTTGCATGTCCACGGTACTTGTTGTTTTTCTGTTGCTTAGGCATTTTATTATTTTGTCTGTTGGGATTTGTACTGCAGGTACTTTTACTCTATCCAACCTTGGGATGTTTGGCGTTGACCGTTTTGATGCCATCTTACCGCCAGGAACTGTAAGTCCCATTCATAGATGCTCATCTGTTTGCTATATTGCCTCGTACTTGATATGTGAATACTTCTGGTATTGTTTCTCACGTTGGTTCAACTCTTTGTAGGGTGCAATTATGGCTGTAGGAGCATCTCAACCCACACTTGTTGGCACCAAGGATGGTCGAATTGGCGTGAAAAACCAAATGCAGGTAAAGTGATGATTTATGTTTGCTATAGATCTTTTACACGCTAGTTCTTTCTCTCATTTAAGCACTTAGGATGGTGCAATTATCAATCTGTTAATGCTTAAGCTACATGCTAAAATTTCAGGTCAATGTCACTGCTGATCACCGGATAATATATGGTGCTGATTTGGCTTCTTTCCTGCAAACCTTAGCACAGATAATTGAGGACCCTAAAGACCTTACTCTTTAGGCTCTTGTCCTCATCATGGAAGATTAGATGTTTTGTAGTATAATTTGCTTGAGTTTCGGCAAGGAGCTTCATGGAGCGAGAGACCAGATCCCATGCTATAACATCGGAAGCATCATCTTAGTCATACTTCAGAAGATGGATGGAAATGGATGGTTAGGCCATATTTTGCTTGGTTAATATTTTTCCTTTTGTTGTAGTGTAAACTCCTAAGGACATTTTTCATGGCTGCCATAAATTATGGCTTGATGATGAGTTCTTTGTTGTTTCATCATTCGAACATTGTTGCAAAGAATGTTGCAAAACTTCCAATTGATCCTATAGTTAGTAGTGTTCTGCAATTTCAGTTGTTTCTGCAGTTCACTATTGCCATTATAAAATTGCTTTAAGGATAGGGAAAAGGCATCATTTTCACCCCATACTATACAAGAAAAGTCTAAGCCACACCTAAATTATATAAGTGACCTATTACACACCTTAACTATATAAAAGTGATATTATTACCTCCCCGCGACCCACATTCTAAGGCGCGTGTGTTACACTTATTTTAGGCGCGTCCAGCCTATTAAATAACAAAAGTAAACAGCTAAAAACATTAAGGGAAAAGACATCGTTTCCATCTCAAACTATAGTCGAAAAGTCGAATCCACACCTAAACTATATAAGTGACCTATTACACACCTTAACTATAAAAAAAAATGATACTTTTTACTGACGTGGTGCTGACATGGCAGCGCGTGTAAAACATTGCACCACATGCAAGTGGTGGTAGCCTGACAGGGTGTAAATAATTTCACTTTTTTATAGTTTAGGTGTGTAATAGGTCACTAGTATAGTTTAGGTGTGGCTTCGACTTTTCGGATATAGTTTAGGGTGGAAACGATGCCTTTTTCCTTAAGGATATTTCCAGTTTAATGCATCAATATGGCATTTACTACGAGGTTCCACAAGGAAAAGTAGAAAAGGGATACTAGCATTTCCTTCCACCCTTTCTCCCATTTAGCTTTTAAATGGGATGTGGCAGCACCTTCCCTTTGTGACACCTTTCTTAGATTCAAGTCATAGCTTTAGTTCACCAGACTGTCCTTTTTATTCTGAACAAGTGAAGAAATGTTGCAACCAAACTCAATTGGGTTTAAAGGAGTTGTACTTAGTTTGCCTTCACAAATGAAAGTGTAAAAGATTGCTATACTAAGGGGATCTTTAAATATGAGAAGTTTTCTAATACAACTTGGATTCATTCCCAAAGACCTTTTATACATATTACAACATAAACAAGAAAATGGACTATGTTACAATGAGAACTCAAATCATATTCAAAGCTATGTAGCTACTATCATCATATATCTATATGTATGTTAATATGTATAAACTGGCAAAACTGGCATATTCTACATAGCTTACAACACCTTCACCACTTGCGGATCCTCCCCAACAGACAAAGAAAAAAGCAAGCAAATAGGAAAACTATCTTCGCGGTTTTCTCTTTAACTTTCCTTTGACATCTGATTACCTTGCATTGAGAAGCATTCGAAGCACACTTTTCATTTTTGGCCGGCCTTCCGGGGAGACACTGACACAAGCTAGAGCCAATTTGAGAACTGCTAACATTTGGCTCCTAACGTTGAGTGATGTCTTAGAAATGCTAGAATCCAGAATGTGATCCCACTTGTTGTGCTTCTCAGAGTTGCTCAGCACCGACTTGGCTAACTCGGTTCCCTGACTAACTGCAGGCCTTCCTGTCAACAACTCTAGCAGGACAACCCCAAAGCTATATACATTTCCGGCCATTGTGACTCTCATTGTGTATGCATATTCTATTAACACAAGAAAAAGCATCACTAAATATTTGATTAACTTCGAGGCTCCTCATGTAAAGCTGCGGAAAATGCATTTTAACCACCCCTCCCTCTCTAAGGTATGATGACATTGTTTCATGGTGGGAGGATATAATGATGTCAGGTTTGAAAACAACAATAACTGTGTGACAATTATACACACAAAATGAGTTTAAAGCATGGTACAAGGGATAAAAAATGTACCATATTTTCGTCTGAAACATGTCACATTTCCCATAGGAGTAATTTAACTTTAACCAAGAATAGTTCATTACCTGGAGGAATATAACCGACAGAACCAGCAACAGCAGAAAAGCTGCCTGTACTCTTCGAAGGATCGATCACCTTGTAGAGTTCAATGTCTCCTATCTGAGCCTCATTCTGGGACTTCAAGAGAATGCTCTTGCTGGAAAGATCAAGGAGGAGGATTGGACCCGTGTCACATCCATGAAGAAAAGCTAAACCCTGAGCTACTCCAATAGCTATGCTGTAACGACTTGCCCAATCTAATGAGTAGCCCAAGCTACCACGAAGAACATCATATAACGCGCCAATGGGGGAAAATTCATATAAGAGATAAGCACTATCAGAAGACAAAAGATAGCCTAGTGGAATCATGACATTTGAATTATTAAGCTTTCCAATATTTTTTAGCTCTTCCCCAAATAGTTCATGGCTTCCCAACTGAAGTATTTTGTCACTCCAATTAAGCTTCTTGACAAAATAGGTTGTACCCGATGGCATAACAGCTTTATAGTAGGTTGAGAATCTTGTCTTGAACACAACATTTGAGGGCTCAGACACTGCTACCATGGCCTTTGTGAAGTCTATATTTGACTTGTGAATGCTGTTCGCAGTCAAAACCTTTCCCTGAACGACAAGGGATTGAGGAATTTCTTCTCCTGAGTAAAAGTGTTCATCATTGATCCTGTAATATCTTCTAGTGACTGAAATAGCAATGAAGGCGAAAACGGCAATTGTCGCTACACCTGCGATTGGGACAAGAACTGCAACAACAATAGATTTTCTCTTTTTTGCAGCTTGTGGTGGAGTAACTGGGGAAAGATGGATCAAACCGTCGTTTCCACCTGTCTCAACACTGACAAAGCCTTGAAACTCTGGAACAATTCCAGACAGTTGATTGAATGAAAGCACCAACCTAGTCAAGCCTCCCATTCTTGCCAGGAAGTCTGGAATCTGACCCGAGAACCTGTTGTAAGAGAGATCCAAAACTTCCAATGAAGTCAATCTGGAAAGACTACTTGGTATAGGTCCTTGAAAAAGATTGTGACTCAGATTCAAAGCAATCTGTAAGCTCAACGGCATCTCTGGAATAGGCCCACCAAGTTGGTTCCCTCCAAGTTGGAGTTCTAACAACACATTTAAGTTACTAATGTCGATTGGAATTCGACCACGTAGTTTATTCCCCTGTAAATTCAAGTTTGTGAGAGTTCTCAAACTTGATATCGAGCTTGGTATGGAACCATTCAACGAATTCCAGCTGAAATTGAGCCTCTGCAATTTGTTCAACTGTGAAATGTTACTTGGAATTTCCCCAACCAGGTTATTGTACTGAAGACTCAGAACCTGAAGATCAGAAATATCACCCAACTCTACAGGAATAACACCACTCAGGTTATTCTGGGCTAAGTTCAAAAGAGCCAACTTTTTGAACTTCCCCAATTCAGAAGGAATTGATCCACTTAGCTGGTTGTTATCCAGCTCCAAGTAGGTCAAACTGTGCAGGCTTCCAAAGGAAGCAGATGGAAATAACCCATTCAAAGAATTTTGCCCCAATCTCAACCTAATCACATTTACCGATATGTTTGCAGGAACTGATCCCTCCAAATTATTTGAAGTGAGATCAACAAACTGCAAGTTCAGTGGGGATAAAAGGTCCTGAGGGATTGTACCATTTAAATTGTTAAAACTGAGGTCCAAATTCCTCAGGTATGTGGTTATACCAAGGGGTATATTTCCAACAAATCGATTCTGATTCGCAGCAAAACGTGTCAGTGTTCTGATATTCCTTAGGTATTGTGGGATTGTGCCACTCAATCCATTGGTTGACAAGATCAAGACTTGCAATTTGGAAAGTTCTCCTAATCTATCAGGGATTACACCAGATATATTGTTAAGAGAAAGGTCAAGCAAAGTTAAGTTGGCAAAGTTCACAACTTGACTTGGGAATTCACCTTCAAACAAATTAGCAGAAAGTTGAAGTTCCTCCAGAATATTAAACTTTCCAAAACTTCTAGGAACTGAACCACTAAATCTGTTATAGCTAAGGTTCAAACTCTTGAGTGAATTCAATCCATCCAGCTGCAACTCAACTTTCCCATTCAAGTTATTATAAGAAAAGTCTAAAGACTCCAACTTTCCAAAACCAGTGAAAGTAGGCAAAACACCCTCCAATTTATTCCTACTAAAGTTCAACAATTTCAAACCACTAGTTCCACCACAACTAGTGATGAACTCATTTGGGATAGAGCTCAAATGATTTTGGGAAAAATCAAGAGACTCCAACGTATCAATTTGACAAACAACAGGCAAGAAGTCAGAGCTAGAAATAGAGAACAATGAAAAGGAGAATTTGGTAATGGAAGAATTATTTGAACTGCAAGAAATCCCTTTCCAAGAACACGGAGTTGAAGATTTATCAGTTCCATTCCATACAAAAGAATAACCAGTGTCATTCTGAATCATATCATAGACCCTTGACATGGCATTAATTTGATTTGGTGGCAATTGGGAAAGGATCATTTGAAGAAAAAAAGACAAGAATATAATAACTATATGGGGAGCATACCTTAACTTCATTTTTTTTGGCTTGACAATTAGAAAGGTGAAAACTTCAAGAAAATGAGAAGGAGTTTCGAGAAAATCTATGTACAAGATTGTGTATACTCTTTGAGTTCAGGTGAAATGAGGGCAAGGAACAAAGGAAGAAGTGTTGTGTTTCATATGGATAGAGAGAGAGAGAGAGAATGGAAGAAAAAGGAAAATATGTTGAGCACTTAGGTGGATGGTGGGGGGCGTTGACTGGACTTTACTGTTTTTGTATGGAAAAAGAACGTAGACTAGACTAGTGAAGTTGCGTGTTGTGTATGGTCGGGGGGGGGGGGGGGGAGGGCGGGGGATGGGGGATGGGGTTGTATTTTTATGGTTAAACAACCTTAATTTTTGTTGTCTTTTTCTAGTAATAGTAACTTATTTTGTATTGAAACCAAATTTAAAAATATAAAAAAGATTTTTAAATTTTGTGATGTTAAATTAAAAATATATCAAATGCATCAAAATATTCTTCAATGTCATGTGGAAAGTTAAAATTAAAAAATTATTAAAAAAAAATATTATTTTTTGTTTAAAAAAATTAAATAAAAAAGTAGGTTATTTTTTTTTTAAACGAAGGAACTATTAAAGTAAGTATTTCTTAATGAAAAGAATTTATTAAAAAAAATTTAGGAACTGGCTGCCAAAAAAGAGAAATTGTAGTCACACTTATGAGTGTCGACATTCCACTTGTATTTGAAGAGTGTGACGTTTTTTTTCCTTTAATCACAACTTTTCTTATTTTTTAAACTTTCAATTTTATTTTTTTATATTTTCACTAAATATGTTGTTGTATATATAATACCTTTTATTTATAGTAAAAATAATATATCAAATATAATTTCACAAAGCGATTTTTGAGAAGGTTGAGTTTTAGACCTTATCATTATTTCAAAAAGATAGAGATGATGTTTATAATGAAACCTATCTTAAGAAAAAACAATCTAAAACAGTCCCTAAAAAAACTAACAAAAGTGCAAGAAACAACAAAGAATAACAAAAAAAACTGCATCAACATAACAAAAATTGCAATTAAGTAATATGATAATAATGGTACAAAAAACAACAGGTAGTAATAAAAATCGAAGGAAAAGAAATTACAAGAGCATTACTACAACTACTACTATGAATGGACATCAAGACTAAGTATTGTTATCTATTAACTTTCTATCTTAATCAGTGTCCTCCACAAGGTCATTTTTACGGTAAGCTGAAACTGCACATGTAATGTCAACTCACCCTCTCCCAATACTTCTTCAATCTACCTCTACCTCTTTTGAAACTATCTATAACCAACTTCTCACACTTTTACACTGGGGGCATCTTTGCATTTCCTATTCGCATGTAAAAATTCAGGGGCGGATTGAACATTGATGGAGGGGATTTCCGGAAACCCCCAAGCACTTTCGTATACCTTGTAATTATATTAAAAATCTATTACATATATAAAAATTATAAGTGAGAGACCATTAACAAAGTTGTTCGTTCGCTTAGTGGTTCAAAAGGGAATTGAAGAAGTGCCTCATATTCTATACCCGAGTTCAAATCCTCTTTGAACGACTATTTTGTTTAACTTCTTTGATATATTATTTATTTTATTAGGAACCCACAAGCTTAAAATCTTGGATCCGCCTCCGTCCAAATCATCTCAGTGTCGCTTTTAACATTTTGTCATCCACCAAAGCAACTTATATCTTATCGTGGATATCCTCATTTTGAATCATATCTCTCCTAGTATGTCCAAATATTTATCGCAAAATCCTCATTTTCGCAACCTTACATCTTTTGAATTAGAATTCTTAACTAGTCAATACTCCACCCTATGCAACAAATTGATAACTCTAGAGTCTAATCATTATTTTATAGAACTTACCTTTTAGTTTTTGGAGGACTCTTCTTATCACGCAATATTTTGGATACATGCATCTATTTCATCCACCCAACATCAATACGATTGATACATTCTTGTCAATCTCTTTATTACCTTTTATATAATTATAATTCCAAAATATTAGAAAGTTTAAATAGAAAAAGTTAAACTATTTTCTTTCTTGGTCTTTGTTTTAATACAAATAAACAAATTCTCATGGAAATCGAAAGGTAATCGTGGGGAAGATGTTGTGGAAATTTAGCATTTCATATTTTTCCAAATAGTTAGTTTGACTGACAGAGATGGAGACACAAACACTGCCTTACTCCATGGGGAGTATTTTTCAACTGTAAAAAGGGTTATGCTGATATTTCCACAAGGTGAGGCCCCTACTTTTGACCAATGGAAAATGGTAACTTTGGAAAACGCGTATACATTATTCAAATATAGCACCATAAGATTTGAACTGGTCAGCCATTGTCATATTGTCTAATATTTTTTCACGTATTATAGGAAATCATATATAGAAGAATATTTTTATTAATTTATTCTATAATATCTATAGAACTTCATAAATTTGCTTACATTTTCATAAAGAACTACTAATTATAAATATAAAATAAATATTTTGAGTTCCATCCTTTTTGCTCTCATGACCAATCTTACAACCTTCAAATTGAAAATGATGGGTGCTTACTATTCGTGCATCTCCATCTTATTTAATATATAATGATATAATTAATTAATTCTCTCATAAATCGATAAAAAATTTAAATAACTATTTTTAATAATATGAGAAAACAATATATAATTTCATCTCAGATTTTGTCTCTTTTACATACTTTCTAAAAATATTAATTAGAAATATTTTTTATTATTTTATTTTTATTTTATGTCTTAAGATATAATTTCTCCTAATCAAATATTATGTTATTGAGTTGTATGTAATTTTCAAAAATAATTACTATTATGAATAAAATGAGAAAAAATAATTAACTTTATCTTTAATTCTTAAAATAATAAATATATTTGAAATTACAAACGAAGTATCAGCTACTCATCTATTTCAATTCTGGTTATTATTGTAATACCCCGATCGTTCCTTAAGCCTAAATCCGTCTTGTGAGCGAATGGGAAGAATTTCAAATTGATTGATGTTTAAAACGTGTGGTATTTCTCTAATTTCTACTTTTTGTCATGTGGAGAATTGAATAAGATTTCCATCGATACTAAATTCGCCCAAATCCGACACTCGGGGTGAAGAGTTAGAGCCATTTTAGTGAAACAGTGTACCACCTGGCACTTTAGCGTATCACGGAGATAGCCAAAATGGCAATTGACATTTTCCAGTGAGCCTTCGCGATATTGGTGTGTCGCGCCAAGGCTCAATATCAGAATTGTCAAATTCCAGTGCACCAACGCGATTCCACCGCGTCGCGGTGCCTTTCCAGGTCACGACCAAGGTGGCAAATGCGACTTCACCGCGTCGCGCCACTGAGCAGTTTCCCAATTGTCAAAATCCAATGAAGGTCCGCGATCATGGCGCGTCGCACCAGGGACAAAAATCGGGCTCCAGTTCTAGAATTTGCTCAAGGGTATTTTGGTCTTTCCACCTGTCCTTACCCACTATATATATACAAATAGAGGAGAAAATTCTCATTTTCCTCTTCCATTCCATCCAAAAGCTAGGGTTTCTCTCCAAAATCCCATCAAATTCTTGTCTAAACATCTCAAAATTGAGCCATAGTTTTCACAAATTAGTTCAAGATTCAAAACTTCCAAGTCAAGAACATCAAGAACCCTATCTCAAGAAGTGGGAAAAGAAGTTCCAATCAAGTTTCTTCATCTCAAAATCATAATCAAGGTATGTGGGGTTTGAACAAGGATACTTCTTTCGTTCTTGTGCCCAAAGATTTAATTTCTACTATTGAATTTCATGATTTTGCAAAGTGGGTTTACACCCAAATTACTTTATCAATGATTGAGTTATTAGAATTGAGTTATTCAAGATTGATATGCATGACTATTTCATTATTTTATTTCCTAAATTGAGAACTTATGCTATGAATTGTATATTGCTACTATGAATTAGAATTGATGATTTCCAAGTGATAAATGATAAGAGTCATGATTTTAAGCTTTTCCATGAGAAGTTGATTATTGAATATATATATTGACGTTTGAGTTTAAGAGTCAAGAATGAATCTTGTGATGCTTTCTTGAAGTTTTGACATTTGATATGAGTTAATAAGCAAGTCCACTTGATGTTGAGAAAGATTGTTTTGAGTTGTGTCGAGTTAGGAATCCATAAATTATTTATGATTTACCGATGAGATATATATATGATTTTGGTCTCTATGGTATACCCTTGAGTTGATTAAGGTGGATTTCCTAACGCGTTCTGAGCTTGAATCTGGGAGTAGTATTTAGTACCGAGCGGGAACTGTGGGTTCAACGCATCCTACTTCCCCAGAACTATGTGCCACCGTAGGATAAAGATTAAGGGCAAAAGGCCAAGACAGTGATCACTAAAGTTAAGGTTCTACTCCAATGGCAAGGATAGAACAGCTCTCCCCAACGTGGGCAAGACGTTGGACTCCATGTAAGCTCACATAATTTATGTCGGCCATAAGAAATTCCCAAGTCCATAAAAGGTTACGTTTCTGGAGTCACCAAGTTACTCTAAGTCTTGAGTTGAAGAGTTTGAGTTGAGTATAATGATTTATGAGATTTACAATGCTTGCATTACTATTGATGATTTACAAGGAATATATTTCAGCTAATTCAAGCGAAGAGAGTCATTATTGATGGCATGCACGATTTTCTTATATATTTATGATAATGTTTATAATGCTGCATACACCCCCACATACTCAGTACATTCCCAAGTACTGATTCCCATACTCTTCTGTGTTTTATATTTCCTCATGATGTAGGTTCGGGTGCTCAGTCTCAGCAACAACAGTGATCTTTGAGTACCTTTATCTACATTTCTGCAGTTGGTGAGTCCTCACGGTTTGAGGACCTATGTCCCTGATTTTGCCTTGTTAGTAGATGGTTGTTTATTTTCAGTTTAGTATGAATCAGTTGGGGATCTGTCCCAATGGCTCCTCAGTCTTATGTAGTAGAGGCTTTTGTCAGACTAGAGTACCAATATGTACAAAAAAATTTAGTATTTTATTTGTACAGGCCAGTATTTCTTCATAATTAAGTATGTTCAAGTTCAAGACATGATTATTCTTCCCTATTTTAGCCTGATAAGCGTTATAGTGAGTTCTGAAAGTGATGACAGGCTTAGAGGGTTAGCTTGAGGTCACGTGTGGCCTTGAGCACCGTGTGACGTCTTGGGATAGGTTCTTGGGGCGTTACAATTATATTCTTATTCGTTTATTATAAAAATGATGCTAGTAATTGTGTTCGAAAATAATTTTACCTTAAGTTTGTTTTATCAGTAATAAACAAAAAATGATCACATAAATATTATAAATCAAAAAAAGTTATTTTTTCTCAAATTTATCAAGATATTCCATTTAGGTACTCAACTAAGCACCATTTAAATATTATTTTTTGAGTTGTTGTGGTCATCTTCTACAATGTTTGCTCCACTCATTGCTGAATTTCCTTTCGACCTCCTTTCCGCGGTTTTGTTGTCTTCTTCAATGCGTAGTCTTACTATGAGATCTTCGACTATCATCTCCTTTCATTTATGTTTCAAGTAGTTCTTGAAGTCCTTCCACATAGGTGGTAACTTCTCTATTATTGTCGCGACTTGAAATGCCTCGTTCACAACCAAACCTACAATAAAGTTTATGTGAACATTCAGAACATTTTTAACATATTCAACTAAGGTATTTACCAAACTCATACCTTTTGCAAGGAGATCGTGGATGATAACTTTTAGTTCCTGTACTTGAGATACAATTGACTTGCTGTTAATCATTTTATACACTAGAAATCTTGCAACAAAGAACTTCTTGGTTCCAGCATCCTCAGTCTTGTATTTTCTTTCTAGTGTACTCCACAACTCTTTTGACATCTTTATTCCACTATACACGTTGTATAGGTCATCTTGGAGGCCATTTAGAATGTAATTCCTGCATAGAAAATCAGAATATTTCCACGCCTCCATAATGATAAATTGCTCCTGTTTTAAAGTTTCTTTGGGCAACTATGAAGATTCTTCAGATGTAAATCTTGGAAGGCACAACGTTGTAAGGTAGAAGAACATCTTCTGTTGCCACCTTTTAAAATCAACACCCATGAATTTTTTGGGTTTCTCCGCTGGTGACATTGCCTGCGGAGCACTTGTACGACTCGTTGTGGCAACATTAGTTGCTGCCACACTCGTCCCAACATCATTCACATGACTATCAGTAGTCATTTTCCTCACAAAAAGATAGTGACTTTAGTATATCAAAATACTACTTATAAAGTTGTAGCAACTTTAAACACCCCTTGTTTCTAGTTTAACGATAAAGTTTTTATGATTTCCAATCATTAACCGAATGACCTTTAACTTGTGATGAAGTTTTTATGTCTTCAAATCACTTGTTAAGTTCAAACGAAGTAGAAAGCGTAAAGCTTTAATCTCCAAAAACCAAACAATATAGATTACGTAAATTTATTTCCTTAAGATTGTTGTTTGGGGTACACAAAATCTGTATGTTAGTTCACTAAACTTCAACACAAGTTCAAGACGTTTCAAGAACACTTATAAAGTTTTTCAATACCTTCAACACAAGTTCAGTATAAACTATCAAAGAAGTGTGTTATATTATTAAGAAATAAGATGAAACAGAATAAACCAAGTCCTTCGAATTCACGAAGTATCCTTAAGGAAATAATTTCCCTCAAGTACCCGAGGTTGCAAAATTTTTCTCCCAGAATAAAATAGCTTCACAACCAGAAAGTAGCAGTACCTCAAACGTTCTGGTTTTCTTCAAACTCACTCGATGGGAGATGATCACACGGAGTTTTTAAGAAGACAAGAAGTATTTTAATGCAGAAAATTTTCGTACTAAACATGTGAAAATATGCAGGTTTACATAGCCACGAAGTGTCTTTTTGCAAAGGAGGCCATTCTAAACAGTGTGTTTTTTCGAACAGCCACAACCATCCAAATAGTTATATCTTTTCCCAAAACAGTATGTCATTTCCTCGAAGGGTTGCATCTACAGTTGTTTTTGCACTGCATGCATGCACGTTAATGGAGGAACAAAAAACTGGTGCATTTTCCTTTGGATTTTCGGATCACTTGATTTTCCAAGTTTCAAATAAACTTTTTTCAAAAAAATTAATCTCATCGATCATTTTCTGAATCTTAATCCGAGCAGAGCGACAATGACGATGGCGTGAGGCACCTCTTGGTTCTTACCTCACTTACCATGTGGAGTTTGTGTTTCTTAATATAAACACATGAAAGTTTCATTCTCCCACCAATATGGGAGAATTAACAGATTTTCCTTATTTTTGAGTACACTTTTATTTTTAAGTGTTATCTCAATTTCCCCTCCACTTAATTCCCTCCATTTTTCATTCACTCTTTTAATCTTGAATCCAACAACAACTACAAATAAAAATATGATGAGTTGAAATTTTTTTGATGAATATTTATGAGTACATTTTGTTTATTCCTTGATTCTTCTGTGTCTTGATAATCTTCATGATTCGAGGGCTAAAGCTACCTATTTCTAGAACCAAGATAATGTGTACCTCCTTCAGATTTATTTGATATCAAGAAGAGTTCGGTCACATCCTGATCCCTTTGTATATATTTCATGATGTTATGGAATTTTTGAGTATGTATCCCTTTTTATAGGCATGGGCTTGACCTAGGACTATGGTAAAACATTGAATCTCTAGAGTGCTATTTTAATGTACTCTAACTGTGTATAGTAAATATGCTTCAAACCTTGTTTGTTTATGGAAATTTCTCCACTCAAATGCTACATAGAGTACATCATAGTTGTACTGGAAATTTTTGCAGAAGAACATAGATATTTCAAGCTTAAAACACGTACGAAATGTTTTTTCGTAAAGTGATGTTTGCTCCACCTTTTTTGCACATCTAAACAAATAGTGGAATATTGTTCAGAAAAGCAAGAAATATTCTTTGAGCAGAAGAGAACACAAAAAAGTTATTGTTCTTTGGAAAGAAAAACCAATTTAACAAGCTGAACAATTTTTATGTTTGTAGTGTAACCTTTTTTTTTCTCTCTCTTTTCGTCTCAAAATTTTATAGCACTTTTGTTTTACGAGAGTCGATTCGACCAAAATCTGAAATACCTTAGATGTATATAGATTTGTCATTTGAAAATAATATTAAGAGATTTGGAAACTAGCTACACGATCTGTGAGATGGATCTTTTTTCCCTTTAACAAATTAAATAGCGGTGAAATTTAGCACAATTCACATACGAAAATAATAAGGTGAAAAAAAATTCCACATAAAAATGTGTACATAATTGCTCTATGATTTACTTTCTAACCAAGTTCAGTGAAAGGAGATATTTACAATTTGAATAAAAAATAAATGAAGCTAGCAGGTGTAAAGTTTTATTGTTTAGAAGCTAAGGGAGGTGATGTACATGTTCTTGATTACTTGCACAGTCTAAGAACTCAAGAATATGCATGGTGCATTACCATGAAGAGGTGTATTCAAAATTTATATTTGATGGATTCAATTTTTAGTTTTGTCACCATAAACCTATTACACTTTTGAGATTATAGGTCCAAATTAAATTTTTTAACATATATACCTATATTCACATGTCAAAAGTATTGTGTATCAGTTGAACCTGTTGACTAAATATTAAATCCTCTACTGCTACTAATTTTAATGCAGACATTTGGTTTAATTATACAAAATTTTACAATGAGAAAAGGAGAATATAAATTTTAACGTGTCACCAAACATGTCCATGAGATTGAAACACGGAACTTAATTCTAGAAAAAAATACATATATTTGGGAAGCTAAACAGGAGATTTGAACCTCCAACTTCACTTGTAAAGGTGCATCCAATAATCTTTGCATTATTTGAGTTTCAGAGTGCACATATAAAGTTTAGTAATCGAAGAAATGTAGCTTCGTTATGCATAATATAGAGAGAGGATCACATGAAGTCGCGATCTCATGCTCCTTCACATATATACGCCCTGTGACTAAGAGAGGCTTAACAGAATAAAAAAAAATGACTAGGTTGTCAAGCACGTAGCTCCTCCAATGACTGATATCAGTAAAGACGAATATATGTAGAGTACAAATGACAGGTGATAGGAGTATAATGAGAGTAGCTTGTGCAAAGAATTGTACAGTTTATTCGGTAATAATAGGTAAAATAATAATATCGAACTTGATGTACAGAGTGATAGTATTTTGTATATGGATGTAGCAACTCTTGTTGATGAAAGGCATATGCTCCACTAATTTTGATGATAAATAAAAATACAGTAGCAGTAACATATGAATGAAAGTATCAATCATGTCCACAACACAAGGGAGATTAATTCAAATTGTCAAAATTAAATTGTTCAATAATAGTGGAACCTGTGTCATGGGTCAAGATATTTCAAGACTGATGTTGATATTTCTTGTTTGTATTCTTGTGCATTCATAGTATGATATTGCCTACTAAACCAAATACAAAGCCTCAATGATTCCAAAGTTTGTCTATCTTTCTTCTATTCTGTACTTGTCTTTCTTTTTTCATTTGGTGCTTTCCCAATTGCCACCAAATCTAATTAACGCCATGTCAAGGGTCTATGATATGATTCAGAATGACACTGGTTATTCTTTTGTATGGAATGGCACTGATAAATCTTTAACTCCGTGTTCTTGGAAGGGGATTTCTTGCAGTTCAAATAATTCTTCCATTACCAAATTCTCCTTTTCAGTGTTCTCTATTTCTAGCTCTGACTTCTTGCCTGTTGTTTGTCAAATTGATACGTTGGAGTCTCTTGATTTTTCCCAAAATCATTTGAGCTCTATCCCAAATGAGTTCATCACTAGTTGTGGTGGAACTAGTGGTTTGAAATTGTTGAACTTTAGTAGGAATAAATTGGAGGGTGTTTTGCCTACTTTCACTGGTTTTGGAAAGTTGGAGTCTTTAGACTTTTCTTATAATAACTTGAATGGGAAAGTTGAGTTGCAGCTGGATGGATTGAATTCACTCAAGAGTTTGAACCTTAGCTATAACAGATTTAGTGGTTCAGTTCCTAGAAGTTTTGGAAAGTTTAATATTCTGGAGGAACTTCAACTTTCTGCTAATTTTTTTGAAGGTGAATTCCCGAGTCAAGTTGTGAACTTTGCCAACTTAACTTTGCTTGACCTTTCTCTTAACAATATATCTGGTGTAATCCCTGATAGATTAGGAGAACTTTCCAAATTGCAAGTCTTGATCTTGTCAGCCAATGGATTGAGTGGCACAATCCCACAATACCTAAGGAATATCAGAACACTGACACGTTTTGCTGCGAATCAGAATCGATTTGTTGGAAATATACCCCTTGGTATAACCACATACCTGAGGAATTTGGACCTCAGTTTTAACAATTTAAATGGTACAATCCCTCAGGACCTTTTATCCCCACTGAACTTGCAGTTTGTTGATCTCACTTCAAATAAGTTGGAGGGACCAGTTCCTGCAAACATATCGGTAAATGTGATCAGGTTGAGATTGGGGCAAAATTCTTTGAATGGGTTATTTCCATCTGCTTCCTTTGGAAGCCTGCACAGTTTGACCTACTTGGAGCTGGATAACAACCAGCTAAGTGGATCAATTCCTTCTGAATTGGGGAAGTGCAAAAAGTTGGCTCTTTTGAACTTAGCCCAGAATAACCTGAGTGGTGTTATTCCTGTAGAGTTGGGTGATATTTCTGATCTTCAGGTTCTGAGTTTTCAGTACAATAACCTGGTTGGGGAATTTCCAAGTAACATTTCACAGTTGAACAAATTGCAGAGGCTCAATTTCAGCTGGAATTCGTTGAATGGTTCCATACCAAGCTTGATATCAAGTTTGAGAACTCTCACAAACTTGAATTTACAGGGGAATAAACTACGTGGTCGAATTCCAATCGACATTAGTAACTTAAATGTGTTGTTAGAACTCCAACTTGGAGGGAACCAACTTGGTGGGCCTATTCCGGAGATGCCGTTGAGCTTACAGATTGCTTTGAATCTGAGTCACAATCTTTTTCAAGGACCTATACCAAGTAGTCTTTCCAGATTGACTTCATTGGAAGTTTTGGATCTCTCTTACAACAGGTTCTCGGGTCAGATTCCAGACTTCCTGGCAAGAATGGGAGGCTTGACTAGGTTGGTGCTTTCATTCAATCCACTGTCTGGAATTGTTCCAGAGTTTCAAGGCTTTGTCAGTGTTGAGACAGGTGGAAACGACGGTCTGATCCATCTTTCCCCAGTTACAAAATTGGAGTACAATGACAAAAAGGGCAAGACATTGTCATCAACCTTAGTCCTCTTCCTCTTTGTTTTAAGTGGCTTTGTGTTTGGTATATTTGCAATAATCTGTATCCGGTATGTTGTTTCTAATAGCCTGCACCAAACTAAGGTTTGTTGGATCACTGACGATAGCCTCCACAAATCTCAAATCAAGTTGTCCAAGGCCATTGCTGCAATTTGTAGGCCAGTTAACGTTATGCAAAGCAATGTTTTATACACTTACTATAAGGTTATGATGCCATGTGGCATGCACTATTGCATCAAGAAGATTACGAGGAAGAGCAAGTCGTTTAACTTGCATAGCTTTGAAAGTTTCAAACAAGGGGTCGTTAATATAGGACACCTTGCCAATTACACCATGGCTCCCCTTGCTTATGCTGTGGAATCTGATACAGCATGTATCTTTTATGAATACCCTCAACATGGAACGCTCTTTGACCTCCTTCATGGAAGATGCGATGACAACACTTTAGACTGGAAAAGTCGCTTTTCCATAGTAGTTGGCATCTGTAGAGGTTTTGCTATCTTACATGGAGGCTATGTCTTCAGCGATCCAATCATCCTCCATCTTTCAACAAGCAGCATCTTTATGAAACACCTGGACCAACCCTTAATTGGAGATATTGAGCTTGGTGGGGCATTTTCTTCACAATTTGCTGTATCAGTGGTATATGTTCCCCCAGGTAAACTGATCCTTTGTTGTTTTTGCGATTACTATGTGCCTTCAAATGTAAAATAACTATTGAGTGTTCTTTAATTCATGTCTTTTTAATGAAATCTTCTATCTGCCTACATAACAATCACTCACTTCACTTTGCACACTATTTTACCTACCTTCGAGAAGGCAATTGAGAGTTCTTCAAGGATTCAAGAATCCCTTTGTTTTATTCTTCATCAAGAAACTTTATGGTTCGTTATATCTTGAGAATATGAAACCAAAAATTATACCTACTTGGGTAGGACGATAACTACAACACAGACATATCACGTCATCCACAAACCAACATGAACCAACTTTTATTTTCTGTCTTTGTTACTTTAAAGGCTTCAATTATAGTTCCTTTTCTTATACTACTACTACAACAACTGCTACTACTACACTTGAGTCTCAAATAAGTTGAAATCAGCAGTATGAATCTTCACTGACTATGTTACTCTATATAGTTCATGTTCTTTTTAAGTGTTCAGATCAGGATAGAAGGGGAAGGAAAGTATTGGATGTGACTGAACATTACACCTTTTGAATCTACACACCAACTTATTGAATCTCTCTCCTTTATGCAGGATACCTACTTCACTAAATAGCTACTGTTAATTTTCTTTCTGTTTTAAAAATCAATGATTTAACAGGATTTGGTAAAATACAATTTCCAATATTACCGGCAGGGTTTAATAAGATCTTGCTTTAAACCACCTGGATGACTTTTCATGTAATGTCATGTATTTGCAGAATATGCATATGTGATGAGAGTGACTGAGGCTGGTAATATGTATAGCTTTGGGGTAATAATGCTTGAACTGCTAACTGGGGAACAAGCAATCAGAGAAGGAACAGAGCTGTCTAAGTGGATTATTCAGCATGAAGATTTGGGTGAAGTTCGTGACAGCAAAGTGAGTGGAAATTCTGTTCAAGTTCATCAATAAATGCTTTTGCTGCTTGAAGTTACTCTGCAATGCATAAGTGTCTCTCCAAGTGAAAGACCTGATGCCAAAGAATTACTAGAAACTTTGCTAACTTTAGGCCAACAGTTTGGTATTTTACCACACATATTGTACCATTGAGTTTCTACCTCATGTTGGGTTGCTTGACTCCTAAAAATTGGTTCAGCTGCATGTCGAATCGTCCAAAAGTAGTGCATTTTGGGATGATCCGACATGGGTGCAGCTGCATTATTGCAGTGTGAGCAACATTGACTTCGTGTTTTATTATGTTTTTTAAGGTTTTTGTACCTTCTTCAGAAACATATCTAGTAACTTTCATTATAAGGTTGTCTATTCTATCCTATTCTTTTTGGGTTGAGTAAATTATTTCCACCTTCCAATTGGTTGGGAGGCAGAGGAAGAGTCTCAATCGGAACAAATTTCTCAGTCCTTTAGCCTTGCTGGGATCTCACTGATCTATGTGAGGTGATATCTCCCGCTCCTCCCAAATAAGTTATAGTTAATACACTTATTTGGCTCTAGACGTGATTCATCGACATTGAAAAATTCTAAGATGATATACCAGAAAACCTAATATACCCCTACAGAATCACAAAATATGGATATGGCGCACAACATATTCAAAGTGTAGATTCCATCAAGACATTGGTCTATGACTCGAGAAAATCAATGCTCAGTGTGGGGTCCATCCCTATAAATGTTACTGCAATTTGTCCATAAATCTACAAAGATGTTTTTCTTCCTTAGGCAAAAAATTCAAGGATATGGCAAGAGTGAATATGGCCACCGTCTAATTAAATCTTCCACACAACAAAATTGGACTTTTTCTTTTTCTAGTAGTGATGTCATCAATGACATTAACAACAACATTAGCTACCGTAAATAGAGGTAGCTTCAACTCATTTTTATATACCAAAAATAGAGAGAAAAATAATATAGAAAGAGCAGTGAGGTGTTTCACAGACTGTGATAAAAAATAGTCTGTGATAGTAAGGTGAGAGTCAAAGAGGGTTATTTCTTTTGAGTGTGTAGTAGTCACTTTGAGTATTGTACCTGTGACTACAATGTAAAATTTCTTATTATAGTAATATCAGTTACTCCTTTTGGTTCGTGTTTTTTTTCTTATTTAAAAGAGTCTTCACGTAAAATTCTTGGTGTCATTATTTTTATTTTTCCTATTATTTTGCCACAAATATATTTGTTGTCATTCCACGTTTACCCAACAAACTGGTATCAGGGCCCACGATTTTGCAATATCTATATTTTTTGGTGAACGATGGAAGCCAACACAGGTAGAATAGTTACTTCAAATGGCATTAATTATGCCATTTGGAAGGAAAAAATGAAAGATCTACTCTATGTCAAGAATTTTTATCAACCAGTCTTTGATACTATAAAATCTGAAAATAAAACCGATGAAGAGTGAAACCTGTTGCACAAAAAGGTTTGCGGTTTTATTAGGTAGTGGGTTGACGATAATGTGTTGAACCATATTTTTGAGGAGACACATGCTCGGTCCCTATGGGAGCATCTTGAAAGTTTGTATGCTCGAAAGACTGAAAATAATAAAATATTCTGGATTAAAAATGTTGGGGTTAAAATACCATGATGGTTCTCCGATGAAAGATCACCTGAATAACTTTCAGGGGATCATGAACCAGTTATTTGCTATGGACATTAAGTTTGATAAAGAAATTTAAGGTTTGCTTCTACTTGGTTCCATATCGACACTTGGAAAATATTTAGAACTTCATTGTCAAATTCTGCTCCGATGGCGTGATCTCTATGGATTTTGTCAAGAGTAGCATTCTTAATGAAGAGATAAAACGAAAGTCTCGAGGTTACTCTTCGTCCGATGTCTTGGTGACTGGCACTAGGGGGAGAAGCAGAAATCATGGTTCTCAAAATAGAGATTATTATAGAAGCAAATCTAGAGGCAAATTTAAGGATATTGAGTGCTATCATTATGGGTTAAAAGAGCACACAAAGAAATTTTGCCGAAAGTTGAAGAAGGAGAACAGAGACAAGGAGGAAAAAAAAAGATAATGAAAATTGTATAGCCACCATCACCACTGAAGATCTTGTTACTGTCCTTGATGCAAATCTAATAAATAATGTTTGTCATGAGTTAAGCTGGATTGTGGATTCTGGTGCCGTATCTCATATGACATCAATGAAGGATTTTTTATCATCTTATACTCCAGGTGACTTTAGAACATTGAGTATGGGCAATGAGACTGTATCTAAGTGGTTGATATTGGTAAAATTTGTTTGGAAACTAGTACTGAATCTAAACTAGTTTTAAACATGCACCTGATGTTCGTTTGTACTTGATTTCTGTTGGCGTGCTGGATGATGAGGGATATATCAGTACCAATAGTAGTGAAAAATGAAAACTCATTAAGGGTTCTTTGGTTGTGGCTCATGATGACAAGCGTCATGGTTTATACTGGAATACAACTTCTACTTATGCTAATATGGTGAATGTAGCTGAAAGCACTAGCTCTTCAACATTGTAGTATAAAAGGCTTAGCCACATCAGTGAGAAAGGACTTAATGTTCTGTCCAAGAAGAAATTATTGTCGAATTTGGAAAGTTCTAAATTAGAAAAATGTGAGCACTGCTTGGCTGGAAACTAAAATAAAGTTTCTTTTAAGTCTCATTCTCCTTTAAGAAAGACAGAGTTGCTTGAGCTGGTGCATGTAGATTTATGTGGCCCAATAAAGACAAGGACTTTGGGTGGTGCATTTTACTTTGTCAGTTTCATTGATGATTGCTCAAGAAAACTTAGGGTATATGTTTTAAAGACTAAAGATCAAGTGTTGGGTGTCTTTAAGCAGTTTCAGGCTTCCGTTGAAAGAGAAACAGAAAAGAAACTGAAGTGTATTCGTACTGATAATGGTGGTGAATATCATGGACTGTTTGATGAATACTGCATGCAACAAGGTATCAGACACCAAAAGATTCCTCCTAAGATGCCTCAACTTAATGGTTTGGCGGAATAGATGAACATGGCCTTGATGGAAAGAGTTAGATATTTGCTTTCCGAAACAAAGTTGCCGAAATTGTTTTGGGATGAGGCTTTATTGACCGCTATACATGTTATTAATCTATCTACTACTGTTGCTTTGCAAAGTGATGTACCAAATAAATTTTGGTATGTGAATGATATATTCTATGACATTTGAGAGTATTTGGTTGCAAAGCTTTTGTACATGTGTCCAAAGATGAGAGGTCAAAGTTAGATGCCAAGACAAAGCATTGCATCTTCATTGGTTATGACCTTGATGAGTTTGGATACAGGCTATATGATCCATCTTAGAAGAAGCTCGTAAGAAGTTTTGACATTGCCTTCATGGAGAATCAAACCATCAAAGATATTGATAAAATGGAGAAGCTAGAATCTTTAAGTTCGATCCTGTGGTTAATCGTGATCAAATTCCTCATACAATTGTGTATGATATTGGTGGGCTTGATAATCATGGTGACGCCTAGAAACATGTTTCAAACCAGCATGTTGATATTGATAGTAACAGCAATGTTGTTGTTGACGATGCTCCAGTTCAAGAAGCTGTGGATGAGTCAAATGCTCCACTTAAAAGGTCTATAAGACAACATATTCCTTCTTCTCGTTATTCTCTTAATGAGTATGTGTTACTCACTGACAGGGGAGAACCTGAATGTTATGAGAAGGCCATAGAATATGAGCATAAGGATCAATGGATTGAAGCCATGCAAGATAATATAAAATCTCTGCCTGAAAACCACACTTATAAATTGGTGAATTGCCTAAGGGCATGAGAGCTTTAAAGAATAAGTGGGTGTTCAAAGTAAAATTTGATGAACATAGCTTGAAGCCCAAATACAAAGCTAGATTGGTTGTCAAAGGATTTAGTCAAAGAAAGGGCATTGAATTTGACAAAATATTTTCTCCTATCGTCAAAATGACCTCTATTCGTACAGTTCTTGGTTTGACTGCTAGTCTTGATTTAGAGATTGAGAAGATAGATGTGAAGATAACTTTTCTTCACAATGATCTCAAAAAGGAGATTTATATGGAATAACTCGAGGGCTTCAAGGTAAAAGGTAAAGAAAATTATGTGTGCAAACTTAAGAAGAGTCTCTATGTCTTGAATCAAACTCCTAGATAGTAGTATAAGAATTTTGAATCTGTCATGGGGGAGAAAGGCTACAAGAAGACTTCTTCCAATCACTGTGTATATTCACAAAGTTTTTCTAATGATGATTTTATTATCCTCTTGCTATATGTGGATGTTATGTTGATTGTGGGCAAAAATATTCCAGGATTGATGAGTTGAAGAAACAGTTATGCAAATATTTTTCTATGAAAGACCTAGGTCATGCTAAGCAGATTTTAGGCATGAGAATTACTCATCTCAATGATGAAAGAAGGCTTTAATTATCACAGGAGAAGTACATTGCATGTGTACTGGAGCGCTTCAACATGAAGAATGCTAAGGTTGTTAACACACCCCTTGCTGGTCTTATGAAGTTGAGCAAAAAAATGTGTCCTACAACGAAGGAGGAAAAAGAAAGCACCGCTAATGTTCTATATTCCTCTGTGTTGGAAGTTTAATGTATGCAATGGTGTGTAGCAAACTCGATATTGCTTACGCAGTTGATATTGTCAGCAGATTTCTTGAAAATCCAGAAAAAGAGCATTGGGAAATAGTCTAATGGATATTAAGGTACCTAAGAGGAAACTTAGGTGATTGTTTATGCTTTGGAAGATCTGATCCAATCTTGAAGGACTATACAAATATTGATATGGAGGGTGACCTTGATAACCAAAAATCTACTACTAGATTTTTGTTTACATTTTCAGGAGGAGCTATATTATGACAGTCAAAGTTGCAGAAGTGTGTCACACTATCTACAACTGAAGATGAGTTTATTGCAGTTACTGAAGCTGGCAAGGATATGATATGGCTTAACTGGTTCCTTCAAGAACTTGGATTGCACCAAATAGAGTACGTTGTCTATTGTGATAGTCAAAGTGGAATAGTCTTGAGCAAGAACTCCATGTACCATACAGGAACAAAACACATTGATTTGAGGTACCATTAGATTTTGGACAAGTGAAGAACGAATTGTTCCATGTTAAGAAGATTTACACGAGTAAAAATCCTGTGGATATGCTGACAAAGGTGGTGCCAAAAGACAAGTTTGAATTGTTCAAAGAACTTGTCGACATGAGTTCTCTCTAAGAAGACGGAGATAACTCCTTCAGATGCATAGGACTGGAGGGGGATATTTATGGGGTCTAGCCCCATAAATGTTATTAAAATTTGCCCATGAATCTAGGAAGATGTTTCTCTTCCTTAGGAAAAAAATTCAAGGATATGGTAGGAGTGAATATGGCCACCGTTCAATTAAATCTTCCACAAAATAAAGTTGGACTTTTATTTCTCTAGTGATGATGTCATCAATGACATCAGTAGTAACATTAGCTACTATAAATAGAGGTAGCTTCAGCTCATTTTTGTATACCAAAAATAGAGAGAAAAATAATATAGAAAGAGCAATGAGGTATTTCACAGATTGTGCTAAACATAGTTTGTGAAGAAAAAATTAGAGTGCGTGATATTTTAATAAGGTGAGAGTCAACAGAGGGTTATTTCTTTCGAGTATGTAGTAGTCACTTTGAGTATTATACTTGTGACTACAATGTAAAATTTCTTAGTATAGTAATATCAGCTGCTCCTCTTGGTTCGTGGTTATTCCCTTATTTAAAAGGATTTTCATTTAAAATTCTTGGTGTCACTATTTTTATTTTTTTCTATTATTTTTTTACAAATACTTTTGTTGTTACAATCTGATATCAATTTTATCACACCCTAGCTAGGAGCTAGTTATTTGTTTAATATTCTGATCTTATAACCACACACACTATAATTTAATACGCTAAATAATACTTATAGTCTTTTGTCTACTCTAAGGTGCCGTGGACATAGACAAAGTAGCTAGCTGAAAGTATGCCTTGGACTTGGTACACTGTCATTAGTCCAACATTTTAGGAGTCTTTTCCATATTTTCATGGTTTTGTATATCAATAGAAAACGTAGATAATTTTTAGGATTTGCGAACTTAATTTTTTGATTTATGAAAAGAAACAAGTCTAAAATATGTGAAATTGATAGTGACATTGCATACGGTTGACCTTTACTAGATAGGAAATGAGGTCTAATTGTTTTCATTGTATATAAATGTATTTGTCTTTGAGATATCTAAAAGAACTTATTTTTTTTATCAAAATATCCAAGATTTCCAAAAAGAAAAAATTCACCGATTATCCATAGTTAGGAATAAATTAATTAAAGAAAAGATATTGTGATGATAAAGCAGTAAAAACTGCCAAAAGAGAAATTAGCTTATTTCTCATTGTTTAATCAAGAAATCCAATTGTTGGTCATTATAAAATACAAAATAAACGATAAACGAAAGAATTTCTAGTTTACAAGCCCTGATATATCTAGATCTGAAGTGTAAATCTCAACAAATATCGAAGAAGAAAAAATTTACAAAATTTTCTGTTGAATTCTAAGTGAATATGTGAATGAAAAATGGAGAAAATAAATACAGAGAAAATTGAAGCAATTTTTCACTTTAAGGAAGTAAAATTCTCCCATATTGGTAGGAGAAAGAAACTTTCTTATGCTTATATTGAGATGCATTCCTTCATGTGGCTAGTGAAGCAAGAACAAGACATGCCTCGTGTCGTCTTCCTTGCTAAGCTTAGGATTAGGCTTCAGATTTGTCAAATAATCGACAGATTAATTTTTTGGAAAAATTTTATTTGACACTTGAAATAAGTGAAGTTTTTAATCTAAAAATTTAATAAAATACTTTTTGTCCATTTGCGGACGCCGTTCGGATGTTTTGCAAACACAATCACAATGAACCTCGAAGGGATGCGACCTTTTGAGGCAAGAGACACATTGGTTCGGGGCATAAATATGACCTACGCGCGCACCTGGTGACCCGCGAACGTAGGTTCTAACACAGGTGCCACGTAGGCTATACTGGAAATTCCCAAACGTCACCTACGGGTGCAGAACCAGTGCAGGTCGCATGACATTTTAGAAAGTTGCCTCTCTTTGTGAACCATCGCTTTCTTTTTGAAGCAACAACTTTTGGCTATAAATACCTGAATGTTTTCTTAGATAAAGGTACAAAATTTGAGTTTAAAAACATCTTCTTCTTCTTCTTCTAAAAACTATAGTGTGATCTTCAAACTATTGAGTGAGTTCGTGGTTTAGAAAATTTGAGGTACCTCTATTTTCTGTAGTGAATCACTTTATTCTAGGAGGAGATATTTCATTAACCTCGGGTACTTGAGGGTAATATATTGTTTAAGGACACACCATGAATTTAGTGGACTTGATTCTATTATTTCTGTCCTCATCTTACTTTTTTACAGTTGGTTTTACTATTTTCCAGAAAATAATAGAAACTTCATTTTGATAGTTCATTTGAACTTGTGTTTAAAGTTGTTGAACTTCTTTGTAGTTCTTGAATTATTCTTAAGCTTAGTGTTGAAGTTCATATTGTTAAATACAGGTTTTTGTACCAAAAAAATAACAATCTTAAGGAATTTTATTAATCTATATTGTTTGGGTTACTGGAGATTAAAGCTTTTGGCTTTTTACTATGTTTGTGCTTAATAAGGATTTGAAGATATAGAAACTTTATCATGAGTTAAAGTTTATTCGATTGACAATTAAAAAAACATAAAAACTTCATCATTAAACTAGAAATAAGTTGTTTAAAGTTTTAAATTTATATTTAGTATTCTGACATACTAAATTGGTTGTCTCTTTATGACAACAAAATGACTGTTGAAAATTAAGTTAATGATGGAATAACAATGTCGCGACAAGAAATATTGCTACTTCAAGCAGTTCAAATGTTGCACCCACTATGGCACCGGCGGAGCAACCTAAAAAGTTTTTTGGGTGGATTTTTAAACGTGGCAGCAAAAAATGTTTTTTTATTTAGATTTTAGATTTTAGTATTTCATTAGATGTTTTAGACTTGTGGTTGTACCACACATTTAATATTTAGATTAGTATTACATTTAGCAATTTTTCTTTCACACACATGTGCTATTGCTATTTTATTCAGTGCTCACAACAGGTACCAGCTCATGGGTTAGCTTGTGGTGACTTAGGACTGTAAGCACCATTATCGCGGTAGGGGGTAGCCTTGGGCCATGATAAAACTTGGTATCAGAGACTAAGGTTATACAATATCCCAGGGAGTCTTAAAGCCACATTGAGTAGAGTCTTATTCATGGGTGTGAAGCGCGCCACACTTATGGACAAGAGGCTACGAGATGTTTTAGGAAAATTTTCCCTTCTTTTAGTATTCATGTTGTGTGAATGAGCATGACCTTTATGTAAACTCTTTTTATAACTCATCCTTCATTCCGTTTATAGACTATGCTTCCTAAAATAAATAATGAAAGAAGGAATAGGGATCATCCCGCACCACCCCCTGTTCATGAAAATCCTCTGAATATATATGTCTCTCATGCCAAGTTTAGAGTTGCTTTTACTACTTTAGCCCATTCAGTAGCTGCTCAGAACAATCAACGAGTTATTACCCCAGCCAATCTAGTGACAAATACAACTGCAGCTCAGATTCAAGATTTTACCAGAATAAATCCCCCTTTGTTTTCAGGATCTAACTCTGAAGAGGACCTACAGGAGTTTCTTGATATGGTTCAAAAGGTGACGAATATTATGGGAATAACTTCAAGTGAGAGTGCAAAATTGGCTACATATTAGTTGTAGGATTTAGCTCACAATTGGTTTAAGAAGTGAAAGGAGGATCGTGGTGTTGATGCAGGTCCTCTTGAGTGGGAGGAATTTGCCATGACTTTTCTAGATAGGTTCCTCCCATTAGAGTGAGGGAGACTAAGATTCAGGAGTTCATTAATTTGAAGCAGGGCAGCATGACTGTGAAGGAGTACTCACTTAAGTTTACTTAGTCTGCGAGGTATGCTCCTAATGTGGTGGCTTACAATAGGTCTAGAATGAGTAAGTTTGTATCTGGTGTAACTGATAGTGTGGTCAAGGAGTTTAGGACTGCAATGTTGATTAAGGAGATGGACTTATCTAAACTTATAGTTCACGCTCAGCACATTGAGGAAGAAAAACTTAAGGAAAAAGAGAGAGAGAATAAGATGGCTAGAATAGGTAGTTTTAACTTTTCTTAGCCAAGGTCAAAAGGTGGTAAACATTCTCAATTCCTTCAAAAGTTCTTATCCCCATCTCTATCTTCAGCTAGTACGCCAGTGCCTAATTTCAGGAAAGATAGTTGGGATAGGGTGCCAGGCTCTAAGTCCCAAGGTAGTGTGGATACTGGTCGTACTAATTCGCTCTGCGGGAAATATGAAAGGCATCATCAGGGTATGTGTAGAGCTAGTAGTGATGTGTGTTTCAGATGTAGCAAGCTATTCCACAGAGTCAGAGATTGCCCAAAGGATGGTCAGCAAGGTCATTCCAACCATCCTCCTGTTCCACTCGGTCTCCCAACTCACTAGGGTGCCACTTCTAGTGTAACTAGTGGGCAGTATCAGAATAAGTTGTATGCCCTCCATACCCGACAGGATCAAAAAAGTTCTCCTGATGTAGTTACAGGTATGTTGTAGGTCATTCATCTGCATGTTTATGCTTTATTAGATCCCAGAGTGTCACTCTCCTTTGTAACCCCCTATTTAGCAGTAGATTTTGGTGTCAGTCCCAAATTTTTAGAAGAATCTTTCTCAGTGTCTACCCCAATATGTAAATCCATTATAGCCAGATGGGTATATAGAAATTACCCGGTTATAGTATCTTAGAAAGCTACCTCAGTTGATCTTGTGGAGTTAGAGATGACTAATTTTGATGTCATTCTCAGTATGGATTGGCTCCACTCGTGCTGTGCCTCAGTTAATTGTAGAAATAGAGTCATTCAGTTTTAGTTTCCCAATGAACCAGTCATTGAATGGAGGGGTAGCACCTCTATGCTTAGGGGTCAGATTGTTTCTTATCTTAAGGTAAGAAAAATAATATCTAAATGGTGTGTTTACCATCTTTTTTGAGTCAAGGACTCTAGTTCTGAGACTCTAAGTCTTAAGTCAGTTTTAGTAATAAGGGAATTTCCAGATGTGTTCCCTAAAGACCTTCCTGAAGTTCCTCCCGAAAGGAAAATTAACTTTGGAATAGATCTCCTTCCAGATACCCAACCTATCCCTATTCTGCCCTACAGAATGGCTCCAGCTGATCTTAGAGAATTAAAAGAATAGTTGAAAGATCTCTTAGGTAAAGGGTTTATTAGGCCCAATGTTTCCTCATTGGGTACTCCAGTCTTTTTCGTGCGTAAGAAAGAAAGTTTTCCCAAAATATGCATCAATTGTCGTCAATTGAACAAAGTCATAATCAAGAATAAGTATCCACTCCCCAGGATTGATGACTTGTTTGACCAATTTCAGGGTGCCAGTTATTTCTCTAAGATAGACTTCAGATCCGACTATCATCAGCTCAGAGTCAGAGAATATGACATTTTGAAGATAACTTTCAAAACTCGGTATGGTCACTTCGAATTCCTAGTTATGTCTTTTGGACTAAAGGGCATGCTTTCATGGATTTGATGAACAGAGTGTTCAAGCAGTACTTGGACATGTTCGTCATAGTCTTTATTAATGATATTTTTGTTTATTCTCGTACTAAGAATGATAATGCAAACCATCTCAAAATTGTATTGCAGATTCTTAGAGCCCATCAGTTGTTTGCCAAATTCAGTAAGTGTGAATTTTGGCTAAGATCAGTAGCTTTCCTTGGCCATATTATTTCCTGTAATGACATTCGAGTTGACCCTCAAAAGACTGAAGTAGTGAGAAACTGGCCCAGACCTATTTCTCCATCAGATATAAGGAGTTTCTTGGGTTTGGCCGGCTATTACAGATGGTTTGTTGAAGGGTTTTCTTCTATTGCATCCCCCATATCTTGATTGACTTAGAGGAAAGTCAAATTTTAGTGGTCAGATTCTTGTGAGAAGAGTTTTCAAAAGTTGAAGACTCGACTCACTTCAGCCTCGGTATTGACTTTGCCAGATGGTTCAGATGGGTTTGTAGTTTACTATGATGCTTCTAAAGTTAGTCTTGGTTGTGTGTTGATGCAGAGAGGTAAGGTCATAGCCTATGCCTTTAGACAACTTAAACCCTGTGAAAAGAATTATCCTACCTATGATCTTGATTTGGCATCTATTATTTTTTCCTTGAAAATTTGGAGGCACTATCTTTATGGGGTTCATGTTGATGTGTTCACAAATCACAAAAGTTTGCAGTATGTGTTCTCGCAGAAAGATTTGAATCTTTGTCTAAGAAAGTGGCTTGAGTTATTGAAAGATTATGATATAAGTGTGTTGTATCATCCGTGCAAGGCCAATATAGTGGCAGATGCCCTTAGCAGATTGTCTATGGGTAGTGTAGCTTATGTTGAGGATGATAAGAAGAAGCTAGTCCGTGAGGTTCATCAGCTTGCTAGATTGGGTGTTCAGTTGGTTGATTCAGCTGAAGGTAGTATATGGGTTCAGGATGGTTCAGGATCTTCATTAGCTTCCGAAGTGAAAGAAAAACAAGATAGGGATCCTAGTTTTGTCAAGTTAAAAGAGGCAGTTAGAGATAAAAAAGTAGAGGTTTTCTCCCTGGGGGGAGATGTTGTGCTTCTTTGTTAGGGCAGGTTATGTGTTCCATGTATTGATGATTTGAGACAATGAATACTCATAGAAGTGCATGGTGCGCGATACTCTATCCACCCAGGAGCCACTAAGATGTACCATGATTTGCGGGAAATCTATTAGTGGAATGGTACGAAGAAGGATATTGTAGAGTTTATGGCTAAGTGTTCAAATTGTCAGCAGGTTAAAGTTGTGCACTAGGGCCTATTGTAGGAGTTCAACATCCTCACTTGTAAGTGGTAAGTGGTTAACATGGATTTTGTGATGGGTTTGCCTCATACACGTCATCAACATGATTTGATATGGGTCATTGTGGATAGAATGGCCAAATCAGCTCATTTTTTGCTAGTTCATACTTCCTACTCAGCTAAGGATTATGCCAGGTTTTATATTAGAGAGTTGGTTAAGATGCATGGAGTTTCTTTGTCTATTATTTCAGATAGAGGTACTCAATTTATCTCTTACTTTTGGAAGGATTTTCAGAAGGGTCTGGGTACCTAAGTTCATCTCAGTACAATTTTTCATTCCCAGATAGATGGTTAGGCAGATAGGACCATTCATACCTTAGAGGACATGTTGAGAACATGTGTTATTGATTTTAAAAGAAGTTGGGACCACCATTTACCATTGATTGAGTTTGCCTATAATAACAACTATCACTCCAGTATTCAGATGGCTCTATTTGAGGCTCTCTATTGGAGGAGATATAGGTATCCTATTGGTTTGTTTGAGACCGGTGAGGCCTCTTTGATAGGGCTAGATTTAATATTTGAGATGATGGAGAAAGTTCAGTTGATTCGAGAGAGGCTGAAGATAGCCCAAAGCCGCCAGAAATCTTATGTAGATGTAAGAAGGAATGATCTTGAGTTTGAGGTTGGTGATTTTTTCTATTTAAATATCTTGCCCATGAAGGGAGCAAAGATATTTAGTAAGAAGGGGAAACTCAGTCCTTGCTATATTGGCCCATATAGGATCTTGAGCCATTTTGGGAAGGTAGCTTATGAGCTAGAGTTGCCTGCAGATTTGGCATCAGTGCATCCAGTATTTCATGTTTCTCTGTTAAGGAAGTGTATTAGTGATTCATCTGTACTTGTTTCTTTAGAAGATATTGAAGTTAAGGATAACCTTTCCTACGAAGAAGTCCCAGTTGAGATCCTAGATCATCATATTTGTAGACTAAGGAAAAAGAAGTTCCCTTGGTTAAAGTTCTATGGTGGAATCAGTCCGTTGAGGGAGATAATTGGGAAGCAGAAGCAGATATGCGTACCAAGTACCCTCATTTTTCTATGCAAACTCAGACTCAAGGTATCAGTTTTCCTTAGATGGACTCTTTCCTATTCTCAGTTCCATCTATATAATCATTCTCATGTCATTGTATGTATTCACAAAATCAGTTCAGTTCATATATCATATTTCAGAATCAGTTATTTAATCATATTTCAAGTCATACATGTTCAGTAGATGATCTTAGTTTCCTGAGTAGTCTCAGTCTAACCAGTCTCATTCGAGGATGAATGTTCCCAAGGGGGAGATATTGTAATACCCCATATCTTTTCCAATCTTGTGTAACATACGACTCATGATTCTCATACATACCTTAGTGTATGAGTCGTATATTGTACTTGTAGCAAAGTTAGTATAGCATGTTGAACATTCTGTTATAGGTATGACTTGACCCCATAGGTCATCAAGAGGGGTACGAGTCGTATGAACCCTGCCGTATGGACATGCGTATTGACCCCTTGAGTTTCTTTCTAAGACACAAGAGGGTGTATTTAGTCATACACAAAGGTACGACTCGTATAGAGAAAAGTCATATCAATAGCAGTGTTGGTTCCACAAGTTGTCCGTTCATCTTCTGAGTGACTTTACCAGATCATATAGGTATTTTACGAATTGGAAGTATGACTCATATCCAGACCATTGCATGTTCTTTGAAATCTGCCAAGCTTACGAGTTAGCAGTCCCAATCTTACCCTAACATACGAGTTGTAAGGTTGACTCAAAACGACTGGGAATGCGATTTTCTACATGTTTTTCCAGGGGCTTTTATGTCTTTCCCCACCCCCTTAAAAGCCAAACCCATGTCATTTTGGCTTCACAAGGAGTGGTATAAATGGCCCCAAATCCCCAACTTACATCATTAAACATCAATTTACTTAATATAATTAAGAGAAAACAGTTTCTTCACCTTCCCCAAGTAGCTAGGGTTTCTCAAGGTCAATAACAACTTCAAAGAAATTTCCCCAAAGCTTCTACTTCAAGTATGTGGGATGTTCACCCATGAGTCCTTTACATCCATGGAGTCCAAAAATCCTCTTTTCATTTAAATTATGAGTTTTTACATGTTCAAGTTTAACTAACTCCATAAATCTCTTTGTTAATCCAATTAAAAATTATGGTTATAAATGTTTTCAAGTGGAATGAGTCATATCATGTTTTAAGTGTAGAAATTCCCATGTCATGTTCAATTGATTTAAGAAAGAATCTATAAATTATGAATTTAGCCATGTAATCATGTTGTTTCTTCATGTTTAAGACATTCCCATGTTCAAGCATATGATCCTTACATGTTTGATGAAATGTCCATACTTTGGGCCTTTGAACCCTATTGTATACTACAGTATTTCCAGTTTTATATTATATTTTTATAATCATTCAGTGCTGGAAGGTTATGAACACCCGATACCTAAGTGTTTTACATGATTTTAGATTTTCAATAAAACTATGAGTCTTGGTATTTACTCAAATATTTATGATCATGATGAGCACTATCAGTTATCAGAAATAATGTTCAGCTAAATTTAGTTTAGTTCAGTACTAGTGTCAGTTTAGTTGGGAGTAGAATTTAGCACCGAGCGAACTCAGAGATGAGGACTCACCTGATAGTAGAGGGTGTGTCCCTTAGTAATAATCCCCGAGTTACAGAACTATGTAGATAGTGTAGGTTAGAGATGTCTACCTGCTAGTTGAGGGTTGACAAGGTATTTACCTACCAGTTTAGGGTGACATATATCTCATCATAGCACCTGCCATTTGAGGGTAACTTACTAGTCCTTTGGGACACCAGTTTAGTGGATCCACACAACTTGTGTTATTACCCGTGGCACGATACTGACACCGTTCTAACTGGGGTTACAGGTTGGACCCTGATTAGCACAGATTAGGGCATGTCGATTAGATAATACCTCCTATAGTCTTATTGTAGTATTCAGTGTATATTCAGTTCAGTTTTGATTGACCAAAGAATACAAATTTACAATTATTTAGTTGTTCAAATTTTAGTCCTTTAGTTTATAAATTATTTCAAAAATATGTCTATGCTTGGTCTTGTATTCTTAGATGTTACAGTTTTTCATACATTAATCCTCAGTCATTTCATGCTGTTTAGTTAGTCCTTGTCTCATGTGCACAGTACCCTATGCATTTCACCCATACCTTATCTCATATACCAGTACATTCAAAGTACTGATCGCATACTCTTATTTGTGTTATGATGTCTTATATCATAAGTTTGAAGGCTTAGTTTCCCGATTATAGTTAGATAGCCAGCGCTACTCAACAGCCGTAGTGGTAAGTCCTCATCCATCGAGGACATATTATCTCTTATTAAGTACTTCAGTATTTCATTATGTTCAGTTAGTTAGAGTTAGTTGGGGTATTGTCCCATCAACTCCTCAATAAGTTAGAGGCTTTCAGACAATCAGTCAGTCAGTTGGACACTTATTCAGTTTATCAGTCTATTCAGTATTATCAACTGTTTTAAATTGATAGTTAGATTTTATTATTTCATCAGATATTTCAGGCTTATGGTTGGACCACACTTTCAGTATTCAGATTAGTATTACATTTAACAGTTTATCTTTCATACACGTGTGCTATTACTATTTTATTCAGTGCTCACAATAGGTACTAACTCATAAGTTAGCTTGTGGTCACTTATGACCGTAAGCACCGATGTTGCAGCTAGGGGGTAACCTCGAATCATGACAGCTGAATTCAAGGATGAAGTGGACGATCTATGTGCTATGCTTTTAGAATAAAACTTGGTTGGAAATCCTAGATAGTGGTGGATTAATTCAGGTGCCACTCGCCATGTATGTACAAATAAGGAATTATTTGCATCATACGCTCCAGATCAAGTTGAGTAGAAGATATTTATGGCTAACTACGCTATGTAAAAAGTTGAAAGAACCTACAAGCTAGCAAGGTGGTGATACTCAACAACATCCGTCATATTTTGGAGTTGCGAAATAACTTGGTTTCTACTTTTTTCTGACTAAGAATGGATTCAAATATGTATTTATTTATGAAAAAGTTGTAATTAGTAAAGGAGAAGTGTATGTAGGTAAAGGTTACCTCACCAAGGGCCTTTTAAAGATCAATATAATGAATGTTGAAATCAATAAAACTTTTGCTTCGTCTTACTTGAGTCAAATGAATTGTGATATAAACTTTAGGACATGTCAATTATAAAACCTTGCAAAAACTGTTTAATTTAGAAGTTTTGCCTAACTTTGAGTGCAATAAATCAAAGTGTCAAACATGTGTAGAATCAAAGTACATTAAGCTTCCATATAATTCTATTAAAAGGAATTTCAATTTCGTAGACTTAATCCATATAGACATTTGAGATATGAAGTCAACACTATCTCATGGTGGGAAAAAGTATTTTACAACTTTCATTGATGATAGCATTAGATACTGTTATGTTTATTTTTTAAATAGTATGGATGAAGCTATATATTCATCTAGGAAATATAAAATTAAAGTTGAAAATCAGTTGGATAACAAATCAAAATGATAAGAAGTGATAGGGGTGGGGAGTATAAATCTCCTTTTGTGGAGATATGTTCAGAAAATAGAATTATCCATCAAATTACTGCCTCCTATTCACCTCAATCGAATGGAATTGAGGAAAGAAAAATCGAGTGTTAAAGTAAATGATGAATGCCTTACTGATAAGTTCAAGTGTACCACAAAACTTATAGGGGAAAGCTATCCTTACAACAAACCGAATACTCAATAAAGAGTCCCATAGAAAGACACATTCTATTCCATATGAAAATTAGAAAAAAAGAAAATCCAACTTGAAATATTTCAAAGCGTGAGGGTGTCTAGACAAAGTCTAAGGATGCATTTGTTTATATTAAGATCCAGATGTCTGAATCATGATGCATATCTGAATGATTAAGTTGTTATCTTCATATCTGAAATTTGAATGGTTAAGGCTATTTAATTTTTAATATCTGAATATGAAAAATTTATTTATTTGCATATATAATAAAAACTAGAATTCAAATAAAAAATAATTATATATTAGAAAAATATTTAATTTAATACAATAAAATTATTATTTGATTGAAAAAATATTTATATTTGTTAGTGATAATGGAGATGGTTTGTAATGGTGGTGGTGGTGGTAATGATTGATGTTAGTGATTAGTAATGTTGGTGGTGATAGTTGTGATGATAGAGATATTTGGTGTTGTAGTGATTGTTATGATGGTGGAGATTGGTAGTGGTGGTGGTAGTGATGTGAAGTTTGTTGATGTTTGTAGTTGGAGGTTTTGATTGTGATAACTTAAAAATGAATGCATAATGGTTGACGATGTGTTGGTGGTAGTTGGAGATGATGTTAGCTGTAATGGTGGAGATGATTATTAGTAGAGATATACTATAGCAATGATGGTGGTTGAAGTAGTGGTACATGTGGAGACACCATTGACAATGGTGGTGGTGACCGAAGAATGTGTGGATGCTGATGATGAGTGAGTGGTAGTTTGTGGTGGCGCTAGTTGTAATAGATTAGTTGGTTAGTAGTTGGGATTGGCCGATAATGGTTGATTATGGTGGTGGAGTAGGCATTGGCATTGGCATTGGCATTGGTGTTGATGATTGAGATAGTGACGGATATAATTAAAATAATGGAAGTGGTAAATATGGTAGTGGCTGAAAATAGTAGTTAGTAGCAATTATGATTGTGAATGGAGGTTGTGATGGTGGAGGTGGTTGGTGGTGGTCGGTGGCAAGGTGGTGGTTGACAATGGTGGTGGTGACAGAGGTAGTTAGTGGTGGTGACTGATGATTATGGATAAAGTGGTGCTGAATATTTTCCAACACAAGAATACTTCTTAATGATTAAGACTTAGTTCCAGATCTGAATGACTAAGACCTATTCAGACCTATTAAGATCTAAAATCTTAATGAAAAACAAATTCACTTAGTGGTTTGAAGTCTAAATCTTTCAGATTCAGACCTCCATTAAGTACAACCAAATGAGGCCTAAGTTCCTTTGCCTAAAAGGGTAAAAATAAGACCTAAAATTGTGGATTGTGTGTTCATCAGTTATGCTACAGGTAGTAAAGCATGTCGACTTTGGTTCATAAATCCGAGCATCAGAATATTCTTTAAAATACGGTAATTAAATTAGATAATATTGAGTTATTTAAACACATTTATTCATATAAAACCAAACATGAGATGTCTAGTAGTGGGTCTTAACAAATTGAGATGAATCAAAGAAGAATGTACTTAAAATGAGGACCCAAGGTGTTCTACACGTCAAAGAACGTCAACTTTCTTTGGATTAGATTTTGTAACATTTCTTATATAAAATGAGCCTTAAATGTTTGAAAAAGTGCTATCATTTTTTGACTCATTCTTTTGGAAAGAGGCAGTCAATAGTGAGATTGATTCAACCTTGAGAAACCATACTTGGGAGTTGGTCGATCTTCCTCTAGGAAATAAACCTTTAGGTTCTAAATTGATCTTCAAATTAAAAATAAAAGCGGATGGTACAATTGACAAATACAAGGCAAGACTAGTAGTAAAAGGCTTCAAACAGAAGGAAGGACTTGATTATTTTGATACACACTCTCCTGTAATAAGGATAACATTAATTCGGATGTTAGTTTCCTTGGCGGTGGTATATGGTCTTGAAATACATCAAATGGATGTGAAAACAACATTCCTAAATGGATAACTGGAGGAATAAATTTACATAGAAAAACCCTCGGGTTTTGTGGTTCCTGATAAAGAAAAGAAGGTGTGCAAACTTATTAAGTTACTTTATGGACTAAAGCAAGCACCCAAATAGTGGCATGCAAAGTTTGACCAAACCATGTTGGCAAATGAGTTTAAGATAAAATAATGTGATAAATGTGTTTACATTAAAGACACTCCAAATCACAAGATCATTGTATATTTGTATGTGGATGATATGGTGATCATCAGTAGAGACATTTCGTACATAAATTTTATGAAATGAATTCTTGAGAGCAAGTTTGATATGAAATACCTTGGAGTTACGGATGTGATCTTAGGGATAAGAATTCATAAAACTCCACAAGGGTTTCCGTTGTCACAATCTTATTACATTGAAAAGGTACTTGACAAGTTCAGGTATTTGGATTTTATTATTTCCAAGACTCTATTAGACGTGATCTTTGTACTTCAAAAGAATGAAGGTGAAAGTGATTCACAGTTGGACTACACAACAGTGTCAAAAAGTCTGTTGTCTATCATGAATTGTACGCGACTAGACATAGCATGTGCTATTAGTAAATTGAGTCTGTACATGAATAATCCCAATCAAACTCATTAGATGATAATGAAAAGAGTTTTGGGGTATCTAAAATATTCACAAGACATGCTTTGCATTATAATAAATATCTAGCAATAATTGAAGGCTATAGTGATGCAAATTGAATCACTACATCGAATAACGTGAAATACACGTGTAGTTATGTATTTACTTTAGGTGGGGAGTAATCTCTAACATCCAAACAAACAAGCATTACCCGCACTATAATGAAATATGAATTTATCACGTTAGATAATATTGGTGAAGAAGTTGAATGGCTTTGGAATTTCTTAAAAGATATTTCTTTTGGACCAAATCTTTGGCACCAGTGTGTATATATTGTTATAGTCAATCGACAATTGGAAGGGCAGGGAACATGATGTATAACGATAAATCTCATTATATAGGATGGATACATAATACCTTTTGATAACTACTCTTTAGTAAAAATATTAGGGTTGACTATGTGAAGTCAAAGGAAAATATATCAGATCCATTTACAAAAAGCCTGTCTAGATAGGGAGTTGAGAGATCATCGAAGGGAATAAGTTTATGGCCTAGGAAAAGTCATCGTGGTGGTAAATCCACCTAGAAGACTGGTGATCCTAAGATCTAGGTTCAAGGAAATCAAAAAAATTTGTAACTGACGGTTCAACATTATCAATATACTCAATCCATTCTCATGTTGAAGACAATGTTCAGGAAACAAGGATAAGACTTATGGTTTGAATCTTTGTAATGATTTTTATGTTTGACAAAATTGACCAAATATTTTGATCTAAAGGATTAAAAATTTAGGAATCACCTATGTGAGGGTGAAGTAAAAGCCACTTCAAGGAGAATGACAGTAATGGCCAATTCAGTAAATTCTCATGAAACCAGGCCGTGTTCTTAGCTGAAACAAATAAAATCATGAGAATCCTAAATGGTAAAAGGCTAGTTGTGTGACTTATGTTGTCTAGATGTAAATTAATGTTCGACGGTTCAAAGATAACACATCTACCGTTTGACCGAGTGCATTCAATGCAAGTTCACTATGAAAAGTTCAACGAAAAGCCTGCTTTATCTAGATACAATTAGTCTTTGCTTATAGATCTCACACTTGTCTATAATTTTTTTTATGAAATATCTATTCCCCATTCATGTGGGGGATTGTTGGGTTCTAAGTGAACATGTGACGGGAAAATGGATGAAAAAGTGAAGTGATTTTTAACTTTAAGGAAGTAATGTTCTCCCACATTGGTGGAAGAAAGGAACTTTCTAATGCTTATTTTGAGAAGCATTCGTTCATATGGATAGTGAGGTTAGAACAATACATGCCTCGTTCCGTCGTCGTTGTCGCTCGCTCGACTTGACTTCGAGTTAGACTTTGAATTTGAATTTGGATTTGGATTTGAAAAATGATCGATCGAGAGATTACTTTTTTGGACAAAATTTATTTGAAACTTGAAAATAAGTGAAGTTTCTAATTCAAAAAACCAATATTTTTTTTTCACTATTTGCGCATGCAGTTTGAATGTAGTGCGAACACAATCATAATGCACCTCGAAGTGACACGACCCTTTGAGGCTTGAGACATACTGGTTGGGGGTGTAAATGTGACCTGCGTGTGCACCTAGTGACCTGTGTGTGCACCTGGTGACCTGCGGATGTTGGTTCCTGTGCAGGTGACATGCAACCCATACTGGAAATTGCCAAACACCACATGTGGGAACAGATCTGGTGCAGAACTAGTGTAGGTCGCATGAAATTCCCAAAATTTTTCTCTTCTTGAACCATTGCATTCTTTCTGAAACAACACCTTTTGTATATAAATACCTAAATTTCACTAAGATAAAGGTATGAAATTTGAGTTCAAAAACATCATCATCATTTTCTAAAAACTCTAGCGTGATTATTAAACTGTTGAGTGAGTTTGTGGTTCAGAAAATTTGAGGTACCATTATTTTTGAAAGTGAATCATTTTATCTTGGGAGGAAATATTTCATTAACCTCAGGTACTTGAGGGGAATTAATTCCTTTAAGACACACCGTGAATTGGTGGACTTGAATCTATTATTTCTATGATTATCTTACTTTCTTTAAAGTTGGTTTTACTCATTTTTTTTAGAAAATAGTAGAAACTTTTTTTTGATAGTTCATTTGAACTTCCGTTTAAAGTTGTTGAACTTATTTGTAGTTCTTAAAGTTGTTCTTGAACTTAGTATTGAAGTTCAGATTGTTAAATATAGATTTTTGTACCCGGAAAATTATACTTTCTAGTGTCCTCTTCTAGTATTTGGAGAGATATGTATCAGGTTGCAATACAAGTCAATAATGTCAAGTATTACATAGGAAAAGACTATAGGAAGAAGTCCTAAAAAAGTATAAAATGGACAAAGACCTAATGGTTTAGTTAGACAAGGTTGTTTCCATGTTTGAATCTTATATCCCTATCCTAGCGGCTACTTTACATTCTTTGTTCTGTAGAAGAATATTAACTTGCTACTTAAACTCTTTTATCTATCCCTATGATTCTCCTTCTGGGTTCACAAAGGAATTATAGATGTATTCTAATGGTGGACAATCATTAAAATTGTAGAAACAAGAGAATAAGAATAACCCATATGATAAATCAATGTTAACCACTTTAAGAATATCAAAATATAATCATGTTCTCGGCCTCAACCCCAGAACATGGGGGTTTATCCACTCATGTTCATAATCAACATCAAGTAAATATAATCAATAATATCAAAATTAATGTTTAAGGATAAAAGTTCAAAGAACCCTAAGAGAATTCTCGTAATTGTTTTTGCCTTTGCTGTATGTATGCCAAGATGTTCCAAAATTGTGCTTAAGTGTTCCTTTTATAGTGGGACATATTTGCACAAAAATTGCTCATCTCTGTGATGCAAAGGTAATCGTGAATACTAGGGTCTGCGATTTTGGGGCTATTGCGGACCCTTATTAGAATTTGACTTGCTGAAATAATTACACTCCGCAATGTGAAGGATATTGCGTAGATCAGGGTCTACGACGTGGGGCTATCGCGGGCCCTTACTAGAATTTATCATTCAATGCTTATTATTCACCACTTCATTCCATGCTTTTCGAGTCTTTTTCTAGTGTATTCATGTTCAACATGTCACTCCAAATGCTTCCATAGCCCAAAATCTCCTTATAGTTGCATAAAAGCATGCCCAATTGCACCAAAATCAAGCTATGCAAAACTAATCTTGTCCATTAGCTCAAGAATGTATTTTTAGCTCATACACAATGCAACTAACATTTTTTAGCCCATAGAACAAGTATAAATATGGGTAAATATTGTCACTTGGACGTATAAAAAAAGGCCCAAGATCACCACCCCATACTTAGAATCTTGTTCATCCTCGAACAATCCTAGGCAATCATATAACACAAATAGGATTCATATCACAATCTAAAAAAGACACTTTTTTTAGGCATACACCAGCTACACGTGACTCATTAATTTCCACCTCAAACATGTCATATAGAAAATAAAAATACAGGATGACAGTTTTTAAACTCCCTTATCTCACAAGTGGACTCTAACATGCCGACAAACTTATGTACTTGTTCAATCAAGCATTCCTACAGGTCACCCAACCATCCTCTACATGCACCTTTACAACAAGATGATCACCCAATTCACTCAAAATTTTACAATCTATAACATTTATGGGCATATAAAGAACAATTTTTGCTCGCTCTCGCAAGGAATTCACACAAGATATATGATGAACCATAGGCTTGCCCTTAGTGTACTACTCTACTAATAGTCGAATATTATGATTAAGGATCAAATAGGTCTTCAAATGGTGTAATGTAAGCTAAGGGAAGGGTAGGAACTATTTGGGTAAAAATAGTGGGCAATCTCCTTAAGCGCTTTAATACATCACATGGACACTACAAATACTCAATTAACAACCAATCCTTCACCTTATCTATCTTCCCTATTTATTTTATTTTTATCCCATCTCATTAGGCTAATTAGGATACACTGTAGAAGGGAGTCAACTTTTTCAACACATTATCAATTTTTTTCCTTAAACATTCTTTATTATGTTCATCACCTAACTGCTGACCTTATTCTACCTCAATTATTACACTAATAGGTATATTTTGGGGATTCACTACCACCTTTCTCCTTTTTATTTTTCAACTCCTTACCCAACTAATTTTTTTATTTAGTAAAACACCTAGGAGATTTGGATAACATTAAGGTTAAACAAAGAAAGGGTATAAGCTATATGTGAGAATGCCAAAGAAAATAGGCTATAGTCTCAACAAGGCTTACTAGGGATAATTACAAGAGAGGTAAAAAGAGGTCTAAAACATGGCTATCAACAAAATGGCTACATCATCTCCTAAATCCAACACCCTTTATTTGTTTTGTAAGCACATCGAGCAAGTTCTATACATCACTATACATATGGAATAGCTAGAAAATCTCACTCACACTTGGTTCATACTAGATTCAAGTTGGATCCCTATAGACTCTCGATCTAGTAATTGCACAAATTCAAAATTAAGGTAAAAAACCAAGAGTCACACAATTGAGAATAGCTGTCTAAAACTAGCATCCCTCTTTTAAGTTTGACATGCTTCTCTCTTAAAACAAGTGTTTTCCATTTCATGTAACTGAATGGCCCAACACAAAGTATCTTGACCTAAAGTTGTGGTTAGGTTCTTCTCACATATTTATTTCCTATGACTAATCCCCTTAAGACGGTCATCAACCATCCATCATAGAGGAAGGCACCTACTATGACGATTTATTAAAATTACCTTTAAGGGCAAAATATTTACTCCTAATTTTGAATTAAACTTAGATAAGAAAATATAAACTAAAGAATTACAAAGTAAAAGTATTGAACTAAGCAAAGTAAAGAAACCACTACGCACTGTGAACTAAGAAAAGTAAAGAAACCACTACACACTGTGCTTTACCAATAGGAAATATCATAATTACTAACTATTACAGACTGAATAGTTAGAATGTCAATCAAAGTCACATCACCACATCCCAACAACAAAAATAAGTATCCATAAATAACAAAAATATAGAGAAAGGTGTGAAGTATGAGATCCACCACCCCACACTTAAAATGTAACACTGTGCTTAGTGCTTGCAACATAACTAAGTAATGAGGTGGTGTAGCACTCCCTGACCAGGCATCGTCCATATCATCATCGACATTTGGACTGTATGCCTCAGCTCCCAAATCTGGGTCCACTGCCTCCTCCTCTGAATCAAAATCTAAATATCTCAGTTGTTGCTTCTCATCAGTGGGCATATCATCATCAAAAGACTCTATAAATTTTAGGCCTATCCGCATCAGAGTCTAGTCATAGTGATCGAGAGGGTAATCCAGCTCGACAACATGAATCTCCTCACTCGTTGCTAGTCTACCCCTACTCTCAGTTGGAGTATCTACAACCTATACGTTCAGGCAGTAATCTCATCATTTCAAGCCAGACGCTTGGGCATAGTAAGCACCAGCCCATGAGCCATATCTAATCCTCTAGCATTGTATACGTCTATCGAGATTATGCTCACTAATGGCCTATAATCTAACTCTTCCTTTTCATCCCCTTCACTCCACAGGAACCTTGTCAGCAATACCTCAAATTTATATTTACGCCCCTGATTACAACACACCTTCTTCATTGCATAGAGGATAGCAACACCCACATTGATATCAATATCATCCCGTATCAAAGAATAAATCAAGCATATTCTATCACAGTTAACTCTATCATATGTTTGCCCAGAATTTGGAAATGGCAGATAATCCTCACCCACATATGTGCCTCTTTGTTTAAGTGAGCATATAAGAATGTCAGGTGAAGGCCACTATCTTTGTGATGAGTTCATCTAGCTGTAGACCTATTTCTACAAAAAAAGTGTCTGATGTCTATGTATGGTAGAGTAATGTTCAACTACTTCAGAGAGACTACATTTGCCTCAGGGATGCTAAGAATTCCATTTACAAAATAGGATGAGAAAGTTAAGATCTATCCATGGATTTTCACTTTATAATTAGGATCCCTGGTGTCCCAATTATCATAAAACTCCTAGATTAGGTTCAAGTTGCACTTTGTGGGATGCTCGAATAGGAAATTCATATGCAGCTGCCCCAGTCTTCTTACCATACTAGGGAACTCCCTCAGAAAAATCACCTGGTTGATGAACTCTTTAGAGGTGTACTTGTTCTCATTGTGCTTAGCATACTATTTCTTGCCAGCTTTTTTGACCCATCTAGTTCTATATCTCCGTGACAGACCATGGGGGACTGCCAAATCTCTTGGCACCCAACCAGTCTTCCTGTTTCTTTTCTTTGAGGGCTCAGATGGCCCAACAATATCTTTTTCTATTTGTTGGAGATGGTCCATAACACTTGTCATTGAGAACAATGCAACAAATAAGTTAGACAAGGCATCCCTTTTATCCTGCAAACACAAAGCGTGGAAGGGTTTTGAAGCCGCCCCATAGCTAGTTGCTAGCATAGGTGCATAGATGTATGAATTAGGGTACTTACACTTTCTTTGTTGAACATTATAGTCTCTCTTTCACAACACCTAAACAACTACAATAAATCACTTTGATGTTTCTCTACTTAGACTTCAAGCACATATTAACTTTGTTTCCACAGAATTCAACACCACAACAATACCAAATCATTTTCCTTAATACAACTCATATCATCCTTGTAAGTTCTATTCAAAAATAATTTCCACCCTTATTATTTGAGTTCCATTGTGAGACTATGTACAAAGGATATTTTTGTGAAAACTTCAAGTTAAATGACATCATGTAGACCACAAACATACTTTGACTACGTGTTTGCATCACTTCTCCTAAGGAATAGCATCAAGTACTACAACATTACCCAAAAACAATTGTCAAACAACTAATGTGACATTACATTGCCATACACAAGAATTTGTCAAGAATACATGGTCATGTCATTCTACACTTACACTTTTACAAACAAGTCACAAGGAGGCATGTCACCAGATACTTAAAATATAATCCAGGTTTTAACTCATAACTCATGTCAGTAGTAGGTATCCCACATAATCACCACATGATCACTACACCTATTTTTCAGTTAAAACAAGTGAAATGGAAGTCACTCCAATATCATAACTCAGTGTACACACACATAAGAAAAATTAAATTTTAAAATCCAAAGGATAATTCACCAAAGTGTAGTTGTGTGTGCATGTATAAATCAGTGCCTAAGATTGAATAATGTGGAATGACTCTTAGCATACATTTTCACACATTGTAGAGTTTAATCTTGCCCCCCCACTTTATTGCACTCAACAACTTATACAAACCATCATCAGTCTTTAAGTATTTATCCAATTTAAGCATGATAATAATGCCACTACTTCACTCAAATAAAGAAAAGGTATAACGTATAGCAACTTGAGCACTTACCCGAGTTATAATGGAGGAGATAAAAAAAGTGATCTTTTTTGTGCGTGACACACTTTATGAGTTATTCCAAATGGGGAAGGTGACTCGTTAAGTTGAGAGAATTATAAGATAATTTGGGGATTTAGGGGTTTAAGAATGGGTAATTTTGGGTTTAAAAGGAATTTCGAGTTAAAACCCACTGTTTTAATGAACCTACTCAAAAATAGACTGCCTCCACGACATGAAGCTTGCTCTCCGCGATAAGCTCTGCGACGTGGGGCTGTCGTGGAGGCTCACCGGAATATGACCTCCACTTATTTCCCTTTAGCACGACATGGAGGTTTCTCTCTGTGATAAGCTCCACATTGCGGGGCTATCACGGAGGCTCACTGGAATGTGCACTTGGGGGAGTTTTACCCCTTTTTTTCTTGCCTTTCTTTTTTCATCAACTTAGTCCACCTTTTACATACCTGATAGCCTTCCAAAACACAAAATTTACTCACTTATTATTCTTCCCCATTCCATGAAGTTGCTCATCCCTTCGCTCTCAATAAAAACAATAAAAATATTATAAGAAAAAGTGGGTTGCCTCCTACCCAACGCCTTAGTTTTGGTCGGGGATTGACACAACTTTTTGTATTTTGATTTATTTTTTCTCTCTTTCTTCTTTATTTCAAATAGTAAGGAATTAACTAATATATTACATTACATTCATGGGTTGCCTCCTATGCAGCACCTTATTTAATGTCATGGCATGACCCAACTCAACTTTATTCATCTTCGAAAGTGATGGATGTCTTGTTCCTGTCCACATAATCTGCCCAATAATGCTTGATTCTCTGACCATTTACGAAGAACGTAGAACTTTTTTACTCATGCAAAAGTTCAATATCCTCGTGAGGAGTCATTTTCAAAACCTCGAATGGTCTAGACCACTTGGACCATAACTTTCTTGGAAACGACTTCAACCTTGAATTGAACAACAACACTTGCTTCCCAGGCTCAAAGACTCGAGTCATAATTTACTTATCATGCCATCTTTTGGTATTTTCTTTATACAATTTTCCATTCTCATAGGTATGTAAGTGAAACTCATCGAGTTCACTCAATTGTAACAATCTTTTCTCTCCTGACAACTTCAGATTAAGATTCAATTTCTTTACTGCCCAATAAACCTAATGCTCAAGCTCTGCGGTCAAGTGACACACTTTCCCATATACCAAATAATTAGGAGAGGTCCCAATGAGAAATTTGTAGGCTGTCCTATACGCCCATAGTGCATTATCTAACTTAACCAACCAATCCTTATGCTGACCATTAACAGTCTTCTGCAGAATCTGTTTGATCTCTCTGTTACATACTTCTACTTGACCAATTTTTTTTGGATAATAAGAAGTGTCTACCTTGTGTCTGACTCCATACCTTTCCAACAAGTTCTTAAAGAAATGATTCACAAAATGTGTTTCTCCATGACTAATGATTGCTCTTGGTGTGCCAAAACAAGAAAATATATTTATCTTCACAAATTTCATCACCACCCTAGCATCATTAGTAGGGAGTGCTACAACCTCTTCTTATTTGGACACATAATATATAGCTACTAGAATATATAGATTACCATTTGATGGTGTAAACGGGTCCATGAAATCAATCCCTAACACATCAAAAACCTCAGCTTCAAGGATATTATTTAGGGGCATTTCATAGAGCCACAAAATAGTGCCCATTCTTAGCATTGATCATATTTTCTGACATAACTATAACATCTATGAATAGTGTAGGGCAAAAGAAACTAGATTGTAACACTTTTTTTGTTGTCCTTTCACCTCTATGATGACCTCCATAAGGTGATGAATGACAACTTTCCAGCACCTACTTAGATTTAACTTCTGAAATACATCTTCTTACAATTATATCAATACCTTGTTTTAAGAGATGAGACTCATCCCACATGTATGAATAGGAATCACAAAACAACTTCTTTTTTTACTGACTTATGGAATATGGAGGATAAATACCAATTACTAGCAAATTTACTATATCAACATACCAAGGAACCTCTTCTACATCCAGTGTCATCAACTACTCAATGCACCATATCTCATCAACAACATGAGCATGACTCTCAAGTCTCGATAAATAGTCAGCCACTTGATTTTCATCTTTCTTTTTATCACAAACCTCCAAATCAAATTCTTGGAGTAGAAGAATCCACCTAATCAGTCTTGGCTTCACATTTTTCTTGTTGAAAAAATATCATATGTCAGCATGAGAAGTATGAACAATCACTTTCGTGCCTACCAAGTATGCTCTAAGCTTATCAAATGCATAAACAAGTGCCAACATCTCTTTCTTCATGACTATATAATTAACCTGGGCTACATATAGGGTTTTACTTACATAGTAGATAGATTGGAATACCTTATCTTTGCGCTTACCTAATATAACACCCTAGGAATTTGACTCTTATAAATTTTCTTGGTTTGTGACTTGGTATGACTAAAGGGTACCAATTGTACCCTTGAATATGAGTTAGGGTCTATCTTGAGGGTTCACTTATACCCTAGGCAGTATGGTTGGCTTGGCTACTGCCTAAGATATGACTCACTAGGTTACAAATCATATAAGAGCATATGAGTGATGTAAGGCAAGTCGTATGATTTATGATTGTCTTGGTCTTATGGAATCTACCTATGGTATGGTTGGTCGGTACGATTGGGTGTGTCACTCATACCATTAGGTATGATTAGGGAGGTGTGATTCATGTAGAAAATAGTAGGTAGGGTCTTGGCATGGTCTTGGGTATGAGTTAGGGTAACACTCGTACCCTAGGATACGGATGGTATAGGTGAGTCGTACCCCTGGACGTGGCTTATTTTTAATTTCAAGTCAAGGATAGTTTGTATATTTACTACTTCAATTCCTTCATTTCCTCATGATATATAACCCCTGGTAGCCTTATATAATATTTTTTAGAGGATTAAAACCCTCCAAATACTCTCTCAAACTTACTCTTGAATATTTGAGGCTGGGGTTTCCTCATGTGTTCTTTAAAGGGATTAAAGGTTGAGATTTCTTTCGTGAACCTTCTTGTATATGGCATGTACTCCGTCCCTCATTGTAACTTCCAACTAAAGGCATATGTATTGTGTTTTTAAATATTGATTTATGGATCAATAATGGTGGTTTTCAAAATATATGTTGAGGGTCTTGATGCATATGGTTTTGTATTGGTTTACATCATGTTTGTACATGTTTTTGGTAATGGTTTGCTTATATGGTTGTTGTTTGGTTATGATTTAACAAATTGGTCTTGAGTAACCCTAATTATGGTGATTTAGTATAGGTTTTGGGTCTTCATAATTGTATGCCCTCAACATGTCTGATAAAATGCCTCAAAGAATATTTTTACTCTATTGTTGAACTTTCATTAGAACTCTTATATGGTTTGGTTTGGTATTGGAAATGTAAATAGTTTTGGATGGTTTTGTATGGTTTAAATATTTTAAATTATATAAATGCTTTAAATATTTGGCAAGGTCTAAAATGGTTTACAATGGTTTAAAGGGGTAAAGGGTTTGGTGGTTATGGTTGGTCTATTTTGAAAACCTTGTGGGATACATGAAAATCCCCCAAGTGAATACATTAATTGAATTGGTTTGAATAATTGGTTATGGATAAATGGTTATGCTTGTGGGGTACATCGAATCCCCAAAATGGTTTAATATGGTAAATGAAAAGGCACTTGAAAGTTCCCTTACACCTATATATGGTTGGCTATGGACAGTACTTGTAAGGTCGGTATGACGATACCACCACTAAATGGCCTTGGTTAATAAATGGTTAATGGATTGATTGGTTGCTTGGTAATGGTTTTAATTGGGCAATAATGGTGGGATGTGTGGCAAGGCCATGAAAGGTGAAGGTCCCGAAGGGATCAAAATTGGAAACATATATTTGCCGATGTGAGGTTTTCCTTGGTGACCATGTGCATGATGTCACCCTATATTTTTGTGGATGTACTACTCATCCCAGGTTTTCTTCCCTGGTCATGTGGCTATATGCATTGTGGTCTTTTCAATCCGGAAAGATAAACCCATATAGCCCGCGGGTGTTTTAGGATGATAAAGCTACAAAACCCAGGTAAAAGTTTTAAATCCATACTAAACCTGGTCCCCTTTCCCAACATGGTTATATATATATGTATGGTTGTGTGCATATGTATGGTTTTACTTGTCTTTGTAAATGACATTATTTTATCCTTTTCGTGAGTACATGCTAGTGTTAACCCACTAACCTATCTTCGAGCGGCTGAATACCTATTCTATGTAGGGACCAACCATTCTAGTTCTCCTTCTTAGTGATCGGATTCAAGCATAGTCAATGTTTGATTAAAGTAGTGAGCTTTCATAGTTTGGAAGGCATCTATTTCATGTCATGGGTTACTTTACATATTTCTTATCTTTCATAAACTTTGGTTTTGGCTGTTGTTGGGTGCATGTCCTGACTCGGTACTCTTTGGTTTTATCTAGAGGCTTTGTATGGACAACGTGTACATGGGTATGGTTTGGATGGTTTATGTTATATATATACATACGTTAGATTATTATAATTGGTTATTAGTTTTCGTATTGGTTTGGTTGGTTATTGGATGGTTGGACTTGATTGGGTTAGTCTCAGTTATAGACTTGTCCCATAGTCACCACATGGTTGGATACTCTATCTGGTTATATATTTGGACTTCATCCTACTTGAGATGTGCATTTGGTGGTTGGGTTGGGTAACGGGGGAAATTCTCGATCCTGGTTAGACTTGTGATTTCCCATTATGACATGACCCTCGTTTGGGTTATATCAAGTTGGTATCAAAGCTTTAGGTTTTGTCATGGGGTGTCTACAAATCCATGTCGAGTAGAGTATTACTTATGGGTGTGTCATGCCCCACACTTATAATCAGGAGGCTACAAGGTATCTAGGATTGTTCCACTTTCTTGGTTGTTCTACTTTCGGGCTATGGAGTCTAAGGTCTTGAACTCTACTCTAATTCTTCCTTGGTTCACCCTTCGGATCAGGTCTTCTCAATGATCTAAAGTTCATGGAAACTTACCTGTCCCACTCAAAAATAATATGGATGGATTTAGTCTAACTCATGGGGCATAGACCCGATCAGGGGTCGCAATTTTTGATTTTCCCAGCGGATCCTAATCCTTATCATACCATTTTATTTATAAATTTTATGGTTGGTTGCACCGTGGTTATTGTAAGGAAGAAGGGAATTAGTATTTTGGTTGTGGTTAGTTGGGTCTTATGTGATGGGGATGCCCCACAAGGGTTGCCGCTTGGGCAAATAGAGTATTGGCTACTACCTATGGCTTCGGTAGTGTATGTGATCATTTTAATGTTCTTACTATTCCTTGAGAGTCTGAGGCATCTTTTGATGCTGGCACTGGTATGTTAAGAACTCCTTTCTTTGTGGTGTGTATGGTTTACTTTGTTCGGGATCCTCTATCTTTTTTGGCCCCATTTATGGTTGTGTATTTTGGATGTGGTCCCAAGGTTATTTTAGAATCTTTTCTTCTTCCATTTCTACCTCGGCGGATGACTCTTCGATTGCCAATAGAGTCTATAGAGTTGTGTGGTATCTGTTGGTTGTAAAGAGGTCTTGGTGGATTTGTGTGACTCGAATATGATGTATTTTGATATCATTTGGGGGAATGGATTGGTTGCACTCATTCTATCTATCATTAGATTGTTGGATCCGTAAAAAGGTTGCCTTTAGGCCCCCTGGTAAGTCAGTTATGAAATGGGAGAATAGTTTTATTCGGGTCCTTAGTTTTTAAGAGAAATATTATATCTTGGAACTTGGAGATTGGTCTCCAAGGGGATGGCCTTATTAATCGGTCTGGGTTAAAGATCCTAACTTAGAAGTTCCTTCTTTGGTTTGGTTTTGTGGTGGATAAAATTCCTGAGGTCTTCTTAACGACCCTCATGGTGTCTTTCTAATTGAGAGGTTGGTTTGGGATTGGTCTTATTTTGGACACTTGTCCAATTTCTATTCTTTCTTTATAGGATGGTTTTGTAGGGGTTAAAAGATTAATTTAGGGATCTCTTAGATAAAGGTTCTGTTCATCTAAGTGTTTCTCCATAAGGTGTTTTGTTCTTGCATGCATCAGGGGAAAGGTTTCCCTGAGAATGGATAGGTTGTTGGTTGGTGGATAAGAATTTGGAGTGTCCTTTATATTGAAAGAACCGTACACATATATTTTATTCTACATGGGGTATTTTGATAATATTGAATGGTGGTTGGTAGATCTTAGGCTTGAACCTAGATGCTTGATCTTGGTAAAGAGAGTATGTTATGTTAGCTCGGGGATAGCAATGTGGGAGTTATGGAGGAAAACTGGTAGGTTGGATGAGGATGATGATTTAAGAAATAGAATAGTGGGAGAGTTGTGCCATATAGGCTGGGATTTTAGTTTGAATAGAGGGATGGGGTATCTAGTCATTCCATATGTTAGATCATGGAGCTTGCATGTGTCTTTGTCCCTATACTTGTACTTGATTGTTGGCATGAAATTAATTATTTAATTCATAGTTTTGAAATTGGATTTTGGCACAATTGTGGTTTTTGACATGATTACTCATTTAAGTGATTTTCCATAGGTTATGATGCATTATTCGTGCTTTATTTATGTTTATTGACATTGTGGGATGCATCATAACGTTAAATGGATTTTGGGGTACTATGGATTCCCCAATTACTTGATTTTGGTTTTGAAAATTTTATACCCTCAGAATATTTGTGAAATTTCCATTGGATATAATTTTTTCATATGATTTGACTATTATTGAATCTTTGCATTGCTTAGATGGTTAAGGAAACATGGATTAGGTTTCGATTAGATTCAAATGATTTTTGAAAGGCCTTGGTGGACATGGTTTGATTTTAAATGGTTTTGATCTAAATTGGAAACCTTGGAGTCAATTTGTTCTAATGGTTTTTGCATGTCTGTGTTGGTCTCTAGGTAGCATTAGGATGGATAAGGTTTTGGGTATGGGAGAACTAAATATCTCTAGTGTACATCTTTGGTGATACCCATTAGAGTAGAGAATTGTGTTTGTTAGTGTAATGGGATAGAGGTTGGTGGTTAATCTTGAATTCTCTTTTAGTGGTGGACTTCAAGGAAAGGTCGGGTTGCATATTTTTACGATACTCTTCCATCTTAGTTGAGAGAGTACTCTACTAGTGTTGCGTGCATTCTTATAGCACTTATGCCTAAGGTTTGTGTTTGGTGTTCGCCCTGTTCCTTACATATGAGTTTTGACTTACATTACATTACTCATGGTATATGTGGTTGTGTTTCTTTCAATGTCCAGTATTAAGGATTCCTTTTTTGTATGATTGTATTAGGATGGTTCATCATTATGGTTTAGGTGGTTATTATGTAGTCTTCGTGCCTATGGTGCCGTATCTTATTTCAGAGGGGGGGAGGGGTATTTGTCTTGCCTTAGGTGGTATCGGTAATTCTTGTAATTCTATTCCTTAAATGATTTTTCTTGTGTTAGGATAGTAGCAATATTTGGGAGCATAGTGGTGTTGTGAAATGGGGAATATAGAAGTCCCTAAGTTGAGGAGAGTCTAGGGTGACTACCAGAGTTAAGGTTTTGTAAGGTAAGGTAAGGTAAGGTTGTTGTCATGGGAAATAGTTAGGAAAGGAATAGGTGGTGCCTTTGTTAAATATTAAATGGTGCTAGATCTCTGGAAGGATAGATCATACCACAGGTATATAAGTTGTAGGCTTGAATGTTGTGATTGGTAGATGTACTAATAGTTGTGCTGGGTCTTAAGAGGTTTGGAAAGGCATAGTTTAATCTAATGCTATCATGGTTTGATTATTGTATGGTTTTGGGTTCTCAATTATAGGATGGAGGTTTTGGTTATAATGGTTGGATATGGTTTGTCCATGTTGTTTACTCACAGTTCCCATATTATAATAGTGATGGAAATGGAGTAGTATTTTTGGATAGATGTAAGAAGTAGAGCCTGGTGGCCCGAGTTAACTCTGTTTTAGCTTTGGATATGCTTGTACATGGAGGTGGTGTACAGTTAGACTCAAGCTATCATAGTGATGCGTCTCGGTAAATTCCAAGTTGAATTGGACTTTCTCTCTAGCATGAGTCCATTCCTCCGATAATTTGTATGATGTATGAAGGTAAGGTGTAGATGGTCCTTGGTTGGTTGGTTCCTTTGGGTAGTATTGGTATCTCAGGTTCTTTGTTCTTTTGGGGAGGTCTAGATGAGGATCTTGGATTGGTAAGTTTTCCGGTTGCAAAAAAATAAGGTATGGCTTCGATAAAGGTTCTATGGTGGAACTAAAGGTCCGAGAAAGTCATTTAGGATGTGAAGGAGGACAGAGAGTCCAAGTATCCATGTTGGTTCTTCATTCCAGGAACTCGTGTATAGGGTAGTGTTCTTTATCACATCTTAGTTTCTAATGTGGTTAAAGGTGATGAATGGTTCCTCTTGCATCTTTGTTTTCTAACTTAGTTAGAGGTTAATATAAAGTTGTTGGGGTGTAAATTATGCTTGGGGTATGTGCTGACCTTCTCATCTTGGTTTGTGTTCTTGTCCTCTATTTCAATTGGAGGAAAGTTTGATGTGTGTTAACATGTTATCTCATGCTTGTTCTTACCCTTACATGTCATTCGAGGATGAATGATCCTAGTGGGGGAGACTATAACACCACAAAATTTTGACCCTTGTAAATTTTCCTTGGTTTAGGACTTTATGACTTGGTATGAATCTAGGGTATAGATCGTACCCTTGAATACAATTTAAAGGCTGTCTTGAGGGTTCACTCATACCCTAGAAAGTATGATTGGCTTGGATACTGCCCAAGATACGACTAACTAGGGTACGAATTGTATAGGAGCATACAGTGGTGCATGATTGTCTTGGTCTTGTAGAATCTACCCATGGTATGGTTGGTGGGTATGATTGGGTGTGTCACTCGTACCCTTAGGTATAAGTAGGGAGGTGTGAGTAGTATAGAAACTAGTAGGTATGGTCTGGTCTTGGTCTTCGGTACGAGTTGGGTTACCACTCGTACCCTAAGATACAGATGGTATAGGTGAGTCGTACCCCTGGACGTGGCTTGTTTTTAATATTAAGCCAAGTATATTCCAAACATTTCCTAATTCAAATACCTCATGTCCTCACATTAAATAACCTTTGGTGTCCTTCCAAAACACTTGTTAAAGGATTGAAATACTCCAAATACTCTCTCAAACTTACTCTTGAAGATTGGAGGCTAGGGTTTCTTCATTTATTCTTCAAAGGGCCCAAAGGTCGAGATTTGTTCCGTGAACCTTCTTGTATATGGCATGTAATCCTTCCCTCATTGTTATTTCCAACTAAAGTCATATATATTGTGTTTTTAAACATTGATTTATGGATCAATAATGATGGTTTTCGAAATAAATGTTGAGGGTCTTGATGTATATGGATTGGTATTGGTTTAAATCATATGTTTACATATTTTTGGTAATGGTTTGCCTATGTGGTTATTGGTTGGTTATGATTTAACAAATGGGTCTTGAGTAACCCTAGTTATGGTGGTTTATGCATTGGTTTTGTATCTTGGTAAAGGTATGCCCTCAACATGTTTGATAAAATGCCTCAAAGAATGTTTTTACTCTATTGTTGAACTACAATTGGAACTCTTGTATGGTTTGGATTGGTAATGGAACTATAAATGGTTTCGGATGGTTTTGCATAGTTTAAATGATATAAATGCTTTAAATGTTTGGCATGGTCTAAAACGGTTTGGAATGGTTTAAAGGGGTAAAGCTTTTGGTGGTCATGATTGGTCTATTTTGAAAACCTTGCGAGATACATAGAAATCCCCCAAGTGAATGCATAAATGGAATTAGTTAGAATAATTGGTTATGGCTAAATGGTTATGCTTATGGGGTACATGGAATCCCCCAAGTGGTTTCATATAGTAGTTGGAAGGGCACTTGAAAGCCCTCTTAAACCTATATATGGTTGGCTATGGATAGTACTTGCAAGTATGGTCGGTATGACGATACCACCACTAAATAGGCTTTGTTAATAAAAGGTAAATAGATTGATTAGTTGGTTGGTAATGGTTTTAGTTGGGAAATAATGGCGGTATGCGTAGCAAAGACGTGGAAGGTGGAGGTCCCGGGGGACAAAACTGGAAACTCATATTTGCCGATGTGAGGTTGGTCTTGATGACCGTGTGCATGATTTCACACTATATTTTGGGGGATGTACTAGTCATACCAAGTTTTCTTCCCTGGTCATGTGGCTACACGCACTGGGGCCCTTTTAATAGTGGGAGCTAAAACCATATAGCCCGTGGGTGGTTTAGGGCGGCAAAACTACACAACCCAGGTAAAATTTTTACATGCATGCTAAACCTGGTCCCTTTTCCCGGCATGGTTATATATATATGTATGGTTGTGTGAATATGAATGGTTTTACTTGGATTTGTAAATGGCATTATTTTATCCTTCTCCTAAGTAAATGCTAGTGTTCACCCACTAACCCATCCCCGAGCGGCTATATACCCACGCTATGCAGGGGCTGACCATTCTACTTATCCTACTTAGTGATCGGATTGGGGGACAATAGATGTTGGATTGAAATGGTGAGCTTCCGTAGTTTTGAAGGCATTTTGTTCATGTCATGGGTTACTTTACTTATTTCTTGTCTTTCATAGACTTTCGTTTTGGCTATGGTCGGGGGCATGTCCCGACTAGGTTCTCTTTGGTTTTTTCTAGAGGCTTTGTATGGACAACCGTGGACTTGGGTATGGTATTGATGGTTTATGTTATATATATATACATATATTGGATTATTGCAATTGGTTATTGGTTTCCACATTGGTTTGGTTGGTTATTGGGTGATTGGACTTGATTGGGTTGGTATCGGTTATAGACTTATCCCAGAGTCACCACATGGTTGGATATGCTATCTTGTTATATGTTGAGACTTTAGTTGACTCGAGGTGTGTGTTTGATGGTTGGGTTGGGTAACAGGGGAAATTTTTGGTCCTGGTTGGACTTGGGATTGCCCATTATGACATGACCCTGGTTTGGGTCATGTCACCTAATACTGCTCCAACAACCCCGTCACTTACATCACACATCAGCTCAAACGGTAATACCCAATCATAAGCAATCAGAATGGGTGCATCTGTTAATCTTCTTTTCAAATTCTCAAATGGTTTCTGGCACTCAGCCCTAAGGTTGAACTTCACCTCTTTCTCCAATAGTTTGCACATTAGACTTGCTGTCTTTGAGAAATCTTTGATAAAGCATCTATAAAACCCTACATGCTTAAGAAAGCTTCTCACACCTTTCACTGACATCGGATATGGTAGCTTTTCAATGACCTCCTTTTTAGCTCTATTTACCTCAAGTCCTCTGCTTGACACTTTATGACCAAGGATGATACCTTCCTTGACCAAAAAGTGGCACTTCCCCCAGTTTAATATGAGGTTAGTCTCTTCATAGCAAGCTAAGACTCTGTTTAATTTCTGCAAGCACACATCAAATGAATTACTAGAAATGAAAAAATCATCCAAAAATACCTCAAAATCTTCCACCATATTATAGAAGATAGCCATCATGCATCTCTGGAAAGTTGCTGGTGCGTTGTAAAGACCAAAGGGCATACGTCAAAATGCATAAGTGCCATTAGGACAAGTAAATACAGTCTTATATTGATCTTCCAGTGCTATGGTTATCTGATTGTAGCTTGAATACCCATTCAAAAAGTAGTAATATTCTTATCCCACCATCCTGTTCAACATTTGATCAATAAAAGAAATGATACAGTGATCCTTTCAAGTGGCATCATTCAACTTCCTATAATATATGTATACCCTCCACCCAGTCACTGTATGAGTTGGAATAAACTCATTATTCTCATTGGTCACAACAATCATCCCTCCTTTCTTTAGGACATAATGCATAAGACTGACCCATTTACTACTGAGATAGGATAAACATGCCAATATCAAGCCACTTATTGACTTCTTTTCTGACTACTTCTTTTATCACAGGTTTCAGTCTTCACTGGTGTTGCACACTTGATTTATATCCTTCCTCCATAAATATTTTGTCCATTTAGAAGCCAAGATTGATTATTTGAATATCCGATATTTGCCATTCGATTGTTGTTTTCCTTCTCTTTAATGCTGTGAATGCCTCTTTCACTTACACATTTGATAAACCTACAGACAAAATCAAGGGCAAAATATCATCCTCACCAAAGAAAGCATATTTCAAATGAGATGGTAGAGCCTTAAGCTCTAACTTTGGTGCTTTGTTAATAGATTCCTTGGGAGAGGGAACAATTGGTCTATTCAACGACTTAAATTCAATATTCCTAGAAATATTTCTTGCCACATCCAAAAACTGTACCATTTCAACTGCTTTAAAATCACCAAAAATATCATATCCCATCAAGCTCGCTCAAATGGGTTATTGGACAATAAGAGGTGGAGCTAAGAATCAAGGTCCATGATCATAATAGCAGAAAATTCTTCATATATTGCGGGAAAATTCATTTCTTTATGTACATGGAACACCTCAACCTTGTCATGAGCTCTCATAGTCATCTGTCCTGCAGCACATCAATCAGTGAATGCCAGTTGCTAAAAAGGGACATCCCAAAATAAATGGGACTTCAGGATCAACATCAAAATCAAGAATAATGATGTCTGCAGGGAAGATAAAAGTACCCCACTTCCATCAATATATCTTTAATGATTCCATCAGGACTAACAAACGACCAGTCAGCCAACTGCAAAATGACTGTGATGGGTCTTGGGCTGCCTAGCCCCATCTTTTTGAATAAGAATGTGGGCATGAGATTTTTACTCTCCACAAGATCACAAAAACCCCGAGCACTGATAGATTGCCCCATTGTGATCTGCAGAGTAAAACTTTCTGTATCTTTCAGCTTTATGGGCAACCTGGTCTAAATCCTGGATGTGCACTCCTTAGTAAGTGCCACAATAGCATATCTAGTCAGGCGGTTCTTGTTGTCCACAATATCTTTTATGTACTTATCATACTTCAGAACACTCTGCAAAACATATACAAGAAGCAAGTTAATATTTACCTATTTCAACATATCAATAAACTTTTTGTAACAAGCCTTCTCTTGGTGTTTCCAAAGCTTTTATGGGAAAGGTGAAGGTGGCATCATATTTTTTGCCTTGGTTCCTTTGCTTTCAACTTTGAATTTTATAGCTTTTTCTTTGTCCCTTGCCGTTTCACCATCAGTAGCCTTGTGATTCACCTTCTTAGATCCTACTTCGAGTAGTGACTGCATTCACCTGTTTTGGATTTGGCTCAGTAACACTAGGTAGACCTCTTTGAGACCTAGAATTCTATGCTCCTGCAATCTGACCTATTTGAACCTCCAAGTTCTTTGTAAATATCTGGTGATTCTTAATATCTTCTTCCAACTGTGCTTGAGTAGCCATAATCTGCTTCAGCATCTTTTCAATATTTCTTGTTTGAGCTGTGGTTTGATTCCCTGAAGCATGCTACTGCTAATTCTTACCTACTGTCCTACAATATTGTTTTCATCATGAGCCTAATTTCTATCCCATGAAAAATTGAGATGATTTTGCCAGTTGGGGTTTTAAGTGTTACAAAGTTCTGTTGTCCTTACTGATTAGCATTTCCCACATAGTTAACAGACTCTGAATTTGCTGCACAAGCATAAGTTGTATGCTCGCTATTCCATAAACCTCGCACCAGGTTTGAGCTTGATAAACTATATTTGCTGTTGCTGGTGTGGATTGTGTGTATCCAAATTCATATTGCTGAACTGTGTGGTTAGATGATTCTATAGTGAAGGAATCTGGGCTGATATATGCTATATGCGTGAACTGATCAACCTCTAATACCCCTGCAACCTTCTTTAGAGTACTTCATGTGTTAGCATGCCACTTAAGATTCCCCTGTGAAATTTAATTTAGTAGTGAGTATAATTCATTATATGTCTTCTCAAGATCTTGCCCACCTGTTGCTGAATCCAGGGGAATCTCGGTGTTTATCTCAAGACCCTAAATGAAACTGTGTACCAACACATCATTAGTCTGATGATGATGAGGGCAATTCCTGAGCTGCCTTGAATCTTTCCCAAGCTTGGTAAAGATTCTCTCCATCTTTTTTCTTGAAACTTAGAATTTCACTTCTTAAATATGTTGTCTTCCCATATGGAAAGAGTTGAATAAAGAATTTCCAAGCCAGATCATCCTAGGAAGTGATGGAGTTTGGTGGTTCAGATTGCAACCACCTCTTTACTTCCCCAGCAGAGAAAAAGGAAAGAGATTCAATCTGACATAATCAATAGATAACCCACCAGGAATATAGGTATCACTGATCTTATGATAGTTCTGTATGTGCTGCTGTGGGTTCTCATGAGATAAACTAGTGAACTTCCCACTCGCGTACAAGAGTTACACCATATTCTGCTTCAATTCAAACCGACCACCCACATCTGGCTTGCAGATGCTATTAGCAGCATTGTTTGTAAGTGGGATTTCCACTTCAAGAACGGGTCTAACTTCTGCTCTAACAGGTACAGGTGGAGACACCGAAGCTAGATCTATAAGAGCTAGAGCAAGGAGAGCATCGGGGTTAGGATTCCTCTGATCTTCCATTTGAATTTGTTTAATTGGATAGTGAAGTACTGCTGCTCTTCACCTTTGATGGAATATCTATTCAGGTTTTGAATAAGGCTCAACAAATTCTTTCGCTCTTTCTAGTCTGATACTTTGCTTTTCCTGCAAAAGTCACCCACTAAGATCAAGTAGTTAACACTTAAATTTATTATCAAAAGTCAAAAATTTAGAAAATTACTAATTATTTGAGTCTCTGATAGCGACGCCAAAAAATTGTTGTGGTCTATCGCACAACAAGTGTACATAATCATACAAGTAGTATAGTGACTCAAAGAATCGGATATAATTCCCACGAGGACTAGTTGATTTGTAATTTTCTTAATTTTAGTTTCGACAATAATGTATTCAAGTGTTTCAGAGTATCCAAATAGGATAAAAAATTTAATGAATAATTTAACGATTAAACGAATAGTAAAGTCTAATAATCGCAATGTAAGCTAGGTTGTAAACAATATGAGGGAGAATTCCAGGGTTGAGGCACTCTTATCAATCCTATAAATCTCTATACTTATCGTGGTCATGTTGATTATCGGGTTATTGATTCACAGTGTTTAGATTACAATCAGGGTCTTTCGAGCGTCTAATATTCTACCTAGAAGGACATTGCAAATACATCATTGAGCGGGGATTCAATAATCTAATTAGATTCTTTAAGTTATCTTCCCGTGATTAAACCAAACAAGGCTTCTAGGTATATCACTATCCTAGCGGCTACTTCATATTCTTTGTTCTGTAGAAGAATATGAACTTGCTCCTAAAACTCTTCGATTTATCCCTATGATTCTCTTTTCGGGTTCACTAAGGAATTTTAGATGTATTCTAATGGTTACCAATCATTAAAATAGTAGAAACAAGACAATAAGAATAACCCATATGATAAATCAACGTTAACCACTCTAAGAATATCAAAATATAATCATGTTCTCGGCCTCAATCCCAGAACAAGGGTGTTTAGCCACTCATGTTCATAATCAACATCAAGAAAATATAATCAATCATACCAAAATTAATATTGAAGGATAAAATTTCAAAGAACCCTAAGAGAAGTCTCGTATGTTTTTGCCTTTGCTGTACGTATGCCAAGATGTTCCAAAATTGTGTTTATGTGTTCCTTTTATAGTGGGACATATTTTCATGAAATTTTCTCTTCTCCGTGATACAAAGGTAATTGTGAACACTAGGGTCCACGACGTGGGGCTATCGCGGACCCTTACTGGGTTTTGACTTGCTGAAATAATCACACTCCGCGTTGTAGATGATATAATGGAGATTAGGATCACAGACCCTCACTAGAATTAGTCATTTGATGCTTATTCGCCACCACTTCATTCCATGCTTTCCGAGTCTTTTCTAGTGTCTTCATGTTCAGCATGTCACTCCAAATGCTTCCATAGTCCAAAATCTCCTTATTGTTGTGTAAAAGCATGTCCAATTGGACCAAAATCAAGCCCTGCAATACTAATCATGTCCATTAACTCAAGAATTCATTCTTAGCTCATACACAATACAATTAACACATTTTAGCTCATAGAACAAGTATAAATATGGGTAAATATTGGCACTTGGAAGTATAAATACATCCAAGATCAATAGTTATCAGTCATTTTTATTTTGGGACAATGAAAAGTACTAATTTAAAATCCTAGAATCTTTCATAAGCAACATTACCTAAATCAGCCAAGAGTAGAAGCTCCATTTTCGTGATTTCATTTCCCAATCTAGCAAATCTTCTTCATGTCTGTGACCTTCATTCTCCAGGAAATCCTTATATGACAGTTCTCGATCATATGAACATTGAAAAAGGTATAAAAGAGTATACAACACCTGCATCATATACCTGTATTTAGATTAAATGACAAGTGCAACTTTAGAAACTAACCCAGAACTAAGAAACAGTGAGATATCTCTCTATCTATGTGTATTTATTCCATCTATAAATATAGAGGAACTCTTTATAAATATAGATGTTACTATGTAATGGTAGGATCGACTAACCATAGGCAATATCAGCTACATAAGATTTCTATTGGATCAAATCTTTCACTAAGATTCTCAATAAAATCATATTCAATAAAACCACTTGTTATACTTCCTTTTGCAGCCCAATTTCTTATTCCTTAATTGATGAAGAAAAAATCACTAGTCACTTGAAAGAATATTTCAAAAGAAGAAAACACGTTATAACTTATAACTTGTGAATACCGAATACATATTTTTTTGATTTAATTTGGACTTTTATTAATAACCAACAAAATTGTGCATTGACATTAAGTGGACCAACCGACTTTTATTTAAAAATGCCGAGAATGGACCAACCCATTCTAAAATATTTCTGGACCACCCCCATCTATTCTTATATATAAAATAATGTAAGGGTTTCCTAAACCTATCTTCCATCTTCACCACATCTAATTCTCCTATTCCAACTGAGAAATATTGTCTTTTATTATGTGAAACTTAGAGTTCTTCATGTTTTTGATGTGGGTTATCAATCAAATACCATAAAGTGCAGCTGGTTATGTGTTTATCATCTCTTTAAAGTTGGTGACTCCTCATTTTTGTGTTATCCGCTTACTCTTCTTCTCCATTAATGCTTTGTTTTGTTGTTTCCAGATGTGTTCTATGGTGGATGGGATGAAGCTCCTCTTTTTGTGCTCTGTTGAAGGAATCGGGTCCCTGGATGCTATATCAGATCTGTGTAAGCACTATCTTTTTGTCTTCCTCAAACATTTTATTTCCCCTACTTCCTTACTCTATTTACAATGATCTTTCTTGTAGTTGCTGATGGGATGGAGATAATGGGATGCTCATACACACATGCAAGTAGACTGATGTAGTCTATCGAGGTGTTTCAAAAGCCAACATCTCCCCTGACCTTCCCCTTTTGCCAAGAGTCCTTTTTGAAGGTTGCCATAGATTAGGCTAGGAAACTTATTGTTTGTTAGTTTTCTCCCTGTAAATATGTGGTTGTGAGCTTCTGAACACTGTAGCCTACTCATCCAGATTACTCTCGTGGTGCTCTTATCCTTATGTAAGGATATTGTAATTTGTCACTGTTCAATATTTTTCTGCCTTTTACCTCTAATTACTGAAAACATGTGATTGCAAACTTTCCTTAATCTATTGCTAAATTAGTTAGATAATCTGCCAACTAATTACCTTCTCTCATAATAAGTTGATATTGTACTTTCTTACTCTGTATTAATTTCCATATTTTCTCCCCATCATCTATTATATTCTAAGGACACTTCTATTACCTGATTAATACTTTCTGCATCAGTAATGAATCAGTTTGAATGCTTAGTTTTCCTGTATGTGTTTCTTCTGCATGAGTAACCACTTGTAGAATAGCCTTATCTTCTTCTTCAACATTAGAGGTATCATCTATTTTATCTCTTTCTACATAAATTAGATCTCCATTCTCATCCTTTACGCAAAAGGAATAAGAGTTGACCCTTGGGTTGCCTCTGGATGCCCCATCAGTATTATATATCACCCAACCAGCCTCAGGAAACTTCCATAAAACTTTAGTAATCTTCATTTTAGGCTTCCTTCATTTTAGCTCCTTAAGTATCTCTGACCAGCTACTGGGAAATGCTTGTCTTTGGTTTCTTACTTTAAGTAAAAGACCCATATTTCTAGTAACATTAAATATTACCTTATGACCAAACATGTTTTTTTACCTTATGCTTTAAGTTGTTCTTTCTCTTCCACAATTCCTCTGTAATCATGCTTGGAAGTGACTTATGATAAGTCTTGAGCCTCTCTTTGACTTCCTTATTCCACCAGCTAAGAATAGTTTCCCTGAAAGACAATCCTTGAATTAGAATACCTGTACAAGAAGCAAAGTAGGACCAAGTCCTGTTAGCTAAAGGTGATCTGAGAAGAACATGAGAAATAGTTTCTTGATCAGGATACATGCAACACCAATATTTAGTTAGTCCTTCAACTCCCCATTTTCTCATAAAAGAACCGACTGGCACCTTTCCTCCTCATATTCTCCACATTAGGAATTCTAGTTTGAATGGTAATCCTTTTACCCATATAGATTTATAAATGGAATTTCTTTCTTACTGCTGCCTAATGTACTCCCATGCTAATTTCACTGTAAATTTGCCAGTGATTTCCAACCTACAAATAGGGACATCTCTTTATCCTTCAATAATTCTAGGCCTCAGTATAGCTAAAATATGATTAACAACTTCCAATGGCAATATCTGCAATAGTACTTGCTCCTTCCATTGACTTCCAGTAATTAGATCCTTGACCTTCTATAAGCCTTTTTCACCATTCTGTGTTTGCAACATGTTATCAAGTCTTCAATATCTATCCAATTATCAAACCATATATTAGAGTTACCCCCTTTGATTCTCCATAAAATTTGGTGATCCACTAGATCTTTGGTTTGCAACATTTTCTTCCAAACTTGAGACCCAACACCAACCTTCCAGAAAATTTCATTGGGGTGTTATTTCCTATAGTATTTCTTATGCATGAACCTACTCCATATAGGGTCCTTAGTTCTAAAATTCCACCACAATTTTCAAAACAAATCCATAGAAACGTCTTGTAACCTACTGAACCCTAATCCTCCTTCTTCTGGATAACATAAAGAACTCCACCTATCCCAATGTCTACTCCCCCCCTTAATATGGCTACTCCAAAAGAACTGAGCAAACATTCTCTAAATAGATGTGTAGACATTAGTAGGACGGTTCATAATTGAAAGGCAATGAATAGGGATACTTTGAAGTACACTCTTAATGAGAACAACTCTACTACCATAAGACATTAATTTTCCTTTCCATCCTTGTAGTTTACTACTAATCTTGTGCATAATAGGCTGATAGAAGTCATTCTTCTACCTTATGTGAAAAACAGGACACCCTAGATAAGTAAATAGAAACTCTCTTCTATTTATGCCTGTAGCTACTTCTTTCATTATCACACTCCTTTGAGACATACCTTTGTGCATATAAATTGCACTTTTCTCTTTATTAATCTTCTGACTAGATACTTTTTCATACTTATCCAGAGTTTCTGCTACCCTCTTCAGAGTAGTCAGATCAGCATTGCAAGGGATGATTATATCATCAAAAAAAGCAAAATGATTCACTCTTGGACTTCCTATTTGCATTCCAAAAGGTTTAAACTAAGCATCAACAATTTAAGAGCTCTGGATACTGCCTCAGTTTCTAGTATAAAAAGTGTAGGTGATAAGGGATCACCTTGATTTAATCCACTTATTGACCTGAAAAATCTCTTAGGCTGCCCATTCAAAAGTGTAGATTACCAATTTTTACCCACCAGTCTATACACCATATCAATTAACACTTCACTAAAGCCCACTTTCCTTAAAACTTTAGTGAGAAACAACTATTCCACTCTGTCATAAGCTTTCATCATGTCCAGCTTAATAACCATTTTAAAATTTTTTCGTCTTTTTTTAATGTCAGTTATGATCTCCCGTACCACCAGTATATTCTATGGAATGCTTCTTCCTTGAACAAAACCTGATTGTTCTTCAGAAATAACAGCAGGTAACACCTTAATTCTTTCATGAAGAATTTTGGAAAAAAACTTTGTTCATAAAATTGCTCGATGAAATTGGCCTTAAATCAGAGAAGGTATTAATAACTAACTTTTTAGGAAGAAGGACCAAATTTTTATGAGTTACAAATTTTGGCAATTCATACCCACAAAAGAAAGCAACCACCATTTTATGCACATCATCTTTAATTATTTCCCAAGCATCCTAAAAGAATGGTCTAGTCATGCCAGCTGGACCTACTATACTTCTTTTATTCAGTCCCTATACTACTTTTTTCATCTTCTGCATTTCAAGAAATTTATCAATCTCTGCATTCTTCCTTTTATTTAAAATAGTGGGAAGTTTCTCCAATATTTCAAAGTCATTATTATATTCTTTTTTGGCAAACTACTTCTGAAAGAATTGTGTAGCTGCTTCTGCAATATGATCAGGATCTTTCACCCACTCTCTATCATCATTCTGTATTCTATTCAACCTGAGTCTATTTTTTCTACCTTCTACAACTGTGTAAAAAAATTTGGTATTTCTTTCAGCATCCTTAAACCACTCTAACCTAGCTTTCTATCTCTAGAATTCCTCTTCCTGGCAAGTTGTAAGTTGAGGCCTGCCTGTTTTTTGAATAATAACTCTCTATTTGCACCTGATGGATTGTCCTCAAATTGCTTCTCCCTAACTTTAATAACTTCTTCCAGATTAGCAGTCTCTTAGAAGATGTTCCCAAAGAACTCTTTGCTTTATTTAGTTAAAGAAACCTTTACCCTTTTCATCTTATGGTGAAACAAAATGAATGGATTGCCCATGACATCAGAATGCTATTTATCTTGTATAACCTTCAAACAAGATTCCTTTTTTAGCCACATATTTAAAAACCTGAAAGGTTTGGTAATGTTCTTATTTAATGTACTGAAGATGATTTTTAATAGAGTGTGGTCAAAACCAGTCCTAGATAAATGTTTAACTTCCAGTACTGGAAATACATCATAAAATTTCTCATTAATCAACACTCTATCCAGTAGTTTAAAAATACATTCCTCATCTATTCTTCCATTCCACCACGTATATTTGCTCCCCTTAGATCCTAGATCTTCTATATTACACATATTTATACAGTTCTTGAAATCTTTATTTCTACTACTGTTACTGGTAGACCCCTCAACTTTTTTTCCTGGTTAGTTATGACATTGAAATCCCCACCTATCAAACATGGTTCTTGAATTTGTTGAGACAATTCTTCAAGTGATTCCCATAATATTAATCTCCCCCCTGAGTACATTTGGCATAAATTAGAAATACCATTACTGTCACCCCTGCTTTGTGATTCTCCAACTTCATTATGATCTGCTGTTCTTCATCTCTTATGACTGTACACCTAATATTAGACTCCATGAATGCCCAAATCATGCCAAAAGTATTAGTTATTGTTAGCTGCATTCCTAGCCTTCTTCTATACTCTTCAATATCTTTACTATCATGGAAAGGTTCTATCATCCCAATAAAAGCAAACTGAGATCTTTTATGCAATGTGATCAGTCTAGTAAATGCCTTCTGTGTATTGACTGATCTAATGTTCCATATGAGCGCATTTATTTTATCTTATTTTTTTTCCAGTAAACTCCTTATCTGCATTGAACTTGCTTTAGCATCTTTTTGTTTCTTCCTCTGAATACCTTGTTTTGTGTTTAACATATCTATCTGTTTAGGAGATATTGTCCCTTCAATCCTCACTCTTTCAATCATATCCTCCAGATCATCTTCATCCAACACTGCATTATCTTTGTTGCTGTATGCTAGCTATTTTTCAACCTGAATTGCTAATGGCATTAAGTCTTCTATTACTTCCATTTCAACTTTGTCTCCCTCTGATTTCAATATGGCTAATTGCATATTCTCGGTACCCTCACCTTCTGAGTTTTGTTGATTAGTATTTGCGTGGATGCCCTCCACCTCCTTTTTTATATCAGCCTTCTGTTTATTCTCTTCCTCTCCATTAATCTCCTTTGTCTTGTCTTTCTCTGTATTGCTAAAACTATTAGTAACCCAATCCTTTGTACTCTCTTTATTTACTTGTTACTTTTCCCTTGTATCACTTTGTTCAGCATTGTTGTTATCTACTTCTGTCTGTTCTTCTGCTAGAACATCAAATATATTAGATATTGTCATCAGTGTTGCATCTTCCTTTTTTATTTCACCTAGTATGTGACCAAACTTATCCTTCCTATATTATTCTACCGTGTAAGCCACTGCTGTTTATTCATCCTTCTATTTCTCTGATTATTATACTCATTTGCTACATCATTAGCTTTGCTTGTTTTATTCTGAACTATAGGTTCCTCTTGCTTTTCCTTTTCTTTCTTCTCCATCAACTGAGGATGCACATTCCAACATGCGTTTTCATCATGCCCTTGTAGACAACATTCTTTACAATACTTAGGCTTATAATCATATTGAATATGTATCCATTTGAATTTAGTTTCTCCTGTAACATCATTTTCTTCATTAATTGTCACCCTATTTGATAGATTTGCCACCAGATCAACTCCCACCTTTACCCTTGCGTAGCTTGGCCTGGTTTGGTCATTAGTAGCCCTTTCCACAGTTAAAGGCTTTCCTACTACAGAAGCTATTGAAAAAATAGCTTCATTCACAAAAAGATTTAGTGGTAAATCCAGCATTGAGATCCATGCAACACCTATTGTTGTTTCTACATCTGGCTCAAACCACGGATCCCACTTTAGGGTTATTATCTGCCAGAGCATGTCTTTGGCTTTGATATAGTACGCAGCTGTATATAGTAGATTGACATAATCTTCTAGAATATTCAACCTGATAAGAATATGTCGTGCATCCAATAAACCTATATTGCTATCCCTTTTGATTCCACATTGTAATGGAATTTATTTTCGTAGCTCTATTATGTCAGGCTTTCCATAAGAAAATTTACCAACAATAGCGTATTGTAAGTTCTCTTGTACAATCAGATCTCTTACATAATGCGAAGATGACCTACATGATCCTCCTTAATCTTAGAGAAAACTAAGACGTCATCAATTAACATAATCGCAAAAGAATCCAAATATGTCTTAAAGATAACATTTATCAAGCTCATAAAGGCTGTTGGTGAATTGGACAACCTCAAAGGACATCACTACAAACTAGTAATGGATATACTGGGTTCTAAATATTGTTTTTAGTATATCTTCTGGCCTAATTTTTAGTTAATGATAACCTAACAACAAGTCAACTTTGGAAAATACCACCATGCTCTATATCTGGTCAAACAAATCATTTATGCAAGGCAAAAGATATTTATTTTTGATGGTAACCTTATTCAATTGTCTATAATCAATACACATCCTCATACTGCCATACTTTATCTTAAAAAATAGGATAGAAGCACCCCAAGGTCAAGCACTTGGATAAATAAATACCTTATTGAGTTTCTTCGATAATTGAGTTTTGAGTTTTTGCAATTCTGCTGAAGCCATTCAATAGAGAGGAATAGAAATAGGGAAACAACCCAGTTATAACTCAATGCAAAAATCAATATCTTAATATAGAGGTAAACTCGGTAAATCTAAAGAAAACACTTCCTGAAATTTGAAAACCACTAGAACTAACTCTATCAAAGGGACCTTACACTCGCATCCCGAAGGTGAGTTAAAAGCCCTAAACACCCCTTACCCACTAACTTCCTAGCACATACAAATGTTATAATTTTAACTGGTTTGGTCTGATGAACTCCCTCTATTTCTAGTTCATCCATCCCAAGCATAGATAGAGTCACTATCTTAGCATTACAGTTTAAGACCGTATGATATAGAGATAATTATATCATATCCAAAATTATATCAAAGTCCGACATATCCAAAATAACTAAATCTACCTAAGTTGAAAAACCTACAAATAATACGAAACAAGAATGATAAACATAGTTCTACTACAGACTCATCGACTTGGGTAGACACATATACAGGACAACCAAGTACATCATAAACAAATTTAAGACCCATAGCAAACTTGACAGATACATATGAATAGATAGACCCCAGATAAAATAAAATAGAAGCCATCTAATAATAAACTAAAATGGTACGTACAATAACTGCATCAAAACTCTCGGTATTAGTCTTTCCTGGGAAGGCGTACCAATGAGCCTGGTCATCAATCTAAGCTAAGTCCCTACCTGGCTGTGCTTCTCCCTCTGCACCACTATTTTCTTAACTTCCCCAACTACCTAGTTGATTCTCTGTCCACTCTGTGCATGACCCCTATCAGTCTCTCCCCCTCCTCTACCTATCAAAACTATAGCCCAAGTCTACTACTGCGTCTGACTACCTACCTACCTTAATGGACACTCTATCCTAAAATAAACAACAACACCAGAATAATAACATCCCCGCTCAAGAAAAAAACTGATTGGTAGAAGAGTAAGAAAATCCTTACCTCCTTAAAACCTATAACTGAGAAGAGGCCTTAGTAGGACCCACATCAGAAACTATAGTTACTAACTGAATAGGGCGGGTTGGGCAGGCCTGCTAACTAGGGACTTGGAGTAGGATAACTAAAATTTCTAATATCTTAGCCTAACCTGTTTACGTGACCCTTTTTAACTTCTTCACATAATCCAAAACCTCATTGAACCATTTCCCTATAGAATTCATATAAACAGACAACTTGAAAATCATAATTCAAACCTTTGAAAAAAATCAAACCCTCTTATCTTTGAAAAAAATCAAACCTTCTTATCTTCAGTAGTCAACAATTGAGTAGCATAACGAGTTAAGGCATGAAACTTAACTTCAATGGATACAACTGATATGTCAGCGTGCTTCAAATCTAAAAACATTTTTTTTATGACCACGGAGGGTCCGAGGTACATATTTCTCTAAGAACAAAGCATGAAACTAGTCCCAAGTCAATAGAGTAAGGATGATAACTGACATTTAGCATATGCCCTCCTCCATTATTTTGCATCCTTTTCTAATAGAAAGGTCATAAAATCAACCCCATGCTACTGCATAATGCCTATGTTATGTAATAGTTCATAATAATAATGAACTTAAAGGTTTACTTAGCCTTAGTACCCTAGAATGATGTACATTTTATCTTCAGGAACTTGGTTAGCAGCTCATGTTCAGTACCAGTCATCACATTATCCCAAATCAAATGAGGTCAAACATTCTTCCCCGAAGCCTCTTCTATTCTAGGAGCCATAATAATGGTAGGATAAGCACTTTGATCTTGAATAACTAATACAATAGAGGCGGATCCAATTCCAGCCGGTCCACTCAGAAAAGCTAACACCTGCTGAATTAACCGTGCAGACATAGGGGGAAGACTTCACCTTCAGCTAGTGACATCACCTTCAGTTCCAGTACCTAATTCTCTACTACGTCCCTTTTCTCCAAATGATCTTAAGGTGGGGGAGGTGATACTAACCTTTTATGAGCCTAGACAATAGCTTTTTGAGCTCCACCTCTGGCGGGTGTCACTTTTTATTTTCCACTCCTACCCCTTTCTTATACCCTTCCCCTCATGGCTGGCTCCGCGGTTATAGTTGCCCATGTGAGGGCTTTTGCTCAAGTTTTATTTGATCTAGTTGTCACCATCTTCTAACAAAAGAATAAAGAATAGTAGATACCATTTCCATCACCAGATAAATTACCAGTTATAGCACAAAAGAAGCAAGAATGACAATTTTATTAAAGTCCTTAAACTTCCCGAAGAAAAGTATAGATGTCTCTGTACCATTCTGTAAGACTCTAGTAGATCTCTTTTGGTATAACAAGATAAAAAAACCTAGGCTCTGATACAAAATTTTTCAGGACCTAAATGAACATGAGTGACACCCACCCCATTCTCTGGTGTGAGAACTAATCCCCTTAGAAGCCTTAACCAACACATACAGAAAAAAAGGCAACTAATCTATTAATAATCAAAAAGAGATTTATTGTCTAAAATAAATTAGAAGAACTGTGAAACATTATCAGTGCTTAACCATAGTAACCAAAATTTGAATTACAAAAAGTACTAATGATTATCAAGAAGAGGACGCAACCCCAAAAAGTAAAAAATAAAATACATGAGTCTAAGACAAAGGACTATATCATCAAGAAGGATCTATGGTATCCAAAAGATGCTGCTCACCCCTGAATTTGAATCACACGCTAGAGTCATAAGTGAGGTCTTGTAGAAGCCTCTAAAATATGCGAGTCACTCAATAAAAGTAAAAATAGGTGTAGTACCAATACACAAGAAAACAACAATGCTCTAGTAGGGTTATTTGTCCATCCCAAGCATACTTAACCATAACATAGTACAACAAGTTAACACATGATCACCTCTACCATACCTTAATACAACAAGTAACACGTAGAGAACTTTTAATAACCTTAACAAAAAGTAAAAAAAGATCAACATATATGCCAGTCAAGTCAAGTGATGTGAAGTCAAGTCAATTATCAAAGGACAATAATAATATATTTATTTCCCTGACTCACTTAAGGAATATTCAAACTCACCTGTACTTTGTACATACATTCCAAGGGTCTTACAATCATCCACTAGTTAAAACATACAGGGGAAAATTCTATCCATGTATTAAATCCCAGACATAAGTTTTTTCCAACCTTATTCCACCAATATCTTGTGAGAATATCCCAATACCAGACTATTCACAATTAGTAATTGTAATGACCTTTTGCATCATTTTTTAAAATCCTCTCATTTAAAATTTCATGCTAAAATTCTTCTTGAATTTAAATTTATAAATTTTGGGCTATGCTAGTTTCAGATAAAATCTGAGTGAGGTATGGTCTAGGGTAATCCAAGAATGCATTGGGTAGTTATGGTGGTGTTTGACTGGATTCCTAGTTATCTAAGATAATAAGGAGCTCACATAATTTTATGGAATTGAATTTGGGTAAGTACAACTCCTGAAATTGATCTTAGCATAAAAAGTATTATTTGTGATGCCTTGAAATTAAGATGTGTTGCAAAAAAGGGGGAGTTTGGGAAAAAATAGGCTTTCAACCTCACCCATGTTGCTATATCAATGTGTATATCACTATAGTGATACGTCCAAAAGTAAAAAAACACCGTAATATCACCTAATCAATGCGGTCAATGGCCACTATAGTGACAAGTGTCGCTATAGCAGCATTGCTATAGTGACATGTGCTGGTATAGTGGAAAAAATTACTGATTTATTTTAAAAATTCTCCAAAATAATTTATTTTTTTAAAACACATTTTGAAGCAAGAAAGATGTAATTTTGGGCATAAATCATTATGTAACTATTGTTTTGCTTTATTAGGGTAAGGATTTCATACTCGTTATCAAGTAAAATTGATAATCTTGCCTTAAAGTTGCTAGTTTGCATAGTTTGGGAAGGATTAAAGGCTGATTTTTGTTGGTTTTCTGGTGCAATGGAGTAGTTTGGGTATAAAATCATTGGGTTTGATTAACGATTGTTAAATTTCCCTTGTATGCCATTAATTCATTAAATTATTCATGAAATTGATAGTTTTAGGTGAATTAAGGTAGAACGGACCTAGAACAGGGAGGAAATAATCATGAATATGGTTTTTGGGGTTGGGTGTGAGTTATGAATCCCAACATTGTAGGTCATTTCATTTATTGTGTTTCTATATATTTTTAGAGTGAGATCAAGCAAAAATAGCATGAAAGTGCAAGCTTCGACATAGTAGAGTTAAGAAAGCTAGGTTCAAGGTAGGTGATGGTATTATAGTTTAATCCAATTTGTACTATATGTGTATGTTAACTACTTCTTCGTATGACTTGTTGTTTTACGGAGAAAAGATGACAATTGCGATTTTACAAATTCAAATACTTTCAAAAGAAGTTTTCAAACTTGATTTTTGAAAACAGAGTCGCCACTTAATTTATTTAGAAAAATCAAGAAAATCTTTGAGATTTACCTAAATGATTTAAAATAGAAAAATTCTTTAAGTTTTGAAATTCTGAGTAAGTGGTTTCTATTAATACTCTTGAAAGGTTGTTAAGGAACCGAGAGTATCCGCTAACTTGCGGTTATCCGAGCTATTTGAAAACAACTTCGTAACTAACTTTGAAAAGAGATATGCTTTTATTTAGAGAAAAATTGATTAAAGAAAAATTTTAGTTTTTGGGATTGGTGCAAAACAAGTTGTTTGATGACTTAGTAGGAAATTTAACTAAGTTTGAGGGAATAAATAGAAAATAAACATATAAAGGGGTAAGGAAAGAAATTAAGAAATTTAGAATCTTGGGCCTAAAGTCATGAAACTTGTCCTAAGCTAATTCGGGCTTCTGGCCCACCTGCACCTGTCTTAAACTACTCATTTTGGGATTTTGGCCATCTTCAATTGTCCTAAACTAGTTTTTGGACCTTGAAGGCCCAAAAATCTGTTTCACCTGTATTAAATTACAACTTTGGCTTCGAGGCTCCAAATGAATGATTAAATGAATAAACTAAATAAAAAGAAAAAACAAAATCGAGACTTCTCGAGTCTCCAAATCCTTAGCAACTTTGTCAATTAGCTTGAATCATTTTCTTATTCCACAGCAACAACGTCTTTATCCAAAAATTAATATGGTTTGAAACAATTGAATGGGTCGACTCACAGAGATGGGCCTTATTGGACCATTATGAAATGCAAAGGGAAAAGAGTCCATTCACACTCCCAACCAATTTCCATGCAAAGAAAGAAAAGTAAAGAACATTAATACATGATTAAAAAAAGATAGAAGGAAAGAAAAAGTAAAGGAAGTTAACACATGATCAACAAAAGGAAAGGAAAACTAAAAGAAAATTAATACGTGGTTAACTAAAAAATGGCAACATATCACGGATCCTAATAAATAATCAAGAACTAATTGAAAATAATAAGATATGTTCATATTAATTCAACAAAAAAGGCCACATGCAGATTCAAAAGGGATCTCACACCTCAATTAATTAAACATTCTTTAAAGAGACGGGAGAGTAAATTCAAAGAATATAAGGTAAGGGATACAACAATTTCTTGGAATACATAAATTTTGAAGATGAATAATCGATTAAATGAGTCAATTGTTTATTAAAACAAGACCTTATAATTTTAAAGAATTATTATACCTTCGTGAAGTGGTTTCCAATGTTTATAGAGTGTCAGACAATTTGTCTTGCACTTGTATCAGAACCAACCTTCCCCTCAACGTAATATTACTTCAAAAATGGATTCTAGGGAAGAAAAGTAGGAGAGGCAAATCTCAGGAGAAAGAAACTCTTTCTAAATAATAAGATTAAGATTTTTAAATATATTTACAGATAATTCTGACAATGGAACAAATCAAGTAGTCGTCAAACATGAGCATTATGTTATAACAACGAAAAGTTTTTGCAAAGTTTCTAGAAAAACGAAATATAATCCACCTTTGCTGGAAAAAGACGAAAGCTATAAAAAAATTTCAAACTTTATTTGTAAGTAAATACTCTCTAGATCATGGATACTCAAATCCGGGAACGACACAAACCACCACTTGCTTCTCATACAACTAAGATTGTTAACACATAGCCAATAACCATTTGAAACTTCGTACAATGATCGAAATATCATTCTGCTATGGAACTTAAAGGGAAGCAATCATTCACTTGAGAAAGAAAAACAAAATAGTCACCCTAAACATACTATCAAGAACCTTTCATGACACTGTAAACCATAAAGATTCTAGACTAATACTCAGGAAGCACAACTTGTTGAGCCAAGCGATTGTTTTGATTATTTTCCTAGTCGACATATATAAAAACATGTGCTTGAACAAGCTTATGGCATGAGCATGAATTATTACAATAAAAGTCAGGTACACCTAATACTAACAATGTATAATGACCATATTCAAACAATAACAGAATGATTCATGCAGTTTTGCATTAAGAAAATATTCAGATTACGACTTCCAAGAAACTCATGAGCAGATAGAGCCTCTAGGAAAGAATCAACCAACAACAATTATATCTAAACGAGCTCAATAGAGTCTGTATGTGTGATTCTTACTATCAAAATAATACCATAACGAAAACATAATCCATACACATGATTAAACTAAAACAAATCAAATCAAATTTGAGCAGAAATTGAACACAATAATAAAACAACTAGGATGGGAAATGAGAATATCACAACAATACAACTATTTCCATTTTATCGCATCAAAATCTACATCCTTTGAGGCCTCCTACAATAAATAATTCAATCATACAAAACTATCAAAAGAGTAAAACACTACTATGACTACAGAACAATGAGAAGAAGAAGAAAGAAAAAGAAACAAATGCAGAAAATAAAAAGGGATGAAGCGTCACCTATTTCAGAGTAGCAAAAGGGGACTTCGAGCCTTTGATGGAGTTCCTCCCCACCACCGAAAGATATAAATTAAAAAGAAACTAAGAAAAATTTCGATTGAAATTTCACTTGCTCAAAATTTTTATTTTTAAGAGTTTTCAAAACTTTTTTCTCAAAGGCTTCTTTTAACCCTTGAGACTTGGCCAATTTTAGTTAAAAAATGATCTTTATTTAGAAGGAATTTTGGGTTCAACTTTGAACTTCCATCGATGTAGGAAAAGGGAAAATTTTGAGGGTAGTTTTGGGAATTTTTGAATGGGGAAACTCAAATTCAAACTTGAGAATAAGGTTGATTGAGCTGGAATTCTACTATTTACTGAGCTGGGTTGTTGAAAGATATTGTTGTATTGTTATTGTTTAAGCTTATTTGGGTTGGGTTTGCCGTTCTAGGGTTTTGTCGGGTTGAAATTATTCGCTGTTTGTTGGATGTTGTTGTTCACTGTTTATGTGTTGCTGGTATGGCTAAAGATGTTAATGTGTTAAAATCATTATTACTGCTGGTGTTAATTGGGTTAAACGAACAACAGGGTGATGGGATGGATTAAGGGGTTATGGTTGTTCGGCTTGGGCAGAGAGCAGGGGTAATAAGGTTGGTGGGTCTGTTGGGGTGGTGATACAGTTATGTTGGGCTGGTGGGATGAAATTTGGGAATTTGGTAGAAATTAGGAGGATTTTAGGGGTTATTTAAAAAATAATCCTAATTCGATTAGGATTTAGCTATCTTGTTTAATTTTGGCCAAATCAAAAATCAATTAGCCAATTGCATTGCAACTGTGGGCAATTTGATTTCAATCATGGCTTAAATTTAATAAGCTGGCAAAATTAAATTATAAATCGACATGAATCAATACCCAATTTAATTTTTTGTTTTTTGGTTAAATAAAATAAAATAAATATTTTTTAAATAAATTATTTTTTAGGATAAATTATTTTTCAATCAGGATTTTACCCATTTGAATTAATTTTCAAGATAACCCTTGATTAAAATTTAATTTTTTCATAAAAAAATTATTTAGGTAAAAAAATTATACGATCTCGTATATACGTATCTGAAAACATATAGTCGCTACTTATAGTTACAAAATTATCTAGATAACTTTTTTGATCTTTATAGAATAAATATTGTAGTTTTATTTAACATCAAAGAAACTCAAGAAAAAATTTAGTCGTGGAGGGAAAAAATTAGGTGTCAACAACTATCCCCTCCCTTTGGGTAGGATGGATGCAAGTAATCCTGGGCAAAAGGAAGGGAGAGGGGATGCAAGTAACCCTGGGAAAAGGGAGTTTGACGTTCCTATTTTTTGTCTGACTACAAATTCATTTCTGAAAAATGTTGGTTTTTGCACAAGTTTCATGGAGTTATTGCTGGACCCGATATCGGATTTCCTACATATCTCAGGTTACATATGAACTGTCATGACCCGAACTACGACCTGGTCATGCTGGGTATCTCAAGTCCGCCATGGACCGCAGATAGAGCATAATACACTAGCAGTGTATGAATTCTAAACATATAGCATGATAGTCTAAAAGTAAGCTCAAAGGACATCTATGAATGTCAGCATCCATACCTAGTCCACAGTAATTCACAGATCTTCTAAAGAAACCAAAAAAATCTAAGTCGGAACATGCCCCCGATGATAGCTAAAAACATTCTCAAGGAAAAGTCTACGATAAAAGATAAATCAAGAAGTAATCTCCTTCCGAAAGAAGGAGGATCACCACTTCAAGCTTACTGCTAACAACCTGGAAATCTATCACTGTGTAGGGAGAGTAGAAGTTCCTTCCTGCATCGCGGGGGGATACAGCGTCCGTAGATAGTTAGTGGGTTGAGCGCTAACATTTAACTCAAGAATAAGGAATAAACAATGCCATGATATGAACAGTTCAAAATCATTAAGAATCCAGTACACAAAATAATATGTAAATACATACATACATATATATATGTGTGTGTGTGTATGTATATAGAAAATGCTGGGATAAAGAGCAAGGCTTAACATGAACTTTAAAACCATTAACCTAGATTGTGTAGCTCAACTGTCATGAAGAAACACCTATGGGCTATATGGGTTTAGCTCTCCCCCAGGTGAAAGGGCCTCAGTACGTATAGCTCCACAAACTAAAGAATTATCATATGTCATATGCACCATGGAGCACTCGAACCTCCCAGTCATATATCCAGGGTGAATTAAGAACCCAATCATTTAACATGGGGGAATCAAACCTCCCAATCATATAAAAAGGGGACTTGAACCACCCGGCCATTTAAACCCCCGCATTGGCAACTTTAGTTTCCAGTATTGGTCCCTCGGGACCTCCACTTTCGTGGCATAGCTATACAACCTTCATTAAAGCACAATTAAACACTTTTTACACATTCCCATTCATTGAACCAATTCATTCATTAAGGCATACCATTGGTATCATCATACCAACTTCACTTGTAAGTTAACATTATCATGCCATATTCATTGTCCATCATACTGGGAAATTCACGACCCCTTAGGTTCAATTAATCAATCATATGGGGAATCCACACCCCAATATTCAATGAAATCAATCCGTGGTTCATTAGCCTTTTATGCCATGCAATAGATAAGTGAACAAGTCAAATCATGTGACAAAACCATATTTCAATATCAATTTCATGAATGGGTTGAGGGAGCACAATTTCCAAAACCATATGTCAATCCAAAATCATCAAACTGGGAAAACCATTACCCTTTTGTTTATTCACCATATCCATTCACCATATAGGTTCAAAACCATTAATAAATAATAAACAATGCATAATAAATGATGGGGAAAATAATTTACGAATCAATCATGCCAAATCTCTCAACCCATATCAAAACCCACATTAAAAATCCACACAATTAAACCATTGAAACACATGATTTTTATTACATAAGATTGAGAAAGATTAACATGCCTGAAATATCAAGATTTATGGAGAGAAATCAATCCTTAAGCCCATAGATGACCAAGTTTGAGAAACCCTAGCTTATTCTTGCCTTAGGGTTTTAAGAGAATTCAAGAGAGTGTTTTGATTGGTACAGTGTTGAAAATAATATCCCAAAGGTGTTTTATGGTCGTAGGTCTTGAGTGAGGAAAGAGGGAAATATCCAAAGTACCCTCAATTAAAAGCTGAAAATCGGTCGCCACTGACTACGGGTCACTCTACGACTCGTAGAGACTTGTTATGACTCATCACCATGAGTCGTAGTCCGGATAGTAGCTAAAGGACACTCTGGTGACCCTACTACTTGCACCATACGACTCATCAAGTGGCCCTATGACTCGCAGGGTCGTAGTCGTAGCCAAGGCAAATCCTTGGGTAACACACTGGTCGGACTAAGATTTACACTGCATGACTCGTAATGAATCTTAATGGCTCATTGGGTGACAATCGTGATTAACAAAGAAACTTATGCAAACACACTAGTCAGGCTACGATTTAGATCTTCCAACCTGTAATAATACCCTGCGACTCATAGTGAGAGTTGTAATGAGGACAGTGAGCTCAAAGGTCAAGAAATTTTCAATGATCAAAATCCGGGGTGGTACATTCTCCCCCCTTAGGATCATTTGTCCTCAAATAATGAGTCAAAGTATCCATTAGCACGATTTAACATAGAACACAATCACACTTTCCTTTAATAAAGTCAGAAAACAAAGATGTTAAGAAAAACACATACCTCAAGCACGATTATCTGAGTCGGGGAACAAAAATGGATATTTGGACTTCATGTCCTCTTCGGCTTCCCAAGTAGCTTTTTCAAACATTTGGTTCCTCCATAGAACCTTCACCAAAGCCACATCCTTAGTCCTCAAAGGATGGAATTGGCTATCCAAAATTTAAATTGAGACTTCCTTATAAGACAAGAAATCCAAAATACCCACACTTTCTAAAGGGACAATCAAGGACGGGTCACCCACACACTTTTTCAACATTGAAATACGAGAGACCAGATGAATGGAACCCAAACTAGTAGTCAACTTCAACTAGTAGGAAACACTTCTAATTCTCCTCAAAATGTGATACGTACCAACATAACAGGGACTTAGCTTCCCCTTTTTTCCAAATTGCATTGCTCTTTTCGTGGGAGACACTTTAGAGAACACCAAATCACCCACGTCAAACTCCAACTCCCTCCGCATCACATTCGTATAGGACTTTTGGTGGCTTTGGTCGGTCTTAGGCCTATCTTGAATCACCTTCACCTTTTCTATGGATTGGTGAACCAAATTCGGTTTAAATAATCTATTCTCACCAACCTCAAACCACCCAATAGGAGACCTACACCTCCTACTATACAAAGCCTCGAAGACAAACATCCTAATACTAGAGTGATAACTATTATTATATTCAAACTCAATGATAGGAAAATGATCAACCCAAGTACCACCAAAGTCGATCACCCAAGACCTTAGTATATCACCTAATATTTGAATAGTCCTATCCACTTGACCATTCGTTTGAGGGTGCAAAGCGATGCTAAGGTTCACCTTAGTCCCCAAACCTCTAAGAAAAGAATGCCAAAAATGAGATGAGAATTAAGTACCTCATCAGATATGATAGAAACTGGAGCACCATGAAATTTCAAAATCTCTTGAATAAATAATTTTGCATAGTCCTCAGCAGAGTAGTTAGTCCTCATAGGCATGAAATGAGTGGACATTGTCATCCTATACATGATGAACCAAATGGAATCAAGATGACTGCAAGACTGTGGAAGACCAGTAACAACGTCCATATTAATCACTTTCCACTTCCACATTGGCAGCTCAATCCCTTGAGACATACCACTCGAACTCCAGTGCTCAACCTTCACTTGATGACAAATCATGCACTTAGCCACAAAATTGGCCACATATCTCTTCATATTATTTCACTAATAAATTTTCTTCAAATCATGGTACATCTTCGTCGAACCAGAATGAATTGTATACTGCGACTCATGGGCCTCAACCAAAATTCTTTCTCACAACCCATCAACATCGGGAACACGTAATCTACCTTGATACCTCAAGATACCATCACTGCTAATATCAAAATCTATTACCTTCTACTGGTCCACGTCTTCCTTAATCTGCATCAAGATAGGGTCCAAAACCCGCTTCTCTTTTACCTAAGCACCAAAAGATGAATTTTGAACAATCACACCTCCATCCCCAGAGTCCAAGAAATGAATTCCATGATTAGCCAACCTATGAATGTCTTTCATTAATCCCCACTTCTCCTTATCTACATAAGATAAGCTTCCCATAGATAACCTGCTTAGAGGCTCAACAACTACATTAGCTTTACCTGGATGATAATTCATGTCATAGTCTTTAAGCAACTCAAACCATCTCCTTTGCTTGAGATTTAACTCCTTCTGGGTAAACAAATATTGTAAGATCTTATGATCAGAAAAAATATCAACATAAAACCCATACAAATAATGATGCCAAGTCTTCAAAGCAAAGACCATAGCCAATAATTCTAAGTCATATGTCGGGTGATTTTTCTCATAAACTTTCAATTGTCTAGAAGCGTAGGCCACCACCTTGCCATGCTGTATCAACATACAATCCATTCCTACATGAGATGCATCACAATAAATAACAAAACCATTAGTGCCCTCGGGCAGGGTCAAGACCGGAGTAGAAGTCAACTTGTCTTTTAATTTCTCAAAACTACCCTCGCAAGCATTAGACCATAGAAACTTCACTTTTTTCTGAGTCAACTTAGTCAATGGGGAAACAATAGAAGAGACCCAAAAACTTTCTATAATATCCAACAAAACCCAAGAAGCTCCGAATATCGATTGGAGTTGTGGGTCAGGCCACTTTTTAAGCAACTCAAATTTCTGTAGATCCACCATAATCCCTGCACTAGTAACACCATAATATAGAAAAGTAATACCATTCAACCAAAAATCACACTTTAAGAATTTAGCATACAACTGCTGATCTTTTAAAGTTTGTAACACTAAATGGAGGTGTCCGACATGATCCTCCTTACTCTTGGAATATACCAAAATATCATTAATAAACACAATCACAAATGAATCCAAGAACTGACGGAATACCCAATTCATAAGATCCATGAATGCCTCAGGAGCATTAGTCAATCCAAAAGACATCACCAAAAACTCAAAATGACCATACCGGGTTCGGAAAGCAGTCTCTGGGATATCCACTTCCCTAATCTTCAACTGATGATAAAATGAATAGAAATCAATCTTGGAAAAGTAGTTAGCACCCTAAAACTGGTTAAAGAGGTCATCAATCCAAGGAAGAGGGTACTTATTCTTCATCGTCACCTTGTTCAATTGGCGGTATTCTATACACATCCAAAGGGATCCATTCTTCTTTCATACAAATGGCACAAGAACACCCCACAGAGACACACTAGGGAAGATAAAACCCTTATCAAGAAGATCTTTTAACTGCTCCTTAAGTTCTTTCAATTCAGCCGAAGCCATTTTATAAGAAGGGATAGATATAGGATGGGTATCCAAGAGAAAATCAATCCTAAAGTCTATTTCCCTATTGGGAGAAACACCAGAAAGGTCATCAAGAAGGACCTTAATAAATTATTTAACTACGAGAATGGATTATAAAGAAGGACTTTCCGAGTTAGAATCTCTAACCCAGATCAAATAATAAAGACACCCCTTGGAAATCAACTTTCTAGATCTAAGATATAAAATAAACCTTTCCTTAGGCATTAGGAACTTCCTTCCCATTATATAACTGGCTCATTAGTAAATTTAAAAATGACCTTACGGTCCGACAATCTAAGGAGGCATAACACGAATGAAGCAAGTACATTCCCAAGATAATGTCAAAATCGATCAAATCCTACTCTATCAAGTCTACTAAAGTTTCCCTACAATAGATAGATACCACACAACATCTATAGATTCTTCTAGAAACCATAGAATTACCCATCAGGATAGACACAAAAAAGGGATCTGAAATACACTCAGGACTGAAACCAAAATGAACAGCTACATATGGGGTCACATAAGAAAGAGAAGACCTCAAATCAGGTAGGCAATACACAACATGGGAGAAGAGTTATAACATACCAGTAAAGACATCAGGAGATGCCTCAGATTCCTAGAGAGTGGTTAGAATATACAGACGATTCCGATCAGTGTCGGATCCAGAACTAACACCCTTTGGTGTAGGAGATGATGACATGGCAATAGAAACTTTGTTAACCCCAAAAGAAACTCTAGAAGGACAATCCCGCTGCGGGTGACAAAGATGATTAAATCACTTATCCTTCCCTCATCACACACTCCATAGTGATCGTGCCCATAAAAATAACAAGGAGGATAAGATGGGGCCGACTGAGCTCCACTAGACTGAGACTGGGTACCCTGCGCCCTATACCCACTGTTAGTCTAAAATCGATGATCACCGTATGACTTAGGATACAGAGCACTAGCCATCAAATATGAACCAAAATTTCTCCACTTTTTCTTTCTCTACTGCCTGCCGTTTTTACCACTATCTACTAGTCTCCACCCTGCTCAGAATACCTAAATTTCTTACTCTATCTTTCTCTTATTTTAGCCTGTTTCTTTTTTACCTCTTTAACTAATTGCATATATACCATAAGTCTACAGATGTCCATATCCGTGTTCAAAAAGGAAGCATTGCACTCCAATACCAAATAATGGGACAACCTATAAGCAAATTTACTTATCTTATCCCTCATGCTAGACACTAACTCAAGAGCATAATGGGATAATTGGTGAAACTTCAAGGCATATTCCTTCACAGTCATCCTACCTTGCCTTAAATTCACAAACTCCTCAGCCTTTTCTTCCCTCAACTCCTGAGGAAAGAAACGATCAAGAAAGGCACTCAAAAAGTCATCCCTCATGGCTGGACTTGGTTGAACTCTAAATGACTCAATTAAGCACAAACTTATTTCGAAAACATGTTGAACTTTGTAAATATGCCCTTGGACATTTATATGCTAATTTATATCATATTAACACATAAAGTACACGAATTATCCTCAAAATAAGGCTAAATAAGCTAGAATAGTAATACTAGAGTGCATAAATCCACCCAACACACTACCCCATACTTAAATCCTTGTTTGTCCTGGAACAACTCTTAACTCTAAGCATCATAAGTTGAGGAGACTCTACACTTCAACAAAATGCAAGACACTCAAACTAGTACTACAATGACTACACATAATGCAAGTTTCTACACACAACATATTATCTACACAATTGAAAGCTCATAAACACTACTCCAAAACATCCTAGCCTTAAGAATTGACTCACCAGTTGGAAAACTTATGCATATTGCTCAATCAAGGATATCATACAAATCACTCACATTCATAAAACATGTGCTCCTTACAATAAAAGAGTTACCTATAATCACTTATATAAAGTATTTTATAACATGATGGGTGCAAGAATCAAATTACGCTCACTCTTACAAAGAATTCACAACTTACACATAATGTACCATAGGCTTTCCCTTAGTGTGGTGCTCTACTAATATCAGAATATTGAAGCTTAAGATCAAATAGGTCTTTTTCGGGGTGTAATGTAGGATAAGGGACGGGTCAGAAATATTTTGGATGAATAGTGACTATATTCCCTAAGAGCTTTAATACACTACACTATCAGTCAAAACCAATCCCCAACAACCAAATTACACTATTTTGTCTGCCCCTTTTTTTGTTTTCACCCCATCTTTTTAAGCTCATTCTCAACACTATGGTGGGAGTATTTTATGCGCAACTCATTCAATTAGAACAAATTTTTATTCTTTTCATTATTCAACTCCCAACCACACATTACAATTATTTTTTCACACCAATAACTATCTCTTTAGGGGCTTTAATTTCACCCTTTTTCCTCTTATTTTTTCTAAATCCTAACTTAATTAATTTTTCATTAAAGCACTTAGGAGCTTTTTGTATCAAATTATGGTCTATCAAAGAAGGGATTAGGGTATATATGCGGCTGCCAAAGAAAAAGCTAAAGGCTCAACTAGGCTTACTAAGATTACACACAAAGGGTAGGTCAAAAAGAAGGTAAACCACAAGGCTATCAAAGAAATGCCTATATCATCTCCTAAACCCACATTTTTTATTTCGCTTTGTACACACACCGATAAAGTTCTAGACATCATATGCAATAAGGAATATACAAATACCTCACACGCACATGAAATATGATCAACTCAATAGGATCATCATTGACTCCCAACCAAACAATAGTAAGAATTCAAATTTTAAGCCAACAAATAGAAGAGTCATAATCATGAGCCTAGGAGTCTTAAAAGTAGCAATTCACATAATCAATATGCTTATTACAAATGAAACACTTGCATCATGTAATCACATATAGCACCAACCAGAATATCTTACAAAAAAAATTTAAAAAAATTTGAGCATAAAATTCGGAATGTCCCTAAAGTGATTTTTTAAAGTAAGAGATAGAAATACTCCTTGAGGCCTCTAGGCCTAGATAGTAGTATATTTTTGCATAAAGAAGGTCCATGGGACCCCACACTCAGTCTTTTCCATGCTCCTTAGCTCAGGTTCCCGATACTCAAACTTCCAATCACCCTGCGATTCAATAAAACAAAAACTACGTGAAGTAAAAACTAAAAATTGAAAAATAAAACATACCTACCTAACTTGGGTTGCCTCCTAAGAAATGCCTAATTTAGTGTTGCGGCACGACCCAACTACGACTTAGTCATTCTCTTTCCTTCTCTTTCTCATGCATGGTCTCCATCTTCTTATTCTTTTTACCCCTCTTGGGTGTGGCTTCTCAAAGGTTCCTAATTTTTTAACTTTAGCCTTTTCAGGCCCATCAATTTCCATCATGTCATCTTGCGGTATTAGATACTTGGGTAGCTCAATGAGGGTGTTCGAAGAGGCCCTTGATGGATTAACCACCCTACACTCATCACTTTAAATTATAGAGATCATATATTATTCTTTATATTAGGACGTTATGTTGAGGGCTTTTTAATCTTTAAATACTGCCTATTCATCCTCCAACCTCTTCGTGAGTGTGCCTTCCCTCATATTAATCAATGTTTTTGCAGTTGCTAAGAGTAGATGCCCTAAGATGATTGGTGTCAGTTCATCTTACTAAAAGTCTAGAACAATAAAGTATATAGGATTAACAAATTTATCAACCTTTATGAGGACATCCTCAATGATTCCTTCCAGATAGGCAATGGACCCATATGCCAGGTGTAGATGCACAGCGCATGATCTGAGCTTACCCAAACCCAATGTACTGAACAGAGATAGGGGTATCAAGTTGATACTTGCCCCTAAATCACTAAGTTCCTAAAAAACCTCATTGTTGCTAATCTGTATGGGGAGAGTAAACTTCCTAGGGTCCTTAAATTTTTTTAGTATCTTTTGTTTCATTACAGCGCTACACTCTTTAGTGAGTGCTACCGTGTCTGCATTATGCAATTTTACCTTATTCGCAACCACGTCCATCAAGTACTTAGCATACTTGAGCATACCCTACAAAACATATAACAAAGGTAAGTTAATGTGAAACTCTCTGAACGTGTCAAAGAACTTAAACATGGCATCCTCCTTCGCTTTTATTTACCTCTGAGGGAAAGGAAGTGGCGACATCTTCTTTACTTCTTCAGCAGCTTTAATTTTCAAGTACTTAGACTTTCTTGAATTATCAGCAACTTTTTTGGATACCTATTGGGTCACCACCTTAGTATCTATCTTCTTAGTTACCTTTGGAGGATCTCCGTGAAGCACTCTACCACTCCTCAAAGTGATTGTCATAACTTGTTTTGGATTTTTTGTATCTCCAGGCAAACCACCTTGAGGCCTAGTATTTAAGCTTCTCTGGGCTGCTTGCTAATTTTTTACATCTGCAGCCATGTAATGCCCAAAGAGTACACCCTGGACGCCATACGATGCCTACAACCCCGAAGTACCACAAGCTAATCTATGTTGGTACCTTCTGTGAGCACTGAAATAGTGAACATATGCGGAATTTAACTGAAAATGCCATACGGTTTTAAATACGAAAACAATACTGAATCAAAATACTTAAAACTCCTATCTGAAAACAATACTGTAAGACTGTCAATAACAATTGATAACTGAATAACTGACTAAAAGTGTCTAAAAGCCTCTAACTGACTAACTGTGGAGTTGATGGGACAAGTCCCCAGCTAAATCTGAATGACTACTGAACTAAAATCAACCCAAATGGTCTTCGGACTTAAGGACTCACCACTTCTACTACTGTTAATGTGCCAGGGAGGTCTAAGTGCGGTCAGGAACCTAGGCGTCCAAACCTATGAAATGAGACATCATAGCACAAAAAATGAGTATGCGGTCAGTACTTTGAATGTACTGCTATAATAAATGAGGTTAGGCTGATGTGCATGGTTCATATGTATGAATGATACTGACTGAACATGTAGCATAAGATAACTGATGTATAGTATGTGAGAAATGCTGTAAAATATGAGAATGCATGACCAAGCTTATGACATGATACTGGAATAGTCTATGAACTGAAATACTAAAATACTGATACCGAATAACTAATAACTATATGCCATGGTCAAGAAAGTCTAAAAACTAAACTCTAAACTGAATACTAGACTAAGACTGTGGGAGATATCATCTAAACGACATGCCCCAATAAGCTAAATTAGGGTCCAACCTATAACCCTAGTTGGAAGGGTGTCAGTACTGTACCACAGGTACTAACACTGACTGTGTGGATCCACTAAAGTGTTGGCCCAAAGTACTAAGGGTCACACTCAACTGGAAGGACCCTAATGAGATAAGTGTCAACCCTCAATTGGGAGGTTAAAGTCTCAACCTACATTGGCTATGTAGTTCTGGAACACAGGGACTGCTACTAGAGGTCACACCCTCAACTAGAAGGTGAGCCCCCATACCTGGGTTCGCTCAGTGCTAAATACTACTCCCAACTAAATTGACTCTAATTACTAGACTGAACTGAGATGGATGACATGATGCACTGACTGAACTGATAATACTCTAATATATTCAAAACCCTTCTGAAAGTATTTAAACTAAGTAAATAACCAAGTTTTTGGGTATGTATAACCCCCAGGACTTGATAGTAATATCAATAAGATCACATGAGAGCATTTGAAACTTTAATACAACTTGGAGAACTTCATAAATAGTCGTTGTTCAAAATTCATCTATGAGGCATTTCATCAAACACATAGGGGTCATGAGTTAAAGAATGAAATTAGTTTAATACATAGGATAGTAACATAACTTTTTCACTAAAATCATGCATTAGGGATTTCAACATGAAATTTTGATTCTTCAACATGTCAAGAACTAACTCCAATAAAAACACATGTAAACATGGAATAAATTAAAAATTCATGGAAGTTCATGGATAAGATTCATAAATACATGTTAATATCATAATTGAACTTGAAAATTAGGTTCTTGAACTACATGGATGAAAAGGGTCCATCAATCAACATCTAACATACCTTAATTGAAGAATTCATAAAGGTTCTTGGTGGATTTCTTAAGAATTGAACTTGAATGTTGAAGGGGATAGGGTTTGTTCTTGAGAAAAATTGCCTTTAATCTTGGGTGAAACATGAATTATGAGGCAAAGATGCTATTTTGGGGCTTAAATCCTGTGTAAAAGTGAGGGGGGAAAGACGAACCTACCATTTTTCATTTAAAATCTGGACTGGAATGTCGATCAAGGTTTCACCGCGACACAGTGATGCCCTCATCGCTATACTCACTAAGATGTGGTGCAATTGCAGTGAGTCACTGTAAATGACCATTGCTGATTTACCCTTCACCTCGATTTGGTGGCTCCTTCACTGTTATACTCACCGTGATGCAGTCTAATCGCGGTGAGCTACTAAATATGCAAATTACCCGAGACATGAAACTTACACCCCTGAACATGAATCAACTCAAAAACCATCATCTCAAAGCCTAAAAGGTCAACTTAAAAATTCTAGAAATTAAAGGGAGTCAAAAGTGACTAAGTTTCTTAACACTTAGTCTTATTTTTTTCAAGTTCTAAGCGTCTTAAGAAAGTACTAGGCGCTAAGATGGACTTAGAAATGTATGGGGTATTATAAGTCAACTGTGTTTGATTGGCTAGAACTTGCTTCATCATCTCTTCCAAGTTGCTAGTTGACTGATTTGGTTGTGCCTGTGGTTTCTGAATTTGCTGTTGTTGAGATTTCCACAACTAAATTTACCACTTCATGTTGTAGGCATTACCATAATTTGGCCTTTGAGAATTTCCCACATACATGATCGATTCCGGATTTGAAGCACACATGGCCGCCTAATGGCCACTATTCCCACAAACTTCACACCAACCTGTAGCTTGTTGGATTGAATTGACTATGGTTGCAGGCTGTACTACTCCCAAATTCAAGTTGCTAAACTGAGTGTTTATCATGTTTTGCAATGCCGCAGCCTGAGCTGATAAAGCACTAAATTGGTCCACCTCCAATACACCTACAATTTTCTTTGTGGAACTCCTAGAATCACCAAGCCATTCTGGATTTCCTTGAGCTATGTCGTTTAGTAAAGTGTGTAGACACGTAATTTTTTCCACCCCATTGACCTTATTATGCACCCCACCCCATTCTATAATTCTTCCATAAAAAGACAAAAGATAACTAACCTAACAAATTAACACCCCACTTTTGACACCTCACCCTAACAAAAATAACAACCTACCCACCCCTCCACCTTATGCTAACCATACATACCCTACTTTACCCCTACCACTCTGTACCCTAGATCCTCTCCCCTTTTTCTAATAGAATATGATGCTGAAGATCCATATACATACCCATAATAGAATAATAATGGGGGTACCCACAGGGAAATTCCCACATTACTCCATATTCCATATACACAAACAATACACATACTTGGACTCATACACGACTTGGGTGGAATTCACACTCAGAATACAATCTCACAATACACACACAAAGAAGATACATATTTATTTCCAATCACCAGAGAATTCCACTCATTTTACACATACATACCATGCACAATCACTGATCCTCATGATATATATACATATATACACACACTAGAGAAGGGGAACACATCGTAGAAACACATATACCCCAATTTTCATCAATACATTGCAACACACCACAACAACACACAACCATAGAGATACAAACACATACGCTAGTGAGAAGTTTATAAGTTGAGAGATCGAGCAAACTAGTGAGGAATTGGGCTAAGTACGAGAGAGAATAGAGAAACTAAGAAAAGGGTGATCAAAATAAAAAATATAGATATTTCAGCGTGGTTTTCGCCGGTAAACCACCAAAAAACTGACCCCATCCCTTTTTTTGGCAAACATCCAACAGAAACCCATCAGAAATAGCTGGGAAACCATCATATCCGACCCTCTAGTGCCAATTCTGGCGACCATCCATTGGAAAGATCCAAAAAACATTGGCGAGGATTCAAAATTATCTCAACAAGTGTCGATTCTAGTGATATCATTCAAAAAATCATTAAAATAGTAGTGGGGTTGCAAATTTGGTACAGACTTGTCTTTGTTGCGTGGTTTTCCAATTTGGGTTGATGAAAAAATAGAAAAGAAGGTTATTCTGAGTTGGTTTTGTTCATTGGTTGAGGTTCAACTTGGGGTCTTCAGATGTGGTTTTTGTCATCTCATTCGAATAATAGTTGAGTTCCAAAGTGACATTAAGGTCCATTTCTAATCCCTTTCTAGAGTAATTTAAAATTTTGATATTTTGTTTGGCGAATTGATAATGTGTAGATCTTGCTTTGTTTGATTTTGTGATGTCTGAATCATGAATGTTGGTTTAGGTTGGATTTGAATTATGAAAATTGAATTGATAGTCTAAGGATTAGTTAATTATTCACTGAGGATTAAAGTTGGCTATTGGGGGCAAAAATTGAAAATTGATAGAAAGCAAGTGTTGGTTATTTTGATTTATTGATGTCGTTGAATGTGATAATTCCATGATAGATCAATCTAGGTAGGCAAACGGTAGGCTTGGATAGGAAAGTTTAGGAATGGTGTTTTTTTGAATGTTTGAATATGTGTGTGAGTGGTTCTTTTATTTTATCACATTTGACTCAATTGTACTCATTTAGTCAGGGAATGCCCCGAGATCATTTGTATTTATTCACCGGGGAATGCCCCAAAGTATCATGTATGCAAAGGAGGCTCATGATCAAGGCCCGAGGCATCGTGTAAAAAATTGAAGCGTAGTTTAGGATTAGTGTAGGTTTACATTTTAGTACCTTTTTATTTCGGGCTGTAATAATTGAACTAGACACTATTTTTGAACTTGTTTTGTTTTGTTTGTTTGATTGATTGTTTTGTGTGTTTTGTGTGGTTTATACATTCATAGTGTCAAATTAGTCGATATGATCCACCAAGATACTGTGTTTAAACCATGAGACTAAGGGGTGCCTAACACCTTCCCATCGGTCAATAGAATTCCTTAGCCGAAATCTCTGTTCGCGGATCAGTTTTAGAATCAAACTATTTTGAAAAAAGGATTTCCAAAGGTGACTTGGCATACCCGATTTATGACAAGTGGTGACTCTGAGTTTTGAATGTAAACAATCCTTTTCGAAACAAATTTTATCTTTTGTCACTTAATAATAAAAACCCTTTTCTAACTTTAAAATCTATTCTTTTGGTAAAAAAAAGGGGTGTGACAGCTCTGGCGACTCTGTTGGGGATTTTTTAGAATTAGAGCTTATTTTTTGAGTTGTATCAGCTTAGTTTGACACTATAGGTGTATATACATTTGGTTGTGTTAGTGTTTGTGTTTTTGTTTTATCACTGTTCAGTGACTACGTGCTATTTGTTTACAGTTTTTGTCTTATCTATTACCGCTTTATATCTGGCATCACGTGTATTACCCCGAGTCATTCTTTTCGCAACAAGTCCCAGAGTACACGTCGTGTATACGAACTCTAGTTAAGTCACCCTTATTTTAAGAGGGGGAGCTATTGGATGTATGGAATAAGTGGAAAGCAATCGCAGCTACTATCGACCATATGCTCCCCCGAACAGCCTTATTAGTGGACCCTAACCTAGGTCAGCCTTTAGGTCATACTTGTCTGCATCATATTGAGACCTAGTGAAACCTACTTGGCCCTTTGTAAGAGACTAACCCCTAAAGAATCCCTACGTACTAATTGTTGAATCTTTGAGAGCAATAGGGTTATTTGACATACTGATTTAGGGAAAAAACATTTGCTAGAATTAAAGGAGCTTGTGTTTAGGCAAGGAAAAAGAAAAAAAGAAGAAAAGAGTTTTGTAGTTGTTTAGAGTTTTTATGACTTTTATTTTCCATTATCCAAAAAATCAAAAAGAGTTTTACCTTTTGCACTCATTTTTCTCAAAAAACAAAAGCATCAAAAAGATTTTCGTTTTGTTTCTTTAATAAGAATTCACATTTCGAAAACTCCAAAAAGATTTTTTAAAATAAGATCTTTTTATAAAATAAAAAATAAAAAAAGATAGTAGAAGTTTTTGTACATTTCATATAATGAAAATACCAAAAAGATTTTTCTTTCATGATTGTTGGTGTCATTTTTGTGTGAAGTGTCAAATTGAAAACTCAAAAATATTTTATTAATGTTTTTATCATCTGTTTGTAGTCGTGTCTCTCAAGTCAGCATTTCGTTGGTTGTTTAATCTTTAGTTGTCCAATCTGGGTGAACTACGCACACCTGATTCTCCTCTCTCGGGAGTGAGATACGTAGGCAACCCTTCTAGGATTCAATGATCTTATTTCAAAAATCAATTTTTTTTTTCTTCACTCTCTATTTAGAGTAGGTTTCATATGCATCTTTAAAATAAAACTACAAAAATATTTTCCTTTAATAGGTTCAAGTTTCATTTTCATATGAAATTCAAAATCAAGAACCCAAAAAGATTTTTCTTTGGTAATCATAGGTTTTATTTTGTATAGGGATGTTAAAGCTGAAAAATTCAAAAAGATTTTCATCAATTCTTTTGACAATTTGTTATTTTATTTTCTTTTTAAAGTTTCAAGAAAAAAAAGAGTTTGATCAACCATGTTGTGCCAAAACTTCACTAACTACGCATACCTGATTCTCCTCTCTCGAGGGTGAGATACGTAGACGCCCTTCTTGGGTTCGGTGATCTTTTCATAAAGAAAACAAAAAGAAAAGAGTTTTTGAAAAAGTGTTATATTCTAACACCTTGTTGTTTCTATTGTTCAGTTAGTTTTAGGTGGTTGGTTTGTGGCATTTTGGTTGGTCCTCCATATTTCACCGAGTCAAAAGGAAAGATATGGCCAACAAAGATACTAAGATTGTTGTCACTAATCAGATAGAGAATTCAGGGAATGAGAATCCAGGATCAAATGAAGAGATCTTAAAATTAAGGCAACAAATGGCAGAGATGCACTGGGCGTGGGCTAGTGGATTGCCTCCACCTCCATTCCTTAATGATCTCATTTTCAATTACCCACCGCTTTCTCAGGCGCACTCTTTCATTCTCACTGGTACACCATAACACATGTCAGGATTTGCTCTACAATAGTACTATCCCAGCACTTCTAGTGTGCCCGTGGCAATTCCTCAATAGAGGCCCACTACTCATCCTGCACCACCTATGACACCTGTGTTCATTGCTCCGCCACTACCTGAAGCTCCTACTTTTGATGTTCATCCACCGGTTGTGCTTCTGCACTCTATGAGAGAGCCATGTATTGAATATTTTTGGTGATCAACATTATGTTCCTGAGCCCACATTTAAGTTGACTGGGCCTTATGGCTACACTCAACTGCCTGAATTTCCTCTTAATGATGAAAAGTTTGTTATGACAGAAGAACAAGAGGAGATGACCCAAAAGGTGAAAAATTTAGAACTGGCTATGAAGAACTTTTAAGGACTTGGGGGGTACAAAAGAGTCTCATATAAGGACTTATGCATGTTTTTAGGTGTCAACCTTCTCCTCAGCTTTAAGATGCCAAAGTTTGAGAAGTATGATGGACACGAGGATCCGGTGGCATATTTGAGACATTACTGTAACCAATTAAGAGGTGCTGAAGGCAAAGAAGAACTGCTCATGGCTTACTTTATTGAGAGTCTTTCAGGTCTAGCCTCAGAGTGGTTTATTGATCAGGATATTAATAGGTGGAATAGTTGGGATGATTTAGCTAATGAATTTGTTCAAAAATTTCAATATAATATGGAATTGATCCCTGATTAAAATTCCCTAACCAGTATGAAGAAGAAGAATACTGAGAGTTTCAGGGAATAAGCGATCATATGGCGTGAACAAGCTGCAAGCCGCCAATGAAAGAAAGCAAGATAGTGGAGGTGTTTATTTAAGCGCAGAATGAAACATATTATCAATACTTGGTACCTCTATTAGGCAAGCCATTTGTTGAGGTCCTTAAAATGGGAGTGATGATAAAGGATGGAATTAAGACCGGTCGCATTGTGAGTTTTGAACATTGAAAGCAACTACTTAAGCAATTCAAAAAGGTTTAGGAAGTGTTGGGGAGAATAATAATGAGGAAGATGCATTTTCTATTGTAGTTGGATAACAGGCATGGTCAAGAATACCACGTCGTCGTCGTTCTCAGGCTCAAGCCGAAGCTCTACATAATCACTCCCAAAATCTGTTATACTTCATTCCCCCACCTCCATATCCAGTGTATAATATACAACCATATGTTCAACCCCCATCTTACCCACAATGGCACACACCAACTCCCCAGAGTCATCCTCTAACTCTACAAACATACCAAAGCCCTTCTAGGCCTAATTTTTGATCCAATACAAACAATGAAATGAGACAGCAGTCGAGATATAGCTTCACACCAATTGTAGAGTCATATGCCAGTTTATTTCAGAGATCGGTAGAGTGGAGCATGATCACTCCTCTCTTTGGGCATACTCTTAGTTTGCGTTCAAGAAATTTTAATCCTAATGTATGATGTGCGTATTATTCTAATGCTTAGGGTCATAGTATTGAAGATTATCAGGATTTGAAAAGAGAAATTGAAAATATGATTCAAGATAAATCAATTATGGGGAAGAACATTAACGGTGAAGAAAGCTCTAGTCATGTTGAAATGCAAACCAGTGGCTAAGATGTTAAGCTCAGTAATTGGGAAGTCACTCCTCTCCCTTCTAGAACAAATGTTTGGTAGTTTGTTTTTTTTCTTTTCTTTTATGTTATCCAAATTATTTTAGGGTTATAGTTCAGGATCTATCTTATTTTGTCCCTTTGTCGTTTATGTTCAAACCCTTCTATCTTTTATTTCAACTAAATGAAGTGTCCCTTTCTCTTTGTGTTTTAAATGTGTTGTTTGTTTGTCTTCTTTATGTAGTACATTTTATATTAATTCTAGTGATATGACATGCCTGTGGAATTTTCATTAGATCTTAAAATCCAATTTAACCATGAAACATTGAATCAGAGGGCTAAAGTTTAGAAAGTAAGGCATCTAAGAAATAGGTAGGATGTTAAGATATTTGGTGACCATGTTGAAGCCTTTTTTGAAAATAAAAGCCATTATCTTTTGAGAATCACAATAATAACTTGGTCATCAATTGAAAAACATGTATAAATAAGGTCAAACAGTGGATGCACAATCCTACATCAGAAGGAATAGAAAGAAAATAAGCTCCACAAAAGCATGAGTCATTGGATGTGAGGAATGAACAACAGAGGTGGAGTTTGCAGAAGAAGTAGTGAAGGACATGCTTAGTTAAAGTTAGTGCTGTAAAAATGTCACAAATAATCTTCATCTTTCACTGTCATATTTCATGACATGTACTTGTATTTTCAAGGATTGATATGACGAAGGCATTTTATTCTGCTATCCAAACATTATGTCATCCTTTGTTTACCCAATTTGAGCCTTAGTGTTATTTTCTTTCATACCCCTCTTTTGGAATCAAGAGAGAGTCAACAAAGCTCAAAAGATAGGTATCGAGCAAAATAGTAGAGTCAAAAAAGTTTCAAAAAAATGAAGAGAGAATAAAATATGTCCATAAAGAAAGAAAACAGAAGATTGTTAAGAAAAAATAGAGTTAGAAAAGTTTCAAAAAGAAAGAGTCAATAAAAGTAAGAAAATTAGAATCAAGCAAAAGAACAAGTTCCTAGAACTACGTACGACCTGATTATCCTCTCTCGGCGGTGAGATACGTAGGTTGCCCTACTCTGGGCTCGGTCCAACCAAATAAAAAATTTAGAATTGCCCACTCAAAAGAAATTGGGGTATGAGTTAATCCTCATTGTTTGAGTCGATTCCAAAAGTTTTAAGTCCTATCTCGCTGTAAGTGTCATTTGGGCCTCATGTCATCCTTTGTTTCTAACCTTATCCAAAAGCCAAGTTACAACCAAAGAAAAACCTTCAGATCAATCTTTGAGAATGATAAGGCTTAGCATACAATGCATATGATAATGAATTTTGGGAACTACTTGTCTTCCTCAGCATAAGGAATCAGGAAGGAAATAAAAATAAGAGTCTTATTAGTGAAAACCCTCACGGGCATCGTAAGGCAATGGTAAGTTGAGAGAGATAAAAATGAGGGAGTATTATCGGTGAAAATTCTCACGGGCACCGCAAAATGATGGTGAGCTGAGATAAATAAAAATAAGAGTCTTATTGGTGAAAAAACCTCACAAACACCATAAGACATTGGTGAGTTGAGAAAAAGAAAATGAGAGTGGCTTATTGGCGAAAACCCTTCAAGGCGCCACTAGCCGAATGAGGAATTAAATGTAATTGACCTAAGGAAGCAACTGAGTTTCAAGGCCATTAACTCAACGAAAATTGGTCAAAAGTTTGTATGGAAAGATCAGGCAGCTTAATCCAAAATGCATGGCATAATCATTAGAGTTGACTGATATTTTTAGATAAATTTTTCATTTTTTTTTTCAAATGGGGAAATTAATTGTCTTTTCTTTCTTCTCTTTATTTTTATTTTATTTTCTTGAGTCAGGTAGCCAAATTTAAAAATCATTATCATTTTATCTCTTATTTTTGAGTCAAGTCCATGTCAAAACAAGTGAGAAAAGATTTCCAAACTGGCTACCAACTTCTTCAATTGCCTAAAGCAAGACAAAAGGAAAACACATAAAAGAGACATGATTGTGATCTAAAATAAGTCATGCAGAAAATTTTGGTCAACAGACAAGTCGGGAACTCATGAAAACACCAAGGTTTAAGGGGTTTATCTGAGAAACCTGGCAAAGCAGAGATACTGTGTTTGTTTCAGAGTCACTCTTAAAAACCTGAGTTTGAGTCAATGATGCAGCAAGTCAATGATATATTCTACTGGTTGGAAGCAAGGTTAAATGTGACGAGGGCAAGACCGTTTTCCACGAAAGCCAAATCCATAAACCAATCACCATGTTTAAACTTACAAGTTTTCTTCAATGAAATAGAAAACATGTTACCTTCAAATCTAGGACTTTAGAGCATAAATATCAAAGGATGCAAGGCCTCACTTCTATAAATATAGGAAGCAATGTTGCTGCACCGGTTTGATAATAAAATCATGGTAAAATTCATCATCCTATATCCCTGGAGACACACTTCTTTGTACTGGTATTTTAGTTTTCAATTTCTTGGTGATACACTTTTTAAATTAAACCTGCACTCCTAGAAGACGTAACTTCTGTTCAAGTCATTCCCCTAGACTCCTAGAAGACGTACCTTTATTTTGATTTATTCCCCTTGATTCCTAGAAGATGTACTTCCTGGTCGAGTCATTCCCCTTGATTCCTAGAAGATGTACTTAATGGTTGAGTCATTCCCCTTAATTCCTAGAAGATATACTTCCTAGTCGAGTCATTCCCCTTGATTCCAAGAAGATTTACTTCCTGGTTGAGTCATTCCTCTTGATTCCTAGAAGATGTACTTCCTGGTCGAGTCTGTCCCCTTGATTTCTAAAAGATGTACTTCCTTGTCGAGTCAGTCCCCTTGATTCCTAGAAGATGTACTTCCTTGTCGAGTCATCTCCCTTGATTCCTAGAAGACGTACTTCCTGGTCAAGTTATTCCCCTTGATTCCTAGAAGATGTACTTCCTGGTCGAGTCAGTCCCTTTTATTCCTAGAAGATGTGCTTCTTAGTCTAGTTATTCCTCTTGATTCCTAGAAGATGTACTTACTAGTCGAGTCATTTTCCTTGATTCCTAGAAGATGTACTTCCTAGTCGAGTTAGTCCCCTTGATTTCTAGAAGATGTACTTCTTGGTCGAGTCAGTCCCCTTGATTCCTAGAAGATGTACTTCCTGGTCGAGTCATTCCCCTTGATTCCTAGAAGATGTACTTCCTATCCGAGTTAGTCCCCTTGATTCCTAGAAGTTGTACTTTCTAGTCGAGTCATTCCCCTTGATTCCTAGAAAATGTACTTTCTAGTCGAGTCATTCCCTTTGACTCCTAGAAAATGCACATTCTACTCGAATCATTCCAATTAACCCATAGAAGATGTATTTCTTTGTTCGGGTTTTTCAAGTAGTTATGATGTGACTGTCACAAAAGTCCTCTTATGTTAAACTGGGGAAAAAATTTAATTCCTGTGTTTGGAACTTTACTTCTCTGGAAAATGGAATCTCTCTTTATGATAAGATATGTTTGGGATAATTTTCTTTGTAGTTTTGATGTGATTTCAGGAGCCTGCCTGCAGAATAGGGCAAATAAATGAAGAGTCAAGAAACAGGGTGAAAAAGTTTAAAGTCAAGCAACAAGGTGAAGAAGTTGAAAGTCAAGCAACAAGGTTAAGAAATTAAAAGTCAGCAGATCGAAAAATAGCAAGTCAGGAGTCCGACTGAAGAACAGGGTGAAGAAATTGAAAACCAAGCAACAAATTGAAGAAATTGCAAGTCATTAGTGCGCCTGGAGAACAGGGTGAAGAAATTACAAGTCAGGAGCCCACAGGAAGAATAGGGTGATGAAATAGCAAGTCAAGAAAAGATGGATAGATAGGATTTTTATAATTTCATTTATTTTTTCAACTTGTAATTTTTATTTTTGATGTAATGACGGAGACGCGGACCGAAACCTTAATGGGACCTCACTCGACTCTCCAACTCGGTTGTCCTTATTCCTTCTGTTTTTTTCTTTGAATAATGGTCTGGTCCAAATTCTATCTCGTTGTCTACTTCTTTGTATGAAAACACTTTGTGCTTACATCCAAAGAGGGGCATGATGTAGACTTGTAATTTTGTCCCTCCCTGATATCATTTTTACTTATTTACCTTATTACGCACCCCATCCCATTCCATAATTCTTACATAAAAATAAAAAAAATAACTAACCTAACAAATTAACACCCTACTTTTAACACCTCACCCTAACAAAAATAACAACCTACCCACCCCTCCACCTAATCCTAACCATACATACCTCACTTATCCCTACCCCTCACTACCCCAGATCCCCTTTTCTTTCCCTAATAGAATACGATACTGAGGATCCATATACACACCCATAACAGAATAAGTATAGGGAGACCCATAGGAAATTCCCACATTACTCCATATTCCATATACACAAAAAATACATATACTTGGACTCATACACGGCTCGGGTGGAATTTAAACTCATAATACAATCTCACAATACACATACACACAGAAGATACAAATTTGTTTCCACTCACCAGAGGAATCAACTAATTTTACACACATAAACCACACACAATCACTGATCCTCACGATACATATACACACATACACTTACTAGAGAAGGGGACAACACCGTAGATGCATACACACACCCCAATTTCCATTAACACACTGCAACACACCCCAGCAATACACAACTATGGAGATACACACACACGCACTAGTGAGAGGTCGAGCAAAATTATGATAAATTAGGACAAGTACGAGAGAGAATAGAGAAACTAAGAAAAGAGTGATCAAAATCAGAAATATATACGTTTATGGCATGGTTTTTGTTGGTGAACCACCAAAAAAATGACCCCGTCCCTTTTTTTGGTGAACACCCAACAAAAACCCATAAAAAATAGCTGGGAAACCACCGAATCCGACCCTTCAGTGCCAATTCCAATGATCATCCATCGAAAAGCACCAAAACCCATAGGTAAGCAATTAAAATTGGCTCAACTAGTCCCGATTCTAGTGAGATCTGTCGGAAAACAATTAAAACAGTAGTAGGGTTGCGAATTTGGTATGCACTTGCCTTTGTTGTATAGTTTTTCAATTTGGGTCGATGAAAAAATAAGAAAGAGGGCTATTCCAAGTTGGTTTTATTCGTTGGTTGAGGTTCGAATCAGGGTCTTTGAATGCGGTTTTCATCTTCTTATTCAAATAATATTTGAGTTCCAAAGCGACATTAAGGTCTATTTCTCATCCCTTTCTCGAGTAATTTTAAATTTTGATATTTTGTTTGGCAAATTGATAATGTGTAGATATTGCTTTGTTTGATTTTGTTATGTTTGAATCTTGAATATTGGTTGATGTTGTATTTGAATTGTGAAAATTGAATTGATAGTCTAAGGATTAGTTAATCATTGATTGAGGATTAAAGTCGGCTATTGGGGCAGAAATTCAAAATTGATAGAAAACAAGTGTTAGTTATTCTGGTTCATTGATGTCGTTGAATGTGATAATGCCATGATTGATCGAGCTGGGTAGACAAATGGTAGTCTTAGGTAGGCAAATTTAGGAATGGTATTTTGTTGAATGTTTGAATATGTGTATGAATGGTTCTTTTGTTCATCGCATTTGAACCAATTGTACTCATTTAGTTGGGGAATGCCCCAAGACCATTTATATTTATTCACCGGGGAATGCCCCAAAGTATCATGTACGTAAAGGAGGCTCGTGATCAAGGCCCGAGGAATCGGGTAAAGCATTGGAACGTAGTTTAGGATTAGTGTAGGTTTAATTTTGGTACCTTTTTATTTTGGGCTGTAATAATTGGACTGGACACTATTTTTGAACTTGATTTGTTTTGTTTATTTGTTTGATTGTTTTGTTTGTTTTGTGTGGTTTATACATTAATAACATCAAATTAGTCAATATGCTCAACCAAGTAACCTTGGTCGAACTATGGGACTGAGGGGTACCTAACACCTTTTCCTCAGTCAACAGAATTCCTTAGACAAAATCTCTATTCGCGGATCAGTTTTAAAGTCAAACCATTTTGAAAAAGGATTTCCAAAGGTGACTTGGCACACCCGATTTAAGCCAAGTGGTGACTCTATGTTTTGAATGTAAACAATCCTTTTCGAAACAAATTTAATCTTTTGTCACTTAATAATAAAAACCCTTTTCAAACTTTAAAATCTATTCTTTTTGGTAAAAAAAGGGTTGTGACAAAGTGTATAGCTCATCATATGTCATCTCAAGAGCTTGACCACCAGCAGCTGAATCTAACTAAATTTTTGTATTATGATCAAGAATATCTTCAAAAGTATGAGCAAGTACCTTATTGGACTGTTGATATTGTGGACAGTCCCAAAAAAGAGCCTTGAACTACTCCCAAGCATGATAAAGATTTTTTTCTTCCTTCTGTTTAAAGCACACTATATCACTGCAAAGTCTCGCAGTCTTGCCAGATGGGAAGAACCGAATATGAAATTTTCTGGCCATGTCATCCCATGATGTGATTGAATTTTCTGGTTCTGTATTCAACCACTTCTTTGCTTCCTCAATTAGTGAAAAGGGGAATAATGTCATCCTTACATAGTCTGCATTCACGTCTTTGGGAATGAATGTATCATTGATTTCCAAAAAATTCTCCAAGTGGACCTGCCGATCTTTGTGTGAAAGCCCTGTGAACTGCCCACTATTGATCAGAAGCTGTACCCTATTCTGTTTAAGCTCGAAATTTCCTCTAGCTGTCGGCTTCTGAAATGGAGAGGTCTAGTTGGTTGGAAATGGGATTGCTACTTCTTTAACTGTCCTATGGGGTGCTTTTTCATCATCCATGATGGCAGGATTCTCTTGGTCTTCTTGGATTTGCAGAATTTGGGAGAGAAGGTTTGCTTCTCTCCTTTGTTGATAAAAAAGTTGCTCAGGTTTGAAACTTGGTTTAACCAAGTCCTGATCCCTTGCCAGCTTACTACTTTGAAAGCCTATTTCCTTCAAATAAAAAACCAACACCAAGTGTGAAAAACACCAAATAAATCTAAAAGTAGAACTAAAATAAATAGTTTCCAAATAACAAGTCCCCAGCAGCGCCAAAAACTTGACAACGCCCAAGCGCACACACAAGTGTATGTGGTCTACCAAGTAGTAAAGTGGCCTTCAAGGACCCAAGTATGAATCGCAAATAGACTTGATTTAACAACTATTCTATTCTTATTCACAATTTAGATTCAATTGATGCAAGCGTAACTAAAAAGAGTTTTGAATATTGTAAATTGCAAATAAACTAAACACAATGAATAAAATAAGTCTTGAAACAATCAATGGAGTAAATCCCAGGGTTAAAGAACTTTGAACAATCATACTACATCATTGAATCTCATTCATTAACTTGCTTATCTTGGTTGTTGATTTGTAGGGTTAATTGCATTATCATGGTCTTCCGACCTCTAACCGTTTACCTAATTTGGACATTACAACTACATTGTTGAGCGAGGGTGTAATAATACAATTAAGTTCTTTAAGCTATCATCCTACGTGCGAATCAAGTAAGGAATCTAAGTAGATCCTTGTCCTAGATACTAACTCAAATTCCTTATTTTATAAAAAAATAAGAACCATAATTTGTTTATTCCCATATTCTATCTCCCTATTCCCTCTACCGAGATTACAAGGTTGACAATAGATGTCTTTTCTGGGTGATCAATTCATCAAATAATTAAATCAAGAATAAACAAACAACCAATAATGATAAGAAAATTAAACGAATTTAATCTAAAATAATAGTACTCATGTTCTTGTCTTTAACCTCGGAAAGAGGGCGTTTAGCCACTAATATTATTCATAATCACTATCTAAAAAATTTAATACATGTTATGATATAATTAAAAGCTAAATAAAGAATTAAAAAAAACCTAAAAAGTAGTAGCAGCCTCCACAATATTCCACTATGTTCCAAATCATTTCAGAATTCTCCCCCATTGATCATAATAATGTATGTATATATAATACTATAATCCTAATCCTAGTAGGATAACAAAATTCATCACACTGTTTCCAAGATATTCCCACCATCCCCTTAAATGTGTGAATGTACTATATATTTAGTGGGACAATACCTGATCCATATAGGACAAGGTAATATATTTAATACCTAACCGTGTAGGATTAGTATATGCCGTAAAATATTTTGCCTTGTATAAAATAAGCAACGCGACACATCAATGATCTCACTGAAAAGAGAATGTGACACGTTGGTGGATGCATTGGGAGTAGTGATGTGACGCGTTGAGATCGCATCGACTCACTGGAAGTTGCGTCCAAAATTTATTCTAAGTATTGAACGTCCTATCCTTTGCCCATGCCTTTTGTAGTGTATTTCCAATAAATTTCCAACCTTTTTATCATCAATATATCACCATATTCAGATTACAAAGCTTCCTACTATATCACACACCACATATTAAAGATCAAAACAACACAATATCCTCAACGATGAATCAAAACAAGAACTAAAATAAGGCTAATTCACAATGATCTTCACTTATTATTCCAACTCTTAACTTAATCAAACTGAACCTTGAACATCCCAATTTTTTTTTCCATATATAATTACTTGATTAAAACAATTTGGAACCTTTTAAACATAATACAATCCGACGAAACCAACTAGACAAGTACCTATCTCAAGCTAGTAAAACTAGTTTTCTCGGTTGAACTCTAAATGACTCAATTAAGCACAAACTTGTTTGGAAAACAGGTTGAACATTGTAAATACACACTTGGACACTTATATGCTCATTTATATCATATTAACACATAAAGAACACAAATTATCCTTAAAACAAGGCTAAATAAGCTAGAATAGTAACACTAGAGTGCATAAATACACCCAACATCACCTGCTCAGCATCATCTCCCCTCACTTCTCCAACTCCTTATACCACCAATACACCATATCCTTCAACTGGGAAGTAGAAAATTTCACACCCTCTACATCAGTATTATGCATAACTTGAAAGACCTTTTCCACCTTATCAATAAATCCTTAAGGATCCTCCTTAGCCCTTAAACTAGTAAAGGTTAAGGGATTCAGCCTAATAAACTGACCCACTCGATTAACCTCATAAGAACTCCCAACAGTACTAATAGGACCTGACTGACGTGAATGAGATGTCAACCAACTGGGTCAACAAATGAATAGACCAATAGAACTCGACATTAGAAATGTCTCCTTGAGATTATTGGGCATGAGTGTCATCAACAAGAGAAGGACCGGTGGGGACCGGTGGAACTTCATGAGGGAAATCAGAATCAATGACCCTATATTGGGTATGAATCCCATAAGTAGGATGAGCTTTGTCCACATTGTCCTCAGATAGGACAAAAGAGTTTCCATAAGCATCATATCTTCTAGGAGGTATGATCTAAAATACAAACAAATGGGAATTAGAGGAGATTCAAGGCCTTAGACTTTACAGCCCAAAAATAGAAAAACAAAAAAGGGAAATATTCCTAAATGCCTCATAACCTTTCCTTTATAACTATGATGCGCTACACACCAATAAAAGAAACTCTACTTGACACGACTTTGTATACACCCAATTGACCTTGAACCTAGGATTATATAAACACTTGTCACGACCTAAAATAGGGCCTATTCGTGATAGATATTTCAATTCCATCCTGGACCGAAGACCACCCTCTTTGCCTAGCCCTAAAAAGCATAATACACTAGCAGCAGATGAATTTTGAACATATATCAAGATAGGATAAAAGTAAGCTTAAAGAAAATCTAAGAATGTCAACATACATACCTAGTCCACAGTAATCCATAGAGCCTCTAACAAAACCAAAATAACCAAAGTTAGGACATTCCCCCGATGATATCCAAAAATAGTCTTAAGGAAAAGTCTATGATAAATAATATACCAAGAAGTAATAACCTTCCAAAAGAAGGAGGTTCACCATTTCAAGCTAACTGCTGACAACTTGAAAATCTATCAATGCGCAGGGAGAGTATAAGTCTTTCAGACCCTTCATCACTTGGGGATACAACATCTGGAGATAGTTAGTGGGTTGAGAACTATCATGTAACTCATAGATAAGGGATATAATATTTCCATGATCAGAACAGTTCAAAATCATTCAAAATCAAGTTCACATAATTATATGCATATACATATATATATATAGCAGATACTATGATAGGAAGCAAGGCTTATCATGAACTTTAATATCATTAACCTAGATTGTGTAGCTCAACTATCATAAAAGGGAATCCCATGGGCTATATGGGTTCAACTCTCCCCCAGATGAAAGGGCCCCAGTGTATATAGTTGCATGAACCAGAGAATAATCATATGTCATATGCACCATGGGGGAATCGAACCTCCCTATCGTATATCCAGGGTGACATAAGCACCCAATCATTTAACATGGGGGTCTCAAACCTTCCAGTTATATAATAAGCGGGACTCAAACCACCCAACTATTTATACCCCTGCGTCGGCAACAATTATTTCCAGTATTGGTCCCTTGGGACCTCCACTTTCACGACATAGCTACACAACTCCCATTAAAACCCAATTAAACACTTTTCACACATTTCCATTCATTGAACCAATTCATTAATTAAGGCATACCCTTGGTATCGTCATACCAACTTCACTTGCAAGTTAACATTATCATTCCATATTTATCATCAAACTAGGGAATTCAATCACTTAGGTTAAATTATTCATTCATATAAGGAATCCACACTCCAAAGTTTAATAAAATCAATCCATGTTTCATTAGCCTTTTATGCCATGCAATAGTATAAGTGAACAAGTCATATCATTTGACAAAACCATATTTTAATATCAATTTTGCAAATGGGTTGAGAGAACACAATTTTCAAAACCATATGTCAAGACAAAATCATCCAATTAGGGAACCTATTACCCCTTTGTTTATTTACCATACCCATTCACCCCAAAAATTCCAAACCATTAATAAAGCATAAGTAATGCATAATAAATCAAGGGGAAAACAATTTAAGAATCAATCATGCCTAATATCTCAACCAATATCAAAAGCCATATTTAAATCTACACAATTAAACCATTAAAACACATGATTTTTATAACACAATATTTGGGAAAGAGTAGCATGCCTGGAATATCAAGATTTATGGAGAGAAATCAACCCATGAGCACTTAGATAAACAAGTTTAAGAAACCTTACATTGTTCTTTCCTTAGGGTTTTGAGAGTATTTTGATTGCTAAAGTTTTGAAAATAATATCCCAAGGGTGTTTTATAGTCGTGTGTCTTAAGTTAGGAAAGAGGGAAACATCCAAAGTTCCCCTAATTAAAAGCTAAAAATCTATCGCTAGTGACAACGGGTCATCCTATGACTCATATAGACTTATTACGTCTCGTCACCACTAGTCATAGTTTGGATAGGTGCTAAAAGACTTCTCTATGGTGACCCTACTACTTGCACCATATGATTCATCAAGTGACCCTCCGACTTAGAGGGCTATAGTCGTAGTCAAGATAAAATCCTTGGGGTAACATACTGGTCTTATTGCAATTTACACTATATGACTCATAATGAGTCTTAATAACTCATTGGGTGCTAATCATGATCAATATATAAACTTAGATAAATACATTAGTCAGGCTATGATTTGGGTCCTACGATTCATAGTGATACCCTATGACTCATAGGGAGAGTTGTAGTCAAGACAGTGTGCTCAAAGGTCAAGACATTTTCAAGGATCAAAATTTGGGATGTTACATGAACTCAGGCCACTTATAGTTCATAACACTTGATTTTTTAGCTAGATTTTCAAAGAATTCATAAGCTATCTGTTTTTCCAATTTTAATAAAACCTTAAAGATTGTAAATAAGTAGATTGGGGAAAGATTGAAATGCAATTGAGTTTTCAGCATAGAGCCTAGGCTATATATACCTGAATTTAGGGAATCAGACTGCTTGTAGTTAGACTCAATTGGTAGAAAAGATATTCTTTTATTTTAGACGATCTTTCATTTCGAATGAGTGACAAGTTATTTAAACTATGGAAAAGAGGCTTGTAACCTCTTAACCATGAATGTAGAGATCTTCACATCCATAGGTAATAATTTACTCGGACATAATTTCCATAACTCTAAGTGTGTTATCACTTGGATTTGAAGAAAATAGAAGGTTACCCTTTGTATGAGTTTATAAATATCCCTTAAGTGAATGTGAAATTAATATATCTCAAATACCCACATGCCTTCTAAAGTGGTGTGGTTTGATGGTGGTGGCAATCATTCTTTAGCTCGCGTCCAAACATCTTGATGTACCTCCCTATACTGCATCCCATTTTGATGCTAAGAAAAAGTTCCACATTGTGATGCATCTTTTTTGGAGTCGTCTGCACTTGTGGTTTTGATTTTAGATTTTTATCCTATCAGATGCTCTCGACAATATCTCAAAATAAAATTGTTAGTAATAAACATAATTCATGAAAAGGGTATATAGTTATATACCATATATCCATATGAGTTATTGTTCAAAAATTAAAGTCATCCCATTATATACCTATTTGGAGTGCAATAACTTCCAACAACATACACAATAACCTTTTTGGTTGTTGAAAAATTTCTCTTTTAATGATTGAATATGCCTTCAAAGTAGGGTGACCCTCTTGGACACCGATAAAGCTTTGTGTAGAATGGTCCCTCCAACCTCTTAATCTTATGCTAATGAGGAAATTCTTTTGGTCACCTATGATTCTTGTCAATTGTTAAATAATAACATCTTTGGCTATTGACAATAATTCTTTGCACGTGACCTCGGGTAAGTCTTACGCATCTTTTCTAGCCTTGAGTTGTCAATCTTTGTTTAATATTGTGCATCATTAGATATTGTAAATCAGGTTACTAACTAATATCTTTTGAGTTTCTTAATTTTAAGGTAATCCTGCACATTATCCGACCTTAGATAAGAGATGACTTACAAATATCCCTCGAATCATTAGCTCTCAGGTGTTCCTGCACATCATCTAACCTTGGATACTATATGACTTATAAATATTTCTCAAAGTACTAGTCTTTGGGTAATCCTGCACATAGTCGATCTTGGATATGACACAACTTATAGAGAACCCTTAGACCTATTAATTTGGTAATCTCTCATATTCTCCGATAAGGATTTAGTTGTAATTTATGAAAAACCTTTGAACTATCGATTCTTGGGAAATCTTGCACACTATCTGGTTAGGATGTTGTTACATGTTATGAATAGCTTATGGAATATAAACTTATAGGTAATCTCGCACATTATCCTATTTTAAATAATGTGATTATAGATAATCCTCGAATTGTTAATTTCTAGGAAATCTCAGATGTCGTTCGCTTTAAGATAATGACTTAAAGAAGTCCTTTCATTTCATATTCTTTTCAACTTGATATGTTAATGTATGCCAATCTATAAAATTCTGAAATATCCTCATCTCATGTCTACATTGTCTTTTGCATAATCAACAAATATAAAATAATGAGATATCCTCAATGCCAGATCACGTTATCTTCGCATGGTTAACATATATTGGTGCTCCAAATCATTTTTCAAGGACAAACCTTATCGTCTTTCATGGTAAGATATTATGGAAACTTAATTGAATGGAATGATGTCCCTCAAGCAATGAAGTGAAATGGAATGTCCCTCTCGATAATGGAATGAAATGGAATGACCTTCTCGGCTATGAAATAAAATTGCATTCTCAGCAATGACATGCTATAAAATAACCCTCTCAGCATGGCCTCTCAGCAATGACATGATATGAAATGGCCCTCATGGCATGACCCTCTCGATAGTGGAATTAAATGGAATAACTTTCTTGACATGGCATGAGATGAAACAGAATGGCCCTCTCGACGATTTGAAGATAATCTTTATCTAAGTTTGTATGTCTATGTTTTTGGTTTCTACATGTACCTATACTCAAGGTAGATAGTTATTAGACACAATGACATTCTTTCTAGTGACCACAATCAAACTTTATGAAAGTTTAAGTGACAAATACTCGACATCATAATCTGAATAACTTAGTTCACTATTAATCTTCTCTTTTTGAAGAAGTATTTAAATAGCAGATCCATCAGATGTAAGTAAATGGGTAAAATCCTTTTATGGAGATTACTCAAATACCATTTTCTTTATTTCAAGGAGAATTTTGAGGATGGGTTTCTTCTCTTCCTCATATTGTGTGATCCTTCTGATTGTGTATTTATTGTGCCGACTTCTTTGAATGCACCTATGCTTAAAGTAAGTATTTAGTCGACACAAAGTCACTTTTTCTAGTGACTATTTATCAGAAAAGTTCTAAATAAAATATTCAACAAGAGGATCAGATGTCGTTGTTTGTCATCCATGATCTCATGAAGTGAGATAGACAGTTCAAAAGGCCTTGATATATGAGTACTAAACCCATCTTTGGGGATATCCAAAAATACTATTTTTAACAATTATATGCTTTGGTGAGGTTCCCAATTTGGTTGGGGGTTTATTTTGAAGAAGATCCTCATTTTTTGACATTGATCCCTGCATCCACAAGAAAATTGTTAGTTTTGAGTGAAACTACACTGTGTTGACCTCCTTAGATTTTTGGTTTGATCCTTGCCATATTTTGAGTGCTCCATTATATTTGGACTTCCGTTCTGACTCCCCAGTTCAATAGATGTCTAGGCAAGATTAAGTAAAAATATATGCATAGTTTTTTAAAAAATAGTCTTGATTTTGAAAAACTAGTTTCAAAAAATTATGTAAAATCTTTTTAGACAATCTCTGGCAGTCATGTCATGTGCCAGCTCAATGAACATCTTCCTCTTAAAGCTCGACTACGTTTGTCACTCAGTGAAGGATTTTCAAATACTCATTATCGTTGCTTGGGGGTTCTACCAAAATTGTTTTACTATAACTGAAGATTTAATCTTTCTAGACTCCATCACAACTAATGATTTCTAAAGTTTGACTTTCTAAAAATTTCTGTCCTAGTTTAATACTATTTAAGATGATATTGGCTTAAGAGGATCAAGAGAATGACATGGCCCACCCTGGGGCCTTGTCATAATGGGCATCCCAAGTCCGACCAGGACTGAAGACTACCCCCGTTACCCAACCCAACCCAACCTCTAGCCGCTTGCCCTGCGTTAGCTGAATTTTGAGCATGTAACAAGATAGTGTAGTACCTCACATATTGACTCTGGAATAAGATCACAACTGTGACCGACTGAATCGAGTCCAACCATCCCATACCAATAATCCAACCATACCAAACGATACAAAACAAGGTCCATAAACCAGGCCATAACCAAAGATATTCCAAAGAAAGATATAATCAATCCAAAAATGAAATATGATGGAACAGTGAGAAGTTATGTCTGATGATGCCATCCTCCTAGCTTATTCCAATGCCAAGGCTGACACCAATATCAATACCTACCATTCAAACCCATAGAAGTACCACAAATCCTCTAACCAAAAGAGTAATGAAATTCCTTTAGGGAATGCCCCCAACCATAGCCAAAACCAATATCCTAAATACAACCAAAATGTCTAGAAATATCCATAACATTAAATAGAGCCTTCCAGAAGGATGAAAGCTCACCACTTTAGTCAAATGATATCCTTGAGTCAATCACTATATAGGAGGAGTAGAATGGTGGATTACTGTATAGCATGGGGATACAATCGTCAGTAGACAGGGTTAGCGAGTGACCGCTAGCATGATCTCAGGGTAAGGATAAAATAATGCCATTTATAAAACCAAGTAAAACCATCCATTTGCACAAAACCGTACATATATACATATATGACCATGATGGGAAAAGGGACCGGGTTTGGCATGCCCTTAAAACCTTTACCTAGGCTATGTAGCTTTGCCATCCTAAACAACCCATGGGCTATGTGGTCCCCTGTTGAAAGGTCCCCAGTGCATGTAGTCACACGAATAGGGAAGTATCCCATGGGATTACTAGTACATCCCCCAAATATAGTTTGACATCATGCACACGATCACCAAGACCAACCTCATATCAGCAAATATGAGTTTCCATTTTTGGTTTCCCCGGGACCTCCACATTCCACGACTTTGCTACACATCCCACCATTATTGTATAATTAAAACCAGTTTCCAAATAACCAAACCATTATCTATTTATTAACCAAGGATATTGATATTGGTATCGTCATACCAACCCTTACTTACAAGTATCATCCATAACCAATAATTTTTAGGTTTAATGGGACTTTTAAGTGCCCTTCCATTTACTAGATTAAACTACTTGGGAGACCTCCATGTTCCCCAAAAGCATAACCAATTAGAATTTTGCCATACCAATCCATTTAAACTATGCATAATCCTTTTACCAAGTTTAAAACACGCAAGAGTTCTATTAAAAGAAGTCAATGCAATGAACATATCTTTATAAGCATTTTGTCAAACACATTGGGGGCATAATATGACCAAAACCAATTCCAATTACCATTAAACCATTCCCATGCAATACAATTGTCCAAAACTACCATTAATGAATATAAAAGCATAATTAAAATCATGGGAAACCATAACCAACCATTTAACATCAAAACCCTCAAATCATATTTGAAAACCAAAATCATACAATCAATGAAATCATGAAAACATTCATAAAACCATGACTTTAGATAAAATTAACAACGATGGAAGAGAACATTCCATAAACCAAGATGATGATGAAAATAAATCACCAAGACAAGCCCCAAATCAATCCTCTAGTTGAAACCCTAGCTTCCCTTGCCCAAAAGCTCTTGAAAGAATTATGGATTATTTAGAAGAGTTTCTAAGTGTTAATGAATGGAATAATAAGGTAAATAACCTCCACAGTAGGTTAGAAGTTGTGGGATATTATTGGGATAAGTAGGGAAATATCTAGAATACCCTCACTTAAGTTGCACCAAAATCCCATCACAGGGGTATGACTTACCCACACGAGTTGTACCCTTCAATACTAGTGGTACCCTCCACTCGTATCCTGGAATTAACCCATGGATCAAACATTGTCCAGAAAATGACTCATTAAACCAAGTCGTATCCATATCATACGATTCGTACCTTTTACTCGTTCCCTTGGCAAATTTAAACCCAAGAAAGATTTAGACACTACCTGCCATACGAGTCCTGGGTACGACTCGTACCCTAGATTACAGCTCATGGTGAGCCACTTGTACTCAGATCCAACCTAAGTAACCAAGTCTAAGATCAAGTTAAGGAACTAAACGATCTATAACCACCAATACGACTCGTACCCTTAAGTCGTACCCATTTCAGTAACCAAAATCGATCCCACCAACCAACACTGGTTAGTATACGAATGGACCATACCACTCGTACCCTAATATATGTCTCATACCTATGAGTCGTATTGAGTCCAGAGATCAGAATTCCAAGAACTTTTCTAAAGTCCAGAAAAGGGTGTTTCAAAGACCTTCTCCCAAAGTCTTTTTGGGCCTACATTCCCTTTGGATGATGATATTTTTTTTTGAATTTTTGAGGTTCCTTCTAAAAAATTCTTCCCCAATTTCCATTTCTTGGGTGTTATGATTGAGCCATTGGGTGCCTACATTTCCCATTGAAGTAGGAATCAGGTCAAACGTAGTTTAGGCTATGCTAGAGATATGTAGAAAAATCTATAGGGTTGACCAAAGCTAACATAATCTGCCTACATATCTCTTTCTTAGGAATTTAGGTCAAACATAGTTTGTACATAAAAGAAAAGGGTAATATTCTCCTAAGGGGTTGACCGAATTAGACATAACCTGCCTACATATCTCATTCTTAAAAATTCAGATCGAATGTAGTTTGTTCATAAAAAAAAGGTAAATTCTCCTAAGGGATTGATCGAAGCAGGCATAGTCCACCTACATATTCCTTTCTTAGGAATTCAGGTCAAACGTAGTTTAGAAAAGTTTTATCTTTAGGGTTAAATAGCCCTGGATACGTTTATCCATCCACTAGGATAGAATTAAGGCTTCTATGGATAGTACCTTATAGATGATATGACACTTTCCATTGCATTTGTCTTGATGGAATGAAGGATCATCTGTCCACTATTTTTTTGGCAATCAACTATCCACTTTTCTTTAAGAGAGTTGATAAGATTCCTCCTTTCTTATTTTTTAAAGATAGACATTGACCCTGATTCTCTTAACTTTGTTGTTGTCTCCTTGGTTAACCAACTTGGTTTTTTCAAGGCTAGGTTTTCTTGATTTTCAAACTCTTTGGACCTTTTGTTGACTGTTTTATGTCTATTGTCTCCCATTCATCAGTATCTTCCTTAATTTGTTCATTTTCTCTTAATATGATATGACATTGTCAGGTTTTAGATATTTATTAATTTTATCAAAAATGAAAAAAAATTCATAATATTAAGTAGAAAACAAAATAAACAATAAATTTTTTTGCATTAGGAGAGGTTTATGTTGATTTTTGAGAAAATAATTACAAACTCTATTCATGGCCCACACGAGTGTAGAACTATTTCTTTTACAAAGAATAAAAAGCAAAAGGGGAGTAGATAAACTTAAAGGTGGATGTCGGGCCTCGTCCATGCTACCACCGACTTTATGAAAAATTAAATTTTATTTTTCCATTTATCCTATTAATTGGGGAGTAATAAGTGGAGTGGAAGTCCAGTTCAATAAAATATTTCCTCCAATTCATCTTCTTTGATTCCGGTTGTCTTGGAAAATTCTTTCGTGTAGCATCACACTTTTTCCAATTCCATCCTCGAGACTATCACTTGTAGGTTTTTAAAAATGAATGGTAGAGTCTAGTTTTACTACTAGTCATTTTTCTTTTCCTGTAACAAAGCTATAGTCAAGAGAGGAATCTTTATTCACTTTGATCTAGTAAAGTAGGGATATTTTGTCATTTTATATTGACACAGAGTAGTTTCTATTAACTATAAAAAAATAACTCAAAGGTTGATGTGTTAGTTCCGTTAGAAATAAATAATGAAAAATGATATGATTGGAAGTAAACACATAAAGTTGTTTATCCTCTCATGCGAATTGGTACACAGAGTAATGATGACTCGAGAATTCAAACGAACAAAAATTTACTCATTGATATAGATAAGTGGAATTTTTTAGAAAGGTTCAAATCTTTTTCTTTCTGACCTTATGCATTCTTTTTTGAAAGTAGGGGATAACAAAGTTTTTGAAGATGGGGCCAAGCCAAAAGTATGCCTACATATTGCACGAAGGAGAGCAGGCCTTACATAGTTTGAACAATTGTAGAAAAGATTGTTTTCATTTCATTTCATTCTCTAAACTTCATTACATTAGGAAAAGTAAATACAAAAAAAAACAAAACTTTCTACATTTAAAACTTGATTCTGGATAGTTGAAAGTTCTTCGATTTATTCCATCCTTCTTATGCTTCATGGATGGTCCGGTATGAACTTTAGTCAAATTTTTCCAATTCTTATCAAGTGCTCCAAATAAAAGTGGAAAGCACAACACTTCTTAATTTTATGTCCTTTGATTCCATTATGATAGCCACAAATATCATCACCCTTTCTCCATATTACACACCCTTTTATTTTTTTTGTCTCGACTAGATGGAGGATTTTTTCTTTGACTAACTTGGAGTATATGTTTTCATAGCTATCCTTAAAATACATAAAGTATAGATGATGGATTGTAAGATCACTAGTGATGGACATACCTGGTTCAACCCTATCACACTCCAACATGGGGTGTGTGGTCCACACAAATGAGTAATTATATCGCTATTAATAAAATCATATATATTGTCCTACAATGTATGGTATTCATCTATGGTGTGACCTTTTTGAAGAAAATGGTAAGCTCATCCTTTGTACTCATTTATGTGACCTTATGTGGTCACATGGAAGACCCTAAGTCTTAATCGAGCATAAAGTTCTCACAACCTATAATGATTGATAAATCTATGAGACTTTCACAACATCTATTTCTCTCATATAGTTCCTTTCAGTTTCTTTGAGTGTGATTTATTTGTCTCCCTACCTGAACCTTCAAGGCAAGAATGTTGTGTCTGCGTCTTTTGGCCATTCTCTTATTTCATTCATGAGTTCTTTGTAGGACATTGATATTCCTTATTGCCTGATTCTAGCATCTTGTGGTTCTTTTTTTTTTCCCCATAATCCTTCTAATCATCCCAACAACTATTTTAAATTCCATGGATAATTGTTTAATCTCTCTAGCAAGGTCTCTTTTTGGTATTTCTTTCCTTTATCTCAACATTCAATCAAACATAGAAATCTTTTCTTTGGTTAGGGAGGTTTGTTCCTTCGATTCCCTATTTTTTTCCATGGCAACATCCTCTTCTTGTTCAATTGATATGTTGACTTTGGTAACCTTTCTTTTGGACACAACAATCTCCCTATCTACTTTCTTATTTTTTGCCTTTAGCGTATAGTTTATTTGGTCCAACTCCATCAATTTTCTATTTACTTGAGCAATTCTCCTTTTGCTTTTAGATATTTCCTAAAATGGATTCTTCTAAGTCCATAGTCAACCTTCCAGAAATAGTTGAAATAACTTTAGGAATCTTTAATATGATTGCGCACTTTTCTGAGAAGCTTGGAAGACATGGAGTATGTTTGGTCAGATTTTTGTATAGTGAGGTATATTTCTTCTTAGATGTGCTCTATAAAAAATGGTATTGGATCAATTCTCCTTTGATTTGAATTAATAGAACACATATAAGCACATGAAACAATTATTTCACACAAAGATATTGTAGTAAATGCGCATCCTAATTGGGTGACCCTTTTGAGTCAAGGGTTGGCCTAACATACATGAAGGAAGTATATGTTTTTTAAAACCAATACATTATCCACCAAAATCCCTATAGATATATAAGAAGGGAATAAATACTTACAAGTTGTGCAAAAGGAATACAATCTATAGGGAAAGGAAAAATAACATGAGAAAAAGAACAAGGTCCCACCCAAGGGATAATAGCTCCTAGATGTTCCTTTATCATCCTTCATCCTCTTAGCTTTGTCCATCTATTTCTATATACAACATATGTTGATGATCAAGTAATTTTTGCATATCTGTGCTCTACTCTCATAGGCCATTCTTTCTATGTTATTAATATGGGGAATCTAGAAATCACCCAAATCGATCAAACACCGCCTAGAATCATCAACCTCTTTCCTGAATCACTTTAATTCTTCTCTCAATTGGCGTATGGATGAGCATCCTTACACAAAATAAAACAAAGTAAGCCTTTCCCTACCCCAAAGGATAATGAATTGGATTAAATAACATATATTTCTTGAATAAATAAATATGATTCATCTATAATTGACTCGTGGTCAATAAAAGTAGGGTAGTTTTTCTAATGGTCCCAATACCCTCTCAGGTATTGGGTTTCCCTAGGTTTATGCCTAAAAGAGGATTTTGGTTTTGCTCTATCCTAGGTGTCTAAAGTGGGCTTAGATCAGGTTTCAAAGTGGATAACTTGAGTTTGAAAATACAAACATCCATCGGGCGCCTAACATGTCAACAAACCATCGTATTCCCAACACTTGATTTGGAATTAAACAATAGAGGTCGAGACATCTATGAAACCCCAAACAATTTATATATTTCAAATGGGGAAGTATGCGATGAAATGCATTGATTTAAACTTTATAAAAAATTTAAAAACATAAGAACATAAATAGTTTAAATATTAAAAACCCAAATAGTTAGTCAAAGAATTTAATTCAAATACTTGGTTAGAACCTAGTCAAGTTCCCTAATAGAGTCACTATTTCTATTTTGTAGAGAAAAGATGACTATTGCGATTTTACGAGTTCAAATACTTTCGAAAGAAGTTTTCAAACTCAAATTTTGAAAAAAGAGTCACCACTTAATTTATTTAGAAAAATCAAGAAATTTTTTGAGAATTACTTAAATTATTCAAAGTAGAAAAATCCATTAAGTTTAGAAATTCTGAGTAAGTGGTTCCTATTAATACTCTTGGAAGGTTGTTATGGCACCAAGAGTATCCGACAACTTGTGATTGTTCGATCTATTTGAAAATAACTTTTTGACCAACTTTGAAAAGGGGTTTGCTTTTACTTCGAGAAAAATTGATCAAGGAAAAATTTACTTTTTGGGATTAGCGCAAAACAAGTTTTTGGATGACTTAGTAGAAAATTTAACAAAGTTTGAGGGAATAAATAGCAAATAAACATATAAAGGGGTAAGGGAAAAAAGTAATAAATTTAGGCTCTTGGTTCCAAACCCATGAAACCTATCCTAAAGTAATTTGGGCTTTTGGCCTACCTGCACCTGTCCTAAATCACTCATTTTGGACTTTTAACCCATCTTCACCTATTCTAAACTAGTTTTCGGACCTTGAAGGACCAAAAATTCATTGCACCTGTATTAAATTACAACTTTCGTATCGAGGCCCCAAATGAATGAATAAATAAATAAACAAAATAAAAGAGAAAACAAAATTGAGACTTCTCAAGTCTCCAAATCCTTAGCAACTTTGTCAATGAGCTTGACCCATTTTCTTCTTCCACATCAACATCTTTATCCGATAATAAATTTTTTTTGAAATAATTGAAATGGTCGGCTCATAGAGATGGACCTTATTGGCCCATCATGAAATACATAGGGCAAAGAGTCTATTCGGACTCCCAACCGATTTCTATACAAAGAAAGAAAAATCAAGAACATTAATACATGATTAGCAAAAGAAAGAAGGAATAAAAATTAAATGAAGTTAGCACATGATCAACCAAAGAAAAGAAAAAGTAAAAGAAAATTAATACGCAGTTAACTAAAAAATGGCCTCGTATCGTGGATCGTAATAAATAATAAAGAAATAATTGAAAATAATAAGACATGTTCATAGCAATTCAACAAAGAAAACCACATACCGATTCAAAAAGGATCTCATACCTCAATTAATTAACATTATTTAAAGAGATGAGAGAACAAATTCAAAGAATAAAAGGTAAGGGATACAATATATTTTTGGAATACATACATTTTGAAGGTGAATAGTTGATTAAATGAGTCAATTGTTTATTAAAACAAGACCTTATCCTTTTAAAGAACTATCATGCCTTCGTGAAATAGTTGTCAATTTTTACAGATGGTCGAACAATCTGTCTTACCCTTGTATTGGAACCAACCTCCCCTTCAATGTACTATTACTTCAAAAACAGATTCTAGGGATGAATCACCATGAGTTCTGGTCCTTGCAAATTTCTCGAGTCTTGAGCTTTTTTGGTCATCATACGACTCACCACACTTGTTTTATGGTATGGGTATGGGTCAGTTGACCCAACTCGTAGGATGTCCAGTATTTAGTGGTCAAGTTTTTATTATGGTTACAGTTTGATGGTACGGGTCGTATGGTTTGGTGATAGGCCATTGGATTGATCCTTCACTTAATCTAAAACTTGGTGAATTCACTTGGCTCTTAGTATGCGTGGCTCACTATGAGCCGTAAGGATAGGGTACTACTCGTATGTTATAGGTACAAGTGGGGGCAAGGATAGTCATATAATGAATAACATATGGATGTCCAATGGAATGACTTATGGGTACTACTCATATGTTATAGATATGAGTGGGGGAAAGGAGAGTCATATGGTGAATAACATATGGATGTCCAACCTTATATTCTGGGTACGAATGGATGGTATAACTCTTATAATGTGGGTGCGAGTGGAGGGATCCAAATCCTACCCATAAGCAGGATTTTTTATAGCTTAAGTTAGGGGTATCTTGGATATTTCCCCTCTTAACCTTTTTTGATCCCACGACTTAAAACACTCTTGGGACTTTATTAACCAAATATTCACAAATTAAATACTCTAGAATCTTTCTCAAAGCTCTTAGTTCAAGAAAATCCTAGGGTATTTTTGAGGTGGTCAATTAAGTCTTACACGGGTGGTTTCTCTCCATCTTCCTTGTTATGTAAGGCATGTTACTCCTCCCTCATAGTTAGTTAAAACTAAAAGCTTGTTTTACTTAATAGTTTTTATGGTTGTGGGTTTGTGTTGGTTTGGAAATATGTGTTGGGGATTTTTTGTTACTAATGGTTTGATGATATTTTCCCATGTTCTATTTATGGTTTTTTATGTTATAATATTGCTATTAACATATTGTTTCATGGGAATGATTATTCGGTTCTTGGTTTTGGTTTTGCAAAACTATATTCCCTCAACATGTTTGTTCAAATGCCAATGAGAATGTTTTTGTCACATAGTCTGACTTTTATTGAAAACCTTGCATTGCATAATATGGTAATGGAACCCTAAATGGTTTGATTGAATTAAATAATTTGGAAGGGCCTTGGTGGCCATGGTTTTGATTGATTGGATATCCTATGAGGTACATGGGAATCCCCTAAGTATTGGCTAATGACATTGCTTGCAAACTATTGTCAGTATGATGATACCACTTCATAATGCCTTAGCAATTAACTTTTGGAATTGGTGGTATGGTTATGTGCTACATGATTTAATTGGGAAATAATGACGTGTTGTGATAGCTAGCCATGAAGATGTGAGTCCAATGGATGGACACTAGAAACTCATGTTTACCGACATGAGGATTGGTTATGTGACTATATACTTGTGGGGTACATGGGAATCCCTAAGTTTATACTTATATATATGTATCATGGAGGGCGAAGGGTACACGAGAATCCCCAGACCATATGATATCCCTGGTTTGTATGGCTACACGTACTGGGGACCATTCAAGGGGTAACACTGGACCCATATAGCCCCTGGGTGTTTATAGGAAGGTCAATCTACATATCCTAGTTTAAAGGTTTTAAATGCATGCTAAACTTGGTTCCCTTCCTCGACATGGTATATATATGTATGTATATGCTTGTATATGGTTATTTACTCTGATTTTGAATAATGGCATTATTTTATCCTTACTCCTGTGTACATGCTAGTGTTCACCTGCTAACCCATCTACGGGTGTTGTATCCCCACGCGATGAAGGAACTGATGATACTACTCTTTGTAATGCCCCAAATTTAGTACCCAAAAGCTACACGGTGCTCATGACCTTGAAGGACCACAAGCTAACCCATGACTAATATTTGTACCTGGACACTGTATAATGTACTATATGAATACATAAATAAAGGCTAAAAATCCATAAGGTTCATAACTATAACATAACAGATAAAAATATAACATCTGGATGGGGCATGAAATACCCAAAACAACTAAAATAACTGACTGAACATGATAGTCTGAAAAGCCTCTAACTGACAGAACTGTCTGAATAAGGAGTTGTGGGAAATGTCCCAAACTAACTCCAACTAATAAATTAATTAATGAGATAATAAAGTAATGGTCATGTCCTCGTAGTATGAAGTCTTATTGCTAAATCTGACTGCTGAGATTGGAATGCTACTAATGCTCTGGAGCTCGTGCTTCTTAACCTATGGTATAAAAACCATAGCGCAAATGCGTCAGTATGTTTGAATGTACTGGTATGCATGTGAGGTAGGTTGAATGCAAAGGGTTCACATGCATGAACTATACTACCTAACTGGGTAACATGATCGTGAGAATGCATGCATGAATACATAATAACTGTAACTGAGTTTGTGACAACATGATTACTGAACCGGAGTACTGATAACATGAGATACTGATAACTATAGAACTAAAATAACTGGCACTGAGCGACTGTATCTGACAGTCTAGATTCTGATGGAACTAGCTAAGTTCCATACTATTTTGAGTTGACTGTATCTGACAGTCCTGAATTCTGTAACTAAAACTGTGGGAAGTAGTTATCTAATCGACATTCCCCTAATACGCCATTATGGCTGAGTTAGGGTCCAATCTGTAAATCCAATTAGAAGGGTGTTAATACCGCACCACCGGTAAGGACAAGCTATGAGTGACCCTCATCTGATAGTGTCCCCAAAAGAGAATGATGGGGCCCTAATCTGACAATGCTTATCCACCTTATCAACCCTTATTTGACAGTGTTGATGTCTTAACCTATGCTGGCTACATAGTTTTGGAATGCAAGGATGACTTCTAAGAATCACACCCTCATCTGACAGCATGTTCCCATCCTTGGTTTCATTCGGTGCTAATCCCTACTCCCATATGAATAGACACTGAACATGGATTACTAAACTGAACTGGACTGTATTAACTGAGTTCTGTTGACTGACGGATAGTATTGAGATTACTGTATTACTAAGCTTTCCTGAGTCACATGACTGACTCAGTTCTATGGATCGTAGCTTGATTGAGGATATCGTGAAATCATGACACTAACTCTAGGCACACAACTATATTTTTCAGGTACAAGTACCCTATGACTCGATGGAAAGAAACTGATAAAAGAATGACTTTCTTGAATACATGACCAATATCACAATCCTTAATTCATTTATTAAGGCATTTCATCAAACAGTTGACATGCATAAACTTGTACATAAATGGGGATTTCATATTATCATACAAGTATGGTACTTTTCTTTCACATAGCCATTTATTCAAACACATGGGGAGCATGCTTTGGTTATATAATCATCAACACATCTAATAATCATGGATACATCAATCAATTTGTAATTTGAAAGGGGGCTTTATCATGATTTTTATGCAAATCTTCATATACTAGGGTCAACCATTGAAATATGCAATTTAAAATATGAATCAAAACCCCACAACATCATTAACATGAATTTCAATTCAATTTAAATCATGAACATTCATTAATACATAAATCTTGGATTTTGAAAAGAGATTCTTGAGCTTCATGAGTGAAAGGGACCCATGAATCAACACATGACATGCCTTGATTGTGGGTTTCTTGAAGTTCTTGGACTTGAAGAACTTGAATTTCTTGGTTTCTTAAAGAAGGATTTGGATTTTTTTCTTGGGGATTATCTTTGAGAGAAAACCTTAATTTGATGTTGTGAATGAATAATGCATTTATGAGCCTTGGTCTGATATAATTAGGGATTAAAACAGGTGGAAAAGATCCAAATACCCTTTAAAATTACTTCAAATTCACTGAACGGGACTTGCAATGGCTCGTGCGATGGTCCATCACTGGCTCGACGGTCTGTCGCTGGCTCGACGGTCCATCGTTTCGACCGTCATTCGTGGACCAAAGAAAAGACTCACTGCCTTATAGCGACGGCTTGGGCAATGGTCCGTCGCAAATTCGATGGTCCGTCAACCTATCCGTTGCACCTTATCTAGAAGTTTAATTCACTACCTTGGCTGCGACTATTTAGGTGACGGTCCATCGCTAGATCGATGGTCCGTCAACCTGGCCGTCACACCTGGGCGATTCTGACAGCTCTGAGTAAAACATCCATAACCTTTTACTCCGATATCGAATTTGGACGAAATTGGTATCGTTGGAAAGATAATTCAATTTTCCACATGATAAAAGTCAAAATCTTAAAAATTTCATGTGTACAAAAATGGATTCATATTTCAAAGTAAGTTTCTAACATTCTTAGGACGATTTCAAGCTAGGTAGAAGTACAGGGTATTACACTCCTCCTGCCCAGTGACTTGGATTCGAGGATACCCATTGTGGTAGACTAAAGTTTTGAGCTTCCATACCCCAAAAGACACTATTTCATGCTATGGATAGCTTTTCATACTTTTATTTATTTCTTGGATTTTGGTTTTGTCTATGGTTGGGTGGATGTACCGACTGGATGTTCTTTATTTCCAGATAGAGGCTTTGTGTGAATACTTTGGGCATGGGTATTAGTGTCAGCCTTGGTATTTGTATTGGTATTGAGGCTGACACCGATTGGATATTTGGTTGGATGGTTGGTTGATTATAGTTATGTACTTTATTATTGTCTTTAATTATTTATAGTTCTATCTTGTTATATGTTTGGAATTCTTCTGATATAGGGTGCAGGAAAGTTATGGTTGGGCATGGGGGGTGGTCTCTAGTCCGGGTTGGGCTTGAGGCACCCGACATGACTATTCCCTAGTTTAGGTCATGTCAAATTGGTATCAGTTCCCTAGGTTTATGGTCACTTTGGAGTTTACAAATCCATGTCGAGTAGATTTTCTTTAAAGTATGTGTAGCATGCAAAACTTATAAGAGAGAGGCTATGAGGTATTTAGGAATGTTTCTATTTCTTATGTTCTATTTTCAAGCCATAGGGTCTAAGACCTGAATTCTCCTTTAATTCCCATTTGTTCGCTTTTTAGATTATCCCTCGATGATCTGAAGTTCATAGAAACTCCTTCGTCCTAACTGAGGACAATATTGATGGGACACACTTTACTCATGGGATCTATACCCGGTCTAGGGGTCCAGTTTTGGATTGTTCTAAAGTTCCACCAGTTCCTTTTAGTCCTTCTCTAGCTCCTCAGGCTGATGTAATAAATGCTGAGTTTTGTTAATTTATTCATATGTTGGCACAATTGGTAGATTCTTATTTTGAGCGTGGTATTCCTATTACTCCATCTTCTAAAGACACAAGGGTGTGCCAATTTATGAGGTTGAACCCTCTGACCTTTACTGGTGTTAAGGTAAAGGAGGATCCTTAAGGTTTTCTAGGTGAAATAGAAAATATCTTCCGTGTTATGCATGCCACTAATGTGGAAGGTGTGGAGTCTGCCGCCTATCAACTAAAGGATCTGGATTACCAATAGTACGAGGAATGGGGTCAGTTGATGATAGACGGATTTACACGCCTATATCAATATATTTTGCCCATATTTTAGCCTAGTTTTGAGAACAAATTATATATTTCATGCACTTTTAGTCCTTTTTCCTGTAAGTGAGCTAACGAACATGATTAGTAAAGTTTCAGGTATAAATGATGCAGAATTCAGCATTTTATGGCTTACTTGACACAAAAGAAAGCTCACGAAGAAAGGGAAGGGAGTTTACACGCCTAAGGACCAAAACTGCTGCATGGAAAATCTGTCCCGGGCTAAAACAACATTCCTGAAGACTTTGGGGGACCAAAACTGCTGCATGGAAAATCTGTCCCGGGCTAAAACAGCAATCCTGAAGACTTTGGGGACTTACAGACACAAAGCTGGATTTTGACAATGATACATTAACCTAGTACAATTAGGTTATGTATTTCATTATTTTAAGTGGATTATGATAATGTTACCTTAACCTAGTACATATGGGTTAAGGATTTCATTAGTTTAGTAGGATTTGGTTATTTATTTCATTAGCTTAGTAGGATTAGGAGATGGGTATTATAAATACCCTATCATGCTAGAGATTTAGGGGGCCGCTACTCCTCTATTATTCTACACTACAAACAATTCTACAACTCTTCTAATCTTTCCATCAATTCTATTTTCGTCTATTTTTCTATTCTTAAATTCCGCAACAAGAGAAACGTTACTTTGCAAGAAATCACACCTAACGCCTACCACTCTTGTGCTACACGAAATTGATCATTATTGTGGTATAATAACAATGTCAATTGTGGTCTTCTTCGCATTCATGGGTAACTAAACTTCTCTGTTGGGGTTATGGAAGCCGAATGAGTTACTATCTATTGCTGTGAGTTTGTGAGTTCGCGGCACGTATATTGCTTATATCATTATTCTCTTCATCTTAATCTACATTCTTTGCGGTTGCAAACGCAAGAATACGCCAGTCTAACATTTAACTTGTTCGAGAGAAAAGTTATTTGTCTGGAAAAGAGATAATGTCAAGGTAGTAGGACACCCTTTCCTATTAAAAAGCTAGTGCCGTAACTGGACTAACCTCTTGGAGAATTCGTACCGTTAGACACGCTTTAAGCTCGAGAGAGTTAAAGTGAAATAGTCCTTGTTTAGGTCGAGAGACGCTTGGATTTACCATCGACTACAATCCTCTATAAGCAATTGCATGTCAGAATTCTACACACTCATAGCCAATAGAGACGTATACCTCAGAAGGTGGACATAACCCCAACGCCTCAATTCTCATTGTTTACAACTTACGTAATAATCTTTCTCTTTTACTTTGCTATTTTCAGCTTTTATTTAATTGTTTTGGTGACACATTACAATCCCCCCTTTTTACGAGACTTGCACCAAAAGTCTAGCAATCTTTACTTACTTGTTGACCAAGCTATTCCCTGTGGGATCGATACCCAACCCAGGTTGGGTTCTATATTTGCTAACGACCGCTTTACACTCCTACGAGAGCTGTAGATTGAGCGTTATCAAAAATTGGCGCCGTTGCCGGGGAATACAAGTGTCAATCAAGTTCGTGAAAATTACTAGACCCTTTGGTCAAAGATTCTCGTACTTTTACTTTTAGTTTTTGTTTTTGTCTACTGCAGGTTTTTATTTTAGTGCATGCCCCATACTCGAAGTTCTGGTCAACCGTTATTACCAATCAATCCTGAACCACAACGCATTGGTAGAATGGAAGCACAAGCTGAAATCGCAAGGATGGCTGCTCAACAGGAACAAGCAAGATTGGCTGCCCTTGCCGCAGCCCAGGTTCAACAGCAGAACATTGATAACCCTGCACGAGCACCAAATCCTGACGATGAGGATTTAGGTGATGACGAGTTACTAAACCCTAGGTGTGATGCTAAAATCGTAACACCTGCCAACAGAAGAGGTCGACAAGCTCGGTATAGATATGATCACCAACCTATGGAGCCAGCTTTCGACGATGATGATGATGATCTTAATGGTGCCGGAGCCACTGGAGCTATCATTCCACCACCATTAGCGCCCGGAGCCAAGTTCAACATCACAAGCACCATGATTCAGTTATTGCAACTCAAGGGATTGTTTGGTGGATTAGCAGGCGATGATCCGAATATGCATCTCATCAACTTTATTTCTACATGCAAGTCTTTTGACAATCCTGGTGTTGGTCAGAATGCAATTCGATTACGTCTATTTCCATTGTCTCTGTCTGGGGAGGCAACACTATGGTTGAATGGGCTGACTCCTGATTCAATTACAAATTGGAGGCAATTGAGAGACACTTTCCTAGAAAGATTCTTTCCGCCTTCCAAAAGGGCACAATTGAGAGATGAAATCAGCAACTTTCGTCAGCTTCCCACTGAAGCTCTTCATGAAACATGGGAGAGGTTCAAGACAAAGCTAGCAAGATGCCCAAACCATCACATGACTAATGTTCACCTCATGGAGATATTATTAGAGCCTTGAATTCAATAACTAAGCCAGTGGTGGATAACGCAGCTGGAGGATCTTTTATGGACCTCACATTTGGTCAAGCAAGCAATATGCTAGATCGCATGACGAAACAAAGTAGAGCTTGGCATACCAGGGATTCTGAGGTAGCAAGCCCCAATTATTCTATAGGCATGACTGCAGACCAAAGAAGAAGACAAGAAGAACGTGATCAAGATATGGCGCACATGAAAACACAAATGGATCTTCTTACAAAGCATTTATTATCAGGGAAGACCGAAAAAGTGAAAGCTGTGGCGCTAAAAGGAAGAGACGAATCTGATTCAGAAGAAGAAGCCAACTACTTGAACAATCAGGGGGGTTTCCGAGGGAATGCCCAAGGAAACCAAGGTCGGAACTATTATGATAATTCTGGAAACAAGGACCAAGGTAGTTGGAGAAAAAACAATGAAAAGAGTGGTGTTTATGTTCCCCCTGGTAGACGTGATACCACCACATCTAATTCTGGAAGTATGGAAGACATGATGGCTAAATTATTGAAAGGAGTGGAAACAACAAGCGCGGGAGTTACTGAGGTAATCAATGATTTGTCTTCTATGAAACAACTAGTTGATTCTCATTCCGCTTCAATAATTTAGCCATCATGTCTTCCATACTTCCAGAATTAGATGTGGTGGTATCACGTCTACCAGGGGGAACATAAACACCACTCTTTTCATTGTTTTTTCTCCAACTACCTTGGTCCTTGTTTCCAGAATTATCATAATAGTTCCGACCTTGGTTTCCTTGGGCATTCCCTCGGAAACCCCCCTGATTGTTCAAGTAGTTGGCTTCTTCTTCTGAATCAGATTCGTCTCTTCCTTTTAGCGCCACATCTTTCACTTTTTCGGTCTTCCCTGATAATAAATGCTTTGTAAGAAGATCCATTTGTGTTTTCATGTGCGCCATATCTTGATCACGTTCTTCTTGTCTTCTTCTTTGGTCTGCAGTCATGCCTATAGAATAAGTGGGGCTTGCTACCTCAGAATCCCTGGTATGCCAAGCTCTACTTTGTTTCGTCATGCGATCTAGCATATTGCTTGCTTGACCAAATGTGAGGTCCATAAAAGATCCTCCAGCTGCGTTATCCACCACTGGCTTAGTTATTGAATTCAAGGCTCTATACAATATCTCCATGAGGTGAACATTAGTCATGTGATGGTTTGGGCATCTTGCTAGCTTTGTCTTGAACCTCTCCCATGTTTCATGAAGAGCTTCAGTGGGAAGCTGACGAAAGTTGCTGATTTCATCTCTCAATTGTGCCCTTTTGGAAGGCGGAAAGAATCTTTCTAGGAAAGCGTCTCTCAATTGCCTCCAATTTGTAATTGAATCAGGAGTCAGCCCATTCAACCATAGTATTGCCTCCCCAGACAGAGACAATGGAAATAGACGTAATCGAATTGCATTCTGACCAACACCAGGATTGTCAAAAGACTTGCATGTAGAAATAAAGTTGATGAGATGCATATTCGGACCATCGACTACAATCCTCTATAAGCAATTGCATGTCAGAATTCTACACACTCATAGCCAATAGAGACGTATACCTCAGAAGGTGGACATAACCCCAACTTCTCAATTCTCATTGTTTACATCTCACTAAAACATTCTTTCTCTTTTTACTTTGCTATTGCCGTTTTTAGATCTTATTTTGGTTACATTACTTGCACGACAAGACTCCCCCCTTTTTTACGAGACTTGCACCAAAAGTCTAGTAATCTTTACTTACTTGTTGACCAAGCTATTCCCTGTGGGATCGATACCCAACCCAGTTGGGTTCTATATTTGCTAACGACCGCTTTACACTCCTACGAGAGCTGTAGATTGATCGTTATCAAAAATTGAATCAAGCAAATAGAGCAGCAACTAAGCCAACTTTCAGCAGCACTCAATCAAAGAAAGGCTGGCACTCTACCTAGCGATACTGTGCAAAACCCAAGGAATGATGGGTCATGCATGGCCATCACTACCAGAAGTGGTAAGGTGCTGGAACCTTCAGCAAAAGGCAAGCAAGTGGTTGAAGAAGTTGCTGACATGGATGAGAATGCAAAAGGAGAAGATGCCGCAACAACCAGTCCTGACGTCAAGGACGTCATGCCCAGTGACGTGCAACCTAAAAAAATAGAAAAACGGAAGTAAGAGGAGAAGAAAGCCATGGAGAGAACACTTCCATACCCACCACCACCTTTTCCTCAAAGATTGAAGAAGGTGGCTGAGGACACGAAGTTCAGCAAATTCATGACTATGTTAAAGCAGCTGACCATTAATGTTCCATTGGTGGAGGCACTTGAACAAATGCCTGGGTATGCGAAATTTATGAAAGATCTTTTGACTAAGAAGAGGGCAGCAAGTTATGAGCTGAAGGATGATGTGCATCATTGTAGTGCAATTGCTACCCGATCGATAGTTCAGAAGAAGGCCGACCCCGGAGCTTTCACTATTCCTTGCACTGTCGGATCTTTGAACTTTGCCAAAGCATTATGTGACTTAGGAGCCAGCATCAACTTGATGCCATTATCGATCTACAAGAAGTTGGGGTTAGGAGATCCTACGCCAACTAACATGAGGCTGGTTATGGCAGATAGGTCGGTAAAACGACCGGTTGGTATTCTATGTGATGTCTTGGTAAAGGTTTCTTCATTTATCTTTCCAGCAGACTTCGTCATCTTGGATTGTGAAGCAGATTCAGAGGCTCCCATAATCTTGGGACGTCCTTTCCTTGCTACAGGAAGTGTGCTCATTGATTTGAGAGCTAATGAACTTTCATTCCAAATAAATGACGAAGTGGTTCGATTTGATGTTTGCAAATCAATGAAGCAACCCAAAGATCTGAGTGTATTTTCTGTGGCTGATTTTGTCATTGACGATGAGAAAGAACGCCTTGAAGAAGAGCAAATTCTTGATGATCCTTTGGAAGTTTTGCTCATGAAAGGAGAGAATGAGGATGCTGAAATTTCTGAAGAAGCTGTTTGTGCGCTATCGGAATTAGGGACATATCGCTATACTCCCAAGAAGCTGGATCTTGATCTCAAGAATCGACCCACACCACCATCCAAGCCATCTATTGAAGAACCACCCACACTAGAATTGAAGGAGCTGCCAAGTCATCTGAAGTACGCATTCTTAGGAAGCGGAAACACACTTCCAGTCATAGTGGCAGCCGATTTGGGTGAGCAACAAGTTGCAGCTCTTATTTTGATCTTACGCAAGTATATTAGAGCCATTGGATGGACCATTGCGGATATTATTGGTATTCCACCTGGGATTTGCTCACATAAAATTCAGCTCCAAGAAAAGTGCACACCCACCATTGAACATCAAAGGCGTTTAAACCCACCGATGCAAGAAGTGGTGAAGAAGGAGATTATAAAGTGGTTAGACGCAGGAGTTGTATATCCTATCTCTGATAGTACGTGGGTAAGTCCTGTACAATGTGTTCCCAAGAAAGGAGGAATGACGGTAGTCGCAAATGCAAAGAATGAACTTATTCCACTCAGGCCCGTTACTGGATGGAGAGTATGCATGGACTACCACAAGATGAATTCGTGGACACTCAAGGATCACTTCCCCATGCCATTTATGGACCAAATGCTAGATCGATTAGCGGGGAAAGGATGGTTTTGCTTCTTGGATGGTTATTCAGGTTATAATCAGATTTGTATTGCTCCCGAAGATCAAGAGAAGACAACGTTCACATGCCCATATGGTACGTTTGCCTTCAAACGCATGCCATTCAGGTTGTGTAATGCACCAGCCACCTTTTAACGTTGTATGATGTCTATTTTCTCTGATATGGTTGAAGACACTTTGGAGGTATTTATGGACGACTTTTCAGTTGTCGGTGAGTCTTTTGAAGCATGTTTGGCAAACTTGAGCATGGCATTGCAAAGATGTGTAGAGTTCAACCTTGTGCTGAATTGGGAGAAGTGCCACTTCATGGTAAAAGAAGGAATCTTTCTTGGGCACAAGATCTCTGAAAGAGGAATAGAGGTTGATCGAGCAAAAATAGAGGTAATTGAGAAGCTACCGCCTCCAATTTCGGTGAAGGGAGTCCATAGTTTTCTTGGCCATGCTGGTTTCTATCGTAGATTCATCAAAGACTTTTCCAAAATTTCTAGTCCATTGTGCAAACTACTGGAGAAAGATGCGAAGTTTGACTTCAATGACAATTGCTTAAAGGCATTCGAATGCCTTAAAGGAAAACTCATTGAAGCCCCTATCATGGTAGCACCAGATTGGACGCTCCCGTTTGAGGTCATGTGCGATGCTAGTGGTATAGCCGTTGGTGCTGTTCTTGGACAAAGAAAGGAGAAACTATTTCATCCTATCTACTATGCGAGTAAGGTCCTAAATGTAGCCCAAAGGAACTACACTGTTACTGAACAAGAGCTTCTAGCGGTTGTATATGCGTTTGAGAAGTTTCGTGCCTATCTATTGGGTACCAATGTGATCGTCCATACAGACCATGCAGCTCTTAAGTATCTAATGACGAAGAAGGATTCCAAACCAAGGTTGATTCGATGGGTACTGCTGCTGCAAGAGTTTGATTTCGAAGTCAAAGATAGAAGAGGTTGCGAGAACCAAGTGGCTGATCACCTATCTAGACTTGAGAATGAACCTGTGGCGCAACCTGAAAATCAGATTGATGATGCATTCCCTGAAGAGGAGATATTAGCGACAAAAATGGAGAAAGTACCATGGTATGCCGACTTTGCAAATTTTGTAGAGAGTAATGTGATACCTGCCAACTTATCTTACCACCAAAGGAGGAAGTTTATGCATGACGTTCAGCACTACTATTGGGATGAACCTTATTTGTTTCGAAGATGCGCGGATGGGATCATTCGACGATGTATATCCCATGAAGAAGTACCTGCTATATTGGAAGCATGCCACACTTCGCAAGTTGGAGGACATCATGCAGGAAATCGAACGGCAAGAAAAGTATTGCAAAGTGGTTATTATTGGCCCTCGATATTCAGAGATGCATACGACTATGTGAGAAGGTGTGACCAATGCCAACGTCAAGGTACTATTTCAAAACACCATGAAATGCCCATGTCCAAAATTATGGAGGTAGAACTTTTTGATGTGTGGGGTATTGATTTCATGGGTCCATTCGTGAATTTGTTTGGAATGAAGTACATCTTGGTTGCTGTGGATTATGTTTCGAAATGGGTTGAAGCTGTAGCATTGGCCGACAACGAAGGAAAGCGTGTTGTAGCGTTCTTAAAGAAGAATATCTTCTCTCGCTTTGGGGTACCTCGTACTATCATAAGTGATGGAGGATCTCACTTTTGCAACAAGCTATTCAAATCTGTATTGGCCAAGTATGGTGTCAAGCAACACAAGGTAGCTACGCCTTATCATCCCAAACTAGTGGACAAGTAGAGGTTTCCAATCGCGAGATTAAGCAAATCCTTGCAAAGACGGTTAATGCAAATAGGAAGGATTGGTCTCGAAAGCTAGATGATGCACTATGGGCATATAGGACTGCATTCAAGACACCCATTGGCATGTATCCTTATCAACTAGTTTATGGGAAGGCTTGTCATCTACCCATCGAGCTTGAATACAAGGCATTGTGGGCATTGAAGCACTTGAATCTGAATTGGAATGATGTGAAGAATCTGAGGTTGGAGCAGCTGAACGAATTAGATGAGTTCCGTCTCCATGCATATGAAAGATCGGATTTATACAAGGAGCGGATGAAGAAGTATCATGATCAGCGGATTGTCCGACGAAACTTCCAAAAGGGTGATATGGTACTACTCTTCAACTCCAGATTTAAGCTCTTCCCAGGTAAGTTAAAATCTAAGTGGTCTGGTCCATTTAAAGTTATCCAAGTCTACTCGTCTGGAGTAGTCGAATTGGAAGACAATAAGGGTGTTGTCTTCAAAGTGAATGGCCAACGTGTTAAGCCGTATATCGGTCCTCTTGACTCGATGAATGACATGGCCATCACTTATCTCGACGAAGTCTAAGTACTCGAGATTACTACGTCGAGCCACGACAATAAATAAGGCGCTAGATGGGAGGCAACCCATCGTTTATCGTTTATCGTTTATCATTTTTCATTTTTCATTTCAGTATGTGTTTTTCTTTTGATAAATAAAAATCCAAAAATAAGAGTCGTGCCATGACCAAAACTAAGGCGCTTGGTGGGAGGCAACCCATCGTACTAATCATTTTCATTTGTTTGAGCGAATATAGGTGCAAGAAGTTTTCAACGAGGAGATTGATTTCAATTGACGATTTGGACGCATTGTATGGTAAAGTTGGTAAATTAGGAAGGGTGATGCATAAGGCTATGGATTGAGCCTTTCCCACGCCAAAATAGGCTTCGAGGAAGGCTAGGCCTTGGTAAAACTAGGCCACAAACGATGCACAACCTATCCTATAGCCTAAGGTCCCGGAATCTAGTGTGCTATACACTATGCGCCGCCTATTCCTAGGTATGCTTTTGACTATGCGCCGCCTATGCTATGGCATTTGGTCTCAGTATCTCATATGCTATAGACTATGCGGCGCATATGTCCCATTATGCCATAGACAATGCGCCGCATATGTCTACAAATGCCATAGACTATGCGGCGCATATGTCCCATTATGCCATAGACAATGCGCCGCATATGTAGGAATTTTGTCTCCAAAACCGATTGTAAATGGGTCATAACCCGACCCATACTCTTCCTATATAAAGGGGACTTAGTCTTATAACACAACCACAATAGAAAATACCCTAAAGGCGCCGCATACTCTTCCAAATCCTCTAAAATTTTTCTTCTTTTGCTCTTCCAATTCACAAAACCATCTCCACAAGCTTCAAGCAAGTAAGTGCTCTCTTATTCTTCATTTATTTCTCGTAAGTACTACGTTGCTATGGCTATTATTAACTGCTAAATTATATAAGATTGTTGGTGATGTTCATGTATTTGGATTGTTGTTGCAAAATCATGTGAGTAAACATATACGTAGGAAAATCTTGACTTGTTTCCGACTTGAATTTGGTTTCAATAGCATTATTATGATATTTGCAGAATTTCTATGGCTATGAATATTGCTTAAGCTTGTTGTTTGGATACTTACATGTCAGACTATCCCGGCCATCGGAATAAGACTTATAGTGCCTACCGACTTAGGAGGTTGTGATTGTTGTAAGAATAACGATAACCCCCATGTAGTAGTGTTGCTATATCTACCATGAAAGTAGTCCAATGGCTGCAAGTAAGTGATGCATTGCTGATTTTCTTGCCGGAATACAATCCTTAAACGTATTCATCGAAATCTGAGTAAATCAACTACTTTCACTTCACTGATTTGTGATAACAAAACTAAGTGTGGGGTGGTACCCCTAATGCTTGCTTATAGATTGTATCAAGTGAGACTGTGCTGCAACTAACACTATTTCTAGTCTCAGGTACAATGGCACCTAAAGCGAGGCAAGGCAAGGAGAAGGCAACCACTTCCCAAAAGGGCAAGAAGAGAAGTCGAAAAGACCAAGGAGAATCATCCTCAGCACAACCACCACGCAGAATGTTCGGAATAAAATGGGTTCTTGAGGAAGAAGCCAAAGCATGGTACAGCAGCAACAAAGAAAGAAAATATGTGCACGTCGACTTGATCAACAAGGATACCTTAGCAAAGAAGGAGCCGCGTATGTTGGCAAAAATAATGGCTTTGAAGTTGGATTTCATCTTCCGCGACATGGGAGAGTGTAATCTTGATCTAACAAGAGAGTTTTATGCCAACTGGTCGCCAAACACAACAGGCAATGAAGTCAAAATTCGGGGCCAGGTGTTACAGCTCACCACGGACTGGATCAACTCTTTTCTTGGCTTACCTTCAATCGACGCAGCACCATTCAAAGAGCTGTACAGCAGGCCTCCTTATAGAGCAATACGACACACGCTTTGTGGAAGCAGATCAATGGCAAGGTGGGGCAGACATAAAGAAACAGGCCGACACAACACCTTCCCCTATGCTCCACTAAATAGGGAAGCAAGAATCTGGATGCGCATTGTCAACTCATGTCTTATTCCTGGGACTCAATACACCAAGATATCAAGAGATAGAGTGTGTTTGGTCTATGCTTTGATGACAAATGTCCCAATCAACTTTGGGGCAATCATTCGATCCACCATGAGGAAGGCCAGACTACACAAAAGGTCCCATTTCACATTTGGCAATTTGTTGACAGCAATCTTGCGGAAGGAAGATATCGAAGAGGAACCAGCTGATCATAAACTCCCACACAATCCGAAGAAGGTTGACCTCACAAAGGTCAAAGATGCTGAATCAACACATGGCATCAACCTTACTACGGCAGAGAGACATGCTCGGGATGAGAGTTTCTCCCGCCATATGTACGGCATGATGAGGTTTACAATGATGAGCGGAGGTCGTATTCCAACTGCTGCAGAGCTCCAACAGCTGGACCACGATTATCCCATGAACATGCATGCACGGGAGATGTGTGGAGTGGGCGTATACTTTGAGGAACCTCTAGATGATGATGTGCCGACTGATGACGATCGACGCTTACCAGACTCTGACGAGGAGGAGAACTCTGACGACGACTCTTATGATGATTCCGACGAAGGGGGTATGACCCCCGACAATGAGGAAGAGTCCGACTAACCAGGTTCCTCGTATTTATTTTCCACTGAGGGCAGTGTCCCGTTTAAGTGTGGGGTGGTGGTATCGTATACTATACTTCTCTATTGCATCTATGTTTTCTTGCTTTGTTTTTGTTTCGTTTTTTTTAATTTTTTTTTAGTAGTAAATTTTTTTTTTCTAGCTTCGCATGAAATTATTTTGATAGGCAGCATGAGATTATAACAAGAGTATGTGCTACAATTGTGACTATTGAGACGTTTAGGCTCTAGTTGTGACTCATTATGTGATATTGTGTGGTTCAATTCCTTCACTTGTTGGGTCGAGAGTCTATATTACTTCCAAGCAAGTCGACCATGTGCCTTGTGTGTGTGAGATAATCGTATATTCTATGTGTGTAGCTGATGCTAGAACTTGCCTGGTATGTATGCAAAGCGAAAATAAGGAGTGTAAGTTTAGGATATGATTTAGGCATTTCTTTGGCAACCTATATTTGTTTACCTTCAGTTTTACCTACCCATGGACATCATCCTAGTTAACCCTTTTGAGCCTTTAGCCTATTTCTTTGACAACCTTGTATGTAAGCCTAATCCATCTCTTTCAAGACCGTAATTTGATCCCAAAATCCCTAAGTGCTTTAAAGTGAAAAAGTCATGTGACAACATAAAAGGAAATTGGGAGAGTATAATGCTATAAAGTGGAATGGTTCTTGAATGTGTTATGAAAAAGAAAAAAAAATGCTATCATAAGAGGTATGTTGTGAAAAGAAAAAGGAAAAGAAAGCTGAAAAGTGAGTTGTGCTTAAAATTGAAAAAAAAAGGAGAACAAGGGTGGTAGAAAAAAGAAAGAAGAAAGGTTGAAAGAAAAAAGTGTCAATGATACAAAGTGATGTATTAAAGCGCTTAGGAACTTAGTCACTATTCCTGGCCAAAATAGTCCTACCCGTCCCTTAGCCTACATTACAACCATCAAAAGACCTACTTGATCCTAATCTTAACATTCCAACATTTAGTAGAGTATTACATTAAGGGCAAGCCTATGGTCATCAGTTGCTACATATGAATTCTTTGTGAGAGTGAGAGCAAGGACATTTTAATACCTATGTTTGAAAAATATGCTATATTTTGTGAATGATTATGGGTACTATAGTGTGAGACACACATGGTTGATGAGTTTTGGGTAGTTGTATATGATTCTATGCACTTTAACGTTTGCATGCGAGTTGATCACCATCACGAGTCTATACTTGAGGTTAAATTGTTTCTACTTATAATCGGAAAGCTACTCTTGGTTGATAATCGTTGTGCTTGTCTTAATAAATGTTTTGTGTTGTTGCTGTAAGAACCTTAAGTTGATGCTTAGAAGGACATGATATGTTGTTCGAGGACGAACAAAGCTCTAAGTGTGGGGTGTTGATGATAGGCGGATTTACACGCCTATATCAATATATTTTGCCCATATTTTAGCCTAGTTTTGAGAACAAATTATATATTTCATGCACTTTTAGTCCTTTTTCCTGTAAGTGAGCTAACGAACATGATTAGTAAAGTTTCAGGTATAAATGATGCAGAATTCAGCATTTTATGGCTTACTTGACACAAAAGAAAGCTCACGAAGAAAGGGAAGGGAGTTTACACGCCTAAGGACCAAAACTGCTGCATGGAAAATCTGTCCCGGGCTAAAACAGCATTCCTGAAGACTTTGGGGGACCAAAACTGCTGCATGGAAAATCTGTCCCGGGCTAAAACAGCAATCCTGAAGACTTTGGGGACTTACAGACACAAAGCTGGATTTTGACAATGATACATTAACCTAGTACAATTAGGTTATGTATTTCATTATTTTAAGTGGATTATGATAATGTTACCTTAACCTAGTACATATGGGTTAAGGATTTCATTAGTTTAGTAGGATTTGGTTATTTATTTCATTAGCTTAGTAGGATTAGGAGATGGGTATTATAAATACCCTATCATGCTAGAGATTTAGGGGGCCGCTACTCCTCTATTATTCTACACTACAAACAATTCTACAACTCTTCTAATCTTTCCATCAATTCTATTTTCGTCTATTTTTCTATTCTTAAATTCTGCAACAAGAGAAACGTTACTTTGCAAGAAATCACACCTAACGCCTACCACTCTTGTGCTACACGAAATTGATCATTATTGTGGTATAATAACAATGTCAATTGTGGTCTTCTTCGCATTCATGGGTAACTAAACTTCTCTGTTGGGGTTATGGAAGCCGAATGAGTTACTATCTATTGCTGTGAGTTTGTGAGTTCGCGGCACGTATATTGCTTATATCATTATTCTCTTCATCTTAATCTACATTCTTTGCGGTTGCAAACGCAAGAATACGCCAGTCTAACATTTAACTTGTTCGAGAGAAAAGTTATTTGTCTGGAAAAGAGATAATGTCAAGGTAGTAGGACACCCTTTCCTATTAAAAAGCTAGTGCCGTAACTGGACTAACCTCTTGGAGAATTCGTACCGTTAGACACGCTTTAAGCTCGAGAGAGTTAAAGTGAAATAGTCCTTGTTTAGGTCGAGAGACGCTTGGATTTACCATCGACTACAATCCTCTATAAGCAATTGCATGTCAGAATTCTACACACTCATAGCCAATAGAGACGTATACCTCAGAAGGTGGACATAACCCCAACGCCTCAATTCTCATTGTTTACAACTTACGTAATAATCTTTCTCTTTTACTTTGCTATTTTCAGCTTTTATTTAATTGTTTTGGTGACACATTACAATCCCCCCTTTTTACGAGACTTGCACCAAAAGTCTAGCAATCTTTACTTACTTGTTGACCAAGCTATTCCTTGTGGGATTGATACCCAACCCAGGTTGGGTTCTATATTTGCTAACGACCGCTTTACACTCCTACGAGAGCTGTAGATTGAGCGTTATCATCAGTCAAGGGGCGACAGTGATAAGTCAGCTCTATAGGAGGATTTCTCTAATTCGTTCTTAGACCTCTTCTTTCCTTAGAAGTTGAGGAAAGCAAAGATGGAAGAGTTTGTTAATCTAAAGCAAGGCAAGATGTCAGTCAACGAGTATGCCTCGAAGTTCCACCAGCTATCTCGGTATGCTCCAAAGATGGTTTCTAGAATGAGATCTAAAATGAGGAAGTTTTTTTTTGGGTTATCTAGAGATTTAATATTTGAGAGTAAGGAGACCTTATTGATCAAGGACATGGATATCTCTAGGTTAATTGCGTACATGCAACAGGTAGAGAAAGAGAAAAAAAGTAGGCTAAGATAAAAAATAGATGGGGTAAGAAGTTTAGGTTCTCTGAGAAGGGTGGTGGCTAATAGAAGAGTGGTAGATATAGTGGTAAGTGGCCCAATAAGAAGTAGGAAATCTCTAGGTCTTACTTGATTAATAGTTCTCCCTACCTACAGTCGTTGGGTGACAGGCATTTCCATGGTGGTGACAACTTTAGGGCACAGGGTGCCCACTCTCAGGATAGTGGGGCCCAGTCAGCTTCATCATATCCTTCCTACAGGTTTAATGGTAGATTGCATTGGGGTTTCTTTGATGAGGGGAGGTACAGGTGCTTCAACTATGGTGATCAAGGGCATATACTTAGAAAATGTCCAGTTGGTAAGGTTGCTTCGAGGGCGAACAAGGTTCTAGTTTCTTCATCATCAACTCAGGCACCAAAGGGTGCACCATCTAGTTCCAACACTGGTCGAAACCATCTTTATGCTCTCGCTACCCGACAGGCGTCCATGGCATCGTCTGATATCGTGACTAGTACATTTAAACTCTTTTCCCATGATGTGTATTATTTTCTTGATCTGGGGTCCTCTCTCTCTTATATGACCTTATTTGTGGATGTGTATTTTGTTTTTGGTTCAGAGTATATTTCAGACTCTTTTTCTATTTCTACCCTGGTAGGTGACTTTGTGATTGCTAGAAGAGTCTATAGGGTGTGTGTTGTATTTATTGGTAGTAAATAAACTTAAATGGATCTATTTGAATTGGATATGGTAGATTTTGATGTCATATTGGGAATGGATTGGTTGAACTCATCCTATTCTTCTCTAGACTGTGGTCTTTAAATTCCTTAGTGAGCTAGTTATTGAGTGAGAGGGTGGTTCCCTATATACTAAGGGAAAGTTCATATCTTATCTTAAAGATTAGATATTAATCTCCAAGAAGTATCTCTATCACCTAGTCCGAGTTAAAAATTCTAACTCGGATGGTCCTTCTTTTCATTCTATTTTGGTGGTGAATGAATTTCCTAAGGTCTTTCCTGATGAACTTCTTGGTGCTTCTCATGGTAGGGATATTGAGTTTGGGATTGATCTTGTTCTAGACACTCGTCCAATCTCTATTCCCCCCATATATAATGGCTCCAGCTAAGTTGAAGGATCTTAAGGAAAAACTCAAAGATCTTTTAAATAAGGGTTTTATCTGTCCTAGTGTGTCCCTATGGGGTGCACCGGTGTTATTCGTGCATAAGAAAGATGGTTCACTTTGGATATGTATTGATTATCGATAGTTGAAAAAGGTAACAATGAAGAATAAGTATCCTTTTCCAAAGATAGATTATTTGTTTGATAAGTTGCAAGGTGCTAAGTTTTTCTCCAAAATTGGTCTTTGATCAGGGTATCACCAGTTGAAGATTAGAGATGTGGACATCTCTAAGACTGCCTTCCGTACATAATATGGGAACTTTGAATTATTGGTTATGTCTTTTGGGTTGACCAATGCCCTTGTGACATTCATGGATTTAATGAATAGGGTTTTCCATTAGTTTTTAAATCTATTTGTCATTGTGTTCATAAATGATATTCTAGTGTACTCGAAGCGTAAGGTGGATCATGCTAATCACCTCCGCATTGTGTTGCAGACATTGAAAGAATAATAATTATATGCTAAATTTTTAAAATGTAAATTTTGGTTGAATGCTATCACTTTTATAAGTTGTATTATTTCTAGTGAAGGGATCATGGTGGATCCATAGAAAGTTACAGTGGTGAAGAAGTGGCCTAGAACCACTACCCCAATCGATATTCAGATCTTCTTGGGTTTAGTGGGTTACTACAGGAGATTTATGGAGGTTTTTTTTTACTATATCTTCCCACTAACTAAGTTGACTTAGAAGAAGGTAAAGTTCTCGTAGTCGGATGCTTGTTAGAGAAGTTTCAAGAAGTTGAAGGATAAACTAACTTTTGATCCAATTTTGACTTTGCTTGAAGGCATTGATGGGTTTGTGGTATTTTATTATGCATCCTATGTGGGACTTGGTTGCATCTTGAAGCAGCGTGATAAGCTGATAGCTTATGCCTCTAGGCAGTAGAAGGTGCATAAGAGAAATAATTGGACTCATGATTTGGAACTGTTAGTTGTGGTATTCCCGTTGAAAATCTAGCATCACTATTTGTATGAGGTGCATGTGGACATCTTTTCTGATCATAAGAGCTTACAGTATGTGTTTACTTGGAAAGAGCTTAACCTCAAGCAAAAGAGATGGCTTGAGCTGCTCAAGGATTATGACATGAGTCTTCACTACCATCCAGGTAAAGCTAATATGGTCATTGATTCTCTTAGCAGGTTATCCATGGGGAGTCTATCTCATATGGATAAGAAGAAGAGGGAGTTGGTGAAAGATATTCACTATTTGGATAATCTTAAAGTTCGTCTCTTGGACTCTAAGAATAGTGCTGTGTTAGTATAGGAGGTGGCGCAGTGGTATCTCGGTGCTGAAATAAAGGAGAAACAGATGTTACATCCTATCTTAATAAGGATCAAGGATGATATAGGTAGGAAGAAGGTGATGGCCTTTGAGGTTAGCGTTGATTGTACTTTACGGTACCAAGTGAGGTTATGTGTTCCCAACGTTGATGGTTTGTGAGAGAGGATCTTGGCTTAGGTGCATAAGTCGCACTATGTTTTTCATCCTAGCTCGATTAAGATGTATCATGACCTTAATAAGATGTATTAGTGGAATAATATGAAGAGAGGTGTGGCTAATTTTATGGCTAAGTTCATAGTGTGTTAACAAGTGAAAGTTGAGCGCATGAGGCTCAAAAGATTATATCAAGAAATTAAGTTGCCGGTGTGGAAGTGGGAAATAATTAATATAGATTTTGTTACCAGTCTTCCTCAATCTCGAAACCAATTTGATTTGGTTTGGGTCATCGTGGATAGGATGACAAAGTATTCTCATTTCTTACCAGTAAGGACGAACTTCTCAACTGAGGATTATGCGAGGTTGTATCTTCAAGAGATTGTGAAGTTGCAAGTTTCTATCATCTCAGACTGCGGTACATAATTTTCATCTCACTTTTGGTGGTCGTTTTAGAAAGTTTTGGGGACCAAGGTGAGTCATAGAATTGCTTTTCACCCATAGTTGGATGGGAAAGAAGAAATAACTATTCAGACATTCACCAGGTATTCCATATCTCTATTTGAGGAAGTGTATTGGTGATCCATCGCAAATTGTGCCTTTCAAGGATATTGGTATTTCAGATTCCTTATGTTATGAAGATATCTCCATTGAGATCTTGGATCATTAAGTTCGTCGATTGTGGACCAAGGATGTGGCCTCAGTATAGGTTCTATGGAGGAACCACAAGGTGGAAGAGGCTTTATGGGAAGCTAAAGATGACATGTAGTCCAAGTATCCGTTCTTGTTTTCTTCTCACGAAATTCATATGGAAGGTATGTGTTCTTAATAAAGCCTTTATTTTCAAACTTTGTTAAAGGAAAGATAAATTCCATGGTGTTCTATTTTTTTGTCATAAAAGTTAGAGTAGAGACGTATGAGGGGTTTAATCGTTCTTGTACTACCTTGTCCCATCATTTGAGGATGAATGATACAAGTAGGAGAGAATTGAAACACCCTGAGTTATGGTCCTTGTAAATTTCTCGAGTCTTGAGCTTTTTGGTCAATATATGGCTCATCATACTAGTCGTATGGTGTGGTTACGAGTCAGGTGACCCTACTCGTAGGATGTATAGTATTTGGTGGTCAAGTTTCTGTTGTGGTTATGGTTTGATGGTACAGGTCGTATGGTTTGGTGATGGGCCATTGGGTTGAGACTTCACTTATTCTAAAACTTGTTGACTTAACTTGGCTTTGATTATGAGTGGCTCACTATGGGTCGTGATGATAGGGTACGAATGGTATAGTGAAGTCGTACGTTATCCAGTGTCCAACCCCTTTGATTCTATCTTGGGTATGATTTATGGGTACTAATCATATATTATGGGTATGATGGGGGTAAGGATCATTGTATGGTGAATAGTGTGTGGATGTCCAACCTTTTGTTCTGGGTACGACTGGATGGTACCACTCGTATGATATAGGTACGAGTGGAGGGGGCCAAACCATACCCAGCTGTAGAAATTTTTACAATTTAAGTTGCGGGTATCCTGGACATTTCCCCTCTTAACCTCTTTTGACCCCACGACTTAAAAAACTCTTGGGACTTTATTAACCTACTATTCCCAAATCAAACACTCTAAAATCTTTCTCAAAGCTCTTAGCTCAAGAAAAGGATAGGGTTTCTTAAAGGTGGTCAATTAAGGCTTTCAAGGGTGGTTTCTCTCTGTCTTCCTTGTTATCTAAGTCATGTTACTCCTCCCTCATTGTAAGTTCAAGCTAAAAGCATGTTATACTTAATGGTTTTCGTGGAATTATTGTGGATTTGTGTTGGTTTGGGAATATGTGTTAGGTTTTTTTACTAATGGTTGGATGATAATTTCCCATGTTTTATTTATGGTTTTTGATGTTATAATATTGGTTTGAACATGTGGTTGCATGGTAGTGGTTAATTGGTTCTTGGTTTTGGTTTTGAAAACTATATGCCCTCACCATGTTTGTTAAAATGCCAATGAGAATGTTTTTGTCACATAGTCTAACTTTTATTGAAAACCTTGCATTTCATAATATGGTAATGGAACCCTAAATGGTTTGATAGAATTAAATGATTTGGATGGGACTTTGTGGCCATGGTTTTGATTGATTGGAAATCCTAAGGGGTACATGGGACCCCCCCAAGTATTAGATAATGACATTGCTTGAAAACTATAGTCGGTATGACGATACCATTTCATAATGCATTGGTAGCTAACTTTTGGAATTGGTGGTTTGGTTATATGCTAATGGTTTTAATTGGGCAATAATGGCAGGTTATGATAGCTAACCCTGAGGTATGAGTCCAATGGACGAATACTGGAAACTCATGTTTGCAGACATAAAGGTTCATCATGGTGACCATATACTTGTGGGGTACATGGGAATCCCCTAAGTTTATACTTGTATATATGTATCATGGAGGGAGAAGGGTACACGAGAATTCATAGCCCCTATTAAATCTTCAATTTGTGCAGCTACACGCACTGGGGCCCATTTAGGGGTAACACTGGACCCATATAGCCCGTGGGTAATTTTAGGATGGTCAGACTACACATCCTATGTTAAAGGTTTTAAATGCATGTTAAACCTGGTCCCCTTCCCCGACATGGTATATATATATATGTATGTGTTGCACATGGTTATTTACTCTAGTTTTGAATAATGGCATTATTTTATCCTTACTCCTGAGTATATTCTTGCATTTACCTGCTAACCATCTTTGGGCACTGTATCCCCACTCGATGCAGGAATAAGCCATACTACTCCTCCTGCTCAGTGACTAGGATTCGGGGATAGCCATTGTGTCAGACTGATGTGGTGAGATTCCATACTCTGGAAGACTCCATTTTGTTCTATGGATATCTTTTCATACTTTTATTTATTTCTTGGACTCTGGTTTTTGCGATGGTTAGGGGAGTTTCTCGACCGTATGTTCTTTGTTTTTAGATAGAGGCTTTGTCAGACTACTTTGGGCATGAGCGGTGTCGGTTGGTATCATCCTTGGCATTGTTATTAGTATTGGGGATGACACTGGTTGGATATTTTGTTGGATGGTTAACTGGTTATGGTTATGGATTTTATTATTGTCTTTGATTTTTTATGGTTCTATATTGTCATTTGTTCAGAATTCATCTGACATAGGGTGCAGGGTGGTTATGGTTGGGCATTAGGAGTGGTCTCTGGTCCGGATTTGGCTTGAGCCACCCACCACGACTAGGCCTTGATTTTGGTTGGGTCAAGGAAAGATAAAAACGACAAGGAAACCTCAGGAAAAAGAAACTCTTTCTAAATAATGAGCTTAAGATTTTTAAACATATTACCACACAATTCGTACAATGGAACTAATCAAGTAGTGATCAAACATGAACATTGTTTTATAACAAAGAAAAGTTTTTTCCACAAGTTTCTGGACAAATGAAACATAATCCACATTTGCTAGAAAAATACGAAAGCTATATAAAAATTTCAAACTTTATTCGTAAGTAAATACTCCTGGGATAATGGATACTCAAAATTTGGGAACGTCACAAACCACCACTTGCTTCTCACACAACTAAAATTGTTAATACATAGCCAATAACTATATAAAACTTCGTACAATGACCAAAATATTATTCTGCTATGGAACTTAAAGGGAAAGAAACATTCACTTGAGAAAGAACAACTGAATTGTCTCCCCAAACATATGATTCAAGAACCTTTCATGGCACTGTAAACCAGAAAGATTCCAGAATAATACTCAAGAAGCACAACTTGTTGAGCCAATCGACTGTTTTGATTATTTTCCTTGTTGACATATATAAAAACATGTTCTTGGTCAAGATTATGACCTGAGCAAGAATTATTGTAGTAAAATCTGGTAGACCTAATACTAACAATGCATAATGACCATATTAAAACAACAACATAAAGATTCGTGCAATTTTGCATTCAGGAAATATTCAGACTATGACTTCCAAAAAACTTATGCGCAGATAGAGCATCCAGCAAAGAATAAACCAACAAAAATTATATCTAAATAAGATCAATAGAGCCTGCACGCGTGCTTCTTACTATCAAACATAATACCATAAACAAAAAACATACCCTATACATAGATTATACTCAAACAAATTAGACTGAATTTGAGCAGGAATCGAACACAATAATAAAACAACTAGGACGGGTAGACAAAATATCACAATAATACAACTATTTCTATTTTATCATATCAAAACCTACAACCTTTGAGGCATTCTATAGTAAATAATCCCAGCATAAAACCCCATCAAAAGAGTAAAACACTACTATAAACATAGAACAATGACCAGAAGAAGAAAGAAAAAGAAAAAAATGCAAAAAATGAAAAGAGATAAAGCGTCACCTATTCAAAATAGCAAAATGGGACTTTGAGCCTTTGACGGAGTTTCCTCACCATTACTGTAAACTAAAAATAAAAAAAAGTAAGAGAAATCTCGATTGAAATTTTACTTGCTTGAAATTTCTTTTTTCAACAGATTTCAAGACTTTTTTCCCAAGGACTTCTTGTCACCCTTAAGACTTAGACAATTTAGATCAAGAATGAGCTTTATATAAAAGGAATTTTGGGTTCAATTTTGAACTTCCACCGATGTGCAAAAAAGGGAAATTTGAGGGTAGTTTTAGGAATTTTTGAAAGCGAAATTCAAATTTGAACTTGAGGATAAGGTTGATTTAGCTGAAATTATACTATTTTCTAAGTTGAATTATTGAAATCTATTATTGTATTATCGTTATTGGAGATGGTTTGGGTTGGGTTTGCCATTGTGGGGTTTTGTCAAGTTGAAATTATACGTTATATGTTGGATATTGTTGTTCACTGTTGATATGTTGCTGGTATGGCTGAAGCTGTTGCTGAAGTTAAAATTGTTGTTACTGATGGTGTTAATCAGGTTAAAGAAAGAAGAGAGTGGTGGGCCAGGTTAAGGGGTTATGGTTGCTGGGCTTGGGCAGAGAGTATGGGTAATAAGGTGGGTAGGCCTGTTAGGGCGGTGATGGAGTTATATTGGGCTGGTGGGATGAAATTTTGAAATTGGATATAAATTAGGAGGATTTTGGGATTATTTCAAAAATAATCCTAATTCGATTAGGATTTAGCCATCTTGTTTAATTTTTGGCCAAATTGAAAATCAATTGGACAATTACATTGCAAATGTGGCCAATTTAATTTCAATCATGACCTAAATTTTATAAGTTGGCTAAATTAAATTGTAATTTGACATGAATAAATACCCAATTTAATTTCGAGTTTTTTGGTTACATAAAATCAAACAAATATTTTCCAAATAAATCATTTTTTGGACAAATTATTTTTCAATCATGATTTTACCCATTTGAATTAATTTTTAAGATAATCCTTAATTAAAATTCAATTTTTTTATAAAATAATTATTTAAGTAACAAAATTATACGATCTCGTATATATGTATACAAAAACATATAATCGCTACTTATAGTGAAAAAATTACCTAGATAAATTTTTCTTTTCTGGATAGAATAAATGTTATAGTTTTATTCAACATAAAAGAAACTTATGATTCAATTTAGTCGTGGAGAATAAAAAATTAGCTGCCAACACTTGTTAGTGTATGTTGTTTGATGTGGTTAATTCAATGGACCTATCTTGTTGTTTGTTTTGACCTACCTTATAGTGAAATTAGGAATGTTTTGGTACTTGAACATTTTCTTGACTTATTAGTGGAATAAGGTTGGTAGACACTTGTGTCTGAGGTTTTGGTTCATGAATGGAATTTGTCCCCTACAAGTCATGACTATATGCTGGTTATGATATCCATATAGTGTACGTGTGAGGTTCATGTTAGTTTGATGATTCAATGAGTTATTCGGGGAATATATTTTATATGTTTGTTAATTGCTTGACTTGTTTTGACTTGCTTTAATTGGTTCTAAATAGCTTGACTTGTTGCTTGAAATCTTAAGCTTCTTAATTTATACTTGTTATGCTAGGTGTAGGTTCGAATGAGCATAGATTAACTTCTTGTACAATGTTTTGATTAAATGTTCATGTTCTCATCTTTGTTTGGCCAAATGACCCTACCAGTACATTGTTTTTCTTGTGTGCTGATACTATTTCTACTTTTACTTTTATTGACTATAGGCATATTCCTGCAGCTTCTGCAAGACCTCACTTGTGACTTTAGTGTGTCATCCAGATTTTAGGGGCAAGCAGCTTATTCAGGCTACCATGAATCTTTTTTTTTTATGACATTGTCCTTTGTTTTGACATTATGTACTTTTCTTTGGTTTGTGGTGTTGCATCCACTTCTTGATATTCTTATTATATTTTGGCATACTAACTTTTGGATTCTAGGGGTGTTTCTAGTTTGGTACTTATTTCTAGATTTTCTTAAGTTGTTTGAATGGATTATCCTTAAACTAGTAATGGGCTAGTTTTCTTTATTTTCTATGTGTTGGTTAATGCTTTTGGGGTTATTGGTTCTTCCACAAAAAAATAGGATGATAACCACTCATATCCAGTTGGGTCATGAGAAAGTTGGTATTAAAACCTTGGTTTATCGATCTCGTTGTACCAAAACGAGTCCAATAAAGTTTTGGAAAATAGTACAGAGATATATATACTCTTTGGGAGGCTATAGGACTTAATAAAAATTCCCGTTCTTTCTTTCTTCATATTATAACGTGATTCCAATTGGTATCTAATTCTATTCATTCATTTTTTCACATGTGGTGACTACTAAATCAAGCGACACTTGAGAAGTAACCCTCATACCGACTGCTCATGCCACTTTAGCTGTGGAGCTAATCATAAGGGAAAAAGGATGAGTGAGAAAAATATGTAGGGGAAGAAAGGGATGAGCCACACCCACCATAGTGAGAGATCAAATAGCTGTTGGCTCATGAATATTCAGTATTACCTTGAAACACCCCAAGTGTTGGTCTTTAAGAAATCTCTGAGCTTGGAGCTCATTGCCTAACTTGCGACTCTCTTTATGAGTTGTAAAGTCCTTATACGAGTTGTATAGACCCAAATCGTAGGCCATTCAATGTATGGTTAAAACTTTCTTCCTTGATCATCACTAGACTTAATGAGTTGTAGTGACTCCAGAGGAGTCATAATGTGCTTTCCATAAGGTAACCAATGTAGAGCCTTGGTGGTTCTGTCTTGACTGTGACTTGGATCCTACAAGTCATAGGGTCATGATACGGGTCGTGTAGTCCTTCTCATAACCAGACCAGTATGGGTGCCAAAGGGGTGCTGTCCAGACTATGATTGGACTAAATGAGTTGTAGGGTGACCCAACGAGTTGCAAGGTCACTTGTAGCGACTAGGCGATAATTTTTTTCTTTTATTTAAGGGGCACTTTGGTCATTTCCCTTTTCCCAAATTAAAACCCATGTCTATAAAACACATTTAGGACCCTATTTTCAGCCTTAAACACAATCAAAAAGCTCTTTCTTCTTTCTCAAGTCTCTCAAGAAAGAACACTAGGGTTTTCTCAAAATTGATTGTCTAGGGCTTTCAAGGGCAATTTCCCTCCGTAATTGTGATTCTTTCAGGCATGTTACTCTTCCCCAAAGCATATTTTTTAGAAAGCATTTATTTAAATTCTTATTCATGTGATTTAATTATCGTTTATGAATATGGGTTTGAGGGTTTTGGAATAAAATGTTCTTAAGTTGGATTCCCATGGTTTTATGTGTCATGTTTATTTGTTATCAATGGTTTTTGAATAAATTAGGTGAATAGGTATAGGGATTGAAATGGGGGTCGTTCTATTCCCCAAAATTGATATTTTTGACTTGTAATTGGCCTTGATAATTGTGTTCCCTCAACCTACTTTTGAAATTGGTTTTGAACTATGATTTTTCACTTGGTCTGATTTACTCACTTATACTACTGCATGGTATAAAAGGTTAAACAATGAACCTGGGTTTTGAAGGCCTTGTTGGCTATTTTTTGATTTAATGAACAAAGAGGGTCGAGGCGTTCACACAATTTGATTTGAAAAACTAAAGGAGGTCTTGGCATTCCTCCAATTTCATTTAATGAACAAAAGCGGTTTAGGCATTCCCCTAAGTTAATATGATTGCTTTGGCATAGATATAAGCATACAAGTGTAAGGGTATGACGATACCTATGGCGTGCCTTAACGATAAATTATTTGATTAAAGAATGGGTTATGTGAAATTATTTTAAATTGTGCTTAATGAGGGTTATGCAGCTAAGGTGTGAAGGTGTGGGTCTTGTATGACTTATACTAGAGACTCATGTTTGTCGACATGAGGTTTGATCTTGATAACTATGTGCATGGTTCACACTATTGATATATTTGTATCTTGGATTGACATGAGGTCGGGGTACTCCCCGGTCTTCCTTAGTACCTCTGGTTTATGCGGCTAACACACACTGGGGCCTTTTTTAGTCGGGTGAGCTAAACCCAAATAACTTATGGGCTCCTATTTATGACTGTTAAGCTACATAGTCCAATATGCTTTACTTCATGCTAAGCCTAGTTCTCTATCCCAACATGTTATTTATTTATGTATATGACAATGTGTGCATGGTATTGAATTGGATTTAATTTGACATTAGTTTGTCCCCTATCCTCGATTTAAATGCTAGTGTTCACTCCACTAACCGTCTTTAGATATTTTATATCCATGTGATGTAGGGTCTAAAGGCAAGTCTACTTTTCCTACACTGAGTTAGGTGGATCGACTCGGTTCATCAATTAATTGTGGTAAAGTGGTGAGCTTCCATTGTCTGAAAGACTTGATCATTCCACTAGTTTCTTTCCATTTAGTAGAATTAAAGGCTTCACATATTATTTTTAACATTATCATTGTCATTGTCACTGTTAGAGTCGGGGACATGTCCCGACTTAGTTTATTTTTGGATTAACAGAGGCTTTGTGGATATTACTGTGGATTGGGTATGGATGTTGGCAATCTTAGATGTCTTTGAATTATTATTTTCTATCTTGTTATATGTTTGAAATTCAGACACTGTTAGGTATTATGTGGTGTTTGGATAGGCAAAGTGGGTGGTCTCTGGTCCTCGATGAACATGAGATACCTGTCATGGCCAGGCCCTAGTTCGAGTCGTGACAAAAATGGTATCAGAGCTAGGTTTGGTGTCACTGGATGTCCACAAAGCCGTGTCAAGTAGATTCTCTTTTATGGGTGTTTAGCACACCACACTTATAAGGGATAGGCTTTGAGTCTCTCTACCTATTTAAGCATTTAATTACCTAATCCTCTCGGACTTAGGGAATTTATATTCACTGACCAGACTTCACCTCAAGTTAATTAACCTTGTTACAACGTCAATTATTAAACGGAAGGTTGTTAGCTTCAAAGTTCCTGTCAATAATTCACTTCCTAGTATAGTTGATTTCTTATCTCAAGCAAATCAAAGCAAGTGCTATCTATCGTTTGCAACCAATAGACAATAATTAAAACCTCGAAATTATCAAGGAGTCCTATTACCTTTAGAATCTTGAAAACTTAGCAACTTACCAAGACTTAACTGATAGATACCATAATTCGGGTTAAAGGGATTTAGCCACTCACAATGTAATAATCGATACAACAAGTTGAATTCATAATTTGAAAGATGAACTTACAGGAAGATGAATAGCAATGAGTGTTTCTCATATTAGATCAAAGTAGAAATCCCAAAATATTGATGATAATCTCTTCAAAGTTAATTGTAAACTTGTATAAAAAAATAAAGAGCAAACACGTGAAGTTCAAGTCAAGAATATCGAGTACCAGCCGATATGTTCAGCCTCCTGATATGTTTAGCCTCTTTATATAATTATAAAACCCTAACATATGCTTTAAATACTTCATCCTCATTATGGAAACAAAATCACAGAGTTCAGTAATTTCTTAGATAGGTGAAAGACATTTTGTAGTGCCTTATTAGAAGTCTGACGACTTATCACAAATGATGTCAGCTCCCCTTCGCTTTTAACATTCGCTGCCTAAGGCTGACGATGAAGCATGATGGCTTATCAGATCTTTGATGAATTATCATAGATATCGTTGATGATTTACTTCAGCTCTCATGTTCTGCCTTAGGCTAACGAAGATCTTGACGGATTATCAAAACAGTGACGACATATCAGACAATGTTGTCACTTCTCCACCTTATCTCCCATGTTCTATCTAAGGCTGACGGCGACTCTGATGGCTTATCACAAGGCTGACGGCTTATCACATGTCGTCATCACTTCTTCCAACTGAATCCCATTCTTTGTTTAAGGCTGACGATGAAGTTGATAACCTATCAGAGTGCTGACGACTTATCACAAAATGTCGTCAGCCACACTTCTCTTCTATTTTCTTCAGATTTCAACTCTTTTACTTCCATCATTGTTGGTTCTCTTTCCTCTTGACTTCAAATGCAACATCAAAGATAAAATATTCAAAAAGGAAAAAATTTGCTTAAGACTTTGCAATTATTCTCACTTAAAAGCCTCAAATGTGTTAGCATCTTCTCACACATCAATACCCTCAACTTAAAACAATTGCTTGTCCTCAAGCAACTAAAACACAACCAAGAGGATACAAAGTACATTCGGAATTCAACCATCCATATTATCTCAAAACATCTTCACCATCTCCAAGGTCAATTAATTTAAAAACAACTATCTATATTATTGAAGAACAACAATGAGACACACAGGAATCAAGATATGGCATCAATTCACCAACAACAACCATTCATGTACCAAGATTACTCTATCCAAACAAGTTAGCAACTAGTAACGTAACCAGTGTGCCCTCACTACAAAGTAGTCCCACTTCACTTTTATCAAACATCACATATGTAACCATGGGGAATATCAAAAGACGCTCACTCTCAGAATGAAGTTCCAATCAATGTATGCCAAATACCATAGGCTTGCCCTTATTTTATTACCAAGATTTTCAGACAGGTCAGCTAGGATCACTATAGGTCTTTTCTTTGTCTCGTAATGTAGGCTAGGGACTGGTATGATACTCGATGATATTTAAAGTGTCTAAGCCTCCTTTACACTACACTAGCTTCTGGGGTCTCACTTTAACCTTTTTCTATTCTTCTCTTTTCGTGATCACACATATTCAGGATGGGAGCGATCTTTTTGACAATTATTTCTTTTTTTTTCACAACTTTTCTTTTCTTATTCTTTTTCACTGCACCCAATTTTTTATTCTTTTCTTTTATTCTACTTTTGTTCATACTCATTTTACATCACACACCCCTATGGTAGCCACCCTCAACTTAGGCTGTTTACCTAAGTCAAAGTGCACAATGTCCAAGGAGGACCAGGGACAAAATAGGTTCATTGTGATACAAATGGGAAGGTGATAGGTATAATAACAAGAATAGGAATTCAAGCTCGAAATCTGGATCAAGGGATATTATTTACACATGGAAGGTCATTTAGGCTAAAAGTGGACTAATATCAACAACGGCCTATGATCATTTCCTAACCGCTATCCTACAACCAAGGCAAGACAAACTGGGAAAGTTCTAGATTTAACACACAACGGAAACTAGGTAGTTCTCACACACACATGGAACAAAAGTACATCACATGCTACTACCCATTAGGCTCATGTAATTATTTATCAATGGTTATCATGTCACTAGTACTAATGCCAAAACAAGATGCACAGTGGCCACACATAAATGCGTATCACTCAGTTATAAAATAGTCCATTGGAGAGGTGTTCAAAAATCAACAAAAATATGTTAACTGCCAAAGGTACTTGTATTTCTCCTAGTCAACTGCAACATTTTACAACAAATCACAATACGCCTAAACATGCTGGGTCTACTAGGAACAAGACTCCGGGGAAAAGAGGTACTGGAACAAAAACCCCAAGAGGACATCAACACCCACAAGTAGCTCCACCTTCAACTTAAAATCATGCAATGTTCCTAATGCGTCAAACAAAAAAAAGAGAGTTAGAAACATACCTGTGGCACCATGGGTGCGAAGATCTGATGTCAATCACATAATACGAATACAAATAACAAAATACCTTGGGTTTCTCCCAAGCAATGCCTGATTTAATGTCGCGGCACGACCCAACTCAGCTTTTTCCTCCACCATGAGGATATGAATTTCACGTCCAACTTATAGTCCATCTTCTTGCCTTGATCATAGGGGGTGGTACAAAAATAAAGAAGTGGAGTTATGGATTGATCATGGTAAACCACTCGAACTTAAAGTGAGGTGTGTTTTAAAGTTTCTTATCAAGTGTAAAATAAAGAATATAGCATTCTTGTTCCTCATCTTCACACTCTTCCACTATTTTAGATGATTTCACAGAAAAGATATCATCTAAACATAATGTGGAAAAATGTTTGGAGTGAGGCCCAACTAATTCTACATCAAAATTTACACTATCTACTACACACTCACTTTTATTCACCTTCTCAACGTCAGTCTCAAGATCAAGATGACAATCGAATGGTTACGATTCTTGAATTTTCTCCTCAAATTGGCTAATGTCCTCCTCATATTTTTCTTTGTTTATCCACTGTAAACATGGTGGGAGTGGTAACTCCTTTAGCTCTGCCCACAGCTATTCTTGATTCTCTAAAATTTGTTTCATCAATCTGTTTTCTTGAATCGTGACAGCACACATATCTTCAGTATGATCACTTTGACCACAAGTCAAACACCAAGTTACAGTAAGTAGGACAATATCCGCATCATATTGTGAAGGTCTAGTCCATGCACTTCCAGGTAAATCTAGACAACAAGCCTCAAAATATGGTCCCCCACAATAATAACAAGAATCATCACAAGAATCGTTATCACTCAAAAAACCATCTATCCAGGTTGTCATCTCAAGAAAGTTGTGATAAAATAAAAGAAAATAAAAAATAAACTAAACAAATATTTACAAGTTTGAATTCAAGTAAGTAAACTAAAATTCCAAACCAACTCAATACGCAAAATTGTTCCCCGACAATGATGCCATTTTTGATAACGCTCAACTTGCACGTCAATTTAGTGCAAGGTGGTCGTTGTTAATATATTTACCCAACTTTGGAGTCGGGGTCTTATCAAGAGGGAACAATGTTAGTAGCTATTAAACTAATTTGAACCTATAGCTATAAGTTGAATTCAAATAGATGATATGAAAAGATAAAGTAGGGGTTTTTGTAGATTAGCAAATAATTGTTGGTCACTTTAGTTTCAGTGTTTGTAATCAAGAGTTTATGGAAAACTAGAATTATTTTCACTATGGGTTTTGGTACTTGACAGATGCTAATAGTGATTCAAGATTCTCACGATAGGTAGGAACAACAGTTTGTCTTTATCGAAGTTATGCCTAAATGACTCTCGACCTACTTAAGCATTTAATTACCTAATCCTCTAAGACTTAGGGAATTTATATTCACTGACCAGACTTCACCTCAGGTTAATTAACCTTGTTACAACATCAATTATTAAACAAAAGGTTGGTAGCTTCCAACTCCTTGTAAATAATTCACTTCCTACTATAGTTGATTTCTTATCTCAAGTAAATCAAAGCAGGTGCTATTTATCATTTTCAACTAATAGACAATAATTTAAACTTCAGAATTATCAAGGAGTCCTATTACCTTTAGAATCTTGAACACTTAGAAACTTACCAAGACCTAACCTATAGATCCCATAATTCGAGTTAAAGGGATTTAGCCACTCATAATGTAATAATCGATACAACAAGTTGAATTTATAATTTGAAAGATGAACTTACAGTAAGATGAATAGAAACGAGTGTTTCTCAGATTAGATCAAAGTAGAAATCCCAAAATATTAATGATAATCTCTTCAAAGTTAATTGTAAACTTGTATCAAAAACTAGAGAGCAAACACGTGAAGTTCAAGTACAGAATATCGAGTACCAGCCGATATGTTCTACCTCCCGATATGTTCAGCCTCCCGATATGTTCAGCCTCCTTTTATAATTAGAAAACCCTAACATTTCCTTTAAATACTTCATCCTAATTATGGAAACAAAATCACAGAGTTTAGTAATTTATCGAACAAGTGACGACATTTTGTGATGCCTTATCAGGAGTTTGACGACTTGTCACAGATGTCGTCAGCTCCTCTTCGCTTTTAACATTCGCTGCCTTAGCTGAGGATAAAACATGATGAACTATCATTTCTTCGACGACTTATCACAAATGTCGTCGATGATTTACTTCATCTCTCATGTTCTACCTTAGGATAACAAAAATATTGACGGCTTATCAAAACTGTGACGACATATCAGACAATGTCATCAGTTTTCCACCTCAGCTCCCATGTTCATTCTAAGGCTGACGGCGACTCTGACAGCTTATCACAAGACTAATGGCTTATCACATGTCGTCATCACTTCTTCATATTGAATCCCATTCTCTGCTTAAGGCTGACGATGAAGCTGATAACCTATCAGAGTGTTGATGACTTATCATAAAATGTCGTCAACCATACTTCTCTTCCATTTTCTTCAGATTTCTACTCTTTTACTTCCATTATTGTTGATTCTCTTGCCTTTTGACTTCCACTGCAAAATCAAAGATAAAACAATCATTACTATTCTACCCTTGCCATTAGAATATAACCTTAACGTAGTGTGATCACTAAACATCATAGATATTGGAAAATTGAGGGGACACTCTCTGGCGAGGCCCGTAAACCTACAATGGGACATAGTTAATGGAGAATAGCATGCCCTAGACCTATAATCCCCTCTCAGTGCTAAATACCACTCCCAAAATATATACTAATATGCTCATACTTATAAAATCCACCTTAAAATAACATATGGATTTATAAACTAAAAACCAACGATGATAATTTTTACTAAATCATCATCATGAGGAAACTTGTGGATTTCATGTCTTATCTGAGATCATAAGATCAAAACTGAACTTTAATCATGTTGTAAAACTTATAACTTGCATTTATAAGCTTGAGCTTCTTGTAAATTTAGTAAATTATGCTTAAACTTGCAATCATTCATCATCTCATAGAAACTTTATATAAAAATATCAAACTCAATGCTTACAATCAGTTTTAGGGATAAAAACATAAGTAAAAATGAAATCATACGCAAAATAAGGTTGAATTAATGAGAAAGCATCAAAATCTCAAAGCATTAAGAAAAGTGGGTATAAACCCTAGTAAATCACTTTATTTAAAATCAATTAAAAATCAAACTTTGGGCACAAAGATGGAAGAGTATCCTTTTTCGAACCCCATATACTTGAATTTAGTGATTTTATAGAAGGAAGATTGAATTGGAGCCTTGGGAGTTGAACTTTGGGAAGAAACCCTAATTTCTATTCTCTTGAGGGCGGAGAGGAGAATAAGCATTGAAAAATTAATATTTGATGAATACATTATATTTATAGGGTTATTTGAGTCCTTGGGGGTAGGGTTTGAGGTGAGGAAATGATAAAAATACCACTAAGGAAACAAAAAAAAGTCGCAGGAATTTTTCAGTTGATGACTTGGGTTGATGGCTGTCAGTTTGGTGACGTATCATCACACTATCCATTACTTTCAAGATGGATTTTTCCATTTTGAGTTTACGGTTGATGACTTGAGGTGACGGCTCGTCACCTAGTTGATGGCTCCTTAGTTTGATCGTCATCTTCAGGTAGACAAACACTTCCCAGTAAAATGAGCAGAACTTTCTACTCTGATATTAAATTAAGGTTAAATTGGATGCATTAAAAAGAAGACTTAATGATATTTTATTGTATATATAGTATAACACCTAACTTGTTATACTCTAGGAGTAATGGTCGTTATAAGTTTACCCAAGTTGAAACATCTACTAAAACTCAATCGGTAGAAAAGTTCTCAACTCATCTTTGAGTTAGGAGATTTTTATGATATCGATTCATTTCCAAAGATGTTCCCACTCTATAGAATTAATAAACACAATTATATTGACAAAGAATTATTAGGTTCGGTTCTATACACCTAGGATCGACAGTTTAAATTCTAGTCCAAAAATGTGGGGTGTTATATTATCTCCCCCTTGTGATTATTCATCCTTCAATGAAGGATGATATTTGGATGAAACTAATGTAATTACTATCTTGAAATTGATTTTATAAAATTGATCATGCCTTATAACTGGAATCACCTCTTGACAGGGTACTGACTTAGCTGATACATATGGAACATGAACACATACTTAGAAATCATATGGAATAATGTAGACATGACATGTCTGCTCATGAAGGATATAACTGAGCTGAAATGATAAAACTTCAATCATGAAATTGATTTTGAGCTAACTTGATTGATTATAAGGAATGGATTCATGCTTAGAGTTTAGAACTCAATTGAAACATTCATGACCCGATCAAGCATATAGAACCGCGAAGTGATAGCTGAAGCACTAATTTCCGAGAGTTACTAAGAATGGAATATGATTTTCCTCAAACTCTCATTATCATGACTTCTAAAAAGAATTTTGGGTATTACATGAGCATAGGATTTGAATAAGGAATAGCAACATGGCTACAACTCTATAACATATGATATAGGCATATAAAACCGAAGATAGAATAGGATTACTACACCTTAGGTGATGCAACTGCTAACTTTCTAGCTTATCCACACTCCTCAAATAATCTCTCAACTATACTTAGGCTCTAAAATATTACAATTCAATTCCTGCAACTTACAATTCTCACATGGGTACATACAAATACCCTACTCAAAGTCTAAGTTAAACTACATACTCTCATCATGTTCTAGCCTTACTCAAAATCAAAAGGTACTACACATAACACCATAATACTAGTCTAAACGAGATGATTCAATGTTCTATGTACTTTCAAAACTCTCATCTTAAGCATAACATGCCTTACCACTTCATCGACTAACTTTGAACCCTTACTATGTATTCACAAGCACATATTTTATTCTACTACTTACATACCAACATAGCATTTATTAGCATATCCTTTCCACTATCATAAAGAGAACCCATATAAATAATCCTCAACCATCAGATACTTTTATTAACCTATACTCTTCTAACACAATAAAATACCATTAAGAGCTCCTTTCCTACTTCAAACATACTCTAAGTCACCTTAATAAATAACTCTTTTTCTACCTTCTACCATGATATCTACACCACACTCACTACCACTTTAGTTAACACCTAAAGTCGTATCACCTCAATCCTTACTTAATAGCATGAATAGATCCCTTAAAATACTCTCAACCAATCGACATAGCTAACTTTTTTGTCACTATACTTACATATAACAATCTTCCCTAACGAGGTTCATCTACTCTCTCTCATGTAAAGAATTGCTCCTTCATTTTTATCACCACTATCTTAACATAAGAAGAGGGTCACTGAAGGGTTAGAACATGGGGATTTGAAGCATTAAAGGATATTATGCATTACTTTGACACTTAACTAAGGACTGGGGAATAGAGTATTAAGAACATAGATTCATTAAAGTGATCTAAATAGAGAACATATATGATATAGTGTGAATTACATTGTTCATTAATGGTGTATCATAAGTTTTGAGAACTGATCATACTCTAATACATGAGTTCATACTTATCACAATCTACTCAACATAAGACTAGAGTTCCTAGATTTATGAGGGATGATTCGAATCACAGAGTTAAGTTGTTGCTTCCTAATTAAAAGCTAAGAATGAACATCAATACGCATGAAGTAAACAAGCATTAGCCACTGGCATGGATCTATCTCGAAAGACATAAATAGGGTGTGATAACAAATGAAATCCAAGGAATACACTAGAGTAAGAAGGGATTTCTATCTCATCACAACTCTTATTGACATGCATCACAATCTAATTCTCAAAACTTGATTTGGTTCTTCACCCTACCCTCTTCCTCTTAGATCAAAGCCGACACTCCAAGCCTATTTCCATATCCCATTCCTTAAAACAAAGCCATAATTTCTTTACTCTAATAGTCTACACATGAATGGTCATCCTCACCCGAATAAACTATATCTAAACAATACTAACTTCATTCTTGGACACTCTCTTAATATATACCATTCTTAACTTTCTCTAGATTTAGCAATCATCATCATATACTTACACTCTTCTCAACAATTATACTTTCCTTACTAAACACAGAATCTGCCTCTTTTCTTTCATAGCCTACTAATATCACATCTCTAAAGTTATATTTTCCCTAAACCATGAGAATTACCATTACACCAAAATACCCAACATCAACAACCTATAACCCATAACTTAGCTAGTAAGAACACCATATACTATATAACAAGTCTCATTGGCACTTAGCAACTCAAGGGTACTATCTAAACACACATGAAACTTCCATATCACCTTGGGTATACCTCTACATCATACCTATGACATTATAATTAATTGTAAAGGAATGCACTTAAATTATTGCATACATTATTTCAAGCCTACTAGCTCAACTTCCATACAACTAACATCAATATCCCAACAATCACTATTTCTACCCTGATGATCATCCACTTTTCAAGATTGGATTCTACTACTAACATCAACATAACTTCACATACTATTCTTGCTTGGACGCTAAAAAATAACACATCAAGAAATAGTAGTCCCCTCAAGCCTCATATTAATAATAATTAATCATAAGCTTACGATCTATCTTAGTATAATCCATTAGCATATCCTCTTTCCACACATCACTACTACTTACCCATCCATATATCTAAATTATACTCATAACTCTACAAGCATCAACCAATCTCCTTTCCACTATCATAAAGAGAACCCATATAAATAATCCTTAACCATCAGATACTTTTAATAACCTATACTGTTCTAACACAATAAAATACCATCAAGAACTCCTTTCCTACTTCAAACATACTCTAAGTCACCTTAATAAATAAATTTTTCTCTACCTTCTACCATGAAATCTACACCACACTCACTACCACTTTAGTTAACACCTAAAGTAGTATCACTTCAATCCTTACTTAATTGCATGCATAGATCCCTTAAAATACTCTCAACCAATCGACATATCTAACTTTTTTGTCACTATACTTACAAATCCATACTTCTAACTCTAAGGTTGTTCTGCTACTTATGGATCATAACACCCTAAGTCATACTATCCCTCAAATGTAAACTCTATTTATCAATCTAGGTACATACTATCTCCTCTCATGAGTACTATCTGTATTGAAGGGTAGATAAAGAATTTGAATACATATCATATTCTGTCTTAAGCACATGGTTCTATGGCAGAGGGCATATGATGTTGGGTTAATGTACTTTAAACACACTAACGGGCTCCTTTCAAGACCTTTTGTGCAACTTCTAAAGATACAATAGTTAATCCGAGAGCATCACATTAGGAGGAATTTGAGATATACTACTCATGTTATCTCAAGAATAAGTCATAGATGGAGAATTATGGAGTAACATATGAATCAATAAATGTTTCTGAGAGAACAACTTTACTGGATGATCTAGAGTATGAATGAAATGACATATTTCTTAAATTTCAAATAGCCTCTCAAAGAAAAGTACAAATGTCTCTATACCATTTCGCAAGACTCTACCAAACACAGTTTCACAAACATACTAGGACACTTAAGCCTTGTGCTTTGATACCAAGTTTATAATGCCCCAAGACTACCCCTTGGACGTCAGACAATGCTTAGAACCACAAGTGATCAAAAACTAACCCATGATACTGGAATAATTCTTGTGCAACTAAATAAATACATAAACAAGAAATAATAAGCGAGAGAGATGTCATTAGCTAAAATGGTTCAATATAATACTATTTTAAAACATTTACAACACTGATTGAAAATTGAAACTGAATACATCAACACTGACTCACCGTCTATGAAACCTCTATGAATATTGACTATAGGTAGCTGGGACATGGCCCCCATCTATCCCTAATTATTACAACTCAATAAAATATATAATATTGAAACTATAGTTGACATGAGTCCACGAATCAAAAGAACTCATCACCTGCTAACTCAAAACTCCAAACTATCTAACACTAATGTGTGGGCTATAACTGTTACCTACATTATGAAACAATGTAGCCACCCAAACATATATGTGGTTAGTACTTCTGGAATGTACTGAGTATGTCGGGGTAAATGAAATAAGTAAAAATGAATCAATTCATAATCTTAAAACATCATGCTAAGTGCAAGTAGACTTACCAAGAGTCTAAAATAAACTTAAAGATAAAATATCATAAAACATGAGTAATAAACATAATCTAATAAGCTGGATGAGTTACTACACTTAGTTTTGGAAATTGTCTTTTTGGGGGATAAGTAAAACTGAAACTGAATATAATTTCAAATCATTCAGGGTAAGTGAAGAAGGATTCACCTAGATCATACGTAAACTAAAGGCTTAAATCTCATGGATAATAACTTATGAAAACAATATCTGAATAAAACTGTGAGTCCTTACACTTAGTTTCTAAAATACTATTTTCTTATGGTAGGTTCTTATAATCGACATAAACCATGTGTGTTATCATGGAGTCCAATGTCTTACCCACATTAAGTAGAGATTTTCTACCCTTTCCATCGTAATATAACCTTAACGTAGTATGATCACTAAACTTTATCGATATTGGGAAAAAGAGGGGACACTCTTTAGCAAGGTCCCTAAACCTACGGTGGTACGTAGTTTATGGATAATAGGATGCGCTAGACCTATACTCACCTCTCAGTGCTAAATACTACTCTCAAAACGTGTACTTATGTGCTTATACTTATGAAATTCACCTTAAAATAATATATGGGTTTATAAACAAAAAACCAACGATGGTTATTTTTATTAAATCATAATCATGAGGAAACTTGTGGATTGCATGTCTTATCTGAGATCTTAAGATCAAAACTAAACTTTAATCATGTTGTAACACTTGTAACTTGCACTTATAAGCTTGAGCATCTTGTAAACTTAGTAACTTATGCTTAAACTTGAAATCATTCATCATCTCATAGAAACTTCATATAAAAATACCAAACTCAATGCTTATGATCAGATTTAGGGATAAAAACATAAGTAAACATGAAATCATATGCAAAATAATATTCAATTCACGAGGAAGCATCAAAATTTCAAAGCATTAAGAAAGGTGGGTATAACCCCTAGTAAATAACTTTCTTCAAAATCAATTAAAAATCAAACTTTGGGCACAAAGATGGAAGAGTATCCTTTTTTGAAGCCCACATACTTGAATTTAGTGATTTTCTTGAAGGAAGCTTGAATTGGAGACTTGGGAGTTAAACTTTGGGAAGAAACCTTAATTTATTTTCTCTTGAGGGTGGAGAGGAGAGTGAGCATTGAAAAATTGATATCTGATGAATACATAACATTTATATGGTTAGTTGGTGGGGTAGGGTTTGAGGTAAGGAAAAGTCCAAAACACCCCTAAGGATAAAAAAAAGTCATAGGAATTCTTCAGTTGACTACTTAGGTTGACCGCTAGTCATTTTAATGACGTCTCATCTCCTTAGTTGTCACTTACAAGATGGATTTAGTCATTTTCATATTAAGGTTGATGACTTGAGCCGAAGACTTATCACCTAGTTTACGTCGTGTAAATTTGGTCATCACTTTTAGGCAGACCTACACTTCCTAGTAAAATGAGCATAACTTTCTACTCCGATATTAGATTAAGGTGAAATTAGATATGTTGGAAAGAAGACTTGAAGATATTTCATTCGATATTTAGTAGTCTACCCAACTCATTATATTATACAAGTAATGATCGTTATAAATTAACCCAAGTTAAATTATCCACTAAAACTCAATCGGTAGGAAAGTTCTCAACTCATCTTTAAGTTAAAAGACTTTTATGATCTCGATTCATATCTAAAGATGTTCCTATACTATAGAATAGATCATCAACAACAAAAAAAACAAACATAGTATATTCCCATATCGTGGGGTCTGGGGAGGGTAGAGTGTACGCAGTCCATACCACTACCTCTAAAGAAGTAGAGAGGCTATTTCCGATAGACCCTCGACTCATGACAAAGGACAGTATATACAAAAAAAAATCAAATGCATGGAACATGATAAAATAACATAGGTATGACATCCACCAAAAATATTGAACACTACCAAACAAAGACACCAAAGCCCTCCTACCTATTGCCTACGACTCAACTAAACACCTTAGCCCTCTATCCTAATGTTTTTCCTCCATACCTTCCTATCATGGGTCATGTCCTCAGTCAGCTGTAACTGATCCATGTTATGTTTAATCACTTCCCTTCAGTATTTCTTAGGTCTACCCCTACCTCACTTAAAACCGTCCAAGGCCAACCTCTCACACCTACGAACCGGGGAATCCATGCCTCTCCTCATCACATGGCCAAACCATCTCAACCTAACTTCCCACATTTTATCCTCCCCCGACACCACTCCCACCTTCTCCTGAATAATCTCATTTCTAACCCTGTCAGCCCTTGTAAAAGCATACATCCAATGCAATCTCCTCATTTCCACCACCTTTAACTTTTGGATATGATAATTCTTAACTTGCCAACACTCTGCTCCATATAACATAGCCGGTCGGACTACAACTCTATAGAATCTGCCTTTCAGCTTGAGGATCACCTTTTTATCACATAAAATTCCTGAAACGAACCTCCATTTTATCCAACCTGTCCCAATACGGTGAGAGACATCCTCATCTATCTCTCTATTTCCTTGAATCGTAGACCCAAGATACTTCAAACTATCCCTCTTGCAAATTGACTGAGAATCCAACTTCACTACCACCTCCTCCTCTTGCCTCGAGTTACTAAACTTGTACTTCATGTACTATGTCTTAGTCCTACTCAACCAAAAACATTTAGACTCTAGGGTTTGTCGCCAAACCTCTAGCTTTTCATTAACACCTTATCGTGACTCATTAATCAAAACTAGAACATACGTAAAAAGCATACACTAAGTAACCTCTCCTTGTATACTCCTCGTCAACACATCCATCACCACGAAAAAAACAAATGAACTAAGAGACGATCCCTGGTGTAACCCAGTCAAGACTGGGAAATACTTGGAATCTTCTTCCACTATCCTTACCCGAGTCTTTTCCCCCTCATACATGTCCTTAATCGCTTTGATGTATGCCACAGGAACCCCTCTCACCTCTAAGAATCTCCACAGAACCTCTCTAGAGACCTTGTCATACGCCTTTTCCAAGTCAATAAACACCAAGTGAATATCCCTCTTTCTTTCTCTATATTGCTCTACCAGTCTTCACACTAGGTGAATTGCCTCAGTTGTAGGGCGACCAGGAATAAAACCAAATTGATTCTCCAAAATAGTCACAATCTTCCTTAACCTCCATTCCACCATCCTTTTCTAAATTTTCATCATGTGACTCAACAACTTAATACCCCGATAATTATTACAACTCTGGATGTCACCCTTGTTCTTATATAATGGGATAACCGTTCTCTATCTCCATGCCTCAAGCATCTTACCGGACTTGAAAATGAATCTAAATAAGTTAGTCAGCCACCCCAATCCTGCCCCACAAGAAAACTTCCAAAAATCTACCGGAATATCATCGAGCCCCATCACCCTGCACCTTTGCATCAGGGTGATGTGACTAATGATGAGTTTCTTTATTTGATCCTTTTGCTTACTTAGTTAGTGGCCTCCCAGTATGGCTAGTTTGAGTGTGAGAGTGATGTTGCTCCTTCTTCTGAGGCCACTATAGTTGGCCAGTTCATGAGGCTCAAACCTCCAATTTTTACTTGTTCTAAGGTTAAGGAAGATGCTCAAGGGTTCATTGATGAGATGGACAAAATTTTCTCTGTGATGCATTCTTCTAAATTTGAAGGTGTGAAATTTGCAACATATCATCTAAAAGATATGGCATATCAATGGTATGCGGAGTTGGATCAGTCGAGGGGTGATGATGTGAAGTTGGTATTGTAGGATGACTTCTCTTGTCCCTTTCTTGATCTTTTCTTTCACCAAGATTTGAAGGAGGCTAAAGATGAGGTGTTTGTGAATTTTAAATAGGGTAAAATATCTGTGAAAGTGTATGCCCTAAAATTTCACCAGTTGTCCTATTATGCTCAGGAGTTAGTGTCCTTTATGAGGGCTCAGATGAGAGAATTTTCTTTTGGGTTGTCCCATGATTTTGTTTTGGAATGCAAGGATGCCTTGTTGAACAAACATATAGATATTTCTAGGTTGTTGGTGTATATTTAGCAGGTTGAGGATGAAAAGAAGAAACAAGTTTAAATAGGGGAGAGGCAAAGTAAGAGAATTAAGTATTTTGAGCATGGTGGAGGTCAGCAAAGTGGTGGTAAAGATGGTAGGTAGTGGGGCAAGAAAAAGGCATGGGGAAATTTTAGTTCCTATTCGATGGCTAGTGCCCCATATCCAAAGCCATCAAGTGATCGTCGCTTTCACAATAATAGTGGGTTTAAGGAATAAGGTGCCCAATCTTAGGCCAATGAGGCCCAACCAGCTCTATCACATCCTTTTTTTAGACTTTGTAGGTAGTTGTATAAGGGGAGGAATATATAGTTTTAAATATGGCCAACCTAACCATATTCATAGGAACTATCCTTTAGGTGATGTTGCTACTAGGGGTAATAAGGTTCCAGATGGTTCTTCTTCAGATCCTACACCTAAGGGTGCTAATTCAGACTCCAGAACTGGTCGAAACTATCTGTATGCTCTTGCCATCCATCAAGACTCTAAGGTGTCCCCTAATGTTGTTACTGGTATGCTCAATTTTTTCTCCTATAATGTGTATCGTCTACTTGATCGTGGGTCTACTTTTTCTTATGTGACCCCTTATGTGGCTATTTATTTTGGTTTTGGTCCTGAATTCATTTAGGATCCCTTTTTGTGTCTACCTTGGTGGGTAATTCTATGGTTGCTAGAAGAGTCTATAGGGGGTTGTGTGGTATCTGTCTTTGGTAGAAGGACCTTGGTGGATTTGATAGAATTGGATATGTTTTATTTTGATGTTATCTTGGGAATGGATTGGTTGTCTTCATGCTATGCCTCTCTTGATTGTCAGACCCATAAGGTCATTTTAAAATTTCCTAATAAGCCAGTTATAGAATGGGAATGGAGTTCCCTAGTTCAGAAGGAAAGGTTTATGTCTTATCATAGAGCCCAGAAATTGATTTCCAAGGGGTGTCTATACCATTTAGTACATGTTAATAATTTTAGTTCCGACGGTCCTTGTTTCTAATATGTTCTTGTGGTTTATGAATTTCCTGAATTATTTCCTGATAATTTTCCCAGTATTTCTCCTGATAGAAAAATAGATTTTGGGATTAATCTTCTATTGGATACCCACTTTATCTCTTTCCCTTCTTATAGAATAGATCCAGCTATGCTGAAAGACCTTAAAGAGTAGTTGAAATATCTCTTTAATTTATTGGCCCTAGTGTTTCTCTGTGGGGCACTTTGGTACTCTTCTTGCGTAAGAAGGATGGGTCCCTTCAGATATGTATAGATTACCAACAATTGAATAAGGTGACCATAAAGAATAAGTTTTCTCTTCCTAGAATTGATGACTTGTTTGACCAACTTCAGGGAGATAAGTATCTTTCCAAGATTGATCTTCGATCGGGTTATCATCGCTTGAAGAATAGGGAAGTGGATATCCCTAAGACTGGTGTCCACAGTTGGTATGGCCATTATGAGTTCTTGGTCATGTATTTTTGTTTGACTAATGCCCCGACTATAATTATGGATTTTATGAATCAGGTATTTCATCAGTTCTTAGATTTGTTCGTGATTGTGTTTAGTGATGATATTTTGGTGTATTCTAAGAGTGAGGTGGATCACACCAATCACCTCCGTATTGTGTTGTACACTCTTAAGGACCAACAATTATATCCTAAATTTTATAAGTTTGTATACTAGTTGAATGCTGTGACTTATTTAGGTCATGTTTTATCTAATGAGGGGATCATGGTGGATCCACAGAAAGTTGAGTTGGTTAAGAAGTATTCTAGACCCACGACTCCAATCGATATTTGGAGCTTCTTGGGCTTAGATGGGTTTTATAGGACATTTGTAGAGAGCTTCTCATCTATCGCTATTCCGGTTGACTAAAAAAAGTAAAGTTCTTATAGTAGGATGCTTGTGAGGGTAGTTTTAAGAAGCAAAAGGATAAGTTGAATTTGGCTCCGATTTTGATCCTACTCGAGGGTACTGATGGTTTTGTTGTCTATTGTGATGCATCCCGTATGGTAATAGGTTGTCTGTTGATGCAACATAGAAAGGTGGTTGCATATGCTTCTAGGCAATTAAAGGTGCATGAGAAGAACTATCCAACATATGATTTGGGTTGTTAGTTGTGGTTTTCACTCTAATGATTTGGCGTCATTACTTGTATGGGGTTTATGTTGAACCCTTCTTAGACCATAAGAGTTTGTTGTATGTGTTCAACTAGAAGGAGTTAAATCTTAAGCAAAGAAGATAACTTAAGTTGCTCAAGGATTATGACATGAGTCTCCATTATCATCTAGCTAAAGCTAACGTGGTTGTTGGAGCTCTTAGTAGGTTGTCCATGGGAAACTTCTCTCATGTCGATGAGGATAAGTAAGGTTTGATGAAGGATATTCACTAGTTGGCTAATCTTAGAGTTCATCTCTTAGATTTTGAGGATGATGGTGTGAATGATCAAGAGGTGGTGAAGTTATCTTTAAGTCCTGAGGAGAAAGAGAAATAGTTCTTGGACCCTATTTTGATGCAGGTAAAGGATGATGTGGGTCACCAGAAGGTGATGGATTTTGAGATTGGCGATGATGGTATCTTGCGGTACCAAGGGAGATTGTGTGTTTTTGATGTTGATGGACTGCAAGAAAGAATCTTGGCTGAAGCTCATGAGTCAAGGTATACTGTTCATCCAAGTTGGATGAAGATGCACCATGACTTGAAGGAGATTTATTGGTGGAATAACATGAAGCGGGAAGTAGCTAATTTTGTAGCTAAGTGCATGGTTTGATAGCAAGTGAACATTAAGCACCTGAGGCTTTGTGGGTTGTTTCAAGAAATTGAGTTGCCTGTGTGGAAGTGGGAGGTTATTTTATATGGATTTTGTTGCCTATCTACCTAGGTATTATGGTTAGTTTGATTTAATCTAGGTTATCATTGATAGGATAACTAAGTCTACTCAACCCTTGCCTATGAGGACTAATTTCTCTGTTGAGGATTACACAAAGTTGGTCATTGAAGAGATAGTTAAGTTGCATGGTGCTCTAGTTTCAATTATTTTTGATCGAGGTACATAGTTCTCATCCCATTTTTGGCATTTATTTTAGTGAGGTTTGGGGATAAAGTTGATCCTTTGCACTGCTTTCTACCCTCAAGTAGAGGGATAAGAGAAAAGGACCATTCATACATTAGAGGATATGATAAGGTCCTATGTGATCGACTTTGGTATTAGTTGGATTGATCATTTGCCTCTTATAGAGTTTGCGTATAACAATAGTTATCACTCTAGCATTGGGATGACTCTATTTGAGGCCGTATATGGTAGGAGGTATATGTCTCCTATTGGGTTGTTTGAAGTTGGTGAGACTAGATTGTTTGGCTCAAACTTGGATCACTAGGCCATGGAAAAGGAGAAGGTGATTCAGTATAGGTTGAAGACCACCCAAAGTCTCCAAAAGTCCTATGTAGACATGAGGCAAAGCGAGTTAGAGTTTGATGTTAGTTATTAGGTGTTCTTGGAGGTGTCTTACATGAAAGGCGTGATGCGGTTTGAAAAGAAGGAGAAGCTCAGTCCCCATTTTGTGGGCCTATATTTGATCTCGAAGAAAGTGGGCAATGTGGCATATGATTTTGAATTGCCATTAAGTTTTTGTTCTATTCATCCGATCTTCCATGTTTCTACGTTGAGGAAGTGTGTGGATGATCCTTCCTTGATTGTTCTCTTGGAGAGTGTAGGCATTTTGAATTTTTTCTCGTATGAGGAAGTCTTGGTTGAAATTTTAGATAGGCATGTCCGCCGGTTGAGGACTAAGGATGTGGCTTCAGTAATGGATCTTTGGAGGAACCGCAAGGGTGATGAAGCTTCTTGGGAAGCCGAAGAGGACATGAAGTCCAAGTATCCCTTCTTGTTCCTCGTTCCATATAATCATGCTTAAGGTATGTACTTTTCGTAACAACTTTGTTTTTTGACTTTGTTAAGGAAAAGTGTGTTTGTGGTCTATGTTAAATTATTCTAATGGATGCCTTGACCTATCATTTGAGGATTAATGATCCTGGGGGGGGGGGAGAATAAAACACCCTAGGTGTTGGTCTTCAAGAAATCCCTGATCTTTAAGCTTACTGCCCAGCTTGTGACTCTTCTTACGAGTTGTAAAATCAAAATATGAGTCGTATAGACCAAAATCATAGGCCAACCAGTTTATGGGTCGAACTCTCTACCTTGATCATGACTAGACTTAATGAGTCATAGTGACTCCATATGAGCCATGATGTGCTTTCCGTAAGGTAACTGGTGTAGAGCCTTGGTAGTTCTATCTTGACTTCAACTTGGACCCTACGAGTCATAGGGTCACGATACAAGTCATATGTTCCTTCTCATAACCAGATCAATGTGGGTACCCAAGGGGTACTGTCCAGATTACGACTAGACTAAACGGGTCGTAGGATGACCTTACAAGTTGCAAGGTCACCCGTAGCGATTGGGCTACAATTTTCAGCTTTTATTTAAGGGGCACTTTGGTCATTTCCCTTCTTCCCAATTAAAACCCATGCCCATAAAAGACATTGAGGACCCTATAGTCTGTCGTAAACAAAATCAAAACACTCTTTCTTCTCTCTCAAGACTCTCAAGAAAGAGCACTAGGGTTTTGTCAAGATTGATTGTCTAGGGCTTTTAATGGAAAATTCCTTCCATAATTGTGATCCTTTCAGTCACGCTACTCTTCCCCAAAACTTATTTTATTGAAATCATGTATTTAAATTTTTATTCATGAGATTTAATTGTGGTTTATGAATATGGGTTTAAGGGTTTTGGAATAAATGTTCTTAAGTAGGATTCCCATGGTTTTATGTGCAATGTTTATGCTTTATCAGTGTTTTTTGAATGAATTGGGTGCATGAGTATGGGAATTGAAATGGGGGTCGAGGTATTCCCCTAAATTGATGTTTTTGTCTTAAAATTGGTCTTGATAATTATGTTCCCTCAACCCACTTGTGAAATTGGTTTTAACTTTGATTTGTCACTTGGTTTGACTTACTCACCTATACTATTGTATGGCATAAAAGGTTAAATAATAAACATGGGTTTCAAAGAACTTGTTGGCTATATTTTGATTTAATGAACAAGAGGGGTCGAGGCATTCTCCCACTTTGATTTAATAAACTAAAGGAGGTCGAGGCATTCCTCCAATTTGATTTAATGAAGAAAGGGATTCAAGGAATTTCCCCAAGTTAATGTGATTGTTATTGCAAAGAGATAAGCTTTAAAGTGTAAGGGTATGATGATACCCATGGTGTACCTTAATGGTATATTCTTTGGTTATTGAATGTGTTATGTGAAACTATTTTAAATTGGGCTTACTAGGGGGTTATGTAGCTAAGCCGTGAAGGTGTGGGTCTTGGATGAATTATTCTAGAAACTCATGTTTTCCAACGTGAGGTTTGGTCTTAATGACCGGTGTGCATGGTTCACACTATTGATATATTTGTATCTTGGATTGACATGGTGTCGGGGAATTCCTTAGTTTTCCTTAATACCTCTGGTTCATGCAACTAATATGCATTGGGTCTCTTTTAATAGGGATAGCTGAACCCATATAGCCTGTGGGTGCCTGTTTAAGACAGTTGATCTATATAGTCCAAGATAATGCTTTACTTCATTCTAAGCATGGTTCTCTTTCCCGATATGTTATTTATATATGTACATAATGATGTGTGCATGATATTGAATTGTATTTGATTTGACATTATTTTGTCCCCTATCCTTGAGTTATATGCTAGTGTTCACCCCACTAACTGTCTTCAGACGCTATATCTCCATGCGATGTTGGGTCCATAGGCAAGCCTACTTTTCCTGCACAGAGTTAGGTGGATTGGCTCGGTTCATTTGTCGTTTATGGTAATGTGGTGATCTTCCATTCTCTAGAAAAGTTGATTATTCCACCAGTTTCTTTCCCTTTAGTAGAATTAAAAACTTCACATTATTATTAACATTATCATTGTCATTTTTACTATTACAGTTGAGGGCATGTCTCGACTTAGGTTATTTTAAGATTAGTCGAGACTTTATGGATATTACTGTGGATTGGTACTGGATGTTGTCACTCTTAGATGTCTTTGAATTATTATTTTTCTATCTTGTTATATGTTTGGAATTCAGCCGTTGTTGGGTATTGTGTGGTGTTTGGCTAGGCAAAGGGGGTGGTATTTGGTCCTTGGTATCTCAGGATCATTTGGAGGAGATGAAGAAAGTAAAAGAGCAGGTAATAGATCTTGAGGTAGAGGTACCTACTGGTCTTTCAGCCTTACCTCTCATGTCTGTTGAGGTTGTTCAATAAGTGTTAGCTTTTCTAAGTAGTTTGGCTAGTACTAGAGCCACTCCTACTGTTTTTTTTATTTAGGCTCTAGGTGTTTATCCTATGATTGCTATGGATCCTAAGATTGATGAAGCTTTTGGGACTGATGCTTTTCCTCATCCTATTTTGGGTGCTATGATGACTAGTACTGAACATGATCTGTTGATCAAATTTATAAAGATGAAGCCTCCAACATTCTAGGGTATTAAGTTTGAGGATGATTTTGAGTTTAACATTGACTTTTATGAGACGTTACACAAGATGTGTATTGTACAATAACATGGAGTTTAGATCATGATTTTTATATTGGAGCAGGATGTTAAGCAATGGAGAGTGTATGTTAAATGTCAGTCACTAGTTTTACCTCCATTGACTTAGGATCAATTTTATGCTTGTTCTTAGAGAAGTATATGTTTGGGCCCTCTGTGATTGTAAGAAGCATGAGTTTTTGGCATTGGAATAGGTTGATATGTTAATTTCTTCTTTTGTGGCTAAGTTTCATGCATTGTCTTGCTATGCTACTCAAATATTATTTACTTAGAAGGAGAGGATTCAATGCTTTGTCCAGAGTTTGAATTATAATCTTTAGGTTTTGGCTGTGAATATGAATTCTCTTAGTAAAGGATTTAATAAGGTGTAAGATTATGTGAAAAAGTTAGAGGGGGTAACGAAAAATTGTTAGGCTAATATTTTAACTAAGAAGTTCTACAATGTTGTGAATTTCAGTGGATCTTACTTCATGGGACATGGTCTGCTGGCTGATAACGCTCAATCTACAGCTCTCGTAGGAGTGTAAAGCGGTCGTTAGCAAATATAGAACCCAACCTGGGTTGGGTATCGATCCCACAGGGAATAGCTTGGTCAACAAGTAAGCAACGATTACTAGACTTTTAGTGCAAGTCTTGTAAGAAGGGAGGTTTGTAATGTGTAACCAAATTATTAAAGAAAAAACTGAAAATAGCAAAGTAAAAAGAAAGAATGTTTAGTAGGTTGTGAAACAATGAGAATTGAGGAGTTGGGGTTATGTCCACCTTCTGAGTTATACGTCTCTATTGACTATGAGTGTGTTGAATTCAGACATGCATGTGCTTATAGAGAATTGTATTCGATGGTAAATCCAGGCGTCTTTCGACCTATTCGAGGATTATTTCACTTTAACTCTTTCGAGCTTAAAGCGTGTCTAACGGTACGAATTCTCCAAGAGGTTAATCCAGTTACGGCACTAACTTTTTAATAGGGGATGGGACCCTACTACCTTGACATTATCTCTTTTCCAGACAGATAACCTTTCTTTCGAACAAGTTAAATGTTATACTGGCGTATTCTTGCGTTTGCAACCACAAAGAATTTATATTAAGATGAAGAGAATAATGATATAAGCAACATACGTGTCACGAACTCACAAACTCACAGCAATAGATAGTATCTCATTCGGCTTCCATAACCCCAACAGAGAAGTTTAGTTACCCATGAGTGCGAAGGAAATCACAATTGACATTGTTGTTATACCACAATAAATATTTCACATTTGTAATGGTGTGGTAGGTGTTTGGCGTGAATTCCTTAGCAAGGTAACGTTTCTCTTGTTGCGGAATTTAAGAATAGATGAATAGAAGAAGAAAAATAGAATTAATGGAAGAATGATTGTTTAGAACTAGAATGTCTTAGAAGTAGAATAGAATAGAATGTAAGAAGATGTAGAATAGAATAGAATTGAATGTAAGAAGATGTCAGAAGATGTCCGAAGATCTCTAGCAAGATAGGGTATTTATAATACCCATATCCTATTCCTACTAAGCTAATGAAATGCTTAACCAAATCCTACTAAGCTAATGAAATACTTAACCCAATTGTACTAGGTTAATGTATCATTATCCTAATCCTAATAAGCTAATGAAATACTTAACCCAATTGTACTAGGTTAATGTATCATTATCCTAATCCTACTAAATTACTGCTAGTCCCCAAATTCTTCAGAAATGTTGTTTTAGCCCGGGACAGATTTTCCATGCGCCATTTTTAGTCCTTGGCGTCCAAGATTGGCTTTTCTCCTTTCGTGAAGCTTTCTTTGGCGTCAAGTTATCCATAAAATGCTGAATTCTGCATCATTTATACCTGAAACTTTGCTAATCATGTTCGTTAGCTCACTTACAGGAAAAAGGACTAAAAGTGCATAAAATATATAATTTGTTCTCGAAACTAGGCTAAAATATGGGCAAAATATAGTGCTATAGGCGTGTAAATTCGCCTATCATCAACACCCCACACTTAAAGCTTTGTTCGTCCTCGAACAAAATATCATGTCCCTCTAAACATCAACTTAGGGTTTCACAGCAACACCATAAAATATTCGTCAAGACAACCACAACAATTATCAACAAAGTGTAGTTTTCCGATCATTAGTAGAGACCATTTAGCCTCCAACATAGACTCGTGATGGTGGTCAACTCATATTCAAAAGTTAAGGCACAAAGAATCATACACAACTACCCAAAACTCATCAACCATGTGTGTCTCACAATATATTACCCATAATCACTCACAAGTATAGCATATTTTTCAAACATGGGTATCAAAATATCCTTGCTCTCGCTCTCACAAAGAATTCATATGAAACAACTGATGACCATAGGCTTGCCCGTAGTGTAATGCTCCACTAAATGTCAGAATGCTAAGCTTAGAATCAAATAGGTCTTTTGATGGTTGTAATGTAGGCTAAGGGACGGGTAGGACTATTTTGGCCAGAAATAGTGACTATGTTCCTAAGCGCTTTAATACATCACATTGTGTCATTAACACTTTTCTTTCTAACAACCTTTCTTTCATTTATTCTACCACCCTTTTTCTCTTCTTTTGATTTTCGATTTTAAACATGACTAACTTTTCAGTTTTTTTCTTCCTTTTTCTTTTCATAACATACCTCTTATGATAACACTTCTTTTTCATAGCAATTTCAAGCACCAATGCATTCTAAAGCATCATACTCACCCAATTTGCTCTTATTTTGTCACATGACTTTTTCACTTTAAAGCACTTAGGAATTTGGATCAAATTATGGTCTTGAAAAAAATGGATTAGTCTTACATATGAGGTTGTCAAAGAAAATAGGCTAAAGGCTCAAAAGGGTTTAACTAGGATGATGTCCATGGGTAGGTAAAAAGAAGGTAAATAATCATAGGTTGCCAAAGAAATGCCTAAATCATCTCCTAGACTTGCACTCTTTATTTTCGCTTTGCATACATACCAGGCAAGTTCTAGCATCAGCCACAAGCACAGAATATACTATTATCTCACACACACAAGGCACATAGTCGACTTTATTGGGAGTAGTATAGACTCTTGACCCAACAGATGAAGGAATTAAACCAAACAATATCACATAGTGAGTCACAATTAGAGCCTAAATGTCTCAATAGTCATGATTTTAGCACAAACTCTTGTCATAATCTCATGCTGCCTATTAGAATAATTTCATGCGAAGCTAAGCTAAAAAAAACAATTAACTACAAACAAACATAAATAAATGCAAATGTGGATGGAGAAGTATAGCATGCAAATACCAGCACCCCACACTTAGATGGGACACACTGCCCTCAGTGGAAAATAAATAAGAAGAACCTGGTTAGTCGGACTCATCCTCTATGTCTGGGGTCATACCCTTTGCATCAGAATCATCATCAGAGTCATCATCCTCAGAAGTTCCTCATAAGTATCCCACTTAATTCCAAGAGTGAGTCGAGGTATTTGCAGCGAGGAGGGTTCTCCTTGCTCTTTTCGGCCTCTTTTCTTGCCTTTTTGTGAAGTGGTAGCCTTATCTTTGCCTTGTCTTGCTTTGGGTGCCATTGTACCTGAGACTTAAAACAATGTTCATTTTAGCATCATCTCGATGGATACAATCTATAAACAAGCAGTAGTGGCACCACCCCATACTTAGTTTGTTGGTACAGACTAGTGAAGTGAAAGTGGTCGATTACTTAGACTTCATTGACATACATTTTAGGGGCTATATTCCAAAAAGAAATTCAGATATGTAACACTTCTTGCAATCTTTGAAATACTTTCATGTTAGGTATATCAAGACTTCTACATAGGGATTACATCATGGTATAGTTTCTATCAATAATCACAATCTCCTATGTCGGTAGGCAACTATAAGTCTTATTCCGATGAGAGAGACATCCCAACATGTAAGTATTCAAGTGACAAGAGTATGCAATGTTCATGACTATAGCAATTCCGCAAGTAGTATGACAATGCATCAAAATCGAATTGAAGTCGGAAACAAGTTAAGATCATCCTAACGTATATGTTCACTCACTTGGTTGTGTATCAACAATTCAAACACATTCACATCTCCAATACTTCTTCAAGATTTAGCAATTCATAAAAGACATAGTAACGTAGTACTTACGAAAAATAGATGAAGAACACAAGAGTACTTACGTGATTGAAGCCTTTGGAGATGTTCTTGTGAAGTGGAAGAGAAAAAGTTTTGAGAAGATTTGGATGCTATGTGCGGCGCCTATGTTAGGTTTTCAATGTGTTTGTGCCTCAAGACTAAGTCTCCTTTATATAGGAAAAGAATGGGTCGGGTTTTGACCCATTTAAAATCGGTTTTGGAGACAAAAAGTGACCATAGGCGGCGACCTTAGCTTTGCCTATGGTGACCATAGGCGGAGCCTAATGCAAAGCCTATGGTGAGCATAGGCGGCGCCTAGTGCAATGCCTTTAGTGACCATAGGCGGCGCCTTTTGCATGGCATATAAGATTCAGAGACCAAATGCTTTAGCATAGGCGGCGCCTATGCTATGGCATACTTGAGCATGGGCGGCGCCTATGCTATAGCACACTAGATTCCGAGACCTTGGGCTATAGTATAGGCTTTGCCTTGTTCGTGGCCTAGTTTTACCTAGGCCTAGCCTTGCTCGATGCCTATTTTGTCATGAGCAATGCTCAATCCATAGCCTTATGCATCTTTATTCCTGACTCACCACCTTTACCATGCAATACATCCAAATCATCATTTGAAATCAATCTCCTCGTTTTATACCTCTTGCACCTACATTTTCTCAAACCAATGAAAAAAATTAGTACGATGGGTTGCCTCTCACCAAACGCCTTAGTTTTGGTCATGGCACGACTCTTATTTTTGGATTTGTATTTATCAAAAACAAAACACGTATTAGAACGAAAGAAAAAATGAAAAACGATAAACGATGGGTTGCCTCCCATCTAGCGCTTGATTTATTATCGCGGCACGACATAGTTACCTCGAGTACTTAGACTTCGTCGAGATAGATGGTGGATCATTTTCTGAATGGATTCGGACGATAATGAGGCTTACTTGTAGGCATGCAATCTTCTTCGAGATGACCCTTGTGCATGCCTATCCCAGGAGGGATACCAATTATATCATCAATAGTCCAACCCATAGCTCTCATGTATCTCTTCAGAGCGGAGATGAGAGCCTCTACGTGCTGTTTACTTAAATCATCCGCACTCACCGGAAGTATATTTATACTTTCCAAGAACACATACCTTAGATAATCGGGGAGTTCTTTCGATTCTAGCATTGGTGGCTCTTCAAGGGAAGTCTTCGCTGTTGGTGACGGTTGATTCTTAAGATCAAGGTCCAGTTGTTTAGGAGTATGGGAATAGGACTCTATTTTTGTTAGAGCACCCATAAGTTCTTTATAATCTTCATCGTCCTCATGCTCAACATTCAGTGGCGCAACAGACAATGGCTCAACAGTAAGCTGTTTCTCTACATATAATGCTTTCTTATCCTCATGATGAACATCAGCTATAGAGAACACATTCATATCGCTGGGCTGCTTCATTGCTTTGCATATATCAAAGCGGACCACTTCGTCATTCAACCGAAATAAAAGCTCATTAGCTCTCATGTTAATAAGAACACTTCCCGTTGCAAGGAAATGACATCCCAAGATTATGGGTACTTCAGAATCCGCTTCACAATCCAAAATAACAAAGTCTGCTGGAAAGATGAATGAAGAAACCTTTACCAAGACATCACATAGGATACCAATAGGTCGTTTTACCGACCTATCCGCCATGACGAGCCTCATATTGGTTGGAGTAGGATCACCCAACCCCAACTTTTTATAGATAGATAATGGCTTCAAATTGATGCTGGCTCCTAAATCACATAATGCTTTGGCAAAATTCAAAGATCCAACGGTGCAAAGAATAGTGAAAGCTCCGGGGTCAGCCTTCTTCTGAACTATTGATCGGGTAGCGATTGCGCTACAGTGATGGACATCATCTTTCAACTCATAACTTGCTGCCCGCTTCTTTGTCAAAAGATCCTTCATAAATTTCGCATACCCAGACATTTGTTCAAGTGCTTCCACCAATGGAACATTAATGGTCAGCTTCTTTAACATAGTCATGAATTTGCTGAACTTCGTATCATCCGCCACCTTCTTCAATCTTTGGGGAAAAGGTGGTGGTGGGTATGGAATTGTTCTCTCCACAGATTTCTTCTCCTCTTGCTTCCGTTTTTCAGCTTTTCCAGGCTGCACGTCGTGAAGAGTGACGTTAAGGACGTTAGGATCGGCTGCTGCGGCATCTTCCCCTTTCGCCTTATCTTCAATTTCCGCTTCTTCGTCAACCATTTGCTTGCCTTTTTCTGAAGTTTCCAGCACCTTACCACTTCGAGTAGTAATAGCCATGCATGATCCCTCATTCCTTGGCTTTTGCACAGTGTCGCTAGGTAAAGTGCCAGCCTTTCTTTGATTGAGTGCTGCTGAAAGTTGGCTCAATTGCTGCTCTATTTGCTTTATTGAAGTGGAATGTGAGTCAACTAATTGCTTCATGGCAGACAAATCATTTATTACCTCCGTTACTCCCGCGCTAGTTGCTTCTACTCCTTTCAATAGTTTAGCCATCATGTCTTCCATACTTCCAGAACTAGATGTGGTGGCGTCACGTCTTCCAGGGGGAACATACAAACCACTACTATTATTCTTGTTCTTCCAACTACCTTGTTCCATGTTTCAAGATTTACCATGATAGTTCCGACCTTGGTTTCCTTGGGCATTGCCTCGGAAACCCCACTGATTGTTCAAGTAGTTGGCTTCTTCTTCCGAATCAGATTCGTTTCTTCCTTTTGACGCAATAGCATTGACTTTTTCGGTCTTACCTGATAATAGATGCTTTGTAAGAAGATCCACTTGTGTTTTCATGTGCGTCATATCTTGATCACGTTCTTCTTCTCGTCTCCTTTGGTCTGCAGTCATGCCAATAGAAAAAGTGGGGCTTGCTACCACAGAATCCCTGGTATGCCAAGCTCTACTTTGCTTCGTCATACGATCTAGCATATTGCTTGCCTGACCAAAGGTGAGATCCATAAAAGATCCTCCGACCGCATTATCCACCACTGGTTTAGTTATTGAATTCAAGGCTCTATATAGTATCTCCATTAGGTGAACATTAGTCATGTGATGGTTTGGGCACCTCATTAGCTTCGTCTTGAACCTCTCCCATGTTTCATGAAGGGCTTCAGTTGGAAGCTGACGAAAGTTGCTGATTTCATCTCTCAATTATGCTCTTTTGGATGGCGGAAAAAATCTTTTTAGGAAAGTGTCTCTCAATTGCCTCCAATTTGTAATAGAATCAGGAGTCAGCCCATTCAACCATAGAGTTGCCTCCCCAGACAGAGACAATGGAAATAAGCGTAATCAAATTGCATTCTGACCAACACCAGGATTGTCAAACGACTTGCATGTAGAAATAAAGTTGATGAGATGCATATTCGGATCATCGCCTGCTAGTCCACCAAATAATCCCTTGAGTTGCAATAACTGAATCATGGTGCTTGTGATGTTGAACTTGGCTCCTGGTGCCAATGGTGGAGGAATAATGGCTCCTGTGGCTCCGGCTCCATCAAGATCATCATCATCATCGTCGAAAGCTAGCTGCATAGCTTGGCGTTCAGGCCTAAACCTAGCTTGACGATCTCTTCTGTTGGCAGGTGTTGCGATCTCAGCGGCATGCCTAGGGTTTAGTAGCTCGTCATCACCTAGATCTTTATCGTCAGGATTTGTTGCTCGCCCAGGGTTATCAATATTCTGTTGATGCACTTGAGCGGCGGCTAGCGCAGCTAGTCTCGCCTGTTCTTGTTGAGCAGCCATCCTTTCAATTGCGTGTTGTGCCTCCATTCTGCGAATACGTTGTGGTTCAGGATTGATAGGTAATAACGGTTGACCAGAACTTCGGGTATGGGGCATGCACTGAATAAAAACCTACAATAAACAAAAACAAAAACTAAAAGTAAAAGTACGAGAATCTTTGACCAAAGGGTCTAGTAATTATTACGAACTTAATTGACACTTGTATTCCCCAGCAACGGTGCCAATTTTTGATAACTCTCAATCTACAGCTGTCGTAGGAGTGTAAAACGGTCGTTAGCAAATATAGAACCCAACCTGGGTTGGGTATCGATCCCACAGGGAATAGCTTGGTCAACAAGTAAGCAACGATTACTAGACTTTTAGTGCAAGTATCGTAAGAAGGGGGGTTTGTAATGTGTAACCAAATTATTAAAGCAAAAACTGAAAATAGCAAAGTAAAAAGAAAGAATGTTTAGTAGGTTGTGAAACAATGAGAATTGAGGAGTTGGGGTTATGTCCACCTTCTGAGTTATACGTCTCTATTGACTATGAGTGTGTTGAATTCAGACATGCATGTGCTTATAGAGAATTGTATTCGATGGTAAATCCAGGCGTCTTTCGACCTATTCGAGGATTATTTCACTTTAACTCTTTCGAGCTTAAAGCGTGTCTAACGGTATGAATTCTCCAAGAGGTTAATCCAGTTACGACACTAACTTTTTAATAGGGGATGGGACCCTACTACCTTGACATTATCTCTTTTCCAGACATATAACCTTTCTTTCGAACAAGTTAAATGTTATACTGGCGTATTCTTGCGTTTGCAACCACAAAGAATTTAGATTAAGATGAAGAGAGAAATGATATAAGCAACATACGTGCCACAAACTCACAAACTCACAACAATAGATAGTATCTCATTCGGCTTCCATAACCCCAACAAAGAAGTTTAGTTACCCATGAGTGCGAAGGAAATCACAATTGACATTGTTGTTATACCACAATAAAGATTTCACGTTTGTAATGGTGTGGTAGGCGTTTGGCGTGAATTCCTTAGCAAGGTAACGTTTCTCTTGTTGCGGAATTTAAGAATAGATGAATAGAAGAAGAAAAATAGAATTAATGGAAGAATGATTGTTTAGAATTAGAATGTCTTAGAAGTAGAATAGAATAGAATGTAAGAAGATGTAGAATAGAATAGAATTGAATGTAAGAAGATGTCAGAAGATGTCCGAAGATCTCTAGCAAGATAGGGTATTTATAATACCCATATCCTATTCCTACTAAGCTAATGAAATGCTTAACCAAATCCTACTAAGCTAATGAAATACTTAACCCAATTGTACTAGGTTAATGTATCATTATCCTAATCCTAATAAGCTAATGAAATACTTAACCCAATTGTACTAGGTTAATGTATCATCATCCTAATCCTACTAAATTACTGCTAGTCCCCAAAGTCTTCAGAAATGTTGTTTTAGCCCGGGACAGATTTTCCATGCACCATTTTTAGTCCTTGGCGTCCAAGATTGTCTTTTCTCCTTTCATGAAGCTTTCTTTGGCGTCAAGTTATCCATAAAATGCTGAATTCTGCATCATTTATACCTGAAACTTTGCTAATCATGTTCGTTAGCTCACTTACATGAAAAAGGACTAATAGTGCATAAAATATATAATTTGTTCTCGAAACTAGGCTAAAATATGGGCAAAATATAGTGCTATAGGCGTGTAAATTCGCCTATCATCAACTGGCCTACACACCTCACCCTATTCAGTCAGAATTGCTAGCTTCTATTATGGGTTCACTAAGGTCTCTTCTCAATTATAGGTTATTATGAGCCAAGGGGCGTCTTAATCTTCTACTAGTTGGCCATCTCTTGAGAAGGGATGTTACAATTGTGGTGTTATTGGTCACTTTAAGAGTGAGTGTTCTTCGATATAGGTGAATGGCTAGGTGCAGCCGCAGATTTAGGCTGTAGTTCTAGCAAGAAGAAGATGAGGAGATAATGGTAGGGATCATTCAGAGGTTGGATACCAAAATTAGACAAACAGTTGGGGTGGTCAAGGAAAGTACGATTCAGGGGTAGGAGTGCAGCCAGGGAAAGAGTTAGCTCAAATTGATAACTAGTCTCATTGTTATGTCTTTCCATGAAAGACTGATGTCGAGGCTTTTGATGTAATGATCATAGGTACCATTTTGATTTATGACTCGATGGCTTCAATTTTATTTGATCTAGGGTCTACTTATTCTTATGTTTCCATCTAGTTTACGATGGGTCTGCATTTAGGTTGTGATGTTCTTGACTATCTTGTTTATATGTCTACTATGGTTGGTGAGTTTGTGGTAGTAACCCATGTTTACAATTCTTGTTTTGTTTTATTTATGGGTTTTTAGACTTGTGTAGATTTGGTCATTCTGTATATGTTTCACTTTAATGAAATTTTGGGTATGACCTGGTTATGTTCATATTATATTGTCTTAAATTATAATGCTAAGATAGTGACTCTAGCTATGCCTGGGAGGGATAAACTAGACTGGGAAGGAGTGTAAAAGGCCAAATTGGTGAAAATTATATAAATTTTAAGGTAGAAAGGTAGTGGAGAAGGGGGTTTACTATTTTTAGCTCACCTCCAAGATGCGATTGTGGGGTCCTCTTCTATAGAGAGAGTTTTGAGGTTTCCAAATTCTAAAATATGTTTCTTTAAGATTTGTTAGGTATGCCTCCAGATAGAGATATTTATTTATGTATTGACTTAGAGATGAGTACCCTTTTATCTATTCCTCTCTATTTAATGGCTCCAATAGAGTTGAGGAACCCAAAACTCAATTGCAAAAACTACTTGACAATGGATTTATTCATCCAGGTGCTTTATCTTGTGGTTCTTTGGTCTTATTTGTTAAGATAAAAGATGGTAGTATAAGGATGTGTATTGGTTATACACAGATGAATAAGGTTACCATCAGAAATAAATATCCCTTGCCTCGCATATATGATTTATTTGACCAATTATAGTGCACGACGGTATTTTTAAAAATTGACTTGAAAATTGGTTATCATTAGTTGAAAATTAGACCAGAGGACATACCAAATATAGATTTCAGAACTCTTATGGCCCTTAAGAGTTTCAGGTGATATCCTTTGGATAAAGTAATGCGCCTGCAACCTTTATGAGTTGTAATATTTAAGTCATTCTTAGATTGTTTTGTTATTGTATTTATTGATGACATTTTAGTTTACTCCATGAGTAAAAAGAAATATGTAGGTCATCTTTGAATCATGTTGGAAATTCTAAGGGAGAAGCAATTATTTGCCAAATTCTTGAAGTGTAAGTTTTGGCCGGCTTTAGTTGCCTTTTTTGAGCACCTTGTTTCCAAAATGGGGGTGGTGGTAGATCCCAGAAGATTGAGGTCATTATGAATTGGATACTACCTAGTTTACTGACTGAGGTAAGGAGCTTTGTGGGTATCACTAGTTATTACTGGATGTTTGTCAAGAACTTTGCATCCATTACAATATACTTGATAATGCTGAATCAGAAGAAAACGCCATTTATTTGGTCAGATCAATGTAAGGATATCTTCAAAAAGCACAACACAATTCAAACTCAATTTAAGGACTTTAATGTGTTTTTTTATGTTTCACTTTTGGTATGGGGTGTTGTGTCAATGTAGGATAGAAATTTCATTGCGTATGCTTCAAGGTAGTTGAAGACTCATGAGAAGGACTACCCAACCCATGAATAAGAGTTGGCAGTGGTGTTATTTGCTTTTAAGATTTAGAGATACTATCTTTATGGTGTCAATTGAGTGGTCTTCACAGATCACCATAGCCTACTATATGTTTTTACTCAGAGGGACTTTGTAATATCCCGTACTTCTACCTAGCTTGAATTCGTCCCAAAAATGTTAAAAACTTGTTCTAAAGATGAATTCACTTTTATACGTATGGTATGTTCAAGATTTTCACCTTTTGATCACGTGGGAAATTGAATTATCTTTCCAATGATACCAATTTCGTCCAAATCTAGTATCAGAGTAAAAAGATATGGACGTTTTACAGACATCAGTCAAAACTGCCCAGGTGCGATGATGAGGGCCTATGGATAGTCGAGATAGAAATAGACCATTGTAGCGGAGGTAGTGAGACCACCTTCTGCCAAAGAGCGACGACTCAGGCCGACAGACCGTCAAGATAGCGATGGACCATCGCCCAAGCCATCGTAGGAGAGGCAGTGAACCCCTATTCTGCCCAGGAGCGACAGTCAGGACCAACAGACCATCGACCCAATGATGGACCATCGCATATTTTGTTCAGTTAGTTTAAGTCATTTTTAAAAGTGGATTTTTGTTCTTTTACCAACCTTTCTAATACCTAATAATATCAGACATAGACTCATAAGTTCATTAGCCATCTACAACATCGAATTAGGGTTTTCTCTCTAAGATCAATCCCCAAGAACAAGATCCATATCCTCCTTCAAGAAACTAAGGAATTCAAGTTCTTCAAGTCTAAGAACTTCAAGAAACTCACAACCCAGGTATGTCATGTGTTGATTCATGGGTACCTTTCACCCATGGAGCTCAAGAATCTCTTTTCAAAATCAAAGATTTGTGTATTTATGAATATTTATGATCTAAATTGAATTGAAATTCATGTTCATGATGTTGTGGGGTTTTGATTCATGTTTTAAATTACATATTCCAATGATTGACCCTAGTATATGATGATTTGCATAATAATCTTGATAAACCCTTCAAATTTGCAAATTTATTCATGCAACCATGACAATTAGATGCATTGATTAGGTATAACCGAAGTATGCTCCCCATGTGTTTGATTAAATGCCTATGTGAAGGAAAAGTTCCATACTAGTATGATAATATGAAATCCCCATTTATGTACAAGTTCATACATGTCAAGTGTTTGATGAAATATCTTAGTCAATGAATTATGGATATATGTGTAGCCATTGTGGTGCTTTAGAGTTTGTACTTAATGAAATCCCCAATTTATTATATTATGGATTGTTGATGTTGGTCATGTATTCAAGAATGACATGCCTTGTCAGTTTCCTTATATCGAGTCCTGGGGGTACTTGACCCTAAAAATATAGTTGTGTTCCTAGAGCCAGTGTCATGTGTTCACGATATCCTTAGTCAAGCCACGATCCATAGAACTCAGTCAGTTATGTGACTCAGGAAAGCTCAGTAATTTAGTAATCTCAATAGCATTCTATCAGTCAGCGGAACTCTATGAATTTAGTTTAGTCCAGTTCTATTAATCATGATTAGTGTCTATTCAGACGGGAATAGAAATTAGCACCGAGTGAACCCAAGGATGGGAACACATACTGTCAGGTGAGGGTGTGATTCTTAAAAACAATCCTTGCGTTCCAGAACTATGTAACCATCATAGGTTGAGACATCAACACTGTTAGATAAGGGTTGATGAGGTGGATAAGCACTGCCAGATGAGCTCCCCACCGTTCTCTTTTGGGGACACTCTCAGATGAGGGTTACCCATAGCCTGTCCTTACCAGTGGCGCGGTATTGACACCTTTCCAATTGGGGTTACAGATTGGACCCCAACTCAGCTATAATGTATTATTTGGGGCATGTTAGTTAGATGACTACTTCCCAAAGCTACAGTTTCAATCTCAGTTTCAGTAATAGAAATCAGAAGGTTCTACAGAATTCAGGACTGTTAGACACAGTCAACTCAAAACAGTACGAAACTCAGCTAGTTCCATCTGAACCTAGACTATCAGATACAGTTTCTCAGTATAAGTTATCACTACTCATGTTAGCAGTATTCAAACTCAGTAGTTAGTATCATCACGAATTCAGTTACAGTCATTTATTCATATATCTATTTTCACATTCATGTTATACAGTCGATTAACATAGTTCATGCATATAAACCCTTGCATTCAACCTACCTCACTTGCATACTAATATATTTAATCGTACTGACATATTTTTGCTATGGTGTTTTATACCATAGGTTCAGAAGCACGAGCTCCAGAGCATCAGTAACATTCCAGTCTCAGCTGTCAGAGTTAGCAGCGAGTCCTCATCCTTCGAGGAATTGATCATTACTTTATTATGTCATTACTTAGTTTATTTCAATAGTTGGAGTTAGTTAGGGACATATCCCATCAACTTCTTATTAAGACAGTTCAGCTTTAGAGGATTTCAGACTACAGTATGTTCAGAAAATTTTTTCAGTTGTTTTTGGTATTTCATACCCCATCCAGATGTTCTATTTTATCAGTTATGTTACAGTTTTGAACCTTATGTCTTTTCAGCCTTTATTTCCGCATTTATATAGTATATTATGCAGTATACAGGTACAAATATTAGTCATGGGTTAGCTTGTGGTCCTTCGGGGTCATGATCATTGTGTAGCATTTCGGGTACCAGATTTGGGGCGTTACAAACTTGAATCTAAGGAAATAGAGTTAGATGGAGTTATTTAAGGATTATGAAGTGACTATTCATTGCAGGTAATGCCAATATGGTAGCAAACGCGTTGAGCCAAAAAGCAGTAAGCATGGGTAGTTTGTCATTCTTGAGGCTGTCCAGGCGGCCTTTAGCTAGAGAGTTTAAAACTCTAGAATCTTAGAACAAGCAGTTTGGGGGTTCATAAAATGTGGTGTGTTGGCTAGTATTGTGGTGAAGTCAATATTTCTTGATCAGATTAAGGCCAAGCAATTAAAGACGAGAAGTTGAATGCACTTTAGAATAAAATGGTGCATGGGTAGGTAGAGGATGCCACTTGTGATGCATGTGGAGTGTTGTGGTTTAAGGAAAGGCTATGTATTCCTCGAGTTGGTGATTTGATTCATGATGTACTTTTAGAAGCCCATAGTTTGAATTATTCTATTTATTTGGGTACATCCAAAATGTACTATGACTTGAGATAGCTTTATTGGTGGCTCGGAATGAAGAGGCACATAGTGTATTATGTGTCCAAGTGTCACAATCGTCAGTAGGTAAATGTCACGACCCAAATCGAGGCCCTGGATATGACAGGAACCCAGGCCTACCAAGGCATGAGTGACCCCTTTTTGCCTCTCTTCATGAGCATAAAGAAATGAGAAATATGTGGAAGCCAACTGTAATATAAGGAGTTTGATAAACCATAAGATGATATTTGAAAATCAAAGCCAAATTTGGAAAACAACAACCCAATACTGTCTACAAAGCCTCTATCCTTTAACATCCATTAAGTTAGGACATGACCTTGACTATGCCAAAAGAAAGAATATGATAAAGTTACTGGAAAGTAACAAGGCCTTTCGAATGATGGATGGATCACCACTTCTCACCAGTTGTCCAATAGGAGAGAAAACCATTTAATGCTACATATTGTCCATGAAAAGGCCTCCGAACATACATTATGAAATAATTTAGCATACGAGAATGATCAGTACAGTGAGTACTTTCATATACCCCAAGGAAAGGGATAAAATATATACGTACCAAAATTAGTCATAAAACACATGATCATACTCTATAATAATGATAATAAAATAAGGGACGGAGAACAAGAAATATAAAGACATGACCATTAAAAATTTAATCTTGAACTATATAACTTGTACCTATAACGCTGCGAGACTACCCCCCTGGATGTCACATGTTGCTTAGAACCATAAGTGATCCTAATATAATCCATGATATTGGCATAATTTGTGAGAACCTAAATAAATACATAAAATAAAAACAATAAGCGGAAGAGATGTCATTAGCTGAACTGGTTCAATAAAATACTATTTAAAAAGATTTACAACACTGATTATACAGAAGAAAATTGAAACTGAATGCATCAACTATGACTGACTATCTATGAATCCTCTACTAATAATGACTATAGGTAGCCGGGACATGACCCCCCAGCTATCCCTAATAAATACAATTGAATAAAACATATAATATTGTAACTATAGTTGACTCGAGTCCTCAAATAAAAAAACTCATCACCTGCTGACTAGAAACTCCAAACTGTCTGACCCTGATTTGTGGGCTACAACTGGTACCTACATTATGAAACAATGTAGCCATACAGACATATATATGGTCAGTATTGCTGGAATATATTAAGTAAGTGGGGGTGAATGTATAAGTAAGATTAAATCAATGCATAATCTTAAAACATGCATGCTAAGTGATAATACTAAACTTACACATCAATTTAGTGCAAGTCGGTCGTCGTCAATATATTTACCCAACTTTGGAGTCGGGGTCGAATCCACAGGGAAAAATGTGAGTGGAAATTAAACTAATTTGAAATTATAGCTACAAGTTGAATTCAAACAGATGATACAAAAAGATAAAATAGGGGTTTTGGAGATTAGCAAATAATTACTAGTCACTTTAGTTTCAGTGTTTGTAATCAAGAGTTTATGGAAAACCAAAATTATGTTCACTATGGGTTTTGGTACTTGACAGATGCTAATAATGATTCAAGATTCTCACGGTAGGTAGGAACAACCGATTGTCTTTAATGAAGTTATGCCTAAATGTCTCTCGACCTATTTAAGCATTTAATTACCTAATCCTCTCGGACTTAGGGAATTTATATTCACTGACCAGACTTCACCTCAGATTAATTAACCTTGTTACAACGTCAATTATTAAACGTAAGGTTGTCAGCTTCCAAGTTCTTGTCAATAATTCACTTCCTAGTATAGTTGATTTCTTATCTCAAGCAAATCAAAGCAAGTGCTATATATCGTTAGCAACCAATAGACAATAATTAAAACCTTGGAATTATCAAGGAGTCCTATTACCTTTAGAATCTTGAAAACTTAGCAACTTACGAAGACCTAACTGATAGATACCATAATTCGGGTTAAAGGGATTTAGCCACTCACAATGTAATAATCGATACAACAAGTTGAATTCATAATTTGAAAGATGAACTTACAGGAAGATGAATAGCAATAAGTGTTTCTCATAAAGATCAAAGTAGAATTCCCAAAATATTGATGATAATCTCTTCAACTTGTATCAAAAAATAAAGAGCAAACACGTGAAGTTCAAGTCCAGAATGTCGAGTACCAGCCGATATGTTCAGCCTCCTGATATGTTTAGCCTCCTTATATAATTATAAAACCCTAACATATGCTTTAAATACTTCATCCTCATTATGGAAACAAAATCACAGAGTTCAGTAATTTCTCAGATAGGTGAAAGACATTTTGTGACGCCTTATTAGAAGTCTGACGACTTATCACAAATGTCGTTAGCTCCTCTTCGCTTTTGACATTCGCTGCCTAAGGCTGACGATGAAGCATGAAGTCTTATCAAATCTTTGATGACTTATCACAGATGTCATTGATGATTTACTTCAGCTCTCATGTTCTGCCTTAGGCTAACGACGATCTTGACGGATTATCAAAACTGTGACGACATATCAGACAATGTCGTCACTTCTCCACCTTAGCTCTCATGTTCTGTCTAAGGCTGATGGAGACTCTGATGGCTTATCATAAGGCTGACGGCTTATCACATGTCGTCATCACTTCTTCCAACTGAATCCCATTCTTTGTTTAAGGCTGACGATGAAGTTGATAACCTATCAGAGTGCTGACGACTTATCACAAAATGTCGTCAGCCACACTTCTCTTCTATTTTCTTTAGATTTCAACTCTTTTACTTCCATCATTGTTGGTTCTCTTTCCTCTTGACTTCAACTGCAAAATCAAAGATAAAACAATCAAAAAGGACAAAATTTGCTTAAGACTTTGCAATTATTCTCAGTTAAAAGACTCAAATGTGTTAGCATCTGCTCACACATCAATACCCTCAACTTAAAACAATTGCTTATCCTCAAGCAACTAAAACACAACCAAGAGGATACAAAGTACATTCGGCATTCAACCATCCATATTATCTCAAAACATCTTCACCATCTCCAAGGTCAATTAATTTAAAAAAAACTATGTATATTACTGAAGAACAACAATGAGACACACAGGAATCAAGATATGTCATCAATTCAGCAACAACAACCATTCATGTACCAAGATTACACTATCCAAACAAGTTAGCAACTAGTAACGTAACCAGTGTTCCCTCACTACAAAGTAGTCCCACTTCACTTTTATCAAACATCACATATATAACCATGGGGAATATCAAAAGACGCTCACTCTCAGAATGAAGTTCCAATCAATGTATGCCAAATACCATAGGCTTGCCCTTATTTTATTACCACGATTTTCAGACAGGTCAGCTAGGATCACTATAGGTCTTTTCTTTGTCTTGTAATGTAGGCTAGGGGCTGGTATGATACTCGATGATATTTAAAGTGACTAAGCCTCCTTGATACTACACTAGCTTCTGGGGTCTCACTTTAACCTTTTTCTATTCTTCTCTTTTCGTGATCACACATATTCAGGATGGGTGCGATCTTTTTGACAATTATTTCTTTTTTTTCACAACTTTTCTTTTCTTATTCTTTTTCACCGCACCCAAATTTTTATTCTTTTCTTTTATTCTACTTTTGTTCATACTCATTTTACATCACACACCCCTATGGTAGCCACCCTCAACTTAGGCTATTTACCTAGGTCAAAGTGCATAATATCCAAGGAGGACCAGGGACAAAAAAGGTTCATTGTGATACAAATGGGAAGGTGATAGGTATAATAACAAGAATAGGCATTCAAGCTCGAAATCAGGATCAAGGGATATTATTTACACATGGAAGGTCATTTAGGCTAAAAGTAGACTAATATCAACAATGGCCTATGATCATTTCCTAACTGCTATCCTATAACCAAGGTAAGACCAACCGGGCAAGTTCTATATTTAACACACAACGGGAACTAGGTAGTATCTCACACACACATGGAACAAAAGTACATCACATGCTACTACCTATTCGGTTCATGTAATTGTTTATCAATGGTTATCATGTCACTAGTACTAATGCCATAACAAGATGCACAGTGGCCACACATAAATGCATATCACACAGTTATAAAATAGTCCATTGGAGAGGTGTTCAAAAATCAACAAAAATATGTTAACTTCCAAAGGTACTTGTATTTCTCCTAGTCAACTGCAACATTTTACAACAAATCACAATACGCCTAAAAATGCTGGGTCTACTAGGAACAAGACTCTGGGGAAAAGAGGCACTGGAACAAAAACCCCAAGAGGACATCAACACCCACAAGTAGCTCCACCCTCAACTTAAAATCATGCAATGTTCCCAATGCGTCAAACCAAAACAAGAGAGTTAGAAACATACCTGTAGCACCATAGGTGTGAAGATCTGATGTCAATCACATAATACGAATACAAACAACAAAATACCTTGGGTTGCTCCCAAGCAATGCCGGATTTAATGTTGCGGCACGACCCATCTCAGCTTTTTTCTCTACCTTGAGGATATAAATTTCACGTCCAACTTAGAGTCCATATTCTTGCCTCGATCATAGGGGGGTGGTACAAAAATAAAGAAGTGGAGTTATGGATTGAGCGTGGTAAACCACTCGGCCTTAAAGTGAGGTTTGTTTTTATGTTGCTTATCAAGTGTAAAATAAGGAATATAACATTCTTGTTCCTCATCTTCACACTCTTCCACTATTTTAGATGATTTCACAAAAAAAAAATAATCTAAACATAATGTGGAAAAATGTTTCGAGTGAGGCCCAACTAATTCTACCTCAAAATTTACACTATCTACTACACACTCACTTTTATTCACCTTCTCAACGTCAGTCTCAAGATCAAGATGACAATCGAATGGTTACGATTCTTGAATTTTCTCCTCAAATTGGCTAATGTCCTCCTCATATTTTTCTTTGTTTAGCCACTGTAAACATGGTGGGAGTGGTAACTCCTTTAGCTCTACCCACATCTATTCTTGATTCTCTAAAATTTTTTTTATCAATTTGTTTGCTTGAATCGTGACAGCACACATATCTTCAGTATGATCACTTTGACCACAAGTCAAACACCAAGTTATAGTAAGTAGGACAATATCTGCATCATATTGTGAAGGTCTAGTCCATGCACTTCCAGGTAAATCTAGACAACAAGCCTCAAAATATGGTCCCCCACAATAATAACAAGAATCATCACAAGAATCTTTATCACTTAAAAAACCATCTATCCAGGTTGTCATCTCAAGAAAGGTGTGATAAAATAAAAGAAAATAAAAAATAAACTAAACAAATATTTACAAGTTTGAATTCAAGTAAACTAAAATTTCAAACCAACTCAATACGCCAAACTGTTCCCCGACAATGATGCCATTTTTTATAACGCTCAACTTGCACGTCAATTTAGTGCAAGGTGGTCGTCGTCAATATATTTACCCAACTTTGGAGTCGGGGTCGAATACACAGGGAACAATGTGAGTAGCAATTAAACTAATTTGAACCTATATCTATAAGTTAAATTCAAATAGATGATATGAAAAGATAAAGTAGGGGGTTTTGTAGATTAGCAAATAATTGTTGGTCACTTTAGTTTCAGTGTTTGTAATCAAGAGTTTATGGAAAACTAGAATTATGTTCACTATGGGTTTTGGTACTTGACAGATGCTAATAGTAATTCAAGATTCTCACGATAGGTAGGAACAACAGTTTGTATTTATCGAAGTTATGCCTAAATGACTCTCGACCTACTTAAGCATTTAATTACCTAATCCTCTAAGACTTAGGGAATTTATATTCACTGACCAGACTTCACCTCAGGTTAATTAACCTTGTTACAACATCAGTTATTAAGCAAAAGGTTGATAGCTTCTAACTCCCTGTAAATAATTCACTTCCTACTATAGTTGATTTCTTATCTCAAGTAAATCAAAGCAGATGCTATTTATCATTTGCAACTAATAGACAATAATTAAAACCTCAGAATTATCAAGGAGTCCTATTACCTTTAGAATTTTGAACACTTAGAAACTTACCAAGACCTAACCTATAGATCCCATAATTCGAGTTAAAGGGATTTAGCCACTCATAATGTAATAATCTATACAACAAGTAGAATTTATAATTTGAAAGATGAACTTACAGTAAGATGAATAGAAACGAGTGTTTCTCAGATTAGATCAAAGTAGAAATCCCAAAATATTGATGATAATCTCTTCAAAGTTAATTGTACACTTGTATCAAAAACTAGAGAGCAAACACGTGAAGTTCAAGTCCAGAATATCGAGTACCATCCGATATGTTCTACCTCCCGATATGTTCAGCCTCTCGATATATTCAGCTTTCTTTTATAATTAGAAAACCCTAACATTTGCTTTAAATACTTCATCCTAATTATGGAAACAAAATCACAGAGTTTAGTAATTTCTCGGACAAGTGGCGACATTTTGTGATGCCTCATTAGGAGTATGAAGACTTATCACAGATGTCGTCAGCTCCTCTTCACTTTTGAAATTCGCTGCCTTAGCTGAGGATAAAGCATGATGAACTATCAGTTCTTTGATGACTTATCACAAATGCCGTCGATGATTTACTTCATCTCTCATGTTCTACCTTAGGCTAACGACGATCTTAATGGCTTATCAAAACTGTGACGACATATCATACAATGTCATCAGTTCTCCACCTTAGCTCCCATGTTCTTTCTAAGGCTGACAGCGACTCTGACAGCTTATCATAAGACTGACGGCTTATCACATGTCGTCATCACTTCTTCCAATTAAATCCCATTCTCATCTTAAGGCTGGCGATAAAGCTGGTAACCTATCAGAGTGTTGATGACTTATCACAAAATGTCGTCAACCACACTTCTCTTCCATTTTCTTCAGATTTCAACTCTTTTACTTCCATTATTGTTAGTTCTCTTGCCTTTTGACTTCCACTGCAAAATTAAAGATAAAACAATCAAAAATGACAAAAGTTTCTTAAGACTTTGCAATTATTCTCAGTTAAAAGCCTCAAATGTGTTAGCATCTGCTCACACGTCAGTAAGTGCAAATAGATTCACCAAGAGACTGAAATAAATTGAAAGTTAAAATGTCATAAAACATGAGTAACAAACATAATCTGATAGGTTGGGTGAGTCACTACACTTAGTTTCGAAAACTATCTTCTCTTTGGGATAAGTAAAACTAAAGTTCAATATACTTTCAAATCATGCATGCTAAGTGAAGAAGGACTCACCTTGATCATACGTAAACAAAAAGTTGAAATCTCATGGAGAATAACTCATGAAAAAATATTTGAATAAAAATGTGAGTCTTTACACTTAGTGTCTAAAATACTATTTTCTTGTGGGAGGTTCTTATAACCGACATAAACCATGTGAGCCATCATGGAGTCTAACATATTACCTACACTGAGAAGAACTATTCTACCCTTGCCATTAGAATATAACCTTAACGTAGTGTGATCACTAAACTTCATAGATATTGGAAAATGGAGGGGACACTCTCTGGCGAGGCCCGTAAACCTACAGTGGGACATAGTTTATGGAGAATAGCATGCCCTAGACCTATAATACCCTCTCGGTGCTAAATACTACTCCCAAAATATATACTAATATGCTTATACTTATAAAATCCACCTTAAAATAACATATGGATTTATAAACTAAGAACCAATGATGATAATTTTTACCAAATCTTAATCATGAGGAAACTTGTGGATTTCATGTCTTATCTGAGATCATAAGATCAAAACTTAAATTTAATCATGTTGTAAAACTTATAACTTGCATTTATAAGCTTGAGCTTCTTGTAAATTTAGTAAATTATGCTTAAACTTGCAATCATTCATCATCTCATAGAAACTTCATATAAAAATATCAAACTCAATGCTTACAATCAGTTTTAGGGATAAAAACAAAAGTAAACATGAAATCATATGCAAAATAAGGTTCAATTAATAAGAAAGCATCAAAATCTCAAAGCATTAAGAAAAGTGGGTATAAACCCTAGTAAATCACTTTATTCAAAATCAATTAAAAATCAAACTTTGGGCACAAAGATGGAAGAGTATCCTTTTTCGAACCCCATATACTTGAATTTAGTGATTTTATAGAAGGAAGATTGAATTGGAGCCTTGGGAGTTGAACTTTGGGAAGAAACCCTAATTTTTATTCTCTTGAGGGTGGAGAGGAGAATAAGCATTGAAAAATTGATATTTGATGAATACATTATATTTATAGGGTTATTTGAGTCCTTGGGGTAGGGTTTGAGGTGAGGAAATGATAAAAATACCACTAAGGAAACAAAAAAAAGTCGCAGGAATTTTTCAGTTGATGACTTGGGTTGATGGCTGTCAGTTTGGTGACGTATCATCACACTATCCATTACTTTCAAGATGGATTTTTCCATTTTGAGTTTACGGTTGACGACTTGAGGCGACGGCTCGTCACCTAGTTGATGGCTCCTTAGTTTGATCGTCATCTTCAGGTAGACAAATACTTCCCAGTAAAATGAGCATAACTTTCTACTCTGATATTGAATTAAGGTTAAATTGGATGCATTGGAAAGAAGACTCAATGATATTTTATTGTATATATAGTATAACACCTAACTCGTTATACTCTAGGAGTAATGGTCGTTGAAAGTTTACCCAAGTTGAAACATCCACTAAAACTCAATCGGTAGAAAATTTCTCAACTCATCATTGAGTTAGGAGATTTTTATGATATCGATTCATTTCTAAAGATGTTCCCACACTATAGAATTAATAAAAACAATTATATTGACATAGAATTATTAGGTTCGGTTCTATACACATAGGATCGACGGTTTAAATTCTAGTCCAAAAATGTGGGGTGTTATATTATCTCCCCCTTGTGATCATTCATCCTCCAATGAAGGATGATATTTGGATGAAAATAATGTAATTACTATCTTGAAATTGGTTTTCTAAAATTGATCATGCTTTATAACTGGAATCACCTCTTGACAGGGTACTGACTTAGCTGATACATATGGAACATGAACACATACTTAGAAATCATATGGAATAATGTAGACATGACATGTCTTCTCATGAAGGATATAACTGAGCTGAAATGATAAAACTTCAATCATGAAATTGATTTTTGAGGTAACTTGATAGATTATAAGGAACAAATTCATGCTTAGAGTTTAGAACTCAATTGAAACATTTATGACCCGATCAAGCATATAGAACCGCGAAGTGATAGCTGATGCACTAATTTCTGAGAGTTACTACTAATGGAATATGATTTTCCTCAAACTCTCATTATCATGACTTCTAAAAAGATTTTTGGGTATTACATGAGAATAGGATTTGAATAAGGAATAGCAACATGGCTACAACTCTATAACATATGATATAGGCATATAAAACCGAAGATAGAATAGGATTACTATACCTTAGGTGATGCAACTGCTAAATTTCTAGCTTATCCACACTCCTCAAATAATCTCTCAACTATACTTAGGCTCTTAAATATTACAATTCAATTCCTGCAACTTACAATTCTCACATGGGTATATATAACTACCCTAGTCAAAGTCTAAGTTAAACTACATACTCTCATCATGTTCTAGCCTTACTCAAAATCAAAAGGTACTACACATAACACCATAATACTAGTCTAAACGAGATGATTCAATGTTCTATGTACTTTCAAAACTCTCATCTTAAGCATAACATGCCTTACCACTTCATCGACTAACTTTGAACCCTTACTATGAATTCAGAAATACATATTTCATTCTTCTACTTACATACCAACATAGCATTCAAGCCTATCGTTATAACCACATATGAACTTCTAGGAAACAAAACCACCCAGAGATTTTACCATACTCCCTAATACCTCTATCAATAACCACTTTCATGCACTATCCTTAAGAAGACACATGTAGAATTCTAAACTAACTATGACATATACCAATGCCTTGCCTCAATCTTCCTTCAAATTTAGCCTTAGATCAAACTCTCATACAACAATCTTCCCTAATGAGGTTCATCTACTCTCTCTCATGTAAAGAATTGGTCCTTCATTTTTATCACCACTATCTTAACATAAGAAGAGGGTCACTGAAGGGTTAGAACATGGGGATTTGAAGCATTAAAGGATATTATGCATTACTTTGACACTTAACTAAGGACTGGGGAATAGAGTATTAAGAACATAGATTCATTAAAGTGATCTAAATAGAGAACATATATGATATAATGTGAATTACATTGTTCATTAATGGTGTATCATAAGTTTTGAGAACTGATCATACTCTAAAACATGAGTTCATACTTATCACAATCTACTCAACATAAGACTAGAGTTCCTAGATTTATGAGGGATGAGTTGAATCACAGAGTGAAGTTGTTGCTTCCTAATTAAAAGCTAAGAATGAACATCAATACGCATGAAGTAAACAAGCATTAGCCACTGGCATGGATCTATCTCGAAAGACATAAATAGGGTGTGATAACAAATGAAATCCAAGGAATACACTAGAGTAAGAAGGGATTTCTATCTCATCACAACTCTTATTGACATGCATCACAATCTAATTCTCAAAACTTGATTTGGTTCTTCACCCTACCCTCTTCCTCTTAGATCAAAGCCGACACTCCAAGCCTATTTCCCTATCCCATTCCTTAAAACAAAGCCATAATTTCTTTACTCTAATAGTCTACACATGAATGGTCATCCTCACCCGAATAAACTATATCTAAACAATACTAACTTCATTCTTGGACACTCTCTTAATATATACCATTCTTAACTTTCTCTAGATTTAGCAATCATCATCATATACTTACACTCTTCTCAACAATCATACTTTCCTTACTAAACACATAATCTGCCTCTTTTCTTTCATAGCCTACTAATATCACATCTCTAAAGTTATATTTTCCCTAAACCATGAGAATTAACATTACACCAAAATACCCAACATCAATAACCTATAACCCGTAACTTAGCTAGTAAGAACACCATATACTATATAACAAGTCTCATTGGCACTTAGAAACTCAAGGGTACTATCTAAACACACATGACACTTCCATATCACCTTGGGTATACCTCTACATCATACCTATGACATTATAATTATTTGTAAAGGAATGCACTTGAATTCTTTCATACATTATTTCAAGCCTACTAGCTCAACTTCCATTCAACTAACATCAATATTCCAACAATCACTATTTCTACCCTGATGATCATCCACTTTTTAAGATTGGATTCTACTACTAACATCAACATAACTTCATATACTATTCTTGCTTGGACTCTAAAAAATAACACATCAAGAAATAGTAGTCCCCTCAAGCCTCATATTAATAATAATTAATCATAAGCTTACGATCTATCTTAGTATAATCCATTAGCATATCCTCTTTCCACACATCACTACTACTTACCCATCCATATATCTAAATTATACTCATAACTCTACAAGCATCAACCAATCTCCTTTCCACTATCATAAAGAGAACCCATATAAATAATCCTTAACCATCAGATACTTTTAATAACCTATACTCTTCTAACACAATAAAATACCATCAAGAACTCCTTTCCTACTTCAAACATACTCTAAGTCACCTTAATAAATAACATTTTCTCTACCTTCTACCATGAAATCTACACCACACTCACTACCACTTTAGTTAACACCTAAAGTAGTATCACTTCAATCCTTACTTAATAGCATGCATAGATCCCTTAAAATACTCTCAACCAATCGACATATCTAACTTTTTTGTCACTATACTTACAAATCCATACTTCTAACTCTAAGGTTGTTCTGCTACTTATGGATCATAACACCCTAAGTCATACTATCCCTCAAATGTAAACACTATTTATCAATCTAGGTACATACTATCTCCTCTCATGAGTACTATCTGTATTGAAGGGTAGATAAAGAATCTGAATACATATCATATTCTGTCTTAAGCACATGGTTCTATGGCAGAGGGCATATGATGTTGGATTAAAGTACTTTAAACACACTAACGGGCTCCTTTCAAGCCCTTTTGTGCAACTTCTAAAGATACAATAGTTAATCTGAGAGCATCACATTAGGAGGAATTTGAGATATAATACTCATGTTATCTCAAGAATAAGTCATAGATAGAGAATTATGGAGTAACATATGAATCAATAAATGTTTCTGAGAGAACAACTTTACTGCATGATCTAGAGTATGAAGGAAATGACATATTTCTTAAATTTCAAATAGCCTCTCAAAGAAAAGTACAAATGTCTCTATACCATTTTGGAAGACTCTACCAAACACAGTTTCACAAACATACTAGGACACTTAAGCCTTGTGATTTGATACAAAGTTTATAATGCCCCAAGACTACCCCTTGGACATCAGACAATGCTTAGAACCACAAGTGATAAAAAACTAACCCATGATACTGGAATAATTCATGTGCAACTAAATAAATACATAAACAGGAAACAATAAGCGAGAGAGATGTCATTAGCTAAACTGGTTCAATATAATACTATTTTAAAACATTTACAACACTGATTGAAAATTGAAACTGAATACATCAACACTGACTCACCGTCTATGAAACCTCTACGAATATTGACTATAGGTAGCTGGGACATGACCCCCAGCTATCCCTAATTATTACAACTCAATAAAATATATAATATTGAAACTATAGTTGACATGAGTCCTCGAATCAAAAGAACTCATCACCTACTAACTCAAAACTCCAAACTATCTGACACTAATGTGTGGGCTATAACTGTTACCTACATTATGAAACAATGTAGCCACACAAACATATCTGTGGTTAGTACTTCTGGAATGTACTGAGTATGTCGGGGTAAATAAAATAAGTAAAAGTGAATCAATTCATAATCTTAAAACATCATGCTAAGTGCAAGTAGACTTACCAAGAGTATAAAATAAACTTAAAGATAAAATATCATAAAACATGAGTAATAAACATAATCTAATAAGCTGGATGAGTTACTACACTTAGTTTTGGAAATTGACTTTTTGGGGGATAAGTAAAACTGAAACTGAATATAATTTCAAATCATTCAGGGTAAGTGAAGAAGGATTCACCAAGAACATACGTAAACTAAAGGCTGAAATCTCATGGATAATAACTTATGAAAACAATATCTGAATAAAACTGTGAGTCCTTATACTTAGTTTCTAAAATACTATTTTCTTATGGTAGGTTCTTATAATCGACATAAACCATGTGTGTTATCATGGAGTCCAATGTATTACCCACATTAAGTAGAGATGTTCTACCCTTTCCATCGTAATATAACCTTAACGTAGTGTGATCACTAAACTTTATCGATATTGGGAAAAAGAGGGGACACTCTTTAGCAAGGTCTCTAAACCTACGGTGGTACATAGTTTAGGGATAATAGGATGCGCTAGACCTATACTCACCTCTCAGTGCTAAATACTACTCTCAAAACGTGTACTTATGTGCTTATACTTATGAAATTCACCTTAAAATAATATATGGGTTTATAAACTAAAAACCAACGATGGTTATTTTTATTAAATCATAATCATGAGGAAACTTGTGGATTTCATGTCTTATCTGAGATCTTAAGATCAAAACTAAACTTTAATCATGTTGTAACACTTGTAACTTGCACTTATAAGCTTGAGCATCTTGTAAACTTAGTAACTTATGCTTAAACTTGAAATCATTCATCATCTTATAGAAACTTCATATAAAAATACCAAACTCAATGCTTATGATCAGATTTAGGGATAAAAACATAAGTAAACATGAAATCATATGCAAAATAATATTCAATTCATGAGGAAGCATCAAAATTTCAAAGCATTAAGAAAGGTGGGTATAAACCCTAGTAAATAACTTTCTTCAAAATCAATTAAAAATCAAACTTTGGGCACAAAGATGGAAGAGTATCTTTTTTCGAAGCCCACATACTTGAATTTAGTGATTTTCTTTAAGGAAGCTTGAATTGGAGCCTTGGGAGTTGAACTTTGGGAAGAAACCTTAATTTATTTTCTCTTGAGGGTGGAGCGGAGAGTAAGCATTGAAAAATTGATATCTGATGAATACATAACGATTATATGGTTATTTGGTGGGGTAGGGTTTGAGGTGAGGAAAAGTCCAAAACACCCCTTAGGATGAAAAAAAAGTCGTAGGAATTCTTCAGTTGATTACTTAGGTTGACCTCTAGTCATTTTAGTGATGTCTCATCTCCCTAGTTGTCACTTACAAGATGGATTTAGCCATTTTCTTATTAAGGTTGATGACTTGAGCCGAAGACTTATCACCTAGTTTACGTCGTGTAAGTTTGGTCATCACTTTTAGGCAGACCTACACTTCCTAGTAAAATGAGCATAACTTTCTACTCCGATATTAGATTAAGGTGAAATTAGATATGTTGGAAAGAAGACTTGAAGATATTTCATTCGATATTTAGTAGTCTACCCAACTCATTAAATTATACAAGTAATGATCATTATAAATTAACCTAAGTTAAATTATCCACTAAAACTCAATTGGTAGGAAAGTTCTCAACTCATCTTTGAGTTGAAAGACTTTTATGATCTCGATTCATATCCAAAGATGTTCCTATACTATAGAATAGATCATCAACAACAACAACAAAAACAACAAAAAACCCAGTATATTCCCACATCGTGGGGTCTGGGGAGGGTAGAGTGTACGCAGTCCATACCACTACCTCTAAAGAAGTAGAGAGGCTATTTCCGATAGACTCTCGACTCATGACAAAGAAAAGTATATACAGAAAAACATCAAATGCATGGAACATGATAAAATAACATAGGTATGACATCCACCAAAAATATTGAACACTACCAAACAAAGACACCAAAGCCCTCCTACCTATTGCCTACGATTCAACCAAACACCTTAGCCCTCTATCCTAATGTTTTTCCTCCATTCCTTCCTATCTTGGGTCATGTCCTCAGTCACCTGTAACTGATCCATGTTATGTTTAATCACTTCCCTTCAGTATTTCTTCGGTTTACCCCTACCTCGCTTAAAACCATCCAAGGCCAACCTCTCACACCTACGAACCGGGGAATCCATGCCTCTCCTCATCACATGGCCAAACCATCTCAACCTAACTTCCCGCATTTTATCCTCCCCCTACACCACTCCCACCTTCTCCTGAATAATCTCATTCCTAACCCTGTCAGCCCTTGTAAAACTATACATCCAACACAATCTCATCATTTCTGCCACCTTTAACTTCAGGATATAATAATTCTTAATCGGCCAACACTCCGCTCCATATAACAAAGCCGGCCGGACTGCAACTCTATAGAATCTTCCTTTCAGCTTGAGGATCACCTTCTTATCATATAAAATTCCTGAAATGAACCTCCATTTTATCCAACCTGCCCCAATACGGTGAGAGAAATCCTCCACTATCTCTCTATTCCCCTGAATCGTAGACCTAAGATACTTCAAACTATCCCTCTTGCAAATCGACTGAGAATCCAACTTCACTACCACCTCCTTCTCTTACCTCGAGTTACTAAACTTGTAATCCATGTACTTTATCTTAGTCCTACTCAACCAAAAACATTTAGACTCCAGGGTTTGTTGCCAAACCTCTAGCTTTTCATTAACACCTTATCGTGACTCATTAATCAAAACTACAACATACGTAAAAAGCATACACCAAGGAACCTCGCCTTGTATACTCCTCGTCAGCACGTCCATCACCACGGAAAAAAGAAATGAACTAAGAGATGATCCCTGGTGTAACCCAGTCAAGACTGGGAAATTCTTGGAATCTTCTTCCACCGTCCTTACCCGAGTCTTTTCCCCCTCATACATGTCCTTAATCGCTCTGATGTACGCCACAGGAACCCCTCTCCCTCCAAGAATCTCCACAGAACCTCTCTAGAGACCTTGTCATACGCCTTTTCCAAGTCAATAAACACCAAGGGAAGATCTCTCTTTCTCTCTCTATACTGCTCTACCAGTCCTCGCACTAGGTGAATTGCCTCAGTCGTAGAGCAACCACGAATAAAACCAAATTGATTCTCCAAAATAGACACAATCTTTCTTAACCTCCGTTCCACCATCCTCTTCTAAATTTTCATGGTGTGACTCAACAACTTAATACCCCGATAATTATTGCAACTCTGGATGTCACCCTTGTTCTTATATAAAGGGATAATCGTGCTCTATTTCCATGCCTCAGGCATCTTAGAGTACTTAAAAATGATGTTAAATAAGTTGGTCAGCCACCCCAATCCTGCTCTGCAAGAAAACTTCCAAAAATCTACCGGAATGTCATCGAGCCCCATCGCCCTGCACCTTTGCATATTGCGAATAGGTTTGCTAACCTCCTCTATCTTAAAATGCCGACAAAAGCCAAAATCGTGATACTCCTCGAGGTGCTCCAACTCCCCCAACACAACAACTCTGTCACCCTCATCATTCAAAATCCTATGAAAATATGACTGCCATCTTTTCTTAATGAGAGCATCTTCCACCAAAAATATGCCATTCTCTCCCTTAATGCACTTCACTTGGTCCAGATCCCGACCTTCCACTCCCTAACTTTGGCAAGCCTAAACAACCTCTTTCCTCACCTTTCTCCTGCTAAACCCTTATACAAACTCACAAAATATGATGTCTTAGCAGCCGTAACAGCTAACTTAGCCTCCTTCTTAGCTGACTTGTACTCCTCCCTGCTCATCCTCTTCTCATCTTCATCCTTACTTTCAACCAACGTAACGTACGCTGCCTTCTTTATCTGCAACATTTTCTTAACTTCATTCCACCACCAGTACACTATAGAATAGATCAAAACAATTATATTTATATAGAATTATTGGGTTTGAGTCTATACATATATGATCGATGATTTAAATTTTAGTCTGAAAATATGGGGTGTTACATCACCGAACTCCAGTCACCCATGAACTATATAGGTCTAGTTCTCCCCAATGAAGGGGCTTTAATCCATGTTATCTACATGGACCAAGGAATAGGCTAAAGTGACAAACAGACAATAGCCTCCCTGAAACAACTATATTCTACTGCATGAGGCAAACACATAGTAGTCATCCATATTTTAAGACAAAACCTCTGAATGTCAGCAAATATGGTTTCAAGTGTTGGTCACTATAACTACACGTTCTTGGTAAAGATACACAATTCCCAATAAAGCCCAATTAAAACACTTTCACATACCATTATCATGGAGTTTTCCATTAAGGCATTCCCTAGGTATCGTTATACCATGCCTTGCAAGCCATCCGTTTAATGCCATACCATTTTCATTTAACCATTTATGATCTAAATTCCAATAAAAAATAATTTCAATATAAACCATTTTTGATTAATATCATACGATGTTTCAAAGGATGAGTTAAACACTAGAAAATCCTTAGAAAATCCTTATTAAAAACCTAATTTATGAAATGTTTTAAGGTTCATATCTTTATCATGAAAAATCCATAAACATTATGAAACCATAAAACCAAATTCCACCCATATCAAAAGACACAATTTCATATTACAGTCCATCATTTCTTTACATAGAAAAGCATTAGAAATAAAGAAAACCAATAAGATTACTTTACAACCAGAATCCCTCAACACTAAGTTTAAACCACAATCATAACATAAGAATATGAAGTAAATATCATAATTTAAATATAATTGAAATAAGAGAGTGTCCAACAAGCCTTATAGATGAGTATTTATTCAAAGAAATGCAAGAAGTTATCCCCCCAAGATTTAACCCTAGCCTTAAAGATCTCAGGTTGAGTTTTGAAGAGATGAATAACCCTTTTCAAGTGATTACAAATGTTTTAAGGATTAGAAATAAGTTAAGCGAAGGTGGGACGGTTTATAGGGCATGAAAGAACCCAAATACCATTAAAATATTTAAAAATATTAACTTGTCAATGAAAGGAAGGGGTTACCGATATGGGGATCATCGTGAGGCTCTCCCTTCGCGGTGTGATGCCCGGTGTGAAGGAGAGGTAGTGAGCCCTCGTAGTGTGAGGACATCGTGAATCATCCCCCTCATGATGCCTTACCTATTTTCCATGATCAAACTTATCCCAATGCATTAGATCCCGTCCTGAAGATATTCTATGCTCTATCTAGGAACCACATCGGCTCATTTTAGGCTCGATTTTGACTTTCCAAATATCGGAAGGGTTACATTATCCCCCTTGGGATCATTCAAGTCCGAATCTTTATGAAAGATTCAGACACCCTTAGCATGATATATGAAACAACATAGAGGAACTCAAGAATAAATTCAAAATGCATTAAGAGAGAGAATAAGGTTCATACCTCAAGTACCGTTATCTAATGATGGAAACAACAACGTATACTTTGCTTTCATGTTCTCCTCCGATTCCCATGTAGCTTCCTCTACTTTTTGTTTCTCCATAGTACTTTCACCAAGGATATCTCATTAGTTCTCAATTTTTGAACTTGTCTATCTAAGATTTCAATCAAAAGTTCTTCATAAGAAAAACAATCCTTCATACAAATATTGTCACAACCCGAACCAAGGCCTAGTCGTGATGAGTATCTCAAGCCCACCTTAGAACGAAGACCACCCCTATAGCCTGACCAACTGAGCATAATATAGATAAATGTAAGCAGTGGAAGAAAACCAAACCATAAGGATAAAATGATTAAGGTAGCTCAAAAATAAGCTCTAAGAGTCAACAACAACCATTCCTACAATCTGTCCACAAAAGCCTCTAAAACTGAATATCAACCTATGTTGGGGCATGCCTTCTACTCAAGCCAAAAATAGTTCCAAGTAATTATCTAATATATAAATGAAAGAATACTTTAAAATAATGGGTTTTTCAGAGAATGGAAGCTCATCACTTCAAGATAACTAATAAACAAACCAGAATCACCTAACACTGTGCAAGGAAACATAAGTATCTTCGGAACCTACATTATAAAAGAATGTGGCATCCGGGGACAGTTTGCAGGGTGAGTGATAACATGTAACTCAAGGATAAGAGATAAGATAATACCATTTAAAACACATCCAAAATCTGTCTCAAATGTACATGTTCACATATATGCATATACATATATATAACATGTAGGGATAGGGAACAAGGTTTAGCACGAGATTTAAAATAATTAACTTAGACTGTGTAGCTTCAACCATCCTATAGGCACCCACATGATATATGGGTTCAGATCCCCCTGCTAAAAGGACTCCGATGGGTGTAGCTGCTGAACCAGAAAAATTTAAGGAGGGGCCAGGGAATCCTCGTACCCCAGCCATTCCAATATATATATATATATAAAGTGTGAACTATGCACATGGTTATAAACACCCCTACACAGGAAAATGTGGTTTATAGTATCGGTCCCCACGGGACCTTTACCTTCTACAGCGAGCTACACAACCCCCTTTAAGTCCAATTAAAACATTTAAACATAAACCTATCCCATTAACTAAGGAGTTACCCATTTTGGCATTTATCGAATGGTATCGTCATACTAATTGAACTTGTAAGTCAACTCCATTATACAATTCCAATTATCCATCAACCTAGGGGAATCCACGATCCCCAAGTTACCATTTAAAACTAATCCACGGACATCAAGGCCTTTCAAAACCGTTTAAAACCAAACCATGTCCACCAAGGCCTTTTACAAAACCATTGATATTCCATTAACCTTTTATGTAATGTATTAGTTTAGAAAAATGGGCAAAACCACATGATTATCCATATTTCAAAGCCAATTATGCAAGTGGGTTGAGTTCATGCCAATTTCAAATAGAATTTCATAAAATTAGTGGAATCCATGACCCCCATCCCATCCACCATACCAATGCACCCGAATGGGTTTTAAAATCCATTATTGTAGAATAAAAAATGCACGTAAACCATGAGAATACCATTTAAACAATAACCACCCAAAACCAGCAACCTAAATTCCAAAACAAAACATTAAAACTATATAAATATCAACTATTTCATACCATAAAGAAACCACAAGTTTAGGGAAGAGATATAGTCCCTTCACACCAAGGAATTTGGAAGAGAAACCACAAATTGATCCCTAGATGTTCAACCCCTTTAAAATCTAATATTGTTCATGCTTGAGGAATTTGAGAGAGAAGAGTAGTGTATTTGATTAAGTAATACAGAGTTATGGGGTCCTTTAGGGTGTTTTATGCCGTGGGTTATAATTGGTGAAGGAATAAAATGACCAATGTTTCCCTAATTAAAATGAAGGAAAACTGTCGCTAGCGGATACAGGTCACATCACAACTCATGGTCACTGATTAAGAGTCATCTCCAAGACTCGTATCCTGGAGAAACTCAGGTCCTCCTTACTAGTTTGATCACGAGTCCCACCCAATGACTTGTGAAATGACCCTACAACTCGTAGGGTCCTAGTCATAACCACAAAAGAAATAGTGATCCATCTTACTGGTGGGACTACGAGTCCCACCTTACAACTCGTACTGATTGACCATGACTCGTGAGGGGCTGCTTATACTCAGGACAAGAGCTTTGGGCAATCTAACTATTCAGACAATGATTGGCACTATATGACTCATGAGGAGTCTTCAGGACTCTTCACCTAAGTTGTACCTTGGACGGTGACATAAAAAGTCAAGAATTTTTTAGAGTCTGAAACCTGGGGGTATTACACCCCCCAGAGGATCATTCATCCCTGAATAAGGAGTCAAGGCACCATATTAGAACAAACACAAGACAAGACAAAACACAACAAAAAAACTAAGACAAATTCAAAGAATGATAAGGATAAGAGAAAGACATACCTTCTGCATGATCATCCAACTCGGGGAACAAAAAGGGCATTTGGACTTTATATCATCCTTATCTTCCAAAGTTACTTTCTCTACCTTTTGATTTCTCCAAAAAAACTTCACCGAAGCCATATCCTTGGTCCTCAACCTATGGAATTACCTATCCAAAATCTCAACAGGGACTTTCTCATAAGACAATGAATTAGAGATACCAACATCTTTTAAAGGAAAAAACAAAGAAGGTTCACCTACATACTTCTTCAATATCAACATGTGGAACACCGGATGGATAGAACCCAAACTCACAGGCAACTTCAACTTATAAGCAATGTTCCTAACTCTCCTTAAAACCCTCATCTAATTCCCAAACTTTGATATTCATTACTAAGTTATTCTATACATAATCAAACATAACATTCATATTCACACGCAATATATATAACACATCATCTACGGAGAAGAGTAGATAGAAGCCTACCTCAAATCCAAACTGCAAAACCTCACATCATTCACCAACATAAATCTTCACTTCACAATTCTAAAATACCATCACACTATTAAAATCATAAGCTACTCATCAATATGAGTCTAATAGCATCCATATTGCACCATTGTGCTTCGGGTCCAAAAATGACACCTAAAACCACAAGTGGGTCCCAATTATGGAAAATATGTTCGCAAGGTCAACCCAATGTTCATACATGAACAAGGATTCAGAACCCTCAAGAAATGGGTGAAAGCAAAGAAAACTTTGGGCTAAAATCAAGCCCTAAGCGATTTGGGGTTTGGGGTCAAAAACCAAGAAATTCATCAATTTAGTGATGAAATCTTACCTTAAATTCAAAGATATTCACTATAATAGATGATAAACAAGCACCCAAGTCACCCACCATGATCAATTTATGATGCACATAATAATAGGGTTTCTAAGACTTAATGGAAGTAGGGAAATGTCCAATTCTCGACCAAATGGCCTTTAAATACACATCCCAACTATTCAGGTCTCATGATCATGAGCATACGGGCCATGATCACGACATTGCAATCACGACACTCCCTCTGCGATCATGGTATCCCCTGTATCACCAGAAGACAACTGAAATTTGAAATATTTTCATAGTTTTGCCAATGCCTCAAGATGCATCCGAAATCTATTATGAGTAAATGAAATATGTAACCATACAAATTTGGATGTTTTGAATGTGTTGTCGAAGTTGTATTTTCAATCTAAGGTCGTTTTGACCCAATATGGGTCCTACACCCATTCTTTTTTATTTTTAACTTTCTGACCAATAGGTCGAAATAAGCTCGGGCGCAGTGGGACCTAAACCAAAGGTCTACATATCCTAAAATCTATATTCTAGAGCCGCTGGCATAGTCAAAATTCACATCCGAGATCGTTATTCTGAGGTTTTTTCTTGGTTGCCATTTGGAACTAGGAAAGACTTCTAAATAGACAATTGGTGCTAAGAACTAAATGAACTGTCCGGTAACCAAACTGTCAGTCCCAGCAAGTCATAAATGACTTGGGGAAGCTATGGAGAATCTCTAACGGTAAAGATGAGTAGAAATTTGAAAAATAATTTGAAGGGTTATTACAATATCCACTACTAAAAGGTCTTTCATCTCCAAAAGTTAATGAATAGAAAATATCTCAAAAGCTTGAGGGGACTAGGTACTGGGCTCACATGCTGCAAAAATGACTCCCTAGATGACCTTACGAAGAGAAAATGCTTCTAAGGGATTTTGCCACATGCATCTCTTTTTCAACCGACACTCTCACTTTACTTCCAAACAACCAAAATTTAACTTCAACCACTAACTGACCTCTAACTGAACCAAAAATGCTGATGCACACAAATTGAGCCACAACACACTGATAACATCTCAACACAAGTATAATCCAATAGAGGCCCATCCAAGTCGAAAACAAACCAAGATATGAGTCATGCCACCAACTCCTAATCCAAATATACCTTTTATTTACTATTCTGCACCTACTATCTACTCCAAACCAGGAGGAAAATCACCTCAGTCTCGTCCACATAGTCTCATCACAAGGAACTCAAAGAACTAACGCTGATCCACTGAAAGTCCATAAGGGAAATGTGAGAATAAGCTTATAATGTGCTTTCTAGGCACACAAATAGAGATAATCAAGGAATGCAATACATGCCAATGCCACAGCTAGTCCGAATGAAAATCAAACTAAATTTCAAAGTCCAAAGCATAGCTACTCATCACTGAATAATCCTTCTAGGATATCCCATCAATTAAGAATGAAACCTTACTGAATCCAACTCGATAATACTACTCCCACTAAGTAAATCATCCAAAAGTCCTAAGAAAATTTGGAGACTCAAGGTCAAAGATGAAAGAACCAATACCAGATCCATGGGCTATCATCTGAATTCTTATCAACCATAATACATCCAAAGTCGAAAAGACCCAGTAGGCAACCATGGAGTAGGCTCACCTAGACTATAAAGAAAATCTGACCCGATACAAGTCTAAAATGAAAGATGCATGCAAGCTCTACAACACTAAGCTAAAATCTCAATAACATGGCTGAATCGCTCGATCTCAGCTACCAAAACTAAACCTGAAGATGGGTATACATTCATATTCCAAATTTATCATACTTCCAAATCGCCATTCCAAGGCATCAAATCAAAATCTGAGACAATAAGGCTATATCAATGTTAACTATCTCAAATTGACTTTAGTATCCAAATCTGACATATCCGAGATAAGTTATACCAAGCCATAGTCGAGACATATCTAAAGAACAAAAATCACCAAAGGGATAACCACCGACTGAGAACTCAAGCAACCAACTCTATATCATCTAAAGGGTTTAAAATATATCCATAAAACAAAAAAGCATGCCAAAGGGTGTATCACTGGCTTAAAATCTAAATAACCTACTCCATATCTGTTGGAGGGCATGAACTATCAATACATACTCAAAGCCTCTGAAAGGGTGAAAACCACACCAATAAAGGGAAAAATTTTGGCAACTCGAAGAAATGTAACTTAAGCCATAAAGTAACATATCAAGCGCTCTACCTAGGAAAAGAATAGCCATAGGCAAATATCATCAAGGAGAAACACTCCACCAAGCCTCACTAGGCCAAACGAACTCTAAAATAGGGATTTTATAAATCTACCTAAGAATTACATCATCGAAAAAGAAAAACCAATATCAAAACCAAGGTCAATGTTCAGATCGCCACTAAAAAATCAACAACTCAAGCTAAAGAGTTTCAAATTTGCCAATTTAAGAAGCGATCACAAGAAAGGCTTCCTGACTCTAACCTTCTAACTCCACTAGATGAAACCATATATAATCAAGAAAGGAGCATCCAATCTCCACACTAATAACAAGGGTAAACAATCAAAAAAGACCAAGCCTAACAAATCTAAGAGATGAATCCACAATATCTCAATATCGAAACCACTATCGGGCGATAAAATATTCATAATCAAAGAATGGAACTCAAACCAATCAATCTCATACACGAGCTATATAGAAAGGGATAGCCAAAGAAAAAAACTCCGCAACACAAAAGGCAAGTTTAAGAGTCTCAAACTCAAGAACGAGCGATACAATGAAATCATAGACCCTAGAATCATATCAACACCACAAAAGGTTAACTTTTCTTTGATATCACCATACACCCCGAATCAATCTAATACAACTAACCAAGAGGGAACATAGTCAACCTCACCACGCTAGGGGAAAGAAATCTTTGAATTGGGATATATCTACTCAAGCCACCGAATAATATCACAATAAAATAAAAGACTAACTAGATAACACTAGTTTATACAACTACCCAGTGAGGATCAAATTCATCAAGTAACAACATCAAGTAATAATATCAAGTAATATCAATAACCTCATGCAATGGTAGCAATAGCAACAATAATATCAATATCAACATACTGAATGGGCGGTACCAAAATAAACATCAATATCATGTACCACCAAAAGGGCCACAATAAGGATAATGTTCCAAGATAAATGGACTCGAACCCAAAAACTACACGTATAAAGAAAAATATCAATACAGGTCTACTCCATCCACTGCTAAAAGAAATAAACCACAGAGTAGTAACATAATCATGAATTCAATAATAAGGCACATAATATCTGATATTAATTTATCAAGGCATATAATCATTAATGGGTATAAAAACCCCAATACACATAAAAAGAGATAAATATGGGAAATAAAAGCACACCAATCATGGTGACATCCATAATCACATGCCTGACGGTCATAGGGAAAATAAATCTAAATGAGTCCAACTTGGACTGGCCAACTGAATCATTAATTGATGCACAAAGTGCACTATCTCTAACTGAAGATGCCACAACATCATAGTCAGTCTAGACTAATAAGCAGTCTCTCTATAGTCTTAGAAAACTCCTGAAGCACCAGTATGGCGAAACACAAAATGAGCCCAAATGGGTGGCCAACTATTAATGAGAGAAATCTATAGAATTATGTCTATTCTTCTACAATTATAGCCTATCTTAGCAACTCTAGACTAGTGGGGAAATACGTGCTAACTCTAGTTGATCATCTATCTCATACCTGGGGCACTCTTTGAACTAGTGCCTCATTACGACACAACCAAACCAAGATCCTAGAATATCTCGAGATACTGCCCCTCATAATCTAGAATGGTTTCCATGGCCCAAAGAACCATACCACACTCTACAATACTGGTGGAACCTCTACTTACTATGACCATCATGACTAATCTGAGAACTACTCATAGTATAGAATACTATCCATATAGAGCTAATGGGTTGCAGGTGAAGCTGAACTCTACCAGAAGGATCCTTACTCCGAGATAAAATATCAATAATACTAAATTGATGGCATTCCTATGGGCATCATTTCTATAAGTCTCCATACATGCTCTCTATGGTTCTCTCAGAATGAATTTTCTGAGGATAGAAAGATTCGACTGCTATCAAGTGCTCTGACGCCAAATAGAGTGACCATACTAATCCTCTAATACATCCATATACTAATGTATGGTTGATAAGGATATAACATAGGAATAAGTCTGGCCTACTTGAGAAATCCAATCTCGTACTAAAAAACTGGTAAAAAACCTTGATGAACAACAATAGACCCAACTCTGGTCTGAGAACTTCTCAATTAATTAAACATTATCCATGGATGAGAGGGATATACAATATGACTTGTATTCCCAATGCTGAACCTCAAAGGCTGAAGTAGTCATGAGCTTCACTAGAGCCTAAATTAGCCTAAATCTTTTGGATGATACTGAAGATCTTCGACATCCATCTCTGACTCTCTAGTTTTATGATATGATGAAACTCTAGAAACACATATTGGTCTCATTTCTATCCGTTGATAATAGCGCATCGTGTTTTAGGGATAAAATAGAGTAAAAAAATATGTTTGAGGTTCTTAGAAATTTGGATATTAGATAAAGACTCAATAAGTGAATTTCTTATAATATTTTTGTAGCCTCTCGAAGATAGGTTAGGGATGTCTTCGCACTGATCCGCAAGACTCTACTAAACACTTAGCTCTTATACTAATACACTGGTGAAACCTGGGATCTGATACCAATTTTTCATGACCCAATTTCTCCAGTCATGATGGTGCCTACCATAACCCACCAGTAAGAAAGCTGACACATAGTCCAGAACAACTAGTAATAGACTACTCAATAATATTATAAAAAGATTATGGAATAAATGAAATAAAGATCAATACATAATAAAATCATACAACCTAGTGGTATCAGTACAAGAGCTTCAAATTTAATAAGAGTACAAAAGTGAAATATCAAGGGAAATACACTGATACAACTTATCTCTGAATATAATATAGAGACTAGACTAACGTAAGAGAGAGATAAGTAATACTCCAAACATAATGATCTCACCCTAAGTATCTGAACCATGGCTTCTCCGCATGACACACACAACAATGACGATATCTCATACTATGATCAGCAGGTTGCAAAAGTATAGTATGAGTATAAAATAAATGGTACTCAGTAGGCAACTGTTAACTTAGCTCCAAAGATAAAGCATATATATACAATACATAAATAGATAAAAACTACACCCAAGAGTCTAGAAGTCATATTACAAGCCAATGAGATAATAAGGAACAACTATTTTGTTTATGTTGAATAGACTAACATAATAAGGCTAAGTAATAAGGGTTCAGTATCTTATTCCATCCATACTTTGAAATCTCAACACTATATCGTATATCCCTAGAAAATATATGAATAAAGAGTGAAAGAAGAACATGTAATAATATACAAGGCCAAGGAATGAATATACCATATGAACACATGAAGGAAGGGATATACGGTAGTACCATAACTATATATAGCTAGATACATATATATATATATATACATATGAATATGAGGTTACCTCAAAGCATAACCTTGATCATCATATCCTCATTTTAATACCTCAATATAATCCTATAAGGATTTAATTCTATCATATGTAGGGTTTCTAATCTACATGTCTAGACATCAAAATAATCATGCATAATAATACAATCATAAGATAGAAGAGGCCAGAAACATACCTCAAATATTTATACCCGATTAATGACCTATCTTTCATAAGCTATCCATAATAATGATAATAACAATGATAATAACAATATAAATAACAACGCAAATAACCAACAACTTTGGACAACCAAATCCTAGCCGAGCCTATGCGTACCCCCACCACCCTTGGCTCGAGAGGTTTAATCAACACGAAATAATACAAGAAATGTTCTTCACACATATATAAAGACCAATCTTATACCGACTAATAGACATAGGTGCATACTAGTGATAGGATATGCCATGCAAGAATGAATGTAAGGTACACGATCAACATCACAATCTCATCATCATAACCATCATTATCTACATACTCAAACTCTGGCATTGCTGGGTATTAATATATCATCACAATGTCCTCCATCCTTATTGGGTATCAATATCATCATAACAGTATCCTCTGAACTCGATTCGGGTATCAATATCATCATAATAGTATCCTCCAGCCTTGTCGGGTATCAATATAATTGCAAACAATAATACATACATATATATAGATATAAAATAGGTGATCTGGCTTAAGATGTGGCTAAAAAAGTGTAAAATCTATAAGTTTGTTGCCTAAAATGATCTTAGGGACTAAATCATTGTAAAAGTATCGAAAGAGTCGGAATATCTCGCAACCAGAGTAAGTAATAATGTCTAATCATGGACTGGAATCTACCTCAGTCAAATCTTTAAGATAATATTTTTAAACTCTGTTATATTTATAAATATTTATTTAGTTAGGAAATTACTATAGTAATGAAATTCACTCTTAAGGTGAAAAATAGGTTTTAACATTTATTTAGGACAAATAGTGATAAGGTCGTATTTCAGTTAAGAACACATCAATACCAATTTAATAATTATGAATTCAATGAATATATGTATGCCATAACCAATATTTAGTCAATGAAATCATAAGCAATATAACCATATATGTATCCATATTCTACAATCTATCCTTAACAAGGATAAATACTTCCCGAATATCCAACCAATATCATAACACGACTCTTGGACCAATAATATAATCAAAATAATCACAACATAATAATCACGGCCATATTCCCATACATATTTGAAACTCATATCGATAATCATATTTTGTAACACCCCGTATTTTTTCTAGCTTTAAATTCATTTCTAGAATGTTAAGAGAGTGCTTCAAAAAGGAATAACCTTTATTTAATGTGGAATTTCCCATATTTAGACCTTCCATTATGTTGGAAATTGAATAATCTTTCCATCAATATCAAATTCTCCCAAATTCGACACTCGGTGAAGAAGTTAGAGCATTTTTAGTGATGCAGTGACGTTCCGGTATCTTACAGAACAGTTAGCATCGATTACTTAGGAAAATTGAATGTTTTCCACCAAACAAAGTGTTATTTAATAAGTTTTTTAGTGCTTTCAGTGAAAGGAGATAACCACAGAAGAAAACTGGAAAAAATAGCAGAAAAGAGAGTTTTGACGGTCAAAATGGTGGACCGTCAGTCTTGCGATGGACCACCAGGTAGACCGTCAAGATGAACTAGAACATGGAATCCTAAAGGACTTAGTGACGATCAACATTGTGGATCGTCAGTATTGCGATGGACTACCAGTGTCACCGTCAATCCTTATCCAGAAACCACCTATCAGAAGGACTTAGTGACAATCAACATGGTGGACCGTCAATCTTGCGACGGACCACCAGTGTCATCGTCAGGCCTTATCCAGAAGCTGCGATTTGGAAGAAATGAGTGACGTACTAGATGGTGGACCGTCAACACTGCGACGGACCACCATATGGGCCTCAACTTGGATGCGGCTTTTCTGCTTTTAAATTTTAAATTCCTTTTTTATCTGGGAACATATAAATACCAAATTCTAGGGTTAAGAGACATACCTTTTATCTTTTACAAGTTTTATATTCTATTGAAACTCTCTATAACCTAGTACTTTCAAGGGATTGATAGAGATCTTGGAGAAGTTTTATCATTAAATATTGTTTATTGAAGATTCCAGAACTGATTCTTGGGATTCTTTGTAAGTTAATTCTAAATCTATTTATGAATAATACAAGAATTATTTCTCCTTCTTCTATGGAGTTTTATGGCTAAGATCCCATAACTAGGGTTATGGGATCCTTAATGTGAAAAGCATCTATGGGTTGTGAATCAAATTGAGTTCCACAACTGAATGATATTGTATAAAACTTTCTTCAATTTATCAACTTTTCTTGGTTGCAAACTTGAAAAGTTAGCCCAACAACATCACTTGTTTGAAAGGAAAGTGTTTGTTGGGAAAAGAAAGTGTTTACATGAATTCTAAGGGCCTTAACCTTTAGAGTAATGGCAAATTCCCTAACAGGATTATCTTACATAAGAAATTTAGTTGAAAGAACAATGCATCCTTTGAGTTCGAGAGAATTAGAGGATAATCTAACCACTTAGGTTGAGAAACTAAGGGATAAAGAATAGGTATCAACCATTCTTGCAATTGAATTTGCTAAATGGAACTCATAAGTGATTCACAACCCGAATTGTGCTAGCATTTTGGTGACCATAGCCCGTTTTGTTTAATCTCATAAAGTTATGAATTACAAAGAGAATCATTTGTTAGAATAATCTTGTTACAATTAATTATTTTATAAGTTAAAAAAAACAAAAAAAAAAACTTATTCAGGAACCTCTGATCAACAGTCCAGTAACGATTACAATACTAAGTGAGCACAATATTTTCTGTGGGATTCGACACCCAACCTAGTTGGGTTCTATATTTGATAGTGACCGCTTGTACTCTCTAACGAGAGTTGTAATTTGGGTGTTTCAAAATTTGGTGTCGTTGTCCGGGAATACGGTTGTCAACTAAGTTTTTGATTGTTAATCTACCATTTAGTCAAAGATTCCTAAATTTTACTTTTTGTTTGTTGTTTTTCTTTCATGCAGGTTGGGTGTCTTGCATGCCAAGTACACAAAGATTGGGTCAACCATTTTTACCTATTAATCCTGAACCACATCTCATTGGCAGAATGGATGGTCAACAGGACCCAAAAAGGGTAGCTGCTCAGCAGGAGCAGGCTAGATTAGCTGCCTTAGCAGCCGCTCAAGTAAACCAGCAAAATGCTAATAATGCTGGTCGGGAGGTAAACCTAGACGATGAAGACCTGGGTGATGATGAGTTACTAAATCCAAGGCATGTAGATGATGAAGTTTCACCAGTGAACAAGAATGTCAACAGAAATTGCAAGGCTAGAATGAGACCCGAACGCCGAGCTATTCAGTTTGCTCTTGATGATGATGATGATGAGTTGGATAGGGATGGTGCCACAGGGTCCATTATTACTTCTCCCTTATCACCCGGAGACAAGTTTAATATTATAAGTACGATGATCCATTTTGTTGCATCTGAAGGGACTATTCGGTGGACTTGCTGGTGATGATCCGAATATATATTTGATCAACTTTATCTCAACATGCAAGTCGTTCGACAATACAAGAGTTGGGTAAAATGCTATTCGGCTGTGATTATTCCCGTTGTCTCCTTCTGGAGAAGCAACATTATGGTTAAAGAGGGTAACCCCCGACTCTATTACAAATTGGAGGTAATTAAGAGATTCTTTCTTAGAAAGGTTCTTTCCACCGTCCAAGAGGGCACAGTTAAGAGATGAAATCAGTAATTTTAGGAAGCTTCCAACTGAAGTTCTTCATGAAACTTGGGAAAGGTTCAAAAAAAAGCTCACACAGTGCCCGAATCATCAGATGACCAACATCCATCTAAAAGAGATATTATATAGGGCCTTGAATTTGGTGACTAAGCCAGTGGTGGATAATGTCGCGGGTGGGTCATTCATGGACCTCACTTTTCTTGAGGCGTCTGAGATGCTGGATCGTATGAAAAAGAAGAGTAGAGCTTGGCATACCAGGGATTCTGATGTAGCAAGCTCTACTGTATTTATTGGCATAACTGCAGAACAAAGGCGAAGGGAGAAGGAATGTGACCAATATATGGCTCATATGAAAACATAGATGGACCTTCTTACTAAGCATTTATTATTAGGAAAGTTAGAGAAGGTTAAAGCTATTGCATCACAGGGAAGAACTGACTCTGACTCTGAGGAGGAAGCAAATTACTAGAATAATCAAGGGGGTTTTGAGGCAGTGTCCAAGGAAACCAAGGTCGGAACTACTATGAAAAATCCAGATACAAGGACCGAGACCAAGGAAATTGGAAGAATAATAATGACAGGAGTGGTTTGTATGTTCCTTCTGGGAATCGTGAGGCTGCTGCATCTATCTCTGGAAAGATGTCCATAGAGGACATGATGGCTAAGCTGTTGAAGGGAGTAGAGGCAACCAACACGGGAGTAGCTGAGGTAAAAAATGATTTGTCTTTGATGAATCAATTGGTTGATTCACATTCCACTTCAATAAAGTAGTTGGAGTAGCAAATGAGTCAACTGTCTGTGGTATTTAATCAAAGAAAGGCTGTCACTCTACAAAGTGACATAGTGTAAAATCCAAGGAAGGATGGGTCGTGTATGGAAATTTCCACCAGGAGTGGTAAGGTGTTGGGAAACCCATCTGTGGGTAAGCCAGTGGTTGATAGTGTAGAAAAAAATGTTAATGAAGCAGATTGTGATCATCCCATAGAAGATGAAAACCCTGATGAGATTATTCATGATGCTACACCCAACTGTCAGTAATCTGATGAGTTTGAAGTAGAGAAAAACAAGGAAAAGGAAGTAGTGTAGAAAAATCTCCCAAAACCACCCCCTCTTTCCTCAGAGACTGAAAAAGAAGGTTGATGACATAAAGATCAGTAAATTCATGTCAATGTTGAAGCATCTAACCATAAATGTGCCTTTGGTAGAGGCATTGGAGAAAATTCCAGGGTATGCCAAATTCATGAAGGATCTCTTGACAAAGAAAAGGGCAGCAAGCTATGAACCGGCGGATAATTTCCATCATTGTAGTGCGATTTCTACAAGGTCCTTAGTACAGAAGAAGGTAGATCCGAGATCTTTCACTATTCCTTGCACGGTTGGGTCTTTGGATTTTGCTAAGGCTTTATGTGATCTGGGGACTAGCATTAATATGATGCCACTAGCCATTTATAAAAAGATGGGTTTGAGAGATCCTACACCAACCAATATACAACTTATGATGATGGATAGGTCAGTAAAATGACCTGTTGGTATTCTCTATGATGTATTGGTGAAGGTGGCTACCTTCATTAGCCCTGTAAATTTTGTCATTTTGGATTGCGAGGTTGACTTAGAGGTGCCCATAATCTTGGGTAGACCTTTCCTTGCAACCAGAAGTGTGCTGATTGATTTGCGATCTAATGAGCTCTTATTTCTGATGAATAATGAAGTGGTACATTTCGACGTATGCAAATCAATGAAGCAGCATAAATAAAAGAGTTTGTTCTCCATAGTTGATGTATATTATAAGGATAAGAAGGAAGTATCTATAGAAGAGCAGCTTGCTGTTGAGCCATTAGCTGCTGTGCTTATGAATTTTGATTGTGAGGATATTAAGGAGTACGAAGAAACTGTCTGTTCTTTGATAAGAATAGGGTCGTACTCTTATGCCCCTAAGAAGCTTGATCTTGACCTTAATAATCGACCTTCACCACCGGCAAAGCCATTCATTGAAGATCCACTGGTGTTAGAATTGAAAGAGTTACCCAGTCATTTGAGGTATGTATTCTTTGGTAGTGGAAATATACTACCGGTTATTATTATTGCCGATCTAGGCGAACAACAGGATGAAGCTCTCATCTTTGTTCTTAAGAGGTATAAGAGAGCTATTGGATGGACTATTGCAGATATCATTGGTATCCCTCCTGGAATATGTATGCAAAAGATTTAGCTAGAGGAAGATTGTGTGCCTACTATTGAGCATCAACATCGCCTGAACCCACCTATGCAAGAGGTGGTAAAGAAAGAAATCATCAAGTGGTTGGATGCAGAGGTGGTGTATATGATATCAGACGGTAAGTGGGTGAGTCCTATAAAATGCGTTCCAAGAAAGCGGGCATGAAAGTAGTGGCCAACGAGAAGAAAGAATTGATCCCACTCAGGCTTGTCACTGGGTGGAGGGTGTGTATGGATTACCGAAAGCTCAACTCGTGGACACTAAAAGATCACTTTCTGATGTCATTCATGGATCAGATGCTTTATCGATTGGCAGGAAGGGGTTGGTACTGCTTCTTGGATGGTTATTCGGGGTATAACCAGATCTCCATTGCTCCTAAAGATTAGGAGAAGATGACGTTCACGTGCCCACACAACACATTTTCTTTTAAAAGGATGTCTTTTGGTTTATGCAATGCATCGGCCACTTTCCAAAGGTGCATGATGTCGATCTTCTTTGATATGGTTGAGGACACCTTGGAGGTGTTCATGGATGACTTCTCAGTGGTTGGATATTCCTTTGACTTGTGTTTGCTGAATCTAAGTCAAGAATTATAGCGGTGTGAAGAGTTTAATCTGGTCCTTAACTGGGAAAAATGCCACTTCATGGAGAAGGAAGGCATTGTTCTCGGTCATAAAATTTCTCTGAAAGGTATTGAGGGGGATAGGGACAAGGTCGAGGTTATTGAGAAACTACCTCCCCCCATCCCAGTAAAAGGGGTGCGTAGCTTTCTTGGCCATGCAGGATTCTATCACAGATTTATAAAAGATTTCTCGAAGGTTGCAAACCTATTATGCAAACTTCTTGAAAAGGAGGCCAAGTTCTCTTTTGATGATGACTGCAGACAGGCGTTCGAATGCATTAAGCAGAAATTAGTGGAGGCTCCAGTTATTATTACTCCTGACTGGACAAAGCCGTTTGAACTAATGTGTGATGAAGGAAAAAGAGTTATGGCATTTCTGAAGAAGAACATATTCTCCTGTTTTGGCGTACCAAGAACAATCATAAGTAATGGGGGATCCCATTTCTGCAATAAAGTTTTCAGGGCTATTTTGGTGAAGTATGGATTAAAACAACACCGAGTAGCAACTCCGTATCACCCACAAACTAAAGGGCAAGTGGAGGTGTCAAATCATGAGATTAAGGCCATTCTCACCAAAACTGTGAATGCTAATAGGCAAGATTGTTCTCGAAATCTTGATGACACCTTGTGGGCATATCGAACTGCTTTTAAGACACCAATTGGCATGTCACTGTATCACCTAGTCTATGGAAAGGCATGTCATTCACCAATCGATCTTGAGCATAAGGACTTGTAGGCTCTTAAAAAGCTTAATATGCATTGGAAGGAAGCAGCAAATCTAAGATTAGAGCAGCTAAATGAGATGGATGAATTCCGTCTCAGGGCCTATGAAAGAGCAGACTTGTATAAAGAGAAGAAGAAATACCAAGATCGAAGGATTGCATAGAGAGAATTCAGGAAAGGTGATTTGGTACTTCTTTTCAACTCCAGACTGAAGCTGTTTCCAGGTAAGTTGAAATCCAAGTGGTATGGTCCATTCAAAATCAGACAAGTCCACTCATCTGGAGTAGTCGATCTTGAAAACGAAGACGGTAGTGTCTTCAAAGTGAACGGGCAAAGAATCAAACTTTATATTGGTCCAAAAGACAGAAGTGTTGATGTCTTTTATCTCGATGAAGTCTGAGTACTCGAGACACCTGAGTCGTGCCGCGACGTTAAATCAGGAGCTAGTGGGAGGCAACCCACAACATGTTGTTGTAACCATAGTTAGAGTTCATTTCATGTTTTTGTGCAATTTTGATGTGTTTGTGAAGTGTGCAGGACTAGAAATGCAGTAAAAAGGAAAATAGGGGATACATATGAGCTACTGGAACATTTTGACGGACGACTTGACAGACCACCAGTTCCTTGATGGACCACCATCTCCAACCGTTAAGAACTGGCAAGAAAATGGATTCACTGGATAATCCATGACAGATTGAGTGGCGGACCTTCACAAACTTGGTGGGATGTCATAACAGCCGTCCGAATTAAGATCGGTGACCCACATTTTTGTAAGAAGTGATGGTCAAAATGGTGGACCGTCATATGTTTGGTGGACCATCCCACTTACCGTCACACCGAAACAAAAAAATTCAAACTCAGGTGATGAGTGACGTTCAGAGTGGTGGTCCATCAAACATATGACGGATCGTCAATTATACCGTCACTTTAACCCTAATTCTAAATCAGGTTGGGTTGACCCAATGCTCTTTATTTTCCCGTATTTGGCCCAAAGTGAGATTTTAAGAATAAAGTTGAGCGGGTACATTTATTGTAACCGTTCTATGACCTTTTCCTATTTCACTCCCTTAAGATTTGAAGAACCTGAAGGGAGTTATCCCATCTGAGACTTCCCATCTCCTCCATTTGTGACTTATTTAAACTAACTCATTCCTTTCTTCTCTCCATCATAAACCAAAGAGTAACACAGGTGCTAGAAGTTGTAAGTAGTTTTATATCTGAATCTCAAGCAAGTAGAGTACTGCAACATCGAGGTATGCACATCTCTTGAACTCTCTCTTCGTAGTTAACTTGTTAGGTGAGTTCTGAGATGGATTAATCTGTTCAAATAAGGTTATAAATGCTTTCATAGTGGCTTTAATGATGTGTATAGCTTGAAAATAACTCTGCTATGTTGTTTGATTTAAAAAATGGTTGAACCCTGAATTGTGGTTGAAGACGAATGTGCGACGGTCAAACTGATGGATCGTCAACTTTGTGATGGACAACCAAGTTGACCGTCAGAAGACTCAATGTAGATGCACCTTCTGTATAAGCCATGATGGTCAATTTGGTGGACCGTCAACTTTGTGACAGACCACCATGTTTATCGTCAGAGGACTCAAGATTTTATGGAACACTTCTTAAGGGCTGACGACAGAGTTGGTGGACCGTCCCGCCACTGGTGGACCGTCAAATCTACCGTCAGACCATATTATGAACTGTTTTGATTGTGTTTGAATTTAGAACTGATTTCTTAAGCATTTCTAGGTGATATGGCTCCTAAACTTCCACAAACCAGAGGAGGAAGATCTCAACGAGGTAGGAATTCGTCTGCACCGTCTTACAATACCAGACAAAATGAAAGAGAAGTTCTCATACTCTCCCAGTCTAAAGAGGAGAGTGACAGTACCTCTAGTAGTTTAAGTTTAAGCCCCGATGAGGCAACTATTGTTGCAACTCAACCGTTGCCGGTAGAAGGTGAAACTGAAAATGTTATTGTGGAGGATCAAACGAAAGTTCCTGATGCTAAAGATAAACAAGAGAGTGATAATGTTATTAGGCGGAAGGATCCACATATTCGAGAGTCTATCAGGTGGCAGAAAGATGGAGCACAAAAAAAGTTCTATGACGGGTTGACACCCACAGCTCGAGGGATCAGAAGATCATTCATAGAGGAACATCAGATTATGACAACAGAGCTTCATGAATATCCCGAGTTAGAGAACCGGTTCAATGAATATAGACTGGCATGGGTGAGCAGACTATCAGGGGAGTACCAACCGAATTGGGTAAGAGAATTCTTTGCAAATTATCTGTGTTTGGTGAAAGTGGAATGCCCAAAGGGGACTCCAATCTCAAATAGACCAAATAGAGAGTCTCTTCCAGTTCGAGGGGTCACTGTTGGTATCTCAGCCTAAACAATTAACAGGATGCTCTTCGGGCCAGGATATGAGGCTCCACCCACCATCCCAGATTTTGAGTATAGAATATGAAATGCTTCCGGTCAGAGATGTTGGGCCGCTTCTTTATTGAACGAGGATAGAAATCCTTCTAGGTTGACTAATCCCAAAGAGAGCATTGCAAAGTTCACTCTTAGCTTTAAAGCTAAGTTCTGGTGGGCTATTATTCAGTTGAGGTTAATGCCAACAAAAGGAGATGGAAACTTGAATCATCAAAGAGCAGTAGCAGTAGCAGTAGCCAGTTTAGTTTTAAGACTACAAATTGATTTTGGCTAGATAATTGCAAACGAGATGTTCGTGCGGGCACATAAAGTGACCACTTCTATACCCTTCCCATGTTTGACCACTGGGTTATGCAAACAAACCGGTGTGCCGCTGATCCGTGGAGTTGATAACAAAGTACAAGCTACACATAGGCAGGACATTGAGAAGTCGAAGGACGAATCAAAATTCAAAATTCGGGTGAGCAAACCTCGATCATATCAGCCTCATTCTGCACCAGTTCCCGAGACCATAAAAATGCCTGAAGGTATGCCTTTACCTATCACCACATATGTACCACCTGATTATGTGCCTTAGGGCACGTCTGTAGGGTCAGATTATACAAAGTTTTCTGGTGGAGCGGAGTTTGCATAATATAGGTTCAACTAAGGTGGTGAAGAATCAAAAGCGGTTTCAGAAATAGCTAGAAAAGTGGGCTGGAGATTTCAAACCTTTTGTGGATGAAATTGTGGCCGAAGCAGTCAGGCCATTTCAAACTATTCAAGTTAGTATGGATAACATGGAAGCCCGCATCAATAAAAGTCTAGATTCACTGTCTCTCCCTGATCTTCACAAGCTCATGACAGAGTTTGAGCAGGAAAAGGCTGACATAGCTGAGTTAAAGGAGAAACAGTCACAACCACATGCATTTGATCTGACTTTAGTGGTAAGTGATGATGAGGAAGGCATTCTGGACCTGATGGATAAACTCATGAAAGACAAAGGCAAGCAACAAATGGATGAAAAAACAGCAAAAAAAGAAGAAAAAAAGAGAAAGAGAGAAGTCATGTCACCCGAAGAGTTAGATCAATATAACCTAAAAAGAGCTACAAAGAAGTCAAGGAAAGAAGCTGAAAGGAAGCAAATAGAGGCAAAAAATGAAGTGGCAGGAGTCTCTACTAGTGCTTCCCCAGAAAGAGGGTGAAGTGCAGGATCTGTTCGGGAGACGATTCCTCCAATTATGGAGGTTGAGGTTGTGAGTTATCCTACCCCCATAGGATCTAACATTGCACAGGAGGAGGAAATAGGAACATCACTCCACCTGACATATGCCTCAGAGGAATAAGAGGCAAAGTAAATAGCCCATTCCAACCATTTACGGTAATTCATTGCTTTGAGGACAATGCTTATTTTTCTGTGTGGGGGTGGGTGTATTTACATCATGGTTGGATGTTTTTGCCGATATTCTAAATTGAATCAAGTACTATTTAGTAGAAACGGCATGTCTAGGTTGTTTTTATTAGTGCATTTCAATTCTGCAAGTTGTGATGTAAATACATGTGTTTAATGTATAATGATCATCTATGAATGTTTTTTGTTTCAGTACTTCATTGTAAATATGGGTAATGGATGATATTGGCATAAGACTTTGAGAAGGTGTATGTAATTGCTTACTCTATCATGTAAACATGTGTATATAACTCTCAGTAATTCTGCATTTGACATTAGTCTAAAAGAGGTGCATGAAACATGCAATGAGCATTCCAAGAATTGTAATGGAAGTTTAATTTCATTGCCTGTGGGTGTGAGTTTTTACTTGCAGTTCTTTCTTAGGTTAAGACCTAGAACTTTCTCGAGTCATTGATAAAGTTTTCTAGGGGAGTCATTAGGATAGGATAACAGGCCTCCTTGTACTTTGAGCCCATCTAGCCTAAAGAAACAACCCTACCAGAATGATTATTCCTTTTGAACCCATCTTGTGCCTTTGAAACCTGTTTTAAAATCCTGTCACTATTAGTTACTCTTCGTAGAGCTTCAACATTCAGCTCTAGCCTGGGCTAAATACTAAGCATTGTACATTTCAACTTACACAAAGCATCTAAGTTGAGAGTGGCTAATGTCAAAAATGAAAGAGCCAAATGAAAAGTAAGTTAGAATTTAATTAGAGATAATTGGCCACTGACTGTATCAGCATGAGTTGAGGGTAGTTAAAAAAAATAAAAAGAAATGTATGCTGAAATAACAAATTGAGGTTGAAAAATTCTAGGGCAAGGAGAGTTAAGTCTCAATGAGTTACTTTACCCAAGAGCATACCCCACCTAACCCGAAACCTTATTGCAAGCTTTGAAAAGACCTGTTTGATCCTAGTGAGTCAACCTTGAGGAAGTTTTGTATGTCTAGGGCAAGCCTATGGGTACTCAGACTATGGTTATAACTTCTTTGTGAGTGTGAGAGTTAGACTGTGTCCATATCATAAAATGAGTGGTGGATTTCATTGTTGTGAGGGCAACCAAAGTTTCACTGAACTTTGCTGTTTTCTGTAGAATGTAACATTCATGCTTGTGGGCTGAACTATAATCACTGCTGGGTGTGAATCCTGAGGTGTTAAATGCATGTGATTGAACTGATGAGTGAATAGTTGCATCAAAATGTTTCAATAGTTAGTTGCATGTCATTTTATTGTTCATGTGTGCAATTAGGTGCTGAGTTGCTTGAGGACAAACAATTATCTTAAGTTGAGGGTGTTGATGTTCCGGTATCTTACGGAATAGTTAGCATCATTTACTTAGGAAAATTGTATGTTTTCGAGCAACCAAAGTGTTAATTAATAAAGTTTTTAGTGATTTCAGTGAAAAGAGATAACCACAAAGGAAAACTGGAAAAAGTAGCAGAAAAGAGAGTTTTGACGGTCAAAATGGTGGACCGTCAGTCTTGCGACGGACCACCAGGTGGACCGTCAAGACGATACAGAACATGGCATCCTAAAGGACTTAGTGACGATCAATATGGTGGATCGTCAGTCTTGTGACGGACCACTAGTGTCACCGTCAATCCTTATCCAGAAACCACCTCTCAGAAGGACTTAGTGACGATCAACATGGTGGACCATCAATCTTGCGATGGACCACCAGTGTCACTGTCAGGCCTTATCCAGAAGCTGAGATTTGGAAGAAATGAGTGACGGACCAGATGGTGGACCATCAACACTGGGACGGACCACCATATGGACCGTCAACTTGGACGCGGCTTTTCTGCTTTTAAATTTTAAATTCCTTTTTTATCTGGGAACATATAAATACTAAATTCCAGGGTTAATAGACTTACCTTTTATCTTTTACAAGTTTTATCTTCTTTTGAAACTCTCTGTAACCTAGTACTTTCAAGGGATTGATAGAGATCTTGGAGAAGTTTTATCATTGAATATTGTTTATTGAAGATTCCAGAACTGATTCTTGGGATTCTTTGTAAGTGAATTCTAAATCTATTTATGAATAATACAAAAATTATTTCTCCTTCTTCTATGGAGTTTTGTGGCTAAGATCCCATAACTAGGGTTATAGGATCTTTATGTGAAAAACATCTATGGGTTGTGAATCAAATTGAGTTCCACGACTGAATGATATTGTATAAAACTTTCTTCAATTTAACGACTTTTCTTGGTTGTAAACTTTAAAAGTGAGCCCAAGAATATCACTTGTCTGAAAGGAAAGTTTTTGTTGGGAAAAAAAAGTGTTTACATGAATTTTAAGGGCCTTAACCTTTAGAGTAATGGCAAATGCCCTAACAGGATTAGCTTACATGAGAAATTTTGTTGAAATAACAATGCATCCTTTGAGTTCAAGAGAATTAGAGGATAATCTAACCACTTAGGTTGAGAAACTAAGGGATAAAGAATAGGTCTCAACCATTCTTGCAATTGAATCTGCTAAATGGAACTCTTAAGTGATTCACAACTCGAATTGTGCTAGTATTTTGGTGACCATAGCCCTGGTTTGTTTAATCTCATAAAGTTATGAATTACAAAGAGAATCATTTGTTAGAATACTCTTGTTACAATTAATTATTTTATAAGTTAAAAAAAATGCATATTCAGGAACCTCTGATCAACAGTCCAGTAACGATTACAATACTTAGTGAGCACAGTATTCCCTGTGGGATTCGACACCCAACCTAGTTGGGTTCTATATTTGATAGCGACCGCTTTCACTCTCTAAAGAGATTTGTAATTTGGGCGTATCATGCAGTATCCCACCTGGGCACTCACCGTGTCGCGATGGATGCCAAAATGACAATCGTTACATTCCAGTAGACCTCCGCGATATTGGTGCATCATAGAGAGGTCCAAATTCCCAATTTTTAATTTCCAGTGGTGCAACATGATAGCACTGCATCTCGCAGAGTGCAAATTCGCACTCGACCTTTTCCAGTAGCTTAACGCGATTTCAGCGCGTCGTGGTGAAGGTGTAATTATCGTACTCTTGATCCATAATTTGACTTCTTATGGAATAACTTTAACCCTAAGTATGTGAAGTCATTATTAGGTGAATAATGTTCATAGAAGTCACTTAGATCCAAGTGGATCTAAGAACATTAGATTCGACCAAAATTTGGCATTCAATCCTACAAGAGTCTACTTTAAACGTGTATAATATTTTATATACATGAAAATTACCATCCCAAGACCCAAAAATTGTAGATAATTGAATTATCTTTTCGACAATACCAATTTTGCAAAAAATTGGTACCCGAGGGAAAAGTTATAGCCATTTTAGTGTGAAGCAGTGGGCTGCCGCGATGGTAGCGCATTACGCTAAAGGATAAAATTAAGATGCGGGTTACGAATTTCTTCTTTAAATTAATAAGGGGCAATGGGGTCTTTTCCCACCTCAACCCAGGTCGTAAAAATGCGATCTAAGGCTTCAATTGGGGCATTATTTGCCCCAATTCTCCAATTTTTCCCTCAAGAACATCCCTAATCAATTTCCTCAAGAATCATCAATTCCATCTTTTTCTCTTCAACAAAAAGATCAAGAATTTAGGGTTCTTAATCCAAGAACTTCAAGAATGTTTTCAAGATCATCTCCAAAGGGTTCAAAGTTCAAGCTTTAACATTCAGTTCATCATAGGAGTCAAAGATTCATGCTTTCTCATCTAAGATCATCAATTAAGGTTTGTGGGATATGAACAAGGACAATCCTTTCATCTTTGTGCCCAAAATTATACTTTTCAGCAAGTATCTTATTATTTAAGAGTAGGATTCATATCCAATTATAAGTATTTGAGGATTATGAGTTTACAAGTGAATGAATGTTGAATTGCATGACTATTTTCATATATTTATGCGCGTAATGCAATTTTCCAGATTTCCAAATTGAGTTTAAGCATCATATTGAGATTCTTGATCTTATTATTTTTATATAGTTGAAGCATGTTCAAGAAGCATATTGAGCCTTATATTTTGTTATGATTTTGAATGTTTATACATGAGTTCTAAATTGGGGTTTCATACCCATTATCTCTATTACAAGATTATGATTTTTGAGAGATTTTGAAGATAAGTTTCATGTCTATTTTCATATTTTCATGCCTATGGAAGAAATTTTCAGATTTTGAGTTAAATTATTATTGAGTTCATTAACAAACATGATTACTATGAATTTACATGAGTTGAAGAATGGGTTATTAGGCCCTAATTTGAGTATTTATATTACAAGAACTTGTGCTATGAACACCCTGAGATTAGTATATTTTGAGTTGAATAAAAGTATTTGATCTTCGGATCCCAGTTGAGTTTTGGAATTCACTTTTTAGAGTTTATTTTAGATTATAGATATATCTGATTTTGGTTTTCATTATAAACCATGAGATTATTTTTTTAAAAGTGGATTTACAATGAGATGAGCATAGCTAATTAAAGGGAGTAGTATTTATCACCGAGTTGGGTAAGTTACTACGGTTTCATACCCCAAAACTATGTGCCACAGTAGGATTGAGATTAATGGGCCTGAGGCTGAGATAGTGATCACTGAGTTTAGTTTATACTCCTTGGCAAGAGTATGACGCCTCTCCCTAACACAGGGTTTCTTCCTTAGGTGGATAAAACATTGGACTCCATATAGCTCGCATGGTTTATGTCGGTTAAGAGAACCTCCCTGCTAGTAAAAAGTAAATAAACAGCTTTTGAGTATTTTTCCCTAATAAAAAGATTTTCAGAGTAGTTCCTAAAGTATGTTCCTTTGAGATGTGTTATTTTTCCTAAAGCTTTGAAAGATTTCCTTGTTTGTAAAGATTTTTAGATACTAAGTGTAAAGGCTCACAAGTTTATTCAACTATTGTTTTACTTGATATTTTAGTTTTAAAGTTACAGTCTTAGCTTTCATATACAGAGGTGAGCACTTTACTACTTAGTCTATATGTTTTGAGAGGGGAATAAAATTATTGATTTTAGAACTAAGTGTAATGACTCATGAGATTTATACTACATGCTTCATTGTTCATAATTTTTGAGTTTTAGATTTCAGATTTCTCAAGTTATGTGAGTCATTTACATTTAGCATGCAATGTTTTATAAATGATGATTATGAGATATGTTTTTATTTATGCATTCAACCCCATATGCTTAGTACATTCCCAAAGTACTGATCCATATGTACGTCTATGTGCTACATTATTTCATAATCTAAGTACAACTTTTAGTATGCATATTTAGATTCAGAAAGTTGCAGATTCCAGCCTGTGAGATGATGAGTCCTCCTACTTCGGGGACTTCAGTTACACCTATTTATATTCTTTACTTTCTTATTCTTATGTATTGATTAGCGATAGTTGGAGTAGCTTCCCAACTATTTATAGTCAGTATTAGTAGAGGCTTCATACATAGTCAGTAAAGTTAATGTATTCAATTTTAGTTTCTTTGTAAAATCAGAGTTGTAATAGTGTGAATTCAATTTTGTATTGATCAAATTCAGGAAAGAGTTATCTTCTGCTTATTTTGTTCAGATTTATGTATCTTATTCAGTTGCTCATGAGTTATGCCAATAGAAGGGTTATCTTGGGATCACTTGTGGTCCTAAGCACCATGTGACATCTCAGGACCTATTTTTGGGGCATTACAAACTTGCTATCAAAGCATAGATTTCAAATGTCCTAGTGTGTCTATGAATCCATTTCTAGTAGAGTCTTGCGGAATGGTACAAAGATGTTTGTACTTTTCTTTGAGAGGATACAAGGCATTTAGAAAATGTCTCCATTCTTTCAAGTATCAGATCGTGCTATAGAAAGGTTTTCCAAGAAACTTATACAGATTCTCATCTTACTCTATTCATCCCACCTTTGCCTTATTTTTCAGGTATCTAAAGAAGTCAAGCTTAATTCTCTATAGATAGTTATGGGATTATAAGAAGTCTAGAAAGTATCCCATACGTGCTTTTGAGTTTCGAAAAAAAAATAAAGGGCTTTATTCATGTCCATAAAAATCATGCACTAAGCCCAAGTCAGACGTGCTTTTAGATTCCTCCTCAGAATCTATGATGTAAATCTATACTTCACTATCTATGTATTAATCTTGATATAGAATGATCAGTAAGTTCTAATTTTCTCCCCTTATAATGCTTTCAGACTTGCTAGCAAGAAGTTTCAAAAGTCTCACAAAGCAGCTTGAGAGGAGCCTTCTTGTGTGTTATAAGCCCCTCAAGTTTAAAGTTGTGTTCTCATTCTTATGAGTCATTCAGTTAAGATAGAGTAAGATGTGTATCCTTTGATCATTGAATATTGTGTGTCAAGTTTCTATCTCTTGTAATCTTGTTATCATTGTGTTGTTGAAACTAAAAGTCTAGTGAATCCATGTGGGGCTCTTTCGATCCACTAGTATAGTCACTTTGTTATTCATCTTATTTTCTTGTTCAAAATACAAAAATTAAAGTCTAGTGAGTCGTGTGAGGCCTATTTCGATTCACTAGCAACTTGTTGTTCATCTTGTTATTCTTGTGTTGGTTGGAACTAGGGGTTTAGAGGTGTAGTGACAAGAAGGATGGTAAGGGCGATTTATTGAATATATATGTATAGCTGAATTTTTTTTACATATGATTGGGCTAGTAATGAAGTGATATGTCCTTATTTGTTAGTTTAGTGAAAGGTAGGGAAGGAGTTATTAGTTAAGGAGAATTTTTGTTTGCTTGAAGTATGAAAAGTCATTGATGATGTTTGTTTTGTTAGAAAAGTTTAGGTTATTGATGAAAGTACTTGGTGGTTGTGTGTTGTTTCCTTGAGGTTACAGAAGTGAGTTTAACTGAAATTTATTGAGCTATGAAGGTAATTTAGATGTATAAAATGGATAAATAGTAATGATGTGTAGAAAGAGGATGTGTTAATGGATTATGAATAAGGTAGGCCATATGATTATGATCGATTATTGTTGTTATAAAGTTCTAGTAGGCTAGTGTTTCTTGATATTTTATTTTATAGTTTCCAAGTGAGCATTGAGTGTGAGATTGGGTTGTAAATCATGTTGAGCACTAGACATTAAGTTTGAACGGTTGGTGGTCATGAAGGTGGATGTGATGATTTCTTGGTTAATGATGCTAGTTATATGGGAGTGATCTAATAGGATTGAACAGTGTATGCAAGAGCTTTAAGTTTACTTGATTTGTAATTAAGTATGATGTTGTATGTATGATTTAGAAGTATGCCTAAGGTAATATGGGGCAACATTATTTTCGAGGATTATTATGTGTTGTGTGTGATTAGTAGTACCGTTGAGTTTCTAAGTGAAATGAAACTAGTTATATATATATGGTGTTCTTCATAGCTAAACTAAGGAGTTATGGGTAGATGATGTTGAGCCTTTTTGGTGTGATATTGATTCTCATGGTTTAGAAATACAAGTTTAGAGAGGTAATATTAGTAAGCTATGACACGGGTAGTTTAGTTTATTAAAGATTGATGATGTCCATGTTAAGTGTTAGAATCTAAGTTTGAATCCTTAAAGATTGAGAGAACAGAAGTAAGAGTTGAAGCTCTAGGTGGTGTGAAATAAAGATCTATAGCTTGAAGATTCTAAGTTAGTGAGTGTTTAAGTTGTTAAATGATGACTTTTGAGGCTATAGAAATCTAAGAGTGGAATCTCAGAAGGAGGTACTAGCATTGGGAGTTACACGTTAAGATACAGTCCTTCAGGGTAAGTTTAGTTTTATGTGTATTGATTTTATGCCAGACTCTAGAGTAAAGTGATTGCAGTTTAGATTAGAGTTTATATAGTGGTTCACATACTTAGAGTTATGGATTAAAGCTAAGGGGGAGATTATAGGGTAAGTAACTAAGTCAGACTTCCAGATTCTAGTAGTGATGATAAATACTTATGTGGATGGGAGAAAGTAAATGTGTTATGGTTGGGTAGATTGTTGTATGTTTGTTTTATGCAGGTCTGTAAATGAAGGAATATTGAGGTGAAACTTTTTGTGCATTACTTTTTTAGTTGGGAATATTTTATGTGTGTCTTCCTAAGAATTGAATAGTAAATGGAAGTTGTTATTGATAGAGGTATTGGAGAATATGAGAAAGATGCTTTCATGTGTGTTTGTTAGAAGTGCATATGTGGTTATGGAGATAGGCTTGAATATCATGTTTGTATATATGTGGATGGATGTATTGTGCGTTAGTGAGATCCTAGTAGAAGGTTGAATATAGTCATTGAAGTGGAATGTACAGTATGAATTAACTCGTTTAGCCAGTAATTCAGTCTAGCAGCCGTACGGACAAGTTTCTATGGTTTTCAATCTTCCCATCTAGTCATATCATTCTAAGAGGAAATTTTCTCACTTTGCGTACCTTGAGAATCAGCTCAGTTTATGCATCAGTTTTAGAATCTAGATGTGCAGTCATGATTTAACTCGTAAGCTCCCCGTTTGTCATCTCAGTCTTTGTTTAGTATTTCAATCAAATAAGTATCATTTGGGGACGAACGATCCCAAGGGGGAGATGTTGTAATACCCCGAGTTTTTCATGTCATAAACCTCTCATTCATTTTCTCATGAAATCAAATCTAGTCTAAAGTAATGGTTACTCATAAGTTGACGCCCTCATTTCTATATCATCCATATAGCTATTTTCATAAGAATTCATGCATTCGCAGATCAGTTCAGTAACTCATTATGTTTAAGATTCAGTTATTCAGTTTATTTCAGTTGTACATAATAGCTTATAACCTCAGATTCTTCAGTATTTTCAGCTTATTTATCCGCATTCGAAGACGAATGTTCCCAAAGGGGAGATATTGTAACACCCCATATTTTTCCTAGCTTTAAATTCATTCCTAGACTGTTAAGAGAGTTCTTCAAAAAGGAATAACCTTTATTTCATACAGAATTTTCTAGATTTAGACCTTCCATTGTGTGAGAAACTAAATAAACTTTCCATCGATATCAAATTCGCCCAAATCCGACACTTGGTGAAGAAGTTAGAGCATTTTTAGTAATGTAGTATCCCACCTGGGTACTCAGTGGCAATCATCACATTCCAGTGAACCTCCGCGATATTGGCACATCATAGAGAGGTCCAAATTCCCAATTATCAATTTACAGTGATGCAACGCGTAGCACCGCGTCGCGCCAGAGTGTAAATTCTCACCTTTCCTTTTCCAGTAGCTTAACATGATTTGAATGCATTGCGGTGAAGGTGTAATTATCATACTCTTGATCCATAATTCGAATTCTTGTGGCATGACTTTAATCCTAAGTATGTGAAGTCCTTATTAGGTGAATAATGTTCATAGAAATCACTTAGAGCCAAGTGGAGCTAAGAACATTAGATTCGACCAAAATTTGGCATTCAATCCTACAGGGGTCTACTTTAAACGTGTATAACATTTTATATAAATGGAATTTTCTATCTCAAGACCAAACAAATTGTAGATAATTGAATTATCTTTCCGACGATATCAATTTTGCAAAAATTCGGTGCCCGAGCGAAAAGTTATTGCCATTTTAGAGTGGGCAGTGGGCTGCAGCGATGGTAGCGCGTCGCGCTAAAGGGAAAAATTGAGATGCAGGTTACGAATTTCTGCTTTAAATTAATAAGGGGAAATGAGGTCTTTTCCCACCTCAATTCAGGTCGTAAAAACACGATCTAAGGCATCAATTGGGACATTATTTGCCCTCATTCTCTAAATTTTCCATCAAGAACAACCCTAATCAATTGCCTCAAGAATCATCAATTCCATTTTCTTCTCTTAAACAAAAAGATCAAAAATTTAAGGTTCTTAATCCAAGAACTTCAAGAATGTTTTCAAGATCATCTCCAAAGGGTTCAAATTTAAAGCTTTAACATTCAATTCATCATAGGAATCAAAGATTCAAGCTTTCTCATCTAAGATCATCAATTAAGGTATGTGGGGTTATGAACAAGGACAATCCTTCCGTCCTTGTGCCCAAAATTATATTTTTCAGCACGTATCTTATTATTTGAAAGTAGGGTTCATACCCAATTATAATTATTTGATGATTATGAGTTTACAAGTGAATGAATATTGAATTGCATGACTATTTTCATATATTTATGCGTGTAATGCAATTTTTTAGATTTTCAAACTGAGTTTAAGCATGATATTGAGATTCTTGATCTTATTATTTTTATATTGTTGAAGTATGTTCAAGAAGCATATTGATCCTTATGTTTTTCTATGATTTTGAATGTTTATACATGAGTTCTAAATTGGGGTTTCATACCCATTATCACTATTTAAAAGATTATGATTTTTGAGAGAATTTGAAGATAAGTTTCATGTGTATTCTCATATTTTCATGCCTATGGCAGAAATTTTCAGATTTTGAGTTAAATTATTAGTGAGTTCCCTAACAGGCATGATTACTATGAATTTACATGAGTTGAAGAATAGGTTATTAGGCCCTAATTTGAGTATTTATATTTCATGAACTTGTTCTTTGAACACCCTGAGATTAGTATATTTTGAGTTGAATAAAAGTATTTGATCGTTGGATCCTAGTTGAGTTTTGGAATCCACTTTTCAGAGTATATTTTAGATTACAGATATATATGAGTTTGGTTTTCCTTATAAACCACGAGATTATTTTTTAAAAAAGTGGATTTCTAATGAGATGAGTATAGCTAATTAAAGGGAGTAGCATTTAGCACCGAGTTGGGCAAGTTACTACGGTTTCATACCCCAGAACTACGTGCCACCCTACAATTGAGATTAATGGGAATGAGGCCGAGATAGTGATCACTGAGTTGAGGTTAGACTTCCTGGCAAGAGTATGACTCCTCTTCCCTATGTGAGGTTTCTTATTTAGGAGGACAAAACGTTGGACTCCATGTAGCTCGCATGGTTTATGTCATTTAAGAGAACCTCCCTGCTAGTAAAAAGTAAATAAACAACTTTTGAGTATTTTTCCCAAATAGTATGATTTTCAGAGTAGTTCCTTAAGTATGTTCCTTTGAGATGAGTTATTTTCCCTAAAGCTTTGAAAGATTTCCTTGCCAGTAAAGATTTTTAGATACTAAGTGTAAAGGCTCACAAGCTTATTCAAATATTATTTTACTTGAGATTTTAGTTTCAAAGTTTTTGTCTTAGCTTTCAGATTCAGAGGTGAGCAGTTTACCACTCAGTCTATATGTTTTGAGAAGGGAATAAAACTATAGATTTTAGAACTAAGTGTAATGAATCACGAGATTTATACTATATGCTTCATTATTCATGATTTATGAGTTTTAGGTTTCAGATTTCTGAAGCTATGTGAATCATTTACATTTAGCATGCATTGTTTTATAAATGATGATTATGAGATATGTTTTTACTTATTCATTCACCCCCATATGCTCAGTATATTCCCAACGTACTGATCCACATATACGTCTATGTGCTACATTGTCTCATAATGTAGGTACAAGTTTCAGTATGCACATTCAGATTCAGACAGTTGCAAATTCTAGCCTGTGAGATGATCAATCCTCCTACTTCGGGGACTTCAGTTACACCTATTTATATTCTTTACTTTTTTATTCATATGTATTGATTAGCGATAGTTGGAGTAGCTTCTCAACTATTTATAGTCAGTATTAGTAGAGGCTTCGTAGACAGTCAGTAATGTTAATGTATTCAGTTTCAGTTTCTTTGTAAAAGTAGAGTTGTAATAGTGTGAATTCAGTTTTGTATTGATCAGATTCAGGAAAGAGTTATCTTCCGCTTATTTTGTTCAGATTTATGTATCTTATTCAGTTGCTCATGAGTTATGCCAGTATAAGGGTTAGTTTAGGATCACTTGTGGTCTTGAGCACCGTGTGATGTCATGGGACCCATTTTTGGGGAGTTACATATTTATAAGTCGTAGCATATCTATAATCATCTCTCATGTAGAAGGCATCTCATATCTAGGAGGTTTCTCATCACAAGGAGGCATAATATATCGATAAAAATAACTCATAACTATGAGGCATTTTACATCTATAAGATATCTCATATCTATAGGTCGTATATCGTGACTATGAGGAGTGTCGTCACTAAAGGCCATTTATCGTATCTAACAAGAATATCATCTCTATAGGTCAATAATAGTATCCAATAGGAAAGTCATCTCTATAGGCCAGACAGTCATAGCTGAGAGAAAAATAATCTCTATAGGCCTAATGATCATATCTAAGAGGAATATCATCACTAAGGACCCAACGTCATGCCAAAGATGGAATAGCACCTCTATAGGCCAAATATCAAGTATAAGAGGGAACAACATCTCTAAAGGCCTAATATAACGTCTAAGAGGGAATAGCATCTCTAAAGGCCCATTATTATTTCTATAAGGAATAACATAGCCATAACTCATAAGTAACAATTTGGGGAACATCATCATAATTTACCAAGTCACAAAGTAACCTTATACTAAGGTTTACCAGTCTCAACTATGCCTAACATCTGCAACTAAGTCCAAAAGGCTAACACAAGTCTTGGCCTAAGTGGGATGGACAATCCCACTTCTAATCCTTAATTTCCATATTTAGTCAAACTCTGACCCAACTAGGCTAAGGTATCTAGTTCAACATCTAGATGTCAAGCAAGCCATAACCAAGTCTAAGATAGGAAATTCTCCTAGAAACATGAGCATTTAAGTCAACTCTACCCAAAACACTATTTCAAGATCACTAGAATTGCCCGACTAAGGTTAATCATACTAATCATGATTCCAACACTTAAACCACATCCCAAACCTAACATTATATCATATCCACGCTATAGATTAGATCAAACTAGGGAGAAGGCAATAGGTTTATTAAAGGGGTATTCCATATTTTAACTTATGGGTCAAAACCCTCATCTAATTCCCAAACTTTGATATTCATTACTAAGTCATTCTATATATAATCAAACATAACATTCACATTCACATGCAATAGATATCACACATCATCTGCAAAAAAGAGTAGACATAAGGCTACCTCAAAGTCGAACAACAAAACCTCACATCATTCACCAACGTCTATCTTCACATCACAATCCCAAAATGTCATCACACTATCAAGATCATAATTTACACATCAATACAAGTCTAACAACATCCATATTGCACCATTGTGCTTCGGGTCCAAAAACAACACCTAAAATACCAAGTGGGTCCTACTTATGAAAAATGCATTTTCAAGGTCAACCCAATGTTCATACATGAAAAATAAATCATAGCCCTCAAGAAATGGGTGAAAGCAAAGAAAAATTTGGTCTAAAATCAATTCCTAAGTGAATTTAGGGTTTTGGGTCAAAAACCAAGAAATTCATCAATTTAGTGATGAAATCTTACCTTAAATTCTAATATATTTGTGATAATAGATGATAAACATGCTCCCAAGTCACCCACCATGATAAATTTATAATTTGCACACAATAATAGGGTTTCTAAGACTCAACAAAAGTGGAAAAAGGGCCAATTCTCGACCAAATGGCCTTTAAATACCTATCCCAACTGTTCAGGTCTCACGATCACAAGTACATAGACCATGATCGTGACATCTCAATCGCGATGCTCCCTCCATTATCGTGGTATCCCCCCTGCACTAGAAGATGGCTAAAACTCAGAATATTTTCCAAGTTTCAGCAAATGCCTCAGGATGCATCTGGAATCCATTATGAGCATATGAAATATGTAACTACATTAATTTCAATATTTCAAATGCGTTGGAAAATTTAGATTTTCATCCAAGGTTGTTTCAACCAAATATGGGTACCACACCCATTCTATCCAATTTTCAACTTTTTGACCAATACGTCAAAATAAGCTCGAGCACAGTGTGACCCAAACCAAAGTTCTACCTATCCTAAAATTGATATTTTTGAGCTGTGGAAATAGTTGAAATTCACATTTGAGATTATTTTACTAATATTTTTTCTTGGTAGCCATTTGGAACAAGCAAAGACTTCTAAATTGAGAATTGGTTCTAAAAAACAAAAGAACTACCCCATAACCGAACGTCAGTCCCATCAAGTCATAAATGACTTGGGGAAACTATGAAAAAGCTCAAATAGTGAAGATAAGTAGAAATATGAAAAATAACTGGGAAGGGTCATTATAAGTTATATAGGTGTTAAGAATATCTTATTGATGATTTACTAAATATATGAAAGAGAATGATATTCTCTCAGAGTGAATAATTACTACAACACCACAACACATTAGTGTTTATGAGAGAAGGAATTAAATCTTATTAAATATGATGATATCCTTGTGGGATTTATTGATATTCTAATAAACTTACGGTAATATGCTTTAGAAGTAGCAACATGCTTAAATAATAAAGTATTCACTAAGTCAGTCTTTGGAATACCATATGAGATATGGAAGGAACATAAGCCTATCTTTAACAAGTTAAAGTTTGGAGTTGTTCAACTTATGTTAAAATATTATAATTTATTAAACTTTACTCTAAGACTTAATAAGTGTGAATTCATTAAAAAGATTGTGGGATATGATTTCTATCATCCCTCTAACCAAAAACTATTTATGACAAGAGAAACAAACTTTTTTTGAAAAAAAAAAGTTTCTTTTAGAAGAAAATGATGATGTAGAAATAGAACTTGGTGAAGTTTAAGAAACTAATGGAACAATACAAGATCAAGAAAATGATATACAAGTTGAGAAACATTATTGAATGTCTTGAAATTGATAAAGAAGTTGTCATATTCAATGGTTGAAGTTCAAGAACTCAATGAAGTTCCTAAACTTCTGGTTAATAAACAAGTTCTAAGCCAAATTGAGCAACAACCAAATCCAATATAAGGATAAATAAGTTGTACATGAACCTCTTAGAAAGTTATAGATAAATCTCATACACATAATAAATTATATCTAAAGGTATAATAGAATGTCTTATATGAGATTGATCATAACGATGAAAATGTGATACAAAGTTTTACTTTTAAAAAGTGCTAAGGTACAAAATATCCATTTGTGAACTGAAGCAAATGTTCCAAAACATGAACTGTTCGCTTCAACAAGACAACTGAAAAGTTCAATTATGAGAAGATGAACTTTGTGTACAAAATATTAGTGGGGGAATAATTATCTTGTTAGTACTATATATTGATAATATATGGATCTTATATATTAATATACCGGCATTACTGAAATTTAGCTATCTAAATTATTTATAATGAAAAACTTGAAAGAAGTGACTTGTATATTGAAAATAAAAATCTATAGAGATAGACACAAGAAGCTACTTACTTTTTCCTAACAGGCTCATTCACTAAAGTGCATTAACGATTTACTCTAGTGAAAATGAGAGTTTGACCAAGCATCAGTGAAAATTGATAATAAAGTGCATTAACGATTTACTCTAGTGAAAATGAGAGATTGTAAGGGATATAATGGATATTCCCTAGATCCAATTTCACATTTGATGATTCAAACATATTTTATAATATCATCTCATAATATTTTACATATTTATATCAAACTATTTGATTCATATGATAAGGTCCTTGATTAAGTTTTGGAACTTGACATCATGATAGAGATCATGATAATGAGAGAGTCTTGCTTCTTATTACTTAATCTAAACTTGTTCTTAATCATAGGATTACTAAGTAGGATATTACTGATTCAGTTAGATCAATATGTATGTGGTGGTATTTATAAGAGAAAGATTAGTTTATCTCATTAACAAAATTACATATATAGATGATGGATATAGAAATATGATCATTGAATAGACTCACCAGATAATTCATGGTTAGAATTATCATAAAGTGTCACTAGAATATTTTCTTGAAGAATGTAATGTACGAGTTTTATTTGACTTGAGATCATCATAGTAATAATAAGTTATTTATTATACTTTGATATCATACACCCATAAACATATGGAAATGGTCAAAAAGATATTGGGTATGATTAAAAGATTGTATAATTAATGATTGATAAAAGATGGAATTTATCAACTCTTGGTAATGAGTTTAAGCTCTATGTTGTCATGTATTATAAATGACTAATCAAGACCTCGGCTAGGGAAATTAAAGAAAAGAAGATAGAGTTTCATGGGTCATTAAATAGTTGATTATAAAATGACATGCACACATGTTGAAAACCTATTATGATTTGACAGTTAAACCATATCCTAGAGTGATTCGGAGCTATAAGGCCGGAAGAAAATACTACATTATTCTTCTATGGGTTCTTGAGAGTATATTGTATACTTTATGCTACCTGGTTATTAGGAGTTTTCCTAGAAACCAACCTTGATTAGTACTTTGATGTGATCAATTTACCAACGGCTTAGTTTTGAACCTATGGGGTCACACACTAACGAGTGTTCTGGACTTTATTAATGAATTATTTATTTTATTGGTGGATAATTAAATTAGATAATTTGATTAATCAAATAGATAAAGTACTAGTCCAAATGAAATACTATAATATTCTTCATTGGTATCGAGACTATAATTAATATTATTAGTGAATAAGAGTTTTCTATTTAAAATAAATAGTAAATAATATCTATTGACATACATATATATACACACACATACTAGTTTAGTATACATGCTTTGCACTATATTTTTCGTCAATACAGGAGATTACATACAAAAAAAAAATATGTAAAATTATATTATATTGTATTTGAAGTTGCAAGCTAAATCTGCGTACAATAGTTCCTGTTAGATTCTTCCGTGGATCCTGTGCATTGCGGGAGATTTAGAGCATCAAACTATTTTTTTTCTTAAAAAAATTGAAGTTGTAATATTGAACGACCTGGGACTACCCCCTAGTCATCGCATGGTTCTTATGACCCCGAAGGACCACAAACTAATCTATGAATGATATCTACTGCGAGTACTGAATAATAATATTGTAATTAATGTGGAAAGTGGGTTGAAATTCCATTAGGTTCAAAACATTTGAAATAATGATAAAATGAAATATCTATAAAACTGAATAATGTCTGAAAATTTAGTCTGAAAAGCCTCTAACTGAATCTGTCTGAAAGTAGAGTTGATGGGACAATCCCCCAACTAACTCCATCTACTGAACTACTACATCTACTAAAAATATAAAATAATATAATATCCTCAAATGATGAGGACTCGCTGCTAAGTCTACTGCTGCTGGATGAATCTGAATCTACTATGTATGGTCGGGAACCTGAGCGTACGAACCTATGATATAAAATATCATAGCGCAGGAAAGTATGCGTCAGTACGTTGGAATGCACTGGTATTCTAGATGAGGTAAGGCTGAATGCAAGGGTTCATATGCAAGAACAGTAACTGACTGAATTATATAGAGTAACTGAATATGAGAGTAAATGGATAACTAAAACTACTGCAAATACTGAGTATGTAATACTATGTATATATGTATACAATAAAATTACTGAGTTCTGATAATTGAGTAACTGATATCTGAAGTCACTAATAACTGATTTATTGATATTGAATAACTGTGTCTGACAGTCCTGATTCTATAAAACTAAACTGAGTTCTAAACTGAAGACTGAAACTGAAACTGTAGGAGGTAATCATCTAACCGACATGCCCCAATCTAAGCTAACCGGGGTCCAACCTGTAACCCCAATTAGAAGGGTGTTATCACCGTGCCACAGGTTCTAACAACTGCTATGGAGTCAGTCCTGACTAACGGGTGGCCCCTGAGATTAGTCCTAAACTAGTGGGTGATCCCTGAGTATGTCAATCCTATCTAATGGGTGACATCTCTTAAACTATGCTGGAAACGTAGTTTTGGAACTTAGGGATTGCTTCTAGGGACCCAGTCCTAGCAAGTGGGTGAGACCCCATCCCTAGGCTCGCTCGGTATTGAATCCTACTCCCAACTGAAAGATATTGATCTGATCATAATAAACTGAACTGAACTGAACTGAACTGATACAGAGTTTACCGAGTTTTCCTAAGTTCTATAACTGACTGAGTTCTACTGAGTTCTGTAACTAACTGAGAGTGCTACTGATCGTGACATGATTGATACTATCCTATCACTGACACTGGCTCTAGGTAAACAACTAAATTGTTAGGTATTAAATACCCTATGACTCGATAGCATGAAAACTAAATCAAAACATCATCTAGAATAACATAACAATGTTCACTTGGTCATAATTCATTCATAGAGACATTTCATCAAACACTTTTAGTGCATTAACTTGTTCATGGATGGGGAATACATGTTAGCATGCAATAATGGCATTATTTCATTCTCATAGAAAATTTATCAAATACATAAGAAGCATACTTGGTTCATTAAATCATAAACACTTAGGGTTAACATGGTTACAATAATCAACTTGCAAGTTGAAGGGTTTATCATGAATATCATGTAATTCAACACATACTAGAATCAATTCTTGTAACTTGTAATCTAAATCATGGATTAAAACTCAAACAAAATCATGAACATGAATTCAATATAATTCAAACATGGAAATCATAAATCATAATTCTTGTATTTTGAAAAAAAGATTCTTGGGCTCCATGGAAGGTAAGGATCCATGGATGAACATCTAACATACCTTGGAAGAATCTTTCTTGAAGGTTCTTGGAAGAAATCCTCAGACTTTTTCTTGATTTCTTTAACAAGGGTTTTTACCTCTTTGAAAGAGAATATTTTTTAATTTGGGGATGAATTGAATAATGAGTAGCTAAGGACGTTTTTAGGGATTAAATCCCGTATCTGGGCATAATAAAAATATGAGAAAGGACCTTGGGCATCCTTTTAATTTTTTGTGAAAATTTTTTGAACTAGACACCTGACGCGATGCACCACTATCGCGTCGTTCCATTGGAAAGTGGACAACTGGGAACTGGGTTGATGGCACGATGCAGCGCCATCGCGTACCTCACTGGTTGCAAATTTTCCCTTTGGCGCGACGCGCTATGATCGTGGAGTCACACTGGAAAGTGACAATTGGAAAAAAGGCTAGTGGTGCGATGCGGTGGTATCACGTTGTATCACTGGAAAATGACAAATACAATTTGTACTGCCTTGGCGATGCGCTGGAGTACCAGGTGGTACACTGTATTTCTAAAATGGCTCTAACTCTTCGTCTGGGTATCAGATTTGGGCGAATTTGGTATCGATGGAAAGCTTATTCAATTTCTCACACAAAAGTGTATTCATCTTTAAAGCAAGACTTTGACATTTTTGGGATGAATTTAAGCTAGGTAAAAGTACGGGGTGTTACAAATATATGCAACACTATATTCATGATTTAAGTCATAAAAAAGTGCGTTCTTCTAATTTAAGTATATTTGTTGCACTTCTATTCCATGTCCATTAATTACTACCTCCCTTATAAACATAAATATATATGTCTTAAAAATTAATAAATAAAAAGAATTACAAATTAGACAAATGAACAAATAATTCAAAAAAAAATTGAAAGGGAAATTAAAACTTATGATGTGAGAGAACTGGGACAAACAAATCTCATAGAAAGAAAACATGTATTTGTATTGATCCTAACCAATGTACAAATAATTAAGAACATGACAAAAATAGTCAATGATGGTTGGTTCATATGCCTAGTGTTATTGCCTATTGGTGCATTTACATTGCATGTTTTACATGTCCCCAACACTTTTTATCTTATTCTATATGTAGGTACATCACATTTCCTGGAAAAAAAAAACTATCGCGACCATTGCTATTGTTATGTGAGAACTATTCATTAAAAGCTCTGTGTTAAAATTCTTTCTAGTTTTAAAGTTATAAATTTTTTTCTAGGCTAGTTTAGAATGAAATTGGAGCGAGGTGTGGTCTTTAGAAACCTAGAAATTATTTGTCCAGGTTTAGTGGCATTCGACTGGAATTCTAGATAACTAAGATAAAAAGGAATCCGAATGAATTTATGAAATTGAATTTGGGTGAGTATGTAACGACCCAAGAACCTATCCCGAGACGTCACATGGTGCTCAAGGCCACACGTGGCCTCAAGATAACCCTCTAATCTTGTCATCACTTTCAGAACTCTTTATAGCGCATATCATACTAAGATAAAAATAAATAACCATGTCATGAACATACTAAAACATGAAGTAATACTACCCTGTACAAACAAAATACTGAAATCTCTATACACGCTGGTACACTAGTCTGACAAAGCCTCTACTACATAGGACTGAGGAGCCATTAGGATAGATCCCCAACTGACTCGTACTAAACTGAAAGTAAATAACCATCTATTAATAAGACAAAATTGGAGACACAGGTCCTCGAACCATGAGGACTCACCAACCGCAAAAATAGAGATGAAGGTACTCAAAGATCACTGTCACTGCTGAGACTGAGCACCTGAACCTATATTATGAGGAAATATAGAATACAAAAAAGTATGAGAGTCAGTACTTGGGAACGTACTGAGTATGTGGGGGTGGATGCAATATTTTAAATAATATCATAAATGTATAAGAAAATCATGCATGCTGACAATAATAACTCTCTTCGCTTGAATTATCTAAAACATCATTTCCGTAAGTCATCATTAATAACATATTCTTCATAAATCTCATAAATCATTTAAATCAACTCAAACTCTTTGAATTATGACTTAGAGTGACTCAATATCTCATGGTACTTAGATCATTATGGACGTGGGAGTTTCTTATAACCTACATAACCGCATAGAGTCCAACATTTTTCCCTCCTAAGGAGAGAACCACACATTAGCGGGGGTGTTGTACTCTTGACAGGGAGTATAACCTCAATCTCATTATCACAATCCCATAATCGGCCTATGGCCCACAATTATCAACATCAATCCTACAGTGGCATGTAGTTTTGGGGAAATACCACATTTCCCGCTCGGTGCTAAATACTCCTCCCAGACTCAGCTCAGAACGCGTTAGGAAATCCACCTTAATCAATATCAACTCATGGGTCTATTTCAAAGACCAAAACATAAATATATATATCTCATTTGCAAATCATAAACATCTTATGGATTCCTAACCCGACTCAACTCAACACAATCTTTCTCAATATCGAGTATATTTGCTTTTCGAATCATTTTCAAATATCAAAAGCTTCAAGGAAACATCATAGGACTCATTCTTAAATTTCAATCTCAAATATCAATATACATTCAATAGTCAAATTTCTCATGGAAGGGCATAACTCATGACACTTGTCTTAAATCGCTTAGAAATCATCAATATGTAATGACAATATACAACTCATGAAACAAATTCTCTATTTAAAAAAACATGATGGTGAAATAATCATAAATATCAAACTTATTCAACTCAAATCTCATAAATCATAAATAAATAAATTTTGGTGTAAACCCACTTGCAAAATCATGTAAATCAGTAATAGAAAGTAAATCTTTAGGCACAAGAACGAAAGGAGTATTCTTGTTCAAGCCCTACATACCTTGGATTATAATTTTGAAGATGTAGAAACTTATTTGGAACTTCTTTCTCCCACTTTTAGACCAAGATTATTGATTCCCTTGACTTGGGGAACTTAATTCTCGAACAACTTGAAGAAATCCATGGAAGATCCTTGAATTTCTTGGAAGAAGATTGAATTTTTGGGTTTTGGAAGAAACCCTAATTTCTAGATGATTCTTGGAAGAGGAAAGGAGAAAAATGAATGACTATTCTCTACTAGGATATATATATATATATAAGACCATATGGGGTGGAAATAACCAAAATGCCCTTTTGAAAAAGCTGAAATTCGCTGATCGGGGCCTGTGACGGTCGATCTGACGGTCTGTCAAGTCTCCTGACGGTCCACCAGATCGTCCGTCACTCGAGTGCCAAAACTGGAACATTATTCCTCAACGTGACATTCGAAGTGACGGTCCGTCAGGAAACTGATGGACCACCAAGTCGTCCATCACTCGAGGGCCATAAATGAGATATTTTGTCTCGACATGACGGACTCCTTGACGGTCCGTCAACTTTTTAATAGTCCACCATCTTGGCCGTCACACGGTGACCAGGAAGAGGGGTCACTTCCTTGTCTTGAAGGGACACTTGACGGTTCACCAAGGACCTGACGGTCCGCTAGGTCGATCGTCAGACCTGGGCGATCCGATACAGTTTAGTAAACGGCCATAACTCCCTCGTCCGATGTCGGATTTTGATGAAATTGGTATCGATGGAAAGATTATTAAATTCTCTACATGAATAAAAAGTAGAAATTAGAGAAATAAAATATGGTTTAAACATAAATCACTTTGGAAGTCATACATATCCACTCAAAAGACAGATTTAGGCTTAAGAAACGATCGGGGTATTACAGAGTAGAACTTTTAAAATTAATCTTAGCATAAAGGGAATTATTTATAATGTCATGGATTTAAGGTGTGTTGTAAGACATAAGATTTTTGGAAGAAATTAGACACTCTATCTTGTTGACGCCATACCTGTGGCTGGCATGCCGCTATAGCGATCGGTGCTAAAGTGAAAAATTTCCTACTATTGCAATGGTCAAAGGAGGATAACCCCGCTAAAGCGGCGTAAATTGCTATAATGGTGAAAATCGCAGTTTAATAAAATATTTCTTCCAAAATAGTTTATTATTCTAAAACTCATTTTAGGGAAATTGAGGGGTGATTTTGGGCAAATTAGACCAGTTTTTCTTTCTTTTGGCCTTATAAAGGTAAGTAATTCATTTTTGTTAATTTGTATTTTATATTAAGACTTAGAATTGCTAATTTACAAAGTTGGGGGAGGGTTTTAGGGATGATTTTTATTATTTTCTCATGCAAGGGGGGAAATTAAGTAATAAGTTAATGGGTTTTGATTATTAATAGTTAATTTACCTTTGTATTCAATTAATTCACTAATTTATCCATGAAATTGGTAGTTTTAGGTGAATTATAGTAGTAAAGCCCTTGTAAGGAAACAGAATAATCATAAACTTTACCTTATGGGTTAGGGTGAGTTATAATTCCACACATGGTAGGTCATGGTATTAATTATGTGTTTATATGCATGTCTAGACCACGAGTAAGAGAAAATTGCACAAAATAGAAAATCTCTAGCTTAAAGAAATTATGCAAGCTTGGTTCGAAGTAAGTAATGGTATTGTAGTTTAATCCAATTTATCCTATATGTGCATGTTAACTAATTTATAGTGTGTCTTATTAGTGTATGTGGTTTGGTGTGGCCAATAAAATGATTTTATAGTTGTTATGTAATTTTGAACTACCTTATGTTCTAAATGTAGAATGTCTGGTACTTAGAACATTCTCATATTTTTTTGGTGAAACAAGGCTGGAAAACACTTCTGTTTGTGATTTAGTACATGGACAAAAATGGTTCTCTACATATTATGGCTAGAGGGTGGTTAATTTATCCTTAGCATGTATCTACAAGGGTCAGGTGAGTTTGATGGTTTCCATGAGTGAATCGGGAAAAATATATTTATATGCTTGACAAATTATCCTAACTTATCTTGAGTTGACTTGACAGAATTGAACTTTGTGATAATATATTGACTTGTTGGTTTGATCCCTAATTTATTGTTATGCTAAGTCTAACTGTTGGGTATGGATTAACTTGTTGCACTATAACTTGGTTATGTGTTTATATTCTTATCTTGGGTTGACCAATTGATCGTACCAATACACTATTATTTTCTTCTATGTTGATACTACACCTGCTCTTACTTTTGTGAGTGCAGCTCATATTCCAATGGCTCCTACGGTACCTTACTTGTGATCCCAGTGGTTGACTTCAGATATCAGGATGCGCAGCATATCCAGACTACCATGGAATCTATCCTTATTGGAATTGTTACTTATTTTTGAATTTATGTTTTTATTTTAGTTTTGGGGGTTGCATCCGCTTCTTGACATTATTTAGTAGTTTTGTAATGCACAACTTTTGGTTCCTAAGTATGATTTATTTTCTTAAGTAGAATGTTGTGTCTTTGATTGTACTTATTTTTTGTTTAGCCTTGATTTTATTTACTATTGGATTAGTTCTTTACTATCTAAGTATTGATGGTGAGATGGGGTTTAGGATAGATGGTTCTCCCACCGGGTAGGTAGTGTAGGTGACACTCACGATAGGTTTGGGTCATGAAAAAATTGAAATCAGAGCCTAGGTTCAATGATCTTATTGTACCAAAATAGGTCTTGTAGAGACCCACAAAATGGTACAAAGATGTCTATATTTTTCTTTGAGAGGCTATAGGACTTTAGGAAAATCTATCACTCTTGTTTTTGTGCTATAACTTGATTCCAATTAGTATCTGGTGATCCAAATTGGTATCCAATCTTCTAAATTCTTTTGTTCATAAAAAGTGAACACTAGATTCAATGAAATCTAACCAGCAACCCCCACACCGACCGCTTCAACTGTAGAGCTAGTTTGGAGGAGAAGAGGACGAGTGAGGAAGAGAGGTAAGGAAAAGAGGGGATGAGCCACACCCACTATTGGTGGAGATTAAGCAGCGATAGATTTGAGAGGTCAGTATCACATTCACCACTTTAGGATCACTTGGAAGAGATGGAGGTAGTAGTGGAATAGGGTTTGGAGCTCGAGGTAGCATCTCAATCTTGAGTTTTAGGACTACCACCTATGTCCACTGAGGTTGTTTAGAAGGTATAAGATTTTTTGAATTAGCTGGATGGGATAGGAGCCAGACCAATGGAACAAGATTATCAGGCTCTATTATCACCACGTCTCCTAGAATGGATGAAACCTTAAGGACAAATGCTTTTCCTCATCTAGTTTTGAGTTCTGTGATAATTGGTACAGAACACAAACTATTGACAAAAGTTTTTGAAGATAAAACCTCTAACATTCCAGGGTATTGAGTCAAAGAATGCTTTTGAGTTCATCATTGATTATGACAAGGGATTTCACAAAATGGATATTGTGAAGCAATATAGAGTTTAGTTTTTTCCCTTTCTGTTAAAGAAGAATGCTAAGAAATGGTGGAGAGTGTATGTTGAATGTATATCACTAATTTTTCCTTCATTGACTTAGGAATTTTCACGATCCAATTTCCTCAGGTCATGATGGTGCCTACTATAACCCACCAGTAGGTAAGCCAACTCATAGTCCGGAATGGCTAATAACGGACTACTCAATAATATAAGAAAAATTGTGAAATATATGAAATAAAGATCAATACATAGAAGAATACCAAAACCTGGTGGTATCAGTACAAATGCTTCTAATATAAAAAGAGTACAAAGGGAAATAATACTTAGAGAAATACACTGATACAACTTATCTCTGAATACTACTTAGAGACCAGTCTAATACATAAGAGAGAGATAAGTACTATACTGAATTTCAGGAGCTCACTTTAAGTCTCAGAATCAGGGGTGCTCTGCACGATGCACACGTCAACGACAATAACCCCTACTATGGTCTGCAGGCTGCAGAAGTATAGTATGAGTACCGAATGAATAATACTTAGTAGATAACTTGAAACTGAGATCCAAAGATAAATAAGATATACATAGCATATAAATACAACAGAATCTACTTCCAAGAGTCCAGAAATAATATAACAAGTTAATGCGAATATAAGGGACAACTATCTTTTTCATGTCCAACAGACTAACATAATAATACTAAGTATCAGGGTGAACTATCCTATTCTAGCTACATTCTATAGGTCAATTCTATACCATATATCCCAGGTCAATGTACGAATAAAGAGCGAAATAAAGATATATAGTAATATATAAGGCAAAGTGACGACTGTACAAAATGAACAAAAAAAGAAGGGATATACGGTAGTACCATAGCTTCATACAACTATATATATAGATATATATATATATATATATATATAGATATATGTGCATAAAAACATGAGGTCATCTCAAAGCATAACCTATATCATTATATTCTCATTTAAGACCTAATTATAAAACTTATCGTGATTTAAATACTATCATAATCGGGGTTTCTAATCCACATCGCTCGACATGGAATAATCATGCATAATAATCCAATCATAATATAGGAGAGACAAAAATGTACCTTAAATCCCGATACCGAATCAATGACCAATCTATCATAAACTAGCCATAATAATGATAATATCAATGATAATAACAACATCAATATTAGCGTGAATAATCAGCTACTGTAGATAACCAAATACCTAAATCAGCCTATACGTACCCTTACTTCCCCAGACTTGGCAGGTTCAATAAACATACAACAATACAAAGTATATTCTTCACCCATATCTATGCAATTGTCTCATACTGGCTGATAGACGTAGGTGCATACTGGTGATAGGCAATGCACATGTAGGAATGGATGTAAGATACATAATCAATATCAATAATCTCATCATAAGTGTCATCCTCAGGACCATCATCATCATAATAAACCTCCGACCTTACCGGGTATCAATATATCATTAAAGTATCCTCCGGCCTTATTGGGCATGAATATATCATCAAAGTATTCTCTGTCCTTTCCAGGAATCAATATATCATTAAAGTATCCTCCTCCTTGTCGGGCATCAATATATCATCAAAGTATCCTCTGAACTTGCCACGCATCAATATATAATCAAAGTATCCTCCAACCTTGCCGGGCATCAATATATCATCCTAATCATCAATACATAAATATCGGTATATAATAGGTGAACATTCTCAATCCAATATACTCGCAACCATAATCATAATATCGCAAATATAACTATCTTATTTCTATATTCTATCAAATCATTATTAACTAGCCAACACTCATTATTATACCGCTAGTTTACTAGTCATCACCTAACCTCTACTTATCAATCTAGAGGATTCTTCAGTTAATAATTAATAATGGAATAACAACTAACCATTAATCAATAATTATCCAAACCTAACATCTAGGCAAGGTTCTCCATTAAACCATAATCACCATCTATTCACTAGTCATCATTTATCAACTAAACATTTTTTAATAACTAACACCAATCAATATCTAATAATTATTTACCAACTAATCCTCACTCTTAACTAGTCATCGTTATTAGCTAGTCAACATTAGTAACTAGGTATCATTATTAACTAGGCATTATTATCACTAGCATCGCATATCACCTAGCAATGTTAACCACGTTATCCTCACTTAACAACTAATCGACATTTAACTTGTTATCAATAGCCACATATCATTACCATAGATAAACCCATCTTCATATCCATGTATCAAACCTAGTCACTAGCTACCATAATTTAACAAGGCTCATTAACTAACGTATATAGAATTCTAGGCAATAAGTAATATAGTCACCTAATAGACAACTAGTTACCATGTAGCTTATACCATAATTAGGAAGAACACTGATAAGATCACATTTTAGCTAGAATTATATCAATAACCTGTAAGACACCGCAAAGTTCCCTCGTAGTCCAAGCCTTAGAGCGTGTCAAGTGAAGTATAATTCCAGCCCTAAAAGATTGAGAAGAGACTTCCCAAGGGATTGGTATTTAAAACATATAGAATTTTATTAAATTTTACTTTTAGTCATATAGAGAATTGAATTATCTTTCCAACAATACAAATATAATCCAAATTCGGCATCAGGGTGAGAAGTTATGGCCATTTTAATAAGAGTTGTCAGAACCGCCCAGGTGCAACGGGTGACTCGATGGACCGTTGAGTCTGTGATGGACCATCACTTAGCCCGTCGCAACCAAGGTAGTAACTCCCTTTTCTGTCCCAAGTGTGATGGCTAGGACGACGGATTATCAAGGCTGCAATGAACCATCGCTAAGATCGTCGCCATTGAGGCAGTGTGGTCTCATCCTGACCAACGTGCGACGGACGATCCAATGAACCATAAAGACTGAGAAAGACCATCGCTTAGACCATCACATTGAGGTAGTGTGTTCTTTTTCTGACCGACGTGCGATGGATGATTCGACAGACCGTCAGGCTAGCGACGGAAAATTGCTCCGACCGTCGCAGCCCCCTTCAGTATTTTTAACTCATTTTTAAAAGGGCTTTTCGGTCTTTAAACTCTTTTATACCCTGATATAATCCAAGTGATACAAATGTCTTCATTCATTATCCAAAACACAAGAGAGCTAGGGTTTCTTCCTCAAGATCAAATAAAAAATGCTTCTCCAAAAAATCTAAGAACTCACCATAGATTCTACAAATTGAGTTGAGATTTAAGTTCCCCAAGTTCAAAGGGTTGCAAGAACCCTCTCTCAAGAGTAAGAAGAAGAGTTGAAGAAAGCTTGTTCATCCAATTTCATAGTCTAAGGTATGTGGGGTTTTGAACAAGGGTAATTCTTTCACCCTTATACCCAAAGGCTTATTTAAACTACAATTTTCTACAATTTGTGAGATTTTACATGAAACTGAATTGGGGTTTTTCACCCATTTTTATTGTTTGCAAGCTTTTGATGTTTCCCCATGAATTGAGAGTCTAATGGCATGATTTTTACATGTTTTCTAGAGAAATTGCAGCTGGGTCTATACCCCATGATTTTAATCCTTGAGAAGTTAATAGTTGAAATGTTTGAGATGTTGAAGTATATGAGTATGTTGAGATTATGAGCTAAATAGCTGTAAATTCCATATTTCTATATGATTTATGAATCTATAAGCTATCTAATACGCATTTGGATGAGTTTTAACTTGAGATTGAATTATGGGTCACTAAGCTCTACTTGAGACTTGTGATTTTATGCACTTTTGTGCTATAAGCACCCATGATTTGAGTATTTTGAGATTATTGAGAAATATTTTTACCTAATGGTCATAGAGTTTTAAAATCCACTCTACCACATGAGATTACAGATTTGATTGTTGGGTTCTTATGAACCATGAGATTATTTTGAAAGTGGATTTCCATAAGATGAGTGAGATAAACAAAAGGGAGTAGTATTTAGTACCGAGTTGGGTAAGTTACCATAGTTTCTTACCCCAGAACTACGTGCCACTATAGGTTTGAGATTTTAGGCCTGTGGCCAAGATGATTGGGCCCGAGGTTGAGATAAGTGATCACTTAGTTGAAGTTATACTCTTTGGCAAGAGTATGAATCCTCTCCCCAACATGAGGTTTCTTACTTAGGAGGAAAAGATGTTGGACTCCATGTAGCTTGCATGGTTTATGTCGGTTAAGAGAACCTCCCTAAACTAATGTATTTTCCATTGAGATAGAATATTTTCTCTAAATATTTGAGATGAGATATTTTGTAAAGTGAATGAATTTCTTTTGAGTATTTTCCAAAGAATAAAGTAGTTTTCTCTACTACTAAGAGTTGATCATCAGTTTTTGAACCAAAGTCATATGATTTCGAGTTCCAAATGTTTGAGTTCAAAAGAGTTATAAGTTCTTGAGCTTTAAATAAGTTTTACTCTCCATGAGATATATACATGAGTTTGAAAGTATTATTTAAAGATTTCTTTAGTCTTCGAGTAGTGAGAATAAGAGAAGAGTTCAGATTTTTAAAGCTAAAGTATAATGACTCACGAGATTTGTGTTACATGCTTTATTCTACATGATTTATGAGCTTTACATTTTGACTTATTCAATCCATGTGGTTCATTCCTAATTGCAAGCACGATTTGAATGAAGAGTATTGATACTATTTTTATATAAATGCATACACCCCCATATACTCAGTACATTCCCAAGTGCTTATCCACGTATACATCTATGTTCTACATTGTCTTATAATATAGGTACAGGTGCTCAGTCCCAGCCTCGTTAGTGATTTTTGAGTACCTTTGTCTACATCCCTACCGTGGCGAGTCCTCATTGTTCGAGGGCCTATCTTCAGATATTTCAATACTTAAGTATTTATGTCATTACTTTCAATTTAGTTTGAGTCAGTTGGGGACCTATCCCAATGGCTCTCGAGTTCATAGAGTAGTAGAGGCTTTGTCAGACTAGTTATCAGACTGTGGTTGTGTTTATATTTCTAGTATTGCGATTGCTTGGACCGAGTATTACTTTCGTACTCCCTTTTATTTGATAAGACAATGCCAGTGTTTTGTGTATTCCTTCTTGAATGAGTTATTACAAGAAGTAATAGGCTCAAAGGGTTATCATGGGGCTACTTGTAGACCTAAGCACCGTGTGACATCCCGGGTGGTGATTTTAGGTCATTACAAACTTGGTATAAGAGCCTAAGGTTTTAAAGGAGTCCTAGGGAGTCTGACAAGCCGCGTTGAGTAGATTCTTGATCATCTTTGTGTAGCGCACCACATCTATGAGCAAAAGTCTACGAAACATTTTAGGAAAAAGTTGGTTCTTTCTTTCAAATTCCATCGTGCCTGCAGTTTCCCTCTCATCTAATAATTTGTGCTCTCCTATTTCAGAAAATGCCTCTTCAAAGAGTGAATGACCATGGAAATAATAATGATCAACCCCCACTTATTGATCCTTTGAATGAGACTGTGTCTCATGCTGAGTTTTAGGTGGCCTTTCAGGCGTTAGCCCAAGAAGTCACTGTTAATGTTTGGGCTAATAACCAGGCTCCATTTGTAAATCAGCAGGGTGGTGATATAGCTGCTTTTACAATTTATGATTTTATGCGGATGAATCCGCCAGAGTTTTATGGGTCCACGGTAGGTAAGGACCCACATTTGTACCTTGAAGAGGTGAGAAAGATCACATAGGTGATGCATGTTTCTGAGGAAGAAAGTGTTGAGTTGGCGTCTTACAGGTTGAAGGACATAGCTTATGACTGGGTTGTATCGAGGAGGAAGGGAAGAGGTGAGGATGTTGTTCCTATGACTTGTCAGGTATTCCAAGATGCATTCTTGGACAAGTTCTTTTCACTTGAGATGAGGGAAAAAAAGATTCAGGAGTTTATGAACTTGAGGCAGGGCTACATGGCTATTAAGGAGTACTGCTTAAAGTTCAACCAATTATCCAAGTATGATCCTGATTTGATTTTTGACACCCGAGCTAGTATGAGCAAGTTCGTGACAGGTGTTTCTGGTTTGGTGCTGAAAGAGTGTAGAACTGCAATGCTGCATCGAGATATCAATCTATCTAAGTTGATGATGTATGCACAATAGATAGAGGTAGATAAGATTAGAGAGAGACAGAGTGAGGGGTAACAAGAGGGCTAGATCTGAGAAACATGAGTATAGTCAGCCTTGGTTCCATGGAGGAAACCTCTCTTAGTTTTAAAGACATCCATCTATTCCAGCGCCTTCATCAGATAGTGCTCCCATAGGAGTAAGGGAGCAGGTCTTTTATGTCTAGGTCACAAAATAGTGTTGGTAACAGGACCCATTTTTCTCCCTGTGCTAAGTGTGATAAACATCATCCCAGTTAGTGCTTCACAGATTTAAGGGGTTATTTTGGTTGTGGCAAGCAGGTCCACAGACTTAGAGATTTTCCGCATTCTAGACAGGGGACCAGAGATTCCTAACCTCAGGAACAGACTACTAGTACACCAGCTCCTGTCCCTCATCCCGTCCCTGTTCAGGTTGCTTCATCTAGCACTACTGGCGGTCAGTGCCAGAATAGATTCTATGCCTTACTATCCTATCAGGAGCAGTAGGACTCTCCCGATGTTATTACTGGTATGCTCTACATCTTTTTTTTTTATGTTTACGTGTTGTTGGACCCATAGTCAAGTCTCTCCTATGTGACCCCACTTTTAGTTGTGAAATTCAAAATAAGTCCCGAAAAGATTCCTGAGCCTTTCCTAGTTTATACACCAGTACGAGAGTCCGTTGTTGTTGAACAAGTGTATAGAGATTGTCCTATTATTGTTCTTCATAGAGTCATACTTGTTGATTTGATAAAGTTAGACATGGTGGATAGTATGATTTGATAAAGTTAGACACGGTGGATTTTGACCTTATTCTGGGTATGGATTGGCTTCATTCTTGTTATACATCTATAAGCTGTCTTACCCGTGTGGTCAAGTTTCAGTTCCCTGATGAGCCAGTTTTTGAGTGGTCTGGGAGTTTTGTATCTCCCAAGAGTTATTTTATTTCCTATCTCAAGGCCAAAAAGCTAATATCAAAGGGTTTCATCTATCACCTAGTTAGAGTCAAAGACACTAAGTCTGAGGCTCCAACTATTCAGTCAATCGATATTGTTAATGAGTTTCCAGATATTTTTCCAGAAGATCTCCCAAGGGTATATCCTGATAGAGAGATAGAGTTTGGGATTGACCTTCTTCCCGACACTCATCCCATTTTTATTCTGCCATACCGTATGGCACCTGCTGAGATTAAAGAGTTGAAAGTGCAACTCAAAGATCTTTTAGAAAAAGGTTTCATAAGGCCCAGTATTTCTCCTTGGGGCGCACCTATTCTATTCGTGCGAAAGAAAGATGGCTCTTTGCGTATGTGCATTGATTATCGTCAACTTAACAAGGTCACAGTAAAAAATAAGTATCCTCTTCCGAGAATTGATGACCTGTTTGATCAGTTCCAAAGTGTAAGTTATTTCTCCAAGATAGACCTTAGATCCGACTATCATCAACTTAAAGTGAGGGAATGCTATATTCCAAAGGCAGCCTTCCGAACCTTCTATGGTCACTTTAAGTTTCTAGTCATGTCTTTCGGGCTAACCAATTCCCCAACAACTTTTATAGACCTTATGAATCGAGTGTTCAAGCAATATCTTGATATGTTTGTCATAGTGTTCATAGATGACATCCTTGTATACTCCCTCAGTGAGCATGATCATGCGAATCACTGTAGAATTATCTTGCAAACTCGTAAAGGTCACCAGTTGTTCGCCAAATTCAGTAAGTGTGAATTTTGGCTAAGGTTTGTAGCCGTTCTGGGTCATATTGTTTCAGCCGAAGGTATTAGAGTTGACCCCCAAAAGACAAGCTGTAAGACATTGGCGTATATCTATCTCTCCATTTGATATTAGAAGTTTCTTGGGTCTAGTAGTCTACTACCGCTGTTTTGTTGAAGGTTTCTCCTCTATTATGTCTCCCATGACCCGGTTGACCCAAAAGAAAGTTAAGTTCCAGTGGTCAGATTCCCATGAGAAGAGTTTTCAGGAGTTGAAGACTCGACTTACTTCTGCCCCTGTGTTAACTTTGCCTGATGGTACATATGGTTTTTTGGTGTATTATGATGCCTCTAGAACTGGTTTAGGTTGTGTGTTGATGCAAAAAGGTAATTTTATAGCCTATGCCTCTAGACAGTTAAAGCAGCATAAGAAGAATTACCCAACCCATGATCTTGAGTTAGCTGTTGTGGTCTTTGCTTTGAAAATCTAGAGACACTATCTTTATGGTGTTCGTGTTGATATGTTTACTGATCATAAGAGCCTGCAGTGTGTGTTTACTCAGAGGGAGTTAAATCTTAGGTAGGGTAGGTGGTTAGAATTGTTAAAAAACTATGATATGAGTGTGTTGTATCACCCGGGCAAGGCCAATATAGTGGTTTATGCCCTTAGCAGATTGTCTATGGGTAGTGTCGCTAATGTAGAGAAAGGTAAGAAAGAGTTAGCTCGTGATGTGCATTGTCTAGCTAGATTGGGTGTTGTGTTGCTTAATTCAGCTGAGGGAAGTACTTTGGTGCAAAGTAGTTCTGAATCCTCTTTAGTTTCGGAAGTGAAAGAGAAACAAGATATAGATCCTAGTTTGGTCAGACTGAAGGGGGAAGTTAAGGACCAAAAGGTAGAGGTTTTCTCCCAAGGGAGAGATGGCGTGTTGATATCGCAGGGTAGATTATGTGTTTCGTGTGTTGATAATCTAAGGCAAAGGATTTTGGCTGAAGCGCATGGCGTGCAGTATTCTATTCATCATGGCACTACCAAGATATACCGCGACTTGCGGGAAATCTATTGGTGGAATGGTAAGAAGAAGGATATATCTGAGTTTGTAGCAAAGTGTGCAACGTGCCAATAGGTTAAGCTAGAGCACCAAAAACCTGATGGTGTGATGTAAGAGTTTAGTATACCCACTTGGAAGTGGGAGGAGGTGAATATGGACTTTGTGATCGGGTTACCTTTTTCGCGTCGTCATCATGATTCTATTTGGGTTGTTGTAGATAGGATGACTAAGTCCGCACACTTTTTGCCCTTGCATACATCTTATACAACAGAGGATTATGCTAGATTGTATATCTGGGAGTTAGTCAAGCTGCACGAAGTTCCCTCGTCTATTATTTCGGATATGGGTACTCAATTTACTTCTCAGTTTTAGAGGGCGTTTCAGCAGGGTCTTGGTACCCAAGTTCTTTTGAGCTCCGCTTTTCATCCGTAGATAGATGGTCAGGCTGAGAGGACCATTCAGACCCTAGAAGACATGTTGAGGGTGTGTGCTCTTGATTTCAAAGGTAGTTGGGATGAGCATTTGCCATTGATAGAGTTTGCCCATAACAATAGTTACCATGATAGCATCGGGATGGAACCATTTAAGGCCTTATATGGTAGAAGATATAGATCACCCATAGGTCGGTTCGAAGTAGGTGAAGCTGCCCTGATTGGGGCTGATGCAGTATTTGAATCTATCGAGAAAGTTAAGTTGGCTAGAGAGAGGTTAAAGACAGCTCAGAGTCGTCAAAAGTCATATGCTGACGTGAGGAGAAGAGATCTTGAGTTTAAAGTAGGTGATTTGGTTTACTTGAATATTTCACCCATGAAAGGGGTGAAGAGGTTTGGAAAAAAGGGAAAGCTTAGTCCCCATTATGTTAGCCCGTATAGAGTTTTGATCCGTGTTGGGAAAGTAGCCTATGAGGTTGAGTTGCTTGTGGAGTTGTCAGCCGTTCATCCTATTTTTTATGTCTCCATGCTTAAGAAGCATATTGGTGATTCCGTTGTGGTCGATCCTTCAGAGAGTGCTGATATTCAGAATAATCTTTCATTTAATGAGATTTCTGTTGAGATCCTAGATTTTCAGATCCGTAGACTGAGGAACGAAGAGGTTCCCTTGGTCCAAGTGTTGTGGCAGAACCAGTCTGTTAAGGTCGCTACTTGGAAGGCAGAAGCAAACATGTGAACCAAGTACCCACTCCTATTTTTAGCGAGTTTAGATCGATCCAAAGGTATAATTCTTCCTTAATTCATCCCTTCTAATCTAAAGTTCATCATATATCTATTCTTGCATGAGTTCTTGCAATTTTCGAGGTATCCAAGAGTTTAGAATGATTTTGAGCCCGTTTAGCAAATTGCTTCATCTATGTGTACTTTGTTTTTTCTATGTTCCTAGTCTAACTAGTGACATTCGAGGAGGAATGTTTCCAAGGGGGAGATATTGTAAGACCCCACAAAGTTCTCTCATAGTCCGAGCCTTAGAGTGTGCCAAGTGAAGTATAATTCCGGCCCTAAAAGATTGAGAAGAGACTTACCAAGTGATTGATATTTAAACCATATATAATTTTTTTAAATTTGACTTTTTTTCATGTAGAGAATTGAATTAACTTTCCAGCGATACCAATTTCATCCAAATCCGGCATCGGGGAGAGAAGTTATGGCCATTTTACTGAGATTTAACAGAACTGCCCAGGAGTGATGAATGACCTGATGGAACGTCGAGTCTGCAATGGACCGTGGCTCGGCCCGTCGGAACTACGAAAGTAACTCCCTTTTCTGGCCCAAGTGCGTCGGCCAGGACGATGGATCGTCAAGGCTGCGACAGACCATCGCTGAGACTGTCGAAACAGAGGCAGTGTGATCTCATCCTGGCCAACATGCAATGGATGATCCGATTGACCATCAAGACTGCGATGGACTGTCTTTTCGACCATTACATCAAGGCAGTGTGTTCCTTTTTTGATCGACATGCTATGGACAATTAGATGGACCGTCAAGCAAGCGATGAACTGATAACGCTCAACTTACACCTTAAATTAGTGTAAGGCGGTCGTCGTCAATATATTTACCCAACTTTAGAGTCGGGGTCGAATCCACGAGGAACAATGTGACGGGCGATCAAACTAATTTGAAACTACAACTACAAGTTGAATTTAAACAAATGATAGAAAAAGATAAAATTTGGGGGTTTTAAATGGTTAAGCAAAAGTTGATAAACACTTCGATTTAACAATGTTATGGGACACTAGAGTTATGGTTACCAAGATGCTTACATAGGTTGGGTTGCAAATCACTTTAGAGTTTCAATTGACACTTTAATTGCAAGAATAGTTGAATCCTATTATTTACCCATTCGTCTCTCGACCTCAGTAAGTAGTGTATCCGTTAATTCTCTCAAACTTAAAGGATGTGTTTGCTATTCAACTATGTTCTCATGTAGGCAAATCTGGTTAAGTCATTTGCCATTAAACTAAAGATTAAAATCTTCTGGGTCGATGTAAACTCTTTCTTTTCCCACATATACTTTCCTCTCGGACAAGTGATGTTCTTGGGCTCACCTTTCAAGTTGCAACTAAGAGAGATCGTTACATTCCTCGACAAGCACTTTTCTCTCGGACAAGTGATTGTTTCATTGAAGTAACCTAACAAACACTTTCCTCTCAGTCAAGTGATATTTTTAGTGCCGACTCTATTAAGTTGCATCCAAGAAAGATCATTAAAATAAAGAAAGGTTTATACAACATCAATTTCTTATGGACATACATTAGATTCACAACCCAAATTAGTATTCACATCAAGGTTCCCATAATTCAAGTAAAGAAAATTAGCTATTCATAATACAAAGATCAACAATATGTATTGAATTCATAATCAAGAATAAGTAATCAATCATGCCCACAATCAATCTTCAAATGAAAGATGTTTACAAGAATGTTAGGAACCCTCAATGAGAGGTTTCTCTCCTTTTCCGCCCCCAGTAAAATTGTTCCGATAGATGAACTATGAATGAATCAAAAACCCTAAAAGATGTTATTTATCCTAAAGCCTAATTAAGGAAATAAAATAACAAATTAATAAAATTGTTCGGAATAGGTGACGCTCAGGCTGACGCCGCTTCAAGAAGTTGACGCCCTATCACGGATGGCATCAGAGAGGCTTCAGTTGCCTTCAGGTTCTGTCTTAGGCTGACGATGTGGCTGACGCCACGTCAGGGATGTGATAGCGTGTCACCGGCATCGTCAGAACTGCTCCTAAAATTGCAACACCCTGGTTAAGGCTGACACCAATGCTGATAGGCTATCACAAGGCTGACGACTTATCACGGAGGTCGTCAGCCATGTTTTCTTCTATTTTGCTCAGATTTTTAACTCTTTTGCTCCATTATTGTTTATTCTCATTTCTTCAGCCTTTTTCTGCAATATCATGAGCAAACACATCAAAACAACAAGAATTGCTTTAGAATTCACAATTATTTTGAGCTAAAAAACATTAAATGTGTTAGATTTTGCTCACACATCAACACCCTCAACTTAAAACAATTGCTTGTCCTCAAGAAACTACATAACACCATACTACTATGCTTAACCAAGAGACACATAAGATACCTATCACAGTTGACTGTCAAGTTTAGCTCAAAACTCATGCCACTCTCCACGTTCAATTACTTATAAATCCTATTGTGCATATCCATGAAGATTAACAATGTGACCCAAAGGAATCAAGATATGGCATCAATTCAGCAACAATAACCATTCATATGTACAAGTTACACTACCCAAACAAGTAAACAACTAGCAATGCAACCGATGTGCCCTTACAATAAAGAAGTCCCTCCTCACTCATATATGAACTCAAGCATGTCAATGCGGGGACGGTCAAGAGAAACTCACTCTCAGAAAGAAATTCCAATCAATGCATGTCAAACACCATATGCTTCTCCTTTTTTTCATTACCAAGGTGTCCAAACAGATAAGTTAGGATCACTATAGGTGTTTTCTTCATCTTGTAATGCAGGCTAAGGGCTGGTATGATATTCAATGGAATTTAGAGTGACTAAGCCTCCTTGGCACTACCTTAACTTTTGGGGTTCACTTATTAACCTTTTTCTTCTTTTTCTCTTTTTATTGATCACACATTATTCAGGATGGATGTGGATTTTCTTTTTCATTCTTTTTCTTTTCTTATTCTTCTTCCACACCACCCAGCTTTTTATTCCTTTTCACTTATTCTTTTCCTTTTATTCTTCCTTTCTTCATACCCAGTTTACATCATGCACCCCTATGATACCCACCCTCAACTTAGGTTATTTACCTAAGTCTAGGTGCACAGTGTTTAAGGAGGACCAGGGCCAAAATAGGTTCATTATGATCTAAACGGGAAGGTGATAGGTGTCAGAGAAAGAAATGGTCAATTTATGCTCAAAATAGGGATCAAGAGATATCATGCATAACAGGGAAGGTCATTTAGGCTAAAAGTGGACTAACATCAACAACGGCCTATGATCCATTCCTAACCCCTATCTTTCAACCAAAGTAAGACTAATCGGTCAAGTTCTGGATTTAATACACAAAGGGAACTAAGTAGTATATCACATACACATGGCACAAAAGTGTATCACAAGCTACTACCTATCCAGTTCATGCGATTGTTTAGTAGTGGATATCATGTCACTAGTACTAATGCCATAACAAGATACACAGTGGTCACATATAAATGTATATCACACAATTATAAAACAGACCAACGGAGAGGTGTTTATCAGTCTTAAAAATCAACAAAAATATGTCAACTTCTCTAGATACTTATTTTTATCCAGTTAACCATAACACATAATAAAACAAACATAATACGCCTAAACATGTTGTCTCTACCAAGAACAAGACTCCGGGGAAAAGAGGAACGACAACAAAAACCCCAGGAGGACATCAACACCCACAAGTAGCCCCACCCTCAACTTAATATCATGCATTGTTCCCAACACGTCAAATAAAAAAAAAGAGTTAGAAACATACCTGTGGCACCATGGTTGCGAAGATCTGATGTCAATCACATAATATGAATACAAATAACAAATTACCTTAGGTTGCCAACCAAGAAGCACCTAGTTTAACGTCGCGGCATTACTCAGTTATCTTGACTACTCAAACTTTATTAAGATACCTTGTTGATAATTATTTATGTCTCCACTTGGAGGATTTGAAACATTGATCCAACTTTTGATCAATACATCTTCGAGTAGCATTGGACAAACGTACGGATACAATGACACTTTCTTTATCTCGCCACTTTGATAACTTGAATCTCTTACCCAACTTCATATTAAATTTTTGGATAGGATCTTTGGGTATTGATGAAAACATCAATAATCCACTTGATGCACATTGAATTTTTCCTTTACTGACCTTCAAGTGGGGGGGTGGGGGGTTTCATTTTACTCTTTTTGAATGCCAAACTCCAAAATATAAGGATTATGTTCCTCACCCTCTAAACACCTCAGTTTCATGGGTAGGTGGACTTCCATCTCATCCACCAAGCACAATGTTGAAAAATGGTTCAAATGAGGTCTTCTCCTTAATTTCGGAGTTGCTTCCTTCTGGGAATCCTCACCCCGAATTGGGCAAGAGTCTTCAGAAGAGATTTGCTTGGTTTCTTCTTTTTCCTCTATCACCATTTCCTTAATCTTGGCATCATCCCTTATGCTTGGTTCGTTTGGTTGGGAAATCATAGAGGGTTGCTCAACATCAAGCACAACATCGATATAGGGTTCTTGCTCCTCATCTTCACACTCATCCATTATGTTAAATGATTCCACAGACAAGATATCATCTAACCACAATGTATAAAAGTGTCTTGGATGATTGACCTCGATATCCATCTCTTCTATCCTTTTTCTTCTCTCAATAAATGCCCTAATGTATTGACGTATGTCACATATGGTATCATTCATTGTGTCTATACAATCCAACATTAGTTGAAGCATAGCTTCAATGTCACTCTTTCCAGTGCTTTGTTCTTTATTTTCTTGACCATAAGACCTGTCATACTAATAAGAAGAACTAGAACCTGGGTTAGCGAAATAGGGGAAAGAGGCAGTTGGGAAATCACTCCAATGTCCATCTTGACAACCACATAAAGAGCAATTATACTCCCGATAGGATGGAGATGGTGCACACATCTCTTTTTAGGGAGCATATCTACAATATTGCCAAAAGTGAGGTCCATCACAATATGAACATGGATCATCAAGAAATGATTTCCAACCTCCAAACTCATGTTCATTCCAAGATGCCATAGTAATAAGTAAATTAGAATAAAAATCTACCTAACACAAGAAATAAAAGAAAACTAAAAACAAATATTTACAATTTTGAATTCAAGCAAATAGGCTAAAATTCCAAACCAACTCAATACGCCAAATTGTTCCCCGGCAACGGCTCTATTTTTTATAACGCTCAACTTACACCTCAAATTAGTGCAAGGCGGTCATCGTCAATATATTTACCCATATTTGGAGTCGGGGTCGAATCCACGAGGAACAATGTGACTGGCGATCAAACTAATTTAAAACTACAACTACAAGTTGAATTTAAAGAAATGATAGAAAAAGATAAAATTTGGGGGTTTTAAATGGTTAAACAAAAGTTGATAAACACTTCGATTTAATAATGTTATGGGGCACTAGAGTTATGGTTACCAAGATACTTACATAGGTTGGGTTGCTAATCACTTTAGAGTTTCAATTGACACTTTAATTGCAAGAAGAGTTGAATCCTATTATTTACCCATTCGTCTCTCGACCTCAGTAGGTTATGTAACCGTTAATTCTCTCAAACTTAAAGGATGTGTTTGCTATTCAACTATGTTATCATGTAGGCAAATTCGGTTAAGGCATTTGTCATTAAACTAAGGATTAAAATCTTTCAAGTCCATGTAAACTCTTTCTTTTCCCACATATACTTTCCTCTCGGACAAGTGATGTTCTTGGGCTCACCTTTCAAGTTGCAACTAAGAGAGATCATTACATTACTCAACAAGCACTTTTCTCTCGGACAAGTGACTGTTTCATTGAAGTAACCTAAAAAACACTTTCCTCTCAGACAAGTGATGTTTGTAGTGCTGACAATATTAAGTTGTAGCCAAGAAATATCATTAAAATAAAGAAAGGTTTATACAACATCAATTTATTATGGACATACATTAGATTCACAACCCAAATTAGTATTCACATCAAGGTTCCCATAACTCAAGTAAAGAAAATTAGCTATTCATGATACAAAGATCAACAATATGTATTGAATTCATAATCAAGAATAAGTAATAAATCATACCCACAATCAATATTCAAATGGAAGATGTTTACAAGAATGTTAGGAACCCTGAATGAGAGGTTTCTCTCCTTTTCTGCCCCCAGTAAAATTGTTCAGATAGATGAACTATGAATCAATCAAAAACCCTAAAAGATGCTATTTATACTAAAACCTAATTAAGGAAATAAAATAACAAAATTAATAAAATTGTTCAGAATAGGTGACACCCAGCTGACGCCGCGTTAAGAAGTTGACGCCCTATTACGGATGGCGTCAGAGAGGCTTTAGTTGCCTTTAGGTTCTGTCTTAGGCTGGTGATGTGGCTGACACTGCGTCAGGTATATGACGGCGTATCACTAACGTCTTCAGATATCTTCTTCTCATGCTAACTTTTTGCTTAAGGATGACGCCATTCTTGATGCCTTATCACGACTTTGACGCTATGTCACCGACGTCGTCAGAGCTGCTCCTCAAACTGCAACACCCCGATTAAGGATGACGCCAATACAGATAGGCTATCACGAGGCTGATGACTTAACACGGAGGTCGTCAGCCATGTTTTCTTCTATTTTTCTCAGATTTTCAACTATTTTGCTCCATTATTGTTTATTCTAATTTCTTCAGCCTTTTTCTGCAATATCATGAGAAAACACATCAAAAAAATAAGAGTTAGTTCAGAATTCACAATTATTTCAATCTAAAAAGCATTAAATGTGTTAGCTTTTGCTCACACATCACGGATCGTCGCCTCGACCAACGCAGCCCCCATTCAGTATTTTTAACTCATTTTTAAAAGGGTTTTTTGATCTTTCCACTCTTTTATACTCTGATATGTTCCAAACGAAGAAAATGGCTTCATTCATCATCCAAAACACAAGAGATCTAGGGTTTCTCCCTCAAGATCAAATCTAAAACCTTTCTCCAAGAAATCCAAGAACTCACCATAGATTCTAAAAATTGAGTTGAGATTTAAGTTCCCCAAGTTCAAGGGTTGCAAGACCCCTCTCTCAAGAGTAATAAGAACAGTTGAGGCAAGCTTATTCATCTAATTTCATAGTCTAATGTATGTGGGGTTTTGAACAAGGGTAATCCATTCACCCTTGAGCCCAAAGGCTTATTTAAACTCCAATTTTCTACAATTTATGAGATTCTACATGAAATTGAATTGGGGGTTTTCACCCATTTTTATTGGTTGCAAGCTTTTGATGTTTCCCCATGAATTGAGAGTCTAATGACATGACTTTTACATATTTTCTTGAGAAATTGCAGCTGGGTCTATATCCCATGATTTTAATCTTTGAGAAGTTAATAGTTGAAATGTTTGAGTTATTGAAGTATATGAGTATGTTGAGATTATGAGTTAAATTTCTGAAAATTCCATATTTCTATGTGATTTATGAATCTATATGCTATTTAATATGCATTTTGATGAGTTTTAACTTGAGATTGAATTATGGGTCATTAAGCCCTCCTTGAGACTTTTAATTTTATGAACTTTTGTGCTATAAGCACCCATGATTTGAGTATTTTGAGATTATTGAGAAATGTTTTGACCTAATGGTCATAGAGTTTTGAAATCCACTCTACCACATGAGATTACAAATTTGATTGTTGGGTTCATATGAACCATGAGATTATTTTGAAAGTGGATTTCCAAAAGATGATCAAAATAAACTAAAGGGAGTAGTATTTAGCACCGAGTTGGGTAAGTTACCATGGTTCCTTACCCCAAAACCACGTGCCACCGTAGGTTTGAGATTTTGGGCCTGAGGCCGAGATGATTGGGCCCGAGATCGAGATAAGTGATCACTGAGTTGAGATTATACTCCTTGGAAATAGTATGACACCTCTCCCCAATGTGAGGTTTCCTCCTTAGGAGGACAAGACGTTGGACTCCATGTAGCTCGCATGGTTTATGTAGGTTAAGAGAACCTCCCTAAACTAATGTATTTTCCATTGTGATTGAATAGTCCCCCTAAAGCTTTGAGATGAGATATTTTCTAAAGTGAACGAATTGCTTTTGAGTATTTTCCAAAGAATGAAGTAATTTTCTCTACTAATAAGAGTTGATCATCATTTTTTGAACAAAAGTCATATGATTCCGAGTTCCAAGTATTTGAGTTCAAAAGAGTTATAAGTTCTTGAGCATTAAAGAAGTTTTACTCTCCATGAGATATATGCATGAGTTTGGAACTATTGTTTAAAGCTTTCTTTAGTCTTCGAGTTATGAGAATAAGAGAGGAATTTAGATTTTTAAAGGTAAAGTATAATGACTCACGAGATTTGTGTTACATGCTTCATTCTACATGATGTATGAGCTTTACAATTTGACTTATTCAAGCCATGTGAGTCATTCCTAATTTCATGCATGATTTGATTGAAGAGTATTAATACTGTTTTTATATAAATGCATACACCCCCATATACTCAGTACATTCCCAAGTGTTGATCCACATATACGTCTATGTGCTACATTGTCTTATAATGTAGGTTCAGGTGCTCAGTCTCAGCCTCGTCAGTGATTTCTGAGTTATCTATATCTCCACAGTGGTGAGTCCTCATGGTCCAAGGGCCTATTTTCATATATTTTAATACTTGAGTGTTTATGTCATTACTTCCAGTTCAGTTTGAGTCAGTTGGGGACCTGTCCCAATGGCTCTCGAGTTCATAGAGTAGTAGAGGCTTTGTCAGACTAGTTATCAGATTGTGGTTGTGTTGAGATTTCCAGTATTGTGGTCCTTATGGACAGAGTATTACCTTCGTACTCCCTTTAATTTGATATGACAATGCCAGTGTTTTGTGTATTCCTTCTTGAATGAGTTATTACGAGAAGTGATAGGCTCAAAGGGTTAGCTTGGGGCTACTTGTAGCCCTAAGAACCATGTGACATCCCGGGAGGTGATTTTGGGTCGTTACATAACCGAAATAATAATTATGAATGTATCTAATCTATGCATGACATCACCAGTATCCAATAAGTGAAATCATAAGAGTCATACCACACCTTCCTCCGTCACATACCGGAGAGATGTATATATGCGTGCGCACACACACATACACACACACATATATATACACACACACATATATATATATACATATATATACACACACATATATATATACATATATATACACACACACATATATATACATATATATATACATATATATATGTATGTATTCATGAACTATAACTGCATCCTCTACAAGGATAAACACTTCTCGGATGTCCAATCAATATCACCTATCAGCTCTCAGCCCAATAATATGTCCAGAATAATGATAGTATCATAATCACGGCCTTTGACCGATATACATATTCGGAACTCATCTCTTTAATCATATTTATAAGTCATAACATATTTCTAATCATCTCATATCGAGGAGGCATCTCGCATATATAAGGAATAATATAATTAAGATCGAATTATCTCTCACATAGGAGGCATAATATCAATAAGCATGACGTGACTATAAGTCATGTCATATATAAAGGTCATTCATCATGACGGTGATGAATATCACCTCTCTAGGCCAACTACCATATCTAAAAGGAGATAGAATCTCTATAGCCCAACATTTCATCTAAGAGGAAAATCATCTCTAAGGATCCAATGTTATTTCTAAGAGGAAATAACATCTCTATGGTCCAAATATCAAGTCTAAGAGAAAATAGCATCTCGATGGGCCAAGTATCAGGACTAAGAGGGAATAACATCTCCATAGGCCCATTATCATATCATTTCTATAAGAAATAACATAGCTATAACTCATGTGACAATCCGAGGAACAACATTACAATATACCGAGTCACCAAGTAACCTTGTACAAAGGTTTACTAGTCTCAACTATGTCTAACATCTGCAACTAATTCCACAATGACTAACACAAGTCTAGGCCTAAGTGGGTCAGACAATCCCACTTCTTAACCTCAATTTCCTTAATTAAGTTCCCTATGACCCAAACTAGGCTAAGATATCTAGTTCAACTTCTAGATATCAAGTAAGCCACATTCAATCCTAAGATAGAAACTTCAACAAAAAATAAGGGTACTTAAGTCAATTCTACCCAAATTACGATTCCAAGAATACCACACTATCCCAATAAGATCAAATATACTAATCATGCTTCCACTACTAAAATCACAACCATAATCTAGCAATATATCAAATTCATGCTACAATTCAATCTAAACTAGGGAGAAGGAAATAAGAGTCTACAAAGTTGTAAACATACTATCTTACGAGTCCAAGACCCTAATCTAATTTCCCAAAACATCAATAATCAAGGCTAACCTATCTTACTCATAATCAACCCTAAAAATAATAACCACAGGCAATACATATCATACATCAGCTATGAAGGTAAGTGGATAGGAACCTACCTCAAGGCCAAATCATAAAATCTCACTTCAGGCACCACATGCTCGTCTTTACTTCACAATCCCCAAACTGTCATCACACTAATAAAAACATAATTTACTCATCAATATGAGTCTAACGATACCCATATTGCACTATTATGCTTTGAGTCTTGAGTCAAAAAAGACACTGAAACCTCAAGTGGGTCCCACATATGCATAACGAGTTTCCGAGACCAACCAAATGTTCACACATGAATAAGGAATCATAACCCTCAAAGAAGGGAAAAACTAAGCATATTTGGGCTAGAATCAATCACTAAGATAAATTGGTGGTTTTGGGTCCAAACTAAGGTATTCAAGCTTGAATTCAAGAAATTCTTACCTTGATCTTGAAGATGATTGTGAAACAGATGATAATTAAGCTCCCAAGTCACAACCCCTCCCCCCCATGACCAATTTTGAGTTATTCCACTCCTTTTTGGGTTTCTAGGTCTAAATGGTAAAAGGGAAATGCCCCACACTCATCTTTGGACCTTTATATAGCCCCTACAAGTACTCAGATGTCGCAATCGTAGTCGTACGGGCCACAATCGTGCTACTCGTGATAGCACACTCTTAGCAGCGATCGTAGTTGCACGAGATGACAACAAACTCAAAAATAAGTTTTTGACCCTCGGAACTCATCCGGAATCCAAAGAACATGATCCAATAGTGTATTTTGAGTGTAAACCACATTGCAAATCCATTGGAATCATCAAAACTTCCATCAGAGATCGTTTAGGAAAAAAGTGGGGCCCACAACTATAGTTTCATTACTTTTCAGAAAATCCGCTCAATTGCCCAAAATAAGCCTGGGAGCCTTGGGACTTGAACCAAGGCTCTTCCTAGCCTTTAATCGAAGCTTCGGATGTGATGGACAAGTCAAATTTTCAATCTGAGGTCAGTTTGACTAAATTTGGATCCCACACCCATTCTTTCTAATTTTTAACTTTTCGACTAATACGTTAAAATAAGCTCGGGTGTATTGGGACTTGAACCAAAGGTCTACCTAGACTAAAATATATATTTTGGATCTGCTGGAGTACTCAAAATTTGCATTCGAGTTTGTTTTACTGAAGTGTTCACCCGATGGCAATTTGGAACTAGTGAAGACTTCAAAAAGGGGAATTGGCTCTAAAAATTAAACGAATTGCTCGATAATTGAACTGTTGGTCCCAGCAAGTCATAAATGACTTGGGGAAACTTTGGAGAAACTCAAATAGTAAAGGTAAGAATAAATATACAAAATGACCTGAAGGGTCATTACAATAGCCACTACTAAAAGGACTTTCATCCCCGAAAGTCATCGGACAAAAAGAATCTCAGAAGCTCGAAAGGATGAGGTACTAGGCCCGCATGCTCCAAGCATGACTTCCCAGAAAACCTCAATGAAGAGAAAACACTTGTAAGGGATTTCGCCACACGTATCCCTTTTTCAACCAGTACTCTCATTCTACTTCCAAAATAGCTAACTCAACTTAACTTCTAACTGGCCTCCAACTAAACTGAAAAGGTTGATACACACATATTTGAATCACATCATGTTGATACCATCCCACTATCATCATAAATAAACAATGTCTCATCCAAGCAAAAAGAAAACCAAGACATGAGTCATAAAACCGACACTAAATCCAAAAATAACCTTGAATTACATATATGCACCTGCTATCTTCTCCAAGTCAAGAGGAAAATCACTTGAGTCTCGTCTATGTAGTCTCATCGCAGAGAACTCAAAGAACTGAAGATGATCCACTGAAAGTCCATAAGGCAAATATGATAATAAGCTCATAAGGCATTATCTGGGCATACAAATTGAGATAATCATAGAATGCAATCTATGCCAATTCTGTAACCAATCAGGATGAAAATCAAACTGAAATCTCAAAATCCAAGGTATAACAACTCATCACTGAATATTCCACTCCAGGATCTCTCATCCAACCAGAATGAATACATACAGAATCCAATTCAAGAATATTAATCTCGCTGAGTAAATCATCTAAAATTCCAAAAGAAAGTTGAAACTCAAGGTCAAAACTGAAATAACTAATACGAGGCCCATGGGCTATCATCTGAACACTTATCAACTATAATCCAGCCAAAGTCTAGAAGACTTAATAGGCAACCATTGAGTAGGCTCAACCATCCTATAAATGAGTTCTGAACTGAAAAAAGTCCAAAACGAAGGCTACATGATAGCTCTACAATACCAAGTTGAAATCTTAATACCAAGGTTGAACCGCTCAATCTCAAATATCTAAATCAAAACTAAAAATAGGTAGGCATTAATGCTCCTAATCTATCATACTTCCAAATCACCATTCCAAGGAGTTAAAATCTAAAACTGGGCCAATAAGACTATATCAATGTCAACTATCTCAAATTAACTCTAGTATCCATATCTGACATATCCGGGATAAATTATACTAAGCCACAGTCAAGACATATGTAGAGAGAAAAATTACCATAGCTATAACCACTGACTGATAACACAAGCAATCCACTCTATATCAGTTGGAGGGAACAAAACATTGCTACAAAATAAGAGTCATGCCAAAAGAAAAATCACTGGTTAAAAATTCATATAACCCACTCCATATCCACTGGAGGGAAAAAACTCTCCAAATATAGTCAAAACTTCTCAAGGTTAAAAACCGCACCAGTGAAGGCAAAAACTTTAGCAACTCCAAGAAATGCAACTTAAGATAGAAACTAACCAATAATACTCAATCTAGGAAAAGAAATAGCTACAGATTTATATAATCAAGGAGAATCACTCCACCAAGCCTCACTAGGCTGAACAAATACTGTAATGGGGATTTCCTGAATTCACCTAAGAAAACATCATTGAAGAAGAAATACCAATCTTAGAACCAAGGTCAAATTCGTGACAGCCGCTAGAGAACCAACAACTCAAGATAAAGAGTTTCTAATTTTCCAACTTAAGAAGCGATCACAGGAAAGGCCACCTGCCTCTAACTTTCCAACTCCACTAGACAAAACCATATCACAATAACAAAGGAGTATCCAATCTCCACACTAATAATAAGGAAATCTATCACAAGGGAACAAAACCAACATACCTATAAGATGAATCCACGACATCTCAGCATCAACATTAAAATCACTATTGCATGAACAGAAAATGCCACAAACAAAGAACGAACCTCAAATTGGTCCATCTATCAAATGTGTTATACAAGAATGGATAGCTAAAAAAAATCCATCACAACCCAAGAGACAAGTCTAAGGATCTCAAACTCAAAAACAGGCAACATAACTAAATTGCTGACTCAAACTCCACAAAAACCATGGAAGGTCACTTACCTTTGATATCATAACACCTCCCCCCCCCCGAAATCAATCTAATACAGCTAACCTAGAGGGAACACAATCAACCTCACCATGCTAGGGGAAATAAATCATCAAATCGGGCTATATCTACTCAAGCCACCAATTAATATCACAAGAAAGTGAAAGTCTAACTAGATAACACTAGTCTTTATAGCTACCCAGTAAGAATCAAATTCATCATGTAACAACATCTATTAATAACATCAAGTAATGTCAATAATCTCACACAGTGGTAGCAATAACAACAACAATATCAATATCAACATACTGAATAGGCGGTACCAAAATGAATATCAATATCATGTACCACTCAATGGCCACAATAGGGTAAATATGCCGATATAAATGGGAATTAAACCCAAAACCACACCCATAGGGGAAAAACATTGATTTAGATCAACTCCATCCACTACTAAAAGAAATAAACCATGGAGTAGTAACATAATCATGAATTCAAAAATAACACACATAATGACCAATATAAATTCATCAAGGCATAAATTATCAATGGGTATGAAAACCTCTATACACATAATAAGAGATAAATAGGGGAAATAAAAGCACACCAATCATGGTGACGTTCAAAGTCACATGACTGATGGGCATAGGAAAATAAATTTGAATGGATCCAACTCGAACCGACAGACTAAATCATTCACTTAGGTGGCAAGCACACCATCTTTAACTGAAGATTCCACAACATCATGAGCTGGTCTAAAGAAGCTGAATGATTGGAATATCATGTTAGGGACACTCCCTAGACTAGAAGTCGGTCTCTCTGTGGCCATAGCAATTCTTGAAGCATCAATACGAAGAGAACACAAACTAACCCCAAATGGCTAGGCAACTGACACTGAGAGAAATTTGAAAAATTATGTCCAAACTTCCAAAATCACAGCCTATCTTAGGAAATCAAGGCTATCGGGGAATATAGGCTAACTCTAGATGATAACCTATCTCATACTAGGGGCATTCTCTAAACCCGTATTTCATCTCAACAAAACCAAACCAAGATTAGAATACTTTGGGATACTACCACTCATAATCTAGAATGATTGCCATGGCACGAAGAACCATATCACACTCTTCAAGTCTGAAGGGGACTCTTTCCAAATTCTTTTTGGCTGCTATCGAGGATCTTCTATATCTATCTCTGACCCTCTAGTCCGATGCTGCACTAAATTTTAGAAACGCATATTGGAGTGTTGTCCGCATCTATCGATAATATCCCATCATCATTTAGTGATAAAATAGAGTAAAAAAATATGTTCAAGGTTTATAGGAACGCGGACACATGATAAGGAGTCATGAAATAAATTTCCTAAAATGTCACTGTTTCCTTTCGAAGATAGCGGACATCTCCGCACCTATCCACAAGACTCTACTAATAGTTAGCTCTTGTACTACTACACCAATGAAACTTAAGCTCTGATTCCAATTTATCATAACCCAATTTCCTCAGGTCATGATGGCGCCTAACATAACCCCAAGTAGGCAAACCAACCCATAGTTCAAAACATCTAGTAAGGTACTATTCAATAATATAAGAAAAAAATGCAGAATATATGAAATAAATATCAATACATAGAAGAATCTCAAAACCTGGTGGTATTAACACAATATCTTCTAATATAAAAAGAGTACAAAAGGAAAATATCAAGGTAAATACACTAATATAAGTTATCTTTGAATATAATGTAGAGACTAGTATTATACATAAGAGAGAGATAAGTACTACTCTAAATAGTGGGAGCTCACTCTAAGTCTCTGAACTAGGGATGCTCCGCATGATGCATACACCAATGGCAATAGACTGGATTATAATCTGAAGGCTACAAAAGTGTAGTATGAGTACCAAATGAATGGTACTCAGTAGGCAACTATTAACTGAGCTCCAAAGATAAAGAACATATACATAGCATATAAATAGAATGAAATCTACATCCAAGAGTCCAAAAATCATATAATAAGTCAATGAAAATAATAAAGGACAACTATCTTTTTGATGTCCAAGAGTCTAACATAATAAGACTAAGGAAGTATTAGGGTGAACTATCCTATTCTAGCTACATTCAATATACGTCAATGCTATACCATATATCCTATGTCAATATACAAATAAAGAGTGAAAGAAAGATATATAGTAATATACCTGGAGAAGTGATAACTATACAAAATGAATAATAAAGGAAGGGATATACGGTAGTACCATAGCTTCATACATCTAGAAATATATATAGATATATATTTATATGCATATAAATATGAGGTCATCTCAAAGAATAACCTATATCATCATATTTTCATTTAAGACCTCATTATAAAATTTATCAGGATTTAAATACTATCATACTCGCGGTTTCTAATCCACATGGCTAGACATGGAATAATCATGCATAATAATGCAATCATAAGATAGGAGAGGCTAAAAATGCACCTTAAACCCCAATACCAAATAAATGACCAATCTGTCATAAACTAGACATAATAATGATCATAGCAATGATAATAACAACATCAATATCAGCGTGAATAATTGTCTACCTTAGACAAACAAATACCTAACCGAGACTATGCATACCCCTACCGCCCAAAACTCAGAAGGTTCAATCAATATACAACAACACAAAGCATATTCTTCACCCATATCTATGCAACCATCCCATACCTGCTGATAAACATAGGTACATACTTGTGATAGGTGATGCATATGTAGGAATGGATGCAAGGTACATAATCAATACAAAAATCTCATCATAAGTGTCATCATCATGACCATCCATATTGTAATCAACCTCCGGCCTTGTCGGGTATTAATATATAATCATAGTATCCTCCGGCCTTGCTGGGTATCAATGTATCATCATAGTATCCTCCATCCTTGTCGGCCATCAATATATAATCAAAGTATCATCCATACTTGACGTGGATTAATATATCATCAAAGTATCTTCCAACCTTTTCGGGCATCAATATATCATCAAAGTATTCTCCGGCCTTACCGGGCATCAATATATCATCAAAGTATCCTCCGGCCTTGCCGAACATCAATATATCATCCTAATCATCAATGGATATATATAGGTATATAATAGGTGAATAGACTCAATCCAATATACTCACAACCATAATCATAACATCGCAAAGATAACTATCTTATCACCATATTTTATCTACTCATTATTAACTAGCCAAGACTCATTATTATACCACTAGTTTACTAGTCATTACCTGACCTCTAGTTATCAATCTAACCAATTCTTCACATAATCATTAATCATGGGATAACAACTAACCATTAATTAATATTCATCCAAACCTAACATCTAGTCAAGGTTCACCATTAAACTATAATCTCCATGTATTCATTATTTAGCATTTATCAACTAAACACCTTTTATTAACTAAAACCAATCAATATCTAATAATCGTTTACCAACTAATCCTGATTATTAACGAGTCATTGTTATTATCTTGTCAGCATCGGTAACTAGGCATCATTATTAACTAGGAATTATTATCACTAGCATTCGTTATCTCCTAGAAAGGTTAACCACATTATCCTCACTTAACAACTAATTAGCTTTATAACTTATTATCAATAGCCACATATCATTACCATCGATAAACCATCTTCATAGCCACTTATCAACCCTAGTCGTTAACTACCATAGTTCAACCAAGAAAGGCTCATTAACTAACGTATATAGAATTCTAGGTATCAAGTTATATAGTCACCTAATAGATAACTAGTTACCACATAGCTTATAACATAATTAGGAAGAACAACCATAAGATCACATTTCATCTAGAATCATATCAATAACCGATATAATAATCATGAATATGTCGAATCTATGCATGCCATCACCAGTATTCAATCAGTGAAATCATAAGTGTCATACCACACCTTCATCCATCCCATACTGCAGAGATTTATATACGCACACACACACACACATATATATATATTCATAAACTGTAACCCCATCCTCTACATAGATAAAAAATTCTCAAATGTGCAATCGATATCACCTATCAGCCCTCGGCCTAATAATATGTTCAAAATAGTCATAATATCACCATCACGACCTTCAGCCCATATACATATCCAAAACTTATCTCTATAATTATATTTATAAGTCATAGCATATCTCTAATCATCTTACATGAAGGAGGAATCTAGCTTATATAAGGTATAATATCAATAAGCATATAATCATCTCTCACATAGGAATCATAATATCAATAAGGATGATGCGACTATAAGTTATTTCATGTATAATGGTCATTCATCGTGACGATGAGGAATATCATCTCTCTAGGCCAACAACCATATCTAAAAGAAGATAGCATCTCTATAGCCCAACATTGCATCTAAGAGGAAAATTATCTCTAAGGACCCAACATTATTTCTTAGAGGAAACGACATCTCAATGGGCCAAATATCAAGTCTATGAGGAAATAGCATATATATGGTCTAAGTATCAAGTCTAAGAGGAAGTAGCATCTCTATGGGCACATTATCATATCATTACTATAAGCACTACCATAGCTATAACTCATAAGTCACATTTTGTGGAACATAATTACAATATACCGAGCCACAAAATAACCCTATACTAAGTTTTACTATTCTCAACTATGTTAGCATCTACAGCTAATTCCATAATGACTAACATAAGTCTAGGGCAACATGGGTCGAACAATCCCACATCTAAACCTCAATTTCCTTAAGTAGGTACACTATTCCCCAAATGCATCTTGGGACCTATATATAGACCATACAGGTACTCAAATGTTGTAATAACGGTCCTATGGGCTGCGATCATGCTACATGAGATCGCGTAATCTTCGTCGCGATCACAGTTGCACCAGATGACAACAAACGCAAAAATAAGTTTTTGACCCTCGGAACTCATCCAAAAATCAACAAACATGATACAATAGTTAATTGTAAGTGTAAACCACATTTAAAATACATTAGAATCATCAAAACTTCCTGCAGAGATTTTTTAAGCAAAAAGTGGGGCCTACACCTATAGTTTTATTACTTTTCATAAAATTTGCTCAATAGCCCAAAATAAGTCTGGGATCCTTGAGAACTAAACCAAGGGTCTCCCTAGCCTAAAATTGAAGTGTATGATGCAATGGAGAAGTTAAATTTTCAATTCGAGGTCATTTTGACCAAATGTGGGTCCTACAATCATTCTTTTTAATTTTCAACTTTCTGACAAATAGGTCAAAATGAGACCAGGTGCATTGGGACTTGAACCAAAGGTATTTATCAAATAAAATCAATATTCTAAATTTGCTGGTGTAGTTGGAATTTGCATTCGAGATTGTTTCACTAAAGTTTTTGCCTAGTGGCCATTTGGAACCAGTGAAGACTTTAAAACATGGAATTGGCTCTAAAAATTAAACGAATTGCCTGGTAACCAAACTGTTGGTCTTATAAAGTTATAAATGACTTGGGGCAGCTATAGAGAAACTCAAATGGTGAAGGTAAGCATAAATATGGAAAATGACCTGAAAGGTCATTACAGGAATAGTTCTATGTTTTGTTCTTAGAGAAGTATGTACCATGGACAATCAGTGAATGTAAGAAGGATTAGTTTTTGACATTGAAGAAGGATGACATATTATTTGCAGGATATAAGGCTAAGTTCCATGATTTTTCTTACTATGTTTACTAGTTGTTAAGTTCTGAGAAAGAGAGGATTTGTGTCTATTTTAAAGGTGTGAATTATGATCTTTTGGTATTTTTTGTGCATATTACCTCTATAGAAAAGAGGTCCAATGAAGTTTCAGACTATGTGAACAAGTTGAAAGGGGTTACAAAAGTGGTTCAAGCTAAGATGTTAGCCAAGAAGTTCCAAAATTGTGGGAATTTAGTAGGTCTTATTCCAAGGGCCACAGTCGGTAGGCCTATTCAACCTATTCTATTTAGTCTTCCTTGCCAGTTTACACTATGTTTAAAGCTAAGATTTCTTCTCAATAGTAGACTATTAGGGGCCAAGGGGTTTCCTACTCTTCTACTAGTCGACATTTTCTCTTGTAAGGGTATTTTCATTATGGTTCTATTGGCCACTATAAGAGGGAGTGTCTTATGAGGCAAGAAAATGCCTAGGAGCATTAGCAGACTTGGGCTATAGCTCTAGTGGGTAAATAATAAGGAGAAAATAGCAGGGGTTTTCCATAAGGTGGATAGGGAATTAGATAGGTAGTCACAAAAATAACAACATTGGAAGAAGAGAGCAATTGAGAAAGGAGTTAGCTTAAATTGATGACTAGGCATACCATTATGCATTTTTGGGGAAGACTAATGTCGAGGCTTATAATGCAGTGATCAAAAGCGCTATTTTTTTGTGATCTGATGTCTTCTATTTTAATGATCCAGGGTCTACTTATTTTTAAGTATCTATTTATCTTGCAGTGGGTATAAATCTAGCTTATGATATTTATGTGTCTACTCCAGTTGGGGAGCTATGGTAGTGACCAATGTTTACTTTTCTTGTCCTATATTATTTTGGGTTTTCAAACTTGGATAGACTTAATTATTCTTGATATGTTAGACTTTTATGTAATTTTGGGTATGACTTGGTTATCTCCATATCACATTGTTTTAAAATGTAATGCTAAGATGGTGACTCTAAAAATGTTAGGAATGGGTAATCTAGAGTGGGAGGGAGTGTATATGTATAAGAAAGTGAAAATTATATCATTTGGCTAGGCCAAAAAGTTAGTGGGGAAAGGGTGTTAGGCATTTTGAGCTCATCTCTGAGATATGAGTGTGGGGTCCTCTTCTATATAGTTGGTTTTGGTAGTGTTTGAATTCTAAGATATGTTTTCTTCAAACATACCGAGTATGCCTCCAGATAGATATATTAATTTAGATATTGACTTAGAGCTGAGTACTCACCCTAAATCCATTTCACGCTAAAGAATGGCTCTAACAGAGTTGAAAAACTCAAAACTTAATTATAAGATCTATATGACAAGGGTTTTATTCATCTAAGTGCTTCACCTTGGGTGCTATGATCCTATTTATTAAAAATAAAATGGTATCTTGAGGATGTGTGTTGATTATAAATTGTTGAATAAGGTCACTATCAGAAATAAATACCATTTTTCTTGTATAGATGAATTGTTTGACCAGTTGTAGGGTGTGTCAGTGTTCGCAAAAATTAATTTATGGTCTGGTTATCATCAGTTGAAAATTGGACCAAGTGATGTGCCAAATATAACTTTTTGAACTCTATATGGCCATTATGAATTTTTGATGATGTCTTGCGGGTAGACTAATGCACCTACAACCTTTATGAGTTAAATGAATGTGATATTTAAGTCGTTCTTGGATTATTTTGTTATTGTGTTTATTAATGATATTCTTAACTACTCCAAGAGTAAAGAAGAGCATGCAGGACATCATCGTATTATTTCGGAGATTCTAAGGGAAAAATGGTTATTTGCTAAGTTTTAAAAGTGTGAATTTTGGTTGTTTTCAGTTTCCTTCTTGGGGTATATAGTTTTTGAAAAAGGGGTGATGGTGGACCCTAAAAGATTGAGGTAGTTAAAGATTGGGTTCGGCCTAGTTCTATGACTAAGGTAAGGAGCTTTGTGGGCCCTGCTAGTTATTGCCCAAGCTTTATCATTAACTTTTCATCCATTGTAATGCACTTGACAAGTTTGAATCAGAAGGAAGTATCATTTGTTTGGTCATATCAATGTGAGGAAAACTTTTATAATCTCAAGACATGTTTAACTATAATGCCTATTCTTTCTCTATCGGTTGAAGGCAAGGGATTTATAGTGTTTTGTGATGCTTCACTTTATGAATTGAGTACTGTTTTGAAAAAAGATAGGAATTTCATTTCTTATGCTCAAGATATTTAAAGCCTCATAAAAGGAACTACCCGACACATGACTTAGACTTAGGAGTGGTGATGTTTGCATTGAAGATTTAGAGATACTATCTTTATGGTGTCAAGTGTGAGGTTTTCACAGACCACTACAGCCTGCATTACATATTTACTCAAACGGAATTGAATCTAAGGCAGCAGAGGTAGATGGAATTATTGAAGGATTATGATGTGACTATTCTATACCATCCGAGTAAGACCATTATGGTGGCAGATGCATTGAGACAAAAAGCTGCAAGTATAGGTAGTTTGTCATTCTTGAGGGAGTCTGGGAGACCTTTAGTAAGAGTTTCAAACTCTAGCATCTCTAAGCATGTATTTTGTGGTCTTAGATAGAGGTGACATATTTGTAACGCCCTAAACTTTGACCCTTGAAAATTTCTGAGCTTTGAACTCACTGCCCAGTCGATGACTTCCTTTGTGAGTCATAAGGTCCCTATACGAGTCCTGTAGACTTAAATTATAGTTCAACCATTGTATGTGTCAAACTTTCTACATTGATCACGACTACACTCATTTGAGTAGACTCAACGAGTCATAGTGACTTATTACAAGTAGTTATGTTCCAGTTGTAGGGTGACCAGTGACTAACCTATGTGGTTTTGTGTTGGTTACAACTTGGACCCTACGAGTCATATGGTCACTTGACAAGTGGAGGGTCAATATTTTATGTGTCTAATAACACTATCTTGACTATTACTTATGGTGATGAGTCATAACAAGTCCCTACGAGTTGTAGAGTGACTCGTATTCACTGGCGAAAAAAATTCAACTTTTAATTTGAGGGAACTTTGGGCATTTCACTCTTTCCATACTTAAGACCTACAACCATAAAATAGCCTTGGGTCATTACTTCCTTCACTTTGGCAATCAAAACGCTCCCTTTTATCTCTCAAATTCTCTCAAGCAAAAAAGACCTAGGGTTTTTAAAGGTTGGCCATCTAGAGTTTCCAAGGGTAGATTCTCTCAATAATTCTTGTCATCTCAAGCATGTTACTCATCCCCAACTCTTATTTCATGAAAAATGTGTCTTTCAAAGGTTTATTTGTGTGGATTTGAATATTTGTTTGGTAAGGGTTGAGCACTTTGAGATGATTACTCCTTAAATTATTTTCCCATAATTTACTATGCATTGATTTTGCTTTATTTATTGTTTTGAACTTGTGGGATTCATGGGTATGGTTAATGAACTAAAGGATAATGGTTTTCCCTAAAATTTATGGTTTTGGCTTTATACAGGGTTTTTGAAACTATGTTCCCGCAACCCATTTGTGAATTTAGTATGGAAAAATGGTTTTTCCACATGATTTGACTCATTTACTTGCACCGTTGCATTGCATAAAGAGTTAAATGATGAATATGGACTTTGGAAGGCCTTGTTGGCTATGTTGTGAATTAATGAAAAAATGGAAAGTGTTTCCCCAAGCTAATGTGATTGTTATGGCATAGAGTTAAGCTTGCAAGTGTAGGGGTACGATGATACCCATGATGTGCCTTGACAGTTAATTCTTTGGTCAATAAATGGAAATATGTAAAAAGTGTTTTAATTTGGCTTTAATGGGGGCTGTGTAGCAGGGTCATGAAAGTAGAGTTCCCGAGGGACCAATACTAAAAACTGTGGTTGCCGATACAAGGGTCTAAATAACCGAGAGGTTTGAGTCCCTCTTATTACATAATTGGGAGTTTTTAGTCCCTTATGTTATTAATTAAGTTCTCAAGTCACTCTTGATATGTATTGGGAGGTTCGGGTCCCCTATAATGCATATGTACACGTGATGATTCTCTGGTTTGTGTGGCCACACACACTGGGGCCCTTTCATCTAGGGTAGAGTTGTACCCATATAGCTCGCAAGTTCCTTATTATGACGGTTGTGCTACATATCCTAGGTTAATGATTTTAAGAATGTATGCTAATCCTTGTTCCCTACCCCGACATGATATCTATGTGTAAATGTGATGATGTATGCATGATTTGAAAATGATTTGGCTTGGCATTACTTTATTCCCTTATCCCTAAGTTGCATTCTAGTGCTCAACCCACCAATCATCTTTAGATGTTGTATTCTAATGTGATGCAGGGTTTGAAGGCAAGTCTATTTTTCCCTATGCACTATTAAGTGGATTGGCTCAATTCGTCGTTCGATTGCAATAAAATGGTGAGCTTCCATACTTTAGAAAACTTAACCAATTCTTTGATTTTCTTTTCTATAATTTAGAATTGAAGGTGCCCCCAAATCTTAAAGAGAAATTATATAGAGTGGCAGTCTGGCCAACTATGTTGTATGGAGCAGAGTATTGGCCAGTTAAGAACTCCCACATCCAAAAGTTGAAGGTGGCGGAGATGAGGATGTTGCAATAGATTTATGGTCATACCAGGAAAGATAGGGTAAGGAATGAGATTATTCATGAGGAGGTAGGAGTATCCTCGATGGAGGACAAGATGCGAGAAGTAAAGTTACGTTAATTCGAGCATGTGATAAGGAGGGGCTCTAATGCTCTAGTGTGGAGGTGTAATACACTGGATATGGATAGTTTTAAATGGGGTAAAGGTAGGACAAAGAAATATTGGAAGGAGGTGATTAGGCATGATATGGGAGTAGTTAAGCTTACATAGGACGTAACCCTTGATATGAAGGTGTGGAGGATGTGAATTAAGGTAGAGGTTTAAGGGCGAGATTATATCAGTAAAAGTAGGGAAGCATTCTTTATTTGTGTCTGAAGTTTCTTATTTGTGGTGTTGAGTGTTGTGTATAGTTTTGGACAACTAGTTTTTAGTTTTATCTTGTGGTTGTAGTATTATCTTATGGCAAGTGTTGTTAGTTTATTTTGCAGATTGTACTAGTTTATATGCATTTATGTTTGGTGTTTGTTATACTGCTATTAGTCCTAAGATGGAGGTCTAGTGAAAACAGCCTCTCAACATCATCAGAGATAGTGGTATATTCTGCGTACACTTTACCCTCTCCAGACCCCACTATGTGGGAATACACTAGGTATGTTGTTGTTGTTGTAGTTATAGTTTAGAATTAAAGAGTTCACATTAGCATTATCATTATCATTGTCATTGTCATTATCATTGTCATTGTCAGAGTCGGGGGTATGTCCCGACATAGAGTATTTTTTATGTTAGAGACATTGTGGGTATTACTGTGGATTGGGAATTGATATTGACGCTCTTATATGTCTTTGAGTTATTGCATTGCTATCTTTTTATATGTTTGGAATTCATTCACTACTAGGTATTGTGTTATGTGTGGCTAGGTAAAGGGTGTAATCTTCGGTCCACGATGGACTTGAGATGCCCATCATGTCCAGGCCCTGGTTCGGGTCATGACAAGTTGGAATCAGATCCAAGGTTTGGTGTCATTGGGTGTCCACAAAGTCGTGTCGATAAAGCCTCTTTTAGAGGGGTGTAGCACACTATAATTATAAGGGAGAGGCTACGAGCCAGTTAGCAATGTTTCCCTTTTCTTGTGATATATTTTTTATCTATAGATTCTAAGGTCTTGAATCTTCTCTAATATCTATTTGTTCGCATTTTAGATCATATATCCCCAAAATCTGATGCTCGTGAAAACTCTTTTGTCTCACTTAAAGACAATGTAGATGGATCTTATCCTACTTCTGGAGTTCAGACCCAATCTAGGGCCTCTTTTCCTGATGGTTCTCATGGGGTTCCCCAAATTCCACTAGTCCTCATCAGGATCCTTAGGGTGATATGACTAATGCTGAGTTTCATCAGTTGATTTATTTGATTACTTAGTTGGTGTCCTCTCAGTTCTGCCAGTGTGAGTGTGAGGATGGTGTTGCTTATTCTTTTAAGGCGACTAGAGTCGTCAATTTTATGAGTCTCAAACCTCTGACTTTCTCAAGTTCTAAAGTTAAGGAAGATCCTCAAGGTTTCATTGATGAGATGGAGAAAATTTTTAGATTGATGTATATTTCTGACTCTAAAGGTGTGGAACTTGCCGCATATAAGCTGAAAGATATAACATATCAATGGTATAAGGAGTGGGATCAGTTGAGGTATGATGATGTGGAGTTGGTATCATGGATGTCTTCTTTAGTGCTTTCCATGATCACTTCTTTCCTCAGGAGTTGAGGGAGGCGAAGGTCGAGGAGTTCATGAATTTAAGGCAAAGTAGGATGACTGTGAAGGAATATGCTCTTAAGTTCCATCAATTTTCTCGCTATGCTCCAGAGCTAATTTCTTCCATGAGAGATATAATGAGGAAGTTTGCTTCTTGGTTGTCTTAAAAATATGTATTAGATTGCAAGGTCACCTTGTTGAATAGGGACATAGATATCTCTATACTTGTGGTGTATATGTAGTATGTAAAATAGGAAAAGAAGAAGCAAGATGATATAAAAGAGCGTTAAAGTAAGAAGTTTAGATATTCTAAGCAAGGTAGAGGCCAACAGAATAATGGTAGAGAAGACAGATAGTGGTCTAAAAAAGGTGGGGATGTTCTGATTCTTATTCTACGGCTAGTGATCCATATCCTAAGCTTGTCGGTAGTTTTTGATTCCAGATTGATGGTGGTTATAGGGAATAGAGTGCACAATCTCAGGCTAGTAGTACTTAGTCGACCCTATCTTATCCCCCTTGTTATTTTTGTCATAGCTGATCATAAAGTTTTTAAGGAGGAATAAATAAATAGTTCAAGTGTGGTCATCTTGGTCAATTGCAGTGGGATTATCCATCTAAGGTTTCTATTATGGATAACAAAGTTCCTATTGCAACTTCATGAACTTCTGCACACAAGGGGGGCACTGTTGGATTCAGCACTAGTCGGAATTGCCCTTATGTTGTTGCTACCCATCAGGAATCTGAGGTGGATCCTAATGTTGTTACTAGTATGTTGAAACTCCTCTCTCATGATGTGTATTGTCTGCTTGATCTGGGGGTTACTCTTTTTTATGTGACCTCATATGTGGCTGTTAATTTTGTTTTGGCCCTGATTGTATTTTTGAACCCTTCTTTATGTCTACCTCAGTGGGTGATTCAGTGGTTGCTAGAAAGGTTTATTAAGGGCTATATGGTATTTGTTTATGGTAGGGAAACTTTGGCGGATTTGATTGAGTTAGACATGCTAGATTTTAATTTCATCTCGGGGATGGATTAGTTGCACTCATGTTATACCTCTCTTCATTGTCGAACCCATAAAGTCATTTTCAGAATCCCAAATGATCTAGTAATTGAGTGGGAAGGTATCTCCCTAATGCCTAAGGGAAGGTTTATTTCTTATCTTAGAGACCGAAAATTGATTTTCAAGGGGTGTCTATACCATTTAGTGCATGTTAAAGATTTTAATTTTGAGAGTCCTTCCTTTCAATCTATTCTCATGATCAGTGAGTTTCCCAAAGTATTTCTTGATGATCTTCCTAGTGTTCCTTCTGATAGGGAAATTGAATTTGGGATTGATCTTCTCCAAGAAACTCATCCTATCTTTAGACATTTTTATAGAATGGCTCCGACTAAGTTGAAAAATCTTAAGGAGCAGTTGAAAGATCTCCTTGACAAAGGTTTTATTCACCTTAGTATATCTTCGTGGGGTGCTCCCATGCTCTTCGTGCGTAAGAAATATGGGTCCCTTCAGATGTGTATTGATTACCGATAGTTGAATAAGGTAACAGTGAAGAATAAGTATCCTCTTCCTAGGATAGATGATTTATTTGACCATCTTCAGGTAGCTAAGTACTTTTCCAAGATTGATATTTGGTTGGGTTATCATCAGTTGAAGATTCAGGAGGTGGACATCCCTAAGACTATTTATCAAACCCGGTATGGCCATTATGAGTTCTTGGTCATGTATTTGGGTTAACTAATTCCCCAATGATATTTATGGACCTTATAAATTGAGTCTTTCGTTAGTTTCTGGACTTATTCATCATTATGTTTATTGATGATATTTTGGTGTATTCTAAGGGTGAGGAGGATTATGCCAATTACCTTTGTATAGTGTTGCAGACCCTTAACGAGAAATGATCATAGGCTAAATTCTCTAAGTATGAGTTTTTGTTGAATGTTATGACTTATTTGGTTCATGTCGTATTTAGTGAGTCTATCATGGTGGATCCACAGAAAGTAGAGACGGTAACAAAATGGCTTATACCTATGACTCTAATCGACACTAAGAGCTTGTTGGGTTTAGCTGGGTATTACAATAGGTTTATCGAGAGCTTCTCTTCCATTGTTGCCCCATTGACTAAATTAACTCAGAAAAAGGCAAAGTTCTTATGGTTGGATGCTTGTGAGGGAAGTTTTGAGAAGTTAAAAGATAACTTAGACTTCAGATTTGGTCTTGACCCTACTCGAGGGCAACGATAGTTTTGTTGTGTGTGATGCATCCAATGTGGGATTGGACTGTGTGTTGGTATAGTACTGAATGGTTGTGGCATATGCTTCTAGACAAGCTAAAACTCATTAGAAGAACTACTGGATGCACAACTTTGAATTATTGGTTGTCGTCATTGCTTTGAAGATTTGGCATCATTATTTATATGGTGTTCACGTTGAAATCTTTTCAGACCATAAGACTTTGCAATATGTGTTCACTTAGAAGGAGTTGAATCTCAAGCAAAGGAGATGACTTGAGTTGCTCAAAGACTATGACATGAGTCTCCATTATCACCCAGGTAAAGCTAACGTGGTTGTTGATGCTCTTAGAAGGTTATCCATGGGAAGTTTATCTCATATAGATGAGAAAAAGTAGGAATTGATGAAAGATAGTCATCGGTTGGTGAATCTTGGAGTTCATCTCTTGGACTCTAAGAATGGTGGTGTGATGGTCCAAGAGGTAGCAAAGTCATCTTTAGGTGTTGAGGTGAAATAGAAGCAGGTACGTGATCCTATCTGGTTACAAATTATGGGTAATGTAGGCCAGCAAAAAGTGATGGTTTTTTAGATTGGTGGTGATGGTATCTTGAGATACCAAGATAGTTTGTGCATTCCTGAAGTTGATAGGTTGCGATAGAGGATCTTGGTTGAAGCTCATGAGTCGAGGTACACTATTTATCCAAGTTCCACGAAGATGTATCATAACTTGAAAGAGATTTATTGGTGGAATAACAAGAAGTGGGATATAGAGAATTTTGTGGCTAAGTGCATAGTGTGTCAATTAATGAAGGTAGAGCTCTTGAGACAGAGTGGGTTATCTCAAGAGATTGAGTTTCCCGTGTGAAAATGGGAAGTGATTAATATGGATTTCGTTGCTGGTGTACCACAGTCTTGTAAATAATTTAATTTGATTTGTGTCATCGTGGATAGGATGACTAAGTTTGTTCACTTTTTGCCTATAAGGACTAATTTCTCTTCTGAGGATTATGCCAAATTGTTCATTGAAAAGATAGTTAAGATGCATGTTGCTCTAGTTTCTATCATTTTTATCGAGGTATTCAATTCTCATTGCATTTTTTGCATTCTTTCAAAAGAGGTTTAGGGACTACGGTGAACCTTAGCACTGCTTTCCACCCTCAGACAGATGGACAATCAAAAAAGACTATTCAGACATTGGAAGATATGCTAAGGTCCTATGTGATCAATTTTCGTGGTAGTTCAATGGACCATTTGCCCCTCATTGAATTTTCTTATAATAATAGGTATCATTCGAGTATTGGAATGGTTCTGTTCGAGGCATTGTATGGTAGGAGTTGTACGTCCCCTATTAAATAGTTTGAAGTTAGTGAGGATAGGTTGTATGGTCCTGACTTGGTTCATCAAGCTGTGGAGAAGGTGAAGGTAATTTGGGATAGGCTTAGAACCATCCAAAGTCACCAAAGGTCTTATGCGGTGTGAGACGAATGGATTTGGAGTTTGATGTGGATGATTGGGTATTCTTAAATGTATCTCCCATAAAGGGAGTGATGACATTTGGGAATAAGAGGAAGTTCATCCCCCATTATGTTAGACCATATCGTATTTTAAGAAAGGTTGGCAAGGTTGCTTATGAATTGGATTTGCCTTCTAGTTTGGGTTCCATTCATCCAATCATCCATATTTTTAAGTTTAGGAAGTGTGTGGGTGATCCATCCTTGGTTGTTCCTATCGAGAGTGTGGGGATTTTTTATTCCTTGTTGTATGAGGAAGTTTCGGTTGAGATCTTGGATAGGCAAGTTCATCATTTGAAGACGAAGAACGTGGATTTGTGAATATTCTATGGTGAAACCAAAAGTTTGAAGAAGCTACTAGGGAAGATGAAGAGGACATAAAGTCTAAGTCCCCATTCCAGATAATCGTGCTTGAGGTATGTGTATTCCTTAAAATATTTGTTTCCTGACTCTGTTAAAGAAAATTGTGATTTCCTTGAATTCTTTGTTTTCTATCTTTGTTAAAGGAAAGTGTGCTTGTGTTTCATGTTAAGTCATGCCAATAAATACCTTGACCAATCATTCGGGGACAAATGATCCTAATGGGAAAGAATGTAAAGGCCCAAACTTTGACTCCTAAGAATTTCTAAGATTTGAGCTCACTGCACAGACGGGGACTCCCTTTGCTAGTTGTAAGGTCCCTATACGAGTACTGTAGACTCAAATCATATTCCAACCAGTGTATGTGTCAAACTTTCTACCTTTATCACGACTAGACTCAACGAGTCGTAATAACTCTATATGAGTCGTTATGTGCCAGTCATAAAGTGACTAGTGAGTTACCTATGTGGTTTTATCTTGCTTCTGACTTGGATCCTACGAGTTGTATAGTCACTTGACGAGTTGTATGGCGTGAGTCATATGGTAAACAGTGTGTGTGTATAATTACACTGTCTTGACTGCACTCGTGGTGATGAGTCGTAATGAATTCCTACGAGTCGCAGAGATACACATAGTCACTAGCGACCAAAATTTAGCTTTTAATATGAGGGCACTTTGGTAATTTACCTCATTCCCTACTTAAGATCCATGACCATAAAACACCCTTAGGTTATTACTTCCTTCACTTTGGCAATCAAAACCCTCCCTCTTCCCTTAAATTTTCTTAAGCAAAAAAGACCTAGGGTTTCTAAATGTTGGCCATCTAGAGCTTCCAAGGGTTGATTCTCTCTGTAATTCTTGTCATCTCAGGCATGTTACTCATCCCCAAATCGTATTTCATGAATAACATGTGTTTCAATGGTTAAATTGGGTGGATTTGAATGTGGGTTTGGTAAGCATTGAGGATTTTGAGATGATTACTCTTTAAGTTATTTCCCCATGATTTACTAAGCATTGATTTTTCTTTAATTATGGTTTTAAACTTATGGGATGCATGGGTATGATGAATCAACTAAAGGATAATGGTTTTCCCTAAAATTTATGGTTTTGTCTTGATACAGGGGTTTTGAAAATTGTGCTCCCTCAACACATTTATGAATTTGATATTGAAATATGGCTTTGCCAAATGATTTGACTTGTTCACTTGCACCGTTGCATTGCATAAAGGGTTAATGATGAATATGGACTTTGGAACTCCTTGTTGGCTATATCGTGAATTAATGAACAAAAGGGAAAGTGTTTTCCAAAGGTAATGTGATTGTTATGGCATAGAGATAAGCTTACAAGTGTAAAGGTATAACGATACCCGTGGTGTGACTTAACAGTTAATTCTTTTCCAATGAATGAGAATATGTGAAAAGTGTTTTAATTGGGCTTTAATGGGGGTTATGTAGCAAGGCCATGAAAGTGGAGCTCTCGAGGGACCAACACTGCAAACCACAATTGCCGACGCGGGGTTCTAAATGACCGGGAGGTTTAAGTCCCCTTTAGTACATAATTAGGAGGTTTAAGTCCCCCATGTTATTGATTGAGTTCTTAAGTCACTCTTGATATGTATCGGGAGGTTCGATTCCCCTATAGTTCATATGTACACGTGATGATTTTCTAGTTCATGTGGAAACACACACAAGGGCCTTTTAAACAAAGATAGAGTTGGACTCATATATCCCGTGGATGCCTTATTATGACGGTTATGCTCCATAGACCATGTTAATAATTTTTAAAGTGCATGCTAAGCATTGTTCCCTACCTCGACATAATATCTATATGTAAATGTGATGATGTGTTCATAGTTTGAAAAGGATTTGATTCAGTAGTATTTTATTGCCTTATCCCTGAGTTACATGCTAGTGCTCAACCCACTAACCATCTTCAAATGTTGTATACCTATGCGATGTAGGGTCCGAAGAAAAGTCTACATTCCCAACGCAGTGTTAGGTGGATCGGATCGGTTCGTCAGTTGGTTGTGGTGAAGTGGTGAGCTTTCAAACTTTAAAATACTTGATCAATTCATTGATTTTATTTTCCATAGTTTAGAATTGAAGAGTTCACATTATCATTATCATTATCATTGCCATTGTTAGAGTCAGGGGCATGTCCCGACATAGATTATTTTTGTTTTGTTAGAGGCTTTATGGGTTTACTGTGGATTGGGTATTATGGTGAACTTGAGATGCCCGTCATGGCCAGGCCCTGGTTTGGGTCGTGACAGTATTGGCTAGTGTGGAGGTAAATTTAACATTTGTGGAGAAGATTAAGGCCAAAAAATTTAAGGACAAGAGGTTGAATGCACTCCAGAGTAAGGTGGTATGTGGGGAGGTGGCATATGTTGTGTTTTAGGGGAAGGCTATGTGTTCCTCGGATTGGTGATTTGACTCATGATGTACTTTTAGAGGACCATGGTTTGCATTATTCTATTCATTTGGGTATGACCAAGATGTACAATGATATGAAAAAGCTTTATTGGTAGCTCAAGATAAAGAGTGACATAGTAAATTATGTTTCCAAGTGTCAAAATTGTCAGCAGGTGAAGTATAAACACCAAAGGCCCACGAGGTTGTTGATGACTCCCAAAACTACACTCCAAACAGAAGTATAATATGGTGGTTTGCAAATATAATAACCCAACTAGGTTGGGGTTGATCCCATAGGGAAAACATGAAAAGTTGCTTGAATTTATGTAATCTACGAGTATTACAAGAAAGTAAATGGGCGGATTTTAGTATCAATAGCAAGTAGTAACCAAATTTTGAGTGCTTTTGAGTTGTAGACAATAGGAGACAAACACTAAGCTTGTATTCACCCTGGCTTCTCAACTCCATAAATTTCTCATGTTCAATCCAACTGTTCTGTTGTTCTACAGGATAGATATTATCAGCCGCCTTTTGAGAATAAAGATGCATCTCACCCTTTATCTGTTAAGTCTCAGGGTGTTGCCTTATTGCTACTTTCTAGAACCTTAGTTCACCACTCATTTTGGGATCAAGTGATTAGATGAGACGCTGGGACTAAAAGGTGAAGGTAGAAATCTCAAATTATTGTCTTAACTTCTTTTCCCAATCGCAAAATCCCTTTTGAGGATGGGCGCAAATACAAGATATCTCAAGCTACTGCAGCTACTTGAGATTTATTATCATGAAGACTATTAAGATACATGCATAACCCTAGAACAGATGAGTCTCACACTTTCTCTACGTAGCTAATCTGCAAGGGTTTCCACAACCCTAGTCAAGGAGATTAGTCGCTCATGTTTATGCAAGGAACCATGGTTTTCAAAAAAGAATACATCTAATTAATTGTAAAAGAATAATATGAATAAACTCAAAAGTTTTAAGTTGAATAAACCCAAAATCTCAAGAATAATTGTAAAATTATTATAAGAGTGTGTATCCTATGATAAGAATGCGTAACCTAATAAAATAAAAACCCTAAAGTATTTATAGTATCTCAAAATAACATAAAAATCTTACTATAAATGGGAAAGGAAAAATTAAGTCTGCAGTCGGTACGACTCGGTCTTCACTCGTATCAGCATCATATGACTCGTACCCAGCCCTCTTGTATCCATTCCAGTGTTTGTTCTCCCAAGGCTTCAACTTTTTAGCATATGACTTCTACTTACGAGTCGTACCTGAGTGTACAACTTGTGTCCTTCACTTGTATCCACCTAGGACTTTTGTCTTTCCAAACTTTGAACACTAGTTTTTGTACGACTTCCCTATACGAGTCATACTCAGAATTCTGACTCATATACTTCTGAGACTTCAACTCTTGAGTAATAGCTTAGATTATGTTATGCTGATGGCTTCTCAGTACGAATTGTATTCTAGCTTACAACTTCAATACTTGAGTCATATCTTCCCCATACTTAGCTTTTCAGGTTGGCTTTTTGTTCTATTGTGCATACGATTCACCATATGAGTTGAATCAGATGTTTACGATTTAGGAGCTAACTCGTATCCTGATCAGAATTGGTCTTTTTTTAGGTCTTATTCTGTCTTTTCATTCAAATAGGATTGTGGACCTATTTTACCTGCAATATACACCACAGTGCATCATATCTAAGAAAATATCCTAAGTTCATGCATAAATTCGCGGTTTTAAGCATGAAAAGTGTCGTATTTTCATGCCACATCAACACCCTCAACTTAGACTTTTGCATATCCTCAGGCAAACAAAGCCAAACACAATTTCCAGATATAGAGACTATGCTTAAACGGGACGATCTTAAGCTACCCATGGCAGTGATTTTGAGCTTTATTTCAATCTGGTTATTCCCCTCATAATTCTAACTTTTAAAACTCAAGTTGCATATAACAATTTAGAACAACTATAAACATGAGGGAATCTGATGATGGTATTACATTAACAATATACAATTGGGCATAGACATAAGTTACATCCACCAAACAATCTAGCAACCTAGCAACATAGCCCATGTATTTATTCAGGGATATACCAAATTACTCTCTCACTCACGAAGAAGTATCACAGGTGTACCCAAAGTACCATGGCTCACCCTTATACTCTTTTCCTAAGTTTTCAGACAGTCACAGTAAGATTACTATAGGACATTATTCAACTTGTAACGTAGGCTTGGGGATGGTATGATATCTTTTGGGATTTATTTAGTGACTAAGCCTCCTAGAAACTATGCATTTCTCGGGGTCCACTTATTTTTCTATTTCGTCTTTTAATTTCCACCCTTTTGTTTTCCTTCTTCTTTTGACATATTCAACCTAGGCCAAACATGGTTCTCTAACTTTTGTTTTTCCTTTCTTTTTCTTTGTTTTCATTGCAACTTTTATTTCTCTTATTTTCACCACACCTGCTAATGTGTCAACTACTATTTTTATACCAACTTTTTTCATACTCATTTTCTCTTATGCACCCCTTTAATAGCCACTCTCAACTTAGGCGATTTGCCTGAGTTGAGGTGTACAATTTCCAAAGAAGGACCAGGGCCAAAACAGGTTTATTTTAAGGTCAACGGGAAGGTAAAATTGGCGTAGATAATAAAATTAGTCTATTAAGGCTCAATTATTTGGATCAAAAGGGATTCATTCATTTGGTTAGGACATTTTATTCTAAGATGGACTCATAAAAAAAAGGCCTATGATCACTTCCTACTTGAATATTCTAGACCTAGGTAAAAGCAACTGGGAAACTACTTGACTACTCTATACCTAGGTAAAAGCAACAGGGCAAGTTCTAGACTTCGTCACATCAGGAACTCAGTATAACTCACACGCACTTGCACAAGGCTACATTACCAAGCACTACACATCCAACTATGCAACTGTTTGTCCCTAATTTTTCTATCCCTAATCTTAATTCCATTTCCATATTCACAATAGTTTAACACAAATATACTCATCACACATCAAAACAAAGATTTTTTAGAGGGGTCACTTTTTCAACACAATTTCATTAAACATAGATCTCAACATAATCATTTCAAATCAGCAATGTTTCACAAACAAGAAATCAAATTTTAGCATCAAAAATCAAAAACAACACTTTTCATTACAAATGAATTTTTTCAAAATCCTCAAAAAATCTCAATAAAAAATAATTTATTGCCAAAGGCGCGCTGATTTTCTCCCTATCTCAGCTGCCCGCATAAAACCTTCAAGTCAAAACATACTTTTAGTTTTAGCTACTTATACTTTTAGCTACTCCAGATTTTTCGAAATAACCCCCACCCCAAATAAAAATAGATGCACTTCCCTTAGTGCTATAAAAATAAATCAACTGAGGATGGAAAGTCATACCTAGGCATTCAAGGCGCCGGTGCCGCATCCACATCAGTACGCGGGCCCTAAAATTGGGTCCCACTCTCATCAGCTATTATCCCATTAGCCAGAACTAAATCAACAAAAATCGGGGGAATAACATATACTCCCTAAACATCAACAACTGGTGCTCTCAAACCACCAACTCCCAAGGCCATCTCAGACCCGCTGCCCTCAGTCCCGCTCTTCCTGAATGCTATTGCTTTGGCCCTCTTCATAGGTACTTTGTCTTTATTTATCTTTCTCTTCTTCTCTTTTCTTTAATCTTAGGTCTCCTTAACTAGTGCATCTACCGGGACTGCCCAAATGTTAGGCATATGGAAAGTAGGGATTACTATCTCGACTACAGGCTCAACAACCACCGGTCTCTCATAAATCTCTGCAATAATCTTCTTGATTTTTGCAACCTTTGTTCTGATATTAACAATATTGGGTGTCTGCCTACCACTAAACTGTCGAGTGATCCTTGACTCAAAAGAATCCAGCCACCTTTGGACCCATTTTTCTTGGCTCTTAAACTTTGCATCGATCCAAGTCTTCATGCCTCCTTCTATATAGCCTATCTTATCCTCCAACATGGCTAGTCTGGTCATAACCTCAGTCCAAAGGTCTTGTAAAATAAGTAAACACTAGATGGCATACCTCGAGGTTTAGGTGGCACAAATAAAACTGATGGTGGGGCACTAGAAGTACCTACTGCATCTATATAGGATCCCTCCATCTGGGCACCTGCCTCAGCAGTATAAACTGTAGTAGTGGTATCATTCTAACCATCCTGTGGTAAAAAACCCGCTAAAATATCTGTTGTCTGCCTTGTCTGCCGGCCTAATAGGTTTCCTGCATCTCTAATTAGACCTAAGTTAGTGATTCTCCTGGCCTCAATCATCTTATCTATCCAAAGTGTTCCAGCACTCCCATAACCAAACATATCTGCGTGATCATATAGGGGTAGGACAATAATCCCTTCTCACCCTAAATGGCCTAATTCTTCATCTCTCGGGATAGAAATTCTGCTATATCAAACTTATAGTCAGCTATGAAATCGGCTATCATAGCTTTCCAGGCCAGGCTTAGAACATCATCACTTGTGGTTGGACACAACCTGTGTCGGGCCAAAGTCCACCAAGCCTTGCCCTTAAAGTTAAGGGTACTCTTCTTTTTCTTTTATAAGACCACCCCGGGGTCTCCTTTAATCCACACGGTGTTTTACCCTTTCAAGGATATATGCTCTGTCATCCATCTAAAAATCACCATTTTCTCCTCAAAACCCAATGTCCTCTTAGTTATCTTCCTCATATCCTCTATTCTATAATCTATCTCACCTGTGTTGACCAGAGACTGATACTCTAGTCCATACAATAATCTGCTAATAGTTAGAGGGGAAATGTCCACCCATACATCATGAATCATCAGGAAAGTGATAGGCTTACCACCCTTCCATAGTTGACCCTGTGGGTATTACCTCTTAAGCTCAAATTTATATGTTTCATAGAATTCACGAATGAGGATCTCACTATATCTTTCGGGTGCCCTCATCATCCACTCAAATCCATACTATCGGAAATGCTCTTAAAAACCTGGTAACTCAGACATCCCAGTAGTAGTCAATCTTCAATCAGGATATAGTACTCTTCTGATCTTCCTCCCAAAAGTCAGAAAAAACCACTGTTGTATGTCTCTTGTATTCCGGGGCACTCCTATTGTTCAATGATGGACATCGATTCAGTGGTAAGTGAAAGTAGGGATCCTATCAGTCTATTAGGGTAGAATTTACTTATTTTGACCCCTTAGCTTTTTTAGAACTAGCCTCTGCTAATCTAGATTCATCAACATCATCATCATCAGCAGGCTGTGGTGTGTGAGGAAGAGAAATAGTACAATTCTTTCTCGTTGAGACTTTAAGGGTGATTTTGACTCTTGGGAAACCACTTTCTTCCCCTTATCTTTCTCAGTTGACTTCCCCTTTGGTGCAGTTTTCCCCATGGTGGTTTTCTCAAATAATTCACCGCTGCTATCTATTGATATCTAGAATTTGGAATCACTGGATTCGATACTATTACTTAGTGTTTTTCTTAGATTGTTTGGTCAAGGAACCGTTCTTAGAAGGAATGGTTCCTACAAAAAGAGAATTATTAGTAAGTAAGTAAAGGTAAGAAAAAAATTTATTAAAGCTAAAGCTCAATATGCTTATTCTGGTTAGGGTACGAGTGGTAGGTACTGGTCGTACCCACTGGTAATGACTCGTACGGACAAGTCGTATGTTATACTTTGCATGTCATTTGTTCACTGATCAACATACAACTCCTCCTGACCAGTTGTACCGGCAAGGTACAACTCGTTACCAACAGTCGTAAGAAGATCAGAAACATTTATTTTAACTTTAAGCCTCCCAGGTTGGTACGACTAAGTATGTAGAGTCGTATGGTCTGGGTATAACTCGTATGGTCAAGTCGTATCCATTCCAGAACCTTAAAATTATTAGATTTCCATGTTTTCAGTGGGTATGAGTCCCATTACAAATCCCATACCGGTGGGTATGAGTCATAAGAGGTCTCGTATCCACTGCAACATAGAAGTCCAACTTTAAATTTTGACTCCAAGTAATTTCCCAAAATAATCACTATAATTTTTAGCAATATCAATCATTTTAGGTTACCCAATGCACAAAATTGATTTCCCAAAATGTAGTTTTACCCCAATTCCTATTTTTCAACAAGAACACCTAAATTAGGGTACCAATGATTCAACACTTGTGTATGTCCTACTCAAACCAAGTTCATAGTATCAAAAATTACTCATTTCAACTTAAAAATTAAAGAGATGAGGTTCACAACATACTTGGTATGTGAAGATATTGAATTCTTTCTTCAAGTTCTATTTGCTCCCAAATTCAAATTCAACTCAAGAAAAATGAAAAAATTGAAGTTGATGGTAGTTTAATCAAGTTGATTACAAGTGTTTTTGTTGATTAAATATTGAATTTTGGCCATAATTTGAAATGGGTACAAGATTGGTCTATCAGGTGCTCTTTTTTTCTTTTTAATTTAAGATCTGGGCTGGGTAAACCCGCAATATGAATTGGTAAGCATGGGTATACCAATTACCCTTAAGGGTACGACTCGTTCTAAGAATCGTATCCATTCCAAAAAATTTTACCTGATTTTGATTTTTCTCCCATGTCAATACGACTCCTACTCATGAGTCGTACAGTCTAGATACGACCCGTAAAGAGTCTGTATGACCAAAAACTATACAACCTCTTCGAATATTATATTCTTTCCTTGTTCTTACACATTGAACAAACATATTACCCTATAAATGAATAATTACAAAAACATGGGTTGCTCCCACGCAGTGCTTGATTTAACATCGTGGCACGATGGGGATAAGTTAGATACATAGATTTCACCAACTAGCCACATAGGTTGCCTCTCATGCAACTCTTTATTTAGCGTCACGGAAAGACGTAATTTCCTTGGCTACTCAGTATTCACCAAGGACAATTTCAATACCCTATTCACGTCTTCAATATTTCACATGTAGTGCTTCACTCTTTGCCCATTAAACTTGAACGGGGACTCACCATACCTCTTTAATTCTAAAGCACCATAGGGATAAAAATTTATAACCATGAATGTAACATACCACCTTGACCTTAGTTTACCTGGAAACAAATGAAACTTGGACTTATAGAGCAGCACCTGGTCACCTTTTTTGAATACTCCCTTCTCAATCTTCCAGTCATGATGTAGCTTCTTCTTTTGATTGTATAGTGTTGAACTTTGATATGCCTGGAGCCAAAATTCATCCAACTCATTGATCTTATTCAACCTTGACTTGGTTGAATCTTACCATTCAAGATTCAGCTTCTTTAATGCCCATAGTGCCTTATGTTCAAGCTCAATTGACACGTGGCAAGCCTTGACATAGACTAGATGATAAGGTGAAGCACCAATTAGGGTTTTATAAGCTGTGCGGTAGGCCCATAATGCATCATCTAGCTTTTTTGCCCAATCATTTCGATTGACATTCACAGTCTTTGCCAATATAGACTTGATTTCTCTATTGGACACCTCAACTTGTCCGTTAGTCTATGGATGATAGGACATTTCTACCCTTTGTTTCACTCTGTATTTTTCAAGAAGAGTCTTGACCCTCCATCACTAATAATAGCCCGTGGCATGCCAAATCAAGAAAAAATATTCTTTCTCAAGAATGCAGTGACACTACGTGCTTCATTGTTAAGAAGAGAAATTGCTTCCACCCACTTTGAAACATAGTCTATAACCACAAGTATATATTTCATGCCAAAGAAACTCACAAAAGGTACCATGAAATCTATGCCCCATACATCAAACAATTCCAATTCTAAAATAGGAATCATAGGTAGTTCATGTCTTCTAGAAATAGTACCTTATCGTTGACATTTGTCAGAAGCAGAAGCGTAATCATGACCATCTTTGTAGATTATTGGCTAATAATATCCACATTGCAGAATTGTATGCATTGTGTGAGCCCCTATATGATCGCCCCTAACTGATGATGAATGACAAGTCTCAAGTATGCTCATTATCTCCACCTCAGGTATACACCTATGGATGATTCCATCTATATAAATTCTAAATAAAAAAGGCTCATCCCAAAACAAATTCCTTACCTCATGAATGAACTTCTTTCTTTGCTTATATGAAAGATCTTGGGACTAGATCACTGGCTATGTAATTTACATAATCTGAAAACCATGGAATAATATCTTTGGAAGTTGACAATATCTATTCAACTAGAAAATTGTCATCAATCTCCAACCCATTGGCAACCTTCTGCATAGCTTTCTCATCTAGTATAGACAAGTGATTTGCAACTTGATTTTTTATGCCTTTTGTCTTTCACCTCAAAGCCAAATTCTTATAACAACAACACCTACCGAATAAGCCTACGCTTTGCATCCTTTTTATTCACCAGGTACCTCAATGTTGTGTGATCAGTGTGAACAATGACCTTTGTCCCAATCAAGTAAGGTCTAAACTTTTCAAAGGAGAAAACCACTGTCGATAACTCTTACTCTATCACGGTAGAGTTCTTTTGAGTAGGATTTAGTGCCTTACTAGCATTGAAGATGGGATGAAGGATCTTTTCTTTCCATTGGCCTAGTACAGCCCCTAAGGCAAAGACACTAGTGTCACACATAATCTCGAAAGGTATGGACCAATTAGGAGACACAATGATTAGAGCAGTCACCAATCTCTCCTTTAAGCATTCAAATGCCTTTTTACATGCATTATCAAAACTAAATTTTACCTCTTTCTTAAGAATCTTGCAAAAAGGATTAGAAATCTTCAAGAAGTCCTAGATAAATCGCCTATAAAAACCTGCATGCCATAAAATGCTTCGAATTCCCTTCACAGAAATTAGGTAAGGTAATTTCTCAATCTTCGCTCGATCAACCTCTATGCCTCTCTTTTAAATCTTGTGCCGAGGAAAATTCCTTCTTTAATCATAAAATAGAGTTTTTCCCAATTAAATACCAAGTTAGATTCTTCATACATTTGGAGATCATTTTCCAAGTGTTTTAGGCAGTCTTCAAGAGAATCACCAACACCTAAAAAAATTATCCATGAACACTTGATGGTGTCTTCTACCATATTAGATAAAATTAACATCATACATCTCTGAAACATGGCTGGTGAATTTCATAACCTAAATGGCATACGCTTGAATGCAAAAGTCCCATAAGAACATATAAAATTCGTATTCTCTTGGTCCTCAGATGCAATAGTGATCTTATTGTATCCTGAGTACCCATCAAGAAAAAAGTACCATCCTCTGCCTGCTAACCTATCTAACATTTGGTCTATGAAAGGCATAGGAAAAAGGTCCCTATGAGTCCACACATTCAATTTTCTATAATTCATTCACACTATCTATCTAGTGATTGTCCTCATAGGAACTACCTCATTCTTTTCACTAGGCACAACAGTAATTCTGTATTTCTTTGAAATGCATTGTACCAGACTTACCCACATGTTATCAACAATGGGATAAACTACACCACCATCCAACCACTTGATAATTTTGTTCTTCACTACCTCCTACATTAGAGGATTTAGTCGATGCCGATGTTTAATAGATGGAACACAATCCGGTTCAACTTGTATTTTATGGGTATACAAACTAGGTGAAATACCTACAATATCTAAAATAGACCATCTAATGGCCCTCTTGAATCTCTGCAATACTGACCGTAATGTTTCTACTTCTTATTGTCTCAGATCACCTGGGATAATAACCAGCAAGGTGTTGTTGGCCCCTAAAAATGCATATCACAAGTGAGATGGAAGGGCCTTCAACTCTAACACCGGTGGCTCTTCAATGGACGGACGAGCAGGTGGAGTAGTTTTATTCTTAAAATCTAAATCAAGCTTCTTTTGTGCATAATTATAAAAACCATTTCCATACCGTGCACACACCATCTCATCATACTCCTCAATATCGTCACTATTAAAATTCATAATCATGGAAGCAAGAGCTTCAACCCTAACCTTTTTTCAATAGGAACAACTGTATTAGAACCATCATCCCAAAGAGTTACTACATAAAAATCATGAAATGAAATTGTCTCCTCATCATGCACATCAATCAAATCTATCACTCTCAACTCATCAAACAAATTCATAGATTTGCAAATATTGAATGTCACATGTTCATTATTTAATCTCAGCATCAGATGACCTTTCTCCAGATCAATCAATGTCCTACCTATACCCAAAAATGGTCTTCCCAAAATAATTGGGACTTTAAATTCCACTTCACAATCGAATATAACAAAATCAGCAGGGAATATAAAAGAAGATAATTTTACCAATACGTCATAAAGGATACCGACAGTCTTTTTTACCATTCTGTCAGCCATCACTAGTCTCATGGTAGTGTGTTTGGGAGCTCTCAGCCCTAACTACTTGAATACGGCAAAGGGCATGAAGTTAATCCTAGCCCCCAAATCACATAATGCTCAAGTGAAGTTGAAAGACCCAATAGTTCAAAGCATTGTGAAAGAGACAAGATCCTCCACATTTTTTACCAAAGATCTAGTAACTATAGCATTGCAAGGATGAATATTGTCGACTAGCTCATAACTGGTTGACCTCTTCTTGGTGATCAAATCCTTCATGACTTTTGCATATGCTGGAATTTTCTCCAATGCCTTTACAAGTGGTATGTTGACAGTCAACTCTTTCAACATAGACAAAAAAATTTAATACTTACCTTCACCTTATTTTTTCCAGCTATTGAGGAAAGGAAGGAGGGGGTCTTGGAAAAGATTTCAAAATAGGCTCTAAAACCTTCTATTATCCCACCTCCTGCTTGCTAATACTCTCTGTATCAATAGGATCATCAACATTTATTTTCTCATCAACAGTAGGTACAGGTGGGTCTACAGTGACTTTATGACTCCGAGTAGTAATGGCATGACAGTGTCTTATCGTTTTGGGGATTTACCACTATATTGCTCGAAAGAGTATCAGATTGTCTCTAATTTATTATGGCTAACATATGACCAAATTATTTCTCTAACTGATTGATTGTTGTATCATGTGACTTATCTTTCTAGTTTAGACCTGACAAATCTTCTTTGATATCCTTCAGGCAGCTCTTTTGACTCTGTTGCCCTTTGACCAGCTTAGACAAAAGTAATTCTATTCTGGACTTTGCATTACTACTACCAGGTGGAATATACTTGTCACTCTTTTCCTTATAGTCATCTTTACATTACCAATCACCATGTCTTTATGTACTACTAGCTCTGTATCTATCATTATAATAGTTCTGACCTTGATTCCCTTGATCTTGGGCTCGGAAATCTACTAATCTATGATCAAGATACTTTTCTTCTTCTTTAGATTCGATCTCCAATAGTTTGGAAGTAGACCCCTACACCGCAACTGCATTCACCTTCTCAACACTCATTTTTGCAAATTATTTTGTAAGCAACCCAATGTCCATACAAAGTTGTGCAAACTCTTGCGCTACCATATCATGACTAGCTCTATAAGTATCCATTGCTCCAATAGCATATGTACACCCACCACAGTCTGAATCTCTTGTATTCCATCCTCTACTAGTCACTGCAATGCCATCAAGCATCTCCTATGCAGCATCCCACCGAAGATGTATAAATGTTTCTCAAGAAATAGTATCTACCATTTCTCTTTAACTATTATTCAGTGATCTATAGAAGATTTCTCAAAGATTATATCCTCTGATTTCGTGATTTGGTGCCATGCTTAGCTTTTTCTTGAATCTAAACTATGCCTCATACATAGATTCTACAGGTAATTATCTGAAATTATAAATTTTATCCTTCAATTGTAGCATCCGTGGAGGAGGAAAAAATTTGCTAAGAAACTATTTTTTCAAATCATTCTAAGTATTGATAGATTATCTTTGAAGTTTCCTTAACCAAAGTAATGATTTACCTGTCAAACAAAATGGGAATAACCTTAACCTCAATGATTTCTTATCAACCCCAGGAATAGTATAAGACATGCAGATCCTAAGAAAATTAGCAAGGTGCATGTTTGCATCATCTTTAGCAGCACCAGAAAATACACAATTTAGATTCAATAATTGGATCATAGCACTAGTAATATTAAACTTTACATTGGGGGGAAAAGTAGGGGGGACAATGGCTCCTATCTCATTAGGCTTGACATAACCCATATCTTCTTCATCCTCCATATATGGATCTAAGTTCTGATATGCAGGAATCAATGGAGCTCTGCCTCATTGAACTCGACAATCAAATACTTGTCCCTGACTAGTCCACCCTGTTGGTCTAACTTATCTTCTGCAGCAAGTCTAGCTTCTTTAGATTCTCTTCGTTCTCTCTAACGGTTGTTGCATCTGTATGTCCTTATCATTCTATCAATCTAGTACATCACGTTGGAGTGCAACATTTGGATCCACGGGTGGGGGATCATAAACCCCCTCACAAACTTGTCTTGACATCCTTATTAGAGTTTGAATGATTCTCTATGGCTCTTTATTGAATGGGAGTAAAGGATTATCTCTACTCCTAGTACATGGCCTGCACCGGCGTATTCCAAATCAAGAATAGAAAATAAGAATTCACGAACATCACCAAATCAATTCACTACTCAAACTGTCGATCCCCAATAATGGAGCCAAAATTTGAAGTCGCCCAAAACAACACTCCAAATGAAAGTATAATGTGGCCGATTGCAAATATAATAACCCAACTAGGTTGGGGACAATCCCATAGGAAAAAAGTGAATTGTTACTTTTTTGATATAATCCACGAGTAGTACAGGAAAGTAAATGGGGGGATTTTAGTATCAATCATAAGTAGTAACCAAACATTGAGTGTTTTTGAGTTGTAGATAATAGGAGACGACCACTAGGCTTATGTTCCCCTTGGTTTCTCAACTCTATAAATTTCTCATATTCAATCTAACTATTATATTGTTCTGCATGTAAAGTCTACAAAATAGGTATTATTAGTTGTCTTTTGAGCATGAAGATAAATCTCACGCTTTACCGTTAAGTCTCAGGTTGTTGTCTTATTTCTCTGTGATACGACCTCAGTTCACCACTCTTTTTGGGATCAAGTGATTAGATGAGAAGCGGGGACTAAAAGGTGTAGGTAGAAATCTCAAATCACTATCTTAACTTCTTTTCCCAATTGCAAACTCCCTTTTGGGGATGGGAGCGAATACATGATATCTCAAGATAATATAGATACTTGAGATTAATTACTATGAAGAAGATTAAGATACATGCATAACCCTAGAACAGATGAGTATCACATTTCCTCTGCGTAGCTAATCTGCCAAGGTTCCCACAACCCTAGTCAGGGATATTAGCTGCTCATGTTTGTTCAAGAAACCATGGTTATCAAAGAAGAATGCATATAATTAATTTCACAAAAATGAGATGAATAAACTCCAAAGTCTTGAGTTGAATAAATCCAAAATCTATTAAAAATAATTGTAAAAGTATTATAAGAGTATGTCTCCTATGATAAGAATGAGAAAACTAATAAAACACTAGCCCTAAAGTATTTATAGTAACTCAAAATAACATAAAAATCCTAATAAAAATGAGAAAAGAAAAGTTAATTCGGCAGTCGGTATGACTTGGTCTTCACTCGTACCGGCATCATACGGGTCATATCCTGCCGTCTTGTATCTATTCCATTGTTTGTTCTCCCAAGGTTTCAACTTTTTATCCAGCATACGACTTCTACTTACGAGTCGTAGCTAAGTGTATGACTCATGTCCTTCACTCGTATCCACCGGGGGCTTTTGTCTTTCCAGGCTTTGAATAATAGTTTTTGTATAACTTCCCTATACGACTCATACCCAGACTTTTAACTCGTATACTTCTGAGACTTTATCTATTGAGCAGTAGCTTAGGTTCTGTTATGCTGACGGCTCCTCTGTACAAATCGTATCCTAGCTTACAACTTGGATACTTGAGTCATATCTTTCCCATACTTAGCTCTTCAGTTTGGCTTTTGGTTCTATTGTGCATACAATTCAGCTTACGAGTATTATCGAATGTTTATGACTTAGGAGCTAACTCGTATCCTGATATGAATTGATCTTTTTCAGGTCTTATCTCTTTTTTTATTAAAACACAATTGTGGGCCTATTTTAACCTGGAATATACACCAAAGTGCATCATATCTAACAAAAATATCCTAAGTTCACACATAAATTTGTAGTTTTAAGCATAGAAAGTGTCGTGCTTTCATTCCATTTCAATTGTTTTAAAGGATACCTATACTTTTTTGGAAATAGGAGTGTAATTCTATGGATTTTGTGGTAGTTCTTCCTAAGACCTTGGAGAAGTATGACTCTATTTGGATGATAGTGGATAGGCTGACGAAATTAGCTCACTTTTTATTGGTTTGGGTAGACTACAACTCTCAACAGTTAGCTAAAATCTAAGTCAAGAAGATTGTGAGACTTCACAGGGTACTACTTACCATCATTTCTGATAGAGATGAAAAGTAAATTTCCAAATTTTAGTACAAGTTACATAATGAGTTGGTACTATGCTCACTTTTAGCATAGCCTTTTATCCTCAAAATGATGGGCAGTCGAAGAGGAAGATTCGGGTGCCAGAGGAAATTGTAAGGGCCTGTGTGATTGATTTTTGTGTCCATTAGGAATAGTTTCTTTCATTTTGTGGGTTTTCATACAATACTAGTTAACAATCCAACATTGATATGGTGCCATTTGAACTTTATGAAAGAAGGTGTAGGTCACCTATTGGTTGGTTTGAGGATGGAGATGTCAAACCTTTGGGTACAGACTTGGTAAGGAGACTCAAGAGAAAGTAACATTCATTCAAAAAAAGTAGTTGCATTCTCAAAATAGGCAAAAAGAGTGTGGGTACCATAAGGTACAGGATAAGTACGTCAAGGTTAGAGAGAAAATTTTTCGTAAGGTGTCTCCCATGAAGGGAGTCATTAGATTTTGTAAGACTGGCATGCTCATCCCTTGGTGTATTGGTCCCATTGAGGTTTGTGAATAGGTAGGTTGTAATAACCCAAAAATTTCTATCTAATGTAAGTTGTTTTGGTATTCAATCCTCCAAGGGTTAAAAGATTGAGTTATGTGTCATGTGTTTATAGGTTCAAAAATTTCTATCAATTGAGTTTTGGTATTCGATCCTCCAAGGGTGAATTTTATACGTGTATAACTTTTGGAATATATTAATTTTTGGATCTCAAAACCCATCAAATTAAAGGTAATTGAGTTCTCTTTCCAACGCATCTAATTTTACCTTAATCTGATACCCAAGCCAAAAATTATGAGAATTTTCATGAGTGAACCATTGAGGATCCGCGATAAAAGCTTGGCACACCTTATGTACTCTACGATAAGAGAGTGGCATGCAATGTGTTCTCCATGATAAGGGAGTTCTATATCTGATGCTAAAATTCATGATTTCTTCAATTTTTCAAGGGAAAACTAGTCATTTACGTTCTAAATAATCATATAACTAATACTAACGTGTTTTTCCTTATCCCAACCCAAATACACGATTCCTGTTCTCCCAAACCCTCAAGAATACCAAATAAGGGATCTTCTCCAAAATTTAAGCTTCCAAGGCTCAAATTCAAGCTTTCCTCAAAGAGAATTCATCAAGTTCAGAAATGTGAGGTTTGAACAAGGGTATTCTCCCGCCTTTGTGCCTAAAAGTTTAATTTTTAATTGAATTTGAAGGAATTGACTTACTAGAATTCATACCCATTTTTCTTATGCTTTAAGTTATGATGTTTTCTCCTGATTTAAGCCTTGTTCAACACAAGATTTCATGTTACATATCTTTTTATCCACGAAAGTGATCTTATGCATTGAGTTAGGTATTTTGACATGAAATTCATATGAGTTGGTAAAAGATTACAATTTGAGCATTAAGTATTCAGTTTACAAGAAGTTCAAGCTTACTAGTTCAAGTAACAATAGTATCACAACATGATAAAAGTTTCAGTTTTGATTTTTATGATTATAGACAAGATATGAAATTCACATAAGAATCAAGATTTTGAGATAGAAACATAAGAATATTGTGTTTTTAGATTTATTAGATCATATGCTTTTTTCAAGGTGAACTTCATAGATATATTACAAGAAATAGTATGATTTTAGGAGCAGTACCTAGCACTAAGGAGCAAAGGTTTACCATACCCTAGTTCCATAAATTACATGCCACTGTAGGATATTATTCAGCTTGTCCAAATAAAATGTATATTTTCATAATGGGCATGTCATATATTATTCAGCTTGTCCAAACAAATATGTTTCAGTGATCAACTTGGTTATCCTTTATACCCTATCAAGGTGTACCCTTGTGATGGAGGTTTTAGACATTGGACTTGATTTTTCTTGCATGGTTTATGACATTTATGAGAAATTGGACTCACTAACTTAATTAGATGTTGCTTTATGACTTATGCTTCAGATTTTTCATCTTTCAGTTTTATTCATGATCAGGATGAATCTATTTACGCATAGCATGCATGTTCGAGATTATGATTTATATCAATTTTTACTTATTGCATTCACCCCCCATGTACTTAATATATTCTAGAAGTACTGACCATAAATACGTCTATGTGGCCATATTATATCATAATGTAGGTATAATCTGTAGCCTATAACATCCTGATCAGGTAGTTTACAGCTTCAATCCAACAAGTGATGAATTCTCTTTTTTCAGGGACTCAAATCAGTTTTGAGATTTAATATTATATTTTGTAACACCCTGAAGATACCCCTTGGATGTCACACAGTGCTTGAGACTATTAATAGCCCTAAGCTAACCCATGATATCTATTCAGAACTAAACTCTCCTTAACTCATAAAACTATGAAAAAATGAAAGAACCTAATAGTCTAACTAGTCTTGACAAGCCTCTAACTAAAACTGAAGAGCCTGTAATACCCCGATCGTTCCTTAAGCCTAAATCTGTCTTTTGAGTGGATAGGGGTGGCTTCCAAAGTGATTTATATTTATATTGTGTTTTATTTCTCTAATTTCTAATTTTTTTTATGTAGAGAATTGAATAATCTTTCCATAGATTCCAATTTCATTGAAATCCGACATCAAACGAGGAAGTTATGGTCATTTTACTAAGCGATGTCGGAATCGCCCAGGCCTGATGGTAGACCTAAAGGACCGGCAATCCCTTGGTGGAACATCAATTTTCCCATCAAGCCAAGACAATAACCCCTTTTTCTTTCCATCGTGCAATGGCTAAAATAGTGGGCCGCCAAAAATTTGACGGACTATCAAGGGGACCGTCAAGTCGAGGTAGAATATCCCATTTCTGGCCCCCGAGTGACGGACAATCTGGTGGACCGTCAGTTTCCTGATGGATCATCACTTAGACCATCACATCGAGGTAGAATGTCCTTGTTTTTTCACTCGAGTAACGGATGATCTGGTGAACCATCAGTTCCTCTGACGGACCGTCAGTTCGACCGTCACAGACCCGATCGATAATTTTTTAAACTCATTTTTTAGGGGCATTTTGTTTATTTCCGCCCATTTTGGTCTTGTATATATATATATATCCAAGTAGAGAAGAGAAATTCATTTTTTCTCCTTTCTCTTCCATAACCCTCTAGAAACTAGGGTTTCTTCCAAAATCCTAAATCAAATCTTCTCCAAGAAATTCAAGAATTTTCCAAAGATTTCACCAAGTTGTTCAAGAATTAAGTTCTCCAAGTCAAATTCATCAAGAAACATAGCTCAAAAGTGTAAATAAGAGTTTTCAATCAAGCTTGTTCATCTTAAAAATCATAATCCAAGTTATGTGGGGTTTGAACAAGAACACTTCTTTCGTTCTTATGCCTAAAGATTTAATTTCTATTATTGATTTACATGAATTTACAAAGTGGGATTGTACCCAAATTAATCTATTAATGATTCATGAGATTTGAGTTGTTCAAGTTTGATATACAAGATTATTTCATAATTTTAACTCTTAAATTGAGAATTTATGCCATAAGTTGAATATTGTTATTATGAATTGATGATTTCTTAATGATTTGAGATAAGTGTCATGATTTAAGATTTTCTATGAGAATTTTGATGATTGAATATATATTGATATTTGACATTGAAAGAAAAGAATGAGTCTTTTTTATGTCTTCCTAAAGTTTTGACATTCGACATGATTTGATGAGAAAGTACACTTGATGTTGAGAAGAACTGTTTTAATTTTGAGTCGTGTTAGGAATCCACAGTTGTAAATGGTTTATAGATGAGATGTATTTATGTTTTGATCTTTATGATAAAACCATGAGTTGATATTGATTAAGGTGGATTTCCTAACGCGTTCTGAGCTGAGTCTGGGAGGAGTATTTAGCTCTAAGCGGGAAATGTGGTATTTCCCTAAAACTACGTGCCACTGTAGGATTGATATTGATAATTATGGGCCAGAGGCCGAGTATGAGATTGTGTTCACAAAGTTGAGGTTGTACTTCCTGGAAAGAGTACGATGCTCCCGCGAATGTGGGGTTGTCTCCTTAAGAGGGCAAAATGTTGGACTCCATGTGGCTCACATGGTTTATGTTGGCTATAAGAAACTCCCAAATCCATAATAGTCTAAGTTTCTTGAGTTACCGAGTCACTCTAAGTCATGAGTCGAGTCCAATGATTTATGAGATTTATGAAGCATGTGTTATTATTGATGATTTATGGAATTATGTTTCAAGAAATTCAAGCGAAGAGAGTCATTATTGTCAGCATTCATGATTTTATTTTATATTTATGATATTATTTAAAAATGTTGTATACACCCCCACATACTCAGTACATTCCCAAGTACTGATTCCCATACTCTTCTGTGTTCTACATTTCCTCGTGATGTAGGTTCAGATGCTTAGTCTCAGCAACGACAGTAATCTTCGAGTACCTTCATCTATATTTCTACAGATGGTGAGTCCTCATGGTTCGAGGACCTATGTCCCTGATTTTGTCTTGTTAATAGATAGTTGTTCCCTTTCAGATCAGTACGAGTCAGTTGGGGGGATCTGTCCCAATGGCTACTCAGTCTTATGTAGTAGAGGCTTTGTCAGACTAGAGTACCAGTATGTGCAGAACTTCTGTATTTTGATTGTACAGGATAGTATCTCTTCATATTCCAGTATGTTCATGGCATGATTATTATTTCTTATTCTAGCTTGATTTTCATCGTAGTGAGTTCTGAAAGTGATGACAGGCTTAGAGGGTTAGCTTAAGGCCATGTGTGGCCTTAAGCACCATGTGACGTCTCAGGATAGGTTCTCGGGTCATTACAGAGCAACTGGGACATACCCTAGCCGACCCAAACTAAAAGTTGAATAACTGAAATAATTGCAATAGACATTTGGAACAATCATAAATTCGTCCCTCGAACTATGCAGACTCACCAACTATTTTAATATAGGAAGTGGTGCATGCAGTTAATCGTGTTACTAAGGACGAACACTAGAACCTACATTAAGAAACAATGTATCCATACAGACATATATGTGGTTAGTACTTCTGGAATGTACTGAGTATGTGGGGGTGAATGCAATAAGTAAAAATGAAGTTGAACATACTTTCAAATCATGCATGTTAAGTGTAAAAGGACTTACCTTGATCATAAATAAGACTAAAATCTGAAATCTTATAAAGTAGAACTCATAAACAAATATTTAAACAACAATTGTGAGTCACTACACTTAGTTTCTAAGATCTTTACTTATGTGGGAGATTCTCATAACCGACAGAAGACATGAGATCAACATGGAGTCCAATGACTCAAACCCTCATTGAGCGGTCCCAACATACTTTGCCAGGGTATAAAGGGTAATTGTGGTGATCACCTAAACATGTATGATTGGGTAAGTTGAATAATATAAATGACATGCCCGTTAGTACAAGCTATATTCCCATTTGTACAAGATAAAAATAACCTATGGTGGTATGTAATTTCTAGGAAATAGGATGCGCTAAACCTATATTCCCCTCTCAGTGCTAGATACTACTCTTAAAACTTATACTATTTCTTTTACTATATCTATAAAGTTAACATTAAATAGGCATATAAGCTGATAAGTCTAAAACATAGTATGCCATTGTTTCTATCTCAAATTCTTGGTTTCTTATATGAACTTCATTTCTTGTCTAAAATCTCATATAAAACTAAAATGTGATTATACTGCAATGCTTTTGAAACTCAAACTAGTAAACTTAAACTTCTTGTAAACTGAATACCCAATGCTCGAATTGTAATCTTTTTTTAATTCATAGAACTTAATATCAAAATGTCATAACTCAATGCTTGAAATCACTTTAGTAGATAAATTTAAGCAAGCATGAAAACATATAAAAAAACAACGTGCAACTCATGATAAAAAACATCATAAACTCAAGCATAAGTAAAATGGGTATGAACCCTAGTTAAAAAATTATTAAATTCAAGGTAAAAAAATTAACTTTTGGGCCCAAGGATGAAAGGTTATCCTTTTTCAAACCCCACACAACTAGACATACCGAATTTTTTGAGGGAAACACAAATTGGAACATTGCTTGCTTGACTTTTGATGAAAAACTTTCTTTGTGCTTTTGAGGGTTTAGGAGGAAAGAAGGTGTTTTAATTTGGGTTATAAGGGTGGGAATTTCATTTAATATGATTGGAAAGTCGTTTAATAGGTAAAATACCAAAAGGCCCTTGACCCAAACTAAAAAAACAAAATAGGCATTTATGTGTCATTGGGTGTGGCACACCTTTATCGCGGCTTGTCCAGAGTGTGGTACACTCTTATCACAGACCTTCATTGGTTTGGTGTCCCGCAATGAACCAAATGAATTCCAAAAAATTTGAAACACTTCTTGATGGTTTTGTTATCATTCCTTATCATAATTCAACTCAGAAATCACCATAAAACATGAAGAAGATACCAAAATGAAATCATTGAAATTTTGGGGTCTAATATTATCTCCCCCTTGGGACCATTCGTCCTCGAATGAAAATTGATTAAGAATAATGACTATGTCATGGGATCGCTATGCTAAGATATGAATCTTATATTACTCTATGACTGAAATCTTTAATATCAAGCATTAACTTATAACTAAAATGACTCACTGGACATGAACTTCATAAGGTAAGAGTAAGGATATGTATGAATAGATTAGACATAGATGAATTTCATACCTCATACTAACACTGTGCTAGAATTGAATAGGTGAGAATATCGACTCATCATGTCTGCCTCATCTTCCCAAGTCGTTCCTTCCACCGTTTGATTTCTCCAAAAAACTTTCATCGAAGAAACCTCTTTATTCCTTAGCCTTTGAACTTATCAGTCAAGGATCTAATCTAGAATATCTTCGTAGGACAAGCTATCCTTCACCCTAATACTCTCTACGTCCACTACTAAATATGGATCCCTAATACACCTTCTTAGAACCAACACATGAAAAACTATATGGACAACTAAGTTTGAGGGAAGGTCTAACTCATAAGAAACTTCTCCGGCACAATTCACTATTTTATAAGAACTAATACGTTAAGGACCAAGCTTTACTTTCTTCCCAAATATCATTATCCCCTTCATAGGTAATACCTTAAAAAAAAAACTAATCACTCACTTCATACTTTAGCTCTCTCCTCCTTACATCTGTATATGATTTCTGACAACTTTGAGTGGTTTTCAACCTCTCATGAATCAATTAAACTTTCTCCATTGCTTCAAGAACAAAATCTTTCCTAACCAAAGTCGCCTCACTAACTTTGAACCAACCTATAGGTAACCTGAACCTATGCCTATACAATTCTTTGAACTAAGCCATCTGAATACTATCATGATAAGTATAGTTATAGGCAAACTCAATTAAGAGTAAATGATCATCCCAAATTCCTTTGAAGTTCAACATCCAAGATCTCAGTATATCTTTCAATTCTTGAATCATACGTTCAACCGACCATCTATCTATAGATGAAAAGTCATACTAAGCTTAACCTTTGTACCAAGTGGCATGACCCAAAAACCAAGGGTCATGATAGCACTTGTCGCAACAAACCTAGATAAATTAGCCTATCACCCAAACTGATATAACATGGGAAAGATAAAACTAATAACCAATAATAGGGCTCCTAGAATAAATCAAAACCACACAATATAGAAAAAGCAGAAAGAAAAATAACCAAAAATACCATAAATCCAAAAACATGGTATCATAGTGTAAGAACATAACTAGTACAACATCAAGATCAAAATACAAGGAAATATCCACAATAGGAACGACTCTGTCTTTGAATACATAAAAAGACATAGTTTAAATAAAGAAAAGTAGTAGCCAACTACGTAATAAAGAATTCAACTGCTACCTCAAATAGCTCTAAAGTATCGCCCAAGGTCAACTACCATGATGCACACTTGAACCAGGACCTGCACCAAAAGGGTGCAATAGGGGTGAGTGTGGTCCACTTGTACTTAGTATGTATCATAGGCCGACTGAGTAAAGTGAAATATAAAGCATACAAAATACACACTAATGGCACGTCACCTGCAACCAGAAAATGTCTCAAATGGTAACCCACGTTTTTCCACTAACAATTCCAATATCCACACATATAACAAATACAAGTAGAGAACAAAGGATAATTACATTTATGCAAACATCAACATAAGTAAACACAAGTAGAACAAAGAGTGGATAATAAATCAAGATAGAAATACAATTATAACATAAACATAATAATGTAAATGCAATGAAGATAATGATGATGATGATGATGTGATGCATGAGGTTGTCGCACAACCTCCGTATAAAACTAGGGAGATAAAGCTTCCCAACATAGGACCTGTGGGGGGGTTTGTAAACCTGTATACAATCCATATCTAATACCATATCTATATCTTCTCTCTGACACTTCCTAAAGTAGAGTTTTTAAGATGTCACATTTCTATCAAAAAAAGCCAGTATTTCCATAATGGTACCAGTGTTTCATGAATGCATATGATATAAGGATTTAATGCTCACAACTAACCAAAATGAGTGTTTCCATAACCCACCAATACACCAACCATGTGAGCCAAATGTCCACTCAATATTCCAACCATCCATGAATCCAACATAATTCATATGCCAATAGGGTAAGAATACAACAAAATACATAATTGATACCACATTAGGCTTTTTAATCAATAAAGATACAACTAATTTTCATGTACATAAGGCCAACAAAATCATATAGGACCCCACATAGTCACACATAGTAAATAGTATACAAAAACATCAAATAACTACATTATATAGGCCGTCCACACGGGCACAACACAATAATAAATCCATTTCATGATTAGTTCTTATACCCTTAACATGATTTTGTATCTACATTAACTACCTAGCCCAGTATGAAGAAAGTTAAGCCATAACCTACCTCAAATGCTAAAAATTAGCCCGCAAACCTTCAATCCAAAGCCTTACTCCTCACAACAGACTCGAAATAAACTTAAAAATAGAAATATATAATCTATACATCAAAAAGAATCCAACAAAACCAATATTACCTCTTTTCAAGATGGGGTCAAAAAGGACCTCCGAAATGGGTTTCTAGAAAAGAAGGGCAAAGTTGTAATTTTATATCAAAAACATGTTTCTCATATTTTTATATACTACAACTAAAAATTCAAGAAAAATGATTTTTAAATGAGGTCCAAAATGAAGAAAAAACATTTTAAGACTTTACCAAAAACAATCCTCGAAATTTATTTTGAAATTAGAAATCGAAGTTATTTTGAAGGTGAAATTGAGAGAAAGTCATAATTAAAAAAAATCATCCAAGTAAAAAGATTTGAAATTGTGGTTTTGTAATGCCCCGAGAGTACACCCTTGATTCCACACGGTGCTTACGACCCCGAAGGACCACAAGCTAACCCATGGCTGATATCTGGTATAAGCACTGAATAGTAATAGTAAAATAAATGTGGAATTAGGTTGAATTGACATAAGGTTCAAAATGTAAATACTAATAAATAATAACATCTGGTAAAAATATCTAAAAACTAAACACTGTCTGAACTAGTCTAGTTTGAAATCCTCTAACTAAACTGTCTGAATATGGAGTTGATGGGACAAGACCTCAACTAACTCCCACTATTGAACTACTAATAAACTAAAATAAATAATATCCCCGATAGATAAGGACTCGCTACTAAATCTTCAACTACTTACTAGATCTGTCTAAATACGGTCGGGATCTTGAGCATCCGAACCAATGGTATGAGACATCATAGCGCAAAGAAAGTTTATGCGGTCAGTACGTCAAATGTACTGGTATACTCGATGAGGTAAGGCTGAATTCAAGGGTTCATATTCAAGAACAATAATTGACTAAATGATATAGAGTAACTAAATATAAGAGTACATGGATAACTGATACAACAAAAATCACTAAGTATGCAATACTGTACATATACATATAGACTGTAACTAAGCTTTTCTGAAGCTAAGCACTGAGTTTTAATAACTGAGTAACTGATATTTGAAGTTATTGATAAATGATTTATTGATACTGATTGATTGTGTCTTACAGTCCTGATTCTATAAAATGAACTGAGTTATAAACTGAAGACTGAAACTAAAACTGTGGGAGGTAATTATCTAACCGACATGCCCCAAATAAGATAAGATAACTGAGTTTGGGTCCAATCTGTAACAATAATTGGAAGGGTGCTAATACTATTCCACGGGTACTAACATTTGTTGTAGAGTCAATCCTATCTAACGGGTGACCCCTGAGATTAGTCCTCAACTAGAGAGTGATCCCTGAGTATGTTAGTCCTATCTAATGGGTGACATCTCTTGACCTACACCGGCTACGTAGTTCTGGAACTTAGGGATTGTTTCTAGGGAATAAGTCCTAACTAACGATGAGCCCCTATCCCTAGGCTCGCACGATGCTGAATCCTACTCCCAACTGAATAGACACTGAACTAATTATACTGAACTGGATTGAACTGATACTGAGTCTACTGAGTTTTCCTGAGTTTTGTAACTGACTGAGTTCTACCGATCGTGACATGACTGATACTGTTTTATAGCTGACACTGGCTCTAGGTAAACAGCTAGATTGTCGAGTATTAAATATCTCCAGGACTCGATATCACATAAAGAAAGACATAGCATAATCATAAAGGCATAACAATACTTGTTTGCTAACAATGAACTCATTTAGATATTTTGTCAAACACTTGATATACATGAACTTGTGTATGAATGGAATCACATAATAACATGTCATGCTTTCACTAGTCAAATCACATAAGCATTTCATCAAACACTTGTAGGGACGAAGCTTGTACATGATTGGGACCACATAATAACATGTCATGATTCCATTATTTACTTCACATAGGCAATTTAGCAAACACTTGGGGGCATGGATTATTTACATAATAATAGCCAACACATGAACATCATGATACATTAATCATTTTGAAAATTAAATGGTTTATCAAGATAATCACATATTCATCACACATGCTATTCAATTTTCATGAATCCTGCAATTAAATCATGGATTAAAACCCAACTAACTTCATGAACATGAATTCAATCTAATTCAAACATGGAAATCATGAATCTGAGATATTGTATGTTTAAAAAGGGTTTTTGGACTTCATGGGTGAAAGGGAACCATGAATGAACACCTAACATACCTAAGGAGAAGAGTTCTTGAAGGTTCTTGGAGGATTTCTTAAGATTGCTCTTGGTTTCTTGGAATTAGGGTTTTGTATTAAAGAGAGAAAGCTCTTGATTTTGGGGAAAAATTGAATAATAAATGACTTAAAACTTTTTTAGGGTTTTAATCCCATATCTGAACATAATAAAATCATGGGAAAAGACTAATTTAACCTTGGACAAAACTTTGAATTTCCGTTGAAAATTTCTGAAATTACCCCTGGTGCGATACAGTACAATTGTGCCGGCTCACTGGAAGGTGGATAACCGGGAACTGAGATGATGGTGCGATTCGGTGCCATCGTGGTGCCTCACTAAATGGGAAACTAGACACCTCATTATCGCGGAGCAACACTGGAAAAATGACAATTGGGAAATTGTCTAGTGGCGTGATGCGGTGGTATCACGTTGGATCACTGGAAAATAAAAATTGCCATTTAGACTGCCTCCGCGATGTGCTGAAGTACCAGGTGGTACACTGTTTCACTAAAATGACTCTAACTCTTCACCCGGGTATAAAATTTGGGCAAATTTTATATCGTTGGAAAGCTAATTGAATTTCCTACACAATGGAAGACACTAAACTGAAAAATAATAATAATTTCAAAAACTTTACATAGGATTACTCATGTACTAATTCTTAAATTATGCTAGGGAAATACGGGGTATTATAATATCTCTCCCTTGGAAACATTCATCCTCGAATAAGACTGATCAAGATGAGAAATATTGATAGACCGAGTTTACACATTGAACATGAATGGCTAAAGAATGACTACTTGAATGAAACTACTGATACACTGAGTTTACATACTGACCATGCATATCTGATGCATGAAATACATGACTGAACGGATTCATGAATGCATGACTGAATATGCAACGATAATGGATACGAAGTTTATAACTATAACTGGATCATGGAACTGAGTAAATATAAGGAAGAACGTCACTTTAAGTTGAGAATACTAATGAACCTGCGATCATTTATTGAATATGTATGAACGGGAACATGAGAACATGACTGAGTTTGAAAAATGATATATAAAATAAATACCATGAATTGAACTGATTCCTTAAATATATATGTCATGCCATGGGAATGTTCATATCGCTGATATTGGAACGAGAGAGTCAACTTATGAGTACCCATTTATAATGCCTCGAGTCTGTACCCTGGATCCTACGCGATGCTCATAATCCCAAAGGACCACAAGCTAACCCATGACTGGTACCTACTTTAATAACTGTGTAATAGATACTGTACTGATTGTAAAAAATAGGCGGAAACATATGCCATAAGGTTCAAATCGATAAATAAATATGAATGCGGTATCAAAATACCAAAACTGAATATAAGTACTGAAAAACTGAACAACTATCTGAAAATACTCTAGTCTAAAAAAGCCTCTAACTATTTGAATTTTGGAGTTGATAGGAAAAACCCCTAAATAACTCCATCTACTGAAATAAAAATTAAGTACTGTAAATAATAAGCATGTCCTCAAACTATGAGGACTCACCAATACTCTGAAAACTGAGAATCTAAACTGCTAAGGGTTTTCTGGAGCTCGTACGTCTGAACCTATGATATAAGAAATCATAGCGCAAAGAAAAGCATGTGTTAGTACTTTGAATATACTGGTATGCTCAGTGAGGTAGGCTGATAGGCATGGGTTTATATGCATGCACAATAATAACTGAATAACATAAGTATGACTGAGTAAGAATACATGCATGAATACATAAACTGTAACTGAGATCGTGCTAATACTGAGTACTGAATATGGATACTGATAACCAATATCTGAGTTTAAGAATACTATATTACTAATTATCTGAATAACTGTATCTGACATTTCTGAATTCTATGGAACTATACTGAGTTTCGTACTGAGCTGAGTGACTATGTCTAATAGTTCTGAATCTGTAGAATTAAATTGAGTTCTATTTTGAGATTGAGACTGGAACTGAGACTATGGGAGGTAATCATCTAACTGACATGCCCCTTCTCTAACAAGATTTGAGGTGTAACCTGTAACCTAGTTGGAAGGGTATCAATACCGTGTCATAGGTAAGGACAAGATGTGAGTTAACCCTCTCTGACAGGAAGCTCTTCCATCAACCCTCGCTGGAAAGATAACTAAGATGATAAGTATCAACCCTTATAATATCTGGAAGGAAGATACCTCAACCTACGCTGGCTATGTAGTTCTATAATATAGGGATTGCTACTAAGGGTCAAACCCTCTGCTATCATGAATGCCCCTATCCCTGGGTTAACTCGATGTTGAATCCTACTCCCAACAAAATAGACAACAACAACAATAACAAACCCAGTATATTCCCGTATAGTGGGGTCTGGGGTCCAACTAAATAGACACTGAATTGATTTCTAGTCTATATTGGGTTGGACAAAATGGTTATTGAGACTACTGTTTAGCTGAACTGAACTGAGTTTACCGAGTTCCGTTGACTGACAGAATACTATTGAATTTTGTTAGCTGACTGATTTTACCGAGGTCTAAACTAGATACTAGATTAGATTGGACTAATATGGATTCTACGGAGACTTTCCTGAGTTCTGTAACTGACTGAGAGTACTACTGATCGTGTCTTGACCGATACTGTTCTATGACTGACCATGGCTCTAGGTAATCAGCCAAATTGTCGGGTACAATTACCCCCTGTACTCGATAGAGTAAATTAAGAGACATGGCATAACATGAAATATGTAAAATATGAACTTGATCATTATTCATTCATTGGGGCATTTTGACAAACACTTGCATGATATAACTTCCATATAAGCTATCTTGACATGATTTCATTCTCTTAATAGTTCACATGGACAATTTATAAAGCACTTGGTGAGCATAGTATATGCACATAGTATTGAACAACAAGTGAGCATCATAATTCGTCTCTAATTTCATAAGTCAAGGGTTTATCATGGATTCACATAAATCTAAACACATAATGCTCAATTTCACATGAGATACATATATAATCATGAATTAGGAACTTAATCCAAATAGCAATCATGGATACACTTTAATTCCAACCATGTAAATCATAAAATCAATTACTTGAAGTTCACAAGAGATTCTTGGACTCCAAGGGTGGAAAGAACCCTTGTATGAACACTTCACATACCTTTGTTGAAGAATTTCTAAAATCTTATAGTTGAATCTTGAGTTCTTGATTTGAAATTGGATCTTCTAGGGTTTTGTTCTTGAGCAAATTTGAGAAAGAATGACTATATTTGCTTTATAGGGAGTTTAATTTTTTGTTTTGGGGGCTGAGAGTCAAGGGAAAAAGACCTAAATACCTCTAAGAATGTGGATTTTTAATGATTGAAAACTGGGTTATTGAGGCACAGGCCAATGCGGCGTGTCAATGGCATCTACGCCATAGACAACACGTCGTTCCATGTTTGCATTGAATCACTGGAATTGGATGCTGGTAGCTGGGGAAAATAGAAATCAACGCGATAGTCAATGCGGTGCGCCAAAATCGCATTGATTCACTATTTTGGGATTCCAAAGGGCTTCAAACGAAGTCCAAAAAATCCAAAACTTATCTGGAAACACCTACTGACATTCCTGATCATGAATCAACCTAAACATCAACATTTAATGGATGTAAGGGTCGCAAAATAAGACTGCCAATATTTGTAGGTTAATATGGCACTAAGTCTGAGTACTTAGCTAAAATATGCTAAGTCTGGGACCCCTTAACAAGCCTAAAGAACTGAATTAAGTTTAGGATTTTGTGGGGTCTTACATTATCTCCCCCTTGGGAATATTCATCCTTGAATAAGACTGTTGAGACAGAGAATACTGAGAGACTGACTGACTTACTAGATATGAACATCTGAAACATGGCTATATGACTGATATTACTGGTATTCTAAATTATCATACTAAACATGCATATCTAATGCATAGATATAGCTTAACATGATTCATGAATGCATGACTGAACTGGATCATGAACGTATAACTGAACATGCAATAGTAACTGATACCAATTTTGTAACTGAAATCTGAACATAAAACTAAATAAGCTTAAGGAAAATTATTACCTTGAGCTGAGTCTGGATTAGCGGAGAATAGATGAGGATAATTGGTTCGCATATCTTCTTCTTCTTCCTAAGTAGCTCCCTCAACGGACTTATTCTGCCAAAGAACTTTGACTAGAGGAACTTCTTTGTTCCTTAGACTATGAATCTTGTAGTCAAGGATTTCGAGTGGGATCTCTTCATAAGAGAGGTTGTTCTGAATATCTATTCCCTCAATAGGGACTACTACTTATGGATCACCTATGTATTTATTTAGCAAGGAGACATGAAACACTAGATGAACTGAAGATAAATTTGAAGGTAACTCAAGCTCGTAAGCTACCTTTCTAAAATGGTTGAGAATTCGGTAAGGACCAAAATATCGGGGACTGAGTTTTCCTTTCTTGCAAAAAAAACTTCACTTTTTTCATAGGATAGATCTTCAAGTAAACACAGTCACCAATCTCAAACTTGAGATCCTTTCTGTGCATATCTGTGTACGATTTATGTCGGCTCTGAGTTGTCTGAAGCCTTTCCCTGATCAACTGGACCTTCTCTAAGGTATCAAACACCAAGTTAGGCCCTACCATTGTGGCCTCACCCACTTCAAACCAACCAATGGAATATCTACACTTTCTTCCATAAAGTATCTCAAACAGAGCCATCTAAATATTGGAGTGATAGTTGTGGTTATATGCGAACTCAATCAAAGGAAAGTTGTCATCCCAACTACCTTTAAAGTCTATCATACATTCTCGTAGCATATCTTCTAAGATCTGAATGGTCCTTTCTTCTTTACCATCTATTTGAGGATGAATGATTGTAGTGAGATAAACTCAGGTACCAAGATTCGTTTGGAATGCTTTCAAGAAATAACAGGTGAACTGGGTACCTCTATCTGAGATAATGGAAAATGGAACACTGTGATATCTGACCAACTCCCTGATATAGAGTTTGGCGTAGTCCTCGGCTGAATAAAAGGTATGAACTAGAAGGAAACAAGTTGATTTAGCCATTCTTTCTACAATGACCCAAACTGAATTATGCTGACGACGAGTATGAGGCAAGCCCATCACAAAGTCCATGTTCACTTCTTCCTATTTCCAGGTGGGAATACTAAACCCCTTCATGGACCCACTAGTCTTATGATACTCAATCTTAATCTACTGACATGTTGAGAACTTAGCCACAAACTCTAAAATATCTCTTTCATCCCACTCCACCAATAGATCTCCTGCAAATCACGGTACATCTTCGTGGCCCCTGGATAAATAGAGTAACGTGCACCATGCATCTCTGCAATAATTTGCTACCTCAAGTCATCTATACCTGGCACACACAAATGACCCTAACAACGCAAAAAACCCTCTCCCTCTTGGCATAAAACCTATACCTTTTGATTTTTGACTGATTCCTTCAACTGGACTAGATTGGGATCCCTATCTTAATTTTCCTTCACTTTGGAAACTAGGGATGATTCTGAGCTACTCTACCCCCACACACTACTTTCTGCTGAATTGACTAAGAGAACACCTAGTCGGGCTAGTTGATGAACTTCCTAGGCTAACTTCTTCTTATTGTTCTCAACATGGGCAACACTACCCATAGACATTCTACTGAGAGTGTCATCCACTATATTGTCCTTGCCCAGATGATACTGAACACTTATGTAATAGTATTTTAATAATTCCAACCACCTTCTCTGATAGAGGTTGAGGTATTTCTAAGAGAACACATCAATGTGAATACCATATAAGTAATGACTCTAAATATTTAAGGCAAACACTACTACTACTAACTAAAGATCATGAGTAAGATAGTTTTTTCATAGGTCTTAAGTTGTCTAGAGGCATAGGCTATGACATTACCTCTCTGTATCAGAATACAACCCAATCCGACTCTGGAAGCATCACAGTACACAAAAAAACTATCAGAACCATCTGGTAGGGTCAAAACTGGAGTTTTGCTGAGTCGAGTCTTCAACTCCTAAAAACTCTTCTCATAAGAATCTGACCACTAAAACTTGACTTTTTTATAAGTCAATCTGGACATAGGGGATGCAATAGATGAAAATCCCACAACAAACCATCAGTAATATCCAGCCAAACCCAAGAAACACCTGATGTCTGATGGGGAGATAGGCCTGGGCCAGTTTCTCACTGCTTCAGTCTTTTGGGTATCAACTCTAATTCCATCACTGAAAATTATATTGCCAAGGAATGCTACTAACCTTAGACAAAATTCATACTTACTAAATTTAGCGAATAACTAATGGTTTTTGAGAGTCTGCATACTATTCTGAGATGGTCTTCATGATCATGTTCACTACAGGAGTAAACAAGTATGTCATCTATGAAAACTATGATTAACATATCCAAGAACTGGTTGAACACACGGTTCATCAAGTCTATGAAGGTTGATGTGGCATTGGTAAGACCAAAGGACATGGCTACAAATTGGAAGTGACCGTACTGAGTTTGGAAAGCTATTTTTGGGATGTCACTTTCCCTGACTCTAAGATAATGATAGCCTGATCTGAGGTCTATCTTAGAGAAATAGCTGGAACCCTGAAATTGGTCAAACAAGTCATCGATTCTGGGGAGTGGATACTTTTTCTTGATCGTAACTTTATTTAATTAATGGTAATCTATGCACATTCTGAGAGAACCGTCTTTCTTACGCACGAATAAAACTGGTTCGCCCACCGGGGACATACTGGGTTTGATTAATCCCTTATCTAAGAGATCCTTTAACTATTCCTTTAGTTCTCTTAGTTTTATAGGTGCCATTCTGTATGGCAGGATATAGATGGGTTGAGTGTCTAGGAGAAGATCACTTCCAAAATCAATTTCCCTTTCGGGAGGAACTCTGGGAAGATCTTAGAGAAACACATCTGGGAATTCACATACTACTGATACTGATTCAAGAATGGGGTTTTTTGAACTAGAGTCTTGGACTCGAACGATATGGTAGACACATCCCTTATATATCATATTTCTAGCCCGAAGGTAAGAAATAAGTTGACCCCTAAGTTCTGAAGTACTACCCTTCTACGTTAGGACAGGTTCATTCGGAAACTAAAACTGGACAATTTTATTTTTGCAGTCGACTGAGGCATAGCAAGAATGAAACCAATCTATGTCGAGAATGATGTCGAAATCAGTCATTTTTAATTCGACAAAATCTACTAAAGTGACTTTCTAAGATATCATAACTGGACAGTTCTTGTATACCCGTCGGGTTGTGATAGATTTACCCACTAGGGTCAAAACTGAAAAGGGCTCTGCTAGAATTTTGGGACTGACTCTGAAGTCAACTGTTATATATGGAGTAATAAAAGGAAAAGAATCTCCTGGATCTAGAAAAGCATAAACATGAAAATGGAAAACTTGTAACGTACCAGTTACCATATCAGGAGAATTTTCCTAATCCTATGGGGACTGAAGAGCAAGAGTCTATTTGGGTGCTTCCCACTGGTGGCACTGGAAGAAGTACCCTACTGATTCGGGCGATCGGACTGAGATGGGGGACGGTTATGATGAATCTGTGAACCCACCTAAGGACACTGTCTAACTATGTGGCCTAGCTTGACACATCTGAAACACACATCACTGCCAGCTCTATAGATACCCTGGTGGTTTCTACTGCCCTTCTGGAAAAGGAGATTGGTTCGGGCACTGCTAACACTGCCCTAGAGTTTAGGTCTTGATGCCCTGTCTCGGTTGCCATCTCTGAATTTTAGCACTAGAGCACTGGCTGAGGAAGGAGCTGGAACTGAGAATTTTGGGTGGAACTGAGAATGATTCCCACCCTCTGACTTAGGCTGAGAAAAATTAAAACTACCTATTCTCTCTCTCTTATTCTTTCTCTCCTTCTCTTTATTCTTGGACTCTTCTATCTGCTGAGCATGGACCATGAACCTGGCTTTGTCAATCTCCTTAATAAGAATTACGGTCCTACATTCCTTGACCACGATGCTAGACACCCCTGACACAAACTTACTCATCTTCGCTCTATTATCTGCTATAACATGCGAGGCATATCTGGATAACTGAGTAAACTTGAGAGAATACTCCTGCATTGTTATATTGCCCTGTTTCAGATTTATAAACTCCAAAACCTTTACTTCTCTCAACTCTAGTGGGAAGAACCTATCCATAAAACCAACTGAAAACTCCTACCATTCTATGGACACTGCATCTGCGGCCCTCCCGGCCTTCTACTGTTTGAACCATGAGTGAGCCATATCATGTAACTGATAAGTGGCCAACTCATCGTTATCAACAGCAGTCACCCCCATGATGTCATAACCTTCTGCACCTAATCAAGGAATTCCTAAGGTTCCTCGTTTGACTTAAACCCTGTAAACAATGGAGGGTTCATTAAGGTGAAGTCCCAAATCCTGGAAGCAGCAGTATTAGCCACTAGGTTGTCCAGAACCGCAGCTAGACGTTCATTCTGGGCTACCACAGAATGAGCTAGGGTGGTGAAGGCTGCTCTAAACTCCACATGGGAGACATTCTCCCCAAAGGATCTGGATGGATGGGCTGAGGGGCTGACTGATCTCCTTTTCCTCTTCCTTGAGTCCTCTTTGGAGGCATATTTTGTAAATGAACGAGAATCTAGGATTAAAAAGAAAATGTAATTGGTGCTGATGCTCACTCGCACGACATGAATACTTAAAGAAAGGAAATTTTTCCTAAAACATCTCGTAGCCTCTTGTCTATAAGTATAGCACACAACACACCTATGCACAAGACTCTACTAGATGCATCTTTCAGACTTACAGGGACACTGTTGAACCTTAGGATCTGCTACAAAGTTTGTAATGCCCTGAGTCTATACCCTGGACACTATACAATGCTCATAATCCCGAAGGACCACAAGCTAACCTATGACTGGTACCTGCTGTAATAGATATTGTAATAATTGTGGAAAATAGGTGAAAACATATACCATAAGGTTCAAATATATAAATAAATTTGAATGTTGTATCAAAATACCAAAACTGAATATAAGTACCAAAAAACTGAATAACTGTCTAAAAATACTCTAGTCTAAAAAATCCTCTAACTATCTGAACTGTGGAGTTGATCGGACAAGCCCCCAACTAACTCCATCTACTAAAATGAAACTAAAGTATTGTAAATAATAATCATGTCCTCTAACTATGAGGACTCACCACTACTCTCAAAGCTAAGAATCTGAACTGCTAAGAGTGCTCTAGAGCCTGTGCGTTTGAACCTATGATATAAGACATCATAGAGCAAAGAAAAACATGTGTAAGTACTTTGAATGTACGGGTATGCTCAGTGAGGTAGGATGATAGGCATTGGTTTATATGCATGCACAATAATAACTAAATAAAATAAGTATGACTTAGTAAGAGTACATGCATAAATATATAAACTATAACTGAGATCGGACTAATTCTGAGTACTGAATCTGGATACTGATAACCGATATCTGAGTTGATGAATACTATATTACTAAATATCTGAATAAATTTATTTGACAGTTCTGAATACTTTGGAACCATACTGAATTTAGTACTGAGCTGAGTAACTATGTTTGATAGTCCTGAATCTGTAGAACTTAACTGAGTTCTAATCTGAGACTTAGACTGGAACTGAGACTATAAGAGGTAATCATCTAACCGACATGCCACTTTTCTAACAGGATTTGTGGTCCAATCTGTAACCCCAGTTGGAAGGGTGTCAATACTGTGCAACGAGTAAGGACAAGCTATGAGTTAACCATCTCTGACAGGAAGATCTTTCATCAACCCTCGCTAGCAGGGTAACTCAGATGAGAAGTATCAACCCTCATAATGTCTGAAAGGAATATACCTCAACCTACTCTTTCTAAGTAGAACTGTAATGCAGGGATTGCTACTAAGAGTCAAACCCTCTGCTGATAGGAATGCCCCCATCCCTGGGTTAACTCTGTACTAAATTTTACTACCAACTGAATAGATACTGAACTGATTTCTAGTCTGTACTGCGTTGGACTAAATAGTTACTGAGACAACTATTTAGCTGAACTGAACTAAGTTCACTGAGTTTTGTTAATTGACGGAATAATACTAAATTCTATTAGTTGACTGAGTTTGCTGATGTTTGAAGTAGATACTCAATTAGACTAGACTACTATAGATTCAACTGAGTCTTTCCTGAGTTCTGTAACTGATTGAGAGTACTAATGATCGTGTCATGACTAATACTATTCTATGACTGACCATGGCTCTAGGTAATTAGCTGAATTGTCGGGTATAAGTACCCCCAGGACTCGATAGTGTAAATTAAGAGACATGGCATAACATAAAACATGTAAACTATGAACATGATCATCATTCATTCATTGGGCCATTTTGACAAACACTTGCATGATATAACTTGCACATAAGCTATCTTGACATTATTTCATTCTCTTAATAGTTCACATGGAAAATTTATCAAGCACTTGGTTAGCATAGTATATGCACATAGTATTAAACAACAAGTGAGAATCATAATTTATCTCTAATTTTAAAAGTCAAGGGTTTATCATGGATTCACATGAATCTGCACACATAATGCTCAATTTCACATGAGATACATTTATATAATCATGAATTAGGAACTTAATCCAAATAGAAATCATGGATACACTTTAATTCCAACCATGGAAATCATAAAATTAATTACTTAAAGTTCACAAGAGATTCTTGGAATCCAAGGGTGGAAGAAACCCTTGGATGAATAGCTCACATACCTTTTTAAAAGAATTTACGAAAGCTTATGGTTGAATCTTGAGTTCTTGATTTGAAATTGGATCTTCTAGGGTTTTGTTCTTGAGAAAATTTGAGAAATAAAGACTATATTTGCTTTATAAGGAGTTTAATTTTGTGTTTTGAGGGCTGAGGGTCAAGGGAAAAAGACCTAAATACCCCCAAGAACGCGGTCATTTAATAATTGAAAACTGGGTTACCAACGCGCTAGTCGACGCGGTTGGTCGATGGCATCGATGCGATAGCCAACACATCGCACCATATTCGCGTCGATTCACTGGAATTAGATGCTGGTAGCTGGGAAAAATAGAAATCAATGTGATATCTAATGCAGCGCCCCGAGATCGCGTTGATTCACTATTTTGGGATTCCAAAGGGGCTTCAAACGAAGTTCGAAAAATCCAAAACATGTTCAGAAACATCTACGGACATTCCTAATCATTAATTAACCTAAACATCAACATTTAATGGATATAAAGGTCATGAAATAAGACTGCCAATCTTTGTAGCTTAAAATGACTCTAAGTCTGAGTACTTAGCTAAAATATTCTAAGTCTGGAACCCCTTGACAAGCCTAAAGGACTGAATTTATCATAGGATTTTGCGGGACCTTACACCGTTACTCCAAACTAGATTCGTTACGCGAAGAGAAACTGAAGGTTTAGGACATGAATGCTCAGGGGTTATAGTGCATCTCCCCTAGGGATATTATGTCCCTCAAAGAATGTTGACTTGGCTGAGATGCTGAGGAAAAGTTGAGACTATGCACGGGGCACCAATGAACTGAATCGTAACTGAGTATTTAGGGTCTAAAACTGAGGCGCGACACATAAAATGGGCTAAAATCGTAACTACTAGGATGCTCCATCTTGTAATGGGCATATTCGGGAGACTTTGGATATGGCGACTGGGTAGAAATATGGGAAACCATACGAATTTATCTTCCTGACTGCTAAACTAAATTCCTGGCTTTACGGACTAACGCATACTGAATACTTATACTCAACTGGAGCATTTCTTGACACTCTTTCTATAAAGTTCTACTGACTTTAGAGAGGAAGGAAATCTTGGCATGGTCTGAATGAGACATCTGAATAAGAAATCATAACATGGCTAAAATTCTGTAATATAGGCACTAATAACTCTACCTACTGAGGTCTGATTTGGACTAAATTCTCCCACTATGTTCAAGCCTACTTAAATCTCTTAAATGCATTTAGCCCCTTACACATCATCATGACATTCAAGCCTATCTTTATAACTACAGCCTCGTGTAAAACTAGCAGGCAACAATCTTTTCTTAACATAAAACATTTACTCTCTCCCTTCTAAGCAACTGCTCATTACTATATTATTTCATAAGAAGAGTTCACGGAAGGTTAAAACATGAGGAGCAAAAGCATAAATGGACATTATACAGAACTTGACTTTTACTGGTGCCTGAGGAATAGAACATCAACATCTTGGACTTTAAGAATAGATCTAAACTAAGGATATCCATGACTAAATCCGAATTTAGATGATCATTAGGAGTGTAGCATAAGTCATGGAAACTGAGCACACTGTAAGGCATGAGTACATGAGTCATGAGATGCATGACCTGAGTTTGGAGTTTCTGTGTTCAGGAAAGGTGATTTGTAACACTAAGTGAACTGGAACTACTCATACTAAGAACTGTAAGTGAACATAATTTTTGATAAGGTGAACAATAAGAGTTGTGATCATAGAATTGACATAAACTGCGTGAGTAAATATTGTGATAGCTGAAGTGAAATACTTTGCACTAAGGTAAGGACCGGTTGGACATGAAACTCTCCCACTACTTCTCTATATATATTGATATTACTACTAAAATTTGAAGGCCTGACTTTCTGAGATATCATAACCAGATAGTTCCTGTATACATGCCGGGCTATGATAGACTAACCTACTAGGTGGAGACTGAGAAAGGTTCTGTTATGGTTTTCGGTCTGACTTTGAAATTGACTGCTATGTAAGGAATTAGAAAACACATAGAAGCTCTTGGATCTAATAATACAAAACATGTAAATGGAAGATCTGTAATGTACCAGTAACCATGTCAGGAGAACTTTCCTGATCTTGTCTGGACTGAAGTACATAAAGCCTGTTTGGGTGCTACCCACTGGCGGCATTGGAAGTAGCACCCTGTTGATTTGAACGATCGGACTGAGCTGAAGGACGGTTGTACTAACCCTGTTGGAGCAAATTTTTTCCCCTTTGAGACATAACTCTACACTCCTGTATCTTATGGACCGGCTTACCACATTGTTTCCACAACAGATGGGTATGACCACTTCTCACAATACACTAGGTTTTGGAGCCTGGCGCCCTATCATGACTGCCATTCCTAAACTTTGGTACTGGCGCACTAGCTGAGGACGGAGCTGGAACTGAAGATTTTGGATGAAACTGGGAATGGTTACCGCTCTCTAACTTAGGCTGATTGAAATTAAAGCTACCTATTCTAGCTCTCTTGTTCTTCACTTCTTCTTGTTAAGCTTCTACTCCTTAATTTGTTGATCATGGACCATAAGCCTAGAGATGTCCATCTCCTTAATCAACATCGCAGTTTTGCACTCCTTAACCACACTGCCTGACACCCTAGACATGAACTTGCTTATTCTGGACCTATTTTTTTCTACTACATGGGGAGCCTACATGGCTAACTGAGTAAACTTAAGGGAATACTAGTTTACACTCATACTGCCTTGCCTGAGATTGATGAACTCTAACACTGTGGCTTCTCTCTGCTCTAAGGGAAAAAATCTATCTATAAAAGCAGTAGCAAACTCTTCCCACTCTATGGGCCCTACATCTGTGCCCCTTTCTACATTCCACTGCTTAAACCAAATATGATCTACATCTTATAGATAATAGGCAACTAACTTAGCACTCTCTCTAGAAGTCATTCCCATAATATTTGTGACTTTCTGAACATGATTGAAGAACTCTTGTGGATCCTCTTATGACTTAGATCCTGAGAATCTAGGAGAATTCATTCAGGTGAAGTCCCAAATCCTGGCTGCAGCAGTATTAGCCATTGGGTTGGCCTGAACAGCAGTTGGCCGTTCATTCTGATCAGTTACAAAATTGGCTAGAGTAGTGAATATAGCTCTGAATTTTGTATGGAAGATGTGCTTGTCCAATGGATCTACCTAAATGGGCTGAGGTGCTGACTGATTTTCGGTTCTCCTTTCGTTAGTCTTTTTGGGGGGCATGTTCTGTAAATAAAAAAAAGAAATGGATTAGACTGAGAGTTTAACTTAAGTTTATGCTTACTCGCATGACATGAATACTGAAAGAAGGGAAATTTTTCCTAAAACATCTCATAGCCTCTTGTCCATAAGTGTGGTACACTACACACCTATGCACAAGACTCTACTTGATACGGCTTTCAGAATCCCTAGGACTTTGTTGAAACTTAGGCTCTGATACAAAGTTTATCACACCCTGAGAGTACACCCTAGATGCCACACGGTGCTTATGACCCCAAAGGACCATAAGCTAACCCATAACTGATATCTGCCGTGAGCACCGAATAGTAATATTAAAATAAATTCGGAATTAGGATGAATTTCCATAAGGTTCAAAATCTAAATATTGATAAATAATAACATCTGGTAAAAACATCTGAAAACTAAACACTATCTAAACTAGTCTAGTCTGAAAGTCTCTAACTGAATTGTCTGAATATGGAGTTAATGGGACAAGCCCCCAACTAACTCCAACTACCGAACTACTGATAAACTGAAATAAATCATATCCCTGATAAATGAGGACTCACTAATAAATCTGCAACTGCTTACTGGATCTATCTAAATACGGTCGGGATATTGAGCGTCACAACTTATGATATGAGACATCATAGCTCAAAGAAAGAGTATGCGGTCAGTACATGGAATGTACTAGTATGGTAGATAAGGTAAGGTTGAATGCAAGGGTTCATATTAATGAACAATAAATCACTAAACTATATAGAGTAACTAAATATAAGAGTACATGGATAACCGATACTACGAAAATCACTGAGTATGCAATACTGTACATATACGTATAGACTGTAACTGAGTTTTTTTAAGTTGAGCACTGAGTTTTGATAACTGAGTAACTGATATCTGAAGTTACTGATAATTGATTTACTGATACTTATTGACTGTGTCTGGCAATCCTGATTCTGTAAAATGAACTAAGTTCTAAAATGAAGACTGAAACAAAAACTGTGGGAGGTAATTATCTAACCGATATGTCCCAAATAAGATAAGATAACTGAGTTGGGGTCTAATCTGTAACCCCAATTGGAAGGGTTCTAATACCATACCACAGGTACTAACATCTATTGTGGAGGCATTCCTATCTAACAGGTGACCCCTGAGATCACTCATAAACTAGTGGGTGATCCCTGAGTATGTCAGTCCTATCTAAATGGTGACATCTTATGGCCTACGCTAGCTATGTAGTTCTGGAACTTAGGGATTGTTTCTAGGGACTAAGTACTAACTAACGGTGAGTCCCTATCCCTAGGCTCGCTCGGTGCTGAATCCTACTCCTAATTGAATAGACACTGAACTGATTATACTGAATTGGATTGGACTGATACTGAGTCTACTGAGTTTTCCTGAGTTCTGCAACTGACTGAGTTCTAATGATCGTGACATGATTGATACTATTCTATAACTGACACTGGATCTAGATAAACAACTATATTTTTTGGTATTAAATACCCTCAGGACTCGATATCACAAAATAAAAGACATAACATGATCATAAAGGCATAACAATACTTGCTTGCTAACAGTGCACTCATTTAGACATTTTTTCAAACACTTGATATACATGAACTTGTGCATGAATGGGATCACATAATAACATGTCATGCTTTCACTAGTCAAATCACATAAGCATTTCATCAAACACTTGCAGGGCCTAAGCTTGTACATGATTGGGACCACATAATAATATGTCATGATTCCACTATTTACTTCACATAGGCAATTTAGTAAATACTTGGGGAGCATGGATTATTTACATGATAATGGCCAACACATAAACATCATGATACATTAATAAATTTATAAATTCAAGGGTTTATCAAGATAATCACAAATTGATCACATATGCTATTAAATTTTCATAAAACTTGCAATTAGATCATGAATTGAAACCCAACTAATGTCATGAACATGAATTCAATCTAATTCAAACATGGAAATCATGAATCTGAGATCTTGTATGTTTAAAAAGGGTTCTTGGACTTCATTGATGAAAGGGACCTATGAATAAACACCAAACATACCTGAGAAGAAGAGTTCTTAAAGGTTCTTGGAGGATTTCTTAAGATTTCTCTTGGTTTCTTGGAGTTAGGGTTTTGTATTGTAGAGAGAAAGCTCTTGATTTTGGGGAAAAATTGAATAATGAATGACTTAAAACATTTTTAGGGATTTAATCCCATATCTGGATATACAAAATTATGGGAAAAAACTAATTTAACCCTGGACGAAACATTGGATTTTCATCAAAAATTTCTGAAATTACCCCCTAAAGCGATGCGGTACAATCGCACTGGCTCACTGGAAGGTAGACAACTGGGAACTGGGTTGATAGAATGATGTGGCGCTATCGCGGTGCTTCACTGAATGTGAAACTAGGCCCTGTCGCAATGCGCTATTATCGTAGAGCAACATCGGAAAAGTGAAAATTAGGAAATTGGCTGGTGGCACGGTGCGGTGGTATCGCGTTGGCTCACTGGAAAATGACAATTGCCATTTGGACTGCCTCCGCGATACACTGAAGTACCAGGTGGTACACTGTTTCAAAAAAATTACTCTAACTCTTCACTCGGGTATCGGATTTGGATGAATTTTATATCCTTGGAAAGCAAATTGAATTTCCTACGCAATGGCAGTAAACTAAAAAATACTAAGTATTTCATGAAATTTTACATGGGATTACTTATGTACTAAGACTTAAATTATGCTAGGGAAATACGGGGTATTAGAGGTTTATTGAAATATTCATTTCTGTATAATTTAACCATTTTAACCCTCCCCATGGTTGCTTACATTATCCATCACTAAAATCAAGTCATTACATCATCCATCACTAAAAATCTAGTTTGTCCTCAAAGTAAAGGCAAGGGAAAATGCTTAAAATCATGAGAAAACTGGGGATAGGAACTATGCATATCAAACTTGACCTCCCAAGTAGACTCTTCAATAGGTTGATGTCTCTGCTGGACCATAACCACTAGAATAACTCTAGAATGCAACCGCCTAACATCCTTAGTAAAAATGGACATAGGCTCATCAACAAAAGACAACCTCTCATCTAACTGAAATGACTCCCAACAAATGATGTCAGACTTTTCCAAAATGTAACAGTGAAGCATGAAAACATAAAAAACTGGATGTACAGCTGATAAATATAGGGGAAAAGCTAACTCGTAAGCCATATCATCAATGATTCAAAGAGTCTTAAATGAGCCAATATACCTAAGAGTAAGCTTACCTCTCTTCCATAACCATATCACGCCCTTCATGGGTGAAACTCAAAGAAAATTGGATCACCAATACTAAATATCAAGGCACGAAGTCTAAGATTAGCATACACTTTTGCCTACACTAAGACACTTGAAGCCAATCTTGAATGATCCAAACTCTATCCAAGGACTCATGAAACAAGCTCATGCCTCGATGTCTAATCTCAAAAACCCCAAACCAACCAACTGGAGAGCAATAATGCCTACCATACATAGCCTTAAAGAGAATCATATCAATACTGGCATGGTAGCTATTGTTATAAGAAAACTCTTCCAAAGATAGATGTTGCTCCCACTGATTACCAAAATTCATCATACAAGCACAGAGTATATCCTCCAAAACCCATATAGTTTGTTTTGTCTAACCTTCGGTCTAGGGTGAAATGCTTTACTAAGATCAATCCGAGTACCCAACTCATCCTAAAAGTCTTCCAAAAGTGAGATGTCAACACTGAACCGCAATCTGAGATGGCAGACACTGACATACCATGAAAATGCACAATCTCAAAAATATATATATGGGTGAATCTCTTAGCACTAAAAGAAACCTGAACCAGAATGAAATGAGCAGACATGATCAATCGATCCATGATGACCCAAACAGTATTAAAACCATGAGAAGTGCGAGGTAACCCAATTAGAAAGTCCATAGTGGTCTATTCTTATTTCAACTTGAGAATGGATAACCTCTGAAGAAATCCACAGGTCTCAAATATTCAGCCTTCATTTACTGGAAACAAAGGCAACAAACTAAAAAGTTTGATATATCCTTCCTCATACCCCCAAACCAGTAATGCACCTCAAATCATGATACATCTAAGACACTGATAACACTCAACTTAAATGTCAATTTAAGTTTAAGGCTATCGTCATCAATATAATAACCCAACTTTGAGTCAAGGTCGAATTCACGAGGAACAATGTGAGTGGCGATTAAATAAGTTTGGAATTTAAGTTACATGCTAAACTCAACCTAAGATACAAGAAATTAGGGGATTCTAAATATTCAAAGGTATGATTATTTTTAGACTTCTAAAGGACTAACTTGAGGCTATGAATAATTAGATATAATCAATTAGAAATGGATCTTGGGGTTATTCTTTCCTAAGGTCAAAATATCCATAGGAGCATGATGATTTGGTGCAAATTCTAATTGTTAATAATATGGTATGCTAGGTTGAAAGTCCTTGAGGCTAGTTTGTTAACAAAGACTCAAAGATATCACTCATTAACCCTTTCGAGTACCTAAAAAGTGTGTCAATTAAAGCCACCCAATAACTTAATTAGGTATCTCTATTTCTAGGATGATACCTAAGGTATAGTCAACATCACAATTACCCTTATGTCTAAGATAGAGATAATTAGTAAACTATGCACATAAATTGTCTACTATTTCCTTGGTTCACACATTCCTCTTTCAAAGATAATATGAGTTCCAATAGTTCACCCAAACCCCTCTCTCAAGGATGGATTGAGCTTTTAAGAGCTTGGGATTTTCACCCACAAACCTACTTAGGTATTTGGGGCTTTCACTAACAAATCCCAACTATTTTAGTCAAGCAATAGGAGAACCCATCATCAACAAACTAGCATGTATACAAATAAATTACAACCCAGACAAAATTGCACCCTATTCTATCATAATCCCAAGAGGAAGAAATAGCTATACATAAGATTAAGAAGTAAGATATACCCAAAAATCTTCATCAATTTGATTTATTGAAAGATCAAGAGAATGCAAATTGCAAGATTTAGGGTTCAAAAAATCTTCAATGGAAATTTCCAATCCTCCACTTGAAAGCTACCCTGATATATTCTTCACTCAAAAATTTCTACAGTAGTTGTCTTCTCAAAATTGGAAACTAGAATGTGGATGGTAGTCCTAAAATTTAGGATCCCTTTTTAAAGAGATAGGGTTGAGCTTTTTAAGGAAATTGGGGAATCAACTGTGTGTATTTGCAAATATGCCCTTGGGCATAATCTCTCTTAGCCGCAATTGCTGAAACTTGTCGCGATCGCGACATATTAACCTGTCTTGACTGGCCACGATTACAGCCCTCAGACCGCGATCGCAGTAACTGAGGCTTGTTTCTGCTCTAGGTCTTCCAGCTGAACTTCTTTGTTCCTTTTGATTCTTATTAGCTCAAATACACATATTTTCGTCTCATGTCCTATATGCCTACAAAAAGTGGAAATTAGTGCCTTTAATCACAAATTTGTCTCACTTATACATTCAAATCCTAGTAATGTCCACGAATGTGGAGTGCAAATGAGTGGTAAATTCACCACTCATCAACACCCCCAACTTAAAACCTTGTTTATCCTAAAGCAACACTACCTATTATCATAAGATAATGCGCATTATGCCAACTTATATGATATAATGATCACAATGACTTTAAGCTTAATCGATACCATAGATAGCTCATCAAATATAGGCAACACTATTTGCACAATACCCCTCAATATCAAATGCAATTTTCAAGGGTACAAAAGACTTTAAAGAGAAATCATGCAACAATCACCAATACTCTAGAAGTGACTCTACTTTGACCTGAATAATAACATATTTCTTTTACCTTAATTATTCAGGAGATGACAAAATCACCCACCTCAATTTGTTCGCATGCCTCCTCACAAGAAAGAAAATTCAATACACCTAGCTACCAAGTATGAAACAAGGAATTTAAGTGTGAAACACTCTCTCTATCAAGAATTTTCTATGCTAAAAAATACCATACCATAGGCTTACCCCTATTTTCAATAGCAACTACAATGAGAATACTTGGTAGGAAATCTCGAAGAGTTTTTTGAGCTTATAACATAGGTTCGGGGTAGGGTAGGATATCTTTACGAACAACATGGATATACCCTCCTAGAACATCTACATCATACTATTCCATCCAACTTTTGATCATGGGCCACTTGTTTTGTTTTTTTACTCTATACACATGTGCCTACTTTTTATTTACTTGGTTCACCCATTTTCTTTTTATTTATTTTCCTTGTAACCTTTGTTCTTCTCTTTTCTTTGTTGGATCCTTTATTTTTTCTCAATGCTTAAGCCCATAGGCATTCACTTACAACTTTGTGGCCCAAAGTTATGTATTTGAATCATCACCACCACCAACTTAGGCTTTTAGCGCCAAGTTGTAATTTTAAGTTCAAGGAAGGTCGGGTTCAAAAGAGGGATAAAATTTGAAAGGCTCACGGATTGCAATATGTTTTCCAAAGAAAAATCCAATGGCTCAAAGTGGGTGACTAGGGATAACATCTATGCAAGGGTAGGTTTTTTAGGCTAAAATAGGCTTCCAATGTCACAAAGATGGCCTAAAATTATCTGACCAACCGAATATAATCAAAATTAGCCTTGAGAGACTAATGGGGAAAGTTGTAGATGGTACAAGTACTCATGAGATTTGAAAAAATGAGCTCACCATACATGGCATGAAAATTTACCAAAGAGGCTCAATTTCCCCTCCCGGAAATACAAAAATGGAGTATCTACCAATTTATACAAGCCAAAAATTTTGGAGTCACAAAAAGAGAAAAAAAAATTGTTACAAGGTCGTTTACGTCTATTTCCTTGATTTTTGAAAAAAAATTGATGGGGTGGTGCTTGCTTTTCATTTACACCACACATAAATTGCTAACTAAGGCATCAACCCAAGCCTTCGTCTCACATTTTGAGTTTCATACGGGCAAACCATATGGTTATTCTGACTTTTCCATAGGCATAAGTGTGATCCTAAGTTCCAAATGCCACAGGTACTCAAGTTTCCCTTGCATTTGTGACCTCGATTCCACGGGTACTCAGACTTCCCCTGCATCCCTGGCTCAAAACCCAATCATGTTGCTTTTCCCTTAAAAATGTCGTCACTCAATCTATCATAAGGAAAAGCTCATCCAATATCATCACAACCAAAATAAAGATAAAATAAAATAGTAAATCTAAAAAACAAATAACTAATCAATGAAATGTGGGCACCATCAGAGTGCCCAAATAATGCAACCCAAAAACAAAATAAATATCATCCAAAATATCATAAAAACATCCATAAAACATCTAAATAATACAAATTTGGGGATCAACACCCACAATTGAAAATATAGCAGTGTCCCCGCTACATAATTAATAAAGCAAGAGAAAAGGGTGCTCCCTGAATCTGCATCAGGAGCTTCTTTCTCCTGCTGACTCTGCACCATCACCACCAATATCAGAACCTGAAAACTCATCATGGGCCTCAACATCACTCTCTACTCTAGGAGAAGGTAGTCCGTCACGAGATTTCAAGACCTTCTATATGCCCTTGACTCCCTTCCACATCTTGCTTAAGAACTTATCTCTCTTCTTATACCTCTTCTTTATCTTCTCTTAGGAGGCCCGAAGATCCTTGTGAGACTCCGCCAGTGCTGAATAGGCCCTCTCGATTCTAGAAATAGAAGCTCCCTATGTTTATTTCTCCTTCTGGTACTTCTCATAGTCTGAGCGGGATACATAAGAGTAACGCTTGGTGGAGGGATTTCCCGGTCCCTAAGTCAATCCTAATACCATCTCCTTGATGACCCTAATATCCACACCAATATATTATAGGTGCCCATTAGTGAATGGTATGCATGACTCTAACTCCTCAACTGTTGACTTGCCCAAGTCGATCTTTCTCATTTTGCTCTTGTCGAGTGCACCCTTACCCCAAATTTTTAGTGGCTAAATTGGGGTTCCAGGGCACACCTAAGAGTCATCTAGGTATTTCACCACCCCTGCTCTCCTATAAAGCTCAATAATAAAATAAGGGAATAAGATATGTGTACCATCATGGTTCCTATAGAACTTCATATAAGATATCACCAGATGACAAACATTTAGGAAAATATTGTCCAGTATGTAGGAAACCATACGGGCATGCAAATTTGTAACTGCGGTAAAGTGTGTATGAGGAAAGATCCATCTACAAATGATGTTCTTCCATATATGAGCCTCGACTGTAAAGTCATTCATCAAGGTGCCTCTTTTCGTTGCCGCCCATAAAACCTATTTGCCTGGGCACAACTTCTCTTCCATCCAACTACCTGGCTCATACCCCTTAGCCTCAATAGCAACCATATCTACATCTGGAATCCTATATAACTCATTTATCTTCTTCGCTCCAAAATGCACATTCACCTTTCGAATCCTGATAACTGGGGTTGCAAAATATAGTATGCTAAGATTAACATAAAACTCTCATACCTACTTCTCGTTTTCCCTACATGGGTCCAGAGAAAAACAACTTCATCTGATGTAAACGAATCTAGCATGAAATACCGAAAGCTTTTCTGGCACTCTTTCCAAGAATATACCCCTTTTAGGAGTAGCTTAGTCCTTGGAAACTCACCGTAATATTGGTTGTGGCATTCGGGATTCATGAACCGTATTTGGCCGTAGTTCTCTATGATGAAAACCTGCAAAACATAAGGAAAATACCAAATCACTCATCATCAACATTTTCATGATTATACTACACTGTATTGTCCACTAAATTTCACGAGATGGGTACTTGGCGGTGTTTGAACAAAAATGTGAACTACAGGAATTTTGGCCCAGGCTAAAATTCAGTCTCAGTTGTAGAGATTTTGGAAGTTTGTCTGCGATCACGGCTTCCATAATCTCAAATACAATAACTCAATCACATGTTCTACGATCATGGTCTCGATGTCCGCAATCGTGGTACGTGAGGCCAGACCATGCCATCTTCTTCACCGATTTAACAATCTATTTTCGGGGCCAAAATGTGTTCCAAAATAATAATCAATCATTAATAACATGAAACATGCATTCTAAGTGTTCGATCATACCCCCTTAATGCAAAAATAACTAGTTATTGACTTGTTTGGGCAATTGATTAACCACATGGTGTGCACCCTATATTTTACTCAAATTCACACAATTTTGGGTACTCAAGACTTCCCCACATGTGTGCACACCCTATCTAACAGCTAATCACCACACAAGTACTATTCAATATTTATCTAGCACCAAAAAACATAATTTTATCCCCTACCTAGTTCATGCACTCTAAGGCCTACTCTCAATAATTAAAAAAGTGATTATCGAATGAGTGATGCAAAGTAGTTGCAAAGATGCCTTTGAAATGCTCAAAATATTACCACAAACGGGTGCAATTTAAGATAAATATTAGAGCGGAAATGTGGGAGAAATGAAAGACCGATAGTCTTTTAAATCTAATCAGACTGCGATTGCGGTCATAGTTCCACAATCGCGAACATGTGGGTGACCGCGATCGCAGCTCAGAGCCTATGATCGCGGTAACAGAGGGCATTTTTCCACCTCTATTTTCCCTTGTTAAGTCCACTATGCAAACATCCCACATTTTCCTTTTTTAATTCATTATGTACGCTCCAAAATGCCACAAATGCATGAATTAATCAATTACAAAATTAAAATCTACATTATCAAATTTAAAAAGAAAGGATATGGTCCACTTTTCATGGCGCGATGGGGTGCCTCCCATCAAACACTTAGTTTAATGCCGTGGCTCGATGCCTTTTAAACTACCACTTGCGTTTCCACTTGGAAGATTTGAATCTCCATCCCTACTCTCTCTCACTATGAATTGTGTGGCAGAGGGACAGAAGATTCAGATCTTCCAAGATGAAACGTGATAAAAAGGATGGCATGGCGATGCGGTTTATATCTCGCCACTTTGAAGACTTGAACCTTTTACCCCATTTCGCATCAAATTTCTGATTTGGCTCATTAGGTAATGGTGGGAACATCAATAGGACACTAGTTGGACATTGAAAGTTGAGCTCTTTGGCCTTCAACGGCAGGATTCTCATGTGCTCATTTGGGATGTCAAACTACAAAATGTAGGGATGGTGCTCCTTCTCTGCAAAATCCATTATTTTCTTAGGTAGGTGGACTTTCATCACATTTACCAAGGATAATGTTGAAAAATTATTTGAATGAGGTCTATCCCTTAATTTCAAAATTGCATCCCTATTATCATCCTCGCCCTAAAATGGACTAAAGTCTTTATAAGAGATTTGCTTGGCTTATTCAATGGACTCTAGCACCATTTTCTCATTTTTTGTATCTACAACTATATTAGGTTTGGTTGGTTGGGAAATCACCGGGGATTCTTCAATTTCAAGCTCACTTTGAAGAATGGGTCTTCTTTCCTATTTCTTCAATATTTTCAATTTCCTTTTTTAATGTCTCAGTTGATTGATGCAAGTCATGCACGCCCTCCTCCAATGTAGTTTCCTGATCCAAAAGAGTTTGAAGCATTGCTTCAAAACTATTATACCCGGCATTGTTGTTCTTCCTTTAACGCATCATGAGAACTATCAAACTCACAAGAAGAACTAGAATTTGGGTTTGCATAACAAGGGGAGGGGAAATTTGGACAATCATTCCAATGTCCATTTTGACCACCACACAAAGAACAATTATACTTCTAATAGGATTGAGAAGGTGCACACATCTCTTCCTGGGGAGCATAGCTATAATCTCGTGGAAAGTGGGGTCCATCACAATATGGACATGGATAATCCAAATAGGATTACTAACTACCAAAATCGTATTTGTCCAAATATTCCATAGTGATAAGAAAAAAAATCAAAATCTACCTAACACAAAAAATAAAAGAAAATCACACACAAATATTTACAAGTTTGAATCCAAGCAAGTAGGCTAAAATTTCAAACTAACTTAATGTGCCAAATTATTCCCCGGCAACGGTGACATTTTTGATAACTCTCAACTTACACGTCAATTTAAGTGGAAGGCGGTCGTCATCAATATAATTACTCAACTTTAAGTCGGGGTCGAACCCACGAGGAACAATGTGAGTGGCGATCAAATAAGTTCAAAATTTAAGTTACTTGCTAAACTCAAACCTAAGAAATAAGAAATTAGGGGATTCATAATATTCAAAGGTATGATTATTCTTAGACTTCTAAAGGACTAACTTAGGGCTATGAATAATTAGAGTATAATAAGTTAGAAATGGATCCTGGGATTATGCTTTCCTAGGGGGGAATATGCATGATGATTCGGTGCAAATTCTAATTGTGAATGATATGGTAGGCTAGGTTGAAAGTCCTTGAGGCTAGTATGTCAACAAAGTCTCAAGGATGTCAATCAATGACCGTTTTAAGTACCTAAAAAGTGTGTCAATTAAAGATACCCAACTCCTCAATTGGGTATATCTATTTCTAGAATGATACCCAAGGTATAGTCAACCTTAAAATCACCGTTATGTCTAAGATAGAGATAATTAGCAAACTATGCCGATAAATTTTCGAATATTGCCATTGTTCCCACATCCCTCTTTCAAGGATAATATGGGTTCCAAAATTTCACCCAAAACCCTCTCTGAAGGATGGATTAAGCTTTCAAGAGCTTGGGATTTTCACCTACAAACCCACTTGAGTATTTGGGACTTTCACCCATAAATCCCAACCAATTTAGTCAAGCAATAGTAGAACCCATCATCAACAAACTAGATTGTACACAAATGAATCACAGTCCACACACAATTGCACCCTATTCTAACATAATCCCAAGAGGAGGAACTAGGTACACATAAGATTAATAAGTAAGATATACCCAAAAATCTCCATCAATTTGATTTATTGAAAGATCAAGAGAATGCAAATTGCAAGCTTGAGGGTTCAACAAATCTTCAATGGAAATTTCCAATCCTCAACTTGAAAGCTACCCTAATGTTTCTTCACCCAAAAATTAGTACAATATTTGTCTTCTCAAAATTGTAAACTAGAATGTGGATAATAGTACCAAATATTTAGGATCCCTTTTCAAAGAGATAGGGTTATGCTTTTTAAGGTAATTTAAGAATCAGTTGTGAGCATCTACAAATCTTCCCCTGGGTATAATCCCCCTTAGCCGCGATCGTTGTCACTTGTCTGTGATCACGGCTACTGCAATCACGGTAAAAACTCACAATCGTGGTATATTGATCTATCTTGACTGGCCACGATTGCGGCCCTCAGATCGCTTTCTCGATAACTGAGGCTTGTTTCTGCTCCAGGTCTTCCAACTGCACTTCTTTTCTCCTTTTGATTATTTTTAGCTCAAATCAATATCTTTTCGTCTCATGGTCTATATGCCTACAAAATACGGAAATTAGTGCCTTTAATCACAAATATGTTTCACTTATACATTCAAATCATGGTAATGTCTACAATTGTTGAGTGCAAATGAGTGGGAAATGCACAACTCATCAATCACTCCCCATTAGATAGAATACCTAGAACAATTAGCCTCCTCCAAAATCAATCTAATCCAATCACCCACTCCCGACGCACAAATGTAGCCTCTAATCCTAAAAATATTATATAAATCAAGTGATGCTTCCTTAGCCTCACCACTCAACACCTTATCCCGAATCAATCTCAATCTAACATCATCAAACTGATGAGCTCGAATCCACTCCAACAAAGAAGACCTAGCCTCTATAAAGATCAAAACATGCCCAAGGGTTGAAATATAAAGAATAACCATCTGATTAGCCAAAGACTGAACCTCTAAGGCCAAAGGCCGCTCCTGAGTCAAAAGATGCGCCAAGCTACCCATGTTAGTTTACTTCCATCTCAAGGCATCTGTAACTACATTAGTTTTTCCTGGATGATAGAGAATAGTCAAGTCATAATCCTTAAGCAACACAAGCTAACGGCGCTGCCTCATATTAAGATCTCGTTGGGTGAAGAAGTACTGAAGGCTATGATGATCAAAGAAAATCTCACAATAAACTCCATACAAGTAATACCTCCACAACTTTGAAGTAAAAACAACCACGCATAACTCCAAATCATAGGTGGGTAATTCTTCTCATAGGGCTTCAACTGATGAGAAGCATATGCAATAACCTTACCCTCCTACATCAACACCTCACCTAACCCTACACTCAAAGTATTACAAAAGATAGTAAAACCTACACCCTCTTTAGGCAAAGTCAAGATAGGAGCCGATGTCAACAAATCCTTGAGTGTTTGAAAGCTCTCCTTACAAGCATCAAACCACGAATAAGAAATATTCTTCTGAGTCAACCTGGTCAATTAAGTTGTAATAGATAAGAAACCTTCAACAAAATATCGGTAGTAACCTGATAGACCAAGAAAACTTTAAATCTCAATGGGTGAAGTAGGCCTAGCGTGATCACGAATCACTGCAATCTTGTCTAGATAAACCATAATACTTTCCTCTGTCAACACATGACCTAGGAAAGAAATAGACTCCAACCAAAACTCACACTTGGAGAACTTAGCATACAACTTCTCATCTCTCAAGCTCTAAAGAACAATCCACAAATGTTCCTCAAGATCGGCCTCGCTCTTGGAATAAACCAAGATATCATTTATAAATAAAATAACAAATGAGTCAAGATATGGTCGAACTACCCAGTTCATCAACTCCATGAACGTGGTTGGGGCATTGGTCAACCCAAAGGACATGACCAAGAACTCATAATGATCTTATCGAGTCTGTAAGACTGTCTTTGGAATATATAAAGCTCTAATCCCCAATTGATGAATCATGGACCTTAAATCAATATTTGAAAAATTAAAGCATCCTAGAGCTAATTAAACAAATCATTAATACGAGAAAGAGGATACTTATTCTTAACTGTCACCTTGTTCAACTGCATATATAATCAATACACATACACGCATAGACCCATCCTTCTTCTTCACAAACAAGACAGGCACACCCCTTGGCGATACACTAGGTCAGATAAATCCTTTATCTAATAACTCCTGCACTTGATATTTTAATTCCTTCAACTCGACTGGGGCCATCCTATATGGAGGGATAAAAATGGTCTTGGTTCCTGACTCAACATCAATAGGAAAGCCAATATCATGATCCGAAGGCATACCAGGAAAATCCATAGAAAATACTTCCATGAACTCACAAACAACACAAATAGAATCCAAGAAAAGAGATGAAGCAACAATAGTATTATGAATATGAGCCAAATAAGATAGGCATCCCCTCTCAACAAAGCAATGAGCCTAAACATAAGATATAACCCTATTGTGACCTGAATAAAGTGCACCCTTTCAAAATATCCTTGGAATACCCAACGAAGCTAAAGTCATGGTCTTAGCATAACAATCTAGAACAATATGGTAAGAATCCAACCAACCCATACATAAAATAACATCAAAGTTAACCATAGCTAATACAAAAAAAATACCCAAATCTCAATCCCAGCAAAAGTCATAACACAAGATTAGTACACCCGATCTACCATTAAAGAGTCACCTATAGGGGTATGTACATGAATAGGCATGGAAAGAGGATCACTAATGGAATCAAAACCCAAAGAAAAATATGTAGACACATAGGAGAAAGTTGATCCTAGATCAAATAACACAGATAAAGATTTGAAACAAATGGGGATGATATTTATGATAACAACGTCAGATGTCTCTATCTCTAGTCTGGCAGGGATGGCATAGCACTGTCAGCAGGCTCTTCTACCTCTTCCCCTCGCATCTCTGGTAGAAAATCTACCTCTTCCATCTAAAATAAGAGTATGTCTGAACATATAATGGGGATATTCCTTGGTTAAATGACCAACCTCATCACACACAAAGCAACCTCTATAGCCTGGCTCAATAAAAGAAGTATAATTGGGCCTAGATGACCATCAAGAATTGCTGAACTAGAATACCTACCATCAGAACTCTCCAAGGATGCCTGTACTGGTCTACCATCATACCTATGAAAGCCTTTATAATTTCAGCCTTAAGAAGTATGACTTTTGAACTGACCCATACAATGCACTTTCTTGGCGCCTCCTTGAGATGCTTAAAGAATTCCCTCAATCATCTTAGCATGATCCACTATCCTCTAAATTATGCTCCAAACACTACTATCTAGGACATTGCTAATTGAAGAAAAATATCCAACCCCTTCACAAACTTGTGAATCTTCTGAGAATCGATGGCAATTCTAGAATAAAAATATATACAAGGCATGAAAGTTTGCCTCAAACTCTACAATAGTCATGAAACCCTGCTCTAGGAGATAAAATTCATCTCTTATCCAATCCCTTAGACTATAACGAACAAATCTCTCTAAAAAGTCCTCAGCAAATTAGTCCTAATTTATCTCAGGACAATCAGAGGTCTACAATGAACAAGTGAACTTCACCAATCTCTAGTGGCATCCCTCAACTGATAAGTAGTATAAGCAACCCCATACGACTCAAGAAAACTCAGTTTATCCAACTTCTCACAATAATCAATCTAGAACTCATAGGCATCCTCTCCTATATCACCACTAAACCTAGGGGGACCCAAATGAGTAAACCTATCAGACCTTTCTGATCCTCGAAAGACATAATTATACTCTTAATAAGAAGAAAAATGGAAAATCTAGCTGGATAAGATCCCACCTGGGGAGGTGACATATATGAAAGCTGAACTCCTGACCTTGAAATACCATACTTAGTGTAGGTGTTGAAGGAACAACACTTGGAGTCTATGGAGTAACAAAAATAGTAGTAGGTGAAAATTGAGGATCCATAATCAAGACTGGAGGAACACCATAAGCAAACACTAGAACAGACAGAGGTACCATGCTCAGATCTGGGGAACACCTGGAAAACTGAAAGGAGCATCCTCCAAATTGGCCAATAAGAGAAAAAACGATCCCTCCAAACTAGGGTAGAAAAACTCGGTGAAAAAAAAGTAGAACCCATATCTCCAAAATATTCAACACGAGGCTCTAGGTAAATTCCCATAGCACTACTCCTAGATGGTAAAGATCCATGTGCCCGTCCACTACCTAGAGACCATCTATGATTCATAACTCTCCCTTTAGAATTGTCTCTTCCCTCAGATAAAGGATCAATATCTCTAACCTAATGAGATCTAGTCATCATCATCTACACAAAAAAAAGTAAAATATGACTTAGAACACAAGGTATGAAGAAATCTGCACGATAAGGAAGAAAATATAGGAAATTTTCTAAGGATATTCCATAGCCTCTCAAACATAGATACGGATGTCTATGTACTAATCCACAAGACTCTATTAGACATATCGTTCTTACATTGTTAAGACCAATGAACTCGGCTACTCTAATAACAACTTTTCATAACCCAAAAACAAAGGATCATGATGTCACTTATCATGGCAAACCTAGATAAGGAAGCCTATCATCCAAATTGATATAATAAAGAAAAGATGACATCAATAATTAAAAGTAAGGCTTCTATAGAAAAGTCGAGCCACACAATATTGTAAAAGAAAAATGAAACATAACCAACAATACCATAAATTTAAAAACATGGTGTCACAGTGAATGAATAGAACTAGTACAACATCGAGATCAAAATAAAAGAAAATATCAAAAATAGGAACTACTTTGTTTCTGAATACAAATAAAGACATAATAGAAATAAAGAAAGGTAGTAGTCAACTCTGCAATTAATAATTCAACTGCTACCTCGAATAGCTCCAAAGTATAGCTCAAGGCCAACCAAGTAAGGCACAATCAAACTAGGATCTGCATCGAAAGGGCACAGCAGGGGTGAGTATGGTGTATTTGTACTAGTAGATATCATAGGCCAATTGAGTAAAGTAGAAAATAAAGCATATAAAATACAAACTAAGGGCACGTCACATGCAACCATAAAATATCCCAAATGGTATCCCATACCATCTCAACTAATAATTCTAATATCCATATATATAACAAATATAAGTACAAAAATAAAGAACAATTACATGTATGTGAACATCAATTCAAGTAAAGGCAAGTAGAACAAAGAGTGGATAAATTAAATATAATAACAATAATGTAAATGCAATGAAGATGATGATGATGATGATATGATGCACGGATTGTCCCACAACCTTTGTATACACCTATGGAGCTAAAGCTTTCCAACAAAGGTCCCATGGGGATTTCGGCAACTCGTATACAATCTATATTCAATACCATGATAATTAAGCCTTAGAATTACTAATTTACGAAGTTCAAGGAGGGTTTTAGGGATGATTTTAGTTATTTTCTAGTACAGGGAAAATTAAGTAGTAAGTTAATGGGTTTTTATTATAAATAGTTAATTTATCCTTATATTTTGTTAATTTACTAATTTATCTATGGAATTGATAGTTTTAGGTGAATTACAATAATAAAGCCCTAGAAAGGGAAAAAATAATCATGAACTTGACCTTAGGGGTAGGGCGTGAGTTTTAATGTGGTAGCTCATGGTATTAATTATATGATTATATATAAATGTCTAGACCACGAGCAAGTGGAAATTCCACAGAAGAACAAAACTCTGATTTAGAGAAGTTATGCAAGTTTGGTTTAAGGTAGGTAATGGTATAGTGGTTTAATCCAATTTGTCTTATATATGCATGTTGACTACTTGGTATTATATCTTGTTGGTGAATATTCTTTGGTATGGTCAATGCAAGTTATTTTAAGGTTATTATGTGATCTTGACCTATCTTATTTGCTAAATATTGAATGTTCGGTGTTTAGAATGTTATCACGGGTTTTTGGTGAAAAAGGATGGCAGACACTTGTATCTAAAATATAGTATGGGGACGAAAATCATTCCTTATAGGTCATGGATAGAGGGTGGTTAATTTACCCATAGTATGTATATATGATTGTTAGGTGAATTTGATTGTTCCATAAGTTAACCAATGAAAATATATTTATATGCTTAACAAATTGTCCTGACTTATTTTGACTTGGTTTGATTGAACTTGACTTGGTGATAATATATTGACTTGGTGGATTCATCCCTAATTGCTTATTATTTCTTGTTATGCTAAGTGTAATTGTTGATTGTGGATTAACTTATTGTACTATAACCTGGTTATATGTTTATATTCTCATCTTGGGATGGACAAATAACGTACACTGTTGTTTTATTATGTGTTGATACTACATGTTTTCTTACTTTTATAAGAGTAGTGCATATTCTTGCGGCTTACATGAGACCTTGCTTAGAATCACAACTGTTGACTTTAGATTTTAGGGTGACTGTAACACCCCACATTTTTCGGTTAGATATTGAACCATCGTTTCTATGTTTATAGACCCAAACCCAATTATTTTTATTTATATATGTGTGAATAACAATTCTTTGGGTAAATATCTTTGGAGATGAGTATAAGTCATAAAAATCTCCTAGCTCAAAGTTAAGTTGAGCATTTTCCTACCGATTGAATTATAGTTTACATTTTCACTTAGGTCAATATCCAATGACCATTACTCCTAAAATATAATGAGATATTTGGCCTACTATTAATCAAATTAAATCTCTTTGAGTCTTTTTTCCAACGCAACTGATCATTTATCAATTTGAGTTTAGAGTAAGATGTTATAAGCATTTTAGTGAGGCACTATCCATAGCGCGCGATAGGGCACATGGGGAAAAGATCTTTCTATGCTATTGGGTCGCGAGGAACCGTTGGATCCATGATTTAGGTCTACAGTGTGACCCTTCATTCCCAGATGTTAACATACATTTTCCCTTATCAAATTAAGGGAAAAATGGTCATTTCACCCCTCTCCCTTGTAACTCCTCCAATCCAGTTTTATAACCCTAAAGTCTTTTTAAACTAGTAGAAGTCACCAAATCCTCATTCTCTTTCTCCCAAGAACATCAAAGGGAATTTCCCAATTTGAAGGCTTGTGGTTTCCAATCTCAGGGTTCTTCTTCAATTTAATTATACTAACTCTCATGGGCATAAGTATGATGATTTTAATGATCTTTATATTATATATGTGTGTGTGTGTGTTTGTGTGTAGACTTTGAAATTGATTGAAAATCATGAATGATGAAACCCCCTTTTATGATGAACTTATGTATTTACTATAGGGATTTTCATGAACTTGAGATTTCATTTATGTGCATATGTTATGGGCTTTGAAGTGTTCAAAGTATTTGAAACATGAAACCCCATTTTATGATAAGAACTACGTGTTTAACAATTATTGTGGGTTCTCAAATAAACACAAAATATGTGCATGCATTATGGATTTTGAAGTTGATTCGAGAGCATAAACTATAAATCTCCATTTTTTATCATAAGATTTGTTGTTACTAGTTTTGGGGCTATTTTTATGAATAATGATAACTCTTGAGTTTTAAATCATCTTAAACTATTATGAATGGTTAGTTTTTACATTTTTGAAGGGGTATTTCTCATGCTAAAGGATCTTGTGTCCTAAAAAAGAAAATGCATGTGATAATGAAAAAATTGGTCGCCATATGTTAAAGTCTTGAAAAGAGAGTGTTTTTCATAAGTTTCAAATGCTATTTGAAATAAGTTCTCTCATGTGTTGTTTAAACCTTTTGGTGGTCATTAACATATTTTTGAATAAAAGGGCTATGGTTATTATATGATATGATATTGCTTGCAAGTCTAGATATGATGATACCTTTATAGAGAATGCCCTTAAAGCAGAAAAGATGAATGTTTACAAGAATGATGCATGGTTTTAAAAGGCTTAAATTAGGCTTAAGGAGAGACAAATGGTTACCCTAATAAATCTTGAACCCAACGGCTCATTGCTGGAAATCATGTTTAGCCAACCTAGGATTTATGATATGTTATCCTATACGGAGGATAATTAGGCCATCTCACATGGGGGGATGCCTACGGTCTACTCACATGGGGGGCTATACCAGCTTATGAAAACTATAATCCTTGTGGAAAACTTGGATTAGGGGATTGACCGCGGCGTCAATGGCAGACCCATATAGCCCGTGGGTAATCAGAATTATAGGGTGTACCATCTAGCTCAGAACTAAAGCAAAGAGTTGAGTCTATGTTTTACGAGGTTGATTGAAGCTTTTAAGCATCCCATGTATTTTGATTTCTATTATGTTAAATTGTTTTCACAATGCTCTCGATTATTTTATATGAAATATATGTTCTTTTTAGATTGTTCTGCATGCCAATACATTCCAAGTATTGACCATCCTTGGGTGGCTACATTGTCTCATAATGTAGGTTTTGAAGCTCGATCCCATGGTACATTGATAACGCCCAAACTACAGCTCTCGTAAGAGTGTAAGCGGTCGCTTTCAAATATAGAACCCAACTGGGTTGGGTGTCGAATCCCACAGGGAATACTTGGTCACTAAGTGTTGCAATTATTAGTAGACTGTTGATCTAAAATTCCACGAAAAAGAGGGGATTGGATTGTGGCGTGAATAAATGCTATCAAAGTAACAACAGCATGCTTTGTTTAGTAAGACTTAATCACAGAGAAAAATAAGTTAGGGTTATGTCCACCTTATGAGTTCTACGTATCTATTAACTATGAGTAATGCGGAATTCAGACATGCATGCACTTATAGAGATTCGTATTCTAATGGTAAATCCTAGTGTTTCTCAACCATCAAGGATTATTTCACTTTAACTCTCTCGAGCTTAAAGCGTATAACTAATGGTACGAACTCTCCAAGAGGTTAACCCAGTTACGGCACTAACGTGTAAATAGGGGTTGGTAGCCCTATTTCCTTGTCACACTCTCTTTTCCAAACATGTAACTTTTCTCTCAAACAAGTTAATGCTATAATGGTCTATTCTCTATGTTTGAAACCACGAGAATTAAATTAAAACGAAGAGAGTAATGATATAAGTAGCATACACATCAAGAATTCACAAACTCATAGTAATAGATAGAGTCTCATAAGGCTTCCATAACCCTAACAGAGAAGTTTAGCTACTCATGATTACAACGGAGATTACAATAGATATAATCATCATACCACAACCTAGAATAAACTTGGCGATGGAGATGGTTTAGGCGTCAACTAGGGTTTGACGTTTTCCCTTCTCCGTTGCTCACAGGAGCCGTTCTTTCTCTATCAGAAAGTAACGTGAATAATCCAAAAGTGGCGTCTCAATTATGAAAAACAATAATGAATGAATGAATCAATGAATGAATGCTGAAAAATTCAGCAAATAAGGTTTTTATAACTTCCTTGTCCTAGTCCTATTAAGTTACTGCTGCACCCCTAAGTATTTAAAAATACTGCTTTTGCCCGGGATAATTTCTCCATGAGTCACATTCAGTCCATAAGCCTGCAAAAGTTGCCTTCCCTCTTCTGTGAAGTTTTCCTTTGCTGCCCAAAGGTCCTCAAAGTGCTGAAATCTTCATCATTAATACCTGAAAACATGCTAATCACGTAGGTTAGCTCACTTACAGGAAAATGAACTAAAAGTGCAGGAATTATATATTTTATCCTCAAAACTTAGCTATAACATGGGTAAATTATGGTGTTTAGGCGTGTAAATACACCCAACATCATCCATCACACCAATAGAACATTTGGATATGTTAGAGTGGTTGGTACATCCATATTTCGAAAGAAATTTTATTCATATTTTTATTTATTTCAGTTTATGGTCCTGGCAGGGACCCTGTCCCAGCCTAGATAGTTATTTTTCAGTGGAAGCTTCGTAGACAAGATTTGGTTATTGTTTTTTCAAGACTTTATTGACATAGTCTAATTATAAGTTTCCCTAAAATTTCTTTATATTTTCCACACTCTTATTTTGTATGAATTATACTTATGATAGTATGCTAAGGGTTCTCTCGGACCTTCATGTTTCGAGATGACCATCGTGTCTATGAAGAGTGTCTAGTGGAGTCTTACTTATGGATGTGTTGTACACTATACTTATAATTAGGAGGCTATCGGGCATTTAGGAGATGTCTGTCATTCTTTCATATTTGTAATACCCCAAAAAATCCAACTCAATATTAGCTCCATGTTTTAATATCATGCATAGTACATCATGGTTCCTTGGTAGTTTCATTATCAAGGTTTATGTGAATTAAGGTCTCAAATATGTCCTAGTTATTGTGTGAATCAAAACATTCCTTACCGATTGAATTCTTGAGAAGGATATTGGTATCATTAACTTCAAATGAGAATATATCTCATTATACTACGAATTTTTGATACCATGACCTACCAACATATAGGTAATTTAATAATATTTCTGTCGATACCAAATTCGCCTAAAACAGACACCCGGTGAAGAAGTTATGGTGATTTTAAGTTTCTGCTGTAAGACGAATGCCATTTCAGTGCATGGCGCATCGCACCGGAGGCCAAAATGGCACTCGTCAATTTCCAGAAAGCCTTGGTGATAACCCCACTTTGCGCCAAGCTTCCAAGTCGCAATAATTGGCATTTTACCAAGCTCCGCGTTGCGACGGGGCCCTAAATCAAGATAAATTTTGCATAGTTTTTAGTTTTCATTTTAAACTCCTCAAGGGCAATATGGTAACTTCCCAAAACCATATATATACTATTTAAACACGGGATTGAATCCCAAAAGCATCCCTTTACATTAATTTTATCAAAATTCACTCAAGAACAAGTCTAGGGTTTCCATTGGGGTTTCAATCTTCAAGCAAATTCAATAGTAGATTCCGCAAATTCTTAATCTAAGGTATGTGTAGTGTTCATCTATGGATCCAATACGTTCATAGAGCTTAAGAACCACGTTTTTAAATATTATTTTGTAAAAATTTTGTGGTGATATAAGCATGTACATGTTGATGATTGTTGTTTAAGTTTCAAAATGATATCTAAAGATGTTTTCATGAAATATATGTGGTTGTTAGTTGAAAAACATGAACTTTAGGTGGTTTGAGGTGATGCAAGTATGAAATCCACCTATGCTTTAAAGAATGCATGTAAGGTGTTTGATAAAATGCCTAGGATTCTAGAAACCCATAATTACATGATTCCATGATATCTAAATGACAAGTCCATATTAGTTATACACTTCCATATGAATTTCCATGCTATTTATGTGTTGTTGTTGTTGTGGCATGAAGCATGTGTGATAATGGAAATATGAATTATATACACTAAATGTATCCATGCTCTCCCTAACATGTTTAGATATGAATAAATACATGAAGTATACTATCCCCTACTTATAATATTGTGAATTGTGGACTCTAATCTTGTGATCAAGTCATGTCATGTATGCTAGTTTCCTTCTATCGAGTCCTGGGGGTATTCGTACCTGAAAAATATAGTTGTGTGCCTTGATCCATGTCATGTTCCACGATAAATCTCAGTCTAGCTATACTCTATAGAACTCAGTCAGTCATGTGACTCAGGAAACATCAGAAATCTCATGATCTTAGTTAACTCTCAGATAATAGTACTACCCCATCAGTCAACGGATTTCAGTTATTCAGTCCATGTACAGCCAGTTGAATCATGTTCAGTCCTTTCAAATGGGAGTAGAAGTTAGCACCGAGTGAACCCAAGGATGGGAACTCACCTGCCAGTTCAGGGTGTGATTCTTAGAAATCATCCTTGTGTTCCAGAACTACGTAGCCAGCGTAGGTTGAGACATCTTAACCTGTCAGATTAGATTTGATGAGGTGGCTTAACCTGTCATTTTAGGGTCCCACCGTTCTCACTTTGAGTACCTGCCAGATAAGTGTCACTCAAAACTATCCTTAACACTGGCGCGGTATTGACACCCCTCCAGTCGGGGCAGAGATTGGACCCCAGCTTAGCCGTAATAGTATACATGGGGAATGTCAGTTAAACAACTACCTCCTACAGTTTTAGTATCAATCTCAGTAAAAGAACTCAAACAGTTCTTCAGATATCTATATACCTAGACTGTTAGATACAGTCAAATTCAGTTATAGCATGGGACTCAGAGAGTTCTACCAGATTCATGACTGTCAGACACAGTCGCTCATGTTATCAGAACTACAGTTCCAGTTATGTATTAGCGTACAGATTTAGCTACCACATACTCATGATCTCAGTTACTATGTATGTATGTTCGTACTCTTACGTTCATATCAGTCGGTCAGTTAGCATTATTCATGTATGTAAACCCTTTGCATTAGCCTACCTCACTCGTATACTCAGTACTCTAGTTGTACTGACACATTTGCGCTATGGTGCTTTCTTTTCGGATTACACCATAAGTCCAGAGCCACGAGTTCCAGACCAGCAGTAGTTTTCCAGTCGCAGTGAGTCCTTATCCATCCAAGGATAATATGATTTGATTTATTCATTTATTACTTCAATTCAGTTTTACAGAGTTAGTTGGAGAGATGTTTCTTCAACTCCTTATTCAGACAGTACTTAGAGGCTTTTAAATTTAGTGAGATTTAGCTATCATATTCAGTATTCAGTTTTATATTCAGTTGTTTTGGGTATTATTACCCCATGGATGTTACTATATCTCTTCAATTTAACCTTATGGCCTACATGTTCAGGTTTCCCCCGTATTATATGTGTATTATCCAGTGTACAGGTACAGATATCAGTCATGGGTTATCTTGTAGTCCCTCGGGGTTATGAGCATCGTGTAGCATTTCGATTTAGAAAATCGAGGCGTTACAATATTCTAGTTCATACAATAGTGTTGTCCATTTGAAAGTTATCATTATTCCTTCCTTGCTCTAATTCTATTGGTCGTTTTCTCATTATTGAGGAGATACAAGTCAAAATCTTAGATTCCTAACGACGTGGTCTGTTTTGATTGAGTCATCCATAAAGTTATGAAATAGCATAAGGACTTGAGAGGACTCCATTAGCGCATCAAGTTTATTCATCAAGTGTATACTCCTATCTATATCAATAACGCATTTGAGCCTGAGGTAAAAAGTGTTCTCAATCACTTTCAAAAGCTTTGTTGCAGATGTCATTCTTAAGAGTAGAGATATGTAGTAAAATGTTGGAATAGTATTTCCACCTGAGAGGTAGTATAAATTGTGGAGTTGTAACTTATGAGTAGTAAGATGATTTCAAAGTTAGTGATATGAAGTCATAAGTTTAGAAGTTAAAGTGAAGGTGTCTTTTGAGTAAATGAGGTAGTTATAGTCATATAAACTTTAAATGTCGGGTTGTATGCCCTTTTATATTGATTGACTAAAGTTGTTGTAATATTTGTAGATTTTATGGTAGTTAATAAAGGAACTGATTAGTTATGACGATTATTTTTTTATTAAAGGGGGTAGTTATAGTTGTATAACCTTTGAAGGTCGGGTTGTAGGCCCTTTTATATTGATTGGCTAAAGTTGTATCAAGATTTGTAAATTTTATAGTAGTTAGTAAAGGAACTGATTAGTTATGATGATTTAGAATCTATTTGAAATAGGTAAGGAGCTCATGAGTACTAGATATTATGGTGGAAAAATCTAGCATAGGTTGTGAATGGAAGGATAGGTCGGCTAATGATTTATAAATTTAGCGTTAACTTTGGGAGATCTTAGAAAGGGGACTCAGTAATGTTTATAGAATTTTGAAAGTAGTTGAGATGTATGGGTGGGTAAGTGGATGTGATGTGAGGGAGGTGAATTTTCTATAGACCATAATGGATTATGTCATATGATTAAGATCAACTATCCTTGCTATGTGGTTTACTTCACTGAGGATCCCTTGATTTTTATCTAATAGTTAAAAGATAGTTTAGTATGTGAGGATATGTAGTAAATCTTAAGGTGTAGTAGTAATGTTGTGTAGAGTATGTGTTAGTAGGCCGTAGTTAAGTGAAATGAGGAATTAAGGTTTATTTCTCTACTTGATGGACTAGTATAGTATGCGGGATATTTCATTGATGGTAAATGATTGGTGTTAGACATAAGTTTGAACTTTAGATGTTGATTGTGGTGATAATAAAAAAAATTGTAACTCAAGAATCAGGATGCAAGAGTTGTGGGATTGAATTAGGAAGCCTGATATAATGTATGAAAGAGCCTAAGTTGCTAACTTATGAAAAAATTGAGTGGATGATTGTGATAGGTGTACATATATGTATATATGAGGACTAGTGTGAGAGAAATGAATTTTTAACACCCCGAGTGTTTGTAGAGTCTAAATCGAGCTTAAAATGAACCGACATGGTCCATAGATTGAGTGTAGAATTGTCACGACCCAAACCAGGGCCTTGCCGTGATGGGTATCTCAAGTCTGCTGAGAACCAGTGACTCCCCCTTCGCCTAGTGAAACAAAACAAAATGCAACCCAACAACGGATGAATTCCGAACATATAACAAGATAGACTAGTAACTAGTAAAGGGAATCTAAGATTTGAAACAACATTCCCAATCCACAGTATCCACAAAGCTTCTAAACAAAACCAACATCAACCTAAGTCAGGATAAGCCCCCGACGTTAACCAAAATAAGTCCAGGATAAATAGTCTATGACATAAACTAAACCATGAAGTAACAGGCCTTCCAAAAGAAGGAGGCTCACCACCACAAGCTAACCCACGAACAACTCTGAAAGCACCTATCATTGTGCACGAAATGTAGAAGTGTCTCCATTCCCTGCATCGCATGGGGATACGGTATCCGGATATGGTTAGTAGGGTGAACGCTAGCATGTAACTCAGGGATAAGGGGAAAAAATAATACCATGACCAAATCAATCCAAATCATTCAAGCCAATGCACATAATCATATACATATATATATATCATGCCGGGATAGGGAACAAGGCTTAGCATACGAGTAAAATATTTGTCTGGACTATGTAGATTAACCATCATAAAAGTACCCATGGATTATATGGGTCAAGCTCTCCCCATCGAAAGGGCTCCAGTGAATGTTGGCTGCATGAACTAGATATGCCAAGGAAGTCTGGGGAATTCATGACCCTCCGTCTATCCTTGATGAGAATATATATCAAGTGTGACACAGGCACATGGACATCAAGACCAATCCTAATGTCGGCAAACATGAGTTCCCAGTATCAATCCCTCAACACCTCTACTTTTACAGCCTAGCTACACAATCCCTTTTAAGCCCAATTAAAGCATTTACACATTCCTATTCATTAAACCATAATCATACACTTAGGCACATACCGTTGGTTTTAGTATACCAATTACGCTTGTAAGCTATTGTCATCATGCCATATCCAATTATCATCACTAGGGGGAATCCAAAACCCCATAAGCTCTAATCATTCATCAATCTTTGGGATTCCACGACCCCCTAGGTTTAATTATTTATTTACTTAGGGGAATACACTACCCCACAAGGTTCAATTTAAAACCGTTTTATGTTCATTAGCCTTTTATTCTATGCAATAGTTCCAAAAGGTAGTTCAATGGCATATCTTCAAGTTCAAAGCAAGTTTCACAAGATTGGGTTGAGGTTACATCAATGCCAATATAAAAATCATCAATTTGGGGGAATCCACGACCCCTATTCCAATTTCCCATCCGCATGCACCCCAATTAGTTCAAAATTATCAATTCAAACCATAAATAGATTACAAAAGCCATGGGAAATCAATTCAACTAATAGAGCTCAAAAGCCCTCAACCCGCATTTATAACCGCACTTTAAATCACATGAATAACAATTCAAATACATATTTTCAATAAAATAAGTTTTGGGGAAGAGTAACATGCCTAAAAGTATCATAACTATGGAGACAAATCAATCCTTGAAGCTCTAGATGACCAACCTTGAGGAAACCCTAGTTGTCCTTGACTTGAGGATTTGACAGAGTTTATAAGTGTATTTAATTCAATAAAAGAGGAAAATAAAGGCCCCAAGGTGTTTTATGCTCGTGGGTATTAAGTGAGGTAAAGAGGGAAATGTCTAAAGTAATCCCTTACTAAACAAAGGAAAAACTGTTGCCAATCGTTACAGGTCTCATCACGACTTATGATAATTGGCTACAAGTCATTGCCCAAATGCATAGTCTGGGTAGTGACTCTGGCACCCTCCACTAGTCTGAGTATAAGTCATACCTTATGACTCATACTCAGTCATCACGACTTGTAATGACTATTCATAGTATGGATAGAAATATTTCGGCACTATACTGGTTTGGGTACGAATATGTAATACCCCGTACTTATACCTAGCTTGAAATCATCCCAAGAATATTAGAAACTTACTTTGAAATATGAATCCATTTTTGTATACGTGGAATTTTTAAGATTTTCAATTTTTTCATGTGGGAAATTGAATTAGCTTTCCAACGATACCAATTTCGTCCAAATCCAGTATCACAGTAAAAAGTTATGGGCGTTTTACTCAGAGCTGTCAGAATCACCCAGGTGCAACGGCTAGGTTGACGGACCATTGATCTAGCGATGGACCATCTCCTAGACCTTCGTAGCCAAGGAAGTGAGTCAACCTTCTGGATAAGGTGCACCGGAAAGGTTGACGGACCATCAAACTTGCGATTGACCATCGCCCAAGACGTTGCTATAAGGTAGTGAGTCTTTTTTTAGTCCACGTACGACGGTCGAAATGAAGGATCAAGACAGCGATGGACCATCGCACTAGCCATCACAGGTTTTGTTCAGCGAAATTTTAAGCCGTTTTTTAAGGAGATTTTTGTTCTTTTACCACCCATTTATATACCTAGTAATATACGACCAAGGCTCATAATTTCATTATTCTTCCACATCATTAAACTTAGGGTTTTCTCCCTAAGAGCAATCCTTAAGCATCAAAATCCAAATCTTCTTCAAGAACTAAGGGATTCAAATTCTTCAAGTTCAAGAACTTCAAGAAACTCACTACCAGGTATGCATAATGTTCATTCATGGACTCCTTTCGTCTATGAAGACCAAGAATCTCTTTTCAAAGTTTAAGTGTATGGATTTCTTTATGAATTTCATGTTGGGTTTGCTTTTGATCATGTTGATAATGACCAATTGAATTCTAATCCATGTTGGGTGATAAATTTTTTGTGGAATTGATTAGTATAGGTGTAGATTCTTGTAAACCTATGATTAAACCCTTGGATGATGAAATTAGAGTTAAATCATGATGTTTATTTGTTGTATAATGTTGTCTACATATACTATGCTTACCATGTGTTTGATTAAATTCCTATACGAAGGAAAAGTTCCCAACTAGTATGATATTATGAAATCCTCATGAATGTACAAGTTTATGCATATCACATGTTTGATGAAATGCCTCAATAAGTGAATTTTGGATTGTGATGTTGGTCATGTATTCAAGAAATTCATGCTTTGCTAGTTTCTTTCCATCGAGTCCTGGGGGTACTTGTACCAGACAATTAGTTGTGTACCTAGATCCAGTGTTATGTTTTCTAGATACTCTCAGTCGAGCCATGTTCATAGAAATTCAGTCAGTCATGTGACTCAGGAAAACCTAGAAATTTTAGTGATCTCAGTACTCAGTAATCTCGGTAACCTCAGTATTCCTAGTAAATCTTAGTAACTTCAGTACACTAAGTCAGTCCTCATATCTCAGTAGCATTCCGTCAGTTAATGGAACTCAGTTAACTCAGTTTAGCTCCACTAAACAATACCATTAGTATCAGTCCAGTTCAGTTAATCAGTTCAGTGTCTATTCAGTTGGGAGTAGGATTCAGCATCGAGTGAACCCAAGGATGGGGACTCACCTGTTATTTAGTGGAGGGTGTGATCCTTAGAACCAATCCTTGTGTTCCAGAACTGCATATCCAGCGTAGGTTGAGATACTGATGATAGGCGTATTTACACGCCTAAAGCACCATAATTTACCCATATTTTAGCTAAGTTTTAAGGACAAAATATATAATTCCTGCATTTTTAGTCCATTTTCCTATAAGTGAGCTAACCAACATGATTAGCATGTTTTCAGGTATTAATGATGAAGATTTCAGCACTTTGTGGACCTTTTGGTAGCAAGGGAAACTTCACATAAGAGGGAAGGCAGCTTTTGGAAGCTTATGGACTGAAAGTGATGCATGGAGAACTTGTCCCGGGCAAAAATAGTATTTCTAAAGACTTGGGGATCAGCAGTAACTTAGTAGGAATAGGACAAGGATGTTATAAAAACCCTATTTTGCTGAATTTTTCAGCATGCATTCATTCATGAAAGAATTCAGTTGACACTTTTTAGTACTATTCAGTTTACAGATTCTGTAAGTTTATACAGAGAAAAACGCTAACTTGTGAGCAACGAAGGGAGAAAAATCGTCAATCCCTTTTGACGCCAATCTCATCCCCACCTTGAGATTATTCGATCTTTGGTATGATGATGATGTCTATTGTGATCTTCGTTGTAATCATGAGTAGCTAAACTTCTCTGTTAGGGTTATGGAAGCCTTTTGATATACTATCTATTACTATGAGTTTGTGAATTATTGATACGTATGCTACTTATATCATTACTCTCTTCATCTTAATTAAATTCTTTTGGTTGCAAACATATAGAATAAGCCATTATAGCATTAACTTGTTCGAGAGAAAAGTTACATGCTTGGAAAAGAGAGTGTGACAAGGAAATAGGGCTACCAACCCCTATTGACACGTTAGTGCCGTAACTGGATTAACCTCTTAGAGAGTTCGTACCATTAGTTATACTCTTTAATCTTGAGAGAGTTAAAGTGAGATAATCCTTGATGGTCGAGAGACACTAGGATTTACCATTAGAATACGAATCTCTATAAGTGCATGCATGTTTGAATTCCGCATTACTCATAGTTAATAGATACGTAGAACTCATAAGGTGGGCATAACCCTAACTTATAATTCTCATCGATTAAATCTTACTCAACAAAGCATTCCACTTTTACTTTGCTATTTTGATACTTTTAATTCACGCCTAAACCATCCCCCTTTTCTGTAGAATTTTCGACCAACAGTCTGCTAACAATTGCAACACTTAGTGACCAAGTATTCCCTGTGGGATTCCACACCCAACCTAGTTGGGTTCTATATTTGACAGCGACCGCTTACACTCTTACGAGAGCTGTAGTTTGGGCGTTATCAAATTTTGGCGCCGTTGCTGGGGAATACGGTTGTCAACTAAGTTTGTGATAGTTACTAGACCTTTTGGTCAAAGATTCTCGAATTTTACTTTTAGTTGTTGTTTTTGTTTTATTCAGGTTTGTTTGAGTGCATGCCAAACACTCGAAGTTTAGGTCAACCGTTATTACCCATAAATCCTGAACCTCAACTTATTGGCAGAATGGATGCACAGCGTGACATTGATAGAAGGGCTGCTCAACAGGAGCAGGCTAGATTAGCTGCACTGGAAGTTGCTCAAGTGAATCAACAGAATATTGATAACCCAGGTCGGGCAACAAATCCTGATGATGAGGACCTGGGTGATGATGAGTTACTGAATCCTAGGCATGCAGATGAGGTGGCAGCGCCTGTGAATAGGAGAGATCGTCAAGCTAGAATGAGACCTGAACGCCGAGCTGTGCAGGCTCCTTTTGATGATGATGATGACGATCTGGATGGAGCTGGTGCCACAGGGGCTATTATTCCTCCACCTTTGGCACCCGAAGCTAAGTTCAATATCACTAGCACCATGATTCAGTTATTGCAGCTCAAGGGGTTATTTGGTGGACTCACAGGAGATGATCCGAATATGCATCTGATCAACTTTATTTCAACATGCAAGTCGTTTGACAATCCAGGAGTTGGGCAGAATGCAATTCGACTGCACTTATTTCCATTGTCTCTGTCTGGGGAGGAAACTCTATGGTTGAACGGGCTAACTCCTGATTCTATTACTAATTGGAGGCAACTGAAAGACGCTTTCCTAGAAAGATTCTTTCCGCCATCCAAGAGAGCCCAATTACGGGATGAGATCAGCAATTTTCGACAGCTTCCAACTGAAGCTCTCCATGAAACATGGGAGAGGTTCAAGAAGAAGCTTATGCGGTGCCCAAACCATCAGATGACGAATATCCACTTGATGGAAATATTATATAGGGCTTTGAACTCAGTGTCAAAGCCAGTGGTTGATAATGTTGCAGGTGGGTCATTCATGGACCTTACTTTTCTTGAGGTAAGTGATATGCTAGATCGTATGACAAAGCAGAGTAGAGCTTGGCATACCAGGGATTCTGAGGTAGAAAGATCTACCGTATCTATTGGCTTAAAAACAGAGAAGAGGCGTAGACAAGAGGAACGTGACCAAGATATGGCTCACATGAAAATGCAGATGGATCTTCTTACCAAGCACTTATTATCAGGGAAGACCGAAAAGGTAAAGGCCGTTGTATCACAGGGAAGAGATGAATCCGACTCTGAGAAAGAAGCGAAGTACTTGAATAATCAGGGGGGTTTCCGAGGCAATGCCTAAGGAAACCAAGGTCGGAACTATTATGATAAATCTGGATACAAGGACCGCGATCAAGGTGGTTGGAAGAATAAGACTGACAGGAGTGGTTTGTATGTTCCTCCTAGAAACCGTGAGGATGTGGCATCTGGCTCTGGGAAGATGTCCATAGAAGATATGATGGCTAAGCTGTTAAAAAGAGTGGAGGCAACCAACACGGGCGTAACCGAGGTGAAGAATGATTTGTCTTCAATAAATCAATTGGTTGACTCGCATTCTACTGCAATAAAACAGCTGGAGCAAAAATTGAGTCAACTTTCAGTGGCATTCAACCAAAGAAAACCTGGAACGCTACCTAGCGACACAGTGCAAAATCCGAGGAATGATGGATCGTGTATGGCTATTACTACCCGAAGTGGTATAGTGTTGAAAAATCCATCCAAAGGAAAGCAGGTGGTTGATGATATAGCGAATAATGTTATTGATGCAGAATGTGAAGATGTCGTAGAAGCTGAAGAAAGTGCTCATGACGTCACCCCTAGAAGTCTGCAGCCTGAAAAGATTGATAGTCAGAAGCAAGATAAAAAGGAAGAGGTGGAGAAAATGATTCCCCTTCCACCACCACCTTTTCCACAGAGACTGAAGAAGAAAGATGAGGACACCAGGTTTAGTAAATTCATGACCATGTCGAAGCAGCTGACTATTAATGTTCCATTGGTAGAGGCGCTGGAACAGATGCCTGGGTATGCTAAATTCATGAAGGACCTGTTGACAAAGAAGCGAGCAGTAAGCTATGAGCTGGCAGATAATGTTCATCATTGCAGTGTAATTGCTATGAGGTCTTTAGTACAGAAGAAGGAAGATCCTGGTGCTTTCACTATTCCATGCACGGTTGGATCTATGACTTTTGCTAATGTATTATGAGATCTGAGGGCTAGCATCAACTTGATGCCGTTATCCATTTACAGAAAGTTGGGGTTGGGCGATCCTACACCAACCAATATGCGACTTGTGATGGCAGATAGGTCGGTAAAACGACCTGTTGGTATATTATATGATGTATTGGTAAAGGTTTCCACCTTCATCTTTCCTGCAGACTTTGTTATTTTTTATTGCGAGGTGGATTCTGAAGTTCCCATAATCTTGGGGCATCCTTTCCTCGCAACTGGAAGTATGTTGATTGATTTAAGAGCTAATGAGCTTTTATTTTGGCTGAATGACGAAGTGGTCCGTTTTGATGTATGTAAATCGATGAAGCAGCCTAGAGATATGGATGTGTTCTCTGTAGCTGATATTTACTACGAGGATGAGAAAGGATTATCTATAGAGAAGCAGCTTACTGTTGAACCATTGTCTTTTCTGCTGTTGAATTTTGAGCATGAGGATGTTGAAGAATATGAAGAAACTATTTGTGCTCTAACAGGAATAAAGTCCTATTCTCATGCTACTAAGAAGCTGGACCTTGATCTTAGGAATCGATCTTCACCAACAGCGAAGACTTCCATTGAAGAGCCATCAGTGCTAGAATCGAAAGAGCTCCCCAGTCACCTAAGGTATGCATTCTTGGGAAGTGGAAATATACTTCCGGTGAGTGTTGCGGCTGATTTAGGTGAACAGCACGTAGAGGCTCCTATCTCTGCTCTGAAGAGGTACAAGAGAGCTATGGGTTGGACTACTGATGATATAATTGGTATCCCTCCTGGGATATGTATGCACAAGAGTCATCTCAAAGAAGATTGCATGCCTACAAGTAAGCATCAGTGTCATCTGAATCCATTCAGAAAACGATGCACCATCTATCTCGACGAAGTCTAAGTAATCGAGGTAACTATGTCATGCCGCGATAATAAATCAAGCGCTAGATGGGAGGCAACCCATCTTTTTTTAATTGTTTTGTTTTACTAAGAGTTTGTTTTGTTAAATAAAAATCCAAAAAGAAGAGTCGACCCACGACCAAAACTAAGGCGCTTGGTGGGAGGCAACCCATCTTTCTAATCGTGTTTTTGTTGTTTTTGAGTAAATGAAGGTGTAAGACGTATAAAGGAGGAGATCTAGCCCAAATTTTAATTTGGAATTGTGTCATGTTGAAGGTGGTAAGTTTGGAATGAAGAAACAAAGGCTATTGGTTAGGCATTGCCTATGCAAATCTAGGCAACGAACAAGGCAAGGCCTATGTAAATCTAGGCAATGAACAAGGCAAGTCCTATGATATGGCCTAAGCTCTCTGAATCTACAATGCCATAGCATAGGAGCCGCCTATGCCCAACAATGCCATAGCATAGGCGCCGCCTATGCCATTGCCTTTGCTCTCTGAATCTACAATGCCATAGCATAGGCGCCGCCTATGCCCAACAATGCCATTGCATAGGCGCCGCCTATGCCATTGCCTTTGCTCTCTAAATCTACAATGCCATAGCATAGGCGCCTCCTATGCCTAACAATGCCATAGCATAGGCGCCGCCTATGCTCAACTAGGCTTTGCAAAAGGCGCCGCCTATGCTAAGCATAGGCAAAGTATTAGGCGCCGCCTATGCTTACTTTTTGGTCTCCTAATCCGATTTTAAATGGGTCAAACCCGACCCAAGCCTTGTCCTATAAATAAAACTTCAACATTTGAACAAAACACACTTATTTTCTCAACCTAGGTGCCACCTTTACTCTCCAAATCTCTCAAAATTTTTCTTTTTGCTCTTCTACCCTTGCAAGATCATCTTCCGAGGCCATCACCAAGTAAGTACTTCTTTTATATTCCGTAGTTATTACAATACTATGCCTATAATGATTTGTTAAAGCTTGAAGTGGTGTTGGTGATTTGAATGAGGTTGGTTTGTTATGATACATCTAGTTGAGTGAAAGAATACGTGTGGGTGTTCTTGACTTTGTTCCGACTTGTATTTGATTGTTATACACTGTCATAATTTGATGAAGTCGAAATTGTGAAGTTAATACATAATCTTGTAAGTTGAAAGCTTGAATGTTTGAATGACTCATTCATCGAGATACCAATTATGATTAACCACAAGCATAAAATGATGTGATTATGCCTATGCAATAACTTGTTTCTATTTGTGGTACGATCATTAGGTGGTAGTTTTGTTCAAAAAGTTCATTCATCCAAACATGAAAGTATAGAAAAGATTACATGAAATAGAATTGGAAAGGATAGTTAAGATGACATGAACATATGACTGTGCTGAATAAATTGTTGGAACATAACACCTAAATGGATGGCGATAAAGTCTGAGTAATCGACATCGTTCACTTAATTAGCTTGTCCCCACAAATTAAGTGTGGGGTGGTTCCACTACTATTTGTTTGTCGATTGTATCTACCGAGATGAAGCTAACATGACTTTATTTTAATCTCAGGCACAATGGCACCAAAAAGTCGACCAGGAAAAGAAAAAGCGTCCACCTCACAGAAAGGGCAGAAAAGGGGAAGAAAAGAGCAAGCTAAATCCTCCTCACTGCAAATACCTCGCCGCATGTTCGGGATAAAATGGGTCCTAGAGGAGGAAGGAAAGGAGTGGTACAAGAACAACAAAGTAAAAAAATATGTTCACATGGAGTTGATACAAGAGGAGAGTCTAGCGAAGAGAGAACCTCGCATTTTGGCTAAAATCATGGCGCTACATCTTGATTTCATTTTCCAAGATATGGGAGAATGAAATCTTGATCTAACGTGATAATTCTATGCCAATTGGTCCCCAAAGACTACCGGAAGTGAAGTGAAGATTCGGGGCCAAGACTTGAAACTGAATGCGAGTTCTTCAACTCTTCTCTGGGTCTTCCATCTGTGGATCCATCACCGCTCAAGGAGATTTATCACAAACCTCCATATAGGTCAATCAGACACACACTGTTCAGAACAAGATCAATGGCACGGTGGAGTCATCACAAGGATACCGGTAGGCACAATACCTTCCCGTATGCCTCCTTGAACAGAGAAGCTCAGATATGGTTGCGGATAGTCAACTCTTTCCTGATTCCAGGGTCACAGTACACAAAGATCACACGTGATAGAGTGTGCTTGGTGTAAGCTTTGATGACGAACATCCCCATCAACATTGGGGCGATTATTCGATCTTCAATGCGTAAGGCCAGGCTACACAAAAGGTTCCACTTCAGCTTTGGCAATCTGTTGACTGCGATATTGAGGAAGGAGGACATCGAAGAGGAACCTGCAGATCATAATCTTCCACACAACCCAAAGGAAGTTGACCTCACAAAGGTGAAAGATGTTGAATCTATGCATGGCGTCAACCTGACCACTGCAGAAAGACATGCTCGCGACGAAAGCTTCTTCCGCCATTTATATGGCATGAAGAGGTTCACCATGATGAGCGGGGGTCGTGTTCCAACTTCTGCAGAGCTCCAATAGTTGGATTATGACTACCCAATGAATGAGCATGCGAGGGCTATGTGTGGAGTAGGTGTATATTTCGAGGAACCTTTTGATGATGACGTGCCAACCGATGACGATCACCGAATGCCAGACTCAGACGTGGAGGAGAACTCTGATAATGACAACTCTGATGATGATTCCTATGCAGGGGGTATGACCCCATACATAGCGGAGGAATCCGACTAATCAGGTTTTTCTTATTTATTTTCCACTTAAGGCAGTGTGTCCCGTCTAAGTGTGGGGTGCTGGTATTTGTATGCTACACTTCTTTGTCTGCATTTGCCTTTATTCTGGTTCTTGTTTGTTTTAATTAGTCGTAATTAGTTAGTTTAATTTTAGATTTTTTAGATTTTGCATGAAAATTGTTCTGATAGGCGGCATGGTATTATGACAAGAGTTTGTGCCAAAATCATTACTATTATGATGTTTAGGCTCTAAGTGTGACTCACTGTGTGATAAGTGTGTGGTTTAATTCAATCATCTGTTGGGTCAAGAGTCTATACTTCTTCCAATAAAGTTGACCATGTGCCTTGTGTGTGTGAGGTTATAGTATATTCTGTGTATGTGTCGTGTGCCTTAAAGCTTTGTTCGTCCTCGAACAAAATATTATGTCCATGAAATCATCTACTTAGAATATCATAGCAACAACATAAAATGTTCAACAAGACAGGCACGACAATTATTAACAAAGAGTAGTTTTCTTGTTCACTACCAGAAACAATTCAACCTCCAACATAGACTCGTGATGATGGTTAATTCGTATCCACAAGTTAAGGCACCAAGAATCATACAAAACTACCCAACAATCATCAACCATGTGTGTCTCACACAAGATATCACCCATAATCACTCACAAGTTTTGCATTTTTCGAAACATGGGTATAAGATTCTCCTTGCTCTCACTCTCACAAAGAATTCTTATGTTGCAACTGATGACCATAAGCTTGCCCTTAGTGTAATGCTCCACTAATATCAGAATTCTAAGCTTAGGATCAAGTAGGTCTTTCAGGTTGTAATGTAGGCTAAGGGACAGTTAGGACTATTTTAGCCAGAAATAGTGACTATTTTCCCTAAGCGCTTTAATACATCACATTATGCTATTAAAACTCTCTTTTAAACAACCCTTCTACCTTTCTTTTCATCTAACACCCCTTTTCACCTATTTTATTATTCAATTACAAACACACAGATGAGAATATACAACTTATTTTTTATTTTTCTATTTTTTTTTAATTTTTTTTTGGATGATTTTTTTTATTTTTATAAAACACCTCTATGATAGCCACTCTTATTCACAACAATTCCAAGTACCAATACACTCTGAGGCATCACTCTCACCCAATTTCCTTTTATTTTGTCACATGACTCTACAATTTAAAGCGCTTAGGAATTTGGATCAAATTATGGTCTTGAAAAAAATGGATTAGGCTACATATGAGGCTTGTCAAAGAAATTAGCTAAAGGCTCAAAGGGGGTTAACTAGGAAAATGTCCACGGGTAGGTAAAAAGAAGGTAAACAATCACAGACTGCCAAAGAAATGCCTAAATCATCTCCTAAACTCACACTCTTTATTTTGCTTTAAACACACACCAGGCAAGTTCTAGTATCAGTCACAACACAGAATATACTATAACCTCACACACGCAAGGCACATGGTCAAATTTATTGGGAGAAGTATAGACTCTTGACCCAACAGATGAATGAATTAAACCACACACTTATCACACAGTGAGTCACACTTAGATCCTAAACGTCTCAATAGTAATGATGATTTTGGCACAAAATCTTGTCATAATACCATGCCGCCTATCAGAACAATTTTATGCAAAATCTAAAAAAAAATCTAAAATTAAACTAACTAATTACGACTAATTAAAACAAACAAGAACTAGAATAAATGCAAATGCAGACAAAGAAGTGTAGCATACAAATACCAGCACCCCACACTTAGACGGGACACACTGCCCTCAGTGGAAAATAAATAAGAAAAACCTGATTAGTCGGACTCCTCCGCTATGTCTGGGGTCCTACACCCTGCATCGGAATCATCATCAGAGTTGTCATTATCAGAGTTCTCCTCCACGTCTGAGTCTGGCATTCGTCGATCGTCATCGGTTGGCACATCATCATCAAGAGGTTCCTCGAAATATACACCTACTCCGCACATATCCCTCGTATTCTTATTCATTGGGTAGTCATAATCCAACTATTGGAGCTCTGCAGCAGTTGGAACACGACCCCCGCTCATCATGGTGAACCTCTTCATGCCATATAAATGGCGGAAGAAGCTTTCGTCGTGAGCATGTCTTTCTGCAGTGGTCAGGTTGACGCCATGCATAGATTCAGCATCTTTCACCTTTGTGAGGTCAACTTTCTTTGGGTTGTGTGGAAGCTTATGATCTACAGGTTCCTCTTCGATGTCCTCCTTCCTCAATATCGCAGTCAACAGATTGCCAAAGCTGAAGTGGGACCTCTTGTGCAGACTGGCCTTACGCATTGAAGATCGAATAATCGCCCCAATGTTGATGGGGATGTTCGTCATCAAAGAGTACACCAAGCACACTCTATCACATGTGATCTTTGTGTACTCTGACCCTGGAATCAGGCAAGAGTATAATATCCGCAACCATATCTGAGCTTCTCTGTTCAAGGAGGCATACAGGAAGGTATTGTGCCAACCGGTATCCTTGTGACGACTCCACCGTGCCATTGATCTTGTTCCGCACAGTGTGTGTCTGATTTCCCTGTATGGAGGTCTGTGATAAATTTCCTTGAGCGGTGATGGATCCACAGATGGAAGACCCAGAAAAGAGTTGAAGAACTCCGTATTCAGTTGCAAGACTTGGCCCCAAATCTTCACTTCACTTCCGGTAGTCTTTGGGGACCAATTGGCATAGAATTCTCGTGTTAGATCAAGATTGCATTCTCCCATATCTTGGAAAATGAAATCAAGATTTAGAGCCATGATTTTAGCCAAAATGCGAGGTTCTCTCTTCGCTAGACTCTCCTTTTGTATCAACTCCATGTGAACATATTTTTTTACTTTATTGTTCTTGTACCACTCCTTTTCTTCCTCCACTAGGAACCATTTTATCCCGAACATGCGGCGAGGTATTTGCAGCGAGGAGGATTTAGCTTGCTCTTTTCTTCCCCTTTTCTGCCCTTTCTGTGAGGTGGACGCTTTTTCTTTTCCTGGTTGACTTTTTGGTGCCATTGTTCCTGAGATTAAAATAAAGTCATGTTAGCTTCATCTCGGTAGATACAATCGACAAACAAATAGTAGTGGCACCACCCCACACTTAATTTGTGGGGACAAGCTAATTAAGTGAACGATGTCGATTACTCAGACTTCATCGCCATCCATTTAGGTGTTATGTTCCAACAATATAGTCAGCACAGTCATATGTTCATGTCATCTTAACTATCCTTTCCAATTCTATTGCATGTAATCTTGTCTATACTTTCATGTTTGGATGAATGCACTTTTTGAACAAAACTACCACATAATGATCGTACCACAAATAGAAACAAGTTATTGCATAGGCATAATCACACCATTTTATGCTTGTGGTTAATCATAATTGGTATCTCGATGAACGAGTCATTCAAACATTTAAGCTTTCAACTTACAAGATTATGTATTAACTTCACAATTTCGACTTCATCAAATTATGACAGTGTATAACAATCAAATACAAATCGGAACAAAGTCAAGAACACCCACACGTATTCTTTTACTCAACTAGATGTATCATAACAAACCCTCCATATTCAAATCACCAACACCACTTCATGAGTTAACAAATCATTATAGGCGTAGTATTTTAATAACTACGGAATATAAAAGAAGAACTTACTTGGTGATGGATTCAGAAGATGATCTTCCAAAGTTAGATGAGCAAAATGAAAAGTTTTTAGAGATTTGGGAAGGTTAGGCGGCGCCTAGGTTGATCAAACAATGTGATTTTGTCTCAAGGTTGAAGTTCTATTTATTGACCAAGGCTTGGGTCGGGTTTGACCCACTTAAAATCGGATTAGGAGACCAAAAAGTAAGCATAGGCGGCGCTTAATGCTTTGCCTATGCTTACCATAGGCGGCGCCTTTTACAAAGCCTAGTTGAGCAAAGGTGGCGCCTATGCTTTGGCATTGTTAGGCATAGGCGGCGCCTATGCTGTGGCATTGTTAGGCATAGGAGGAGCCTATGCTATGTCATTATAGATTCAGAGAGCAAAGGCAATGGCATAGGCGGCGCCTATGCTATGGCATTGTTGGGCATAGGTGGCGCCTATGCTATGGCATTGTTGATTCAGAGAGCAAAGGCAATGGAATAGGCGGCTCCTATGCTATGGCATTGTTGGGCATAGGAGGCGCCTATGCTATGGCATTGTTGGGCATAGGCAGCGCCTATGCTATGGCATTGTAGATTCAGAGAGCATAGGCCATAGCATAGGCCTTGCCTTGTTCGTTGCCTAGATTTACATAGGCCTTGCCTTATTCGTTGCCTCGATTTGCATAGGCAATGCCTAACCAATAGCCTTTGTTTCTTCATTCCAAACTTACCACCTTCAACATGACACAATTCCAAATTAAAATTTTGGCTAGATCTCCTCATTTATACGTCGTACATCTACATTTACTCAAAAACATTAAAAACACGATTAGAAAGATGGGTTGCCTCCCACCAAGTGCCTTAGTTTTGGTCGTGGGTTGACTCTTCTTGTTGGATTTTTATTTAACAAACAAACTCTTAGTAAAACAAAAATATTAAAAAACAATGGGTTGCCTCCCATCTAGATCTTGATTTATTGTCGCGGCACGGCATAGTTACCTCGATTACTTAGACTTCGTCGAGATAGATGGTGCATCATTTTCTGAATGGATTCAGATGACACTGATGCTTACTTGTAGGCATGCAATCTTCTTTGAGATGACTCTTGTGCATACATATCCCAGGAAGGATACCAATTATATCATTAGTAGTCCAACCCATAGCTCTCTTGTACCTCTTCAGAGCAAAGATGAGAGCCTCTACGTGCTGTTCGCCTAAATCAGCCGCAACACTCACCGGAAGTGTATTTCGACTTCCCAAGAACGCATACCTTAGGTGACTGGGGAACTCTTTCGATTCTTGCACTGATGGCTCTTCAATGGAAGTCTTCGCTGTTGGTGAAGATCGATTCCTAAGATCAAGGTCCAACTTCTTAGTAGCATGAGAATAGGACTTTATTCCTGTTAGAGCACAAACAGTTTCTTCATATTCTTCAACATCCTCATGCTCAAAATTCAACAGCACAGCAGACAATGGTTCAACAGTAAGCTGTTTCTCTATAGATAATCCTTTGTCATCCTCGTAGTAAATATCAGCTACAGAGAACACATCCATATCTCTAGGCTGCTTCATCGATTTACATACATCAAAATGGACCACTTCGTCATTCAGCCAAAATAAAAGCTCATTAGCTCTTAAATCAATCAGCACACTTCCAGTTGCGAAGAAAGGATGCCCCAAGATTATGGCAACTTCAGAATCCACCTCGCAATCCAAAATAACAAAGTCTGCAGGAAAGATGAAGGTGGAAACCATTACCAATACATCATATAATATACCAACAGGTCGTTTTACCGACCTATCTGGCATCACAAGTCGCATATTGGTTGGTGTAGGATCGCCCAACCCTAACTTTCTGTAAATGGATAACGGCATCAAGTTGATGCTAGCCCCCAGATCACATAATGCCTTAGGAAAATTCATAGATCCAACCAAGCAAGGAATAGTGAAAGCACCAGGATCTGCCTTCTTCTGTACTAAAGACCTCTTAGCAATTGCACTGCAATGATGAACATTATCTGCCAGCTCATAGCTTACTGCCCGCTTCTTTGTCAATAGGTCCTTCATGAATTTAGCATACCCAGGCATCTGTTCCAGCGCCTCTACCAACGGAAGATTAATAGTTAGCAGCTTCAACATGGTCATGAATTTACTGAACCTGGTGTCCTCATCTTTCTTCTTCAGTCTCTGAGGAAAAGGTTGTGGTGGAAGGGGAATCGTTTTCTCCACCTCTTCCTTTTTATCTTACTTCCGACTATCAATCTTTTCAGGCTGCAGACTTCTAGGGGTGATGCCATGAGCACTCTCTTCAGCTTCTACGGCATCTTCACATTCTACATCAATAACATTATTCTCTATATCATCAACCACCTGTTTGCCTTTGGATGGATTTTTCAACACTTTACCACTTCGGGTAGTAATAGCCATACACGATCCATCATTCCTCGGATTTTGCACTATGTCGCTAGGTAGCGTTCCAGCTTTTCTTTGGTTGAATGCCACTGAAAGTTGATTCAATTGTTGCTCCAACTGTTTTATTGAAGTAGAATGCGAGTCAACCAATTGATTTATTGAAGACAAATCATTCTTCACCTCGGTTATGCCCGTGTTGGTTGCCTCCACTCCTTTCAACAGCTTAGCCATCATATCTTCCATGGACATCTTCCAAGATCCAGACGCCACAGCCTCATAGTTTCCAGGAGGAACATACAAACCACTCCTGTCAGTCTTATTCTTCCAACCACCTTGATTGCGGTCCTTGTATCCAGATTTATCATAATAGTTCCGACCTTGGTTTCCTTGGGCATTGCCTCGGAAACCCCCTTGATTATTCAAGTAGTTCTCTTCTTCCTCAGAGTCGGATTCATCTCTTCCCTGTGATACAACGGCCTTAACTTTTTCGGTCTTCCCTGATAATAAGTGCTTGGTAAGAAGATCCATCTGCGTTTTCATGTGAGCCATATCTTGGTCACATTCCTCTTGTCTACGCCTCTGTTCTGTTGTCAAGCCAATAGATACGGTAGATCTTGCTACCTCAGAATCCCTGGTATGCCAAGATCTACTCTGCTTTGTCATACGATCTAGCATATCACTTGCCTCAAGAAAAGTAAGGTACATGAATGACCCACTTGCAGCATTATCAACCACTGGCTTTGTCACCGAGTTCAAATCCCTATATAATATTTCCATCAAGTGGATATTTGTCATCTGATGGTTTGGGTACCACATAAGCTTCTTCTTGAACCTCTCCCATGTTTCGTGGAGAGCTTTAGTTGGAAGCTGTCGAAAATTGCTGATCTTATCCTGTAATTGGGCTCTCTTGGATGGCGGAAAGAATCTTTCTAGGAAAGCGTCTTTTAGTTGCCTCCGATTAGTAATAGAATCAGGAGTTAGCCCGTTCAACCATAGAGTTGCCTCCCCAGAAAGAGACAATGGAAATAAGCGCAGCCGAATTGCATTCTGCCCAACTCCTGGATTGTCAAACGACTTGCATATTGAAATAAAGTTGATCATATGCATATTCGGATCATCGCCTGTGAGTCCACCAAATAAACCTTTGAGCTGCAATAGCTAAATCATGGTGCTAGTGAGATTGAACTTGGCTCCAGGTGTCAAGGGTGGAGGCCTCTGTGGCACCAGCTCCATCCAGATCGTCATCATCATCATCAAACCGAGCCTGCACAGCTTGGCGGTCAGGTCTCATTCTATCTTGATGATCTCTCCTGTTCACAGGTGCTGCCACCTCATCTGCACGCCGTGGATTAAGTAACTCATCATCACCCAGGTCCTCATCATCAGGATTTGTTTCCCGACCTGGGTTATCAATATTTTGTTGATGCACTTGAGCAGCTGCCAGTGCAGCTAATCTAGACTGCTCCTGTTGAGAAGCCCTTCTGTCAATGTCACGTTGTGCATCCATTCTGCCAATAAGTTGAGGTTCAGGATTTATGGGTACTAACGGTTGACCTGAACTTCAAGTGTTTGGCATGCACTCAAACAAACCTGAATAAAACAAAAACAACAACTAAAAGTAAAATTCAAGAATTTTAGACCAAAGGGTCTATTAACTATCACAAACTTAGTTGACAACTGTATTCCCCGACAGCGGCGCCAAAATTTGATAACGCCCAAACTACAGCTCTCGTAAGAGTGTAAGCGGTCGTTGTCAAATATAGAACCCAACTTGGTTGGGTGTCGAATCCCACAGGGAATACTTGGTCACTAAATATTGCAATTATTAGTAGACTGTTGATCGAAAATTCCACGAAAAAGGGGGGATTGGATTGTGGCATGAATTAATGCTATCAAAGTAACAACAGAATGCTTTGTTTAGTAAGATTTAATCACAGAGAAAAATAAGTTAGGGTTATGTCCACCTTATGAGTTCTATGTATCTATTAACTATGAGTAATGCGGAATTCAGACATGCATGCACTTATAGAGATTCGTATTCTAATGGTAAATCCTAGTGTCTCTCGACCATCAAGGATTATCCCTCTTTAACTCTCTCGAGCTTAAAGCGTATAACTAATGGTACGAACTCTCCAAGAGTTAATCCAGTTACGGCACTAACGTGTAAATAGGGGTTGGTGGCCCTATTTCCTTGTCACACTCTCTTTTCCAAACATGTAACTTTTCTCTTGAACAAGTTAATGCTATAATGGCGTATTCTATATGTTTGCAACCACAGGAATGTAATTAAGATGAAGAGAGTAATGATATAAGTAGTATAAGTATCAAGAATTCACAAACTCATAGTAATAGATAGTATATCATAAGGCTTCCATAACCCTAACAGAGAAGTTTAGCTACTCATGATTACAACGGAGATCACAATAAACATCATCATCATACAAAAGCTCAAAGAATCTCCCGTTGAAGATGGGTGTTGCGTCAAACTAGGTTGACGTTTTTTCCCTCTAGACGTTTCCCCCAAGTTAGCGTTTTTTTCTCTGTTAAAACTTACAGAATCTGTAAACTCAATAATACTAGAAAGTTGAATGAAAAATGAAAGTATCTATCAACTCGTGAATAATGAAAAGCATGAATGAATGCTGAAAAATTCAGCAAATAGGGTTTTTATAACATCCTTGTCCTATTCCTACTAAGTTACTGCTTATCCCCATGTCTTTAGAAATACTATTTTTGCCCGGGACAAGTTCTCCATGCATCACTTTCAGTCCATAAGCTTCCAAAAGCTGCCTTCCCTCTTATGTGAAGTTTCCCTTGCTACCAAAAGGTCCACAAAGTGCTGAAATCTTCATCATTAATACCTGAAAACATGCTAATCACATTGGTTAGCTCACTTAAAGGAAAATGGACTAAAAATGCAGGAATTATATATTTTGTCCTTAAAACTTAGCTAAAATATGGGTAAATTATGGTGCTTTAGGCGTATAAATATGCCTATCATGATACACCCTATGCATTTAGTGATTTATACATCTCATTTGGGTTACCTACCAGGAGGGGTTGACGGAAGAGCTCCCTGTTAGAGAGGGTACACTCACAGCTAGTCTTTACTCGTGGCACGGTATTCACACTCCTCCAGCTGGGTTTATAGGTTGGACCCCACCAGTTCAGTTTTGGGGCATGTAGGTTAGATGATAACCTCCCACAGTTACAATTTTGGTCTCAGTCTCAGTCTCAGTAAAAGAACTTAGATAGTTCTTCAAATTCAGGACTGTCAGATACAGTCAACTCAGTACAGTACGGAACTCAGGTAGTTCCATCAGAAACTAGACTTTCAGATACAGTTGTTCAGTATTATTTATTTCTTTTATACAGTTCTCAATATCTTATGTTATCATTACTCAGGATCAGTAATTATATTATCAGGAACTCAGTTACAATTATTTGTATTCATGCATGTATTCTCACGTTCATGTTGTCCAATCAGTTAGTGTAGTTCATGCATGTGAACCCTTTTTCATTCATCCTACCTCACATGTATACCAGTACATTCAAACGTACTGATGCATTTGTGCTATGGTGTTTTATACCATAGGTTCAGAAGCACGAGCTTCAGAGAACCAATAACACAACAGTCTCAGCAGTCAGAGTTAGTGGTGAGTCCTCATCTTTCGAGGACATGACCATTATTTTGTTAACTCATTAATTAATTCATTAGTTGGAATTAGTTGGGGACATGTCCCATCAACTCCATAGTCAGACAGTTTTGTCAGTTACAGGCTTTTCAAAAAAGTATGTTCAGATAGTTATTTCAGTTATTTTGGTAATGATATACCATATCTTCAGAGGTTATGTTTTTATCAGTTTTGAACCTTATAGCCTTTCAGCCTTTATTTCCCCATTTATATAGTATATCATGCAGTATACAGGTACAGATATCAGTCATGGGTTAGCTTGTGGTCCTTTGGGGTCATGATCACCATGTAGCATTTTGGGTACCAGATTCGGGGCGTTACAAACTTCGTATCAGAGCCTAATGTTCAATAGTGTCCTAGGAAGTCTAAAAGTTGTATCTAGTAGAGTCTTGTGCATGGGTGTGTTGTAAACCACACTTACATGCAGGAGGCTATGAGATATTTTAGGAACAGTTTCCCTTCTTTCAGTATTTATGTCGTTCCAGTGAGCATAAGCTCTAGTTAAACCCTCAGTCTAATCCACTTCTTCCCTTTATTTACAGATCATGCCTCCCAAAAGGGCTAGCAAAGGGGGAAATAGAAATCAGTCAGCACCTCAGCCCATCCAGCCAGGTCCTCTGGATGAGCAAGTCTATCCTGCAGAATTTAGGATTGCATTCACTACTCTAGCTTATTCAGTCACAACTCAGAATGAATAGCCAGCCATGATTCTGTCCAACCCAGGGGTCAATGCTACTGCATCTAGGATTCAGGACTTTACCCGAATGAATTCTCCCCTATTCACCAGTTCTAAGTCCAAAGAGAATTCACAGGAGTTCCTAGACCAGGTTCAGAAAGTCACAGACATTATGGGAGTGACTTCCAGTGAGAGTGTAGAGTTAGCCACCTATCAGCTACAAGACGTAGACCATACATGGTATAAGCAGTTGAAGGTAGATAGGGGTACAAATACAGAGCCCATAGAGTGGGAAGAGTTTGTTACGTCCTTCTTAGATAGATTCTTTCCCCTAGAGCAGAAAGAATCCATAGTGTTATAGTTCATAAATATCAGACAAGGAATCATGAGTGTGAAAGAATACGCCCTTAAGTTCACTTAGTTAGCCAGGTATGCTCCCCATGTAGTAGCAGATAGCAGATCCAGAATGAGTAAGTTTGTGTCAGGGGTATTAGGTAGAGTGGTTAAGAAGTGTAGGACTGCAGTGTTGATTAGCGATATGGACATATCTAGGATTATGTTCTATGCCCAATAAATGGAGGAACAGAAGCTTAAGAAGAAGGAGAGAGAAAATAAGAGGGCCAGAACAGGTAGTTATAGTTTTTCTCAGCCAAGGTTGTAGGGTGGTAACCGTTCTCAGCATAGTCAGAAGTTTTTAGTCCTAATTTCCCCTTCAGCTAGTACACCAGGGTCCAAGTCCCAGGGTAGTGAGAGTAGGGTTTTTACTCATTCGTTTTTCAAAGAGTGTGGTAAGTATCATAAGAGGGTGTGTAGAGCCGACAATAATATGTGTTTTGGATATGGAAAAGTAGGTCACAAAGTCCGAGATTGTCCTAAACCCAGTCCTCGAAGTCAGCATAGTCGTTCTTCAGCTCATTTAGGTCACCCAAAATGGCAGGGTGCCAATTCCAGCTCTATCAGTGGGCAACGCCCAAATAGACTCTATGCACTTCGGTCCTAGAAGAATCAGGAAAGTCCTCCTGATGCAATTACCGGTATGCTACAGATCTCTCATTTGCATGTTTATGCTTCTTCAGATTCATGGGTTTATTTTCTTTTGAAACCTTGCACAGCAGTTAAACTTTGGGGTCAGAAAGTCAAGCCTTCAGATTCTAATTATATTTCCAGTATGTGTAGATAATCAGTAAGGGAAGACAATTTCTGACCCATTCCTGTCTTAGTGCAAATTTTCATACTATAGTCATCACGATATTTACACATGCTACCCATTTCAGTTCCACAAATACAGCTTGTATCCGCATGTTTCTCATAGAATAGTGTGTATTTCAAGTTCCTAGTATGAGGAATTCTAGTTCACTCAGTGTTACAAATCAGGTGCCATGAACACAGAAATTACATACTCAGGTCATGCAGCTAATGACTTATGTACTCATGTCATGTTTTACAGTATGTCCAACCCACATGGCTCATGCTCCTCCCCTAGTGATTAGGCAAACTCAACTTATGCCATGTATACTCTTAGTTTAAATTCCTTGATAAATTTGTGATGTTGATGTTCTGTCCCTCAGTCCTCTGTTACAATATCAGTTTAGTAATTGATATTCTATAAAGGACTCAGATATTCCTATGGGACCATGGCTATCCATTATCAGTAACTTAGCCATTAGGATTCAGTACTTTAGTATTAGTATCAGCCTCAGTTACTAGCATTCGGTACCTGTATGAGTCCCAATTACAGACTTAGTTACAGTCTCTACTACAGTCTTAGTTATAATGTCAGCTTCAGTTTAGTGATCAAATTAGAAACTCAATTCAGTTTCAGACTTTCTTGACCAATTCTACAGCTATTAGTTACTCAGTCAGTAGTATTTTAGTATGTCAGTCTACAGAATATATCCAAATTTTTCTAGACGCCTAGCCTTGCATTTTTAAGGTGATATAGTTTTGCTCATTCATGCTAAGTTACCTCATGTTATCCAGTCAATCATTACCTCTTATTCATAATATTCTACAGACTCAGTCCAGTTGTTCAGACTAAGTACAGACTAGTCTCATATGCCCAGTATTCAACTCTCAGCTATTCAGTTAATCAGATAAGTTAGTATGTTTTTGCATTCGGGCTCAATTCCCATGTGAATATATTTAGTAGTCTCAGTTGAAGTGAAAGAATCTTAGTCATTTCATCTTAAATGGTGTTCGTAGGTCTTAACCTATCTTACCAAATTTTAGCTAAGCAATGATTTTTCCTATTCATTTGTCTTGTTCAGACCACGCCAAGATTTCCTTATACCCTGAAGCCATTAGAGATCTATAGAAAGAGTGTTAAGGAAAGGCTCCAGTCAACTATAGGTTTTTAGCATGTGTTAGTCTCAGAAAGACAAGTTCGTACAATTTGGTTTCCTATCTTTCCATCTAATCTCTCTAGCCAAAATATCATGAATGAAACTATTCTAAGATAAACTAATCATGTAAGTGAAAGCTCATCTCAGTTCATATATCAGTCCTAAGTTTCAGATCTCAGATAATCAGTTAAGAATCAGTTCCTAGGTGTCTTGCACATCGCCTCAGTTTCCCTCAATAGCTCAGCCAAGTCAGTATTCCTAGAGGGACCTAGTTTCCCAAGGGGGAGATATGCTATAATTCCCCAAACTTTTATGACTTAGACATCCCACTCCCTTTTCTCAAAATGGATCCAGATTGGAGTAGCTGGTACTTATAAGTTGACTCCCAAGTTCCAATCTCAGTCGTGAGCCATGTATTTAGAGGCTCAGTTTAGTTCACAAAATTCAATTTATATATCATGTTTCAGTCTCATCCATGTTCTTAGGTTCCCATTCATGCATACTTCTAGCATAATCATGGGTTCATTAGTACTTTTTAGTTTACATAATAGTTTTCTTTAACTTACACATTTCCATGTTCAAATTACCATTACAAACTTGATACTAAGTACTCTTCCATATTCAGTCATGCATTTATTCATCAGTTCAGTCATGTAATTATACATCAGCTATCCATTCTCATTTTGAGAAAAACTCAGTTCATCATGACACTCAGTCATGTATTTATGAATCAGTTACATATGCATCAGATATGCATGTTCGATATAATATATTCAGTTACCAGTCATGTCAGTCATGAGATCATGTTCTAGTCATTCATGATCAGTATGTATGTTAGTTTATTTTCTCCCCTCTCACTTAGTCTCATTCGAGGATGAATGTTCTTAAGGGAGAGATATTGTAATGCCCCGTACTTCTACCTAGAATGAAATCATCCCAAGAATGTTAGAAACTTAATTTGAAATATGAATCCATTTTTGTATACATCGAATTTTTAAGATTTTCACTTTTTATTATGTGGGAAATTAAATTATCTTTCCAACGATACCAATTTCGTCCAAATCCGGTATCGAAGTAAAAAGTTATGGACATTTTGCTCAGAGCTGTCAGAATCGCCTAGTTACGACGGCCAGGTTAACGGATTGTCGATCTAGCGATGGACCGTCACCTAGACCATCGTAGCAAAGGCAGTGTGAGTTAACCTTCTGGATAAGGTACGAAGGACAGGTTGACAGACCATCGAACTTGTGATGGACCACCGCCCAAGTCGTCGCTATAAGGTAGTGAGTCTTTTTTTGTCCACATACGACGGTCGAAATGACGGACCGTCAAGCTAGCGACGTACCATCGCACGAGCCGTCACAGGTTCCGTTTGGCAAAATTTTAAGTCATTTTTAAAGGGGCTTTTTGGTATTTTACCACCCATTTATATACCTAGTAATAGCCGACCAAGGCTCATAATTTCATTATTCTTCCACAATAATAAAATTAGGGTTTTCTCCCTAAGAGCAATCCTTAAGCATCAAAATTCAAATATTCTTCAAGAACTAAGTGATTCAAATTCTTCAAGTTCAAAAACATCAAGAAACTCACTACCAGGTATGCATAGTGTTCATTCATGGACTCCTTTCGTCCATGAAGCCCAAGAATCTCTTTTCAAAGTTCAAGTATATGGATTTCTTTATGAATTTCATGTTGGATTTTCTTTTGTTCATGTTGATAATGACCAATTGAATTCTAATCCATGTTGGGTGATCAATTTCATGTGGAATTGATTAGTATAAGTGTAGATTCATGTGAACCTATGATTAAACCCTTGGATGATGAAATTAGAGTTGAATCATGATGTTTATTTGTTGTATAATGTTGTCTACATTTACTATGCTTACCATGTGTTTGATTAAAAGCCTATGTGAAGGAAAAGTGCCCAACTAGTATGATATTATACAATCCTCGTGTATGTAAAAGTTTATGCATATCACATGTTTGATGAAATGCCTCAATAAATGAATTATGGATTGTGATGTTGGTCATGTATTCAAGAAAGTCATGCTTTGTCAGTTTTTTTCCATCGAGTCCTAGGGTACTTGTACCCGACAATTAGTTGTGTGCCTAGAGCCAGTGTCATATTTTCAAGATACTCTCAGTTGAGCCATGTTCATAGAAATTCAATCAGTCATGTAACTCAGGAAAACCCAGAATTCTCTGTGATCTCAGTACTCAGTAACTCGGTAACGTCAGTATGCATAGTAACTTCCGTACTCTCAGTTAGTCCTCAGATCTCAATAGCATTCCGTCAGTCAACGGAACTCAATGAACTCAGTTTAGCCCCGCTAAATAATACCATTAGTATCAGTTCAGTTAATTAGTTCAGTGTCTATTCAGTTAGGAGTAGAATTCAGCATCGCGTGAACGCAAGGATGGGAACTTACCTGTTATTTAGTGGAGGGTGTGATCCTTAGAAGCAATCCTTGTGTTCCAGAACTACGTAGCCAGCGTAGGTTGAGATGCACCTTACGCATTTAGGGATTTATACATCTCATTTAGGTTACCTACTAGGAGGGGTTGACGAAAGAGCTCCCTGTCAGAGAGGGTATACTCAGAGATAGTCTTTACCCATGGCATGGTATTGACACCCTTCCAGGTGGGGTTACAGGTTGGACCCCACCAGTTCAGTTTCTGGGCAAGTCAGTTATATGATAACCTCCCACAGTTATAGTTTCAGTATCAGTCTTAGTCTCAGTAAAAGAACTTAGTTAGTTCTTCAGATTTAGCACTGTCAGATACAGTCAACTCAGTACAGTACGGAACTCAGCTAGATCCATCAGAAACTAGATTGTCAGATACAGTCAGTCAGTATTATTTATTTTTATTATACAGTTCTCAGTATCTTATGTTATCAGTACTCAGGGTCAGTAATCTTGAATTGTTCTCTCTGTTTTCCATCTATCTGAGGATGAAAAGTGATGCTAAGGTTCACCATAGTCTCCAAAACTCTCTAAAATAAGCGCAAAAAGTGAGAAGAGAACTGTGTACCATGATCAGATATAATGGAGACAAGCGCACAATACAACTTGACGATCTTCTGAATGAACAGCTTTGCATAGTATTCTGTAGAATAATTAGTCCTCACAAGTAAGAAATAAGAAGACCTAGTCATCCTATCCACGATGACCCAAATTAAATAAAACTGATTATGAGACCGCGGAAGACCTGCAATGAAATCCATATTAATCACCTCCTATTTCCACATAGGCAATTCAATATCTTGAGACAACCCATCGAGCCTCAAGTGCTCCACCTTCACTTACTGATAAAGCATGCAGGAATAAAATCAGCCACATCTCTCTTCATGATATTCCACCAATAAATCTTTTTCAAATCACGATACATCTTTGTCAAACTAAGATGAACCATCTACCTTAACTCATCAATCTCAACCAAGATCCTTTATTGCAGCGCATCAATATCAGGAACACACAATCGCCCTTGGTACCTAAAGATACCATCTCCACCAATCTCGAAGCTATTTATCATAACCACGTAACCAAGTCCCACCTGGGATGCATCACAATAAACAAAAAACCATCAGTACCCTTGGTAAGGTCAAAACTAGAGAAGAGGTCAACTTGTCTTTCAATTTCTCAAAGCTACCCTCACAAGCATCGGACCACAGGAACATCACCTTCTTTTGAGTCAGTCTAATCAATAGGGTAGTAATATAAGAGAAGCTCTCCACAAACCTCAGATGATACCAGGATAAACCCAAGAAGCTCGGAATGTCAGTTGGAGTCATGGGTCTAGGACACTTCCTAACCACCTCAACCTTCTGTGTATGCACCATGATTCCTTCACTAGAAATAACATGACCCAAAAATGTCACAGTATTCAACCAGAACTCACACTTAGAAAATTTGGCATATAATTTTTTATTCTTAAGGGTCTGCAACACTAAGCAGAGGTGATTGGCATAATCCTCCTTACTCCAAATACACAAAAATATAATCAACGAACACAATGACGAACAAGTCTAGAAACTGTTTGAATACCCAATTTATAAGATCCATAAATGTCATCGGGGTATTAGTCAAATCGAAGGACATAACCAAAAACTCATAATGACAATATCAGGTTCAAAAGGCAGTCTTGGGAATATCCACTTCCCTAATCCTCAATTGATGATAACACGAGCAAAGATCAATCTTAGAAAAACATCTAGCACCCTAAAGTTGGTCAAACAAGTCATCAATCCTAGGAAGAGGATACTTATTATTCACCATCAACTTATTCAATTGACAGTAGTCTATACACATCCAAAGGGACTATCCTTCTTATGCATGAAAAGCACAAGAGCACCTCACAGACCCTTATCGAGAAGATTTTTCAACTTCTCCTTGAGTTCGTTCAACTCAGACAGAGCCATTCTACAAGGTGGAATAGAGATAAAAGGGTATCCGAGAGAAGATCAATACCAAAATATATTTCCCTATCGGGAGGAACACCAGGAAGGTCATCGGAAAACACTTCTAAAAACTTACAAACTACAGGAATAGATTGCAATGAAAGACCCTAAGAATTAGAATCTTTAACCCGAACCAAATGAAAGAGACACCCCTTGGAAATCAACTTTCGAGCTCTAAGATAAGAAATAAACCTTTCATTAGGCACTCAATAACTTCCTTCCCACTCTATAACAATCTCTTTAGAAAATTAAAAAATGACCTTATGGGTCCGACAATCTAGAGAGGCATAGCATTAATAGAGCCATTCCATTCCCAAAATAACATCAAAGTATTATATATCCATCTTTATCAGATCCGCCAAGGTCTTCCTACCAGGAATAGATACCACACAACCCCTATAGACTCTTATAGCCACAACCAAATCACCCATTAGGGTAGACATAGAAAAGGGCTATGAAATACAGTCAGAACCAAAACCATAGAAAAGGGCTCTAAAATACAGTCAGAACTAAAACCAAAGTGCATAACCGCATAAGGGGTCACATAAGAAAGGGTAGAACCTGTGTCAAGTAGACAATATACATTACGAGAGAAAATTTGTAACATACCAGTGATGACATCAGGAGATACCTCTATCTCCTGACAGGTGGCAACAACATTGAGATAATTTCGGCCACTACCGGTACCATAAGTAGCACCCTTTGGTGCAGGATCTAATAAAGTAGCAACAAGGATCTTATTAGCTCCGGAAGTAGCCTTGGTTGGGCAGTGTCACTGTAAATTCCCTTGTTGTCCATAATTAAAATATTTATTCCTCCCCTCATCACAAACTCCATGATGTATCTGCCCACAGAAATGACAATGAGGATAATATGAGGCTGACTAGGCTCCACTAACTTGAGACTGGGCACTTTGTTCCTTAAACCCAATGTCAGTCTAAAAGAAATGATCACCAGACATCTTAGGATATGAAGCACTAGCCATTGAATATGAATCAGAATTCCCCCAAGACTTATTCATGACCCATTGCTTACCATCTTTACCATTTCCTTGCTAACCTCCACCATATACTGAATATCAAAACTTTTTATTCTACCTATCTCCTATTTCAACTTGTTTCTTCTTTTCCTCCTCAACTTATTGCATATATACCACAAGTTGATAAATATCTATATCCTTGTTCAATAAAGAGGCCTTTCACTCCAGCACCAGGTCCTGAGACAAACCCAAAGTAAATTTCCTCATCTTAGCTCTTATACTAAGGCATACTTCTTCACGGTCATCTTTCCCTATCTCAAATTCATAAACTCTTTGGCCTTTGCTTCCCTCAACTACTAAGGAAAGAAACGATTAAGAAAGGAACTAGAGAAGTCATCCCACATAGCTGGCTTAACATTATCCCCTCTTAATTGCACCCACTCTTTATACCACCAATAAGCTACATCTTCAGCTAGTATGCAATAAATTCCACACCATCAGAGTCAGAAATATGCATCACTCAAAAAATCATTTTCATCTCATTAATGAATCCTTAGGATCCTCCTCAACCTTCCAGCCAATGAAAGTTAGAATACTTAACTTCATAAACTAGACAACTCTAGTGACCTTAGAAGATGGAGCAATAGTGACCTTAGAAGATGGAGCAACAGAACTAACACGATCTGACTGGCGAGTATGAGATGTTACCAATTGAGTCAAGAGATAAATGGATCAATGAAACTCAGTATTAGAAATATCTCCTTGGGGTGGTGGGGCATAAACATCACCAGCCGGAGGAGCCTGAGGTAGACTGATAGGAATCGGAGAAACTCTATGAGGGACAGTACCATCAGAAGCTGGGACCCTAGACCGTGTATGAACTTTATAGACAAGTTGAGTTCCATCCACATTCTCTCCAAGTGGGACAAAGGAATTTTCATGAGCATCATATTTTCTAGGAGGCTTGATCTGAAGTATGAACAAATAAAGATTAGAGGAGTTTCTCTAATACCAAGCTTGTCCCGACCCACACCAGGGCCTGGACATGATGGGTATCTCAAGTTCGTCTAGGACTGGAGACTACACCTTTTTCCTAGTCAAACAAAACACAACACAGCCCATTAGAGGGTGAATTTTGAGCATATAATATGATAGAATAGTAACTAGAAAAATGAATCTAAGATTTGAAACAACATTCCTAATCCACAGTATCCACAAAGCCTTTAAACAAAACCAATATCAAACTAAGTCGAGACATACCCCCAACGATAGCCAAAATAAGTCCAGGATAAATAGTTTATGACGTAAGCTAAACTATAAAGTAATAGGCCTTTCAGAAGAAAGAGGATCACTACTTCAAGCTGACCCACAAATAACTCTAAAAGCCCCTATCACTGCATATAAAAAATAGAAGTGTATCTATTTCCCTCATAACATGGGGATACAGTGTCCAGAGATGGTTAGCAAGGTCAATTCTAGCATGTAACTCAGGGATAAAAGGATAAAATAATGTCATGACAAAATCAATCCAAAACCATTCAAGCCAATACACATAATTATATATATACTAACCCACAAACAACTTTAAAGGACATATCACTTCACATAAAATGCAGAAGTGTATCTGTTCTCCTCATCACATGGGGATACACTTTCTGGAGATGGTTAGCAGGGTCAATGCTAGCATGTAACTCAGGGATAAGAGGATAAAATAATGCCATGACAAAATCAATCCAAAACTATTAAAGCCAATACACATAATTATATGCATATACATATATCATTTTGGGATATGGAATAAGGCTTAGCATGTGAGTAAAACATTAGTCTGAACTGAGTCCGATCGTTCCATACCAACCGTCCAACCATACCAAGCCAAACCAAACCATTGATCCAACCATAACCAAATATGTTTTATTAAAAATAAAATATATAATCCCAAAATAAAAGAGGATGGAACAACCAATAATATCGTTAATCGATATCAACCCTAATACCAATACCAATGCTAAGGCTAACATCGATATCAATCATGCCCATTCCAACCCATAGTAGTTCCACAAAATCCTCTAACCAAAAGAATACAAACTGCATTAAATTCTCATCGTAGGGTTCAACTGACCCTTACGAGTCGTACCCAACCTGTATGAGTGGCACCCGCCTCTCAAAACCTAGGCCTTCCCTCTTAGACCTAACATTGTTTAAGGTATAACACACCTAAACCCAAGTCATATTCAAGTGTACAACTGGTACCCATAAACCATACCCCTATTAGAATAGAATCCCAAGAGGATTGAACATTGTCCCTCATACAAGTCTGTTCTATATCCCATATCCTGACTTACGGCTCATGGTGAGCCACTTGTCATCAGATCCAACCTAAGTCACTAAGTCTAAGATTAAGTGAATCAACCAAATGACATATATCCACTAATATGACGTGTACCACATAGTCGTACCTATTCCAGTAACCAAAGTTCATCCTACCAACCAACACAGGTCAGCATACTACTGTATAATACTAATTGTACCTCAGTGTATGACTCATACCCCATCATCATATCATGACCATAAACTAAAAATCAGGAAAATTTTCTAAAGGTCAAAACCCAGAGTGTTATATTACTTGTAGGGCATAATTTATTATTTGAATGTCCTTGAGCTAAGTATTGCCTCAGGAAAGAGTTGTAGAACATCTCATAAATGAACGCATAATGTGGTAGTATCAACTCTTTTCTATGGGGCATAATTTATTATTTGAAAATCCTTGAGCTAAGTCTTGACTCTAAGGAAAGTGTTGTAGAAAATCTCATAAATGAAGACATAACATGGTAGAGTCAACTCTTGACCGTGGGGCATAATTTGTTGTTTCAAAGTCCTTGAGTTAAGTCTTGAGGCAAGGCTCAACTAAACGACTTTGAAACAACAAATTATGCCCCACGGGCAAGAGTTGACTCTACCATGTTATGTCTTCATTTATGAGATATTCTACAACTCTTTCCTTAGAGTCAAGACTTAGATCAAGGATTTTCAATTAATAAAGGCAAGAGTTGTAGAACATCTCATAAATGAAAACATAACGTTGTAGAGTCAACTCTTGCCCGTGGGGCATAATTTGTTGTTTGAAAACCCTTGACCTAAGTCTTGCCTCTAATGTAAGGGTTATAGAACATATCATAAATTAAAACACAATATGATAGTGTCTGTTGACACCTAATTTTTGCTCTCCATGACAAAATTTAACCATGGGTTTCTTCAATTTTTAATAAAGTTAAAAGATTTATTTCATTCGGATAAATGCGTTCTAAAATATTTATTTGGGTTAATTTTGTCATTTAATTGATGATTATACATTTTTGTATTTACATATGCCAAATTGTATTAATTTTGTTACTTAAATGAACATTTTTATCAAAATTAGACTTATACTGATTAAGCTTGAAAATTAATCTAAACGGATAAAGTCTTGATTTAAAAAAAAATATTCTCAGAATTAATTTATTTAGAGAAATATTTATTTGATTTTATTAAATCAAGAAGCTCAGGATTAAAAGAAGTATTAATTCGTATTGAATTATAATTCAATTTAGCCAATCTATTAGATTTGGCCATAATTGAAATCAAATTGGCCATAATTGCATTGCAATCATCCAATTAATTTTCAATTTGGTCAAAATTAAATAAATTTGGATAAATTTTAAATCTCAGTTGGCGTTATATTTTAAATAACCCTAAGTTCCCAAAAAACTCTCATGATTTCTACCCAATTCCCACCAAAATCAAATTCAAATCTCAAACTTTAATTTTAAAATTCAAAAATTGTACTACGTTGTACATTTTTTGCTCAACCTTGTCCTTTATTCAAATTTTGAAATTCAAAAATTGAACTACATTGTACAATTCTCCCTCAACCTTGTCCTTTATTCAAATTTTGAAATTTAAAAATTATACTACATTGTACAATTTCCCCTCAACCTTGTCCTTTTTAAAATTTTAAAATTCAAAAGTTGTACTACATTTACAATTCCCCCTCAACCTTGTCCTTTTTCCAATTTTGAAATTCAAAAATCGTACAACATTGTACAATTCCTCCCTCAACCTCATCTTTTTTTCAATTTTGAAATTAAAAAATTATACTATATCGTACAATTTCCTCCCATCTTATCTTCCACCTCACCTTATCTTCAATTTTTAAAATTCCAAAAAAAAAATCATAAATACTTTCTCCCACATTGGTGGATTAATAGAACTGGATCCTCATTCTTTCCAATAAATACAACCACTATTTTGGTAGAAAGACCAAGTCTCAAAGCCAAAAAGAAAGTCTCAAAGAGTGAAAAAAATTTGAGAAAATAGTTAAATTTCTTTTCTTTAGTAAAAAATTTCAAGCGGTAGTCTAATCAGGGTTCTTGAAAGATTGCTTTTCATTGGTTATCAAGATTTCAGAAAGCTTGAAGTCCCGTTTTGCTTTCCCAAAAAAGGTAAACACATTTTTCCCCTTTTAGTTTTATTATCATTTTCTTCTTCATCTCCTTCTTCTTTGTATTTCATTGTTGTAATTTTGTTTGCTAGGATTATTTATTGTAGATGACCTTGAAGGCCATAGGACGTTGTGGTATCAATATTATGGTTATTTTCATGTTCATGGTATAAAATGAGCTAGCAATAGTTGAACGTGTTTTTTTGACTTTATTCTTTGATTATTATGGATAAAGTTTTGATCTTTACTTAAAATATGTACTCATGCTTTTTTTAATTCATTGTTGGAGGATATGTTTGTTTTTAGCATGTAAAGTGGTTTCCTATATGTTGAAAAGAATAGTTAATATTGATTGTTTCTCCTTTTGGCTTTATTCTTTGATTATTATGGATAAAGTTTTGATTTTTGCTTAAAATGTGTGGTCATGCTTTGTTTAAATTCATTGTGGATGTATATGTTTATTTTTAGCACGTAAAGTTATTTCCTTTATGCTGAAAAGAATAGTTAATATTGATTGTTTCCCCTTTTGGCTTTATTCTTTGATTATTATGGATAAAATTTTGATCATTGTTTCAAATATGTACTCATGCTTTATTTAAATTCATTACTGGTGGATATGTTTGCTTTTAGTGTGTAAAGTTATTTTCTTTGTGTCGAAAAAAAATGGTTACTATTGTTAAGGATCTATGAAATTATTTCTCAATTTGAAGAAGTGAGTTACTTATTTTCGTGGTCAAAACTGTCTTTAATTTTCTCTTGCTTAGATTGAAAAGTTGTTAGGGTTATAGATTTTGTTGAAATTGTGTAGAACTAAAATAGGGGTTGGCATAATTGGACACCTTTTCTTAGAATTAATCTTTTACCATTTCTCCTATCTTGTCTACGAATATCATTTTTCAAATATACTTAATGTAAGCTATTTGCTTCACTTCGCTTATTGGTCTACTTTTTAATGTGTTTTAGTCATTGATGACTCATTGTTATTCACATGCTATAGTGAATTTCTCTTTTAAGTTATAGACATGTTGATTGGTGCTAATTTGTATTGAAAAGTGTTGTTGCATTAGTATGTCTTATATTTCATATTTGAGATGTTATGAAAGATTTCCTTATCTCTTGCTCATTTTTCTTTTCTTTGTTTAATGGAAACATGCCTTAGACCATATCATATCATAGTATTTGGTTCAAATATGTGTTAATCTATAGGAAATATTTGTCCAAATCTTAAGCAACTATGCTTGTGGATCCATGTCTTTCTTTTCAAGGGCTAGTTAATTATATGGTGCTAGAATCAATTTTTCATAAGATTGTTTAAGAGATGGTTTAATTTCTTTTTCATTGGATAATTTGGTTTGCTTTGATATCATAGTTTACTATTTATTAATGCTTGAAAATGTTATCTTTTTCATCTTATCATTTATCTATTACGTGTAGGATTTTTGAACATAATTAACTCTTTTTCTTTATCATTTTCTTTACATGAATATGTTTTGGAGTCCAAATAGACTCCTTTCCTCTTGCATTTTGTAATAGTTCAATGAGTCTCACCTCTCTGAGTTAAGTCTAAAATTTAAACCCAAAGTCGATTATATGGCGTGCGGGTGCAAAAAGATGAATGACTAAGGAAAATGGGTCAAAACCAATTGATGAAGTCTCTAAGAGACTTGAAAAGTCACAATTTTTATTATTGTCTTATTATTTATTTATTTATATATTTATTTATCTATTTGTTCATTCATTTGGGCCTCGAAGCCAAAGTTGTAATTTAATACAGGTGAAGCGGATTTTTGGGCCTTTAAGGTCCGAGAATTAGACTAGGATAGGTGAAAATGGTCCAAAAGCCAAATTAGCTTTGGACGAGGTTTATGGATTTGGTCCTAATGGCCTAAGTCATTTAGTTTTCCCCGTTTCCCTTTAAATGTTAATTTTTCTTAGTTTTCTTAGACTTAGTTAAAAATCTCCGCTAAGTCGTCAAATTTGTTTTGCACAAATCTTGAAGATAATTTTTTCTTAATCATTTTCTTTTCAAAAACCAATTTCCCTTTTAAAGTTCATAAAAAAAAATTATTTTCAACTAGTCTGGATAACCACAAGTTAGCGGACATTTTAGGTGCCTTAAAAACCTTCCTAAGATGTTAATAAGAACCTATTAACTGGGATTTTCTAAAAAGCCTGAGTCTTTTTCTGTTTTAAGACTTATGATTTTCCTTAATAGTTTTCTTAATTTCTTTTTAAATAAACTAAGTGGCGACTCTATAATTTCTTAGATTGTTTTGAAATTTTCTTTAAAGTTTCAAAATAATTTAAAAAGTCAAAATCAATGTTTTCCAATCCTTCAAAATCAAAACAGGGCAAAACAGAAATGGTGACTCTATTGGGGAATTTTAACTAGGTTATAACTAAATATTTGAATTATCTTTGTTGAAAAATTATTAAAATATTTATGTCCTTATATGTTTAAATTCTGCGAAATTTAACTATTGTATTTCATGGCATAATCTCGCATGATGATTATTAAACTATATTGGGGTTTCATGGATATTTCGATGATACCCGCACGATCATGAATATGGACATTTTTGAGTGTGTTGAATGCAACCTACGGAGTGTACGAGTTGAAGTGTGAAAAGGGCTCCAAAGCCGCCTCTATATTGCACTCCATGGGTGTCATTTTGTCCATTTAACACTAAGGGGCACTTTTTTCATTTTATCTATTATTTGTATTACCCTATATAAATAACATGTTGGGGTTTTAGCTCATTAATTATTGAATGTTCATGTAAGAACACAAAGAACATCTCTCTTGAGAGAGAAAGCCTCCCTAGGCTGAAACTAGGACATGAGCAAGAGTGGAATCACTTGTGAATGTGTATTGCTTGGAAACGTTGGTGCTTGAGAGGTGGAATTCCAATCTTGTATCTTCGTAAGGGTGTGGTGTTTCTATTGTAAGTCCTAGGGGTCCTTAGATTTAATATATCTTTGGGTTCCTAATCTTGTAATAGTATATGTCTCACTTTCTATCTTTACATTTCATGTCTTAGTTTGTGTTGTCTAGTGAACCCGTTGGTTCTTGTTTTGTCTTGTAATCTTGTAACGTTGGATCGTTGTTATCCTAGTGTTGTTCTTCTAATCATAATGTTGTTTATCCGTTGTTGATGCTAGTCATTTACACCTTGTTTCTTGTTGTTATTGGAGCCAAGAATTGTGTTTATGTTTCTCTTGGATTTCCCTTTATTTGTCGACTATTTTTGTCTTGTTTTTTATATGATCCAAGTTTGTATCGTATCATTTGGTATCAGATCTTGTGATTGATTTTGTTCCAATAAAATCAATCTTGGGCTTGCTAGAAAAAAAATCAAAAAAGAAGAGTGGTGTTCTTGTTGTTCTTGGCCAAGGAAGTTGTCGTTCTTGTTGTTCATCGTGGCCGAAATTGTTGAGTCTTAGATCTAGGAGTCCCATATTTTTTTTAGTTTTTTATAGTGTTAGTTTCTTGTTCACTAACACCTTTGAGTCGATCTTGAGTTGAGCTTATATTTGTTGATGTTGTTGACATGAACTTGATCCTTGAATGAATTATTGTTGAGCATTGTGTTGTGGTTTTCACCTTGGCCATGTGTTGCTATTGTAGTTCTAAGCTTGACCTTGTGTTGTTGTTAAGATTGGTGGTGTAAGAACCTTTTGTAGAAATTGTTGAAGCCTTGGCCATAGGATTATCTTTGTTGTTGTGGAATTTGGAGTTGGATGTTGGTTGTATTGTTGTTTTTCTTGGTGATGTTGTTGTTGATCTTGGTGTTCTTCACCTCCTTCATATATTGTTAAACTAAAAGTGAGAGTTAGATCTAAAAAGGTGAAGGAAATGGGTGTAAGACTTGTTAGTCTTAAAAGAATCCCCAACCACCAAAGACTTTTTCAATCACTCAAAAGACAAGACAACCACTTTTCAACCACTTTTCCATGATTTAAGGGTCATGTTTTGAGGAGCAAGTACAATGAAAGTCAAGACTTGTGTTTGAATTTGAAAAAAAAAAGGCTCTAAGTCTTGAATTTTCCCTCCCTTAACCAATTTCAACCATTCAAAATTGTGAATTGAACAAGACTTGAAAATTAAAAAATAACAACTTGTTTAAAAACCGCAACAATTGTGTGGCGTCACATCATCATTTACTGTTCACACGTCAACTTTTGGATAAAAATTTTAGATTTATTTGTTTAATTTTGTTGTGTCCTTAGTTTTGTTTGTTGATTCCAATACTAACTTACAAGCTAGTGACCATTTACTAGATTGTTAGTTAGTTTTGAAATCATTCTTTGTGTTTACGTCTTATTTCTTTCTTTTTTATTCTTTGGGGTCATTGTAAACATTAGGTTCACCTCTCAAAACCTCACGGATTTTAAGTAAGCATACAGCACTTGTGAGATTGAGTGTGAGAAATTTGTGGACAAAGAAACAAAGAGAGTGTTAGGACCTTTATTTTACAACTAACTCGTTTGTTGTTTTATAGTGAAACTTTTTGGCTAAACTCAATTGAGATGGATGAGATCTAAGGCAAATATCAATATGGAGAGGAAGTCGAGGTGCAAAATAATGATGTGGCTAAGACTTGAAGTTGTTGTGTTCTCGGTCTCTTCTCATTTTGTGGACTATTTTGGTTTAGTTGTACCGTGAATTTGAGGTCAAATTCCTCTCAATATGGAGAGGATGATACGGGCACGATCATGAAGATGGACATTTTTGAGTGTGTTGAATGCAACCTATGGCGTGTATGATTTAAAGTGTGAAAAGGGCTCCAAAGCGGCCCCTATATTGCACTTCATGGGCGCCATTTTGTCCATTTAACACTAAGGGGCACTTTTGTCATTTTATCTATTATTTGTATTACCCTATATAAAGAACATGTTAGGCTTTTAGCTCATTAATTATTGAATGTTGATGTAAGAACACAAAGAACATCTCTCTTGAGAGAGAGAATCTCTCTTGAGAGAGAGAGTCTCTCTAGGCCGAAACTAATATATGAGAAAGTGTGGAATCACTTGTGAATGTGTATTTCTTGAAAACGTTTGTGCTTGAGAGGTGGAATTCCAATCTTGTGTCTTTGTAAGAGTATGGTGGTCTATTATAAGTCCTAGGGGTCCTTAGATTTAATATATCTTTGGGTTTATAATCTTGTAATAGTGTATGTCTCACTTTCTATCCTGACATTTCATGTCTTAGTTTATGTTGTCTAGTGAACCCATTGGTTCTTGTTGTATCTTGTAATCTTGTAACATTGGATTGTTGTTACCCTAGTGTTGTTCTTCTAATCATAATGTTGTTTATCCCTTGTTGTTGTTAGTCATTTACACCTTGTTTCTTGTTGTTGTTGGAGCCGAGAATTGTGTTTATGTTGCTCTCAGGTTTCCTTTTATTTGTGGACTATTTTTGGCTTGTTTTTTATACGATCCAAGTTTGTATCGTATCATTTCGGTCCCTGTTGATCAACTCCAAATCAAGTGTTGGGAATACAATGGTTTACCGGCACGTTAGGCAGTCGGAGGTTGTTCGTATTTCCAAACCCAAGTGGTCCGCTTTGAAACTTGTGTCCAAATCCACTCTAGACATCCAGGATAGAGCCAAACCAAAACCCTCTTTTAGGCATGATCCTAGGATGACACAATACCTAAGGGGTGTTAGGCCCATTAGAAAACCTGTCCTGCATCTATTGGCCACAAGTCAATTAAGATGAATTATATTTATGTGTTGAAGAAATATATGTTATTTAATCCAATCCATTATCCTTTGGGGTAGGGGAAAGCCTACTTTTTTGTGTTTGTGTAAGGATACCTCAACCATACACTAGTTGAGAGAAGAATCAAAGCGACCTAGGCAAGGGTTTATGATGTTAGGCGGTGTTTGATCGATTTGGACGATTGCATGATTTCCCAGACTAATGACCTATGAGTATAGATCATAGTTATAAAGGAATCACCTGATCATCAACAAATATCGCATATGAAAAGAAGATGACAAAACTAAGAGGGCGAAGGACGATGAAGGAATAACTTGGAGCTCCTATCCCCTGTGTGGGACATTGTTCTTTCTCTCATGTTATTTTCACTTTCCCTAAAGATTGTATCCATTTTTTGCAACTTTTTTAAGCATTTATGACCTTCATGTATACCTATGGAGGTTTTGGAGGGATAATGGATTGGTTTTAAAAAACATATACTTCATTCAAATATGTTAGGCCAACCCTTGGCTCAAAAGGGTCACCTAATTAGGATGGACGTTTATTACAATATGCTCGTGTGATATAATTGTATTATGTTCTTATACATGTTATGTTGATTCGAATCAAAGGAAAATTGATCCAATTCAATTTTTCAAAGAACACCCTAAGCAGAAAAATACCCACGCCCGACTAAACATACTCCAGGTCTCTCAAGTCTCTCAGAAAAGTTCACATTCATTCTTGAAACTACTTAAAAGCTCACTATCATTTTAGGAATGTTGACTATGGACTCAGAAGAAGACATTATATGTTCGAACTACTCAGGACCTGATTTCTCCTCTATGAGATACGTAGGCAGCCTTTTGGCCCAGCCCCTATCTTCAAAAACTTTGTTGTCCTCCACTTTCTTGAAAGAAGAAATAAGGTCAGAAAGAACAAGAGTTGAACCTTCCGAATAAATTTCATTTATCCATTTCAATGAGAAAAATCCTATTCATTGAAATTCTCGAGTCATCATTACTCCATGGATCAATTCGCATGAGATGAGAAACAACCTTATGTGTTTACTTCCTGCCTTATCATTATGATTATTACTAACGGAATCTAACACGTTAGCCTTTGAGTTATTTTTACTTTGCAGATAATAGAAACTACTCTGTGTTGGCATAAAATATCCCTACTTCACTAGATCAAAGTGAATAAAGATTCCTCGCTTGACTATAGCTTTGTTACAAAAAAACAAAAATGACTAGTAGTAAAACTGGACTTTACCAGCCATTTTTCAAAACCTATAAGTGAAGGTCTCGGGGATGGAATAGAAAAAAGTTTGATGCTACCATGGAAAATTTTTTACAAGACGGCAAAATTAAGGAAGATGAATTGGAGGAAACGTTATTGAACTGGAATTTACTCCATTTATCACTCCCCGTTCAATAGGATAAATGAAAAAGTGAAATTTTATTTTTTACAAAGTTGGTGGAGTAACGGTAATTTAAACCTGCTAATATCATGTCATGTCAAGGGTTAGACAAAAAAATCAAGGCAAATGATGTGGAATGGAAAAAATATGATGAAGAGCAGTTGGTGACCGGGAGAAGGCCAACCTGGAGGAAACTAAAATATTCAAACTGGAAAACCGTGATAAAATCAAAAATACAAGTGTTAGTGTTCACTTAGCAGAAACAAAAGAAAAGAACTTATTCTCTTTCTACGAGACTACATGGACATATTTGTTTGGTCCTACAATGATATGTTGGGATTGAGCACCAACATCGTGTCGCATAAGTTACCAATTAATCCCGAGTTTGATCCTATTAAGCAAAAAATGTGGAAATTTAAGCCGAACTTACGTTTGAAGATCAAGGAAGAAGTGATGAAGAAAATTCAATCTAAGGTTGTGAAGGTCACAAAATATCCAACATGGCTAGCCAATATTGTCCCAGTGCCAAAAAGGGATGGGAAGATCTGAATTTATGTTAACTATAGAGATTTAAATAGAATTGTCCTAAATATAATTTTCTGCTACCTAACATCCACGTCCTCATTGATAATTGTGTGAATCATGAAACACAGTCTTTTGTGGATTGTTTTACGGGGTATCATTAGATATAAATGGATGAGAAAGATGCAGAAAAGATGACTTTCATTACTCCCTAGGTTGTTTATCATTATAGGTTAATGTTGTTTGGTCTCAAGAACGCTTGTGAAACATACATAAGGGCTATGATGATGATTTTTCATGATATGATTCATAAAAAAATTGAGGTGTATGTGGATGATATAATTATCAAATTCCGCAAGAGTTTAGATCATTTGACATATCTAAAAAAGTTCTTCAACCGACTAAGGAAATACAACTTGAAGTTGAATTCTGCTAAGTTTGCTTGTGGTATCTCAGCCGAGAAATTACTAGGGTTCATAGTCAGTAGAAGGGGCATCAGCTAGACCCATCCAAGATCAAGACAATTTAAGATTTACCACTGCCAAGAACTAAGAAAGAGGTTATGAGTTTTTTGGATCATTGGAATTATATTAGCTGGTCTATTTCCTAATTGACAGTCATATATGGGCCAATTCTCAAGATGTTGAAGAAAGATGCATTGAATAAGTGGACTGGAGAATGTCAGAAGGCTTTTGATAGAATCAAGGATTATCTATCTGCTCTGCCTGTTTTGGTTATACCCAAGGATGGAAGTATGTTGTTGCTTTACCTGACAGTCTCAAAAAATGCTTTTGGGTGTGTCTTCGGGCAACATAATGAGACTGGTAAGAATTAGAAGCAATCCACTACTTTTGTAAAAAGTTTATGCCATATGAGGCTCGCTATACTCTTGTATAAAGAACGTGTTGTGCTTTGAGCTGGGTCAAACAAAAGTTGAGGCATTATCTATCCTCGTACACAACGTATCTCATTTTAAGAATGGATCCATTGAAGTATATATTTTAGAAATCCATACTTACGGGAAATTTAGCCAAGTGTAAAATATTGTTGAGTGAGTTCGATATCGTGTATGTGACTCAAAAGGCAACCAAGGGGAAAGCCTTACTAGATTATTTAGCTGAGAATCCAATTAATAATGAATATGAGCCACTTCAAACTTACTTCCTAGATGAGGAGGTTTTATTCATGGGAAAGGACAATGCAGAGATCTACCCCGGATGAAGGTTGTTCTTTGATGGAGCGATCAACTTTAAAGGCTCAGGAATCAGAGCAATTTTGGTGTCAGAAATAGGCAAACACTATTTAGCAACCTCTAAGTTGGGCTTCCCGCATACCAATAACATGGTTGTTTATAAGGCTTGCATCCTAGGTCTCAATTTGGCACTTGATATGGGTGTTCGTGAATTGCTACTCATCAGAGACTCAGATTTATGGATTCACCAGGTACAGAGGGAATGGGTGGTAAAGAACTCCAATATTACTTTTTAAGTAGAGCCGGCGCAAAATTTGTGTAAAAGATTCAAGGAATTTGATTTTATACATATCCTAAGGATACAAATATGAGTTTGCTAATGCTTTGGCTACTATTTCCTCCATGATTCAACATCAAGATCAGAGTTACATTGATCCTTTCAATATAAGATTGAAGGAACAACCCGAACATTACACACACATCGAAGGAGAGCCTGACAGAAAGCCATGGTACTATGATATTAAAAGGAATTTAGAATCTGGAATGTATCCTGAAGAGGCTAGCAACAATCAGAAAAAGACAATCCGGCGATTGGCAAAAAATTATTTTCCAAGTAGGGAAATTCTTTTTAGAAGGACTCCAAAATTAGGATTCTTAAGATGTGTCGATGCCGCGGAATCCATGAAAATAATAAAAGAAGTACATGAAAGAGTTTGCAGGGCCCATATAAATGGTTTTTCCCTTGCGAGAAAGATTCTAAGAACTGGTTACTTCTGGATGACTATGGAAAATAATTGTAGCAAGTATGCGCAGAAGTGCCCAAAATGCTAGATATATGGAGATTTAATTCGAATGCCCTCACATGATCTTTATTTGATGAGTTCACCTTGTCCTTTAGTAGATTGGGGTATGTATATTACCCGACCAATATAGCCACTGGTGTCAAATGGGCATAGATTTATTTTAGTTTCTATTGATTACTTCACTAAGTGGGTCAAATCTGCTTCATATAAAGTCGTCACCAAGAAGGTGGTTGCAGATTTCATTAAGAATAACTTGATTTTCCTATTTGAAGTGCCAGAATCGATTATTACTGCTAATGGGGCTAACTTGAACAGTTACTTGATGAATGCGATTTGTGATCAGTTCAAGATTGTTCACTGCAACTTAACTGCATATCATCCTGAGATGAATGGAGCTGTAGAAGTTTCCAATAAGAACATCAAGAGGATCTTGAGGAAGATGGTAAAAATTGACAGGTCATAGCATGAGATGTTGCCTTACGCTCTGCTAGGGTATCGCACGACAGTTCGAACCTTAACTAAGGCAACTTCTTATCTACTTGTTTATGCGAATGAAGTTATGATACCTGCTGAGGTTGAAATACCTTCCTTAAGGATTATTCAAGAAGCCATATTAAGTAATGAAGAATGGGCTCGCGCTCGCTATGAACAACTCATGTTAATTGATGAGAAAAGAATGGTTTTTGTGTGTCATGGTCAGTTGTATCAACACAGGATGATCCATGCCTTCAATAAGAAAGTAAGAGCTCAAACATTTGAAGTTGGTCAATTGGTTCTCAAATGCATATTTCCTCACCAAGAAGAGTACAAAGGCAAGTTCACTCCAAATTTGCAAGGACCATACATAGTTTGCAAGGTACTATTCGGAGGAGCTCTGATGGATGTTCAAGAGTGGACCAAACCAATTAATTCTGGTGCGGTAAAAAGATACTATATTTGAAGGATGTTTTAGTTTCTTGTTTCCTTGGTTTATTTGTAATCGCCTTTATGATTGTATTTGTTTTATGATGTGTAATTGCCTAGAATCCCTTTCCTTTTATGTACAAACTACGTTTGACCTGAATTCCCAAAAAGGGATACATAAGAGGCCTATGTCGGCTTCGGTCAACTCCTTAGGAGAATAACTCTTTCCATTTATGTACAAACTATGTTTGGCCTGATTTTCTAAAAAGGGATACGTAGGCGGACTATGTCGGCTTTGGTCAACCCCTTAGGAGAACTTACTCTTTCATTTTATGTACGAACTACGTTTGACCTAAATTTCCAAAAGGTATACATAGGCAGCCTATGTCGGTTTCATTTAACCCCTTAGGAGAATTTACTATCTCCTTTTATGTATGAACTATGTGATGACCTGAATTCCCAAGAAAGGGATACGTAGGCGGCCTATGTCAGCTTCGATCAACCCAGTAGATTTTTCTATATATCTCTAGCATAGTCCTAAACTATGTTTGACCTGATTCTTGCTTCAACAGAATATGTAGGCACCCCAATGACTCGTTCATATAACCCTTAGAAACTGGGGCAGAATTTTTGAAAAGGAATCTCAAAAACTCACAAGAGGAAGATCATCATCTGACAAAGAGAACGAAGACAAGCAAAGACTTTGAATCCTCTCGAACTGAGATCATCTCAAATAGTATTAAACTGGCAAAAAAAAATTGAGGAGGCCCTCAAAATTTCCACTAAAATATTGAAATATATTTCAAATCCCCCAACATTAGAGGTCGAAGTTAAGTTTTGGAAATCACTTGTTGCGACCAAGTCTAGGTAGACTAAATCTTTGGCTATGACCAAACTTATGGTAGAAACTATCATCGACGATAATGAATCCCTAGATTTTCTCCATCAAACATCAGATATAGTCAGAATTAAGAGGAATACGTTTGTTGAGCTATTATATGACATGACTGGCAGAGATTTTCTAAAAGCTTTTACAAAAGTTTTTAAAACTAGTTTTTAAAATTAATACTACTTTCAAAAATCTACACAAACCTTTTACCTAGTGATTGCCTAGGTATATATTGGAATGGGGAGTCAGGGTAGAAGTCCCAACATGACGGAGCACCCAAAAGATGGAGAGAAGAAAACCAAGGATAGAAGGAGGTCAACCCAGAGTAATTTCACTCAAAACTAATCATTTTTCTGTAGATGCAGGGATCAATACATAAAAATGGGAATCATTTTCAAAAATATACAACTAGTTGGGAGCCACACCAAAGCATCTAATGCTCAAGAACGGTATTTTTAGGTATCCCCAAAGACGGGTTTAATACCCATTTATTGAGGACCTTTTGAATTGTCTCTCATTTCTGGAGATCATGAAGGACAAACAAAGGCACCTTATCTTCTTTATGAATATTATATTTAAAATTTTTCTAATAAATAGTCTCTAGAAAAAGTGACTTTGTGTCTACTAAATATTTATCTTGAGTGCAGGTACGGTCAAAGGAGACGTCCCTATAAGGACACAATCAAAGTATCTTCCAAGAGAAGAAAGAGTAAGAAAGTCATCCACAAAATTTGCCTTGAATCAAAGCAAACGGTATGTGTAGAAAGAAAAAATGCAGAAAAGGGTCATTTCATGCCATTACCGAGAGGTCCATTGCATATCATTGCCGAGAAGGCCAATTCATTCCATTACCAAGAGGGTTATTTCATGCCATTGCCGAGAGGGAATTTCATCTCATGCATTGTTGAGAGGTCCATTTCATATCATTACCGAGAGGGCCATTTCATGCCAATGCCAAGAGGGCCATTTTATTCCATGCCATTGCCGAGAGGGTCATTTCATATCATTACTGAGAGGGCCATTTCATGTCATTGCTGAGAGGTCCATTTTATTTCATGCCATTACCAAGAGGGACATTTTATATTATTTCTGAGAGGACCATTTCATGCCATTGTTGAGAGGTCCATTTTATATCATTGTCGAGAGGGCTATATCATTTCATGCCATTTTTTAGAGGGACATTTTATTTCATTCCATAGGTCATTCCAAGAGGTCTATTTCATATCATTTCATTATCAAGAAGGTCATCATGACATTCAACTAAGTCTATATAATTGCTCGTTATACAAGACGATTAGGTATGGCCTTGGAAGATTCTTTGGAGCAACAATATCCATTGACCAAGCGTAGATAGCATATGCTGGCATCAAGGATATCATCAGCATTTAATAACTATTGACACGCGAGATAGAATATTGTAACACCCTATATTTTTGGGCTAGACTTTGAAGTGTCATTCTTGCGTGTGTTGACTCTAACCCTATGAAATTCTTTTGAATACATGAGTTTTGATCTTTATCCTAGTGTGTGAAGTGATCTAGAGATGAAAAATGTTCATAAGAATCACTTAGAACAAAGTTCAGCAAAGATCTTTTGATTCGAATAAAGATTGGTAGTCGCTTCTACAAGGGTCTACTTAAAATGTGTATAACTTTTTATAAACATAGAATTTTGCAGCTCAAGACCCACCAAATTGTAGATAATTAAGTCATCTTTCCAATGATACCAAGTTTTCCTTTATCGAATACCCGAGCAAAAAGTTATAGCATTTTTCGAGTGAAATAGTAGGTCACCGCGATTATACTACTCGGCGGTGCCTATAGCGGTGGAACCAATACCGCTCAGCGGTAAGCCTCAAAATCAGGATTGTCCAAAATAGTAGGTTACCACTATTACCCTGCTCGGTAGTGCCTATAGCAGTAGAACCAATACCGCTCAGCGGTAAGCCTCAAAATCAGGATTCTGCTAAAAAATTTAATTTTCCAGGGATAGTTTGGTCTTTTCCCATGGCCCCAATCCATGAAAAACATGGGATTAAAGCCCCCAAAAGCATATTTGGTCATCTTTTATTCAAATTCTCTTAATTTAAAACCATTCTCTCTCAAGAACAAACCCGAGCACTTTAAAGATTCAAGCTCAAGTTCAAGAAAACCACCAAGAACCTTCAAGAATTCTTCAATTAAGGTATGTTAGATGTTCATTCATGGGTTCCTTTCACCCATGAAGTCCAAGAACCCAATTTCAAATTTAAAAGAATGATTTTTACATGTTATCGTGAATTTTAACCATGAATTCCCTACGAATTTGAATTCAATATTATGTTTATACATGATTTGTTGTTGAAGTTAAACCCTACACATTTGAATGATGCTTACTCGTTGGTTTGTACTTTAAATTGTCATTTAGTATTGAAATCATGATATTACTATATGTTTAAAACTATTCCCATGTTTAAACCATGAATTGCAAGTGTTTAAAAAAATACCCAAAGGAATGAGTTTTGAATAATGGTTACTTATTATATCCTTAAGGTTTTGTACAATATTGTTGTTATTACTATCGAGTCCTGGGGGTTTTGAATACCTAAAATTTAGTTGCTTACCTAGTTTTTCAGTATCTACAGAATGGTTTCAGAATAGTTATGAACGTTATCAGTTCAGCCAGTTACCATAAACATTTAAACTTAGTTTAGTCCAGTATTCAGTCTCTTTTAGTTGGGAGTAGGATTTAGCATCGAGAGAGTGCAGGTATGGCGGCTTCCCCGTCATTTAGGAAGAGTGTTAGTAGCATTCCCCATATTCCAAAACTACATAGCAAGTGTAGGATGAGGGATCACCCATCATTTTTTGCTTGACTTCTTCCCAGGGATCACCCATCGGATTAGGCTTGACTCCGCCCAGGGATCACCCATCAGTTTAGGATTGATACCCTTGTTCTTCAGTAACTTAGTGGATCTGCATAGCCATTGTTAGTACCCGTGGCATAGTACTAACACCATTTCAACTGAGGTTACAAGTTGAACCCCAATCAGTTTAGAGCGGGGCATGTCGGTTAAATGATAATCCAAATAGTCTCAGTTCAGTGTTCAGTAAAATTTAGTTCAGGTTTACATTGACCATAGCGTACAGTTATCAGTTATGCAGTTATCAGATTACAGTATTTTAGTTTACACACTATTTCACAATAATTTTATATGTCTGGTCATGCATTCTCAGATTTTATAGTATTAACGCATGCATATCCAGTTATCTCATGCTATTCATTCAGTCAGTTGTTATTCATAAACATGAGCCCATGTATATAAGCCTAAACTCATCTAGTATACCAGTATATTTAAAGTACTAACCACATACTCATTTCTTGCTCTATGATGCATCATATCATACGTTCAGATGCTCAGATTCCTGACCACACTTAGACATTTTAGTGCATCAGCATCAGCAGCAGCAGTGGTGAGTCCTCATATTTTGAGGGCCGATTATGTTTATTTTAGCACTTCAGTCCAGTAGTCATTCAGAGTTTGTTGGGGACATGTCCCATCAATTCCATAGTCATTCAGTTAGAGGATTTCAGACACTTTTAGATAGTTATCTAGTATTCAGTTGATTGTAAGTCTTTACGCTATTACTTTTAGACAGTTGTTTTAGATTTAAGAGTTTAGAAATGTCTTAGTATTATAAAACCTTATGGCATATTCAGTTATTCTACATATGTGTATCTTTTATTAGAAGTTACGTTCAATGCTCACAGCAGTTACCTTCAGTCACATCGCAATTAGTTGAAATTTTGTGTGTGTTTTCTTGGGGTAGTGCATAAAAGTTATTAATGATAGAGGTTTGGAGAATATAAGGAAGACTCTTTTATGAGTGTTTTTTAGAAGTGCATATATGGTTATGAAGATAGGCTTGAATGTCATGTTTGTATATATGTTGATGAATGCATTGCGCGTTAGTGAATGTCTAGTAAGAGGTTGAATGTAGTTGTCGAATTGGTAATAAGAATTATTCATAAGATGAGAAGTGTGAAAATGTAGGGCGTATTAAATTCATGATTCAGATAAGTATTACAGGGTAGTGTGTGCATTTTGTAGATTCGAGTAGGCTTGAGCATAGTGAGAGGGTTCAGATCAGTTCAGACTTCAGTAGGTATAGTTATCGATGCTCATGTGAATATCTTTAGTAGCCACAAAAAAAGTTCAGTAGTGAAGTAGAAGGTATAGTTGAGGAAGTATTTGAGGAGTATGTCTAAGCTTGAAAACAACAATTGCATGGTCTAAGGCATAGCAATTCTATCCTATCTTATGTTTCGTAGGCCTATGTTCCATGTTACAGAGTTTTAGCCATGTTGTGACTTCTTCTTCATATAACTTATTCAGACCAGGCCCAAGATCCTCTACTCTCTAACATTATTAGAACTTCTTAGAAAGAGAAATAAAGAAATGCTCCAGTTAAATATAAGTTTTTAGTATGAATTAGTCTGTAAGCCTGCGATTCAACCTAGCAGTCAGACAAACAAGTTCCTATTGTTTTCTATCTTCTGATCTATCCTTACTATCTAAGTTTCATGAATATAACTATTACATAAGGTAAAATATTTTCATCCTTGTAAATTGTGAATTCATTTCAGTTGATGCATCATGCATCAGTTTTCGAATCTAGATATTCAGTCATGATTCAGTTCATAAGTGTTTCATGTATCATCTTAGTTTTTCCTTAGTATTTCAGCCAAGTCAGTATTATTTGGGGGACGAACTATCCCTAGGGGGAGATGTTGTAATACCCTCGAGTTTTTCAAGTACTAAATCTCTCATTTTTTCTTCACAAAATAAGATCCAACCTGAGGTAATGGTTACTCATAAGTTGACTCCCTCATTCCTATCTCATCCTTATAACCATTCTTATGTCATTGCATCTATTCATGAAATCATTCAGTTCATGTATTATTGTAACACGCCGTATTCAAGTACGTGTATTGGCGCATTCAAGTACGTGTATTGGTCTTATTTATATGGAATTAATTTTTTATTTTATTTATTCCAGAATTTTTCCGTCGATGGTTCCATGCGAAGGTTATTGAATAAGCTTTCCAACGATATAAAGATTTCCAAAAACGAATAGGTTTCGGATATAATTGAGCACGTTCGAAACTATAAAATGGTGGCCGGGATATTTGGGGATAATAAATGTGCAGGAAAATTTCCTGCACACAAACTACTGAGGCCAGCCGAATTTTCGGGTCAACTTTGAAAGATCGTAACTCCCTTAATATAATGAACTGGGAGATATGCGACCTATGAAAAGAAATATCTTTGAGTCTTCTTCACAATTGGTTTCATCCAAATCCAACGTCTGAGTAAGAAGTTATACTCGTTTTACTTCAGCCTATCAAAACAGATTTTTAAGGTCAACTTCAAACGAACATAACTCCTTGTAAAGGACGAACTGGGTGGACTACTTTATATGAAATGAAAGCCCTTTGAATTATCCTTCCAACTATACTAATTTCACCCAAATCCGATATCAGAACAAAAAGTTATGGTCGATCTATTTAGCTTAACAAAACAGTCCACCAAAGGACAGATTTGACATTATTTAAATTTTAAAGGCATTTTGGTCATTTCCTATTATATTATGGACGGTAATATGTGTATATATACATATATATGAGTTCAAAAGCTCATTTTCATCATCAATCATTGAGAAAGAACAAACCCTAGCCAAATTTGACCTTTAAATTACTTTTGATTCAACCGTAGAAATTCCAAAGTAATCTGATAACTGCGTTTGTCATCTCGAGAGCTTCGAACGGCACCTATTATTTGTGCAAATAGGATTGCATAATCAAGAGGTGAATTATAAGGTATGAATATTGTTTTCCTTTTTTCTTTTCCATATGTATATATGTGATAGAGGATTATATGTATTGGTTGTTATTGAAAGGTGATGGAAATAGGGTTATGGACTATTTTGCATGGTTTGGTTTTATTGAATTGTGGAAGGTGGATATGGTAATTGAGTTATTGAAGGTGTATATGGTGATATACTATTGAATTGATGATTATTCATGTTTATGGCTCAATTTGGTTTAATGGATTGGTTGGAGGGATAAATGAATCCAAACTTGATATTAGAGGATGTTGTATGAATATGCATGGCATTTGAATGTAATTGGAGTATAAGAGGGTTAAAGTGACACCCTTTATGGTGTAATTAAGTCTTACTACTTAACCACTAGTTTGGTGAATTCAAATAATTGAATTGTGACGTTTGGTTACTAATACTAGATTGCTATATATGTTCATTGTAGATAAGTAATCCGAAAAGATGGGAAGTCAATTTAGGACTAGTATTGAAGGTTGACAGTCAGGTATGTAAAGCATACTCTATACCATATCTTTGGCATGAAAGTAAACAATTGTTCTATTAAGAAAGTTTCCAAAGATATTCAATAACATGTGATCCATAATGGTTTTGTATGATGTCCTATGTTACCAATGAACTTTTTTCCACCCTACAAGATGTCAAGACATTCCAATACTTACTTCTTTTCCAAATCTTACATGTTTATTGCACTAATGAATGTCAGAAGGTATCCGGTTACTCAAACAAGATCCATGTGCTATTAATGACTCCAAAACGTTTCATTGATATACCAATAAGTTCCTACTTCATTGTTATGGCATTGATGACTCCAAAACACTTCATTGATGTGTCAATGAGTTCTTACTTCATTGTTATTGCATTGATGGTTTATTTATATGTCTCTTATTGATGTATCATTATTTCAAAGTATCAAAAATGTGGTGGCGACCGAAATAACAATCTCAAAGATTAATTAAACTAAGTGATGGAAGTTCTCTCTTATCGGGTGGTATCCCAGGGGCATAAGCCTATCATGGGTCGATCCTTATTTATGTGTTTATGGATAGTATCCCAGAGGCATAAGCCTATCATGGGTTGATCCCAGTTTATATGTACTGGAGGCAGCCTAATGGTCACAGTACAGTACATTAATGATTACAAAGATGATAAGAACGAAGGTAAAGTGATTGAATAAATACAATGTACAGGTTATCATAAGTTCTAGTAAGTGTGGTTCACTCCTATTACGATTTATTCACTTGTTTCTGATTTCTATTGAGCTCTTATATCATACGTGATTATCTACATCTTTACATACTCAGTATATATTTCGTGCTGACGTCCCCCATGGGGGACCTATAGTTTATGCTGCAGGCACAGGTACCTCAACTCATACACCGTACAAGTAGGAGCCAGGATATCCAACTTCTTTTGGTGAGCTCTAGTTTTCTTCGGGGCTTTCTGTGTCATATCCAGTCACTTTTGGTATTGTATAGAAGTTAGTTATATGGCGAGGTGTGTCCCGACCTTAGTTAAACTCTGTGTATTATCTAGAGGCTTTGTAGACCTAATGTACAGTCAAGGTGGTGTTTTTTAATAGACGGGATGGCTCCAACGGCCAAGTATTGTATATATATATATATATATGTGTGTGCTCGAGCTTATACAAGTGATTATTTCCTTTTATATGTGACATGATGCTATCCGAATTTCGGGTTGTCATAGAGGTATGCATGGAAAGTATAAGGTTATGAGCTAGTTCTCCCGGGCCTCCTCGGTTAAGGGTGCCGGTCCTCCCCAATAGGATTTGAGGCATGACAAAAGTGGTATCAGCGAAGTTCATCCTAGTGATTCTACAAAGCCGTGTCTACGTAGAGTCTTGTTTATCGGTGTATCATGCACTGCATCTATAAACAAGAGGCTATGGACATTTAGGAATTGTCTCTTTTCTTCATGTCTTAGATCGTGCGATAGAGCCTATATTGTATATGAAGTCATAGTTGACCACTGAATCCATTTGTTTCTCTTATTATAGTAATGATGTCAGTTACCAGAAGCAAGAATACCGGTAAGCAAGTAGATGTGGCTGTCGGAGAGGGGACTAGTAAGTCACCCACTATACCAGCTAATCAAAGTGAGGCTCCAGCTGAGCATGCATCAGAAACTTCTTCCACTCCGTGAGAAATAAGGGGGAGGAGAACTATATCCCCAGAGCCACCTATTAATTTTGTTGATTAAGATCTTAGAAATGCAGTGCAACTTTTGACTCGTATAGTTGCTGGGCAAGCTCAAGGGCAAGACATTCCTACCACGGATCCTAGTGGTACAGATAGGGAGGCTAGCCTTCGAACACAAGATTTTCTTAAGATGGATCCTCCCACTTTTACTGGATCAGATCTTAACGAGGACCCACAGGACTTTATTGATCAAATTCAAAGGGCCTTAGATGTTATGCATATAACGGGTAGAAAGAAGTGGAGTTAGCGGTGTATAGATTCAAAGAGAAGGCTATATATTGGTACGAGGACTAGAATCGATCTAGGGGTATTGATGCACCCCCATCTACTTGGAAAGAGTTCAAAGAGGTATTTTTTTATCATTATCTTCCATTCGAGATTTGTTAGGCCCGTGCAGATCAGTTTTAAAATCTTCGTCAGGGGAATATGAGCGTAAGGGAGTACAGTCTCCGATTTAATTACTTGTCGAGATATGCTCCTAATGTTGTAGCTACTATGGATGATAGAGTTCATCAATATGTGGATAGGCTGGATCCATATCTGGTTAGAGATTGTACTATTACCGCTTTGAACAAAGATATGGACATAGAGAGGATCTAAGATTTTGCACAAAAAATAAAAGATCAGAGGCAAAGGAGAAGAACACAGGAATTAGAAAGAGGATATTCCAAGGGGGCCAGATCTACAGGGCAGTTCATGGCATCCCAAGGAGGGTTCAGACCACAATTTTCTGCTAAACCACCTAGGCCATTATCTTTTTATTTTGTAGCTAGTGCCCCACCACAGTTCTAAGGGTCCAGAGGAAATCAATTTGGGCACAGAAGTGAGAGTCAGAGTTCGCGGACAGTGAGGTACCAAGGGCAAGGGAATATGAGCCAATCGAGACCTCCTCGGGAGCCATGCAATAAATATGGAAGGTATCATTTGGGCGCATGTCGGCTGGGGACCAATGGTTGATTTTGGTGCATTATGTCGGGGCATATGATGAGAGAATGCCCATGAAGTGGCATAGGGGGTATGGCACGACCTACGGGGTTATTTGTTGCATCATCATCATCGATGCCTTATTCAGGAAGGGGTGCACAACCAATGGGTCGTTTTAGAGGTGATAGAGGAGCCACAAGTTCTAGCAGGGCTCAAAATCGTACGTATGCTCTAGCGGATCGACAGAATTTAGAGGCTTCCCCAGATGTGGTTACGGGTATGTTGTCTATCTTTTCATTTGATGTATATGCCTTAATTGATCCCGGTTCTACATTATCTTATGTTACTCCATTGGTTGCTGGAAAGTTCAAAAGAATACCCGAACTGTTAGTTAATCCATTTGAAGTGTCCACACCGGTTGGGGAATCTATTATAGCTAGAAGGGTTTACCGAAACTGTATAGTAACTATTTGTGGTCGTGATACGATGGCTGATCTTGTGGAGTTAGAAATGGTAGATTTTGATGTTATAATGGGTATGGATTGGTTGGCGTCTTGTTATGCCACAATTGATTGCTGCACGAAAAAGGTATATTTCCATTTTCCAAATGAATCAGTCCTTGAATGGAAAAGTGAAATTGGCGCGCCAAGAGGTAGATTTATTTCTTATTTTAAGGTAAGAAGAATGATTTCCAAGGGATACATCTATCATTTAGTTAGAGTAAGGGATACAGAAGCGGAGCCACCAACTCTTCACGCTGTTCCAGTGGTAAATGAATTTTCTGATGTATTTCTTGAAGATCTTCCAGGTTTGCCTTCTGAACGAGAAGTAGAGTTTTGTATTGATGTAATATTAGGCACCCAACCAATCTCTATTCCTCCGTATAGAATGGCCCCAGCAGAATTATGAGAATTGAAAGAGCAATTGAAAGATTTGCTAGAGAAGGGATTCATAAGGCCTAGTATGTCCCTCTGGGAGCACCAGTGTTATTTGTGCGCAAAAAGGATGGATCGCTGAGGATGTGTATTGATTATCGGCAATTGAAAAAGGTGACTATTAAGAATAAATATCCTCTCCCAAGAATTGATGATTTATTTGATCAGTTACAGGGTGCCAAGTGTTTTTCTAAGATTGATTTGAGGTCAGGTTACCAACAAGTGAGGGTCAAAAAGAAGGATATACCCAAGACAGCTTTCCAAACACGGTATGGTCATTATGAGTTTCTAGTAATGTCATTTGGGCTAACAAATGCACCCGCATCTTTTATGGATTTGATGAATAGGGTGTTTAAGCCATTCCTAGATGTATTTGTGATAGTTTTTATAGATGATATTCTAGTTTATTCTAGATCAGAAGAGGACCATGCCAATCACTTACGACAGGCATTGCAGACTCTTCGTGATTGTAAGCTTTATGCAAAGTTCTCTAAATGTGAGTTTTGGTTAAAGTCGGTGGCATTTTTGGGTCATATTATATCTAGTGAAGGGATAAAGGTTGATGCTCAAAAGATAGAAGTTGTGAAGAATTGGCCAAGGCCCACAACGCCTACGGAGATTCGTAGTTTTCTCAGGTTGGCCGGTTATTATAGAAGGTTTGTTGAAGGCTTTTCTTCCATTTCAGCACCCTTAACCAAGCTAACCCATAAAGCATCCAAATTCCAATGGAATGATGCCTGTGAGAAGAGTTTTCAAGATTTAAAGAACAAGTTGATTTCTACACCCGTGTTGGTACTTCCAGAAGGCGCCGAAGGGTATACAGTGTATTATGATGCTTCCAGAATTGGTTTAGGATTTGTATTGATGCAGCATGGTAAGGTAATAGCATATTCTTCTAGATAATTGTGGCCATATGAGAATTTATCCTACACACGATCTTGAGCTGGCATCAGTTATTTTTGCTTTAAAGATATGGCGCCACTACTTATATGGGGTTCATGTTGATATATATACTGACCATAAGAGCTTTCAATATATTTTTAATCGGAAGGATCTAAATTTAAGGCAGCGGAGATGGCTTGAACTATTAAAGGACTACGATGTTGATATCTTGTACCATCCAGGGAAAGCAAATGTGGTAGCTGATGCGTCAAGTCGTAAGGCTATGATGGTGCCTATAGAAAGTCAAGGGATGATTAAAGATCTTCACCAGTTAGCTAGTTTGGGAGTTCGCCTTCTTGAAACTTCGAATAAAGAGTTTATCGTACATAATGCTGCGGAATCTTCATTAGTAGCTGAAGTGAAAGAGAAGCAATATGCAGATCCTATTTTATTACAGCTTAAGGAGAACGTTCAGAGTGGTGCGCCCAAGACATTTGAGCTTATGCGAGAAGGAGTACTTCAGTGCCAAAACTGATTGTGTGTGCCAGATGTAGATGGGCTAAGAAAGAAGATTATGACAGAGGCACATTGTTCAAGGTATTCCATTCATCCAGGATCAACCAAAATGAAACAAGATTTGAAAGATATGTATTGGTGAATGACATGAAGAAGAGCATTGCAGAATTTGTAGCTGAATGTCCAAATTGTCAAAGAGTTAAAGTTGAGCAACAAAAACCCGGAGGTTATATGCAATGCATTGATCTTCCAAGATGGAAGTGGGACATGATCAACATGGATTTCATTATTGGTTTGTCTCGTACATCCCAGAAGTTTGATTCTATATGGGTGATTGTTTATAGGCTTACCAAATCCGCACATTTCCTACCAGTTAGGACCACTTACACAGTTGAAGAGTATGCGAAGTTGTACATTAAAGAGATAGTCCGATTATATGGAGTTCCAATCTCTATTATATCATATCGGGGAACCCAATTTACCGAAAACTTTTGGAAGTCTTTTCAGAGGTGTTTGGGAACACAAGTGATGTTGAGTACAACTTTTCACCCTCAAATAGAATGACAAGAAGAACGTACCATCCAAACACTTGAAGATATGCTACGAGCTTGTGTAATAGATTTTAAGGGCAACTGGGATGATCATTTACCTCTTATTGAGTTTGTCTACAATAATAGCTATTATTCAAGTATCAAAATGGCACCATATGAAGCTTTATATGGAAGGAAGTGTAAATCACCAATAGGATGGTTTGAAGTGGGTAAAACTCTTTTGTTCGGACCGGATCTTGTTTATCATGCCATAGAGAAGGTTAAAGTAATTCAGCAACGACTGAAAACAGCCCAAAGTCGAGACAAGTCATATGCGGATAGTAGAAGGACAGGGATAGAGTTTTCTATAGGTGATTGAGTATTTTTGAAGGTATCACCAATGAAAGCGGTAATGAGATTTGGCAAGAAAGGGAAGTTTATTCCACGTTATATAGGCTCGTATAAGATCACTCGAAGGTGTGGACAAGTTGCATATGAATTAGAGCTACCCCAAGATCTCTCATCAGTACATCCGGTATTTCATGTGTCAATGCTTTGAAAGTGCATCGGAGATCCATCACATATCACTTCTACTGAGGATGTGCAAGTTGCGGAAGATCTTACCTATGAGGAAGTGCCTATTGCTATTCTAGATCGCCAAGTTAAGAAGATGAGAAATAAAGAGATAGCATCTGTGAAAGTACATTGGAGAAATCATCAAAGGGAAGAGATTACATGGGAAGCTGAGGAAGCAATGAAATCTAAGTACCCTCATTTGATCAAAGATGAAGAGGAAGTTCAAGAAACGGAGTTAGAACATTAACAAGTAAGTTTTTTTTATATGTGCATAGTATTTATGTGATGATGTGAATATTAATGATGGACTTTAACTTGTTTTGGTTGAATAACTATGCTAACATTCAAGGACGAATGTCCTAAAGGGGGGAAGGATGTAACACCCCGTATTCAAGTACGTGTATTGGTCTTATTTATATGGAATTAATTTTTTATTTTATTTATACCGGAATTTGCCCGTCGATGGTTCCATGCGAAGGTTATTGAATAAGCTTTCCAACAATATAAAGATTTCCAAAAACGGATAGTTTTTGGATATAATTGAGCACGTTCGAAACTATAAAACGGTGGTCGGGATATTTGAGGATAGTAAATGTGCAGGAAAATTTCCTGCACACAAACTACTGAGGCTAGCCAAATTTTTGGGTCAACTTCGAATGATCATAACTCCCTTAATATAATTAACTGAGAGATATGCGGACTATGAAAATAATATATTTGAGTCTTATTTCCAATGCAATTGGTTTCATCCAAATCCAACGTCTGAGTAAAGAGTTATACTCGTTTTACTTTAGCCTATCAAAACAGATTTTTAGGGTCAACTTCAAATGATCATAACTCCTTGTACAGGACGAACTGGGTGTCCTACTTTATATGAAATGAAATCCCTTTGAATTATCCTTCTAACGATACCAATTTCAATCAAATCCAATATCGGAGCAAAGAGTTATGGTCGATCTACTTTATCTTATCAAAACAGTCCATCAAAGGACAGATTTGACACTATTTAAATTTTAAAGGCATTCTGATCATTTCCTATTATATTATGGAAGGGAATATGTGTATATATACATATATATGAGTTCAAAAGATCATTTTCATCATCAATCATTGAGAAAGAACAAACCCTAGCCAAATTTGACCTTTAAATTACTTTTGATTCAACCGTAGAAATTCCAAAGTAATCCGATAACTGCGTTTGTCATATCGAGAGCTTCGAAAGGAACCTATTATTTGTGCAAACAGGATTTCATAATCAAGATGTTAATTCTAAGGTATGAATATTGTTTTCCTTAGTTCTTTTCCATATGTATATGTGTGATAGAGGATTATATGTATTGGTTGTTATTGAAAGGTGATGGAAATAGGGTTATGGACTATTTTGCATGGTTTGGTTGTATTGAATTGTGGAAGGTGGATATGGTAATTGAGTTATGGAAGGTGGATATGGTGATATACTATTGAATTGATGATTATTCATGTCTATGGCTCAATTTTGTTAATGGATTGGTTGGAAGGATAAATGAATCCAAACTTGATATTGGAGGATGTTGTATGAATATGCATGGCATGTTAATGTAATTGGAGTATAAGAGGGTTAAAGTGACACCCTTTATGGTGTAATTAAGTCTTACTACTTAACCACTAGTTTTGTGAATTCAAATAATTGAATTGTGACGTTTGGTTGCTAATACTAGATTGCTATATATGTTCATTGTAGATAAGTAATCCGAAAAGACGGGAAGTCCATTTGGGACTAGTATTGAAGGTTGACAGTCAGGTATGTAAAGCATACTCTATACCATATCTTTGGCATGAAAGTGAACAATTGTTCTATTAAGAATGTTTCCAAAGTTATTCAATAACATGCGATCCATAATGGTTTTGTATGATGTCCTACGTTACCAATGAACTTGTTTCCACCCTACAAGATGTCAAGACATTCCAATACTTACTTGTTTTCCAAATCTTACATGTTTATTGCACTAATGAATGTCAGAAGGTATCCCGTTACTCAAACAAGATCCATGTGCTATTAATGACTCCAAAATGTTTCATTGATATACCAATAAGTTCCTACTTCATTGTTATGGCATTGATGAATCCAAAACACTTCATTGATGTGCCAATGAGTTCTTACTTCATTGTTATTGCATTGATGGTCTATTTATATGTCTCTTATTGATGTATCATTGTTTCAAAGTATCAAAAATGCGGTGGTGACCGAAATAACAATCTCAAAGATTAATTGAACTAAGTGATGGAAGTTCTCTCTTATCGGATGGTATCCCAGGGGCATAAGCCTATCATGGGTCGATCCCTATTTATGTGTTTATGGGTGGTATCCCAGGGGCCTAAGCCTATCATGGGTCGATCCCAGTTGATATGTACTGGAGGCAGCCTAATGGTCACAGTACAGTACAGTAATAATTACAAAGATGATAAGAACGAAGGTGAAGTGATTGAATAAATACAATGTACAGGTTGTCACAAGTTCTAGTACGTGTGGTCCACTCTTATTATGATTTATTCACTTGTTTCTGATTTTTATTTAGCTCCTATATCATATGTGATTATCTACAGCTTTACATACTCAGTAAATATTTCGTACTGACGTCCCTCATGGGGGACCTGCATTTCATGTTGCAGGCACAGGTACCTCAGCTCATATACCGCACAAGTAGGAGACAGGATATCCAGCTGCTTTTGGTGAGCTGCAGTTTGCTTCGGGGCTTTTCGTGTCATATCCAGTCACTTTTGGTATTGTATAAAAGTTAGTTATATGGCGGGGTATGTCCCGACCTTAGTTAAACTCTATGTATTGTCTAGAGGCTTTGTAGACCTAATGTACAGTCAAGGTGGTGTTTTGTTAATAGACGTGATGGCTCCAACGGCCAAGTATTATTATACATATATATGTGTGCTCGAGCTTATACAGGTGATTATTTCCTTTTATATGCGACATGATGTTGTCCGAATTTTGGGTTGTCATAGAGGTATGCATGGGAAGTATAAGGTTATGAGATGGTTCTCCCGGGCCTCCTCGGTTACGGGTGTCGGTCCGCCCCAATAGGATTTGAGGCGTGACAATTATGCTCAAACTCAGTTATGCAGTCATTTTCCAAGTCACATTCCAAGTCATGTATGTTCAAAAAACATTCTCAGTTTCCTTAGTACTCTCAGTTTAACCAGTCTTATTCGAGGATGAATGTTCCCAAAGGGGAGATAATGTAACACTCCATATTTTTGGGCTAGACTTTGAAGTGTCATTCTTGCGTATGTTGACTCTAACCCCATGAATTTATTTTGAATACATGATTTATCATCTTTATCCTAGTGTGTGAAGTGATCTCGAGGTGAAAAATGTTCATAAGAATCACTTTGAACAAAGTTGAGCTAAATCTTTTTATTCGTCCAATATTTGGTATTCGATTCTACAAGGGTCTACTTTGAATGTGTATAACTTTTGATAGACAGAATTTTGTAGCTCAAGACCCACCAAATTATAGATAATTGAGCCTGCTTTCCAATAATACTGATTTTTCCATAATCTAATACCTGAGCGAAAAGTTATAGCATTTTTCGTGTGAAACAGTAGGTCACCGCGATTACACTGCTCGGTGGTTCCTATAGTGGTGGAAACAATACAGCTCAGTGGTAAGACTCAAAATCGGGATTTTCCAAAATAGTAGGTCACTGCTATTACCCTGCTCGGCGGTGCCTATAGCAGTGGAACCAATACCGCTCAATGGTAAGCCTCAAAATCAGGATTCTGCTGAAACTTTTAATTTCCCAGGGATAGTTTGGTATTTTTCCATGGCCCTAATCCATGGAAAAACATGGGATTAAAGCCCCCCCAAAAGCATATTTGGTCATCTTTTATTCAAATTCTCTCAATTTAAAACCATTCTCTCTCAAGAACAAATCCTAGCCCTTCAAAAATTCAAGTTCAAGTTCAAGAAAACCACCAAGAACCTTCAAGAATTCTTCAATTAAGGTATGTTAGATGTTCATTCATGGGTTCCTTTCACCCATGGAGTCCAAGAACCCAATTTCAAGTTTAAAAGAATGATTTTTACATGTTATCATGAATTTTAACCATGAATTCCCCACGAATTTCGATTCTATATTATGTTTATACATAATTTGTTGTTGAATAAACCCTACACGTTTGAATGATGCTTACTCGGTTGTTTGTACCTTAAATTGTGATTTAGTATCGAAATTATGATATTACTACATGCTTAAAACTATTCTCATGTTTAAACCACGAATTGCAAGTGTTTGATAAAATGTCCAAAGGAATGAGTTTTGAATAATGGTTACTAATCATGTCCTTAAGGTTTTGTACGGTCTTATTGTTATTAATATTGAGTCCTAGGGATTTTGAATACCAAAAATTTAGCTGCTTACCTAGTTTTTCAATATCGATAGAATGGTTTCAAAATAGTTATGAGCGTTATCAGTTCAGTTAGTTACCATAAATAGTTAAACCTAGTTCAACCCAGTATTTAGTGTCTTTCAGTTGGGAGTAGGATTTAGCACCGAGCGAGTGCAGGGATGGCGGATTCCCCGTCAGTTAAGCAGAGTCATTAGTAGCAGTCCTTATATTCCAAAACTATGTATCCACCTTAGAATGAGGGGTCACCCATCAGTTTAGGCTTGACTTCCTCCCAGGGGTCACCCATCAGATTAGGTTTGACTCCGCCTAAGGATCACCCGTCAGTTTAGGCTTTATACCCTGGTTCTTTAGTAGCCTAGTAGATCCACATAGCTATTATTAGTACCCTTGGCACGGTACTAACACCATTTCAACCGGGTTACAGTTTGAACCTCAATCAGTTTAGAGCGGGACATGTCGGTTAGATGATACCTCCTACATCTCAGTTTAGTGTTCAGTACAATTCAGTTCAGGTTTTCATTGACCATAGCATACAATTATTAGTTATACAGTTATCAGATTACAGTACTTTAGTTTATAGACTATTTTTGAATCATGTTATATGCTTGGTCATGCATTCTCAGATTTTACAGCATTCACACATGCATATCTAGTTATCTCATGCTATTCATTCGGTCAGTTGTTATTCATACACATGAGCCCATGTATATCATCCTAACCTCATCTAGCATACCAGTACATTCAAAGTACTAACCGTATACTCATTTTTTGTGCTGTGATGTATCATATCATAGGTTCAGACGCTCAAGTTCTCGACCGCACTTATACATTCCAATGCATCAGCATCAGCAACAGTGGTGAGTCCTCATATTTCGAGGGCCGATTATGTATATTTTAGTACTTCAGTCCAGTAGTCAAACAAAGTTAGTTGGGACATGTTCCATCAATTCCACAGTCATTCAATTAGAGGCTTTCAGACACTTTTAGGTAGTTATCCAGTTTTCAGTTGATTGTCAGTCTTTACGTTATTACTTTTAGATAGTTATTTCAGATTTAAGAGTTCAAAAATGTCTTAGTATTATAAAACCTTATGGTTTATTCAGTTATTCCGCATATGTGTATATTTTATTAGCAGTTACGTTCAGTGCTCACAGCAGGTACCAGCTTATGGGTTAGCTTGTGGTCACTTGTGACCGTAAGCACCGTGTAGCATCCAGAGTATACCCACGGGGCGTTACATATACGCTGGCATCGAGGATATCTCAGCATTTTATATCTTTTAACACTCGAAGATAGAATACTCTGGCACTAAGGATAGCTCATCATTTCACAAATCAGCATCTGAATACATCAAAAGCACTTGATTCGAAAAGACGTTTTTAAGTCGTTGTCTGAAGACGGACGATCTATGAGATTTCCTAGAAATTGACAATATAAGGGTCATCCATAAGTCATATTATTTTAAATAGGATGGTTTACAAGATTACCTATGAGTATATAATCCATAGGTAATCCGTAAACCGCAACAACATCCTAACCGGATAGTCTGCAAGGTTACCCAAAGATCGATAGTTTGAAGGTTATCCGTAAGTCGCAAATAAATCCTTACCGGAGAATATGCGAGATTATCAAATTTATACATCCAAGGGTCCTCTATAATCCGTGTCATATCCAAGATTGATTATGTGCAGGATTACCCAAAGACTAGCAATTTAAGAGATATCTATAAGTCATATTGTATCCAAGGTTTGTTAAAGTTTGGGAATACCTGAGAGCTAGCGATTGGAGAGATATTTGTAAGCCAACTCTTATACAAGGTCAGATAATGTGAAAGATTACCAAAAATCTAGAAATTCAAAGGATATATATAATTCGCCTCGTATCCGACATTAAATAATGTGCAGGATTATCCAAATATTGACAATTCAACGGAAATCTATAAGTCATATCGATACAAAAGATGCGCAAGATTTAAACAAGGTCATATAAAAATAATCATTGCCAATAACTGAAGAGGTTATCATTCCACATACAACAAGCATTATAGGTGACCAAAAGGGTTGTCATATCAGCATAAGATGACACGGTTGCAGGCACCGTTCTGCATAAAGTGTCATTAGTGTCCAAAAGGGACACCCCACTTTGAAGGCATATTTAATCGAAAAATGAGCTAATTATACAACAACAAAGAGGGTTGTTGTGTCTGTTATTGAAAGTTATTTCCTTCCAAACAGGTATATGAGAGGATGACTTCGTTTTTTGGGTAACAACTAACATGGAGATATGGTAAAAGACTATATATCTCTTTCGTGAATTATGTTTAGCACTAACAATTTTTGAGACATCGTCGAGAGCATCCAATAGGATGAAAATCTCAAATCAAAACCACAGGTTCAGACAACTCTAGATACGACATAGCACAACGTGGAACTCTTTTTTAGCAGCAAAATGGGACATAGTCTAGAGAGGGACGTCAAACTCTTTGAACGCGGGCTAAAGGATGATCGGCACCACCATCAAACCACACTCCTATTAGAAGGCATGTGGGTATTTTGGGATATTCTAGTTTCAGCTTCTCCTTCGGGATATTTCTAAACTCATGTCGAGGGTAACCTTCTCTTTCTTTCAAATTCCAGTGATAACATACTTAGAGTTCTGAAATTATGTCCAGGTAAGTTATTGCCTATGGATGTGAAGGATCCCACATTCATGGTTAAGAGGTTACAAGCCTCTTTTCCATAACTCAATCAACTTGTCACTCAACTCGAACCAAAGATTATCTGAAATAAAATATTATTTTTTCTACTGACTGAGTCGAACTACACACAGTCTGATTTCTTGAGTCTCAAGGATATGTAGGTTGTGCTCTATGTTGAAAATTTGACTGCATTCTAACCTTCCCCCAAATCCCTTTATTCCTCAGCTTTTTGATTTTATCAAAAACTCTAAAACCGAGATAGCTTGCATTTTTTTTAAATCAAGCTTTATGAACTACAAGTGGCCTGAATTTTATCATGTAACCTGAGAATATGTAGAAAACGTGATACCGAGGTCTGGCCATAACTCCATGAAACCCATACAAAAACCAACCTCTTTCAAAAATGAATTTGTGATCGGACCAAAATTAGAAATGTCAAACTCCCTTTGCCCAGGGTTACTTACATCCACCCTACCCAAAGGGAGGGGGCAGTTGTTGGCATTTAATTTTTGCCCTTCACGACTAAATTTAACCCTGGGTTTCTTCATTTTTTAATAAAGTTGAAATATTTATTTCATCTAGATAAATGCGTGCTAAAATATTTATTTAGATTAATTTTGTCATTTGATTGACGATTATACGTTTTCGTATTTACATATGCGAAATTGTATAAATTTTGTTACTTAATTGAATAGTTTTATCAAAATTGGACTTTTACTGATTAAGCTTGAAAATTAATCTAAACGAATAAAGTCTTGATTAAATAAAATTTATTCTCAAAATTAATTAATTTGGAGAAATATTTATTTGATTTTATTAAGTTAAGAAGCTCATGATTAAAAGGAGTATTAATTCGTATTGAATTTTAATTTAATTAATCTAATATATTAGATTTGACCATAATTGAAATCAAATTGGCCATAATTGCAATGCAATCAGCCAATTGATTTTTAATTTGGTCAAAATTAAATAAAATTGGCTAAATTTTAAACAATTGGGGTTATATTTTAAATAACCCTAAATTCCCAAAAACCTCTCATAATTTCTACCCAATTCCCACCAAAATCAAATTCAAATCCCAAAATTTAAATTTTGAAATTCAAAAATTGTACTACATTGTACAATTCCCTCTCAACCTTGTCCTTTATTCAAATTTTGAAATTCAAAAATTGTACTACATTATAAAAATCCCCCTCAACCTTTTCCTTTATTCAAATTTTGAAATTCAAAAATTGTAATACATTGTACAATTTTCCCTCAACATTGTCCTTTTTTCAATTTTGAAATTCAAAAATTATACTACATTGTACAATTCTCCCTCAGCCTTGTCCTTTTTTCTATTTTAAATTTCAAAAATTGTACTACATTGTACAATTTTCCCTACAACCTTGTCCTTTTCCAATTTTGAAATTCAAAAATTGTACTACATTGTATATTTTTTTCCCATCTTATCTTCCACCTCACCTTATCTTTAATTTTTAAAATTTCAAAAAAAAAAACTAAATACTTTCTCCCACCTTGGTGGATTAATAGAATTGAATCTTCATCCTTTTCTATAAATACTACCACTATTTTGATAGAAAGACCAAGTCTCAAAGACAAAAAAAAAACTTCAAAGAGTGGAGAAAACTTTTGATAAAATAGTTAAATTTCTTTGCTTTAGTAAAAATTTTCAAGTGGTAGTCTAATCAGGGTTCCCGAATGATTGCTTTTGGTGGTGATCAAGACTCTGAAGAAAGCTTGAAGTCCCGTTTTGCTGCTTCAAAAAAGGTAAACACACCTTTCCCCTTTTAGTTTTATTATCATTTTATTCTTCATCTCCTTCTTCTTCATAGTTCGTAGTTGTAATTTTATTTGCTGGGATTATTTGATGTATACGGCCTTGAAGGCCATAGGATGTTGTGGTGTTGATATTAAATTTATTTTTATGTTCATGGTATAAAAATGAGCTACCAATAGTTGAACATATTTCTTTGGTTTTATTCTTTGATTATTATGGATAAAGTTTTGATCTTTGCTTAAAATATGTACTCAAATTTTTTTTAATTCATTGTTGGTGGATATGTTTGTTTTAGCATGCAAAGTTGTTTCATTTATGTTGAAAATAATTGTTAATATTAATTGTTTCGCTTTTTGGCTTTATTCTTTGATTATTATGGATAAAGTTTTAATCTTTGCTTAAAATACCTGGTCATGCTTTGTTTAAATTCATTGTTGGCGTATATATTTATTTTTAGCATGTAAAGATGTTTCCTTTATGTTGAAAAGAATTGTTAATATTAATTATTTCGCCTTTTGGATTTATTCTTTGATTATTATAGATAAAGTTTTGATCTTTGCTTAAAATATGTGGTCATGCGTTGTTTAAATTCATTGTTGGTGTATATGTTTGTTTTTAGCATGTAAAGATGTTTCCTTTATGTTGAAAAATATAGTTAATATTGATTATTTCGCCTTTTGGCTTTATTCTTTGATTATTATGGATAAAGTTTTGATCTTTGTTTGAAATATGTACTCATTCTTTATTTAAATTCGTTATTGGTGGATATGTTTGCTTTTAGTATGCAAAGTTTTTTCCTTTATGTCAAAAAAGATGGTTACTATTGTTAAGGATCTGTGAAATTGTTTCTCAATTTGAAGTAGTAAGTTACTTGTTTTCGTGGTCAAAAATGTCTTTGATTTTCTCTTATTTAGATTAAAAAGTTGTTGGGTTATAGATTTTGTTAAAATGGTATAGAGCTAAAATAGGAGTTGGCATAATTGGACACCTTTTCTTAGAATTAATCTTTTACTATTTCTCCTATCTTCTCTTCGAATATCATTTCTCAAATATGCTTAATATATGCTATTTTCTTCACTTCACTTATTTGTTTACTTCTTAAACTATTTTTTGTCATTTAGACAACCCATTGGTATTCACGTGCTATAGTGAATTTCTCTTCTAAGTTATAGCTATATTGATGGACTCTACTTTGTATTTAAAAAGTGTTGTTGCATTAGTATATCTTGTATTTCAAATTTGAGGTGCTATGAAAGATTTCATCTCTTGCTCATTCTCATTTTCTTTGTTTAATGAAAACATGCCTTAGACCATATCATATCATAGTATTTGGTTCAAATATGTGTTAATCTATACAAAATATTTGTCCAAATCTTAATTAACTATGCTTGTGGATCCATGTCTTTCTTTTCAAAGGCTAGTTGATTATATTGTACTAGATTTAATTTTTTGTAAGATTGTTTAAGAGATGGTTTAATTTTTTTCATTGGATAATTTGGTCTGCTTTGATATCATAGTTTACTATTTCTTTGTGCTTGAGAATGTTATCTATTTGATCTCATCATTTATCTATTACATGTAGGATTTTTGAACACATATTAATTATTTTCCTTTATCCTTTTCTTTGCATGGATCTGTTTTGGAGTCCAAATGGACTTCTTTCCTCTTGCATTTTGTAATGGTCCAATGAGGCCCACCTCTCCGAGTCTAGTCTGAAATTTAAACCCAAAGTCGATTATATGGTGTGCGGGTGCAAAAAGATGGAAGATGAAGAAAAATAGGTCAAAACTCATTGATGAGGTCGCTAAGAGACTTGAAAAGTCTCGATTTTTATTATTGTCTTATTCTTTATTTATTTATGTATTTATTTATCTATTTTCTCATTCATTTGGGCCTCGTAGTCAAAGTTGTAATTTAATACAGGTGAATCGGATTTTTGGGCCTTTTAGGTCTGAGAATTAGACTAGGCAGGTGAAAATGGGCCAAAATTGTAGGGGGGTGCGGATAACTTGGGTAATTTGCGTGGATAACTAATAGATAACAAGTACAACTTGGGTAATTTGCATGGATAACTAATAGATAACTAGTACTTACTAGTTCTATCATGTTAATTGAAATACTATGTCATAGTATTCCTTAGTTTTTTGTTTTAACCTTATTAATTCTTCTATATTATTTTTAAGGTATTCTATATGTTCCATATCTCTAGTTTTTAGGTAGTCAAGTAGATTCTCTTTCATAAGTATTTATGTTAATCTTATTTCCTCCATATCTTTTCTCCAATATTCTAAGTATTCGTAGTTTATCATCTTATCCTAAAGTAGTTGTAATACTGCAAATTTCTTTGTAATAATTTATTCTAATTGTACTATATCTGACATTAAATTCTAGGTTATCTATTTCGTTAATTATCCTGTTTTTCTTTTATGAATAATTCTATGTCTAAATTATATTCTAAATTGTCTTTTAATTCTAGTTGTTTCATGGTTTTATCTATCCAAATTAATCTTTCTTTTAATTGTTTTCTTCCTCTTATAAGCTGGTTTCTATAATTAATTTCTTCATATAGCCAACTTTGTTTGTCTCTAACTCTTTTAATAAATTCTAACAGTTAATCTGTATAATATCTATCTGAGTAATAACTGTTATTATCTGAGTAATAACTGTTATTATCTGAGTAATAACTATCTGAATAATATAAGCTAAGATCATGTATATCTTCTAACCATTCTATACTTAACGATTCTTCATAAAATATTTTTTCCCATATTATTTTCTTTATGTCTTCTATTTCTATGTTTTTAATGATATATAAAGAAAGTATTTTAATTTCATCAGATATATAGATTGTCATATTATTCATATGATGCTTAGATTTCTACAAATAACTTGGATAACTTGGAATTAGATTTATGGGTTATTAAATGCTTTATCATAATATTTACTGATTGTTTGTTTTAATCTTAATAATTCTTGTATATTTTTCATTAAGGAATTCTATATATTTTATATCTTTAGTTCTCATATATTCGTTTCTAGATTTGTTTCCATTACTTTTTCCATTAATTGTATATTTTTCATATCCATTTTCCTATATTCTAAATATACGTAATTTATCATGGTTGATGTGTAGGTTTGGTATGTAGGTATTTGTAAGAGTAGGTAGATAGGTGTGGTATGTAATTTATTCTAGCCATAAAATATTTATCAAATATTTTTTCCCATATGATTTTTCTTATATCTACAATTTCTATATTCTTAAGTGCATACAAAACAAGCATTTTAAATTTATCTACTATTTCATCAGATAAATAAGTATTCATTTTTCATATGATTCTATTTCAAAATATTCCCTTCAATCATATACATAACAAAATATGGTCATCTTAGATCACTATATACTAGATTATTCTTAAATAACATGTTCTTCGATCACTATTAGCATGGTAATCTGGATACTTTTTTCCTAAACAGCGCTTCTACTCTGGTACTCCCCTATCACGGCTTCTTTGTCTCACCGATTTCACCTTTAGGATGGCATAGTTCTTGAAAATTTTTCTCCCTTTCCACTTTGCTAATAAACTTCTTAACATGCTATTTTTCGAATAATTCTACTATAAAGTAACTAATAAGAGCTTATTTTATTATATCATGATTGTCAGGAATTTATGAATTTAGCTATTCATAATCATAAATGAAAATACCTGTTCTGGTAGATTTGATAAATCTGTGCTTTGTTCATCCATAGCTTTTCCTTAGAAATATATCTGTTTTTATTAAATATTCAAGAGTTATGTACAAGAGAAGGCTTGCTTTCAACACATGAAAGTCTTGCCTTTAACTTGCCAAAGGCTTACATATTTATAGACTAAAAGAAAACACGTAAACTACTTTATACTATTCCTACTTTACACGTATTCTATATACTGTTTCTAGTCTTTACATTTATCCTAAATTCTTACAACTTTTTAAAAAGTAAGAAAGACTTTAAGGCCTAAAAAGACAGACCTATTAAAAGTCTTGCCAAAAAGTCAAAAAAGCTAAAAGCTAATAATTCCTATACAATTATTTACATAAAGAAAGTTATCTAATTTATTCACATGTCACTTTCATAATCTAATATCTTGTCTTCTTCCATTATTGCTCAGTAGTTTATCTTTATTTTCGTGGTTTTTCTACTATTCTAATTTTTTCGTTTGCTTCTATTGTAGTGTTACTTCTGGAATAATATTATGTCATCCGCTACAATAGCTGCATTGATGATCATCATATCTCTATCCAATTAATTTGCAGAATTGTTCCATAAGTCCGTCAGAAATAACTCTTTTCTTGATAGATCTTATGAGAGGGTTATCTTCTGGTTTTAATAATGTCATCATCCATCTACGCATTTCTTCCATATCATTTTCTCTTATGTTTTTACATGTTGAATAAACCAATAAATGATCTCTAGAATAATAATTCCAAACTGGATTACGGTTCAAATAGTTATGTGCTAACTCTTGTATAATTGTGCTCAAGCCAATAACTCGTTTGTTCTTGAAAAAGTCTGGTATCTCGATTTTCTGTATTTTGTCTTGTTAATCCTCAGACTTTTTCAAGAACCGAGAAGAATTAAAATTAGAAGATAAATTAACAGCTATGGTAAGATAGCAAAAGAAAATGAAGAAATAGATAGTAAAAAAGAAATAGATAAAATAAAACAACAGACTACAGAAAAAATACAAAAAATAGAGGAAACTAAAAATAGTAGGATTGCTGAATTAGAAAAAGAATAACAAATGCTAAAAGATCTGTAAGAAAAAAGACAGAAAGAAAAAAAAAGAAAAGGGTAAAGAACAAAAATTATTAATTGAGATAAATCAATTTAAAGAAAAATTAGAAGAAGAAAATAAAAAATTAGAAACTAATGAAATAGAAATAAACATAATAAATGCTGAAGAAACAGATAATTATGATTCGGAAGATAGTGAAACATATACGGAAATCTTAACAAATATAGAAAAAATAGAAATTAATGAAAAAACAAGAAGTAATTAATAAAGAAAATTTAGAAAACACAAACACGGAAATAAATACTCTTGATAAAGAAGACGATGAAAATATAATACCTAGTATATCAGAAATAAGAAAACCTACATATTATTATAAAGATAAGTTTAAAAAATATAACCTAAAAAATTAATATAACAAATGGACACCAAAACAAATAATTAATAAAAATTATAACTTCTTAGACTTGGACTGTGTAATAGATGAAGATAAAATGATACAATTATGGATAGGATATATAGAAAAACAATTATTAGACAATGATATAAATGCAATAGATACACCAGAATATATAGAAAGAACACTAATAGGAACAACAAAATTATGGTTTTTAAATTTAACTGAAAATAGTAAAAAGGTATTAAAGAATGATAAAGAAACAGAAGGAACAACAGTAACTAAACTAACATCTATAGACATTGAAAAAATATGAAATGGCTATAAGAGATGAATTTAGCAGTATGGCAACAAAAGAAGAAGAACAAAACAAAGAAAAAGATACAAATAGGAATTTAATGTTAAAACTAGCAATATGTAATATGTGTTATATAGATGAATATACATGCGCATTTAAAGAATACTACTATAAACGAGCATATAATGCAGAAGAAAGTAAAGAAGTGAGAAGATTATATTTTAGTAAATTAATTACCTGAACCATTTAGTTTAAAAATAATAAAGAGTTGGAATGAAGCAAACATAGTAGATACTCTAGGAGCAAGAATAAAATTTCTACAACAATGGTATAAAAATTTATGTGAAAAATACAGAGAAGAAATGAAAATGGAAAAAACATTAATAAAAAATTTAGCATGTTGCAAAGATAAAATAGCACCTCAATTTAGATGTGAAGAAAGATATTATAAGAAAAGAAAAAGACATAAGAAATATAAGAAATACAAAAATCAAAATATAAGTACAAGAAACCAAGAAAAAGATATTATGTAAAAAATTATAAACATAAAAGACCATATAGGAAAAAGAAATCTATAAAAGAATGTACTTGTTATAATTGTGGAAAACTAGGACATTTAGATAGATATTGTAAAATGCCTAAAGATCCAAAAAAGAAACAAATATCAGAAATAAAGATAGAAAATGCAGAATATATGCAAATAGATTATATAGATTACGAATTAGAAAGTGAAGATAGTATATATGAAATTTCAGAAAATGAAACAGATAATGAAATAGATAGTGAATTAGATGAATCAAATGACTGAAGAAGATATAAAAATAATAACAAAGGAAGAATATTTAAATGAAGAATGAACTGACCAAAAAATAATATTTGACAGTAATATATTTGAAGAGATAAAAGAAAAAGAGTTAGACCTAAGTGTAGAAAAAATATTTAAAACACCAACAATAAAAAATATATTTAGTAGAAGAAAAGAAAAATACTATGTAGTAAGTCAAAAAGAGCATGTAATAGATTGTAAATATGCAAGAGGTAAAGCTAGTATACCACTAGTAACAAAAAGAATAATTAATAAAGAAATAAACGATATAAAAAGTAAAGACCCAATAAAATATGTACACCTTGGAGGAACAAAGATATTAATAAAAGCATGTTTTAGAGAAGGAATAGATACACCAATAGAACTATATTTAGCAGATGATAGGATAGTAAAACCTATAGAAAAAAGCATAATTAGTGCCATAAAAGGGAATTTAATATACCAAAAATTCAAATTTATAATAAGTACAAATTATTCAGTACCAATAACAGATAAAAATATAGATAAATCATTAGTATTATATTGAAAAATATCAGGAATAGAACTAACCCCTGGAAGTAAAATATTTACAGCAAGATGTAAAAAATCTATATGTATTAACAACAAAACATAAAATAACTGGAAAGAATAAAATTAATAAAATACACATAGAAAGTCCTTTTGAACAATTCGTAAAAACAATTGATAACAATGATTATAGTTACAAAGATATAGACAAAGAAGAAGATTTAGAAATAATAAATGATAGGATAAGTACAACAAAAAGAATAGCTTATGAAAAACCAGAATCATCAAGTTCATAAAAAAGAACAAATTATGAAACAACTTCAACAGTTAATTTAACTCAATATTACATAACAGGAATAATAAATGAAAAAGAATATTTAATACTCATAAATACAGGACAGGAAGAAAATTACCTAGTAAAATATCTAGTAAAAATGGAGAAATAAAATCCAATAGTAATATGTGTCCAGATCTACCAAGGAGTCTAATAAACATTAAAGATACAGCAGAAATAATAATAATAATAGGAGTTAGAAAAATAAAAATAGAATTTGAAATAAAGGAAGATATGCAAAAAGCAGACATAATATTAGGAATAAAATGGTTAGAACAAGTAAAACCCTATAGTATAGAACATACACAAATAACCATAACCTATAATAGAGAAAAATTATTAATAAAGAGAGTTTTGACATGATATGAAAATATATGTACTTATGAAAATAATAGTAGAAGGATATTATAATAGATATTATACACCAATGATAGATACAGGATCAGAAGCCAATTTATGTAGATATAATTGTTTACCAGAAAGTAAATGGGATAAATTAAAAACACTAATAGTAGTTAGAGGATTTAATAACGAAGGAAGCTTAATTACTTATAAGGCTAGAAATGTAAAAATACAAGTATGGGATAAGATACTAACAATAGAAGAAATCTATAATTATGAACTAACATCAAAAGATATGCTTTTAGGAATGTCATTTTTAGATAAATTATACTCATATATAATAACTAGACCACACTGGTGGTTTACAACACCATGTAAACAAAAAGTAAGAGAAAAAAGAGTTATTAATAAAATAAGAAAGAAAACTGATTAGATAAAAGGAAGTGAAAAAATCACACAAAAATTAGAAAATATAGAAAATACTGAAGACAAAATAGAACTAGTTATATTTTCAATAAATAAAGAATAAATAGCTATATTTTCAATAGATAAGGTAGAAATGATAAAGAAAAAATTAAGACAACTATATAGTGAAGATCCATTAAAAGGATGGGAAAAACATAAAACTACTGTAAAAATTGAGCTAATAGATAAAAATAGTATAATAACCCAAAAACCATTAACATATAACTTTGATGATTTAAAAGAATTTAAAATGCATATAGATGAATTATTAGAAAAATAATACATACAAAAAAGTAATAGTAAGCACAATAGTCCAGCGTTTATAGTAAATAAACATAGTGAACAAAAAAGAGGAAAAAGTAGAATGGTTATTGATTATAGAAATCTAAATACAAAAACTATGACATATAATTATCCAATACCAAATAAGTTAAAAAAAATAAGACAAACACAAGGATATAATTACTTTAGTAAATTTGATTGTAAATCAGGATTTTACCATTTAAAGCTAGATGAAGATTCTAAGGAATTAACTGCATTTACGGTACCACAAGGATTTTATGAATGGAACGTATTACCATTTGGATATAAAAATGCACTAGGTAGATATCAACATTTTATGGATAGTTATTTTAAACAATTACTTAATGGTGTAGTATACATAGATGATATACTACTATACACAAAACCAAAGAGGAACATTTAAAATTACTAGAACAATTTACAGATATAATAGAAAAATCAAGAATAAGCTTAAGTGAAAAAAAAATGAAATTATGAAAAATCCGATAGAATTTTTAGGAATACAAATAGATAAGAGTGGAGTAAAAATGCAACAACATATAGTAAAAAAAATAATAACTTCAAAAGAAGAATTAGATACAAAAAAAAAGAAATTACAATCATTTTTAGGATTAGTAAACCAAGTAAGAGAATATATACCAAAATTAGCAGAAAACCTATAGCCATTACAAAAAAAATTAAAAAAAGGATGTAGAATATAATTACAACAAAGAAGATAAAAAACAAGTCCAGAAAATAAAAATACTTTATGAAGAATTAGCAAAATTACAATTTCCAGACGAAAATAAAAAATTTACATATATAGCATAAGCAGACACAAGCGAATATAGTTATGGAGGAGTACTTAAATATAGATATGAAGTAGAAAAATTAGAACATCATTGTAGATGCTACTCAGACACGTTTAATGAAATAGAGATAAAATGGGAAATAAATAGAAAAGAACTATGCTCATTATATAAATGTTTATTAGCATTTGAGCCATATATTGTGTATAATAAGTTTATTGTACGAACAGATAATACGCAGGTACATTGGTGGTTAACAAAGAAAATACAAAATTCAGTTACAACAAAGGAAATACGGAGACTAGTCTTGAACATATTAAATTTTACATTTACAATTGACGTAACTAGTACTAACAAGAATGTCATTGCAGATTACTTGTCACGACAAGGCTACTCAGACTGATTTAACAACAGAAGAAGTTACTATTAAAGTTACTCAGAATGATTTACTAGTTCAATTATTTGAACAAGTGAAATTATTAAAAGAACAAGTTACTCTACTGACTACTGAAGTCGAAGAATTAAAAGTGCAATCTGAGCACTCTAAAAAACAGGAAAAAACCAAAGGCACAGATATAGTGCAGTAAGAGCACTTTAAAAACTAGACCTAGAAGGTGATGTTCGGACACACCTTAAAACCGAAACGGTTGTTACATGTGCAGGAACATCAGGTACAACTAAGGAATTACCCACTACAAAAAATTTACAATAATCCAAATTACCAAAGAAAAAGAATTACAACCTAAATAAGATATTTGAAAAACCTTATGCACCACCAAATATCCAAAAAAATGAATTATTTGTACCCCCATAGTTATACCCTTATTCAGAAGCAATTAACTAGAAAAAACAAGCTTACAACCATTTAACCCGTGTTTATATTGAAAATTTATATACAATCCAAACCTTACTAAATACCAAACCCGTCCAAGATATTGAGCTAGCCAAAAAACACCAAGGCTATATAACCCAAAAGTTACAAAATTATAATAAACTTACTGCGCTCCCAGGAACCATCCCAAATTTAATCGCTACATGTTATTCTTATGGATTATTATCAACAGTATATACAACAGATGGGAAAGAATTATCCATGATTCCTAAAGTACATAAAGGAATTATCACATATATAAAAATTACAAAAGGATAACTATTTTACGTAAGATTTTATTCGGCCCCCGCTGAGATACTATTTGATGAAATTAAGCCAGTGGTTACAGTAGTAAAAATTGGTATGAAAAGAGACTACATTATACTAGAAGAAATAGCTAAACAAGAAGAAATACAAAAAATCGAGATACCAGACTTTTTCAAGAACAAACGAGTTATTGGCTTGAGCATAATTATACAGGAGTGAGATCATAACTATTTGAACTGTAATCCAGTTTGGAATTATTATTCTAGAGATCATTTATTGGTTTATTCAACATGTAAAGACATAAGAGAAAATGATATGGAAGAAATTCGTAGATGGACAAAGACATTATTAAAACCAGAAGATAACCCTCTCACAAGATCTATCAAGAAAAGGAGTTATTTCTGACGGACTTATAGAACAATTCTTTAAATTAATTAGACAGAGGTATGATGATCATCAATGCAGCTGTTATAGCGGACGACATAATATTATTCTAGAAGTAACACTACAATAGAAGCAAACAAAAAAATTAGAACAATAGAAGAGACACGATAAAAAAGATAAACAACAGAGCAATAATGGAAGAAGACAAGATATTAGATTATGAAAGCGACATATGAATAAATTAGATAACTTGCTTTACGTAAATAATTGTATAGGAATTATTAGCTTTTAACTTTTTTGACTTTTTGGCAAGGCTTTTAATAAGTCTTTGACTTTTTAGGCCTTAAAGTCTTTCTTACTTTTTGAAAAGTTGTAAGAATTTAGCACAAATGTAAAGACTAGAAATAGTATATAGAATACGTGTAAAGTAGGAATAGTATAAAATAGTTTACACATTTTCTTTTTAGTCTATAAATATGTAAGCCTTCGGTAAGTTAAAGGCAAGACTTCATGAGTTGAAGCAAGCCTCCTCTTTTAAAAAAAAAACTTTTGAATATTTGATAAAAATAAAGATATTTCAAAGGAAAAGTTATGGATGAACAAAGCCTAGAACTATCAAATCTACCAGAACAGGTATATTTATTTATGATTATGAATAGATAAATTCATAAATTCCTGACAATCATGATATGATAAAATAAGTTCATGTTAGTTACTATATAGTAGAATTATTCGAAGTGTTTGGTTCTTGGATATTTGTAGCTCTGGGGTTAAGGTTTAGATAAGTTTGTATTTTGTGGATATTTTCTATGTATGCTCGAGTTATATGGTTATAGGCTTTTCTATCTTGGTTTAAACTTTCTCGATATGTGGTAGTTTGTGGGTGTATGAACAAGGGGTATTTTTGTGTTTTTGGTATAAATGGTTTTTCAAATATCTTGTTCATGTTCATATTCTGATATCTTTGTCCACTAACTCCTTTGCTTGTACCTTCAATTGTAGATTGATAAACGTTATGGGTTTTATGGAGTGTCCCAACGTTTCCTTTTAGCTCTGGAATTTTATTGTCTTCCAATCGACATAGCTCTGTACACTGCTGAGTTATCTGAGTCATAGCTGCAGACTTCAGTTTAACTTCATTAGTCTTTAGCTTTTCTATTTCATTATCCATACTGTCCACTTTCACTGAAAGTGTAGTTTGGGTTTTGAGTATCTTTTCTAAAGCATCATCTTCTATTATATCAGTCTGTGTAGCTTTGTCTTGATACGTAATCTGCAATAACATTCTGGTTAGTTTTGATTACTTCAATTGTAAATGTAAAATTTAATATGTTTAATACTAGTCTCCGAATTTCCTTTGTTGTAACTAAATTTTTTATTTTCTTTATTAATCACCAACGTACCTGTGTATTATCTGTTCGTACAATGAATTTGTTATATACAATATATGGCTCAAATACTAATAAACATTTATATAATGAGCATAATTCTGTTCAATTTATCTCCCATTTTATTTCTATTTCATTATACGTTCCTGAGTAGTATCTACAATGATGTTCAAGTTTTTCTTCTTCATATCTATATTTAAGTACTCCTCCATAATTATATTCACTTGCGTCTGCTTCTACTATATATGTAAAAATTTTATTTTCATCTGGAAATTGTAATTTTGGTAATTCCTTACAAAGTATTTTTATTTTCTGAACTTGTTTTTATCTTCTTAGTTGTAATTATATTCTATATCCTTTTTAAATTTTTCTGTAATGGCTTTAAGTTTTTCGCTAATTTTGGTATATATTCTCTTACTTGGTTTACTAATCCTAAAAATGATTGTAATTTCTTTTTTGTATCTAACTCTTCTTTTGAATTTATTATTTTTTGTACTATATGTTGTTGAATTTTTACTCCACTTTTATCTATTTGTATTACTAAAAATTCTATCTGATTTTTCATAATTTCGGCTTTCTTTTCACTTAAACTTGTTCTTGAATTTTCTAGTATACCTGCAAATTGTTCTAGTAATTTTAAATGTTCTTCTTTAGTTTTTGTATATAATAATATATCATCTATGTATACTATAAAATTAGGTAGTTGTTTAAAATAACTATCCATAAAGTGTTGGTATCTACCTGGTGCATTTTTATATTTAAATGGTAACACATTCCATTCATAAAATCCTTGTGGCACCGTAAACACAGTTAACTTTTTAGATTCTTCTTCTAACTTTAGGTGGTAAAATCCTGATTTACAATCAAATTTACTAAAGTAATTATATCCTTGTATTTGTCTTATTTTTAATATCTTATTTAGTATTGGATAATTATATGTCATAGTTTTGCATTTAGGTTTCTATAATCAATAACCATTCTACTTTTTCCTCTTTTTTGTTCACTATGTTTATTTATTATAAATGCTGGACTATTATGTTTGTTATTGCTTTTTTGTATGTATTGTTTTTCTAATAATTCATCTATATGCATTTTAAATTCATTAAAATCATCAAAGTTATATGTTAATGGTTTTTGAGTTATTATACTATTTTTATCTATTAGCTCAATTTTTATAGTAGTTTTATGTTTTTTCCATCTTTTTAATGGATCTTCACTGTATAGTTGTTTTAATTTTTTCCTTATCATTTCTACCTTATCTATTAAAAATATAGTTATTTCTTCTTTATTTATTGAAAATATAACTAGTTCTATTGTGTCTTCAGTATTTTTTATCTTTTCTATTTTTTGTGTGATTTTTTCACTTCCTTTTATTCAATCAGTTTTCCTTCCTATTTTATTAATAACTCTTTTTGCTCTTACCTTTTGTTTACATGGTGTTGTAAACCACCAGTGTGTTCTAGTTATTATATGTGGGTATATTTTATCTAAAAATGACATTCCTAAAAGCATATCTTTTGATGTTAGTTCATTATTATAGATCTCTTCTATTGTTAATATCTTATCCCATACTTGTATTTTTACATTTCTAGCGTTATAGGTAATTAAGCTTCCTTCATTATTAAATCCTTTGACTACTATTGGTGTTTTAAGCTTATCCCATTTGTCTTCTGGTAAATAATTATATCAACATAAGTTGGCTTCTGCTCCTGTATCTATCATTGGTGTATAATATCTATTATAATATCCTTCTACTATTATTTTCATAAGTACATATATTTTCATATTATGTCAAAGCTCTTTTTATTAATAATTTTTCTCTAATATAGGTTATGGTTATTTGTGTATGTTCTATATTGTAGGATTTTACTTGTTCTAACCATTTTATTCCTAATATTATGTCTGTTTTTTGCATATCTTCCTTTATTTTAAATTCTATTTTTATTTTTCTAACTCCTATTATTATTTCTTTTTCTTTTTTTTCTTTAAGAGTTATTAAACTTCTTGATAGATCTGGGCATATATTACTATTAGATTTTATTTCTTCATTTTTCACTAGATATTTTGCTATATAATTTTCTTCTTGTCCTGTATTTAGAAGTATTAAATATTCTTTTTCATTTATTGTTCCCATTATATAATATTGAGTTAAATTAACTATTGAAGTTATTTCATAATTTATTCTTTTCGATGATCCTGATGATTCTGATTTTTCAAAAGCTATTCTTTTTGTTGTACTTATTCTATCATTTATTATTTCTAAATCTTCTTCTATATCTATGTCTTTGTAACTATAATCATTATTATCAATTGTTTTTACAAATTGTTCAAAAGGACTTTCTATTTGTATTTTATTAATTTTATTTTTTCCCGTTATTTCATGTTTTGTTGTTAATACATATAGATTTTTACATCTTGCTATAAATATTTTACTTCCTGGGGTTAGTTCTATTCCTGATATTTTCCAATATAATACTAATGATTTATCTATGTTTTTATCTGTTATTGCCACTGAATAATTTGCACTTATAAGAATTTAAATTTTTGGTATATTAAATTTTCTCTTATGGCAGTTATTATACTTTTTTCTATAGATTTTATAATTCTATCATTTGCTAAATATAATTCTATTGGTGTATCTATTCCTTCTCTAAAACATGCTTTTATTAATATCTCTGTTCCTCCAAGGTGTACATATTTTATTGGGTCTTTACTTTTTATATCGTTTATTTCTTTATTAATTATTCTCTTTGTTACTAGCGGCATACTGACTCTACCTTTTGCATATCTACAGTCTATTACATGTTCTTTTTGGCTTACTGCGTAGTATTCTTCTTTTACTCTACTAAATATATTTTTTATTGTTGGTATTTTAAATATTTTTTCTACACTTAAATCTAATTCTTTTCCTTTTATCTCTTCAAATATATTACTGTCAAATATTACTTTTTGGTCAGTTCCTTCTTCATTTAAATATTCTTCCTTTGTTATTATTTTTATATCTTCTTCAGTCATTTGATTCATCTAATTCACTATCTATTTCATTATTTGTTTCATTTTCTGAAATTTCATATATACTATCTTCAAATTCTAATTCGTAATCTATTTAATCTATTTGCATATATTCTGCATTTTCTATCTTTATTTCTGATATTTGTTTCTTTTTTGGATCTTTAGACATTTTACAATCTCTAGCTAAATGTCCTAGTTTCCCACAATTATAACAAGTACATTCTTTAATAGATTTCTTTCTCCTATATGGAATTTTATATTTATAATTTTTTACATAATATCTTTTTCTTGGTTTCTTATACTTATATTTTGATTTTTTGTATTTCTTACATTTTTTATGTCTTTTTCTTTTCTTATAATATTTTTCTTCACATCCAAATTGAGGTGCTATTTTATCTTAGCAACATGCTAAATTTTTTATCAATATTTTTTCCATTTTTATTTCTTCTATGTATTTTTCACATAGATTTCTATACCATCGTTGTAAAAAATTTATTCTTGCTCCTAGAGTATCTACTATATTTGCTTCATCCCAACTCTTTATTATTTTTAAACTAAATAGTTCAGGTAATTTACTAAAATATAATCTTCTAACTTCTTTACTTTCTTCTTTATTATATGCTCTCTTATAGTAGTATTCTTTAAATGCGCACGTATATTCATCTATATAGCACATATTACATTTTGCTAGTTTTAACATTAAATTCCTATTTGTATCTTTTTCTTTGTTTTGTTCTTCTTCTTCTTCTGTTGCTATACTGCTAAATTCATCTTTTATAGCCATTTCATATTTTTTCAATATGTCTATAGGTGTTAGTTTAGTTACTGTTGTTCCTTCTGTTTTTTTATCATTCCTTAATACATTTTTACTATCTTCAGTTAAATTTAAAAATCATAATTTTGTTGTTCCTATTAGTGTTTTTTCTATATATTCTGGTGTATCTATTGCATTTATACCATTGTCTAATAATTGTTTTGCTATATATCCTATCCATAATTGTATCGTTTTATCTACATCTATTACACAGTCTAAGTCTAAGAAGTTATAATTTTTATTAATTATTTGTTTTGGTGTCCATTTGTTATATTCATTTTTTAGGTTATATTTTTTAAACTTATCTTTATAATAATATGTAGGTTTTCTTATTTTTGATGCTCTAGGTATTATATTTTCATCGTTTTCTTTATCAAGAGTATTTATTTCCATGTTTGTATTTTCTAAGTTTTTTTTATTAATTACTTCTTGTTTTTCAATAATTTCTAATTTTTCTATATTTGTTAAGATTTCTGTATATGTTTCACTACCTTCCAAATCATAATTATCTATTTCTTCAGCATCTATTGTGCTTATTTCTATTTCATTAGTTTCTAATTTTTTATTTTCTTCTTCTAATTTTTCTTTAAATTGATTTATCTCAATTAATAATTTTTGTTCTTTACCCTTTTCTTCTTTTTCTTTCTGTCTTTTTTCATACAAATCTTTTAGCATTTGTAATTCTTTTTCTAATTCAACAATCCTACAATTTTTAGTTTCCTCTATTTTTTGTATTTCTTCTTCATTTTCTTTTGCTATTCTTACCATAACTGTTAATTTATCTTCTAATTTTAATTCTTCTTTTTCTAACATGAAATATAAATGTTCACCTATTTTCTTATATCTTCTTTCTAAATTGGAAAATACTATCCTTATTTTTAGTCCTTCATGGTTTTCATATGTTTTTTCATCTATTATAAATTCTTCTTTGTTCATTTTATCTATTTGATAGTATATATATCATGTTGATATATGTATTCTAGACTATCTATTTGTGATTCTAAATATGATATTTTTTCTTTTTGTACTTTTATTGATTTTTGACATACTTCTACAATCATGTTATATTGTAGTCTTTCTTTTCTTATTTTTAATTCTCTCCATTTTTCAGATATTATTTATTTTAGTTCTTTATATTTTTGGAATTTTGTTATGTTATTCATCTGTACAATATTTATAATATTTTGGTGGATACCGTAATCTGATTTTATCATAATTAGGTGGTATGTATCTCATTCTTCTAGATTTTAAATGGATTATTAATTTTGCCTCATTGCTAGATATTAAGGTAATTAAGTAAGCTAATCTGTGGGGATTTTTCTTTTATTTTATTTAACTTCGTATATTCTGGGTAGTAACTAGTTAAAGTTTCTTTAATTTTTCTAAAAGCTTCTATATTTTTAAATGGTCTTCTCATTTTTGACAAATAAATAACATCGTAAATAATAATAGCTCATAATTAATAAATACGACTAAATTAACTTTTGTAACTTTTCTCTGATACCAATTGTAGAGGGTGCGGATAACTTGGGTAATTATCGTGGATAACTAATAGATAACTAGTACTTACTAGTTCTATCATGTTAATTGAAATACTATGTCATATTATTCCTTTGTAATTCTTTTTCTAATTCAGCAATCCTACTATTTTTATTTTCCTCTGTTTTTCGTATTTCTTCTGTAGTCTGTTATTTTATTTTATCTATTTTTTTTTCCTATCTATTTCTTCATCTTCTTTTGCTATTCTTACCATAGCTGTTAATTTATCTTCAAATTTTAATTCTTCTTGGTTCTTGAAAAAGTCTGGGGATTAACAAGACGAAATACAAAAAATTGAGATACCAGACTTTTTCAAGAACAAACGAGTTATTGGCTTGAGCACAATTATACAAGAGTTAGCACATAACTATTTGAACCGTAATCCAGTTTGGAATTATTATTATAGAGACCATTTATTGGTTTATTCAACATGTAAAGACATAAGAGAAAATGATATGGAAGAAATTCGTAGATGGACGATGACATTATTAAAACCAGAAGATAACCCTCTCACAAGATCTATCAAGAAAGGAGTTATTTTCTATGGACTTATAGAACAATTCTGCAAATTAATTGGACAGAGATATGATGATCATCAATGCAGCTGTTGTAGCGGACAGCATAATATTATTCCATAAGTAACACTACAATATAAGAAAACAAAAAAATTAGAACAGCAGAAGAGACACGACAAAAAAAATAAACAACAGAGCAATAATGGAAGAAGACAAGATATTAAATTATGAAAGCGACATGTGAATAAATTAGATAACTTGCTTTACGTAAATAATTGCATAGGAATTATTATCTTTTTTGAATTTTTGGGAAGGCCTTTAATAAGTCTTTGTCTTTTTAGGCCTTAAAATCTTTCTTACTTTTTGAAAAGTTGTAAGAATTTAGGACAAATGTAAAGACTAGAAATAGTATATAGAATACGTGTAAAGTAGGAATAGTATAAAGTAGTTTATGCGTTTTTTTTTTAGTCTATAAATATGTAAGCCTTCGGCAAGTTAAAGGAAAAACTTCATGAGTTGAAGCAAGTCTCCTCTTGTACACAAACAACTTTTGAATATTTAATAAAAACAAAGATATTCAAAGGAAAAGCTATGGATGAACAATGCCCAGAATTATCAAACCTACCAGAACAGGTATATTTATTTATGATTATGAATAGCTAAATTCATAAATTCCTGACAATCATGATATGATAAAATAAGTTCATGTTAGTTACTATATAGTAGAATTATTCGAAGAATAATATGTTACAAAGTTTATTAGCAAAGAGGAAAAGGAGAAAAATCCCTAGGACTATGCCATCCTAAAGGTGAAACCGGTGAGGCAAGAAGGCCGTGATAGGGGAGTAACCAGTGTAGAGGCGTTGTTTAAGGGAAAAGTATCCAGACTACCATGCTAATAGTGACAGAGTAGCATAATTATTTAAGAATAATCTAGTATATAGTGATCTAAGATGACCATATTTTGTTATGTAAATGATTGAAGGGAATATTTTGAAATAGCATCATATCAAAAATGAATACTTATTTATCTGATGAAAGGGTAGATAAATTTAAAATACTTGTTTTGTATGTACTTAAGGATATAAAAATTGTAGATATAAGAAAAATCATATGGGAAAAAATATTTGATAAATATTTTATGGCTAGAATAAATTACATACCACACCTACCTATCTACTCTTACAAATACCTACATACCAAACCTACACATCAACCATGATAAATTACGAATATTGGAAAATGGATATGAAAAATATACAATTAATAGAAAAACTAATAAAAATAAATCTAGAAACAAATATATGAGAACTAAAGATATAAAATATATAGAATTCCTTAATGAAAAATATACAAGAATTATTAAGATTAAAACAAACAACCAGTAAATATTATGATGAAGTATTTAATAACCCATAAATCTAATTCCAAGTTATCCAAGTTATTCATAGAAACCTAAGCATCATATGAACAATATGACAAGCTATATATCTGATGAAATCAAAATACTTGTTTTATATATCATTAATGACTTAGAAATAGAAGACATAAAGAAAATATTATGGGAAAAAATATTTTATGAAGAATCGTTAAGTCTAGAATGGTTAGAAGATATGCATGATCTTAGCTTATATTATTCAAATAGTTATTACTCAGATAATAACAGTCATTACTCAGATGGATATTATACAGATTAAATGTTAGAATATATTAAAAGAGTTAGAGAAAAACAAAGTTGGCTATACGAAGAAATTAATTATAGAAACCAGCTTAGAAGAGGAAGAAAACAATTAAAAGAAAGATTAATTTGGATAGATAAAACCATGAAACAACTAGAATTAAAAGACAGTTTAGAATATGATTTAGACATAGAATTATTCATAGAAGAAAAAGACAGGATAATTAACAAAATAGATAACCTAAAATTTAATGCCAGATATAGTACAATTAGAATAAATTATTACAAAGAAATTTGCAGTATTACAACTACTTTAGGATAAGATGATAAACTACGAATACTTAGACTATTGGAGAAAAGATATGGAGGAAATAAGATTAACAAAAATACTTATGAAAGAGAATCTACTTGACTACCTAAAAACTAGAAATATGGAACATATAGAATACCTTAAAAATAATATAAAATAATTTAATCTGTCGTTTGGTTATTGTTATTAGGGATAACTTATCCCGGAACTAATAAATAGTACCGGGACAAGTTATCCACACATATGATGGTATTACTATCTCAACACAATTTATCTTTGGTATAAAATTATAAAATGACAAAAATACCCTTAAACCCAATGATTTTCATTTCACACACACACACACACATATATATTTTAAACTAAGCTAAATCATCTTCAAGTTATGCCAAATATTATTCTATCTATTGAAAAAAACCAAACTGAACTTCTTATCTACTACACTTTTACAATCAAATCCTCACAAATTAATGTCAAGGTGCACTTTTATTATTCAGTTAATTTAAAATTTAAATTTAATAATTCAATCTTTGGATATTGAATCAATATATTTACACTTATAATAGTTGTACAAATCTAACCAGTTACAATTTTAGCTATTTTAAAAACTTATATTTCATATTAAAAATTTTCTCACTTGCATTTTAAACATATGTGTTGTAACCATATGCATTCAGCTCTTATTTACTTACACATGTTGGCTTCTATTCAACATGTGGAATCACCCCATGAGGCCTATATATGCATACCTTTTTTATATAAACCTAACTAATAATAGTGCTTGCAGTCCGATGTGTTTGTGCGGGAAAATGAATCAAACTTCACAAACCAGTCATACTCACTAGTGAATTTATACTTTCAACCAAAGACAAAACTATTATCCAAGGAATGAAAAATTAAAACGACATAGCAATCAAGATAACCACAATATCAGCTGAGCATCAAAGTAAACTCACCTCAAGTTCTGCAGCCCCCACTTTTGAAACTTCCAACATTTGTGTGAAATTTGTTTCTATGATATAATAGAACTTGTATTTAATGTATGTAATCAAATTTTTCCTTATCAATACAATTTCCATAAAAATAATTATTAAACTATATAAGATAAAGGATATTTTTGTAAACAAATAATGTATTCTTAAAAAGAATCCAATGCATATTATTTTTAATATCACAAACCTAACAACCACTAAAAAATAATACCAGGATAATTAATCCTAGTATAATTAATCGCAGCATAGCTCATCCCAGCATAACTTGTTTCCCACCCAACGACCCCTTTTGGTTATATAAGGAAAATCATAATTTTTATAGGTAAATAATATTACTCATACTCCCACCGTTTCATTTTATTCATAACAAATTGACTTGACATATTGATTAAAAAATAATTAATAACATGGCTACTTTACCATAGTTTTCCTATTAAATGATGTTTACATTTTAATTTGTAGAAAAAATAATTAATACTAAGGGTAAAAGAGGAAAACATAAATTGTCTTTTCTTGATATGTCAAAAATGACAAGTAAAATTAGAAATCAAATTAGAAAATTTGCGATGAGGAAAATGGAACGGAGGGAGTATTTGATAATGGCGAAATGGTGTACTGGATCCTTGTACTTGTTCTCGTTTGTAAAGTTGACAATTCTACTTAGCTCTTTATCATCTGAACTCTTCAAACCATCAAAATACAAAATTTTAAACCCTTGAGTTGGAAAAACACGTGCAAACACGCATTTTTTAAGCAAGTGAATCGGTATTTTTCATTTAAAACTACTTTTAAAAATTAAAAATAGTAAATTTAAAAAGGGAAAAATTTAAACAAAAAACCACCACCCTCCCCTTCTAGCACCCTCCCCCATCCCCCTACATCATCCACCACCCCATCCCTGTCCCTAAACCCCATGTAGCAACACCACCAACTCTACACAACACCACCACCACCATACCAGCCAACCTTCCCCCTTCCCCAGTCGTCCCCGTCCCCCACCTCCACGTACCACCATGACCACCACACCAGCGAACCTTTCCCTTCTATCCCCCTATCTCTATCCCCGACCCCCAAGAGATGGATTTTATTTTAAAAAATAAATTTTTAATTTTTAATTTTATTTTTTATTTAATTAATGGTAGAGATGAATTTTTTTAAATAATGATGGAGATGTATTTTTTGTTGTTGTTGAAGTTTTTATTATGTGATATATAGAGAAATCTCAAGTCAAAATCTCATGTTCGTTGTTGAAGTTTTTGATTTTGTAATATAAATTATGAGATTTTATGCTTTTGAATCATAATTTTATGATATATAATTCCGATTTAACTTATAAATTGATTAAGTTATATCAATATGATATAAATTGTTATTTTTAATTTTTAAATAATGGTGGAGATGAATTTTATTTTAAAAATAAAATTTTAATTTATTATTTTATTTTTTATTTAATATTATTGATTAATAATTTTAAAAATTAATTAATGAAGATATTATGACATGTCATTGATTTATGTGACGTGGATATGACATGGAATATTTTTACGGAAAGAGTTTAAAATCTTGTTTTTTGATGGGTTGAAGAGTTCAAATGAAAAAGAGCTTAGTAGAAGTGTTCACTTTACAAATAGGAACAAGTACAAGAGTCCAGCAGACCAATTTTCCTTTGATAAATAAAATTTTATTTAAATTCAAAGTTTTAAATAAATGTTAGAAAAACATAAGTGGAGTGGTAGATCCCCTGTGAAGTGGCATTTCATACAAGATGTCTCAAACCCTAATGGGTCTACAAAAATGCTAACCCTAGCACTCGAGTTTAAAAGTGTGCACTTTAGTCCCACTCCCATTTCAGCCCTTATTTTTTAGAAACTAAACTTTAGTCCATGTCCAAAATTATAAATATTGGATATTTAAAAAAATCTCAAGCTTCTCAACCAAGCTCCACTACCAACCACTATTTTGCCGATTTTCCTGTGATTTCCCATCCATTTTCCAGTCATTTTCATCAATTTTTATGGCATTCATCAGAAAGTGAAATTACCTCCATTGTTTTAAGCCATTTTCTCATATTTTTAGCCCCACATTTTCATACAAAAAGCTTGAAAATCAGTTCCGCATTTTGAAATCGATTCTAGGCTCAATAGCAACATTCCAACACTCCTTAGGATATTTCTAAGTTGTAATTCATTGGATTATTTTGGTGGTTATCAGAAAAGGAATGATCAGGTACTGTACGGAAAGTAGCTAAGAAGAAGACGACTGTAGTCTATTAAGTCTAGGATCATAAACCACTATTTAGGTTTATTAAATACTATCATTAAGGTATATCATGTCTATTATAGAATACGTGGTTGTTGGTGGTGTATTTTCTAGTGAATGGGAGGAGACTTCTAAATGTTGAGTTTGAAAAATCGCGATTAAGGAGACAATGTCCATTGCCCTTCACCGCAATAGTTCATACGTCGATTTGGTAAAAAGAGTAATAGAGAGCGGTGAATTAAGTTGTGATCCAAGTGATGTGGTCATTAGTTACTTAATGAATGGGAGGGGAAAAATCTATCCAACGTTCATAAGGAATGATAGACACGTGGAATTATACATGCTTTTAGTTGATTCTAATAATTCCAGGCCTATAATACGGGTTAAAATTATTGGAATTTCTTGGAAAGAAGCTTCCACATCAGCCCCACCCCCACCCCTTGCAGTGAATGATACATCAATGGAATACGATTGCATGGGTGGTCATGAATTGGATAATTTTGAAGATTTTGAAGAAGAGGAGTATGGAGGAGTTGAGGAGGGGCAGTTCAAATCATAAACAAGCCACTCTTTCTCTGATGACACCAATCATTGTGTAGGACTAACATTCAAGGATAAGAAAACGTTGAAGCTTTTCTTGAAGAAGGCGTCAGTGAAAATTTCTTTCAATTACACAACGGAGAAGAGTTGTAAAAAATACTTTAGGGTGATATGCGTAGATCTTACTTACCGGTGGATATTGCGCGCATGTACAAATAGAGCATCGGGTTGGTTTCAAATCAACAAGTACATGAGAGAGCATAGTTGTGGCATTGATCATGTCACAAAAAAGCATAAAAATATCACTGCGGACTTTATTTCCTCACTTTGTTTGAACTTTTTCATCGACAACAAAAGTCCAAGCCCGAAAGAGATCCAGAGGGTCGTATTTAGGGAGCTATATTGCACGCCGGGTTATTAGAAGTGTTGGATGGCAGGCGTCATTGCAAAGAACATAGTTTGAGGAACACCTAAGCATGGATATACAGTGTTAACCACTTTTTCATATGTTCTTAACGGCCTTAATCCTGGGTCTATAAATTCCCACATGGTCGAGGAGGAGTTAGGCAAGTTTATGTACTACTTTATGGAGTTTGGGGATTCCATCCGTGGATATGCACACATGAGAAAGGTCATTTTTGTTGATGGAATACATTTGTCTGGCAAGTACGAGGGTGTGCTGTTGTCCGCTGTCGCACAAGATATGCATAAGCATATCTATCCCTTAGTAAATTGTGTAGTGGATAAGGAGAATAATACATCGTGGGGCTTCTTCTTTGGGAAACTTAAGGCCATTGTCATCAACGAACTAGAATTGCGCGTTTTTTCTGCCATACACATAAGCATAGCCAACAACCTTATAAGGCATTATCCACTTGCACGTCGTGGTGTTTGTAAGAGGCATCTCGGTGAAAATATTCAAACTAGTTACCATTATGTAGATTATCTCCATTTGTACTACCATACAGCCAAGGCGTACATATTGGAAGAATTTAATGACTACTTCAATGTCCTTAAAAAAATACCCTAGCACAGTAGCTTTCCTCGAGCATGTTGTTGGATTTAAAAAGTGGAGTCGGGCTCACTTTCCAGGTAATAGATTCAATGTCATGACCACAAATATCGCCGAGTCGCTCAACGCAATGTTGCTTGATGAACGAGAGTATCCAGTGGCAGCCATCTTCAATTCAATAGCACATAGGTTTGGCAAAATATTCAGGAAGAGATATGCGGAGGTAAACAATTCAAGAACTCTATTCGTTCCCAAAGACGAGAAGATCTTGAGGAAAAACATGATCGAGGGTGACAAATTATATGTGATCAACATAAACGGAAGCACCAACGAATTTACCGTGCTTGGTTGTGGTCATTCCACCAAAGTTAATCTATCAAAAAGGTCATGTTCTAGTAAGAAGTAAGACTTGGTCAAATTGCTATGCGCTTATGCAATGACAACATTGCATTTGAAGCACGAGGATGATTATGGTACTAGAATTTACAACTACTCTTCGCCCATATATTCAAAAGAATCATACCTCCTTGCATACTTGGAACCTATTTGTGCAGTACCTCTAGAGTTAGAATGGAGCATGGTGTGGGAGTATCTAGAAATGCAAGTTCTTCCACCTAATTTTGATCCCAAACTAGGAAGGAGGAGGGTGAAATATGTTAAGCGAGTGTTGGAGTATTCAAGGACCAAGAGAAGGAACAAGTGATCCAAGTGCAAAAGGCTAGGACATAAGAGAACAACATGTAGCCTTAACATAGAAAAAAACAATTGGCATTGCATTTTTTTTATTTTGTCAAATGTACTGGACAATTTGTAATGTGTATTCTGTTTTTAAAGATAATGAACTGCAGTCAAAATCGACTTTTTTTGTTGTGCATTATCGATCCTGATTCATTTATTATATACTATGTACTAAATAGATTATACACTGCAATAACCGACTAGCCTCATAATATATAATAAATCAATGTTTGGTCTATAGAGTAAATATTCAATACGTAGTGTATAATAAACCTTTCACGTTGTCTATTCACCAAACCCTTTTCTTCGTACACTGTTGAATTCAAAATAATAATGACACCTTAAAAAAGGTGTCATTTTGAAAAGACCCATCCAAATTTTTTTATTAAATTTTATTATGTAAGAAATCGACTATACACATTACACATCGACTAGACTCATAATATATAACAGATCAATGTGTGGTCTACAGAATATAGCTTAAAGTACGTAGTAAATAATACACCTCTGTAGTGGTTTATTAACGAAACCCTTTTCTTCGTACAATGAACATTTCAATGTAATAATGATGCTTTGAAAAAGGGGTCGTTTTGAAGTGACTCGACTGCCGCAACTTTTCGTTACCTATTTCCACATGCTTTTTCACCTTCCCTCTATAGGTGTATAGATTTTATTGGTCAATTTTATTCTTCTATGGTCTATTTAAATAGAGTAGTGGTCGATTCTAAACCCAGTTTTACTACACTAAGCAAAAAGAGAAGAGTAGAGAAAAAATGGCAAGAAGAAGGCACTCTCTTCGTCCCATGCACATAATGACGACAACCCTCAACTATGATTTTCTTCGTCTTAAGAGCGACCTGGATTTTCTTTTCCACGGTTTTGCTGCTGATCAATGGAGGCTGGACATGGAGCTCCGACGGATGGCCCATTTTCTTCGGGCCATAGACGAGAGGCTCCACTTGGACCCCCATGAACTCATTATCCCCACTACTTCCTCCTAGTCTAGTGTAATTTAGAACAATGTAATTCATTGTGGAATCTTTCATATTGGCTCTATTTTGTAAATAAAAGCTTCCCTTTTTGTCCTTTTTGTCCTAAAATTTATATATTTTCATGCAATGAACTTTTATTTATGTACAAGTTCAGATTTAAATTATCTTCCATTTATATATAATGAACTTTATGTGTTTATTGATGATTCATCAGTACAATATGTTTAAACATTTCTAAAGATGTTTCATTAAATGTAAGAAAGAAAATATTGAGAATATAATCGATTATGCTAAATATGAATTATATACTGATGTTTTTGTTAATGATTCATCAGCAAGGTATGTTTAAATATTTCTAAAGACTGTTTCATTAAATGTAAGATAGAAAATATTAAGGATATAATTGACTATGCTAAATATGAATTATATATTGATGTCTTCATTGATGATTCTGTGTATAGACTTATTATCAATTAAATTGAGGTCGATTATTGACCAATGCAAGGTTCTATGTTCAACATACTAAATATATGGACAGTTTAAAATAATGAAAAAAAAGAAGAAATTAAATAAAATAAAATTAATGTATGTCAATTAACACCATTCAAACATTGTAAAGCAATTTAGATACATCAATTGTGACACCCAATCACTTTTAAACATGATCAAGTGTTATCTAAGGAACGCTGTAGTCGTAGATCATTGAGATGAGACTAAAAAAGAGGAGAAATAAAATAAAATAAATATGAATCATCCAAGCACTAAAGAACAACTACATATCATGACATGAGATTAGACGAGTGTAATGAACATAAGTAAGAGTGATGATTGTCACATATAGGTGTTCAATGGAAAAGTAGTGTTTGAGAACAAGAAGTCCTTCTCAATGCAGATGTTTGTTCTGAGTAATTGGTTGTTACTACCATTGCCCTCTCTTTTACTTATTTGATCGAGTGTCCAATTATTTTGTACTCTCATATGATGATATTTAGTCACTTTACATTGTGTGAATGATGTTTATTTTATTTTATTTCTCCTTTTGTCAATCTCACCTCCTTTGAAAAAAGACCTATGATGATATCTTGCATATATTATAGATAATTATCTTTATCGATACCAAACTATGTTAATAGTCATGTATCAACCAATTAAGTATATTTTCAAAGGAGATAAGATTAAAAAAAGGAGAAATAAAATAAATAAACATCATTCACGCAATGTAAAGTGACTAAATATCATCATATGAAAGTACAAAATAATTGGACACTCGATCAAATAAGTATAATAGAGGGTAATGGTAGTAACAACCAATTACTCAGAATAGGCGCCTGCATTGAGGACTTCTTGTTCTCAAACACTACTTGTCCATTGAACACCCACAAGTGACAACCATTACTCTTACTTATGCACATTACCCTCGTCTAATCTCATGTCATGATATGTAGTTGTTCTTTAGTGCTTGGATGATTAAAATTTATTTTATATTATTTTATTTCTCCCCTTTTATAGTCTCATCTCAATGATATATGACTACAGTATGCCTTAGATAATACTTGATCATGTTCAAAAGTAATTGGGTGTCACAATTGATCTATCTAAATTGCTTTACAATGTTTGAATTATGTTAATTGACGTACTTTAATTTTATTTAATTTAATTTCTCCCTTTTTATTATTTTAAACTGTCCATATATTCAGTAAGTTGAGCATAAGCCTGTGCTTTAGTCGGCAATCGACCTCAGTTTAAATCGCTAATAAGTCTATACACTAAATCATCAGTGAAGACACAAATATATAATCCATATTTAGCATAGTCGATTATAGAAGACATAAAAATTCTTTAGAGACCCTTTTAAGTAAATGATAAACCATTTGAATTTCTCCAAATGGTCTGATCCTTTACCGACAGTAAAAGGGCACTTTTTTTCAATGGCCAATTTTTGGTAGCCCTACTATATAAATAAAAGGGACCTTTTTGAACTCCTCCATGTTCATTTATTCATCACTTTCTTATTTTGCTTCAACATTAACAATGTTGCAGTCATCTCAAACGTCCAAAAGTGCTTATAGTTGTCATTGTGGTAATCCCGCTATTTTGAAGACATCATGAACCGACAAGAACCCAGGTCAAAAATTCTGCAATTGTTCGGTTGGAAAGGTTTGTTTTTTTTTAAATAAAAATTTATTTATATTCATCACATAATACAATTTACGTATTTATCATCGTTATTTTAGAATAATGGTGGATGCTCTTATTTCAAGTAGATTCCTTCTGATTTTGAGGAATTAAAATTTCAAGGCCTTGCAAAGTTTGAAATTTTGGAAAGGCTTAGAGAATCTGAAGAAAATAAGGATCTTCGTATGAAATTATATAGAGAATCGAACCACAAGATTGATCACTTAAAAGGATTGTTGAAAGACGTCGAAATTGAGAGGGATCAACTTAAGCATAGGTTGGCTATGGTTGAAGAAAAAGAGAAAGGCCTAAAAATTATGGTGTATGGTTTACTATTAAGGGTGTGTTTGGTATGAAGGAAAATATTTTCCATGGAAAATATTTTCCTTGAAAATGTTTTCCTAGAAAACAAGTTGATTTCTTACTTGTCTTCTTATGTTTGGTTGGTGGATGAAATTTTTTTTCTAGTATTTGGTTGGTGAATGAAAAAATAATTTTCAAAAAATACATTTTAGTGTTTAGCTAAAGCGTAAAAATACATTTTAGAATCTTTAAAAAAATTAAAAAAATTAAATCTTTTTTTGGAAAAAAGATTGGTAGGCGGGTGGGTGGGGGTGTCAGAATAGGTAATAGGGGTGTGGTAAGAAAAAGTTTTGAAATTTTTTACATAAAAAAAAATTAAAAAAATTAGCGGGGGGAGGGAGGGGACAGGGGGTCTAGAAGGAGTTGGGGGCCAGGGTAGGGGAGTAAGGAGGAAGGGGAAAAATTGGATTTTTTTTTAAATAATTTTTTTTGAGGTTGGGGGGGGAGAAGGGATGGGAGAGGGGAATGGTAAGGGGTAAGGGGGAAGAGGGAGGGTAGGGGTGTGGGGTAAGAGAAAAGTTTGAATTTTATAATAAAATATAGATATTATTTTTGGAAGAGGGCTGGTAGGAGTAGGGGTGGGGTGGGGGTAGGGGTAGGGGTAGGGGTAGAGGTAGGTGGTAGAGTGGGGGTAGGTGTAGGGGTGGTGTCGGGGTGATTGGGTATTGAGGACGGGGCGGGGTAGAGGATTTTGAGAATTGTATAAACATTTCAATTTTAAAGTGAGGTTGAAAGAGAATTTTGGAAAATATTTTCCTTTCTTTTTTAAGGGAAGTCATTTTTCTTAGATTTAAGGAAAATAAGTTGGTTTGGAAAACATTTTCCAAAACATATAATCCAACCAAACATAAGAAAATTGGAAAATATTTTCTGGAAAATGTTTTCCTTCATACCAAACACACCCTTAGTTTTGGATTTTTGGAAGGGTGTAGTGGGGATGTAGTGGTATTGAATGTATTATGTCTCTTTTATTAATCAACTATTTTTCACTTATATTATATATGGTTTACCTTTTTCATTCATCGACTACACAACACTGTACTATATATGCTTTACCTTTTAGTCAGAGTCTATAATCAACGATGACATTCATGTAAAAGTAATGATACATTGATTATATAAATTTTAAAATATTTATCATAAACTATAAAAGCAGTTTCGAAAATAAAATTGTTCAGCTCTACACATCTAGAGCTGAAAAATAAAAAACTTAGCATTGTCTTGTCTTCCACAAATAAACATCATAAAAATTATAAATTGTTTTGTGATTCCTCAATATTTTTGTCTTCCACCTATATGTTGTTGATGTCATCAACAACTCCCTTAATAAAATTATCTATATCCGCTGATGCATGTTCTTCTGATTCTATTGCTGCCATGGTTCCTTCTTCTTCTTCTTTTCTTTGTTCTTCCTCTATTGTTGTTATCTTCTCTCCTTCTTTCTCTACTCTTTCTTATGTGGCATTCTCTCTCTCCCTGTTTCTCTCTATTTTCTTCATTATTTTCTTCTTCACAAATAGTTTTTATTTGTTTTCTTCTTTCTCCTTCCTGCATTCATCATGATTATCATTCTCTATTCCAGCTGATTCATTAGGATTATTCTCTTTTTCACAAACAACTTCTTTATTTTTTCTTCTTTTTTTTCTTGATTATCTTTATTCAGATTTTCCTTCTCTACAACAGCTGCATCATCAGGGATCATCACCTCACCAACATTGATCGAGGCCTGTTCCAAAGTTGTTGTATCAAGGAGTACTTCTTTAATGCCGTCATCATAAGGGAAAACCTTCACTGATGAATGCTGACTTTGGACCTACACACCTACATTTTCAAGTATTTATCATTTATAATAAACTACGCTATCAGTTAATGAAGAACGATATAAATTCTATTATGAGTAACATGGATTATATAAAATATACAACTTCTATAATATATAGAGAAGATATTACCTTCATATTCTTCTTTCTTCTTCTGCTTCTCCTTTTCTGCTCTCCTTAGCCTCTCTTCTTTCACAAAATCAACAATATCCTTCATTGTCTCCTCCAGCCTAAACATGCGCTCTTCCAAATTTCCAATCATCAGTGTGTTTTCCGATGCTTTCAACTTACTTGTCCCCACACCATGAGTGATATAACTTGAAATAGGATTTCCACCCAAATCTCAGTCATCATACCCATCCTCACCATCCTATGATGAGGTGATGACAGTCACACCCTCCAGATAGGCCTTCCAACCATTGATAAATGTGTCATTCACCTCGTCTGTGAATGCTTTGAACCTTTTCATGTATTGCTGCTTCAATTCACGGACTGCGGGGATAAGGTACGGGCACACTCTTTAAAGATAAATAGGCAAATGTGATTATTAAGTAACACAATATTATTAAAAATATTCTTTAAAAAAATAGTTTCATACCTTTGTGCTCCATCCATTCAAATATGAATCACCTTTGATTAGTTTATCTTCTTTTGAGGTGTTCCATCTGAGTAGTCGAGGAATGGGCAGTGGGTTTTCTATTGATTTACCATTTCCCCCTACGAGCTCGGGAAAGGCTTCATATATTTAAATCTATGATCAAAAGGAAAAACAAAAATATATAAATCAGTCAGTACGTATAGACACCATGGATAAATTACAGTATAGAATAAACTACTTCAATGGTTTATAATCAATACCAGAAATGTCCAGGGGAATCCGTAGAGCATGTACAATAAAACTCCCTTTATCACATATGTATTCTTCTTCTTGGTAAAGTCTATCCACTTCTTTAAATAGTCTAGAGTCAAGGCGAATAATCCTTACCCCAAGGGTATCTCTTAAAGAAGATCAAGTTATTCACCATCTTGATGGTGTCTATGTCCACGGTTTTTGACAGGTCGCGTGCAAGCAATATGCAGTGCACAAACCAAACCAAGGAGCATTTGAACTTGTCCTCCTTGTCCAGCTTCCCACCTTTAATAAGCTTCAAGAATCTCTTGGCATTTACCCTCTTTTTTTTCACAATTCTTTTAAAAAAAGCTCCACCCTTCTCCATCGCTTTGAGATATTTTGAATCATGGGGATAACACCCATAGTTTAAAACCGTGATTAGCGCAAACTCCTTCAGGCCAAAACATGCAGGTTTGTCATTGATGCAGAACCACATTTCATGCAACATGTTGTCCTATTGAACTCAACGAAGAAGTGTATAGTGGATAAGCTGTCCATTGAACTTCATATGTTCTGGAAAGTCCTACAAACAACCAAAATAGGGATTCTTAGACCTCGACTTCAGACGTTGATCAACAACCACTTCTTTGAATTCATAAAACATTTTCAAATAAGACCTAATGGATATCTTAGCAGGAAATGATCCAACATCATCCATAATTGTGGCGAGGTCGTACCTTTCAGCCGTGATAAACCTTGTACAGTGGGGCAAGATCAATGCCTCCTCATCTATCCTATGTTCAATTTCTATTTCCTCTTTCTTATGGCTACCCGAAGCTTGAACAGCTTTATCACTGCAATTTCTATTCTCCAATTCATCAACTACTCATCTTTTTCTTTTCTCAGATCTTTCAACTTCTATAGCCTTGCGTTTATTACCTCTAGTCATTTTTTATGATCTACGTACAAAGAATAAGATTTCTCAAATATAACAGCAAAAACAATATCTAATCGAACTAATAGTCTATTAACATGACAACAACTCCAAACACCAAATGGCTATTAACAGAACAACAATATAGTATGATCAAACCATCATCCATAAGAGCATGCATCTAAAACACCATTATATTAAAGAAAAACTTCAAGGAACCCATATTTCAAGAACCCTAACCAAGGAAATTTGGAAAAAAATTTACAGTGCAATCGTCAAGGGAAATCACAATCCATCAAAAATAGTGTACAATCAAAAAAATATCAACATAAAAACACAAATTTTCAGTAAAATCAATCCCTATTTTTCAAAAAAAAAAATAATTTTTTTCATCCAAATCAAACAAATACCTAATTAACCCAATGGTCTATTAATGGAACAAGAAAACATATGATTCAAACTAGGGAATCCCCAACATGACATGCATCTACAACACCATTACATTGAAGAAAAATTTGAAGAAAAATAAAATTTCTTGGCACATTGGCCGATGAAATTAGTGAAAAAATTTCACCATGTCGGCAAGGATAATCGATATCCATCAATTATCCATCAACAATCAACTAGATACCAACTAAAAAATAAAGATTTTCAGTAAAATCAACCCCGAATTTTAAAAAAAAATTCAAATTTTTTTCTCCTAAAAATGCTAAATCGACACAAACTAAAACAGGAAAAAATAAAAAAAACCATCAATAATGTGCATAAATTACTCGGGAGATGAATAGAAATTACCTGAAGTTGAAGATCAAAGTTCTTGGATGTTTACACAAGGTACAAATAAAAAATGGTGAATGGGAGCAAAATCAGTGGGAGAGACGATGGGAGAGTGAGGAGAGAGAATATTTTTTTAGTATTTTATAGAAAAGTGGGGTGTGAAGGTATTTTAAAAAGACTTAAGAGGTGTCAAAAACTTTTTCTTGTTTACACTTTAACCCATACCCAACCCTTTTCTCCCAAACACCAGAAAATTAAATCAAAAAGAAAATGATGTCTATTTTTCAAATTAAGTATTGAGAGTGTACTTTTTACTAAATCTTCTCTAGTAACTAACCATAGAGACATGCAATAGGTATGTTATCTATCTCTTCTTTTTGCGACATATATTACTATCTTTGCTTCTACCGCTTGTTTTTTTCATCAGTATGTTTACCTGAACTTAGTATTTTTGGTCTGAGGTGGTTAATACACGGAACATATATTGACAATGCCATAAAACTTGATACTAAATGAACTCCATATGAAAATGCGATAGAACTTGCAAGGAAATTTCCTGTCTCTCTTTATTGTTCATTTTTGTAATTTCGATATCAATGATTTTATCCTTCCATTTCGCTCATTGTTTTTTCTCTATGGTATCCTCCTTTTCTTCTTCTATTGAATTTTCTTTTCGGAGCCAATGGAGGTAACACACATTTGAGCACGTCTTCAATTAACTTCTACTATTTATATTTATGTTATTTGTAGACAAGTGTTAACCAATCACTACTTTTTCCCCTTGTGTGATGCTACTGCCATTTTTTTGTGCTCTCTGTGTCTCCCCATTTGATTCACATTCAATTGCAGAGTATGCTTTATGCCAAGTGTGCCATTGAATTCCTATTTTGTGGTTTATTTTGCTGCCTGTATGCTGCAAGAAAGGCAGTGGATAAAATCTGACGATCTTTTATTTTCAACGTGCAGATACGCTACAAGAAAGGCATTTAGATACTCAAAGTTTTCAAGGATTATACATCAAGGACATCATAAATACTATATAACTTCATGTATTATGAAAAAAGACAGAGAGTCTTACAGAAAGAGAAAGACAAGCTGTTAATCAAGAGCTACGATAGCCCATATCATGTTCCTGTACTATATCCTCCGCGTAAGCTAAATTCTATTTGTGGTTTACCTTCTGGTCAGAGCGAGAAGAATTAGAAGTGTAGTGAACACCAATAATCTGGAAATTACAAGCCTGTATTGGTTGGATTTGAGTTTAAATTAATGATTATATGTTTTTTTTATTGAAACGATGTCTATTTAGAAAAGAGGTGTAATTTAGATGAAAGGTCATGTTCTTTCATTCTTTGGTTACCTCATGTTTTATTTAAGTCCAACTTCTAGGATTTCAAACATATTCTTTATAGAAACTTTATGTGAAAAGTTTTACAACAATTTTTCAAAGAGTTTTTTTCTTTCCCAAAAAATTAAGTTCTTGCTTTTAAATAGGATATCTTCACTATTTGCTTAGTGAGAAATTTCATAGACCTTTCATATCCACTAAAACTATTTGAATATAATCCCATAGTAATCTTACCGAGGAGAGGGAACAAATATCATTTTTAGGAAAGCATTTCGAGCGTGTTTCAAGATAGCCTCCAATTATGTGTTCATTGTTCATATTGTCAAGTCTTAATTTTTGTGTTCTTCTTCATATATTTTGTGTTCATGGAACATATTTTCTAATAATGTAAAAGTGATATTGCTGAAGATATTACAGGCCACTTCAATTTTTGCGACTACTAATAAATTATGGATGAAATTGATGTGTATATGTTGATGAGATGGATAAATGTCATGACCTAATTTCTCAGGTCGTGATAACGCCTAATATCACCCGCCAGTAGGTAAGACATACCTTATAGTCTGGAACGGCTAGTAATGGACTACCCAATTATAAATAGACGAGAATGCAGAATAGATAAAATACAATAATCAAATACATAAATGAATCCCAAAACCTGGTGGTATCATTACAAGAGATTCGAATAAAATAAGTGCACAAAGGTGAAATATCAAAGGGATTCGACTAATACAACTTATCTCTGAATACAATATAGAGACTAATCTAATACATAAGAGAGAGATAATTATTAGTACTCTGAATGTCAGAAGCTCAGTCTAAGTATTCAAAATACAGCTGCTCTGCATAATGCACACATCAATGGCGATAATCCCTATATGATCTGCAAGCTGCAAAATTGTAGTTGGGTACCAAATGAATGGTACTCAACAGGCAACTGTCAATTGATCTCCAAAGATAAAGAAGATATATACAACATATAAACATAGTGGAAACTACACCCAAGAGTCCAGAAATCATATAACAAGCCAATGAGATAATAAGTAACCACTATCCTACTCATGTAGAAGAGTCTAACATAATGAAACTAAGGAAGTATAAAGGATGAACAATCCTATTTCATCCATAGTCATGAACATCAACACTATACCGTATATCCCCGACCAATATACAAATAACGAAAGAAAGAAGAATATACATAGCAATATACACGACTAAGGATATACATAGCAATATACAAGGCCAAGGAATAAGTATACAATACAAACAATTGAAGGAAGGAATATACAGTAGGACTGTATCTACATCTCTCTCTCTCTATATATATATATAGAGAGATAGATAGATAGATAGATAGATATAAGGTCAACTCAAAGAAAAACCTAAATCATCATGTCCTCATTGAAAAACTTTGCTAAAATTCTAACAGGATGTAATACTATCATACTTAGGGTTTCTAATCCACATGTCTAGACATGAAATAATCATGCATAATAATAATGCAATTGTTAGATAGAAAAGGCCAGAAAAATAACTCAAATATAGATACTGAATCAATAACCAATCTATCATAAACTAGCCACAATAATGATCATAACAATGATAATAACAATATAAATAACAACGCGAATAACCGGCTATTTCGAACAACCAAATACCTAGATGATCCTATGGGTTCCCCCGCCACCCCAGTCTCGAAAGGCTCAATCAACATACAATAACATAAGTGATAGTCATCACCTATATCCATATAATCGTCCTATACAGACTGATAGATATAGGTGCATACTGGTGATAGGTGATGCACATGCAAGAATGAATGCAACAGAATCCATAATACCATAATGATAATTCTCATAACTGTTATCACCATAATTAATATTTGGCCTTACCGGATATATAACCATCATAACTTTATCCGGCCTTGTCAGGTATCATCACATAATCACAATATCCTCCGGCCTTGTCGGGTATCATCACGTCATCATAATATCCTCCAGCCTTGTCAGGTGTTGATATCATCATAATAGTATCCAAACTAATGTCAGATAATAGAGAGAAAGCCTCATAAGAGCTAAAGTAAAGGGCAAGCCCTATGAGGTCTAAAATAAATGGCAAGCCCCACGAGGGATAAAGTAAAGAGATATAAAAAGAGAAACAAGGTAGAGTATATTTCCATAATTCATCATTCATCATCAACACCACATTCTTATGAAGTGTATATATAATAGGTGCACGGACTCAAGCTATGGCTAAAAGAGTGTAAATTTATAACTAAGTTAATCGGAGTGAACTTCGGGACTAAATCTCTATAAAAGTGTACAAAGGGTTAGAATATCTCATGACCAAAGTAAATAGTAGTGTAAAATCATAGACCGGAATATATCTTGGTTAAATCTATAAAATCTTATTATTATCCTTTTTTACACTTATAATTTACTCATTAAGCTAGACAATTATTATTGTTAAAAAATTCATTTTAAGGTAGAAAGTGGACTTTAGCCCTTAGTTAGTGACAACAATAATAAGATTATAATCTAACTGGAATCGTATCAATCATCGATGCAATAATCATAAATGTACAAAATCTATGCATGCCATCACTAGTATTCAACCATTGGAATCATAAACGTCATACCGCATCTTCCTGTATCCTATACCGGAGAAATATGTATATAAACATATATATATATTCATAAACGATAACCATATCCTTTAAAAGGATAATTACTTCTCGGATGTCCAATCGATATCATAACACGACCCTTGGCCCAATAATATGTTCAAAATAATTACAACATCTTAATCCCGGCCATAGGCCCATATACATATCCCGGAACTCATATTAATAATCATATTTATAAGTCGTATCATATCTATAATCATCTCACATATAGGAGGCATCTCATATCTAGAAGGCATAATATCAATAAGTATATCACATCTATGAGAAATCTCATATCTATAGGTCATCATGACTATGAGAAATATCACCTCTCTAGGTCGATTATCATATCTAAGAAAAATATCATCTCTATAGGTTATATGTCGTATCTAAGAGAAAGTAGCATCTCTATAGGCCAAATAACATGTTTAAGAGGTAAATAACATCTCTAAGGTACCAACATCATGTCTAAGAGTAAATAGCATCTCCAAAGGCTGAATATCATAACTAAGAGGAAGTAACTTCGCTAAAGGCCCAATATTACATCTAAGAGGAAATGGCATCTCCAAAGGACATTAATCATAATCTGGGGAAAGTCATCATAATTTATCAATTCACCAAGAAAGTCTCATTAGTCTCAACTAGGCTTAACATCTGAAACTAAGTCCACAAAGACTAACACAAGTCTTGGCCTGAGTGGGACAGACAAACCCACTTCTAATCCTCAATTTCTACATTTAGGAAACCTATGCCCAAACTAGACTAATGTATCTAGTTCAACTTCTAGATGTCAAGGAAGCCACAACCAAGTCTAAGATAGAAACTTTGAGTAGAAACATAGGTATTTAAGTCAACTCTACTCAATTTACGGTTTCAAGATCACTAGACTAGCCCAAATAATGTTAATTATACCAACCATAATTCCAAAAATAAATTCCCAACCCAAACCTAGGATCATAAAATTTCCATACTACAAACTAGTTCAATCTAAGGAGAAGGCAATAGGATTCTAAAAGGGTCATATGTTTACACCCTTATAGGTCCAAAGTCTTCAAATTATCCATAAACATCAATAATCAAGACTAAGTTATTCTACTCATAGTAAAGCCTAACATTTACATTCACATTCCATATATAACACACATCATCTTCGAAGAAGAATAGGTAGAAGCCTACCTCAAGGCCGAACCGCAAAATCTCAAATCGCTCTCTAAGCGTCCATCTTTACTTCATAATCCAAAAATACCATCACACTATAAAAAAAATCTACTCATCAATACGAGTCTAACGATACCCATATTTCACCATGGTGCTTCGTGTCCAAAAATGACACCTAAAATCTCAAGTGGGTCTTACTTATGGAAAATGCATTTCCAAGGGTGATCCAACGTTTACACATGAACAAGTAATCATAACCCTCAAGAAATGGGTGAAAATAAGGAAAACTTTGGGCAAAGATCATGCCTTATGCTAAATTAGGGTTTTGAGTCCAAACTAAGAAATTCAAGCATGAATTCAAAGGATTCATACCTTAAATTCAAAGATTAATGATAAAAGATGTTTAGCAAGATCCTAAGTCATCCACCATACTCAATTTTGAGTTATCACACCTATTTAAGGTTTTAGCCTCTCAAAAATAAAGGAAAATTGGCCAAATTTGTGACATTGGGGTCTATTTATGTTACGACCCGAGGCATACCCCCAGTCGCGACAACGGTGCTTACGGTCACAAATGATCATAATCTAACCCATGAGTTGGTACCTACTATGAGCACTGAATAAAATAATGAACATACATATGTGCAGAAGATAAACTACTAAAGTAATGCAAATATGAATACTGAAAATATGATTCAATCGCAAATCTAAAGCATCTGGTGAAATACTGAAAGCTAATTGTCAATTTAAAACAACTATAATAATGAAAGGATTGATAAACTGAATAACCATCTACTGACTGTCTGATTGTCTAAAAACCTCTAACTGATTAAAGAGTTGATGGGAATGGCCCCCAACTAACTCCAACTGACTAAACATAATGAAATACTGAAGTACTGAATGAGAGATAATACATCATCGATGGATGAGGACTCACCACTATGGATGCTAAGTAACGCTGGCTGTCTAACAATGTTTGGGAAACTGAGCCTCCGAACCTATGATATAAGACATCATAGTGCAAAGAAGAGTATGCAGTCAGTACTTTAAATGTATTGGTATATAAGATGAGGAATGGATTAAATACATGGGTAACTATGCATAAATGCATAAAAAAGTAATATTTGTGATTGCAAGACCAAGTATACACATGTTTATGAAATAATCTGGAAACTTAAATACTGTAATCTGTATAACTGAATAACTGAGAATCTATCCACTTGGTCAATACAAACCTGAACTGAAAATATACTAAATACTGGACTAAGACTATGGGAGGTATCATCTAACCGACATGACCCAATCTAAGCTAATTAGGGTCCAATCTGTAACCCCAGTTGGAAGGGTGTTAGTACCGTGCCATGGGTACTAACACTGGTTGTGTGGATCCACTAAACTGGTATCCCAAAGGACTAATGATTCACCCTCAACTGGTAGGTTCTTTAATGAGATATGTTTCACCTCAACTGGCACGTAAACACCTTGTCAACCCTCAACTGGAATGTGGACATCTCTAACGTATGTTGGCTAAGTAGTTCTGTAACTCGGGGATTTCTACTAAGGGTCACATCCTCTACTATCAGGTGAGACCTCATCCCCGAGTTCTCTCGGTGCTAAATCCTACTCCCAACTGAACTGACACTAGGATTGAACTGAACTAAGCTTGTCTGAACATTAATACATAATTGATAGTGATTATCATGATCATAAATATCCGAGTAAATAACAAGACTAATGGTTTCACTGAATTATTATTTGAAAGATCTTAGGTCATGTAAAACACATAGGCATCGGGTGTTCTTAACCTGCCAACACTGAATGATCAAAATACAGTATTAAGGCTTAGAACTATAATATGAAATCATGGTTCAAAATCACAAAACATAGATATTTCATCAATCATGTGGGGATCATGTATTTAAGTATGTGAATGCTTTAAATATTGGAAACATCATAATTATATGACTAAAAATCAAATTTGGGGGTTTAACATGGAATTAACTTGAAATAGGACATGGGAAACTGAAATTCAAAGCATAAGGAAATCAAATCTTGCATGGGATCATACATGGGCTGAATTGAATTAAAATAACCATGAAAATATGAATTAAACCCATCTTAAGCAATATAAAATATCTTAATAATAGAAAAATTCATTCTTTAATTGAAAAGAGAGTTTTTGGGATCCATGGGTGAAAAAGGGACCCATGAATGAACACCCCACATACCTTAAGCTTCTTAACTTGAAAGGAAACACCAATCTTGATGCTTTTTTGAAGGTTCTTGAACTTGAGGAACTTGAATTATTGATTTCTTGGGGAGAAATGAATTGAATTCTTATTCTTGGGGGAAGAAGAGGGTTTTCTTGAGAGGAAAGTTGGAGAAAAAGGCCAAATAATTTTCTAATTGATGCCCTAAGTCGTGATATGAACAATTGGGTTGAGGGGTAAAAGACCTGATTGCCCCTCAGTCATTTAAATTCAAAACTGGATGCAACAGGCTTACCGTGATGCGGTCCTATCGTAGTTGTTCATTTCCTTCACCGCGATGCAGTATGCATGAGAATGGGAATAGAACCGCGATGCGGGCATATCACGATGACCTACTAGTTTCGTGATCTAAACATGTCCCAAACCTCATCCAAAAAAATTTAAAACTTCTCCGAGACATACTTCTTACATCCCTGAACATGAATCAACTTAAAAACCAACATCTCAGGGTCGAGAAGACCAAAATAAAATCCTCAAATTTAGAGGTCTTAAAAATAACTAAATCCCCAACACTTAGTGCAAATTTCAAGCCTTAAGCCCCACTTATGCATGTAACTAAAAGCTGAACCGAGCTAAGATTAGTATGGGGTATTACAATATCTTCTCCTTGGGAATATTCGTCCTCGAATGAGACTGATTAGACTGAGAGCACGGAGCTAAGAAAACTGAGATCACATACTGAATATGCATGACTGGGAACATAATTACACAACTGAGTCTGAAACATGATATATGGACTGAACTGATTTCATGAATACATGCAATAACAAAAGGATGTTTATATATACTGGAACTGAGAACCAAAAGGAATTAATCTAGGGAAAACTGTTACCTCAAGCTGAGTCTAAGTTTGCGGAGAAAAGATGAGGGTACTTGGTACGCATATCTACTTCTGTTTTCCAAGTAGCTCCCTTAATAGACTGATTCTGCCATTGAACTTTAACTAAGGGGACTTCTTTGTTCCTTAGTCTACGAATCTGACGATCAAGGATCTCAACTGGGACTTCTTTATAGAAGAGACTATCTTGAACATCTATATCTTCTAAAGGAACAACTATGGCTGATTCACCAATATATTTCTTTAACAAAGAAACATGAAATATAGGATGCACTGATGCCAAATTTGCAGGAAACTCTAGCTCATAAGCTACCTTCCCTAAATGGTTCAAGTGTCTATAAGGGCCAACATATCGAGGACTGAGCTTTCCCTTCTTACCAAATCTCTTTACTCCATTTATAGGCGAGATTTTTAGAAAAGCCAAATCGCCTACCTCAAACTCAAGATCTATTCTCCTCACATTTGCATTGGATTTCTTGCAACTTTGGACTATCTTCAACCTCTCCCTAATCGACTAAACTTTCTCCATCGTATCAAACACTAAATCTGGACATATCAAAACATCCTCAATGGTCTCAAACCATCCAATAGTAGATCTACATATCCTTCCATCGAGATCCTCAAACAGAGCTATATGAATACTGCAGTGATAGTTGTTATTGTAATAAAAATCAATCAAAGGTAAGTGGTCATCCCAGCTACCTTTAAAATAAATAACACATGCTATCAACATGTGTCTATGGTCTGAATGGTCCTTTTTTCTTGACCATCTGTCTGAGAATGAAAAGTTGTACTGAGGTAAACTTAGATACCAAGAACCTTTTGAAAAGCCTTCCAAAAGTGAGAGGTAAAGTGAGTACCTCTATCCGATATAATAGACAACGAAATCCTATGCAACTTAACCAACTCCCTAATATAAAGCCTGGTATAATCCTTAGCTGAGTAGGAAGTATGAGCTGGCAATAAATAAGCTAATTTGGTCATTCTATCCACAATAACCCATATCGAATCATGCTGACGACGTGTACTAGGCAAACCCATCACAAAATACATGTTCACTACTTCCCACTTCTAAGTAGGGATACTGAACTCCTGTAATGTACCACTAGGCCTCTGGTGCTTAACTTTAACATGCTGATAATTTGAACACTTAGCCACAAACTCTGTAATATCCTTCTTCATACCATTCCACCATAGATTTACCATAAGTCACGGTACATCTTAGTGGCCCTTGGATGAATAGAATACCGAGAACCATAAGCTTCAGCTAAAATTCGCTGCCTTAAACCATCAACACACTAAATATATAACCTGCCCTAGCAACGCAACACACCATCTCCCCCTTAGATGAAAACCTCTACTTTCTGATCTCTGGTTGATTCCTTCAACTTCACTAGACTGGGATCCCTATCTTACTTTTCCTTTACTTTGGTAACCAATGGAGATTCTGAACCATTTTGAACTCATACACTACTTTCAGCTGAGTCAACTAGCCGAACACCTAATCTAGCGAGTTGATGAACCTACCAGACTAACTTCTTTTTATCATCCTCAACATGAGCAACACTACCCATAGATAATCTACTAAGGTCACCTACCACTACATTGGCCTTGCCCGGATAATACAACACACTTATATCATAAACTTTTAACAACTCTAGCCACCTTTTCTATCGAAGATTAAAATCTTTCTGTGAGAATACATACTGCAAACTTTTATGATCCGAGAAAATGTCAACATGAACCCCATAAAGCTAATACCTCCAAATTTTCAAGGAAAAAATAACAACTGCCAACTCAAGATCATAGGTAGGATAATTCTTTTTGTAGGGTTTAAGCTGTTTAGAGGCATAGGCTATGACCTTACCTCTATGCATTAATACACAACCAAGACTAACTCTGGAAGCATCATAGTAAACTACAAACCCCTCTGAACTATCTAGTAAAGTTAATACTTGGGCTGAAGTTAGTCGAGTCTTCAACTCCTAAAAACTCTTCTCGCAAGAATCCGTCCACTGAAATTTGACCTTTTACTGAGTCAATCAAGACATGAGAGATGCAATAGAAGAAAACCCTTCAACAAAACACCTATAATAGCCATCCAAACCTAATAAACTCCTGATATCTGATGGAGAAATGGGTCTGGGATAGTTTTTCACTGCTTTGGTCTTTTGAGGGTCAACTCAAATGCCATTACCGAAAATAATATTAACAAGGAAGACTACTGATCTTAGATAAAATTTGCACTTTCAGAATTTGGCAAACAACTGATGAGCTCTAATGTTCTGTAACATAATTCTCAGGTGGTCTGCATGATCATTTTCACTATGGGAATAGACATGAATATTATTAATGAAGACTATGATGAACATATCCAAGGACTGCTTAATCACTCTGTTCATCAAGTCTATGAAAGTTGTAGGGGCATTCGTTGGTCCAAAAGACATAACTAGAAATTTGAAGTAACCATACTGAGTTATGAAAGTTGTCTTTGAAATGTCACATTCTCTGACTCTGAGCTGATAATAGCCAGATTTGAGGTCTATCTTAGAGAAATAACTAGCACCCTAAAGTTTGTTGAACAAGTCATCAATCCTGGGGAGTGGATACTTATTCTTGATTGTGACTTTGTTCAACTGACGATAATTGATGCACATTCTGAGAGAACTGCCTTTCTTACACACGAACAAGACTGGAGCGCCCTATGGGGAATTACTAGGCCTGATGAATCCGTTATCTAAGAGATCCTTCAACTATTCTTTCAACTCCTTAAGCTCAAATGGAGCCACTCTATAGAGTGGAATAGAGATAGGTTGGGTATCAAGAAGGAGATCTATTCCAAAGTCAATATCTCTTTCGAGCGGAACTCCGAGAAGATCTTCAGGAAACACATCTAGAATTTCCCCTACTACTGGAATGGACTCGAGACTTGGAGTCTTAGAATCGGAGTCTTTGACAAGTATAAGATGGTACATGCACCCCTTTGATATCATTTTTCTTTCCTTAAGATAAGAAACAATCTGACCCCTAAGCACAGAGGTGCTACCCCTTCATTCAATGACTGAATCATTGGGAAACTAAAATTGAACAACTCTATTTTTGCAATCAACTGAGTCATAGCATGAGTGGATCCAATCCATGCTAAGAATGACATCAAAATTCGTCATCTCTAACTCCACAATATCAACTAAGGTAACTTTCTGAGCTATTATAACCAAAAAATTACTATATACCCATCTAGCTATAATAGATTAACCCATTGGGGTAGACACTGAGAAAGGTTCTGCTAAAAATTCAGGATGACACCAAAATTGACTTCTATATAGGGGTTACAAAGGAGAGTGAAGCTCTAGGGTCTAATAAAGCATAAACATGGAGTTGAAAGACTTGCAACATACCCGTAACTAAATCAGGAGACCTTTCCTGGCCCTGTCAGGTCTGGAGGGCATACAACCTATTCTGACGCTGTCCACTGGTTGCGCTGGAAGCGACACCCTACTGAGTCGGGCGATTGACTGTAACTGGAGGACGTTTGGACTGACCGTGCTAACCAGCCTTTGGGCAATCTCTGAATCTATAGACTGGATTGCCATATCCAAAACACACATCACTGCCAGCTCTACACACACCCTGATCATGCCTGCCATATTTCCCGTAGAACAAATTAGTACGACTACTGGTCACACTACCTTGGGACTTAGAGCCTGGCGCCCTATCCTGACTATCTTTCTTGAACTTAGTCATTGGTGCACTAGTTGAAGATGGAGCTAAGGCTGATAACTTCTGACGGAATTAAGAATGAGTACCACCTTCTGACATTGGCTGGGAAAAGTTAAAACTATCTGTTCTGGCTCTCGTATTCTCTCTCTCTTTCTCCTTAAGCTTCCCTTTCCTAATCCGCTGAGCATGAGCCATAAGTCTAGATAAGTCCATCTCCTTAATCAACATGGCAATCCTACACTTCTTAACCACACTATCAGATGCACCAAACATGAACTTATTCATTTTAGACCTGTTGTCAGCCACCACATTAGGAGAATACCTCGCCAACTAAGTAAACTTAAATGAGTACTCTTTCACACTCATATCACCCTTCTTTAAGTTAATGAACTTCTGAATCATATCCTTCCTCAACTCTAATAGGAAGAACCTATCTAGAAAAGTCATGGCAAACTTCTCCCACTTAACAGGTCCTGAATCAATGCCATAACCCTCCTTCCACTACTTAAACCAAGTGTGAGCTACATCCTACAACTGATATGCAGCTAACTCTGCACTCTCACTCAAAGTGACGTCCATGATATCATTCACCTTTTGCACCATATCCAAAAACTCCTACGAATCCTCCTCTGACTTGGATCCCAAAAACAAAGGGGAATTCATTCGGGTGAAATCTCGAATCCTAGTTGCAGCTGTATTTTCCACTAATTGGATGGACCAACAGCCTACTGGTTGTTCTGAGCAACTACTGAATAGGCTAAGGTAGTAAAAATAACTCTGAACTCGGCGTGAGTGACATATTTATTCAGGGGATCTTCCTGAACAGGCGTAGGTGTAGGCTAGTCCCCATTCCTTCTTCCATTATTTCCTCTGGGAGGTATGGTCTATAATTGGAATAAAGGATGAGTTAAAAAGAGAGTTTAAATAGAGATCATGATCTTTCTCATGACATGAATACTAAAAGAATGGAAACTTTTCCTAAAATATCTCATAGACTCTAGTCCATAAATGTGGCGTGCCTCACACCCATTCATAAGACTCTACTCAACACGGCATTTAGACACCCTAGGACACTATAAAACCTTATGCTCAAATATCAAGTTTTGTCACAACCCAAGGCCTACCCCCTAATCGCAACAATGGTGATTATGATCACAAGTGATCATAAGGTAACCCATGAGTTTGTACTTGCTGTGAGCACTAAATAAAATAATAATCATACATGTTTGTGAAAGACAAAAAACTAAAGTAATGGAAATATAAATACTAAAAATGTGATTCAATCACAAATCTGAAGCATATGGTGAAATACTGAAAGCAAACTGTCAATTTAAAATAACTGATACTACTAAAAGGACTGATAAATTGAATAACCATCTAAGTGACTGTCTGATTGTCTAAAAGCCTTTAACTGACTGAAGAGTTGATGGGATAGGACCCCAACTAACTTTGATTGACTGAACATAATGAAATACTGAAGTATTGAATGAAAGATAATATGTCCTCGATGGATGAGGACTCACCACTCCGACTGCTGAGTACCACTTGCTGTCTAACTACGGTAGGGAAACTGAGCCTCTAAACCTATGATATAGACATCATAGCGCAAAGAAAAGTATGCGGTTAGTACTTTGAATATACTGGTATATGGGATGAGGACTGGCTGTAATACATAGGCAACTATGCATAAATGCATACACAAGTAATATTTGTGATTGCAAGACCAAGTATAAACATGTTTCTGAAATAATCTGGAAACTAAAAGACTATAATCTGTGAAACTAAATAACTGAGAATCTATACACTTGGTCAATGCAAACCTGAACTAAAAATATACTACACTGAGACTATGAGAGGTATCATCTAACCGACATGCCCTAATCTAAGATAATTGGGGTCCAACCTATAATCCCAGTTGGAAGGGTGTTAGTACCATACCATGGGTACCAACCCTGGTTGTGTAGATCCAATAAACTGGTGTCCCGAAGGACTAATGAATCAACCTCCACTGGAAGGTGCTATAATGAGATATGTTTCACCCTCAACTGGTAGGTAAACACCTTGTCAACCATCAACTGGCAGGTAGACATCAGGTAGACATCTCTAACCTACGTTGGCTACGTATTTATGTAACTCAGGGATTGCTACCAAGGGTCACACCCTCTACTGTCAGGTGAGCCCTCACCCCTGAGTTTGCTCGGTGCTAAATCCTACTCCCAACTGAAATGACACTAGGACTGAATTAAACTAAGCTTGACTGGACATTATTACATAACTGATAGAGCTCATCATGATCATAAATATCTAAGTAAATAACTAGACTCATGGTTTCACTGAATTATTACTTGAAAGATCTGAGGTCATGTAGAACACATAGGTATCGAGTGTTCATAATCCGCCAACACTGTGATCAAAATACAGTATTAAGGCTTAGAACTGTAATATGAAATCATGGGTCAAAATCCCAAAACATAGACATTTTGTCAAATATGTGGGGATAATGAATTTAAGCATGGGAATGATTTAAATAGGGGAAACAACATGACTATATGACTAAAAATCATAATTTGGGGGGCTAACATGGAATTTACTTGAAATAGGACATAGGAAATAAAAATTCAAAGCATGAGGAAATCAAATCTTGCATGGGATCATACATGGGCCGAATTGAATTAAAATCACCATGAAAACATGAATTATACCCATCTTAAGCAATATAAAATGCCATAATAATAGAAAAATTCATTCTTTAATTGAAAAGAGGGTTTTTGAGCTCCATGGATGAAAAAGGGGACCCATGAATGAACACCTCCATACCTTAAGCTTCTTAACTTGAAAAGAAACACCAATGTCGATGCTTTCTTGAAGGTTCTTGAACTTGGGGAACTTGAATTATTGATTTCTTGGGGAGAAAGGAATTGAATTCTTGCTCTTGGGGGAAGAAAAGGGTTTTCTTGAGAGGAAAGTTAGAGAAGAAGGGCAAATAATGCTCTAATTGATGCCCCAATTCGTGATATGAATGATTGGGTTGAGGGGGAAAAGACCCAATTGCCCCTTAGTCATTTAAATTCAAAACTGGACGCAACAGGCTTACCGCGATGCGATCCTATCACGATCGTTCATTTCCCTCACCGCAATATGATCTACATGAGAACGGGAATAGAGTTGCCATGCGGGCTTCTCGCAAAAACCCACTGGTTTTGTGATCCAAACATGTCCCAAAACCTCGTCTGAAAAATCCAAAACTTCTCCGAGACATATTTCTTGCATCCCTGAACATGAATCAACTCAAAAACTAACATCTCAGGGTTGAGAAGATCAAAATAAAAATCCTCAAAGGTATAGGTCTTAAAAATGACTAAGTCCCCAACACTTAGCGCAAATTTCATGCCTTAAGCCCCCTTATGCATGAAACTGAAAGTTGAACCGACCTAAGATTAGTACGGGGTATTACAATTTATAGACCCCACGGCAAAGAGATGTAGTGATCGCCCTCCATGGGTCATGATCATGCAAATGGTGATCTCCATAAGGTGTATACCTCAATAGCGCTACCTCTTGCCATCACAGATAACAGCTGAAACTTGAATTTTTTCCAAATTTTGGCCAATGCCTCGGGACTCATTTGGAATTTAATTTTTGCGAATGAACTATGTAATCCCACTAAATTAAATGTTTTGGATGTGTTGGCAAAGTCAGATTTTAAATCCGAGGACATTTCAACCAGATGTGGGTCCCACACCCAAATTACTAATTATTCCAACTTTTTTACTAATCGGTCGAAATGAGCTCGGGTACATTGGGACCCAAACCAAAGGTCTTCCTAGCCTAAAATAGATATTCCGGATCAATTGGTGTAGTCAAAATTTTTATTCGAGATTGTCTTACTGAAGTTTTTACTCAGTGGCCATTTGGAACCAACGAAGACTTCAAAATAGAGAATTGGCTCTAAAAACCAAATGAATTGTCCAATAACTGAACTGTAGGTCCTAGCAAGTCATAAATGACTTGGGCAGCTATGGAGAAGCTCAAACGGTAAAGATAAGATGAAATATGAAAAATTACAAAAAGGGTCATTACAATATCAACAACTAAAAGGACCTTCGCCCCCGAAAGTCAACAAATAGAAAAAATCTCAAAAGCTCAAAAGAATGAGGTAATGGCCCGGCCCACATGCTTCAAGCATGACTTCCCAGATAACCTCAGTAAAGAGAAAACACTTCAAAGGATTTTGCCACAGGTCTCCCTTTTCAACCAGCATCTCTTAATTTACTTCAAAATATGCAAAACTTAACTCTAACCACTAGTTGGCCTTCAACTGAACTGAAGAGGCTGATGCATGAAAATCTAAACCACAACACACTGATACCATCTCAATACTCACACAAGATCAACAAGGCTTAACTAAGCCAAAGGCAAAACAAGACATAAATCATACTACCGACTCAAAATCTAAAGATAACCTTCCTTTACTATTTCTCACTTGCCTTTCACTCCAAACTTAGAGGAAAATCACCTGAGTCACTTCCACACAATATCATCAATGAGAACTAAAAGAACTGAAAATGATCCGTTGAAAGTCCATACGGAAAACATAAGAATAAACCTATAAAGTACTATCTGGGCCACAAATAGAGAAAAAAATCAATGAATACAATCTATGCCAACGCTACAACTAGTCGAGATAGTACTAAAACTGATATCCAAAGACATGACTACTTAATACTGAATGATCCGATCCAAGATGTCCCATCAATCGAGGTGAATCCATACTGAATCCAACTCAAGTGTATTACTCCCACTGAGTATATCATTTAAATTTTCCCAAGAAGACTGAAAACTCGAGGCCAAGATAAGAGAACCAATACTGGGTCTGTGGGCTATCATCCAAGCACTTACCAACTATAATCTATCTAAATTGAGAAGACCGAATGGGAAACCATGGAGTAGGCTCAACCAGCCTATAAATAAAATCTGAACTAAGACAAGTCTAAAACAAAAGTTTCATGCAAGCTCCACAGCACCAAGCTAAAATCTTAATACCAAGGATGAATTGCTGGATCTCAACCACCCAAACCAAACCTGAAGACGAGTAGGCATTCATGCTCCAAAATTATCATACTTCCGAATCACCATTTTAGGCGTCAAATAAAAAACTGAGTCAATAAGTCTATATCATTGCCAACCATTCAAATTGACTTTAGTATCTAAATCTGACATATCCGAGATAAATCATACCAAGCCACAGACGAGGCATATCAGAAGAATAAAAATCACCACAGCTATAACCACCGACTGAAAATGCATGAAACTAACTTTATATTAGCTAGAGGGTACGAAATATATCCATAAAACAAAAATCATACCAAAGGCTAAAACACCAACAGAGGATGCAAATAACTTACTCTATAACCGTTGGAGGGCATGAACTATCCAAACATACTAAAAAACTTCCCAAGGTTGCCAACCACACTAGCGAGGGTAAAACTCTAGCAACTTGGAGACATATAACTCAAGCCAGAATTAATCAATCCAATACTCTACCTAGCAAAGAATAGTCATAGGCATATATCATTGAGGAGAAACACTCTACCAAACCTCACTAGGCTAAACAAACTCTGAAATAGGGATTTCCCAAATCTACCCAAGAATTACATCATCGATGAAGAAATATACCAACCTCGAAACCAAGGTCAATATCAAGACCAACACCAAAATATCAAATAACTCAAGATGAAGAATTTCCAATTTGCCAACTTAAGAAGTGATCACGGGAAAGGACGCATGTCTCTAACTCTCTAACTCTACTTAAGGCAAAACCATATCCTAGGAAAAGGGCATCTAATCTCCACATTAATAATAAGGGCAACCCATTATAGGGAGATGAACCCAACAAATCTAAGATATGAATCCACGCCATCTCAATATCAAACTCAGAACCATTATCGGTCGATGAAATAACAACAAATGAAGAATGGACCCAAAACTGGTCAAGCTAAAAAATGGGCTATATCGAAGGGATAACACACAAAAAAACCTTCATAACATAGGAGGCAAGTCTAAGGATCTCTAACTAAATATCAGGCAATATAACTAAATTTCCAAATTTAGAACCAAACAGAATCAAGGAAAGTCAACTTACCTTCTATACCATAATGCATTCCCGAATCGATCTAACACGGCTAACCCAGAGGGAAATAATCAACCTCACCATGCTATAGGAAAAAAATCATAATCTGTCTATATCTACTCAAGCCACCAAATAAGATCACAAAAAAAAAATTCTAACTAGATAACACTAGTCTAAATAGCTACCCAGTGAGGATCAATTATGTTAAGTAATAATATCAATAACCTCAAGCAGTGATAGAAATATCAACATCAATATAATGATAAGGGTACCAAAATGAACATCAATATCATGTACTACTCAAGGGACACAGTAAGGCTAATATACCAAGATAAATAGGACTCAAACCTAAAATATACTCCATAGGGGAAAAAATATCAACACAAGTCTACTCCATCTACTACTAAAAGAAATAAACCATGGAGTAGTAACATAATCATAAATTCAATAATAAGGAACATAATAACCAATATCAACTCATTAAGGCATATAATCATCAATGGGTATGAAACCCCAATACACATAGTAGAAAATAAAGATGCGGGGAAGTAAAAGAACACCAATCATGGTGGAATGCCCAATAAGATGCTTGATGAGCATAAGGAGAAAAAATTTGAATGGGTCTAAACTCGGACCAACTGACTAAATCATCAACTGAGGTGACAAGCAGACTATCTTTGACTGAACATGCCGCATCATCATGAGGCTGACTAAATGATCTGAATAACAAGAAATCCCATATCCGGGACACTCTCTAGACTAGTAGTTGATCTCTCTATAATCTTAGCAACTCCTAAGGTATCAACATGATGAGGACATAAACTGAGCCCAAATGCTTATCCAACTGACACTGAGAGCAAACTCTAGTAGAATATTATCCTTTCCGTAATGATAGCCTGTCTTAGGAACTCTAGGTTGGTGGAGAACACGTGCTAACTTTGGCTGATCATCTATCTCATATCTAGGGCACTCTCAGAACCAGTGTCTTATCATAACACAACTAATCCAAAGTCATAAAATACTCTGAGCTACTTCCCCTCTTAGTCCAGAATGGTTGTCATGGCCTAGAGACCCATACCAAAACTCTGCAAGGCTGATGGGGACTCTGCCCACTATGATTATCATAGGTAATATGAGAACCACTCATAGTTTGAACCACCACCTGCATAGAGCTGATGGGCTATAGGTGAAGCTGAACTTTATCAGAAGGATCCTCATTCCTAGATAAAATGACAATAGCACTATACGAATGGCATAGCCTCTTGCCACCACTTCCATAGTCTCAATACATACTCATATGATCCTCTCATAATCCAAAACTTGAGATAAAAAGGACCCAACTGCTATCATATACTTCGATACTAAGCGAAGTGGTAATGCTAGTCCTTTAAAAATTCCATGCACCATGTCTAGCTTAAAAGAGTATATCTTAAGAATATGCCTGGCCCAATCGAGAAATTCAATCTCGTACTCAAAAATAGGTGAAGAACCCTGATGAACACTAATAGACCAAACTTTGGTCTAAGGATTGCCCGATGAATCAAATGTCATCCATGGCTGTGAGGGATCTGCAATACACTCAGGATCCTCAATGTTGAACCTCAAAGGGATGAAGTATCCATGAGCTCAACTGGAGCCTAAGTTGGCCCTAATCCTTTTAGCTAATGCTGAAGGTCTTCAACATCCATCTTTGACTCTCTAGTCTGATGCTGCATTAAAACTCTGGAAATGCATGCTGAAATCTTATCTACATCTGTCAATAATATTGCATCATTCTTCGAGGATAGAATAGAGTCAAAGAATATGTTCGAGGTTCATAGTAAAGCGGGAAAATGTCAAGGAGTCAAGAAGTGAATTTCCTAAAATTTTAGTGTAGCCTCCCAAAGATAGGTTATGGATATCTCCACACTGATCCGCAGGACTCTACTAACACTTAGCTCTTGTAATAGAACATCGATGAAACCTAATGCTCTAATAACAATTTGTCATAACCCAAGCTCTTAGGTCATGATGGCGTCTACTATCACCCGCTGGAAGGTAAGCCAAACCTCAAAGTCCAGAATGGCTAGTAATGGACCACCTAATTATAAATATAAGAGAATGTGGAATAGATGAAATAAGATAATCAAATTCATAAATGAATCCCAAAACCTGGTGGTATCAATACAGGGGCTTCTAATAAAATAAGAGTACAAAAGTGAAATATCAAAGGGATTACACTAATACAACTTATCTCTGAATACAATAAAGAGACTAGTCTAATACATAAGAGATTGATAAGTAATACACCAAATGTTAGAAGCTCAATCTAAGTCTCCAAACCATGGCTACTCGACACGATTCATACATCAATGACGATGACCCCAACTATGATCTGCAGGCTATAGAAGTATAGTATGAGTACCAAATGAATGGTACTTGTAGGCAATTTCCAACTGAGCTCCAAAGATAAAGATGATATATACAATATATAAATAGAATATAAACAACACCCAAGAGTCCAGAAACCATATAACAAGCCAATGAGATAATAAGGAATCACTATCCTATTTTTGTCCAAGAGACTAGCCTTATAAAACTAAGGAAGTATCAAGGATAAACTATACTATTCCATCTATAGTCTTGAACATCAACATTATACCATAAATGCCCAGCCAATATACAATAAATAGTGAAAGAAGAATGTACACGGTAATATACAAGGTCAAGAAATGAGTATACAATACAAACAATTAAAGGAATAGATATATGGTAGTACCATATCTACATATATCTAGATATACATATATATACATATAGCTAAGAGGTCAACTCAAATCATAACCTATATCATCATGTCCTTATTGTAAGGCTTCGTTATAATCCTAAGATGATTTAATACTATCATACTCAGGGTTTCTAATCCATAGGGCTAGACATGAAATAATCATGCATAATAATAATGCAATCATAAGATAGAAGAGGCTGAAAACATACCTCAAGTCTAGATACCGAATCAGTGACCAATCTATCATAAACTAGCCATAATACTAATCATAACAATGATAGTAATGATATCAATAAAAATGCATATAACCTATTATTTCGGACAACCAAATACCTAGATGAGCCTATGTGTTACCCTACCACCCTAGGCTCAAAAGTCTCAATTAGCATACAATAACACAAGAGATAGTCATCACCTATATCCATGCAACTGCCCCATATCGGCTGATAAAGATAGGTGCATATTGGTGATAGGCTATGCGTATGTAAGAATAAATATAATAGAATCCATAATTACCATTCTCATAACCATCATCATCATAGTCAATATTTGACCTTATCAGGTATATATGTATCACAACATCCCCTGGCCTTGCCGAGTATCATCATAATATCCTCTGGCCTTACCAGGTATCATCACATCAATATTATATTCTCTGTCCTTGTCGGGTATCAATGTTATCACCATTGTATCCAAACCAATGTCACATAATAGAGAGCAAGCCCCACAGAGCTAAAGTAAAGTTCAAGCCCCACGAGGGCTAAAGTAAATGACAAGCCCTACGAAGGCTAAAGTAAATAGAAATAAAAAGAGAATCAAGGTATACTATATTTCCATAATTCATCATTCATCATCAACACCACATACTTAGGAAGTGTATATATAATTGTAATACCCCGATCATTTCTTAAGCCTAAATTCGTCTTTTGAGTGAATATGGATGACTTCCATAGGGATAATTTTTTATATCGTATTTTATTTCCCTAAATTACACTTTCTATCATGTGGATAATTGTATAAGACTTCCATCAACGTAAGATTCACCCTAATCGAACACCCGGTGAGGGAGTTAGAGCTATTTTTTAATTCCTCGAGACTCTATCCAATAGTGCAATCATGAATCAAGCTCATGAGAAATAAATTATAGTTATTTGGTTGTTTTCTAATAAAGAGTGATGTGTATTAAGGCCTCAAAGATGTCCTAGCAATTAGGTGAATCAAAACATTCCTTACCGATTGAATTCTTGGGAAGGATTTTTCCATATCCAACTTTAAATGATCATATATGTCATTAAACTATAAATAATTGAGCCCATAACCTACCAAAATATATATAATTGAATTATCTTTCCAACGATACCAACTTCATCAAAATTCGATATTGGAGCAAAGAGTTATGCTTATTTTACTCCAGTGTGTCATCCTGGAAACTCCGTGATGACCTTTTGTGACGACTTGCCACAAGCCTAACGGCTTGTCACAAAATGTCGTCACCTTAGGATAGAAATTCACAAAATCCAACCTTTTGTGATGACATTTTGTGATGGCTTGTCTTAAGTTTGACGGCTTGTCATAAAATATCGTCAATCTTAAGCCAAAAATCATAAAATCCACCCTTTTTGTGATGACAATTCGTGATGGCCTATCACGGGACTGACGACTTGTCACGGATAGGCCATCACAAATGTCATCAGCTATTTTTTTTCCAGTAATTAAGGAACATTTTTGCAAAGGTATTTTGTTCATTTCTGCCCATTTTGGTTCTATATATATATATATCCAAGTAGAGAAGAGAAGTTCATTTTCTCTCATTTCTCTTCCAAGAAAGATCTAGAACTAGGGTTTCTTCCAAAATCCTAAATCAAATCTTCTACAAGAAATTCAAGAATATTTCAAAGATTTTACCAAATTATTCAAGAATCAAGTTCTCCAAGTCAAAGGCATCAAGAACTTAGCTCAAAAGTGTGAAGAAGAGTTTCCAATCAAGCTTGCTCATCTTAAAATCATAATCCAAGGTATGTGGGGTTTGAACAAGAACACTTCTTTCATTATTGTGCCCAAAGATTTAATTTCTACTATTGAAATTCATGATTTTCCAAAGTGGGTTTACACCCAAATTACTTTATTAATGATTTATGGTATTTGAGCTATTCAAGATTGATACACATGACTATTTAATTATTTTATTTATTAAATTAAGAACTTATGCCATGAGTTGAATATTGTTATTATGAGTTGATGATTTTTGAATGATTTGAGACAAGAGTCATGATTTAAGCTTTTCTATGAGAAGTTTGATTATTGAATATATATATATTGATATTTGAGCTTGAGAGTCAAGAAAGATTTCTATGATGTTTTCTTGAAGTTTTTGATACATGATTATTTTATAATTTCCAAATTATGACTTGATATTTAATATTGTGAATTTCATGTTTCTACCATGAGTTGGTATTTCAAGTGCTTTCAAGGCATGTGTCAAGCTTTAAGCTTTCTTATGACAAATTGGATTATTGAGTATATTGATTCATGAGATTGAGTTGTTATAATGAGTCTTGATATTTCCTCAAAGTTAATGATGTTTTCATGATTTAATGAATCGATACATTTTGATATTGAGAAAGATTGATTTGATTTGAGTCGAGTTAAGAATCCACAAATTGATTATGATTTGATAAATGAGAAAGAGATTTTATTTAGTCTTCATGATATACCCTTGTGATGTTTGTGGTGGATTTTCTAACGCGTTTTGAGCTTGTGTCTGGGAGTAGTATTTAGCACCGAGCGGGAAATATGGTATTTCCTCCGAAACTACGTGCCACCGTAGGATTGATATTGATAATTGTGGGCCGGAGGCTGAGTATGAGATTATGATCACTAAATTTAGGTTGTACTCCATGGCAAGAGTATGATGCTCCCTCCAATATGGGGTTCTCTCCTTAGGGGGGCAAAATGTTGGACTCCATGTAGCTCACATGGTTTATGTTGGTTATAAGAACCTCCCAAGTCCATAAGAGTTCAAGTTTCATGAGTTACCGAGTCACTCTAAGTCATGAGTTAAAGAGTTTGAGTTGAGTATAATGATTTATGAGATATATAATGCTTACATTACTATTGATGATTTACAAGGAATATATTTCAGTTAATTCAAGCAAAGAAAGTCGTTATCGTCAGCATGCATAATTTTCATAATCATTTATGATATTATTTATAATGTTACATTGCACCTCCACATACATAGTACATTCCTTAAAGTACTGACCCCTATATATTTCTATTTGCTACAGTGTCTTAAAGTGTAGGTACAAATTGTATCGCAGATACCGCATTCAGTCAGTCCTCCACTCCCAGTCAGTAGGTGATGATTCCTTTTGATTTGAGGGCTTGAGTTGGTTATATAGTTTGAGAAGTATTGTATTTTCTTATTTTATTCGTATTGAACTTAGATAGTTGGGAATCATAACCCGGCTATCTAAAGTCAGTACCAGTAGAGGCTTCATAGACAGTCAGTAGAAGTTGATGTATTTAGTTTCAGTTTTGTTTGGTAAAAGTAGAGTTGTAATCTTGTAAAGTTCATGTTTATATTGATAAAGTTAAGAGAAGTTCTATGTTTTCGCTGATTTTATAACGATTTAAGCATTTTATCTAGTTGCTTATGAGTTATGCCAGTAGAAGGGTTATCTTGGGGTCACTTGTTCCCCTAAGCGCCATGTGACGTCTCGAGACCCAATTTCGAGGCGTTACAAATTTGGTATTACAGCACAGAGTTCAAGTGTCCTAGGGTGTCTATGAAGCAATGTCTAGTAGAGTCTTGCGAAATGGTACGGAGACGTCTGTACTTTTCTTCGAGAGGCTACAAGATATTTAGAAAAGTTCTCTATTCTTTCATGTATTAGATCATGCAATAGAAAGGTACTTTGAGAAACTTATGCAGATTCTCATCTTTCTCTATTCAGGGCATCCCCGCCTTATTTTTGAGGTATTAGAGACAGTCAAACTCAACTCTTTGCAGATAGTACTTTCTTAAGCAGTCTCCACAGATGTTATGGAGTTTTAAATGAGCTAGAAAGTATCCTATTAGTGTCTTATCATGCCTTGCTTATGAATCATGCAATAAGCCCAAGTCAGTTGCGCTTCCAGATTCCTTCTTAGAATCCATAATGTTAATCTATTCTTCTTTATCTATGTACTGTTCTTGAGGTAACATGATCTGTAAGTTTTAATTTCCTTCCCTAACAATGCCCTTAGACTTGCAAGTGAGAAATTTCAGAAGTCTCACAAAGTGGCCTGAGTAGAGCTTACCAACATGTTATAAGTTTCCTAAGTTCAATGTTATTTTCTCTACCTTATGATTCATTCAGTTAAGATAGATTAAGATGTATATTCTTAGATTATCGAATATTGTATGGTGAGTTTCTACCTCTCGTAACCTTGTTATCGTCATGATATTGGAACTGAAAGTCTAGTGAAGCCGTGTGGGGCTCTTTCGATTCACTAGCATAATTGCTTTGTTATCCATCTCAAATTCTTTTTCAAAATGCAAAATCAAAGACTAGTGAAGCCGGTTGAGGCCTATTTTGATTCACTAGAGACTCTTTGTGTATCTTATTTCCTCGTGCTGGTTGGAATTGGGTTTAGAGGTGTAGTGCCAAGAAAGGTGGAAACTGTAATTTATTGGAAGTATGTATAGCCGAGCCTTTTGCATGTGATCGAGTTAGTGATGAAGTGATATTGTTCTTGTGTGTCAGCTCATGGAAGAAAGAGAAGGAGTTATTGGTGGAGGTAAATAATAGTTTGCTTAAGGTATGAAAAGAGTTATTGACGGTGTGTTGCACAAGATAAGTATAGGTTATGGATGAGGATACTTAGTGGATGAGTGTTGTTTACTTAGGTTCTCCTGAGATTGCAAGGGGAAGTTAAGTTGAGGCTTAGAAAGTAATGAACTAAGTTAAGATGTGTATAAAGAATAGATAGTAATGATGGGTAGAAGAGGGGCGTGTTGATGGATTATAAATGAGAGAGGCCATATGATTATGACCAATTATTGTTATTAGGGGGTTTAAGTGGGCTAGTGTTTATTGACATTTTGTTTTATAGTTTCCAAGTGAGAATTGTGTGTGTGAGGTGGAGTTGTAAGTTATGCTGAGCGTTAGGCATTAAGCTTGGATGATTGGTGGCTATGAAGGTGGATATGATGATTTCTTAGTTAATGGTGCTATTTATAGAGAAGTGATCTAATGGTCTTGGACAGTGTATGCAAAAGCTTGAGTCTGATCAACTTGTAATTAAGTTTGATTTTGTGTTCTTGGTGAGAAATCTTGCCCAAGGTGCTATGGGGCTGCTTTATTTTCTAGGGTCATTATATGTGGCATAATTAGTAAGTGCCATGGAGTTGATAGGTGGAGGAAGACTAGTTAGGTAATGAATGATGTTCCTAATAATTGAGTCAAGGAATATGATGGCTTTAGTCTGAGGGGGAGACAGTAGAACGAGTAACCAGGTTAGGTTATTAGGTTCTAGTGGATGTGCCAGTAAGTTGTGGAATAGTTGTGAGAAGGGATACTGCTCAATCCATTTTATTTTAGTATTTTCAGTCATTCCAGTATTCATTCATGCTTTGCGTTTTGATTCCATGATCATGATTCATGTCCAGGCATGCCATAAAGAATCCTGTCCTCACTTAGTTACCAAAATGCGGAGTTTCAGACCTTTCACCGGTTGGAATCACATTTCATAGTTAGGAATTCTCAATTTTAGGTCATGACTTATGTACTCAAGTTTTGTGATATGTTCAGTTCCAATGTTCAAGCGCTACTTTTAATGATCAGCAAAGAAAAGAATTCATATTTATATCGTGCATGTCCCCGGGCCATATTTCTTTGATGGATTTATGATGTTAAATCCTCTATTCCTCAAGCCTCAGTTGAGTGTCAAGTTATTCATAGCATCTATTCATGTGTCAGATCCTCATGGTCTAATCTTTTAGTTATCTTTCCTTACCCAAGAAAGTGGTGGTGAATAGTTATTTAGTCGGGAGAGAAGAGATATTTCCTTATCAACGATAGAGGGTGGCATACCTACTTTGGCTTGGAGGTAATGTGAAGTAATATTGAGGCTAAGTCTTTGATACATGTTATGGTTAGTTCAAGTTTAATGTGTTATGATTGGGAAGATTGTGGTGTGTTCATTTTGTGTAATTTCATGAGTTGGAAGGAATATTGGAGTGAAGCGTTTGTGTAGGACTTGATTAGCTAGGAGTATGTCAGGTGTGCTTGAGGTGAGTGCATGGAAATTTTTCTTGATAAGAGGTGTGTAGGGTATGAAGATAGGCTTGAATGCCGTGTTTGTATGCATGTGGATGGGTTCCTTGCGCATTAGTAAATGGCTAGTACTAGGTGGATTGGAGTTGTCGAAATGGTAATGAGAATTACTCTTGAAGTGAGAGGTTGTAAGAATATAGATGTGTGAGAGCTCATGATTAAGAATGGGGTTATGTGGAGAATCTTGTGGTTCTAGGTTAGGCATGAAGACGATGAGGGGGTTTGGTTCGAGGGGATATGAGTAGATGAAAGTATCGATGTCATATGAGGATTGTAAGTCAAATCGATCAAGTATTGTATCAGAAGGGTATAGTATAGTTGAGAGAGTGTTTGAGAAGTATGGTTGAGTTTGAGAGTAAGGAGTTGCCTTGCTTGAAGCTTAGTACTTTTATCCTAACTTATGATTCATAGGTTTAGGTTTCAAGTTATGGGATTATGGTAATTCTATGATCTCTGATTCAGTTGCCATGTTTAGATCTTGCCTAAAGTTCTTTGCTTCTTCAGACCATTAGAATTCCTTGGGAAGGTGTTGAAGAAATTCTCTACTTAAGTATGAGTATCTAGTACGATTTAGTTTGCATAGTTAGCAACCCCGTTTTTAAAATTTGGCAGATAGATTTCTATGATCTTCCATTTTTTTGAACTAGTCTGTTCTTACCACTCGAAGTTTCATAAGTACGGGCAATCCGGTAAGTAGTTGCTCGCACCCAAAATCTACAAATTCAGTTCAGTATGTGTATGAGGCATCAGTTTCAGATTCGGATATATAATTGTGATTCGGTCTGTAAGCATTCATTGAACAATCTTTGTTTTCCAAGTATTCTAATCCAGACAATGTAATACCCATTGTGTAGTCTTATCCTTGTTTCTCATGATCTATGCCTGTATAAATTATCTCTTCGTCATCTATCAGTACGATTGGACCCTTATCACATCAAGTGAATTCTAGACTCTTAGCATGAGCCGCTCTTTAATATAAGTAGAAGGTAAATCAGCTCAAATTCAGTTGAGAATTACAGTTATCCTCTATCTATTCTTTTCCAGTCTCGGATCCAAAGGTATAGCTGTTCTCATCATGAGTTTATACATTTAACGAAGTACTTCAAAGTTTAGAAAGATATAGATTCAGATTAGCAAGTTATTTCAGCTATGTGTCTTCATTTTTCTCTGTATTCTTGGCCAAACAACAACTTTTGAGGACGAATATTTCCAAGGGGGAGATATTGTAATACCCCGATCGTTTCTTAAGCCTAAATCCATCTTTTGAGTGAATATGGATGACTTCCAAAGTGATTTTTGTTCATATCATGTTTTATTTCCCTAAATTCCACTTTCTATTATGTGGAGAATTGGATAAGCTTTCCATCGACATAAGATTCACCCGAATCGGACACCCAGTGAGGGAGTTAGAGCCATTTTGTAATACCCTGAGACTCTAACCAATAGTGTAACCATGAATCAAGATCATGAGAAATAAATTATAGTGCTTTTTTTCCTTTCTAATCAAGGGTGATGTGTATTAAGGCCTAAAAGATGTCCTAGTGATTAGGTGAATAAAAACATTCCTTACCGATTGAATTCTTGGGAAGAATTTTTCCATATCCAAATTCAAATGATCATATATCTCGTTATACAACGAATAATTGATTCCATGACCTACCAAAATATATATAATTTAATTATCTTTCCAACGATATCAATTTCGTCAAAATCCGATATTGGAGCAAAGAGTTATGCTTATTTTACTCCAGCGTGTCAGCCTGGAAACTCCGTGACGACCTTTTGTGACGACTTGTCACAAGCCTGACGGCTTGTCACAAAATGTCGTCACCTTAAGGAATAAAGTCACAAAATCCAACCTTTTGTGACGACATTTTGTGACGGCTTGTCACAAAATGTCATCAACCTTAAGCCGAAAATCATAAAATCCACCCTTTTTGTGACGACAATTCGTGACAGCCTATCACGGGCCTGGCGGCTTGTCATGGATGTCGTCAGCTATTTTTTTCCAGCAATTAAGGGACATTTTTGCAAGGGTATTTTGGTCATTTTTGCCCATTTTGGTCCTATATATATATATCCAAGTAGAGAAGAGAAGTTCATAGAGAAGAGAAGTTCATTTTCTCTCATTTCTCTTCCAAGAAAGATCTAGAGCTAGGTTTTTTTCCAAAATCCTACATCAAATCTTCTACAAGAAAATTCAAGCATCTTCCAAAGATTTCACCAAGTTGTTCAAGAATCAAGTTCTCCAAGTCAAAGGCATCAAGAACTTAGCTCAAAAGTGTGAAGAAGAGTTTCCAGTCAAGCTTGCTCATCTTAAAATCATAATCCAAGGTATGTGGGGTTTGAACAAGAACACTTCTTTTGTTCTTGTACCCAAAGATTTAATTTCTACTATTAAAATTCATGATTTTACAAAGTGGGTTTACACCAAAATTACTTTATTAATGATTTATGATATTTGAGTTATTCAAGATTGATATACATGACTATTTCATTATTTTATTTCTTAAATTGAGAACTTATGCCATGAGTTGGATATTGTTATTAAGAGTTGATCATTTCCAAATGATTTGAGACAAGAGTCAGGATTTAAGTTTTTCTATGAGAAGTTTGATTGTTGAATATATATATTGATATTTGAGCTTGGGAGTCAAGAATGAGTTCTATGATGTTTTCTTGAAGTTTTTGATACGTGATTATTTTACAATTTCCAAATTATGACTTGATATTTAATATCGTGATTTCATGTTTCTACCATGAGTTGGTATTTCAAATGTTTTCAAGACATGTGTCAATCTTTAAGCTTTCTTATGACAAATTGGATTATTGAGTATATTGATTCATGAGATTGAGTTGTTATAATGAGTCTTGATATTTTCTCAAAGCTAATGATGTTGCCATGATTTAATGAATCGATACATTTTGATATTGAGAAAGATTGATTTGATTTGAGTCGAGTTAAGAATCCACAAATTGATTATGATTTGATAAATGAGAAATAGATTTGATTTGGTCTTTATGATAGACCCTTGTGATGATTTGGGTGGATTTCCTAACGCGTTCTGAGCTTTTTTCTGGGAGTAGTATTTAGCACCGAGCGGGAAATGTGGTATTTCCCCCGACACTACGTGCCACCGTAGGATTGATATTGATAATTGTGGGACGGAGGCCGAGTATGAGATTGTGATCACTAAATTTAGGTTGTACTCCCTGGCAAGAGTACTACGCTCCCGCCAATGTGGTGTTCTCTCCTTAGGAGGGAAAAACGTTGGACTCCATGTAGCTCACATGATTTATCTCGGTTACAAGAATATCCCAAGTCCATAAGAGTTCAAGTTTCATGAGTTACCGAGTCACTCTAAGTCATGAGTTAAAGAGTTTGAGTTGAGTATAATGATTTATGAGATATATAATGCTTGCATAACTATTGATGATTTACAAGGAATGTATTTCAGTTAATTCAAGCAAAGAAAGTCGTTATCGTCAGCATGCATGATTTTCATAATCATTTATGATATTATTTATAATGTTGCATTGCACCCCCATATACTTAGTACATTCCTTAAAGTAATAACCCCCATATATTTCTATGTGCTACAGTGTCTTATAATGTAGGTACAAATTGTAGCGCAGATACCGCATTCAGTCAGTCCGCTGCTCCCAGTCAGCAGGTGACGAGTCATTTTGATTTGAGGGCTTGAGTTGGTTATACAGTTCGAGAAGTATTGTATTTTCTTATTTTATTCATATTGATCTTAGATAGTTGAGAATCATGACCTGGCTATCTAAAGTCAGTACCAGTAGAGGCGTCATAGACAGTCAGTAGAAGTTGTTGTAATCAGTTTTAGTTTCGTTTGGTAAAAGTAGAGTTGTAATCTTGTAAAGTTCATGTTTATATTGATCAAGTTTAGAGAAGTTCTATGTTTTCGCTGATTTTATATAGATTTAAGCATTTTATCCAGTTGCTTATGAGTTATGCCAGTAGGAGGGTTAGCTTGGGGTCATTTGTGCCCCTAAGCACCGTGTGACGTCTCGTGACCCTATTTTGGGGCGTTACAATAATAGGTGCACGGACTCAAGCCAATGTTAAAAGAGTGTAAATTTGTAAGTTTATTGCTCGGAGTGAACTTCGAGACTAAATCTCTATAATAGTATAGAAAGGTCAGAATATCTCACGATCAAAGTAAATAGTAGTGTCAAATCATAGACCAAAATATATCTCAATTAAATCTGTAAAACATCATTATTAACCTCCTTTACACTTATAATTTACTCATTAATCTAGGCAGTTATTATTTTGAAGAAATTCATTTTAAGGTAGAAAGTGGGCTTTATCCCTTAGTTAGTGACAACAATAATATGATTATAATCTAATTGGAATTGTATCGATCATCGATTTAATAATCATGAATGTACAGGATCTATGCATTCCATCACCAGTATTTAACCAGTAGAATCATAAACATTATACTACATCTTCCTCCGTGCCATATCGGAGAGATATGTATAAAAACATATTCATACATTTATAAACTACAACTGTATCCTTTACAAGGATAATTACTTCCCAGATGTCCAATTGATACCATAACATGACCCTTGATACAATAATATGTCCAGAATAGTCACAACATCATAATCGTGTCCTAAGGCCCATATACATAGCCAGAACTCATATCGAGAATCATATTTATAAGTCATAGCATATTTATAATCTTCTCACATATAGGAGGCATCTCATATCTAGAAGACATAATATCAATAAGAATATCACATCTATAATACATTGCATATCTATAGGTCATACATCATGACTATGAGGAATATCACCACTCTAGGTCAATTATTATATCTAAGAGGAATATCATCTCTATAGACCATATATTGTATCTAAGAGGAAATAGCATCTCTATAGGCCAATTAATATGTTTAAGAGGAAATAACATCTCTAAGGTCCCAACATCATGTCTAAGAGGAAATAGCATCTCTAAAGGTTGAATATCATAACTAAGAGGAAGTAACATCTCTAAAGGCTCAATATCATATCTAAGAGAAAATAACATCTCTAAAGGACATTAATCATAATTCGAGAAAAGTCATCACAATTTATGAATTCACCAAACAAATCTCATAAATAAGGCTCATTAGTCTCAACTAGGCTTAACATCCATAACTAAGTCCAAAAGTACTAACACAGGTCTTGGCCTAAGTGAGCCAGACAAACCCACTTCTAATCCTCAATTTCCAAATTTAGGCAACCTACGCCCAAAATAGACTAAGGTATCTAGTTCAACTTCTAGATGTAAAGAAAGCCACAATCAAGTCTATGATAGGAACTTCGACTACAAATATGGGCATTTAAGTCAACTCTACCCAATTTACGATTTCAAGATCACTAGATTAGACCAAATAAGGTTAATCATACTAACCATAATTCCAACACCTAATTCACATCCCAAACCTAGCATCATAGAATTTCCATACTACAAACTAGTTCAATCTAAGGAGAAGGAAATAGGATTCTAAAAGGGTCAAAAGTATACCACCTTACGGGTTCAAAGCCCTCAACTAATCCACAAATATTAATAATCAAGACTTATTCTACTCATAGTCGAGCATAACATTCACATTCATATGCCATATATAACACACATCATCTTTGAAGAAGAGTAGGTAGAAGCCTACCTCAAGGCCGAACCGTAAAATCTCAAATCATTCTCCAAGTGTCAATCTTCACCTCACAATGCCAAAATGTAATAACACTATCAAAAACATAATCTACTCATCAATACAATTCTAACGATACCCATATTGCACCATTATGCTTCGGGTCCAAAAATGATACCTTAAATCCCAAGTGGGTACTACTTATAGAAAATACATTTTCAAGGTCAAAACAACATTTATATATAAAAAAGAAATCATGAACCTCAAGAAATGGGTGAAAACAAGGCAAACTTTGGGCTAAAATCAAGCCCTAAGATAAATTATGGTTTTGGTTCAAAACTAAGAGATTCAAGCATGAATACGAAGGACCCATACCTTAAATTTTAAGAAATTCACGATAAAAAATGTTAGAAAGATCCCAAGTCATTCACCATACTCAATTTTGAGTTATCACACCTATTTTGGATTTTAGGCTCTCAAAGATGAAAGGAAAATGGCCAAATTCGTGACATTGGGGTCAATTTATAGACCCCTAGACAAGGAGATGCAGTGATCGCCCTCAATGGGTCATGATCGCACAAAGGGAGATCGCCATAAGGTGAATATTGTGATCACACTACCTCTTGCTAACACATATGACAACTGAAACTTGAAATTTTTCCAAGTTTTGGCGAATGCCTAGAGACTCGTTCAGAATCCAATTTTCATAAATGAACTATGCAACCCCACTAAATTTGACATTTTGGATGCTGTGGCGAAGTCATATTTTCAATCTGAGGTTGTTTTGACCAATTGTGGATCCTAAACCCATATTACCAATTTTTCCAACTTTTTGACCATTCAGTCTAAATGAGCTCGGATGCATTGGGACCCATACCAAAGGTCTTCCTACCCTAAAATTGATATTTCAGATCTGCTGACATAGTCAAAATTTGTATCTGAGGTGGTCTTACTAAAGTTTTCATCCGGTGGCCATTTAGAACTAGCAAAGACTTTAAAATAGGGAATTGGCTCTAAAAACCAAATGAATTATCCGATAATTGAACCATCGGTCCTAGTAAGTCATAAGTGACTTGGGGCAACTCTGGAGAAGCTCAAATAGATAAGATAAGTAAAAATATGAAAAATGATAGAAAGGGTCATTACAAGAACTGAGAAGGTCCATTAGAACGCGGAGTAATAATCGGTGGCTGCATTGATGTAGTATGCTGAAGGGGATAAAGGAGAGACAAAAGATGTTGGGTACAGTAGCCATATAATTTTTTAAAATAGAAGCATTTAAAGATGATAAGAAATTAACAGTTTCTTTTGGTTGTGTTGTAGAAAAAAAGATGGGAGTGATATAGGATTATCTTAACTTTTAAGAAGTGAGGCCAGAATGAATGTATTTTCCTGATTATTTTGGTGAATTCATACTAATGGTGGCTACAACAATTGTAAAGATGCAAACTAAATCAACCAAGAGAAGGATGATCCAATTCAAATGGTGTTACCACCGTGCACTAATATCAACTTCCAACCAACAACTATAATTTTAATACGACTGGATTAAAAAAAGTGGCGTAAATAGATTCTATGAACATGAGTTTTATTTTCTTAACCCTACTTGTTATTTTTTTATGAATTTGTTTCCTTTGTGATTTTGTAAATTTATTTTCATAAAATATTAGGGTAGATGACACATTTATGATGATCTTCAAATGCTTTATTAGTTTAAGAAAAAAATTTGTGATTCATTATTCTCACGTACAGATCATATGTGAAACTTATTTTTATGTTATAGGATGATATAAAAAACTACATTACTTACAACCACGTATGCATACTTCAAAATTATTTTAAATAAATATAAGATCTAGAGAATATAAGTTAGGAAATTAGTTTTCTTTATATGTGATATGTAAACACACTTGATATGTTTAAAGTGCCAGGGTGTTTGATATGTGATTAAAATGCTACATTAGAATGAGTGTGCGTTTAATATATATTTGAAGAACATAAATTTGAGATAGTTAGTATACCTTCATCTTACAATTCTTGATGGGCATGTGATATTGTGTATTATATTCAGTGTAAGACTTGATACAGAATGTTGAAAATTGCTTTTAGTTATTGCAGTAATTTTTAGGAAAATAAGTTTACTAGTTTTAGGATGAATTTGAATTTTAAATGTTTGTTAGTTTATTTAGTTGTTGAGATATTTTAGGTTATTTTTAATTTTAAATTATGTTGATTATGTGCTGCATGTTGGCTATTTACAGCCCCTCAATGCTCAATAAAACCATTGAAAGCTATTGAAAGTCATTTCAATCCAAAGAGAGTTATTTTAACCCTTTCTCACTACCCCGTCTTTATTAAGAAAATACAGAAGTCATAATAGAAACAATGAGGTCCTTTTTTCACATTTAAAATAAAGAATCTTGGACAAGTTGATACTATGTTGGGTGTCAATTAAAAAAACAAAAAATATCAAATTTACCCTTTACTTTGGAAAATTGGTTAAATATACCATTTGTCATACTTTGGGATCAAATTTACCCTTGTTATTATATTTTGGATCCAAATTTATTCCTCTACTTTAGAAAATTGGCTAAATATATCCTTCGTCATACTTTGAGGTCAAATTTACCCATATTGTTAATACATTTTTCATATATATTCTTCCTTTAACAGGAAAGCCTAAATCAATATTAAATGACTCATTTTTAAAAAATAAAACACAACCTAATCAAACCTGTTCGATCCGATCTACAAAAAAATACCCAAATAAATATACCCCTCTCTTAGTTCTATTGGTCAAATTTTTTCAATGAACAAATATATTTCTCTTTCAATGTGCAGTTCTAGTAGGTTGTTTACAAATTAACAAAAAGTAAAATGCAATGGGATAACATAGAAGTATGAAAATAGAAAATGTATATTACAGACCCTGCTCATATTTTGTTATGTTCAAATTTCAAAATTTGATATATAATTCGTTGTGCATCTAGATTCTAAAATCAATGGATAAGTTTTCTGAATAAATGACGTGATAAAAGTTTTGTGTAGATCCAAATTGTATATAAAAATATAAGAATAAAGAGATTCACAACTGACACATAAGGAGACATCTTAACTCAATCATTCAAAAAAAAATATATCGAGTAAGCCTTAATCTTATTGTATTTAACTGCTAAGTGTCATTTTCATGAGCTTTACACTAATACAAATCTATGAATTAAGGGAGGGGTATATTTGTTTGTGTTTGTACTGGTGCAGATCCATTTTCATGAGTTATAAACTTATAAATATCCAATGGCTTAATCTCGTTGAAAATAAATTGATCAACAAAACTGAGAGGGGTATATTTATTTGTCTTTTTTGTTGCTCGAGTTGAGTCGAGCGGGTTAGATTAGAGAATTTTTCATTTTAAAAAATAGGACATTTAATATTGATTTGGTTTTTTTTGTTAAAGAAGGGGTACATGTGAAAAGTTTCTTAACGAGGGTAAAATTGACCCCAAAGTATGACGAAGGGTATATTTAGTCAATTTTTTAAAGTAGAGTGATAAATTTAACCCTAAAGTATGATATCCAGGGTGAATTTGACCCCAAAGTATGACGAAGGGTATATTTAGCCAATTTTTTTAAAGTAGAGGGATAAATTTAATCCTTTTCCCATTAAAAAAATTGTGGGGGTGACTATTGAGTTAATCTCATTACATTGAGAAAGTGTCAATATATTAGTCACTTAAACATAAAAAAAGTCAATATATACCCCATTTGATCCTAGATTGAGTTTACTAATAATAAATTGAGGCTTAACTTGGATAAGCAAGTGCTATTGAAAGGGCCAGTAGTCAAGTTCTTAGTTTTCTTTAGAGAACCAAAGATTTACAAAACTCTAAGTTTCATATACTATTTTAAAAAAGATATATCGATACATGTTGGTATCAAATATGTGAGAAAAATAAATTTATTATATGATGGATGTTACTATGGGAGGAGGTACAATTTCTTGAAACTAAGAAAACGTTCCATTAGTAGAAGCAAGCAAATTAAAGGATTTAAGTGATTGAGGGATTATTAAGAGAATTCATTGATTTGGCAAAATATTAGCTCAATTTGTGATAGTCAAACTACTCTAACTCGAGCATATAGAGATCATAAAATGGAAAGTCAAAACATATAAGTTATTGACATGATTATGTGATAAAGTTAATTCAAGATGGAATAACGTACTTCTATCACATTGGGGGAGTCAAAATAATTTGACTTGATTAATTGATCTTCGGTGTATTTATATGCCTAAGCACCATAACTTACCCATATTTTAGCTAAGTTTGGAGAACAAAGTGCCTAGTTTCTTGATGTTTTTACTCTACTTCTATGTAATTGAGCTAACCGATGTGATTTGTCTAATTTTTGGTATTAATGAGGTAGATGGAGATATAATGGTACTATGGAATGCGGATGACATATGACACAAGAGAGAGTAGCAATCTGGAGAAAATGCGGTGCCTAAAAACTATGTCCAAGACTAATTTGTCATTTAGAGTTAGTCTAGGGACTTAAAAGGCAATTATGAGGGAAAAGTTATTAAAACTACTTAATGCTGACAATTCACGTATTATTGGATATTTTGTAGTATTTTGAAGGAGGGAATATCGGCTTAGGGTGGAGAGAGAAAATATTTCTCTCTTATTTTCACTATTTGCACACCAAGATCGTCTTCTAGTTTTTGGTATGATGAATATACTTATGGTGATTTTCATTTTGTCCATGAGTAGCTAAGCTTATTGGTTAGGGTTATGGAAACGTTGTAGCTTATTATTTAGTTCTATGGTTTTTGAATTCATTATGCATTGATTACTTATATCATACTCTTTTCGTTATGCTTGAATTCTCGTGTTTACAAACATAGGGAATTTGCCATTGAAAGATAACTTGTTTGATAGAAAGGTTAATGTTTGGAAAAGAGAGTAGTGAAAAGAAAATAGGGTTTCCAACCTCTATTTCACACGTTAATTCCTTAATAGGATTAACAACTTAGAGATATCGTAAATTGAGTAAACACTTTTGAGTCGAGAGAACTAAAGTGAATTAATCCTTGATGGTTGAGAAACGCTTGGATTGAAAATTAAAATGCGTTTCTCTGTAAGTGCATTCATGTATAAACTCTTAACACCCATAGTTAGAAGATACTAAAAACTACAAGGTGGACATAACCCTAGATTGTTATTATCTGTATTCAACTATTGTTACACGTATTGCTTCACTATTATATTGAAACTATTACTTCATACTTAAATCAAATTCCCCCTTTTTGTTTTATGGAAATGAATATTAAAAGTTAGGTAATCTGCATACAACTTAATTAGCAACATATTACCTGTGGGATTCGACCCCAACCTAGTTGGGTTATATATTTGACAACAACCTCTTACACTCTCGTAAGAGAGGTGTAATTTGGGCATATAAAATTTTGGAATCGTTGTCGGGGAATACAGTTGTCGATTGATTTTATGTGTGTTTATTGATTGTTAGTCAAGTTTCCTTATTTTATGTTTATTTGTTGTTTTTGTTCATTATAGGCTCATTGTTGTTTATGCCACGAACTAGAAGTTCAGGAGAACCATTATTACCCTTCAATCCTGAACCTCATCTCATTGAAAGAATGGCTAACCAATAGGAAGCTAAAAAATTAGCCTATTTGGCTAATGCTCAATTAAATCAACAAAATGCAGATAACCCAGGCCGGGTACCTAATCTAGATGAAGAGGACCTGGGAGATGATGAGTTAATTGACCCGGATAATAGGAGGCGTGCAACGGAAGTAGTTGCACCTGTAAATCAAAATCGCCCATTCTGAGGAAGACTAGACCGCCAAGTTGTGCAGTTTGATATTGACAATGATAAGGATGATTTAGATGGAGTTGGAGCTATAGGGGAAATCATTATACCACCACTATCTCTTGGGGTGAAATTCAACATCACCAGTACAATGATCCAGATACTAAATTTGAAAGGACTCTTTGGTGGATTACCTGGTAATGATCCACATCTATATTTGGCGAATTTTATCAATATTTGTAAGTCATTTGATAATCCTAGAGTGGGAAAAAAATTCTATTTATTTAAGATTGTTCCCACTATCTCTGTCTGGAGAGGAAACTATGTGGTTGAATGAGCTGACTCCTGATTCTATAAAAAAACTAGAGGCAATTGAAAGGAGCTTTCCTAGAAAGTTTCTTTCCGCCCTCCAAAATGTTATAGTTGAGGGATGAGATCAGTAACTTTTGGAAATTGGCTAATAAATCTTTGCATGAGACTTGGGGGAGGTTTAAAAAGAAGTTAACTCAATGCCCAAACCATAAGATGACTGATGAACACTTGATGGAAACATTCTACAGAGCTTTGAACTCACTTACAAAGCCAATAGTGGATAATGCTGCAGGAGGATCTTTTATTGAGCTCACCTTTACTGAGGCTGCGTACATGTTAGAAAGAATGACTAAGACAAGTATAGCTTGGCATACCAGAGATTTTATGGTAGCAAGCAATACTGGGTCTAGTTTAATATCAGTAAAACAATGTAGGAGAGAAGAGGAGCGTGATCAGGATATGGCTCTCATGAAAACCCAGATGGATCTGCTCACAAAACATTTGCTATCAGGGAATGTAGAAAAAGTAAAAGTTGTGGGGTTCTATGCTAAGGGAGCTGAATCAAACATTGAGGAAGAGGCTAACTACTTGCATAACCAGGGGGTTTCCAGACCAGTTATCAAGAAAACCAAGGTTGGAACCATCAAGGAGATTGGAAGAATAAAAGTGATGGGAGTAGACTGTATGTACCTCCTGAAAGCCGTGATAATGCTGCCAACAGTTCAGGAAAAATGTCCATGGAGGACATGATGGATAAACTATTAAAAAGAGTTGAGGCGACCAATTCTGGGGTGACTACGATGAAGAGTGACATATCTTCCATGAGTCAAATAGTAAATTCACACTCAACTGCTATTAAACAATTGGAGCAGCAGATGACACAATTATCAGCAATATTCAACCAAAGACCAAATGGGACTCTACCAAGTGATACAGTTCAGAATTCGAGGACTGATGGATCGTGTATGGCTATTACCACTAGGAGTGGTAAGATGTTATCTAGTCCATGATTGGGAGTATTCTCTCATACTGATGCGGTCAAAATAGATTGGGAGATGGTTGATGAATCTTCAGTGGTTCCTATGGAGTTGGGAGATTCGGAAAAGAAGAATGCGGAAGTGGAACAAACACCTAAGCCGAAGCATGTTAATGATGTAGAGCAAGGCATAAGAAAGGAGGTAAAATTTGCTCTAGTTGAAATCCCAAGGCCCCCTCCCCCCATTTCTACAACGATTAAAAAATAACAAAGATGAAGGTAAGTTTAAAAAATTCATGGCTATGTTGAAGCAATTGACAGTGAACGTGCCTTTACTTGAAGCACTGGAATAGATGCCCGTATATGCTAAGTTTTTGAAAGATCTATTGACGAAGAAAAGAACTGTGAATATGAAATGGTAGACAATCTTCATCATTACAGTGCCATTACTATAAGATCTATTATTAAGAAGAAAACTGATCTGGGAGCATTTATTGTCCCATGTACGATTGGATCGCTAAATTTTGAAAAGGCCCTTTGTGATCTTGGGGAAAGTATAAATCTTATTCCATTGGCGGTTTTCAAGAAACTGGGTTTGGGAGATCCTACACCCACTAATATACGGCTTTTGATGCCAAATAGATTGGTGAAAATGCTGATTGGTATTCTACATGATGTACTCGTGAGGGTGGTCGATTGTATATTTTCTGCCGACTTTGTAATTCTTGATTGCGAAGTGGACTTTTAAGTACCCATAATTTTGGGCAGGCCGTTCTTAGAAATTGGGAGAGTGTTAGTTGACATGGAGTTGAATGAGCTGAAATTTAGGCTCAACGGGAAAGAAGTTAGTTTTGAAGTGTGTAAATCCATGAAACAACAAAAGTAGATGAGTGTTTTCTCGATTGTTGATGTATTCCATGAAGATGAGGTACAAATAGTATCATCAATGTATCTTGATGAAGCCTGAGTAGTCAAGATAATCGATTCATGCCGCGACATTAAATCAGGCGTTGCATGGGAGGCAACCCATGATTTTACTTTCATTTTATAATATTAAACAAAAATGAAAAAATAAGAGTCGAGCCATAACTAAAACTACGGAGCTTGGTGGGAGGCAACCCATCTTTCTAATCATTTTTAGTTATTTTTTGATTAAGTGCAGGTGCATGAAGTACTAAGGAGGTGATTGGTACCAAATTCATTTTGAAAGTGAGTCATATCAAAGGTGGTAAGTTTAGGAGTAACGGTGTAACACCCCAGATCTGGTACCCGAAATGCTACACGATGCTCATGACCTCGAAGGATCACAAGCTAACCCATGACTAATATATGTACCTGTATACTGCATAATATACTATATGATTGTGGAAACATGAACTGAAAGGCCATAAGATTTAAGACTGTAACATAACTGATAAAGATATAACATCTGAATGGGGTATGAAATACCCAAAACAAAACTGAAATAACATGATAGTCTGAAAAGCCTTTAACTAACTGAATTGTCTGAATGAGGAGTTGATGGGACATGTCCCCAACTAATAAATTACTTAATGAGATAATAAACAAATGATCATATCCTCGAGAGATAATAACTCACTGCTAACTCTGACTGCTGAGACTGGAAGGCTACTGATGCTCTGGGTCTCGTGCTTCTAAACCTATGGTATAAGACACCATAGCACAAATACGTCATTACTTTGAATGTACTGGTATGCATGGAAGGTAGGCTGAATGAATAGGGTTCATATGCATGAACAATACTGGCTAATTGACTAATATGAACGTGAGAATACATGCATGAATACATAGTAACTAAATCTGAGATTGTGATAACATGAATTTACTAATAACTAACATGACTAATAACTGAATTCTGATGACTGATATAACTAATGACATGAGTGACTGTATCTAACAGTCCTGAATCTGATGGAACTAGCTGAGTTCAGTACTATATTTGAGTTGATTGTATCTGACAATCCTGAATTTTGTAGAACTATCTGAGTTCTATTACTGCGATTGAATGACTGTATCTAACAATCCTGATTCTATAATTGAAACTGTGGGAAGTATTTATCTAACCAACATGCCCCTAATACGCCATTATGGCTGAGTTGGGGTCTAATCAGTAACCCCAATTAGAAGCGTGTCAATACCGCTCCACTGGTAAGGACAAGCTGTGAGTGACCCTCATCTGACAGTGTCCCCAAAAGAGAACGGTGGGGCCTTTATCTGATAGTGCTTATCCACCTCATCAACCCTCATCTGATAGTGTTAATGTCTCAACCTATGCTGGGTACATAGTTCTGGAATGCAAGGATGACTTCTAAGAATCACACCCTCTTCTAACAGTATGTGTTCCCATCCTTGGGTTCACTCGGTGCTAATTTCTACTCCCATCTGAATAGACACTGAACATAGATTACTGAACTGGACTGATTTACTGAGTTCCATTGACTAACAGAATAGTACTGAGATTACTGTATTACTGAGTTTTCCTGAGTCACATGACTGACTGAGTTCTATGGATATGGATTAACTGAGGATATCGTGAAAATATGACACTAAAGCTAGGCACACAACTATTTTTTTCGGGTACAAGTACCCCCAGGACTCGATGGAAGGAAACTGACTAGGCATGACATTCTTCAATACATGACTAATATCAACAATATATAATCCATTCACTAAGACATCTCATCAAACACTTGACATACATAAATTATACATGAATGGGGATTTCATAATATCATACTAGTATGGCATTTTTCCTTCACATAGGCATTTAATCAAATATGTGGGGAGCATGCTTTGGCTATAAAATCATCAACATATGTAATAATCAAGGATAAATCAATCAACTTGTAAATTGAAGGGGGTTTATCATGATTATTATGCAAATCATCACAAACTAGGGTCAATCATTGGAATGTGTAAGTTAAAACATGAATCAAAACCACACAACATCATGAACATGAATTTCAGTTCAACTTGAATCATGAACATTCACAAATACCCAAATTTTAGATTTTGAAAAGAGATTTTGAGCTTCATGGGTGAGAGAGACCCATGAATCAACACATGACATACCTTAGTTCTTGATTTAGCGAAGATTGATGGAGAGACTTTCTTGAAATTGAAACCCTAGCTTGTTCTTCAGAGAAAATTGAGAGAAGTAGTATATTTTGGGTTCTAAATAGTTGAATCTCGTGTTAAAGAGCTTAAATAGGGGTGGGAAATTGACCCTTTTAACCCTGGACGCATCTTTTAATTTCAGGAAATTTTCCCGAATTGGACCCCTGGTGCAATGCGGCGCTATCGCGCCGTGTCACTGGAATTTGACAATTGGAAAATTGAGGGATGATGCGACACGGAGCCATCGCGTTGCCACTTCATTTGTGGCCTGGAAGTTTGGCGCAACGCGCCACTATCGTGGACCCCTACTGTAATTTGACAATTGTCATTTTCTCCTGTGGTGTGGCGTGCCACAAAATAATATGGCGTTGTTTTACGATGGGAACTTGAAATAGCCATAACTTCTTACCCGATTATCGGATTTAGGCAAATTTTATATCGATGGAAAGCTTATTGAATTTTCCACTTGAAAAAAAAGTGGAAATCTTGAAAATTCCTCATATAATAAACATCATTCAATTTATAAGCTAACACTTGACATTCTTGGAACAAAAAATTTAGTTAGGAAACTTTGGGGTATTATAAATGGGAAAATTACAGGTAAGTTGGAGTGGTCAAATGTGTAAGGCTCGAGTCATGATTCATGTTAGAGTTGTGACCCAAATTATGTTAATCCAACCCTAAAAATTTTGCGGTGCGACTTTATTTTGTGATTTTCAATGAGGTCTGTAGTGGTAGCATAAGGATTGGACTGATAGGCCTGATCTTAGGCCCCACCACTGACCTCGATGGGGGTGAAGGGTTAAATCCCCCACAGTATAGACCTTTCCAGCGGTATAAACCTTTCCCACTCATATGGAGAATGGGGTGAATGGCATCTAAGTTTAAGTGTACTATATAGTGTGTGATACCCAAGTTTACATAGGCCATGACAAATGTATCGCCTAATACTTAGACTTAGCCCACTACCTCGTATGGGCATTACCTTGTGTGGTGCCTAACTTAACTTGAGCGGTAAGATGTGTTCCGCACACCTTTATTTAGGCAATTGCTTGTGTGTCGCTTACCTAGTTGCACACCCTTATTGGTTCAAGTTGGTGATTGCTTATGCGTTGCCTAAGTTAATGTAAGCGATAGGTTATGCACCACCTACTTAAACTTATGCGATAACATGTGCGATGCCAACCATACCGCACATGCTCACTATTTGGGTTAGGCGATATAGTATGCACCGCACACTTACCCTTGTGCGATACCATGTACACCACACACCACTCAAATTTTAGCATATTATCCAATTTTAAGTTGGGTCAACCCGACCTAGATTTTATTCTTTAAATAGACTCCAACTTCAACTAAATCCCCAAATTCTCTCTTATTTCACCATAAACTTCAATACACTCTTTGTCCCACAAGCTTCTTTAAAAGTTTCAAAACCCAAAAAATCCATACTCTTTCTTCAATCTTTCATCTTCAAGGTAAGTTTTATTTTCTTAATCCTTAAGTGTTTTGACTTTATGTTGTAGTTGTTAATTGGTTTCTTAAGGATTATGGATTAAATTTTTGCCATGGCTATGTCAAAAAGAGGTTTTGAGCATCTTGGGAAGATAAACATCATTGTTGTAGTAGACACCATTGTTGTAGTACTTTGAGCTTTTGCATGTGATTGAATTGTTCATGACTAACGTAGTTTAGTTGTGTGGCCATTATTTCACATCTTACTTGATGGATCATGGTGTTGGTTAAATTGTGTGAAAGTGATGATATTTTGTGTATATTGATATGTTGAAGCTCTAAGGCATAACTTTGTTCAAAAATTGTTTCATTGAAGTAAAATTGGTGGAATTGAAGTGAGTGAATTGTATTATGACTAATGTTGGTACACCATATCAAAGTGTATGTCGGCGAAGTCTGAGTACCCAAAAATAATACTTAATTGGTTTATACTAACAAATTAAGTGTGGGGTGGTGACTTTACCACCTTCATCTTAATTGTAGTTAGTTTCATTATGTGTGGATGATGTGGCTGATATGATGAATACAGGAAAAATGGCTTCGATGATGATCTCCATGCAGGTGACATGACTCCTAATGTGGATGAGGAGTACTATTAGCTAGGTTCTTTATTTTGTTATTTACACTGAGGACAGTGCTTAGATTAAGTGTGGGGAGGTTGGTTACCTTGCTACTTATTTTGTAAGAAAATAGGTTTGTCTTCTTAGTATACTCTTGTGATAGGATTAGTTATTTTATTTATTTTGTTTCCTGTTAGATGTTTGTTTGATTTAGTCATAATTAGGTGTTTTTCTCGATGATGGCTGGATGACAACTATCTTCAGAGAAAATTAGTCATTTACTTGCATGTAACTGCTCTTGTGGATCACATGACATTATAATATAAGTATGTGATGGATCATTACATTTGAAACACCTAGGATCTAGTTGTGACTCTTGTTGTAATTGTTGGTTTTATTTGAATTCATTTAATTGTTGGGTCGAGAATCTATAATACTACTAATTGAGTTGACCATGTTCCATGAGTGTGTAAGACTGTTGTATATTCCTTATTGCAACTGATGCTAGAACTTTCCTGGTGTGTGTGCAAAGCAAAATAAAGATTGTGAGTTTAGGAGATAATTTAGGCATTTTTTGACAGCCATTGTTCATGCCTTCTTTTGACCTACCTTTGCACATTATCTTAGCTATCCCCGTTGAGCCTTTATCTTGTTCTTTTGTTAGCCTTATATGTATCCTAACCCATTCTTTAATAGACCGTAATTTGATCTAAAAGATCCTAAGCGTTTTAATATAAAATCAATTTGAGTTAGGAGTTTGACAAATAAGAGGAAAAAGGTGAAATTGATGCCCCAAAGTCTAGTTATTGGCGTGTGTAATTGATGTGGTTGGGAGTAGCAAAAATTGTTGAAAAAGTTCCAAATTTTATTTCGAACATGTTACAATGAACCTATTTTGGCCCTGGGCCTTCTTGGACATTGTGCACCTCAACTAAGGCAAATTTCTTAAGTTGAGGGTGGTTATCATAGGGGTGCGTAATGTGAAATGAGTGCAAAAAAAAATTTTGAAAGGGTTGCATACTCCCACCATAGTTTTATTAATTGAGTTAATAGGATGGGGTGAAAACAAAAGATATGGATAGATGAAAGTGGTGTAAATTGGTTGTTAGAAATTGGTCTTAGTTGCATAATATATATAGTGTATTAAAGCGCTTAGGGAAGATAGTCACTATTTCTGGCCAAAATAGTTCCTACCCATCATTTAGCCTGCATTACAACCCGTAAAAGACCTATTTGATCCTAATCTTAGCATTCTGATATTAATGGAGCATTACACTAAGGTCAAGCATATGGTCATCAGTTTTAATTTGAGAATTCTTTGTCAAAGTGAGTGCAACTTGATTCTTAAACCCATATTGTTAAAAATCGCATGATAGTGAGTGATTATGGGTAACTTTCATGTTGTGAGGGCACATGGTTGATGAAGGTTGGGTAATTTATATGATTTATTTGCTTAAATGGTATGCATGAATTTGCCAACTTAATGAGTCTATTCTTGAGGGTAGGTTGTCTCTAGTAATGATCTATGAATTTACTTCTTGTTCATAATTATTGTGTGAGCCTATTTGAGCATCTTATTTTTCCTTCATGGGTGTTAAGACTTGCGTAGTATTATGCATAAACAGATAAGTTGTTCGAGGATGAACAAAGCTTTAAGTGTGGGGTGGTTATATTGGGTGTATTTCTATACCTAAGCACCATAACTTACCCATATTTTAGCTATATTTAGAGAACAAAGTGCCTAGTTTCTTGATATTTTTACTCTACTTCTATATAATTGACCTAATCCATGTGATTAGAATGATTTTAGGTATTAATGAGGTAGATGGAGACATTATGGGACTATGGAATGCGGATGGCATATGACACAAGAGAGAGTAGCAGTCTGGACCAAATGTGGTGCCTAAAAACTATGTCCAAGACTAATTTGTCAGTTAGAGTTAGTCTAGGGACTTAGAAGGCAATTATGAGGGAAAAGTTATTAAAACTACTTATTGCTGACAATTCACGTATTATTGGATATTCTGTAGTGTTTTGAAGGGGGGAATAATGGCTTAGGGTGGAGAGAGAAAATATTTCTCTCTTGTTTTCACTATTTGCACACCAAGATCGTCTTCTAGTTTTTGGTATGATGAATATACTTATGGTGATTTTCATTTTGTCCATGAGTAGCTTAGCTTATTGGTTAGGGTTATGGAAACCTTGTAGAGTATTATTTATTTCTATGGGTTTTGAATTCATTATGCATTGATTACTTATTTCATACTTTTTTCGTTATGCTTGAATTCTCGTGGTTGCAAACATAGGGAATGTGCCATTGAAACATAACTTGTTTGATAGAAAGGTTAATATTTGGAAAAGAGAGTAGTGACAAGAAAATACAATTTCCAACCTCTATTTCACACGTTAATGCCTTAGCAGGATTAACAACTTGGAGATATTACATAATTGAGTAAACACTTTTTAGTCGAGAGAGCTAAAGTGAATTAATCTTTGATGGTTGAGAAACGCTTGGATTGAAAATTAGAATACGTTTCTCTGTAAGTGCATACATGTATGAACTCTTAACACCCATAATTAGAAGATATTAAAAACTACAAGGTGGACATAACTCTAGCTTGTTATTCTCTATATTCAACTATTGTTACACGTATTGCTTCACTATTATATTGACACTATTACTTCATACTTAAATCAAATTCCCCCCTTTTTCATGGAAATGAATGATTAAAAGTCAACGAATCTGCATACAACTTAATTAACACCATATTCCCCATGGGATTCGACCCCAACCTAGTTGGGTTATATATTTGACAATGACCGCTTACGCTCTCGTAAGAGAGGTGTAATTTGTGCGTATCACTAATCTATTTACTAAGTTTCTTAAAAGGAAGTTATTGAATACAACTTCAATTTGATTATATTAAAATTCCTTAATTATTACCATCAATAATGAAAACCCTACCCAACATTGTGAAATGAATAGTTATGGGTTCAAAGTATAACAACAAGTTATTCATAGGTAGATGTTTTAGTGCTTAAATAAGAGATATACTAGTACTGATTGTCACAGATTAGAGGGTTGAGTTTTAATGCTCTTAATGAGGTTTATTTCAAGGAACAAGTGTCTCAAATATGACAAAGACACTGTATGAACATAGGAGTGGTGTCGCTTCATTGGGAGTTAAAGTTTTACTCATAAATGTTCATGAATTTTGGCTAGCATATGGCCATAAAAGTGTTAAGCATGTTGAGTGAAAAGTAGGAATGAAATATTTATGTGTGTAGTGTCACTGATGTTATCACAAGGAATAACACGTTCAAAGCTATTATGATATGTGAAATTTTGATTTTGTCTTGTGGCATTGCATTAAGGTACTGTTCAAATAAAAAATACATTACTCTATGCGTGAACATGACTTGATCTTTGTGTCCTAATTTATATTTAAATAAGTGAAGGATTGTTAAATTTGTGTTGAAATTAAATTAATAATTATAATTTTTTTTAATGAAAAGGAGTCCTTTTATAAAAGAGACGTATTTTAGATGAAAAGTTGTGTCCTTTCATTTTTTAGCTACCTCATTTTTTATTTATGTCCAACTCTAGAATTTCTAACATATCATCTACAGAAACTTTACGTGAAAAGTTTTACAATAATTTTTCAAAGAGTTCTTTTCTTCCCCAAAAAATCAAGTTCAAGTTCTTGCTTTCCAATAGGATTATCTTCACTATTTTCTTAGTGCAGAATTTCATAGGTTTGTCATATTCACTAAAACTATTTGCATATAAACTCAGAGAAATCTCATAAAGGAGTGGGAGCAAAAATCATTTTTATGAAAGTGTTTCATATTTGTTTCAAGCCTCCAATTTTGTGTTCATTGTTCATATTGTCAAGTCTTCATCTTTGTATTCTTCATATTTTCCAATATTTTCTACAGAATCGGATCCTATAGATTCTAAAGTTAATAAGGAGAATGTAAATAATGGTGAAAAACTTGTGGTTGAAGAAGGTCCACTCATTAATAGTTCACTAAAGATTGTTTCCGTAACTATCAACCCAAAACCATTGAAAGATCAGCCCCTGAGTGTCCATACTATAGGCAACACCACAGAGGTCACAACCCAGTTGGAAGCGATAAAATGCTAATATGGAACTTTCCAACACAAAGTTGAATTTAATGGAACTTCAATATAAATATCGAACACCTGTAGAATTTTTAAAAAAAAAATAAAATTACACAATGCATATCTAGTGCGAGGAATTTGAACACCTCTTCCTAATATAAATTACATTAATTTGGTATCTAGATCCGTGAATGACTCATCATATGCAAATCTTTGTAAAAGACAAATTTTCATACTTTAAAAATAGAATTTATGATGAACATATTCTGAAAAACTAAATAAATCCAACTTATGGTTATCTTGTGCTATTGATATTTCAAGTCAAAAATGATACTTTAAGAATCACCTCAAATTGTAATGCAAATAGGACAAAAAAGTGTAAATTATGATCAATACAAAATAGAGAAAGATAAAGAATAAACATGCTCCTTCTTTTATTTATATCTGCACTACTAAAAATTAAAAACAAAATAATAGAAAAGAAAACAAACCTACATTAGCTTGGGCCTAGGCTTTCTGGGCTTTGAGCTAAAAGTGACAAAAGAGTTTGAAAATAAGGTGTAAGTGACACAAGTCTTAATAATTGAGTGGAGGTGAAAATTACTTTATTATGGATTAAGAAAGTTGGGTAAGTTTGAGAATAGCCCACAAGTTTTTAAATTTACACTTTGATCCAAATGTTTACCTAATATAATGGGAAACGGAGGGGAAAAAGGCATATTTCTCTCTCTTCTCATCCATTGTTGTTTTCTCTCTCTTAGCGATTTTTGTTGTTCATTGTTGATACTTCTTTATTCATCATCTTCTACTTTATTATCATCTTCATCTTCTTCTTGTTGACCATTGTTATTGTTGTTGTTACCGTTACTGTTGCTATTTGACCAATTTCATAGGTCAGATTTTTTCTCGTTCATCACTCTCCACTTTGGCATTACTTCATAGGAGACTTTGGTAAGTCAAATTATGATTTTTAGTTGAATTTGTCATCTGGGTAACTGCTATTGTACTATTTTTTCAACAATAGATAGCATGCAAACATGAATGCAACATAAGATCCACCTGTTTAAACAAATATGTTTCAACGAAAGACTCATATGTTGGATTCATATTTATGGTTCTATAGTGTCGTAACATGAATCAAATAGATGGGTCATCTTTTGTAACATATGACCCTTCTGTTACAAAAGATTAGTTATCTGGTGCAACATGATAAATACCTGTTACAACAGATTAGTAACATGTTGAAACAAAACCTGAACTCAATTCCAACAGACGTGTCATCTGTTGCAATAGAGTAAATATTTTTTACAACATATTAGTAACCAGTTACAACAGAACCTGAACTCGATTCCAACAGACGGTAAATATCTATTGCAATATATTAGTAACATATTATGATAGAACTTGACCTCGATTCCAACAAATGCGTTGTCTGTTGCAATACGTAAGTCATCTATCGCAACAAGTTAATTATTTGTTGCAACATGTCACGCATCTGTTGGAATCAACTTTAAAGGTACCTTAGTACTGTAACATCTATCCCAAAAGGCGTTTCATATATTACAACAGATATATAGTTTGTTTCAACATATGATTTACCTATTACAACAGATGACTCATCTGTTGAAATCATCTTCAAGAGCGTAACATAAATCCCAATAGGTAAGTAATCATTGCGACTAATCACTTATTTGTTGTAACAGATTACACATCTGTTGGGATTCATGTACGGTACTATGAAATCACTATTAACATTTTTTAATAAAATTTTTATTTTGGTACCATTAATGGAGAGATCAATAACAATAGGGGTGGATTGTCATAGTCAATGGATCGAGAAGACAAATCGATATGTATGGAATTGGAAGGAGGGTGAAATGCTAGAGACGATAGCTATGATAGTCCAAAGTGATGTTTCATATGATGATTTTGTGAACTTAATCATCATCTATTGTGGACTGAATTGTCAACTGGAAGAACTTGTCATCAGCTACATGCACAACTCTTTTGAAAATCAGAGGGTAATACCTTTTAAGATAATCGATCAGGTTCGGTTGCATGCTTATCTTAGTGATTCATCCAGGCCGATGTTAAGGGTATATGTGGTTTAAAAGATGAGAGAGAATGAGAACCAGAACTTATAAGAAGAACAACAACAAGACATCTTTGATGATAGGTTGGATGATCTAGACATAAATATTGCAAATGATGATCAAATACCTACGCCTATTGATGCAATCAGTACGGTGGATAGTTCTTCTCGATCGACATAGTCTAGAAATTTTCAAGAAGACGGAATCATCTTTTTCAATGGAATGTCATTCAAGGACAAGAAAGAACTATCTACCACTTTGTTTATTTTTTGCTTGAAAAAAGATTTCAGAATAAACAAGGTGATTAATTCAAGCAGTGTCTTTTCCTACAAATGTGCTAATCCAAACTTCAATTGGTGATTGAGAGTGGTGAAGTACGTAAGTTCTGACAGATTCATCATTCATAAACATGAAAAGTATCACACATGTGGTTTGGAGCACATCTCGGGCCAAAATTCTCACGCCACGGCAAAGATCCTCGGTGAATATTTCAAGAATAGTTTTCTTAATGGCAAAGGCCCTTCTACAAGGGTTATGGCCAATCAACCCCTTACAAAATTTGGTGTCCTGGTCAGTTATTGAAAGATATATATGGCCATGGGGATTGTCAAGGACTTGGTTAGGAGGAAACATGAGCATGGATATGCAGTCCTGGATGCCTACCGTTACATGATTGAGTCAATAAATCCCAAAAGTAAGACGATATTGCAAGTTGACCAAAACATAAGGCTCAAGTACCTTTTTGTATCCTATGGTGCTTGGATTCAAGGTTTTCGACATTTGAAAAAAGGCATATCCGTCGAAGGTACCTTCTTGATGAGCAGGTATAATGGAGTTCTACTAGCAGCGGTGATGCAGGATATGGAGAATCATATTTTTCCTGATGTTTTTTGTGTAGCGGATAAGGAATGTGATGCCTCTTATGGATTTTTTTTGAACAACTGTGTTGAAGATACCGAAGAGTTATGTTTTGTTTCAGATAGGAATCCAAGTATTCCAAAGATGGGTTCAATTTTCTTCACTTCAGCTTACTTTGGTAGTTGCAGTAGGCATCTTGGAGACAATATCGGACCATCTATCACAACGAAAGGACCATCTATCATAATGAAAGGGTCGTGATCCTTTTTTATAGAGAAGCTAAAGCATATAGTAAAGAGGAGTTTTTAGACCATTTTAATAAAATAGAGGATGTGCATCCCAAGGTAGAAGAACATCTCATACGTGTCGGTTTCGAGAGATGAAGCCGAGCATTCTGTCAAATAGATAGGTACATTCTTATAAATTTAATGTATTGTTTGAGTTACAAGTTTAGTATGATGTCGTACTAAGTGATTCTTTTATTTAGGTACAATATTATGACATCAAACCTAAATGAATCGGTGAATTCATTGTTTGGCAATGAAAGAGAACTTCCCATCAAGGCTCTGTTTGAAATAATAAACAAGAAGTATGACCAATTTTTTAATGAAAGGCGTTGGATTTTGAGGGCCCAAGAAAAACCTCATTTGTTCTAGAAATCATAAAAATAATATCAACAAACATCAGTTTGGGGAATAGGTTATGATCTTATCAAATAGTAGATTACAAATTCAGTATCACCGGTCATGGTGATGTTGCCACGATCTATCTTCAAACAAGATCTTGTATGTCTAAAGATTTGACTTGGACAAAATACCCTGTCCACATGCTACGGCAGCACTTCGAGTTCAATACGATGAAAAATATGGACCTAAAATTTATGAGCACTCCTCTCCATATTATTCGGTGGAAAAATATAAAATAAAATATAGTGGGCATATTACTCCGGTGCCTCCCAAAAAATCTTGGGTTGTTCCTGCAGATCTTTTGGGGAGATTAATACCTCCTCTATATATTAACCCAAGCACTATCAAACTAATAAGAAAGCCATATAAGAGGAGGCGTGGAGTTAGAGAATCATTTTCATCAAGAAGAAACAAGTGCTCCGTATGTAAGCGCGCTAGCCACAAAAGAACTACATGCCCAGATCATAATCCACCATGATCGTTGTAATTGGAAAAATTATGTTGTTGTTTGTTGTGGACTTTTATATATGTAACTTATTATTGTGAACGTAATGTTATCATTTATTATATATAAAAAAAATTAATAACTTGTGCATCAATAAAAATAGGCTAAACATGAAATAAATAATACAACAAACAATAATTATTTTCAACACATTACCCATCTGTGGCAACAGATGGACATTAGCTGGAAGAACACAACACAGTTCCATCAAACTGGAATATTTTCCTCCAACAGATGGATAATCTTCTAACAAAAACCAAACCTATCTGTTCCAACAGATGGTCCATCTGTTGAAAGAACTCAAATGCCAAAATTGCTATTGCTACTGGATTCGAAATTGCTCCTTACCTCCAACAGTCGAAATGTTAACATGTTTAGTAGATGGAATACACAAAATAAAAATTAAATGAGAATTAAAAAGCAAAAGTCGACCAATAATAAATTTTCCATTAAACAAAAAACAAAATACATTAGGCATAGAAAAAGAGGCAAAACATGAACTAAATAATACAAAAAACCACAATTATATTCAATAGATTACCCATTTGTGGCAACAGGTGGACCTTAGCTAGAAGAACACAACATAGTTCCATCAAACTGGAATATTTTCCTCTAATAGATGGATAATCTGCTGATAGAAACCCAACCGATTTGTTCCAACAGATGGTCCATTTGTTGAAATAACTCAAATACCAAAATTTATATTGCTACTAGATTTAAAATTTCTCCTTACGGCTCCAACAGCCGACATGTTAACATATTTAGAAGAAGGAATAGACAGAATGAAAATTAGATAAGAATTAAAAAACCAAAGTCGACCGACAATAAATTTCCATTAAACAAAAAAAAATACATTAGGAATAGAAAAAAAGTCAAAACATGAACTAAATAATACGGCAAACCACAATTATTTTCAACAGATTACCCATCTGTGGCAACAGATGGACATTAGCTGGAAGAACACAACACAGTTCCATCAAACTAGAATGTTTTCCTCCAACTGATAGATAATCTGCTGACATAAACCCAATCGATCTGTTCCAATAGATGGTCTATCTATTGAAAGAACTCAAATGCCAAAATTTCTATTTCTACTATATTCAAAATTGTTCCTTACGGCTCCAACAGTCCATATGTTAACATGTTTAGAAGAAGGAATACACAGAATGAAAATTAAATAAGAATTAAAAAGTCAAAGTCGACCAATAATAAATTTTCCATTAAACAAAAAAAAAAATACATTAGGTATAAATTCGATATAGAATTAAAAAAATACATTCTTATTATTATTATTATCAGCAGCAACATTATTATTGCCATCCGACCAATCTTCAACCGGCAGAAGCAAGGCCCTCCTAAACTTGTGAATCCCCATGATCATCCGGGCTCTCATGGCGGATAACTCCCACCGTAGGTCGTGAACCTGTGACTCAAGTTCTCAAACAGTATTTTATAGAATTGCAACATCCCAATTTGTATTAGCCATATCTAGAACACACATGAATTGACAAAAAAAAAAGTAAACGAAAAGTAAAGAAAAGAGTTCGAATGTAATACAATGTATACTACGAACTGGTAGATTTTTTACACAAAAAAGAAAAACTTACCTCAACGATAAAATAATATGCTCTTTAAATAGAAGTTGTTGAAGATGTAATCCAAAAAGAAAAAATGCAAGAAATAAATAAAAATGGAGGGACAGATTTATAGAGGATTGAATTTGAATGTGTTAGGAAAAAAGGTACGACTTTTTAGGTCCATTGTATTACTTACATTCAAACTACCGGCCTCTTGTTTTCTGTGGAAAGACACAACTTTTTCTTTTATATTCAAACTTCTCACCTTTTCAAAATGGTTTAAGACTTGATAGCAGCCATTATTATTGAGTTGTTGCAACAGATCGTCCATCTATCGCAACAGACTTACCATCTATTGCAATAGATGGTCTGTAAGTGCAACAGATGATCTTTCAAAATTGATTTACCATCTGTTGCAACAGATGGCTTGTATGTGTAACAAATGATACATCTATTTCAACATATGTATTATCTGTTACGATAGATGGACCATCTGTTGGAGGAGATGTTTTGATTTCTTTTAACAGCTGATTCATTAGTTGCAACAGATGGAGAATTTGATTCATCAACAGTTTTGAATGTGTTAGATAAAAATTCACGACTCTTCACCTCTTTTTTAATAGTCATCATATGTGTGCAAATGAATAAATACTGTTTGGTCTGTGGCAACAGATTTACTATCTGTTGCAATATTTGTTGCAATATAGGGATGATCTGTTGTGATAGATGGACCATCTGTTAGAGGAGATGTTTTGATTTCTTCTAATAGCTTATTCATCAGTTGCAACAGATGGAGAATTTGATTCATCGGCTATTTTGAATATGTTAGATAAAAAGTCACGACTCTTCACCTATTTTTTAATAGTCATCACATGCGTGCAGATGAATAAACACTTTCTGATATGTCTTGATGGGGTAGGAAGAATAAGGTGTGTGCAGATGAATGGATCCACTTTCATGTATGGGAGTTATGTATTATTAATGTAACGCCCAAAAAAATGGGTCCCGGAGCGTCACACGGTGGTTGAGGCTACGAGTAGCCCCAAGCTAACCCTTTGAGCCATTTTCATCTAGTTCAACATAAATCAATGGGGTTTCCATAAATAACCCTCAAATATCAACAGAGTAATCATCATCCAAGAATAAAAGAATTTAAGAAAGATAACAAAAAACGACTTATTAGTCAACTCCCAACATCTATACTAGTCTGACAAGCCTCTAAGAAAATCAATAAAACCAGCGAGCCATTGAGACATGCCCCAACTGACTCATACTCAGTTATCAAATATAAACAATTCTGTGAAACCAACATCAGACATCACGTCCTTGAAATATGAGGACTCACCACAATAGAGGATGTAGAACAGCGTGCCCGAAGAATCACTGTCGAACCTAGAACTGAGCACCTGAACCTACATTCCAAGAAAATGCAGCCCACATCCGAAGATGTGGGTCAGTACCATGGAAAGGAACCGAGTATATGGGGGTGTATGCAGTTGTATAAACATCATCATCATAAATATGTATAAGAAATATGCAGGATGTATGAAAGACTCACATAGCCCAAAGAAAATCATCATAATCATGAGAGGATGAAATAAGTATAATAACACATGTAAGTCATCATATAATTTTTCAATCACTTTCAGTTCATCAAGAATATCAATTCTCATAATGTAAATATCATTTAAATCTTTCGAAAGAATAACTTTCACAATTCCACTTTCAAATCACTTCACCATTTACCATAGACATAAGGAAACACACACACATTGGGAGATCCTATAACTAACATAAACCATGTGAGCCACATGGAGTCCAACGTACAACCCACATTGGGGAGAGCCGTTTTATCCTTGCCATCGGAGTAGGACTTCCAGTATTAATTTAAAAATACTAGTGATCACTATATAAATCAGCCTCAGGCTTATATTCTACGGGGGCACGTAGTTCTAGGGAAGTAAGGTCGCTTTATACCTCCCACTCGGTGCTAAAGATTTCTCCCGAACTTAGCTCAGATCATTTCAAAGACAATCCACAACAAAACACTTTCAGTAATATATAAATATACATCGGGAGCCATCATGCTTCCCATCTATCAAAATCAACCACGTTGTGGATTTCTTTTACACTCGAGTTCAAATGAACTCCATTAAGACCAAAAGGTCAAATGATTCAAAATACCTCAAATATTCAACATCAACGTGCTTATAACACACACTTTCTAATAAAAACACAATTTCCAATGGGGATTCACGACCCAAATATCAAAATCATGATAAATATCGTTCAAGATTCATGCTTTATATCACCACACATGTAAATTCATCTTTCAAAATCATAAACATCAAGATTTCATAATAATCATCATAATATATGGGTTCATGCTTCAAATTCATAAAAATCAAATAAAAATCATGCCTTTGTAAAGAAAATTACTTTTGGGCACAAGAACGAAAGAAAGTTCTTGTTGAAAAACCCCACATACCTTGAATGATGAACTTTAGATCGATACTCATTTTTGGATGTTAATCGTGCCTTTGAATGATGGTTCTTGGAGTTCTTGAACTAGGAACTTGGAATCTTGAATAAATTTGCAGAATTAATGGTGAACTGTGGAAGTTCTTGAAGTTCTTGAACTAGGAACTTGAAATCTTGAATAAATTTGCAGAATTAATGGTGAACTTTGGAAGTTCTTGAAGTTCTTGAACTAGGAACTTGAAATCTTGAATAAATTTGCAGAATTAATGGTGAACTTTGGAGGTTCTTGAAGTTGGATGTAGGAGCTTAGGGTTTTCTTTTTGAGGGAATTTGATGAAATATAACATATAATGCTTCTAATAGGCTTTATTAAAGGGTTTGGACGGATTTTGGGTGAGGGAGAATGACCAAAACGCCCCTAAAAATAAAATATTTCTCGAATCTGTCCTTTGATGGACTGTTTTGATAGTCTGAAGTAGATCAACCATAACGTTTTACTCTGATATCCAAATTGGATGAAACTAATTTCATTAGAAAGAGTACTCTCATATCTTTCCATTGATATATAGTATCTCACCCAGATCATTGTGTACGAGGATTTATGATTGTTTGAATTTGACCCAAAAATTCACTTTTGATAGGCTGAAGTAGATCGACCATAACTTTTTTCTCTGATAGACAAATTGGATGAAACCAATTTAATCGGAAAGAGTACTTGTAGAGCTTTCCTTTGATATTTAGTAGATCACCCATATCATTATGTACAAGGATTTATGATTGTTTAAATTTGGAGAAAAAATACACCAGGCCTCAGTACTTTTTCCTGCACGTTTTGCTGTTCACTACTATTCACGGTTCGATCGGAATGTTCATAACTCGTCGCTCGGGTGTCCGTTTTGGATGATCCACATATCGTTGGAATTCTTATTCGATACTCTACGCAATGGTGGGTCATAATCTAATACATTTCACATGGAAAATTTATAATTTATTCTAGAAGATAGAACCCAACACGTTTACGCACAAAATTTCAATGAAAAATTTCCCGGGGTATTACATCATCCCCCCTTGGAAACATTCATCCTCGAATGATGATAGAAATGCCATGATTATATAGGGAATAGTGCATATAGATGAAACAATTCATTAGTCTCATCTCTACACCGTTTCTAACTCCGAATGCAATATAAAATGCATAGACTCCAGAAATTACAGCTGAACATATAAGAATAACAGCTGCACTGCTGCAACTTTTATCAAGAAGTGCATGATTTAGAAAAGAACGGTACTTTTTGACTTGATCAGAGCTTATGAAAAAAAGTACTTGGATCACATCTCCGCCTCGTTTCCCCAAGTTGCACCCTCAACCAATCGGTTTTCACTACAACACTCAAACGGAGTACTCTTTCATCACTCCTTCTAAGAAATTCCAATAGTACTAGGGAGTAAATAAATCATAACATCGATACAACCCTATCGGTTTAATACAAGGACCCAAATGTCACAAGTTAGGATAGAATCACTAGACCCCAGGAGATAGAACTCCTTGCTTCAACTTAGCAACACTGCTCAAATACTCCCTCAACCATACTGTTTTTCCTTAAATATCCTAGTACCCGATTTAACTCATTTTCCTTACATGACGTTCACATTTACCTCTACTAATGTCTGCACTGAACTAAATTCTCTTACCATATTCAAGCCTAACTCAAGGCATTCACAAGATATGCCATATACCACTGTAATATTAGTATGAACCATGAACCTAACACACTCTGTATTTCACAACTCCACCTCTCATGCATAATTCTCATTACCACTCTAACAAGCACATTCAACCTCATACAAGACATCTAATAACTTGCAGTGCATTCATTCAGATATATAACATAACGTTCAAGCCTATGTTTATAGCCACGTATGCACTCCTAAGCAAACACTCTTAAAGTATCCTTCTCATATCTTCAACTAAACTCATCAATGACACTAGCACTCATACTACTCAATTCTTCAGAAAATATATGAAGCATTATCTATCAACCTCGTCATAAACAAAACTCTTTCTTATTCTCCTTGTATTTGTAGACCCACATGAAACAAGACACTACAAAAAATTCTAAACATAACATATAAAACTTTAACCAACCATGACATGTACCAAAGGCTTGGTTTCCATCCTTAATTCTCACTTACAGTCTTAGCTAATATGAGCATACAACAATCTTTATCAACAAGGACCGCTCACTCTCTTCCATCCCAATTGTTCATCACAGCTATCTTGACCAAGGAAAGGTAACTAAAAGACTAGGACATGAGTACCCAAAAATAAAGAAGTACCATGCATGACTTTACACTCAACTGAGGCTTGAGGGATCTAGTATTTAATATCATAGTCTCATCAAAGAGGTGTTGTCTGGGGACACGCATGATGCAAATCCAAATTCCCTTAATCGTAATGATATTACTTAAGTACTTGGACTTAACATACCCCAAAACTTAAGCACGTGAGTCATGAGTTGTATGATCTGAATTTGGACTTCATAACTCATGGGATGCGAGTTCAGCTGCGGAATGAACTGGAATTCCATATCTTGAGAACTAGGAGAGTATATGATTCTTTATGATATGCACGAACATGAATTATAATCATGAAACTGAAACATAAGGCACGTGTAGGTATTAAGAGTGCTGACAATACTGAAGTAAGGAAAGATCGAACATCATTAATTCTCACAACTATTCCACAACTTAATGGTACACTTATTAGGATCGAAAAGCTCGACTTGGTTACTCGTTCTACATCTCCCCCTTAGGCTCAAGCCATCACTCTAAGGCTATGAGCCAATATCCAAACTCCTAGTCAAACTACAATCACTTGCTTTACAGTCCTGGATATAATGACACTTATGAATAATAAAACTTATCTTGAATGACTATACTTAAAGGTATAAAACAAAGTCTCAATGCTACCTGCTGAATTACACCCTATTTCTTTGTACCCCAATAGTCATTATAAAATACTCAAATACTTATTAACTTGAAATTAGTGCAACCCTATAACACCTTGAGCAACTTCCTCATCATACTTACAGCATTACAACTAATCACGAGTCAAATAAACCCATGCTCTTACATAAACTGCTCAAGCCTACTGGTTCACTTCCATAAAACAAGCATCACCAACAAGTCACTCATTGCATCCATCTTTCCTATCATCTACTAATCCAAACTCAGTGTCTAGTTCTAGATATAGTTAACCACAACCTCTCACTATGTTTATACATGCCAAACATCTGAAAACACTAGTTCGTCAAAATCTCATAACGACACTGATCAATTAAAATCCTACGGTCTATCTTATTAAGACTTGCTAGTACATTCTTCCTCTATATTTCATCGCTGAATGCCCCTTTTTATACATCCAAACTTCTTTCATATCCCTATAGGTTTTAACCAGACTCTCTCTTGCGATCTAGGTTGGCATCTCTCGACCATCGAGTAGTTTCATCACTAATCTATACTTTTTCTAGCACAACAAACACCTTACTATCACACAAGGTCACACCACTCCATTACTAGCTCAGTCACATCCATGAAGACTCGACTGTACATACATTCCATAAATCACCCTTTTTAGCCTTTGTTAACACTATACCTCTAAAACCAAACTTTTTACCGTCATCAGAAAACAAGACGAATCAACAAAATAAATAATAAGTCGCTAGTGAATCGAAATAGGCCTCACACGGTTTCAATAGACTTCAAGTTTTCATCAACACGATGATAAAAATTAATATTTTTCCAAAGATAGACACTTATACTCAATAATCGATGATCTGAGAATACGCCTTTTGCTCTATGAGGGACCATAATAGGATACTTTTTGTACACTTTCTGGGCAACAATTAACTCATCCACTGGGGTAGAAACTAATATGGGTTTAGAAATATTTCCAGGACCCATTTTAAAATTCATAGTAATCAGAGGTGTAACATATGAAAGACTGGATCCAGGATCCAACAGAGCATAAACATCAAACTAAAATATACGAAGCATATTTCTAAAAGAGGAGAGCACGAATCAATAGCAGAGAGAGACACTTTAAGCACGATAGACTTCTGAAAGAAAGAATCACTCTTTTTCCTAAAACATCTTGTAGCCTCTTTCTCATAGATATGGCGCGCTTCACACCGATGATCAAGACTCTACTTAACGTGGCTGGTTAGACTCCCTACGACACCTTAAAACCTTAGGCTCTGATACCAAGTTTGTCACGCCCCAAAAAATGGGTCCCGGAGCGTCACATGGTGCTTGAGGCTATGAGTAGCCCCAAGCTAACCTTTTGAGCCATTTTCATTCAGTTCAACACAAATCAATAGGGTTTCCATAAATAACCCTCAAATATCAACAGAGTAATCATCATCCAAGAATAAAAGAATTTCAGAAAGATAACAAAATACGACTTATTAGTCAACTCCCAACATCTATACTAGTCTGACAAGCCTCTAAGAAAATCAATAAAATTAGTGAGCCATTGAGACATGCCCTAACTGACTCATACACAGTTATCAAATGTAAATAATTCCGTGAAACCAACATCAGACATCACGTCCTTAAAATATGAGGACTCACCACAACAGAGAATGTAGAACAGCGTGCCCGAAGAATCACTGTCTAACCTGGAACTGAGCACCTGAACCTACATTCTGAGAAAATGTAGCCCACATCCGAAGATGTGGGTCAGTACCATGGAAAGGAACCGAGTATATGAGGGTGTATGCAGTTGTGTAAACATCATTATCATAAATATTTATAAGAAATATGCAGGATGTATGAAAGACTCACATAGCCCAAAGAAAATCATCATAATCATGAGAGGATGAAATAAGTATAATAACACATGTGAGTCATCATATAATTTTTCAATCACTTTTAGTTCATCAAGAATATCAATTCTCATAATGTAAATATCATTTAAATCTTTCGAAAGAATAACTTTCACAATTCCACTTTCAAATCACTTCAACATTCACCATAGACACAAGGAAATACACACACACTGGGAGATCCTATAACCGACATAAACCATGTGAGACACATGGAGTCCAACGTACAACCCACGTTGGGGAGAGCCGTCCTATCCTTGCAATCGGAGTAGGACTTCCAGTATCAATTCAAAAACACTAGTGATCACTATATAAATCATCCTCAGGCTCACATTCTACGAGGACACATAGTTCTAGGGAAGTAAGGTCGCTTTATACCTCCCACTTGGTGCTAAATATTTCTCCCAAACTTAGTTCAGATCATTTCAAAGACAATCCATAACAAAACAATTTCAGTAATATATAAATATACATCGGGAGCCATCATGCTTCCCATCTATCAAAATCAACCACGTTGTGGATTTCTTTCACACTCGAGTTCAAAACAACTCCATTAAGACCAAAAGGTCAAATCATTCAAAATATCTCAAATATTCAACATCAACGTGCTTATAACACACACTTTCTCAAAAAAAACACAATTTTCAATGGGGATTCATGACCCAAATATCAAAATCATGATAAATATCATTCAAGATTCATGCTTTATATCACCACACATGTAAATTCATCTTTCAAAATCATAAACATCAAGATTTCATAATAATCATCATAAGATATGGGTTCATGCTTCAAATTCATAAAAATCAAATAAAAATCATACCTTTGTAAAGAAAATTACTTTTGGACACAAGAACAAAAGAGAGTTCTTGTTGAAAAACCCCACATACCTTAAATGATGAACTTTAGATCGATACTCATTTTTCAGATGTTAATCGTGCCTTTGAATGATGGTTCTTGGAGTTCTTAAACTAGGAACTTGGAATCTTGAATAAATTTGCAGAATTAATGGTGAACTTTGGAGGTTCTTGAAGTTCTTGAACTAGGAACTTGGAATCTTGAATAAATTTGCAGAATTAATGGTGAACTTTGGAGGTTCCTGAAGTTGGATGTTAGGAGCTTAGGGTTTTCTTTTTGAGGGAATTTGATGAAATATAATATATAATTCTTCTAATAGGCTTTAATATAGGGTTTGGACGGATTTTGGGTGAGGGGAAATGACCAAAACGCCCCTAAAAATCAAATAATTCTCGAATCTGTCCTTTGGTAGACTGTTTTGATAGTCTGAAGTAGATCAACCATAAAGTTTTACTCCGATATCCAAATTGGATAAAACCAATTTCATTAGAAAGAGGACTCTCATATCTTTCCGTTGATATATAGTATCTCACCCAGATCATTGTGTACGAGGATTTATGATCGTTTGAAGTTGACCCAAAAATTCACTTTTGATAGGCTGAAGTAGATCGACCATAACTTTTTGCTCCAATAGACAAATTGGATGAAACCAATTTCATCGGAAAGAGGACTCATAGATATTTCCATTTATATATAGTAGATCACCCAGATAATTATGTACAACGAGTTATGATCGTTTAAAGTTGGAGCAAAAATACGCCAGGCCTCAGTACTTTTTCCTGCACGTTTTACTGTTCACTACTATTCACGGTTCGATCGGAATGTTCATAACTCGTCGCTCGGGTGTCCATTTTGGATGATCCACATATCGTTGGAAATCTTATTTGATACTCTACGCAATGGTGGGTCATAATATAAGACATTTCATATGGAAAATTTATAATTCATTCTAGAAGATAGAACCCAACACGTTTACGCACAAAATTTCAACAAAAAATTTCTCGGGGTATTACAATTGATCAGGCTACCATGCCAGACACACATAAAATACAATGATTTTGTGAATGTAGTTTTTTACTAATTAGACATTTATCCTTCAAACAAGATCCTGCATTGTATCGTTTAGTTTGATAGGTGCGAAGTGATAAGGCCTACGGGTTCCAAGACAGTGGTGTTGATACCCTGGTACAATTTAATGATGATTTATGCTCATGTTTTTATGTCAAGTTTAGGGAAGCGTTCAAGTTTTTGGTGGTAGTATAAATATCCAATAGTGATTGGACCAATTTTAATGGCGCAATGGACTTCTTGAAAGGCCACCGAAGCCTTGCACTACACCAAATAATGATGGAACCAATAGAAATTCCCCTGGTCCAAATTTCTATGAATGGGTTGCTCGAGGAGACTGTTATACAACAGAAGGGGCTTAGGAGAATACATGTGTGGGAAGGGGGAGGTGGAGAAGACCATATATCATCTCAGCCCCTGTTTAAGAGGAAACATGGGGAAGTAAGTAAGGAACTTCTAGTGAATCTGGCCAATGAAATTGACATAAGAAATGAAAAAACTGAATGAGCTTCAAATGTGGAAGTGTATCCAAATATAAAAATCCATCAGTCGTTCTTGAAAAAGAAAAATGGTCAAGAGGACTGGAGTTGGTCACTTTTCTAGAAACTACAACTAGCGAGCGTGGACTCAATACAGACTCATAAAGTGCAAGACCAAAACTCTAAGAAGGACGTTTCACGAGCACAGGAGATTGGTAAGTTTTTCAGTCAAGAATGAAACCTGAACCAACAAGTCTAGAAGTAAAAATAAGGAAAGCCAAGGCGTCAGTTTCTGAAGTCTAACTTGTATCCCATGACTTATGTTTATGGCTATGATGAGGCCAATAGAAGTAGAAACAAAAAGGTCTGAAATTGGGAAGAAATCTTATGCCTTGTTATTTCCACTGCCTTTGACCTAACCGTAGCCCTAAACATGAGGCATGGGATGCAAGTTTAACTTGAAAAATTTCCACCTTGGATTGATCCCTTATTTGTAATTCAGGAGTAATTGGTTCAGGTTTCAATCCTAGCCGACAATCTTACCACCTTTTGTGCTCGTAAAGCTGAAACTTTGGAGGTATGGTCCTGTATTTTGTGGGTCTTCATTTAGGCCACGTTAGTTAGTTGCAGTCCCCGAACAAAGTGCATAGCTCCAGTCCACTTGAGCATTTTTATTTTTCAAGAACAACTGATGGCTTTTCATTTTTGGATACACTTTCACATTCGTAACTCATTCAATTTTTTTATTTTTCATGTCAATTTCATCAGTCAGTTTCGCTACACTTTCCATCCTAACTTGTGTTTCTTCTTTAATAAGGTCTGAGTTGATATATGGTCTTCTCCACCTCCTCATTACTATACAGGTATTCTTACAATAACCTTGTGCTTTAAAATAGTCTCCTCGAGCAACCCATCCATATAAATTTGGACCAGATCAATAACTATATTATTTCATTCATGTTTGCAGTAGTGCGAGGCTTTGGAGGCCTTTCAAAAGTCCATTGAACACTTAAAGTTAGTAAAATCACTATTTGAATGTTTACACTTCTACAAAAAACCTTAACCCTTCTCCAAACTTGATAGATAAACATTAGCAAATTCTTCATTAAACTGTAACAGGGTATCAACACTACCTACTTGGTCCCTCGGCCTTAACAGTTCGAACCTAACAATCTTAACTATAAAATGCCATATCTTGTTTCAAGGATTAATGCCTCATAGGTAAAGAACCAACATTCACAAAATCATTGTACTGGATGCATTTTTTCATGATAGGTTGATCAGTAATACATACCTCTCATATATGAAGTGGTTTCATCTACAAGCAGTTTATTCCTCCGAACCCATCTTTACTCTAGACTTTAATGCTAGTCGGGAAAAAGTTGATCTAGTTTCACTTCCTTTTATCTGCAAATAAGAGAAATACATTTGATGAGAAACAAGAGAATAACAAAAAAGAACATTACAAAAGGGTAACACAAAATTGAATAAATCAACGGGATGATCAATCTAATGTAATAGATTTCTATTTTATTCAACTGATGAGGCATCTGTTGCAACAGATAGATGACATATTGCAACAAATGGGTCATCTGTTGGAATAAATCAAACCAGCCTTGCTACTGGTTTGATTTCTTTAAACAATTGCTTCGTTTGTTCCAACAACTGATTCATTAGTTGCAATAGTTGAGAAAATTGTTGCAACACCACCACCAACAACATCAACAATAAAGAAACAACACCATGTTCCAACACCATCAACAACACAAACACTACATGTTCCAACATGACCACAACCCCCAATAATAGCACCACAAAAGTAACAAACAAAAGACATAAAAAAACTATACTGACAACAAGGCTTTTTAAGTTCTTCCAATAGATGACTTTTTTCGCATATTTTAATAAAAATAATGATTCATTCAATCAAGACTTAAAAGTCACCTTTCCTTTAATTTTCTTAATAAATAGGAAACTAGTAATGGGTAAATCATTAATAACAACATATGTAAATATTGAATTTAAATAACATACAAAGAAAAAGATGAGAAGGAAAGAACAATAGTGAACCATACCTGCAATGTCAAAAAAGCAAAGGGATCAGAACATCCAGATCAGTCGAGAAAAGATATTGATCAGTTGATATCCGAAAGGTTCCTCATTCAAAAGAAGAGAAAAAAGAGAGGAAAAAAGGAGAGAAAAAGAACTGAGAATAAAGAAAAGAGAGTATTCTAGATATGGGCTTTAAATATTCATTAATAACTTTTGAGGGGCACAGGAGACGGTGACATTGAAAAGACTATATAAGACTACTCAATGAGGAGATTTTTGAGTTATCCAAGTAATATTTTTAACCGGCTTAGTATTTTATCTTTTTATCTCGAACAAAAAATACCTAAATTACTTTAAAAAAAATCTTAAAACATCTAAGTCATACTTTGCAATAGATGACAATTTCTGTTTGAAAATTTCCAAAGATTGATCATTTGTCGCAACAGATGGTAGTGCCTATTTGATGATTTATAATAGATGTATAATCTGTTGCAATAGATTACTTAATCTGTTTGATAAATTCCAATAGATAAGTCATTTATTGCAACATATTGAACATTTGGTTTTATACAATTTTAATTGATTTCATTTGTTCAACTAATACCTAAATTGATTAATCTAGAACTAGGGGTAAGTTCTCATAGGTTTAACTACCACTTCAATTCAGTATTTTGGCAATTAAATAATGAGACGATACTTCATTCCTTTCAACCAGAGTCTTCGATTGATTGCTCTGAGTTGAATCAATTCTTATTACCTTATATGTTCAACTAATACCTTAATTAATTAATCTTGGACTAGGGGTGAGTTCTCATAGGGTCAACTACAACAGATGGTAGTGCCTATTTGATAATTTACAATAGATGGGTAATCTGTTAGAAAAGATGACTTAATTTGTTTGATAATTTACAACAGATGGGTAATCTTTTGTAATAAATGACTTAATCTGTTTGATAATTTACAACAAATGGGTAATTTTTTGCAACAAATGACTCAATCTATTTTGATAAATTCCATCAGATAAGTCATATATTGCAACAGGTTGAACATTTATTTTTATACAATTTACCTAAATTGATTAATTTAGGACTAGGGGGGAGTTCTTATAAGGTCAACTACAACTTTAATTGATTCTTTACCAATTGCATGATGAGACGGTATTGCATTCCTCTAGACCAGAGTCGTCGATCAATCGCTCTGAGATGAATCGATTCTTATTACCTTATATGTTTAACTAATACCTTAATTGATTAATCTAGGACTAGGGTTGAGTTCTTATAAGGTCAACTACAACTTTAATTGATTCTTTGGCAATTGCATGATGAGACGGTATTGAATTCCTCTCGACCAGAGTCATCAATCAATCGCTCTGAGCTGAATCGATTCATATTACCTTATATGTTAAACTAATACCTAAATTTATTAATCTAGGACTAGGGGTGAGTTCTCATAGGGTCAACTATGACTTCAATTGAACCTTTAAGCAATTGCATGATGAGACGGTATTGTGTTACTCCTGACCAGAGTCGTCGATCGATCGCTCTGAGCTGAATCGATTCTTATTACCTTATATGTTTAACTAATACCTTAATTGATTAATCTAGGACTAGGGTTGAGTTCTCATAGGGTTAACTACAACTTTAATTGATCTTTTTGGCAATTGCATGATGAGACGGTATTGCGTTCCTCCCAACCAGAGTCATCGATCGATTGCTCTGAGATGAATCGATTCATATTACCTTATATGTTCAACTGATACCTAAATTGATTAATCTAGGACTAGGGGTGAGTTCTTATAGGGTCAACTATAACTTCAATTGAACCTTTAAGCAATTGTATGATAAAATGGTATTACGTTCCTCCTGACCAGTGTCGTCGATCGATCGCTCTGAACTGAAGAAATTCTTATTACCTTATATGTTCAACTAATACCTTAATTGATTAATCTAGGACTAGGGATGAGTTCTCATAGGGTAAACTATAATAGATGTCAGTGTTTATTTGATAATTTACAATAGATGGGTAATCTGTTGTAATAGATGACTTAATCTGTTTGATAATTTACAACAAATGAGCAATCTATTACAACAAATAACTTAATCTATTTGATTAATTCCAATAGATAAGTCATCTATTGCAATAGGTTGAACATTTATTTTTATACAATTTCAATTAAGTTCATATGTTCAACTAATAATAAATTGATTAATCAAGGACTAGGGGTGAGTTCATAGGGTCAACTACAACTCCAATTGTGTCTTTTGGCAATTGCATGATAAGAGGGTTAAAAATTATGCATATCTTTTATAATTTCAAAAAATAACTAAGATCAATTCAAAACAAATTATCATTTTCAAAACTTGTCATACTTTTCCAAAATACAAATCAACCCATACAAATCATCCATTTGCAAGAAAAATGTTTCATCATTTCAAGTCTCGAGTTCTCACTCTTTTCTCTCTCCCAATAATACAGATAACAAATACTCAAAAAATTGATCAACCCTTCACAATAGATCAATTTCCTTCTTGTTTTCATTCACATACGTGTTATTTTTTACTTCATTCGTACTTGTATCAGTCATTTTCTCTGTCTTAGCTGCTAACAGATTTTGAGAAGATTTCTATATTTGTTATTTTTTTAAAAAAAATAAGGACTCTTAAGTTAATGATGAAAAATAAGACTTTTAGTTGTATTATCTTCGAGAATGGTTTTACAATTTTGAGTTTTGATGGTAAAATCGTAGGAAGAATTCGAGAAAACCCTAGTTTTTATTGTAGTATTCTGTTGACTGTTGTGGTATTATTGGATGGTGTTTATGGTATTGTTGGTCGTCGTTGTGGCACTGGTGGTGTTAGTGGTGGTTGTTGGTGGCATTGGTTGGTGGCGTTTGTGGTGCCTGTTGGTGGTGTCGGTATTCGTGGTGTTTGTGGCATGGGTTGGTAGTGTTTGTGGTGGTGGCTATTGGTGTGTCAGTATTGGTGGTGTTTGTAATGTATTTTTTAAAAATTTATGCATACATCAACTGTAATGTAAATTTTTTTTTCTACTATTTGTAGGTAAAATATGTCTCCCAAAAGAAAAGAAAGTGAAAGTGGATCAACTTCTGACCACCTAACAACAAAGGCTATAGTATAGAGGGATTCAGAAGATCTTCCTGAACAATATCAATCAGGGAAAAGTGAAGATAAGAAGAGATATGAAAACAACATTGTGGAAGTTGGACAAGGGTCTTTACATGGTGATGAAAAAAAATGAAAGTGAGAAAGAGAAGGAATTAGAGAGTGAGAAAGAGGAGGAATTAGAGAGTGAGAAAGAGGATGGCCATCAACATGATGATACTGGTTCACCAATGGGCGTGAATTAATCTCGACATCCCAACATGATCCTGTCAAAACTATTAGTATTGATAGGTTTCAAGTTGTGATGCCGATATATGACCCTGCAGAACTAACTGGTGAACTTGCACTTAAATGTCAGTTGGGGAAAAAATTTAATTATTTTAGGAATATTATGAAGAACGAAAACTTAGATGGACTTTTTAAGAGGAACTGCTTTAGACGCTTTCTTAATTTGCCTGAGGACCACCCTGCCCATTTCCAAATGAGGATGGTATATGGTCTTCTAAAGCGCAGGATTAAGTACATGGGGGATGATAAAGATTTGGAGGAGTGGGGCAAAAATATGGATGAAATCTGGATCAACTACTGTGGCATGCCGGTTTGTTTTGGCTTACAAGAGTTTTCTATAGTGATGATCTTGAGATGAAATCGTCCAGTCGCCAAGGCAAGCAGGACAACCAAACCACCATAAGCAAATAAAGGGAACGCATTGTCCAAGCGACCACCCAGCAAAACCAACAATCGCAAGGAAAAAATAAATGGGTTGTTGGGCATTGCTGGACGTGGATACAAAGCATCGGATTTGATGACAGATCTCAAGGATAAAACTATACCAAAGCAGTACAGGGAGAAATTCTGCTTAGTTTGGTTAACCCATTCAGTTATATTGGGAAGAGACGTCAAAAAGGTCATAGAAGATAATTTGTTGGCGCGTGCTGAGGATTTTGATAAATTCAACAATTATCCCTAGGGATATGACACCTTCTACTTGACTTTCAAATATTTACTAACAAAGCTATCCCAGGGACGATCACATTATACGGCTTTCCTTGGGCTTTCATGGTAAAATTAATCACTATTTTTACTCATCCATTAATTTATATTAAATATAGTTAATATGACTTTTTCTGCTTGCTTCCTGTTTACATTTTTTAGGCTTGGGCATTTGATGTCATTCTCCCCCTTTGAAAGTAGGTAATGGATTACCCGGATAAGGTTTCTCATCCAAGGATGTTTAGGTGGTTGGTTGCAAAGAAAAACATAAGAATTAAGGAAATTGATCTCTTTAACCCTCCGGATGATACAATATGTATTCTTTCAAGTAAAATAATTTGACTTAATAAAATATATTGAACAGATGTTATATCTAGTGCAACAAATATTAAATCTGATACACCAGATTACCCGTCTTGTGCAAACTGGTGCAATAGATGGGTAATCTGTTGCGACAGATGATTGATATTTTGCATTAGATTACCCATCTGTTGCTTTGGTTCTCTGAACCCGACTCTTAATATATTAAGCATCTACTATAAATTATATAATAGATGGGTAATCTGATGCAACATATTGTTAATCTATTGCGACATACAGATCATCTGTTGCATAAATTATTTGTGTTAACATTAACCTAACTGTGAAAATTATTATTTTATATGATTTAAATGTATCTGTCTTTTTATAGGTTGTGCAATCATGGGTTATGCCTACTGAGTAGGAGTTGGGGATGACTTCTTTTATTACTCTAGTTCATGTTGATACTATAGCAGACCCAACGGTGGAGTTAATAAAGAAGGAATTGGATGGAGCAATAGCCATAAGAAGAGCAGTTAGGTAAGGTCAGCCTAGTGTTGAGGCTTTTCATGTCCAAGCTACTGCAATAGATTTGGGTGCTTCTTCTGGGGGTCTTGCTGGTGGAGTTGATATTGGTGACAAGCATGTTGATTCTACTCTTAGTCGTGATGTTGAGCATGTTGATGCTAAATAAAAAATAAATGTGTTTGAAAACACACCTCTCACAGGTCCCTCTTCCCATTACACAGGTCCCTTTCACCCTTACATTGGTCCCTCTCACCCTTCTTCACCCTTATGTTCTTATTACAAATGAGAAGAGTGAAAGGACAGCCAGGATAAACTCTTTGAAAAAGTAGAGGCTATCTCTAAAGCCGTTGACGAATTAAAATCCAAGAGGGGTGTCATACCATCCAAGAAGGTGAGGGAGCCATATACTCTTACAGCGAAAGTTAAGAAGAAGAAAAGAGCAATTATCCAAGTACTCTCCAATCGAAAATCCAAAAAAATTACTACTCCTTTATTTCCAAAAGTTGTTGAAGTTCAAAGGCCATTCAAGAAGGTGGACATATACACGGAACTTGGCGCCAAAGAGAAGAGGGATCTACGACGAGCCAAGAAAGGAGGGAAAGATTACCCCATCCATACCTTTTCTGCCGAAGACTTCAGAAGTATGACATATATGCGTACGTGGTACGTGGACAGGGTAAGTTCTAACCTAGCCTTCCAATCTACTTGTCATATGGTGCAACATATGTGTATTCTGGTGCAACTTGTTATGGTTCTTTTGTAACATATCACCCATCTCTTGCATAAGTTGCGTTAGATGGGTAATCTATGAATATATTCGGAGAACCTTCTGCAATTGATGGACCATTTGTTGTATCTTTCACTATGTTTTCCTTCTTTACAATTACTAACCTATTTAAAAATTGACTTTTTATATCACAGTATGTTGAAGAAATTCTCAGCCTCATGAGGGGCAGGCAATTACCCTACCCGGAAGCTTATGATCTTATCGATGGGATAATGGACCTCGACTTTTACAAGAATCTCAAGGATAGGTACGATTATGTCAGTAACCTAGCATCAACACCTGGTGATGAGGGATTTTATTTGTTACTTTATGGGTTCCAAAAGGATGAAGAAATGATAAAATATGTTAGAGGGGAGAGGACAAATCTACACGGCAAGAGCTGTACCGAGGAAAAGAGGATTCTTAGATTCATGAACATAGACACCATATATAACCGTTGGGGCCCAAATCAGCAAAAATAGGGGTTCAACGAGCCTTGGCTACATGAATTACATGTGAGCTGTCAACAGGGAAAAAAGTGACAAACTGACACATTTGATGACTATTTTATTTTACGTGTTTAAAATGAACACTGTCTACTTGATGCCTATTTTATTTTAGGTGTTTAAACTAAACACTGTCGATGGGTTTCGCCTTTTTTATTTCAAGTCACTTTCACTTTTTTACATGTAATGGCAATTTTTTATGTCTAATAAAATTTGAACTTTTATAATGCAGCAGATTGTCCATCTGTCATAATAGATATTCTACCTGTTCTGACATATAGTTTATCTGTTGCAATGGGTTGGTCATCTGTTGTATTATGTCGATGTTTCTATCTAAGTCTATTTGTTGCAACAGTGGGAAGACCTGATTTATAATTTCCAACAGATTACCAACTTGTTGCAACATATGTCTAAATTTGTTTAATATTTTTCAACAGATGTGTTTTCTGATACAACAAATATATTATCTTTAGCAATATTTGAATCTAGTATTCCATTTCAATTAATAAGTTCAAATCTAAGGAAAAAATAAAATTCATAGATAAAATAAAATAAATTGAAGCCTTCAGAAAATGGCTGAAATAAATCAACAAATAAATGGAATGTAAAAAAATTATTATGGGTACAGATCTCAACATATACATCAACAATTTAAGTATTGATGCCAAGAATTCCTAAGGAGGGGTGAGGTTATTACTTTGACAGATTCAAGCTATAAATATCTACTCAATATGGACAAGTTGTTCTTCATTTGGTGCTATGAAATATGGATTTGGTCATTGTGGATCTTTATTGTTGCTTACGTACGGTTTCTGCACTTTCTATTCTCTGTATTTCCAGTAAAAGAGTAGCATATTGTCAATGTTGTTCAGCAGTAGCTTCTACATACACCTAGAAAGACAGAATTGGTCAATGCTAATCACGGAGATACAATAAAATGGAAAAGGATAACTCATCTGTTCTAGCAAATCAAACAGGTCTTCCTCCTGTTTTAAATTATCCCAAATAGATTATATTTCTGTTACAACAGATGAATCAACTGTTGGGACAAATTTCTACATGAGGAAGACCTGTATGATAATTTCCAACGGATGAACCATTTGTTGCAACATATGACTTATTTGCTGCAGCAGATAGGTCATCTGTTGGTACAAATAAAAGCGGTACGAAGAGCTATTTGATTTGCTAAAATAGACAAGACATATGTTGCAACAGATATTTTATCTAATGCAACAAGTTAGTCAACTATTGCAACAGATGTATATATTTGTTTGATAATTTACAGCAAATATCATCTGTTAAAATAGATATGTGTATGTTTGCTAGTTGGAACAGACATATATATTCACCTTTTTTAGCTTGTGCTGCTCTTCTTTGGCCATTGTACACTGCTTAATGCAAAATATGGACAGAGGAGTTGCAATTTCGCTTTTTGGATGTTTGATAATGCCTTGAAATTACTTTTCTTCTCCTTTTTTTCTTAATCTCTAATAGAGTGGATGGATATAAAATCTTCTTTGATGGAATGACACCCCTATTAGATGTCAGTTCCTTTACAGAAGTAGTTAATGCATTAATAGCATTAATCACTACATTATGTTTCGCCTTGCAGTCTTGACATTTGCATCAAGAACATTCGCTGGGAGAGGCAAAATCTGTATAACCAGGTTGATCATACTCATAATGGTTTATTTTAAATACTATAAGAGGAGAATCGTTAGCACCAATATAAGCACCACTAACACTACTAACAGCTCCATCACCACTGAGACCATCAACAACAACAAGCCCACCTTCCACAATTATTTTTCTTGTAATGGTTGTTGCTCCAAACAATTTTATTTTTATTCTTCCAATGACCTTAGGGTCCGATAAAGCTTGCACAAACCGTAAAGTAATAAAAAATAACATCTTCAACCCTCGATTGGTCGGAACTAGCGATGGATGCACAATCTAACATAAATCATTACATATATTAGAATGATGATTAGATCATTCAAGAAAAAAATTAATTAAAACAAAAACTTAATTATAATTATACTTACTGCATCCTTTGGGGGTTGAAGAGATCAAGAAATTTTGCATTTTTATCAGTTGTGGCCGACAACCATCTCAAGATTCTTGGACAGAAAACTTCTTCCTGGTAGTTCACTTGTTGCCTCAAATAAGGAATGGCTTCAAACGCCCAAGCCTATAAAATAACGCTAATAAATCAAAACCATTATTGAGCAAAAATAAATAAATGATATCATTATAAAAGAAAGAAACATTTACCATGAAAGCCCATGGAAATCCATATAAGTTGACTGGTTTTTTTGGCGCTAATGGAGTCAACAAATATTTGACAAGCATTTTGAAGCTTTCATAACCCCAAGGATAGTTGTTAAATACCTCAAGATCCTCGGAGAGCTTTATTAAACCAATGCTTATATTGTTGTTAACGTCTCTCTCCCAAAGAATATTATGTACAAACCAAACCAAGCAAAATGACTGCTTGTGCTTCTTTGAAATTCCTTTACCTTTCAACGCTTCTATCAAATTTTTATTTTTGAAGCTTGGACCAATAATGGACACCATATCATCATGATCACATGACTTGCTTTGCCTTTTTTGGGTGTGCGGGGTGCTTTTTTGGGTTAGAATAGGTATAACATGAGAAGGAGAAGGAGAATAACATTTTACTCCAGTAACTATGGAAAACTCCTTCCAACCAAAACAAATAGGCATGCCACAGTAATTTATCCACACCTCATCCATCTTATCTTTATTTTCATACATAAACATACGTTTGAGAAGTTTATATACCATTTTCATTTGGAAACGAGCATTGTTGTCCTCCGGCAAATCAAGATATTTCCCAAAGCAGCTATCCCTGAAATAAGCATCCAATTTTTGTTCTCAAAGTATTTTTCTGAAGACGTCGAAATATTTTCTCATAGATGACTTAACCACGAAATCACCTGTTAAATGTGTGGCACCATCGCACTACATTCTCACAGGATAACGATCAATGCTGGAGGTTTTGACTAACTCTTCAGTGGAAGGGCTATTAGTATTTAGATCATCTCTTTTAAAACATTCCTCCTCCCCGTGTTCATCATATTTTGCTCCTAATTGAGATAACGCTTGTAAAGCAAGCTCATAGTGTGGTAGATGTAGCCTAACTGCTTCACTTGTTCCTTTACTTGGTCTTAATTCGGTTTTTGTTCTTTTGAGAGCCATATTATCTAAAATTAATAGAAGCATAAAAAATATATTATAGTTTATTAATGCACCATTAAAAAAGGATAATGGTAAATCTAACATGCAAAATAGTAAAATAACAGTTGCAAAAAATTACACATCTGTTGCACCAGGTAGGTTATCTGTTGCACCAAATAACTAACCTGTTGAAGTAGATGAGTAATCTATTACAACAATACAAAACATATCACTCATCTTTTATGACAGATGAATGGTCTGTGCAACAGACCACACATATATTGTAACATATGAGTGATCTGTTAGAACAGTTAAATAACCTATTACAACGGATGCGTAATCTGTTGCAATAATACAAAATATATCACTCATCTATTAAGAAAGCTGAATGGTTTGTGCAACAGATCACACATTTGTTGTAATATATGAGTGATCTGTTGGAACAGTTAGATAACCTATAGCAATAACTGAGTAATCTGTTGTGACGATATAAAATATATCACTCATCTATTGAGAAAGATAAATGGTCTATACAATAGATCACACATTTGTTGCAACATATGAGTGATCTATTAGAATAGTTAACTACCCTGTAGCAATGACTGAGTAATCTGTTACGACAATACAAAACATATCACTCATTTGTTGAGAAAGATAAATGGTGTATGCAACAGGTCACACATCTGGTGCAACATATAAGTGATCAGTTGGAACAGTTATCAACAATCAATATTGTTTAGATTTTTTCCAACAAAAGAGTCATCTGTCGCGACAGATGAATGATCGATTGGAAAAATTAAATCTTGGACATATCCTATTGGAAGAATTGATAGGATTTTATCCAACAGGAGGTTCATCTATTGCATCAGATCTTTAATCCGATGGTTCCTCCTTTGCATCAGATGGTTAATCTGTTACATCAGATTTTTAATTCGATGGTTCCTCTGTTGCATACGATAGTAAATTTATTTCATCAGATGGTTAATCTATTGCAACATATAATTAATCTGTTGCATTAGATGGTTAAACTATTACATCAGATGGTTAAACTGTTGGATCATATGCTCAATCTGTTGCATCAGATTTTTTATCCAATCGTTCCTCTGTCGCATCAGATGATTAATTTATTACATCAGATGGTTAATCTGTTATATCAGATGGTTAATCTGCTGCATCAAAATTTTAATTTGTTGGTTTCTCTGTTGCATTATATGATTGATTTGTTGCATCATATGCTAAATCTGTTGCATTAGATGATTAATATGTTACACCAGATAGATAATTTATTGGAGGAAAAAAAATAGTAGCACGATTTTGTTCAATAGAACAACAACAATATCACTATTTTTACTAAGAACAAGAACAAATCAACCCGGCAACGGGAGCAACAAATTAAACTTCAAAATCAAACAACAAAAGAGAAGAGGAAAAAAAAGAAGAAATACCAGAAATTAGGATTTTATTCAGACTGCATTTCAAATTAAAGCAACAAATATTGAAATTGTTAACCAATACTATAAGAGAAGTTGTCTCAAGTTCCTCATTTTCTTCAAAACTAAAAAGGCCATAATTTTTTATGTGTGAAAGAAGAAAATGAACTATGAAGAATTCAAAGTTGTTGGGGCCGGAGAGCAAGACTATCACGTCGATTAACTATTAAAGTCAAAAAGAAAATTAAAGCCCAACTATTTATTATCGGAGTTTGAAGTCGCTGAGGATTGAAAGAAAAAATTTGCAGAATTATTGGTTGAGAGAATCTACCGAGAGAGAGGAAAGAGACGGTCGATGATTTGAATTGAAGAAGAGTGTGGGTTGGGTTGATTTGTGTTTTTGAAAAGATTAAAAGAAATTGAAAATATTAATTAAGTCCACAATTAACTTAATCAAGTTTTCTAATTATCTTTGACCCTTTAAGTTAGTCAATGTCACCAATCCTTAATTCAAGACTTAAAAGACACCTTTCCTTCAATTTTCTCTTCTTTCTTCCCATGGTTAATGTCCTTTTTATAGAGAAAATATAGAGCTATTATCATAAATTTCTGATTCCTTAATTTTTAAAACATACTTTTATTTTATCATATATTTTAGAACTACTTAATTATTAATTCATTTAATACCTCTTACCATATATTTTTCGCTTACTATTTATTTTAGGATTTCTTAATTTTTAATTTATCCTTAAAAATAATAAAAGAATGATTTTAGCTATTGCAGAGTGTTTAGTGAAAGGACAAAAAGCTCAAATCACTTTTCTAAAAGGTATTCACACTTTTAATAAAACTATTTTATAGTACATATTTTGCACGTATGTCTCGTATCAATCAATAAAATTATTTATAAAAGAACAAATTTATTAAATTATTAAATTAACATAAATAAATGCTATATTTATTTAAATGATATAGTTTTGACTTACAAATGATCACAACCCTTCATTGGCACAAGCAATTTGGTACTCCGTCTATCTCAAAATAGTTGACATGTTTGCTAAAGAATTTTGTCTCAAACTAATTGACGTGTTTAAAAGATCAAAAGATAATTAACTATTTTTTCAACTCTACCCTTAGTAATAAAGTCTATTCTCATATTAATCGAAGAAGATTCATATAATCAAGATTAAATAGATAATATGATCATATTAATCAATTTGCACCCCTTATTAATTTTTCGTAAGAATTATGCAAAATCCATACATGCCAACTATGGACTAAGGGAGTATATTTTTTAAGTCTGTAAGGAGATCATCTTTTTCCTTTACAAACGGTTCTTCCCCAAGTGGCCCTATTGCAGTTTCTCTCATTGGTTTGTCATTAAATGATATGTGCACGTGAAACACTCCCAAAGTTAATGAAAACTGTAAAGCTCCATCTAAAAACTAAATCATCACTAAGGACTTAATATTATCTGAAATAAACATGCATAAAAGATATTTACTTTCACGCTACCATATTACATGTGCACCTAAGCATTAGAGAGATGAGCAATGGAATAAGGTGGAAAATCGTCTTAAACACAAGATGACATCTAATGAACAAATGTAAGGTACTCCCATAAGTGGTACACTTTCAAAGTTCTAAACATCTCGGTGAAGTCCTATATATAAGGGGTACACTTGTAAGTCCTAAGCATCCGGTGATTGATCTAGACTTACTTTACCATGTTCTGAATCCATCAGATCACATAGATATTGTTATCAAATAATAACGCACCCACAAAATGAGGTCTCGGATATATATGGATATTATTATCCTCATACTATTAATTTGGTGCTACTCAAATTACGTTTAATTGTCAAACTCAAGCCCATTTAAATCAATTATTGAAAAAGCATTACAAAAAGTTTATCAACATTGAGGAGTTAGTTCGCCATGTTCCAAATCCATTAGGCAGTATTAGATTTTATTTTATCCTCATACTATTGCTTTGGTGCAAGCTAATTACACTTAGTTGGCTAAAATAAAGCCTATTTAAATCAATTACTGTACTAACTGAAATAATATAACAATCATAACCTAGGTAGAAGCAGGTGACCTTAGGAAATATTCAGAACTTCTTTCAAAACCACAGTAATGCTCCCTAAACCCTCATAAGCTTCAATTGAAACCAATTGATGAATTCAACTTGGAGGGGTACAAGCCATGCAATAACTTTAACGAATATTCTAATAAGTATAATCAAACAATTTCATACTGGTGGACTAGGACAAAAATACTTCAAGATAACTTAGTTCAATAGAGAAAGAGCGTGTGGAGGTTGTGTAACATAAATATCACTTAAATGTTGTTCAGTCATCTGAAAAAATACATGATTTGAGTTTTATATTAAATACAAAGAGGGTGTACCGTCTTTGAAGATTTTGATGATGAAAACTAACTACTTGTACTTGTTGGTGCCATTGTGTTAGTAGCATGCCTGCTTCTCAATTTAATTTATCTTATCATATATTTTAGAATACGTTTTTCATATGCATACACAAGAAAAAAATTGAACCTATCAACGTAAAGTTACAACCTTACAATTTTTTTTACTCCTATTAATGCTTGAAATTCTAAAAGTTATTTTTTCTTACACATTCATAAAAATATGTATAATTTAGCATACACATACAAAAGCACAATCATGACTGGACTTTGCTGAATGAGCACCACAGTAAAATACAATCATAGATACACCTGCTTACAAAAATAGAATTAAAAATGATTGTTTCACAAAAATTATATATACAAGGTATGTTTATAAATTTTTCTAAAAATCACAAGAACAGCAGTAAAACAAAGACAATAATGAAGTTTAATTATAAATTAAAGAGACAAATAACATAATCTAGCTTGATGTCAAATTCAAAAATTAGTCTGGCAAGACAAATACATAAGGTTTATCATATCTAATCATAACTCTAAGACTAACTTGCAAAACATCTTCGAATAATGCGGTTAACAGGAACTCTATGTTCACCACAGTATATATGGTAATTGAGACCATATAAATGCTCATGTTGGTAGTAGAAATCAGTTAGATAAAGATGAAGTAATAACATAGATACCAAATAAGATAAGATATTGATAACATACAAGTTCTAGAACAAAACATAACAAATATGTGAACTTCACATCAATATTTTACTTATTTGAAAAGGATGATTTGACTTAACTTTGTTTTTTATGCATGAATAAAAATATGGGATAACTACATGACATAGCAAATATTGGCTTCTAATTACTCTATTTAGCCTATGTTTTAATTAATTACAATCTATAGTACAATTCATAGCATCTCTCCTTTATTTTATCTCTTTCTCTAGCTTCTGTTTCTCTTCCTTCTTCATTTTCAGTTTTTCTTATTCTTTTTTCATTTTTTCTTTCTTTTTTATTTTTTTATTTTTTTTGTTTTTTTCTTTTTCACTTTTTTCCTTTCATTTTCCCTTTTTTTATATTTTCTTTCTATTTTTCCCATTTTTTCATCTTTTTTAATTTCCTTTTTCTTTGCAGTGTTTTTTTTTTTTCTATTTTCCTTGATTCTTTTTTCATTCTTTGTTGTTGTTGTTGTAGTATTTTATATTTTATATATTTTTAATTTATTTGTATCATACATTATATTTAAATAAATTTATTATTTGTAGCTTAATAGTTTAATCATGAATATTTATAATTTATCATTTGTATTTGTATAAAATTAAGTATATTGATTAATTGTATTTTCTTAAGACTAAAATATATAAATATGCAATTTGTCATTCAATGCAAATATATTGTTGGTATTTGTATTTTAAATTTATCAATTATATTTGTTATAAACAAGTACCATATTGTATAGTATGGTTCAAGTTGTATAAACATGTATCATTTGATACAAATGTAATATTTTTATTTGTATAATTTATCATTTTTATTTTTATTTTTCAATTTGCATCAATAAAATACAAATTATATCAATAAATATAAATAAAAGTGTTCATAGATAGAAAAATAATAATTCTTTTTCAATTGTTTAAAAATGCAAATGATGTTGTCAACTACAAATTCAAATACAAACAAAATAAATAAATGAATTTACAAATACAATAAGAATATGCAGTCAATTTACAATTATAAATATAAAATAATTCTTTAAAAATACAGTACATTGACGAAAATAGAATACAAATACAAATACAAACACAATGAAATCACAAAATATAAATACAATATGCAGTCAATTATAAATACAAATACAAAATAGTTCTTTAAAATACAAGTGCAAATTGTATAAAATATAAAAGCTGGTACAAACTAACAAACACAAATACAAGCGTGAACTTTAAAATACAAATGTATCATCAAATATAAAATTATAAATGATGGTGTGAATACAAATACGATAAGCAATTGTGGTATTTACGTTATGAAGACTTATGCTCGAGTAGCCATATTTTTCGAAAATACATAAAATATAAAATAAAATAAAAAAACGAGAAAAAAAATAAGTACAAAAAAGAAAATCAAAAAAGAAAAGAAAAGAAGAAAGAGAAATAAAAGTTAGAGATAAAATAGAAAAAAAATGAAAAAAAAAAAGAACAAGAAAAGAAATAGAAAAAAAAAAGAAAAAAAGGGGAAACACGAAAAAACGAAAAATAAAAAAAAGGAAAAAAAATAGAAATAGAAATTAGAGATTGAACAATAAAAATAATTTTTTTTTTAAATACAAAATGAAATAGAAATAGAAATTAGAGGTTGAACAATAAAATCAATTTGCTATTAAATTTATTATTCTAATTTTGATGGAAATCATTATATTTTTCTTTCTTCCTCTATATTTTAGGACTCCTTTTCAAGTACAAAAGAAGAAGAAAAGTCTACAAACATTAATTTTTCATATATTTTTTTGTTACCCTATATTTTAAGACTCATTTATTTTAAATAATGTAAATATAATGATATAATAATTGATGAAAATAAGTGAAAAAGATAATTTTGTCTATTGCAGAGACTTTTAATGAATGACAAAAAGTTTGAATCAGTTTAAGGATTTCACACTTTTGATATATTATAGATTATAGATTATAGATATAGATATAGATATAGATTATATATTGTAGATATAGAATAGATTATAGATATAGATTATAGATATAAATATAGATATAGAATGTAGATATAAATTATAGATTATAGATGATAGATATAGAATAGAGATTATAGATTGAGATGGAGATATATCTATCTTAATTATTACTTATATATATATTACGTAATTACATATGACATGTAAATAAAATATTAAATAAATGGAAAGTCCATGCAATTGGAGATTCACGTCCATAATGGATTTCCCCATTGAATCCAATTTGGAATTGGTATTCCAAGTCCTTTGTGGACCATATGTACACGGCACATCCAATTGGAAAAAGGAATTGGATTGAATTTCAATCCAAAGTCCTTTAAGTACAAAACTAACGTGTACTTCCAATTGAGAATTGGAATCGAGGTTTTCAAGTTTTCTTATGAATTTTTTTTCCATAAAAGTATAATTATGGAATTAAATTTTCACCCTAGGTAAATTATTACCTTAAAAGATTTGTAGGTGATTTTATATAAAGGGTGATGAAAAAAATTCATAGTACAAGTTTTATGAAAAAGTTCATCAACAAGTTTATGAAAAAAAGTTTTCATAATGAAAAGGGATTTTCACCATGAGAAAAAATGAGAATATGTTAACAGTAATTATTAGAAAAAGCTCTCTCTAAAATCTCTCTCTATCTATGATGACAGCTGCACCACCATCCCCTCCAATTCCCCAGACCCACTAGATACTACCAATGAAATTATGACAAATCAGCAATCCAACCCCTCTCAATCCACTGATGCTACCAACTCTTCTAATACAACGGCTACTGACATTAACCCGCCAACGGCTAATACCACCCATGACAACCACACAACCACTACTAATACTGGCAGGATTGCACATGCCGGTTATCTGAATGCTCATCCAATTATAAATACACTGAAATCCAAATCTAACTAGTCCTTTCCAAAAATCTCTTCTAATTTCGACAAATTACCCCACCGGAATGAAACTCCGATACAGGAAAATACAAAGAACCAGCAAAATTCTGCTCAAGTATCGGACGTTCATCGAGATGGAAAACTTTCTGCACTATCAATGACTCAAAATAATCAACAGAATACGACTACTAACAATAAGCCTTACACAAATAACAACAACAGAGACATGAAAAAATGGGCTTCTAAACCTTCTTTCGTTGCTACTGTCCAAGCTAAATTAGCAAAGTCAGAGGATGGATCTTCTTCTATTGATATCCGTCATGGTACTCATCTTGGTAAGACAGCTGTCTTTTTCTCGATTGAGGATTATTTTGGGAATCTTGTTAAGGATTGCAAATATACTATTATTGGAAAATTTTACAAAGGAAAACCATCAATGGAGGAGATTTGAAAGGTATTTGTGAGACAATTTCACCTCATTGGACCTATCAAAATCGTTTATTTTGACTTTAGACATATTTATATTGATTTTGTTAATGAGATGAATTTCAATCATGTTCTATTTAAGGGATTTGTTGAAATTGGTGAGTCACACATGAAAATTATAAAATGGACAACTGACTTTAAACCTGAAGTAGAGACTCCCATTGTCCCAATTTGGATCTTAATTCATCAACTTCCTTGGCACTTATTCAAGTGGCAAGTCATATCAAGATTGATTAGTGATATTGGAGTTGCTATTGCTCCAGATCAGGCAACATGTTCTAAATCTAGAGGAAATATGGCTAAAGTAAAGGTTGAAATAAATTTAATAAAGCCGAGATTGGAAAAAATTTGGATAGGCTTTAACAGGTTTGATGGCACAACTGATGGATGATGGCTGGAAATAGAGTATGAAAAAGTACCCAACTATTGTATATATTGCAAGGTTCAGTGCCACACAGAATCACAATGCGGGAATAAAGTTAGAGACGAGAGAATCAAAGCACAAAAGGAAGAACAACTCAAAAATAATAAGAAGAACAAAGAAGACAAAGATGAAGATGATTTTCAAACTGTTAATAGGAAGAAAGGAACAAAGGATATGAGAACCAATTATGAGCAACAAACTACAATGGATCCTAAACAGATCATGATCCATCCCAACACCTCAACTTTTTTTCAACAAAATAACAACATCATTAAAGGATTTGTCATCAATGAACCTACTCATGTGAAACAACCCATTATGTATGAATAGGTTCCTAAGAAAGGGAAAGAAATTTAATGTGATATTATTGAGGCTTTCGGTGATCTTCAAAATGACAAAATTCTGTGATAAACTAGAAAATAGTAACAAAAGAATAATGAGAATTAGAAAAAAGAAATATGTGGCTAATCAAGTCACTCTTCAAATTAATTCTCAAAGAGATATGTCTGATATAGTCTACATTACGGAAGATGATCTCAACAAGGAGATGGGTATACAAGGCAATTCGGGTGAACAAATTGGAACCTCTCAGATTGATCACGACTCAACAATCCTCAGCAAATCATTAACCATACCAACAATATTGAGATCAACACAAGTCATAAAAATATGTATCAGCAGACTCCTAACATTGATCAAAACAAATTAGTGATAGAGCAGAATCAAGTGAAGAATGTTCATCAGCAAGCAGATCCTAATGAAGTCCAATCCAATTATTTAAAGCTAATTAGTGGTATAAGTTTTGAACCAAACCATGTTTCAGAAAAATAGAATAAAAATTATGAAAATCGTACAGATCGTCCGGAGTCAATAGGGGAAGAAGCGTAAAGTTCTGATGATAGTGACTATTTGGGAGACAAAACCACTGAGGACAGTGAAGAGTTTGCAAGTGTTCAGAGTGAAGAAATTAATAGTGATGATAATGCCGACACTCTTTTAGAAACTCTCGCTTCTAACACCTTAGTGGATGTTAATGTTAAGGTTGCTTTTGATGAAGCTATTGATCTAAATCATCTATCTTCCAGAGATAGAGATAGAGGTAATAGAGGAGGCAAATACTATCCAAGAGGAAGAGGAGACAGACACTTTAAAAATGTTGATTTAGCCTTAAATGGTAATAAATCATACAATAGTGCTCATGTTTAAGTCTCTTTTTTGGAATATCGGGAGTATTAATACCAATGGTGCTCTTGAAAGACTTAAACAACTTATTCGTGATGAAAATTTTCCTATTATTGGTTTGGCTAAACCTTTTTATAAGAATAATAAATTGAATAAGTATAAAATAATGTTAGGTTTTCTTAATGCTCATGCCAATAGTAATAGTCAGATTCAGATTTTTTGGAATGATTGTATTCAGAATACTATTATTTGTGATGATGACCAACAAGTTTCTTGTCTTGTCAAAGTCAATAAGGACTCTTTCCTTATTACTTTTGTTTTGCAAAGTGTGATGATATTCTCAGGGAAGGTCTCTGGGAAAAACTCAAGTATTTGGTTGACAATTATAAGATGCTTTGGCTAGTTGCAGGGGATTTCAATTGTACTATTGATCCAACTGAAAAGAAAGATGGAAATCCTCATAGGATGTCCAAAAGTTTAGACTTTATCCATTGTATCATGGATTGTGATCTTATTGATGCTGGATTCTCTGTTTCTATCTATACATGGTGTAATGGTTGGCCTCCAGATAAAAGAATCTAGCAAAGATTGGATAGAGTCCTTGTGAATAATAATTGACTTGCTATTTTTTTACTCTATTTTTGTCAATCATCTTATCATAACTGGCTCTAATCATTCTCCTATTCTTATTAAAGAAGAATCTAAGTTTAAAAATCATACTAAATAATTTCAAATTCTTGAATTTTTGGACTGAAGAGTCCAACTTTAAAAAGGTGGTGAGCAATGCTTGGAACATTGACGTCCAAGGTTTTCCTCTTTGGAAATTTCACTTAAAATTAAAAAAACACTTGTAGTAAGCTATCAGAATAGTCTAGAGCCTCTATCGGGAATATTTTTTATAACAGGAAGGCTATGGAAGATCTGGTAGCTGAGATGGAGCAGAAATCTAGCGATGATAATTCTGAATCAAATAGAGCTGCTCTAAATTGAGAAAATGTTTAATAGATTAGAGCTTATAAAATATAAGAGGCTTTTTGGAAATAGAAATCTGGAATACAGTGGTTCATTGAAGGAGAAACCAATTCTAAATTTTTTCATTCAGTGGTCAAAGTAGAAAGACAAGACTTTATATAAATAGAATGAAAAAAGATGATGGGTCATGGATCGAAGATGAAGATGACATTGCTCGAGAGGCTATTCAATTCTTTGAAAAATAGTTCACTAAAGATAAAACTAATAGAGATTATTTTGTCCTAAATATTATTCCTAAGTGTATAGATGTGGATGACAATAGAAAGATTATTGCTTCCGTCACTATGCAGGAGCTAAAATAAATTATTTTCTCCATGAGCACTCATAGTGCTTCTGGACCTGATGGAATGTCCGGTAAATTTTACCATTCTTGTTGGGATATTATTAAGGAGGATTTACTACTAATGGTTCTTGATTTCTTTGCACGTACACCAATTCCAAGATCTTTCACCTATATAATTCTCACAATGATCCCTAAAGTAGAATGTCCATAACAGTTTATTGAACTAAGACCTATTAGTCTTAGTAATTTCTCCTTTAAAATCATATAAAAGATTAAGAATCATAGACTTGGACCTTTTATGCATAAATTGATTTCTCCTTATTAAACAGGTTTTATTAAAAGAAGATCAATTACTGATAATATTCTTTTGACGCAAGAATTGGTTCATAATATTAACCAAGCTTGAGACATTGGCAATGTTATTATGAAACTGGATATGGAAAAAGCATACAACAGAGTAGAATGGGAAGACTTGTGTATGATTTTTAGAAGAATGGGTTTCTCGGAGCTTTGGATAGATAGAGAATTGAGACTCATTGCAAATGTTTGGTACTCTATTAATCTAAATAGTTCAAGAAGAGGTTTTTTTAAGTCTACCAGAGTCATCAAGCAAGGTGATCCATTATCTCCATCGTTATTTATTATTGGTGTTGAGTTTTTCTCAAGATTAATGAACAATCTCCAGAATGACCAATTCATTCCCTATTCAGTTGATCCTAAAGGTCCCATTATTACTCATCTCTATTATGCAGATGATGTTGTGTTATTTTCTCCTGGATACTTGTTATCAGTGAAAAAGATGATATCCAACATAGAGTTATATGAGCAGACTTTTGGTCAGAGGGTTAATAAGACCAAATCTGCTCTTTATGTATTCTCTAATGTCTTTGATGAAAAAAATTAAAGAGGTTTTCAATATTTCTAGATTTAGTCATCAACATATTCCTATGATTTACTTGGGTTGCCCTATATATGTTGGCCAGAAGAAAGTTGTTTATTTCAACTACATGGTTGCCAAATTTTCTAACAGATTACAAGGGTGGCAAGGAAAATTATTATCCTATGGAGGAAAAGCAGTACTCATTAAGTATGTTCTTTACTCTCTCCTACTTCATCTTCTATTTATACTTTGTCCTCTAAAAATTATTATTAAACAGATAGAAATGATCATTGTAAATTTATTTATTTATTGGGGGGGGGAGATGATACCAAGAATAAGAAGCATTGGTTTTCTTGGGACACAATTTTCTTCCCTAATTTGGAAGGTGGCGTGGGATTTAGATCAATCATGGACCTGTGTAACATTTTTTCTACCAAATATGGTAGAATTTCAAATCAAAAGATACACTTTTGAACAAATTTTTGAAAGCCAAATATTGCAAAAGACTTCATCTTGTTCATAGAAAGTGGTCATATGGACAATCTCATAACTGGAGAAGAATGATGAATATAAAAGTAATTGTAGAAAAGTACATACTCTGGAAGATTGGTTTAGGAAATACTTCCTTCTGGTGGGACAATTGGACAGGTAAAGGTGCTCTATCCAACTATATTCATTTCTATAATGCTTCAAAAAAAGTTCTTGTTAATAAATATATCTCTGACGGAAGATGGAATATCAACAAGCTAAAGGATAGTGTACCTATTGACACCCAATTTTGACCCCCCGATATTACTTTTAGGCTTTTATTTTTATTTAATTTTAATTAATAATGTTTTTACATATTATTCTTACATCAAATACATATTGACGTGTCACATTCATAATTTAGAAAAATGCATAAATTATTTTGTTATCATTTTTATAATTTTTAAACTCAAATACGATATTTTATGTAATTCTATTAATATTTATTAAATTATTTTTTCCCGTATTTGTGCAAACTCACATTTTGCAAATACATTATCTAGTCCTGTATTATTATTGTTATTATTATTATTATTATTATTATTTATTATTATTCTTATTCTTATTATTGTTATTATATATTATCATTATTTATTATTTATTTATATTATTATTATTTATTATTTATTTAATTATTATTATTTATTATTTTTGTTATTATTATTATTATTATTTTTATCCCTACTATTATTTAAATAACAACCTAAATTGACATCATCTTGCATAATTTATTGATCTTTTAGCCATTTCCTATTTAATTTTACCCAATTTATTGCAATTCTGGCCAATTGGTGTTCAATTAATTCAAATTTTAGCCTAATTGATGACATTTAAATTTTAAATTAAATTCTTGACCACTTTTTAAATGATTTTAATCTCAGTCGTTGATCCAAATTGATCCAACGGCTGAGATCAAACCATTCTCCTCTTTTCTTTTTAAACCATACCCTAACCCTAATTTTCAAAAAACCTAAAACAACCACTTTTCCTTTCTCTCTCTACCTCATCCCTCCTTTTCTCTAAATAATATCCACCATAGTTGTCGCATTCCCCCTTTCCCGCAAAATCATGCTAGTGACCACCTTCCACCTTTATTCCCCCTTTCTCCAAGCTCCAATCAACGCCACAGCTCCATCCGCCGTTCCCACTATGAATCGCTGACCAGTTCGCCTCCTCGCCTCTATGCCACCAGAGAAAACAACTAGCGACCAGCCGCTGCTCCGACGCCTCTCTCAATAGACTCCAACCTCCACCTCTGCGCCACCAGCCAGCAGTCAACGGTGAACCAGCTACTACCGCCTAGATCCGCCAGCCTATCGTCCTCCCTCTCCTTTCATTCATTGCATCCTCTCCGGAGTTGATGACCGACAAGGTTTTCAATGATCTTTCCCGCGATTGATATTTCGGTTTGACCTCTTAATACCTTAAATTGCATGTTTTATTTTCTTAGATTAAGATTTCATGACATTTAACTTTGAATCAATTTGTTTAATTATGTGTTTATAGATTATTATATACAAAAACCCGTTTTGGTTATGCAAGTTTTATCTTAAGGCTGACTTCATGCCACTGTTATTGTCACCGACATAGTATTTGAAATTAGGATATGTTTTAACGGTGGTCTGATATTGTGATTAGTACAGCCTTATGTTAAGATATTTTTGGCAGATTTGATTCCTTACATGTGTGGGAATTTTAGAGCTAATTTTGTGCCTAATTACGACAACCTAATTTAGCGGTAATTTGATATGATCGACTCTTTATTTATTTTATTTTTTACATGTCCATTTATGATAAATTAGACAAAATCTTCTCTTCATAATTAATTAATTGACTCTAGAATATTTTTCCTTTCATTCTTTTCTTGATTGATTCATAAAATATTCTCTTTTCCTTTTATGCGCGTACTGATTAAATTGTTTGATTGACATAATGGTAATCTTGATATTTATGGGAAGGACTTTATTGATTGAAGACATCAAGTATTCTTTTTTCTTCTATTCTTGGGTTGACTTATTTTTTCCACACTATATAAACGACCCCCCCCCTTCTATTATTGAGACAAGTTATAACAAACTACATATACTCTCTTCTACTAAAGCTTTGAAAAAGAAAAAAAAGTAACAGTGTTATTTTACCGATTCTATACTTTCTTTTGGAGCTTTAATTTTGTCCTCTCGGTGGTAATTCGCTTTCTGGATTTTGGGCTATTTGGTCTTCTTCTTACCTCTTATTATTATTGTTTATCATCACCGGTATGTTCCCACTCGATGCAATTACTTTTCTTCTTTCGGTTTAAATCATAGAAAGTATGTCTATAGGAACTAATTTGAAATAATGCTTGCTTAATATGCATGTGTCTTCTTTGGTTCCTCTATTTGAAACGATGTGTGGTTTAGGATCTTGTGTTGTTTCTTTTGTTCTTGTTGTGCTCTTTCGATTTGTATCTAACAGGTATTTTTAAATGGTGTTTTGGAGATCGCAAGAGTCATTGGGGTGTTTACAATAGATTCTATTAGTTTTATTTTATTTTCTTATTATTTGGTTTATAATATTATACACAAACATTGCTATTGATGTAATAATAAATATTGGGGACTGATTCAGAGGACGGGGACTTATATGCTCTATGAATAGTATAGATAGGCACAATTTAGGTTTTACGTGTATTACGTGCTACGTGGATCATTTAGGCACACAAACCTAGGATTTATTAACATATGAACTGCTTTGTCAATTAATATACTTATTAATCCTATTAGAAACCATGCTTTTAGAATTTAAACGTTGTATGGCATACTAAAATATATTTTGACGTGTTAATATGTTTCTTCACATTAATATAAGTTTAAGCATTATTGCAGCATGTTTCCGCGCACTAAAACAAGTTCAACATTATTAGAGAATATTTCTGCACATTAAAACAAATTTCTACATTATTAGAGCATGTCTTTGCACATTTACACGAATTTCAGCATTGTTAGATCATGTTAGTATTAAATTTCTACGTATTAAAATGAATCTTGGCATGTTAATATGGTTAAACATTAGGTTTAAACTAAATTTACGCATATTAGAACTACTTTTAGCATGTTAGTTTTTTTTAGCATGTCAATAATTAAATTCCTGCATATTAATATGTTTGTAGCATGTTGAACATTAGAATTAAGCATGTCCATTCCTGTGCATTGATATATTTTTCAGCATGTCTAAACTACGTTTCTGCATAAAATCATTAATTTCAGCATGTTAAAATATTAGATTTTAGGCATTTTTAGCACTTCCCAGCATATTAATATGAAATTTCTACAATATTAGCATAATTGCCAGTATGTTAAAATGTAGGTTTTTGGGCACTTTTCAACATGTTAAACACTAGATGAAGTATATCATTGTGTGCCTTAGCATGTTAATGTATTTTCAATATTTTGTCAATTCCTTACACTTTCATTAGTTTATAACACTTGCACAGTAAAATTTGTGAGCACAAAGCCTTGACATATTTACCATATTTGGATATCCTCTTTCAACAATTTGATAATACATTATTACATACACGAATCAGAGTTACCTTTTTTCATATTAATCAATTGTTGAACACTTAGATATTATGCCCCTAGGATAAAGACACAATAAATAAATAATTATTTGTCTTTGCATGTTTATCGCATTAATCGACTTTAATTAACCAAGAGGCTAACTTGGGATAATTATGTTATACGTGACGTTCTACTTGTTACGTGTTTCGAGTCTTAGGCAACATACCTTTATTTTGTCTAGACCATAAAACCAAAATAGCAAAGTCCAATACCTCTTGAACGATAGGTGGGATGATAGGAATTACTAAAGACGCTAGTTTTATCCTTGTCTTAGAACGCCTTTAGAGTTAACAACCATCCTAGGTGGGGTGGGATGGGTAGTCATTCGGAAGTGATGCTCTCTAACAGATATTAAAGGTAAGACATATGACTTGTCTAAGAGTTCGGTCAGTGGGTCAGATGATAATTAAACAATTTGGGGTTCTGATCCAAATAAGACCAAAATATTTCTTTGTTTGATTTGACGAAGTCTTTTTATTCTTTTATTTACTTTTCATGCTTATTTATTTGGGGTAGTTACTTTATTACATAAGCAGCCCCCTTTTGTTATAAATTATGTCATTTCTTTTTCCTCACTTGTCTTATTATATGTTTTACTGATATTATCACTTAGATAATGAACAATTAGAAGTAACAAACTAACATGTATTTGCATATTAATTACTTTATCACTTAGTTAAATATTAAGTTAATAACAAAACAAGAGATCTTTATTTGATCACATAGAATCTCCACGTAAAATACGAATTCGACCGGAAATCACCTTTGCGGACCTCAAAAGGTGCCTAACACCTTCCTTTCGAGGTAATTTGAAACCTTACTCGAATTTCTGATGAACTAAGAAAAATTAACAAAATAGGTTTGTAGTTAGCCTAGACCGATGCCCTAACGCACCTTAATACGTTAGGTGGTGACTCTTCACACTTCCCTTTAAACGAGCCAAAAAAGAGTGGTCACGTCGAAAACTGCTTTCTGCTAGAAAAATAGGGCACAACAGAATGGCGAATCTGCTGAGGATTTTAGGTTCTGACCATTACGAGTTTTTATTTTATGTGGGATTCTTTGTTTGCCTGAATTTTATTTTGATTGTGATTTTTCATGATTATTGTTTGTTTTGACATCTTGATTTATTTTTTTCATATGTTAGACCTTTCTCTTCCCTTTTATGTCCTTTTCATATTTTTCCATACCTATTCCCCTTTTCTGTTTCCCCTTTTTGTTAGCTATATGTCTTAATATTTATTTATTTTTATATTGCTAAGCATGTTATTGTACTTGCTACGTGTTATCGCTTTATATAACTGGAATCCCGCTCATACTTTCCTCCACTAGGAACATCCTTTATTTTTTTTTTACGAATAGTTGTGTGGTTGCACGGATGCTCTTTCCTAAAACACCCTTTGGGAAATGTCTTGTGGATCGGTCGATCAGCGGTGCGTTGACAACCACAAGTTTTCCCACTCTCGAGTTGTCCACTCGAGGGAACTATGTCATAAACTCACTCGTGCCTTTTAGGTCTGGCTACATATTTCTTTTATTAAGGAATATGCGTCCCATTCAACGTAGGATGCCGTGGCATCCTTGACGCGTTGAATATTAGTCTCATTCAAAGTCCAAAGAGGTTCACGACCTCAAAGGGACTCATAATTATTTGTTATGTGTTGTATTTTTATGTATGTATTAATATCCTGCCTATCTTGTTGTTTTCGTTATTGCCTTAATCACTCCTTATATTTAGTGTTACTCACTTTAGAGCTCGTTACTCTTAAAACTCTTGTCATGTTAGGACTCTACAACACACTCTTAGGGTCTATGAAAAACCTCCCTTCAAATTATCCTCCTGACGCATCCGTTAGCATATTAATCATCTCTACGCTCAACTTTTGATTTAGTCTCATCCATGATCTTTTAGTACAACTTATCATTTTAGGATATTCTCCTCTTAATACTTCCAACACTTACATACAATGTCCCACATGATCCTTTTTATACTATCGTACTAATGTTGTACTCTAGCTTTCACAACCTCTAAGTTACATAGAGCTCTCATAACGCCTATTCACTCTGAATGGGCATAATTCATTATTTTTGAATGAGTAGAATATTCATCCTAGGCTCTTGTGCGTACTCTTTGTTTCGAATCATAAATCCTTTCTTCTAAGGTTGACTAAAGTTGAACATCAAAAATGGTTAGTCAAGAAATGTTTTTATCGATTTTGTCAATAGCGACGATGAGCATGAGAATTAGGGGTTGCGTCATAACAAAGTAATTTCAACCATCAGAAGGATGGAAGGAAGAATAGAGAGAATTAGGGGGATAATGAATGATATTCAAGGCTCGGTTGAGATGCTACCAGGTTTTCCAGAGCCACTACCTGAAGCAGACTCCAACCCTTCCATCCACACCACAGTGTCCCCTATACTGACAACTTCACCTACGTCTGATCATGATACGCCTATGTCCCCAAGTCAGTTTTCAATTGCAATGCTAAAAGCACTTATTGAGTTGACGAATACAAGTAAGGACAAGGAGACAGAATGACAGGTTCCTAACCATGAGAAAGGAACATCTCAGCAGCCCAAAATTAGTAGGTCATCCAAATCAAGGGAAGAAAACAAGGAGAGAATAGAGGGTTGGAACTTTCCATTATATGATGGGTTGGGAAACCCTCATTCCCATTTGAAGGAGTACTTCGACAATCTATCGGTTATAGGACAAAGTGATAGCCTAAAGACGAAACTCTTTGTTAGTTCACTTAAGGGTCTAGTATTGATGTAGTACGCCAAAAATGATACTAGCAAATGGGTTTCTTGGGATCATTTGGAAACTGACTTTGTTAGGAGGTTCGAAAATAAGCTAAAAAGGAAGCTCACAGTTGAGGCAAATTTGGTTAAGCCACAATCCAAGAACAAGGGAAAGACGATCATCGACAAGACAACTAAACCTCCAAATCCTGAAGTAAATGTACCCCAACCTCAACCGATATGGTACCCAACTCTAGAAATCATCCCAACCTCTAATTACATCCAAGCCATTATCCACAATCCTTCACAAGACCTCCTCCTCAAACTGTTTGGTGCCCACATTCATTCGTTGCTCCAACATCAAACTACATTCCAGCTTTTTACCAAGATCCACCAACAAACTAACAATCGACCCGATCCACCAGACCTCAACGAAAGCTTCAGAAAAATCCACCAAGATAATACACTTCTTTGGTTGAGCCCATAACTCAACTTTATGAGAGATTGAGGATGTCATGCTATATCACTCCCATTCCCGCAATTGTCATGAGCACACGTGCAACATGGCATAATCGTTCTAAAACTTGTGCTTATCATTCAGGGATGAAAGGACACACCACAGAAGAGTGTTAAACTTTGAAACCAAAATTCAAGCACTGATTGAAAAAAAAGTGATAAGTGTGACGAAGATGAATCATGATGATGATTGATTTACCAGGCTTGAATTTCAAGGGGTCTACATTGGTGTAGAGGATATCATGTTGATTTTCCACTCTAGACTCTCAACATTTAAAATTCCTTCAAGTTTTACATTCTGCAGTTTTTTTTTTATGTATTCCTTTCTTATGTAATTTGAACTACGATCGACCAGATTCCCTTGTGGATACGTAGGTTCTCATTTAATGAGTTCGGTCTCACTATAATAAAACTTTCTTTTCTCCTGATTTATCATTTTTCTATATAGAGTTGGATGAATCAACAATATGATGTGAATCAACAAATTTAATGTTCAACAAAAGTCGAACTTGTTCATTTCCTATCTCTCTTACCTTCATTACAATCATAATTACAAAATCAATATCATATCCTATCACTGTCCTATTTCGTGCGTCAGGAGCTTAAATCTTTATTCCTATATCACTTATTAAATCTTAGTCTTCATCCTTGAATACCTTTTGTTTTATATTTATTATGTTTCAAACTTATGTGTTATGTGGTAATTTTGTGTGCCTTACATATCTTATTTTAAGGTTGTCTAGCATTTGAACATCGAACTCAAGTAACAATCTGCAACATGACAAATATGCTCAATATTCGAAAAGTTATCAGTCCTCCTTCTCATCGCCCAAGGCAAAACACTATGACTACTTATCATCGCCTTACCCACACCCCTTCTCGGTAATTCTCTTTTACACATGACACTTCTAAAAGTGAAAGGATCAAATCAGATGAACGTTGGCGAAGGCTTTGTGACTTAGAAAGAAGGATAAATGAGAAAATGCGTTCTAGGGGTATCTACGACTTGAGGTATGAGAAATTATGTATACCTCTGTGGATTGATTTATCTCCAGGATACAAAGTCCCCAAATTTAACACATTCGAAGGGCATAGAGATACAATCACATATCTGAAGGACTATTGTGGAAGACTAATTGGCATAGGGCACAATGAGCCACTCCTTATGATATTGTTTATTCAAAGTTTGTCAAGAATGGCACTCACATGGTTCGCCCAACAAAACTTTGACAAATGGCATAATTAGGAAGAATTGGCTCAAGATTTTATGAGACAATACAAGTTTAACATCAATACTGGTCCGACAATGCGATAATTGCTCGAGATGAAGAGAGCGACCCATGAATTTTTTGAGGAATATGCAACTCGATGGAGGTTAGAGGCTTACAAAATACGTCCTTCTGTACCTGAGGAGGAATTGATCCAAATTTTCCTTGAGACACTATACGAAATATACTTTCAGAAAATGTTCTTCCTGGTCAATCACAACTTTGAGAGTCTAATGTCAGTTGGAAAGAAATTAGAATATGAAATAAAGAATTCACCCAAGGAAGAGAACAGGATTCATTACCTTCTATACGTCAAACACAAAGTTATCTATAGAATGAGATCCACGCTCATTTTGGTCCTTGAAACAAGTCTTGTCAGATCCACTCCTACTCTATCCAACAAGATCCACGACGTTCACAAAAGAAACATAAAATGCATCACATGAATTGACGTTCCTGTTTCACGTCACTATTTTACTCGCCTTATGGCTAGCAACATTTTCTTATTTTCTCTACATTTCTTTGTACTCATGAACTACGTTCGACCTGACTTCCATTTGGATACGTAGGCAGCACATTTTGGGTCTGATCTTTATCTAATAAAACACTTCTTTCCTGCCCTCTTTCACATTCTTACACTTCTAAATCGTTAAGCTAATTAACCCAACTCTTGAGCATATAAAGGTAGATTACAATTGAGGTTACGATATTCAAATATAGGACAACCATTTCTCTTAGACTAATGTTTTCTTTGAGTGGCACAGGAATATAAGACTCCAAAGACAAAAACTAGGGAAGAATTTTTGAGGTTTCAAGAAAACCTCAAAAATTTCACGATTAAATAATCTATCAATTCACAATGACGTGCAAAAGGCGCCTTTCATTCTAAACTGGGGCAGACATTTTTGAGAATTCCTCAAAAATTTCACGAGTAAATAATCTATTCACAATGACGTGCGAAAGGTGCTTTACATTTTAAAGTGGGGAAGAAATTTTTAAGAATTCTTCAAAAATTTCATCACGACAGAGTACAAATTTCAACAGTTCATGGAGTAGAAAACGACGACCGAGGACTCGAGCATGGTACAAATCTATATTTTTTTTTACTAACGACATTTCTTTGAGTATATTATTAACAGGTATAGATAACAACAATCACTCTATCATGGGAGGTCCAACGACCAGTCCAGCATCATGACGAGAAGAACCAATGGTTGATTCGACAGTACAACAGATACGCTTTCTTGTCTCTTTTTATCATTATTATTATGGTTGTTTTCACTATATTGTTCAATCTTCTATACATACACATATATCTATGCTAACCATTTTTATCTAGTTGAGTTAAAAGTGGAAGGACCAACAGGTACAAATTACTCCATCATGAGAAACCAGACAGTCGATCCCACGATTCCACAGTACATCGAGAAGCCTAGAAGCTGATCGGACGCTGAGAAACCCAATAGCTGATTACACGATTTCACAATACATCGATAAACCCAAAAGCTAATCCCACAATGAGAATCCAAAAAACTGATCACACAATTTTACAATGCATCGAGAAGCCCAAAAGTTGATCCTACTATAAGAAACCAAACTGCTGATCACATGATTTCACAATGCATCGAGAAGCCCAAAAGATAATCACACGATGAAAATTCAAACAACTGATCACACGATTTCATAATGCATCGAGAATCCCAAAAGCTAATTCTACTATGAGAAGCCAAATAACTGATCACATGATTTCATAATGCATCGAGAATCCTAAAAGTTGATCCCATGATGAGAAGCCAAACTGTTGTTCAGACGATTCCACAGTGCATCGAGAAGCGCAGTAGCTGATCCCACGATGAGAAACCAAACAGATGATCACAAGATTTGACAATGTATCAAGAAGCCCAAAAGCTGATTCCATGATAAGAAGCCAAACAACGGATCTCGCGATTCCATGATACAACAGATATTTTTTCTCTATTTCCACGTTCACTTTATGTTTACTAATTATTTATTTCTTACATGTCTAACCTTTGTTATTTAGTACCATGCAAAGACGCAGGTAACAGAGAAGGACTAACAAACATAGACAATTTTTGTTCTCATTTTCGAAGTATCACCTACTTACCTATCTACTACATAAGCTTGAACTCAAAACTCTCACACCTTTCATTTTCACATCCCCCCCCCCACACACATCATTATATCATATTCATCCCAGCTTGTCGACCCCCAATATCATTTTTGATGTCCCATCCTTTATCATTGACATTCTTTAGGAATATTGTTCATTCCTAAATATAGAACTACAAACGGCCTGATTCTCGTAAGACCAGAGATATGTAGGTGACTTGAAACCGAAGTCTCAGCCACACTATTTTTAAAAATCACCTCTTGTCACTTTAACGCCAATGCATCTTTGTCCGTCAGACAAAATTGGCTACTACATTAACTTTCGTTGCTTGACAATTCTCTTATCATTCTCAAGCAACGAAGGGGTAGTTGTTTTCACCTAATTTTGACCCCCCGATATTACTTTTAAGCTGGCATTTTTATTTAATTTAAATTATTAATATTTTTACACATTATTCTTCCATTAAATAAATACTAACGTGTCACATTCATAATTTAAAAAAATGCATAAATTATTTTGTTATCCTTTAGTATCATTTTTATAATTTTTAAACTCAAATATGACATTTTATGTAATTTTATTAATATTTATTAAATTATTTTTCACGTAATTGTGCACACTCATATTTTGCAAATCCATTGTCTAGTGCTGCATTATTATTATTATTATTATTATTATTATTTATTATTATTGTTATTATATATTATCATTATTTATTATTTATTTATTTATTAATATTATTATTATCCCTACTATTATTTAAATAACAACCTAAATTGACACCATCTTGCATAATTTATTGATCTTTTAGCCATTTGCTATTCAATTTTACCCAATTTATTATAATTCTAGCCAATTGGTGATCAATTAATATCAATTTTAGTCTAATTGATGAAATTTTAATTTCAAATTAATTTCTTGACCTCTTTTTAAATAGTTTTAATCTCAGTCGTTGATCCAAATTGATCCAACGGCTAAGATCAAACCCTTCTCCTCTTTCCTTTTTAAACCATACCCTAACCCTAATTTCCAAAAAACCTAAAACAGTCGTTTTTCCTTTCTCTCTCTACCTCTTCCCTCCTTCTCTCTAAAAACATCCACCATAGCTACCTTCTCCCCCTTTTCCCACAAAATCACGTTGGCGACTACCTTTCTCCTTCATTCCTCCTCTCTTCAAGCTCTAATCGGCACCACAGCTTCAGCCGTCGTCCCTACCATGAACCGCCGACCAGTCTGCCTCCCTGCTATTATGCCACCAAAGAAAATAACTAGCGACTAGTCACTGCTCCAGCGCCTCTCTCACCAGCCACCAGCCTCTGCCTCCGCGCCACTAACCAGTTGTCAACGCCGAACCAGCTGCGGCCGCCTAGATCTTCCAGTCGGTCGTCCTCCCTCGCCTCTCATTCGTTACATCCTCGCTGAAGTTAATGACCGGTGAGGTTTTCAATGAGCTTTCCCGCGATTGATATTCTGATTTGACCTCCTAATACCTTAAATAACATGTTTTGTTTACTTAGATTAAGATTTTGTGACATTTAACTTTGAATCAATTTGTTTAAATATGTGTTTATAGATTATTATATGCGAAAACCCCTTTTGGTTATGCAAGTTTTATCTTAAGGCTGACTTTATGTCACTGTTATTTTCACCGAGATAGTATTTAAAATTAGGATATGTTTTAACGGTGGTCTGATATTGTGATTAGGACAACCTTATGTTAAGATAATTATGGAAGATTTGATTTCTTACATGTGTGGAAATTTTAGAGCTGATTTTGTGCCTAATTACGACAACCTGATTAAGCGGTAATTTGATATGATTGACTCTTCATTTATTATAATTTTCTTTAAAAAATAAGTTGTGTACTTCAATATCTTCCTTCTCTATTATTTATTTTCCTTGATTTCTTTGGTTTAGTAGAATATGTATAGATTTTTTTTACATGTCCATTTATGGTAAATTAGACAAAATCTTCTCTTCATAATTAATTAATTGACACTAAAATATTTTCCCTTTCATTCTTTTCTTGATTGATTGATAAAATATTCTTTTTTTCTTTTATGTGCAGATTGATTAAATTGTTTGACTGGCATAATGGTAATCTTGATATTTATGGGAAGGACTTCATTGGTTGAAGACATCAAATATTCTTTTTCTTTCTGTGCTTGGGCTGACTTATTTTTTTCACACTATATAAATGACCCCCCTTTCTATTATTGAGAAAAGTTACAACAGACTACATTTACTCTCTTCTACTAAAGCTTTGAAAAAGAAAAAAAAAAAAACAGTCTTATTTTACCGCTTCTATACTTACTTTCAGAGCTTTAATTTTGTCCTCTCGGTGGCAATTCTCTTTCTAGTTTTCAGGATATTTGGTCTTCTTCTTGCCTCTTATTATTATTGTTTATCATCATCGGTATGTTCCCACTCGATGTAATTACTTTTCTTCTTTCGGTTTAAATCATAGAAAGTATGTCTATAGGAACTAATTTGAAATAATGCTTGCTTAATATGCATGTGTCTTCTTTGGTTCCTCTATTTGAAATGATGTGTGGTTAAGGATCCTGTGTTGTTTCTTTTGTGCTTGTCGTGCTCTTTCAATTTGTATCTAATAGGTATTGTTAAGTGGTATTTTGGAGATCGGAAGAGTCGCCGGGGTGTTTACAATAGTTTGTATTAGTTTTATTTAGTTTTATTTTCTTATTATTTGATTTTTAATATTATTGTACACACATTGCTATTGATGTAATAATAAATATTGGAGACTTCTTCGGGGTCCGGAGACTTACGTGCTCTATGAATAGTATAGATAGACACAATTTAGGTTTTACGTGTGTTACATGCTACGTGGATCATTTAGGCACACAAACTTAGCATTTATTAACATATGAACCACTTAGTCAATTAATCTACTTATTAATCCGATTAGAAATCATGTTTTTAGGATTTAAATGTTGTATGGCATACTAAAATAGATTTTGATGTGTTTATATGTTTCTGCACATTAATATAAGTTTAAGCATTATTGCAGCATGTTTCCGCGCACTAAAACAAGTTCAACATTATTAGAGCATGTTTTTGCACATTAAAATAAATTTTTGCATTATTAGAGCATGTCTTTGCACATTCACACGAATTTCAGCATTGTTAGATCATGTTAGTATTAAATTTCTACGTATTAAAATGAATCTCGGCATGTTAATATGGTTAAACATTAGGTTGCAACTAAATTTCCGCATATTAGAACTACTTTCAGCATGTTAGTTTTTTTTTAGCATGTCAACAATTAAATTCCTGCATATTAATATGTTTGTAGCATGTTGAACATTAGAATTAAGCATGTCCATTCTTGTGCATTAATATATTTTTCAGCATGTCTAAACTGCGTTTCTGCATAAAATCATTGATTTCAACATGTTAAAATATTAAATTTTAGGCATTTTTAGCACTTTTCAGCATATTAATATGAAATTTCTACACTATTAGTATAATTGTCAGCATATTAAAATGTAGGTTTTTGAGCACTTTTCAACATGTTAAGCACTGGATTAAGCACATCATTGTGTGTCTTAGCATGTTAATGTATTTTCAATATTTTGTCAATTCCTTACACTCTCATTAGTTTATAACACTTGCACAATGAAATTCATGAGCACAATGCCTTGACATATTTACCACACTTTGACATCCTCTTTTAATAATTTTACAATACATTATTACATATACGAATCAAAGTTACCTTTTGTTATATCAATCAATTGTTGAACACTTAGATATTGTGCCACTAGGTTAAAGACACAAAAAATAAATAATTATTTGTGTTTGCATGTTTATCACATTAATCGACTTTAATTAACCAAGAAGCTAACTTGGAATAATTATGTGCTACATGACGTCCTACTTGTTATGCATTTTGAGTCCTAGGCAACATAGCTTTATTTTTTCTAAACCACAAAATCAAAATAGCAAAGTCCAATGCCTCTTGGACAATAGGTCGGACGATAGGAATTACTAAAGACGCTAGTTTTATCCTTGTCTTAAAAAACCTTTAGATTTAACAACCAACCTAGGTGGGGTGGTACGGGCAATCATTCGAAAGTGATGATCTCCAACAGACATTAATATGACTTGTCTAAGAGTTCGTCCAGTGGATCGGATGATGATTAAATAAGTTGGGGTTCTGTTCCGGATGAGACCAAAAACATTTCTTTATTTGATTTGACGAAGTCTTTTTATTTTTTTATTTACTTTGCATGCTTATTTATTTGGGGTAGTTAGTTTATTACATAAGCAGTCCCCTTTTGTTATAAATTATGTCATTTCTTTTTCTTCGCTTGTCTTATTATATGTTTTACTGATATTATCACTTAGAAAATGAACAATTAGAAGTAACAAAATAACATGTATTTTCTTATTAATTATTTTATAAACATTAAGTTAATAACAAAACAAGATACCTTTATTTGATCACATAGAATCCCCACGTAAAATATGAATTCAGCCGAAAACCACCTTTGTGGACCTCGAAAGGTGCCTAATACCTTCCTTTCGAGGTAATTTGAACCCTTACCCGAATTTCTGATGAACTGAGACAAAATAATAAAATAGGTTCGTAGTTAGCCTAGATCGGTTCCCTAACGCTCCTTAATACGTTAGGTGGTGACTCTTCACACTCCCCTTTAAACGAGCCCAAAAAGAGTGGTCATGTCAAATCCCACTTTCCGTGAGAAAAATAGGGCTCGACAGTACCTACTCTTATATTTGAAGATTGAGATCCATCAAGGAAATGTGGATAGATCTATCGGGGTAATGAATAATTCTAGTGATTTTTCTTATAAGTTTGCTTGGTAATGCTTTAGAATGAAAAGGAATATCTCTTTTACTTCTAAAATGATTTGGCATAATAGAATTCCTTTAAAAATTTCCTTTTTCATGATGAGGGTGAGGGTGCTTCGCAATTGTATTCTTACTGATGATGCTCTTAAAAGATTCAAGTTGGTCATCCCCTCAAAATGTTTTTGTTGTTTCGATCATTAAATTGAAACCACCAACCACCTACTTTGTCTTAGTAATATTGTTAAGCAGGTTTGGAACTTTTTTGGTCATGCTTTTGGAATTTGTACCAGACATGGTAATATCAGAAAAATTTTAATGTCTTGGTGGTTAACAAAACCAAAAAATAAGCTCCAGGCTTATGTCTTATAGTGGCTTCCTAGTCTCATTTGTTGGGAGAATTGGAAAATTAGATGTGCCTCTAGATTTGACAGCAAGCACACATCTAGCAGATTCATTATTCTTCAAATTTACGAGTATCTTTATACACTAATCAATAGTTGATTCCCTGTTCTTTGACTTACTTATGAGATAAAAGATCTCTGTCATATAATCAAGAAAGCTAAGCCGTGTGTTATTAACCAAAAGATTATTTGGAAAAAAACTGATACGGATTGGGTTAAACTTAATATTGATAGTTGTTGCAAAAAAAGTCCTGGTAATATTGGTGGTGTTGGAATTATTAGGGATAGTTCTGGCCTATTCATCGTCGTATATCCAGATTTTTATAAACAAGGCAGTAACAACCTGGCTGAAGCTATGGCTATAGCTTAGGGACTTGCATTTTGTTATAATAAGAATTTTCATAATGTTATTATGGAATCTGACTCTCAAGTGATTATCAATATGATTAATAGTAGAATAAGGACAACTTGGCAACTGCAGCAAGTCATTGATTATATTTATGACATATCTCACAAGCTTAATTGCCTTTTTGTTCATTATTATCGGGAGTGAAATAAAGCAGCTGACTATCTTGCTAACTATGGAGAAAGGAACAAAGTGTTCACTATTTTTAATAAAGTTAACTCCCTCCCTGACATGGTGAAATCCCTCACCAAGATGGACGAAATGGCATTGCTAATTTCAGACTCAAAATAAGGAAAACTCAGTTTGTTATTAAAGATGGTATCTCTTGATAATCATGTGCAGAATATGGTATTTTATACTTCTTATATAGAATCTTTTGGTACAGATGTTCATCTTTATAGGCTAGCGTCTCATAACCCATATCTCCCCTATTCAATATTCCCCTTGAGAATGTATTATAACTCTCTTCGTTGTTGTTTCGGAGGCCTCAATCTATGTCCTCATCTGCCTTTTGCTCGTTTATGATAAATATAAAGGTTGGGTTCATGCCTAAACCCCACAATGATCCTTGAAAAAATGAAAAAAACATGAGAAAAGTTTCTATCATGAAAAAAGTTTTCACTATTATAATACTCCCTCCGTTTTAAAAAGAATGACCTACTTTCCTTCAAAAAGAATGACCCCTTCCCTTTTTTGGCAATACTTTAATTTCAACTTTCCACATCCACAAGATTAAAGGGAATTTTAGTACATTTTACACAACTTTAATTTAAGGTTACATGATTCAAAGGTCTTCTTTATTTTCTTAAACTTTGTGCCAAGTCAAAGTAGGTCATTTTTTTAAATGGAGGAAGTAGTACTTATGATAAAAACACTTTATTGAAAGTGTGTGAGTCTAATACCAAATCAGTAGAAAATATAATTGACAAGAAAAGTGTTTCTTGTTTCGTTTATTGTAGGTTGAGATTCATGAGAAAGTTTCAACACAATATTCGTAATTCAACTTGTTTGCGAGTTTCATTAATCAAGGAGTTGATAGCAAAGATTGATCTCGATGTGAATACGCATTGAGTCTTTGTACTATCAAAATTTTTTTGAGCTACAACTATCATTATCGGGTTTATCTTAAAATCTGGTCTTTGGATGTTAATAAATTTTAAATGCAAATAGATCTGTCCAGGATTGTTTCTTTTCTTTTGCAGCGTGTTATGAACACCCCACAACTCTATGTTTCCTCCTACCAATTGGAATAGAAATGGCAACAATCAAGGGGAAATTCTGGTGGTCAAAACAATCGACCCAGGGTCATGTAACGCCCCGAGAGTACACCTTGGATGCCACCCGATGCTTACGGTCACAAGTGACCATAAGCTAACCCATGATACTGGTTCCTACTATGAGCACTAGCTAAAACTGATAACAAAAGATCATATGTGGAATTTAACTGAAAAATGCCATAAGGTTTTAAATTTTAGTTCTAATAATGTCTGTAAAACAATACTGGATAAAATGAATGATAATAACAACTGAAAACTAACTGATTGTCTGTACTAGTATGAAAGCTTCTAAACTGTCTGACTATGGAGTTGATGGGACAAGCCCCAACTAACTCCTACTGACTAGATAGCCAAACTACTTACATAACTGAATATCAGATAACTCATCCTTAAAGGTTGAGGAACCACCACGGCTGCTGATGCTGCTGATGCACTGGGAGGTCTAAGTACAATCGGGAATTTGAGCGTTCGAACCTATGATATATGACATCATAGCACAAGAAAAGAGTATGCAATCAATACTTTGAATATACTGGTATGCTAAATAAGGTTAGGCTGATATACATGGGTTCACGTGCATAAGTAATAACTGACTGAATGTATAGCATGAGGTACTGAGTAAGAATGCATGTAAATTGTAAAGACTGAGAATGTATGACCAAGCATAAAAGAAGTTCTGAAACAGTCTGTAAACTGAAATACTAAAATACTGAAATACTGGTAAATGAATAACTGATATAGTATGTTGGGGTCAAGCAAACCTAAAACTGAATACTGAACTAAAACTTTGGGAGCTATCTATAACCGACATGCCCTAATATACTTTCAGGGTTCAACCTATAACCCCAGCTAGAAAGTTGTTAGTACCGTTCAATAGGTACTAATAATGGCTGCATAGGTCCACTAATTTGATATCCCGAAGGACGAGGGTGTCATGCCTATCTAATGGGGGACCCCTCAAATCTATAGTGGCACCATAGGTTAGGAACCTAGGGACTACTACTAATGTCTCATGCCTACTAACGGGGGTGACAAGTGCCTCATGCCTACTGATGGGGGAGACGCTATCCCTATGTTCACTCAGTGCTAAGTTTTACTCCCAACTGAAAGACACTTATTTCTAAACTAATGTAAGTTTGACTACTTATGGCAGCTGACCAAAATATTAGTGTTGATGGTTTATCTGAAATCATTATGAAAGTACTAAAAACTATATAAACAACTAAATTTTGGGTATTCGATAGCAATAACAATAAAATCATAGTAAAACTTTGAGGACATGACGTGTAAGAACTTATTCAAAACTCATTCTTTTAGGCATTCCATCAAACCCTTGCAATTCATGGCTTAAGCTAAGCATGGAAATAGTTTTAAAACTTATAGTAATAGCATGATTTCAATACTAACATTATCATTCAAACGTGTGGGGTTCAATAACGACAACAATACGCGTAAAATATGGTATAAATCAAAAATCATGGAAATTCATGGTTACAATCTTAATAACATGTAAAAATCATAGATTTGAATTTGAAATCGGGTTCTCGGATTCCATGGGTGGAAAAGTTCCAATGGATGAAAATTTATCATACCTTGCTTGAAGAATTTGTGAAGTTCTTGGTAGGTTTCTTGAGGCTTGGACTTGAACTTGATGAACCTAGGGTTTATTCTTGAGAGAGAATGGCTTTTAATTAAGAGGATTTGAGTAAAAAATGGCCAAATATGCTATTTAGGGCTTCGATCCCATGTTATAGACCCATTAGGTAAGGGAACAATGACCCTTTTGCCCCTTAAAATACGGAACAAAGCTACAGAAAATACACAATCCGGACTAGACAGGGCGTCGCGGTCCCTATCTCCGTCTCCCCCAGCACCGGACTGGGGGGGCACCACAGGCTAATCGCCCTGGGTTGCTATTTTAGAAGTCCAAATATCCTTACGCTTGTTTGAAAATTTTGAAACTCACCCGATACGTACCATTGACTTCCCCGATCATGAATCAACTTTAAAACTAACTTTTCGATGTCGGGAAGATCAAAAATAAATTCATCAAAGTTAAGGGCTTTAGAAATTGATAAGTCTTAACACTTAGTAAAATATTCTAAGTCTTGACCCCCCCTTCTTACATGCAAGAGTGAGCTGAAATAAGCTAGGATTATGGGGTCTTATAGTATCTCCCCCTTGGAAACATTCATCCTCGAATGAGATTGATTAAGATAGGAAATACTAAGGTACTGAGATTACATGCTGAATATGCATAACTGAAGACATGATTACAAGACTAAGTGTGAAACATGGTGGCTGACTGAACTGATTCATGAATGCATGCAATGACATAAATATGAGCACTTGGCTGGGACTGAGAATGGAAAGTAGGTAATCTAAGGAAAATTGTTACCTTGAGTTGAGTCTGGGTTTTCAGAGAAGAGGTGAGGATACTTGGTACGCATGTCTTCTTATACTTCCCAGGTAGCTCCCTCAACGGACTGATTCCTCCTAAGAACTTTAACCCAGGGAACTTCTTTGTTCCCTAGTCTGTGAATCTAGCGATCTAAGATTTTAACTGGGAGTTCTTCGTAAGAAAGGTCTTTTTGAATATCTAAGCTCTCTAAAGGAACAACGGTAGCTGGATCACCAATACACTTCTTTAATAAAGAGACATGAAATACTGGATGGACTGATGCTAACTCTGCAGGCAACTCAAGCTCGTAAGCTACCTTTCCAAAACTACTCAAGATCCTGAAAGGGTCTATATATCGGGGACTGAGCTTCTCTTTTTTGCCAGACCTCTTTACTCCCTTCATGGGAGATATTTTCAAATATACAAAATCGTCATTTTCAAATTCGAGGCCTCTGCTTGTCACATCTGCATAGGATTTCTGTCAGCTTTGGGCTGCCTTAAGCCTTTCTTTGATTAGCTGAACCTTCTCCAATGCATCAAATACTGAATTTGTCCCTATCAACGTAGTCTCACCTACCTCAAACTACCCGATAAGATATCTACACCTCCTTCCATAAAGAGCCTCAAAAGAAACCATTTGAATACTGGAATGATAACTGTTATTTTAGGCAAACTCAATCAATTGCAAGTGATCATCCAAACTGCCCTTAAAGTCAATAACGCAAGCTCTAAATATGTTTCCTAAGGTCTGAATGGTCCTCTCTACTTGACTATCTGTCTGAGGGTGAAAGGTTGTACTGAGATGAAAACCTTCTGAAAAGCTCTCCAAAAGTGAGAGGTAAACTGAGTACCCCTATCTAAATAATGGACAATGGGACTCTATAAAACCTAACCAACTCTCTAATATAGAGCTTGGCATAGTTCTTGGCAGAATAAGAGTTATGGACAAGTAATAAATGAACTGATTTGGTCATTCTGTCTACAATAACCCAAATCAAATTATGCTGGCGATGCGAACGAGGCAACCTTGTCATGAAATCCATGTTCACTTCTTTCCACCTCCAAGTGGGAATACTGAACTCCTACATGAACACTAGGCTTTTGGTGCTCAACCTTGACCTGCTGACAATTAGAGTACTTAGCTATAAATTCTGCAATGTCCCTCTTCATCCCATTCCACTAATAGATCTCCTATAAATCGCAGTACATCTTAGTGGCCCCTAGATAAATAGAGTAATGCGAGCCATGTGCTTCTGCAAGAATTAATTGCCTCAGTTCATCTACACATAGCACACATAGTCTACCCTGGCAACGCAACACACCATCCCCCCTTAGGAGAAAACCTCTACCTCCTGGTATCTGACTGACTCTTTCAGCTTAACTAGACTGGGATCCCTAACCACCTTCTCTGATAAAGATTCAAATCTCTCTGCAAAAACACATACTACAAACTTTTGTGATTCGTGAACACATCAACATGCACTCGATACAGATAATGCCTCTAAATTTTTAGGGCAAAAACAATAGTTGCTAACTCAAGATCATGGGTAGGATAATTCTTTTTATGGGGCTTAAGCTGTCTAGAGACATAGGATATGACCTTACCCTTTTTGCATCTAAAAACAACCCAGACCAACTCTAGAAGCATCATAGTTAAAAACAAATTCATCTGGACCATCTAGCAAGGTCAAAATTGGAGTTGAGGTGAGTCGAGTCTTCAACTCCTGAAAACTCTTTTCACAAGATTCTGACCACTGAAACTTGACTTTCTTCTGAGTTAATATGGACATGGGGGATGCAATAGATGAAAACCATTTAACAAACTGTTTGTAATAGCCAGCCAAACCCAAGAAACTCCTGATATCTTACGATGAAATCGGTCTGGGCCAGTTTCTTACTGTTTCGATCTTTTGAGGGTCAACTCTAATGCCTTCTCCAAAAATAATATGGACAAGAAAAACAACTAATTTTTACCAAAACTCACACTTACTAAATTTAGCGAACAACTGATGGGCTCTAAGAGTCTACAATACAATTCTGAGATGGTCTGCATGATCTTTTTCATTACGAGAATAGACAAGGATGTCATCAATGAAGACTATTATGAACATGTCCAAGTACTACTTGAACACTCGGTTCATTAAGTCCATGAAAGCTGCTGGGGCATTAGTTAGACCAAAGGACATGACTATAAACTCAAAGTGACCATATCGGGGTCGAAAAGTTATTTTCAGAATGTCACATTCTCAGACTCTGAGTTGATGATAGTTGGATTTGAGGTCTATCTTACAAAAATAGTTGTTACCCTAAAGTTAGTTAAATAAGTCATCAATTCTAGGAAGTGGGTATGTATTCTTGATTGTGACTTTGTTCAACTGATGATAGTCTATGCACATTTTACGAGAACCATCTTTCTTTCGCATGAAGAGGACTGGTGCGCCCTAACAAGAAACACTGGGCCTGATGAATCCCTTATCTAGGAGGTCCTTTAACTATTCTTTCAACTCTTTGAGTTTAGATGGATCCATTCTATATGGCGGAATAGAGATAGGCTGAGTATCCGAAAGAAGGTTTATTCCAAAATCAATTTCCGTTTCGAGAGAAACTCCGGGAAGATCTTCATGGAACACATCTGGTAATTCCCTTACTATTGAAACCTACTCAAGATTGGGGGTCTCTGAACTAGAGTCTTTGACTCAAAAAAGATGGTAAGCACACCCCTTAGATATTATTTGTCTTGCTGTAAGGTACAAAACAAGCTAACCCCTAAGTGTTGTAGTACTACCCTTACATTTAAGGACTGGTTCATTTGGAAGATGGAAATGAACAATACTATTTCTACAATCAACTGAAACATAGCGTGAATGGAGCCAATCCATGCCAAAAATTATGTCGAAATCTGTCATCTCCAATTCTACAAGGTCTACTGAAGTAACATTCTGAGATACTGTAATCGGATGGTTCTTGTATACCTATCGTCTACAATAGAGACACCTACTAGGGTTGACACTGAAAAGGTCTCTGTTAAGGTTTCGGGACTGACCCCAAAGTTTACTTTTATTTAAGGGGTTACAAAATAAAGAGAATCTTAGGATCTAGTAAAGCATAAATATGTAAATGAAAGACTTGCAATGTACTAGTAACCACATCAGGAGAACTTTCCTGATCCTGTTAGGGATGAAGTGCATAAATCTTATTCTAACGCTAACCACTAGTAGCACTGGAAATAACGCCCTGCTGAGTCTGGCAACCTGTGGATGTTGCTAATGATTTAGACTGACCCTGTGGGCGTTCATTCTTACCCTTCTACATACCTGTCAAACACTCCCTCAACCTGTGTCCTGGCTTGCCATATCCAAAACATACATCGCTACCAGCCCTGCATAGACCTTAATGATTTCTTCCATACTTCTAACAGAGAGGATTAGTATGAACACTGCCTACACTTCCCTAGGACTTCGAGCCAAGTGCCCTATCCCAATTATCATTTTTGAACTTTGGTATAGGTGCACTAGCTGAGGATGGGGCTAGAACTGAGGATTTTTTATGGGATTGAGGACAGTTACCACTCTCCGACCTCGGCTGAGAAAAATTGAAACTACTTATTCTTGCCCTCTTGTTCTCCCTCTCTCTCTCCTTAAACTTCTCCTCTTTAATCCCCTAAGCATGGACTATCAACTTAGACAAGTCTATACCCTTAATCAAAATTGTGGTACTATACTCCTTGAACACATTATCAGACACTTCGGATACAAATTTGCTCATCCTAAACCTATTATCAGCTACTACATGAGGAGCATACCTGGCTAGCTGAGTAAACTTGAGGGAATACTTCTTCACGATCATGTTACCCTATTTCAGATTAATAAACTCTAACACCTTAGTCTCTCTTAGCTTCAATGGGAAAAATCTATCTAAGAATGCAGTAGCAAACTCCTCCCACTTTATAGACCCTGCATATGTTCCTCTATCCCCTTTTCATTGTTTAAACCATATGTGTTCTACATCCTGCAACTGGTAAGTAGACAACTCATCTCGCTTACTAGAATTCACTTCCATAATTTTTGTTACCTTTTGCACCATGTCGAGAAATTCCTGTGGATCCTCTATGAGCTTGGATCCTGAAAATGAGGGAGGTTCATTCGAGTGAAGTCCTGAATCCTGGCTACAGCAGTATTAGCCACTGGGTTGGCCTGAATAGCAGCTGGAAAAACATTTTGAGTTGCTACAAAATTAGGTAGAGTGGTGAATGCAGCTCTAAACTCGGCATGAGAAACGTGCTCATTCAGGGGATCTTCCTAAATAGGCGGAGGTGCTGGCTAATTTTCGATTCTTCTTCCATTAGTCTTTCTGGGAGTCATATTCTGTAAATGGAAGGAAAATTTGAATTAGATAGAATGTTTAACTTGAGATCCTTCTCATCTGCAAGATATAAACACTGAAAGAAGGGAAACTTTTCCAAAACGTCTTGTAACCTCTTGCCCATAAATGTGGCACGTTTCAAACCTATGCACAAGACTCTACTCAACGCGGCTTTCAAACTCCCTAGGACACTTTAAAACCTTAAGTTATGATACCAAGTTTGTAATGCCCCGAGAGTACACCCTGGATGCCATACGGTGCTTATGGTCACAAGTGACCATAAGCTAACCCATGATACTGGTATCTGCTGTGAGCACTGGGTAAAACTGATAACAAAAAATCATATGTAGAATTTAATTGAAAAATGCCATAAGGTTTTAAATTATAATTCTAATAATGTCTGTAAAAAAATACTGGCAATACTAATAACATGGATGATAGTAACAACTGAAAACCAACTGATTGTCTGTACTAGTATGAAAGCCTCTAAACTGTCTGACTATGGAGTTGATGGGACAAGCCCCAACTAACTCCTACTGACTAGATAGCCAAACTACTTACATAACTGAATATCAGATAACTCATCCTTGAAGGATGAGGAATCACCATGGCTGCTGATGTTGCTGATGCACTGGAAGGTCTAAGTACGATCGGGAATTCGAGCGTTCGAACCTATGATATATGACATCATAGCACAAGAAAAGAGTATGCAATCAATACTTTGAATATACTGGTATGCTAAATGAGGTTAGGCTGATATGCATGGGTTCACGTGCATAAGTAATAACTAACTAAATATATAGCATGAGGTACTGAGTAAGAATGCATGTAAATTGTAAAGACTGAGAATGCATGACCAAGTATAAAACAAGTTTTGAAATAGTCTAGAAACTGAAATACTGGTAACTGAATAACTGATATTGTATGTTGCGGTCAAGTAAACCTGAAAATGAATACTGAACTAGATACTAAACGGAAACTGTGGGAGCTAGCTATAACCGACATGCCCTAATATACTATCAGGGTCCAACCTGTGACTTCATCGGGAAGGGTGTTAGTACCGTACCATGGGTACTAACAATGGATGTGTGGATCCACTAATCTGATATCTCGAAGGACGAAGGTGTCATGCCTATCTGACGGGGGACCCCTTAAATCTACAGTGGTACCATAGATCAGAAACCTAGGGACTGCTACTAAAGTTTCATGCTTACTGAAGGAGGAGACAAGTTCCTCATGCCTACTGATGGGGGAGACGCCATCCCTATGTTCACTCAGTGCTAAGTTTTACTCCCAATTAAAAGACACTGATTTCTAAACTAATGTAAGTTTGACTGCTTATGACAACTGACTGAACTGTTAGTGTTGATGGTTTATCTGAAACCATTCTGAAAGTACTGAAAACTGGATAAACAGCTAAATTTTAGGTATTCAACCCCCAGGACTCAATTGTAATAACAATAAAATCATAGTAAAACTTTGAGGACACGACATGTAAGCACTTATTCAAAACTCATTTTTGTAGGCATTTCATCAAACACTTGCAATTCATGGCTTAAGCTAAGCATGGGAATAGTTTTAAGACTTGTAGTAATTGCATGATTTCAATACTAACATCATCATTCAAACATGTCGGGTTCAATAATGACAATAATACGTGTAAAACATGGTATAAATTGAAATTCATAGGAATTCATGATTACAGTATTAATAACATGTAAAATCATAGATTTGAATTTAAAATTGAGTTCTTGGATTTCATGGGTGGAAAAGGTCTATGGATGAACATTTAACATACCTTGCTTGAAGAATTCTTGAAGTTCTTGGTGGGTTTCTTGAGTCTTGGACTTGAACTTAATGAACCTAGGGTTTATTCTTGAGAGAGAATGGCTTTCAATTGAGAGAATTTGAGTAAAAGATGACCAAATATACTATTTGGGGATTTGATCCCATGCTATGGACCCATTGGGTGAGGGAAAATGACCCATTTGCCCTTTAAAATGCGGAACAAAGCTATAGAAAATACACGGTCCGAACTGGGCAGGGCACCGCGGTCCCCGGAGGGCCGTTCTGGGCAGGGCACCACGGCTCTGGAGCGCCGCTCTTGGCAGGGCACTGCGGGCTCCGGAGCACCGCTCTGGGCAGGGCACCGCAGGGTCCATCGCGTGCTCCCCTAACACCGGAATTTGTGGGGCGTCGCGGGCTAATCATCCTAGGTTGCTGTTTTTGTAGTCCAAACACATCCTTATGCTTTTCCGAAAATTCTGAAACTCACCTAAGACGTACCATTGACTTCCCCGATCATGAATCAACTTAGAAACTAACTTTCCGATGTCAGAAAGATCAAAAATAAATTCATCAAAGTTAAGGGCTTTAGAAATGACTAAGTCTTAACACTTAGGAAACTATTCTAATTCTTAGGCCCCCTTCTTACATGCAAGAGTGAGGTAAAATGACCTAGGATTACGGGATCTTACAGGTCACTTGTCAACTATGCGACAAACCTAGCCATCATGTCAAGCAATGCAGGAATTACTTTTCATTTTTCTGCTATCATAGGTACCAGATCCAATTATTCTCTAGCAGCTTCAACCGACCTAGCGATTAGCAGCCAAAATAGGGGTGCACAAATTGCACTGATCAATAAATCGTGCCAATAAAAATGAATTGATTTATTGTTATTTGATAAACTATTTTTAATGGTTTTATAATTTTTTTATTGGGTTATTGGTTCGGTTTTGATTTTAATTTTTTCTTATTGGGTTATTGGGTAAACTGATAACCCAATAAGAATATACTATGGTACAAAGCATGGGTATTGGAAAACTTGAAGCATTCAGTAGCTTCTAACAACTAGGATTTAGTACTTCCCGAACTAAGATTCATTTCAAGCTTGAAAATTCTTTTAAACTAAAATACATCATGTAGGATTTTGACTGCAAATAAGATTCAGTTTCTTTTCATGTTAATTTCTACTATTTTTATTTTATGAATATTTTATTATCAGTTAAATGAAAAATCAAATCATTAAGGATTAAAAATCGATAAGAATATCTTATTGATTTGGTTATGGGTTTAGCTATTTAAAAAATTAAAATTGATAAACTGAATCAATAATACATAAAATAGAACTGAACTAACCAATTCACATCCTTAGCCCAAAGCCAACTTTGCTTCACAATCTACCAATACAGATCTAAATTGGTATGTCGATTTTGGTACCTCGCTTCATGTTACACAAGACTAACAAATTTATCTTCACTCTGAATATGATGGTACTGAGGATGTCATGTTTGGTGATGGTAAATCTCACAAGATTAACCATACATGATATACTTTTTTACTCTATTCCTCTACCCCTCTAAATTTAACTAATGTTTATGTGTTCCTAATATGAAAAAGAATCTTGTCTCTGTTTATATATTGTGTAGTGATAATCATGTCTCGGTTAACTTCTCACCTCACTCATTTGTTGTAAAGGGTTATTGTATGGGGAAATCACTGGTAAAGGAAAACATAAGGGCAAGGGTGGTGTATATACATGGCCTTTTAAGTCTACTCTCCAAGCTATATCTAATACTCAAGTCAACACCACTCTCATCATCATCGCTCCCAGCTAGCATCAACGTACCGAGCATCCCTCCACCCCTACTCTTCATCATATTTTGATGATTTTAATTATTTATTCATTTTTAGAGAAAAACATTTTTTGCTATTCTTGTACATGAAATAAAATGTATTAGACTCCCTTTTAAAAATCCTCGATACAGAGTTCTGCTCCCTTAGAATATATCTATTTGGATGTTTTAGATGTTGCACCAGAAGTTTCTATCAAATGATTTTCAAAAATTATTTAAATTTTTGCATCATTATACAGGATATATCTAGTTATTTCCTTTAAGAGAAAATCTGATGTTTCAGTTGTGTTTTAAAAATTCAAATGAAATGGTTGAGAAATTATTTCAAAAGCCCATTATATGTTTTTATTCGAACGATGACGGATAATTTCTTCATTTTAATTCATTCTTTGAAGAGAATGGGATATCTCATTTTATCACTCCCCCTACACACCTGAACACAATGCCACTGCCAAGTATTGTCATAGCCATGTTGTGGATATAGGTATCACATTATAACAAAATGTCAATCTTCCTATAAAGTTCTGGTATTATGTCTTTACTACTATTATTGTCACGATCCGAACCATGGCCTAGTCTTGATAAGTATCTCAAACCCACCGTAGGCTGGAGACCACCCCCTTAGCCTAACCACCAGAATACAATAAGGATAATAGCAGAAGCCAACCAAATCAATGAAAGATATATAAAACCAAGAGAAATATAAAAAGTCATAGTAAGACATCAACAACATCCCAAATCCTGTCTATAGTAGCCTCTAAAATTCAGAATATCAAACTAAGTAGGGACATGCCATCGACTATGGCCCAAAGAAACCAAAATAAAATACCAAGACATAAATAAACACAATGAAATAATCGGGCTTCCCGAAAGATGGAGGCTCACCCCTTCATAGTAGATCAACAACAAACTGAACCACCTAATGTTGCACAGGAGCAATAGAAAAACCCTCGGAACCTACATTATAAAGTGATATAGCATTCAGGAATGATCAGTGGGGCTAGTAATGGTATGTAACCAAGGGAAAAGGGATAAAATAATGCCAAAGCCAAAAATAGTCAAACCACATGCATAATATTTATATACATATATAGGATGTCGGGATAGTGACAGGGGCCATGAACATGTGAGATTGAAATATTAACCTGAACTGTGCAGCTCGCTTTGTCCTAAAGGCACCCATGGGCTATATGGGTTTGGCTCCCCCTGCCGAAGGGTCCCATGCATATAGTCGCACGAACCGAAGAAATTCGAGGAAGGGTTAAATCCACCAAAGAGATAACCATTCCAAAATATGTAATGTGTGCACCAAGAATATGGTCATATATAACCCCCACACTGGCAAACGTGAATTCTAGTGTTAGTCCCTCTGGGACTATACCTTCACGGTGAGCTACACAATTCCTTTTAATCTTGGATTAAAAAAATTTGCACATACACCTTTTCATTAAACCAAGGAGTCTTTATTAAGGAATTTACCAACATGGTATCGCCATACCAATATTGTTTGCAAGCTAATTTAATTAAGTCAAACCAATCTAATTTACCATTTGAACTCCCAAGTTCCATTTAAAAATCCATTTCATGGCCACCAAGGCCTTTCAAATCCATTTATATCCATTTATCCGTTAATGCAATGTAATAGTTTCAAAGGACAAGTTAGACCATGCAAATATCAAAGTTCAAAATCCAAGTTTACAAAGTGAATTGAGGTTAATGGAAATTTCAATGCCCAAAATCCATCAATTTGGGGAAACCCATGTTCCCCATTCCAATTCCCACAACAATGCACCCATTCAGTCCCAAAAACCATAAATTAAAACATAAATCATCAATTTAAAACATGAAAAAAGTAATTCAAGTTATCCCAAACAAAACCCCTCAACCCAAGTTCAAACCCAATAATTAAATAATATGATTTGTGAATCAAATTATGTCACAAAGTAAAATATAAGTTTAAGGATGAGAGACATGCCTGAAATACCCAAAAAATTGAAAGGAATTCGAAGGTTGGAACTTGAGTATTGAATCCCTTGTAAAACCCTAGTATTCTCTTTCCTTGAGAGTTAAATAGGTGAAAGTGATATTTTAATCTTGATAACTAAGGATAAAAGGGCCTTTTAGTTATTTTTAAGTCGTGGGAATAGTGTAAAGGAAGGAAAAGACCAAATTGGCCTTAATTAAAACATATCGGTAAATCTAAGTCCAGTCGTCACGACTCATGACAACTGACCATGAGTCGTCACCTGGACTCATTACCTAAGGACTAAAAATCTGGTCCCCTCATTGTTATGACCACGAGTCACTCATGACTGGTCACCTAACATCACGAGTCATAATGAAGACTCGTGATCAAAGCTGAACTCTCGAGCAACCTTACTGTTGGGACAACGAGTTACTCCCAAAGGCTCGTTGCACCTCGTGATAAGTCGTACCTTGGAATCATTATCGCAGGACCAAACCTAGGCTAATTCAATACCGTAGTAATGAGTCTTCATCATGATTGTATACATGACATGATGACTCGTCACCTAGACCGTTACCATTGGCAGTGTTGATATTATTTCTGAAACTTGGCTAGTTTGAGATGGGTTCTCACATCCCCCCTCCCAACCAGGATCATTCATCCTTGAATGAAGAGTTAGGTCACCCTTAGCATGAAAAGAGAGAGTACAAATAGAATCCAAGAATAAATTCAAAATGTGATAAGAAGGGAAAATGAAAATCATACCTTAAGAACTTTCTTCCAAAGTTGGGAACAAGAACGGGTATTTGGCTCTTATATATTCCTTAGGTTCCCATGTAGCTTCTTCTACCTTTTGATTCCTCCAAAGCACCTTTACTGAGGACACATCCTTTGTCCTCAATTTATGAACTTTCCTATCTAATATCTCCAGCGAGACTTTCTCATAAGACAAGGAATTTGTAACACCAACATCCTCCATAGGCACTATCAAAGAAGGATCACCCACATACGTCTTCAACATCGACACATGGAAGACAGGATGAATAGAAGCCAAATTCGCTGGTAAATGCAACTCATAAGCAACACTTCCAGTTTTTCTCACAACTTGATATAGATCAATGGAATGGGGACTGAGTTTCCCCTTTTTCCCAAATCTCATAACTTCTTTCATAGGAAAAACCTTTAGGAACACCTAATTACTAACTTAAAACTCTAACTCCCTCTGCCTCACATCCGCATAAGACTTTTGGTGACTTTAGGCAGTCTTAAGCCTTTCTCTAATCACCTTCGCCTTCTGCATGGCTTCGATAAACCAAGTCAGGTCCCAAAAACCTAGTCTCACCCACCTTAAACCATCCAATAGGAGACCTATACCTTCTACCATAGAGTGTCTCAAAAAGAGCCATTTGGATACTAGAATGATAACTATTGTTATAAGCAAACTCAATAAGAGGTAAATGATCAACCCAACTACCTTTGAAATAAATCACACATGCCCTTAGCATATCCTCCAAAGTCTAAATAGTACCCTCTGTTTGTCCATCTATCTAAAGGTAGAAAGTGGTTCTAAGGTTCACCTGAGTACCCAAACCTTCCTGAAATAAATGCAAAAATAAAATAGAACAGTGTACCTCGATCTAAAATGATGGATACAGGCGCTCCATGCAACTTAAATATCTCCTAAATGAACAACTTAGCATAATCCTCCCCTGAGTAGGTAAAAAGTGAGCAAACTTGGTCATTCTATCTATAATGACCCAAATAGAATCATAATAATTGCGAGACCATAGTAGATCTTTAATGAAGTCCATATTAATCCTATCCCACTTCCATATTGGCAACTCTATCTCTTGAGACAAGCTACCAGGCCTCAAATGTTCAACCTTGACTTGCTGACAGACCATACACTTAGTAACAAAATTTACCACACCGCTCTTCATTTTATTCCACCAAAATATTTCCTTCAAGTTATGGTACATCTTAGTCGAACCTGAATAAGATGTATATCTAGACTCATGAGCTTCTGTTAAATTTCTTTCCTGCAGACCATCCACATTAGGAACATACAATCTTCCTTAATACCTCAAGATGCCATCTCTCCCAATTTTAAAAGCCATAACACTTTGCTTACCCGCATCATCCCTAATCTATATAATTATAGTATCCAATGTCTGTTTCTCATTTACCTCAGTACCAAGATACGATTTACCCACTTCCTGAACAATTACATCTCCATTCTCAGAGTCCAAGAGATGAACTCCTAAGTTAGTTAACTTGTGATTATCCTTCACCAATCCTAATTTCTCCTCATCCACATGAGATAAAATTCTTGTAGACAACCTGCTAAGAGAATCAACAACAACATTAGCTTTACCTAAATGGTAGTGAAGGCTTATGTCATAATCCTTAAGCAACTCGAGCTACCGCCTCTGCTTGAGATTCAATTTCTTTTGACAAAATACATATTGCAAGATTTTATGATTTGAATAAATATCCACATGTACCTCCATACAAATAATGATGCCAGATCTTCAAAGCAAAAACCATAGTCGTCAACTCTAGATCGCGAGTCAGATAATTCCTCTAATGAACCATAAGCTGCCTAGAAGCATAGTCTAACACCTTACCATGCTACATCAAATCATAACCCAGTCCCATATAGGATACATCAAAATACACAACAACCCTCAGTACCCTCGGGTAGGGCCAAAATAGGCACAGAAGCCAACTTATCCTTCAACTTCTCAAAGCTACCCTCACAAGCATCAAACCATAAAAACTTAACCTTTTCCTAAGTCAACCTTGTCAGCAGAGTAGCAATAGATGATAAACCCTCCATGAACCTCCTATACTACCCAACCAAGCCCAAGAAGCTCCTAATATCGATTGGAGTCGTAGGTCTAGGCCACATCTTAACTGCCTCAACTTTCTGTTGATCCACCTTGATTCCCTCGCTAGAAAGAACATGCCCAAGAAAGGTCATAATACTTAGCCAAAACTCACACTTAGAAAATTTTGCATATAATTTTTAGTCCTTACGAGTTTGCAACATATTTTGGAGGTGATTGGCATGATCTTCCTCACTCTTAGAATACACCAATATTTTGATAATGCTTAAATTATACTCTTGAATAGGTGTAAGCAATTGTTGTAAATACAATAACTCAACTTAGGTTAGGTTCAAATCCACAAGGAGTGAAAGCACGGAATTCAAAACCCAAGAGTGTTGATAGTCTACTAAAAGGTGACTCGTAATGTGAATGAAAAAAACATTAATGTAAAATGAGGGAATTAGTTTGAACATGTTTATAATGACAATTACTTCGCTTTTAGAGTGCTAGCTTGATGTTGCTAAGAGTGAATTCAATTGGGAATAGGCCTTGGGGTTATGCAATTCTAGGTGTAGGTTCATGCATGGCCACTTGAAAATTTATCCAACTTTATCTAAAAGTCATGGGTAGGCTAGATTTAAAGGTATTAGTGCCAATCTTTCAATTATGACACCGAATTTCACAAACGGGTTCTTTCGAACACCTCACAAGTGTGACAATTTTACACATCTATTTCCTTAATTAACATCCTTTTGTCTAAGAGATGTCATTAAATAAAATGATTCAAGGTATTGGTATCATTTATTCCTCACCCATATCCCATCTTTTAAGGATGATACGGGTTCAAGGATGGTTGGGGTTTGCAACCCCCAACTCTTAATTAAATCATGAAATAAATGCAATACCCATCACAAATAACTAATTAGGAGAATAAATAGATAACACCCATGCACTAACCACAACCTAATCAAGAATAACCCCAAGCTTTAGAACTAGCTACCCATAGACAAAAAGGGTAGAGATATACCAAAATTATCATTAACTTCATCCATGAAAACTAAAGAGAATTTAGTTCCAAGCTTGGAGTTCCAATAACTCTTTAATGGAAAATCACTAATTCTTCTTTTGGGAATCAGTCATATATATTCTTCACTCAAGGCTTAGTACAATATTGTTCTAAGATGAAAAGATAGAAGCGAAGATGAAAAATGGAAGCTAAGTCTTGAAAATGAGCTAGAAACCCTTCTTTAAGCCCCACTTCCACATTTGACAAAATTACAAAATTGTCACCTTGCTATTGATTTGCTTGAGCGGATCTAAAGCGGATAGAGAGCAGATGGAAAGCAGCTCCAAAGTAGATGCAAAGAGGATAGATCCTTTCCTTCATATTTGGCCTCTAGTTGACTTGAATGACTTGCTCATCTTTCCTTTTTAACTTTTACCTACACAAATGAGCATTGAGTAAGATATTACCATTAAATCAATAGAAAATATGATAATTTAAGCTTAAAAGGTGCTAGCAAGTCGTCATATTGATGACTTATCAACCCCCCAAACATAAACTATTTCTTGTCCTCAAGCAACCAAGAATAATTCAATAAGATAGGGTATTTAACTTAAATCCACCCAAAAGAAAGCTATACTAAAGGAATAAACTAACAAAGCTCTACAAACACTTTCCAAACATGCCATGGCAAAAAGTAAACTAAAATTTTTCAATAAAAAATTATTTATGAAGCAAGGATGCAAGTTTGTATCAAATGAACATTCCAAATCACAAAGGATCTTAAGATAAGGCACAAAATCATCAAAGATTGTCTCAATCTTCACAATGCAACTTACTTCACTAATTTACCCAAACCCATAGTAGAGCTTCACCCTCTACCCAAAAGTACCGATGTTTCTCACATGCAAGAGTTAGCTCCATACACCAAAGACATTTCAATTCATAAAGAATCTCAAATAAAGAAAGAATTCACACTCACTCTCACAAAGAAATTCAAGTACATCAAATAGAACCATAGGCTTGCCATTTATGTTTTTCACCACTAATGTAGACTTACTTAGTTTGGAATCACCTAGGTATTGTGGGTCAAGATAAAGGTTTAAGGTGCGGGAAGGAATATCTATGGATCAAGTGACTAAAAGACATCCTTCAATTCAATCGCCTAACCCTTTTTGCCCCCAAAATTTTCAAGCTACCCACCTTATTCCTCTTTAAATCACTTTTCATATTTTCCTAACATTTTGTTTAACATTTACCAAAAAATTCAAAGCCACCATTTTCTTTCTTCACTTCTTTGAATTTTCAAGAGATTTTCCACCTATAAGTCCTTCTTAGCCCCTCACTCATCTATTTTTTTAAAGTTCTATGGGCTAGGCTATTCAAATTTATCATTAAGCACATCTCTTATCTTTTAAGAACATTAATTGACAACCTTACATACACCTTTCTTGTCTTTTATTTGATCATCTTCTCCCAAATACACAACTCCCCAAACTTAGGTTTTTGCCTATAATCCATTATTTATAATCATACGATGCATGAAAGGATATTAAGTGTCAATAGAGAAATTTTCAAAAAGGTTTAGGTGTTCTAGAATGGTTATTATTACAATAAGAAAGAAAGATGGGCAAAAAATCTCAAATGGGTTAACTAGGGAACAATGTTAAGGTGGGAATTTGGCTATGTGATGGGTCAAAATGGCCTCGGGTCATTCTCCAACCCAATCTTGCCTAGAATTTTGCTTAATACACTCGAGGCAAGTTCTAGACTACACAAATGAACAAGAATTATTCAAAAATCTCACCACACATGGCATCGTACAGTTAGAGCAAAAAGTTAGCCCAACTAATTTAAGAAATGTGAGCTTCATATATTAGTTCGAGTCAAAGACACATTCTTGTAAGGAGAGAGCCAAAAATTGAGTTTAATGGTCTCACTCAAAAGAAAGCTCAAAACATCCTTGGTCTTTTTTTAAAAAAAAAAATAAAACTATATTTTTGGTTTTTCTCAAAATCATTTCATTCCTTGCCAATGAAATTTTGAAAGTATTTTTGAATTTTTGCTTCTTCCTAGTCAACCAAAACAACTAGATACTTCACCTAAGGATGTCACCTTGTCATCCATCATGGGTGAAATCACTCAGTTCGATAAAGAAACTAAACTAAAATAAAAACAAAAGATCAAAAGAAAGAGAAAACAAAAAATTGCTTCATAGGAAAGAATTGAGTTTCGAAGAAAACCCTTGGAGTTTATTGGACACATATATACAAAAGGCGAAAAGAGCAATGCGCACAATCGAATATCACATTTATATAAAGCACCTAACATAAACCCAAAAGGGAAATATTTGACATCATTATCCAAATGCCCAATAAGGGCCCATCCAAAGCAATGTCAATAATAAAAAGCAAGCCCCAAGAGGGCTAAAGTAAAATAAGCCCTAAAAGGGCTAAAATAAATAAAAATAACAAAATGTAATGAGTACACAAATATCAAAGTGATAAAATAGAGTATGTCTACACAATCTATCAAACCAAATGCCAAAAAATGAGACAGTAGGTACCGACCATCAAATAAATCATAAAAATGCCCTTCCCCTCCCCACAAAAACATCGTATTATCCCCAATGCAGAAATAAAAGAGAGTAAAGGAGGGTAAAGACACTCTGTGGTGCACTAGGCACTCAGGTATATATCGGTGAATGGTCGTATTATCTCAATAAAAACCTTTTTAGAGTGGGCTTCTCTCAATGAGTCTTCTATAAAGGGTAACTCATCATCATGTCGGGTGCTAGAAATATCCCTAACCATCCTTCATGTTCATCATCCCTAGATAGTTGCAAGGCGAGCTGAACCTGTTAGGCCTCAGGTAGCCCTTTATAAGATCAACCTCGGGCTCATCATCAATGTCCTCACGACCCTCTCCGAATAAATACTTAAATAGAAGCACTGGGCCAAAAGTATTCAGGGGAAAAGCAATCGCTGTCTCATCAAGACTGAAAAAAAGCTGCCCAAAGTAAAACTCCAGCCACAAACTATCAAGGTCTACCCTCAAAGAATCCACGCCCTCATAATATCCTCTCACTTCGAACATGGATAATCTCTGCTCTAACTTTTATGTATGGGCACGTAGAGGTGTTATAGCGGCCTGAATAAATTGGGGGATGTCAGCCACCAACTGGGTAAGAGTAGCATTGTTTGCCAAAGTTATGAAAGCAACCTTGGCAAATGACACCATAAAAGACCTTGCCAATTGTGCAGGACAAAGTGATGGTGTGATGCTTGGTGAAGGAGGAGTATCGGTAGAATCATGATGAGTCTCATCATCAAGTGTAGAATTTGAAGGAATCTCCATCCCCTCTGAGCACGGCAACCCTTCCACACCTGAGTCTACTAAAACTAAAGCTTTCCTCTTTATTCCCATGGGGTTATCCTTATCCTTACACTATGTGATGTAAATGACTCCAGTGCATATAACCCTTCAATTAATCTTAGAGAGTAATGGAACTTTGAACTTAAGGAAAAACATAGATATGAGTGTCAGAAAGGGCAATAAAGTGTCTGGTTTCTTTGACCTTAACTTCATCATCTCAACTGTCAACTCTCCCACATTGATAGAAATTTTATACATGATGTATCCGACAATGATGGCCCTATTAATAATGATAGCTTGGTCATTTATTGAGTAAAGTAGATGGTTACCAACAAATCCAAGCCAATATTTGGCTTGAACTGAAAGTTCTCTCCTCTTGATTTGACCTACACCATTAGCCCATGAAGGAAGGACCTTAGAAATCACCCTAGCAAGCCATGGGAAACTTTGACATCTGCCAAATATCATTTTCTTGCGCTTAACCGTAGAATCTATGTCACAAGCAAAATAGATCTCATTGATCTCTGAGGTCGTTTAAGGTACTTCTAGTACTCGAACTAATACACTCTCGAGACAAGGTTGTTTAGAAATTGGCATTTTTTGTTTTTGTTCATTTTGTCAAACAACATAGGAATCATAGAATTACCAGAAAATTTCTGAGAAATAACATAGTTGGTGAGAAGAATTTGACCCCCGAGTGGTTACCCAATCATCATATAACTCCTTCACACCTTCTATACTAGAACAAATTTGATCCGCTTCCTTTCCAACCTCCCGTGTATGATCAATGGTGGATTGGACATACAGGACTATCGGAGTACCTTTGGAGATCGGTTCTTTTCCCTTTGCAGAAGTAGCTTTCGCCTTGCCCTTATCCGAGGCATTATCCTTTCTATATTCTCATGGCAAGTTCTTCCTTGGAGACATACCTATGATAAAGAAACAAAACAAACAAAAGATAAAAGGTAAAACATATTTTTGGAAGTTTGTATGTTATGAAAGAAAATTAAATATAAGAAAAGAAATATTTTTTCTTCTTGATGGATGCAAGGTAACTTCATTATTAGAGCCCATGAGATTCATTCATTACAAAACTTAATCATTTGGGCTCTAAATTATCTCACATTCCTCACATTGCACAAAACTAGTGCATAGGGAATCCATAACCTCCAATGGAAACAAGAAAGACCAATACCCTTAAGAAAGATGTCATCCAATCTATCATAGGGAAAGCTAAGCATTCATGTCCCGCGGTTAGGCATAGTGACCAAAATGAACCATGGATGTCATATTTCTTAACAAACTCCCTCAACCAATGACTACCGGTTATTCCATTTTTAGGATCAATTGGAATCAAATGATGCATCAAAAATGACCACATTATTCCCTAAGGAAGATAACATTGACCATTAGAAGTATACAAGTCATTCCTCTCTTACTGTCATTCCAACAAACATATGATGTGCATGCTAACTAAGAACTTGGAGAAAGATAATAAAAGCACAAGTAAGCAAGCTCATCTCAGCAAATCATCTCTAAACACATTCAAGGTTCTCATATTATCGTATTTGAGCCACCCACTACACAAATAAAGTAAGAAATGTTTAATGGACATTTTGACAAACACATGGTGCACTGGCTTCATTTAAGAGAGTATCATTAATCAAATAAGTGAAACAAGGCAGCCATGCCAACATAGTTATTCCAACAAGTATCAATCATCTCAATAAGCTCACAAAAAACAAATTTAAATGACCAATCATTATGAGGTATGAAGCATTATGTTCATTCTTAAGAGAGTTCAAAAGTGAAATCATGAAAGGGCATACCTTTAACTTGCTTTAAGAGAGAAAAATAAAACCCAAGTCCAATAGAATTAACTCAATTCTTGTTAAAAAGAGAGAGAGAATGTTGAGTTAGGAAGAAAGGAACCATTGGGAGCAAATTGGAATAAAATTTGAAGTGTTAGATCCCTTGGTTAGCTTTTTCTAGTGTTTAAAGTGGCTTTGGGCTGATCGGATCGGATCAACCCAACAAAATTTGACCCATTTAAAAACCCGAACAATTTTTTAACTCAACCTGTGCACCAAGTGCTCCTTACCTACGGTTGTCCTGCTCAAGCAGGTCTAGCGCAGGTCGAGGCAGAAAGCATCAGTGAAAATAGCTTGTTCAGTGTGGCCCAAGTGCGCTGGACCTGTGCCTGGACTGCTTAAGTTGTTCTAGTGCAAGTCCGGACAGATTATTACATGAAAACATAGCCCATCCTGTGTTCTTGGTACGCCTGGCCTGCGCCTGGATTGCTTGAGCTAGTCCAGCGTAGGTCAAGGCAGTGTAGCTACTGTGATTTTGTTTCAGATTTAAGTCACCTGTGTTCCAAGTGATTAGTACCTACGGCTGGCCTGCTCAAACAGGTCTAGCGCAGGTTGCCAACAGTTTGGTACACGATTTTTTTACAAAAAATTCTTGGTTCGGGGCTTAGTTTTGAGCCTCCAAACCAACCTTCTCGCACCCAATTTTGTGATATTACCTCAACAACCAAAACTAAGCAAAAATTAGTAGCAAAAATATTAAAAACATTAAGAAATAAATCTTGTGTTGCCTCCCAATAAGAGCCTTAGTTATAGTTGTGGCACGATATCACTTGATCATCATTTTGAATCTTTGAAGCAACTCGACTCAACCTTAGTCGCTCCTGGTCCATCCATATGATAGTGTTTCAATCGTTGCCCATTCACCATAAATTTCTTCTTCTCGTGATCTTTCAACTCAATAGCTCCACTAGGATAAACATTTGAGATCACGAACAGGCCCGACCACTTCGATCAAAGCTTCCCCACAAAGAGTTTGAATCTTCAATTGAAGAAGAGAACATCATCACCCATATGAAACTCCCATTTTAAGATTTTAGCATTATGCCACCTCTTCATCTTATCTTTGTACAACACGGAGCTTTCATATACTTTGAGTCAAAACTCTTCCAACTCATGAAGTTGATTCACCCTTGATTTGGAGGCATCCACCCATTCCATATTCAACTTTCTCAAAGCCCATAAAGACTTATGCTCTAACTCAACGGGTAAGTGACAAGCTTTCCCAAAAACCAATTGGTATGGTAACATACCAATAAGAGTTTTATAGGTCGTTCTGTATGCCCTAAGAGCATCATCGAGTTGTCTTTCCCAATTCATACGGCCAACATTCACGGTTTTCTCAAGAATGGACTTGATTTCACGATTCAAAACCTCAATTTGGCCACTATATTAGGGAAGATATAGAGTAGCAATCTTATGGTTAACCTCATACCTAAGAAAAGCACCGAAGATTCGATTACAAAAATGAGAGCCGCCATTACTAATAATTGTCCTTGGAGTTCCGAACCCTGTAAGGATGTACTTCTTCAAGAAGTAGCTGACACTCTTGCCTTCGTTGTTTGGAAAAGCAATGGACTCCACTCACTTCAAGACATAATCAACGGCTACCAAGATATATTTATTACCATATGAGCTCACAAAGGGACCCATAAAGTCGATCCCCCACACATCGAATAGTTCAACCTCAAGATTGGGATTAAAAGGCATTTTATCCCTTCTTGAAACATCGCCTTGCATTTGGCATTGAGGGCATAATTTGACCAACTCATAAGCATCTCTATGAACGGTAGTCCAATAATATCCACTTTGAAGAACCTTTGCGGCTGTCCGGGTCCCAACATGATGACCATCGAATGGGGAAGAGTGACAAGCTTTAAGAATATCTCTCATTTCTGCCTCCATGACACACCGACAGATCACACCATCTTCATACTCCCTAAATAAGAATGGTTCATCCCAAGAATACTTTTTCACATCTAAGAGGAACCGCTTCTTTTGATAATGATTAAGCTCATCGGGAAGCACGCCACTCACAACATAGTTAGCATAATCCGCATACCAAGGTGCCATACTCCCTAAGAGTGACATGACTAGCTCATCTGGGAAGGTGTCATTAATATCAATCTCACTCAACTTCTCATGATTGGATTCAAGGAAGGAAAAGTGGTCGGCTACTTGATTTTAACACCTTTTTCGATCCTTCACTTTAAAATCAAACTTTTTCAAGAGCAATATCCACCTAATCAATTGAGGTTTTGCCTCTTTCTTTGCCATAATATATATAAGAGCGGTGTGGTCCATGTGCATAACCACTTTCGTGCCCAACAAATAAGCCCAAATTTTTTCAAAAATCATATACTACCACTAGCAACTTTTGTTCCGTAATTGTAGTAATGAGTCTTCGTCATGACTGGATACCTGACATAAAGACTTGTCATCTGGACCATTACCATTGGCAGTGTTGATATTATTTTAGAAACTTGGCTAGTTTGACCTGGGTCCACACATTCCCCCCTCCCTGGCCACCCCAGGATCATTCGTCCCCAAATAAAGAGTTAGGGCACCCTTAGCACGAAAAGAGAGAATACAACCAGAATCCAAGAACAAATTATAAATGTGATAAGAGGGAAAAATGAAAATCGTACCTTAAGCACTTTCTTCCGAAGTTGGGAACACGAACGGGTATTTGGTTCTTATATCTTCCTTAGCTTCCTATGTAGCTTCTTCTATCTTTTGATTCCTCCAAAGCACCTTTACTGAGCCATATCCTTAGTCCTTAATTTACAAACTTTCCTATCCATCGGGACTTTCTCGTAAGATAATAAATTTGTAACACCAACATCCTCCACAAGCACTATCAAAGAAGGATCATCCACATACTTCTTCAACATAGACATATGAAAGACGGGATAAATAGAAGCCAAATTCACCAACAAATGAAACTCATAAGAAACACTCCCAGTTCTTCTCACAACCTGATACAGACCAATGTAATAGGGACTGAGTTCCCCCCTCTTCCCAAATCTCATAAATCCTTTCATAGGAGAAACCTTCAGGAACACCAAATTACTTATTTCAAACTCCAACTCCCTTCGCCTCACATCCGGATAAGACTTTTGGTGCTTTGGGCAGTCTTAAGACTTTCTCTAATCAACTTCACCTTCTCCATAGCTTGGATAAACCAAGTCTAGGCCAAACAACCTAGTCTTACCCACCCCAAACCATCGAATAGGAGATCTACACCTTCTACCATAGAGAGACTCAAAAGAAGCCATTTGGATACAAGAATGATAACTATTATTATAAGAAAACTCAATAAGAGGTAAATGGCCAACCCATCTACCTTTGAAATCAATCACACGGGCCCTTAGAATATCCACCAAAGTCTGAATAGTATGCTATATTTGTCCATAGATCTGAGGGTGAAAATGGTGCTAAGATTCACCTGAGTACCCAAACCTTTCTAAAATGAACTCTAAAAGTGAGAAGAGAACTGTGTACCTCGGTCTGAAATGATAGACACAGGCACTCCATGCAACTTAACTATCTCCTAAATGAACAACTTAGCATAATCCTCCCCTGAGTAGTTAGTCCTCACAGGAAAAATGTGAGCAGACTTTGTCATTCTTCCACAATGACCCAAATATAATCATACTAATTACGAGACCACAGTAGACCTATAATGAATTCCATATCAATCATATCCCACTTCCACATGGGCAACTCTATCTCTTGAGATAAGCCAACAGGCCTCAAATGCTCAACCTTAACTTGTTAACAAACTATACACTTAGCAATAAAATTTGCCATATCCCTCTTTATATCACTCCACCAAAATATTTTCTTTAAGTCACGGTACATCTTAGTCGAACTAGATGAACTGTATATCTAAACTTTTGAGCTTCGGTCAAATTTCTCTCCCACAGCCCATCCACATCAGGAACATACAATCTTCCTTGATACCTCAAGATACCAATTTCAAAATCCATAATACTTTTCTAACCCACATCATCCCTAATATACATAAGTATAGGATACAACGCCTATTTCTCCTTTACCTCAGTACCAAGAGAAGATTTAACCACTTTCTGAAAAATTACGTCTCCATTCTTAAAGTCCAAGAAATAAACTCCCAAGTTAGTCAACCTGTGAATATCCTTTACCAATCTTTATTTCTCCTCATCCACATGAGATAAGCTTCCTATAGACAACTTGCTAAGAGCATCAGCAACAATATTAGTTTTACCTGGATAGTAGTGAAGGATCATGTCATAATCCTTAAGCAACTCAAGCTATCTCATCTGCCTGAGATTTAATTCTTTTTGAGAAAATACATATTGCAAGATTTTATGATTTAAATAAATATCCATATATACCTCTATACAAATAATGATTACAAATCTTCAAAGAAAAAAACCACATCTGCCAACTTTAGACCATAAGTAGGATAATTCCTCCCATGAACCATAAGTTGCCTAGAAGCATAGGCTCCAACCATACCATGCTGCATCAAAACACAACCCAATCCCATATGGGATGCATCACAATACACAAAAAAAACCTCAATACCCTCGGGTAGGGTCAAAATGAGTGCAGAAGTTAATTTATCCTTCAACTTCTCAAAGTTATCCTCACAAGAATCGGACCACTAAAACTTAACCTTTTTCTAAGTTAACTTTGTCAGCAGAGCAGCAATAGATGAGAAACTCTTAACGAACCTCCTATAATACCCATCCAAGCCCAAGAAGCTCCTAATATTGGCTGGAGTCATAGGTATAGGTCACTTCTTAACTTCCATAACTATCTGTTGATCCATCTTGATCCCTTCACTAGAAACAATATTCCCAAGAAATGTCACAATACTTAGCCAAAACTCACGCTTAGAAAATTTTGCACATAATTTCTGGTCCTTACAAGTTTGCAACATAATTTGGAGGTGTTTGGCATAATCCTCCTCACTCTTAGAATACACCAATATATCATCAACAAAGACTATCACAAACAAATTTAGAAATTACCTGAACACCCGATTCATAATATCTATGAAATCAGCCGAAGCATTAGTCAACCCAAATGACATAACCAAAAACTCATAATGTCCATACCAGGTATGGAAAGCAGTCTTAATGATACCGAACAGAGATCGATATTAGAAAAACACTTAACACCCTGAAGCTGATCAAAAAAATCATCAATCCTAGGAAGAGAGTACTTTTTTCACTATAACCTTATTTTATTAACGATAGTATATACACGTCTAAAAGACCCATCATTCTTACGCATTAAAAGCACAGAAGCACCCCATAAAGTGTAATGTCCCGAAATATGATTCTCTAGATGCCATACGATGCTCCAAACTACAAGTAGTTCTGAGCTAACCCTGGCTGCTTTTTCTAAATCTGAATCTCAAATTTGGGAAGGTATGAATGAAAAATCATAATAAATGCAGAAACTGTCTGAATTATCAGGGTATATCTGAATCATACTAATCTCAAAAGTCTAGTAAAACAAATATTGAAAATCTGAATACTGTAACAGAGATCTAAAACTGAATCTTGTAGTCCGACAAGCCTCTAGTAACTAAATCTAGAGAGTCACTAGGATAGGCCCCCAGCTGACTCAACTATCTAAAATTAATACAGAAACATCTATTAATAAACTGAAAATATGAATAGCTAAGTTCCCGAACTATGAGGACTCGCCAACTACAGAGATATAGATGAGATACTTGGAAATCACTCACGTTACTGGGTCTGAGCACCTAAACCTGCATTATGAGACAATGTAGCACATAGACATATATGTGGATCAGTACTTTGATGACGTACTGAGTATATGGGGGTGAATGCAATAAGTGAGCAATATCATCATAAGTTATAAAATCATGCATGCTAAATGTAAATGACTCACGTAGGCTTAAGTAAAATTTGAAACCTGAGGATCATAAATCATAAATAATAGAGCATATATTGTAAATCTAGTGAGCCATTACACTTAGTTCTGAAATCTGCATATCTATTCTTAATCTCAAATCATATAGGCTAAGTGAAATCTGAAAATTTATTCTGAAAATCTTTACTGTTAGGGAGGTTCTCTTAACCGACATAAACCATGTGAGCTACATGGAGTCCAATGTCTTGACTTCCTAAGGAACAAAACTCACGTTAGGGAGAGGTGTCATACTCTTGCCAGGGAATATAACCTAATCCAGGTGATCGATCACAAGCTAAGTTTGTCATCTATATAGAAATGGAAATAATTTGAGTCTGTACCTACATTGGCTACATAGTTCTGTGGAAGATAGGGCATGCTAATCCCAAACTTCCCTCTCGGTGCTAAATACTACTCTCTTTTGAATCTGTATGCTCAAACCATTAGAAATCCACTTTTTACAATTAACATAAGATTCATATGGAAAACCAATCATTCTTTTATATGAGTAAATTTGTAAATAAAGCTAATTCTGAGTTTTGTAAACTGTAACAATCTGTAAAGTGGATTCCAAAGCTAAACCAATGATCAAAAAGATCAAAGCTTTACTGAAAGACTGTAAATAATCAGTTCATAAGATGCTTAAAGCACATCTTTCTTGAAATAATAATATTCAATCTTAGGGCAGTAACCCATGCATCAATCTCATGGTAAATCATTATAATAATCATGCTTGATAATGTACATATTGATAAAATAACTCAACATCTGGAAATTTCAGCAATATGCATGAAAAAACGAACATAAGCATGGAATTCAACTTCTAAATCATTGAAAATATCATAAGCTTGAAAATAACAATAATGGATATAAACCCTAACTTGAATTTCATGGGAAATAATATAAAATTCAGTAAATTTGAATTTAAAATAAGTTTTTGGGAACAAGGATGAAAGGATTATCTATGTTCATAACCCTACATACCTTAATTGATGATCTTTGATGAAAAGCTTGAATATTGGATTCCTATAAATGCTTTGAAGATGAATTCCTAGAGTTCTTGGGTTGGGGATCCTCAATCTTGAATTTCTTTGAAGAATTAATGGAGAAATTTGGATTTCTTGGGGAGGAAGCTTGATGAACTAGGGTTTTGCTTGAGAGGGATTTGAATAAAAGTGGATGTAAAGTGCTTTGGAGAGGTTAAATTCATTGTTTAGGACGGATTAGAGGCTGGGGGATTTACCAAAATGCCCTTTTTAAACTCATAAACGGAATAAAAAAAATGACCAAAATCCCAACTTTTTTCCTTGGCGCGATGCGCCACTATCGCGCCAAGCCACTAGAAATTACCAACTGGGAATAAACACGGTGGCACGACACGGTGGTATCGCGTTGCCACCTTGGATGGAACCTGGAAGTTTGGCGCAACGCGCCAATATCGTGAACCCTTACTGGAATTGGACAATCAAGGATTTGGCCCTCTCCACAACGCACCACTGGAAATTGACAAACGTCATTTAAACCTTCTCCGCGATGCTCTAATGATCGAAATGATGGTGTTTTATGGCTTGAAATTAAAATAGCCATAACTCCTTCACCGAGTGTCGAATTTAGGCGAATTTGGTATTGATGGAAAGATTATTTAATTTTTCATGCAATGGGAAGTGTAAATCTGAAGAATTCCATACAAAATAAATAGTATTCATTTTGGAAGCTATCCCTTAACATTCTAGGAACTAATTTAAGCTAAGAAGATACAGGGTATTACAATATCTCCCCCTTGGAAACATTCGTCCTCGAATGTTGCTAGTTAGACTAAGAATACTAAGAAAATCTGAGACTATAAGCTATCATGCACAACTGAAATAAACTGAGCAACTGAATTTAAATCATTCTAAACTTCAGAATAATTTTGTGAGTGCATGAACTTACATGAGTACAATTATATAGCTGAATATATGAGTAGATAAGAACTGAATCAAGGAAGAGTATTACCTTTGGCTAAATTTGAGTTTGCCGAGAAGAGGTGAAGGTACTTGGCTTGCATATCTGCTTCTTCTTCCTAAGTGGCACACTCAACAGACTGATTTCTCCAAAGAACTTTGACCAAGGGAACTTCATTGTTCCTTAGTCTACAGATCTGATAATCTAAAATCTCAACTGGAATCTATTCGTATGAAAGGTTGTTCTGAATATCTGAGCTTTCTAAAGGAACTACAATAGGGGAATCACCGATGTACTTCTTAAGCATAGAGACGTGGAATACAGGATGAATAGCTGACAAGTCTGCCGGCAAATCAAGCTCATAAGCTACTTTCCCAACATGAATCATAATTCTATAAGGGCTAATATACTGGGGACTAAGTTTCCCATTCTTTCCAAATCTCTTCACCCCTTTCATGGGTGAAATCTTTAGGTACATGGAATCACCAACCTCAAACTCAAGGTCCCTTCTTCTCATATCTGCATAGGATTTTTGATGACTTTGAGCTATTTTTAATCTTTCTCTAATCAACTAAACTTTCTCCATAGCGTCAAACACTGCATCAGGTCCAAGCAAAGCGGCCTCACCCACTTCAAACTAACCTATGGATGATCTACATATTCTCCCCTAAAGAGCCTCAAATGGGGGCATCTGTATGATAGAATGGTAACTATTATTATAAGCGAACTCGATCAACGGCAAATGTTCATCCCAACTATCTTTGAAATCAAGAGCACATGCTCTCAACATGTCCTATAGAGTCTGAATAGACCTCTCTACCAGACTATCTGTCTGAGAGTGGAAAGCTAAACTAAGATGAACTTGAATACCAACGCCCTTCTGAAAAGGTCTCCAAAACTGGGAAGTAAACTAAGTACCCCTATCTGAGATGATAGATAAGGAAACTCTATGCAATCTGATTAACTCTCGGATATACAACTTAGCATAATCCTCAGTTGTATGGGATGTATGAACTGGAAAGAAATGCGCTGACTTAGTTAATCTATCTACGATAACCCAAATCGAATCATGATGACGACGCAAATGGGGTAAACCAATCACAAAGTCCATATTCACCTCTTCCCACTTCTAAGTGGGGATGTCGAACTCTTATAACGTACCACTAGGTCTTTGGTGCTCTACCTTAACCTGTTGACAAGTTGCACACTTAACTACGAACGTTGATATATCCCTCTTTATACCACTCCACCAATAGATTTCCCGCAAGTTGCGGTACATCTTGGTAGTACCTGGATGAATAGAATAATGTGCACTATACGCTTCATCCATAATCTGCTGTCTCAACCTATCAACACATGGCACACACAATCTACTTTGGTATCCCAATACGCCATCTCCCCCTTGGGAGAAAACCTCTACTTTTTTGGTCTCTAATCGACTCTTTTAGTTGTACCAAACTAGAATCCATATCTTGCTTCTCCTTCACCTCCGAGACTAGGGAAGATTCAAAACTACTCTGAACCCATACATTCCCTTTAGCTGAATCAACCAACCTAACACCCAATCTAGCCAAACGATGAACTTCTCGAGTTAACTTTTTTTAATCATTCTCCACATGAGGAACACTACCCATAGACAATCTACTAAGGGCATCTGCCACTACATTGACCTTTCCTAGATGATACAACATGCTCATGTCATAATCCTTCAACAATTCTAACCATCTCTTCTGACGAAGATTCAACTCCCTCTGGGTAAGCACATACTGCAAACTTTTGTGGTTCGTGAACACATTAACATGTACACCATACAGATAGTGTCTCCAAATACGCAAACACCATAGCAGCTAATTCAAGATCGTGGGTTGGGTAATTCTTTTCATGAGGCTTAAGCTGTCTAGAGGCATAACCTATGACCTTACCTTTCTGCATCAACACACAACCCAAACCAACTCTAAAAGCATCACAATACACCACAAAACCTTCTATTTCATTAGGTAATGCTAGGACTGGGGCTGTAGTGAGTCAAGTCTTTAACTCCTGAAAACTCTTCTCGCAGGAATCTAACCACAGGAACTTAACTTTTTTTTGGGTCAATCTAGACATAGGGGATGCAATAGACGAGAAACCCTCAACAAAACATCTGTAATAACCATCTAGACCTAAGAAACTTTTAATGTCTGATGAAGAGATAAGTCTAGGCCAATTTCTTACGGTTTCAGTCTTTTGGAGATTAACTCTAATGCCATTGGCGAAAATAATATGACCGAGAAAGGCTACTGATCTTATCCAGAATTCACACTTGCTAAATTTGGTGAACAATTAATGATATCTAAGAGTTTGTAAGACAATTCTAAGATGATCTACATGGTCATCCTCACTACGGGAGTATACAAGGATATCATCTATGAATACTATGAAAAACATGTCTAGATACTGTTTGAACACTCTATTCATAAAGTTTGTAAAAGCTATCGAAGCATTGGTTAGCCCGAAGGACATGACTAGAAACTCAAAATGACCATAATGGGTTCTAAAGGTTGTCTTTGTAATATCACACTCCCTTACTTTAAGCTGATGATAACCGGATCTAAGGTCTATCTTTAAAAAATAACTTGCACCTTGGAGTTGGTCAAATAAGTCATCAATTCTAGGAAGAGGGTATTTGTTCTTGATGGTGACCTTATTTAGATGACAACAGTCAATGTACATTCGCAAAGAACCATTTTTCTTTCACACAAATAGGATAGGAATGCCCCATTGAGAAATACTAGGCCTTATAAAACCTTTATCTAAAAGATCTTTGAGTTGATCTTTCAATTCCTTAAGCTCTGAAAGAGCTATACGATATGGAGGGATAAAAATAGGTTGGGTATATGGGAGAAGGTCAATACCAAATTCTATTTCCCGATCGGGAAGTACCCCTAGGAGATCTTTTCAAAAAACTTCAGGAAATTTATTGACCACTCGAACAGACTGAAGTGTTGGAGTCTCAGACTTTGTGTCTTTGACTCGAACTAGGTGGTAAATGCACCCTTTGGATATCAACCTTCTGTCCTTAAGATAAGATATGTAATGACTCTTGGGAGACACTGAATTACCTGATCAATCAAAGACTGGCTCATCTGGGAGCTGAAACTTCACCACACGGGTGCGATAATCTATAGTGGCATAACAGGAATGGATCCAATCCATACCAATGATAAGATCAAAATCAACCATATCTAACTCTATCAAGTCTGCTAACATGAATTTATGAAGGACAGTGATAGGACACTTCTTATAGATTTGCTTAGAAACAACTGACTCACCTACTAGAGTAGAAATTGAAAAGGGCTCAGGGATCTTTTCAGGATTTATCTCAAATTCACAGCAACTAGAGGGGTCACATAAGAGAAACTCGATCCAAATTCTAACAACACATAAACATCAAAATGGAAAACATAAAGCATACGAGTAACAATATCTGGTGAATCCTCCTTCTTTTGGCGGGATGGTAAGGCATAAAACCGATGCTGGCATTGACCGCCATCGGTACTAGATGATGCACCCTGAGGAGGAGCTGGGCGACCTAAAGGAGCTGGTGCACTAGTAGCCTGAGTCTGAGGATGAACATCCTTGTTTCCCTGTATAGCACGCGGGCACTCTTTGATTCCATGACCTGGCTGGACATAACCATAGCAACCCCTCCATCTATCTAAACACTCACCAGGATAATTCTTACCACACCTAGCACACTGAGGATAGATAGTCCTGCCACTCACATTATTTTGAGATCTGGACACAAAGGTCTTACCCCACTGTTCTTGTCTGTTTTTGGGTGTCGGAGCACTGGCTGAAGAAGGTACAAGCATAGTTGAACGATTCTAAAATTGCAAACAATTTCCTCCTCCAGACCTATTCTGACCATAATCAAACTACCCTGTGCTAGCCTTCTTATTTACTCTCTATCTTTTCATCATCTTCTCTGCCTTAATCTATTGGGCATACATCATCAATCTAGGGAGATCCACATCTCTAATGAATATAGCAGTCCTACACTCTTTAACCCAACCCAGACACACTGGTCACAAACTTACTTATGCTTGACCTAGGGTCAGCCATTTGCTCAGGGGCATACTTAGACAACTGGTTGATCTTGAGGCAATACTCCTTCACTGTTATTGAGCTTTGCCTCGGGTTCATAAACTCTTCTATCTTAGATTCTCTTATCTCATGTGCGAAGAACTTGTCTAGAAACGCATCCTAAATCCATCCATCAATTTGGGGAAACCCATGTTCCCCACCAATTCAAAGCTCAAAATTCAAAGTTTACAAAGTAGGTTAAGGTTAATGCCAATTCCAATGCCCCAAATCCATCAATTTGGGGAAACCCATGTTCCCCACCAATTCCCACAGCAATACACCCATTCAATCCCAAAAACCATAAATTAAAACATGAATCATCAATTTAAAACACGAGAAAAGTAATTCATGTAATCCCAAACAAAACCCCTCAACCCAAGTTCAAAATCAATAATTAAATCACATGATTTGTGAATCAAATTATTCCATAAAGTAAAGTACAAGTTTAAGAGCCAGAGACATGCCTGAAATACCCAAGAAATTGAAAAAAATTTAAAGGTTGGAGCTTGAATATTGAATCCCTTATAAAACTCTAGTATTCTCTTGCCTTGAGAGTTAAAGAGGAAAAAGTGATGTTTTAATCTTGATAACTAAGGATAAAAGGGACTTTTGGTTATTTTTAAGTCGTGGAAATAGTTTAAAGGGAGGAAAAGATAAATTTGGCCTTAATTAAAACATACCAAAAAATTTAAGTCCAGTCGTTACGACTCAGGTAATGACTCATGACGACTGACCTTGAGTCGCCACCTAGCCTCATTACCTGAGGACCAAAAATTTGGTCCCCTCACTCTATGACCATGATTCACTCGTTATGACTCATCACCTAACATCAAGAGTCGTAATGAAGACTCGTGATCAAAGCAGAACTCTCGAGAAACCTTACTATTATGACAAGAAGCCACTCTCAATGACTCATTACGCCTCGTGGCAAGTCGTACCTTGGACTCGTTGTCACAGGACCAAACTTGGTCCAACTCACTACCGTGGTAACGAGTCTTCATCACGACTCATTACCAGACATTATGACTCATCATTTGGACCATTACCACTGGTAATGTTGACATTATTTCAAAAACTCAGCTAGTTCGACCTAGGGTCTCACAATTACCTACTTAATCAATAGGTTTTCCAGCCAAACTTTAGGTGGTTATTCACCTTATTTTAGATTATATGGTACTCTAGAAAACTATAACAAACTCTGAGCCTTTAGTTGTTTATGTTATTCATGATTGCGTTCTTATAATCAGAATAAACTACAGCCTTTCTCTACTTTTTGTCTTTTCCTAGGTTATTCACAAAATCAGATTGCTTATAAGTGTTATGATCCTACAAATCTCGCCTTCTTTATCTCATTTGGTTGATTTTGTGGAACACTTTTTTTCTTATATGTCTCTTGAACTAACAGAATGTAGGCCTCAAAATTATATTGTTGACTCTTGGATTCTCAACTACTTTGTAATTCCTCCTAAATGTGACCAACATTCATCTATCACTTCTACTACACCGCCTCGTGGTCCCACATCTTCTAGCAGTGTACTAGATAATGCTTTTTCATCAAACTAGACTTGGAATTCATCCAATCACCACTCAGGTATGTCTCTTTCTCCTTCATCATCCTCTATTAGTTCTACCTTTTTACCTTCTTCTAACCCCTATTTACCTAATAACGCTGGTGCTTCATAGAAAAATCTGACTATTCAACCCTCTCATCTCTTGACTACTCGGTCAAAGAATAACATTCACAAACCCATTCAAAAATTGTATCGAAGTGTTACTACTCAGATACTGTTAATCTCAATGTATCCAATGTCTCACCATTAACTGAACCAACTCTATCACTAAAATCTCCAACAAGCCAAAACAACTTTTTTCCCTATCTAAGCCTATAGAACCTCTTACCATTCATCAAGTCTTAAAAGATCTAAAGTGGTGTGTTGCTATATATGCAGAGATTTCAGCATCCAAAGTCAAAGAATTTGGTCTCTTATGCCATCTGTTCCTCATGCCCAGTTGGTTCAAATGGGTATTCATGTTAATTATAATTCTGATGGAAGCATTGGATATTATAAAGCTCGGTTGGTTGCTAAAGGTTATCTTCAACGACCTAGCGTGGATTATTTTGAGGCGTACTCTTCTATTGCTAAATATACTATAGTGAGGGTTGTTCTTTCTTTAGTGGTTTCTAAAGATTGTGCACTTAGGCAATTGGATGTTAATAATGCATTTCTACATGGGCATTTATCTAAGGAAGGCTACATGTCTCAGCCTCCTGGATTTGTCATGAGAAGTTAGCCAACCATATTTTTTTATTACAAAAGGCTATCTATGGCTTGATGCAGGCTCAAAGTGCCTGGTATAATAAACTGAGAGCTTATCTTTTGTCTTTTATCATTCATCAGTCTCAATGTGATCATTGTCTCTTCATTTATGCAAACTTGGAGTTATAATCTATCTAATTGTTTATGTTGACGATCTCATAATTACTGAAAATCGGTCACGTTATGTTGAAGAATTTATCAAGCAGCTTGGTACTAGGTTCTCCTTTAAAGATCTTGGTGACCTCATTTTTTCCTTAGGTGTTGAAGTTATTTGGTAACCTATTATTCTATTTCTTAACCAATATTAATATGTATGTGAGATACTTGAAAGAACCAACATGGCAGATGCAAAACCATTGTTTCGTTTCCGGGTTCTAAAGATACAACATGGTAGATGCAACACCTACGTCTTGTGGTTCATGTCTAAGTTCTAAAGGTGGTTATCTTCTTGAAAATCCCATGCAATACATGAATGTAGTTGGAAACTTGTAGCATTTGCAGTTTACTCATTGGACCAAGGCAAAACGTGGCTTGCGTTATCTAGCAGGGACATCAGACCGTGGTCTATTTCTTTGGAAAGACTATCCTTTCTTGCTTCATGCCTTTTCCGAATCTGATTGGGCTGGTGATCACGATGATCGCTCGTCTACTATGGGCTATTTAGTGTTTCTTGGATGTCATCCAATCTCATGGAGTTCTAAGAAACAACAAGTTGTAGCTCGCTCTTCAACAGAGGCACAATACAGGCCAGTGCCTCTACCATTGCTGAACTTTGTTCGATGCGTAATCTTCTCAAGGAGTTATCGTTACTCCCACTCAGCCACCGGTCATCTACTTCAATAATTTGGTTCTATATATGTTTGTATTAACCCTATGTTCCACTCTCGCATGAAGCACATTGAACTTGATTATCATTTTGTCTGTAAATTGGTGCAACAAAAAATCATAGCTTTGCCTTGATAATTTCTGCAGTGTTGTTGCATATCTTTGCCTTTATAGGCCTGCCAAGAAATGACAATTAATATAACAAATATATATTTCAAAGAAGTCGTTCACCTATTGAAGCTAAGACAAAAATACATAGTGTGAAATCAATTACGAAACATATAAACAGAAAATGAGAACAAGAAAACCTACCAAAAGGTCGAAATCGAAAAACTCAGTAAACCAAAGAAGAACGAAAGCCAACAAAAAACAGTGATTTAAAGAAGCTAGCAGGGAGAAATCAAAGCATTAGATAAGTAAGAAAGACAGTCAGAATGCAAAGAAGCATAGGTAGATGAGATTGTGAGAGAGTACAAGTGGAAAATCCTTAAATCCGCTAGCACTTTGAAATTAAAATTACCAATATTCCCTCACTTATGCCAGGCAGGAATATTGGCCTTCCACCTGGTTAAGTTGCTACAACTCCCTCTTATTATATAAGAGAAAATGATATTAGAAATAAGTCTAAAGATTTTGTATAATAAATTCTTGTGGTTCGATGCTTCCCCAAATCGCACGCATAGCGAAAGATTTAGTGTACCAGTCTTCTCTTTTGTGATAGAGGAATTGAGTCAAAGGGCTAATACTAAAAAGAACCTAGTTCAAGATGTCAGTTAAGGAACTTCCAAAGGTCTGGTTTAAACTAGTACACCTAACAGTAGTCTTGGAGGGTAAACAAACTAGAAAAAGTTGTCACTTAGCCACAATGTGGTAACACTAAGTTCAAAATTATCAAATGTTACTTTCAAAAGTTCCAATATGAATAAGATGATCAAACCATGAAACATATAGTCAAAAATTCCTAAGCATCTCAATAATGTAGTGACAATTATCGAAATTATATTAGAAATAATTCAATTTTAGCTAATTAGTAAAGTAACTAGGTCTTTAACATCAATCTTTAATTGTCCGGTTATTCATAAAGTGGAAAATTTCAATGCATAAAACTACTAAGAATTGCTGAAGTATTAGCTCCGCTAACAAACTATTCAGACATTCTATCTCTAACCTTTTTTCCACTGGCTATCATCAAATTCTAACTCTCTAGCCTAGTCTAGTTTATTTGTGATGAACTTTCTGTTCGCCAAACATTCTGCAAACTTGAGAAAATTGAGTAGAGGATGATAAAAAAAGTCTTAAATTAAAAATGATGACAACTTTGACCAGTTAAAGTCAAATCTTCACTGATTAAGTTAATTAGGGTATAAAGTGTAATTTTTAAAAACTTATTAACTTTTTAATAAGTGTTTTCCTCCTATTTTAAATTTCAAATTTCAAATTTTAGAATTTTCCCCCTTCTCTTATCTTTTCAATCCTTCTTTTTTTTCTCCAAATTTCTTTCTCCCTCATCTTCTTCTTCTTCTTATTTTTTTCTCTCTCCATATTTTCCCCTTCCTCCGTTTTCTCTTCTTCTTTTTCTTTCCCTTTTCATGATCGTTCTTCTTTTTTAATTTTTTATGAACTTTTTTAAAAAAATTGAGAAGTTTGAAAAGAAAATTTTGATTTATTTTTTAAAAATAATTGAAGAAATAATGCAGAAAATTAAGCAACTACCATAGTTGTTGATAGTAATTGCAGTAGTTACAGTAATTGTTGCAGCAGTTACTATAATTGTTGCAACAACTATTATTAGTTTTTGCAACAATTGCGATAATTGTTGTAATAGTTGTGTTTCAACTACTATTAGTTGTGGTGTTATAACAATTATTGTAGTTGTTGTAGCAACTATTAAAGTTGTTGTAGCAATTATTGAAGTTGTTGTAGCAACTAGCGAAGTTGTTGTAGCAACTACGACTCTTGTTGTAGCAATTACGACTGTTGTTGTAACAACTTCGATATTTACTTAATTTCTGGTAAAATTTATGGTGGAGTTGCCCACGATGAACATGATATTTATGATAAAGGGAGAGGTGACGGTGTTGGTGATGACGTCGAAGGAAAAGGTGATGGTTGTTACAGTGTTGATAGTGGTGATGGTGGAGAAGAAGAAGAAAAAAAATATGTGACGGTTGTGTAAAAGGAGAAAATTGTGGTGGATATGGAAGATGTGGTAATGTGGTGGTGGTGGTAGTGAAGGAAGAGGAGGTGATGGTGGTGGTGGCAGCGGCGGCAGCAACAAAAAAGACGTGGATGGAAAAGTTGGGGTAGTGTTGGAAGAGGAAGAGTGGCGGCTGCAGCGATGGTGATAGAAGAGGTATGGAAGGGGTGGAGTATGGTGGAGAAAGTAGAAATCTTTATGTAAATAAATGAACTTGAGGGTTTTAAGATTAATGTAATTAACACTATTCTTAAAATTGTCACCTTACTTAATACTTAAGACTTGTGTCACTTCTTTTTAGCTTTGAAATCTTTTTGTCACCCTTAATTAATTTTTCCAACCTTCTATCTCTAGCAATCAACGGGATCCTGAAATGACAATCCATGTGGATCGCAATCAAAAAATGATAATAAATTAAATTTATTATTTTTTGTTCTTACATACTACTTGTTTTTAATGTAGTATTCTTAAAAGATATTAAGCGTTTACTACTTCTTATTATAGTATTTTGAAAAGCATTAAATATTTAACTTCGTAAATATATTATAATAATTCAAAATAAAGAAAAAGGAAGATGTTACAACACTAATTCAAAATTGGAGTAGAAAATCTATATTATTTATAATTTGATATTTGCTAGTTTGTTTAGTTAATATCTAAATACGATTTGCAGTCAAAATTATGTAGAAATATGTTTTTCCAAATCATATCATGTGAAACCATATTATCATACCAACCAAAAGTATCCAAAAAAAAAAAAAAAAAAAAAAACTTCCTTAGATTAGATAGTGGAGAAATATGATTAACACAAACTTTCACCCTTTAGAAGATTTAACCACAAAAAAAAAAATAAAAAAAATAAAAAAAATCTATATTTTAAAAACTCTCAATATTTTAAAACCGAGAAATATCTAATGAAGATTTTCAAATTTCAATTTTATTATTCTTGTAAAGAAAAAAAATGCTCTTACAGTATTTTTCTGTGAACATATATTTTACCATTCACTTGTTTTTCAATTTTTTATTTTTTAAAAATATAATATTCAAAATCAAAAGCAGCACTTGGAAATGGTCAAAGTCTAGTAGTATTAATTTTGAAATTAATTAAAAATGACTCCCAACCCTATCAAACACGACAACAGGTTACAGGAGGACTTGCAACAAATGTTTAGACCTTCTCCTTTCCGTTTCTATATCATGCATGATCGATAGCATTTTATTATTTACTTACAATATTTATGAGAAAAGGAAAATCCTTCATCTAATTTGAACTTTACTTCATATTATTTTGGCAAAATAACCTTATGGACCCTTGTACTATGTCAGTTTTGTAAGTTAGACGCTTCTACTTACATGTTTGTCATCTGAACCCCTGAATCCATTAAAAAGCAACTTTTTAAACACAATTTCTGATGTGGCATCCTATGTGGTTGGGACCACATAGGAGCGTGTGTTTTAGTGTCCAAGCGCGCGTCAGTCAAAAAATTAAAGGTCCCCAATGGTCAAAAAGGGTTCCAACACCCATTATAAATGCTCCTTATTCCTCATTTGGTTCCAACACCATTGTTGGAGCAATTTGAGCATTTTTTTCATCCGTTCTTCTCCATTTTTTCTCTCTCCAAGTTCTTGTTCATTAATTTTTTTTTGCTTGCTATGCTTGTAATATTGGAAAGTTAATTTTTTATCTAATTTTTTGCAACACCATGATAGTTCGAATTTGTTATTGTGGACTTTACGCGGAACTTAAGATGTCAAGAACACCAACCAATCCGGGAAGAATGTTTTGGGGCTGTCAAAAATATCTGATTGGTACTGGTTGTGGATTCTTTCGATGGGCCGATGAAAATGAACAATATAAAGGTAGACATCGAAGGCAACGAAGACAACAAGGACTGGGAAGATATGAAAGACCAAGCATTAGTATTGATATCACTATTATCATTATCGTTGTCATGTGGTTTCTATCTGTTGTATTATTTAAGATGGCTTGATCGATGTAGTTGGTATGTACAATGAAACAAAATTAAAATTTAATGAGAGACATCATTGCCAACATAAAAATCTGCAATATATAATTGGCATCAAAATACTTGTCTTAACAACATCAAAATGCTTGTCTTAACAACAATGAACCAGAAGTCTTAAAAAATTATCTTAACAAAACTTGGGATCAATACAGAAAGAGAATTACACTAATGTGTTGCTTGAGTGCTTGTTGTGGATTGATTCTTGCTGGCTTGAGTGCTTGATGTGGCTTGAGTGGTTGGAGATGACTTTGTCTTTGATCTTTTGCTACTTTGTTGTTGTAGCTGTCTTTGAGTTATTGCAGCTCCACCTTTCCACCTTAGTCCATTTGGTTTGAAACCTAAGTCAATATTGGTTGGAACTGAACTAATTAATGTTGGACTATGTAATACTCTATCAGTATTTCCAGACTATAAAAATAAAAATAATCAGTTATTCATGCACTAATTAAAACCAGTTAAATGTAAAGTACATTATATGAAACTTACCCTCTCTACCACACTGTCACTTGGTCCAAACAGCACACCAAAACCTGTTTTTTTTGCCTTCTTTTGCCTTGGTCTTTTATATGCCAGATTTGCACCACCTCTCAAAGCTGTACTAGTTTTCCTCTTTTGGGCACCAACACCACTAGTGGACAACTGAGTTGTAGATTGTGTAGCAGTAGCACCTACTTCTGAAATGGTAGTGGGTATCACAGTAGCTGCAGGCCTCATATCAGCTGTTGAGGCAAGTGCAGGCCTCACACCACCAACTGATGCAGCATTTGCATGTCTTTCTACAGCTGTTGGTGCACTGTGAGCATTTACAAGCCTTCCTGAACATGTTGGTGCACTTTGAGCATTTGAAGGCCTTCCTGCAGGCCTTTTGTTGCTTGATTTAGCATTTACAGACATCTCTTCAACTGTTGAAGCATTTGCATCTCTCTCAGCAGCAGCAGCTGTAGTACTAGTGCTGGCTTGCACACTTGATTGACTGTCATAGCTACTACTGAAATCTTTTTTCTACAAAAAAATATGGAAAGGTCAAAAACACATTCAAAAAGAGTAAAATTCATCAATAAGAAAAACTTTGGCTTACCAAAGTTGGACATCCTTTCTTGTTGTCTCCAATACACTTGCACACAAAATATGTTATTTTTCTTCCCTTTCTTGTAGCCTTTCCAAACTTCTTCTTAGCAGCTTCATCCTTAACTTTCTTTCTATTTTTACCTGGCCTTCCTGGCATGGGAGTAATCTCAGGTGGCTCAATTGGTGGTCTTGTGGTTCTTGGCCACATGTTAATATTTGTCATTGGTTGAATATACTTTTCATATGCCTTCAGGTATATTTTTCTTTGATACCAGTGATCAACATATGACTCCACATTCCATCCCTTGTAATGCATTGCAGCAATTGCATGTGCACAAGGAATTCCCTTTAGTTGCCAAGACCTACAACTACATTGCTTCCTTATCATATTAACAACATGTGTATAAGGTGGATCACCAATCTCAAAGCCCATATCACCATTAAATCTCACCTCACACTTGGCTGCATTTCAGCATTCTCTGCAAGAACTTCCATAGCCATTGGTGATACATCAGTGATCCATTTTTCACAAAAATCTCTCATTTGATTCATTCTTTCCATGACTTTGCATCTTATTTCCTCCAACATAGAGATAATTGTCTTGAACCTAGCAACTAAAATCCAACTATTGAAAGTCTCACACATGTTGTTTTCAACCACATCACACCTGCTATGTTCCTTAAAAAAAAACCTACACCATGCCTATTTGTTGTACTTGAACAAATCTTCCACAATTCCAATACCCAAGTCACTCATTTCATTAAGTTTCTTTTACAAGTACACTTTAAATGGGGACCTTGCAACCTTCCAGAATTTTTTTCTCCTTTCCTTACCACTCCAAACCTGCTTCCAGTTGGCCCTTATATGTCTAGCACACCATCTATGCTCAGCATTTGGCAGTAGATTAGTAAGTGCCAAATGAAGACCCTATCAAAACATGTAAAACAGTAGTTAAACATTAAAGAAATCATTGCAACAAACTAGCCAGTAATAAATAACTGAAAAATATGAACAGATGAAGAGTCATACCTTCTGCATATCAGACATGACTATCAAGTCTTCACCCTTATTTTCTTCAAGTTTCAAATCATGGCTGATGCACCTAAGAAACCATGGCCATGTGTCCTTGGTTTCTTTATCAACCACAGCCCATGCTACAGGGTACATTTGATTATTTCCATCTTTGGAAATGCAAGACAACAAGATACCTTTACATACACCCTTGAGAAAGGCACCATCTAAACCAATTATTCTTCTACAGCCCTCTTTCCATCTACTTTTTAAGGCCCCAAGACAAATGTAAATGCCCATAAACACCTTTTTTCCTGGAATTGTATTCTTGGATGTCCTAATAGATACAGTGGTACCAGGATTGGTGGTCCTCAACTGTTCAGCATAGTCATACAACCTAGAAAACTCTTCAACAAAATCACCAAAATGTTCATTCATAATTTTGATTTTTGCCTTTCTACAGGTTGTTTTACTAATATACGACCCATAGTCCTTTCTTAAAAGTGCTTGAATCTGATGCAATTTTGTTGATGGATCACTCATAATCCTATCTTTGTAATGGTTACTAATCCACAAAGGGTTGCACATCTTATTTCTTGTCCTTTTAGAACACTTGTGTACAAGGAAGTAAGTTTTCACAGTAAAAAATCTTGTATTATCAATACTTCCAAGAATAACCCAAGGACAACCCTTATGCTTACACTTAGCCCTTATAATTTCCTTCTCATTAGGTTTCAACTTAAGGTTCATACTTTTTTGAATAGAGTAACTCTGCAGTGCCTCTCTAAACTCAATAGCATTCAAAAAAAAACATATACAACTGAAAACATACCTTCTTTGCAGTTTTATCAAAGTATATCTTGCTAGAAGAAGTTCTAGGTAGGGGATCTACCACTTTATCATCATCAACAGGATCTCCTTCCTCTTCATCACTAATGTCACTACCCGGATATGAACTATCAAAATAAGGTTCATCCCCACCCAGTTTACCTTCATATCTAACCCCCTTGTTCTTACAAATATCCTCAAAACTAGCATCTATATCTACTGGTCCAGATGGTATCTCATCTACATTCACCCTATCAGCCTTTTCTTTTGCTTGTTTTTCAATGTTAGCCTTTCTAACTTGAAGCAACTCTTCATCAAAATCACTCAACTCTTTAATTTTTTTATCAACATCATAAAGTGAATCACCATCAGAATCAGTCCAATCAAAATCTAATTCAGAATCAGATGTTTGGAGATGGTATGTGGAGAAATCATTAAATTGACCTTCACCTAAGTCTTCACAAGAAATCTTAGCTTTTTCTTTTTCTGCCCTAGGAGGCCGATTTTCATTTATATATTCATCTTCATTTATATCCAATGGACGAGATGAAGACACATCAACCCTATCAAGTTCAACAGGGGCTGCCACATCACCATTACTAAGTTGTAATAATGGTGGAGTGGCTGCCACATCATCATTAATAAGTATAGGTTCAATAATTTGGTGAACCACATATACATCAACCAAATCTCCAAATTTTAAACTACTGATAAGGCTTAAAACATCAACATCATTTTCTAACTTGTAATAATAGCCTTTTTTGTTTACTCTACATCAAAAGGTTTCAATTTTTTTCACATCTAAATCTGTTGCTAAGTTATGAAACAACATAACATGAAGCTCATCAACATCTACTCTAATTTTATCAGGAATACGAATTCCATTTGCATACCTTAAATCAGGATCTAACAAAATGACACTCCCATACGTTAATTGAATTGTTACAATTATATCCATTTATTTACAAAACCTGCACAATGACAACATAACATATACATTAGGCAATTATCCACAAAGCCCTAATTTTTAAACAAAAAACTAAGGAATAAAAACATCAATTCTGATTTTACCCAACAAACCCTAAAGTATAATTGAAATAACAAAACATGCCATTGAAGGCACAAAACGGTTATACACATGTTTAATAGGAGCATTAAACAACAAAAAAATTAAAGCGCCAAAATTTTCGGATCCAATTCTGAATTGACCAAAAAAAACCCTAAAATTTTATCGAAATAACAAAAAATGTCATCGAAGGCATAAAAAACTGCAATATATAGCTTTTATACAAGCATTAGACTACAAACAAACCAAAAGCGCCAAATTTTCGGTCTCAATTTTTCAGTTTATGAAAAACTCAAAAACCCAAAATTCTAATCAAACCCAGATATATGCCATTGAATCCTTATCATCACTACAAATACTAACTACAACAACACTACATGCGAAAAAGAATAAAATCACACAAAAAATTGCAGAAAAACGTTCGTAATCTGGAAAATCCTAAAATCAGTAGAACGGACCACCATTTAATCGACTACAAGCTTCAGAATAAACAACCACATACTACAACTACACCAAAATATTAAATACTTACAAGGATCGCAACAAGCTTCAACAACTATCGGCCTAAATTACCCTAAATTCGTGCTAATCTTTCAGTTTCGAATGAGAGAGAGAGAGGAGAGGCAAACAAGAAGGCGTAACATGACCTAAATTTTAGGTCAAATTTTACTATTTATACTCTACACATGTCATTTCATACGTGAAAATTATTTTACACAAAATTAATGATATGGCAGCGATTGTGCAACACGCACAGCTGAGTAGACCGACAAAGGGTTTAAAAAGTTGCTTTTTAATGGGTTCAGGGGTTCAGATGACAAACATGTAAGTAGAAGTGTCCAACTTACAAAACTAACATAGTACAGGGGTCCAGGAGGTCATTTTGCCTATTATTTTTTATCAAAGTGTAATGACTGATACTTCTCATTCTTGGTAGCAAGTGGCATTAAGGAACTTTAGTGCATTTAAGTTACAATTTGTCATTTAGTTCTTATTTTTTGGGTTTTCCATCCGGTGTTCGGTGTCCGATGCCCGCATTGGAGCCCCGACTAATCCGGATCGCACGTTGCAGGGCCCATTAAGGTGGCAACACTCCCAACAGAGTTTACTCCATATCCAGGGTCAAACCCTCGACCTTTGATTAAGGGTGAAATATCCCCATCCACTGCACCACAACCCATGTTGGATTCATTTAGTTCATTTTTCTTAAAGAGGCATAATGTGCTTGTTGATGTTCATTGGCTTTACGAGACAGAACATGCTTGCTTGTTTGCTTCTTAATGTCTCTTGGGAGAAATTTTTTGTTAGTGGTGGATGAATTTGATTATCATCTTTCTTGAAATTCATAATATAACTTTTCACTCTTTATTCATCCATTATTTTTTAATAACTTTTGTAATTTTTGTAATCACTAGATCATTAATCTTTCCTCTTTATTACCTCTTATTCATTCTTATCTATTACAAGAATGAATAACACTTATAAATAGAAATGGTTTTATATATTTTTCCAAGTACAAGAAATATAGAGTACATAAAAGCTAGTAAAAAAAATCTTTATTAATTGTAGTGTTCTTTTTGTGGAGCTTTGAATTCCTATCCGAAGTTTGTTGAGTTGTACTTTGTGACAAGATTGTTGTATCATTGAGGGGACAAGACAAGAAGATTACTGTTGGACCAACGAAAGCATTTGCTGCAGTGGATTTGAATCTCCTTAAAGAGAGGAATATATCTACGCCTCAACCAAAAAGAAGATTATTTTATTTTTTTCATTTTTTGTAATTTTCAATTGTAACTTGTAACATTTCACCATCAATGCCTAGTTTATCCCTACAAGAACTAATTTTGGCTTTTAATTTAGAATTTAAGTTTTGTGCATTGTCAGTGTATAAAATATTCTACACTATCAGGTAAACTTGATCTACTATTATAGGTTACTAATTTTTTTCTTTTTTAATTTTTACGTAAAAAATTAAATAACCTGGAATAACAGATCAAGTTTACTTGATATTATAAAAAATTTTATACACTAACATTCCACAAAACTTAAACTCTTTAATTTAATCAAGTTACTTTAATTCCAAAATTACGTAAGTGTATAATTGTTCAACTCCATCTCAAAATCTAATTTATGAAGCGAGAACAGTCTGAAATCTTATAAAAAGGCATATAAATCTTATTCCCATAGATGTAGGATTTAACAACAAAAACAAATTATCATATCTGGATCTCGAATAAGTTAATATCAGCTATATAATTCTTAGTGACCATGTCTTCGTTTAAGTTCAAATTCACACATCATTATACCAAATTTTAAAAAGTGAAAAAAGTAAATTAAAGATATACCAATAATAGTAGTAAGAATAACAATTACAACAAAATTGAGACGGAAGAATCTTTCATAATTCCGTCACAAGTTTGATTTGTAATGAATTTGTGATTCTTGATCGTTCCTGTTTACAATAAAATTTAATGTGATAGTTTTATTAATGAATATTTGTGAGTATAACTTTATTTTTCTTTTGATTTTCTCTTGATTCGAGAGACGAAACAACGTGTTTCTAGATATTTATTTGATCTCCATGAAGGAATTTTATGAATCTTCTTGAAGTATTTGATACTCAAAAAAAGTTCGGTCACATATTGCATGACCTGAAGTTATAGAATTTTTGAGATGCTTTTTAAAAGAAAATGTATCCCCACAATTTGAATCAAAACAAAGGCAGGTAGCAGGTGTAAAGTATTTGTTAAGAAGCAAAGGGGGTGAAATACATGTTCTTGATTACTTGCATAGTCTAAGAACTCAAGAAGCTGGTGCATATACTAAGATAAGAAGATTTGAGTCTAAAATTTATATTTGATGGATTCAACTTTTAGGGGGTTTATCGTGAACCTATTAAATAAACACACTTGTGATCCAACTCTTCCCTAGATCCTGCGTAAAGCAGGAGCTTTAGCGCACCTAATTTCCCTTTCTACCGTAAATCTATTGTTAGGTTCTAAGTTAATGTGTGAATGAAAAATGGAGGGATCAAATTGGAGAAAAAGTCAAGCTTCACTTAAGGAAGTAAAGTTCTCCCACATTGGTGGGAAAAGAAAATTTCTTGTGTTTATATTGAGAAACACGCCTTCATGTGGATAGTGAAGAAAGAACAAGAGATGTCTCGCGTTGCCGTTGCTTTCTTGACTTTGGCTTCGGATATGTCAATTGATCGAGAGATTAAATTTTTGAACAAAATTTATTCGAAACTTGAAAACAAGTGAAGTTTAAATCCAATAGAAATATTTTTCTCCATTCGCAGGCACATTTCAGATGTAGTGCGAACGCAGTCACGACGTACCTCAAAGGGACATGACCCTTTGAGGCAAGGGACATACTGTTTATGCAGAAAAAGGCATCTGCACTTGCACCTGGCAACCTGTGGGCGCAGGTCCAGCGCAAAAGCAACTGGAATGTGACAAAAGTCACCTGCGGCCGCAGGTCTAGCGCAGACCGGGAGTAGGTGGTTTGACGTTTCAAAGTAGTTGTCTCTTTTCGTGAACCATTGCTTTCTTTTCAAATGAACACTTTATGGCTATAAATACCTAAAATTTTCCTCAGGTAAATGTACGATTTTGAGTTGAAAAGCAATCTTCTTCTTCTTCTTACTGTTCTTCTTCTTCTAAAATCTCTAATGTGATCATCAAATTGTTGAGTGAGTTCAAAATTTAAGAAAATTTAAGGTACCGCTATTTTCTGAAAGTGAATTATTTTATCTTAGGAGGAAAGATTCCATTAACCTCGGGTACTTGAGGGGAATAAATTACTTAAGGACACACCGTAAAGTCAGTGGACTTGATTCTAACTTTTCTGCTTCATCTTTATTTCTTAAAAGTTGATAACACTTCATTTTGATAGTTCATTTGATTATTCATTTGAACTTGTGTTTGAAGTTGTTGGAACTTCATTTTAGTTCTTGAAGTTGTTCTTGAACTTAGAGTTGAAGTTCGTATTGAAATATATAGATTTTGTACCCGAAAAATAACAATCTTAAGAAAATTAGTATAATCAGTATTTTTCTGGTTTCTGGAGATTAAAGATCGTTACTTTCTACTCTATTTGAACTTAATAGTGATTTGAAGATATAAAAACTTCATCACGAGTTAAAGTTCATTCGGTTGATGATTAGAAGAACAATAATACTTTAGCATTAAACTAAAAACAAGTTGGTGTATAAAGTTTTTACAACTTTATAATTAGTATTCTGACATACTAAGTTGGTTGTCTTTTTGTGACAGAAAAAATGTCTGTTGAAAGTCATACTAATGATGGAATGGAAAGTATAGCAACAACAACGATTGCTACGTCAAGTCGTTCAAGTGGTGCACTCACTATGGCACCAGCAGAGGAACCCGAGAAGTTTTCAGGTGTGGACTTTAAATGTTGGCAGCAAAATATGTTCTTTTACTTGACTACTCTAGGTCTTCAAAGGTTTATCTCTGAAAACATTCCAAAATTGTCTGAAAGGACACCAGAAAAGGAAAGTTTTATGGTAATGGAGGCATAGAAATACTCAGACTTCTTATATAAAAATTATATACTAAGTGACCTTCAATATGACTTGTACAATGTGTACATCGGTATGAAAGCCTCGAAAGAATTGTGGGATGCTTTGGAACGGAAATATAAAATTGAGGATGCAGGAACGAAAAAATTCATTATTGTAAAATTTCTTAAATTTAAGATGATAGACAGTAAGACTGTCATCTCTCAAGTTCAAGAACTACAAGTAATTATCCATGATCTCCTGACAAAAGGTATGAACATAATGAATACCTACTAGAACATATTAAAGTTGTTCTTAGGAATCACATAACCTTTGTTGAGGGTTTGATTGTGAATGAGGCTTTCCAAATAGCGGCTATAATAGAGAAGTTGTCACATTTGTGGAAGGACTTCAAAAACTACTTGAAGCATAAACGAAAGGAGATGTCAATTGAAGACCTCATCGTGAGGTTACGTATTGAAGAAGATAAAAAATAGTCGAGAAAAGTTCAAAAAGGAATTTCACAATTAGTGGAGCAAATATTGTAGAGGATGACACTAACAAAAGCAAAGAAATAAAAGAAAACATCTGACAATAAAGCTGTCACGACCTGGCCCCGTCCTAGTCATGACGGGTATCTCAAGCCCACCGAGGGCCGGAGACCACCCTCATGGCCTGTCCAGAATATAATCCCAAAACAAATAGTAGAAGACAATCAAGCATGATAAGATAGTAATATAGTTCTAAGAGTCATCAACAGTCATTCCCGCATTCTTGTTCAAAAAAGCCTTTACAGAAAAATCGAACATTAATCTAAGTCGGATATGCCCCCGACTATAGCCAAAATGAATCCATAAATGACAGTCTAAGATAGCATAATGAAATCAAGAAGTAACTGGTCCTCCATAAGATAAAGACTTAACACTTCAAGCAGACCAACCAATAAACCGGCTCACCTAACACTACGTAAAGAAATAGAAGTGTCTTCGGACCCTACATTATAAAATAATGTAGTGTACTAGGACGGTTAGCGGGGTAAGCGCTAGCATGTAAGTCAGGGATAAGGGATAAAATAATGTCATTTCAAACCATCCAGACCAATTTCAATGTACATTTTTACATGCATGTATTTACATATATATAGGATGTCGGGATAGAGAACAAGGTTTAGCATGAGATTTAAAAATATTAACCTAGACCGTGTAGCTCTGCCATCCTAAAAACACTCACGGGCTATATGGGTACGGCTCCCCCCACCGAAAGGGCCTCAATACGTGTTAGTCGAACAAACCAGAGATATCCAAGAGAGGTTGGGGAATCTACAACCCTACGCCATTCTAGGATACATAGATATAGTGTGAACTATGCACACGGTCATCAAGACCCCCACACCGACAAACGTGGTTTTTAGTATTTGTCTCTCCGGGGTCTCCACCTTCATAGTGAGCTACACAATACTCTTTAAGCCCAATTAAAATATTTGCATACAAAACCATTCATTTAACCAAGAAATCATCCATCAAGGCATTATCAAGTGGTTTCGTCATACCAATTGAAGCTTGCAAGACAATTCATTATGCCATTTAATTTTTCATCAACTTGGGAGAATCCAAGACGCCCGAGCTCTAATTTAAAACCATATCATAGTCACTAAGGCCTTTTAAAATCATTTATGTTCCATTAACCTTTTATGCAATGTATTAGTTTAAAAGAGTGGTCAAAACCATATAAGCATTTATGTTTCAAAGAAAATTATGCAAGTGTTTGAGGTTAGCACCAATTTCAAATCAAATTCCATAAAGTTTGAGGGAATCCACGACCCCCGCAAATTGATTTGGGAGAATACACGACCCCTGAGTTTCGTAAAATTTGAGGAATCCATGACCCTCATCCCATCACCATACCCATGCACCCAATGGGTTTTAAAATTTATCAATAAAGCATAAACAAATGCATGTAAACCGTGGAAATACCATTGAAACAATAATCATCAAAAAGCCCTCAACCCATCATTTAAAACCCAAAAAACTAAAACACATAAACCATGAATAAACACATGCTTTTGTATAACATTAATTTAGGAAAGAGATACATGCCTGAAATACCAAGAATTTTAGAGAAGAAACCACACTTGAGACCTAGATGACCAATTCCCTTGAAAACTCTAAATGCTCTTAACTTGAGGATTTGAGAGAGAAGAGAGTATTTGATTTTGTTTTTAGATGATAATGAGGTCCTAAAAAGATTTTATGGTTGTGGGTTAATATGGTGAGGGAGGGAAATGACCAAAGTGCCTCCAATTAAAATGCAGAAAAATTATCGCCAGTGGCTAGGGGTCACCTCATGACTCATAATGAGTCATCACCATGACTTGTGTTCTAGACAGTAACTTAGGGTACCTATACTAGTATGGCCACGAGTCCCACCCTACGACTCGTAACCAGACCTTACAACTCATAGGGTCCTAGTCGTAGTCACAAACAATGGGCGACCACACTGGTAAAACTATGAGTCCTACCTTATGACTCGTAATATCTCACCACGATGCGAAGGGTCCAGTCGTACATAGGTCAGAAACATAGGGTAACCTACTGGTCAGAAAATGACTAGAACCATATGACTCGTGAGGAGTCTTCCCGACTCATCACCTGAGTCGTACCCTGAACAGTGAGCTCAAAACTCAAGAATTTTCAGAGTTCAAACCCTGGGGTATTACATTACCCCCTCTAGGATCATTCATCCCCAAACAAGGAGTCAAGGCACCCATTAGAATGAACACAAGATAGAACGCAACCACAAAACCAAAGAGAAATTCGAGGAGCAACAAGTTGAAAGAGAACCCATACCTCAAACATGATCATTCAACCTGGGAAACAAGAATTGATATTTGGACTTTATGTGTTCTTCGATTTCCCAAGTAGCTTTCTCTACCTTTTGATTCCTCTAAAGAACCTTTATCAAACCATATCCTTAGTCCTTAATTTACGAACTTGCCTATTCAAAATCACAACCAAAACTTCTTTATAAGACAAGGAATCCGAAACACCAACTTCCTCAATAGGCACAATCAAAGAAGGATCACCCGCACACTTCTTCAACATTGATACATGGAATACCGGGTGAATAGAACCCAAATTTATAAGAAAATCTAACTCATAAGCGAAGTTCCCAACTCTCCTCAAAATTTGATACGAACCAATATAACAGGGACTGAGGCTCCTCTTCATCCCAAACCATATCACTCCCTTCATAGAAGAAACTTTCAAGAACACCCAATCACCAACCTCAAATGCCAATTCTCTTTGCCTCACATCTGCATAGGACTTTTGGAGACTTTAGGTCGTCTTAAGCCTATCCTTAATCACCTTTACCTTCTCCATGGCTTAGTGAACTAAGTCAGGACCAAACAACCAAGTTTTACCTGCCTCAAACCATCCAATAGGATACCTACACCTCTTACCGTAAAGAGCCTCAAAAGGAGCCATTCCGATACTAGAGTAATAACTATTATTATACGTGGACTCAATAAGGGGCAAATGATCCACCCAACTACCTCTAAAATCAATCACACAAGCCCTTAGCATATCCTTCAAAGTTTGAATAGTCTTCTCTACTTAACCATCCATTTGAGGGTGGAAAGCGGTACTAAGGTTTGCCTTAGTCCCCAAACCTTTCTGAAACAAATGTCAAAAGTGAGATAAAAATTACGTACCTCAGTCTGAAACAATGGACACTGGCGTACCATGCAATATAACTATCTCCTCAATAAACAACTTGGTGTAATCCTCTCTAGAGTAAGTAGTCCTTATAGACAAAAAGTGAGCAAACTTAGTCATCCTATCCACAATGACCCAAATCGAATCATACTGATGGCGAGACCGCGGAAGACCCATAACACAATCCATGTTTATCACCTCCTACTTCTATATGGGAAACTCTATCTCTTGAGACACCCACCAAACCTCAAATGCTCAACCTTCACTTGCTAACAAACCATACACTTAGCAACAAAGTTTGCCACATCCCTCTTTATGTTATTCCACCAATAAATTTCCTTTAAGTCATGGTACATCTTCGTGGAACCTGGATAAACTATATACCTCGACTCATAGGCCTCAGTCATAATTATTTCTCACAGTCCATCAATATTAGGAACACACAATCTACCTTGGTACCTCAAGATACCATCACCACCAATCTCAAAGGTCATTACCTTCTGCTGACCCATATCATCCTTAATTTGTATAAGAATAGGGTCCAAAGCCTAGTTCTCCTTCACCTCAGCACTAAGAGATGACTTAACCACCTCTTGCATAATCACACCCCCATCCTCGAAATATAAGAGACGGACTTCCAAGTTAGCCAACCGGTGAATATCCTTTACCAATCCTTGTTTCTTCTCATCCACATGAGATAATTTCTCCATGGATAACCTGTTAAGAGCATCAACAACCATATTAGCTTTACCTAGATAGTAGTGAAGACTCATGTCATAGTTCTTAAGCAATTCAATCCACTACCTCTGCTTGAGATTCAACTCCTACAGAGTAAACACGTACTGTAAGATTTTATGATCAAAAAAAATATGCACATGTACCCCATAAAAATAATGGTGCCAAATCTTCAAAGAAAATACCACAACTGTCAATTTCAAATTATGAGTCGGATAATTCCTTTCATGAACCTTAAGTTGTCTAGAGGCATAGGCCACAACCTTACAATATTGTATCAATACATAACCCAGCCCCACATGGAATGCATCATAATACACAACAGAACCCTCAGTACCCTCGGGTAGGGTCAAAATCGAAGCAAAAGTGAATTTATACTTCAACTTCTCAAAACTACCCTAACAAACATCAGACCACAAGAACTTAAACTTTTTTCTGAGTTAACTTCACTAATGGAGACACAATAGAGAAAAAACTCTCAACAAACCTCCTATAATACCCAGACAAGCCCAAGAAGCTCTGAATATTAGTTGGAGTCATAGGTATAAGCCACCTCTTACCTCCTAAACCTTTTGTGGATCTGTTTGATCCCTTCTCTAGAAACAATATGCCCAAGAAAGGTCCCAACATTCAACCAAAACATACACTTAGAAAACTTTGCATATAATCGCTGATCCTTAAGAGTCTACAACACAGTACGGAGGTGATTAGTAAGATCCTCCTCACTCTTTGAATACAACAAAATGACAACGATAAACATTATGAAAAAAAATCCAAAAACTGTCTGAATACCCAATTCATGAGATCCATAAAACCAACCGGAGCATTAGTCAATTCGAATGACATAACCAGGAACTCATATTGACCATATTTGGTACGAAAAGAAGTTTTAGAAATATACACCTCTCTAATCTTCAACAGATGACAGCCCGAACGAAGATCAATCTTAGAGAAACATCTAGCACCCTGAAGCTGGTCAAAAAGATCATTTATCCTAGGAAGAGGATACTTATTCTTTATTGTAACCTTATTTAGTTGCAGATAATCTATACACATCTAAAGAGATTTATCCTTCTTACACACAAAAAACACTGGAACATCCCATGGAAAAACACAGGGCGAATTAATCCCTTATCAAGAATATCCTTCAATTTCTCTTTTAACTCAGCCGGAGCCATTCTGTAAGGAGGAATGGAAATAGAACCGGTATCCAGTAGAAGATCAATCCCAAAATATATCTCCCTATCGGGAGGAATGCCAGGAAGATCGTCAAGAAAGACCTCAGGAAATTTATTAACCACAAGAATAGACTGTAAAGAAAGACCCTCGAAACTAGAATCTTTAACTCGGACCAAATGATAATGACACCCCTTGAAAATCAACTTTTGGGCTCTAAGATAAGAAATAAACCTCCCTTTAGGTACCAATGAACTCCCCTCCCATTCTATAACCGGCTCATAAAGAAAATGGAAACTGGATTTATGGGCCTGACAATCTAGAGAGGCATAATACAAATAGAATCAATCCATCCCTAAGATAACATCAAAATCCACCATGTCCAACTCTATTAAATCCACCAATGTCTCCCTACGAAAGATAGACACTACACATCCCTTATAGACTTTTCTATCCACAACAGAATCACCTAGTAGTGTAGACATAAAGAAGGGCTCAAAAATAGCTTCAGGACTAAAATCGAAGTGTACAGCCATATAAGGGGTCACATAAGAAAGATTAGACCCCAAATCAAGAAAAAGTAGACATCATAAGAGAAAAGTTGTAACATACCGATAACAATATCGGTAGAAGCCTTCAATTCCTGAAGGGTAGCAAAAGCATAGAGACTATTCTGACTAGTGTTGAAACCAAGAGTAGCACCCTTTGGTGCAAGAGCCGAAGAAGTAGCAACTGGGACCTTATTTTCTCTCGTAGAAATCTTAGCTGAAGGGCAGTGTAGCTGCATATGCCCCGATGACCATAATTATAGCAACGATTTCTCCTCTCATCACACTGATCACCTTGGCTTCCCTTAAATCAAATGGAAAGAACCTTTCCAGAAATGCAGCAATAAACTCATCCCACTCAATCGATCCTGCATCTGTACCGCTATCATCCTTCTATTGCTTAAACCAAGTGTGAGCCACTCCTTGCAATTAATAAACAACCAAATCAACACTTTCAGTTGAAGTAACACCCATGATTTCAGTAACTTTTTGAATATTATCTAAGAACTCCTGTGGATCCTCTTCATACTTGGACCCAAAGAATACCGGAGGATTCATTCGAGTGAAGTCTCGAACTTTGGCCACTGTCATATTCACAGCTGGGTTGGCTGGCGCAACAACCAGTTGGTTATTCTGGGTTGTCATTGATTAGGATAATGCTGTGAAAGCAGCTCTAAACTTAACATGGGAGACTTTTCCATTCAAAGGATTTGTTGGAGTTGGTGGTGGTGCTTGCTGGTTCCCATTCCTCCTTCTGTTAGTTCTCTTGGGAGGTATTTTCTATAAACGTGTAGAGGATGAGTTAGAAGAAGATTTAATAGAGTTCACACTCTATCACACGACATGAATATGAAAGAAGTGAAACTTTTCCTAAAACGTTTCATAGTCTCTCACTCATAAGTGTGGCGCGCATCACACCCATGAACAAGACTCTACTTAACACGACATCCAAACACCCTAGGACACTTTAAACCTGATGCTATGATATCAAGTTTTTCATGGCCCGAGACAACCCCCTAGTCGCGACAAGGTGCTCAGAGTCACAAGTGACCCTAAGCTAACATATCCCTGGCAAAACTCTAAGAATGGTGAAGAAAATAGTGAGATACTGGACGAAAACTAATTTGAAATGACCTGATTATAATAAAATCAAATCAATACTGGATATCAAAACCAAGAGTGTCTGATATAATCAACATACGGAAAATATATCTTTCTCTCTGAAAGCCTCTAAATTATATGAGTTGTTAGGACAAGCCCCCAACAAACTCCAACTATCTGAAACTAGAATATTACTGAAAACAAATACTGATAACTAGCCCTCGAATGATGAGGACTCACCAACACTGTTGATGATATGGTGTGGAACCATACTAAGCGTGATCTGGATGCTAAACGTCGGAACCTATATTATAAGACAATATAGCGCAAAAGAAAGTATGTGATCAGTACTTTGAATGTACTGAGTATGTGAAATGGGAAATAACTTATATGTGTTGAACATCATGCATGTGACATGATAAACTAATGCAAGACCACGTAATACAGCACTGTATGATAAGCTGAATAATTGAATACAAGGTCATGCAAGTATCAGAATCAGAACCATGAACTGTTGACTATGGGATCTTCCATTAACCGACATACCCCAATCTGAGTTAATCAGGGTCCAACCTGTAACCCCAGTTGGATGGGTGTTCAGTACCTTACCAAGGGTACGAACATTGATTGGAGTGGATCCACTAAACTGATGTTCGAAAGGGCTAAGGTGCCAAGTTTGGTCTTACAGATGATCCTTTAGAACCTATAGTGGTGTCATAGTTCTGGAACTTAGGGACTTCTACTAAAGGTCTCAACCTAACTGACGGGTGAGCCTTCGTCCCTGCGTTCGCTCGGTGTTAACTACTACTCCCAACTGAATGACACTAATAACTGAAAATGCTCAATAATAATAAAATTCTAAAAAATGAAAATAAATGTATAATCTGAAAGTCTTCAATAACATGTAAGCTGGAAAATCTAGTATTCATAAGTGTATGCATGAAATCTTAGGTCGTGTGGTGTTCATAGCCCACCATCTCTGAAGAATGCAACTAATCATGGCAATATTAAAAATTTGAACGAAATAAGAAATTTCCTAACTCAAGTCAAAAAATCAAGAATTTATCAACATAATGAGATTTTAAAATTCTGAGTTTGGAAAGATGCTCAAAGTTATGGGAAAACATATATGCATGGTTTAGCTAAAGAAATAAACTCAAAACCTAAGGAATTCACACTTCCCATGAAAACCCTAAGCTTAAACGGTAAATAAAACTTAGGGAATTGAATAATCTTTTGGACTCAGCAGGTGAAAGGAAACCCATTGATGAAATCCCACATACCTGACGTTAAAAACCTTGATGAACTCTTTGGATTTGAAGTTTGAAATTGAAGAACCCTAATATTTGCCTTTGAAGAAGAAAATTGCTTCTTTCTCCCATTTCTCTTTTGTGTGTGATTGAATTTTGAGTTAATGAAGAATTTGGGGCATTTTACACTTATATTCCATCCTTAGGATAGCTTAAACGACATTGTTTTGGTGTTTAAAGAGTGGGAAAATAATCCAAAAAAAAACCTTTGAAAACGTTATAACAGTGCAGAACTGTCTCGGCTGACGATTTGGGCGACGGACCGTCACTCTAACTATCCCAAAATGACCAAATTTCGGTCTTTCTGCTTAAGGGTGACGGTTTGGCGCGACGTGTCGTCGCACCCTTGTAGACAGACACCTTTTTGGTAAATCGAGCATAACTTTTTACTCCGATATCGAATTAAGGCGAAACTAGTGGCGTTAGAAAACTAATTCAATTATCATTTTGTTGGTGGGTCTTGAGCTCAAAAACTCTTAGTAATCTGAAAGTTATGCTCGCTTGAAGTTGTCTATAGCAATATTCTTCACAAGAATACAATCGGTAAGGGATATTTTGACTTGGCAATAAGCTAGGAATTATTTGAGGCTTTAATATGTCTAAGTAACTTATCAAATTACCAAAATATGATGTTTGATTTTGCATGAACTTGAAGCATGGTTCTAATATTGACTTGGATTTTTAGGGTGTTACATTTCTACCTCTGATTTTCACTCTGCAGGATACTCTTCCCACGATCTTCAGTATGTGTCCCTTGAATCATAGCACGGTCGTGGGTGCCTCTCGTCTAATCCTCTTCATACTCAACATTTATAAGCATTGTTTTTGGACTCTCTTCACCCGATCGATTTTTGTATTTATGTACGATGGTAGGATGCATTGTCTGAAGGCCACCTGAATATCACTTCTCAACTTCAACCAACAATAGTAATGGGACGACCGTTGTCAAATCCAACGGTCATAGGTTGGCTCGTTTTATGCCTTTTAAGGCCCAATTTTCTGCACTTTACTTATCCGAGCTGTTTGACTTGCAAATACCATAAACACACATCATACCCACATAAAAATGCCCTTGTACTAGAAAATTTTCTTAGTTTTAAGCATCGAAAATGCGCATATCAATACTTTTATCAGAAGTGTAATTTGGGTGACATCAGTCCATGTGCTAAACGAACCTGATTAGCATTTCCTCCTAGAAGTATTGTTAGTCTTAAAGCTTTTGATTTGATTCATATGGATCTCTGGGGACCCTATAAAGTCCTAACTAGTGATGGTCACAAGTCTTTCTTAACTATTGTAGATGACCTTACAAGAATGACATTGGTATTTCTATTGAAGTTGAAGTTTGATGTTATTATTGTTCTTAAGCATTTGATTTCCTATGTTCAGAATCAGTTTGACACGAAATTAAGGTCGTAAGAACTGAAAATAGGATAAAGTTTGTCAACGATATGTGCTGAATTGTTTGATACTCTAGAATCATTCATGAAACCTCGTGTTCATATACACCTCAGCAAAATGGTGTAGCTGAAAGGAAATCTAGAAATCTCCTGGAAATGAAAAGGGCAATTAGATTTCAGGCTAATATACCATTAAAGTTTTAGGGACATTGTGTCAAAGTTGTTGCCTATCTAATAAACAGAATTCCTTCTTCTGTGATTAGCTTCATGATTCCTTATGGAAAAATGTATAAATCTAATCTCGATCATCTAAAAGTTCTAGGGTGTTTACGTTATGCTAAAATTGTATATGAATTGGATAAACTTGTGCCTAGGTCAATAGAAGCTTTTCACTTGGGCTATTCTGAAATGAAGAAAGGATACATTTTGTTTGATCTAGCTAACAAGGTCTTTATTGTCAATAGGGATGTGATTTTTAAGGAAGATATATTTCCTTTCAAGACCAGCATTTCTTCAGCACCTCAGTCAGAATTCCCTAAACACAGCTCTGGGATGTTAGATCAAGCATCAGTTCCAACAACTATAATGAGAACTGGCCTGCCTGAGTAGTCTGCAGTTACATCTTCTCAACAACCTCTAGTTGTTGTGCATGTAGCTCCTGTGAGAAATATACGTGAAGAATATTATTGAACTGTGTATCTAAATTATTACATTGAGACTCTATTTATAGACACTATATTAGACTCATTTTCCAACTAGGACAATGACACTTCAATCTTTTTTCAAGTAGGATTCTATATATATTCATATTCCTACTTATATTCTAACACTCCTCCTCAAGCTAGTGCATACAAGTTATATGTACCTAACTTATTACAGATGTAATTAATACGAGGACCTGTGAGGGACTTGGCGAAGATATCTGTAAGAAAGCTAGTAAGGACTGCTCTGGATGTCTGGGAGACCTCAACTGAAAAGGAACAAACTGAAAAGTGGTCAAAAAAGTAGTAAACGTCGCCGGAAAGTCTCTCTGTCATTAGAAAATTGTTGAAAACTGGTATAAAATATATGGGTCATTTCAAACAAGAAAGTCACCTAAAAGCTAACCGGAACATGCTTATGCGCCAAATTATTAGATTTGATGGCTAAAAAATGGTCACAATCTGAGAAAAAATCATATGTGTTGAGTCGGAATGATGACACGACCCTACTGAGAAAGAGAGATTATATGGATATGGTTGGAATGACGACACAACCCCTACTGAAAAGAGAGAAATTATATGGGTGGGATCGGAATGACGGCAAGACCCTACTGAAAAAGAAAAACCATATGGGTAGGGTCGGAATATTGACACGACCCTACATAAATCAAATTTGAGGAGTCACCGGAAAGACGTACGAAACTACGCAAGTTAGATTTGAAGAGTCACTTGAAAGACACGTGGTGCTATGCAACTCATATATGAGAAGGTAGTCCAAAAAGATGCATGGTGCTATGCAAATCAGATATGAGAAAGTAGTCACCGGAAAGTTGCATGGTGCTACAAAAAATAGATATGAAAAAGTAGTCACCGGAAAGATGCATGGTGGCCCAATCTTTTGGTAACATGATCATTGGCTAGACAGACGACATATATGGTTATAGCCGCCCGCCGGCAACGGAAGTTCTTTGATTCTCTACCAAGATCGTAGAGACTCTGATACCATGTGAGAAATATAGGTGAAGAATATTATTGAATTGTGCATCTAAATTATTACATTGAGACTCTATTTATAGACACTCTATTAGACTCCTTTTCCAACTAGGACAATGACACTACAATCCTTTTCCAAGTAGGATTCTATATATATTCCTATTTCCTATTCATATTCTAATAGCTCCATTTGTACAACTTCCTACTACAACAAGAAGATCAACTACCAACACACAACCTCCTCAAAGAAAGTAGTCTACTAGAGGAACACATCCACATGAATTGATGAAGATTTTGAGTCATTAAGCATTAATAACAATGTTACATATCCTCTTTCTGATTATGTCTCTTATAATAATTTGTCTACCAAATACTAGTGTTACTTATCAGCTTTCTCTAATATTGTGGAACTTACTTCCTATGCAGAAGCTATCAAGGATCCTCGGTGGATTGAGGCTATGCAAAACTGAAGTAGCGGCTCTTGAAAGTAATAACACCTGGCATATGGTGACTTTACCTGATGGCAAGCAACCAATAGGTTGCAAACGGATCTATAAAGTTAAATACAAAGCCTCAGGTGAGATAGAGAGATTCAAAACAAGGTTGGTAGCTAACGGATACAGCCAAAGACAGTAACAACTATTTTGTTTTCGTTCATGATATCATGAATCCATTCTCCTTGCTGCAAGGCTCCTAACTGAGCACAACCAGCAAGAAGAGCAACCAGTGTGTATTTGTCAGGTTTAATCCTCTGCATTTGCATCAGACAAAACAGGTCTGGCAACAAATGAATACATCAAATTATCAGGACATAAACCACGTATTCTCAATTCATCAAAGAGTTGACCCGTTTTCACTTACCCTTTAATCATTACATTGCACATGAACAATGTTGGGTTCTGGCAACAAGTACTGAAGATTTTCTTGGCGTAATTTAAATAGTTATGAGTGGTAAAGGCTAATAGCTTGAGTAAAATGACAATGTGTTTGTGGAAATTGCGGATGATAACTCGGGCATGGATTTGCTTGAGTTTTGTAATGGATCTGCATGTCTTACGAAGCTCAAGGCATGTTTTAGAGTCGAACATAGTAGAAATTGACCTTACTGACGACATTATATTATAGGATTTTAGAATAGAATACAGCTAAAGGCAAGGTATAAGTAGGACATGAAAGTAATAGCAAATGAAGCAACTTCAACAAAGAGAAACAAAGCAAAATCGGAATACAATGACAAAAAGGGCAAGACATTGTCATCAACCATAGTCCTCCTCCTCTTTGTTTCAGGTGCCTTTGTTTTTGGTATATTTGCAAGAATCCCTATCCGGTATGTTGTTTCTAATAGCCTGCACCAAACTACGGTTTGTTGGATCACTGATGATAGCCTCCACAAATCTCAAATCAAATAGTCCAAGGCCATTGCTGCAATTTGTAGGCGAGTTAAAATTATGCAAAGCAATGAGTTCTACAGTTACCACAGGGTTATGTACTATGGCATCAAGAACATTACGAGGAAGAGCAAGTCGTTTAACTTGCATGGCTTTGAAGGTTCCAAAGAAGGGCTTGTTAATATAGGCCACCTTGCCAATTACACCATCGGCCCCCATGCTTATGCTGTGGAATCTGATACTGCATTTATATTTTATGAATACCCTCAACATGGGACTCGTTGACCTCCTTCATGGAAGATGTGATGACGTGAATTTAGACTGGAATCGCTTTGCCATAGCAGATGGCATTTGTAGAGGTTTGGCTATCTTACATGGAGGCTCTCTCTTCAGCGATCCGATCATCCTTCTCCATGTTTCAAAAGCAGCATCTTTATGAAACATTTGGACCAGCCCTTAATTGGAGATATTGAACTTTGGAGGGCATTTAATTCGTCACAATTTTCTGTAGCTATTTTTCAAATGTAGATAAACTGATCCTCTGTTGTTTTATGATGTGATTCAAATGTTAAACAAGTAACTATCAAATGTTCTTTTTTTTTTTGTTTTTTGTTTTTTTGAGAAGGTAACGGTTGTATGTATTAAGCAAAATCAGTACATAGGTTGTACTGAAACCATATATACATGTGAGCATAATTACAAATAAGTAACTATCGAATGTTCTTTAATTCATGTCTTTTAATGAAATCTTCTACCTACACATGACAATCATTCACTTCACGTTGCACACTATTTTACCTACATTTGAGAAGGCAACCGAGAGTACTTTTCAGGATTCAAGAATCCCTTTGTCCGATTCTTCATCAAGAAATTTAAGGTTCGTTGTGTCTCGAGTATGAAACCAAAATTTATATCTACTTGGGTAGGACAATAACTACAACACAGAGATATCACGTCATCCACAAACCAACACGAACCAACTTTTATTTTTTTTTGTCTTTGTTATTTTAAGGACTTCATTTATAGTTCCTATTCTTATACTACTACTACAATTGCTATTACTACACCTGAGTATCAAAGAAGTTGAAATCGGCAGTATGAATCTCTAGTGACTGTGTTACTCTATTTAGCTCATGGTCTTTTTAAGTGGTAAGTCGGGATAGAAGGAAGGGGAAGGAAAGTATTTGATGTGATTGAACCTTACACCTTTTGAATATACGACACCAACTTGTTGAATCTCTTTCTCCTTTATGCAGGATACCAGCTTCACTAAATAGCTACTTTTTATTTTCTTTCTGTTTTAAAAGTCAATGATTTTACAGGATTTGGCAAAACCCAATTTCCAACATTACCTGCAGGGTCTAACAAAATCTTGTTTTAAACCACCTGCATGATTTTTCATGTAATGTGTGTAATTGCAGAATATGTAATATGTGATGCGAGTGACAGATGCTGGTAGTAAGTATACCTTTGGGGTAATAGTGCTTGAGCTGCTAAATGGGAAACCAGAAGTGAGCAAAGGAACAGAGCTGGCTAAGTGGATTATTCAGCATGAAGATTTGGGAGAAGTTCTTGACAGCAGAGAGTGGAAATTCTGTTCAAGTTCATCAACAAATGCTTTTGCTGCTTGAAGTTGCTCTGCAATTCATAAGTGTCTCTCCAAGTGAAAGACCTGATGCCAAAGAATTACTAGAAACTTTGCTAATTTTAGGCCGACAGTTTGGTATTTAACCACACATATTGTACCATTGAGTTTCTACCTCATGTTAGGTTGCTTGACTCTTAAAAATGTCTCGGCTGCATGCCGAATCATCAGAAAGCAGTGCATTTTGGGATGATCGGACGCGGGTGCGGCAGCATTTTTTGGCGAGGGTGAGCAACAAAGACCTTGTGTCCTTATTGTCTTTTTCTGTACCTTCTTAAGAAAGATATTTAATAACTGTTGGTTTTAAGCTTTGAAATTAAAGAATAAGAGATAAAGACTTAGAGAGAAAAAATACTGCAATTGTATTACCAAAGGAAATTGTTTTATTAATAAGTCAAAGACATATTTATAGCTAAATTTCTAACTAGAAAATATAAAAATAAGCAACTAAACTTAGATTCAAATTTAAATTCAAATAACAAAGAGATAACTAATTCCTAAGTTTAAGCCACATAGAACTCTAATAATTTAAAACTAATCTACTTTATTTCCGAGACATATTTTCAACACTCCTTGGATCAAAAATTGTAGATTGTAGTCTCAGCTGCATTTGACCTCTTGAGTAAATCTGTCAATTCATCTTTGGTCTTGCAATGCTTGTGTGCATCTTCTGTTGGATTAAATAAGAAATTTTTACCTCTCATTTCAACTTGTAAAATTGTATGATTAATGACATCAAAAATTCGGCAATATTTGTCTCCAAATAATAATTTAAATCCTTCTTCCATTAACTGGCCAACACTTAACAAATTTTTATCAATATCGGGTACGTAAAGGACATTTGAGATTATTTTTGTACCTGAAATTGCTTTGATTGCAACATTCCCTTTTCCTTCTGTAGGAATATAGTCACCATTTCCACTTCTGACTCTCTTATTTTCCAAAGGTAGAAACTCCTTAAAAGAGTTTTGAAATATGTCATGTGGTTTCCACTTCCGACTCTCTTATTTTTCAAAGGTAGAAACTCCTTAAAAGAGTTTTGAAATATGTCATGTGGTTTGTACAACCACTGTCAATCATTCAAAAATCAGATTCTTAGTTGAGAAATATGTTGCCACAAATAAGTGATCTTCTTCTTCTTTGATGACCTGTGCATTTGCTTCATATTTTTGAGATTTGCTTTTGCAAATCACAGCTTCATAACCAAGCTGATTGCAGATCTTGCATTGTGCATTTGGTCTCTTCCAACATTTAAATGGAGGATGACCTATTTTGCCACAGTGCTGGCAAGGTGGATAGTTTTTTCTTGAATTATTACCCTTGCTTTAAGTCTTGTGGTTGGCTATCAAAGCCCCTTCAGCCACACTATCCTGTCACATAAGTCTTCTTTGCTCTTGTGCCTGCAATTTATTTCACAATTCTGCCAAGGTAATCTTGGACAGGTCTTTTGTGTTTTTCAAGGTAGTTATTGATATTTCGTATCTTTCAGGCACTGTAACAAGAATTTTTTCAACAATTCTTGAATCTATAAATTTAGTGCCAAGCAATCTTACCTTGTTAACAATGCCAAGAAGTTGGTCTGAGTACTCTTTGACGATCTCAGATTCCTTCATCTTTTGCGATTCGAATTCCTTGTTAGATTCAACACTTGCATGCCTCGTATTCTTTCAGCTCATGTATATTCTTCCTTCAGATAATCCCAAATTGCTTTTGCTGATTTAAGGGTCATAACTCTCGTGTGAAAATTGTTGGAAACACACTAGCTCACAAAGTTGCTTTTGCCTTTGATTTTATGTTTTTTTTTTCCTTATGGCTTTTGATCTGGGCCACCGTGGGATTTTTGGGCAGCAGAAGAAAATCATAATCCTCCCCCACGGCCTCCCAAAGATCTAAAGCCTCAAGATAAGTCTTCATTCTTACTGCCCAAAGTTGGTAAATCTCATCATCAAAGACAGGAGGAGCTATTTGGGAAAAGTTGTTTTCAGAATTCATCTCACTCATAGATCCCTCAAGAAAATGGCTCTCATACCAATTGTTGGTTTTTAGCTTTGAAATTACAGAAATAACAGAGAAAGACTTAGAGAGAGAAAATATTGCAGTTGTATTGTCAAAGGAAATTGCTCTATTAATAACTCAAAGACATATATTTATAGCTAAATTTCTAACTAGAAAATATACAAACAAGCAACTAAACTTAAATTTCAAATTTAAATTCAAATAACAAAGAGTTAACTAATTCCTAAGTTTAAGCCACATAGAACTCTAATAATTTAAAACTACTAATAGTATACTAATAGTCATCTACTTTATTTTTGAGACACATTTTCCACAATAACTATGAGAAATATAATAGAAGAATATTATTGAATTGTGTATCTACATTATTACACTGAGGCCCTATTTATAGACACTACATTCTAATCCTTTTCCAAGTAGGACATTACATTATAATCCTTTCCCAAGTAAGATTCTATAAACTATTACTTTCCCTAATCCTATTCTAACACTCCCCCTCAAACTGGTGCTTACAAGTCATATGCGTCGAGTTTGCTACAAATATAAGTAATACGAGGACCAGTGAGGGACTTAGTGATGATATCTACAAGAAAACTTGTAAGAACTGCTCATGACTTCTGGGCGACTTCAACTGAAAAGGAACAAACTAAAAAAAATGGTCGAAAAAGTAGTAAACGTTGCCGAAAATTTCAAAAGCTAGTATAAAATATGAGTCACCTCGAAATTAAGAGATGAGTAGATCTTGAACAAAAAAGTTGCCAAAAAATTGGCCGGAACAGGCTCATGCACCAGCGCACGGTCAGATCCTGTCGGAGGTGGCGATCTCCTAGGCGGCGCGTGGGAGATCGATTCATAGTGGAACTGATGGGGTTTGGTCGCAGGAAGACACTGGACCTCTTGGTGGTGCTAGTTTTGTTTTGCACAACACTAACGAAAAGTGAAACTATGTATATCAGATTTGAGTCACCGAAAAGATGCAGGAAGCTACGCACAGTGCTAGGTAACTCAAATATGATAAAGTAGTCCAGAAAGATGCACGATGCTACGAAATCAAATATGAGAAAGTGGTCACTGGAAAGATGCACGATGCTACACAAACCAGATATGAGAATGTAGCCACTGGAAAGATGCACGGTGCTACGAAAACCAAATATGAGAAAGTAGTCATTGGAAAGATGCACGCTGCTCCGCAAACCAGATATGAGAAGCCATTAGAAGGAAGCACGGTCGCCCAACTTTTGCTAACATAATCATGGCCAGACGGGCGGCGTATATGGGTCATAGCCGCCCGCAGGCAGCAGAAGCTCTGATGCCATGTGAGAAATATAAGAGAAGAATATTACTGAATTGTGTATCTATATTAACATTATTACACTGAGACCCTATTTATAGACACTACATTCTAATCCTTTTTCAAGTAGGACACTACATTACAATCCTTTTCCAAGTAGAATTCTATAAACTATTCCTGTTCCTACTCTTATTCTAACAATAACGCTAATCATAAGATTGTCTATACTATCCCATTGGGTGCGAGTAAAGTCTTTCCACCTTCCTATTGGGCAGCCCGGTGCACTAAAGCTACCGCTATGCGCGGTGTCCGGGGAAGGGCCCCACCACAAGGGTGTATCGTACGCAGCCTTACCTTGCATTTCTGCCAGAGGCTGTTTCCAAGGCTTGAACCCATGACCTCCTGGTCACATGGCAGCAACTTTACTAGTTACTCCAAGGCTCCCCTTCTCCACCTTCCTATTGGTTGGGGAATAAGAGGAAAATTCTCAATCTGAACAAATTTCTCACTCCATTAGCCTTCCTGGGATCTAATTGATCTATGTTAAGGTGATATCTCCTGCTCTTTCTAAATAAGTTATACTCCCTCCGTTTCAAAAAGGATGACCTAGTTTGACTTGACACGGAGTTTAAGAAAATAAAGAAGATTTTTGAATCTTGTGGTCTTAAATTAAAGATATGTCAAATGTACTAAAATGTTCTTCAATCTTGTGGCCTTAAACATGTCATGTGGAAAGTTAAAATTCAAAAGTTGCTAAAAAAGAAAAGGGGTCATTCTTTTTTAAACGGACTAAAAAGGAAAGTAGGTCATTCTTTTTTAAACAAAGGGAGTAGTTAATACACTTATTTGGCTATAGACATGACTTATCGACATTGAAAGAATTCTAAACACATTAGAATACTTAATATCCCTCCACAGAATCACAAAATACGGATATGGCACGCAACATATTCAGAGTATAGATTCCATCAAGACAGTGGTCAATGACTCACGAGAAAATCAATGCTCTGATATCAAGTTTATCACACCCTAACTAGGGCTAGCAATTTGTTTAATATCCTCATCTTATAACCACACATACAATAATTCAATATGCTAAATAATATTTAAGTCTGTTACTAGCTTGGAATTGAGGTGTCATTCTTTTATTTGTATATAAATGTATTTGTTTTGAGATATCTAAAAGAACTTGTTTTCTATCAAAATATCCAATATTTCCAAAAAGAAAAAATCCACCGATTACCCATAGTCAGGAATAGACTAATTGAGGGAAAGGTATTGCGATGATAAAACAAAAAAGACTGCCAAAAGAGAAATTGGTTAATTTCTCATTGTTTAATTAAGAAATCCAATTGTTGGTCATTATAAAATACAAAACAAATGATAAAATGAAAGAATTTCTAATGTACAAGACACGATATATCTGAATCTAAAGTGTCAATTCCAACAAATATTGGAAAAACAAAAAAAATTCAAAAATTTCATATGTTTAATTTTATAATATCTTCCAATGTACTTTAGGATTTGGAGAGGAGATATGCATCGGGTTCCAAACCAAGTCTATACTGTCTAATAGGATGAGACTATATCAAGGAGTCATGAAAAGGGATAAACTGGAGAAAGACCCAATGGTTTAGTTAGACAAGGTTGTTTCCTTGCTTGCAGCTTAATGTTGCACTTCTCAATCATATTCTTTTTGGTACACTGAAAAGTACTAAGTAAAAATCCTAGAATTTTTCATAAGCAACATTACCTAAATCAGCCAAGAGCAAAAACTCCATTGTGCAAGAAAAGTGATTTCCAAAACAGAAGCCAAAGAAGGAAGTTTCACCGTGTCCTTCAAAGGTCGATATGATGCTCACCTAATTTAGTTGTGTTGCAGTCAGTTAGACAGCTCAACAGATGTTGCTTCATGGATTCTCTGCCTTCCTTTGACATCTAGATGGCCTATCCTTTTGTAACGGGAGAATTGGAATCAATGGAACACAAAATGTCCATTTCACAAACTGAACCTATTTTTGATTTTTTTCGCAAAAATGTTAATAAAACAGATGCATCGTATGTAAAGAAAGATAAACTAAAACATAAAGTGAAATACAATAGCATTACCTCATATCTCAGAGACTAAACAGGTCAGGAAGTTAACTATAAGCATGTCAACATGTTGCAAAACCCCTTCAACAGACTCATGAATACAAAGGTACCTAGTCCAGGAACGAAAAGCCTTCATTTGGCTACCACATAAGTCAACTCCTCTATGGATTAGAGTTTAGACTTATAATCAGCATCCGTCATATTAATCCTAATTTCCCAGCATATTAACAGCAGAAGGGGCTTCTTATCATCAGAAACAAAATAGTTAGAACAGAAAATAGATCAATCTAAGAACCGGTAACCTCCTTTTACAAACTCATTCTGCACATTCCCATTCTAACACCTGTGGCGGACAGCCAATTTCCTTCCTCTGCATACTATGACCGTGTCCCCCTATTTCACGCAGCTTACTGACAACTACTTTCTCCACTTCAAAATTTCTGTTAGCTCAGTAGGAAGCAAGGATTGATCCAGATAATCCCAAGACTTTACACCCTTCTAACCCAATGGCTGAGAAGAAACATCTGCTTCAACTACCCGTGCAACTCGTCATATAATATCAACAATGCTGAGCACTGACCCATATTCGTCACCCTTCAAACTCAAACTTTTAGAAGACCTTCATCAACCAATCCAGCTGCAAGCAGACCGGGTTGCTAGAAAGGAAATACTTCATGTTTTAAACTTCTGCAGTGGAGATATGAAAGTGCTGGAGCTTTTTCGCCCATCTTGCTGACCACCTCGTTTGTGGTAGGTCTCTTTGATTTCTCATGAAAACAAGAGGAAAAGGAAGCACCATCAAAGGACAGAGTCAAGCCTAATGGGAAAAAAGATCAAGTCATAAATCACCTGAACTTTTCTACCTTCAGAAACATCTATGAACTTGCCCCTAGATGTAGCTAAGAGATGCTACCCAACAAATAGCATATTTCATTTCAAGAGGATTAATGTCCAACAATGAACTCGTGCACATTTCCATTGATATCGATTGAACTGCATCCAGGCGACTTCTTAACACCTAAATCTCTCATACTTCCTCTGATCTTTGATACATCTTCCCATCTGCCAGCAGATGCATAGGTGTTTGCCAGAAGTGTATGAGTGCTAGAATCATAAGATTCAATCTCCATAAGCAGTTCAGCCACACGTTCACCAACATCAACATTGCCGTAAATTCTGCAGGCACTAAGCAAAGCCCCATATATTGGAATTATAATCTCACTGTCTTTATTGGGTATCTGAGATATCATTATTTCAGCTTCACTTAGGAGCCCAGCACGACCAAGTAGGTCTATCAAACAACCATAATGTTCTAACTTTGGCTGAATTGCATAAATCCTACTCATTGCCTGGAAATACTTGTGGCCTTCCTCTACCAAACCCCCATGGCTACATGCACTTAACGCTCCAATAAAAGTGATATCATCGGGGCGAAATCCAGCTTGTTCCATTTCCGAGAACAGTTCCAGTGCCTTCCTAGAGTTTCCGCTCATGGCTAGCGCACAAATAATTGAAGTCCAAGATGCGGTATCTTTCTCTTCTAATGCATCAAATATTTCCATCGATTTTTCTATACAACCACACTTTGCATACATCTCTATAAGGGCAGTACCAACAACGGTAGTAACAGCTATTCTATTTTCCTTCATGTAATCATGAATCCATTCCCCTTGCTGAAACAATCCTAACTGAGCACAACCAGTGAGAAGAGCAACCAGTGTGTATTTGTCAGGTCTAATCCTCTGCATTTGCATTAATCGAAACAGGTCCATTGCATCATCAACACGATTGAATTGCACATACCCATTAATCATAGTTGTCCACAAAACTAGATCTCTTACAGGACTCCTCTCAAAAAGTTTTCTAGCTTCATCCAATTGAGCGCTATTAACATACCCCGACACCATACTAGTCCAACATATCACATTTTTCACTGACATATCATCAAAAATCTGCCTGGCCACCATCAAACATCCACACTTACAATACATATCCACTAATGCATTCCCAATAATAACACTGAACCCAACCTCCTCAACAACGTATCGATGAATTTCTTGACCAAGTTCCAACCTTTTCAACGCGGTGCAAGCCGATAAAGTACTCACAATCGTAGCTTCATCAGCCTTAACACCACTTTCGTCCCTCATCTTGTTGTAAACCTCAACAGCATCCTGGAACCTACCACATCTAACAAATCCAGAAATCAATATATTCCATGCAACCGAGTCTCTCTGAAGCATTTCATCAAACACCTTGTTCAAGCTTCCCACATTCCCAAACAAACTATACATATCCATAACAGAATTACCCACATAATTATCAAACCAAACACCAGATTTCAACACATGCCCATGAATCTTTTCACCTTCCTTCACCATTTTCAATTCACCAACAGCTTTAAACACAAATGGATACGTGAAATTATCGGGACACAAACCACATATTCTCAATTCATCAAAGAGTAAAAGGGGTTGTTTGAATTGACCATTTTTCACATACCCTTTAATCATTACATTGTACATGAACAATGTTGGGTTATGGCGACAAGTATTGAAGATTTTCTTGGCGTAATTTAAATTATTATTATGAGTTGTAAAGGCTAATAGCTTGTGCAAAATGCCAATGTGTTTGTGGAAATTGAGGATGATTACTTGGGCATGGATTTGTTTGAGTTTTGTAATAGATTTGCATGTTTTTAGAAGCTCAAAGCAAGTTTTAATGTCAAGTGTAGTAGAAATTGACCTTAATGAAGACATTATAGTTAAAGATTATAGAATGGAACACAGGTAAAGGCTAAGTACGACATGAAAGTAATTGTAAAAGAAGCAACTTCATCAAATAGAAACAAGGCAAAATGGTTCATGGACGGTTTTGTAAATTTGACAGTTCTACTTCAGTTGTACACATAATCCATTAAAAAATAATATTTTAAACTCTTTGATTATTGATCGAGCTTATGTGACATTAAAAGTGCTTACTAGGACAAGACGCATATAGGCACGCGCCGAGGATACGAGTGGGGTCAATTTTTGATCAATTTCATATTAAAATAATTTAAAAAAATATTATTAAAATTAAAAAAAAAATTAAAAAGATCTTTTTCTTTCCTCCATCTTTTTTAATTTAAAAATATTTTTTAAAAAAATTAAACCTTCCCCAAGCTCCCCCCCAACCAGCCCCCGTCCATCCCCTCCCCACCCACCCAGCCTCATCCAAGCCCCCTCCACGGCACGCGCCGAGGATACGAGTGGGGTCAATTTTTGATCAATTTCATATTAAAATAATTTTTAAAAATATTAAAAATATTATTAAAATTAAAAAAAAAATTAAAAAGGTCTTTTTTTTCCCTCTATCTTTTTAAATTTAAAAATATTTTTTTAAAAAATTAAACCTTCCCCAAGCTCTCCCCACCCCACCCCAGCCCCCGTCCAGCCCCTCCCCACCCACCCAGCCCCCGTCCAAGCCCCCTCCACCCCACCCCAGCCCCCTTCCAAGCCCCCTCCACCCCACCCCAGCCCTCGTCCAACACCCTCCATTCCCCCAACTCCAGCCTTTTCCACCGCTGCCCCCCACCACCACCACCACCACCATTTCCCCAATAAAGAACCTGTATTCAATCAATTCACAAAAATTTCAAGAATTTCCAACATTGAATTTTAACCAATTCACAAAAATATTAACATTAAATTTCAAGAATTCCCAACATTCTTGAATTACCCAAATCACAAGAAAAATAAAAATTAAATCTTTACTTTGAATTTCAAGAATTTCCAACTTTCTTGAATTACCCAAATCACAACAAATCCATAAAAATTGAGTTTTTACATTGAATTTCAAGAATTTCAAACTTTCTAGAATTACTCAAATCACAAAAAGTCTAAAAAAAAAAGTATAAAAATTGAGTCTTTACATTGAATTTCAAGTTTTTTGAATTACCCAAATCACAAAAATCCCTTCTTTCCATACTTCTTAAATTTTTTTTGCCCCTTACTTTTTATTATTTTCATAGAGCAAGAAGAATAAGAAGATGAAGATGATAAAGGAAAAGAAGAATGACAAGAGGAGGAAGGAGAAGAAGAAGAAAGTATAGAGAAAGAAAGAACGTGAAAAGAAAGAAAAAGGGGAAGAGAGAGAAAGGGGGGGGGTTGTTTATTTATTTATTTATTTTAATATTTAATTTTTATATATATAAAAATTACTTGGAAGATGACGTGGAAGATGTGACAGTTGACGTGGGGCGAGTGTGTTACATTCATCGAAAAAGTATTTAAAATGTTGTTTTTTTATGAGTTCAGATGTCCAGATGACAAACATATAAGTAGAAGTGTCCAACTTACAAAACGACATAGTACATGAATCCATCAATCCATTTACCTAGAAACAATTGATCAACAAATAGAAATAATGTTGTTTGTCTCGCTACTGTTTGACCGGTCATGAAATTTAAGAGTTAGAGTAGAATTAAATACTAGTAATAGTTAATTCCTCCATCCATCTTCACTATATTAAAAATAATAAATACTTCAAGGAATATACTAAATATATTAAATTTAAAAGATAATATAATAATATTATTCATATTATTTACTATTTTTTAGAATATTTCAAGTCAATAATAGTAGACAAGTAACTGGATCGAGGAAGTACCAAATTGTCAGTATTAGGTCATTTTAATGCATGTATTTTTTGTTGACTTTTCTTCACAATAATGTGTTAAGTGAAACTCTATAAAAATAAAACGAAAATAATTTCATTAGATAGCTATCAAATAAATAGATATAATGTTTTTTTTTTAAAACAAATTAAAAAAAAATGAATAACACATAATTGGGACAGAGGAATATGATACATGATGTTATCTCTGCACGAATTAATTTTATTTCAAAAAAAAAAAAAAGAATTATTTTTTGAACTGTTGTCACCTGCCTGATTTATCTGGTACATAAAAAAAATAGAGCTTTTAACACGTTATTGTTTGGTCAAAAACAATTACAGTTGCTAGACAAATATACACAAAATATGTATATTATAAATTAGTATATAAAATAAAGTATATATTTATTGGCTATTATTTTGATGAACGATATTTCATATCAATCGTTTTAAAAAAAATTATTTGAAAAATATTTTTTTTTCAGATTTATACACTGGAAATCTGAAAGTACACATTATTTGTTTGTGTTGAATCCTTAAAGTAATCTAGAAATTAGCAAAAAGATTTATACATACTCTTACTTGTTTTTTCCAAGATATACACACTCTTACTAGATAAAACACACTCTTACTAGATAAAACACATAGTGGTATCGCATTTGTACTTGTAAATGAGTTCATGTAGTGTGAGAATTTTTAAAAGAATATCTTGAACCAGTTAGTATTTTGGCACATTTATAAATGACAAAACGATGATTTTGTACATTATGGGATCGTTTGGTAGAGTGTATAAGAATAATGTAAACTATGGTGTGTTAGTAATGCTTGTATCAGTAATACTTGTGTTAGTAATGCTTGTATCAGTAATACTTGTGTTAGCTATGCTTGCATTAGTTATGCTTGTATTTTTCTTATGCAGTGTTTGGTTTGATGTATTAAAAATAACATAAATTAAATAATTTCTAAAAAAAAAAAATTGCAAAAATATCCTTTATATATATGTTGGAAAGGACGTGAAATTTTTTTTGAGGGATAATAGTGTCGTTAATCATGTTAATGCATGTATTGGATCCATTACATTGCTAATACTATGGATTTTGAGGTATTAGTAATACACACCTCAATACACAATAGAGTGTATAACTAATGCTTGCATTAGTTATACATAGGATACAAAAATATACCAAACAAGGTATTTATTAGTAATACACGTTAAACTAATGCATGCATTAGTTTTCCAATACACTCTACCAAACGACCCCTATATGATTTTCAAATCGAACTTTCCAGTTATTAATTTTTATTAAAGTTTGTTACTATTGAAAGATACTGATCTTTCACAATTTTAGTTTAAGCTTGTAATAGGCAAGTGATGCTTTCACAGGGATATACTCAATATCTTTCACAATTTTAGTTTGAACTTGTAATAGGCAAATGATGTGTTAAGTCCTTTAGATGATTGACAAATTATCTTTTGGGATCTGATTCCTGAAGATTGTGTGATGATAAAGCTACAACTACTTAGGGACCTGATCGATCGCATTCACATCATTGTCAATGGTCAGCTGTACCGCTGGAAAGTACAAAAGTGATGAGAAAGTTGTTGCCTTCTTGTCTTAGCCAATGAGACTCCTCTTAGATTTTGTTGTGTCATATATATTGCTCATTTTCAACAACAAGAAAACCAAGCTTCCATATTCTCACGACCAAAAAACTCATTGAAGCTCTTGAAATCAAAGCCTCACTCACAACAAGGGACTTTCTCGCTCACAAGTTGTGTTTCATGTTCTTGTTGTAATTGAGTCTTAGTTTTGTAATTGTAAACGTTGCTACTATTGCTGTCCATTATTAGTAGGAGTTTTGTTCCAGTTCTTGAAGTCATTGTTGTCATCTAGAGTTAAGTAATATAGAAGCTAGAGTTAGCTTGTTGATTCAGTTAGAGTTAGTTGGGTCTTGGTGCAATAGAGTTATTGCACGTTTCTCTTTGTAATAGGTTATTATTAGGAGAAGAAGGATTGGGAGTTTTAATCCTTAATGTCATGGAGTCTGTATTCAAGGTTGCTTGAATATTAGTGGAGCTTTGAAAATCCTGGAGGCAGGTCATAGTTTTTCTTCCTTGAGCAAGGAGTTTTCACATAAAAATTATTGTGTTTCTTATTTATTTACTTTATGTGTTGCATTGTTATCTCAGTTGCTATCTGCTTATTTCGTGTTGCTGTATCTCTTGTATTTTTGTATTGCTCTAATTTACTTTTTATTATTCCTTACACATTTTCTGTTATGTAATCCATCTCCTTGTCGCCTATTCTTTATCTTGAGCCGGAGGTCTATCGAAAACAGTCTCTCTACTTCTTTGGAGATAGCGGTATGGACTGCGTACATCTTACCCTTCCCAGACCTTACTTTATGGGAACACACTGGGTTTGTTGTTGTTGTTGTGTTGCATTGTTAAGTTTCTTGTTGCATACGTCTGTTTGGGACCAGGTCCCAAAGTAGGAGGGCAACTTGTCTATCTCTCTATTTGGTATAGGAACAAGGTCTTCCTAAAAGGTTAACATCTAGGAAGGATTTTTAACATGACTGCCCCTCCTCATTTTGAAAAATATCAATCTACCACTCGTCCACCCAAGTTCAATGGGCAATACTATGGGTGGTGTAAAACTCGAATGCATGATTTCATCATGGCAGAAGATTGTGAGTTATGAGATGTGATTGAAGATGGTCGTTTTGTTCCCACAAAGCCAGTAAAAGTTGGTGAAGTGACTTCAAATATTCCTAAGACTAGAAAGGAATATAATGATGCTGACCCGAAGAAGATTGAAAAGAATTTTAAGGATAAAGCTATTGGTTTGTGATATTGGCCCTGATGAGAACAACCGAATATCTATCTGTGAGACTGCTAAAGAAATTTGGGACTACCTACAAACAGCACATGAGGAAACTAGCCAAGTGAAAGAGTCAAAGGTTGATATGCTAACCACTCAATATGAGACTTTCACCATGAAGAAAAGAGAGTCTATTCAGGAAATGCATACAAGATTTACTGCTATAACTAATGAACTTCATTGTTTGGGTGAGGACATTCGACCTTCCAGACAGGTTCATTAGGTCCTAAGTATCTTATCCAAGTCATAGAACAACAAATTTGATGCCACCATTGAAGCCAGGGATCTAAAAACTATGACTATGGATAAGCTGATAGGAAATCTCAAGACTTATGAGATTAAGAAGCAATAGGACAAGTCTAAAAGTGAGCATAAAAAGGAGAAGAATCTAGTACTAAGGGCTACAAAGGAGGATACCAGTGTTGAGGATGTGGAAACAACTTACATCACCAAACGGTTCCTCAAAGTCATGAGAAGAACAGGGGCAATTTCTAGAAGAGGAGAATCCAACAGATACAACAAGGATGGCAGAGCAATGATACCTATCACAAGTGTGGAAGCTAGGTCGTTATATCAAAGATTCTTCTTTGCACAAGGTAGAATACAAAGAGTATGTTAAGCAGAATGGTGAAATAGAGAAAAAGAAGGATCGGGTCCCAGGCAAGTATAATAGAAAGGTTGAAGCTGACAAAGTGGAGAAGTAGGTCCTAGCTGCCTAGGGTAACTCCTTAGTGATTCAAATGAATTAGAGCAGAAAGAAGGTGTCTCTATGATGGTGGTATAGTATGATATCCAGGTTTATGCCTCTTTTTTTCCCTAATGTCAAATTCAGATCATGATGAAGATGACAAGGTAACTCTCTTGGATATCAAAGAAAAACCTCAAAGATTATTCTCTTAAGGAATTGAAGTCTCTTGTTGATGTTTTTATAGATACTGTTTGTGAACTCACAAAAGATAAAGAGTCATTGAACAAAAATCTTAATAAATGTGAAGAAGGAAAGTTTGAATTAACTGTGCAAGTGTCTAAACTTTATGAAGCTGGCAAGTCACTCCCCCTTGAAAATAATCTTTTAAATGAAAAACTTAGTGATATGACTAAGTTTGAATCAAAAGAAAAGAGTGAAAGAAGAAAAATTCAATTTTAGTTAGAAGAAAAATTGGTAAAGGCAAATGCAGAAAGATGAGCTTGGAAAAAAATCTTAAATGGACTACCTCATCTTAAGTTCTGAGAAACCTCACTAGTCGAGGATCAAACAACAGAAGGGGCTTGGAGTTCCATAGTGTATATCCAGCCTACAATCCATATAACAAATATGTCTCTATCATGGACAATCTCTTGTGTGCTTACCGTGGAAAGAATGGCCATACTAGAGATTCATGTCACTCAAGAATAGCAGTTGTAAGGAGTATGAAAAAATTCTCAGTATCAAGAGGAAATGGTGGTAGTTTACCTGGCTGGATTAAGAAAAAAATGATTTTTTCTTTGTCATCATTCTGGGAACTCAAGCTGAAATGGGTAACCAAAGCTAACAACTGATTGTTAATGAAGGACAAAGCAAGAGGAAGCAACCACCATTGGATCATGGATAGTGGTTGTTCAAAGAACATAACTGGAAAAATTGAAGACTTCCTCTCGCTTAAGGCATATAAATGAGCTGGCAGTGTCTCCTTTGGTGATGATAACAAAGGGTACATTGTTGGAATTGGAAAGGTTGGGAATAGTTTGAATCAAGCCATTGATGATGTTCACTTTGTGGATGGACTCAAATTCAGTTTGCTGAGTGTTGCTCAGATTTGTGATAAAGGAAATGAAGTAAAGTTTAGGTTAGAAAAGTTCATTGTCACAGGTCTTAAGGATGGTGAGGTGATGCTAACTTTATGGAGGAAAAAAAAATGTATAGTTGCTGACCTGGGGTCTTATAAGACCAGGAATACGACATGCCTGAGTGTGAAAGAAGATGCTACTAAATTATAGCATAGGAGATTAGGCTATATAAGTTGCTCCCTGCTAAATAAGTTGGTCATCAAGGACCTGGTTCGAGGCTTGCCTAAGTTAAAGTTTGTCAACTCTAAGGTGTGTGATGCATATGTAAAGGTAAAGCAAACCAAATCCTCATTCAAGCCAAAGAAAGAAGTTAGCACATCCAAGCCTCTGCAACTTCTTCACATGGATCTATGTGAACCTGTAAAGATTGCAAGCAGGGGAGAAAAGAAGTACATATTGGTCATTATTGATGACTACTCCAGGCTCACTTGGACCTTCTTCCTAAGATCTAAAGAAGAAATTTTTCTTGTGTTTGAAGCCTTTTCCATACAAATACGGGTGAAATATAATGAGAAAATAGATGGAATCAGATCAGACTATGGAACAGAGTTTGAAAATGCAAGGTTCAGTTATTTTTGCAATGAGCTGGGTATCAGTAACAACTTTTCATCTCCTAGAACACCACAACAAAATGGTATTGTGGAGAGGAAAAATAGGACACTTATGGACATTGGCAGGACTATGCTAATATATGCAGGGATAACATATAATTTTGGGTTGAAGTAGTTAATACAACATGTCATGTGATTAATAGGTGTCTTGTCAGGTCCATTTTGAATAGGACTCCCTAAGAACTCATGACCAAGAAAACAGCTCAAGCTGAGTTACTTCAGACCCTTTAGTCACAAATGTCATGTGACGAATAATAGAAAGAATGATCTTGGAAAGTTTGATCCAAGGAGTGATGGAGGAGTTTTTGTTAGGTAATCCTCTATCAACAAAACTTATAAGATCTACAATAAAAGAACACAATGTGTGGTGGAAAGTGTTCATATTGTGTTTGATGAAGCTGGTGGTACTAGTGGTGGAAACACTCCAGATGATGATAATTCAAGAAATCCTCTTAATGCTCCAGAGAAATCTAATAAAAGTGATGATGATGCATACTCACAGGGACCAGGTTTAGGACCTAAAGATAGGGGTGTTCACAGTTTGTTTTTTAACCAAACTGAACTGTGATCCAAACTAAACCGACTAAAAAAACCTATAATTGGTTTGGTTTGGTTTTGAATTTTAAAAAACCTATACTAATTTAGTTTGGTTTGGTTTGGTTTGGTTTTACTCTAAAATAACTGACACAATAACCAAACCAAACCGATATATATATATAATTATTTATATATTATTCATAAATACAATATAAATATTTTTTACATTTTATATTTTAATCATGATTTAACTTTAGTCGTAACACATTCAGTCATATGTCTTCATCCAGTTGACCGTACCTTATGAGATTCTAAATGAATTTCGCACTTTGAATGACAAATGATACTAATCATGAAAATAATATCTTGTTGTATATTGAAATTTCTAGTTAAGATTCACTGGACTATAAACAATCACTAATTTAACTTTCTTTTTGAACCTTGTTGAGCAAGATGTTTATGTGTTCACCTTTTGGTGGGTTTATCATATCATTTTGTTAAATGTAATTTTTAAATATTTTTTAGAAGCGTTCATGTGGTGTTGTTCATGGCTTTGTCGAAGTATAACACTCAGTTGACATCTTAGTTTCAAAGTTGAGATACAACACTCGGTTGACATCTCATATGTTAGATTGGATTTGTTTTTTTAATTTTCAACTTTTATCATTAGCTAAAGTTATAAACCAAAAAAAAACGAACCAAATCGAACTAAACCGACAAGAACCAGATCAATGATTATTTTTTTATTTGGTTTGTTTTGGTTTTAGAAATTTAAAAATCGACTAAGTTGGTTTGGTTATGGTTTTGACCAATAACCGACCCATATCGTCCCATGAACACCCCTACCTGAAGATGAAGATTCAGCAGATCATCAGAACCCTTGCCCATCACAAGCTTCACATGAAAAATCTGATTATCAATCTAGTGAAGGAAATCATCAGTCTCCTGAGGATAACACCTCACTAAAAACTGGTCCTAGTGCAATTCAACCCACTCCTCAGAGGTCCAATTAGAAGCATCAGTCCTCACATCCTCTTGATAATCTACTATTTTCTCTGGACTCAGGTATGTAGACCAGGAATAGATCATGGAATCTACGTTCTTTCTTTGCAGTTTTGTCTCAAATTAAACCTAAGAATGTAAAGAAAGACTTGAAGGATACAGATTGGATTAATGTAATGCAATAAAAGCTACATCAATTTGAGAGAAGAAAAGTGTGGTACATAATCCCATGTCCTTCAGATAGAACAGTTATAGGAACCAGGTGGGTTTATAAAACAAGGTTGATGAGCATGGTAATATCATCATAAATAAGTCTAGGCTGGCGGTGAAAGGCTACAACCATGAAGAAGGCATAAATTATGATGAAATATTTGCTCCAATGGCTAGAATGAAGGTCATTCAAATTCTCAATACCTTTTCCTCATATATGAAGTTTAAATTATTTCAGATGGATGTAAAAAGTGTCTTTCTAAATGGTCTTCTCAAGAAAGAGGTATATGTAAAACAACCTCCAGGCTTTGAAGATGTTTATTTTCCCCACCATGCGTTCAAGTTGGAAAAAGCTTTGTATGGACTGAAGCAAGCTCTAAGAGTTTGGTATGAGAGTCTCTTAAAGTTCCTACTTAAAAATGGCTTCAAAAGGGGAAAAATTGACAACACATTATTCCTGAAGACTAGAGGAAGAAACCTACTTATTACTCAAGTTTATGTTGATGATATTATATTTGGAGCTACAACCAGTTCCCAATATGATGAGTTTGCTAAGTGAATGAGTAGTGAATTTGAGATGAGTATGATGGGAGAACGCAATTTCTTCCTTGGGCTGCAAATTAAGCAAAGTGCTACTGGGACTACAGTATGTCAGGAAAAGTACATTCATGAGCTGCTCAAAGGTTCCATATGGAAGATGAAAAGCCTATTGATACTCCCATTGGAACTTTCTCAAAACTGGACTTAGCTGAACCTGGTCCCTCAGCAAATGAGACTATGTACAGAGAAATCAATGGTTCATTACTCATCTGACAGCTAGCAGACCTGACATTATGTTTAGTGTTGGGATGTGTGCTAAATTCCAAGCAAGTCCAAAGGAATCTCATATGATGGTTGTTAAAAAAATTCTGAGATATCTTAAAGGAATCCCCGAGTTGGTCCTATTCTATCCTGCTAAAGATAATTTGGCTTTATTGGATATGTTGATGCTGATTATACTGGGTACATGGTTGATAGGAAGAGTTCTTCAGAAATGGCTCATTTTCTTGGATAATTCTTAAACTCTTGGGGTACTAAGAAATAAAAATCAGTGGCTTTTTCAACTATTGAAGTTGAATATGTTGCAAATGCTTTAGGTTGTGCTCAATTACAATGGATCAAGCAACAACTTAAAGATTTTGGTATTCTCTTGAATTGTATGCCTCTATTCCGTGACAACATAAGTGCTGCCAACTATAAAGGACCAAACATATTGATATCATGCATTATTTTCTTAGAGATAATATGGAAAAGAGGTTGATCAAGATAGCATTTTTCAATACTGAATATCAAATTGCTGACATACTTACTAAGGCACTTGGTAGGTAACAGTTTGAAAGAAACAGGACAAAGTTGGGGTTAATGAGACCAAGTTGAATGCATACTACTTCTCTTAATCCTCCATAGATGGCTATGATTTGATGAGAAGGTATCCTTGTTAGATGATGTCACACATGTCTAATTCAGTCTCATATCTTCTCTTGATGTACATCTAAAATAAGGATGAGAAGATAAAGGAGAGGATGTGACAACTCAAAGTGTATTGTGTTCAAAAAATCAAGTAGGGATCAGGTCCCTCATCAGGTTAGTATCACACCCTATTCTCAAATGGTGGCTTTTAAAATTTTAATAATAGGTGTGCCACATCATTCTCCCACCCATTCTTAAAAGTTTTAACCCTTACTTTAAGTCCGAATAACGCGCCCATCTGACCAGACATGTCTCACCAGTCACAACCCCTTACTTAATCTAAATCATTCCTTTCTTTTCTATTTAAGCTACATTTGATCTCTTCTACCCATTTATAATATCCTTTTATTCATAGCCTATGAGTTCTCAAATTATTTCCCATTCTTCATCTTGCTTCAAAATTTAAATATTCCCAACCCATTTTCTAAGCTATCATATCGAATCCAGCATCATCATTTTCTCATCAAGAGGATTCTTCTCATTCGCGAGTTGTTAAACCTCCATCCTCTCATTTTGATTCTGAATCTCAACACCCTTTTGCCATTACAAATTTCTCTCCACTTTTCTTTCCCAAAATTGCTAGAGAATTTAGTGCTCAAAGAAGAAGGAGTCATCTAATGCATCCTCATATGAGAAAACTAACCAAGACAAACTCTCCATCTATGATCCTAAAATTGATTCCTCCAAAGACAAAACTTTTGAAGAAATTCCTTCAGTCCCATATCAACCGATTCCCTCTGAGTAAATTTTGGACTCTTCTTCTAGAGTCCTATCTTCTGATAAGGATGAGTCACCTAGTAAGTCCGGGAGTGCCTCAATTTATTAAAACATGTTTGATGATGATTTGCCAACTTCCAAGGTAACTTCTTTAAATATCCTTGAAATGAGTGAGTAAATTGGGGTTCAAGGTCTCACTATCCTTAGTGAACCTCCTAGAGACCCTAGTACTCCTGAACCATAAAAGTGGGACACAACTCTTGTTACTTTGTTCACAAGGAGGAAAAATGATCCTCCTGAGAATATTGAGGAGGACAACTTGATGTTTTCTCCTGTTCTCGATTTGTTTGGTGGAAATACAGATTAAAAAAAGATTTTAATAATGCGAACAATCGACCCTTAACCTAGAAAATATTTAAGAAGGGACTCTCATCCTCTACCAAGGCTCCACCCAAACCTGTTAAACCTCTAGGGACCAGGCTGAGTCCAAGGAACCTAATAAAAGAAGCCTTAGTAGCCAACAAAAAAATAATAAGAAAAAAAGGACACTGAAGAAGAAAGAAGTGGATGTGGTTGAACCCTCAGTTAAAAAAGCTGTGACAGTTGAGGAATCAGATGAAAATATTGGGAATGAATTTAATGATAGTAGTGATAGTGATTTTGAAAGTCTCTCTGGGAGTATGTCTGAGGATGATGATGGTGATTCTGATATTGAGAGGAGTGTGGCTGCCACCAAAGCCAAGGCAAAAGGACAAGTTGTTTCTCCCAAAAAGGGGAAATCAAAGGCAGTAATAATCAAGAAACCTATGTCCATAAACACTAATAAAAGGAAAAGGACTGAGAAGTCTCTCACCAACGGACCAGGTTCTAGTTTTAATTCTGCTAAGACTTCAGGAGCCCTTGGGGTTTCTTCTAAAAGAACTGGTTCTTCTGCAAAGGCATCAATTTCCAAGGAAAAAAAAGTTTTATCAAGGGAAGCGAGACAGAAGATTCTCAATACCCAAGAGGTTTTGAGGGGTAGAGTTTTTGACCATGTTGTTACTGCTATGACAAGAATGACTAAGTTAGAGGATTGGGTAAATTTTCAAAGTTAGGAACACTTGTTTGTATTACCAGTTCTCACCTTGCATGGATAGGATGTTAGAATATTATATCAAAATCTTTCTCTTTGATGGTTTGTAATTTACTACTCAATTCAATAAGATGAGCATTGGAATTGATGAAGAAATGGTGTCTGAGATCCTTGGGGTACCTATTGAAGGGACCAGGTCACTAAGGAAGGAAAAATGTTCTGAATTTTTTTTGAAGATCTGCGGCCAACTTGATGATATGAATATCAAGAATGTGAACAAAAAGGCCTTGAAGGGAGAATATCAACTTTTTTTGAATTGTTGAACAAGGTGCTCCTCAATCGCTCAGAGAAAAAGACTACAGTGACAGTTCATGACCTGTTTCGAATGGAGGTCTTGGCCAAGTTTCAGAATGTGAATCTTTCTGTGATCGTTATTGAACATATGAACACAATGATGACAACCTAAGATAGAAAGCACGGATTGAATTTTGGATTTTGGATGAACAAATTATTTACATACTTCAATGTCGAATGTGGCCCTGATAAAGCTGGTTTTGTGAAATAGGTGTTCAATATGACTACTTTGGAAGATAATAAATGCATCCCTAGGAGAGGTGGTGGGAAATACAAAACCATTGTCACTGATTTAATTAAAGTTCAAATCAGATTGAGGGAATAGTTAGATGAGATGGAACTTTAAATACCATCAAAACATTTTATGATATTAAAATGCACCTACACTCTCTTTCCTTCCTAATTTAATCGAAATAGTGATATTCAGATAGTTATTTATGATTGTCACTTGAAGAAACATTCTTTTACCTTGCCCTAAATATTTCCCATTAGAATTTTGAAACATCAACTTACTCTTTATTTTCTTTCAATTAATAATTGTACTTACTAAGGTGGTCATCTCCAATCTTCTGCATTTTCTGTTTCCCGCGGGAACAACAAACTAGTGATGGCAGAATCTAGTGTCTAATTACTAAATCAAATAGTCATCGTTGTTCTTTTGCAATCTTTGCTTCAAGGAACAAGAAACTAGCTAGTGATGGCAAAAGCTAGTGGGGTCTATGAACCCTAAGCTAGGAAGGTAATTAATAAGTACTCGATGAATCCTAAGCTAGGAAGGTAATTAATAAGTACTTGATGAAATAATCAAGTGTGAAAGTTCACTCAAACATCAACTTATACTTGTGCTGATGGAGGTAAAGAAACAGAAGCAAATCTACAATATGACAAATTATTATTCATTTTTGCGTGTATCATATCAGATCATAATGAAAAGTTACATGTTATTTTAAAATATATACATTATCAGTTATATAATTCTTTACATATATATCATTTTTGCCTTGTAAAAAACACCGCAATAAGTAGAAGTCATGCTTCTTGATCAATTGATCGGGTATTCCCACATGATCAATCGGCTACTTTGATCAAAATTGATGGAGAAATTTGGGACAAATACATTGATTTCTATAATTAAAACAAAAGTTAAGGTGAAAATGAAGAAAATGGAGTACTTGTATATAGAAATTTCTCTTGTTAGTCCCTTTTCCATATATCACCTTTTGGAAATCTCCTCTTGATCAATATTTTCTCCTCAGTTGACCTTTAAAACTTTCCACATAATGTATTATAATTTAGACATGTAAATAACTTTATTTTTAGATATCTAAATTATTTTTAGCCAAATCCCTGCACCTCTATTCGGATTTGCGCTCCCAAATCTTAAAATTTAGATCATGAAAGATCCGACCTTTAGATCCACACCCGTATTAGATAGACGTACTCGAGTCCAAGCAACTTAGGCTAGGAACATCATGGAAACTACCTTAGCATTGTGAAGAAAAGGGCATTATGATACTGGCAGTATCTTGTTAAAAGGAAGAGCAAAAGCCTCATTTGTCATCATATAGCTTCGTTTGTTTCATGCTATCCTTTTTTCTTGCAAGGCTTTAGCATTTTTCCATGTCTACACTAGTATAATACACTTCTAGGTTCTAACCAATATGGGCTAGCTATTGGTGGGGATGGGTGGATTTGGATGCTTTGGTGTCAGTGTTGTTAGAATCATCTAATCATAAGTTTTATTCTCGAGTGTCTGCTGTTATTATGTTGTCTGCTAAATTTTTTGGCTTCCTATATAAGGGTGCTTACTGGGTGATGAAGTTAATGGTGTTCCTGGAATCCAGCATGTTGTTCCTGGTTTTGATCGAAAGACTGCTTTGAAGCTTTTGAAAAAGCATGGCACACTGGAGAATTTGCTTAATACTGCTGTAGTAAGATCAGTGGGCAGGCAGTATAAACAAGATGCCCTTATCAACAATGCTGATTATTTAGGCAGAAACTATGAAGTTTTTCTTTTAATAGGTAACATATTCATTTTTCTTTCTCTTCCATCGTAACAGCAAAAACGTTATTCAATATCCAAGCCCCTTTACAGCTTTGTAATTCTAACTATTTCCAAATTAAATGCACTAAAAGGGATGTCAGTATCCATATTGAGGAGAAATGGCTTAATGAGAGGGATGTGCATAATGACTCACTAATTTTATCCAAATTCATCACTTCGTTGAAGGATAGTCGGAACCTTAATTTTCAAAATAGATTTCATTCAAATGGTTGAAATTGCCAGACAAAAGCACTATGTAAGTTTTCTCCTTTACTATTGTCACACCCTGAGCTGAGGCACTGGACATGATACGCACCCAATGCTATTGTCAGTATGAGCGAACGTTCTATCATAACACATAAGAATACAACCAACATGAAAGAGTATAATTGAAACAATATGAGATTGAAATAAGATTTCTTAAAGGCGAAATATTATCATCAAGGTTTATTACACCACTTAATTTTATACAATACAAATAGTCATGATAAAGACTAGAAATTAAAAAGTTTGTCTGACAATTACACCAGCCTGTGAAGCCTCTAATAAGTATTAATACTGAAAGGAAAGAAAATACCAAAAAAGTCATCATATCTCATCCAGCCTCCTGGTAGGAAAGAGGCTCACTAATAGCAGAAGTTAGGAATCTTAATGAGGCACCTGACCGCGAACTTGAGAGCTAGAACCTACATCACGAAATGATGTAGCGCCAAAGATGGTCAATACATGAAATGTATTGGTAGGTAAAACCATTGCGGAAGGGTAGTATAACAAGAGATTAGAAGCAATAATAAAATTCAAATATAAGTGAAGGCATCTGGAAAAGAACATGAATGTAAACTATATTTATAATTGACCAAGTAAAATAGATTTAAATTCCTTTGATTATTTGTGTGAGAAAGTAGTAAACCGTCATAAACCACCATGTGAGCGCATAGGGTTTGATCTTGTCCCGATCAGCTAAGCCGTCCTATACCTTGCCAAGTACAGGATGTGACATGACATAATTTGCTAGAAAGTATCCATGGTTAGCCCTTTTTCGAGATGCATGAAAGAAAAAAAGAGTATCCAACTTGCGAAATGATCTCTATCCTATGTCGGCAAACATAGTTTTGGGCATTTTTCATTTAAACCTATGTTTTTACGGTCAACGAACTAACCCCCTTATGCTCATAATGTTATATTATTTATTAGTCCTTTCAAAAATATTAGCCTTGTTAGGATCAGGCTCATGGTTTAGACATTTTAGGCTTTCGTACATATGTTTGCCATTTTAGGCTAATGATCATGAATTTGTCTTTTAGGACTCATGCTTGGAAAATCAACCTCTTTGGTATCATGTCTCATGAATTATTATAGTTATTGAGCATTTGTAGTGTCATGAATAGTAAAGTGTTGTTAAATTATAACAATATTTCATCTCACAACTTTCACCGCACTTAATGAAACTAATAAATAAATTGAAGTGTTCTAGTTAAGGATTGGGATTTTATATCTAAAAGTTGGAGTTTCTAGTTATGATGTCTTATCAAAACTAATTAAAATTATTAGTTTAAGGACTCCGAGAATTTTATGTTAAAGATTACAAAACGAATATACCACTTAATTATTTGGTTGGTGAGAATGGAAAAGACTAGCTACAATGGAGAGACTTCAGAAATTTTAGATAAATGTACCACTTGACTGTGTATTATGTGGTAGAGGTAATGAATTTTTTTATCATAAATTCTTTCTTTTTTTCTATTATGTTATAGGGAATATATGGAGAAGAATATTGGCCTGGTTGGGGTACATATAAATATGGGAAGATGGCAAAATAAACTCTAACGGACATGCTTTTGGGATAAGAATAAATCCAGCAGAGGTGCAGTAGTTAGCTACGTGTTTGTGATGGTGGTGTATATCATCATATGGCGAGGAACAAGATCAATTTACAGGCTGGTCATTTTCACTGTGACAGAGTCTGTCGTGAAATTGTAATTCTTGTTTATAGAGATAGAGTAGTGGTAAAACGGTAGGTTGCCTTGCACGGTTTAAATGAAATACCTTGAAGAGGATACAACTCTTACTTACTATGTAGTGTCTTTACATAATAGTAGAGTAGGACAGATTGAAATTATCAAGGTAACAATGTATTGTCTGAATGTTGTAGTGAGAGAAGTAGTGGTCTGTAGTGTTCTAGTTTTGTAATTATGCACTTGGAAAAGTAAAGAAGCATATTATAACTACAATACTGAGGGAATTGAATCAAATGTGGACAAACTGAAGTTGGACACTGTACAAAAACCACATTATAGATAGAGATGCAATCACGCAACGGATAAAAAATTAAGTCAAAGAAAGAGTAACTATGCTTAGAAGTTCAGAAAGAACCGGGAGATGTCTTTTTTGATAAACATATTATGTAATTATATCTTTTGTTGAGGACTCACTTCTTTTAAAGAATAGGGTGCTCTCTAGGTGTAATCGTTTGACTTTGAAATTATAATCTTTCAGAGTATTAGAATTCACAAAATTTTGAAAAGGACGTGACATTGAGAGTTATCTGAACACATTCCAACAACATACAATTTGAAATTCTTGTATGCAACATGTAATTATGTATGCATGTTTATCTTCTCAATTCAATAAGGCTGCAGAAGTTTGAAATTCAATTTCAATTCAATTTCAACAGATAAACATGCATATAGACTAAAACTCTCTGCTTTATGTATGCATGTTTATCTATTCAATAAAATACTAATTTATTTTTCCTCATATATCAGGAAGTTTGAAATTCTTTTGGGGATTTTTTTCTAAAGATATTATTATTATTCTTTGATATATGCATAAAAAGAAAAATGTCACTATTCAAATGCATCAATAAAAAAAGAAAAAAATGACATTGTTCAAGAAAATGTATTTCATTCCCTATAAAAATGAGACTACTTAATTTCAAACCTATGCAAGCCAACCATGATGTTATGAATTCTTCTTCACAAAAGCAATACGAGGTCTTCTAGATACTTCATTGCCATCTTGCGTGCAGGTGGAGTCAGTTACTTGGCCACCACTTCCTTCATGGTGTCTCAATTACCATTATTTGCATATTATTTCTTGATATCTAGTTAGAACTGGTCCAAACCAAATAGATCATCTTTGATAGGTCCATCTTTAGGACCTGCTGTAACACCCCATATTTTTGGGCTAGAATTCAAACTATCGTTCCTACATGTACAAACCCTAACCCAATGATTCCTTGTTAGTATATGTATGATGATCAATTCTATAATATTGGAATACCCTTGAATGTGAATTGAAGTCACAAAAATCTCCTAAATTAAAGAAGAGTTGAGAACTTTTCTAACGACTAAGCTTTAGTGAATGTTTCAACTTGGGCTAACTTCAAACAACCATTACTCTAAGTATATATTTAGTTACGTGGCCTACATATATACCAAATTAAAGATCTTTGAGTCTTCTTTCTAATGCAACTGTTTTTACCTTAAGTCGATATCAGAGTAGAAAGTTATGCTCATTTTACCTCAGGATATCCATATATCATCAAGGTGACGACTAGGTTGACAAGCTATCAACTGGTTGACAAGCCATCAATCTCGTCGCCAGCCTTAAACAGAAGCATCAGCATCTCTGAAGGAGTTGAAGACTAGGTTGACAAGTCATCAACTAGTTGACAAGCTGTCAACTAAGTCAACAACTAAAAATTCCTGCAATTTAAATTTAGTTCCTTAGGGGTATTTTGGTCCTTTTCTCACCCTGAAATCCTACCCCACGACTTAAAACATAGGTTAAATACTATTTTTCCCATCATTATGTTAGTTTCTCATCATTCATTCTCCTCTCCACTCTCAAGAGAGAAAAGTTAGGGTTTCTTTCAAAAAACCATGTTTCCAAGGCTTAGATTCAAGATACCACAAATTTTGTTCTTCAAAAAGGTACGTGGGACTATCCTAAATTTCATCAGCATGATTTTATTATTTTAATAGGTTATAAAGATATATATGCATGTATATCTAAGGAGGTTTTAGAAATCGTTTAAACATCATGCATCATAAACCCGTTTTAATGAAAGTACGTAATTATCTTGGTTTTTTTTCATAAGTTTGATTTATAATATTTTGCATACATAATTTGAGTTTGAAAGGTGATTTATGAATGTGACTTATGAAATTCTCTTTTCCGTGATAAAATTTATGGTCTTTGCATGGTATGAATTGTGAATTGGGTTTGAGAGCATGAATTATGAGCCTCTTTTTCATCATGAGATTTATGTATAACTAATGTTGGGGCTGGTTTATGAATGAGGATAATTCTTGAGTTTTAAATGCCTCTTTAACCATTATGCATTATTGTTTGCATGTTTTCAAATGGGTATTTCTTATGCTAAAGGCTCTTGTGTTTTAACTGAAAGAAATGCATGTGATTAATGAATGAATTGACCACCATGTTTTAAAGTCTTGAAAAGAGAGTGTGTTCGCATAAGTTTCATATGCTTTTGAAATAAGAAATCTCATATGATTTGATGAATCCTTTTTGGTAGTCATATGCATGTTTTTGAATGAGAAGGGCGGATACGATGTGGTATGATATGAATGACTTGTAAGTTTGGGTATGACGATACGCGGAGATGGTATACCCTTAATAGGATAAGCATTGAATGTGTTGTAAGAATGAAACATGGTTTTAAAGAACTAAAAATGGGCTTAAAGAGAGCTAATTGGTTACCCGAAGAAGGCTTGAGTTCAGATAACCCATAGCTCAAAATTGTAGTTTGCCGATACGGGTTTTCTTTTATGAAAAAGGGTATGTCATAAAATGAGGCATATTTTTTTTTATGAAAGATATTTCATGCAAGGAGGCATATTATTTTCTAATGACACGACATATCATGCAAGGAGACATACTTGGTGTTGATTACGTACTCCAATCCTGGCGACAAACTTGAATTGGGGGCTTGGCCGCCGAGTTAAGGGCGGATCCCATATAGCCCGTGGGATTATAGAAATGTAGGGTTTACCATCTTGTTCAGAAGTAAGACAAAGAGTTGATTCATGATTTACAAGGATGTTTGGAAGCTCACTGATTTATGCCCATATGTTTTGATATCTACTATGATAAAATGTTTTCTTAATGCTCTCGATAATTTTATATAAAATATATGTTATTTTTGGTTAATTCTACGTATCAATATATTCCAGGTATTGACCGTCCTTCGTAGCGGCAATATTGTCTCATAATGTAGGTTCTGAGGCAGCTTTCCGTAATCCATCTCAGTAGTAGATTACTTCCTGAATTCCAGAGTTGGTGAGCCTCCCTTGATTAAAAAGGCATTCTATTTTTATGTTTGTTCAGTTGTCTTATGGTCCTGTCGGGGGCCTTTTCCCGGTCTAGATTGACTAGTAATTCAGAAGAGGCTTTGTAAATGGAAGTGGAGTATTGTATAGTCATATTTTGTCGACACAGTTTTTACTGTACGTTCTCTTGAAATTTTATTATATCTTACGCAATTTGATTTATGTATGGGTTATGCTTATGATAGTATGCTAAGGGGTCTCTAGAACCTTCATGGTTCGAGATGCCCATCGCAGCTAGGGCCTCGACTCGGGTCATGAAAATCTTAGTATCAAAGAATGGTTTATGGTACCAGGGTTCCTACAAAGATGTGTCGAGTAGAATCTTTTTTATGGGTGTGTAGCGCGCTACACTTATAAGGAGGAAGCTACGAGGCTTTTAAGAGATGTTTCCCCATTTTTTCATACTCTAGTTCATGCTATTATGGCATCCTTATGAAAGTTATCCAAATTCCTTCCTTGTTCTGATTCTATTAACCATGTCTCATTGTCAAGATGATACAAGTGCAAAAGCTTAGTGTCTAAGTGATATGATCCTTTCCAATTTATTCATTAATGAGGTTATAAAGTTGCACGAGGGCTTAAGAGAAATTCGTTAGTGCTTTAAAATGTATTGATTTAAGCTTATACCCCTATCTATATCAATCATGCATTTTAGCTTGAGGTACGAAGTGTATTCCTATCTCTTTTAGAATCCATGTTGCAAATGTTATGCTTAGGGGTAGAGATATGTGTTAGAATGTTGGAACATTATTTCCACCCGAGTGGTAGTATGTTACAAGTGTCATGACCTATTAGTCGTAAGATGGTCTAGAAGATAGTGATATGAAGTCATAAGTTTAGAAATCAGAGAGGGGATGACTTTTGCATAAATAAGTTAGTTTTAGTTGTATAACCATTGACCGAGAGGTGGTTTGCCATTTTATTGTGATAGACTAATATTGTAGCAAGAGTTATAGATTGTATAGTAGTCTGTGAAGGAAGTGATTGGCTATGATTGTTAGTTATTCAAAATAGGGAAGGAGCCAAGAGTGAATAGTTATGGTGGTTAAGAAATCATTTATGGATGGTAAATAAAAAGGGGTAGGTTAGCCAATAAGTTATAAGTACAAACTAACTTGGGGAAAACTTAGTGGTGTTTATGAAATTTGAAGATAGTGGGAATGTATGTATGGGTAAGTAAAATAGGATGTGAGAAAGTAGAATACGTTAATATATGGTAATGGGTTATATTATGAGACTAAGATCGACCATCCTTATTATGTAACCTTACCCCCTTATTTATTTTCTTTTTAGTAGTTGTAAACTAGTACTGCATGTGAGAAGGCGTGTGGTAGATTATAAGGTTTGGCAGTAATGTCGTGTAAATAATGAACTTGTGGGTCGTAGTTAGGTAAAATAAAAGACGTGGGTTGATTTCCCCATTTGATAGACTAATATAATATGTGGCATGCTTTATAGGTAGTACATGATTGATTATAGACTATAGGCTTGAACATTAAATATGGTGTATGGTGGTAAGCATAGTAGCTTAAGATTGATAATGCATGTTTTGTGGGAATGAATTAGTGGATTTTATGTAATGTGTGTAGTAGCCTAGATTGGAAACTCGTGGAAAGGGGGAGTAGATAATTATGGTTGAGCTATTAAGTGGATAAAAGCGTAAGTATATAAAATTAAGCTAAACCCCCAGGTAGCATGTTGTTAGATAAGGTTTTATATGTATGATTGTTATGTACACCTAGCCTGTGTTCGCAAGTTTCATAGTATGGAGAAGTCTAGAGAGATGTTATATGATGTTCTTTAGAGCTGAATTGAGGAAAATATAGATACCCATTGTGTACCTTTGGTAGTTCTACAAATTTTATTAAGTTGTGAGTTATGCCATTGGAGGTTTAATGTGAGTATGTTAAGTAGTGGAGAATGAATTTATATATGATAAAGAGTGTAGATATATTTGCTCATGAGAGTGTAAGTTGTAAGGTGATGGCTATAGAGGCTAGTGAAAGTTAAGAGTAGCATTTTTGGAAAGCAAGGCCTTCAGAGTATAGTTTATCTGGGGGATTTTAGCGATTATGTATACAGTGGCACCCCCATTGTGTTGAGTGTAGTATTTGTAGATTTAATTAGAAGTTATGTCCTCAAGTCTAGGATTGTGACTTTGATCTAAGGGGGAGATGATAAACTGAGGTAGTTCTTGAATTTTCTCATGATGGTAAGTTTCTGGGAATAGTCATGGCAAATCTATTCCTATTCAAGCAAGCTCCTCCTACTTCAATCTAAGAGGTCATTCTACTAATGTCTTATGTTATGTATTCAAGTCATGCCTATGCCTATGATTCGAGATCTCTATGCACTTATATCCATGTTCTGACCTCCAAACTAGAAGTAATAGTATCTCTCAGTAGTCCAAGCTTTCAAGTATTCAAGCTCTATGTTGTGATGCTCATGACCCATAGATCCATGTCTCATATCATGTTTATTTCTAAGGAACTATACTTTTTATATGTTACTGATTCATGTTACATCGGGATTAGCCAACATGATAAAGTTCATACAAACTCATGACTATCTAAGCTCTGAAAATAAGAAGCAATAGCTTCAAGTATCCATCCTTGTCCTAATCGTTGACTTTATGAATTTTGGCCTTATGTTATACAACTCATGATATATGCACTCATGTTTCTCACCATAAGCTCAGTCCTATGGACTCATATTGTACTATGTATATACTCGAACGACTTTTATCTATGATCTAGACATTGATATATAAAGCAATATATGCCTATTATATCGTATCTATATCTCGTTTCCCATCTTGGATTGTACATTAGGTATAAGTTATAATATAATAATGTTACTCCCATTCATGCTGCTTATGCTCGGGTCCCTCAATGACCCTCCGTATGTTAGTATGGTAGTGGTTGTGGAAGCGTAGTAATGTTTAGGTAGGGGAGTAGACATTCTTGAATGTGAAAATTTTGATGTGATTTCTCGAGCTAAGGTGATAGGTAAAGGGGGGAAAAGAGAGATGAACTTTCAGTATATGAAATAGTTAGGAAGGAGATATATGGCGAAAATCTTTGTGAGAATGAATGCAGTTGCTGGTTTTAGTAGAGAGATCTATAAAATGGGTATAGTAGAGATAAACTTGAATGTTGTGATTGATAGATACTCAAACCGATGTGCTATGTGGTTAGTACTCCTCGATTTAAAACCTGAGGTTGTTTGATTATAGTGATAAGATGGAAAGGTATTCTTAAGGGAATGTAGAGTATGAGGTTCCATAACTTAAGCTAGCATCTTTCTACTCTAGGTTAGGCTTTAATATGGAAGTTTGATGCTGTTAGACTCAAGCTCTAGTGGTTATGTATTTAGCGGGAGAATTATAAGATTGAGATGTTGAAATGTGATATTCATAGCTAAAAGCATAGTGGAGAAGTGTGGCAAAAATGTAAAGGCTATTAGATGTATCATTTGAGGTAGGGAATGTTCCTATTCTATTCTTATGTCCCGCGAGAATCTCAGTTACATATTCATGTGTTGTACCAATCTTAATCAAGCCGAGGATTCTTAGGAAAATTTATGCCTTGCATAACACATGCAAAGATCATGTATATGTCAAGTCTCGTTATCTCATGATTTATGCTAACATGATTTACTTGGTGATGTCATGAAGATTTTCTTAAATGCCTATGTATGTTTCGTTGGGGAAAATAGAATTCCTAATGTGCGTTTACTTTCTTTGTTCCATACTTATATAGCTTTAACAAGTTCCTACCCATCATTCGAGGACTAATTATTCCAAGGGGGAGATAATGTAACACCTCGTATTTTTGGGCTAGAATTCAAATCATCGTTCCTACGCGTACAAACCCAAACCTAATGATAACTTGTTAGTATATGTATGATGATCAATTCTATAATGTTGGAATACCCTTGAATGTGATTTGAGGTCACAAAAATCTCCTAAATCAAAGACGAGTTAAGAAATTTTCTAACGACAAAGCTTTAGTGAACGTTTCAACTTAGGATAAATTCAAATGATCATTACTCCTAGTATGTATTAAGTTACGTGTCCTAGCATATACCAAATGAAAGATCTTTGAGCCTTCTGTCCAACGCAACTGGTTTCACCTTAATCCGATATCAAAGTAGAAAGTTATGCTCATTTTACCTTAGCATGTTCATCTATCATCAAGGTGACAACTAGGTTGACAAGCTGTCAACTAGTTGACAAGCCATCAACCTTGTTGTCAGCCTTAACTAGAAGCACCAGCATCACTGAAGGAGTTGATGTCTAGGTTGACAAGTCATCAACTAGTTGACAAGCTGTCAACTAAGTCAACAACTAAAAATTCCTGCAATTTAAATTTAGTTCCTAAGGGGTATTTTGGTCTTTTTCTCACCCTGAAATCCTACCCCACGACTTAAAACATGGGTTAAATACTATTTTTCCCATCATTATGTTAGTTTCTCATCATTCATTCTCCTCTCCACTCTCAAGAGAGAAAAGTTAGGGTTTCTTTCAAAAACCCATGCTTCCAAGGCTTAGATTCAAGATACCACAAATTTTGTTCATAAAAAATATAAGTGGGACTATCATAAATTTCATGGTCATGATTTTATCATTTTAACAAGTTATAAAAATATATATGTATGTATATGTAAAGGGGTTGTAGAAATTATTTAAAGATCATGCATCATAAACCCATTTGGATTAAAATACATAATTATCATGGGGTTTTTTCATAAGTTTGATTTATAATATTGTGCATACATGATTTGTGTTTGAAAGGTGATTTATGAATGCGACTTGTGGAATTCTCTTTCCCATGATGAAATTTACGGTCTTTGCATGGTATGAATTGTGAATTGGGTTTGAGAGCATGAATTATAAGCCCCTTTTTTATCATGAGATTTATGTATAACTAATATTGGGGATGGTTTATGAATGAGGATGACTCTTGAGTTTTAAATGTCTGTTTAATCATTATGCATTGTTGTTTGCACGTTTTCAAAGAGGTATTTCTCATGCTAAAGGATCTTGTGTTTTAACTGAAAGAAATGCATGTGATTAATGAATGAATTGACCACCATGTGTTAAAGTCTTGAAAAGAGAGTGTGTTTGCATAAGTTTCATATGCTTTTGAAATAAGAACTCTAATATGATTTGATGAATCCTTTTTGGTGGTCATATGCATGTTTTTGAATGAGAAGGGCGGATTCGATGTGGTATGATATGAATAACTTGCAAGTTTGGTTATGAAGATACCCGGAGATAATATGACCTTAACGGGATAAGCATTGAATGTGTTGTAAGCATGAAGCATGATTTTAAAATACTCAAAATGGGCTTAAAGAGTGTTAGTCGGTTACCCGAAGAAGGCTTGAGTTCAGATAACCCATAGCTCAAAATCGTAGTTTGTCGATACAGATTTTCTTTTATGAAAAGGGTATCTCATACAAGGAGGTATATTTCTTTTTATGAAAAGATATGTCATACAAGGAGGCATATTATTTTTTATGACACAGTATGTCATGTAAGGAGACATACTTGGTGTTGATTACGTACTCCAATCCTGGCGACAAACTTGGATTGGGGGCTTGGACTCCGAGTCAAGGGAGGATCCTATATATCTCGTGGGATTATAAAAATGTAGGGTGTTCCATCTAGCTCAGAAGTAAGACAAAAAGTTGAGTCATGATTTACAAGGATGTTTGTAAGCTCACTGATTTATGCCCATGTGTTTTGTTATCTACTTTGATAAATTATTTTCTTAATTCTCTCGACTATTTTATATAAAATATATGTTGTTTTTGGTTAATTCTGTGTACCAATACATTCCAGATATTGACTTTCCTTCATGACGGCTACATTGTCTCATAATGTAGGTTCTGAGGTAATTTTCCATGGTCCAGCTCAAAAATAGATTACTTCCTGAATTTCAGAGTTGGTAACTCCCTTGATTCAGAAGGCATTCTATTTTTATGTTAGTTCAGTTGTCTTATGGTCCTGTCGGGGGCCTTGTCCCGGTCTAAGTTGACTAGTAATTCAGTAGAGGCTTTGTAGACCAAAGTGGGGTATTGTATGGTCATATTTTGTTTACACAGTTTGTATTGTACGTTCCCTTGAAGTTTTATTTTATCTTCCGCACTTTAATTTATGTATGGATTATGTTTATGATAGTACACTAAGGGGTCTCTCGGGCCTTCATGATTCAGGATACTCATTGCGACTAGGGCCTCGGCTCGGATTGTGGCACCAGCCCTCTCAAAAGCTCCAACAAATTACTTGTCAGGATTAAAACAATCAGTTTTGATGATCTTCTCCAGTTTCTGCTCTCCGTAATCAATATTTTTCTTCGGTCTGTATATAGTAGACAGAGTAGGCTGATTGTATGTAGGCCTTTATCATAGAGGTTGTAGGCATCATTAGTGACAAATCTAGAATCCATCTTTTTCTCCTGGTTGAACTATCTCTGGTCATACATCATGACCTCTCCACCTCTTTATGTAGAAGCTATTCCAAGAGCCACCTTTTTGTTGATATTACGGTCTCTATCTCTGGTGGTGATCTTTCTTTTCTTCTAATAGACCATTGTTGTAACTCCTTTTCTCTACTCACGATGTCTCTCCTCAATTATTTTCACTCTCTGTAATCAACCCTAATAATCAACATCATTCATAGGACCTGCAGCTATCTCAGATCTTGCCTTGCGAGCCAACTCCTGAAGTTCCATCTTGTAATGTGGCCTTTGTTTTTTCTTTGGTTCACACTTGGTAAAATCCAACCAAAGACTTTTATAAGATTATTTGTTGGTTTTGGTCAAACAAAGTTGCTCCCAAAGACTTTTGGAAAATTACTTGTTGGTTTTGTAAAACAAAGTTGCTACCAACGATTTTGTTGTAAATTTCTCTCATTCACGTGGAAATGTTGAAATTTACATCTTTCATTAACATCATGGATGACATCAACAAGCCCATTTTTATCTCTATAAATATGGACCTTCTTTCTCATTTGAAACACATTAATTTCAAGAGTTCTCTTTCATTCTCTTGTATTTATTCTTCTTTCTATTAGAGTATTTAGTTAGAAAGTGGGTGTTGAGAAACACTTGGGTGAGACTTTTCTTTTGGAGTGATCTTGTGAGGTTATTTTCTTTAGATATTTGGGTTAATTAGAGCGACTACTCTAATTTTGTAACTTCTCTATTGTACTCTTGTTGATATAGTGAAATTATTCCTTTCTGCCTGTGGATGTAGGTCACATTGACCAAACTACGTTAAATTTATGCCTACTTTATTTTCTTTAATTATCATTATTATCAACTTGTTATTGTCTTTGTATTGTCATTATAACATTGTTTGGCTAAATTCCGCTATAACCAGGTTCTCAATCCTAACAAATTGTATCAGAGTCGGACCTAACCAAGTTATTTTCAGTAGCCAAAATGACTATAACAAAGACTTATGTTGAGAAATTCGATCAAAGTTCAAACTTTGGGATGTGACAATTAAAGATGGAGGCTATCCTAATTCAGGATGGCTTAGATATGGCACTAGAAGGAAAGGAGATGAAACCAGAAAATATGACGGAGAAAGAGTTTACCGTTATAGACAAAAAGAAAAAATTAGGAATCATTCTAAATGTCTCAAATGAGGTTTTACGTGAAGTATCTGCAGAAACCACAACGAAAGACATGTGGGGAAAAACTAAAAACCTTTATATGAAGAGGACAGTGGAAAATAGACTTTACCTGAAGCACAAGCTTTACACATTTCATATAGTTGAAGGTACTTCTATACTCTCACATCTTGATGATTTTGATTTTATTCTTATGGATTTGAGTAATATAGACGCTGAAGTAAATGATGAAGATCAAATCGTCTTATTACTTATTTCCTTACCTCAATCATTTAACCATATTAGAGATGCTATGCTTTATGGAAAGGATAATATATCCTACAGAGAAATCAAATCTATCTTAAAAACAAAGGAACAAATAGATAAAGATATTACTGGGGAAAGTAGCGCAACCTATGGGGAAGGATTATTTGTAAAAGTAGATCTAATAAGAAAAAATCAAATAGTAAGTGGCCTAAATCAAGGTTAAAGTCTAAATACAGAAATGTAGTGTGAAAATACTGTCATAAGAAAGGTCATATTATTTCTGTCTGCTATAAGTTGAAAAACAAAGAAAAATATAAGGAAAAAAAATGAGCACCAAAATGCTAACTCCGCTAAAGCAAGTGTAGCTGCTGATGAGTCTGAGGGAACAATACTTTTAGCAACTAATATTTTTAAATCTAACGATGAGTGGATTTTGGATTCGGGTTGTTCTTCTAATGTGTGTGCCACTAGGGATTTGTTTACCACATTCAAATCTGTTGGAGGTGGAGTTGTCTTGATGGGCAACAATGCTCCTTGCAAATTTTTTGGTAAAGGTACAGTCTGAATTAGAATGCATGATGGTGTGGTGAGAACTCTCACCGGTGTTAGATATGTTCCTGACTTGAAGAAAAATCTCATTTTATTGGGCACTCTAGAATCTCTTGGGTGTAAATACACAGGTGAAGGTGAAGTTTTGAAAGTCTCTCTAGGTGCTCTTATGATCATGAAAATATGCAGATCAGGTAGGTTGTATACTTTATTGGGATTCACTGTTACAGGTATTGCTGCAGTTTTAACTTCAAATCAATCGGATCCTGACATCACCAAATTATGGCATGTGCAATTGAGGCATATGAGTTAGAAAGGTCTTTCTATCCTTAGCAAAATAGGTCTCCTATATGGAAAAAGTATTGAAAAAATAGAGTTCTGCGAGCACTGCGTGTTTGGAAAGTAGAAAAGAGTCAACTTCAAATCTCTAGCAGTTCATCAAACAAAAGGTACTTTGGACTACATTCATTCATATCTTTGGGGTCCTTCTCGTACCCCATCAAAAGGCGGTGCCAAGTATATGTTAACTTTCATTGATGATTATTCAAGGAAGGTTTGAGTTTATTTCCAGAAAAATAAAAGTGTTGTTTTCTTAACTTTCAAACAATGGAAAGTTTCGTTTAAGAAACAAACATGAAAACAAGTCAAGCATCTTAGAACGGATAATGGCTTGAAATTTTGTAATGACGAGTTCAATGAATTTTGCAAAAATAAAGGAATTGCTCGACATCACACTGTGAGGATGACCCCTCAACAAAATGGTGTTGAAAAAAGGATGAACATGACTCTTTTGGAAAGAGCCTGTTGCATGATTTCAAATGCTGGGTTGACAAATGCTTTTTGGGCAGAGGCTATCTCTATAGCTTGTTATATTGTCAACCATGCTCCTTCTACACCTTTGAACTTCAAGACTCCGGAAGAAATATGGTCAGGTACATCTGCTAATTATTTTGACTTAAAATTTTTTAGTTGTCCTGTATACATGCATGTAAATGATGGAAAATTAGAGCTAAGGGGAAAAAAGTGTATTTTCCTTGGATATGCATCTGGGGTGAAAAGATACAGACTTTGGTGCCCTGATCCCAAGTCACCAAAATTTATAATTAGCAGAGATGTAATCTTTGATGAATTATCTATGTTACTTATAAAAAAGAGTCTTCTAGCTCTTGTACCAAGAATGAAGAGCATGATATGTATAAACAAATGGAGGTTGAGCTTGGCATACCTTCTGAGCCAAGCTCATCAACTGTGGAACAAAATACAGTTGAAATTCCAGAAGGTGAGCCAGAAGTTGTAACTTCTGAAGTTTAACCAAATGAGTATTCCATAGCAACACGTAGACCAAGAAGATAAATTCACAAACAAGGAAGGTATGGAGATTATGTTGCATTTGATTTTTCAGTTGCACAGAAAACTGAAAAATTGGAGAACTATCAAATTATTCGAAAGCAGTTTCTGATGCTGATTCAGACAAGTAGATGATTGCAATGAATGAAGAAATTGAATCTCTCTATAAGAATGATACTTGGTCTCTTATGAAGCCGCCGTTAGGAAGCAGAATCATTGGTTGCAAATGGGTCTTTAAGAATAAGATGGAATTCTAGGGGTTCAAGATTCAAGGTATAAGGCACGATTAGTTGCAAAGGGCTATAGTCAGGTACAATGAGTTGATTTAATGATATTTTCTCACCTTTGTTAAACATAGATCTATTCGTGTCTTGATTCCCTTAGTTGCCATGTACGATTTGGAATTAGAAAAACTTAATGTTAATACAACTTTCTTACATGGAGAACTTGAGGAACAAATATACATGCATCAACCTGAAGGATTTGAAATTGAAGAAAAGAAATATCATGTTTGCTTGTTACAGAAATCCTTGTACGGATTAAAACAGTCTCCAAGACAATGGTACAAGAGGTTTGATTCCTTTATGGTCATGGTTATTCAAGTAGTATGTATGATAGTAATGTTTACTATGTATGATAGTAGTGTTTACTTTCGAAAGTTAAATGATGGTTCATTTGTTTACTTACTATTATATGTTGATGACATATTCATTGCTACTAAGGATTTGACAGAAATTCACAATTTGAAAAGTCAGCTGAAAAGTGAATTTGAAATGAAAGATTTGGGAGGAACTAAGAAAATCCTTGGCATGAAGATCAGAAGAAATCAAGAAGTCAACATGTTATTCTTGACCTAGAAAAAGTACTTAGAGAAGGTCTTGGAGAGGTTTTACATGAAAGAAGATAAACTAGTAAGTCCTCCTCTTGCTGCTCATTTTAAGTTATCAGCTGCTCAATCATCATAGTTAGAGGGAGAAGAAAGGTATATGGCAAAGGTATCATATTATAGTATAGTTGACAGTATTATATACGCAATAATGTGTACACGTCCAGATATTTCACATGAAGTAAGTGTGGTAAGTCGATATATGGCTTATCCTAGAAAAACACATTGGTAGGCGGTGAAATGGATTCTCAGATACTTGCGAGTTACTTCAAACATATGTTTGGGATTTGGAAGAATACTAACACTTTGGACAGGTGATCTTGACAAAATAAGATCACTTACTAGATACATATTTTGCATTGGTGGTTATATTATTATTTGGAAAGCTACATTATAACACATAGTAGCTTTATCTACTACCGAAGCAGAATATATGGCAGTAACCAAAGCGATCAAAGAAGCCTTATGATTGAAGGGTCTATTTGCTGAACTCAATCCACACCAAAGTGGTATTATTATTTTTTTGTGATAGTCAAAGTGCCATTCACTTGACTAAAGATCAAATATATCATGAGAGAATGAAGCATATTGACATCAAGTATCATTTCATTCAGAAAACTATTGCTGAAGGAAAGGTCTCTGTTCAGAAGATCAATACTAGAGATAATCCTGCTGATATATTCACTAAGTCTCTTTCGATCTGTAAGTTCAAGCTTTGCTTGAACTTGATTTCTGTTTCTGAAGAATGATTTTGCCCACACGGGATTTTGTGGAAAGAAAGAAAATTTACTATATTAACCAAACTCAGGCCAAGGTGGAGATTTGTAATGTGGCTTTTGTTTTTTTCTTGGTTTACACTTGGTAAAAGAGAACCAAAGACTTTTGAAAGATTATTTGTTGGTTTTGGTCAAAACAAGTTGCTACCAAAGATTTTATTGTAAATTTCTCTCATTCACATGCAAATGTTGAAATTTACATCTTTCATTAACATCATGAATGACATCAACAAGCCTTTTTTTATCTCTATAAATAGGGACCTTTTTTCTTATTTGTAACACATTAATTTCAAGAGTTCTCTTTCATTCTCTTGTATTTATTCTCCCTTTCTATTAAAGTATTTAGTTAGAGAGTGAGTATTGAGAAACACTTTTGTGAGCCCTTTCTTTTGGAGTGATCTTGTGAGGTTGTTCTCTTGGGAAATTTGGGTTAATTAGAGTGACTACTCTAATTTTGTAACCTCTCTATTGTATTCTTGATATAGTGAAATTGTACTCTCCGCTCGTGGATGTAAGTCACACTGAGTGAACCAAGTTAAATTTATGCCTCCTTTATTTTCTTTAATTACAGTTATTATCAACTTTTTATTGTCTTTGTTATTGTCATTATAACATTGTTTGGCTAAATTCCGCAATATGCAGGTTGTCGATCCTAACACATCTCTTTGTTTTCCTTCTCTTTCATCATAATCTCTTTCTGAACCTTTGCCCGTATTGCAATTGCTACTCTAGCCGTCTCCTCTGCAACATACAGAACCTCCGCAAGTTTTGCCAAATTATCATTGACCTGGACGTATTGAGGTCCTCTACCATCAGCAACAAGACTCTTATGTAGTGGGATTGATATACAAGACGGAATCTTTCAATCCTGTTGGTCCTCCACTGTAACTGGACGAGGAGGAGAATGGATAATGGGCACGGGTGGTGAACCAGAGGCCCTAGGGACCTTCTGGTTCTTGAACTTGGATGGCTCCATAGGATTCATTAGCTTCTCTACCGTCCTAATAATCCTCTCCTATTTCGCGCCCTGCTGAAAAGGTTTGTACTTGAAGAACTTGGAGTCTCGAGATTGTGTAGGTTCTATAATTTTCTGAAGGGCAACCTTTGTGTCCCAAGTAGTCTCCTGAATTAGTTTCTCCTTCTCCTCCACATATAACTCTCCGTCATGATCCTTAACAAACTTTGGCACAAGAGAATTATAATGACAGAAGATAATTTTCTTTGCGTTTTCACCGTGCCTCACAATTACATTGTATCTCACTTGGTTGTGCTCGTCCACAGAAATAGGCAAAATGTTTCCTCCAACTTTCTTTCTACCCATATCCAGTGGGTATTGGAGATAATGGAGTTCGGGGAATGCTCCACCATCCCCAAAACCCTGTACTACAAGTCGTTTTGTCATATTGACTAGAAAAGAAAATCGATATTAGGACTGAATGAATATTGAATTGGTTTATTAGTTAAGGAATTTATATAAGGGAGTAGTCCATTTACAATCCTATAAGGAAAAGGAAAAGGAAAAGGAAAAGAAAAACAGAAATCCAATAAAGAAACGACAGAGGAAAAGCACAAATACCGAATTTTAATGTCAACTAATGTTTTTAGTTTATACATTTTACTCACCTACCTACTTTGGATTAATTTCGAATATGTAGTGTGTTGAAGTTGGTTTTGACAAATTTTAACTTTAGATAGAAGTACGTTCAATTATTTTTGTCTAATTTCAATCATATTTTCTGAAGCTCAGCCATTTTTACTTAATGTTAGTCATTTTTGTCTAAAGTTTGGTATTTTTGTGTGAAGTTCGACCAGAAACAGATAGAAATATCCTAAACTTCAATCATTTATTAAGGTTTTGTCAAGCCTAATTTTCATACACGCTTGTCTAAAGACTAAAGTTATTTCGAAATTGGTAACAAAGTATGAAATTTTTAAAAACTTTGGGTACAAATTAAATAGAAGTATCAAATTTGATACCCTATTTATTATTTTACGGAAAAAAAATATACAATTGGATTAAATAATTGTTGCATTTATAGAAGAAATAAAAAATACAAAGTTACGATAAAATATTTATGATGGACATAAGTAAAAGGAGAAAAGCTATAAATCACCTCTAAATTTGTTAGCGAAATTTACTTTAGTACTTCAACTTTACAGATATTTATATACCCCCTAAGCAACTTTAAATATTCATAAAGTTAGTGCTAAATTAAATTTAGCGGACAAGTTTAAAGTAATTTTTTGCCTTTTCTCAAGAAAACACACACAATTAAATAAATAAATCATGTAAATGACTACATGATAATTAATAGTCGAAAAATATTTCACCTAGAAGTTGATTTGACACTTTTACTTTATTTATGCGTCCAAAGTATTGTCTCTTTATCGTATCAACGCCACGAGGGTAAACACAACTAAATAAACAAGTATACAAAGGTGATTAGAACCAACAATAATCTCTCTCTCTCATACTATGTGGCACCTCTCTAAAGCCTCCATTGCTATATATTTTTTTTATCAAATTTTTGACATTTTTCTTTTATATTTCCCTCAAAATATTTTGTCGCATCACTTTAAAATGACTCATTAATTACTTTATTATTATCTCCATTCATTGCTCAATTAAAAAGAAAATATATTTAAGAAATTAAAGAGTTATTAGTTTGAAAACCTTTTCCCATCCTACAAATGCAATCCGATTAAACTTAATTCTAAAGATGCAAAAAAGAAAAAAAAAGATAAAAAAAGAAAAATCGATTCCTTTTATTGGAAACATGCAAAATGTCAAATTTATATTGTATTATAAAATTTAAAATCTGCAAAAATCCAAAGCTCACGCACAACAAAACATACATGGTTAATTATTATTACTAATAATTAACAATCTATATATTATATAAAGAAAAATCATATTCAAGGTAATGTGACACCTTTCTATGACCTCCATTTCTATTTTTTCTTTTTTCTTTTTAGGGGGGTCTTCTAACTCATTTTCTTAATTAAAAGTTAATTAAATATGTTCATGGAAAAAGCCCAATTCAATACAAGCATAAAATTATTTCAATTAAATGCTCAATGTATAGTATTAATTATTGCAATTTTATCCTCAATATCTCTCTCTGTGTGTCTATCTGTCTATCTGTCTATATGTGTATCTTTAAATGTCTGCTTAATTAAAATGCAAAAGTTTCTATAAGTTGAGAAAAAAAAAGTGTTACTAGCTAATAGGGAGCGTAGACGTGCAACAGCCATTTCATTCCATAAATTCTCTATTTATTTTTATCTTAAATATAAAAAGTTATATTTCAATTCTAATTACTCCCATCTTTCTATTCTCTATTAAGATAAGTTTAATAGTCTCTTCTAGGAAATTTATCCGCGCATCGCGTGGTTATTAAAAAAAATTAAAATATCAAAAAGTAATGTTAATTTTTTCCTTGTTAGAAAGATCAATCTTACTCAACTATCAATGTGATCTTTTCTTATGGAAATAAGGTCCTTTTTCCAACATTAATCCAAGACGTACATAATTTCATAATCGAATTTGTGATTTAGGATGCTCTTCATAGTCCAAAGAAACATAAATAAATTTATAAAAGGATTAGATAATTAATAACAAATTTAAATAAAATGATTTTAAATAAAATATATTTGAGTAAATTGTTATAAAAATATTAAACTCTTAATTTAAAAATTAAAGTATTATTGATTTTATATCGATGATATAAAAATTCATATAAATGAAATTCAATTTTTAGATTCACAAAAACAAATTATTACGAAAATCACCCCCCTTGTTCTTGCAACATGACTTTAAACTTTCGTAGTGGACCCTCACTCTAAAAGGGTACAAAAATTGTATTTATAATAGTAAATCTTGTATTATAATTAATTCATGTCAAAACTTATGGAGTAACTTAAGTAGAGATAGTTTTGGAGAGGTAAAACTTATTTTCTATAATTATAGGATTAGTAATGAATAAAGAAATGAAAAAAAAAAAGACTAAGAAATATGTAAGAGTAAAGAGAAGCTAAAGTGAATACTTGTATATTTTCTCATGTATGCATTGATTCACGTAAATAAATAGAATTATAATTAAAGGATACCAAATTGTTATTGTTTTTGAAGTATTTCACCCATGAATGGCGGTTTCATCAATCTGAAGGTCAAATAACTCTTTTTATTTGGCGCATATATCTGATAGAATGAATTGAGATCTTAATTACACACAAACATTAACAAAAATGAAAAAGAATACCCAAAAGGTTGATCGAATATTACAAATTTACAAAATTGATATTAATCAATTTCTGGACATATGAGAATTTTACAGTTTGATTCATTTTCGTAGAAAATGTAAAATTATTATGTAGAACTTCTTTTAAAATAACAAATATACGTCATTATTTTAAACTTGATGAAAAATTCAATCTTGTAAATTGATAAAATCTTAGCTAGATAAAAAAGTTTTGAGCTTTTTAATCATTCATTTAAATTTAACAACACACATAAGCGCACGACAATTTAATATTGAAATTTCTGCATCAATTCTTCAGCAATTGTTCATATCATAGTCACAAACGGATTAATACTTTTTAACTGAAGAGACTTTAAAGTTTAATGTAACATATAAAAAAAAGATGGAAAGAATAGCACAAGAGATTTTTTATTTTTTATTTTTATCTTTGAGAGCTTTACTTCAAAGCTATCCAAATCACAACCTCATCAAATTTAACTAACAGACAAGAAATGTCGTCATAAAATAATAAATTAAATGTATTAATAATTACCATCAATGCGAAAAATCAAATATAATCTCTTCAGGGAAAAAAATTCCTATGGTTGATCTTCATTTGTTCTGTGATCCTAAGAATTTCAATTTGCTCGTCATCAAATTATCACCTCTGATGTTAAAGAACTCCCGACATTACCGAGAAAATGTATTATTTTCTTGGTCTTTCTTGCTCCTTTCCTCACTGAGGATCATGAGTCAATAACTTCAGATACAAAATATGATTTTTCTAAGATGTGGAAAGTTCCCTCAGGCTTCCAATAGGAAATACTTCAATATAAAAGTAAATTTTCTTTCTTCATATTTTCGCATAAAACGTAGACTTATGCTCGATTGAACCTTAATCCACAAATTTTAATTGATAGACAGTATAATATTGGTGAGATTTTCATGATTCTGCTACTGTAGCGATGGATGCCAATATATATGATTGAGGTAGTTAGAGTATCTAGAGATTTTTTATTCTCCATTAATATAGAATGTGAAAGGTTATAACAGTAGGTTATTAAGAGTCATTCTTGGTACATTAAGCTCACCAACGTGGGCTGACTTTTTATTGCAAAGGTTTAAGAGTTAAACATGACTTGATTGTGCATGAGTTTTATATCATTTATTTTTTGTGTCTTTTCGAAGTAATTTTATTTTTAAAAATATTCAAAAAAACACAAAAAAGATAAATAGCATTGGAGGCCTCTAAGGCATGCCACATAGGATGAGCTAAGAGTCTCTTTATATATATGTGTATATATATATATATATATTACAAAATAGTATGTACTGCAGTGTATTTAAGCAAAGAGAGTTGATCCTCATTTACCAACATCAGACGCATACAAAATCATTCTTTGTGAAAGTATCATTATTACAACTATTAATTTTTTGTACCTATGTAACTGCAATGTACAATACTTTGCGTTATTGTAAAACATATTTACATATTTTATATTACATGTATATAAAAAAAAATAGATATTACACATATAAAAGAGAACTTGTTATCATTGGTAAGTAAAATAGCTTAAAATTCTATAGAATTAAAAATTGACAATTTATATGTGTAAAAAATAGACGATGCACGACTTTGCAAAATAACTAAAAAAAAACACTGAGAAGAAGAAAATTATAAAGAAAATAAAAACATGTCACTTGTTTTTCAATTTTGGGACTCTCCTTGTATAAATCTACCTCATGACTTTGAATTTGACCCTGCTCTGCAAGTAAAAATCATAAATTCAAAACGTTATTTCAATAATAAGCAAAATGCAAAAGAAAATTCAGAAGATAAAATATGATATAACTCATACGGACAATTGCATATATGTAGAAGCATAATGTAATAAAACTCATACGAACAACTACATACATGTAGAAGTATACAGTGAATAGGTATGTTTGCATAGTACATTTCAAAATTAAATGATAAAAAAGATCTTTCATATTCTCCAATCACATGACAAGACCCTATCAACTTTTTATCTATTGTTACAGTATGTTTCATCTCCCACATAAATTAAGAGTAAATCCCATTTTTACGTTGTATGAAAGTTTCAGAGTCCTAAATTCATTTTATTTTTAGCTGACTAATGAATATGGAAAATTATAGAATAACCGATAGGTTTTAATTTTAATTTTCAGTAAAAATTTTGAGTGAAAAATGTCAAAAAATGGATAAAAAATAATAAATACAAATAAAAGCTATAAAGAGGTGTCACATCACCTTCTGGTATTATAAATAATTGGATAGATTGAAAAAAATATGATAATAATTCAACTCAAGATTTTTGGAGTTGTTAAAATTATTTATAATACCGAATATTCAAACTACTCAGGTAAGCAAATTCAATTTATAATAAAATGAGATTATTCAAATTTAAAAAAAATAAAAAAAAATAGCTAATTCAACATAATTCACTTTTTTTTAATTGAAATTATGTTTTGAAACCTTAAATATGAAAAAATTAAGCTTGATTTGTTTTCTCAATCAATCAACTTTGTCTAGAAGAAAGTATAATGTTATTGGTATTATTTTTCAAAATCTAAGATCAACCCTTCTGGTATTTAAATGATTTGAAATATAATATCAATGAAAGCAATAATCAAGTAAATTAATGTAATACGAGGAGAGAATTTTTGCTTGGTGTAATTGAACAAATTCTTTTCTAGCAAAAATGTTACTAAACAAGTAAAGAAAAGATAGTTATTATGAGAAGATAATGAAATTATGATAGAATAGACAACTATAATATAATTGACGATTGATTGACGATACTAAATAAAAAGATTAAGAAGGTAACTTACAAAATATAGTAACAAAAATATCATGAACTTTCTTGCTCTCGATAATGCTAACAGATAAAAATATTATCTTGACATTTAATTTATTTCTCTCTCTTGTGATCATGAATTGCTAGTTTCTACCAATAAATCTAGCAAATGATCAAAGCCAAGTTTGCACTTAATATATGACCTGATTGAATGGTTAAAATAGTCGCAAACTGTAGTATGTGTAATCATCAAGAAGCAATTGCACTTTGCCTGCAAAAGAAGAAGAAGAAGAAGAAAGTACTACATACTAAACTAATTAACGATTTTGAGGAAGCAACATTTTACAGTAAAAAGAATATAGCAAGGACTAAAACGGAGGAATAGAAATCTAACACTATTGAAGTTTTAAGATTATGTGTGAAGTTGTGCTTCAGAAGCACTATAAAAGTTTCAATAGAAAATGAACATGCGTATACATTGTTAAGAGTATTTAAGTATATTCATGAATATACGTTATTTGAAAATATAAGTTCTTGGAGTTTAAAAGCATGACCTTTCATCTTTCATTTTATTGATTGTTTTGTCTTTAATTGAAAATGCATTTACTGCACACCTAACTTTTCTAAAAAATAAACAAAAAAATAGAGGAAAAAGTCAAAAAAATGAGAAAAAAGATAAATAGGAATGGAGGCCATAGAGAGGATGAGAAAAAAGTCACCTCCTCTATGTTCCTCCTTTATATATATATATTGATTGGCGTCCTCCCTTATATAAAGTACTCGGTGATTCCAATAAGCATTGTTAGTGGAACTAATTTGGGCTTAGATGATGTTCAAGGAACTCAATTTTTTTAAACTCCGCAGCCACTACAAGTTTTATCGTAGCATCTGTTTTTCGGGTGAGCATTTTGTGGTGAACACTTTGTGCGTATTGTGAACCCCTCATTGTGTAATAGCCTGCAAACTACGCAAGAGATGTAAATCACACTAGACAAGCTCTGTGTGACAGACTCAATTCGAAAGACATTGAGGAGGATCAAACTTGGATCATCCGTGTGCATAACCATCATTGAAACCATCCCGAGCAATCCCGAAGGAACTCAATTTGACATGGCAAAAGTTGAGCTTTTATGTATGTCAAATCAAATGATCTTCAAAAGGTTTATCATTTTTATTTATTTAGTTTTATTTTGAAAGTAGGCACACTCATCTTTATTAGGTTGTTTTACCTAAATCTTAATGTGAACCATTTGTTATTACTTACGTTCGTTATGCCTTGATCTACTTAAATTACGTCTTTATGGAATATCGAGTCTCTTTAATATTCTATTTTTGTTATTGATATGTTAGAGAAGCAGAAAGAAGGATATACAGACTCGATGCGAAAGACATTAAGGGAAATCAAAATTAGATCATTCATGTGGATAATCACCATCCAAACCAACTGAGCTATCCCAAAGTAATTCAATTTGACATGGAAAAATTTGAGCTTTTTATGTATGTCAAATCAAATGATCTTCAAGGTTTATCATTTTTATTTATTAAGTTTTTGTAACACTCCAAAATCTAGTTCCCGGGATGCCATACGGTGCTCCGAACTACAAGTAGTCCTGAGCTAACCCTGACTGACTTTTCTAAATCTGAACCTCAAAATAGGGGAAAACATAAATGAAAAATCATAATATATATGGAAAACTGTCTGAATCATACTAATCTCAAAAGTCTGATAAAGCAAATGCTGAAGCTCTGTGTACTAAAATAGAAATCTGAATACTAAAACTGGTAGTCTGACAAGCCTCTACTATCTGAATCTAGAGAGCCATCGGGGACATGCCCCAGCTGACTCAACTGCCTGAAATGAATGATGGAACATATACTAATAAACTAAAAGTGTGAACATCTAAGTCCCCGAACTATGAGGACTCACCAACTGCATGAATGTAGAAGAGATGCTTGAAGATCACTCACGCTGCTGAGACTGAGCACCTGAACCTACATTATGAGACAATGTAGCACATAGACATATATGTGGATCAGTACTTTGAGAATGTACTGAGTATATGATGGGTGCATGCAATAAGTAACAATATCATCTCAGTTTATAAAATCATGTATGCTAAATGTAAATAACTCACTTGGGCTTGGGTAATCTGAAATCTAAAAGTAAAATCATGAATAAGAAAACATGGAATCTAAATATTGTGAGTCATCACACTTAGTTTTGAAATCTGTATATCTGTTCTATTTCTCAAATCACATAGGCTAAGTGAAGTTTGAAAACTTATTCTGTATATCTTAAGGCTTCAAATAATTAAGCTGTTTTAAGAGTAGGGGACATCTTTTGGTAGGTTCTTCTAACCGACATACACCATGTTAGCATCCATGGAGTCCCACGACTGGCCTCCGTTAGGTAGGACTGTTCTACCCTTGCCATCGGAATAGAACTTCTATTTAATGTGATCACAATCTGAGTCATCCACGTAGAAGTGGAAATAATCTGAATCCTACGTTGGCACATAGTTCTAGGGTATGAAACCATAGTAACCTACCCATCTCGGTGCTAAATACTACTCCCATTTTTATGCTCAAAATCTTAAGAAATCTACTTCAAAACTAGCACAAGGGTTTACAAGAAAACCATTTATGCTTTTATTTCTTTAAATCTCACGTTATCTGAACAAAGTTGATTCTTTATCTTAGCTTAGGACCAAAAGGTCAAACCTTTATCAATTATCTGAGAATAATCTTATCTGAGGGTGCTTATAGTACAAATAATCCTGAAATAGAAATCTTAATTAGGGCATAATGACCCATGCAACAATCTCTTGTTAAAACATCTAAAAATTCATGCTTGATGACGTAAACACTTATAATTCATCATGAAATCTGGAAATTTCAATAATATGCATGGAAATATAAATATAATCATGTAATTCAACTTCTAAATCATGAGAAATCTCATAATCTTGCAAATAATGATAACGAGTATAAACCCTAACTTGAATTTCATGAAAAATCATATAAATTGAAGTAAATTTGTAATTAAAATAAAGTTTTGGGAACAAGGATGAAAGAATTATCCTTGTTCAAACCCCACATACCTTGTTGGATGATCTAGATTCTAGAACTTGCATCTTGGATCTTTATTGATGTTTTGGAGATGACTTCATAAAGTTCTTGAATTGGAAATTCTAAATCTTGAATTGTGTTGGAGGATTAATGAAATTTTTTTGGATTATTGGGGAGGAAGTTTAATGAACTAGGGTTTGCTTCTTAGGAAAAAGTGATTAAATAAGCATAAAGTGTCTTAGTATATGATTAATGAGGTGTTTTGGACGGATTGGGGCCCTGGGAATTGACCAAAATACCCCCTTTAAACTTTTATATGAAAATGGAAAACATATATTTTTCCGATCTGGGTGGCCACCGTGACGCGCCACTATCACGGTGGCTTACTGAAAATCGACGACTGGAAAATGGGCAGACTCCGCGATGCAGAGACATCGTAGTGCCTCTTTGAAATGCCATTTTGGCACATGGCGCAATGCACCATTATCGCGGAGGGCCACTGGAATGGGAAAATAGGAAATTTGGCTCTCTCTGCGATGCGCCAATATCACGGAGGGTCACTAGAAATTGATAATCATCATTTAAACCTGCTACGCGATGCGCTATTGACCGAAATGACGGTGTTTTATGACTATGACTTAAAAAAGCCATAACTTCTTACCCAGTTATCGAATTTATACGAATCTTATATCGTTGGAAAGATAATTCAATTTTCTATCCAATGGAAAGTCAAAATCTAAGGAATTATATGTGGAATAAATAGTATTTATTTTGAGAATCTATCCCTTAACATTTTAGGGGCGAATTAAGCTAGGAAAATCGTGGGGTATTACAATTTTACTATGTAGTTTTGTTTTGAAAGTATGCACACTCATATTTATTAGGCTGTTTTACCTAAATCTTAATATGAACTATTTGTTATTACTTAAGTTTGTTATGTCTTGATCCACATAATTTACGTCTTTATGAAATATCGAGTCTCTTTAATATTCTATTTTTGTTATTGATATGTTAGAGAAGCAGAAATACAGATATATTTAATATTTGATTATGGACAATGAACAGATACGAAGTAAGAAGAGGAAATTAAAAGAAGAAAAGGAACATGAGGAGAACATGAGAAAAGGAGAAAGGAAAAACAAAGAAAAAATTAGAGGAGATTTATATTCATTCAATTAATTTGGAGTCTATAGGTTAGTTAGTCTTATTCATTTCCCTCCCGGTCTTCTTTACTGTGTCATTTTTATATTGTTAAAAAAAGTAAAATAAAAAATTAACTTTCTACTTAAAAAAGAAAAATTAGATATTTAAATACAAAAAAAATTATGTAAACATAATAGTTTCAAAGAGGCAAAAACCATTAATAGAAGACCCAAAACTCTTAAGCAATTCAAAGTACAAAAAATATATAGAAACTAAGTATTAATAAAAATAATGAATTAAAACTTGAAATATTATATATTTAAACTTGAACGCTAAAAAGAATCTCTAAAAGGTTTTATCCACTCCAATATTTGATATTTTATTTTATAAAAATTAGGTATTTTATAATCGTCCAAAGTACGAACAAATTCACCAATTTAAGTATATATCAAACTAAAGGTGTCAGGTGTAATGCTCCGAAATCTCATCCCAAGACGTCACTCGGTGCTTAAGGCTACAAGTAGCCCCTAACCCTTTGAGCCTGCTACTGAGATTTAGAACTTACTTTAAGGAAAAATAGAGAAAAACACTTGTATTGTCATACCATATCTAAACTGAAATAACTGAAAATAATGTTTGAACAACCATTACTGAAATTTGAAACATCAACTAATAGTCCGACAAGCCGCTACTTACACAAAAAAACTAGAGAGTCATTGGGACAAACCCCCAACTAACTCGAACTGAACTGAAAGGAAATAAATCAACTACTATGAAGAATGAAATCAGCGAAAATAGGTCCTCGAACCATGAGGACTCACAAACTATAGAAGTGTAGATAGAGGTACTCGGGGATCACTGTCACTACTGACACTTAGCACCTGGACCTACATTATGAGACAATGCAGCACATAGATATATATGTGGATCAGTACTTTGAGGATGTACTGAGTATATGGGGGTGTATGCAATAGGTAAACAATATCATCAATCTTTATAAAATCATGCATGCTGATATAAATGACTCACATAGCTTGAGTAAAATTGAAATCTGAATCTCAAAAATCATGTCTAATAAAGAATATAGCATAAATGTCGTGAATCATTATACTTAGTTCTAAAATATGTATTCTCCAGCTTATTCTCAAAACTTGTAAGCAAGAGGAATCTTTAAACAATAGCATTCAAACTTATACTTTTATCTTATGGAGAATAAGAGACTTCTTTGAAACCTAGAGATTATAGGACTTTGAGACTTAAGGAGTTTCTTCTAGACGACATAAACCATGTGACCTGACATGGAGTCCAACATCTTTCCTACGTTGGGGAGAGCTGTTCTACCATTGCCATAGGAATAAAGCCTTAACTTTAGTGATCACTATCTTAACCCGCTTGGGGTAAATTATCATCCTATGGTGGCTCGTAGTTCTGGGGCATGATACCTTGGAATCAAGACCAACTCGGTGCTATATACTACTCCCATACTTAGGCTCAAAACTTTTAGGACATCCACCTAAAAATCTAGCATAATGCTTATCTTTGCTTTAAATTATATGAATAATATGGATTCCAATCTTAGCTTAGACCCAAAAGGTCAAATCTTTACTTAAAATCTAAAAATAATCTAGCCATGGGGTGCTTATGGCAAAAACAATCTTAAAAAAAACAATCTTTAAAGGGGGTCTATTGACCCAAACATCAATCTCATGTTAAACATCTCAAAATTCATGCATGGTAATACAATTATTCATATATCATCTTAAAAATCTGAAAATTTCAGCAATAGGCTTGGAAATATAAGCATAATCATGTAATTCAACATTTAATCCATAGAAAATCTCATATTCTTGCAAATAAGGAAAATGGGTATTAACCCTAATTTAAATTTCATGAAAAATCTCATAAATCTCAGAAATTTGTAATTAAAATAAGCCTTTGGGCACAAGGGTAAAAAAGTTACCCCTATTCAAACCCCACATACCTTATTTGGCTTGATTCAATGAGGCAAGATGACTTTTGAATCCTTGAGAATGCTCTTGGAGGCTTTTCTTGAAAAGTTTTGGATGGTGATGCTTGACTCTTGAGTTTTCTTGAAGAAGGGTTTGTATCTTGTTCTTGGGGATTGATCTTTGAGGGAAACCCTAATTTAGTGTTATAGATAAATAATGAAGTTGTGAGCTCTGGTCTAATATAGTTAGATGTTAAAAGGGTGGAAAAAGACCTCAAAACTCTTTTAAAAAGGCTAAAAATCGCTGAACGAAGGTTGCGACGGCTTGGGCAACGAACCGTCGCGCTAACTGCCCGTCGCATCATGTCCATAAAAAGGTCTCACAGTCTCAATTGCAACGGCTTGGGTGATGGTCTGTCGCTAGCGCGAAGGTTCGTCGGCATGACCGTCACACTTGGGCTAGAACAGGGACAACTTGGGCGACGGTTTGTCGAACTGACCATCGCACTAGGCCAGTGAATGGGTTTTCTGCCTCAGTTGCGATGGCTGGAGAGATGGTCCGTCACTTGCACATCGGTCCATTGGCCTGCCCATCGCTCCTGGGTAGTTCAGACAGTTCTCTGTAAAATGTCCATAAGTTCTTACCCCGATATCGGATTTGGACAAAGGTGGTATCGTTGGAAAGCTAATTCAGTTTTCCACATGATAAAAAGTCAAAATTAGGGAAATACTATCTGATTTGAACATTATTCACTTAAGAGGTCATCCCTAAATCTTATGAATACTAAATTAAACTTAAGAAAAGTTTGGGGTATTACAATATCTCCCCCTTAGGGACATTCGTCCTTGAATGCGGCTAATAAAACTAAGATGCTGAAAACTGAGGCTATAACTGATATATACTTCTGAAAACTTGACTAAACTTATTCGCAAATACATGAATAATCATATGAATGGCTATATAAAGCTTGAAGCATGGAATAAAAGAGAAGAACTGAGGTAACTTGTTACCTCAAATTGAATCTGAATCCGCAGCGAAAAGATGAGGGTACTTGGTACGCATATCTGCTTCTGCTTCCCAAGTGGCTCCCTCGATGGATTGATTTTTCCATAGAACTTTGACTAATGGGACTTCTTTGTTTCGTAGTCTACAAATCTGATGATCAAGGATCTCAACTGGAATTTCTTCATACGGAAGGCTATTATGAATTTCTGATCTTTCTAAAGGAACTACAACAGTGGAGTCTCCGATGCACTTCTTAAGCATAGAGACATGAAAGACAGGATAAATAGCTAATAGATCTGCGGGCAACTCAACTTCATAAGCTACTTTCCCAACATGTCTCAGAATCCTATGAGGGCCAACATAACAGGGACTAAGCTTCCCCTTCTTGACAAATCTTTTCACCCCTTTTATAGGTGGAATTTTCAAATACACCAAGTTATCAACTTCAAACTCAAGATCTCTTCTCCTCACATCTGCATACAATTTCTGATGATTCCGGGCTATTTTTAACCTTTCTCTAATCAACTTGACCTTCTCCATTGCCTCAAATACTGCATCAGGTCTAATTAAAGCTGCTTCACCTACTTCAAACCAACCTATGGGTGATCTATATCTCCTCCCATACAAAGCCTCAAATGGGGCCATCTGAATGCTAGAATGATAACTATTATTATATGCAAACTCAATCAATGGAAAATGCTCATCCCAACTACCCTTGAAATCAAGAGCACATTCCCTCAACATATCTTCCAAAGTTTGGATGGTCCTCTCAGCCTGACCATCTGTCTGCAGATGAAAGGAGGAACTAAGGTGCACTTGGGTACCAAGACCCTTCTGAAAAGACCTTCAAAACTTAGAACTAAACTGAGTACCTCTATCTGAGATGATAGACAAGGAAACTCCATGGAATCTGACTAACTCCCGGATATACAACTTAGCATAATCCTCCGCCATATAAGATGTATGCACTGGCAGGAAATGTGCTGACTTAGTCAGTCTGTCTACAACAACCCAAATCGAATCACGATGACGACGCAAAAAGGGTAAACCAGTCATAAATTCCATATTCACCTCTTCCCACTTCCAAGTGGGGATACCAAACTCTTGCAACATACTACCAGGCCTTTGGTGCTCTACCTTAACCTGTAGACAAGTTGCACACTTCACCACAAACTCTGCTATATCCTTTTTCATACCATTTCACCAATAGATTTCCCACAAATTACGGTACAACTTGGTAGCGCTGGGATGAATAGTGTATCATGCGCCATGCGCTTCAGCCATAATCCTTTGCCTCAAATCATGAACATCAGGAACACACAGTCTTTCTTGAAATCTCAACAAGCCATCTCCTCCTTGGAAGAAAACCTCCACCTTTTGGTCTTTAACTGACTTCTTCAGTTTGACTAAACTAGGATCTAAGTCTTGCTTCCCCTTTACTTCCGAAACTAAAGAGGATTCGAAACTACTCTGAACCCAAATATTTCCTTCAGCTGAATCAAGCAATCTAACACCCAATCTAGATAAACGATGAACTTCATGAGCCAACGCTTTCTTATCTTTCTCCACATGAGCAACACTGATCATAGACAACCTACTAAGGGTATCCGCCACTACATTGGCCTTGCTCGGATGATACAACACACTCATATCATAATCTTTTAGCAACTCCAACCACCTTCTCTGACGAAGATTCAACTCCCTCTGAGTAAATACATACTGCAAGCTTTTTTGGTCCGTAATGACATCAGCATGAATACCATATAGATAGTGTCTCCATATTTTCAAAGCAAAAACCACAACAGCTAATTCAAGATCATGGGTTGGGTAATTCTTTTCATGTGGCTTCAACTGTCTAGAGGCATAGGCTATAACATTACCCCTTTGCATCAACACACAACCTAAACTAACTCTAGAGGTATCACAATACACCACAAAACCATCAGTACCATCGGGTAAAGCTAACACTAAGGCTGATGTGAGTCGAGTCGTCAACTCCTGAAAACTCTTCTTATAAGAATCTGACCACAGGAACTTAACTTTCTTTTGGGTCGGTCTAGACATAGGAGACACAATGTATGAGAAACCCTCAACAAAATGACGGTAATAACCAACTAGACCCAAGAAACTCCTAATGTCTAATGGAGAGATAGGTCTAGGCTAATTTTTTACAGCTTCTATGTTTTGGGGATCAACTCTAATGCCTTCGGTAGAAATAATATGACCCAGAAAAGCTACTGATCTTAGCCAAAACTCACACTTGCTAAATTTGGCGAACAACCAATGATATCTAAGAGTTTGCAAGACAATTCTAAGATGATCTGTATGGTCATCCTTTTTACGGGAGTAAACAAGAATATCGTCTATGAATACATTGACAAACATATCAAGATATTGTTTGAACACTCGATTCATGAGGTCCATAAAAGCTGCTGGAGCATTGGTTAGCTCGAAAGACATGACCAGAAACTCAAAATGACCATAATAGGTTTGGAAAGATGTTTTTAGGATATCACACTCCCTCACTTTAAGCTAATGATAGCCAGATCTAAGGTTTATCTTTGAGAAATAACTTGCACCTTGCAATTGATCAAACATGTCATCAATTCTAGGAAGAGGGTTTTGGTTCTTAACTGTAACCTTATTCAGCTGACGATAGTCAATGCACATATGCAAAGAACCATTTTTCTTCCGCACGAATAGGACAGGTGCATCCCATTGAGAAACACTGAGCCTTATAAAAACTTTGTCTAAAAGATATTTGAGTTGCTCCGTCAACTCCTTAAGTTCTGTAGGTGCCATACGATATGGAGGAGTGGAAATAGGCTTTTTATCGAGACGAAAGTCAATCCCAAATTTAATCTCCCTATCGGGAGGCACCCCTGGGAGATCCTCTGGAAAAATATTGAGAAACTTATTAACTATGTTGACTGACTAAATAGTTGGAGCTTTAGACGTAGTGTCTTTACCTCTAACTAGATGATAGATGCAACCTTGGGACATCAACTTTTTGTCTTTAAGAAAGGATATAAAATAACTTTTGGGAGATACAGCATTTCTGGACCACTCGAAAACTGGCTCCCCTAGGAATTGAAACTTAACCATACGGGTACGACAGTCTATAGATACGTAACAGGAATGAAGCCAATCCATACCCAGAATAAGATCAAAATCGACCATATCTAATTCTATTAAGTCTGCTAGCATGACTCTATGGAGAACTGTGATGGGACTCTTTTTATAAACTTGCTTAGCAACAACTGACTCACCTACTGGGGTAGAAACCAAGAAAGGCTCAGGGATCTTTTCTGGACTTATTTCAAAATTCACTACAACCAATGGACTCATATAAGAGAAACTTAACCCAGGGTCTAATAGAACATAAACATTAAATTAAAAAGCACGAAGCATACCAGTAATAACATCAGGAGAATTCTCCTTCTCCTGTCGAGATGGTAAAGCATAAAATTGGTTCTAGCGTTGTCCGCCAGCGGTACTGGATGAAGCGCCCTAAGTAGGAGCTGGTGCACTGGTAGCCTGAGTCTGAGGTCGAATATCCTAGTTCCCTTGCCTAGCATGCGGGCACTCTCTAAGTCTGTGGTCTAACTTTCCACAACCAAAACAACCCCTCTGCTTGACTAAGTACTCGTCGGGATGGGTCCTGCCATACTTAGCACATGAGGATAACTGGGTCTATTACTTACACTGTTCTGGGACCTAGACATAGTAGGCTTATTCCTCTGCTCCTACCTATTTTTGGGTGTGGGAGCACTAGCTGATGAAGGCAATGGCATAGATGAACAACTCTGAAACTGTGGGTGGTTTCCTCCATGAGATCTAGTCTGACCATACTCATGCTGCTCTGATCTAGCCCTTTTGTTCCCTCTTACTCTATCTCTTCCCTTTATCTTATCTGTATCTATCTACTAAGCATGGATTATTAGTTTAGACAGATCCATGTCTCTATTGAGCATAGTAGTCCTACACTCCTTAACAACTAATCCAGACACACTGGTCACAAACTTACTCATACTAGTTCTGGTGTCAGCCATCAAATCAGGAGCATAGTTAGATAACAAGTTGAACTTGAGGCAATACTCCTTAACTATTATGGAGCTTTGCCTTAGGTTCATAAACTCTTCTATCTTTGATTCCCTCATCTCAAGTAGGAAGAACTTGTCCAAGAATGCATCCTGGAACATCTGCTAAGTCATGAGAGCAATATTCTTCCCTCCAATCTTCCTCCACATCACAACCCAATCATACCCAATATCCTTCAGCCTATAAGATGCCAACTCTACACTCTCTTCCTTATAAATATGTATAACTTGGGTGATCTTATTTACCTCATCAAGATACAACTGTGGGTCCTCACCTACCTTCGACCCATAGAACTCTGGCGGATTCATCCTCATGAAATCATGAATCCTGGTTGTACCTAAATAACCTCCTTGATGATGCAGAATTGTAGCCTGGTTATTAGCCTAAACATTAGCAGTGACTGCCTGGGCTAACACCTGAAAAACTGCCCGAAACTTAGTATGACACATATTCTCATTCAGGGGATCAACATGCTGAGGTTGCTGGTTAACATTCCTATGGACACTAGCTCTTTAGGTAGGCATTTTCTATCATAAAAGAGCATGAATTAATAGCAGAGAGAGACAACTGTAAGAACGATGGATTATGAAAAAAAGAGATGACTTTTACTAAAACGTCTTATAGCCTCTTGCTCATAGATATGGCACGCTACACATCGATGATCAAGACTCTATGTAACGTGGCTTGTAAGACTCCCTAGGACTCTCCTAACCTTAGGCTCTGATACCAAGTTTGTAACGCCCCAAAATCTCATCCCGAGACGTCACACGGTGCTTAAGGCTACAAGTAACCCCAAGCTAACCCTTTGATCCTGCTACTGAGATTTAGAACTTACTTTAAGGAAAAATAGAGAAAAACACTTGTATTGTCATACCATGTCTAAACTAAAATAACTGAAAATACTGTTTGAACAACCATTACTGAAATCTGAAATATCAACTAATAGTCCAACAAGCCTCTACTTACAAAAAAACTAGAGAGTCATTGGGACAAACCCCCAACTGACTCGAACTGAACTGAAAGGAAATAAATCAACTACTATAAAGACTGAAATCAGGGAAAATAGGTCCTCGAACCATGAGGAGTTACCAACTGTAGAAGTGTAGATAGAGGTACTCGGGGATCACAGTCACTGTTGAGATTGAGCACCTGGACCTATATTATGAGATAATGTAGCACATAGACATATATGTGGATCCATACTTTAAGGATTTACTGAGTATATGGGGGTGTATACAATAGGTAAACAATATCATCAATCTTTATAAAATCATGCATGCTGATATAAATGACTTACATAGCTTGAGTAAAACTGAAATCTGAATCTCAAAAATTATGTATAATAAAGCATATAGCAAATATCTCGTGAATCATTACACTTAGTTCTAAAATCTGTATTCTCCATCTTATTCTCAAAACTTGTAAGCAAGAGGAATCTTAAAACAATAGCTTTCAAACTTATACATTTATCTTATGGAGAATAAAGGACTTCTTTGAAACCTAGAGATTATAGGACTTTGGGACTTCGGGAGTTTCTTCTAACCGACATAAACCATGTGAGCTGACATGGAGTCCAACATGTTACCCACGTTGGGGAGAGCTGTTCTACCCTTGCCATCGAAATAGAACCTTAACTTTAGTGATCACTATCTTAACCCGCTTGGGGTAAAATATCATCTTACAGTGGCTTGTAGTTCTGGGGTATGAGACCTTGGAATCAATCCCAACTCGGTGCTAACTACTATTCCCATACTTAGGCTCAGAACTTTTAGGAAATCCACTTTAAAATCTAGCATAATGCTTATCTTTGCTTTAAATTATATGAATAATGTGGATTCCTATCTTAGCTTAAACCCAAAAGGTCAAATCTTTACTTAAAATCTGAAAATAATCTAGCCATGGGTTGCTTATGGTACAAACAATCTTAAAACAACAATCTTTAAATGGGGTCTATTGACCCAAAGATCAATCTCATGTCAAACATCTCAAAATTCATGCTTGGTAATGTAATTATTCATAAATCATCTTAAAAATCTGAAAATTTCAGTTATAGGCTTGGAAATATAAGCATAATAATGTAATTCAACATTTAATCCATGGAAAATATCATATTCTTGCAAATAAGGAAAATGGGTATAAACCCTAATTTAAATTTCATGGAAAATCTCATAAATCGCAGAAATTTGTAATTAAAATAAGCCTTTGGGCACAAGGGTGAAAGAGTTACCCCTGTTCAAACCCCACATACCTTATTTAGCTTGATTCAATGAGGCAAGATGACTTTTGAATCCTTGAGAATGTTCTTGGAGGCTTTTCTTGAAATTTTTTGGATGGTGATGCTTGACTCTTGAGTTTTCTTGAAAAAGGGTTTGTATCTTGTTCTTGGGGATTGATCTTTGAGGAAAATCCTAATTTAATGTTATAGATGAATAATAAAGTTATGAGCTTTGGTCTGATATAGTTAGATGTTAAAAAGGGTGGAAAAATACCCAAAAACCCTTTTAAAAAGGCTAAAAATCGCTGAACGAAGGTTGCGACGGTCCGCCGCTGGAGCGATGGTCCGTCGGACTGCCCCTTGCATTATGGCCATAAAAATGCCTCACTGTATCAATTACAACATCTTGGGCGATGGTCCGTCACTAGCATGAGGGTTCGTCGGCATAACCGTCACACTTAGGCCAGAACAGGGACAACTTGGGCGATGGTCCGTCGGCCTGACCGTCGCACTTGGACATTGAATGGGTTTTCTGCCTCAGTTGCAATGGATAGAGTTCTGGTCCATCGCTTGCACGATGTTCCGTCGGCCTGCCCATCACTCCTGGTCAGTTCAGACATTTCTCTATAAAATGTCCATAACTTTTTACCCCGATACCGAATTTGGACAAAATTGGTATCGTTGGAAAGCTAAATGAGTTTTCTACCTCAGTTGTAAGGGAAAAATGGGACTTCTTTGTTCTGTAGTCTACGAATCTGACGATCAAGTATCTCAACTGGAATTTCTTCATATGAGAGGCTATCATGAATTTCTGAGCTTTCTAAAGGAACTACAATGGTGGAGTCTCCGATGCACTTCGTAATCATAAATACGTGAAAGACAGGATGAATAGCTGATAGATCTGCGGGAAACTCAACTTTATAAGCTACTTTTCCAACACATCTCAGAATCCTGTGAGGGCCAACATAAAAAATTAACTTTCTACTTATAAAAGGAAAATTGGATATTTAAATACAATTTTTTTTATGTAAACATAATAGTTTCAAAGAGGCAAAAACCATTAATAGAAGACCCAAAACTCTTAAGCAATTCAAAGTACAAAAAATATATAGAAACTAAGTATTAATAAAAATAATGAATTAAAACTTGAAATATTATATATTTACATTTGAACCCTAAAAAGAATCTCTAACAAGTTTTATGCACTCCAATATTTGATATTTTATAAAAATTAGGTATTTTATAATCGTCCAAAGCACAAACAAATTCACTAATTTAAGTATATATCAAATTAAAGGTGTCAGGTGTAACGCCCCAAAATCTCATCCCGAGACGTCACACGGTGCTTAATGCTACAAGTAGCCCCTAACCCTTTGAGCCTGCTACTGAGATTTACAACTTACTTTAAGGAAAAATAGAGCAAAACACTTGTATTGTCATACTATGTGTAAACTGAAATAACTGAAAATACTGTTTGAACAACCATTACTGAAATCTGAAACATCAACAAATAGTCCGACAAGCCTCTACTTACAAAAAAAATAAAAGAGTCATTGGGACAAACCCCCAACTGACTCGAACTGAACTGAAAGGAAATAAACCAACTACTATGAAGTCTGAAATCAGGGAAAATAGGCCCTAGAACCATGAGGACTCACCAACTACAGAAGTGTAGATAAAGGTACTCAGGGATCACTGTCACTACTGAGACTGAGCACTTGGACCTACATTATGAGACAATGTAGCACATAGACATATATGTGAATCAGTACTTTGAATGTACTAAGTATATAGGGGTGTATGAAATAGGTAAACAATAACATCAATCTTTATAAAATCATGCATGCTGATATAAATGACTCACATAGCTTGAGTAAAACTGAAATCTGAATCTCATAAATCATGTATAATAAAGCATATAGCATAAATCTCATGAGTCATTACACTTAGTTCTAAAATCTGTATTCTCCATCTTATTCTCAAAACTTGTAAGCAAGAGGAATCTTAAAATAATAGCTTTCAAACTTATACTTTTATCTTATGGAGAATAAGGGACTTGTTTGAAACCTTGAGATTATAGGACTTTGGGACTTAGGGAGTTTCTTCTAACTGACATAAACCATGTGAGCTGACATAGATTCCAACATCTTGCCCACGTTGGGGAGATCTGTTCTACCCTTGCCATCGGAATAGAACATTAACTTTAGTGGTCACTATCTTAACCCTCTTGGGGTAAATTATCATCCTACGGTGGCTCGTAGTTCTGGGGCATGAGACTTTGGAATCAAGACCAACTTGGTGCAAAATACTACTCCCATACTTAGGCTCATAACATTTAGGAAATTCACCTTAAAATCTAGCTTAATGTTTATCTTAGCTTTAAATTATATGAATAATGTGAATTCCTATCTTAGCTTAGACCCAAAAGGTCAAATCTTTACTTAAAATCTGAAAATAATCTAGCCATGGGGTACTTAGTGCACAAACAATCTTAAAACAACAATCTTTAAACAGGGTCTATTGACCCAAACATAAATCTCATGTCAAACATCTCAAAATTCATGCTTGGTAATGCAATTATTCATAAATCATCTTAAAAATCTGAAAATTTCAGCAATAGGCTTGGAAATATAAGTATAATCATGTAATTCAACATTTAATCCATGGGAAATCTCATATTATTGCAAATAAGGAAAATGGGTATAAACCCTAATTTAAATTTCATGGAAAATCTCATAAATCGCAGAAATTTGTAATTAAAATAAGCCTTTGGGCACAAAGGTGAAAGAGTTACCCTTGTTCAAACCCGACATACCTTATTTGGCTTGATTCAATGAGGAAAGATGACTTTTGAATCCTTGAGAATGTTCTTGGAGGCTTTTCTTGAAAATTTTTGGATGGTGATGCTTGACTCTTAAGTTTTCTTGAAGAAGGGTTTGTATCTTGTTCTTGGGGATTGATATTTAAGGGAAACTCTAATTTGGTGTTATAGATGAATAATGAAGTTTTGAACTCTGGTATGATATAGTTAGATGTTAAAAAGGGTGGAAAAAGACTCCTAAACCCTTTTAAAAAGGCTAAAAATCATTGAACGAAGGTTACAACGGCTTAGGCGATGGTCCGTCGCTAGCGCAATGGTCCGTCGGTCTTCCCATTGCATCATGGCCAGAAAAAGGACTCACTATCTTAGTTGCGATGGCTTGGGTGAAGGTCCAACGCTAGTGCGAGGGTTAGTCGGCCTGACCATCGTAACTCTTGGGCCAAAACAGGGACTTACTTCCTTAGTTGCGATTGCTTGGGTGATGGTCCGTCACTAGCTCGATGATCCATCAGCCTGACCATCATACTTGTCCAGTGAATGGGTTTTCTGCCTCAGTTGCGATGGCCGGAGCGTCGGTCCGTCGGCCTGCACGTCGCTCCTGGGCAGTTTGAATAGTTCTCTGTTAAACCATAACTATTTACCCCAATATCGAATTTGGATGAAATTGATATTGTTGGAAAGATAATTCAATTTCCCACATGATGAAATGTCAAAATTGGAAAATTTTATCTAATTTAAACATTATTCACTTAGGAGGTTATCCATAAATCTTCTGGAGACTAATTTAAACTTAAGGAAAGTTCAGGGTATTACATCAGGGCACCTCAAGATTTTGTGATATAATTTGGTAATACTTTAATAGGAAATGGTTTGTGAAACTATTAGACAGTTAAATTCTCAAGACCGAAAATAATAATAGAGACAAGAAAAATATTGCAATAATTGATTTATTGATTTCAACATGAGTGTTACAATCTGTATGAATCCTCTGATTTGACTTTTAAACTATAAATTCAAGGGCTTCAAGCTTGATAATGAACATGAACTTGATGGATTTGAGCTTTTACTTGTGCTTGAATCCAAGGGCTTTGTAGATTATTCTTGAATCTTGTGGTCTTGATTTTGAACTTGATTTGAGGACTTGATTAACTTAATCTTGACTTGTACTTGAATTCAAGAGCCTTTGATCTTATTCTTGAATTTTGTAGACTCGATCTTGAATCTTGAACTTGTTCTTGAATCTTAAACTCTTGATCTTGAAGTTTGATGAACTGATCTTGAATTTGTAGAGAAATCTGTTGTGTTTGATTGACAAGCTCTCTCTTGCTTCTTTCTAGAATTATTCATCATTTTTTTGAATTATGAGGCCTCTATTTATAGTTGTAGGAAGTAAAGAGTCATGATAAATATGAACTTCCTTTGACCAATCAGATTTAAGTGACATGGTCTTGATAAATAGGACGTTCTTTTGACCAATCAGATTTAAGTGACATGATACCTTTTAGGCTTGTTGAGTTATTTTGACATGTGGAATGGTTCCATTGGCTCCTTCTCTTGACTTGGCACGCCACATTATTCAACACATGGCGCTAAAATGGGCCTCTAGAACATGATAACATCTTGGGCTTCCTAAAGTGGGATTAATCATTTGTAGCCCAAATTAATATGATGACATTTGGGGATTTCTAAAGTGCGCTTATCATTTGTAGCCAAATTAATGGGTCATCCTAATAAAATTTGAACTTTAATTAAATCCATATATGTTTGGACTTAAATAATTAACCTACTTATATTTATCCCCAATATTTATTTGGGACTAATATTGTAGTACCACATACTTTTCTTAGTCCAGTTTAGCTCCTAGAATGTCAAGGGTTAGCTTTAAAAATGAATAAATCTTGATACGTGTTGAATTTCTAGCTCTAGACCCCCCAATGTGTAGATAATTGAATTAACTTTCCAACGACACCAATTTTGCCTTAATCCGATACTCGATTAAGAAGTTATGGCGATTTTAGTAAAAATAGTATGATATTTTTACAGGCATCGTGTCGCGGTGAAGGACGATTTCGCAATATTCAAATTCCAGTGAAGCACCGCGATTACTTTGCATCGCGGTGAAAGTCAAATTACTATTTGTCCTTTTTCCAGTAAGGCAACGCAATTTCACCGCGTCGCGGTGATGGACAAATGGGGCTCGTCCCTTTTCCAGTAGCCCAACGTGATAGCACCACATCACGTTGATGGGAAAAACTGGGCTCGTCCATTTTCCAGTGAACCACCGCGATAGTGGCGCGTCGCAGTGGGTGGCCAAATTGGAATTTTTCAGTTTTCAAACTTAATTTTAAAAGGGAAATTTTGTCAATTCTCCAGCTCCGAATTCATGAATAACAAATAATTTAACCTATTCTAAGCACATTATGCTCACTTTTCATCAAATTACTCTCAAAGAAAACCCTAGAGCTCAAAACTTACTCCCCAAAAAATTCAAATTCCACCATTCTTTCTCCAAGGAAACTCAAAATTCAAGGTTTCCAATTCAAGAGATTCAAGAATTCATCTTCAAGAGCACAAATAGGGATTCAAATTCAAGTTTTCCTAGTAATTTCATTAATTAATATATGTGGGGTTTTCCAACAAGGATAATCCTTTCATCCTTGTGCCCAAAACTAGTTTTTTTTTTATTACAAGTTACATGAGTTTCAAATTAGGGTTCATACCCAATATTGTTATTTGCAGGATTATGAGATTTCAAGTGATATAGATGTTAAATTGCATGTCTACAATTGTATTTTCATGCGTATTGCAGTAATTTTCAGATTTAAACTTGAATTATCAATATTATCATTATTTAGCATGAACTTTATAATGATTTGATATGAAATAGATGCATGGGTTATTAGCGCTAGTTTAAATGTTGTTATTTCAAGAAGATTATTCTTTTAAGCATCCATGACTTTTTATATCCAGATTTTTGAATAAAGATTTGATCTTTTGATCTCAGCTTAGACATGGAATCAACTTTACAGATTTAGCTATAGTTTACAGTAAATAAATTTACAAGAGGTTTTCATTGTAAGCCCTTATATTATCTTTTTAAAAGTGGATTTCCAATAGAATGAGCATACAGATTTAAGAGAGTAGTATTTAGCACCGAGTTGGGTATGTTCACATGCCCCAAGACTACGAGCCAACATAGGTTCAGATTATCTGATTATTCCCATTTCTATATGGATGACTGATATAAATATGATTACTTAGATTAGGTTATACTCCTTGGCAAGAGTATGACACCTCTCCCCAATGTGAGGTTTTTCTATAAGATAACTAGACGTTGGAATCCATGTTAGCTCACATTGTTTTTGTCGGTTAGAAGAACCTTCCTTGCAGAATAGTTTTTAAAAGAATTCCCTAATAGAAAACACTACAGAATAATCGTAACAGAATAACTTTCAGAATCTAAGTTAAAGGCTTATGATTTTTATTCAGATATTATTTTATATAAGTCATTAGCTACTAGATTTTATATTTCAGATATAAAGGTGAGTCCTTTCTACACTTAGATAACATGATTTATAGATAGAATACAAGTACAACTTTTGAAAACTAAATGTTATGACTCACTAAAACATGTTTTGCTATTCATGATTATGATTTTCAGTTTTCAGATATTCCAGCTTACGTGAGTCATCTACATTTAGCATGCCTTCCTTTACAAGTTGTAATAATATGGAGATATTTTTTTACTTATGCATTAACCCCCATATACTCAGTACAATCCTGAAGTACTAATCCACATATACGTCTATGTTCTACATTATCTCATAATATAGGTTCATGTGCTCAGTTTCAGCAGCGTGAGTGATTTTGAGCATCTCCATCTACATCCTAATAGTTGGTGAGTTCTCATAGTTTAGGGGCTTAGTCATTCAATTTTATTTTCCAGCTTATTAATATAGATGATTCAATATTTCTAGACAGTTCAAGTCAGCTGGAGGTTTGTCCCAGTGACTCTCTAGTTATTAGTAGTAGAGGCTTTTCAAACTACTAAATATGATTCAGATTTTCAATATTGATTGATCAGACTCTTAAGTTAAGTATTTTCAGATATTATATTCAGACAGTTTCAGCTTACTCATACAGAATTATGCATCTTAGCTTTGATTATATCTCTTTATTTTCTCTATTTTGAGCTTTATATTTAGTAGAAAGCAGACAGGGTTAGCTTGAGGCTACTCATAGTCTTGAGCACCATGTGACATCTCAGAACCCATTTTTGGGGCGTTACAAACTTAGTATCATAGCCTATGGTTATAAGAGTCCTAGGGAGTCAGACAAACCGTGTTACGTAGAGTCTTGATCATAGGTGTGAAGTGCACCACATTTATAAGCAAGAGTCTACGAGATGTTTTTAGAAAATCATCTCTTTCTTTCATGATCTATCGTGCTTACAGTATCTCTATCTTCTTTTAACTCATGCTCTTACATGACAGTTTAATATTCCCCCTCGTTGAGCTAACGCCCAAAAAAATAATAACCAGCCACCCTTGACTATTGACCCTCTGAATGAGAATGTATCCCATGCTGAATTTTGGGTTGCCTTTCAGACGTTAGCCCAAGTTGTGACTACTAATATTTAGGGCAACCATCAGGAAATAGTCCCCCTTCTACAGAATGGGGATTTAGCAGCAGCTGGAATCCGAGACTCCATGAGAATGAATCCGCCAGAGTTCTTCGGGTAAAAAATGAGTGAGAACCCACAGTTTTACTTAGATGAGGTGAAAAATATCACCCAGATTATGCATGTTTCTGAGGTAGAGAGTGTAAAGTTGGCATCCTATAGATTGAAGGATGTATCATAGGATGGTCATGTGGAAGAATGGTAGAGGTGAGAATGTAGCTCCTATGAGTTGGCAGGTATTTCAGGATGTATTTCTAGACAGGTTCTTTCTGCGTGAAATGAGAGAAGCTAAGGTAGAGGAGTTTGTGAAACTGAGGTAGGGATTAATGACAGTGAAAGAGTACTACCTTAAGTTTAACCAGTTGTCTAAGTATGCCCCTGATACGATGGCTGACCCTAGGGCGAGTATGAGTAAGATTGTTACTAGAGTATCTGAATTAGTAGTCAAGGAGTGTAGGACTATCATACTTATTGGGGACATGGATCTTACTAGATTTATGATTCGTGCCTAGCAGATTAAGGCAAAAAAGTTGAAGGGAAGAGAGAGGGGGAAATAAGAAGGCTAGAACCAGGTAGTTTGAGTATGGCTAGACAAAGTATGGAGAGGGAAATCATTCATAGTTTTAGAATTATTCATATATGCCAGCGCCATCCTCAGCTAGTACTCCCGCTACTAAAGCTAGACAGAAGAAGTGGGGTAAGTCTTCTATGACCAGATCTTAGAATAGTATGAGTGGAAGCCCCAGTTATCCTCCATGTGCTAAGTGAGGTAAGAATCACCCTGGTGAGTGTTTAGCTGGACAAAAATGTTGTTATGGTTGTGGTAAGTTGGGTTATAGAATTAGAGTATGTCTGCATGCTAAGCAGGGAAATAGAGATGTTTGTCCCCAGACTCAGGCCACTAGTGCACAGCTTCTCTAGGTCACCCAGTTCCTCCTCAGGGCGCATCATCTAGTACTGGTGGCGGTCAGCGCCAGAATTAGTTTTATGACTTACCATCCTATCAGGAGCAGGAGGATTCGCCAGATGTTATTACTAGTATGCTCCGTGTCTTTTATCATGATATTTATGGGTTGCTGGAACCTGGGTCGAGTTTTTCTTATGTGACCCCATTAGTTGCAGTCAATTTTGAAATAGGTCCAGAGAAGATCCCTGAGTCAGTTGTTGCCAAACAGATCTATAGGAAATGTCCTATCACTTTCCTTCATAAAATCATGTTAGCAGATCTAATAGAGTTAGATATGGTTGACTTTGATCTTATTGTTAGCATGGATTAGCTCCATTCCTTTTATGCATCCATAGATTGTCGTACCCAAGTGGTAAAGTTTCAGTTTATAGATGAGCTAGTCTTTGAGTGAAAAGGTAATTCAGTGTCTCCCAAGAGTCATTTCCTATCTTATCTTAAAGCCAGAAAATTGATTTCTAAAGGGTATACCTATCATCTAGTTCGAGTCAAGGACACTAAGTCTGAGACTCCAATAGTTCAGTCAGTAAGTATAGTCAATGAGTTTCCTGATATTTTTCTCGAAGATTTGCCAGGGGTACCTCTCAATAGGGAAATAGAATTCGGTATTGACCTTCTCCCAGATACTCAGCCTATTTTTATTCCTCCATATCATATGGCCCCAACTGAGCTTAAAGAGTTAAAAGAGCAACTTAAAGACCTTTTATATAAAGGTTTCATAAGGCCTAGTGTCTCCCCATGAGGCGCTCCCGTCCTATTCATTTGAAAGAAAGATGGTTCTTTGCGAATGTGCATTGACTATCACCAACTGAATAAAGTCACAGTAAAAAATAAATATTCTCTTCCTAGGATTTATGAATTATTCAACCAACTCCAAGGTGCAAGTTATTTATCCAAGATAGGCCTTAGATTCAGCTATCATCAGCTTAGAGTAAGGGAATGTGATATTCCAAAGACAATTTTCAGAACCCGTTATGGTTATTTCAAGTTTCTAGTTATGTCCTTCGGGCTGACAAATGCCCTAGAAACTTTCATGGACTTGATAAACCAAGTGTTCAAACAGTATCTGGACATGTTTGTCATTGTCTTTATAGATAATATTCTTGTTTATTCTCATAGTGAGGATGATCATCTAGATCACCTTAGAATTGTGTTGCAAACTCTTAGATTACCAGTTATTCGCCAAGTTCAACAAATGTGAATTTTGGATAAGATCAGTAGCATTCCTCGATCATATTATTTTCGGTGAGGGAATTAAAGTTGATCCCTAAAAGATAGAAGTAGTAAGAAACTGGCCTAGACCTATTTCTCCATTAGACATTAGAAGTTTCTTGGGTTTAGCTAGTTATTACAGATGTTTCATTAAGGGTTTCTCATCTATTGTATCCCTTATGTCTAGATTAACTCATAAGAAAGTTAAGTTTCAGTGGTCAGATTCCTGTGAGAAGCATTTTCAAGAGTTGAAGACTCGACTCACTTCAGCCCTAATTTTAGCATTACCTGATGGTACAGATGGTTTTGTTGTCTACTATGATGCCTCTAGAATCGACCTGGGTTATGTTTTAATGCAGAGAGGTAAGGTTATAGACTACACCTCTAGACAACTTAAGCCTTATGAAAAGAACTACCCGACCCATGATCTTGAGTTAGCTGCTGTTGTGTTTGCTTTAAAAATCTGGAGGCACTATCTTTATGGGGTTTATGTTGATTTGTTTATGGATCACAAAAGCTTGCCGTATCTGTTTACTCAAAGAGAGTTAAATCTTCATCGGAGAAGGTGGGTAGAATTATTGAAGGATTATGACATGAGTGTGCTATATCATTCGGGCAAGGACAATATAGTGGCAGACGCCCTTAGTAGATTGTCTATGGGCAGTGTTGCTTATGTGGAGAATGATAAGAGACAATTAGTTTGGGAAGTTCACAGGTTAGATAGATTGGGTGTGAGGTTGGTTGACTTAGTTGAAGGGAATGTTTGGGTTTAGAGTAGTTCAAAATCTTCTCTAGTTTCTGAAGTGAAAGAAAAACAGGATAAGAATTCTAGTTTGGTCAAACTGAATGAGTCGGTTAAATACCAAAAGATAGAGGTTTTCTCCCAAGGGGGAGATGGTGTGTTGAGATACCAGAGTAGATTGTGTGTTCCATGTGTTGATGATTTGAGGCAGTGGATTATGGCAGAAGTGCATGGTGCGCGCTATTCCATTCACCCAGGAGCCACCAAGATATACCACAACTTGTGGGAAATCTATTGGTGGAGTGGTATGAAGAAAGACATAGAAGAATTTGTAGCCAAGTGTGCAACTTTCCAATAGGTTAAGGTAGAGCACCAAAGACCTAGTGGCACTTTGCAGGAGTTTGGTATTCCCACTTGGATGTAGGAAGAGGTGAATATGGATTTTGTGATAGGATTACCCAATTCGCGTCATCAACATGATTTGATTTGGGTTGCAGTAGAAAGATTGACCAAGTCAGCATATTTCTTGCCAGTTCATATGTCCTACACAACTGAAGATTATGCCAACCTGTATATCATAGAGATGGTTAGATTACACGGAATGCCTGTGTCCATTATTTCAGTTAAAGGTACTCAGTTTACCTTTTAGTTCTGGAAAGCCTTTCAGAAGGGTCTTGGTTCCCAAGTTTATCTCAGTTCAGCTTTTTATCCACAGATAGATGGCCAAGTAGAGAGGACCATTAAGGCCCTAGAGGATATGTTGAGGGCATGTGTTTTTGATTTCAAAGGCAGTTGGGATGACCACTTACCGTTGATCGTGTTTGCCTACAATAACAGTTACCATTCTAGTATTCAGATGGCCCCGTTTGAGGCTCTATATGGGTGAAGATGTAGATCGCCAGTCGGTTGGTTCGAAGTGGGTGAAGCCGCTCTGATTGGGCCAGATATGGTGTTCGAAGCCATGGAGAAAGTTCAGTTGATCCGAGAGAGATTGAGAGCAGCTCAGAGTCGTCAGAAATCTTATGTAGATGTAAGAAGGAGAGATCTTGAGTTTGAAGTAGATGACCTTGTATACTTGAAAGTTTCACCCATGAAGGGGGCGAAGAGATTTGGCAAAAAAGGGAAGATTAGTCCTCATTATGTAGGCCCTTATAGGATTTTGAGTCGTGTGGGGAAGGTAGCGTATGAGCTTGAGCTACCCACAGATTTATCATCAGTTCATCCAGTGTTCTATGTATCCTTATTGAATAAGTGCATGGATGACTCAGCCATTGTAGTCGCTCTAGAAAGCATAGATATTTATAATAGCCTTTCATTGAAGAAGTTCAAGTAGAGATTCTTGATCATCAGATCCGTAGACTAAGGAACAAAGAAGCTCCCTTGGTTAAAGTTCTGTGGCGAAATCAGTCCGTTGAGGGTGCTACTTGGGAAGTAGAAGAAGACATGCATACCAAGTATCCTCACCTTTTCTCCATGAACTCAAATTCAGCCGAAGGTAACAGTCTTCCTTAATTAAGTTCTTTTCCAGTCTCAGATTCAGCCATATAGTTAACTTCATGTAAATTCATGCACTCGCAGATTAGTTCAGTCGCTTAGTATGTTTTAGATTTCATACAGTTTGTTTTAGTTGTGCATGCCAGCATATAACCTCAGATTCCTCAGTATTTTCAGTTTAACTAGCCACATTCGAGGATGAATGTTCCTAAAGGGGAGATATTGTAATACCCCATACTTTTCCTAGTCCAGTTTAGCTCCTAAAATGTTAGGGGTTAGCTTAAAAAATGCATGACTCTTGATACGTATAGATTTTTCCAGCTCTAGACTCCCAATGTGTAGATAATTGAATCAGCTTTCTAACGATACCAATTTTGCCTTAATCCAATACTCGGTTGAGAAGTTATGATGATTTTAGTAAAAATAATATGGTATTTTGACAGGCACCGCATCGCGGTGAAGGACGATTTCACAATTGTCAAATTCCAGTGGAGCACCACGATTACTTCACGTCGCGGTGAAAGTCCAGTTCCTATTCATTTTTTTTCCAGTAAGGCAATGCAATTTCACCGCGTCGCAGTGATGGACAAAATGGGGCTTGTTCCTTTTCTAGTAGCCTAATGCGATAGCACCACCATATTGTTGGGCAAAACCGGGCTCGTCCCTTTTCCGGTGAACCACCACGATAGTGGCGCGTCGCGGTGGGTGGCCAAATCGGGATTTTCCAGTTTCTGAACTTAATTTTAAAAAGGCAATTTAGTCAATTCTCTAGCCCCCAATTTGTGAATAACAGATAATTTAGCCTATTCTAAGCACATTATGCTTACTTTTCATCAAATTACTCTCAAAGAAAATCCTAGAGCTCAAAACGTACTCCCCAAGAAATCCAAATTCCACCATTCTTTCTCTAAGGAAACTCAAAATTCAAGGTTTCCAATTCAAGAGATTCAAGAATTCATCTTTAAGAGCACAAATAGGGATTCAAGTTCAAGCTTCTTTAATAATTTCATTAATTAAGGTATGTGAGATTTTTCAATAAAGATAATCCTTTCATCCTTGTGCCCAAAACTAGTTTTTTTTATTACAAGTTACATGAGTTTCAAATTACGGTTCATACCCAATATTGTTATTTGCAAGATTATGAGATTTCAAGTGATATAGATTTTGAATTACATGTCTACTATTGTATTTTCATGCGTATTGCAGTAATTTTCAGATTTAGACTTGAATTATCAATATTATCATTATTTAGCATGAATTTTATAATGATTTGATATGAAATGGATGCATGGGTTATTGGCCTTAGTTTGAATGTTGTTATTTCTAGAAGATTATGCTTTTAAGCATCCCATGACTTGTTATATTCAGATTTTTGAATAAAGATTTGATCTTTTGATCACAGCTTAGACATGAAATCCACTTTACAACTTTACAAGAGGTTTTCATTGTAAACCCTTATATTAGCTTTTTAAAAATGAATTTCCAACAGAATGAGCATATAGATTTAATGGAGTAGTATTTAGCACCGAGTTGGGTATATTCACATACCCCAGAACTATGAGCCAACATAGGTTCAGATTATCAGATTGTTCCCATTTCTATATGGATGACAGATACAAATGTGATCACTTAGATTAGGTTATACTCCTTGGTAAGAGTATGACACCTCTCCCCAACGCGAGGTTTTCCCATAAGGAAACTAGATGTTGGACTCCATGTTAGCTCAAATGGCTTATTTTTATTAGAAGAACCTCCTTTGCAGAACAGTTTTAAAAAGAATTTTCCTAATAGAAAAGACTACAGAATAATCGTAATAAAATAACTTTTAGAAGCTAAGCGTAAAGGCTCACAATTTTTATTCAGATATTGTTTTAAATAGGTCATTAGCTACTAGATTTCAGATTTCAAATATAAAGGTGATTCCTTTCTACACTTAGATAGCATTATTTAAAGATTGCATACAAGTACAACTTTTAGAAACTAAATGTTACGACTCACTAGATTTATGCAACATGTTTTGCAATTCATGATTATGATTTTCAGTTTCAGATATTCCAACTTATGTGAGTTATCTACATTTAGCATGCCTTCCTTTACAAATTGTAATAATGTGGAGATATTGTTTTATGCATTCACCCCCATATACTCAGTACAATCCTGAAGTACTGATCCACATATACGTCTATGTTCTACATTGTCTCATAATGTAGGTTCAGGTTCTCAGTTTTAGCAGCGTGAGTGATTTTGAGCATCTCCATCTACATCCTGACAGTTGGCGAGTCCTCATAGTTTGGGGACTTAGTCATTCAATTTTTTCAGCTTATTAGTATAGATGATTCAGTATTTCCAGATATTTCGAGTCACTGGGGGTTTGTCCCATTGACTCTCTATTTATTAGTAGTAGAGGCTTGTCAGACTGCTAGATATGATTCAGATTTTCAGTATTGATTGATTAGACTCTTGATTTTAGTATTTTCAGATATTATATTCAGACAGTTTCAGCTTAGCTCATACAGAATTCTGCATCTTAGCTTTGATTATATATCTTTATTTCCTCTATTTTGAGCTTCAGATTTAGTTGAAGGCAGACAAGCTTCAGATTTTGGCTTGTTGATTCTGACTCTCCAATCATATGACCAACTTAGCTAGTATGCTAAAATATATTTGTAAGTATCATGGTCCATCACAAATTTAAGTTGCCAATGATAATAATTTACCCATTACCAAGGTTGGGGATATTACTAAAACTTTCAACAATGTTTTTGTATCACCAAAGCTCTCAACTAGTCTTATTTTAGTAGGATAACTGGCAAATAACAATTGTGATGTGAATTTTTCTCGTAATAGTTTCCTTGTGCAGGATCAAATGTCAAAAATGATAATGCGAAGGGACCTAAAGTTGGACGATTGTATCCTATACACCTTTACATTGCTTGTGTTCTATCTTTTCTTATACTTTTACTCCTAGTAAGACTGATGTATGACATAAGCTCTCAGGACATTCAAATTCTATTATGTTGTCTCATTTATCAAATTCTAGTTCATTGGGGAGTAAAAATCAATTTTCACTGCTTTCTTTGATTGTTTAACTTGTAAATTGGGCAAAAGTAAAATGCTTTCTTTTTCTAATTTTAGTAGTGTGCTACAAAGTGTTTTGATGTCATTCATAGTGATGTTTGGGGCATTTCACCAATTGTTTTTCATGCTCATTTTAAGTACTTTGCGACATTTATAGATAATTATAGTCTATTTATGTGGGTATATTTTCTTCATTTCAAACCTGAGATATTTTCCATATTAAAAACATTTTTGGTCTATATTGAGAATCAATTTTCTTCTTGCATCAAATTATTAAGATCCAATTCTACTGGAGAATGTATCTCTTATGAATTCAAAAAAAAAATTGCTTGAAAAAAAGAATTGTCTCACAATGCTCTTGCCTATATACACCACAACAAAATGGGGTTGTTGCACATAAAAATCATCATCTTTTAAATGTCATTCATACTTTATTGATTGAGTACTCTGTTCTATCTAAGTATTGGGTGAAAGATTTGTCTACTACTGTTTACTTAATTAATAGACTAATATCTAAAGTGTTAAATTTTGAATCTCCATATTTCATCTTTATCACAAAAATCCCAATTCTGATAATTTCATCTATTTGATTGTATTTGTTTGTCCATATACCTCCTTCTCATCATAATAAACTTTCTGTTCAATCTATTAAATGTGTTTTTATGGGTTATAATATTTCACAGAAAGGTATTATTTGTTATGATCCACGTTCTAATAAATTTCATATTTCTAGAAATATTATTTTCTTTGAGAATTAGCATTTCTTTCCTACTCATGTTGAGTCATTGATGAGTGGTGAATTTACCACTCATTGACACTCAACATTCATGCACACTATGATAATTTAAACATATGAATGAGATAAATTTGTGGTTTAATGCACTAATTTCCACATTTTGCAGGCATACATGTGTTGAGAAGGAAAGATGCGAATTTGAGTTGAAAAGGATTAAATGAGAGAGGAGAAGTGTAGCTGGAAGGCCTGGAGCAGAAAATTAACCTTAGTTACCGTGATCGTGGACAGTCAAGGCAGGTCAAAGGGCCACGACCGCAACAACGCGGGAATATGGCCAGGGGTAATTTTGTAATTTTGCACAATTGACCCCAAATCCCTTAAAGGGTTAAAACCCTTTCTCATTTGGAGATTCTTGACTTTGGAGGACAATAAAAATTTGAAGTTAAGAACCCTAATTTTGGGCAACAATTGTATTTTTTTGAAATTCTTGTTTTGAGTTTGGTGAAATTGAAGAATGGATTTGTTGAATGAACCTTTTGGTATATTTCTTCCTCTTCACTTCATGAGTAGCTAATTTTATTTATTTTGGGATTATATTGAACTAAGGTACAATTATGTGTGGGTTGTGATGTATTTGTGTAGATTCTAGCTTGTTAATGATGGGTTTCACTATTGCTTGGTTTAATAAGTTAGGGTTTGTGGGTTAAAACCCCAAATGCCCAAAATAGGTTTGTGGGTGAAAACCCTAAATTCTGGAAAGCTCACATCATCCATGAAAAAGGGATGCGGGTGAACTTTTGGAACCTATGGCATCCTTGAAAGAGGGCTTTGTGGGATAAAGTAATAATGGACGGTACAAGATATAATTTGCTATCTTTTTGCTATCTTAGAAATAAGGTAAATAAATAGTTGGCTATGTCTTGGGAACCTTTTAAGAAATAGGGATGCCAAATTGAGATATTAAGTGGATGAAATTGACATACTTGTTAGGTACTCAAAAGGGTTAATAAGTGATATTCTCGAGGTTTTGTTGACAAACTAGCCTCAAAGACTTTAGACCTAGCCTACCGCATCGTTAATAACTAGATCTTGCATCGAATTATCATGTTCACATGAATAACTTGCCCTTAGGTAGACATAATCCCAAGATCCTCCTCATATTGAATTTAAATCGCAAGTGTTGCCCTGATTTGTTATTTTTTCGAAAACATTTAAAATCCCCAAAAATATTTGTACCTTAGGTTTGAACTGAGCAAACAACTTTTATTTCCAACATACTCGATCACTATTCACATTATTCCTTATGGATTCGACCCCGACTCTTGTTGGATTTATATTGGCAACGACTGCCTTGCACTTAAATTGATGTGTAAGTTGAGCATTATCAGTCATCTCTTGTTTCTTCTCTTCTTTCTACTTTTAAGGATTTGCCATCTTCCTCGAAGAGGTTCAAACCTGGATTTATGTATGAATGAAAATGGCTAACTTTACCCTCTTCCGATATTGATTCACCAACTAAAACTGCTCTACAATTAGAATTTGAGAATACTTCAAGGCCTGCTCTTCTTGAGCCCACTCCGTGGTATACCAAAGTATTTTATACTCCTAGTTAGTATGTTTTTTCATCTACTTTATCCATCATTTCTGTTCTAACTTGTTACTCACCAACTTCTAAGCATGAATGTTGGTAGAAAGCAATGGAGGAATAACTTTTAACTCTTAAAGAAAATAACACATGGAATATTATTTCATGTACTTCAAGTGTTCTTCCAATTGGATGTGAATGGGTTTTTGAAATTAAACTTAATTCTGATAGAACACTTGATCGGTACAAATCTCGGTTGGTTATTCTTGGTAACAAACATGAGTATGGTGTGAACTATGATGAGAGTTTTCATCATTAGAAAAAATGAATATAGTGTGAACTATCATTGTCATTGGCACTTCAATAAACTGACCTCTTCATCAAATGGATGTCAAAAATACTCTTTTCATGGTGATCTCTAAGTAGATATTTATATGAAACCTTTACTAGGTTTATTATCATCACCTACATTAGATGTATGCAAGTTGAAGAGGTTTTTGTATGGATTAAAACAAGCCCCCAAAGCTAGATTTGACAAATTTTAGTCTACTTTGCTACAATTCTCTTTTGAGCCGCGAAAACATGACTTATCTTTTTTCATCAAAAAACACTTTGGGTTATGTTCTTATTTTGGTATGTTTAGATGACATTATTATCACGGAACTGATTCTTCACGAATCACTAGCCTCTAACAGCAACTTAAGGATTTTTTTCATATGAAAGATCTTGTACTCTTACATATTTCTTGGGATTGGAAGTTCATAGTGATCCTTCAGGTATGTTTCTAACCAACATAAATATGCTTAGAATCTTATTTTCTTGGCCGATATTCAAGGTTCCTCTTTCGTAGATACTCCACTAGAATTGAATATAAAATATTATTGTGAGGACATCAATTTTTTTTTATCCAACTATAATTTGTTAATTATTTATGAGCTTAAATTATCTTACTATTAACTGACCTGGCATCTCCTTTGTTGAAAAATACACCACACTTTATAAATTGAGATCACATAATTGAGTAATGTAATTCTTTGCATGATGTTCTTTTCTTCTTCTCTCTGATTCTCTCTTATTCATTCTTCTCTTACTCTTCTTAGAAGGTCCATCAAGAAGCCTTAATTTTTACTTCTAAATACCTTCATGGTGTCAGATCCCTCAAGCATGAACACCGTTGCTTGATTTTGGTAAGCAAATTCCACAAAGATACTGTGATTGTTACCTCTTATTATTCCTTAGAAAATCCAACAATGGCATCAGGCTCTACAAATTCTCATGCTCATGCTCGAAACCCTGGAAATACTGGTAGATATTCAGCTGGAATTAATCATAACTACCCCTTGTATTACGTTGTTGAAATGCCTAATATGGTAACATTGGTGTATTGTGATATATTCATATATTTTGATATATGAAACATATGAAAATTCAAGGATGGTGGAATTAATGAGTGGACATTGGCTCACGTGGTTGTGGAATTATTATGATTGATTGTGGAAATACCTTACGTGGTTGGTTGTGAAAATACTCATTATGATGAGTTGTGAACATTGCATTATCATCCTCATGGCATCATACACATAATTTTGGCATTATCATCCTCATGGCATCATACACATAATTTTACTTGTTTGTTGTATGTTTTCTATATACTTATTGTTGTTATTTTTCATACTTGATTGGTGTCTTATATGCTCTGGAAATACTGGAAATACTGAGAATTCTAGAAATACTGGAACATCAGAGTTTATAACTGTAATACCCTGTATCATTCTAAGCTAGAAATGAACCATTGTTCCTATACATGAAACCTCCTATACTGTGATTCATGTTTGAGTACATGAATTAGGATGAGTATCCTAGTGATAATAGAGCTTATGACGTGTTAAGCATGTTCATAAGAGTCACTTAGAGTAAGCCAAGCCAAGAACTTTTGAATCCACCAAATTTTCGTGTGTTATTTCACGTAGGTCATCTTTGAACGAGCATAAATTGGTTTATAGGTGGTATTTTGGAAGATTCATACCATCAAATTTTATAAAATTGAATAAGATTTCCGTCGATACCAAATTCGCCTAAAATGGACACCCGATGAAGAAGTTATGGCGATTTAGAGTTTCAGCAGTGTCATTTGCAAAAATGACGTTTGTCAATTTCCAGTGTCTCTCCATGATTCCACCACATCGAGGTGAGTTTCCAGTTCATAAACAAGTGGCAACGCGATGTCTCCGCGTCGCGCCAGGAGGCCAAATCAGGATATTTTTATAGAAATTAAAAGACGCATCTAGAGGGGTATTTGGGTCATCTTCCCACCACTATATAAGCTCCCAAGCACGGAATTAAGCCGTTATTTTACCAAAACGTACTCTTTTTCATCAAAATCCTCTTAAGAACACATTAGGGTTTCAAGTTCAAGAAAATTCTACCATCAAATTCCAAGAATCTCTCCGTCAATCTTCACTAAATCAAGAACTAAGGTATGCGTGTGTTCATTCATGGTCTCCTTTCGTCCATGAAGTCCAAGAACCCTATTTTAAACTATATGCCATAATTTTTTATGTTTTGATTTGATTGTTGATCTTGTTTATATTCTGAATGATGTCAAGATAGAATCTTTATGGGTTTGTATGAAACAAGGATGGCATGTTAGTTAAAATATATGAACTTTGGGTGATTTGGGTGGTTGAATTCATGAATAAACCTATGCCCAAAGTGATGCATGCAAGGTGTTTGATAAAATACCTAAGAGACTAGAAATCATGTATTTTAGCTAAATAGAACTTAAAAGACAAGCCCATGCTCTATCCCTTATGACTCAACATGAATTCCATGCAAATTGTCATGTATTGTTGTTGTACTATGGAATGCTCATGAAATTAGAACCATGCAAGTATGTACATATTATATGCAGTATCTTCTATGTTCAAGAATATGATAACCACGTGTAGTATGAAATCCCCTATTTATGGTATTATGAATTGTGGATGTTATTCTACGATCAAGTCAGTCATGTGTGTCAGTTTCTTTCCATCGAGTCTAGGGGGTACTTGTACCCGAAAATATATCTGTATGCCTAGAGCCATGTTATGTTTTCATGATACTCTCATTCAACCCATGATCTATAGAAATCAGTCAGTCATGTCACTCGGGAAAATCCAGTAATCTAATCTTAGTGCTCAGTAACCTCAGCAACCTCAGTATTCACAGTTAATCTCTGTATCTTCAGTACTCTCAATCATTCCTCAATACTCAATACATTTCATCAGTCATCGGAATCCAGTAAACTCAGTTTAGCTCCACTAAACAATCCTACTAATATCAGTTTAGTTAATCAGTTCAGTTCAGCTAATCAATTTAGTGTCTTCCAGTTAGGAGTAGGATTCAGCATTGAGTGAACCCAAGGATGGGGACTCACCTGCCACAGTCAGAGGGTGATATTCCTAGAAGCAATCTTTGCATTCCAAAACTACGTAGACAACGTAGGTTGAGATATCCCTACCCATAGGGCTAATGCATCTCTTTTGAGTTTACTTAATAGTAGGGCAGACAAAATGAGCTCCTAAAAATAGAATAAGATTACTCACATGTTGTCTTTACCCATGGCACGGTATTGAAACCCTTCCAATCAGGGCAAAGATTGGACCCCACCAGTTCAGTTTCGGGGCATATCGGTTAGATGATTACCTCCCACAGTCTTAGATTCAGTCTCAGTCTTAGTTTCAGTAATAGACTCAGATAGTTCTTCAGAATATCAGGACTGTCAGATACAATCAACTCAGATACAATATGGAACTCAATTAGTTCCACCATATTTAGGACTGTAAGATACAATCACTCATGTTATCATTATTACTAGTTCTCTGAACTCATATTACCAATATCCATCTTCATGACTGTCAGATATGGTCAAATATATCAGTTCCTCATATTCATGGCTGCTAAATACAGTCAATTAGATTTATACTTTATAATTAGACTGTCAGATACAGTCAACCAAACCAGTCCTTCATAATCAGGACTGTCATACACAGTTATTTATGTATCAGTAACATAGCACTAGTCCCTCAGTATTTAGTAATACAGTGTTAGTTCCTCACTTATTAGTGATTGTCAGTAAAGTCATGATGTCAGTATTTAGATTTAGTAGTCAGTATCATCATGAGTTCTGTTATAGTTTCTCATGTATGTATGTATTCTCACGTTCATATCAGTCAGCATTGTTTATGCATCTAACCCTTTGTATTTAGCCTACCTCACTCGTATACTCAGTACATTTAGTCGTACTTATGCATTTGTGCTATGGTGCTTTCTCTTGTGTTACACTATAGGTTTAGAGGCACGAGCTCCAGATCAGCAGTAGATTCCAGTTTCAGCAGTCAAAATTAGAAGTAAGTCCTCATATTTTGAGGACCCGATGATTCATTGCTATTACAATTTTCAATTTATTTCAATAGTTGGAGTTAGTTGGGGACATGTCCTATCAACTCTTTATTTAGACAGTTAGAGGATTTTTAGACTATAGCATGTCAAACAGTTATTTCAGATTTAGTTTGGTATTGTTATACCGTTTTCAGATATTGTTCTTATCATATGTTTATTCAGTTGAACCTTATGGCCATTCAGTTCATGTTTCCATATTTTATGTTATATTATGTAGTATACAGGTACAAATATCAGTCATGGGTTAGCTTGTGGTTCTTCAGGGTCATAAGCACCGTGTAGCTTTCCGGTTCAGAAAAACGGGGTGTTACAAACTTGGTATCAGAGCCTAAGGTTCAACAGTTTCCTAGGAAGTCAGAAAAGCCACATCTAGTAGAGTCTTATACATGTGTGTGTTGTGCACCACACTTATGTGCAAGAGGCTATGAGATATTTTAGAAATAGTTTCCCTTCTTTCATGTCTCAGATCATGCTTTAAAAAAGTTTTCTAAGAAAAATCATATAGATTCTCGTCATGCTCCACGTATGTTCACTCCACCTTACTTTCAATGTAGTAGAAATAGTGAAGCTCAAAGTTCTAGAGATAGAGTTTTCTCAACCAGTCCCAGCATACAGTTATGAGATTGCCCATAGACTCAGAAATACCCCATCAATCCCATTATGTTCCAAGTCGTATAGATTTTATTCATGACCATGAGAACCCGTTCACAAACCCAATTTTAGATATGCCATCAGATCATTTCTCAGAATCCTATAACAGCGTAGACCTAGAATTTTTAAGCATGAACTCATGAGTTAACAGTGGTAGAGTTGGGATAGTATTATCTAGTTTGATTAGATTATGTATTCACGGTGATAGTTGTACCAGAGTAAATTAGTAGGCTTGAACAATGTAAGCTAGAATTTAAGGTTATTGATTTGAATTAAGTATGAAGGTGTGGATGTGATATTAGTAGTAGATGAAGCAACAGAAGCAGCTAATGTGCTTAGTAAGGTAATCATGTGTTTGACAGGGTGTAAGTATGTGATTATGATTAAAGTTTAGTTCAGAGCTTAGTCAAGTGTTCATAGACATAAGATAATGGCTTAAGGTCAAGGAGGAGATGATAGATCAAGTAACCAAGTTAGACTCTCAGAATTCCAGTAGTAGTGCTAGTATGTATAGAAAGATTAGTAAGGGAAGACGATTCCTGATCCATCCTTATCTTTGTAAAAGTTTTGTACTTCAGCCAGCATGATTCCTACACATGTTTCATAACTCAGTTCCATGAACACAACTTATATTTACATATTTCTTATAGACTCTTGTGCGCTCCCAGTTCCCTGCATAAGGAGTTTCAGCTACCTCAGTATTACGAATCATGTCCAACAAATTTAGAAATTTCAGACTCAGGTCATGCAGCTCATGACTCATGTACACATGTCATGCCTTACAGTATATTCAGTTTCCATGACTCATGCTATGCCCCTACAGATAAGATAAATTCAGACTATGTCATGTATATCCTTAGTTCAAACCTTTTTGGTAAATCCATGCTGTTGATATTCTATTCCTCAGGTTTCAGTCATGTGTCAAGTTCAGTCAGTGCCAATTTATATTTCAGGTTCTCCTGATGTAATCCTTCAGTAAGCTTTCCTTATGGAACATTGTAGTGATGAGCAGTTGCTTAGATAAGAGATAGAAAATATTTCATGTTAAGAGAAGATTGTGGCATGCTTACTGTATACGAGGGGATAGTTATGAAGATAGGATTGATTACCATGTTAGTGTGTAAGTAAGGGGTTATCATGAGGTTGTATTTAGAAGATGGGGAAGTATAGAGTGTGAATGTATATTTAGATCCTTGACTTATGTCAATCCCCATCGCGTACTATGGAAACTCAGTTGCCATCTTAGTTATAATTTCAATATTCAGTACCCAGTAATCAGTGTTCAGTTCCAGAATTCAGTATTTCAGTATCATCCTGAACCTCAGTTATCAGCATTCAGTTATCAAAACCCAACATTTAGTTCTAGTAAGAATCTCAGTTACAGTTTTAGTTTTAGTGCCAACTTCAGTTTAGTAATCAGATCAGAAACTCAGTTCAGTTCCAGACTTGCTTGACCCATGCTACAACTATCAGTTACTCAGTCAGTAGTATTTCAGTACCTCAGTCTACAGGATGTTTCCAAATCATGTTATATGCCTAGCCTTACATTCTTGAGATGATACAGTTTTGCTCATTCATGCTCAGTTACCTCATGTTATCCAGTTAATCATTACCTTCTATGTGTAATATTCTATAGTCGTAGTCCAGTTATTCAGACTAAGTACGGATAAGTCTCACATGCCCAGTATTCATCTATCAGTTATTCAGTTAATCAGATAAGTTAGTATATTCATACAGTCGTGCTTAGTACCTCGTAAATCTTTTAGTTGTATTAGTTGCAGTGCATGAGGTTTAGTTGCTTCATCTTAGATTATGTATCAGGCCTCAAGTTTTAGATCTCAGATAATCAGTTATGATTTAGTTCCTAGGTGCCTTGCACATCGCCTCAGTTTTCCTCAGTAGCTCAGCCAAGATAGTATTCCTAGAGAGACCTAGTGTCCCAAGGGGGAGATATTCTATGATCCTCTGAACTTTCATAACATAAGCGTCCCATTATCTTCTCACGTAATGAATCAAGTTTGGAGTAGGGATACTCATAAGTTGACCCTCTAGCTCCAAATCTCAGTCGTAACCTTGTACTCAACAGCTCAGTTTAGTCCCCGATAAGATACTCTATCCATGTCATGAATTACAGACTCATCTCAGTTCATGTATCATATTCCAGACTTAGTTATGTTCTTATGTTTCCGCTCATGCATATTGAGTAATTAATCTCAGACTCATTAGTATGTTTGGTTCAAGGTAACACTATTCTTTGAGTTAACTTGTTCTCATGTTCAGATTTTAGTACCAAACTTGGTATTCCATTCCATGCTTAGTTTTTAGTTCAAACTTGGTGTCTTTACCATTGCATGTTAAGTCGTATGTTCATGAGTCAGTTTAGTCATACACTCACGCATCAGATATGCGTGATCAACTTATCAGTACTTTCAGTCATGCATTCATGTATCATGTCAGTCATATAATTATGCATCAGATATGCATGAATTCAACTTATCAATCTCTGTATCAGATATGCATTCTCATTCTGAGAAACTTAGTTCATCAAAACACTCAGTCCTTCATTCATAAATCAACTACCCATGTATCAGATATGCATGTTCAGTATGAATCATTTTATTTGTCACATCAGTCATGAGATCATGTTCCAGTCATTCATGTTCAGTTCATGTTTATCTTATTGTTTTCCCTCTCAGTCAGTCTTATTTGAGGACGAATGTTCCCAAGGGGGAGATATTATAATACCCCATATATTTCTAAACTAGAAAATAAACCATTGTTCCTACGCATGAAACCTCCTATACTGTGATTCATGTTTAAGTACATGAATTACGATGAGTATCCTAGTGATAATAGAGCTTATGATGTGTTAAGCATGTTCATAATAGTCACTTAGAGTAAGCCAAGCTAAGAACTTTTGATTCCACCAAATTTTCGTGTGTGATTTCACATAGGTCATATTTGAACGATCATAACTTAGTTTATAGGTGGTATTTTTGCAGATTCATACCCTCCAAATAGTATAGAATTGAATAAGCTTTCTTTCGATACCAAATTCGCCTAAAACGGACACCCGGTGAAGAAGTTATGGCGATTTAAAGTTTCAACAGTGTCATTTCAGTCAGTGGCACGTCACACCATAAGCAAAAATGACGTTTGTCAATTTCCAGTGTCTCTCCACAATTCCACCATATTGCGGTGAGTTTCCAGGTCATAAACAAGTGGCAACTCGATGTCTCCGCATCGCGCCAGGGGTCCAAATCGGGAATTTTTTCCAGAAATTAAAAGACGCATCTAGAGGGGTATTTGGGTCTTCGTCCCACCCCTATATAAGCTCCCAAACACGTAATTAAGCCGTTATGTCATCAAAACATACTCTTTTTCATCAAAATCCTCTCAAGAACACATTAGGGTTTCAATTAGGGGATTCAAGTTCAAGTAAATTCTACCATCAAATTTTAAGAATCTCTCCATTCATCTTTACTAAATCAAGAACTAAGGTATGCGTGTGTTCATTCATGGACTTCTTTCGTCCATAAAGTCCAAGAACCCTATTTTAAACTATATGCCATGATTTTTTTATGTTTTGATTTGATTGTTGATCTTGTTTATGTGCTGAATAATGTCAAGATAAAATCTTTATGGGTTTGTATTAAACAAGGATGGCATGTTATTTGAAATATATGAACATTGGGTGATTTGGGTAGTTGAATTCATGAATAAACCTATTCCCAAAGTGGTGCATGCAAGGTATTTGATAAAATATCTAAGAGACTAGAAATCATGTATTTTAGCTAAATAGAACTTAAAAGACAAGCCCATGCTCTATCCCTTATGACTCAACATGAAATCCATGCAAATTGTCATGTATTGTTGTTGTACTATGGAATGCTCATGAAATTAGAACCATGCAAGTATGTACATGTTATATGCAGTATCTTCCATATTCAAGAATATGATAACCATGTGTAGTATGAAATCCCCTATTTATGGTATTATGAATTGTGAATGTTATTCTTACGATCAAGTCAGTCGTGTGTGTCAGTTTCTTTCCATTGAGTCCTGAGGGTACTTGTACCCAAAAAATATAGCTATATGCCTAGAGCCATGTCATGTTTTCATGATACTCTCATTCAATCTATGATCTATAGAAATCAGTCAGTCATGTGACTCAGGAAAACCCAGTAATCTCAGTAATCTCAGTGCTCAGTAACCTCAGCAACCTCAGTATTCATAGTTAATCTCAGTATCTTCAGTACTCTCAATCAGTCCTCAGAACTCAGTACATTCCATCAATCATCGAAATCCAGTAAACTCAGTTTAGATCCACTAAAAAATCCCACTAACATTAGTTCAGTTAATCAGTTCAGTTCAACTAATCAGTTAGTGTCTTTCAGTTGGGAGTAGGATTCAGCACCGAGTGAACCCAAGGATGGGGACTCACCAGCTACAGTTAGAGGGTGAGATTCCTAGAAGTAATCCTTGCATTCTAGAACTACGTAGCCAGTGTAGGTTGAGATCTCCCTACTCATAGGGGTAATGCATCTCTTTTAAGTTTACCTGATAGTAGGGCAGATAGAATGAGCTCCCATAAAAAGAATAGGGTTACTCACATGTTGTCTCTACCCATGGAACAGTATTGATACCCTTCCAATAAGGGCAAAGATTGGACCCCACCAGTTCAGTTCTGGGGTATGTCGGTTTGATGATTACCTTCTACTGTCTAAGTTTTAGTCTCAGTCTCAGTTTTAGTAATAGACTCAGATAGTTCTTTAGAATATCAGGACTGTCAGATACATTCAACTCAGATATAATACAAAAATCATCTAGTTTTACCATATTTAGGACTGTAAGATACAATCACTCATGTTATCATTATTACCAGTTCTCTGAAATCATATTACCAGTATCCATCTTCATGACCATCAGATACAGTCAAGCATATCAGTTCCTCATATTTATGGCTGCCAGATACAATCAATCAAATTAATACTTTATAATTAGACTGTCAGATACAGTCGACCAAACCACTGCTTCATAATTAGGACTGTCATACATAGTTATTTATGTATCAATAACATAGCATTAGTCCCTCAGTATTTAGTAATACAGTGTTAGTTCCTCACTTATTAGTGATTGTCAGTAAAGTCATGATGTTAGTATTCCGACTCAATATTCAGTATCATCACGAGTTCAGTTATAGTTTCTCATGTATGTATGTATTCTTACGTTCATACCAGTTAGCATTGTTCATGTATATAACCCTTTGCATTTAGCCTACCTTACTCATATACTCAGTACATGTAGTCATACTGATGCATTTGCGCTATGGTTCTTTCTCTTATTTTACACCATAGGTTTAAAGGCACGAGATCCAAATCAACAGTAGATTCCAGTATCAGCAGTCAGAATTAGAAGTAAGTCCTCATATTTCGAGAACACAATGATTTCATTGCTATTGCAGTTTTCAGTTTATTTTAGTAGGTTGAGTTAGTTGGGAACATGTCCCATCAAATCCTTATTTAGACAGTTAGAGGCTTTCCAGACTATAGCATGTCAGACAATTATTTTAGATTTAGTTTGGTATTATAATACCGTTTTTAGATATTGTTCTTATCATATGTTTATTCAGTTGAACCTTATGGCCATTCAGTACATGTTTCCATATTTTTATGTTATATTATGTAGTATACAGGTATAGATATCAGTCATAAGTTAGCTTGTGGTCTTTCAAAGTCATAAGCATCATGTAGCATTTCGGTTCAGAAAATCAAGGTGTTACAATAACCCTTCTTAAGAAATATACCGGGGAGGGGATATTGATATATGGATTGTATATGTTTTGATGAACCCTTCATGGGTCCCACATCGGGAGGCTTGCCTTCGTGGGTATATAGATTGTGCTACGACCTCATGCATCATCATCATTATCATTATCATCATCATCATATACATTGCACTTATTTTATTATATTTATGTTGTGCTTGTATTTCCATATTGACTTATCATCAATCTATTTGTTCTATATCTTGACTTGTTAATGTCTAATTATTCTATCTTTCTTTATTTGTACTTGATGATCTTGATTATACATATTCCTATTTTGTTCTACTTGTATGTGATATTATGTATAATTGTATCCCTATTTGGTGTGTTGTTGTAATATGTGTGGTTATTATAGAACAGTTAGTGCAAGAGGTATGGGCTACCATTATGAGATATCTTTTGATTGAAAGTGACGTGCCCTTAGTGTATATTTTGTATGTTTTATTTACTACTTTACTTGGTTAGACTATGATACCTACTTAGTAAAAGTGAATGGTACTCACACCCACTGCGCCCTTTCGATGCAGGTCTTAGATCGAGTGCATCTCAAATTGGTTGATCTCGTGCGCCATCTGATTTCTTAAGGTAGCGGTTGGACATTCATGCATTCAAAATTTACCTCTATCTTTCTATAGTAGTTATATCTTTATTTGTAAACTGAGATAGATATTGACCCTGTGGATATTTTTGTTCTATTTGACTCATTTGTGTTAGTAGTTCTTACACTATTGACACTAGGCTTTGGAGTAATAGTTGCATTGTTATTCTTCTTTCTGCATTTATTATACTTGTATGGTTTGGCTTTATTCTAGAAGCCTTTTTTGGGGGTATTTCTATTTTTTCCCATTTGTGTATCAGCTTGGGTGATAGTCTTACTTTTCAAGGTACGTTGCGACAAGTGCCATCATGACCCTATCAATTTTAGGTTGTGACAAATTGGTATCAGAGCAACCAGGTTTCATTAGTCTCAACGATGTAAGAATGGAATGTCTAATAGAGTCTCGTGAATTGGTACATAGATATCTGTATCTATTTTTAAGAGGCTAACTTTCCTCATTTTATTTCTTATCATGTGAAGTTCTTTCATACCTTATGTTCTGAGTTGTGTTCCTCGCTTTCTGCACAGATGGTGTTGACTAGGTCTAACAAGAGTAGAGATACGGAGCCTTCACCCATAGGGAGAGCCTCGAGTCATGGATGAACCCAAAGAAGTGGATGAGATTGTGGTTCATCCCCGTCTAGGAGGAGTTCCAGTGGACTCTTCCCTTTGCCTCGTGTTGAGCAGGTTGGTAGAGTGGGTTCTACTCCAGTTCCCTAGAGTTTGTTTGCCTCAATTTTGAAGGGATTATTGGTGCGTTTGCTGACCCTTTTAGATGGTTCTCCTTTAGTTATGTTGGGTGTTTCTCTAGTTCAGAGTGTGTATCCTCTTATTGCTTCTATTTCTATTTTGGGTACTCCTCAGACTCAGAGTACTATTTCTCCTTCAGTGCCGGTATATGAGTATGTTGCTCTGTCGTTAGAAGTTTGGCATTTATCCATGTTACCCCTCTGGCGGGGTCTCAGCCATCTAGACTTGTTTTGTTTCCTACTCTTTAGTGAGCTACGACTCAGATGATAGTGTTTGGGGTGTCATTCCAGAGTATAATGAACTAGGCATGGATGCAGAGATCTACTCCTCGAGCATCTCAGAGAGGTACCAAGAGGGTACGCCATCAGGACAAGTTTAGAGGTTTCTTTGTGTGTGATAAGTTTGGTCATTTGGCCTTGGACTGTCCCCGCCATGTATTTAGAGCTACTCTTATTTCAGTTATAAAGGGTAAGGGTGCTATCAGAGGTGCGAGGGGTAAAGGTAAAGGAGTTTGTAGTGGTAGTCATCGGGCTATTCAGACAGTTGGTATTTGTTGATAGTGCTATTCCATACCATCCACACCAAAGGTAGAGGTTTCTAATGCTTTGATCACAGGTGTCGTCCTTGTTTATTTTAGATCTACATATTTGTTGTATGATTTTTGGATCTACCTTCTCCTATATATCTATGTTTTTTACTTTGGTTTTTTATTCTGTTAGTGAGCCTCTTGCCATGCCTATTCATGTATCTACCTAAGAGGTGATTCTTTAGTGGTGCATCGGGTGTATCGATCTTGTATTATGACTTTATCTGGGTGTGAGACTTGGGTAGATTTTCTTATGTTAGATGTGGTTGATTTTGATGTTGTTTTGGATATGAATTGATAGGCTCCTTACTATGTTTCTTAGATTGTTTTGCTAATACTATGACTTTTCTTCATCGGGTGTGCCAAGGATATCTTGGAAGGGTGCACTTTATTTAGGACCCAGGAGGGTTATCTCTAATGTTTAGGCTCATAAATTGGTTGAGAGGGTATGTTTAACTTATTTGGCTCACATTCACGAAACAAGTGTTGTTTCACCTCCTTCCTTGGATTTTGTTTGTGTTGCCCCTAAGTTTATGGGCGTGTTTTCTATGAATTTGCCTGATATGCCTCCGAATTATGATATTAATTTTTCTATTGATGTTGAGACGAGCACCAATCCCATTTTTGTTCCTCCTTATAGGATGGACCTAGCCGAGATGATGAAATTGAAGCATCAGTTGCAGGAATTATTAGATAAGGGATTTATCCGACCTAGTGTATCGATTTGGGGTGTGCCTATCTTGTTTGTGAAAAATAAGGTTGGGTCTATGCATATATGTATTAATTATCAGTAGTTGAATAAGGTGACGATTAAGAAAAAGTATCTTTTTCCTCGTATTGATGATTTATTTGATCAGTTTCAGGGTGCTACAATGTTTTTGAAGATTGATTTGAGGTTCGATTATCACCAGTTGAGGATTAGAGCTTCGAACATTTTGAAGATAGATTTTTGGACTCGATAGGGTCATTATGAGTTCTTGGTCATGTCCTTTGGGTTAACCAATGCCCCAGCCGTGTTTAGGGAGTTGATGAATCGGGTGTTTTAGTCATATCTCGACTCATTTGTTATTGTATTTATAGATGATATCTTGGTGTATTCCAAAAGTGAGGCTGAGCATGAGGAGCATCTGTGGATTGTGCTTCAGATATTGAGGAATGAGAAGTTGTATGCTAAGTTCTCCAAGTATGCATTTTGGTTGGAGTCTATTTTTTTTGTGGGTCATATGGTGACTAACAAAAGTATCATGGTTGATCCAACCAAGGTTGTAGCGATTCATGATCGGGATATACCTACTTCGCCTATCGAGATTCGGAGTTTTATTAACTTGGAAGGTTTTTATTGGTATTTTGTTTAAGGTTTCTCTCTATTGCAACTCCTTTGACTAAGTTGACTCGGTAGAAGATTTCTTTTCAGTGGTCTGACGCATGTGAGGCAAGCTTTCAAATGCTCAAGGATTTGTTGACTTCAGCTCCTATATTGACTTTACTTAGAGAGGGCGTGGGTTTTACCGTATTTTGTAATGCTTCAGGTGTTAGATTGGGTGATGTGCTGATGTAAGAGAGTGAGGTGATTACTTATGCTTTTTGTCAGTTGAAGCCTTATGAGAGGAATTATCCTACCCATGATTTAGAGTTGTGCACAATTGTGTTTTCCTTGAAGTTGTTGAGGCACTACTTGTATGGAGTCCATTGTGATATCTTCTCAGATCATCGTAGACTTCAGTACTTCTTCACCCAGTGATATGTTAATATGAGACAGAGCTATTGGCTTGAGTTGCATAAGAATTATGACTTGACTATTCTCTACCATTTGGGCAAGGCTAATATGATTGCAGATGCCATGAGCCAAAAGTTGACTAGCATAGGTAGCTTGGTGCATCTTTTGACCCAGGAGAGACCTCTAGCCTTAGAGGTTCAGTCTTTAGCTAACCAGATGGTTAGTCTTGACATTTTGACACCTGGATGCATTTTGGCATTTGTGGAGGCTGGATCTTCTTTGATGGAGCAGATTCGAGCTTATCAATTTGATGATATTGGATAGAGGTTGATTCAAGATAAGGTGTTGAGTGGTGAGACTAAGGAAGCCTTATTTAATTTGGATGGATTTTTTAGGATTGGGGGCTGAGTTGTGTGCTGGGAGTGGGTGATTGGATTAGGTTAACCTTGGAGGAGGCCTATTGCTACCGATATACCATCCATCTAGGTATGACTAAGATGTATTGTAATTTGAGATAGCAATACTGACGGCCAGGGTGGTATGAGGTGAGATGTAGCAGATTTTATGGCCCGTTAACTATGTTGTCAGCAGGTGAAGATCGAGAATATAAAACCTGGTAGTTTGCTTTAGAGGTTACTCATTCTCGAGTAAAAGTGGGAACGGATCACCATGGATGTTGTGACTGGTTTGCCTCGTATATCTTGTGGTTCTGATAGTGTATGGGTTATCATGGATCGATTGACCAAGTCAGCTTATTTTATTTCAGTTCAGGTTTCATTTAGTATCGAGAGGTTGGCCCATATCTATATTCGTGAGATTGTGAGACTTCATGGTGTGCCTGTGTCTATCATCTCAAATCGTGGTTTGGTGTTCATATCTCACTTTTGGAGATATTTTAAGAAAAGTTGGGCACTCGAATTGATCTTAGTATAACTTTTGACCCATATACTGATGGCTAGTCAGAGCAGACTATCTAGGTTTTAGAGAATATTCTCCACGCATGCGTGATGGATTTTAATGGCAAGTGGGAGCAACATTTGGCTTTAGAAAAGTTTGCTTATAATAATACCTCATGAGTGGGTTGGTTTGATATTTCAAAGGTAAAGCCTCGAGGTATGGACCTGCTTCATGAGTCTTTGGACAGAGTCCGAATCATTCAAGATAGACTTTGAGTGGCTCAGTGTAGAAAGAAGTGCTATGCAGATCATAGGCTTCGTGCCTTGAGATTTGATATTGGTAATTGTGTTTTCCTTCAAGTTTCACCGGTGAAGGGTGTGATGAGGTTTGGGAAGAGGGGCAAGCTTATCCCCAAGTATATTGGTCCATTTGAGATTCTTCGGACTGTTGGTGATGTGGCCTATGAGTTGGCCTTGCCCTCGGATTTATCAGTTGTTCATCCATCTTTTCATATTTCTATGCTTCACCGCTATATTTCTGATGAGTCTATGTCATTCATTGGGTTTTGGTTTAGTTAGATGAGCGGTTGTCCTTTGTTGGGGAGCTAATCTCTATTTTGGATAGGGATGCTAGGCGGTTGGGCTCTAAAATTATTTTTGTGGTTAAGGTTTAGTGACGACATCGATTTGTAGATGAGGCTTCTTGGGAGGTTGTGTCTGATATGCATAGTTCCTACCCCAGCTCTTTGTTAATTCAGGTATTTCTTTGCCTTAGTTCAAGGAGGATGTAGATTTTTAGTGGTGGATGATGTTATAACCTAAAAATTTGATGAAAAATGTGAATTTTTTGATTTTGTGTGATTTGACTATTTTAACCCTCCCCATAATTGCATTGTGGTATTTTTGGAGTATGGGTTGATTGGCACGATTCTTGATGCATTTTGGTGCCTTTTGTGCGATATTGTGATTTTGGTGGCTTTGAGAGCCTTATTATATACCTATTTGGTTATCTTTTGATCTGTGTGATGAATGGTTGAACGGGCTGTGCCAGCAGATTCAAAACATCGATTTTAGGGTGTTGACATATTTTGTGTGATTTTATGATTTTTAAATCTCATTTCAACCCTCGGTTTGGAAAATTGTGATTTTGGATTTCGGAGGTCAACTTTGTGAAATGATATTTTTTCAAAATTCTGATATCATCATTTAGTTTGACGTGTCGAATTAGTGTAGTTGCATAGTTCCTTTGCTTATATCAGCCTCCAAACAAACTTTGGGCACCCCGTCGAAGTCCGTTTGGACTAAGAAAAATCAGGTGCAGAAAAATCTGCACTATAAAATATCCCTTTTTAGCCCATTTTGCTCATTCTTTCACCTTTCCTCTTGAGAGTTAAATCCTAAAATAGTGCGAGAACTTAAAAGTGAAGTTTGTGGGAGCTTGAGAAGCTAGATTAACATCTATTTTTTGATTCTTTTACGGATTTAAAGTGAGATTTCATCCTTTCTTACTCTAATTCTTCATTAATTTCTCAAAACCCCAAAAATCTCAGGGCTTGATTTTAAACCCCAATTTTACTCCTTTTCAATTGAATAATGTTTTAATCCTATAATTACTAGTTTTTCATTAATTTAACCTTCATAACAACTTCAATTCTTCATTTTAACACAAATTTTAAAGATTTTATCCTGTAAAGCTCAAAAATAAGTTTTCTTCAATTTGAACATCATTTTTTTCTCGATTTGACTTGGGTTTTCAGCAGTACATTCCTAAAAATATGGAGAACACATTTTTGAAGTAAAGTTACGATTTTTCCCTTCTTTTCCAAAACTTATTTTGGGAGTCTATTTTGACTTCAAACCAAAAGTAGTCAATATGGGTATCATTGACTTTGTTTTGACGTGTAGATTCTATATTTCTTAGTTTTAGTTGATTTGAGAATCGTACATGGAAATTAAGGTCGTGGGTCGGCATTTGAGGTTGGTTATGACTTAACTCTTTTAAACTGGGTTGGGTAGTAAATGATGGTACAAAATGCATGTTAATGGTGGAACTAATCATAAAAAATGTTTATCTTTGTATTTTGCCTGGCCTATACATGACGTAATTATTGAAATTGAGATATTATGTGATATGTATGACCATATGTATTCCTATGTGATATAGATAGCCTTGAATACACGTGAATAATTGTATTACGTTGTTGAAATGCCTAATGTGGTACCATTGGTGTATTGTGATATATTCATACTTGTTGGGATATCAAACACGTGGAAATTCATGGATAGCAGAATTAATGAGTAGATATTGGTTCACATAGTTGTGGAATTATTATGATTGGTAGGGAAATACCTCATGTGGTTAGTTGTGAAAATACGCATTATAATGGGCTGTGAACATTGCATTATCATCCTCATAGTATCATACACATAATTTTACTTGTTTGTTGTATGTTTTGTATATACTTATTGTTGTTGTTTGTCATACTTGATTGTGTCTTATCTGCTCTGGAAATACTAGAAATACTGAGAATTCTGGAAACACTAGGAATATCAAATCTTATAACCTTCCCTGAGGGATGTTCCAGGGAGGGAATATTGATATATGGATTATATATGTGTTGACGAAACACCCATGGGTCCCACGTCAGGAGGCTTGCCTCCGTGGGTGTATATAGAGGTTGTGTGATGACCTCATGCATCATCATCATCATAAACATTACACTTGTTTTATTGTATTTATTTTGTGCTTGTATTGCCATATTGACTGGTCATCAATCTATTTGTTCTATATCTTAATTTCTTAATGTCTAATTGTTCTATCTTTCTTTATTTGTACTTAATGATCTTGAGTATACATGTTTCTCTTTTGTTCTAATTGTATGTGATATTGTGTATAGTTGTATCCCTATTTGGTGTGTTGCTGTAGTATGTGTAGATATTGTAGAACTGTTAGTGCAAGTGGTGTGGGCTACCATTGTGGGATATTTTTTGATTGCAGATGATATGACCTTAGTATATATTTTGTATGCTTTATTTACTATTTTTCTTAGTCGGCCTATGATACCTTAAAATGCCCTGGACTTTGGTTTTTGCAAATTTCCAGAGCTTTAAGCTCCCTCTCCTTCTTACGACTCACACCACAAGTCATATGGTGTGGTTACGGGTCAGGTGACCCCAGTCGTAAGTTAACCAGTATGTTATTTCCTAAGTTCTGTCCTAGTTACAAAAGACTTCTCATGAGTCATATGATTATGAGATGAGTGGTTAATGTCTAGTCGTATGTTGTCCAGTGTCCAAGCCCTTGGCGTTCTGTGTTGGTTACGACTAGACCATACGAGTCGTATGGTCTAGTAATGAGTGGGACTAAAAAGTCATAAGTTGAATAGTATGTGATGCCCAATTCTCTGTTTTAGTGACGACTCAATGGTATAAGTCATAAGTTATGGTGACGAGTCAATGGCTTGACTCGTAACCAAAGGCGGGATTTTACAACTTTAAGTTAGGGGTACTTTAGACATTTCCCACCCTAATCCCTTAAGACCCCACGTCTTTTAACAACTTTTGGTCATTCATTATACCCTTTACAAGATCAAATTCTCTCTAAAACCTCTCAAGAAAGATTGTGCTAGGGTTTCTTCAAAGTGGACATCTAAGAGCTTAAGGATCAAATTCTCAGGCATGTGACATTTCCTTCATTGTTAGTTCACTAAAATCATATGTTTAAAACATTGTTCATGAATCGTGAATGGTGGTTTTGAAAACAAAGGTTGAAGGTTTGAATGAATATTGTTGGGTATTGCTTATCATGATTTAATTAATGATTATGCATGTTTTAATAATGGTTTTGCACGTGGGTGCATGGGAATTGTGGTTTAACTAGGGGGTCATATTTAACCCTAAATATAATGGTTTTGGGCTTTGATAATGGTATGCCCTCAACCTGTTTGTGAAATTGTCAATGAGAATGATCTTGTCACAAGTTGAATCGAGTTTTGAACTAACGCGTTGTCCTAAGAATGGTAATGATTGGTAAATGATTTATGAAGGCCTTGTAGGCGATAAATTGATTTGAAATTCCAAATGGGTTCGAGTCCCTAAATGTTGAATTGAATTAATGTCTTTGTTTAGACAATGGGTTCGAGTCTGTAATACCCCTGTATTTCCCTAACTTAAATTAACTCTCAGTATATAAGTTATCCAATATAAATTTTTTTAAATACTCAGTATTTTTCAGTTTTGAGCTTACCAAAGCGTAGAAAATTAAGTCAGCTTTCCAACGATATAAGATTCACCCAAATCAGATACCCGGGCAAGGAGTTAGAGCCATTTTAGTAAAACAGTGTGCCAACTGGCACTTCAGCGCATCGCGAAGGCATGCCAAATGGCAGTTGTAAAAAAATAGTGAGCCAACGCGATAACCTCGCATCGCGGTGAGCTTCCAGGTCTCATCTAGTATGGAAATGCGATACCACCACATCGCGCCACCAGTCATTTTCAGAATTATCATTTTCTAGTGTCTCATCGCGATCATGGCGCGTCGCGCCAAGGGCCAGATTCCCATGCAGTGAAGCAACGTGATTCCACAGCATCGTACCAAGCCTCCACTTCACAATTTTCAAATTCCAATGACACGACTCGATAGCTCCGCATCGCGCCAAGGGTGAAATTCGAGAATTTTTAGTTAATTTTGAGTTTTAAATTCCAAGGTCTTTTAGGTCTTTTCCCTTATTCCAGTCAGCCTAAACACAAGATTAAGGACCTAAATAGCCTAATATCTTATTTTTTGCTCACTTATCTAAAGAAAGAAATCATTCTCTCTCAATTAGCAAACCCTAGCACTCAAGAAATCAAGAACAAAGCTCAATAAACTCACCCAGAACTTATCAATTCAGGTATGTTAGGTGTTCATTCATGAGTTTCTTTCACCCATGAATCCCAAGAACCTCTTTTTGAATTACAAGTTATATATTGATGATTCCAATGCTTGAAATTGATTGTAAGAACATCTATGATGTTAATTTGGTTTTCAATCCATGATTATGATAAGATTCAAGAAAATAGAATAGTATTTATGGGGAATTATATGAATTACATGTTGAACCCATGAATTTACAAGTTTGGGCATTTTAGTTACAATGTTTCTATGTTATCCATGATTATGTGTATTAAGTTGTGCTCCACAAGAGTTTTATAAAATGTCCATGTTAATTAAATGGTGAAATCATAACATGCTAGTATATGTACAAGCTTCTGCTCTACATGTGTTTGATAAAATGTCTATATGAATGAATTATGGACAAGTGTACATGTTATGTTTTCCAAAGATCATGCTATGCTCTATTTTTCATGCTATCGAGTCCTGGGGGTATTTAATACTCGAAAACCTAGCTGTTTACCTAGAGCTACAGTAGTTATGGAATAGTATTAGTCATATCACAATTAGTAGAACTCAGTAGTACTCAGTCAGCAACAAAACTCAGTAAAACTCAGTATCAGTCCAGTTTAGCTCAGTATAATCAGTTCAGTGTCTTTCAGTTAGGAGTAGGATTCAATACCAAGTGAACCCAAGGATGGTGGCTCACCTTCCAATAGAGGGTGTGATCCTTAGAAGCAATCCTTACGTTCTAGAACTACGTAGCCGACGTAGGTTGAGACATTAACCTGCCAATTAAGGGTTGATGAGATATTTTAACCTGCCAGTTGAGGGTTTCACTGTTCTTATTAGAGTACCCACCAGATGAGGGTAATTCTTCAGTGTCTTTACCCATGGCACGACACTGACACCCTTCTAGATGGGGTTACAGGTTGGACCCTAAATCTATTTAGAAAAGGGGCATGTCAGTTAGATGATTACTTCGCACAATCTTAGTTTCAATCTCAGTATAGAACTCAGTTTAATTCTACAGAATCACAACTGTCAAATACAATCAATCAATTTCAGTAACTTAGTTATCAGTAATCTCAAATATCAGTTACTCAGTTATCAGAACTCAGAACCCAGCTTCAGTAAAAGCTCAGTTACATCATACACGTATTGCACAGTATTGCATACTCAGTATTTATAGTAGTTCCAGTTATCTATTCACTCTCATATTCAGTTACTCTATATCATTCAGTCAGTTATTATTCATGCATATGAACCCTTACATTTAGCCTTACCTCATCTAGCATACCAGTACATTCCACGTACTGACACATACTCTTTCTTTGCGTTATGATATCTCTTATCATAGGTTCAGGCGCTCAGGTTCCTGACCACGCATAGACAAATCTATTTATCATAAATAGTTTCAGTAGTGAGTCCTCATCTATCGAGGGCATACTTTTATTTCAGCATTTCAGTTAATTAGTATTTCAGTAGTCGACGTTAATTGGGGGTTTGTCCCATCTACTTTACATTCAAATAGTTTAGTTAGAGGCTTTTCAAACTAGACTTTCAGACAGTATTCAGCTTTGCAGATTATTATTTCAGTAATATACTTTATTAGTATTTAAGATATTTTGAACCTTATGGCATTTCAACCTATTTTCTACATTTATTATAGTATTGTTATTCAGTTCTCACAGCAGATATCGGTCATGGGTTAGCTTGTGGTCTTTTGGGGTCGTAAGCACCGTGTAACATCCGGGGTATAGACTCGGGGTATTACAAACTTGGTATCAGAGCCTAAGGTTCAACAGAGTCCTAGGGAGTATGAAAGCCACATCTAGTAGATTCTTGTGCATGTTGTATAGCGCGCCAAAATTATGGATAGGAGGCTATGAGGTATTTTAGGAAAAGTTTCCCTTCTTTTAGTATTCATGTCGTGCGATTAAGTATGAGCTCAAGTTAAACTCTCAGACTAATTCATTTCTTCCTTCCATTTATAGAACTTGCCTCCCAAAAAGACTAACGGAAGAAGAACCGGAAATCAGTCAACACCTCATCCCGTTCAGGCAGATCCTCTGGATGAGTATGTCTCCCATGCAGAATTTAGAGTTGCATTCACTACTCTAGCCAATTCCATAATAGCTCAAAATGAACGGCCAGCTGTTGTTCAAGCTAACTCAGTTGCCAATACTGCTGCAGCTAGGATTCGGGACTTCACCTGAATAAATCCTCCCCTATTCTCAGGATCTAAGTCAGAAGAAGATCCATAGGAGTTCCTCGATATGGTTTTAAAAGTCATAGATATTATGGGAGTGACTTCCAGTGAGAGTGCTGAGTTAGTTGCCTATCTGCTACAAGATGTAGCTCATACGTGGTTTAAGTAGTGGAAGGTAGACAGGGGCACAGATGTAGAGCCCATTGAGTGGGAAGATTTGCTACTACTTTCCTAGATAAATTATTTCCCTTAGAGCTGAGAGAAGACAAGGTGTTAGAGTTCATCAATCTCAAGCAGGGAAGTATGAGTGTGAAGAGTATTCCATCAAGTTTACTCAGATATCCAGGTATGCTCCCTATGTAGTAGCAGATAGTAGGTCCAGAATGATCAAGGTCATGTCTGGGGTGTCAGTTAGTATGGTTAAGGAGTGCAGAACTACAATGTTGATTAAGGAGATGGACATATCCAAGATCATGGTCCATGCTCAGCAGATGTAAAAGGCTAAGAATAGAGAGGCAGAAAAAGAGAGCTAGAACAAGTAGCTTTAATTTCAATTAGCCTAAGTCAGAGGGTGGTAACCGTTCTTAGTTTTGCCCGAAATATTTAGTTCCAGCTCCGTCCTCAGCCAATGCTTTAGTACCTAAGTTGATAAATGGTAACAAAGATAGGGTTCCAGGCTCTAAATCTCAGGTTAGTGTCAGCAATGTTGGAATAAATCCTCCTTATCAGATATGTGGCAGAAACTATCAGGGTGTCTATAGAGCTAGCAGTGATGTTTGTTTCGGGTGTGGAAAGTCAAACCACGGAGTGAGAGATTATTCTCAGTCAGGTTCTCACTATTAGTATAATCATCTTTCAGCTCAGTCAGGTCGCCAGAATCAGCAGGGTGCCGCTTTCAGTACCACTAGTGGGCAACACCCAAACAGGATTTATGCACTTCAGTCCAAACAAGATCAAGAAAATTCTCCTGATGTTGTCACTGGTGCATTATAGATCTTCCATTTACATGTTTATGCCTTGCTAAATCCAGGGGCTTCTTTATCTTTTGTAACTCCTTATATAGTCATTAACTTCGGAGTCAGTCCAGAAATCCTAGCAGAGCCTTTCTCAGTTTTTACCTCAGTGGGTAAATCTATCATAGCCCGATGGGTATACAAGAACTGTCCGATTATGATATCTAAAAAATTTACTTCAACAGACCTTGTAGATCTAGAGATGGTGGATTTTGATGTCATTCTCAACATAGATTGGCTCCATTCATGCTTTTGCCTCAGTTGATTGTAGAAACAGAATAGTTCATTTTAAATTTCCAAATGAATCATTCCTTGAATGGAGGGGTAATACCACAACGCTTTAGGGTTAGTTGATTTCATACCTTAGAGTGAGAAAAATGATATCCAAGGGATGTGTCTATCATTTTGTATGAGTCAACGATTCTAGTTCAGAGACTCCTAGTCTTAAGTCAGTTCCAGTAGTAAATGAATTCTCAGATGTGTTTTCTGAAGATCTTCCTGGAGTTCCTCTTGTAAGAGAAATAAACTTCGGAATAGACCTTCTTCCAGATACTTAACCCATATCTATTTCTCCATACAGAATGGCACCAGCAGAACTCAAAGAAGTGAAAGAACAGTTAAAGGACCTTTTAGATAAGGGGTTCATCAGACCCAACATTTCCCCATGGGGCGCACCAGTCTTATTCATGCGTAAAAAAGATGGTTCTCTTAGAATGTGTATAGACTACCGTCAGTTGAACAGAGTCACAGTCAAGAATAAATATTTACTTCCCAGAATCGATGACTTGTTTGACCAACATCAGGGTGCCATTTATTTTTCTAAGATAGACCTCAAATCAGGCTATCATCAGCTCAGAGTCAGAGAATGTGACATTCCAAAAATAGCTTTTCGAACCTGATATGGTCACTTTGAGTTTCTAGTCATGTCCTTTGGTCTTACAAATTCCCCAATAGCTTTCATAGACTTAATAAACTGCGTGTTCAAGCATTACTTAGACATGTTTGTTATAGTCTTCATCGATAACATTCTTGTTTATTCCCATAGCGAGAATGATCACATAGATCACCTCAGAATCATACTTTAGATTCTCAGAACTCATTAATTGTTTGCCAAATTCAGTAAGTGCAAATTTTGGATAAGGTCAGTAGGATTCCTTGGTCATATTATTTCTGGTGATGGCATGAGAGTTGATTCTCAAAAGACCAAGGCGGTGAGAAACTGGCCTATACCCATCTCTCCATCAGATATATAAATTTTCTTGGGTTTAGTTGGATATTACCGTCAATTTTTTGAAGGGTTTTTGTATATTATATTCCTCATGTACAGATTGACTCAGAAGAAAGTCAAGTTTCAGTGGTCAGATTCTTACGAGAAAGTTTTCAGGAGTTGAAGAATCGACTAACCTTAGCCCCAGTTTTGACTCTACCAGATGGATCAGATGGGTTTGTTATGTACTGTGATGCATCTAGAGTGGGTTTGGGTTGTGTCCTTATATAGTGAGATAAGTTCATAGCCTATGCCTCCAGACAGCTAAAGCCCCATGAGAAAAATTACCCGAATCATGATCTTGAGTTGGCAGCTGTAGTGTTTAACTTAAAGATTTGGAGGCATTACTTGTATGGGGTGCATGTTGATGTGTTCATAGATAACAAAATCTTGCAGTATGTATTCTCTCAAAAAGATTTGAATTTGCATCAGAGAAGGTGGTTAGAGTTGTTAAAATATTATGATATGAGTGTTCTGTATCATCCGGGAAAGTCTAATGTAGTGGCTGATGCTCTCAGTACATTGTCAATAAGTAGTATAGCTCATGTTGATAATGATAAGAAGAAGTTAGTTCAGGAAGTTCATCAACTTTCCCGACTAGGTGTCTGCTTAGTCGATTCAGTAGAGGTCAGTGTGTGGGTGCAGAATAGTTTAGAATTATCTCTAGTTTCCAAAGTAAAGGAAAAGCAGGATAGATATCCCAGTCTAGTAAAGTTGAAAGAGTCAGTCAAAGATCAGAAAGTAGAGGTTTTCTCCCAAGGGTGAGATAGTGTGTTGCATTGCCAGGGTCGTTTATGTGTGTGATGATAGGCGAATTTACACGCCTATAGCACTATATTTTGCCCATATTTTAGCCTAGTTTTGAGAACAAATTATATATTTCATGCACTTTTAGTCCATTTTCCTGTAAGTGAGCTAACGAACATGATTAGCAAAGTTTCAGGTATAAATGATGCAGAATTCAGCATTTCATGGATAACTTGACGCCAAATAAAGCTTCACGAAAGGAGAAAAGCCAATCTTGGATGCCAAGGACTAAAGATGGCGCATGGAAATTCTGTCCCGGGCTAAAACAACATTTCTGAAGACTTTGAGGACTAGCAGTAACTTATTAGGATTAGGATAATGATACATTAACCTAGTACAATTGGGTTATGTATTACATTAGCTTGTTAGGATTAGGATAATGATACATTAACCTAGTACAATTGGGTTAAGTATTTCATTAGCTTAGTAGGATTTGGTTAAGCATTTCATTAGCTTAGTAGGAATAGGATATGGGTATTATAAATACCCTATCTTGCTAGAGATTTTGAGACATCTTCTTACATTCAATTCTATTCTATTCTACTTCTAAGACATTCTAGTTCTAAACAATCATTCTTCCATTAATTCTATTTTTCTTCTTCTATTCATCTATTCTTAAATTCCGCAACAAGAGAAACGTTACCTTGCTAAGGAATTCACGCCTAAATGCCTACCACACCATTATTAACGTAAAATCTTAATTGTGGTATAACAACAATGTCAATTGTGATTTCCTTCGCATTCATGGGTAACTAAACTTCTCTGTTGGGGTTATGGAAGCCGTATGAGATACTATTTATTGCTGTGAGTTTGTGAGTTCGTGACACGTATGCTATATATCATTATTCTCTTCATCTTAATCTAAATTCTTTGTGGTTGCAAACGCAAGAATACACCAGTATAACATTTAACTTGTTCGAAAGAAAGGTTCTCTGTCTGGAAAAGAGATAATGTCAAGGTAGTAGGGTCCCATCCCCTATTAAAAAGTTAGTGCCGTAACTGGATTAACCTCTTGGAGAATTCGTACCGTTAGACACACTTTAAGCTCGAAAGAGTTAAAGTGAAATAATCCTCGAATAGGTCGAAAGACGCCTGGATTTACCATCGAATACAATTCTCTATAAGCACATGCATGTGTGAATTCAACACACTCATAGTCAATAGAGACGTATAACTCAGAAGGTGGACATAACCCCAACTCCTCAATTCTCATTGTTTACATATTACAAAACATTCGTTCTTTTACTTTGCTATTTTCTGCTTTACTCTCTTATTTTGGTTACATTACTTTCACAATACAATTCCCCCCTTCTTACGAGACTTGCACTACAAGTCTAGTAATCGTTGCTTACTTGTTGACCAAGCTATTCTCTGTGGGATCGATACCCAACCCAGGTTGGGTTCTATATTTGACAAACGACCATTTTACACTCTTACGAGAGCTGTAGATTGAGCGTTATCAAAAATTGGCGCCGCTGCCGGGGAATACAAGTGTCAATTAAGTTCGTAATAATTACTAGACCCTTTGGTCAAAGATTCTCGTACTTTTACTTTTAGTTTTTGTTTTTGTTTACTGCAGGTTTTTATTCAGTGCATGCCCCATACCCGAAGTTCTGGTCAACCGTTATTACCTATCAATCCTGAACCACAACGTATTTGCAGAATGGAGGCATAACACGCAATTGAAAGGATGGCTGCTCAACAGGAACAGGCGAGACTAGCTGCACTAGCCGCCGCTCAAGTGCATCAACAGAATATTGATAACCCTGGGCGAGCAACAAATCCTGACGATGAAGATCTAGGTGATGACGAGCTACTAAACCCTAGGCATGCCGCTGAGATCGCAACACCTGCCAACAGAAGAGATCGTCAAGCTAGGTTTAGGCCTGAACGCCAAGCTATGCAGCCAGCTTTCGACGATGATGATGATGATCTTGATGGAGCCGGAGCCACAGGAGCCATTATTCCTCCACCATTGGCACCCGGAGCCAAGTTCAACATCACGAGCACCATGATTCAGTTATTGCAACTCAAGGGATTATTTGGTGGACTAGCAGGCGATGATCCGAATATGCATCTCATCAACTTTATTTCTACATGCAAGTCGTTTGACAATCCTGGAGTTGGTCAGAATGCAATTCGGTTACGCTTATTTCCATTGTCTCTGTCTGGGGAGGCAACTCTATGGTTGAATGGGCTGACTCCTGATTCTATTACAAATTCGAGGCAATTGAGAGACGCTTTCCTAGAAAGATTCTTTCCGCCATCCAAAAGAGCACAATTGAGAGATGAAATCAGCAACTTTCGTCAGCTTCCCACTGAAGCTCTTCATGAAACATGGGAGAGGTTCAAGATAAAGCTAGCGAGGTGCCCAAACCATCATATGACTAATGTTCACCTAATAGAGATATTATATAGAGCCCTGAATTTAATAACTAAACCAGTGGTGGATAATGCGGCTGGAGGATCCTTTATGGATCTCACCTTTGGTCAAGCAAGCAATATGCTAGATCGTATGACGAAACAAAGTAGAGCTTGGCATACCAGGGATTCTGAGGTAACAAGCCTCACTTTATCTATTGGCATGACTGCAGACCAAAGAAGAAGACAAGAAGAACGTGATCAAGATATGACGCACATGAAAACACAAGTGGATCTTCTTACAAAGCATTTATTATCAGGGAAGACCGAAAAAGTGAAAGCTATTGCGTCAAAAGGAAAAGACGAATCTGATTCGGAAGAGGAAGCCAACTACTTGAACAATCAGGGGGGTTTTCGAGGCAATGCCCAAGGAAACTAAGGTCGGAACTATTATGATAAGTCTGGAAAAAAGGACCAAGGTAGTTGGAGGAAAAACAATGAAAAGAGTGGTTTATACGTACCCCCTGGAAGACGTGACGCCACCACATCTAGTTCTGGAAGTATGGAAGACATGATGGCTAAACTACCGAAAGGAGTGGAAGCAACGAGTGCAGGAGTAACGGAGGTAATAAATGATTTGTCCTCTATGAAGCAATTAGTTGATTCTCATTCCACTTCAATCAAGCAAATAGAGCAACAATTGAGCCAACTTTCAGCAGCACTCAATCAAAGAAAGGCTGGTACTTTACCTAGCGATACTGTGCAAAACCCAAGGAATGATGGGTCATGCATGGACATCACTACCCGAAGTGGTAAGGTGCTGGAAACTTCAGAAAAAGGCAAGTAAGTGGTTGACGAAGAAGCGGAAATTGATGATAAGGCGAAAGGGGAAGATGCCGCAGCAACCGATCCTAACGTCCTTAATGTCACTCCTCACGACGTGCAACCTGGAAAAGCTAAAAAACAGAAGCAAGAGGAGAAGAAAGCCATGGAGAGAACAAGTCCATACCCACCACCACCTTTTCCCCAAAGATTGAAGAAGGTGGCGGATGATACGAAGTTCAGAAAATTCATGACTATGTTAAAGCAGCTGACCATTAATGTTCCATTGGTGGAAGCACTTGAACAAATGCCTGGGTATGCGAAATTTATGAAAGATCTTTTGACGAAAAAGCGGGCAACAAGCTATGAGTTGAAAGATAATGTTCATCACTGCAGCGCCATCGCTACCCGATCACTAGTTCAGAAGAAGGCTGACCCCGGAGCTTTCACTATTCCTTGCACTATTGAATCTTTGAATTTTGCCAAGGCATTATGTGATTTAGGAGCCAACATCAATTTGATGCCATTATCTATCTATAAAAAGTTGGGGTTAGATGATCCTACTCCAACTAATATGAGGCTCGTAATGGCGGATAGGTCGGTAAAATGACCTGTTGGGATTCTATGTGATGTATTGGTAAAGGTTTCTTCATTCATCTTTCCGGCAGACTTTGTTATTTTGGATTGTGAAGCAGACTCAGAAGTTTCCATAATCTTGGGGCGCCCTTTCCTTGCTACAGGAAGCGTGCTTATTGATTTGAGAGCTAATGAGCTTTCATTCCGAATAAATAATGAAGTAGTTCACTTTGATGTGTGCAAATAAATGAAGCAACCCAAAGAGCTGAACGTATTCTCGGTGGATGATGTTTACTTTGAGGATAAGAAAGCATTGTCTGTAGAGAAACAGTTTACTGTTGAGCCACTATCTGATGTGCTGTTGAATGTTGAGCATACGGATGATGAAGATTATGAAGAAACTATATGTGCTCTAACAGAAACAGAGTCCTATTCCCATACTCCTAAGCAACCGGACCGTGATCTTAAGAATCAACCGTCACCAACAGCGAAGACTTCCCTTGAAGAGCCACCAATGCTAGAATCGAAAGAGCTACCCGATTATCTAAGGTATGTGTTCTTGGAAAGTATAAATATACTTCCGGTGAGTGCGGATGATTTAAGTAAACAGCATGTAGAGGCTCTCATCTCTGCTCTAAAGAGATACATGAGAGCTATAGGTTGGACTATTGATGATATAATTGGTATCCCTCCTGGGATAGGCATGCACAAGGATCATCTCGAAGAAGATTGCATGCCTACAATTAAGCCTCATTATCGTCTGAATCCATTCAGAAAATGATCAACCATCTATATCGATGAAGTCTAAGTAATCGAGATAGCTATGTCGTGCCGCGACAATAAATCAAGCGCTAGATGGGAGGCAACCCATCGTTTATCGTTTTTCATTTTTTTTTCTTTCTCTCATTCTAGTACGTGTTTCATTTTTGATAAATAAAAATCCAAAAATAAGAGTCGTGCCACGACCAAAACTAAGGCGCTTGATGGGAGGCAACCCATCGTACTAATCGTTTTCATTGGTTTTGAGCGAATGTAGGTGCAAGAGGTATAAAACGAGGAGATCGATTTCAGATGTCATTTGGACGTATGGCATGGTAAAGGTGGTAAGTTAGGAATTAAGATGCATAAGGCTATGTATTGAGCATTGCTCATGACAAAATAGGCATTGATCAAGGATAGGCCAAGGTAAAACTAGGCCACGAATAAGGCAAAGCCTATACTATAGCCCAAGGTCTCGGAATCTAGTGTGCTATAGCATAGGCGCCGCCCATGCTCAAGTATGCCATAGCATAGGCGCCGCCTATGCCAAAGCATTTTGTCTCTGAATCTCATAGGCCATGCTAAAGGCGCCACCTATGTTCACTAAAGGCATTGCACTAGGCGCCGCCTATGCTCACCATAGGCTTTGCATTAGGCGCCGCCTATGCCAAGCATAGGCAAAGCTAAAGGCGCCGCCTATGGTCACTTTTTGTCTCCAATACCGATTTTAAATGGGTCAAAATCCGACCCACTCTTTTCCTATATAAAGGAGACTTAGTCTTGAGGCACAAACACATTGAAAACCTAACATAGGCGCCGCACATAGCATCCAAATCTTCTCAAAACTTTTGCTCTTCCACTTCACAAGAACATCTCCAAAGGCTTCAATCACGTAAGTACTCTTGTGTTCTTCATCTATTTTTCGTAAGTACTACGTTACTATGTATATTATGAATTGCTAAATCTTGAAGAAGTATTGGAGATGTGAATGTGTTTGAATTGTTGATACACAACCAAGTGAGTGAACATATACGTTAGGATGATCTTAACTTGTTTTCGACTTCAATTCGATTTTGATGCATTGTCATACTACTTACGGAATTGCTATAGTCATGAACATTGCATACTCTTGTCACTTGAATACTTACATGTTGGGATGTCTCGCTCATCGGAATAAGACTTATAGTTGCCTACCGACATAGGAGATTGTGATTATTGATAGAAAATATACCATGATGTAATCCCTATGTAGAAGTCTTGATATACCTAACATGAAAGTATTGCAAAGATTGCAAGAAGTGTTACATATCTGAATTTCTTGTTGGAATATAGCCCCTAAAACGTATGTCGATGAAGTCTGAGTAATCGACCACTTTCACTTCACTAGTCTGTACCAACAAACTAAGTGTGGGGTGGTGCCACTACTGCTTGTTTATAGATTGTATCCATCGAGATGATGCTAATATGAACATTGTTTTAAGTATCAGGTACAATGGCACCCAAAGCAAGACAAGGCAAAGATAAGGCTACCACTTCACAAAAAGGCAAGAAAAGAGGCCGAAAAGAGCAAGGAGAACCCTCCTTGCTGCAAATACCTCGACTCACTCTTGGAATTAAGTGGGATACTTATGAGGAACTTCTGAGGATAACGACTCTGATGATGATTCCGATGCAAGGGGTATGACCCCATACATAGAGGATGAGTCCGACTAACCAGGTTCTTCTTATTTATTTTCCACTGAGGACAGTGTGTCCCGTCTAAGTGTGGGCTGCTGGTATTTGCATGCTATACTTCTCCATCCACATTTGCATTTATTTATGTTTGTTTGTAGTTAATTGTTTTTTTTAGCTTAGCTTCGCATGAAATTATTCTAATAGGCAACATAAGATTATGACAAGAGTTTGTGCTAAAATCATGACTATTGAGACATTAGGCTCTAATTGTGACTCACTATGTGATATTGTTTGGTTTAATTCCTTCATCTGTTGGGTCAAGAGTCTATTCTACTCCCAATAAAGTCGACCATGTGCCTTGTGTGTGTGAGATAATAGTATATTCTGTGCTTGTGGCTGATGCTAGAACATTCCTGGTATGTATGTAAAGCGAAAATAAAGAGTGCAAGTCTAGGAGATGATTTAGGCATTTCTTTGGCAACCTATGATTATTTACCTTCTTTTTACCTACCCATGGACATCATCCTAGTTAAACCCTTTTGAGCCTTTAGCCTATTTTTTTTGACAAACCTCGTATGTAAGCCTAATCCATTTTTTTCAAGACCATAATTTGATCCAAATTCCTAAGTGCTTTAAAGTGAAAAAGTCATGTGACAAAATAAGAGGAAATTGGGTGAGTATGATGCTTTAGAATGCATTGGTGCTTGAATGAGTTATGAAAAAGAAAGTGCTATCATAAGAGGTATGTTATCAAAAGAAAAAGGAAAGGAAAACTGAAAAGTTAGTTATGTTTAAAATTGAAAAACAAAAGAGGAGAAAAAGAGTGGTAGAATAAAAGAAAGTAGAAAGGTTGTTTGAAAGAAAAGTGTTAATGATACAATGTGATGTATTAAAGCGCTTAGGAACATAGTCACTATTTCTGGCCAAAATAGTCCTACCCGTCCCTTAGCCTACATTACAACCATCAAAAGACCTATTTGATTCTAAGCTTAACATTCTGACATTTAGTGGAGCATTACACTAAGGGCAAGCCTATGGTCATCAGTTGCTGCATATGAATTCTTTGTGAGAGTGAGAGCAAGGATATTTTAATACCCATGTTTGAAAAATATGCTATACTTGTGAGTGATTATGGGTAATATATTGTGAGACCCACATGGTTGATGAGTTTTGGGTAGTTATGTATGATTCTTTGTGCCTTAACTTTTGAATATGAGTTGACCACCATCACGAGTCTATGTTGGAGGCTAAATGGTCTCTACTAATGATCGGAAAACTACTCTTTGTTGATAATTATTGTGCTTGTCTTGACGAATATTTTATGTTGTTACTGTGAAACCCTAAGTTGATGTTTAGAGGGACATGATATTTTGTTCGAGGACGAACAAAGCTTTAAGTGTGGGGTGTTGATGATAGGCGAATTTACACGCCTATAGCACTATATTTTGCCCATATTTTAGCCTAGTTTTGAGAACAAATTATATATTTCATGCACTTTTAGTCCATTTTCCTGTAAGTGAGCTAACGAACATGATTAGCAAAGTTTCAGGTATAAATGATGCAGAATTCATCATTTCATGGATAACTTGACGCCAAAGAAAGCTTCACGAAAGGAGAAAAGCCAATCTTGGACGCCAAGGACTAAAGATGGCGCATGGAAATTCTGTCCCGGGCTAAAACCACATTTTTGAAGACTTTGGGGACTCACAGTAACTTATTAGGATTAGGATAATGATACATTAACCTAGTACAATTGGGTTAAGTATTACATTAGCTTGTTAGGATTAGGATAATGATACATTAACCTAGTACAATTGGGTTAAGTATTTCATTAGCTTAGTAGGATTTGGTTAAGCATTTCATTAGCTTAGTAGGAATAGGATATGGGTATTATAAATACCCTATATTGCTAGAGATTTTGAGACATCTTCTTACATTCAATTCTATTCTATTCTACTTCTAAGACATTCTAGTTCTAAACAATCATTCTTCCATTAATTCTATTTTTCTTCTTCTATTCATCTATTCTTAAATTCCGCAACAAGAGAAATGTTACCTTGCTAAGGAATTCACACCTAAACGCCTACCACACTATTATAAACGTAAAATCTTAATTGTGGTATAACAACAATGTCAATTGTGATTTCCTTCGCATTCCTGGGTAACTAAACTTCTCTGTTGGGGTTATGGAAGCCGTATGAGATACTATTTATTGCTGTGAGTTTGTGAGTTCATGACACGTATGCTGCTTATATCATTATTCTCTTCATCTTAATCTAAATTCTTTGTGGTTGCAAACGCAAGAATACGCCAGTATAACATTTAACTTGTTCAAAAGAAAGGTTATCTGTCTGGAAAAGAGATAATGTCAAGGTAGTAGGGTCCCATCCCCTATTAAAAAGTTAGTGCCATAACTGGATTAACCACTTGGAGAATTCGTACCATTAGACACGCTTTAAGCTCGAAAGAGTTAAAGTGAAATAATCCTCGAATAGGTCGAAAGACACCTGGATTTACCATCGAATATAATTCTCTATAAGCATATGCATGTCTGAATTCAACACACTTATAGTCAATAGAGACGTATAACTCAGAAGGTGGACATAACCCCAACTCCTCAATTCTCATTGTTTACATATTACAAAACATTCGTTCTTTTACTTTGCTATTTTCTGCTTTACTCTCTTATTTTGGTTACATTACTTTCACAATACAATTCCCCCCTTCTTACGAGACTTGCACTAAAAGTCTAGTAATCGTTGCTTACTTGTTGACCAAGCTATTCCCTGTGGGATCGATACCCAACCCAGGTTGGGTTCTATATTTGACAAACGACCGCTTTACACTCCTACGAGAGCTGTAGATTGAGCGTTATCAGTATGCCAGGTGTAGATGAATTGAGAAAATGAATTCTTGTAGAAACGTATGGTGCACGATACTCTATTCATCCAGGGGCCACTAAGATGTATTGTATTTGCGAGAGATCTATTGGTGGAGTGGGATGAAGAGGGATATTACAGAGTTTTTAGCTAAGTGCTCTACATGTCAGCATGTTAAGATTGAGCACTAGAAGCCTAGTGGGTCCATGCAGGAGTTCAGTATTCCCATATGGAAATAGGAGGAAGTGAACATAGACTTTATGATAGGTTTGCCTCGTACTCGTCATCAACATGATTCTATTTGGGTTATCATAGACAGGATGACCAAATCATCTTATTTCTTGCCAGTTCATACTTTCTATTCAGCCGAGGACTACTCCAAACTCTATATCAGAGAGTTGGTAAATTTACCCAGAGTCCTAATATCCATTATCTCAGATAGAGGTACCTATTTTACCTTTTATTTAGGGAAAGCATTCCAAAAAGGTCTTAGTACCCAAGTCCATCTTAGTACAGCCTTCCACCCTTAGACAAATGGTCAAGAAGAAAGGACCATTCAGACTCTAGAAGATATGTTAAGAGTCTATATTGTCTATTTTAAGGGTAGTTGGGATGACCACTTGCCTTTGATCGAATTCACATATAATAATAGCTATCACTCCAGTATTCAGATGGCTCCGTTTGAGGCTCTCTACTGTAGGAGATGTAGATCTCCAATTAGTTGGTTCGAGGTAGGTGAGTTCACAGTAGTAGGGCCTAACTTAGTGTTTGATGCCTTAGAGAAGGTTCAGTTGATCAGAAAAAGGGTTAGGGCTGGCCAGAGATGACAAAAATCGTATGCAATTGTGAGAAGAAAGGATCTCGAGTTTGAGATTGGTGATTTTGTGTTCTTGAAAATCTCTCCCATAAAGGGGTAAAGAGGTTCGACAAAAAGGGAAAGCTTAGTCCCCGATATGTTGGTCCTTATAGAATTCTTAGTAGTTTTGAAAAGGTAGCTTATAAGCTCGAGTTGCCTTCACATCTAGCTTTAGTACACCTAGTATTCCACGTCTCCTTGGTAAAGAAATGCATTGGTGACCCAACAGTCATAGTTCCCTTAGAGGGCGTAGATATTTAGAATGATCTCTCTTTTGAAGAGGTTCCAGTCCAAATCCTCAATCACCAGATTCCCAAACTGAGGAACAAAAAAGTTCCCTTAGTCAAATTCTTTGGCGGAATAAGTCCATTGAGGGAGCTACTTGGGAAGCAGAAGTAGAAATGCAGACCAAGTACCCTCACCTCTTCTCTTCAAACTTAGATTCAGCTTAAGGTAACAGTCTTCCTTAGCTCTACTCAGTTCCATGTTTAGTTACAGTTATAAACTTTGTATTCCTTACCGTTGCATATCTAATCATGCATTCACAAATAAGTAGTTTCAGTCATGTACTTATACATTAGATATGCATGCTCAGTATGAGAACTCAGCTTGTCAGTAGCTTCAGTCATGTATTCTGTACATTAGATATGCTTGTTCAGTGTGTAAACTTAGTCTATTAGTGTTTCTCAGCTTAATCAGTCTCATTCGAGGACGAATGTTCCAAAAGGGGAGATATTGTAATACCCCATATTTCCCTAACTTAAATTAACTCTCAATATATGAGTTATCCAATATTTTTTTTTAAATATTCAGTATTTTTTAATTTTGATCTTACCAATGCGTAGGAAATTTAGTCAGCTTTCCAACGATATAAGATTCGCCCAAATCCGATACCCGGGCGAGGAGTTAGAGCCATTTTAGTAAAACAATGTACCAACTAGCACTTCAGCGCATCGTGGATGCATGCCAAATGGAAATTTTCAAAAAACAGTGAGCCAACGTGATAACCCCGCATGACGGTGAGATTCTAGGTCTCATCCAGTGTGGCAACGAGATACCACCGCATCGTGCCACCAGTCATTTTCATAATTGTCATTTTTCAGTGTCTCGTTGCGATCATGGCATGTCGCGCCAAGGGAAAGATTCCCATGCAGTGAAGCAATGAGATTCCACCGCGTCGCACCAAGCCTCTAGTTCACAATTATCGAATTCCAGTGACACGACGCGATAACGCCGCATCGCGCCAAGGGTAAAATTCAGGAATTTTTAGTTAATTCTGAGTTTTAAATTCTAAGGGCTTTTAGGTATTTTTCCCTCATTCCAGTCAGCCTAAACATGGGATTAAATCCCTAAATAGCCTAATATCTCATTATTTGCTAACTTATCTCAAGAAATAAATCACTCTCTCTCAATTAGCAAACCCTAGCTCTCAAGAAATCAAGAACAAAGCTCAAGAAAATCACCAAGAACTCCAAGAACTTATCAATTCAGGTATGTTAGGTGTTTTTTCATGAGTTCCTTTCACCCATGAAGCCTAAGAACCTTTTTTTTAAATTACAAGTTATAGATTCATGATTCCAATGCTTGAAATTGATTGTACGCATATCTATGATGTTAATTTCATTTTCAATTCATGATTATGATAAGACTCATGAAAATAGAATAGTATTTTTGGTGAATTATATGAATTGCATGTTGAACCCATGAATTTGCAAGTTTGTACATTTTAGTTACAATGTTTATATGTTATCCATGATTATATGCATTAAGTTGTGCTCCCCAAGTGTTTGATAGAATGTCCATGTGAATTAAATGGTGTAATCATGACATGCTAGTATATGTACAAGCTTATGCTCTACATGTGTTTGATAAAATGTCTCTTTGAATGAATTATGGACAAGTGTACATTGTTATGATTTCCCAAAATCATGATATGCTCTACTTTTCATGCTATCGAGTCCTGGGGGTATTTAATACCCAAAAACCTAGTTGTTTACCTAGAGCTACAGTAGTTATGGAATAGTATCATTCATGTCACGATCAGTAGAACTCAGTCAGTTACAAAACTCTGTAGTACTCAGTCATCGACTGAACTCAGTAAAACTCAGTATCAGTCTAGTCTAGTTAGTATAATCAGTTCAGTGTCTTTTTGGGAGTAGGATTCAATACCGAGAGAACTCAAGGATGGGGGCTCACTCGCCAGTAGAGGGTGTGATCCTTAGAAGAAATTCTTGCATTCTAAAACTATGTAGACGGCGTAGGTTGAGATATTAACCTGCCAGTTGAGGGTTGATGAGGTGTTTTAACCTCCCAGTTGAGGGTTCTACCATTCTCATTAGAGTAGCTTCCAGATGAGGGTAACTCTTCAGTGTCTTTACCCGCATCATGGTACTAACACCCTTCCAACTGGGGTTTTAGGTTGGTCCTCAAATCTATTCAGAAATGGGGCATGTCGATTAGATGATTACTTCCCGCAGTCTCAGTTTTAGTCTCAGTATAGAACTCAATTCAGTTCTACAAAATCAGGACTGTCAGATACAGTTAATCAGTTTAAGTAACTCAGTTATAAGTAATCTTAGATATCAGTTACTCTGTTATCAGAACTCAGAACTCAACTTCAGTAAAAGCTCAGTTCAAGCATACACGTATATGCACAGTATTTTATACTCAATATTTATAGTAGTTCCAGTTATCTATGTACTCTCATATTCAGTTACTCTATATCATTCAGCCAGTTATTGTTCATGCATATGAATCCTTGCATTCAGCCTTACCTCATCTAGCATACCAGTACATTCCATGTACTGACTTATACTCTTTCTTTACACTATGATGTCTCATATCATAGGTTCGGGCACTCAGGTTCTTGATTGTGCGTAGACATATCCAGTTATCAGTATCAATTTTAGTAGTGAGTCCTCATCTATCGAGGGAACACTTTTATTTTAGTATTTCAGTTTATCAGTAGTTCAGTAGTTGGAGTTAGTTGGGCGCTTATCCCATCAACTTCACATTCAGATAGTTTAGTTAGAGGCTTTTCAGACTAGACTTTCAAACAGTATTCAATTTTGCAGATTATTATTTCAGTAATATACTTTATTAGTATTTTAGATATTTTGAACCTTATGGCATTTCAGCCTATTTTCCAGATTTATTACAACATTGTTATTCAGTGCTCACAGCAGATATCAATCATGGGTTAGCTTGTGGTCCTTCGGGGTTGTAACCACCATGTAGCATCCGAGGTACAGAGTCGAGGAGTTACGAAGTCCCAAGTGATTTATAATGGTTATGGCATATTGTACGCTTGCAAGTGGGGTTGGTATGATGAGAACAATGGGATGCCTTTAGTAAGTAATTGGATAAATAGTTGTGTATGTTTTATGAATGTTTTAATTGGGATTTAAGGCGGTATATGTAGCCGAGCCATAAAAGTAGAGACTGAAGAACTAACATTGGAAACTGCACTAGCCGGTGTGGTTATCTATATAACTGGGAGGTTCGAGTCCCCCGAACTAAATATATGAATGAGAGGTTCGAGTCCCCTATATTGTATACATTAGTGCTTAAGTCACCTTGACTATGTTGGGAGGTTCGAGTCCCCTATAAAGGCATATATAGATATGGATATTCTCTGGTTTGTGCGGCTACATGCACTGGGGCCCTTTTAGCTATGGGAAAACTGGGTCCATATAGCCCGTGGGTGCCTTTTTATATGATGGTTATGCTACACAACCCAGGTTAAGTTTTTTGAAGTTCATGTTAAGCCTTGTTCCCTACCTCGGCATGTGATGTTATATTTATATATATGTATATGTATTTCACATGACATCATGCTTTGGATGTTGTACTAGTTTTGAACTGCTGTCATGGCATTATTTTATTCCTCAATCCCTGAGTTACATATTAGTGCTCCAACCGCTAACCGTCTTCAGACATTGTATCCCCATATGATACCTGCACCGAAACTTCTTCTACTTTTTCTGCATAGTGATCAGGTGCTCGAGTTAGTTCGTGAGTTGACATTAAAGTGGTAAGCTTCTCTACTTTGGAAGGCTTCATTTCATGGTCCTTATTTCCTATGTCTTAGACCATATTTAGACTTTGTTTTGGCTACTATTGGGTGCATGTCCCGATACTTTATTAACGTTCAGTTTTGTAGAGGCTTTGTTGGATTACTGTGAACTTGGGTATTTTGGTTTAGTTAATTGTTTTGTTGACGGAAGGTTGTCCGATTACCGGTGGATGGTATACACATATGATAAATCATTATTAGTTTTATATTACATTATCTTGTTATATATTTGGAATTCATCCGATACTTGAAATTGTTGTACTTGCTAGGTTAGGTGAAAGAGGTGATCTTCAGTCTATGTAGGACTTGAGATACCCATCACGGCCAATCCTTGATTTGGGTTAGGATATACCTACTAAGTACAAGTGGACCATACTCATGCCTACTACACCCTTTCGATATAGGTCTTAGATTGAGTGTGCCTCAGATTGGTTGATTTTAAGCGCCTTATGATTTCTCAAGGTAGCGGTTGGACATTCACTCATCTGGAGTTGACCTATATCTTTTTATAGTAGTTATGTCTTTATTTGTATTCGGAGATAGACATTGACCCTGTATGGATATTTTTGATGTATTTGATTCATGGTTTGTATTAGTAGTTCTTACACTATTGACACCAGGTTTTGGGAGCTATGGCTGCATTGTTATACTTCTTTCCGCATTTATTATACTTGTATGTTTTGGCTAAGTTCTAGAAGCCTTTCCTTGGGGGTATTTCTATCTTTTAACCCTTTGTGTATCAGTTTGGGTGATAGGCTTACTTGTCAAGATATGCCACAACAAGTGCCATCATGACCTATTAATTTTAGTCCATGACCTACAAGAAAAACTACAATTTTTTTCATGATGTTTGTAAAATTAAGGGTCACACTAGAGAAAATAGTTTCAAAACTGTTAGTTATCCACAAGATTCTAGGTTTAAGAAAAAAGGTGGAAACTCAACCTATAATGTAATGTCTAGAGCTGATGATACTGGAAAGACAAGTGGTAAACTACAACTGCATCACCTTCCAAGTATTTATGGTGCTATAGGAAATGGACAACTGATGTATGATGTAAGTAGTGTTCAGGAGCTAAGGATTTTTAGCAACACAACATGGAGCCTAGTACCTTAACCAAAGAGTAATATAATTAAGTCTTGTAGTTCCTCAACAAATAATCAAAGACTCTTTTTTAGTTTACTTTGAGGTTTTATTAATAAAAAATTGTCAATATAGACCAACCCATCCAATATGTTCAAGAAATTACAGAAAATAAAAACAAAAATCAGGCCCAAAACATTGACCCAACCTAATAAAACAAAAAAATAAAAGGGGAAGTAGGGTTTCTTAATTGAGCTTAGAAATAAGCTCCACTTCAGATCGCCTCTTCCATCATGTTCCCTTTTGTCAATTCTCAGTTCAATTTTCTTCAGTTCTGGGTAGTTAATACCGTGCCTTGGATGCGCCATTTTAGAGTTATTTCCAGCTTGTATGAGTAAGTAGTCTTCTTCATTTCTTTGATTGATTCTCTCACCTTCATTTAGATACTGACTATCTTCTTTGCTTGCTAAAAACTCAGTTGATATCTCCAGTTTATGGATGTTACCAGTGCATTTTGATGCTAACATATCGGGTCTAGTCTACTGAGGCTTGTAACTTCTTCCAAGTATGTTGTGTCCCTCTGTGAGTTTAGTGCCTCCCCTATAACTTTCTTTCACTCTTTGTATTATGCTTGAGTTGTAGGTGTAGCTGGGATGGAGATTTTGGGATGCTCGAACCTGTTGATACTTGGATAGATTCAAGTACCTCAGTCGTTTGATATACATCTGACCATGTGACCCCCAATCTGATGAGATTCCTTTTTTATTGGTTGGTGTAGATAGGCTAATTAGCATTTTCAATTTTTGTTTACCTTATGAGGTTGTACATATAGTTCATGTGAAACTTGTTGTAGCTCTTCTAGTCCCCTTACCCCTTTGTTGGTACTAGTCTCAAATATGGACATTTCTGTTTGTCACTATTAAGGATCTTCCTGCCTAAGCATGGTAACTGATTGAATGCTATAAATGTGAAATTACCTTGTTGAATTGTTAGATTAACTAAGTAATCAGCCAATTGATTGCCCTCTCTAAATACATGTTGTATGATTACCTTCTTACATTCCAATAATTGTTTTATCTGCTCAATAATATCTATTATTTTCCATGGTAATTCCCAATTCTTATTTATGAAATTTTGTATAGCTAGTGAATTCATCTGAATGATTACTCTTTCTTGACCTATTTGATTGCAATGAGTGGCTGCATATAGTATTTTCTTTGCTTCTGCTACCATGTTGTCTGTATCTTCTATGATTGATCCTTCTGTATGTAATAAATCACCCTGTGCATCCTCAAGCAAAATTCCAATGATCTCCTTCCTGGGTTCCCTTTGGATGCTCCATCTGTATTATACTTGCACCAACGTTGTTCTGGCAATTCCCATAATACCAGCTTGATTCTGCTTTTAGGTATCAACTGACTTAGCTATTGTAGGATTGGTGGTGATTTTGTAGGAAAATCCAATCTTGGCTTTCTAACTTTCAGCAACATTCTCAGATGCCTAGTGACATTATATATCAATTTATGACATGTCACCATTCTACCCTTATGTTTCATTGTGTTCTTTCTTCTCCATAACTCTCATAAGATAATTGCTGGTATTGCTCTATAATACATCTTCTCCCTTTGCTTCACTTAAGCTTCCCACCAAGCTTGTATTGTTTCTCTTAAGCTTAGTCCTTGAATATTGATTCCTACAAAAGATGAAAAATAGGACCATGTCCTATTAGCAGCATAGGATCTCAGTAGCACATGAGATATGGTCTCTTGTGCTGGGTTATGACAACACCAGTATTTGGAAGGACCATGTATACCCCGTCTCCTTATTGTATCATCCACTACAATTCTTCCTTTCCACATCCTCCACATAAAAAATACCATCTTAAATGGCATCCCTTTTATCCACAACTACCTATAGAATTTAGTAGGCTCTTCTCTTTGCCTTATGTACTCCCATGTGGTTTTCACTGTAAAGTTTCCTCTTGTTCCACACTCCATATTGCTTTATCATGTAGTGTCTGTAGCTAGTATGGACTTACATTTTGTAACACATGCTCCATTATTTCCTCAAGCAACACTTGCTTCATTAATTCTTCATTCCAATTCCCTCCAAGTACCAAATCTTTCACACTTTGCAGGTTAGATTCCTCTTCTTTGCTGTCTTGCAGAATAGAGTAGAAGTCTCTCAGACTACTCCAATTATCAAACCATAAATGAGAATTCCCTCATCTAATCTTCCAAATAATAAGATGATCAATTAGGTCCCTAACCTGTAACATCTTTTTCCACACTTGAGATCCTCATCCCGCTCTCCACCAAACTTCTTTAGGATAATACCTTTTGCGGTACTTGTTAAACATGTATTCACTCCAAAGAGTTCTAAGTTCTGAAATTCCACCATAGTTTGTAGAAGAGATCTGTGGAGACATCTTCTAATCTCCTGAAACCTATTCCCCCTTCTGCCTCTGCTAAACACATGTTATACCATGATACCCAATGACTTTCTCTTCCCCTTATGGTATTACTCCAGAAAAATTTAGCAAATATTTTCTGAATGGTACTTAGCACATTCTTAGGAGGATTCATAATAGATAGATAGTGTATGGGAATACTTTGAAGTACATGTTTAATCAGAACTGCCCTACCTTCAAATGACAACAACTTTCCTTTCCATGCCTGCAACTTGTTATTAATTCTATTTATAATCTGCTGGTAGTACAACTTATTCTTCCTCTTGTAAAATACTAGACATCCCAATTATGTGAAGGGGAAGTACTTCCTTAAAAATCCTATTGCTACCTCTGCTACTACTACTGATCCATGTAAGACACTCCTATAAAAATATTATGCACTTTTCTCCTTGTTAACTTTCTGCCCAGAGACCTTCTCAAACTTCTCTAATGTTTCTGTGACCAATTTTAATGTACCCACTTTTCCCTTACATAGTATGTTCATATCATCTGCAAATGCAAGGTTATTAAGCTTTGAAATTCCTTTAGGCGTGCGACAAGACTTGAATTTTTTGCTGATTGATAGTTGTTTCAAGCTTCTTGATAATACCTCTGCTGCTATAATAAATAATGTAGTTGATAATAGGTTACCTTGCTTAATCCCCCTAGATGACTTGAAAAAAACTTTAGGCTGTCCATTGAGGAGAATTGAGTACCAGTTATTAGCTAGCAACCTAAACACCATATCAATTAATTGTTCACAGAAACCAATCCTTCTAAAAAATTTAGTGAGAAACATCCACTCAACCCTGTCATATGCCTTCCTCATATCAAGCTTCATCACCATGTTAGGAGGTTTTCTGCTTTTCTTGTTTTTTAAGACTATTTATTGTACCACTAGAATGTTTTCAACTATATTCCTACCTTGAACAAAACCAGCTTGTTCTTCAGACACTATGTTAGGAAAAATACCCTTTAATCTTTCATGAATAATTCTAGAAAAGACCTTATTCATAAAATTTCTAAGTGAAATAGGTCTAAGATCAGAAAATATGTTTACTAATAACTTTTTCGGTAGTAACACCAGATTAGTAGGAGTAATAAACCTTGGAAGATTTTGTCCACAAAGAATGCTATGACCATCTGGTATATATCCTCTGCTATTATACTCTATGCATCCTGAAAAAAAGCACATGTCATACCATCTGGACTAGGAGCACTATTTCTATTCAATCCCATCTCTACTAGTTGTACTTCTTTAATATTGGGGATTATCTTCAATTCTTCATTCTGAGCTTCTGTTGTGAGTTTTGGAAGAATATCCAACATTGAGAAATCTTCAGCATCATCCTACTTTTCAAACTATTTTTGGAAATAAGAATCTTCAGCTTCTGCTATATCATCTTGGTTTTCCACCCAAATTCCTTTTGCATTTTAGATTCTCTGAATTCTTAACCTGGCCCTTCTACCTTTCACTACTGCATGAAAAAATATAGTGTTCCTTTCTCTATCTTTGACCATTGAAACCAAGATTTTTGTTTTCGGAAATCTTTCTCTCTTCTCAGTTGCTATGCTAATTTTGCATGTTCTTGTGATAGCTTAGTTCTATTGGTACTTTAAGGATCTTCTTCAAATTGTTGCTCCCTCACTTTTATCACATCCTCCAACGTGGCAATCTCTTGGAAAATATTTCCAAAAGTTTGTTTGCTCCACTTAGTCAAAGTTGATTTTGTATTCTTTAGCTTTTTCTGAAACTTCACAAAAGTACTTCTTTAAAAATCAGTACTCTAGTTTTACCTAATGACTTCCATGCATTATTCTTCTTTGAGCCAAAAATTTAGGAACCTAAAAGGTTTAATCAGTTGTTAACTTACATTTCTAAACCATAGCAACATTGGAGCTTGGTCTGAGCCACTCCTCACCAAATATTCTATTTCCATGATAGGAAATGATTCCTGCATTCTATCATTCACAAATACTCTATCCAACCTCCTGAATATGCAATCCTTATTAATTCTTCCATTCCACCATGTATATTTGCTTCTTTTGAAGGTAATTTTCTCCAAATTACATATATTAATACAGTGATTAAAGTCATGTGTCTCTTCAATAGTAACTGGTAGACCCCCTAGCTTCTCTTCCTCATTCCTATGACATTAAAATCTCCCCTACTATCCAAGGGTCTTGAATTAAGCTAGCCAATTCTCCTAATGATTCCCATAACTCTAATCTGTCATTCTAATTGCACTTTGCATACCCAATAGTGACAAAAATAGCTGAATCTGCAAGCTAATTTTCCACTTTAAGAGTAAGTTGTTGTTCTTCATCTCTAATGATGTTGTACTCCATCATTGCATCCATAAATGCCCAAATCTTGCCTGACCTGTTATCCATAACATATTGCATACCTAATCTTTCTTTGTATTCTTCTATGTGATGACCATCCTGAAATGGTTCCATCAAACCAATAAAACCAAAGTGATATCTTTTTTGCATTGTGATAAGCCTTGCAAAAACTTTTTGTGTGTTCACTGATCTGATATTCCAAATTAAAGCATTCATTATAATGATGTTTTTGTAACTTGACTCCTGTCTGAATTGTACTTTCTACTACTTTTTTACATTTTTTTTGCTTTCTGCCATGTTTTGCACTTAAAGTCTGAATTTTCTTGGGAGATATATTCCCATCAATAGCTATCTTATCAATGTTATCCCCCAAATATTCTTCATCCATGTATTCTTTGTTTTAATTTGCCACCTACATCATTCTTCCTGATACTATTACTAGTGATTCAAACCCTTCTATTATCATCTCCTAATTTTCATTCTTGTTATGAACTACCAGCATTAACTCTTTGCTAGTTTCCTGCTCTCCACTATTTATCTTGTCTTGCTCTTATGACTGCTGAACATCTTTAGCCTTTGATTTCTCTACTATCACTTTTACTTGTTTCTTATTTTCTATGCTGGTGCTATCCACTTGTGTTTGATCCTTATTATTGTTGCTGATTGGTTGTACTTCTGCTACCTTTTGTTTCTTTTTGTTCAAGGTCTCATTAACCCACTTTTGTACTTTATTTATTCTTCTTGATAGTTGATGTGTCTTGTACCTCTCTATTCGCTTGATTTAAAGCATCAAAATCATTTAAGATCTCCATTTCCTCTCTCTTATCCTTCATTGCTCCTAAAATATGCCCATATTTGTCCTTCTTGTATTTGTTCCTTCTTTGTAACCATTGATTTTTGCTGCTTGTTACCTCTTTCTGTATTTGCTTAGTTTGAACTGCCTGTTCTTCAGTACTTTCTTTGGTTTTTTTCTGCCCTTGTATCTTATCATATATCTCCAGATAAAGATTCCAACAAGTCTTTTCATCATGACCTTGTAAGCTACACTCCTTACAATATTTTGGCTTGTAATCATACTGTATCTTAATCCACTTGGATTTTATTTCCCCACTTAAATCATCCTCTTCACTATCCTCACTCTCTGTGGTAGTTTAGCAACAAGATCGACCTCTTTTTTAAGTCTGGCACAACTAGGCCTTGTATGATTTTGTGTAGCTATGTACACCATCAATGGTTTTTCCACTGCAGAGGCAATTGAAAAAGTAACATCCTTGGAAAAAAAATTTGGTGGTAGATTCAACATTGAGATCCACGCAATGCCTGTTGTGGTTTTTACATTAGGTTCAAACCACGAATCCCATTTTAGGGTTCTTATTTGCCAATACATTTTATTAGTTTTGATGTAATACGCAACTGTTGATAACAATTGAACATAATCCTCCAGCTGGTTCAACCTTATTAATATGTGTCGTGAGTCCAACACCCCAATATTGATTCTCCCTTTACTCCAAATTGTTTTGGTATTGATTTATTTAATGCATGAATATCTGGATTGACGTAGGAAAACTTGCCAACTATTGCATACTATAAATTCTCTTTATGATTAAACTCTTGACTTTTGAAGATTTCTACGTGAATGTGGGTTCCCCATGCATTATGATAATAGGTTTCGGAAGAACTCTAATAGTGTCATGCAGATACATTTTGTTCTTTTATAAATCTGCATACGTTGGACCTAACGAGCTTAACTTTACTTCACCTCCGCTACACTGCTTGGGATTTTCATCCAGTGGGTTAGTCCCACTAGGGTTAGTTGCCATAATTGCTGGAAAGAATCAGTTTTTGAAAGTTTTTTTCATGTGCCAAAATTAGGGTTTGTTTACCTCAGATGGATTAGCAACAGAACCAACATAATTAGGTCGACGGGACTAACAATCAAAGACTCCACATTGTGCTAATGTGGCAGGTATACTTACTGATTTAATGACCCATAAGGGCAAATATAGAATGGATAATAGAGATAGGAGCCGCCAATCATATGGTGGCAAACCTGGGCATATTCAATAGTCAATCTGTACCTAGACTAGACAATCTAAAGAGAGTATATCTTCCAACTGGAGATATGGCATTAGTCACTTACTTAGGCGCTAGCACATTAAATGGTAAAGACATGGTGTCGGAGTTTTCTACATTCCTTAGTTAGGGTTTAATCAACTATCTGTAGCTAAACCTATGGTGGCTCGTTGTTTTGCCCCTTTTAGATTTCGAAGGGTTTGGAAAATATTATTTTGACTTTTTAAAACTATTTCAAAACCTTACAGAAAAGTTCAAAATAATTTAAGAAATTACAGAGTCGTCACTTGATTTTTGAGAAAATATCAAGAAACACTAAAAATATTACTTAAAAGATTCAAAACAGAAAAAATCTTGTAAGTTTAGAAATTCTGAGTCAATGGTTCCTATTAATACTTTTGGAAGGTTGTTAAGGCGCCAAGAGTATCCGCTAACCTGCGGTTATCCGGACTATTTATAAATAAATTTTTGACTAACCTTAAATAGGCAAATTGATTTTTTAAAAGATAATGATTAAGGAAAAAATATTCTTCAAGATTTGTGCAAAACAAATTTTGACGACTTAGTAGGGATTTTTAACTAAGTGCAAGCAAATTAAGAACGATTAGCATATAAAGGGGAAAGGGGCAGAATAAATGACATAGGTCATTAGGCCCAAATCCATAAACCCTGTCCTAAGCTAATTTGGGCTTTTGGCTCATCTTCATCTGTCCTAATCTAAATACTTGGATTTTTGGCCCATAACCTATCCTAAGCTAGTTTTCGGACATTTGAGGCTCAAAATATGCTTCACCTGTATTAAATTATAACTTTGACTTCCAGACCCAAATGAATTAATAAATAAATAAATAAAAATAAGGCAATAATAAAAATCAAGGGTTTTCAAGTCTCTTAGCGACCTCATCAATGGGTTTTGACCCATTTCCTTCTTTTTTTATCTTCTTGCACTCGCACGCCATATAATCGATTTTGGATTTAAACTTTGGACTTGACTCAGAGAGGTGGGCCTCATTGGCCCATTATGAAATGCAAGAGGAAAGGAGTCCATTTGGACTCCAAAATAGATTCATGCAAAGAAAAAGATAAAAGTAAAAGAATTAAGTGAAAATGCTCTGTTTCCCCCCTAAACTAAATACGAAATTGCTGAGACACACACACCCAAACATTAGGAGGGTACTATTAACCCCTGGACTAATTAAAATTATATTTTTGGTAACCTTAGTACCAACGTGGTACATACGTGTGCCTACGTGGACCTTCAACGTGTTGATTTGCTGATGTGCCACGTGTGTGCCACGCAGGGACTAAGGTTGCAAAAAATATGGTTTTAATTAGTCCAGGGTGTAATAGGACCCTCCTAAAGTTCAAGCGTGTCTCAATAATTTCGTGTATCGTTTAGGGTGGAAATAGAGCATTTACTTAAGAATTAATATGTGTTCAAAAATTCTACACTTGATAGATAAATGATGAGATGAAAAAATAGTATTCTCAAGCATAAATAAATAGTAAACTATGATATAAAAAAAACAAGTCAAATCATCCAACGAAAAGAAAATTAATCTATTTCTCAAATAATCTTACAAAAAATCGAGCCTAGCACAATTTAATCAATTAATCCTTGAAAAGAACACATTTACCCATAAGTATAATTGTTTAAAATTTGGACAAATATTTTCTATATATTAACACATATTTTCATCAAATCCTATGATATAATATAGTCTAAGAAATTCTTTAATTAAAGAAAGAAAAATGGAAAGAGTATAAGATGAGGAAATCTTTTTGTGACCTCTCAGATATGAAATACAAGACATACTAATGCACCAACACTTTTTTAATACCAAATGGAGTCAATCTACAAATTTGAAGAAAAATTCATGGTAGTATGTGACTAACAATGGGATGTGTAAGTGCACAAAAATACTCCAAGAAATAAATCAATAAGCGAGGTGAAGAAAATAGCATATACTAAACATGCTTGAGAAATTATATTCAAAGACTAGATAGGAAAAATAGTAAAAGATTAATTCTAAGATAAAGTATCCAATTATACCAACTCCTATTTTAGTTTTACACCATTTCAACAAAATCTATAACCCTAACAACTTTTCAATCTAAACAAGAGAAAATCAAAGATAGTTTAGACCACGAAAATGAGTAAATCCTGATTGCAAACATATACCAAAATATCTTAGCATTTCATCGCGGCATATAATCATGGAGAAAAATAACTCTTTAATCAAAAGAATTAAGAATCGATAAACGAGTTAGATCTTAAAAGTATCACTTAAATTATAATTTTTGCTTGTGAATGAGTCAACTATCATGTGTATGCCAAAGTGTTCAACTTCAACCTTAAGCGGTAATTTTGCAAATCGCTAGGCCACAAACATAGCACACTATGATATGTCTTTTAAAAATAACACCTAATCTCTAGTTACAAGTAACTCACTATTTCAAATTGAGAAACAATTTCAAGACCCTTAACAATAGTAACTATTCTTTCCCACATAAAAGAAACAACTTTACATACTAAAAGCAAATATATCCACCAATAATGAATTTAAACAAAGCATGAGCACACATTTTGATCAAGCAAAGATAGAAACTTTATCTATATAATTTAAAAAAACAAAATAAATGGTAGTAACTATTCTTTTAAACATAAAGGAAATGACTTTACATGCTAAAAATAAAAATATCCGCCAACAATGAATTTAAACAAAGCATGAGCCCGTCTTTTAAGCAAAGATCAAAACTTTATCCATAATAATAAAAGAATAAAGGCAAAAGGAGAACAATCAATATTAACTATTGTTAGCTCATTTTATACCATGGACATAAAAATAACCATAATATTGATATCACAACATCCTATGGCCTTTAAGATCGTCTACAACAAATAAAATTACAACAACGAAACAACGAAGAAGGAGATGGAGAAGAAAAAGATAACAAAACTAAAAGAGAAAGGTGTGTTAACCTTTTTTGGAGTAGCAAAATGGGACTTCAAGCTTTCTTAGGAGTCTTAATCACCATCGGAGATCAATCTTTCAAGAGCCTCGATTAGACTACTGCTTGAAAATTTTTACTTAAAGAAAAATTTAACTCTTTGCTCAAATTTTTTTTCCACTCTTTGAGACTTGATTTTCTACCAAGATAGTGGTAGTATTTATAGGAAAGAATGGGAAATCAATTCTTTTCATCCACCAACGTGGAAGAAAGAATTTAGGGATATTTTGGTAATTTAAAATTGAGGGTAAGGTTTGTTGGAGTATAAGATGAGGTAGAATTGTAAAATCTAGTATAAATTTTAAATTTCAAATTGAAGCAAGAATTTAGGGATGTTTTGATAATTTAAAATTGAGGGTAAGGTTTGTTGGAGTATAAGATGAGGTAGAATTGTAAAATCTAGTATAAATTTTAAATTTTAAATTGAAAAAATGACAAGGTTGAGGTGAGATTGTACAATCTAGTACAAATTTTGAAATTAAAATTGGAAAAAGGACAAGATTGAGCTGGAATTGTACTATCTAGTATAAATTTAAAATTTATATTTGAAATTTGGGATTTGAATTGATTTTGGTGTTATTAGGATTAGGAGGATTTTGGGGTTATTTTAAAAATAACCCCACCAATTTAGGATTTAGTCAATTCATTAAATATTTGATTAAATTAAAAATCAATTGGTCAATTGAATCGCAATTATGGTCAATTTAATTTCAATATGGTCAAATTTAATAGATCGACTAAAATTAAAATTTGATACGAATTAATACTTCATTTAATTTTGAGCTTCTTGATTTAATAAAATCAAATAAATATTTCTCCAAATTAATTAATTTTGAGAATAAATTATAGTTAAATCAATAATTTATTTGTTTGGATCAAGATAGGCCTTGATTAAAATCCGATATTTCGTAAAATAAATATTTAAGTAACAAAATTATATAATTTAGTATGATTGAATAGGATAACATATAATTGCTACTCAAAATAGAAAAATTACCCAGATAAATACTTTAAAAAGATTTTTATTCGTATAAAATAAATATTATAATTTTATTTAAAAATTGAAGAAACCCGAAATTAAATATAGTTATGGAGGATAAAAATTTGGTGTCAACAGCTACCCCTTCCCTTTGGGTAGGGTAGATGCAAGTACCCTCGATAAAGGGAGTTTGATGTTCTTAATTTTTGTTCAACCATAAATTCGCTTTCAAAAAAAGGGGTTAGTTTTCACACGAGTTTTATGGAGTTAAGGCCGGACCCTGATATTAGGTTTCCTACATATCTCAGGTTACATGAGAATTTAGGTCACTTGTAGTTCATAACGCTTGATTTTAAAGCATGATTTTCAAAGAAATCACAAGCTATTTCAGTTTTCAAATTTTGGTGAAATCAAAAAGTTAAGGAATAAAAGTATTTGGGGGAAGGTTATAATGCAGTCGAGTTTTCAAATAGAGAGCCCAACCTATATATCCCCAAATTTAGGAGAACAAATTTCTTGTAGTTCAACTCAATCCGTAGAAAAGATTGATTTTTATTTTAGACGATCTTTAGCTCGGAATGAGTGACAAGTTGTTAAAGTTATGGAAAAAAGGCTTGTAACCTCTTAACCATGAATATGGAGCTCTTCATATCCATAGGTAAGAATCTACCTGGACATAATTTCCAAAACTGTAAATATGTTGTCACTCGGATTTGAAGGAAAGAGAAGGTTACCATAGGTATAAGTTTAGAAATATTCTGAAGGTGAAGCTGAAACCAGAATATCCCAGAGTCCCCACATGCCTTCTAATAGGGGTGTGGTTTGATAGTGGTGGCAATCATCCTTTATCTTGCATCCAAAGAGTTTGATGTCCAGCTCTAGACTACGTTCCATTTTGCTACAAAGAAAAAGTTCCACGTTATGTTGCATCCTTTTTGGAGTCATCCACACCTGTGGTTTTGATTTGAGAATTCCAATCTTTTTGATACTCCCAACAACAACTCAAATAAATAATTAGTTGTAAATGTTGCATTACACAAATGTAAATTAGCAAAAACTTGTTTGAACATGCTATTCTGAGATAATTGATGTACCAATTTGCACAACTTGTTCTAAAAAATATTATGCCACTTTGAACGGGGTGACAACCCAAAATGTACCAGTAGAAGGCGAATGACATATTTTGAATGTAACATGTCACTTTGAACAGAGTGACGGTCCAACGTGTCTCATTGAAGGGCGGACGACCCAATTTAAATATAACATGCCACTTTGAACGAAGTGATGGTCCAATGTGTCTCATTGAAGGGTAGGCAACCCAATTTAAATGTAACATGCCACTTTGAATGGAGTGACGGTCCAACATGTTTCATTGAAGGGTGGACGACCCAATTTAAATATAACATGCCACTTTAAATGGAGTGATGGTCCAATGTGTCTCATTGAAGAACGAATGACCCAATATAAATATAACATGCCACTTTGAACAGAGTGATGGTACAACGTGTCTCATTAAAGGGAGGACAACCCAATTTAAATGTAATATTCCACTTTGAAATGAGTGAAGGTCCAACATATCTCATTGAAGGGCGGACGACCCAATTTAAATGTAACATGCCACTTTGAACGAAGTGACGGTCCAACATGTCTATTAATCACCTGGACCAAACTTATTAGTATCAAATTCAATATAAGGGAGATCTTGCATACCTTGTTTTAGTATGCCACACTGAAGGAGGTCAAACTCCATAACATATTATGTTGAAGAAGGTGACGGTCCATAACATATAACATGCCACTCTGAAGGAGGTTACAATCTATAATATAATAATGTTACACTCCGAAGGAGGTGACAATCTATAACATAACAACATATCACTTTGGAGAAGGTGACAGTCAATAACATAATGACATGTCACTCTAAAAGAAGGTGACAGTCCATAACATAATAACGTGTCACTCTGAAGGAGGTGACAATCGTTAACATAATAACATGTCACTCTGAAGGAAGAGACGATCCATAAGATAGTAATATTTCACTCTGAAGGAGGCTACGGTCCATAACATAGTAATATGACACTCTGAAAGGAGGTAATGATCCATAACATAATGACATGACACTCTGAAAGGAGGTGATAATATGTCACACCGAAGAAGCCAACGATCCATAACATAGTAATATGTCACTCTGAAGGAGGTGATGGTCCATAACATAATGACATGACACTCTTAAAGGAGGTGATAGTCTATAACATAATAACGTGTCACTCTAAAGAAGGTGACGGTCCTTAACATAATAACATGTCACTCTGAAGGAGGTGACTCCATAACATAAATAATATGTCACGCTGAAGGAGGTGACGATCCATAATATAGTAATATGTCACTCTAAAGAAGGTGACGATCCATAACATAATGACATATCACTCTAAAAGGAGGTGACAGTCCATAACATAATAACGTGTTGTCTCAAATAAAGAGATGATCTGATGTACCCTCTTAAAGGGTGAAAAATCCAAATATAATAATATGTGTCCTTTTAAAAGGAGATGTTCCAGATATAATAAGACGTGTCACCTCAAATAAAGTGATGATTGGGTATATCCTCTTAAAATGGTGGATGACCCAAATATAATAATATAGGGTGATAATCTGTTAGGTCCTCTTGAAAGGGTGGATACCCAAATATAAGAAGATACATCACCTCAAATGGGGTTACAATTTGAGGCGGTCTTGCATAACGTCACCTGCATAACTCAAATAATACTCATTAATAACACAACTATTTATTTTAACTAAGCCAGGAGTGTAACAAGAGATAGAGTTTAAAGATAAAGGTGTTTGACTCATTATGATGTGGAGATAGTTTTGAATGATATCCCCATATCTTAATCGTTATGCCCGATCATTTACCTTCAAAATTAGAGAAAGTGTTAAAGATCATAAGGAAGTAATAGAAACATAAATCAAAAGAAAAATAGAGAAGAGAGGTTGTCTGGATTATCATGATAGGGCACGGTGGTTTTGATAATGCCTTTTGTCATGCTTAACATTGTCAACATTGTGACTTCACTTTTCCTACATCCAAAGAAAAATATTTAGGTTTGATAGACTGGTTGTATTGGTATTGCCTTGCTCTCCTGATGCACCTTGTTTCCCATGGATTTGCAATATTGAAGTATAGTATTTGTGGAATTTTTTAGCATCTTCCTAAAAAATTCTACCCCAGTTTATAACTCTCAAACTTTTTTATAACTTATGACATCATTTACTATGGAATTTTTTGAGATCTTCTCAAAAATTCTTCCCCAATCTAGAATGCAAAATACTTGAGTCCTTTCTGGCGTAGCATAATTGGAAATGTAAGAACTTCTCCAAACTATGCACCAATTCAGCTTCAACAACGTCTGATGATTAACTTTGTAGAAAATGTCAAATTCTTGCAAACTTTTTGAGATCTTATAAAAAATTTATGCCCCAGTTACACGCTTTAATATCATCTCCATGTAACTTGAAAAAAAATCCTCTTAAACAAAATTTTACAGAGAATATGATCGAGCTAGTGTGGTGCTCACATATTCCATTGAGGTAGGAATCATGCCACATGTAGTTCTACCATAAGACAGAAAAAATAATTTTATTAAGGGATTGATCGAAGCTGATATAGTCTGCCTACGTATTTCATTCTTGAAAATTTAGGTCAAACATAGTTCATATTACAACGAAATTAAATCATAAAGTGTGATTACAAGAAAATAACAACAAGAAAAAAGATATTTTAAAAATTCAAAATAGAAGGACATCGAAAGTGCACCTTTGAGGAATCTATGGTGCCAATGATTACTTTGCTTTTACTCTTTGTGAGGCAAACAAGTTTGATTACCAACGCAAATCAGCCTCTCTCTTAAAGAAAATAAAAAAAGACTCAAAAAGTAAAATATTAGTTTGTAAATTGTAATAATTGACAAAAGTAATATATGAGACAAATCAAGAAAACATAGTCAAAGCAAAATAATGAAGCACTTTAGCACATAAATAAGTTTTTTAACACGTCCAACATACTTGGGACCTTTTAAGCCAAAGGTAAGCCTAATGTTTGAAGGATATACATATCTTTTGTAAGATATTCAATTGCCTCTAAAATATTATACAAACTTTAATAATAAATTAAATGGGGATACAAAATGAGGGAAAGGGAAAATACATGATATCAATCCCACACAGGGGTACAAATCTAAATTGAGCCTCCTTGAAAGTCCTTCGATCTTTGAACCTCTTGAAATGTCTGTATATACTTCTGATGAAGACCTTCTTTTGATTAAACAAAACTATCTAAGTAAAACCCTCAAACCCAAGGGACAATGGTCTGTACAATCCGGTATTATATCCTTCAATTTAACATATAAAGAATAATTGTCTATTATGACTCATGGTCAAATAGACATACGACAGGTTTTCTAATGGGACTAATACATTAACACCTTGTACTTTTTCTAGTTCAATTTAGCATTGAGGATGTCAAAGGTTGGCTTCAAGAGAGAATGAATTTCTATACATATATAATTTTTCAGATTTAGACACTCTAATGTGTAGGAAATTGAATTATATTTCCAACGATATAAGATTCACCTAAATCTGATAATCGAGTAAGAAGTTATGGCTATTTTAATTTTCAGTTGTAAAACACAGTGATTTGGACTCGTAGCGCATCGCGGAGAAGTGAAAAATCACAATTGTAAAATTCCAATGAGACTCTGCGATCATGGCACATCACGGAGGATTCCCATTTTACATTTGGCAACTTCCAGTGAGACTACACGATATTGGCGCGTCGCGCCAGTGGCCAAAATTATAATCCAAAGGGGCAACGTGATCGTGGCGCATCGTGGTGAACGCCCAGTTTCCGCTCGATCTTTTCCAGTAAACCACAACGATAGTGGAGCATCACAGTGGCCTAGTAAATCGAGATTTTGGTCATTTTCCAGTTCCAATTTAAAGTTTAATAGGGGTACTTTGGTTAATCCCCAATGCCCCAATCCATCTTAAACAAAGAATTAAGCATAGTTTAAAGCACTTTATGCTTATTTCACCAATTCTCTCTCAAAATAAAACCCTACATCATCAAAGCTTTCTGCCCAAGAAATCTAGTTCCTCCACTAATTCTCCAAGGTAATTCAAGATTAAGGATTTTCGCTTCAAGAACTCTAAGAATTCATCTTCAAAAGAATCAATAGGGATCCAAGATTCAAGTCTTAGCATCTAGTTCATCAATTGAGGTATGTGAGGTTAGAACAAGGAAAACCTTTCGTTTTTGTGCCCAAAACTTATTTTAATTACAAATTTACTGAATTTTATGTGATTTCCCATGAAATTAAAGTTAGGGTTTATACACAATATTGCTACTTAAAAGATTATAAGATTTCAAGTGATTTAGAAATTGAATTACATGATTATGTTCATATATTCATGCATATTGCAGTAATTTCTAAATTTTGAATTAATTTATCAATGTTTACATTACCAAGTATGAACATTATGATGTTTTAACATGAGTTTGATGCATGGGTAACTAAGCCCTAATTAAATATCGCTATTTCAAGATTTGTTGTGCTAAAAGCACCCTATGACTACATTTCTTTTAGATTGTTGTTAAATATTTGACCTTTTTGGTCTCAAAATAGATATGAAATCCACTTTGCAGATTCTGATTACTGATTTAGCTTTACAAATATACAGTTGGTTTTTATTATAAACCATTATACTATTTTAAAAGTGGATTTTTATCAGAATGAGCATACAGATTTAATGGAAGTAGTATTTAGCACCAATATGGGTACGTTACTATGGTTTCATACCCCAGAACTACGTGCCAACATAGGATTTAAATTGTTCTCACTTCTATATGGATGATAGATATGTGATCACTTAGATAGGTTATACTCTTTGGAAAGAGTATGACTTCTCTCCCCAATGTGAGAATTCCTCATTAGAGGGACAAGAACATTGGACTCCATGAATGCTTACATAGTTTATGTCGGTTAGAAGAATCTCCCATGTAGAATAAGTTTTTAAATTTTTAAACCCCTAAAATATGATCTGAGAATAAGATCAGAATATAGATTTCAGAACTAAGTGTCATGACTCACAAGATTTATATCATATGCTTTATTGTTCATGATTTATGATCTTTAGTTTTTAGACTACTCAAGCCTGTGTGAGTCATTTATAGTTAGCATGCATGATTTTATAAATTATGATGATATGGTTTACTTATTGCATTCACCCCCATATGCTCAGTACATCCACAAAGTACTGATCCATATATATGTCTATGTGCTACATTGTCTCATAATGTAGGTTCAGGTGCTCAGTCTCAGCAGCGTGAGTGATTTTTGAGCATCTTGTCTACATCTCTATAGTTGGTAAGTCCTCATAGTTTGGGGACTTAGCTATTTTGATTTTCAGTTTATTAGTAGATGATTCAGTATTTATTTCTAACAGTTTGAGTCAGTTGGGGCCTGCCCCAGTAACTCTCTAGATTCAGTCAGTAGAGGCTTGTCGAACTACTATATTCAGTTTTAGATTTTAGTTGTAGTATTCAGATTTTTTAGTATTTACTTTATCAGACTAATGAGATTAGTATTTTTAGATATACTCAGATGATTCAGATAGTTTTTCACATTTATTATGATTTTACATTCATATTCTCTTATTTTGAGATTCAGGTTTAATATAAGGCAACCAGGGTTAGGTCATGACTACTAGTAGTTTGGGGCACCGTGTGGCACCTCGGGAACTCAAATTTTGGGGCGTTACAAACTTGGTATCAGATCCTAAAGTTTAGAGAGTCCTAAGGAGTCATACAAGCCGTATTTCATAGAGTTTTGAGCATCGGTGTGAAGTGTGCCACATCTATGAGAAAGAGGCTATGGAGCATTTTAGGAAATCATCTCTTCTTTTATAATCTATTATTCATTCAGTGTATCTATCTACTTCTAACTTATGCTTTCAGATGATAGAAAATGCCTTCTCATCGAGCTAATGGACGCAGAAATGATAACCAGCCACTTCAGCCCACAGGTCCTTTGATTGAGAATGTGTCACATGTAGAGTTTTGGGCTACCTTTCAGGTGCTATCCCAAACTGTGAAAGCTAATGTTTAGGGAAACCATCAGGCTGCAGTCCTACTTCAGCAAGATGGGGACTTAACCGTAACTAAAATTCAAGATTTTATGAGAATGAACCCACCGGAATTCTTTGGGTCGAAAGCAGGTAAGGACCCATAATTTTATCTAGATGAGGTGAAGAAGATCACCCAAATTATGCATGTTTCTGAAGAGAAGAGTGTAGAATTGGCATCCTATAGGCTGGAGGATATTGCATATGATTGGGTAGTGATGTGGAAGAAAAGTAGAGGAGAGAATACAGATCCCATAACCTGGCAGATATTTCAGGATGCGTTCTTAAATAAGTTCTTCCTATGTGAGATGAGGGAAGCTAAGATAGAAAATTTTATGAACCTGAGGTAGGGCTCAATAACAGTGAAGGAGTATTGCCTCAAGTTCAACCAGTTGTCTAAGTATGCCCCTGATCAGATAGCTGACCCTAGGTCAAGCATGAGTAAGTTTGTGGTTGATGTATCTGGGTTGCTAGTTAAGGAGTGTAGGACTGCTATGCTCATTGGATACATGGATCTTACTAGATTGATGATGCATGCTCAGTAGATTGAGGCAGGGAAATTTAAGGAAAAAAAGAGAGTAAATAAGAAGTCTAGAACAGGGCAGTTTGAGTATGGCCAGGCTAGATCTCAAGGAGGAAATCATTTATAGTTTTAGAATCGTTCATCTATGCCTGCACCTTCTTCAGCTAGTGCTCCCATTCCCAGAGGTAGACAGGAGTAGTGGGGTAAGTTTTCTATGTCCAAATCTTATAATAGTATGAGTGGGAAGCCTAACCATCTCCCATGTGCTAAGTATGGTAAGAATCATGCGGGTAAATATTTGTGGGGTTGGAAAGGTTATTATGGTTGTGGAAAGATGGGTCATAGAATCAAAGAGTGCCCATATGTTAGGCAGGGAAATAAGGATGTTTGTCCCCAGACTTAGACTGCTAGTGCACCATCTCTTTTAGGTTATCCAGCTCCTCCTCAGGGTGCATCATCCAATACTGGTGGCAGTCAGTGCCAGATTTGATTTTAAGCTTTACCATCCCACCAGGAGCAGGAAAATTCACAGATGTTGTTACTGGTTTGCTTCGTGTCTTTCATTTTGATGATTAGGTGTTGTTAGATCTTGGGTATAGTTTCTCTTATATGACCACATTAGTTGCAGTAAATTTTGAGACAAGCTCTGAAAAGATCTCTGAGCCTTTCTTAGTTTTGACCCCAGTGGGTGAATCAGTTGTTGCTAAACAGATCTATAGAAAGTGTCCTGTCACTGTCCTTTATAAAGTCATATTAGCAGACCTAATAGAGTTAGATATGGTGGACTTTGATCTTATTCTTGATATGGATTGTCTCCATTCTTACTATACCTCTATAGATTGTCGCACCCGAGTGGTGAAGTTTTAGTTTCCAGATGAGCCAGTCTTTAAGTGGTCAGGTAATTCAGTGTCTCCCAAAAGTCATTTCATATCTTATCTTAAAGACAACAAGTTGATTCCCAAAGGGTGTATCTATCATCTAGTTTGAGTCAAATACACAAAGTCTGATACTCCAATAATTTAGTCTGTCCGAGTGGTCAATGAGTTTCCTAAAGTTTTTCCAGAAGATCTCCCAAGGGTATCTCCCGATAGAGAGATAGTACTTGGTATTGACCTTCTTCCAGATACTCAGTCTATTTCTATCCCTCCATATTGTATGGCTCTCGTAGAGCTTAAGGAGTTTAAAGAGCAACTCAAAGATCTTTTAGATAAAGGTTTCATAAGGCTCAGTGTTTCTCCATGGGGCTCTTCCATCCTATTCGTGCGAAAAAAAGATGGTTCTTTGCGAATATGCATTGACTATCGTCGGCTAAATAAGGTCACAGTCAAGAACAAATACCCTCTTCCTAGAATTGATGACCTATTTGATTAACTCCAAGGTGCAAGTTATTTCTCCAAGATAAAGCCTAGATCTGGCTATCATCAGCTTAAAGTGAGGGAATATGATATTCCAAAGACAACTTTTAGAACCCGTTATGGTCATTTTGAGTTTCTAGTCATGTCTTTTGGGCTAACCAATGTCCCAGTAGCTTTTATGGACCTCATGAACCAAGTGTTCAAATAGTACCTAGACATGTTTGTCATAGTACTCATAGATGATACCCTTGTGTACTTTCATAGTGAGGATGACCATGTAGATCATCTTAGAATTGTCTTGAAAAATCTTAGAGATCATCAAGTGTTCGTCAAATTCAGCAAGTGTGAATTTTGGTTAAGATCAGTAGCCTTTATCGGTCATATTATTTCTGCCGATGGTATTAAAGTCGATCCCCAAAAGGTAGAAGCCGTAAGAAATTAGCCTAGACCTATCTCTCCATTAGACATTAGGAGTTTCTTGGGTTTAGTTGGTTATTACAGATGATTTGTTGAGGGTTTCTCAGCCATAGCATCTCCTATGTCTAGATTTACCCAAGAGAAAGTTAAGTTCCAGTGGTTAGATTCCTGCGAGAAGATTTTTCAAAAGTTGAAGACTCGACTTACTTCAGCCCCAGTCTTAGCGTTACCTGATGGTACGGATGGTTTTGATGTTTATTGTGTTGCCTATAGAGTTGGCTTGGTTTGTGTGTTGATGTAGAGAGGTAAGGTCATAGCCTATGCCTCTAGACATCTTAAGCCTCTTGAAAAGAATTACCCTACCCATGATCTTGAGCTAGCTGCAGTTGTGTTTTCTTTGAAAATCTGGAGATGTTATTTGTATGGTGTGATGTTGATGTGTTCACAGATCATAAAAGCTTGCAGTATGTATTTACTCAGAGAGAGTTGAATCTCCGATAGAGAAGGTGGTTAGAATTGCTGAAGGATTATGATATGAGTTTGTTGTATCATCCGGGCAAGGCCAATGTAGTGGCAGATGCCCTTAGTAGACTTTCTATGGATAGTGTTATGCATGTAGAGAATGATAAGAAAGAGTTAGCTTAATAAGTTCATTGTTTGGCTATATTGGGTGTTAGGTTAGTTTATTCTACGGAAAGGAATATTTGGGTTCAAAGCAGTTCTAATCTTCCCTAGTTTCAAAAGTGAAGGAAAAACAAGATATGGACTCTAGTTTGGTCAAACTGAAGGAGTCTAGTTAAAGACCAAAAGGTAGAGGTTTTCTCCCAAGGGGGATATGGTGTGTTAAGAAACCAAAGTACATTATGTATGCCTTGTGTTGATCAGTTGAGATAGAGGATTATGGATGAAGCACATGTCGCACGTTATTCTATTCATCCCGATGCTACCAAGTGTACCGTGACTTGTGGGAAATCTATTAGTGGAGTGGTATGAAGAAAGATATAGCAGAGTTTGTAGTAAAGTGTGCAAATTGTCAACAGGTTAATGTAGAGCACTAAAGACCTGGTGGTACGTTGCAAGAGTTTGGTATCCCCACTTGGAAGTGGGAAGAGGTGAATATGGATTTTGTGACTAGTTTACCCCATTCACGTCGTCAGCATGACTCGATTTAGATTATTATAGACATATTGACTAAATCAACACTTTTCTTGCCAATTCACACGTCTTACACGACTGAAGATTATGCTAAGTTGTACATCAGAGAGTTAGTCAGACTGCATGGAGTCCCCTTGTCTATCATTTCAGACAGGGGTACTTAGTTTACTTCCTAGTTTGGGAGAGCTTTTCAGAAGGTATTAGTACCCAAGTCCATCTTAGTTTAGCTTTCCACCCTCAGACAGATGGTAAAGCAGAAAGGACCATCCAAACTCTAAAAGATATGTTGTGAGCATGTGTCCTTGATTTCAAAAGTAGATGGGATGAGCATTTGCCATTGATTGAGTTCGCTTATAATAACAGTTACTATTCTAGTATATAGATAGCCCTGTTTGAGGATCTTTATAGAAGGAGATGTAGATCGCCCATAGGTTTGTTTGAAGTGGTTGAAGTCTCTTTGTTTGGGCCTAACGCAGTGTTTAAAGCTATGAAGAAAGTTAAGTTGATTAGAGAAATATTGAAAATAGTCCAGAGTTGTCAAAAATCATGTGCAGATATGAGAAGAAAGGGCCTCGAGTTTGAGGTTGATGGTTTAGTATATATGAAGATTTCACCCATGAATGGGGTGAGGAGATTTGGCAAAAAGGGGGAAGCTTAGTCCCCGGTATGTTGGCCCTTAAAAAATTCTGAGTCATGCTGGAAAAGTAGCTTATGAGCTTGAGTTGCACGCAGACTTGTCAGCTGTTCATATTGTATTCCACATTTCTATGCTTAAGAAGTGCATCAGTGACTCTACTATCGTAGTTCCTTTTGAAAGATAGGATATTCAGAATAGCCTTTCATATGAGGAGATTCCAGTTGAGGTTTTAGATAATCAGATCCGTAGACTAAGGAACAAAGAAGTTCCCTTAGTCAAAGTTCTTTGGCAGAATCAGTCTGTTGAGGGCGCCACTTAGGAAGCAAAAGCAGATATGCGAGCCAAGTACACTCACCTCTTCGCTGCAAACATAGATTTAGCCGAATGTAATACTCTTCCTTAATTCAGTATCTTTCCAATTTCAGATTCAGCTATATAGTTGTCTTCACGTAAGTTCATTCACTCACAGAACTACTCAGAAGCTCAGAATGATTTAGATTCAGCTGTATAATTTATTTCAGTTGTGCATGCTTATATATGTCCTTAGATTCCTCACTAATGTTAATCTAACTAGATACATTCGAGGACGAATGTTTCCACGGGGGAGATATTGTAACACCCCATACTTTTCCTAGTTCAATTTAGCTTTGAGGATGTCAAAGGTTGGCTTCAATAGAGATTGACTTTCCATACATATATAATTTTCCAGATTTAGACCCTCCAATATGTAGGAAATTGAATTATATTTCCAACGATATAAGATTCGCCTAAATCTAATAATCGAGTAAGAAGTTATGGCTATTTTAATTTTCAGTCGTAAAACACAGTGATTTTTACCCGTAGCGTATTGCGAAGAAGTGAAAAATCACAATTGTAAAATTCCAATGAGACTCTGCAATCATGGCACATCGTGGAGGAGTCTCATTTCACATTTGGAAACTTCCAGTGAGCCTACGCGATATTGGCGCGTCGCGCCATTGGCCAAAATGACAATCCAAAGGGGTACTGCAATCGTGGTGTGTCGCGGTGAATGCCCAGTTCCCGCTTGATCTTTTCCAGTGAACCACAACGATAGTGGCGCATCGTAGTGGCCTAGTAAATCGGGATTTTGGTCATTTTTCAGTTCCGATTTAAAGTTTAATAGGGGTACTTTGGTTAATCCCCAACGCCCCAATCCATCTTAAACAAAGAATTAAGAATAGTTTAAAGAACTTTATGCTTATTTCACCAATTCTCTCCCAAAAAGAAATCCTAGATCATCAAAGCTTTCTTCCCAAGAAATCCAGTTCCTCCACTAATTCTCCAAGGTAATTCAACACTAAGGATTTCCACTTCAATAACTCTAAGAATTCATCTTCAAAAGCATCAACAGGGATCCAAGATTCAAGTCTTAGCATCTAGTTCATAAATTGAGGTATGTGAGGTTAGAAAAAGGAGAAATCTTTCGTTCTTGTGCCCAAAACTTATTTTATTTATAAATTTACTGAATTTTATGTGATTTCCCATGAAATTGTAGTTAGGGTTTATACACAATAATTCTACTTAAAAGATTATGAGATTTCAAGTGATTTAGAAATTGAATTACATGATTATGTTCATATATTCATGCATATTGCAGTAATTTCCAAATTTTGAATTAATTTATCAATGTTTACATTATCAAGCATGAACATTATGATGTTTTAACATGAGTTTGATGCATGTGTCATTAAGCTCTAATTAAAGATTGCTATTTCAAGATTTGTTGTGCTAAAAGCACCCTATGACTAGATTCCTTTCAGGTTGTTGTTAAAGATTTGACCTTTTTGGTCTCAGAATAGATATGAAATCCACTTTGCAGATTCAGATTATAGATTTAGCTTTAGAGATATATAGTTGGTTTTCATGATAAACCATTATACTAATTTAAAAGTGAATTTCCATCAGAATGAGCATACAAATTTAATGGGAGTAGAATTTAGCACCGAGATGGGTATGTTACTACGGTTTCATACCCCAGAACTATGTGCCAACGTAGGATTTAGATTGTTCCCACATCTACGTGGATGATAGATATATGATCACGTAGATAGGTTATACTCATTGGCAAGAGTATGACTCCTCTCCCAAATGTGAGAATTCCTCCTTAGGGGGACAAGAACATTGGACTCCATGAATGCTTACATGGTTTATGTCGATTAGAAGAATCTCCCATGTAAAATAAGTTTTCAGATTTCTAAACCCCTAAGATAAAGTATTTTCTATACAGACTTACAGATTTCACTTAGCCTATATAATTTAAGAATAAAAACAGAATACAGATTTCAGAACTAAGTGTTATGACTCACAAGATTTACATTATGTGCTCTGTTGTTCATGATTTATGATCTTCAGTTTTTAGATTACTAAAGCCTGTGTGAGTCATTTACATTTAGCATGCATGATTTTATAAATTTTGATGATATGGTTTACTTATTGAATTCACCCCCATATGCTCAGTATATCCTCAAAGTACTGATCTACATATATGTCTATGTGCTACATTGTCTCATAATGTAGGTTCAGGTGCTCAATCTCAGCAGCGTGAGTGATTTCCCAGCATCTCGTCTACATCTCTGCAATTGTTGAATCATCATAGTTTGGGGACTTATCTATTTAGATTTTCAGTTTATTAGGAGATGATTCAGTATTCATTTCTAACAGTTTGAGTCAGGTGGGGCCTGTCCCAGTGACTCTCTAGATTCAGTCAGTAGAGGATTATTGGACTACTAGATTCAGTTTTAGATTTTAGTTGCAGTATTCAAATTTGTCAATATTTACTTTATCAGACTGATGAGATTAGTATTTTCAGATATACTCAGATGATTCAGATAGTTTTTCGTATTTATTATGATTTTACATTCATAAATCCCTATTTTGAGATTCGGGTTTAGTAGAAGGCAACCAGGGTTAGCTCAGGACTACTTGTAGTTTGGGGCACCGTGTGGCGCCCCCGAAACTTAGATTTTGAGGCATTACAAATACCCCCTCAGGTATTGGATCGTTCTAGGATCATGCCTAAATAGGGTTTTTGTTTCGTTTTATCCTAGGCGTCTAGAATGGGCTTCGACTAGGTTCCCAAGTGGAAGACTTGGGTTTGAAAATACTAACAACCATCAGACGTCTAATGTGCTAATAAATCGATGTATGTCCAACACTTTATTTGGAATTGAACAATAGGGGCCGGGACATCCACGAAACCCCAAACAATTTATATATTTCAAATGGGAAGCACACCATGAAATGCAATAGTTTAATTTTACAGAATTTAAACACATAAGCACATAAACAGTTGAAACATTACAATAGTTAGTCAACAAAGCTAATTCAAATATTTTATTAGAACCTAGTTAAAATCCCCATTAGAGTCGCCATTTTTATTTTGCCCCTTTTCAATTTCGAAGGATTTGGAAAACATTATTTTGACTTTTTACAACTATTTCGAAATCTTAAAGAAAAGTTCAAGACAATTAGGAAATTACAGAGTCGCCACTTGATTTTTGAGAAAATATCAAGAAAAACTAAAAATATTACTTAAAAGATTCAAAAAAAAAAAAACTTTTAAGTTTAGAAATTTTGAGTAAGTGGTTCCTATTAATACTCTTGGAAGGTTGTTAAGGCACCAAGAGTATCCGCTAACTTGCGGTTATCCATACTATTTGAAAACAACTTTTTTGACTAACCTTAAAAAGGTAAATTGGTTTTTGAAAAGAAGACGATTAAGAAAAAAAATTGTATTCAAGATTTGTGCAAAATAAATTTTGATGGCTTAGTGGGGATTTTTAACTAAGTCAAAGAAAACTAAGAACGATTAGCATATAAAGGGAAAAAAGGTAGACTAAATGACTTAGGACATTAGGCCCAAATCCGTAAACTCTGTCCTAAGCTAATTTGGGCTTTTGGTCCATCTTCACCTGTCCTAATCTAAATACTTGGGCTTTTGGCCCATAACCTATCCTAAGCTAGTTTTCGGACATTTGAGGCCCAAAATCCGCTTCACCTGTATTAAATTACAAATTTGACTTCGAGTCTCAAATGAATGAATAAATAAATGAATAAATGAATAAATAAAAATAAGGCAATAATGAAAATTGAGACTTTTCAAGTCTCTTAGCGACTTTATCAATGGGTTTTGACCCATTTTCCTTCTTATTTTATCTTCTTGCACCCCGCACGCTATATAATCGACTTTGGGTTTAAACTTCAGACTTAACTAGGAGAGGTGGACCTCATTGGTCCATTATAAAATGCAAGAGGAAAGGAGTTCATTTGTACTCCAAAATAGATTTATGCAAAGAAAAGAAATTAATGTGTTCGAAAATTCTACAATTGATAGATAAATGATGAGATGAAAAAATAGTATTCTCAAGCATAAAGAAATAGTATACTATGATATCAAAGAAACAAGTCAAATTATCCAACGAAAAGGAAATTACCCTATTTCTCAAACAATCTTACAAAAAATTGAGTCTAGCACAATATAATCAACTAATCCTTGAAAAAAAGGCATTAACCCACAAGTATAGTTGCTTTAAATTTGAACAAACATTTCTTATAGATTAACACATATTTGCATTGAATAATATGATATGATATAATCTAAGACATTTTTTCATTAAAGAAAGAAAAGGGGAAAGGGCATAAGATGAGGAAATCTTTTTGTGACCTCTCAGATATGAAATACAAGACATACTAATGCACCAACACTTTTTCAATACCCAATGGAGTCAATCAATAGATTTGAAGAAAAATTCATGGTAGTATGTGAATAACAATGGGACGTCTAAGTGCACAAAAATACTTCAAGAAATAATCAATAAGCGAGGTGAAGCAAAAAGCATATATTAAACATTTTTGAGAAATTATATTCAAAGTCAAGATAGGAAAAATGGTAAAATATTAATTCTAAGAAAAAGTGTCCAATTATGCCAACTCCTATTTTAGTTTTACACCATTTCAACAAAATCTATAACCCTAACAACTTTTCAATCTAAACAAGAGAAAATCAAAGACAACTTTGACCACAAAAATGAGAAAATCCTGATTGCAAACATATACCAAAAGAACTTAGCATTTCATCGTGGCATATAATCATGGAGAAAAGTAAATGTTTAATCAAAAGAATTAATAATCGATAAAGGAGTTGATCTTAAAAGTAGAATTTAAATTACAATTTTTTCATGCGAATGAATCAACTATCATGTGTATTCCAAAGTGGTCAACTTCAACCTCAACCGGTGATTTTTCAAATCGTTAGGCTACAAACATAGCACACTATGATATGCCTTTCAAAAATAACACCAAATCTCTAGTTACAAGTAACTCACTATTTCAAATTGAGAAATAGTTTCAAGACCCTTAACAGTAGTAACTATTCTTTTCCAACATAAAGAAAACAACTTTACATACTAAAAACAAACATATCCACCAATAATGAATTTAAGCCAAGCATGAGCACACATTTTAATTAAGCAAAGATCGAAACTTTATCCATCTAATTTAAAAAGGCGAAACAAATGATAGTAACTATTTTTTAAAATTTAATGGAAATGACTTTACATGCTAAAAACAAACATATCCTCGAACAATGAATTAAAAAAAAGTATGAGTACGTATTTTAAGCAAAGATCAAAACTTTATCCATAATAATCAAAGAATAAAGCCAAAATGCAAAACAATCAATATTAACTATTTTTAGCTCATTTTATCCCATGAACGTAAAACTAGCCATAATATTGATATCACAACATCCTATGGCCTTTAAGGCCGTCTGCAATAAATAATCCCAGCAAATAAAATTATAACTACGAAACTTAGAGAAAGGTGTTTTTACCTTTTTTGGAGTATCAAAACGGGACTTCAAGCTTTCTTCAGAGTCTTGATCACCAACGGAGAGCAATCTTTTGAGAACCTCGATTAGACTACCGCTTGAAAATTTTTACTAAAAGAAAAATTTAACTCTTTGCTCAAAATTTTTTCCACTCTTTGATACTTGGTTTTCTGTCAAGATAATGGTAGTATTTATAGGAAAGGATGGGGAATCAATTCTTTTCATCCACCAATGTGGGAGCAAGAATTTAGGGGTGTTTTGGGAATTTAAAATTGAGGTTAAGGTTTGTTGGAGCATAAGGTTAGGTGGAATTGTACAATCTAGTATAAATTTTGAATTTCAAATTGGAAAAATGACAAAGTTGAGGTGAGATTGTACAATCTAGTACAAATTTTGAAATTAAAATTGAAAAAAGGACAAGATTGAGGTGGAATTGTGTTATATAGTACAAATTTGAAATTTAAATTTGAAATACATGATTTGAATTGATTTTGGTGTTGTTAGGATTAGGAGGATTTTGGGGTTATTTCAAAAATAACCCCAACAATTTAGGATTTAGTCCATTCATTAAATATTTGGCCAAATTAAAAATTAATTGGCCAATGGCATCACAATTATGATCAATTTAATTTCAATCATGGTCATATTTAATAGATCGGCTAAAAATTAAAATTCGATATGAATTAATACCTCATTTAATTTCGTGCTTCTTGATTTAATAAAATCAAACAAATATTTCTCCAAATTAATTAATTTTGAGAATAAATTATATTTAAATCAAGACTTTATCTGTTTGGATCAAGATAAGTCTTGATTAAAATTTGATATTCCGTCAAATAAATAGTTAAGTAATAAAATTATTTAATTTTGTATGATTAAATACGATAATATATAATCGCTACTCAAAATAGCAAAACTACTCAGATAAACACTTTAAAAAGATTTTTATTTGGATAAAATAAATATTATAATTTTATTTAAAAATCAAAGAAACCTGGAATTAAACTTAGTTGTGGAGGGAAAAAATTTGGTGTTAACACTCGTAGTTTCCGAAAATTAGGATACGATCATCCACATTCCCTTCTCGATGTTAAATACTACTCTCAAATATATATATATAAATACATGCTCATACTTGGGAAATCCACCTTAAAATAGCATATTGGTTTGTAATTCGAAACCAACTATGTATCTTTTGCTTAAATCATACCCAATGGGTGAAATTGTGGATTCAAATCTTAACTTAGATCATAAGATCAAATTTAAACTTTAAACAAGTTGTAAAACTTGTAATTTGAACTTATAAACCTAAACTTCTTAGAACTCAACAACTTGTACTTAATTCTTGAAATTCATGCATTCTTTTTGGGAAACTTATAGAAAAATATTATGCTCAATACTTAAATTGGGACCTTTCATCAACTCATCACAATCCAAGTCAAAATAACAAAAATCTTAACATAATAACAATCATGCAATTCAAAATATGAATAAAGACAAATTTTTGTGCACTTTAGACTTTGAATCACATTGTAATGTCATAACTTACAGGATATGAGAATTGGGTATGAACCCTAATTAAAATCATATAAATTTAACTTTAAAATTAAGTTTTTGAGAACAAGGATAAAAGATTATCCTTGCTCAAACCCCATATACCTGGATTTACTTGACTTGTAAAGAGAATCTGAACTTAGAGACTTGAGAGATGTCCTTGTGGAAGAAACCCTAGCCTTGTTATTCTTGAGAATGAGAGGAGAAGAAGTGTTGTTAATTGACTGGGAATAGAGGAAAATAATGTCTCTCTTAAGTTATAAGTCATGTGTTGTAATTTTTAAGAGGGAAAAAGACCAAAAGGACCCTCAACAAAACATGTAAAAACTCATTCGTCAGTCGTCATGAGTCATCTCATGACTCGTAACATCAGGTTACTAGTGGACCTGACAACTTGTAACCTTGGCAGAAACAAAGAAAGTATGTACTGGTCTAGATATGACTCATATCTTATGACTCGTAATATGTTATCAGGACTTGTAGTAACCACTCATATCTTAGAAAAAAACTTAGAGAACCAACATTGCTGACCTTACGACCCTCACTATACGACTCATAATATTTAGTAACGACTCTTAGGGTTTGAGTCATCAGGTGACCAGAAACTTCAATCATTTCACACTGTCTTGGTTATGACTGCATCATATGACTTGTGATGAGTCTTGACGACTTGAGGGATGAGTCGTAAGTTTTATAGTGACTTTGAGAGAACGGGGTATAACAATATCTCCCGTTTGGGATCATTCATCCTCGAATGAAGAATGACTTGAGTGAATCAATATGAATAGAGTTGTAATATCTGGCATAGATTTGTAAGAGCTGAATATGGATGTCGTGTAGTAAATTTTCAAGTAAAACTTTAACTAGTTGGAACTCACTCTTACCATCTGGCTGAATTTTGATATCGGATAACTAATTATGATATCGATTTCTAAATTTGGGAATCTGTTATAGTTGGGACTGATTTGTACTTAGAGTAAGGACTCAATTGATCTCACACATGGAATGAATGAAAATAAAGAACCTCATAGAAAAGGCATATAAAACAGAAGCTAGGATAGAATTACTATGCCTTAGGCAATGCAACTACTAACTTTCAAACTTAGCGACACTTCTCAAATACTCCCTCAACTATACTTTTCCCCTTAAATACTACACTTCATTTGACACCACTTATAATCTTCACATGGGTATTGATAACTCATTCTACCAAAGTCTGAGTTGAACTAAATTATCTCACCATGTTCAAGCTAATTCAAAGTCAAAAGGTACTACATATAACACTATAATACTAGTATGAACCACAGATTCAATATCCTATGTGTTTTCAGAGATCTTATCTCATGAATAATACTCTTTACCACTTCAACATCTAACTTCAACCTCTACTAGGAATTCACTAACGTATAACGCATTTATCCACTTATATACCAATATGACATTCAAGCCGATCATTATAACCACATGTGAACTTCTAGGTAACCAACCCACCTAGGAATTTTTCCATATTATATAATACCTCTATTAATAAAAACTTTCATGTACTATCCCAAAGAAGACACACCTAGAATTTTCAACTATGACATATACAAAAAGCTTTTTCTCGATCTTCCTCCACACTTATAGCCTTAGCTAAAACAAGATACAATAATTTTTACCTAATAAGGAATATTTACTCTCTATCCTATCTAAACCATTGTTCATCCATTTTCATCACCACTATCTCCACACAAGGTGAAGTCACTGACAGGCTAGAACATAAAGGCCTAAAGCATGAAATAATACTATACATAACTATGAAACTTAATTGAGGCCTAAGGAATAGAGTATCAAGGACATGGATTTATTATTGAGATCTAAATTGAGGACATACATGGCATAATGAAAGTTTCACTGGTCAATAAGAGTGTACCATGAGTTCAGGGAACTGAGCATACTCTAAAACATAGGTTTATACTTATCAAAAGATACTTAACATAAGATTAGAACTCACAGACTCATGGGGGATGAATCGTATCATAGAGTGAAGTTATTTCTTCTTGTACTAGGAGCTGAGAATGAACATAAATACGCATGAAGTTTATACGCATTGGTCACAAGTGTGGCTCTATCATGCAAGACATATATAAAAGGTCATAATGACTAAAATCCAGGGAAATAAATACTCTAGAAAAGAATGGATCACTATCTCATATCACTCTTATTGACATACATCACAATTTAATTCTCAAAACTCGATTTGGTTCATCACTTTATTATATCCTCATTCGATTAAAGCCAATATTCTAAGCTTAGGTCTATTCCATATTCTTAAAACTGAGCCAAAATTTCTTCATTCTAATGGTCTACATATAAATGCTAAACTCGTACAAATAAACTATATTTTGAACATACTAACTTCATTCTTGAACAATCCTCTCATATATACTACCATCCTTAACTTTCTCTAGCTTCAATAATCATTGGAATATACTTACACTCTTTCACAAATAAATACTATTTACCTATCTATATAACTAAATTATACTCCCAACTCTACAAGCATCAACCAATCTTCTTTCCACGATCATAAAAAGAACCCATATTAAAAATTCTTAACCACCAAATACTTTCATTATTAACCTATGTTTTTCTAACACAATAACTACCATCAAGAACTCCTTTCCTGCTTCAAACAGGCCATAATTCACCTTAACTAATAACTCATTCTCTACCTTCCACCAAGAAACCTATACCACATTCATTACCCCAAAGCTGACACACAAGGACATATCACCTCAATACTAACTCGATAGAATGTATAAGTTTATCTATATACTTTCGATCAATCACCATTCCCACCTTTATTGTCACTACACTTCTAAATTCATTCTTCCAACTCTAAGAATGTTCTACTACTTATGAATTACAGTACCCTAAGTCATACTATCTCTTAAATGCAAACTCTATTTAACAATCCATGTACATATTGTCTCCTCTCATGAGCAACATCTGTATAGAAGGGTTAATGAGGAATATAAATACATATCATTTTCTATCTTAGCTGCACAACTCATATAGATGAAGGCATAAGATTTAAACTTAAGGGACTTATAATACACTAGCGAGCTCCTCTCAAGCCTCTTGTATGACTTCTGAAGTTACTGATAGTAAATTTGAGAGCATCATCTTAGGAGAAATTGGAATCTAGTACTCATGTTACCTCAGAAAGTCATAGATAGAGAATTATGGAGTAACACATGAATCGATAGAAGTTTCTGAGAGAATAACTTTACTGCACGATCTAGAGTATGAAAGAATGAAGATATTTCTTACATGCCCAATAGCCTCTCAAAGAAAAGTACAAATGCCTCTGTACCATTCTACAAGATTCTACTAGACACGGCTTCACAGGAACCCTAGGACACTTGTAACCTGACTTTGATACCAAGTTTGTAACACCTCGAGACTACCCCCTCGACGTCATATGACGCTTAGAACCATAAGTGATCCTAAGATAACCTATGATACTGGTATAACTTGTGATCAACTAAATAAGATACATAAATATGAAAGAAATAAGCGGAAGAGATGTCTTTGCTGAATATGTTCAATACAAAACTGTTTAGAACATTTGCACTTTGAATATACAAAACAAAACGGAAAGTAAGTACATCAACTCTAAATGACCATCTATGAAGCCTCTGCTATATTTACTATAGGTAGTTGGGACATGACCCCCAAATATACCTAATCAATACATAAGAATAATGAAAATACAATACATGAATTGCTACTTACTTGAGTGCTCAAAATAAGATAAATCATCACCTACTGACTAAATGCTGAGAACTGTCTGACCTTGGTGTGTGGGCTATACCTGATACCTATATTATGAATGAATGTATCCACAAATACATATATATGGTCAGTACTTTGGAATGTATTGAGTATATGGAGGTGAATGCATAAGTAGAACAAAAACTGAATGTACTCTCAAATCATGCATGCTAAGTGTAAAAGGACTCACCTTGGACATAAATAAAACTGAAAGCTGAAAGAACATAAAACATGAATAATAAAGCATAATGAATAAGCTTAGTGAGACATTACACTTAGTTTCTAAAATCTCTACTTTTATTCTTTCTTGTGGGAGATTCTTATAACTTGACATAAACTATATGAGCTATCATGGAGTTCAACGTCTTACCCGCGTTGGGGTGAGTTGTCATATCCTCTCCATTAGAATAGAACCTTAAATTATAGTGATCACTAAACTTAACCCATATTGGGACTTAAACCTATGGTGACTCGTAGTTTTTGAAAATTAGGATACGCTCATCCACTCTTCCTTCTCGATGCTAAATAATACGCCCATATATATACATATATATATATGCTCATACTTAGAAAATCCACCTTAAAATAGCATATGGATTTGTAATTAGAAACCAACTATGTATCTCTTGCTTAAATCATACCCAATGGGTGAAATGTGGATTTTAAATCTTAACTGAGATCATAAGATCAAAATTAAACTTTAACCAAGTTGTAAAACTTGTAAATTGAACTTATAAACTTAAACTTCTTGGAACTCAACAACTTATACTTAATTCTTGAAATTCATGCATTCTTTCAGGGAACTTGTAGCAAAATATTATGCTCATTACTTAAATTGGAACCTTTCATCAACTCATCACAATCCAAGTCAAAATAATGAAAATTTTAACATTATAACAATCATGCAATTCAAAATATGAATAAAGACAGACTCTTGTGCACTTTAGACTTTAAATTAAATTGTATTGTTAGAACTTACAGAATATGAGAATTGGGTATGAACCCTAATTGAAATCATATAAATTCAACTTTAAAATTAGGTTTTCAGGTACAAGGATGAAAGATTATCCTTTCTCAAACCCCACATACCTAGATTTACTTAATTTATAAAGAGAATCTCAACTTAGAGACTTGAGATATGTCCTTATGGAAGAAACACTAGCCTTGTTGTTCTTGAAAATAAGAGGAGAAAAACTATTGTTAATTGACTGAGAATAGAGGAAACTAACACCTCTCTTAAGTTATAAGTTGTGGGTTGGAAGTTTTAAGAGGGGAAAAGGCCAAAAGTCTCCTCAAATGAACTTATAAATACTCGACCGCCAGTCATCACGAGTCATCTCATGAATCATAACATCTAGTTACGAGTGGACCAAGCAACTAGTAACCTTAGTGAAAACAAAGAAAGTATGCACTATTCTGGATACGAGTCATATCTTACGACTCGTAACATATCACCACGACTTGTAGCGACCACTCGTAACTTGGGCAGAAACTTAGAGAACCAACACTGTTGACCTTAAGATCCTCACTATACGACTCATACCATCTAGTAACGACTCCTAGGGTCGAGTCATCAAGTCACCAGAAACTTCAACCATTTCACACTGTCTTGGTTAAGACTGCATCATACGACTCGTGATGAGTCTTGACGACTTGAGGGATGAGTCGTAAGTTCTACACTGACTTTGAGATCACAGGGTATAACAAAAATAAGATGATTGGTAAATAGGATGGAGGAATATACATCTTATCAAGTAACATAAATAAAAAAGATATTATTTTAACTCCTGATCATGCATCTCATGTTGTTTATAATACTGAAAAATTAGATGTTCATCTAGTACATCAGAGACTTGGTTATGTATCCAGTTTTATTCTTAAAAAGTTGTTGAATATAAATTTAGTTTATATTACTCATACTATAAGAAAATGTAGTGTTTGTCCTTGTGCTAAACAAGCTAGTTTTCCCTTTCCTATTAGCACATATAGTAGTGCAAGCAGCTTTGATTTGTTACACAGAGATATATGAGGTCCTTATAAAAAGTCTACTTTTGATGGTTACAAGTATTTCTTGACTATTTTTGATGATTCTTTTAGAATGAATTGGGTTTTCCTACTAAGAATGAAGTTTGATGTGTGGACTATTCTACAAACTTTATTTACTTACATCATAACTCAATTTAACAAACTTGTTAAAAATGTAAGAAGTGACAATGGGATAGAATTTATCAATGCATACTACCTATGCCTATTCAAGTCCTTAGGTATAATACATCAAACTTCATTCGATTATATTGACAATTTTAAAAAAAATTGATCATATTATGATCATAGTATGATGGTATGATTTTATATGTCAAAAAAATGAAATAGCTGAGAGAAAATATAGAAATATTCTAAAAGTAACAAGAGCCATTATATTTCAAATAGGTGTTCCTATAAGATATTGGGGACTCTGTGTTAAAACTCCAGTGTATAGTATTAATAGATTACCAAATAGGGTACGTGGATATAAGGATTTATTTGAGAAACGTTATAACAGAAAACCATCACTACATCATTTATAGGTCTTTGGTCGTTTATGTTTAGCCAAGATAATACATGGACTGGCAAATTGTAGCCTTGATCATTTCCTTATGTACTTATAGGATATGCTAAAACTCAGAAAGATTATCTTCTTTATGATCTAACTAATGATATTTTTCTTGTTAACAGAGATATAGTGTTTAAAGAGAGTGTATTTCCATTCAAATTACAATTCAAAGAGTCAATACCATATTTAGTTACACTGGCACAAATCATGTATCTTACTATTTGGAGCAACTTTAAGGCAGTAACTTTGAGTCTTACCTTTCCCATAATGGACATGACATGATACCACATGTGCAAAGTGATCTACAAGATGGTCATATGGATATAGTAGAACCTGCAGGCTTGCAACTAGAGAAGGTACAAGAACAAGCTTAAGATGTCTGATGAGTCCAGTGTATATAAGATTTTAGTGTTCGTACTCTGTCAACTTATTGTATAGTTTAAGATATCATCTCACAGAGACTGGAACCATCTAGGCTACAAATTTTTATTATCTTGATTACTATTTGAGAGAATCAAATCGATGAAAAGTGAATTTTGAATTATAAATTACTTAAAATAAAATATCTCACCTCCAAAAGATTTATTTATATTTCAAAAGAGTTGGGAATCGATGAATTCACTTGATAATATTATTATAATAAATTCACTTGATAATATTATTATAATAAAATCTTAGTCTCCACATGTATTTCTCTAAAGAATAATTGTTTATTACTCACTAAGAAGTAACCATGTAATTAGAATTCCATGAGGTTATATCAGTTAAATAATTTAAGACTAGTGTTAATTAAATCAAAATGTTTTCTTGCTTGAATTGCGATAAAAGGTGTAAAGACCCCTTTCGAGTAATCTTTAAATCAATAAACCTATTTGAGTCAATCACTTCGTGAGAATAATAATTGAAAGAAATAAGATTGAGATTATTTACATCGACAAATTAGGAGTCAGTCCTTCCGTGACGATAAGAACCGATAGAACCAAGATTAAAGATTTGAAATAATACATAACTAAAAAATATTTTCACTTTACTATTTTACTCATTAGTTATTATTTATTAATTTGGCTCCATGAGGATAATAAAATCAATATAAGAATAACATAGAGATAAAATAAATAGATGTGATAATAATAATTGGATAAAGGTTATTATCCCAGTACAATATGAAGACGTATATTAAATATTCAGGCGAAACATGTATTAAATTGATATAAAATTAAAAATATATCAAGTTTCATCAACTATCCCAACAGAAAGAAATTACTCCATTATGAAGAAATTAATAAAAGGAGAAAAATACTATCCTACAAAAAGAAAAAGAAAGGAAGAGAAAATAAACAAAAACTAATTCTTATATCTTACTTGTGTTCTTCCCCTCTTTGTAATCAAAGTGATGTCTCTATTTATATAAAATTATAGTGTTGCCCTCACAAATGCATTCTTTGAAGTGGTGGTTATAACCGTCAACTTGTAATTTCTGTCTAATTCTACCACTTTACGAATGTGAGTATGAAGTGATGATCAAACCCATGAGCTTTGCAACTTCTTTCAAAAAATTTCATGATTGTGGCTATGAAATTGTGATTGCACCCATAGAATTTCTCTTATTTCTTTACTAATCTGTTTCTTCTTTGGTCTTCTCGTGTATTCTTCTTCCTGTAGACTTTGTTAGAAAATATGCGATAATATAAAATATTTTTTATATTTGTTTTAAATATTTTATATTTAATATATAAAAATAAATAAATAAACATATTCATCAAATACCCCCACACTTGAATCTTTGATCGTCCTCGAGCAAAGGAAAAAATAAAATAACGGCTAAAATTCTAAGTAAAAGTATGAGAATTTTGGACAAAACAAAATTCAATTAAGACTACATCATGAGTTCAAATAATTTTAACCGCACTCATATTCACCATTTGAGAATCAAAATTATAATATTTTCTTGTTTCTGGTGTGTCTCACCAAATGAAGAGAAATGCCCATAAATTACACATTACATTAATATAAATCAAAAGAAGGATATAGATAGAAAATGTTTTCTCTCTCAACATCGAAGTATCTCAAGCTACTCAAATTTGCCATAAGCTTGCCTATCATGTAGTTCTCCACTAATATAAGAGTCTTTGAGTTGAGATCACGTAGAATTTTTATAAGGTTGTAAAGTAGGTTAAGAAATGGACATACATATGAATAAAAGTGACTCAAGTCCCTTATAAGAACCACAATACTTTAGCATTTTTTTAAACCTCATTATTTTCCTTCTTCTATAATAAATCGCGCTCCATGTTTTTTTAAAAACTTTTTAATCCTCTTTTTCTTCACTTAATTATTTTTCAAGAAGTACTTGCCAAAAATTTTCTTTATAAATCTTTTTTTGAAACATTTTTTTTCGACAACATTCTTAAAATATCAATAAGCTCAATAAAATCATTGATTACTTTTTTTTTATAACTATTTCCTGCACTATTTTTGTATTCAATTTTTTTATTGGCACTAAGAGAATAGAGTGAACAAACAGTTGTACTAACAAAGATTAAATTCAGATTAAAATTTGATTTATCAATGAAACAATAGACGATTCATTTGAGCTCAAGGGGCTGACTGGAGACAAACATAATTTAGGTAGGTCAATTTTGATCATGACTTAAGAAAAAAGACCTACTTTCATTTCTCAACTCAAAATCTGCCTAGTATTTCAACCCCAAATCACTTTCAAGCAAGTTTTAGATTTTTGAATAAGCAGGAGAACTGGGTGATATCACCTGACAACACTATACACTTGGGATCAGTAAATATTATAATTTTAATCACCAATAAAAAATATATGAATTTGAAAAGATATTCATACAACTCATGAATGACACTCAATCGATTTATTTTTAAAATCTCATTCTACCAAAATCAAATTTTAGCCGAATAGTCTATTATAATTTTTTTAAAAGTATTCAGTTCAAAGTATTACGACCATAGCAAAGAACTGAACAAAGAAATCCATGAAAGTGTAGTAAAGAAGTTATGCTATAAATTAAAAAAATTATGCAAATATATAAAATATTTTATATATATATGTGTGTGTGTGTGTACTAGTTTAGGTGTACGCGCCTTGCGCATGTACCTCACTTTAATGAGTCCAAACATTATGATATTTGTTTAAATAATAAAGATGAATATAATAATTAAATTTAATATCTTTTGAGTATGTAAAGATGGAGAATTTATTTATTAAACCTAACCTTTACCAAAAATATTTTTAAAAATTGATTGACATTCATCTACCATCTATAAATTGTAACAAAATAATACAATGATAGAGACATTAAAATAATACAATTAAATCTAATCTTTACACACAAAATTTTTCTCAAAGTCGTCTGACACTCATCTACCGCCTGTAAATAATAACAAAATAATAGAGATATCAAAATAATACAACTAAACCTAACCTTTACATAAAAAAAATCCTCAATGCCACAACATTTATCTATCACCTGTAAACTGCAACAAAATAATACAATAAAAGTGATATCAAAATAATATAATTAAACTTTAATTTTACCCACAAAAAATTCTCAATGCTGATCAAAATTCATCTACGAACTGTAAATTACCACAAAATAACAAACTAATAGAGATATTACGATAATACAATTAAACCTAACTTTTACCTAATTTTTTTTTTAAATCCGACCCACATTCATCTAGCATCTGTAAATTAAAATAAAATAATAAGATAATAAAGATATCAAAATAATACAATTAAACCTAACCTTTACACAAGAAATTCTTCAAAGCCAATCGACATTCATCTACGACCTGTAAACTATAAAAAATAATATAATAGTGATCACATGCTTCGATTTTTATCCAACTAATTCTTGTCTGAGCGAAAACTTTGACCCTAAAGAATGATTTTGAATGAAAACAAAGAAGATATATATATATATATATATATATATATATATATATATATATATATACGCACATATTAAATTCTATTATGCTGAAAAAAATACTGAAGAAGTTGGGGGTTAGAAAATCAAGCATCCACCAATCTAGACATGCAATTGAATCAAATTAGATGAGCATCAATCATATTCTCCCAATAGGCAAATCGGTTTGTTCTCTAATTTAACGTACATCTCAATATTTATAGAAGTATTTCCTTAATTTATATAGTCCTATTTTAGGAGTATTTTTCTAATTGAACAGTAGAAAAAAAATATTAATTAATTCTCTTACCATAAATTTTAGGAGTTTCATATATTTTAGGAAGTTTAGTAGAAATGAAAAATATTAATTAATTCTCCTACCATATATTTTTGGAGTCCTATATATTTTAGAAAGTCTAGTTAATATAATAAAAATAACTAAATGATAAATTAAAAAAATAGCGAAAAGACAGTTTTATTTAAAGAAGAGTCTTTTATGAAGGGCAAAAAGTTCAAATCACTTTTCTACGGGTTTTCACATTTTTAATATATTATAGATTATAGATTATAGATATAGATGTATGTATGTGTGTATTTTTCTGCCCACACTTAAATATCATCATGTTTCTGACAAATAATTTTAAAACAAGAGGAGGAAAAGAGGGTTTTTATTCCAATCCCAATTCTGAATAGAAATTTCTTTTTTGATTCTTGAAAAGTTTGTCAATGCCCACATGACAAGCAACACTATAATCATCAATAAACACATATGAGTTTGAAAAGATATTCATACAACCCATGAATGATACTCAATCAATTTATTTTTAAAATCTCATTCTAACAAAATCAAGTTTTAGCTGAATCAGTTATTATAAATTTTCTAAAAAGTATTCAGTTCAAACTATTACGACCATGGCAAAGAACTAAACAAAGAAATCCATGAAAATGTATTAAAGAAGTTATGCTATAAATTAAAAAATTATGTAAATATATAAAATATTTTATATATATATATGTATGCATGTATTTTTCTAACCCCACACTTAAATATCATCATGTTCCTGGTAAATAATTTAAAAACAAGAGGAGGAAAAGAGGGTTTTTTTTCGAGAGCTTGTAAATTCCAATTTCGGTTTTGAATAGAATTTTTTTTTTTGAATCTTGAGAAGTTTGTCAATGCCCACTTAACAAATAATATTGTAATTTTTTTTTGCATCATTCATTTTTCTTGACCTTATCTCGACCAGACAAATAATCATACATGATAATTCTTAACTCTATTTTGTATTTTTCACGAGGATAATTGTTTTTCCTGAAAATCTCCAACAACAAACTCCATAAATTATAATGATAAAAAAATTACAGAATAATAATCAAATAATACCATTTTTGTGTTTGTAACCTTTTCATTCTCATTTTTCTCAAATTAATCAATTAATGTGAATTCGAAAAATGGGATATGCATCCATTACTTGTTGATTTGAATTTTATGGTTCTTTTCAAAAATCAGTTTCAATTTTATTGACATTCTGTTAGATTTTTCATAATTTATGTGTTATTGTGGGCAATAAAATTTTATTAATTTAAAATTCATACAAAATTTGAATTATATTAAATTCAAAATATATTAGTCCCAAATAAATATTATGGATCATTATAATTGGATTAATTATTTAAGTCCAAATATTTATGGATTTAAATAAAGTCTAATTTTTTATTGGGCTAGTCCATTGATTTGGGCCACAAATGGTCAGTCCATCTTACTAAGCCCAAGATATTATTATATTCTAGAGGCCCAGATAAGCGCCACGTGTCAAATGATGTGGCATTCCAAGACAAAGAAAGGATCCAATAGGACTATGCCACATATCAAAATGATGCAGCAGGCCCATGAAATCAAAGCCCATAAGAGGCGTCACGTCACTTGAATTTGAATGGTCAAAGAAAGTCCATCTTCATCATGACTCTTCCTTTTCCACAACTATAAATAGGAGTCTCATAATTCAGAAAATAAACCCCAGAACTCTAATAAGAAGCAAGAGAAAGCTCGTGGATCAATCACCGCAATTTCTCTATAAAGCTCAGGCATTTAAAGCAAGTTCATCAAGATTCAAGATCAAGACCTCAATATTCAAGAACAAGCTCAAAAACCCTTAAATTCAAGCACAAGTCAAGATCAAGACCCCCAAATCAATAAATCAAGTTAAAATTCAAGATCAAGCTTTAAGCCCTTGAATTTATATTTGAAAGGGCGAAAAAGAGGATTCATAGAGATTGTAACACTCATATATTGAAATCAATAAATTGATTGTTGCAATATTTTTTTGTCTCAAATTATTTATTTCTCGATCTCAAAAGTTTTATTGTCCAACAAATTCTGGCACGCCCAGTGGGACAATCTCTACCTCTCATCTCAACTTTTCCAGTTGCAAAGTTCAATAACACTGAAATGACTTCTAAGAAGGTCAACTCTCAATCAACTGCTTCCAAGGCTACTGACTTAAAGTTCTCTGCTGAAGTAGAAAGCATCCTTGGTGTTACTTTTGGAAGGTTAGTATCTGTCACAAGGAGCAAGGCAGGCTTGCTAGGACAATAAACACATCCAATATCATCCGAACCAACTCTAATTTTTAGATCTTCAACCCCAAAAGAAAAGAAGTCCAATGAAAGTGCTTCAGAAGGAGGAATCAGTGTGGTAGAATCGCTTAGGAAGACTTTATCTCTACTTGAGTATTTTGGTTCCAAATACTCTAGCGCAAAGAGCGATGGTCGTTCAAACAACTTATCATCTCTGACTACACCGCATAAGTTGAGCACTTTGAAAATCAATTTGTGCGATAATCCGTGCTACTCTCCAACATGTCCAGTGATTATGCAAGCGATGGTGACTGATACCTCATCTATGAAGGAGAAGCTCGCGAATCTGGCAAAGGCAATTAAGGGTTTGACCAAATATATTCAGAATGAAGATGCTCAAATTGATAAGATAGTGGATAATGTGAAAGGTCTGAAAGACGGAGAGTCTAGATATACACCTATAAAATCTCCAGAGGTTCATGAGACAGAAAATCCTGTGAAATAAACACCACCGACTAGATAGGTGCAAGTTTCTTCTAAGGGAATGATCCGATTGGGCAATTGAGGGAATTCATTAAAGGGACCCTTAAAGACAAGTATGAAGTTGTCACTAAATCTTCCCTTGCATATGCCAAGACCTACACTGCAAGGATAGATAGCCTTAAAATGCTTACCGGCTATCAACCCCCTAAATTTCAACAACTTGAGAGCAAAGAAAACCCAAAACAGTATGTCGCACACTTTGTTAAAACATGTAACAATACTGGAACTTACGGTGACTATCTTGTCAAATAGTTTGTTCGTTCCCTAAAAGGAAACGCCTTTGATTAGAATACAGACCTTAAGCCTAATTCCATCAATAGCTGGGAGAAATTGGAGCACGAGTTCCTAAATCTCTTTTATAGCATAAGACGTACAATGAGCGTGGTAGAGATCACAAATACTCGGCAAAGAAAGGATGAACTAGTCATTGACTTCATCAATCGATGGAGAAATTCTAGCCTACACTGCAAAGATAGGCTCAGCGAAGCTTCTGCAATAGAGATGTGCATCCAAGGAATGCATTGAGAGCTTATCTACATCTTGAAAGACATTAAGCCTAAATCCTTTGAAGAGCTAGCTAGATGTGCTCACGATATGAAGTTAAGCATGTCTTCTGCTGGAAAGGGATTAGCGCCTATCCATAACCCTTGAAGGGGAAAGGATAAGCAGAAACCCAAAAGATGGGGCAAGTTTGTCCCAAAAAATGACAACAAGGAGTCCATAAATTTTGATGTGTCTCCTGTGAAGGTCACCACAAAGGTGAATAAGAAGCAAAGTGTGAAGGTAACTTTTGGACCACGTCCAAATCAGAAAACTTTAAAGGAGATAGAAGAAAAGAAATATCCTTCCTTGATTCTGATGTTGCTAAGATTTTTTATAAACTCCTTGAACATAATCTCATTGAACTCCCAGAGATGAAGCATCCTAACGAAACTGGAAGGACTAATGACCCTAATTATTGTAAATATCATAGGCTCGTAAGTCACCCTCAGGAAAAGTGCTTTGTCTTTAAAGATAAAGTCATGTAACTGGTAAAAGAGAAGAAGATCCTTTTCGATGATGAGGCGACCAGTTCTCATCAAATATCTATCACTTTTGTCTTGCTCAACCCAATCCAAAGATATGTCGAAGAGCATAATGAGAAGATATTAGAGCCTGACAGGTCTTCAGTTGACAAAGGCGATGATGAAGGTTGGACTCTGGTGACCAAGCGCAGACACAAGAAGATGAGTCCGCGAAAAGAGTCATCCGAGCAGCCAACAAGAAGGAAACTGGTGAAGAAACAAAGGAAACAGAAGCTGGTTGAACTTCCAAAAAGGACAAGCATAACAGAGCTTCACCTCCCAAAACCACGATGTCCAGTAATATTGGAGAAATTCTTACCAAGTTGGTTTCATGTGGAGACTGCTCGAGTCAACCTTGAGGCTTCTTGTTTTAATACTGCCAAAGAGGGGGCAAAGGGTGAGAATCTACCCATGGAAGTTCTTTCATCTTCCGAAAATCTTACTGAAACTCTTGGCAAAGAGGCATATGTATGTGATACAAAAATCACATTTACAAATGATGATATTCTACTTGGAGAAGCCCTACACAATTGTACCTTGTACATAGTAGATCAAGTACTAGGAAAAAGGATAAATATAATCTTGATTGATGAGGGATCTCGAGTTAACATCTTGCCTATCCGTACAATAAAGGAACTTGACATCGCTACTAACGAACTGGACAAAAGTTGTATAATGATCCAAGGCTTCAACCAAGAGGGACAGAGGGCCATGAGAGCTATCAAGTTGGGAATTTGTATGGATGATTTTTAATTAAATGCATTGATGCATGTGATCGATGCAAAAACTGCATACAATATATTACTTGGTAAGCCTTGGGTACACGAGAACAAAATTATCTTGTTCTCTTACTATCAATACTTGAAGTACCTCAAAGTCGGAGTGGAAAGAAAGATAATTGCTAATGACAAGCCATTTACTGGAGCTGAGTCACACTTTGCCGATGTAAAATTCTACTTAAAGAATTATGTTATGAATGAGAAAAGGGTTAAAGACGTCACCAAGACAAAGTGTGATGATCTTGCATCTAAGAAGGTTGCGATGAATGTCGAAAAAGTCACCACCAAGAAACCCCTATTCACTTCGAATAAAGAAAGCATCGCACCTACAAAAAAGAAGGCAACTTCTGTTCTTCGTTACATACCAATGGTAAAGAAAGAGAAAGATTTCCCATCAAATGCCAAATATAATGTGCTTAAGGGGATAATTTTACCTATCATAAGGATTGACACAATAAATCCATCCTCAAGACTACTTGGAGAGTCTGTGGCTCAAAATCTGCCACAAGATATGACACCCCCTACGAAGCATAGGAAGGAGGGCTTCAACCCAAATGCATACAAACTATTGGTAAAGGCTGAATATAATCCTAATAAGCATCAAGGTTGGGAAAACTTCCATCGGAAGGTACAACTAGCCAGGCTTGTGAAGGCCTAGGATACACGCAACCACCTCCAATTCGCATCTCCATAAGAAGAGCAGTTAGTAATAACATCACTGTAGAAAAAGAGTCTACTGCATCTAACAAAAGACCTTCTATTTTTTACCGACTTGGAGAATCAACTACAAGAACTTCTGTGTTAGATAGGTTGGGACCTCTAAATAAGAATAAAAGTAACCAACATAAGAGAATTCATCAAAGCATGATGCACTCTTCACTTAAAATACAAAAGGATTTCCAAAGTTTGATTCCTTCTAGAATGAAGCGGCAGATGGAACTGTAGTTTCATACAAAAAGGTGCTAAAATAAAAGGCTCATACTGTGGTTTATACCAAGTAACGTGAGGAAGACAAAGAGATTATTGGTTCCTCATATCATGTTAGACCCAGAATGAGAAAGATGTCCCATCTCAGATAAAGGTTGATGAAAAAATAGACTATGATTTTTGGTGTTTCAATATATTCATTAATGACGATGATACTCAAGAGGAGGAAGATGCTAGAGATGCTCCATCGCAACTTGAAGAAGGAGTAAAGGCCATAATAGATCCCTTGAAGAAAGTTAATCTTGGAACTGATAAAAACTCAAGACCAACTTACCTGTAAGACCCCACAAGTTTTTCTCGTTGTCTAAGCTTTTAGAGCGTGATAAAGGAAGCTTTATACTTAGAAATTTGGCTAAGTGTTGAGATTTAGTCATTTTCAAAACCTTAGAACTTTAAAGATTTTATTTCAGACCTTACCGACCTTTGATAGTTGACATTTTAGCTAATTCATGATCCGAGAGGTCAATGGGTGTTCCTGGACAAGTTTTAAATTTTTTGGACCGCGTTTAGACCTCGTTTGATGTCCCAAAATAGTGGACCAATGCGATCTTAGCCACTGTGTTGCCCATCGCGTTGGTCAATTTTTATGCAGGAACTGCCAGTCAAAGTACTGAGGCTCGACGCGATCATGGAGTGACGTGTTGAGTATCACATCGATGCCAATGACGCACCGCGTCGCCTACAACATCGATGCCACGTTTTTCATCTTTTAAAAAAAATCTGCATCCAAGTAGGCAATTAAGTCATTTTTCCCTCCCATCTTTCAGTCATAACACAAAATCAAAGCCCCAAAACACCAAAACATAACCTTCATCTCTCAAATTGCTCAAGAATTTATCCTAGGGTTTCAACCCAAACCCAAGAGAAATCAAAATTTAACCGTTATTTTTCAAAATTTCTTCAAGAATCAGAATCCCCAAATCGAGAGCTTCAAGAATCACCCATCAAGAGTACAAATAGAGTCCCAAAAGCAAGATTTCATTCAAAGCTTCTAATTTAAGGTATGTGGGGTTTGAACAAGGGCAATTATTTCACCCTTGTGCACAAAAGTTATGTTTTTTATGGATTTATTATGATTTTAAATATTTGATTTCTACCCTAAGTATCTTGTTGAGGAATTTTGAGTATAATGTGATTGATTTATGAAATTTCATGGTTTCTTTGAGTTAAAGAATATTCTTTTGTGATGTAAAATACCATGAGCATAATTTGAGACATTGTTTATAGTTTTCTACTGAATTGAGCGCAAGATTGTGATTTGAAGTTATCATTTTGGTATCATTGAAGAATTTTGAGAAACTTACAAAGCATGATGATTTTCTATGCATTTATATGAGTTGATACATTGATATTAAATAGTACAAACAGTATTTGATCTTTTGATCCTTACATGAGTTTTGAAATCCACTTCCCAGAGTTATTCATATAATGTTAAATGCATAACTGGTTTCCTAATAAAACCTTATGCGAGTTTTAATATGGATTTCCTTGAGATGAGCGTATCTAACTAAAAGGAGTAGTATTTAGCACTGAGTCGGGTAAGTTACTATGGTTTCATACCCCAAAACTACGTGCCATTGTAGGATTGAGATTTATGGGCCCGAGGCCGAGATAGTGATCACTGAGTTAAGATTATACTCCCTGGAAAGAGTATGATACCTCTCCCCAATGTGAGGTTTCTTCCTTAGGAGGATAAAATATTGGACTCCATGTAGCTCGCATGGTGTATGTTGGTTAAGAGAACCTCCCTTGCAGTATAGTTTTTTTTTTAAATGAAAATTCCCTAAAGTATGTTCCTTTGAGATGAGTTAATTCCCTTAAAGTTTTGAAAGATATCATTGTCAGTAAAGATTTTTAGATACTAAGTGTAAAGGATCACAAACTTATTCAAATATTGTTTTACTTGATATTTCAGTTTCAAAGTTTCAGTCTTAGTTTTCAGATATAGAGGCGAGCACTTTACTACTTAGTCTATATGTTTTGAGGAGGGAATAGAACTACAGATTTCAGAAATAAGTATATTGACTCACGATATTTATACTATACATTCCATTATTCATAATTTATGAGATTTACATTCTTAGAGTTATTCAAGCTATGTGAGTAGTTATATCAGCATGCATGATTTCTATTAAGATTGATGATATTGTTCTTTTAATTATTGCATACACCCCTATATAATCAGTACATCCTCAAAGTATTGATCCACATATACGTCTGTGTGCTACATTGTCTCATAATGTAGGTTCAGGTGCTCAGTCTCAACCACAACAGTGATTCCTGAGTACCCACAGATGTATCTTGGGGCAGTCATGGGTTAGCTTGGGGCTACTTGTATCCTTAAGCACCGTGTGACGTTCTGGGATGAGATTTTGGGGCGTTACAACCTTGGTATCATAGCCTAAGGTTTAAGGAGTTCTAGGGAGTCTGACAAGCTTCATTATGTAGAGACTTGATCATCAGTGTGTAGCACGCCACATCTATGAGCTAGAGGCTACAAGACATTTTAGGAAAAAGTCATCTCTTTCTTTCAGAATCTATTGTGCCTACAGTTGTCTCTATCTGCTATTAACTCGTGCTTTTTTATTACAAAAAATGCCTCCTCATCGAGCACACAGAAATAATTACCAACAACTTCAGCATGTTGATCCCTTGAATGAGAATGTGTCTCGTGCTAAATTTCGAGTAGCTTTTCAGGTGTGAGCCCAGGCAGTCACCACGAATGTTCAGGCCAATAACCAGGCTGCAGTTTTGTATCAATAAGGAGGTGATTTAGCTGTAGCCAGGATTTGAGATTTTATGAGGATGAACCCACTAGAGTTCTATGGGTCAAAGGCAGGTGAGGACCCACAGATGTATCTTGATAAGGTAACGAAGATCACCCAAGTTATGCATGTGTCTAAGGAGAAGAGCATAGAATTGTCCTCTTATAGGCTGAAAGATATTGCTTATGAATGGGTTGTGGTGTGGAGGAAGAATAGAGGGGAGAATGATGCTCCTATAAATTGGCAGATGTTCAGGATGCAGTCTTGGATAAGTTCTTCCCAGTTGAGATGAGAAAAGCAAAGATAGAGGAATTCATAAACCTGAGGCAAGGCTATATGACTGTAAAAGAGTATTGCCTTAAGTTCAATCAGTTATCTAAGTATTCTCCTAACTTGGTAGCTGACACCCGATCTAGTATGACTAAGTTTGTGACCGATGTGTCAGGTTTGGTGCTGAAAAAGTGTAGGACTATTATGCTCAATAGGGATATGGATCTTTCCAGACTAATAATGTATGCTCAGTAGATTGAAGAAGATAATTTAAGGGAGAGAGATAGAGTAAGAGGAAATAAGAGGGCCAAATCAGAGCAGTTAGAGTATGGTAAGACTAGATCCTATAGAGAGAATCGTCCGTAGTTTTAGAATCGTTCATCTATGCCAGTGCCTTCATCAGCCAGTGCTCCCATACCTGGAAACAGGCAGGAGTAGGGTAATAGGCCTTCTATGTCTAGATCCCAGAAAAGTTTGACTAATAGGCATCGTTATCCTCCATGTACTAAGTGTGGTAGGGACCATCCCGATGAGTGCTTAGCCGATCAAAGAGGTTGTTTTGGGTGTGGAAAGTTGGGCCACAGACTTAAAAAGTGTCTATATACTATGTAGGGGAACAGAGATATCCGACCCCAGACTCAGGCTACGAGTACACCAGCTCCTTTAACCCGTCCAGCTCCTCCTCAGGGCGTTTCATCCAACACTATTAGTGGTCAGCGCCAGAATAGATTTTATGCCTTACCATCCCATAAGGAATAGGAGGATTATCCCGATATTGATACAGGTATTGTAATGCCCCAAAAATGGTACACGAAATGCAACACAGTGCTTATGATCCCAAAAGACCACAAGCTAACCCATGACTGATATCTGTACTTGTATACTGCATAAAATACTCTATAATGCAGAAACATAAACTTATAGCCCATAAAGTTCAATACTGAACATAATTTGAATGATATAACATCTGTGTGGGGTAATAAAATACCCAAAACAAAATTGAAAAATACTGATGTCTGAAACATGATAGTCTAGAAAGCCTCTAACTAACTGAACTGTCTGAGTAAGGATTTGATGGGATATTTCCCCAACTAACACCAAATAATAGATTAATTACTGAGATAATAGGGAAATAATCATGTCCTCAAAAGATGAGGACTCACTTCTAACTCTGTCTGCAGATATCTGGAATCTACTGTTGCTCTGGAGCTCGTGTCTCTGAACCTATGGTATAAGACACCATAGCGCAAATCTGTCAGTACTTTGAATATACTGGTATGCATGTGAGGTAGGTTGAATGCATGGGGTTTATATGCATGAACAATAATAATAACTGACTAACTGTCATGAGCGTGAGAATACATGCATGAGACATAACAACTGACACTAATATTGTGATAACATGATTACAAAATTTGAATATAACTGATAACATGAGTGACTGTATCTGAAAGTCCTAAATCTGATGGAACTATCTGAGTTCTATTTTGTATCTGAGTCGACTGTATCTGATAGTCCTGAATTCTAAAGAACTATCTGAGTTCTTTTACTGAGACTGAGACTGAGACTGTGGGAGGTAGTCATCTAACCGACATGCCCCAAATGATACATTATAGCTGAATTGTGGTCCAATCTATGCCCTGATTGAAAGGGTGTCAATACCGCACCACAGGTAAGGAAAACATATGAGTATCCCTAATATAACAGGTAACTCTAGTTAGAACGGTGGAAACCCTCATATAGCAGGATAGACCACCTCATCTACCCTCATATAGTAGGCTATGATATCTCAACCTATGCTTTCTACATAGTTCTAGTATGCAAGGATTGCTTCTAAGAATCACACACTCATATAATAGATGAGTTCCCATCCTTGGGTTCACTCGATGCTAATTTCTACTCCCATCTGAATAGACACTGAACATAATTTACTGAACTGAACATGGACTGAGCTACTGAATTTCATTGACTAGTGGAATATTAATGATATCTAACAACTGACTGAGTTCATGAGATCATGGAGATTTCCTGAGTCATAGGACTGTCTGAAGTCTAAGGATTCATAGCTTGACTGAGAGTATCATGGAAACAAGACATGGCTCTAGGCACACAACTAATATTTCGGGTACAAGTATCCCCAGGACTCAATGGAAAGAAAACTGACCAAGGATAAATTACTTGAACATATAACTAACATCATAATCCATAATACATTTATAGAAGCATTCCATCAAAACTTGTGATAGGCATAACTTGTACATACATGGGATCTCATGATATCATACTAGTTGGGAATTGTTCCTTAATCTAGGCATTTAATCAAACACATGGTAGGCATAGTACATGTAGATAACATTATACAATAATTAATCATCAAGACTCATCTCTAATCTCATCATCTAGGGTTTATTCATACGGTAACATGGATATACATTTATACAAATCAATTCCACATAAAAATGATCACCCAACATGGATTTGAAATTAATTGATCATTCTCAATATAAATAAAACAACCCAACATGAAATTCATAAACTTAAAATTAGAAAAGAGATTCTTGGGCTTCATGGATGAAAGGAGTCCATAATGAACACTACACATACCTTAGTTCATGATTTTGTTAAGATTGACAAAGGAAATTCTTGATTCAGAATCTTTTATGAAAAGCCCTAGGTTGTTCTCGAGAGGTTTTTGAGAGAAGATAGTGTATTTTGGGTGAAAAGTGGATCAATCACGTGTTAAAGGGCTTAAATAGGGATGGGAAGTTGACCCTTTTAACCCTGGACGTGTCATTTAATATCAACAAAATTTTCCCGAAATGAACCCCTGGTGCGACGCAGTGCTATCGCATCGTGTCACTGGAATTTAACAATTGGGAAACTGAGAGATGGCGCGATGCGGAGCCATCGCGTTGCCCCTTCTTTTGCGACCTAGAACTTTGGCGCAACACGAGGAAAATTGTGCTGAGACACTGGAAAAAGGACATTTCTAAATTTGGGCCCTTGCGCGACGCGCCATAATCGTGGACCCCTAATGGAATTTACCAAATGTCATTTCATCTTGTGGTGCACTACGCCACTGACTAATATGGCACTGTTTTACGATGGGAACTTGAAATAGTCATAACTTCTGACCCGATTATCGGATTTGGGCGAATCTTATGTCGATGGAAAGCTTATTGAATTTACCACATGACAAAGAGAGAAAATCTTGAAAATTCCTCATAGAATAACAATCATTCAATTTAGAAGCTAATACTAGACATTCTTGAGATGAAATTATCCAGGAAAAGTATGGGTATTACAATATCTCCCCCTTGAAAACATTCATACTTGAATGAGACTGACTGAGAGGGGAGAAAAGATAACTGACGTACATACTGAACATGAATAAATGGAACATGATCTCATGACTGACATGACTGACAAGATGAACATATAATACTAAACATGCATATCTGATGCATGTGTAACTGATTCATGAATGCATGACTGAGTGTTCTGAAGAACTAAGTTTCTCACAATGAGAATGCATGTCTGATGTATAATTACATAACTGAACTGATACATGAGTGCATGACTGAATATTCAATGGTACTTGATACCAAGTTTATAATGGGAACATGAGCATGAAACTTCATACCAAATTTGTGATGAACACTGGACATGAAACTTAGTAAGCTTAAGGAGAACTATTACCTTGAGCTTGATCTGAGTTGGCGAAAAAGAGGTGAGGATACTTGGTATGCATGTTTGCCTCTGCTTCCCAAGTAGCTCCCTCGACGGACTGATTTTGCCAAAGAACCTTAACTAGAGGGACTTCATTGTTCCTCAATCTACGAGTCTGATAGTCAAAGATTTTGAATGCAATCTCTTCATAATAAAGAGTGTTCTAAACATCAATGCTTTGAATAGGGACTACAACTGATGGGTCACCTATGCACTTCTTGAGCATAGAGACATGAAAGACTAGATGAACTGAGGCTAGATCTGAAGTCAATTTGAGCTCGTAAGATAACTTGCCGAATCGATTGAGAATCTTGAAGGGACCGACATATCAGGGACTGAGTTTCCATTTCTTGCCAAACCGCTTCACTCCCTTTATGGGAGAGATATTTAGATAGACACAGTCACCAATCTCAAACTCAAGATCTTTTCTACGAACATCTATATAAAACTTCTGTCGGCTCTGAGCAGCTCGGAGTCTTTCTCTGATTAACTGGACTTTTTCTAAAGCGTCGAATACTAAGTCAGGACCTATGATTGAGGCCTCACTAACTTTGAACCAACCAATTGGAGATCTACATCTCCTACCATAGAGAGCTTCGAATGGAGCCATCTAAATACTGGAAGGATAGTTGTTGTTGTATGCAAACTCAATCAAAGGTAAGTGGTCATCCCAACTTTCCTCGAAATCGATTGCACACTCCCTTAGCATATCTTCTTATGTCTGAATGGTCCTTTATACTTGACCATCTGTCTGAGGATGAAAGATTGTAATAAGATGAACTTAGGTACCAAGACCCTTTTGGAATGCTTTACATAAATAAGAGGTGAACTGGGTACCTCTATCTGAGATAATAGATAGTGGAACACCGTGCAATCTGACCAACTCCTTGATGTAGAGTTTACGTAATCCTCGACTGAATAAGAGGTATGAACTGGAAGGAAATGAGCTGATTTGGTCATTTTGTCTACAATGACCCTGACTGAATTATGTTGATGACGAGTTTGAGGAAAACCCATCACGAAGTCCATGTTCACAACTTCCCACTTCCAAGTAGGAATACTGAACTCTTGCATGGACCCACTAGGCTTCTGATGCTCTATCTTAACTTTCTGACATGTAGAGTACTTAGCCACAAACTCTGCAATGTCTTTCTTCATCCCACTCCACCAATAGATTTACCGTAAGTCGCGATACATCTTTGTGGCTCCTGGATGAATAGATTAACGCACACCATGCGTTTCTACAAGAATTCGCTGCCTTATGTCATCTACATCTAAAACATAGAGACGACCTTGACAACGAAGAACACTATCTCCTCCTTGGAAGAAAACCTCTACTTTCTGATCCTAGACTGACTCTTTTAACTTGACAAGGATGGGATCTCTATCTTGTTTTTCTTTCACCTCAAAAACTAGATATGATTCTGAACTCCTCTGAACCATTTTATCACCCTCTTCTTCTTACTGTCATCCACATGAGAAACACTACCCATAGACAGTCTACTGAGAGCATCGTCACTATGTTGGCCTTGATCGGATAATAAAAGACACTTATCTCATAATTTTTCAAGAGCTCTAACCACCTTCTCTGACGAAGATTGAGATCTTTCTGAGAAAGGACATACTGAAGACTTTTATGATCAGTGAACACATCTACATGAACACCGTATAGATAATGCCTCTAAATCTTCAAGGCAGAGACTACGACTGCTAACTCAAGATCATGAGTAGGATAATTCCTCTCATGGGGCTTAAGTTGTCTGGAGGCGTAGGCTATGACCTTACTATGATGCATGAGGATACAAACCAAGCCTACTCTGGATGCATCATAATACACTATGAAACTATATAGACTATCTAGAAGAGCTAATACTGGAGATGAGGTGAGTCGAGTTGAGTCTTCAACTCCTGAAAACTCTTCTCGTAAGGATCTGACTAGTGAAACTTGACTTTTTTCTAAGTCAATCTAGACATAGGGGATGCAATAGAAGAAAATCCCTCAAAAAACCATCGGTAATAGCCAGCCAAACCCAAGAAACTCCTGATATCTGATGGAAAGATAGGTCTAGTCCAGTTTCTTACTGCTTCGGTCTTTTGAGGATCAACTCTAATACCATCACCGGAAATGACATAACCAAGGAATGCTACTGACCTTAGCAAAAAATTAAACTTACTGAATTTAGCAAATAGCTGATGATCTCTGAGAGTCTGAAGTACTGTTCTGAGATGGTCTGCATGATCTCGCTCACTGCGGGAATAGACCAGAATATCATCTATGAAGACTATGATGAACATGTCCAAATACTGATTGAACACATGGTTCATCAAAGTCCATGAAAGAGGTTGGGGAATTGGTAAAACCAAATGACATAACCAAGAATTAAAAGTGACCATACCAGGTACGGAAAACTATTTTTGGAATGTCACATTCCCTAACTCTAAGCTGATGATAGCCGGATCTGAGGTCTATCTTAGAGAAATAACTGGAAACCTGAAGTTGGTCTAACAAGTCATCGATTCTAGGAAGAGGATACTTGTTGTTGATCGTGACCTTACTGAGTTGACGATAGTCTACACACATCCTTAGAGAACCATCTTTCTTGCGCATGGATAATACTGGAGCACTCCATGGGGAAATAGTGGTCCTGATGAATCCCTTATCTAAGAGATCCTTCAATTGTTCTTTCAGTTTTCTGAGTTCTTTTGGTGTCATTTTGTATGGCGGAATATAGATAGGCTGAGTATCCGGAAGAAGATCAATATCGAAGTCTATTTCCCTTTCGGGAGGAATTCCTGGAAGATCTTTGGGAAAGACAATTGAATATTCATTCACTCCTGGGACTGATTCAAGACTGGGAGTCTAGGAACTAGTGTCCTTAACTCGAACAAGATGATAGACACATCCTTTAGATATCATTTTTTGTGCCTGAAGGTAGGAAATAAGCTGACCCCTGAAAGCGGATACACTACCCTTCCACTCAAGGATGGGTTCATTCGGAAACTGAAACTGGACTATTCTGCTTCTGTAATTGAATGTGGCATAGCAGGAATGAAGCCAATCCATATCGAGAATGACATCAAAATCAGTCATCTCTAATTCGACTAAGTATGCTGAGGTGACATTTTGAAATATCATAATCGGGCAGTTCCTATATACCCACCGAGCTATGATGATTTTACCCACTCAGGTAGAGACTGAAAAGGGCTCTGCTATAATTTCGAGACTGGCTCTGAATTGACTGCTATATAAGGAGTGACAAAATACAAAGAAGTTCCTGAATCTAGCAAAGCACAAACATGCACATGAAAGATCTATAACATACCGGTAACCACATCAGGAGAATTTTCCTGATCTTGTTGGGACTAAAAAGCATAGAGATGATTTGGGCATTGCCCACTAGTAGCACTGGAGGTGGCACCCTACTGATTTGGGAGATCGGACTGAGCTGAAGAGCGATTCTATTAACCTTGAGGACCTGGCTAAGGACAGTATCTAACTCTATGGCCTGGCTTACCACATCAAAAACAAATACCACTGCCAGCTCTACAAATACCTTGATGGTGCTTGCCACAAGTCAGGAAAAGAGAATAGGTGCGGGCACTGCTAACACTGCCCTTGAAATTAGAGCCTGGTGCTCTATCTTTTTTACCCTCTATGAACTTAGGAACTAGAGCACTGGATGAAGAAGGAGCTGGAACTGATGACTTAGGATGAAACTGGGAACAGTTTTCTCCTTCTGATTTAGGTTGAGCGAAGTTGAAACTACCTGTCTTCACTCTCTTATTCTGCTTCTCCCTCATCTTAATCTTCTTCTCCTTTATCTGATGATCATGAGTCATGAGCCTGGCTAAAGTTATGTCACTATTTAGAATGCCGGATCTTCACTCATTAACCACGCTATCATTCACCCCTAAAATGAACTTACTCATCCTTGCCCTGTTATCTGCCACCAAATGAGGGGCATATCTAGCTAATTGAGTAAACTTAAGAGAATACTCTTTCACTGTCATATTTCCCTGCCTGAGGTTGATGAATTCTAGCACCTTATATTCTCTAAGCTCTAAGGGAAAGAATCTATCAATGAAAATAGACGCAAAATCCTCCTACTCAACTGGCCCTGCATCATCTGCTGTAATACCCAACATGTTTCTAAGCAAGGAAGTGAATAAGTATTCCTACGTATAAAATATCCTATCCTATGATTCATGCTTGAGTACATGACTTACAATGAATATCCTAGATATAGGATAGCTTATGATGCATTAAGCATGTTCATATGAGTCACTTAAGGTAATACAAGCTAAGAGTTTTTGAATCCATCAAGTTTTAGCGTTTGATTTTGCAAGAGTCATCTTTGAATGAGTATAACTCGATGTTAATATGGTATTTTGGCTTATTTAGACCCACCAAATTGTAGAGAATCAAATTAGCTTTCCAACGATACCAATTTTGCCTTAATCTAATACCCGAGCGAAAAGTTATGACCATTTTCATGAAAGACAGTAAGCACAAGAGATTGGTTAGGCGCCGCCCAACCCAAGCATAGGCGATCACTTGGGCGCCGCCTAAGTCAATTCCAGGTGTCAAAAACACTCCGTTTTGAGTTGTTTTAAGGGTAATTAAGTCTTTTAACACTCCTTACACGTCCCTAAACTTAACCCTACGAAATATATAGCTTCTAAACATATTACATCCCTATTTTCATCTCAAAGCTCATCATCCAAGAGCACTAGAAGAGAAAAACAACTAGGGTTGCATAATTAAGCTTGAAAATCCGATTTCAAGGAAATTCCTCCGTCAATCATCAAGAATTTTTCCTTCTAAGGTATGCGTGAGTTGATTTATGGATCCCATTCATCCATAAAGCTCAAAAACCCTTTTTTTCATTATAAAGTATGATTTTTATATTGGTGGGTGTTGATGATCATGTTGTTGATATTGGGTGATTCCCAAGATGGAATCTTTATATGTTTTTATGAATTCATGATATCATATGAGTTGGAAACATGTAAATTTAGTTGTTCATGATGTATAATTTGATGCTTTCACCTATGCTTAAGATGTGCATGTAAGGTATTTGATAAAATTCCTACGAAACTAGAAATCATGCAATATAGCTAAATTTTGACTAAGTGAAGGATTCATGATATGACCTTATGTTCCAATGAATTCTATGTTGATAATGTGCCTTGTAAATGTTGTTGCAATACTCACGAACTATTCTTATGAGATTATGCTATGTTTACTTGCAAATCCTACTTATGAACAAGATGTATGATAACCATGCAATCCACATAAACTTCCATGCTATTGGTATGTGTTGCCAATATGGTTATGCAATGAAAATGATATTAAGATTGTGCAAGTACTTCCATGTGATATGAAATACTTTCCATGCAATACATTATTGATAACCATGCTTAGTATGAGATCCCTACTTATGATATTATAAATTATGGACTCTACTCTTATGATCAAGTCAATCATGTGTGTCAGTTTCCTTCCATCAAGTCCTAGGGGTACTTGTACCCAATAACTATAGCTGTGTGCCTATATCCATGTCATGTTTTATGATATCCGAACTCAAGCTATGATTCCATAGACTTCAATCAGTCATGTGACTCAAGAAAACTTCATGATCTTAGTCAGTTGTCAGATATCAGTAACATTCCACCAGTCAACAGAATTCAGTAAGATTAAGTCATGCACAGTCAGTTATTCATGTCCAGTCCCTCCAGATGGGAGTAGAGGTTAGCACCGAGCGAACCTAAGGATGGGAACTCACCCTCCAATTCAGGGTTGATTCTTAGTAGTCATCCTTGTGTTCCAGAACTACGTAGCCAGCGTAGGTTGAGACATCTTAACCCATCAGATTATGGTTGATGAGGTGGCTTAACTCGTCAGTTTAGGGTTCCCACCATTCTCATTGAGTACCCGCCAGATAAGGGTTACTTACAGGATGTCCTTACCCATGGCACGGTATTGACACCTCTCCAGTCAGGGCAGGGATTAGACCCTATCTTAGCCATAACGACATATATTGTGCATGTCGGTTAAAAACTACTTCCCACAGTTTCAATATCAGTCTCGGTAAAAGAACTCAGGGCATTCTTCAGATTTCAGTATATACAGGACTGTCAGATACAGTCGTTCATGTTATCAGTTTCAGTATCAGTCATGACAGTTATCAGTAAACCATGTATTAGCTTACAGGTCATGCTATCACGTATTTACGGTCCCAGTTTCTATATATATGTGTTTGCACTCCCACGTTCATATTAGTCAGTCAGTGTTGTTTATACATGAAACCCTTTATGTTCAGCCTACCTTCCTCGTATACTCAGTACTCCAGTTGTACTGACGTATTTACGCTATAGTGCTTTATTTTCATATTACACCATAGGTTTCGAGACACGAGCTCCAGCCCAGCAGTAGCAGTAGCATTCCAGTCGCAGAGACATAGTGAGTCCTCATTGATTCAAGGAAAATATGATTTGATACATTTATTAATTTCTTCAGTTTAGTTTTACGGAGTTAGTTGGAGACATGTTCCTTCAATTCCTTATTCAGATAGTTTAGAGGCTTTCAGATTTATGTTCAGATTTACGTTCAGATTGAGTTGTTTTGGGTATTTTCACCCATATGATTGTATTTAGTTGAACCTTATGGCCTTACAGTTCTATGTATTCCATATTATTATATTAGGATTTGCAGTATACAGGTACAAATATCAGTCATGTGTTAGCTTGTGGTCCCTCGGGGTCATGAGCACCGTGTAGCATTTCGGTTCAACGAATCGGGGTTTTACAAACTTGGTATCAAAGCCTAAGGTTCAATAGAGTCCTAGGAAGTCTGAAAGCCACATCTATTAGAGTCTTGTACATGGGTGTGTTGCGCGCCACATTTATGTGCGGGAGGCTATAAGATGTTTTGGTTACAGTCCCTTTTCTTCATTATTCATGTCATGCTAGTGAGCATAATCATAAGTTAAACTCTCAGTCTAATACATTCTTCTCTTATTCCAGACCATGGCCCTAAAGAGAAGAAACCAGCCAGCTCCTCAGCCCGAAGATCCTTTGGGCGAACATGTTTCCCATGCAGAGTTTAGAGCCGTATTTACCACACTTTCTTAGTCCATGGCTGCACAGACTGAACGGCCACCAGTCATTCCGGCCAATCCATTGGCCAATCCCAAAGCATCTAGGGTTTGGGACTTCACCCGGATAAACCCTCCATCTTTCCATGGGTCTAAGTCTGATGAGGACCCTCAGGAGTTTATTCACCAAGTCCAGAAGGTCATTGACATCATGGGTGTTACTTCTATTGAGAGTGCTGAGTTAGCCGCCTACCAGTTACAGGATGTTTCTCATGATTGGTACAAACAGTGAAAGTCTGAGAGGTTAGATGATGCAGGCCCTATCGAGTGGGAGGAATTTGTCACGACCTTCTTAGACAGATTCTTTCCCCAAAAGCTGAGGGAAGCCAAAGTTCTTGAGTTCATCAACCTCAGGCAGGGGAATATGACGGTTAGGGAGTATTCTCTCAGATTTACTCATCTAGCCAGGTATGCTCCTCATGTGGTTGCAGAAAATAGAGCTAAGTTGAGCAAGTTTGTGTCAGGGGTTAACGATAGTGTGGTAAATGAGTATAGGTCTGTGATGCTGATCGGTGATATGACCTTAGCCAGACTCATGACCCATGCCCAACAAGTAAAAGAGAAGAAGTTTAATACTAGGGAGAGGCAGAATAAGAAAGCAAGGTCAGGTAATTTCAACTTTGCTCACCCTAAGTCAGATGGAGGAAACCGTTCACAGTTTCGCTCCAAGTCAGCCGTTCCAGCTCCTTCCTCTGCCAGCGCTCTAGTGCCAAAGTTCAGAGACGACAATAGAAATAAAATGCTAGGCTCTAAATATCAGGGAAGTGTTAGCAGTGCCCGAACATATCCCCTTTGTCAGACTTGTGGTAAGAACCACAAGGGCATTTGCAAAGCCGATAGTGATGTCTGTTTTTATTGTGGCAAGCCAGGCAGTAGGATTAGAGAGTGTCTGCAGTCAAGTCTTCAGGGTCAGATAAATTACTCTACAGCTTAGTCCAGTCGCTTGAACTAGCAGGGTGCCATTTACAGTGCTACCAGTGGGCAACGCCTAAATAGACTCTATGCTCTTTAGTCCCGGCAGGATTAGGAAAATTCTCCTAATGTCGTTACTAGTACGTTACAGATTTTCCATGTTCATTTTATGCTTTGCTAGAACCAGGTGCATCTTTGTCTTTTGTTACTCCATACATAGTAGGCGATTTTGGAATGAATCCCGAAGTCCTAGCAGAGACCTTCTCAGTCTCTACCCCAGTGGGTAAAATCATCATAGCTCGGCGGGTATACAGAAACTACCCGGTTATGATATCTCTGAAATCCACGTCAGTAGATTTAGTGGAGTTAGAGATGACTGATTTTGATGTCATTCTCGGCATAGATTGGCTTCATTCCTGCTATGCCACAGTCGACTGCAGAAATAGGATAGTTCAGTTTCAGTTCCTGAATGAGCCCGTCCTAAAGTGGAAGGGTAGCATTTCAGCGTTCAGGGGTCAACTTGTTTTCTACCTTCGAGCAAGGAAAATGATTTCTAAGGGGTGTGTGTATCATCTCGTGCATGTTAAAGATTCCAGTTCTAAATATCCTAGCCTCAAAACAATCCCTATTGTTAATGAATACTCAGATGTATTTCTCGAAGATCTTCCAGGCATTCCTCCCGAAAGAGAAATAGACTTTGGAATAGACCTTCTTCCAGATACTTAACCTATTTCTATTTCACCATACAGAATGGCACTAGCAGAGCTCAAGAAATTGAAAGATCATTTGAAGGGTCTCTTAGATAAGGGATTAATTAGACCCAGAGTTTCCCCATGGGGTGCGCCAGTATTATTCATGCCCAAGAAAAATGGTTCTCTCAGGATGTGTATTGATTACCGTCAACTCAACAAGGTCACGGTCAAGAACAGATATCCTCTTCCCAGGATTGATGATCTATTCGAACAACTTTAGGGTGCCAGTTACTTCTCCAAGATAGACCTTAGATCAGTCTATCATCAGCTTAGAGTTAGAGAATGTGACATTCCGAAGACAGCTTTCCGTACTCGGTATGGTCACTTCGAATTTTTAGTCATATCATTTGGTCTTACCAATGCCCCTGCAAATTTTATGGATTTGATGAACCGTGTGTTCAAGCAGAACTTGGACATATTTGTCATAGTCTTCATAGATGATATTCTGGTCTATTCTCGCACAAAGCATGATCATTCAGACCATATCAGGATTGCTCTTTAGACTCTCAGGGATCACCAATTATTCGCTAAGTTCAGCAAGTTCGAATTTTGGCTAAGATCAGTAGCATTCCTTGGCCATGTTGTTTCCAGTGATAGAATTAGAGTAGATCCTCAGAAAACCGAGGCAGTAAAAAACTGGCCCAGACCCGTATCTCCATCAGATATTAGGAGTTTCTTGGGTTTGGCTGACTATTACAGATGGTTTGTCGAGGGATTTTCTTATATTGCATCTCCCATGTCCAGATTGACTCAGAAGAAGATTAAGTTTCGGTGGTCTGATTCATGTGAGAAGAGCTTTCAAGAGTTGAAGACTCGACTCACCTCCGCTCCAGTTTTAGCTATTCCCGATGGTTCAGACGGTTTTGTAGTATATTGTGATGCATCCAGAGTGGGTTTTGGTTGTGTACTCTGCAGCATGGTAAGGTCATAGCCTACGCCTCCAAAAAGTTAAAGCCACATAAGAAGAATTATCCTACTCATGATCTTGAGTTAGCAGCAGTAGTTTTTTCCTTGAAGATTTGGAGGCATTATCTATATGGAGTTCATGTAGATGTCTTCACAGGCCATAAAAGCCTCCAGTATGTCTTTTCCCAGAATGATCTCAATCTTCGCCAGAGAAGGTGGTTAGAGCTCTTGAAGGATTACGACATGAGTGTTCTTTATCATCCAGGCAAGGCAAATGTTGTGTCCAACACTCTCAGTCGACTCTCCATGGGTAGTATTTATCACGTTGAGGATAGTAAGAAAAAGATGGCTCAGGAGATCCATCAGCTTGCCAGACTAGGCGTTCGCTTAGTCGATTCTTCAGAGGGTGGTGTATGTGTTCATAGTAGTTCAGAGTCATCTATAGTTTCCAAGGTAAAAGAGAAATAAGATAGGGATCCTAGCCTTGTCAATCTCAAAGAGTCAGTTCAGAATCAGAATGTCGAGGTTTTCTCCCAAGGGGGAGATGGTGTTCTTCGTTGTTAGGGTCGTCTATGTGTTCCAGGTGTAGATATATTGAGGCAATGAATACTTGTAAAAGCGCATGGTGCACGATACTCTATTCATCCAGGGGCTACTAAGATGTCCCACGACATGCGGGAGATCTATTGGTGGAGTGGGATGAAGAGAGATGTTGCAAAGTTTGTGGCTAAGTGATCTACATGTCAGCAGGTTAAGATAGAGCATCAGAAACCTAGTGGTTCCATGCAAGAGTTCACCATTCCTACTTGGAAGTGGGAAAAAGTTAACATGGACTTCATGACGGGTTTGCCTAGAACTCGTCATCAGCATGATTCAGTCTGGGTCATTATAGATAGAATGACCAAGTCAGCTCATTTCCTTCCTGTTCGTACTTCTTATTCCGCCGAGGATTATGCCAAACTCTATATCAGGGATTTAATCAGATTACATGGTGTTCCACTATCTATCATCTCAGACAGAGGTACCCAGTTCACTTCTCACTTTTGGAAAGCATTCTAAAAGGGTCTCGGTACCCAATTCCATCTCAGCACAACATTTCATCCTCAGACAGATGGTCAAGTAGAGAGGACCATTCAAACTCTTGAAGATATGCTAAGGGCGTGTGCAATTGACTTCAAGGGAAGTTGGGATGACCACTTGCCTTTGATTGAGTTTGCATACAACAATAGCTATCATTCTAGTATTCAGATGACTCCATTTAAAGATATCTATAGTAGAAGATGTAGATCTCCGATTGGTTGGTTTGAAGTTAGTGAGGCCTCAATCTTAGGTCCTGACTTAGTATTCAAATCCTTAGAGAAAGTTCAATTGATCAGAGAGAGACTCCGGGCTACTCAGAGCCGATAGAAGTCCTATGTAGATGTTCGTAAAAAGGATCTCGAGTTCGAGGTCAATGACTATGTCTATCTTAAGATCTCTCCCATGAAGCGAGTGAAGAGGTTTGGCAATAAAGGGAAACTCAGTCCCCGATATGTCGGTCCCTTCAGAATTTAGTGTCGCTTCGGCAAGGTAGCTTATGAGCTTGAGTTGCCTTCAGATCTAGCCTCAGCCCATCTAGTTTTCCATGTCTCTTTGCTAAAGAAGTGCATAGGTGACCCAACAGTTGTTGTCCCTATTCAAAGTATCGACATTCAGAACAGCCTCTCCTATGAAGAAATTCCAGTCAAAATCTTAGATTATTAGACTCGTAGATTGAGGAACAAAGAAGTCCCTCTAGTCAAGGTTCTTTGGCGAAATCAGTCTCATGAGGGAGCTACTTGGGAAGTAGAAGTAGATATGCATACCAAGTATCCTCACCTCTTCCCCTCTAATTCAGATCAAGCTCAAGGCAACAGTTCTTCTTAATCTTATTCAGTTTCACGTTCATGTCTCCAGTATAAACTTGGTACCTATTAATCATTTCATACTCAGTCATGCATTCATGTATCAGTTGTCCGTGCATCAGATATGCACGAGTTTAGTATGTTTAGCATGTCAGTCATGAGATCAAGTTTCAGTTCTTCATGTTTAGTTCAGGTTCTATTGTCTTATATCCCTTCTCAGTAAATTCTCATTTTAGGATGAATGTTCCCAAGGGGGAGATATTGTAATACCCCGCATATTTCTAAGCTAGGAAGTGAATAAGTATTCCTAAATATCAAATCTCCTATCCTGTGATTCATACTTGAGTACATGACTTACAATGAATATCCTCGTGATATGATAGCTTATGATGCATTAAGCATGTTAATATGAGTCACTTAAGGTAATACAAGCTAAGAGTTTTTGAATCCATCAAGTTTTAGTGTTTGATTTTGTAAGGGTCATCTTTGAATGAGTATAACTCTATGTTAATGTGGTATTTTGTCTGATTTAGACCCACCAAATTGTAGAGAATCGAATTAGCTTTCCAATGATACCAATTTTGCCTTAATCTAATACCGAGTGAAAAGTTATGCCCATTTTCATGAGAGACAGTAAGCATAGGTGATTGGTTAGGCGCCTCCCAACCCAAGAATAGGAAATTGGTTAGGCGCCTCCTAACCCAAGCATAGGGAATGGGTTAGGCACCGCCCAACCCAAGCATAGGCGATCACTTGGGCGCCGCCTAAGTCAATTCCAGGTGTCAAAAACACTCCGTTTTGAGTTGTTTAAGGGTAATTAAGTCTTTTAACACTCCTTACACGTCCCTAAACTTAACCCTATGAAATATATAGATTCTAAACATATTACAACCCTATTTTCATCTCAAAGCTCATCATCCAAGAGCACTAGAAGAGAAAAAGAACTAGGGTTGCATAATTAAGCTTGAAGATCCGATTTCAAGGAAATTCCTCCGTCAATCATCAAGAATCTTTCCTTCTAAGGTATGCGTGAGTTGATTTATGGATACCTTTAATACATAAAGCTCAAAACCCCTCTTTTTCATCATAAAGTATGATTTCTATATTGTTGGGTGTTGATGATCATGTTGTTGGTATTGGGTGATTCCTAAGATGGAATCTTTATATGTTTTTATGAATTCAGGATATCATATGAGTTGGAAACATGTAAATTTGGTTGTTCATGATGTATAATTTGATTATTTCACCTATTCTTAAGATGTGCATGTAAGGTGTTTGATAAAATGCCTAAGAAACTAGAAATCATGCAATATAGCTAAATTGTTACTAAATGAAGGATTCATGATATGTCCTTATGTTCCAATGACTTCTATGTTGATAATGTGCCTTGTAAATGTTGTTGCAATACTCATGAACTATTCTTATGAGATTATGCTATGTTTACTTGCAAATCCTACTTATGAACAAGATGTATGATAACCATGCAATCCACATGAACTTCCATGCTATTGGTATGTGTTGCAAATATGGTTATGCAATGAACATGATATTAAAATTGTGCAAGTACTTCCATGTGATATGAAATCCTTTCCATTCAATACATTGTTGATAACCATGCTTAGTATGAGATCTCTACTTATGATATTATAAATTATGGACTCTACTCTTATGATCAAGTCAGTCATGTGTGTCAGTTTCCTTTCATCGAGTCCTGGGGGTACTTGTACCTAAAAATTATAGATGTGTGCCTAGAGCCATGTCATGTTTTATGATATCTGAACTCAAGCTATGATTCCATAGACTTCAGTCAGTCATGTGACTCAGGAAAACTTCATGATCTTAGTCAGTTGTCAGATATCAGTAACATTCCGCCAGTCAATGAAATTTAGTAAGATTAAGTCATGCACAGTCAGTTATTCATTTCCAGTCTCTCCAGATGGGAGTAGAGGTTAGCACCGAGCGAACCCAAGGATGGGAACTCACTCGCCAGTTCAGGGTGTGATTCTTAGTAGTCATCCTTGTGTTCCAGAACTACATAGCCAGCATAGGTTGAGACATCTTAACCTGTTAGATTGGGGTTGATGAGGTGGCTTAACCCATCATTTTAGGGTTCCCATCGTTCTCATTGAGTACCCGCCAAATAAGGGTCACTCATAGGCTGTTCTTACTCGTGGAACGGTATTGACACCCCTCCAGTCGGGGCAGATATTGGACCCCAGCTTAGCCATAACGTCATACATGGGGCATGTCGGTTAAACACTACTTCCCACAGTTTCAGTATCATTCTCAGTAAAAGAACTTAGGGTGTTCTTCAGATTTCATTATATACAGGACTGTCAGATACAGTCATTCATGTTATCAGTTTCAGTATCAGTCATGACAGTTATCAGTAAACCATGTATTATCTTAGAGGTCATGCTATCACATATTTATGGTCCCAGTTTCTATATATATGTGTTTGCACTCCCACGTTCATATTAGTCAGTCAGTGTTGTTCATGCATGAAACCCTCTATGTTCAGCCTACCTTCCTCGTATACTCAGTACTCTAGTTGTACTGACGCATTTGCACTATGGTGCTTTCTTTTCATGTTACACCATAGGTTCCGAGACACGAGCTCCAGCCCAGCAGTAGCGGTAGCATTCTAGTCGCAGAGACACAGTGAGTCCTCATTGATTCGAGGGCAATATGATTTGATACATTTATTTATTTCTTCAGTTCAGTTTTACGGAGTTAGTTGGAGACATGTTCCTTCAACTCCTTATTCATATAGTTTAGAGGCTTTTAGATTTATGTTCAGATTTACGTTTTGATTGAGTTGTTTTGGGTATTTTCACCCACATAATTGTATTCAGTTGAACCTTATGGACTTACATTTCTATGTATTCCGCATTATTATATCATGATTTGCAGTATACAGGTACAAATATCAGTCATGGGTTAGCTTGTGGTCCCTCGAGGTCAGGAGCACCGTGTAGCATTCCGGTTCAGCGAATCGGGGTATTACATCCGCCCTTTCTGATTTTCACTTCTTAAACCTAGTGTGAGAAACATCCTGCAACTGGTATGTAGCTAGCTCAGCACTCTCAACAGTAGTCATCCCCATGATGTCTGTCACCTTCTTCACCTGATCTAGGAATTCCTGAGGGTCCTTAACTGTCTTAGACTTGAGAAAGGATGGAGGATTCATTTAGGTGAAGTCTCGAATCCTAGATGTGGCTAAATTGGACACTGGGTTGGATGGAACAATAGTTGGTCGTTCATTCTGAGCAACAACTGAGTTAGCAAGAGTAGTGAATGCGGCCCTGGACTCCGCATGAGAAACATAATCGCCCAAAGGATCTTCAGGCTGAGGGGCTGACAGATTTCTGTTTCTTCTTTTAGGAGGCATGTTCTGTAATAGAAAGAGAGAAATGGATTAGACCGAGAGATTGACTTGAGATTATTTTCACTGGCACGACATGAATACTGAAAAAAGGGGAAACTGTTCCTAAAACATCTTATAGCCTCCTACATATAAATATGGCATGCAACACACCCATGTACAATACTTAATTAGATGTGGCTTTCAGACTTCCTAGGACTCTATTGAAACTTAGGCTCTAATACCAAGTTTGTAATGCCCCAAATCTGGTACCCGAAATGCAACACAGTGCTTATGATCCCAAAAGACCACAATCTAATCCATGACTGATATCTGTACCTGTATACTACATAAAATACTTTATAATGCAGAAACATAAATTGATAGGCCATAAGGTTCAATACTGAACATAATTTGAATGATATGACATCTGTGTGGGGTAATAAAATACCCAAAACAAAATTGAAAAATACTAAAGTCTGAAACATGATAGTCTAGAAAGCCTCTAACTAACTGAACTGTCTAAGTAAGGAGTTGATGGGACATGTCCCCAACTAACTCCAACTAATAGATTAATTACTGAGATAATGGGGAAATAATCATATCCTCGAAAAATAAGGACTCACTTCTAACTCTGTCTGCGGATATATGGAATCTACTGTTTCTCTGGAGCTCATGTCTCTGAACCTATGGTATAAGACACCATATCGAAAATGCGTCAGTACTTTGAATGTACTGGTATGCATGTGAGGTAGGTTGAATGCATGTGGTTTATATGCATGAACAATAATAATAACTGACTAACTATTATGAGTGTGAGAATACATGCATGAGACATAACAACTGACACTAATATTGTGATAACATGATTACTGAATCTGAATATAACTGATAACAAGAGTGACTATATCTGACAGTCCTGAATCTAATGGAACTATCAGAGTTCCATTCTTTATCTGAGTCGACTATATCTGACAATCCTAAATTCTAAAGAACTATCTGAGTTCTTTTACTGAGACTATGGGAGGTAGTCATCTAACCAACATGCCCCAAATGATGCATTATAGCTGAATTAGGGTCCAATCTATGCCCTGATTGGAAGGGTGTCAATACCACACCACTGGTAAGGACAACATGTGAGTGACCCTAATATAATAGGTAACTCTAGTGAGAATGGTGAGAACCCTCATATATCAGGCTAAGACACCTTATCTACCCTCATATAGCATGCTATGATGTATCAACCTATGCTGGATACATAGTTCTGAAATACAAGGATTGCTTCTAAGAATCACACCCTCATATAACAGATGAGTTCCCATCCTTGGGTTCACTCGATGCTAATTTCTACTCTCATATAAATAGACAGTGAACATAGTTTATTGAACTGATTATGGACTGAGCTACTTAATTTCGTTGACTGGCAGAATATTACTGATATCTGACAACTGACTAAGTTCATGAGATCATGGATATTTCTTGAGTCATAGGACTGTCTAAAGTCTAAGGATTCATAGCTTGACTGAGAGTATAGTGGAAACATGACATCGCTCTAGGCACACAACTAATATTTTTGGTACAAGTACCCTTAGGACTTGATGGAAGGAAAACTGACTAAGCATAACTTACTTGAACATATAAATAACATCATAATCCATAATACATTTATAGAAGCATTCCATCAAAACATGTGATAGTCATAACTTGTACATGCATGGGGATCTCATGATATTATACTAGTTGGGCATTGTTCCTTCATCTAGGCATTTAATCAAACACATAGTAGGCATAGTACATGTAGACAACATTATACAACAATTAATCATCATGACTCATCTCTAATCTCATCATCTAGGGTTTGTTCATAGGTTTACATGAATATACATTTATACAAGTCAATTCCACATAAAATTGATCACCCAACATGGATTTGAATTCAATTGATCATTCTCAACATAAACAAAACAACCCAACATAAAATTCATAAAGAAATCCATAAACTTAAACTTAGAAAAGAGATTCTTGGGCTTCATTGATCAAAGGAGTCCATGAATGAACACTATGCATACCTTAGTTCGTGATTTCGTGAAGATTGACGGAGGAAATTCTTGATTCTGAAACTTCTATGAAAAGCCCTAGGTTGTTCTTGAGAGGTTTTTGAGAGAAGAGAGTGTATTTTGGGTGAAAAGTGGCTGAATCACGTGTTAAATAGGTTAAATAGGTGTGGAAAGTTGACCCTTTTAACCCTGGATGCGTCATTTAATATCAGTAAAATTTTCCCGAACGAAACCTCTGGTGCGACGCGGTGCTATTGCGCCATGTCACTAGAATTTGACAATTAGGAAAATGAGGGATGGCGTGACGCGGAGCCATCATATTTCCCCTTCTTTTGTGACCTGAAACTTTGGCACGACACGAGGAATATCGCGCTGAGACACTAGAAAAAGGATAATTCTGAATTTGGACCCTGGCTCTATGCGCCATAATCGCGGGCCCCTAATGGAATTTTCCAAATTCTATTTCCTCTTGTGGCGTAGCGCGCCACTAACTAATATGGCGCTATTTTATGATGGAAATTTGAAATAGTCGTAACTTCTGACCCAATTATTGGATTTGGGTGAATCTTATGTCGATGAAAAGCTTATTGAATTTCCCACATGAAAAAGAGAGAATCTTGAAAATTCCTCATGGAATAACCATCATTCAATTTAAAAGATAATAGTAGACATTTTTGAGATGAAATTAGCTAGGAAAAGTACGGGGTATTACAGGTATGCTTCATGTCTTTTGCTTTGATTTATTTATGTTGTTGGACCCTGGGTTTAGTTTCTTTTATGTGACCCTGTTAGTTGCTGTGAATTTTAAAATGAGTCCCAAAAATATTCCTGATCCTTTTCTGGTTTCTACTCCAGTAGGTGAGTCAGTTGTTGCTAAGCAAGTGTATAAAAAGTGTCCTATTACTGTTTTTCATAGAGTCATATTTGCTGATTTGATAGAGTTAGATATGGTTGATTTTGATCTTATTTTGGGGATGGATTGGCTTTATTCCTATTATGCATCTATAGACTGTTGTACCTGTATGGTTAAGTTTTAATTTCCTAATTAGCCAGTTTTTGAGTGGTTCGGCAATTCTGTATCTCCCAAGAGTCATTTTATATCCTATCTCAAAGCCAAAAACCTAATATCCAAAGGTTGCATCTATTATCTAGTTTGAGTTACAGACACTAAGTCTGAGACTCGAACTATTCAGTCAGTCAATATAGTTAATGAGTTTCCTGATGTTTTTCCAGAAGATCTCCTAGGGGTACCTCCCGATGAGAGATAGAGTTTGGGATTGACCTTCTTCTTGAAACCCATCCTATTTTTATCCCTCCATACCTTATGGCACCTGCAGAACTTAAGGAGTTAAAAGAGAAACTCAAGGATCTTCTAGATAAAGGTTTCATAAAGCCCAGTGTTTCTCCTTGGGGCACTCCCATCCTGTTCGTGCAAAAGAAAGATGGTTCTTTGCGTATGTGCATTGACTATTGTCAGCTTGATAATGTCATAATCAAGAATAAATACCCTCTTCCGAGGATTAATGACCTGTTTGATCAATTGTAAGGTGCAAGTAATTTCTCGAAGATAGACCGAAGATCCGGCTATCATCAGCTTAAAGTAAGGGAGTCTGATATCCCAAAGACAGCCTTCCGAACCCGTTATGGTCACTTTGAGTTTCTAGTCATGTCTTTCGAGCTAACCAATGCTCCAGCAGCTTTCATGGACCTCATGAATCGGGTGTTCATACAATATCTTGATATGTTTTTCATAGTGTTCATAGATGATATCCTTGTTTACTCCCGAAGTGAGGATGATCATGCAGAACATCTTAGAATTGTCCTGCAGACTCTTAGAGATCATTAATTGTTCACCATATTCAGCAAGTGTGAGTTTTGTCTAAGGTCGGTAGCCTTTCTGGGTCATATTATTTTAGCCGAAGGCATTAGAGTTGATCCCCAAAAGACAAAAACTATAATAAATTAGCATAGACCTATCTCTCCATCTGACATTAAAAGTTTCTTGGGTCTAGCCGGCTATTATCACCTCTTTATTGAAGGTTTCTCATCTATTGCATCTCTGTTGACCCGATTGACCCAAAATAAAGTTAAGTTCCTATGGTCAAATTCCTATGAAAGAAGTTTTCAAGAGTTGAAGACTCGACTCACTTCAGCCCCTGTATTAACTTCGCCCAATGGAACTAAAAGTTTTATGGTGTATTATAATGCCTCTAGAGTTGGTTTGGGTTGTGTGTTGATGCAGAGAGGTTACGTTATATCCTATGCCTCTAGAAAGTTGAAGCCGCATGAAAAGAATTACCCAACCCATGACCTTTAATTAGCTATTGTGGTCATTTCTTTGAAAATCTAGAGACACTATCTTTATGGTGTTCATGTTGATGTGTTTACTGATCACAAAAGCCTGCAGTATGTGTTTACTCAGAGGGAGTTGAATCTTATACAGAGAAGATGGTTAGAGTTACTAAAAGATTATGATATGAGTGTGTTGTATCATTCCGACAAGGCCAATGTAGTGGCAAATTCCCTTAGTAGGTTGTCTATGGGCAGTGTTGCTCGTGTGGAGGAGGATAAGAAAGAATTGTCCTATGAAGTGCATCGTTTGGCTAGACTGGGTGTTAGGTTGCTTGACTCCGCTGAGGGGAATATTTTTGTTCAGAGTAGTTCTGAATCCTCTTTAGTTTTGGAAGTAAAGGTGAAGCAAGATATGGATCCTAGTTTGGTCAAACTGAAAGAGTCAGTTAAGGACCAAAAGGTGGAGGTTTTCTCCCAAGGGGGAGATGGTGTGTTAAGGTTTTAGGATAGACTGTGTGTTCCTTGTATTGATGATCTGAGGCAGATAATTATGGATGAAGTGCATGGCGCACGATATTCTATTCATCCCGGCGTTACAAAGATGTATTGTGATTTACAACTAATTTATTGGTGGAGTGGCATAAAAAAAGATATAGCAGATTTTGTGGCAAAGTGTGCAACTTGCAAACAGGTTAAGGTAGAGCACCAAAGACCTGGTGGTATGATGCAAGAGTTTGGTATTCCCACTTGGAATTGGGAAGGGGTGAATATAGATTTTGTGACTGGTTTACCTCTTCCGCGTCGACATCATAATTCTATTTGGGTTGTTGTAGATAGGTTGACTAAGCCAGAACATTTCCTACCTGTGCATACATCTTATACAACTGAGGATTACGCTAAGTTGTATATTTGAGAGTTAGTCAGGTTGCATGGAGTTCCCTTGTTTATCATCTCAGATAGGGGTACTCAGTTTACTTCTTAGTTTTGGAGAGCTTTTCAGAAGGTTCTTGGTACCCAAGTGAATCTTATTTCCACTTTTTATCCGCAGACAGATGTTCATGCTGAGAGGACCATCCAAACTTTAGAAGATATGTTAAGAGCATGTGCTCTTGATTTCAAGGGTAGTTGGGATGAGCATTTGCCACTGATTGAGTATGTGTATAACAATAGTTATCATCTAGTATTTGGATGGCCCCATTTGAGGCTTTGTATGAGAGAAGATATAGATCACCCATAGGTTAGTTTGAAGTGTGTGGGGCTACTTTGATTGGACCTGATGCAATATTTGAGGCTATGGAGAAGGTTAAGTTGATTAGAGAAAGGTTGAAGACAACCCAGAGTCGTCAGAAGTCATATGCAGATGTGATAAAAAGGGATCTTGAATTCAAAGTGGATGACTTAGTATATAGGAAGATTTCACCCATGAAAAGGGTGAAAAGGTTTGGCAAAAAGGGGAAGCTCAGTCCCCGTTATGTTGGCCCTTATAGAGTTCTGAGTCGTGTTGGGAAAGTAGCCTATGAGATTGAGTTACCCACAGACTTGTCACCTGTTCATCCTATCTTTCACGTCTCCATGCTTAAGAAGAACATTGGTGATTCTGTGGTAGTATATCCTTCGAAGAGCTCAGATATTCAGAACAGTCTTTCATATGAAGAGGTTCCAGCTGAGATTTTAGATCACCAGACCCATAGACTAAGGAACAAAGAAGTTCCTTTGGTCAAAGTTTTGTGGCAAAACCAGTCAGTTGAGGGTACTACTTGGGAAGAAAAAGCGAACATGCGAGCCAAGTACCCGCACCTCTTCTCCGCAAATTCAAATCTAGCCGAAGGTATTACTTTTTCTTAAGTCATCCCTTCTAATCAAAGATTCAGCTATGTATCTATTCTTATTAAGTTCATGCATTCTCTAAAGTACTCAAGAGTTTATAATGATATAGATTCGAGTTAGCAATTTGCTTCAGCTGTATATCCTCAGTTTTCTCTGTATTCTTATCCTAGCGAGCAACATTCGAGGACGATTGTTTCCAAGGGGGAGATATTGTAAGACCCCGCAAGTTTTTCCTATTGTCTAAACCTTTAGAGCATGATTAAGGAAGCTTTATATTTAGAAATTTGGCTAAGTTTTGAGACTTAGTCATTTTCAAGACCTTAGAACTTTGAAGATTTTATTTCTGACCTTCCCGACCTTCTATAGTTGACATTTTAGCTAATTCATGATCTGGGAGGTCAATGGGTATTTTCGAATAAGTTTTAGATTTTTTAGACTGCATTTATACCTTATTTGGTGTCCCAAAATAGTGGACCAATGCAATCTTGGAGCGCCGTGTCGCCCATTACGTTGGCCAATTTTTGTGCAGGAACTGCCAGTCAAAGTATTGAGGCTCGACGTGATCATGGCATGATGCGTTGAGTATCGCGTTGATGCAAATGATGCGCCGCATCATCTACAGCATCGATGCCCAGTTTTTCAGCTTTTAAAAAAAGTCCACGTCCAAGGGGAAATTAAGTCATTTTGCCCTACCCCTTTTCAGTCATAACATGAAATCAAAGCAACAAAACACCAAAACATAACCTTTATCTCTCAAATGGCTCAAGAATTCATACTAGGGTTTCAACCCAAAACCCAAGAGAACTCAAAATTTAACCGTTAGTTTTCAAAATTTCATCAAGAATAGGAATCCTCAATCCGAGAGCTTGTACGAATAGAGTTCCAAATGCAAGAGTTCATCTAAAACTTCTAATTTAAGGTATGTGGGGTTTGAAGAAGGACAATTCTTTCGTCCTTGTGCCCAAAAGTTATGTTTTTTACGGATTTCTTATGATTTTAAATATTGGATTTATACCCAAAGTATCTTGTTGAGGAATTTTGAGTATGATGTGATTGATTTATGAAATTTCATGGTTTTTTAAAGTTAAAGAATGTTCTTTTATGATGTAAAATACAATGAGCATGATTTGAGACATTTTTTTTTATAGTTTTCCATTGAATTGAGCACGAGATTGTGATTTGAAGTTATCATTTTGGTATCATTGAAGAATTTTGAGAAGCTTACAAAGCATGATGATTTTTCCATGCATTTATATGAGTTGATACATTGATATTAAAGTATAAACAATATTTGATCTTTTGATCCTTACATGAGTTTTGAAATCCACTTCCCAGAGTTATTCATATAATGTTAAATGTATAACTGGTTTTCTAATAAACCCTTATGCGAGTTTTAATGTGTATTTCCACGAGATGGGTGTAGCTAACTAAATGGAGTAGTATTAAGCACCGAGTCGGGTAAGTTACTATGGTTTCATACTACAGAACTACGTGCCACCTTAGGATTGAGATTTATCGGCCCGAGGCCGAGATAGTGATCACTGAGTTGAGGTTATACTCCCTGGCTTCCTTTGAGATAAGTTATTTACCTTAAAGTTTTGAAAGACATCCTTGTCAGTAAAGATTTTTAGATACTAAGTGTAAAGGCTCACAAACTTATTCAAATATTGTCTTACTTGATATTTCAGTTTCAAAGTTTCAGTCTTAGTTTTCAGATACAGAGGTGAGCACTTTACCACTTAGTCTATATGTTTTGAGGAGGGAATAAAACTACAGATTTCAGAAATAAGTATATTGACTCACGATATTTATACTATACGTTCCATTATTCATAATTTATGAGATTTACATTCTTAGAGTTATTCAAGCTATGTGAGCCAGTTATATCAGCATGCATGATTTCCATACAAATTGATGATATTGTTGTTTTAATTATTGCATTCACCCCCATATACTCAGTACATCCTCAAAGTACTTATCCGCATATACGTCTGTGTGCTACATTGTCTCATAATGTAGGTTTAGGTGCTCAGTCTCAGCTGCGACAGTGATTCCCAAGTACCTTTATCTACACTCTGCAGTTAGTGAGTCCTTATGGTTTGAGGACCTATTTCTCATATTTTCAGTTTTGATATCATTTGCTATTGCTTTCAGTCCAGTCGAGTCAGTTGGGGGTTTGTCCCAATGACTCTCTAGTTCATTAGTAAGTAGTGTCTTGTCGAACTAGACTAGTAGTTGAATTCCAGATTTTTAGTATTGATTTATCAGATGATTATTTCAGTTATTTTAGTTCAAATTTGATATGATATAGTGTTGTTGCTAGACTTATTTATCCTAAAGTAAGTGTTAGAAGTTGTAGCAGGCTCAAAGGGTTAGCTTGGGGTTACTTGTAGCCTTAAGCACCGTGTGACGTTTCGGAATGAGATTTTGGGGCGTTACATTACCTATGTGTATTTCTAGAAGTGGAGGAGGAAATTGCTTATATGGACATACTCAATGAATATATAGATGTATTTGCTTGGAGCTATAAGGAAATATCTGGCTTAGATCCAAAGGTAGCAATCCATCAGTTGGCGGTCAAGAATGGTGCTCGTCCTGTTAAGAAAGCCCAAAGGCGCTTTAGGCCAGAGTTGGTTTCATTGATTGAAAATGAAGTTTACAAACTCATTGAAGCTGACTTTATCTGTGTAGTCAAATATCCCATGTGGATTTCAAGTATTGTTCCAACGGAAGAAGAATGGCCAAATTCGAGTTCGTGTTGACTTTCGAGATCTCAATAATGCCTGCCCTAAGAATGACTTTCCAATTCCCATACTAGAATTGATGATTGATGCCACCACTGGTTATGAGGAAATGTCCTTCATGTATGGTTTATCCGGCTACAATCAAATCCGCATGGCACTAAAGGATGAAGAACTTACTGCATTTTATATGCCCAAAGGTTTTTATTGCTACAAGGTAATGCCTTTTTGGTTTGAAGAATGCTGGCGCCACTTATCGAAGGGCTATGCAAAACATCTTTGACGGCCTGCTCCATAAAAATGTTGAATGCTATATGGATGATCTAGTGGTGAAGTCAAGAAAGAGAGACGACCACTGGAAAGACCTAAGAATGATGTTCGAGTTACTTCAAATATATCAACTTAGGATGAATCCATTGAAGTGTACCTTTGGAGTTACTTTCAGAAAATTTCTTGGCTTCATTGTGCAACACCAAGGAATTAAAATTGATCAAGCCAAGGTCGATGAAATTTTGAAGATACCCAAGCCTCAAAATATTCATGAGTTAAAAAGCCTTCAAGGAAGGCTAGCATATTTAAGGAGGTTCATGTCAAACCTGGCTGGAAAATGTCAACCATTTAGTCGTCTCATAAAGAGGGACACTCCCTTCGAATTGGACCATGTAGTAATGCCTTAAAGAGTATCAAATCATACTTAATGAAGCCACCAGTTCTTCCAACACCCATACCTGGGAAGCCGTTGATACTCTACATCACGGCACAAGAGAGGTCAGTTTGAGCACTACTGGCTTAAGAAAATAGTGAAGGCAAAGAAAACTCTCTTTACTATCTGAGTAGAATGATGACACCAAGTTTTCTAAAGCATTCTCTAATATAAAAGTTATGTTTGGCATTGGCCTTCTCAATTCAAAAGATGAAGCACTACTTTCAGGATCATGTTGTTCATCTTGTGTCTAGGGCGAATCCATCAAGTTTGTAATGTTAAAACTATTCCTTAGTGACCAACTTGCAAGATGGTACCTTTAATTTCAACAGTTTGAGATTGTGTGTGTTTCCTAAAAGTCCGTAAAGGGACAAACATTGGCTGACTTCTTAGCAGATCACCCGATACCTGATGATTGGGAACTGAGCGATGAAATTCCTAATAAACATGCAATGGTTATTAAAGATATACCCCCATGAAGATGTACTTTGATGGTACCACACATCGAGATGGATCTGGTGCCAATGTGGTGTTCGTCACTCCATAAGAAGAGGTCATCCTATACTCTTTTACCCTAACAAACCATTTCTCTAATAATGTTGTTGAATATCAGGCATTAATACTTGGACTTGAGATGACATTTGACATGAAATAACTACAATTACAAGTCTATGGTAACTCCCAATTAGTGATCAAGCATCTTTTGGGAAGCTATGAAGTAAGAAAGCCTGAACTACGATCATATCATGATTATGCACAGAAGTTAATCGGGTGGCTTGGAGAAGTAACCCTCCAACATGTGCCAAGGAGAGAAAATAAGCAAGCTGATGCCCTAGCTGCCTTGGCCTCATCCCTGACTCTTCTAAATCAGATGCGAGTTACTATCCGCCAAGAATGGGTATTATCTCCATCAAATGAGGATGTAGAAAATAAGGTTGAATACTTCATCATCATGTCCAAAGCTATAAAGGATGATTGGCAACAACCTATCATTGACTATTTGTGTTATGGGATACTTCCAGAAGATCCAAGGAGAAGGATTGACATTCGTCATCGTGCACTTCGCTTCCTTTACTATAAGGACACACTGTACAGAAGATCATTTGAAGGAGTACTCCTACGATGTTTGGGAGAGGAAAAAGCAATCCAAGATTTGCAAGAAGCGCACTTGGGAGTTTGTGGATCACATCAGTCTGGACCAAAGCTCTATTTTCACATTAAAAGGATGGGATACTATTGGCCAATGATGGTGAAAGATTTCTAGGACTATTCTATAAGATGCAAAACTTGTCAATTCTATGTGAATTTCATTCATCAACCTCCTGAAGAACTACACCCAACTGTAGCATCTTGGCCATTTAATGCTTGGGGAATGGATGTTATTGGTCCACTACCAAAATCTTCTGGTGGACACTTATACATCTTGGCCGCAACAGATTACTTCGCAAAATGGGCCGAAGTTGTTTCTCTCAAACAAGTAAAGAAGGATAATGTTGTGAATTTCATTCGAGTGAATATTATCTACCGCTTTGGAATCCCTCAATATATAATAACCGATAATGGCAAGCCATTTGATAACAAGTTGATGAATAATATTTGTGATCTCTTTGGCTTCAAGCAGCGTAATTCTTCTATGTACCATGCTGCCGCCAATAGTTTAGCTGAAGCGTTTAATATGACTTTATGCAATGTATTGAAGAAAGTTGTCTCCAAGTCCAAGTGAAATTGGCATGAATGAATGGAAGAAGCTTTATAGGCATATAGAATAACTTACCGAACACCAACGTAAGCAACCCTATACTCACTTGATTTTGGAGTTGAAGAAGTCCTACTACTTGAAACATTGGATTCCATCTCTGCGGCTTTTTTCTTGGCAACATCTCGGCGAGCTTTCAACTTCTTCACCTTATTTCTCACCTTCTGAAGAGATTTGCAGGCAACAGAAACTTCTTTAGATTTCTCATCTCTCTCCCTTAACACTAGATCAAGATGTTATTTGGCTTTCAAATATGACTCTGACTTTTTAATTCTTGTGGTTTGATCAACAACGACAGATTGTGCTTGGTCATAGGAAGTAACCAGCCTAAATAAAGACCCAATAAATTCTACAAGGGGGAAATATCTGCCCCCATTCCACTCATGTCATTGAGTATCTTGAATAGAAGAAGCACGATTCGGAGTAAGGCCTGCAAGTTTGGTACGGATACTAGCCTAAGCCTTCATGGCAAATTCCCTTTTAAGCTCTGAAATAACCTTCTTGCCATAAAAAATAAACATGGTTACCATTGGTTGTCAGGGAAAGTTTTACTCTGCATTTTCTTTGAATTTACTACAAGGGTTAAAAGTAACCTCTTTGGATAAAAAAGGTAACTCTCTTAAGTCTGCACCTACTACAGACTCACTACTATCCTGTAGATTACTTTGGTCAGGATCTTCCAAAACTTAGACACTATTTGGTTGCACACACAAAGAAAAAAAATAATGAATATCATATGAGGGGTATGTAAAGGTGATTCATATCCCATGAAATAGTAGAGAGTTAAGTTGTTACCTTCTTAATGGATGGCAGAGTCTTCGATGATGTAGCAAGAATCTCCACATGGGAGTTACAATCACCTTTCTTTGCCAAGGGTGGTTTTACCTTCTTCCAACAATGATATCCATGACTACTATCGCTCTTGTCTTGAGATGGTCGTTTAAGAAAGCCTATTGAGTCAGGATAATAACCTCCTCTTTTTGAGTTTCTGCATATGAAGGACAGGCTTGAGATGGTCGTTTATAGAAAGCCTTTTGAGTCAGGATAGGCAACTCCTCTTTTTGAGTTTCTGCATGTGAAGGTCTCTTAACTTTGTATGGAATGAACACCTTATATTTTAAAAAAGGAGGCTTAACCATGATTGGGACCTTCTCACCATGTTCTTAAGGAGTATCAATAATAGGGACTACAATATTCACCAAGGATTGAAAGTTAGCTTCAAGAAAGTTCCCATGAACTTTGTCCCACCAATTTTTATATGTACTAGAGGAGCGCTCTCACGCATTAGGTGTGTCAATAGGAAAACTTGCTTTTGCCATTATCACGCCCTATTTTCCTCGCGGAAAGCGAGATTCAATGTGGCCACTCTTTTTGGGATTGTTTAAAAAGTAGATTGCGAAGAGTCGCCAACTAACGAATTAAGGTGCGTCAGGGCACCGGTCTAGGCTACTACAAATCTATTTTGTTATTTAGTATTAGCTCACCAGAGATTTGGGTAAGGGTTTAAATTACCTAGAAAGAAAGGTGTTAGGCACCTTTTGAGATCCACAAAGGTGGTTCCAGGTTGAATTCGTATTTTATGTGGGGATTCTATGTGATCAAATAAAGGTCTCTTATTTAATTATTAATTTAATGTTTAGCTAGGTGATAAAGTAATTAACAAATACTTAATTTAATTATTTTAGATATTAATCATCTAAGTGATAAAATCGATAAAAATATGTAAATAAGAAAATCGAGGAGAAAGAAATGACATGATTTACAACAAAAGGGACTGTTTCTATAATAAACTAACTACCCCAAATAAATAAGTATGTAAAGTAAAGAATAAAATAATTCTTCAAATCAAACAAAGAAAGATTTTGGTATCATTCGAATCAGAACCCCAACTTGCTTCTAAGATTTTGTGCCTAGATGATTCAAGTATCACGTAACAAATATAAAGCAAAAATCATGCATACCTTTACTATTCATAGAGCACGTAACTCCCCTCCCCCTCCCCCAAAAGCAGTCCCCCAAAATTATTATTATATTAAATAATAATGTCTTTACAGTGATATTACAAACCGAATAATACAAAAAATAAGAGAAAAACAACTAACTATAACAATATTTAGTTTAACGTCCCGGTGACTCTTCGAAATTCTGTAAGTGTCTATTTAAACTTGCGAGATAATACATAATAGCAAACAAAAAGGAACAAGCATCGAAATATCCCTATAGACATATTTCTAAAGGTTTCAACATGATGCAGTCAACACACACAAATAAATAAAATAATTATGTCGATTCGAGACTTACCAGTAAGCAGCGAATATATTTTTTGTATGTTTTGAGAATATACATATATTTGATGTAGTCTAATACCCAATTTTTTGTTACTGTATCTCATACCGACTTTACCAGGCCATGGTGATATTTTTTTGCACTTTTAATCCTATTTCTCTGGTGTTCCATGTGATCGTATTTATATATGTCATCTCTTAGTACTTCTATTATATGCTAATATTCTGTATTCTTTTATCTCCCAGTGCTTAGCCCATTACTTATCATTTTAGGATATGGTTTATCTTACCTACTAGTGGGTTAAAGTAGGTGCCATCATGACTCAAGAAAGTTGGTCATAGAAAATTAGTAGCAGATCTAGGTACATTGGTATTGTTGGAATAAGAGCAGATGTCTTGCAGAGTTGCATAGATTGATACGATGATGTTTGTATACTATCTTTGGGTTGTATTTATGGATCCTACAGTAGAGGTTTCCCCAGTACTAGGGGTTCCACAGCCGGTCGTATCTCAACTAGTTATGACTATTGAGAAGCAGATAATGTTGGGTTAATTTTTGAGATTGACTCCACCTAAGTTTGCAAAGGACCCAAGCGAGGATGAATTTGACTTTCTAACTTGTTGTAAAAAAGTCTCTATAATTTGGTCCTAGTAGAGTTTCATTGTGTGGACTACACCACATTCCAGTTTGATCTGGCAGCCAAATAGTAGTGGAGAGGCTATATGAATTATAGTCTATCTAGATATCCCTCTATGACATAGACTAAGTTCTCTAAAGCTTTCTTAGAGAAGTATACGCCTTGCAGCCTATGCAAGCCTCTAAGCAATCAGCTTACTAGCTTGGAGCAGGATTATATTATAGCTTTTGAGTATGAGGTAAGTATCTATGATTTAACTTGACATGCTACTATGAACTTACCTATTAAGTATGAGTAGATTTGATATTTCCTGAAAAGGGTGAGACTTTTTATTTGCATGGCCACTCAGAGTCTAGTTGCTAGGGGCAAGTATTTTATGGATAATTTTGATTATGCTTAGACTATAGAGGAAATGCATCATGAGGCCTAAGAGAGTTTCAATATAAGGTCATTCCATTAGGAAAATTATATTAGGAGCCACAATGGCTCATGGTTAACATGCAAAGGTTTTTAGAGTAGGTACCCTCAACGTCAGTCTTATCGGCACCAGGGTTAGTCTAGTAGGTTCAATCAGGTAGTGGTTTAGATTACTAATAAGGATCAACTTGGTTATAGAGATTATAGTGGTCAGTCCTAGAGGGGTGCAATATTAGGATCTTCAAGTTATGGTGGCAATTTTGGTTTAGTCAGGCTTTCTACACATATTAGAGTGCCTGAGCTAATTTATGATTATGGGGTCGTTTTCAATTTATCCATAGAGTGGAATGGTTGATCCCATAAAGCAAAGTGTTCAGAAGATGTTGCCCCTAGCTAGAAATGGTGCACATGGATCTAGAGGAGGTCCCTAGAGAGGTAGGACAGATGGTTAGTCAAGTTCCCAGTCTGGAGGTGGACGTGTTAAATTATATGCCGTACATAGAAGTTCGGAGGTAAAGTCTTTATATGTTGTTATTATAGGTATAATCATAGTATGTCATTGGTCAACTATTTCTTTATTTGATCTAGGATCCACATATTTATATGTTTCTACTTATTATGCACTGTGGTTAGAGTTGTCTTGGGAGATTTTATTTGTGACTTTGCATGTAGTTACTCCTATGGGTGATTCTTTAGTAGTGGGTCGGGTTTATAAATTACGTGTTGTGACTATTCGAGGGTATGATACTTAGGCTGACCTTATTCTTCCAGATATAGTGGATTTTGATGTGATTCTAGGCATGGACTGGTTATCCCCTTACCATGCAGTCTTGGATTATTTTTCCAAGACCGTTACCTTAGTCATGCCTGACACACCCCTCGCTTGTGTGGCAGGTTTTTTTATCGATACACTAACGGGTATTATTTCATATCTTCTAGATAGAGGATTGATAGTGAGTATTGGGAGTCATATCATATCTATGTTCATGATATTTGTGTGGATATTCATTCGATTGATTTTGTTCCTTTTGTTTGTGAGTTTACAAATATTTTCTCTACCAACCTACACAACGTTCCTTTTGAGCATGATATTAAATTTTCTATTAATTTTGAGTCTGGCTCCCAACCAGTTTTTTTCGAACCTAATCGTATGAATTCTTCCAAGCTTAAGGAGATAAATCTCATCTTCATGATCTTATGGTTAAGGTTTTCATTAGGATGAATGTATGACCTTAAGGTGCTCCCATTCTATTCATGAAAGAAGTATAGTTCTATGTATATGTGTATTGACTACAGGTAGCTGAATAAAGTGACAGTGAAGAATAAATATCATATGCCTAGTATAAATGATTTATTTGACTATCATCAGGGTGTGAGAGTGTCATCTAAGATTGATTTGAGATCCGATTACCATCAGTTGAGGATTCGGGCAGAGGACATCCCTAAGACAACCTTCGGGACTTGTTATTGCCATTTTGAGTTCCTAATATATCTTTTGGGTTGACCAATGCCCAACAACATTCATAGATTTGATGAACTGTGTTTTTAGACCTTATCTATATTCCTTTGTGTTTTTTTTATGATATTATTATCTATTTGAGGGGTAGGGAGGAGCACGAGCAATATTTGAGGACTTTGCTCCACACTTTGAGAGATCATAGCCTTTTGGCCAAATTCTCAAAGATTGAGTTCTGGATAGAGTATGTGACATTCTTAGAACACTTAGTATATAAGAATCAGATTATGGTGGATACAATAGAGATTGAGGCTATTTATACTTGTGCCAGACCTACATCTCTGATCCAGTTCACTGTTTTATTAGTTTAGCAGGTTACAACATGTTGTTCGCTGAGCGATTTGCTACTATTAAGGCCCTATGACTAGATTGACCAGCAAGAAGGTTCCATTTCAGCGGTTTAGTGAGTGTGAGTCGATCTTTACAAAGCTCAAGGACTTTCTCAGCTAGGCTTCTATTTTGACTCTTCCAGTTGAGGGAGAGGCATTTATTATGTATTGTGATTCTTCTTGTTTTGGTTTGGGTTGTGTTCTGATGCAGCAGGGCTAAGTTTCCGCATATGTGTCGATCTCATGACCCAGTTTCGAGTCTTGATGTATCCTACTTTATTCCACCAGTAGATAAGACAAACAGTTGCCTAGAGCTACAAGCAATTGACTAATTTTGTGGGAAATGACATAAATGCTGAAAATATGCAAGTAAAATCTTACAACAATAAATCAAGAAGTAATAATAATATTAATAAAGAAATTATTAGAAGAAATAATAGCATCCGATGACCTAGTAGTATCAGTACACGAGCCACTAATCCAAAAGAGTACAAGTGCTATCATAGTCAAATATACATCAATCTCGAATAAAGAAAGACTAAGCAAAAACATAAGAAGGAGAAAATGGCAACTCCTGATCCGAGAGCTCACCTTGTCTCCAAACTATAATTAGCACATTCGCAACGTCAACGATGGCCACTAGTACTTGGATCTGCACTAAATAGGTACATAAGTATAGTATGAGTACTAAAGCCATGGGTACTCACTAGGCATCATCGACCAACTGAGCTAAATTATAAAATAAATATAATGAAAATGCGAAAGTAACTAAGTCAAGGTAAGAAAGAAAACCAAGAATAAAGCTCCAAATACTATAAACAAATATCCATAGCAATAATAATAATAAAATAAACATAACTATCACTACCAAACTATACCTCATAAGCCAGTAAGTGGGGAAAAGTAAATAACCTAATGCAGACCCCCATAATCTCGCAGGGTGCAATCAAGAGAAGAAATAACAAAAAATATGTTGAGTAGCCATATCTCAAAATCATAATCGTGAACTCTTCCACATCAAAATCATTGGACTCAAACAGGTTCTATAACCATCATAAATGACCTCTTAATGCCAGACTTGAACCAGAACTTATATCATAATTTTCCAAACTTGAATCAAAACTCAATATCATTATTTGTTTGACTTGAATTGGAACTCCATATCACAAATCTCTGGACTCAAACCAGAACTAATATCATCACCCAAGTTCTTAGAAAATGTAGCATGCCTATATAGTCTATAAGGAGCTAATAATAGTCTTTGCCTAAGTTGTGCCGGAGGGGCCCACTTTTAATCCTCGAAATCCATTCTAGGGAATTTTCTACCTTTGACTAAGCTAACTTATCTAAATTCAATACTAAATATTAAATGAATAATATTTTAGTCCTAAGATTGCAATTCTACCTAAAGATCATGAAGCCAAGTCAATTATGCCTAAATTTATAATTCCTAATTGGCAAAAAAGTTAAATTCATGTTAAAAGAAACTCCAAGTCCTAGTTTCCACCCATATCTATCATATTATCATAAATATACTAGAATTTTTCCCAATCTATGAGAAAAGTAAACCTAGCCTACCTGGACCCCAAACAAAACCAAGTGAAATCCGCAAAATCATCGATTCCCCTTTCAAAAAGCTTCTACAAGATGCCACACTATCAAAATTATAATCTACTCATCACTACAAAAAAAATGACACTCATATTGCATTTTTATTATTTAGGTCCAAATTACATAAAAATCTTATTTGGGGCTCGCTTATGGAGAGAGGGATGAAACCATCAACACGTCCCTCTATGCTCATGAAATATTTATACTAAATAATAGGAGAATTCCAAGCTCAAATGATGCATCAATATACTCAACACAAATTTTGGGAATAAATTGAGAGACTAATCATTAAATTATAGGAAACTTACCAATATTTTGATGAAAAAATGAGAAATCCAAGCTCACAAACACCACAAAATCACCTAATAATTTTTCTCTCAATTTTTCACACTCTTTAGTTTTTTCACTCTTGTGACTTGTGAGAAAAATAGGAGAAAATTAAGCTAATTGGGGTATTTAATGCCTCCCAGGTGCCGCTTAAGCGGACACTTGGAAGCTTAAGCGGTCACCGCTAAAGTGGTACCCGCCTACTGCCTGGCATATAGCTTAAGAGGAAAAGATGGATCTAAAGCGGCACTTTAGCAGTCAACCTGCCTCTAAAGAGGCATGCTAAGGTAGGCCAAGGAAGCTAAAGCGCCCATCTGGCCACTTAAGCAGCCTCCGCTAAAGTGCCCAATAGGCTACTTTTTGCAGATGCAACAACTGAGTGCACCAGCTAAGACTTGGAATCTCCACCGATCCCTCACGATCTGTTTGTAATCCTATGTATACAAATGAACTATGCTAACCTATCAAATATGTTGCTTCAAACTCAATGTCATGGTTAAATTTTTCATTCGAGGTTGTCTTGATGAAAAGTGGGTCCCACACTCAAGTGTCATTTTTATCAATTTTTGGCCAATAACTCAAAATTAGTCTGAACGCCTTGGGACCCAAACCGAAGGTCCCCGAGCCTAAATTCAACCTTCCAGAGCTGTAGGAACTATCAAATTTGGTACACTAGGTTGTTTGAATAATATTTTTGCCTGATAGCTATTTCTTACTAGCAAGGAGTGAAAAACTAGGAATTGGTTCTAAAAATCAAATAAACTACCCAATAACCAAACTTATGGCTCTTGTAAGTCATAAATTACCTAGGGCAGCTCTAGGAAAGCTTCAAATGATAAAAATGTAGAAAAGAAGTTGGAGAATCACAATATACTTTCATCCACAAAAAGTAAAGAGTTAGGTTGTATCTGAAGGCTCAAATGGGTGAGGATACTAGGCCCACATCTTTCTCTCAATATCAAAAGTAGCCTCCTATACTGGGCGGTGTCTTTACTGAACCTTAACTACTGGAATCTCTCTAGAGTGCAAGTGCCTAATATCCCTAGCTAATATAAACACAAGATCCTCCATGAAGGTCAACCGTTTATCCAACCTAATCGAGTTCCACCAAACCACAAGAGACTCATCGAGAAAGTACCATTTCAACATAGAAACATGGAAAATAGTTTGAACAATAACAAAATCTGGGGTAAGGCTAACTCATAAGTCACCTCACCAATTGTGCGAAGGATTTCAAAAGATCCAATATATTTAGGGGTTAGCTTGCTTTTTGCTCTCTAACCTCATCCCACCCTTCACGTGTGATACTTAGAGGAATACCCGACCACCAACTCTAATTCTCAAAGCATGAAGTCTATGATCTGCATAAGCCTTATACCTACTTTGAGCTGCCCTAAACCTATCACGAATTACCTTAACTCTATCTATTGACTCCTGACGTAAGTCAGTATCACGAGGTCTAATTTAGAGGTCTTGAACCAACCAATCATTTAATAACAATGCCTACCATATAATGCATCAAGTGCTTCCATCTCAAAACTCAAATTGTAGCTATTATTATATGTGAACTCCTCCAAAATTTAGTATTGCTTCCACTGATCCCCATAATTCATAACAGAGACTCAGAGCATTTTCTCAAGAATCTAAATAATTTGCTTCGACTGGCCATCAGTTTGAGGGTGGAAAACTATTCTAAGATTCACCTGAGTACCTCAATCCTCCTTAAAAGCTATCTAAAAGATAGAAGTAAATACGAAACCCTGGTCTAAAATGATAGATATAGGCACTCCATGCAAAGAAACTATCTCAAGAATATAGATACAGGCTATCCTCTCAACATTGATGGACATCTGAGTAGGAATGAAATGTGCCGACTTCGTCAACCAAACCATAATGACCCAAATACCTTCGAAACCACGAAAGATGCAAGGCAAACTACTAACAAAGTCCATGGTGATCCGTTCCCACTTTCACTTAAGAATGGGTAATCTCAAAATCAAGAAACCAGGTCTCTAATTCTGGACCTTCACTTGCTAACAACATAGTCAATTAGCTATAAAGTCTGCCATATCTCTCTTCATTCCACTCTACCAATAATGTTGTCTCACATCCCTATACATCTTAGCTGTACCAGGGTGAATAGAATATCTAGAGCTATGAGCCTCACAAAATATTAATTGAAAAAGTATCTAACTCTCGGAACATAAATAGAGCCATAAAATGTTAGAATACCCTCAAAATATACAGAACCTCTTGGATGCACCACTCAACACTTGATCATGGTTCGTACAAAGTGTCATATCCTTAATCTGGCAACTCTGAGTCTACTCAAATAAGGTTGACCTTGCCTCAACACTAGCAAAAACCCTCATGGGGTAAGAAATATCAAGTCACAACATCAAGTTGGCTATGGACTGTATGTCCCACACCAACGGCGTCAAAGAAATTGAGATAAAACCAAGCTACAAATACTCACAGCCTTCTGAGTTATGGCGTCTACTAGCACGTTCTCCTTGCCTAGATGATACAAAATAAGTATGTCATAATCCTTAAGCAACTCTATTCATCTACACTACCTAGAACTAAGCTCTCTCTAGGTCATAAGATGCTAAGGATTATGATGATCGGTGTGGATCTCACAATGCACACCATAGAGATAATGCCTCCAAATCATAAGCAAAAAACTACCACTGCATACTCCAAATCATGAGTGGGGTAGTTACGCTTATGGATCTTCAACTGCCTTAATTCATAAGCAATAACTCGCCCATATTACATCAACACACAACCCAAACCAACATCGAAATCATCATAACATATGGTGAATCCCTCGCCCTAAATAGAAAGATCCAATATAGAAGTTTAAGAGAGAAATCCCTTGAGATTCTAAAAGATCGACTCATATTCCTCAAACTATTGAAAAAGAACCTCCTTCTAGGTCAATCTAGTTATTGCGCTACAATAGTAGATAAAAGACTCAATTAATTGCCTATAGTAACTGGCTAAACCAATAAAGCTCCGAACCTTAGATGAAGATGTAGGCATAGCCCAATCATGAGTAGCCTCAATCTTTGCTGGATACACCATAATCCTATCTTTAGATACCATATGTCCTAGGTATGTCGCCAACTCAAGACAGAACTCATACTTTTAGAATTTGTAAAAAAACCAATGATCTCTCAAAGTCTAAAGCACAATCGTCAAATGCTACATATGGTCCTCTCCTCTCATCGAATACACAAGGTTATCATCAATGAACACACTCACAAAGAAATCCAAATAAAGGTTGATATGAGGTTCATCAAATCCATGAATGCAGCAGGGGAATTGGTTAACCCATAAAATCATAATGACCATAACGAGTCCTAAAGGTTGTCTTTGGGATGTCCTCAGCCTGAATCCTCAACTGATGGTAACCAAACCTTAAGATAATCTTAGAGAACATTGTTGCTTCTTGAATCTAGTCAAATAACTAATCTGTATGAGGCATCGAGTATTTGTTCTTCACTATAACCTTATTAAGATTCTTGTAGTCAATGCACATATGTAAGGAACCAGCCTTCTTCTTCAAGAACAAAACTGGATCACCCTATGGAGGCACACACAGTCTAATAAAACCCTTACCCAAAAAATCCTAAAACTGAGAATTTAGCTTCATAAGCTCGGCATGAGCCATATTAAATGTTCCATAGAAATAGGTTAAGTTCTTGGTTAAAGATAAATACCAAAATTAATATCGCACTCAGGAGGAAGACTTGGTAGATTTCTAGAAAAAAATTAGAATACTCATGAATTATAGGAACTGGGTAAAGCGAAGGAATCTCTACACTAACATCTTTAATATAATAATATTAGACTTACAACCTCTCAAAATAAGTCTCTTAGAACATAAGAAATAATCTCGGTTGTCTTGCAGATAATAAATCTTTTCCACACAACTAGAGGTATGCCAGATATAGCCAAGGTAAAAGCCTTGGAAAAATAATCCAAAATCGCATAAAAGAGGGATAACCAGTCCATGTCCATAGTAACATCAAAATCCACCATGTCTAGTAAAATAAGATTAGCCTGAGTATCAAACTCTCAAACAGTCACAACAGATGATCTACAAACCTAATCCACTACTAAAGAATCACTCATAGGAGTAGACATATATGATGGAACAGATAATAAATCCTAAGATAACTTTAACAGTGGGGCATATTAAGCAGATACATAAGAATAAGAGCACCACGAATTAAATAAAGCAAAAGACGATCAATGGCACAGTAAAATCATACTTGTAATAACAACATCCAAGAATCGACCTTAGGTCTAGCAAGTATGACATACAACTGACCACGCCCGCCACATTGCTGGGATCTTGCATGATCTCCTATCCTACTTGACTGAGGACCTACATAAGCATCTTGAGGTCTACCCCAATGACCATACATACAACCTTTAGCTAGGAGAGGTATTTCCCTAATTGGTGGAACACTATGAGATACAAGAAGCACCTCTCTATGACTGCGACACTCTCTCGAGAAATGGACAAAGGCCCTACAACCATAACATGCCCCAGATACTATACTAAAACTAAAAGATTTTCTTAAACCAAAATAACCACCACAGTTAGAATACCTAAAAGATAAATCCCTCAGAGGCTGACCACTACTCTTGACGAGATAATTATTGTAACTAGACAGGACTCTATCTGTAATATAAAGTGCGACATAAATAAGCCTATTAGCCAAACCCTAATACTTGTAAGAATGATGCAAAGGGTACCTGCTCTAAAAACCACTGCCTCTAAATCGTGAGACACTACGACTCCCACTGAAAGTACCATAATATCATAGCCTCTTATCGCTTCCCCCTTAAGCCATGAAATGTATATCCTATATAACCTAAGCATGAGTAAAAACCTCAATAAAAGATCTACCAGCTGCAGCCAAGATCTATGTATCAATTTAGCTAGGACGTCTCAATCACCAAATAAAGCAACAAACCATCTCATACTTGATTGACAAGATAGGTTAGCATGACTACAAACCTCATAAAATCAAAACTTATACTCCACAATAGTCATAGAGACCTTCTCCAACATCGACAACAGGTTTATCAAGCAACCTTTAATGCTACAAGGAATATACTTCTCTAAGAAGACCTTAGAGAACTGAGTCTATGTCAATGAGAGAGCTACAAATAGACTGGAATCAAGATGACTCTCAGCCATTGTTGAGCTGACAAATCCAACTAAAAGGTAATGTAATCAAACCACGAGTCTCATCTAGACCTAAATTATGTAGCCTATCCTCGTACGCAACTAAGAACTCATAAATATCCTTGCTTGGTGCATTAAATAACCTAGGTTAAGTTATTCACAAGAATTTACCCAATATTTTCTACTCCTCAACAAATATTATAGGTTGGGAAACTACCTGCTGAGCAAATACCAATTAAGCAATCACTAGTGCAAGAGGGTCCTTAACTCTGGGAGTCACTGTTATAGAATGTGCCTCTGAATCCATACCACTATGATCCACTGACTATGCACCATCATATGGTGCAACACTAACTAATACTAAGAGTTGTATCAGTACATTCTTGAATAGTAAAGAAAAAATAAACCTCTGTGGGTCCTGGGCTGGTCCTTTGACCCCAAATAAATGGCGTGGAGGAATCTTTAGCTAGGGAGCAAAATAGGGTCTGGTGAAGGCCCCCTATCCTAGTCTTTGTCTTGTGCTACATCTTTCAGATTTCCTCGACCTATAGGTCATCCACAAACTATGATTGGATCCCTAGTTACAGACTCGGGGTCCTTATCTTGGGTAGCGATAACATGCATCCTAATCATCTGTGAAAGAGTGAAGCCAAAGGAATCTTAGGAAACCAACAGAAGACTTTTAGCATAAAATAAGTGAAAGAAGTAATAATCTTTTATGATTTTCTATAACCTCTCGAAGATATAAAATGGACGTCATTGTTCTGATGCGCAAGACTCTGCTAGACACTTTATTTTGAACCAGCAATACTGGTGAACCTAGCGCTCTGATACCAATTTATCATGACCCAATTTTTGAGTCATGATGAAACCTACTTTATCCCACTAGTAGGTATGCCAAACCATATCCTAACGCTATAAATAATGGGCTAATTTTGTGAAATATAAAATAAATGCCCAAAAAAGTTACTAAAAGCTTACAACAATAAATCAAGGAGTAATAATAATAATAAAAAGAGAAATAACAACATCCCACAACCTAGTAGTCTCGGTACAAGAGCCACTAAACCAAAAAAGTACAAGTACTATCATAGTCAAAGATACATCAATTCAAATAAAGAAAGACAAAGAAAAAATAGAAGAAGGAGAAAAGGACATATCCATCTCCGAGAGGTCACTTTTTCTCTAAACTCTAATCAACATGATCGAAGAATCAAAGGTAGCTAGTAGTACTCAAATTTTGGCAAAAAAGGTACAAAATTATAGTATCAGTACCAAATCCACGGGTACTCAGTATTTATCATAATATATTGAGGTAAATCATTATATAAATATAATAAAAATGTGAGATAAATAACTAAGTCAAGGTAAGAGGACAAACCTAGAATAAAGCTTTAAATATTGTAAATAAATAGCTGAAAAAATAATAATAATAGAGTAAACATAAATATCACTACAAAACTGGTCCCTATAAGCCAGTACATTTGGAGAAGTAAATAACTCAATGTAGGCCTCCATTATCCCCAGGGGGTGCAATCAAGAGAAGAAATATTTGAAATTATGATAAGTAGCCATATCTTGAAATTATATTATGAATCCTTCCATACCAAAATCACCTGACTCAAATAGGTTCCATAACCATCATAAATAACCTGTTAATGCCTAACTTAAACGAAACTCATACCATTATTTGTCGGACATAAACTGGAACTCAATATCATTATTTGTCAGACTTGAACTAGAATTCAATATCATAAACCTCTCGACTAAAACCAGAACTTATATCATTACCCGAGTATTTATATAGATTAAAGCATCATATATCTAACCTTCTTAGCTCTAGAGTATAAATTTAGAGAATGTTGCATGCCTATATAGTCTACAAGGATCTAATAATAGTCTTGGCCTAAGGTAGGTTGGAGAGGTGCATTCTACTTCCCGAAATCTATCCTAGGGCAAGTTCTACCCTTGACTAGGCTAAGCTATCTAAATTCACCACTAGATATTAAATAAACCACATTTTAGTCCTAATTTAGCAATTCTACCTAAAGATTGAGAAACCAAATCAATTATGCCTAAATTTACGATTACTAATCAGCTAAATAATTCATTTCACGCTAGCACTAACTTGGATTCCTAATTTTTACCCATATCTAGCATATTATCATAAGTGTACTACAATATTTCCCAATCAATGAGAAAGGTGAACCTAGCCTACTTGGACACTGAAGAAAGCCTAGTGAAATCTGCTAAATCATTGATTTTTCCTTCTGAAAAACTTCCACAAGATGCCATGACTTATTAATATGCGAACAACGGTATCCATATTTCCTTTTTATGCTTTAGGTAAGAAGTTATGTAAGAATCCCACTTGAGGCCCGCTTTCGAAATTGCACATTCAAAATTTTTAACACAGCCCTCTATGCTCAAGGAAATAATGGTAAACATATTGCATTTTTATTCTTTGGGTCAAAAATTATGTAAAGATTCCACTCAAGTCCCACTTGCAGAATTGTACTTTTAAAATTATCAACATGTCCCTTTATGCTCAAGGAAAATTTACCCTTAAGAATGGGCAAATTTTGAGCTCAAATGATTCATCAATCTGCTCAATAAGAAATTTGGGATTCGGTAATACATTGAGAGATTAATTAGGAAATTAAATAAAAGTTACCTAGATTTTGATGAAGAAATGAGAAATACAAGCTCACAAACATCCTAAGCACTAATAATAATTATACCAATTTTCCACACTCTCTAGGGTTTTCACTCTTGAGACTTATGAGAAAAATGGGAGAAAATCTAAATAATAATGGCATTTAGTGTCTCCCAGGTGCCGCTTAAATGGTTGGATGCTTAAGCGATCACCGCCAATTCATCCAAGTGTCACTAAAGTAGTATTGGCTTATTGCCTGGATTAAAGCTTTACACCAAAGCGACGTGCACTTTAGAAGTCATCTTGCTGCTAAAGAGGCTTCCTGACATAGGCCAAAGCAACTAAGGTCCGCTAAAGTGCCTAATGGGCTGCTTTAGTGCGTGCACTAGTTGAGTGCACCGACTGAGACTTGGAATTTTTGAAAGTTTCCATCGAACCCTCGGGATTCATTCGACATATCGTATATAAATTTGATGTTTTAGAATCAATGGAATGGTAAAAATTTCCATTTGAGGTCTTATAAAAAAAGTAGGTCCCACACCCAAGTGCCACTTTTATCAATTTTTGGCGAATAGCCCAAAATGAGTTCAGATACCTTTGGACCCAAACCAAAGGTCCCCCTAGTCTAAATTTGATATTCAAGAACTGTTGGAGTTGTCATAATTGGCATACGAGGTTATTTGACTTAATTTTTTACCAGATAACTAATTTTCACTAACGAAGAGTTCAATACATGGAATAAGCTTTAAAATAAAATAAATTTCCTGATAATGGAACTGTTAGCTCTAGAAAGACATAAATGACTTGAGGCGGCTATTGGAAAGCTCTAAATAGAAAAAATCAGTGTAAATAAAGAAAATAACTTGGTGTTTTAATACACTCGAGGCAGATGATAGTGTTTGAGTATAACTACCCTGCTCATGATTTGAAGTTGGTGATGGTAGTTTTGTGGCTTAAGATTTAGAAACATTATTTGTATAGTGTTTGTTTCAAGATATTTACTAACTATCATAGTCTATAGTACAGTATGACTCAAGTAGAGCTTAATTTGAGACAACACAGGTGGATTGAGTTTCTGAAGAACTGTGATATCTCTATTCTATACCATCCAGGCAAATAAGATATGGTGACAAATTCCTTGAGCTAGAAGGCATCGTGAGTATGGGTATTTATTTTAGTTTTAGAGCAACTACTGGCCTTGGACATTTAATTAGTAGCCAACATGATGATTTCACTTGACAATTAAAACCCCGAGAGGAATTTTACTAGTGTTATGTCTAGGAATACCTTGATAGAGTAGATTTAAGGCCAACAGTTTGAGGATAGTAGGCTTTGTATCATTCATGATTAGGTGTTGAGAGGTGAGTCGAGGAGGGATAGCTTTGTAATAGCCTAATTTTTTATGATTTGTGTGAACATTTATTCTTTGTGATTTAGATATTTTACCCCTTTTCGTGATTACATTATTGTGTTTTTGGGGTGTGGGGATGTTTGGCATAGTTACCAACACATTTTGATGTGATTTGTTCAAAATTGTGGTTTTTGATGGTCTTGAAGGCTTCTTAGTTGACTTTGGTCAACATTATTTGATTTGCACATCGGATGGCATAAGAAACTGCTCTAGTAGATCCAAAATATTGATTTTAAGTTTGTAATATTATTGGGGTAGTTTTATGGCTTTTATATCTCATTTTTACCCTCTATTTGGAAAGTTATAAAAATAGGTCTCGTGGGTCAATTCTTTGAAAACAATATTTTTTTGAGGTTTTGATATCACCATTAAGTTTGAAGTGTTAAAATTTGATTAGATAGCATAGTTTGTTTTCATTCTCAAGATTTCAGATGAATCTCGAGGGATCCTCGGAGACTTGAATTTATCTATGTCTCCATAGCTGGTGCACCACTCAGTTGGTGGAGTCTCTAAAACCCCACTTTATCCGCTCTAGCAGCAGGCTCTAAAGTTCCACTTAGTCGCTTTAGTGGCGGGTTACAAGCTGCCCAAGAGCACTTTTGTGGACCACATTCTCTTTAACGTGGGGAACTAAAGCAGCCCTTGTCCTCTTTAGTGGACTAGCACGCCAAGTGGGTATCGCTAAAGCGGTACTTGACCTTTTTAGAGGTGTCCGCTAAAGTGGCCACTTGATTACTTTAGCAACACCTAGCACCTGGGTATAAATAATCTTTTTCTTGGTTTTTCTTCACCATTTTCGAGACTTGGAGTTTGGGGATCAAGTTTTTTGGCATTTTATTCCATTTCTAAGCTTAGGTAACCTCCAAACTCCTATTTCAACTATTTTTTTTTTATTTTATCATTTAAAACATTTTTAAACTTAGACTTAAAGGTGTAATTTCGAGATTTTGGCTCGGAAGGCCCAAATTATCATTTCTTCAATTCAAACCCCAATTTTACCCTATTTTCACATAGGGTTTTTGCCATGAATTCCTTTAATCTTTGAAAAAATGTTCTTGGTCAAAAATTTTGGTTTTACTTTTTTTTTTCAAAAACTCATTTTGCGGGTCTGGTTTGACCCCAACTTAGAACTGAGAAATATGGACACCATTGGCTTTATTTTGATGCTTCGATTATATATTTATGTGTTTTTTCTAATTTCCAGGTCCATGTTCAAAATATTGGTACCACCATGGAAATATTAGAAACACTAGTTTTTTTCTAATAGAAATTGGATATCTTTGAAAATCCTCTACCGATGTGTCTACCTTAGAAGAGTTATAGATAGTGATATTAGATATAATTGTATATATGTTGATGAACTTCTCTTTGGTCCTACTTATAGAGCACAACTTGGTAGGTGTATACGGATACTGTACGACGACCTCGTGCATCACATCACCACCATTAAATTCCATATTTTATGCTTATTCTGTGATTGTATTTTTGTCCTTGACTTGTTAACTACCCATTTTTTCTGTCTTCTTATAGTTTTATTTTGTGTACGTGTATATTTGTTCTTCTTTTACCTACCTATATTTGTTATATGCGCATATAGTAGAACTATTAGTGGAGATGATGTGGGTTACTATTTGGGATATTTTTTTATTACAGGTCAAGTACCCATAGTTTGTATTTTTATGCTTTATTTTCTACTTTACTCAGTAGGCTTATGATACCTATTGATTACAAGTGGATTGTACTCATCCTTATTGCGCCCTTTTGGTGCAGATCCAGGCATGAATTTGCCGTATAGATAGATGATTCAGGTGACATTTGGAGTATATTCGATGTAGCAAACATCATATATTTCAGGTGTTGGCCTACTACCTCTTCTTGTCTATTTTATGTCTTGTATAGTATTTTGAGATAGATTTTGATTTTTTCTAGACTATTACTGTTTCTTTGACATTTGAGATGTATTTAGTGGTTCATACACAGTGACACCAGTCTTTGGTATTTGATTTGGTATCTTTGATTTTATTTCCTCTATTCGCATGTTTGTGTGGATTGATTTCCCTTGTTGTATCATGACCCTTGATTATTGGGTTGTGAAAAGCTTTGATTTTGAGGGAATTTTGATATTTAAAGTTTGCATTTTTTTTTGAGGTTTGGAGGCTTGATTCAGTTTATACTCTAAGAGACTCATAACGCTAGATATTTTATTAACCATGAGACAATAAAGATGTATAAAAACTTGAGACAACATTACTAGTGAAGTGGTATGAAGAAGAATGTAGCGGACTTTATAGCTTATTATTTGTATTATCAGTAAGTAAATGTTGAGCATCTAAGACCTGGTGGTTTGACTAAGACTAACCATTCCTGAGAGGAAGTGCTAGTGGATTACTATGGACTTTGTGGGTTGTTTGCCTCACTCTTCTCATGGTTCTGATAGCATTTGAGTCATTCTAGATCAGTTGAAAAAAGGCTTATTTCATTTGTATTTTTACTACCTTCAATCTTTGAGAGATTAGCTAGTATCAAAATTTTAGAGGTGGTTTTCATTTATGGGGTACCTGTGTCTATTATTTCAGATAGAGGATTTGATTTCATTTGTAGATTTTAGAGGATTTTTCAGGAGAAGCTGGGTAATCAGTTGACCTTAGTATAGAATTTTAACCACAGACCAATGGACAATCAGAACAGGCTATTAAGGTATTGGATGATATAATCCGTATATGTGTTATTACCTTTGGAGGTTAGCAAAAGCATAATTTATCTTAAGCGGAGTTTTCTTATAATAATAACTACCATTTGAGTATTGAGATGGCACTACTTGAGGCATTATTTAGTAGGTATTTTCGATCCCTAGTTGGTTAGTTTGAAACATCAAAGCTTAGACCCTATGGTACCAACTTTCTATGTGAGTCTTTGGATAGGGTTCAAGTTATTGAAGATAGTCTATAGGCAGCTCAGAGTAGGCAGAAGAGTTTTGCTAATCATAGACTTTGTTCTTTGAGGTTTAGTATTTATAATTGGGTTTTCCATCGAGTATCACCCATGAAGGGCATGATGAAGTTCAAGAAGAGGTGTAAGTTCAACCCAAAGTATAACAGGCCATTTAAGATACTTTGGGCAATAGGGTAGTAGTTTATGAGTTGGCCTCGCCCCTAGACTTTTCATTTGTTCATCCTGTTTTCCATGTATTTTTTTCTACTGTGCTAAAGTTTTGATAAGTCATGTGTTTCATTGTGATTCTATTCAAGGGGATGAGAGTTTGACATTTTTGGAGGAACCAGTTGCTAGTTTAGCCACATATGTTAAACGACTATGTTCTAGAGATATTCTAGTTGTTTAAGATTGAGTAGAGAATCATCTATTCGAGGATGTACCTGGAAGATTGATAGTTGCCCATTATTCTTACTTGTTCGAGCCTTCAAGTACATCTTGATCCTTTACTTTCACAAATGAAAGTCCTTTTAGTAGTGGATATTGTAATGACCCTCCAAGTCGTTTCTCTACATTTTTGTTCATTTTCTATATTTAAATCTTTTGCCTAGTCTTTTATGACTTGCTGGGACTAATGGGCAGTTAATTTGGTTGTTAGAACCATTTTCCTATTTTGGATATTTTGCTATTAAGAATAGGGTATCAGTCTTGAACTTCATCCAAACACCCTCGGATGCCAATTCTAGCAATTCTATTTTCTTTGAATGTCAATTTTAGGCAAGAGGACCCTTAGTTTGGTTCCTGAGGCTTCCATACTCATTTTGATCCTTTGGGTGGATTTTGGTTTAAAAAACCCTTTAGGTGTGACCCCACTTTTGATCAGAACAACCTCGAATGGAAATTTTGATGGTGCCTTTGAGTCCAAAATGACAAATTTTGTAGTGCTGCATATTTCGTTTATGATGGCAGAATTCCAAACAAATACCGAGGGTTCGATTAGAAACTTGGAAACTTAGCCAAAATGATAATGATGGTGAATCCGGAGCAAACTAGAAATGTCCTTCGCAATTGTAAGTCCTTGGGTGCATATACAAGGGTTAAGAATTATTAGCTTTCATGATCATAAACCAACTTTCGCATTTGCAAAGGGTAATTTGGTTGATTGGTCCAAGCCTCTTCTTCGTGATCGTAGGTACATCGTCTGTGTTCATAAAGACCTATTTGGGGCAATCACCTCAGTTGCAGCAGGGGTCCCACCTTTGCAATAAAGGACCCCTCGATGTATTTAATGTTGGTTTCATGTATTTTTAGCCATTTTCTTAAGTCAAAACAACATTAAGTCCCTAAGAATCTTTTAAATCGGGATAGATTTATAATTGAGTGTTGGGAGAGTGTTAGAGACATCATTGTGGTCATTTTCTTGTCTTTATTTCCACAAGTTTCCATTTAATTTCTAGTATAATTCTCTAATTTAACTTTAAATTTTTTAGTCATGGGTTGTTTTTGGGATGGCTTTTGCTTGTATTTCACCCAATTTTAGGGTAAATGATCATTAAACTTAGTGGGACACATTGACAATTTTGATGGTCCCTATGGGGGATTTTTACTTTGATTTTTAACTCAGGTCATTTGTATGCAATATGGGTATTGATGTTCTTGTCTTAATGCATAGATTATTATTTTGACAGCATGAGAGAATTCAAAAGATTTTTGAAAGGGAAAACCTCTGGAATAGTAGGCTTGAAAAGCTTCCAGCAGTGTCCAGGTAGGCTAGGCTTGCTTTTATTCTAGAATGAGCATTATTATGGTATTAGTGTAGTATTATGATAACTATTGGTGGGTATTTTCTACTCGATGTATGATTTAGTTTTAATTGGCTAAGTTAGCCGATTAGGGGCCTTTATAGGAAGAATTTGGCCTAGTCTTTCCTCATATTGGTTATGTCGATACCTTAGGACTAGTTTTGACTCATATACTACCTTGGTATAGATTTATAAATCCTTAATCTAGGTTTTGGTAGGTGATTGCTTTGGTACGGGTTTTTGAGAATAGTAGTGGCCCCCGATGCCCCTTCTTTTAGGTCAATTGTCTGAATTAGATCCTTGACGACCTAAGAGGCCTTTATTCATCACCTTAGACTAAATCTCAAGATTTAGGATGGCTTACTCACTTTAGTAGGTTCTGATTAGTTTTGATACTTTGGGTAGGATAACATTTGACCCTTAGAATATTATCCTTAGACTTAAGGAGTAAAAACCACATTGTTTATTTACTTGATTACTTGACTTGGAGTCTAGCATTAATTAGACTTAAGAGAAGCTATAATCATGGATTTTCACTACTCTTCGATTACTTATTAGTTTTGGTTCAAGTACATTAATTATGATTCAGATATAATACATTTGAATTATGATACTATTCTCTAGTTCTGATTCAAGGTAGACATTTATGATCTATTGGATATATATTAGGACTTAAAATTTTGATAAACACTAGTAATATTAGATTTATGATATAGGAGGAGTTTCAAGTATGTTGTTGCTCATTGTCTCATGTTATGTTTAATATTATTGATAATTCCGTCTTCTTGCTGGTGTACTCCTTGTAAGAATGCACCGGACTTATAGGGGCTCGATTGGGTTATTCCTTTCTTGTTTGTGCCTTTTGGGATTATGGGGGACCAGTTAGGTGGTAGATATACTTATTTAATTTTGAGTTATTTAAAAATGTGTATTTATCATATTCATATGATTTGGAAGATTATTTCTGTTTATACCCTTATTTCTGACTTTAGTTTACATTTCTCACATTTTATTATACTTTTACTGTAATTTAGCTCAATCGGCATATGTTGTCTACTAAGTACTTTTGTTTCGGTAATAATACTGCAATTCTTCATCTTTATTGTGATGAAGATTCGACTATGAGCCACCGTCATTGACATTATCCTTAGGCTTGACGTTGCTCTGGAGATACGGTGATCTTTAAGAGACTAGAGCTTCTCTTCTTTCCTTCTGCTATTTGTGAATAGTCTTTTTTGTATTTTGAAACTATATGTATAGTTGACACAATCTAGTACTCTATTTTTTATTAGTGACTTTTGTGCCGACCTTACCAAGTCATAGGGATACACTTTTACACCTTTACTTTTATTTCATTGTTTTATAGTATGATCATATTTATATATTTTACAACTTAGTTGGAAAGACCCAAACCGTCATTTCATGTGAAAACTTCCCAAAAATAATTTATAATAAATAATAGGTTAAAAATAGACTGGAAAAAATTTAAATCGCGGAGAAAATTAGGGCCTAAGGCAATTGGTCTAAAAGTCCTAATAAAGGACTGCGCGATACTATAGGTAAATAGTGCAATAGTACCACTACAGCAGTAAAAAGTAGTGTTCTAACTGCGCAATTTTTAAAGACCCTCTATGTTGAAAACAGTGTCCTAAAAAACCCTATATCCCCAACCATGAGATTTCAAAGGCCAAGGTTAATAAGAGTAGTTTCAAGACACACCTAGAGGAAACCCAATAAGAGAATACATCCATTATGCACTAAAAAACTTACTCCTCTCTGTAGCAGCATATTTTGCATAAGAGTTAAACTAGGGATTATGCTTGTACCAACTAGACTTGGGCTAGATATAATTAATATTAATAGTAATATCGAGAGTATAATGCATTAGGCATTCGGGCATGGAGTTAGATGGATGAACAAGTTTTCAAAACTAGATACATTTGATTATATTGAATTTCTTAATGTTATATTAGTGTTTGTTGGGGATAAGAGATAGATAGGAAGATGGAGAAAATGTGCATAGTGTATTATATGCCAGGTTTGGGTACAGTAGAGAGTCAAATGAGATAGCATGAAATAGTAAAACAAGAAATTTAAGGTTACTTGACACATATATATAAGTTCTTTAATTGCCCGAATTGTGTTATGGGGCATCATACAAGTTTAATGATATATTAGTCATAATGCTTGTTTTCCAGAGACTAGAAGATGATATAGTGATTAAAAAGTTATTGACATGAGATAGTGAGTAAAAAGGTATGAGGTTATCCAATTTGAAGAGTTGGCATTGCTTGTGCTATTATCATGATCAGTGCTTCCCAAAACTAGAAGGTAATGTGAAAAACATTGAGGTTAGATCACGGGTAACGACATATAAGTTTTTGATAATAAGAACATGGGTAACGACAACCCATAGGGGTTTTAGTAAGTTATGATCGTGATATATATATAAGGACTAAGGTCACCGAATTAATGAATTAGGAAACTAATATGTACGTAGATGAAATTGACTTGTGTTGGGTTGTGGAATGACATTATGATTTTTTTTTTGCATGAATTATGATTTATTGATTTTATGTAGACATTTATATGCATTTGGATGAAATGTTGTGATATGGGTAGGGTACCACACCTGTACATATATGATATTTTTTAATATAGGTCGGGTACAATACCAATACAGATATGATATATTATGATATGGGTCGGGTACCACACTGATACGTTTTGATGATGGGAGATATGCGTGCATCTTTCATACATTCATTCTTGCATATGTTGTGAGTGTATTTTCATTATATTATTCTTCCATAAATGTTGTTACTATTGTGAATGGTGAAAGATTGTATAATGGCACATTACACAAAGATCTGATATTCATAGAGACTCTGTCAGACCCTTTGTCCTGCCTAAGGACAATGTGGATGGACCTCATCCTGTTTATGGAGTACAGACATGGTCTAGGGTCTTTGCTCTCAATTTTAATGCCCCACATAGAGTTTTACTGGTCCCTACTAGTCCTTCTCTGGTTGGTAACACTCACGCTCAGTCGCCTCAAGGAGACATCTCCAATGTAGAATTCCGTCATTATATTTATCTATTAACTAAGTTGTTGCCCTCCCAGTCTTACCATTCAGGTTAGGATGGTTTTGTTTCTCCTTCTTCTGAGGTTACCCGAGTTTGTCAGCTCATGATGCTGAGTCCCTAACCTTTACTGGAACTAAGGTTGAGGAGGATCCTCAAGGATTCATTGACGAGATGTAGAAGATCTTTAGGGTGATGCATGATTCCGATTCTGAGGATGTGGAGTTTTCTACATATCAACTGAAAGATGTAATCAGTGGTAGAAAGACTTGGAATAGTTAAGAGGTTATGATGTTGAGCCAGCTATATGGGATGAGTTTTTTGGTGCCTTCCTTGATCATTTTTTTTCTCAAAGTTGAGGGAAGCAAAGGCAATGGAGTTTACAAATTTGAAGTAGAGTAAGATGAGTGTGAAGAGTATGCCTTAAAATTCCATTAGTTGTCTCTCTATGCCCTAGTATTGGTGTCTAGTATGAGGGATAGAATGAGGAAGTTTTCCTCTTCTTTGTCTCGTGACTTAGTATTGGAATGTAAGGCTATAATATTGAACAATGATATGTATATCTTTATATGTGTCGCTTATATGAAGTAGGTAGAGGATGAAAAAAGAAATAAAAAGATATTAGAGAGATACAGAATAATAAATTATGATATTCATAGCAGGGTAGAGGTCAACAAACTAGTAGGAGAGATGGTAGACAGTAGAGCAAGAACAAGACATGGGGAAATTCTTGTTCATATTCTTTGGCTAGTGCTCCTTTTATGAAGTCATCCGATGATCGTCGATTTCATACTAGTAGTGGTCCTATTGAACAAGGTGCCTAGTGAAACACCCTTTATTTTTGTCCTTCAAAATTTCTTGACCTATGGGCTCTTTTCCTAGACCATGACTCTCCATATGAGTTATAATGTGTCATCGTGGGTCTAAAGGACCCAGTCATAGCAAGACTAGTGTGCTAGACTAATGTTACTGCCTTGACTACAATTGGTGGTTACCAGCTGTAAAGACTTTAAAGTAGTCATATGGTCCTATATGTAGCCAAACTAGTGTGTGCTCCAAGTGTTTCTTTCTTGACTAGGACTTTGACACTACGAGTCGTATGGTGTGAATTGTAGGGTCACCAGAGAAGGGTACTTCTTCTACTATCTTGACTGCCACTCACAGTGATGATCCACAGCGTGTCCTTATAAGATTTATAGTGACTCGCAGTCAATAGTGATAATTTTTTAGCTATCAATTAAGGGTACTTTGGACATTTACCCTTCCCCAAATCATAACCCACAACTTAAAACCCCTTTAAGGTGTCATTATCACTCCCAAAAAATCGAAATAACTTCTTAAACTCTCTCAAATTCTCTCAATCAAGAACATTAGGGTTTCCAAGAGGTTGGTCAATTAGAGCTTCTAAGGGAAAATTCTCTCCATAACTCTTGATATTTTAGGCATGTGACACTACCCCTAAAATTGTTTTACTTAAAGCATAAAACTATGTAATTATTTATGTGGATTTGTGTATGGGTTATGATATGGGTAGAGGGTTTAGGACTTTATGTTTCTTAAATTGTTTTCCCATGATTTATTATTCATTGTTCATGCTTTATATATGGTTTTAACCTTCTGGGGTGCATGGCATGGTGAATAAACTAAGGGATTATGATTTCCTCAAATTTTGTGATTATGAATAATTGAATTAGTAATAACCCCAACCCAATTTTGTGAAAGTGGTTTTGAGCACGAGTGTGATTGCATTGAACTACTTTCGGAACAATTGCATAATATAAAGAGGTATTTGAAACATGATGGTTTGATTTAATGAACAAAGGAAGACAGTGTTCTCCACCTTGTATTAATGAACAAAGCAGGTTTTCTCTCTCTAAATTAATAGAATTGAAATGGCATGATGATGTTACCTTGTAAGTGTAGATTGTATGGCGATACCAAAAATGTATGCTTAAATATGTATTATGGTTCACTAAATGGAAATATGTGATAAATTTTTTTAATGGGGCTTAAAAGAAGGTTGTGTGGCTAGGCCATAAAAGTGGAGGTCCCGAGGGACCAATATTGGAAACTACATTTGTCGGTGTGGAGGTCAAAATAGTTTGTGATTCGAGTCCCTTTGCTTATGATAGGGTGGTTTGAGTTCCCCTTATTATACGATTGGGAGGTTTGAGTCCCCCATATTACATTACATAATTGGGTACTTAAGTCACCTTATTATATAATTGGGATTTTAAGAGTCCCTCATGTACATATATAAGATTATTCCCTGGTTCATGTGGCTACACATACTAGGGCCTGACTAGTGGGTCAGAGTTGGGGCCATCTAGCCCATGGGTACTATTATATGATGGTTAAGCTACATAATCTAGGCTAAAGTTTTAAAGTGAGTGTTAAGCCTTATTCCCTATCCTAGCATTTTATATAACTATATATGTATGTACACATGTATGTGAACATGTACATTAAGTTGAACTAGATTTTGAATTGTTATTACTTTATCCTTATCCCGGAGTTACATGCTAGTGCTAAACCTACTAACCGTCTGTTGATGTTGTATATCTACGTGATACAGGGTTCAAAGTCAATCCAACTTTTCCTGTGCAATGTTAGGTCGATAGGCTCGGGTCATTAATCTTTATGTTGAAGTGGTGAGCTTCCATTATCTGGATGATTTAATCATTCCATCAATTTCCATTCCCTAAATTAGAAGTGAAGACTTCACATTAACATTATCATTGTTATTTTCATTGTCAGAGTTAGGGGAAATTCTGACGTAGGTTGCTTTTATAATATAGAGGCTTTGTGGATTACTGTTGATGGGTTTCGATGGTTGACATTCATAGACATTTGATACATTATTTACTCTATATTGTTATACGTTTGGAATTTAGCCATTTTTAGGTGTGTTACCCTCTATTTGGTTAGGAAATGAGGTGGTTTCCATTCCTCGGTGGACTTGAGATACCTGTGATGTCCAGGACCTGGTTTGTGTCATGGTAAAGTAGGTATCAGAGCCTAGGTTTGTTGTCACTGGGTGTCTACAAATTTGTGTCTAGTATAATGTATTTTATGGGTATGTAGTACACCATACTTATAAGGGAGAGGCTATGAGACATTTTGGAATGTTTTCCTTTCTTATTATTTTGTTTTTGAAATATAGAGTCTAAGGTCTTGTTCGCATTTCAGACCATGCCTCCAAGAAGATCAAATGTTTGTGGAAACTCTTCAGTCCCTTTTGGTGACAATGTGGATGCACATCATCTTTCTTATGGAGTTCAGACCCAATCTATGGGTCCATATCTTTATTTCTCTCATGGAGTTTCATCGGTTCCCCCTAGCCCTCCTTAGACCCCTCAGATTGATATGTTGAATGCTGAGTTTTGCCAATTGATCCATTTGCTTACCTAGTTAGTGGCCTCTCAAACTAAGAGTGTTGCTTTTATTGCTCCATCTTGTAAGGTCACTAGATTTTCCCAATTTATGAGGTTGAGTCCTCAAACTTTCACTGGTTCAAATTTTGAGGAGGATCCTTAAAATTTCATTGATGAGATAGAGAAGATTTTATGTATGATGTATGCTTCTGACTCAGAGGGTATTGTATTTGTTGTATACTAGCTAAAGGATATGGTACGCCAGTAGTATATGAAGTGCAATCAGTCTAGGGGTGACGATGTGAAGTCATTATGGGATGAGTTTTTGAGTGCCTATCTTGATAATTTCTTTCATCGAGTATTGAGGGAGGCTAAAGATGAACAATTTGTGAAAGAGTTTGCCCTGAAATTTTACCTATTATCCTATTATGCTCCTGTGCTAGTGTCTATAATAAGGGATATAATGAGGAAATATTCTTCTTGGTTGTCCCAAGATCAGATTTTATAGAACAAGGCCACCTTATGGTGTATATGAAACAAGTTAAGGAGGAAAAGAAAAAGCAAGAACAGATGGGGGAAAGGTAATGTAAAAAGTTTTGGTATTCAAATTTGGGTTATGGTCAGAGCAGAGTGGTGGAGATGGTGGAAATGGTCTAAGAAGAAGTGGGGAAATTCTAGTTCCTATTCTATGGTAAGTGCCCCATATCCTAGGTCATCCAGTGATCGTCATTTTTAGAGAAATAGTTGATTTAGGGCTCGGGGTGCCCAGTCTTAGGCTAGTGAAGCTCAGTCAGCCCTATCTTATCCCCTTGCTAATTTTGTGGGCAGGTGCATCATGAATTTTGTGAGAAAGGGAGAAATAAGTGCTTTATGTATTGTAAATTAAGACATATGCAGCAGGATTGTCCCTCAGTCAGGGTTGCAACTGGGATAATAAGGTGTCGATTTCCACATCTTTGGCTATTGCACCAAAGTATGCCACTTCTGCCTCTAGTACTGGTTATAATCGCCTTTACTCTCTTGCTAATCACAAAGAATTTGAATCATCTTTGGATATTATCACTGGTAGGTTACAATGCTTTTCCTATGATATGTATTTTCTATTTTATCTAGGGTCTATGCTTTCATATGTGACCCCTTATGTGGCTGTTCATTTCGATTTTGGTCATAAGAGTATTTTGGACCATTTTTTTATGTCCACCTTGATGGGTGATTCTGTGGTTTCTAGAAGAGTTTATAGGGGTTGTGTGATATCTACCTATGGTAGAGAGACCTTGGTAGACTTGATAGAATTAGATATAGTTGATTTTGTTGTTATAATGGGGATGGATTGGCTCGATTCATGTTATGCCTCTTAAGATTGTCAGACCTGAAGGGTCAATTTCCAATTGCTGAATGAATCAGAGATTGAGTGGGAAGGTAGCTCCTTAGTGCCCTAGGAAAGGCTAATTTCTTATCTTAAAGTTTGAAAGTTAATTTTAAAGGCGTGTCTCTATCACTTGATTCAAGTAAGGGATCTAATTTAGTGGGTCCTTCATTGCAATCTATCCCCGTGGTCTGTGAGTTTCTTAAGGTGTTTCCTAATGATCTTATCAGTGTTCCTCCTACTAGAGGGATAGATTTTGGAATTGATCTTCTATGAGACACTCGTCCTATATCTGTCCCTCCCTATAAAATGGCTCTAGCTGAGTTGAAAAAAATATAATGAACAATTGAAAGATCTTCTTGATAAGGGTTCTATTCATCCTATTATTTCCTCGTGGGGTGATCCTGTGCTCTTCGTGCATAATAAGGATGGATCCCTTTAAATATGTATAAATTACCGCTAGTTGAATAAGGTGATGATGATGAATAAGTATCCTCTTCCTAGGATTGATGACCTATTTGATCATCTTCAGGGTGCTAAGTATTTCTCCAAGATTGATCTTCAATTCGCCTATCATCATTTGAAGTTTAGGGAGGTGGATATCCCAAAGACTACTTTTTAAACACGGTATGGTTATTTTTAGTTTTTGGTGATGTCCTTCTGTTTGACTAATGCACCGGTAACATTCATGGATCTTATGAATCGAGTATTCTATCAGTTCTTAAATTTATTTGTGATAGTGTATATTGATGATATCTAGTGCACTCAGATAGTGAGGCAGATTATACCAATCACCTCTATAAAGTGTTGCAGACCCTTAATGATCAATGTTTGTATGCCAAGTTTTTAAAGTGTGAGTGCTGGTTGAGCACTATCATTTTTCAGTGTCATCTTGTTTCTATTGATAGGATCATGGTGGGTCCACAGACAGTGGTGTTGGTTAAGAAGTGTCCTAGAATCACAACTCCAATGGATCCTCAGAGCTTCTTGGGCTTGGCTAAATTTTATAGGAGGTTTATGAGGACCTTGTCATCCATTATTGCTCCATTAACTAAGTTGACCCATAAGAAGGTAAAGTTTCTGTGGTCCGATGCAGGTGAGGGAAGCTTTGAGACATTGAAAGACAAGTTGACTTCTGCTCCTGTCTTGGCTCTACCCAATGGTACTGATGGCTTTGTGGTTTATTTTAATGCATCCTAGGTATGATTGGGTTGTATTCTTATGCAGCATGGTAAGGTGGTGGCGTATTCTTCAATACAATTAAAGGTCCATGAGTAGAATTATCTGATGCAGGACTTAAAATTATTAGTTGTAGTCTTTTCTTTAAAGATGTAGCACCATTACTCGTATGGAGTTGATGTTGACATTTATTTTGATCATAAGAGCTTGTAGTATGTGTTCACCTAGAAAGAGTTAAATCTCAGGCAAAGAAGATGTCTTGAGTTGCTTAAAGATTATGACATGAGTCTCCACTATCACCCATGTAAATCTAACGTGGTTTTTGATGCTCTTAGCAGGTTGTTCATGGGTAGCTTATCTTATATTGATGAGAAGAATAAAGGTTTGGTGAAGGATATGAACCACTTGGTAAATCTTGGGGTTTGTCTCTTAGACTCCGAGGAAAAAGGTGTGATTATGCAAGAGGTGGTGAAGTCATCTCTTGGTATGGAGGTGAAAAAGAAATAAGGTTTGAATCCTATCTTGATGCAGATCAAGGATGATGTTGGTCTGTAGAAAGTGACCGCTTTCGAGATTGGTGGTGATGGTATCCAAAGGTACCAAGGTAGGTTGTGTGTTCCTAATTTTGATGGGCTAAGTGAAAGGATCTTGGCCGAGGTTCATGATTCGATGTATGTTGTTCATCCTGGTTTAACAAAGATTTACGGCGACTTAAAAGAGAATCACTAGTGGAATAATATTAAGAGAGATGTGGATAATTTTGTGGCTCTGTGCTTGGTGTGTTGGCTAGTAAAGGTAGAGTACTTGAGGCCTGGAGGATTATTTCAAAAAATTATGTTTCCTTTGTGGAAGTGGGAGGTGATCAATATGGATTTCGCTACTGGTCTTTCATGGTTGTGTAGTTAGTTTGATTTAATTTGGGTCATCGTGGATAAGATGACTAAGTATGCTCATTTCTTACCAATAAGGACAGATTACTCTGCTGAGGAATATGCAAGGATATTCATTTAGGAAATTGGCAAGTTGCATGGTGTGCCTGTCTTTATTATATCTGATCGTGGTATGTATTTCTCATCTCACTTTTGGCATTCCTTTTAGAGAGGTTTAGAAACTAAGGTAAGCCTTAACACTAATTTCCACCCTTCAGAGGATGGACAAGTAGATAGGATGATTCAAACATTGGAGTATATGCTTCAGGTTTGTATGATTGACTTTGGTAGTAGCTGGGTTGAGCATTTATCTCTCGTCAAGTTTGCTTATAATAATAGTTTTCATTCTAGCATTGGGATGGCTATATTTGAGGCTTTGTATGGTAGGATATCTCATTATTCTATTAGGTGCTTTGAGGTTTTCAAGACTGGGTTGTTTTATCCTGATTTGGTTCCTCAGCTATAAAGAAGGTGAAGGTTATTCGGGATAAGCTTAAGACCACCCAAAGTCGCCAGAAGTCCTATTTCAATGTGAGGTAAAGAGAGTTAGAATTTCAAGTTTGAGATTGGGTATTCTTGAAGATGTCTCCCACAAAGGGAGCGATACAGTTTGGAAATAAGAGGATGCTCAGATTCCCATTATGTGGGCCCTTATTTGATTTTAAAGAAAGTGGATAATGTGGCTTATGAGTAAGTTGCCTCCTTGTTCGGGTTCTATTCACTAAGTTTTTCATGTTTTGATGTTGAGGAAGTGCGTGGGTGATCCTTCCTCAGTGGTTCCATTGGAAAGTATTTTTGATTAGGAATCCTGTTGCATAAGGAGATCCTAGTTAAGATTTTTGATCGGCAAGTCCGTCGGTTGTAGACTAAGGATATGGCTTCGGTGAAGGTTCTATGGAGGAACAAAGAGTTTGAAGAAGCTACTTAGGAAGCTGAAGAGTACCTGAGGTCCAAATACCCATTATTGTTCCCTGTGTCCAAATACCCATTATTGTTCCCCGTGTCCAAATATCCATTATTGTTCCCCATTCTAGATGATTATGCTTAATATATGTGTTAATCTTAGCATCATTATTTTCTGACCTTGTTAAAGAAAATTGTGATTTCCATAACATCTTTTTTTCTATCTTTGTTAAAGGTATGTGTGGTTGTATTCCGTGTTAAATCATGATAAGAGATTCCATATCTCATCATTCGAGGATGAATGATCCTAAGAGAGGAGAATTAAACACCCTGAATTTTGGTCCTTGAAAATTTCTTGATCGGTGGGCTCGCTGCCCAGTCTATGACTCTTTTTATGAATTATAATGTGTCATTGCGGGTCTTAAGGACCCAATAGTATCCAGACCAGTGTACTATCCTGATATTACTGCCTTGACTATGATTGGTGGTTACGAGTTGTAAAGACTCAAAACGAGTCGTATGGTCCTCTCCGTAGCCAAATTAGTGTGTGCTCCAAGTGTTTCCGTCTTGACTATGACCTGGACCCTATAATTCATAGGGTTACCTGATGAGTCGTATGCTGTGAATCGTACGACCACAAGAGAAGGGTCCTTCAACTACTCTTTTGATTGCGACTCATGGTGACTTGTCGTAATGCGTGCTCATGAGTCATATAGTGACTCATAGTCACTAGCGACAATTTTTTTAGGTTTCAATTAAGGGAACTTTGGAAATTTCCCCTTTCTCCAAATCATGACCAATGACTTAAAACCCCTTTAGGGTGTCATTATACCTCAAAAAGTAATCAAAATATTTTAAACTCTCTTAGACAAGAACATTAGGGTTTCCAAGAGGTTGGTCAATTAGAGCTTTCAAGGGAAAATTTTCTCCATAACTCTTGATATTTAGGCAACTCTACCCCTAAATTTGTTTTACTTAAAGCATGAAACAGTAGGATTATTTATGCGGATTTGAGTATGGGTTTAGATATGGATTGAGGGTTTTGAAACGAATGTTTCTTAAATTATTTCCCATGATTTATTATGCATTGTTCATTCTTTATATATGGTTTTAAACTTATGGGGGGTGCATGGGCATGGTCAATAAACTAAGGGATTGTGATTTCCCCAAATTTTGTGATTATGGATAATTAAATTTGTAATAACCCTTAACCCAATTTTGTGAAAGTAATTTTGAGTATGAGTATAATTTCATTTAACTACTTTCGGAACAAATTCATGATATAAAAAGGTATTTGAAACATGATTATTTGATTTTATGAATAAAGGGAGTCCCTATTCCCCCACCTTGTACTAATGAACAAAGGGAGTTGTTTTCTCCAAGTTAATGGAATTGAAATGGTATAATGATGTTACCTTTCAAATGTAGTTTGTATGAAGATACTAATAGTGTATGCCTAAATGTGCATTATGGTTCAAGGAATGGGAATGTATGATAAAAGTTTTTAACGGGGCTTAAAAAAGGGGGGTGTATCTACGACAAAAAAGTGGAGGTCCCGAGAGACCAATACTAAAAACTGCATTTGTTGGAATTAGGGTCTAAATAGCTTGGGGTTTGAGTCCCCTTGCTTATGATCGGGTAGTTTGAGCCCCTTTATTATATGATTGGACGGTTTGAGTCCCCCATATTACATTACATGATTGGGTTCTTAAGTCACCTTTGTCTATGATTGTGAGGTTTTAGTTCCCTATGCATTTATATAAGATTATTCTCTAGTTCATGAAGTTACATGCACAGGGGCCTAACCGAGGGGTGAGAGTTGGGGCTCACATAGCCCGTGGGTATTATTATATTATGGTTAAGCTACATAATCCAGACAAAAGTGTTAAACAACATGTTAAGCCTTATTCCCTATCCTAGCATTTTTTAAAGTATATATGTTTGTACACATGTATTTGAACATGTACGCTGAGTTGAACTAGATTTTAAATTTTCATTAGTTTATCCTTATCACTGTGTTACATACTAGTGCTCAACCCACTAATTGTCTTTGAACACTGTATCCCCACATGATACCAGGTCCGAAGGCAATCCTACTTTTCCAGCACATTGTTAGATGGATCGGGTCATTTCATCAATTTTTTGTGGTGAAGTGGTGAGCTTTTATTCTTTGGAAGACTTGATCATTCCATCAGTTTCTTTCCATGAATTAGAAGTGAAGAATTCACATTAACATTATCATTTTCATTGTCATTATTAGAGTCGGGGGCATATTCTGACTTAGGGTGCTTTTATGATATAAAGGCTTTATTGATTATTGTGGATAGGTTTTGGTGGTTGACATTCATAGACTTTTGAGTCACTATTTACTCTATCTTTCTATATGTTTGGAATTGAGCTGCTACTAAGTATGTTATGTTCTATTTGGTTAGGAAAAGAGGATGGTCTCCGATCCTCGGTTGACTTTAGATACCCATCACAGCAAGGCCCTGGTTTAGGTCACGACACTCAGTCTCAGGCTAGTGGAGGTCATCCAGCCCCACCATATCCTCTTTGTAAATTATGTGATCATCTTCACCGAGGTTATTGTGATAAAGGGATAAATCGGTGCTTTAACTATGGTCAGCTTGGTCATATGAAGCGGGAGTACCATACAACTAAGGTAGCTACTGGGGCTCATAAACTTTTGATCACCACCTCTTTGGATTCTCGCCTATAGGGTGAGACTTATTGTACCGACACTAGCCAAAATTATCTTTACGCTCTTGCCATGTGTTAGGAAATTAAGCCATCTCCTGATGTTGTTACTGGTACGTTAAAGATTATCTCTCGAGATGTGTTTTGTTTTCTTGATCCGAGCTCTACCCTTTCTTATCTGACCTCTTATGTGGCTGTACATTTTGATTTTTATCCTGAAATTATTTGTGACCCATTTTATATGATACCTACATGGGTGATTCTATCATAGCTACAAAGGTCTATAGAGATTGTGTGGTATCTATATTTTATAGAAAGACATTAGTGGATTTGGTAGAGCTTCATATGGTAGATTTTTATGTAATCTTGGGTTTAGATTGGCTCCATTCATGCTATCCTTCTTTATATTGTAGGAACCATAAGGTCAGCTTCTAATTTCCTAATATACCAGTTATTTATTGGGTGGAAAGTTCCTTAGTGCATAAAGAAAGGTTTATTTCTTATTTTATGGCTCAAAAGTTGATTTCCATAGGGTGTCTTTATCATTTGATTTGGGTTAAAGATTCCAATTTTAAGGTTCCTTCTTTGTAATCTATCCCTATTGTTAATGAGTTTCCCGAGGTGTTTCTTGATGATCTTCCTGGTATTCCTCTGGAGAGGGAAATAGATTTTGGGATTGATCTTCTACCAGATACTCGTCCTATTTTTATTCCTCCTTATAAAATGGCTTCGGCTGAGTTGAAGGAACTAAAGGAGCATTTAAAAGATCTTCTTGAGAAGGGTTTTATTCTTCCTAATATTACACCATATGGTGTGTGTTGTTCGTGTGAGAGAAAGATGGGTCTTTGTAGATGTGTATAGATTATTAGCAGTTGAATAAGGTGATAGTGAAAAATAGGTATCCTTTTCCTAGAATTGATGATCTTTTTTACTAGCTTCAAGATGCTAGGCGTTTCTTTATCATTGATATTCGTTCGAGTTATCATCAGTTGAAGATTAGGGATAATGACATTCCCAAGATTGCTTTTCACACTTGGTATGGTCATTATGACTTCCTAGTTATATTATTTGGGTTGACTAATCCTCCGGTTGCTTCTATGAATCTTATAAATTGGTTATTTAGACTGTTTTGGGATCTTTTTTTGATAGTGTTTATTGATGTTATCTTTGTGTATTCTAATAGCAAGGAGGACCATTCCAATTACCTCTAAATTATGTTTTAGACTCTTAAGGATAAGATGTTTTATGCAAAATTCTCTAAGTGTGAGTTTTGGTTGAATACTGTGAGTTTCCTCGGTTGTATTATTTCTAGTTAATAGATAAAAGTGGATCCAAAGAAAGTTGAGGCAGTTAAGAAGTGGCCTAGACCCAAGACTCCAATCGACAATCATAGCTTCTTGGGCTTGTCTATCTATTATAGGATATTTATAGAGAGTTTCTCTGCTATTGTTTATCCATTTACAAAGTTGACTCAGAAAAAGGTTAATTTTTTTTGGTCCGATGCTTGTGATAGTAGCTTTGAGAAGTTAAAGGATAAGTTGACTTCTGCACCAGTTTTGACCCTGCCTGAGGGTACTGATGGATTCGTTGTTTATTGTGATGTGTCCCATGTGGGGCTGTGTTATATGGTGATGTAACATACTAAGGTTGTGGCCTATGCTTCTAGGAAGCTTAAGGTTCACGAGAGGAATTATCCAACTCATGATTTAGAGCTGGTGGTCATTGTTTATGCTTTGAATATTTGGTGCCATTATTTATATGGGGTGCATGTAGACATCTATTCAGATCATAAGAGCATGCAGTATGTGTTCACTCAAAATGAGTAAAACCTTTGGTAGAGGTGGTGTCTTAAGTTGCTCAAAGATTATGACATGAGTTTTCACTATCATCTAGGTAAGGCTAATGTTATTGTTGATGCTCCTAGTAGGTTGTCCATGGGGATTTTAACTCAAGTAGGTGAAGAGAAGATGGTACTGGTGAAGGATATTCACTGACTGAATAATTTGGGAGTTCATCTTTTGGACTATAATAATGGAGGAGTAATTGGTGTAAGGAGTGGTTAAATCATCTCTTAGTGATGAGGTGAAGGACAAAAGGCTTTAGATACCAATATTATGCAGATTAATATTGATATGGGACAACAGAAGGTTGTGATCTTTGAGATTGTTGGTGATGGTATCCTGAGGTACTAATATAGGATGTGTGTTCTTGATGTTGATGGGCTGCGAGAGAGGATTTTGGTTGAGGTTCATGAGTCGAGGTATACAACTCATTGAGGTTCGATTAAGATGTATCATAATTTGAAGGATATCTATTGGTGGAATAATATGAAGAGGGATGTGGCTAACTTCATGGCTAAGTGCATGGTTTATCACCAAGTAAAGGTGTAATACCCCAAAAGTTCAGACATCTTTAGGATCATGCTTCGAAATCATGAGTAATAAATTTTAGTGCTTTGGTAGTTCTATGATCAAGTTTGATTCATATTAATGCCTCAAAAGTGTCCTAGTTAATAGACGAACCAAAACATTTCCTTACCGATTGAATTCTTGAGAAGGATATTGGTATAATCAGCTTCAAACGAGCATACCTCTCGTTATGCTGTGAATCTCTGAGCTCATGACCCACCAAAAAATAGATAATTGAATTACTTTCCAATGAAATCAATTTCTCCTAAATACAATATCGGAGCAAGGAGTTATGCCCATTTTACTCCGACATGTCAGGCTGGGAAACTGAGTGACAACATTCATGACAAACCATCATGCCCGTGACAGCCTATCACCAATATCGTCAGCCCTGGGAAGATTTTCACCCCCAGTGATGACATTTTGTGACAAGCCGTCATGCCCGTGATAACATATCATCAATGTTGTCAACCTTAACCAGAAAACCAAGATTTCACCTTTTTGTGACGACAATTCGTGACGACCTATCACTAGTATGACGGCTTGTCACGAATGTCGTCAGCCATTTTTCCCAGCAATTGAGGGACGTTTTAGTAAGGGTATTTTGGTCTTTTCCCTTTACTTCCTATCACTTATAACCCTCAAGGAGCGTATTATCTTCCATTCTCTTTAGTTAAACATCTCAAAAAGCTCTCGCATACACTGTCAACCACAAGATTAGGGTTTTCTTTCAAGATCATCTCCTCAAGAGCAAGCGTAAGGAATTCTTCAAGAACCGTCAGAAACATTAGATCTCTTTCAAGATTCAATCACTAAGGTATGCATAGTGTCCATCCATGGGTCCCTTTCATCCATGGAGCTCAAGAATCATGTTTGAAATTATAAATTGTGATTTCCTTGTCATATTATGACTATATTCATGTTGATGATTTTTGTTTGGATTCAAGGTTGTATCTTGATGTGATTTCATGAAGCATGTGAATAGGTTAGTTCAAACCCATAAATTTTGTATGGATTAAGATCTACGCCTTAAAAGCGTGCATGCAAGGTGTTTGATAAAATGCCTAAGGAACTAGAAATGATGCAATATAGCTAAATTGTTACTAGGTGAAGGATTCATTATATCCCCCTATGTTGCAATGATTTTCATGTTGATATTGTGTTTTGTAAATGTTGTTGGGATGTTAATGAACTAGTCTTATGAGATTATGCTATGCTTACTTGCAAATCCTACTTATGTACTAAATGTATGATATACATGCACTTCATGGAGTTCCCTAAGTTATGATATTATGGATTATTGATGTTGGTTACGTACTCAAGTCAGTCATGTGCATCAGTTTCCTTCCATCGAGTCTTGGGGATACATGTACCCAAAAAATATAGTTGTGTACCGAGAGCCTTGTCATGTTTCACGATCTCCAAAATCAAGCAATGAATCAATAGAAATCTATTTGTCATGTGACTCAGGAAAACCTCATGATCTCAGTCAGTTATTAGATATCAGAAGTATTCTATCAGTTAACGGAATTCAGTAAGTTCAGTCCACGTACAGTTAGTTACTCATGTTCAGTCTCTTTAGATGGGAGTAGAAGTTAGCACCGAGCGAACCCAAGGATGGGAACACACCTATTATATGAGTCATCCTTGCATTCCAGAACTATGTAGCTAGCATAGGTTGTTACATCACATCCTGCTATATGAGGGTAGATTAGGTGGCTTAACCTGGTATATGAGGGTTCTCACCATTCTCACTATAGTTACCTGTTATATGAGGATTGCTCACACGTTGTTCTTACCCATGGTGCGACATTGACACCCTTCCAGTCAGGGCAGAGATTGGACCCCAGCTTAGCCATAATGGAACATATGGGGCATGTCAGTTAAACAACTACCTCCCATAGTTTCAGCATCTGTCTCAGTAAAAGAACTCAGATAGTTGTTCAGATTTTCGTATATCATGACTGTCAGATACAGTCAATTTAATTATAGTACGAAACTCAGATAGTTCCATCAGATTCAGGACTATTAGATACAGTCACCCATGTTATCAGAACTACAGTATTAGTCATGATTAGTTATCAGTAAACCATGTATTAGCGTACAGATTTAGCTATCACACATTTACGATCTCTGTTACTATGCATGCATGTTTGCACACTCACATTCATATCAGTTAGTCTGTTAGCATTGCTCATGCATGTAAACCCTTTTGCATTTAGCCTACCTTACTCGTATACTCAGTACATCACCACGTACTGACGCATTTGCGCTATGGTGCTTTCTTTTTATGTTACACCATAGGTCCAGAGATACAAGCTCTAGATCCGTAGTAGCATTAGCATTCCAGTATACAGAATTGTAGTGAGTCCTCTTCATTTGAGGATGGTATGATTTGATTCATTTATTATTTCAGTTAGATTTCAGTTTTACGGAGTTAGTTGGAGACATGTTCCTTCAACTCCTTATTCATACAGTACTTAGAGGCTTTCAGATTTTGTTCATATTTATATGAAGTTTTGATTCAAATTCAGTTGTTTTGGGTATTCGTTACCCCACATGGATGTTATGTTTTGATAGAATCTTTATTCAGTCGAACCTTATGTCCTATTGTTCATATTTTTCGCATTCTTCATGTATATTATGCAGTGTATAGGTACAAATATCATTCATGGCTTAGATTGTGGTCCTTCGGGGTCATAGGCACCGTGTAACATTCTGTTTCAGAAAATCGGGGCGTTATAAATTTGATATCAGAGCCTAAGGTTCAATAGAGTCCTAGGAAGTCTGAAAGCCGCATCTAGTGGAGTCTTATACATGGGTGTGTTACGCGCCATATTTATGTGCAGGAGGATATGAGATGTTTTAGGAATAGTTTCCCTTCTTTCAGTATTCATGTCGTGCTAGTGAGTATAATCTCAAGTTAAACTCTCAGTCTAATCCGTTCTTCTCTTGTTTTAGAATATGCCTCTAAAGAGAAGAACCAGACAGCTCCTCATCCCGATGATCCTTTGGGCGAACATGTTTCTCATACAGAGTTTAGAGATGCATTCAACACACTTGCTCAGTCTGTGGCTGCCCAAAATAAATGGTCACTAGTTATTCCGACCAATCCAACAGCCAACTCAGCTGCAGCTAGGATTCGGGATTTCACCCGGATGAACCCTCCATCTTTCTTTGGGTCTAAGTCTGATGAAGACACTCAGGAATTCATTGAAAAAGTCTAGAAGGTCATTGACATCATGGGTGTTACTTTTGTTGAGAGTACTGAGTTAGCCACATACCAGTTGCAAGATGTGGCTCATACTTGGTACAAACAGTGGAAGTCTAAGAGGGTAGAGGAGGTAGGTCCTATTGAGTGGGAGGAATTTGTCATGGCCTTCTTAGACAGATTCATTCCCCAAGAGCTGAGAGAGGCCAAAGTTCTTGAGTTCATCAACCTCAGACAGGGAAATATGATGGTTAAGAAGTATTATCTCAGATTTACTCAGTTAGCCAGATATGCCCCTCATATGGTTGCAGACACCAGGGCTAAGATGAGCAAGTTCGTGTCAGGGGTGGATGATAGCGTGGTAAATAAGTGTAGGTCTGCGATGCTGAATAGTGATATGACATTAGCTAGACTCATGAACCATGCTCAGTAAATAGAGGAGCAGAAGGTTAGAACTAGGGAGAGGCAGAACAAAAGAGCAAGATCAGGCAGTTTCAGTTTTGCTCAGCCCAAAGCAGAGGGAGAAAACCGTTCGCAGTTTTTTCCTAAGTCAGTAGTTCCGTCCCCTTCCTCCGCCAGTGCCTCAGTGCTGAAATTTAAAGATGGCAATAGAGATAGAGCACCAGGCTCTAAATCTCAGGGCAGTGTTAGCAGTGTCCTCACTTATCCTCAGCGTCAGACTTGCGGTAAGAACCATCAGGGTGTGTGTAGAGAGGGTAGTGGAATTTTTTTTGGTTGTGGCAATCCAAGCCACAGAGTTAGAGACTGTCCTCAGCTAGGTCCTCAGGGTCACCAGAATCATTCCACAGCTCAGTTCGGTCACCCGAACCAGCGGAGTGCCACTTCCAGTTCTACTAGTGGGCAACGCCCAAATAGACTTTATGTTCTTCAGACCCGACAAGATTAGAAAAATTCTCATGATGTCATTACTGATACGTTACAGATTTTCCATGTTCATGTTTATGCTTTTCTAGACCCAGGTGCATCTTTGTCTTTTGTTACCCTATACATAGCAGGCAATTTCGGAATCAGTCCCAAAATTTTATCAGAGAGCTTTTTAGTCTCTACCCCAATGGGTAAAACCATTATAGCCCAGCGGGTATACAGAAACTGCCCGGTTATAATATTTCAGAGATCCAGGTCAGCAGATTTAGTCGAATTAGAGATGACTAATTTTGATGTCATTCTCGGTGTGGATTGTCTTCATTCCTGCTATGCCATAGTCAACTACAAAAATAGGATAGTTTAGTTTTAGTTCCCAAATGAACCCATCTTAGAGTGGAGGGGTAGTACTTCATCATTCAGGTGTCAGCTTGTTTCCTATCTTCGGGCATGGAAAGTGATTTCTAAGGGGTGTGTGTATCATCTCGTGCATGTTAAGGATTCCAGTTTCAAATCTCTTAGGTTGGAATCAGTCCCAGTGTTTAATTGATATTCAGATGTCTTTCTAGAAGATCTTCCAGGCATTGCTCCCGAAAGGGAAATAAACTTCGGCATTGATCTGCTTCCAGACACTCAGCCTATTTCTATTTTGCCATACAGAATGGAACCAACAAAACTCAAGGAATTAAAAGATCAGTTGAAGGATCTCTTAGATAAGGGATTCATCAGGCCCAGTGTATTTCCATTGGGTGCACCAATCTTATTCATGCACAAGAAAGACGGTTCTCTCAGGATGTGTATTTATTACCGTCATCTCAACAAAGTTACTGTCAAGAACAAGTATCCACTTTCTAGAATTGATGACTTTTTTGATAAACTTTAGGGTGCCAGTTATTTCTCCAAGATAGACCTCAGATCAAGCTATCATCAGCTTAGAGTAAGAGAATGTGGCATCCCAAAGACAGCTTTCTGTACTCAGTATGAACACTTTGAATTTCTAGTCATGTCCTTTGGTCTTACTAATTCTCTAGCCACATTCATAGACTGGATGAACCTTGTGTTCAAGTAGTACTTGGAAATGTTCATCATAGTCTTCATAGATGATATCCTGGTCTATTTCTGCACAGAGTGTGATTATTCTGACCATCTCAGAATTGTTCTTCAGACTCTCAGAGATCATCAGTTATTCACCAAGTTCAGTAAGTGCAAGTTTTGTCTAAGATCAGTAGCATTCCTTGGCCATTTTATTTACAGTGATGGCATTGGGGTAGATTCTCAAAAAACTGAAGTGGTAAGAAACTCGCCTCGCCCCGTATCTCCATCAGATATCAGTAGTTTCTTGGGTTTGGATGGCTATTACAGATAGTTTGTTGAGGGATTTTCTTCTATTGCATCCCCTATGTCCATATTGACTCAAAAGAAGGTCAAGTTTCAGTGGTCAAATTCTTGCGAGAAGAGTTTTTAGGAGTTGAAGACTCGACATACCTTAGCTCTAGTTCTAGCTCTTCCAGATGGTTCAGACGATTTCTTAGTGTATTATGATGTATCCAGAGTGGGTATAGGTTGTGTCCTCATGCATCATGGTAAGTTCATAGCCTACGCCTCCAGACAGTTAAAGCCCCATAAAAAGAATTATCCTACTCATGATCTTGAGTTAGCAGCCGTAGTATTTGCCTTAAAGATTTGGAGACATTATCTATATGGAGTTCATTTAGATGTCTTCATAGATCATAAGAGTCTCCAGTATGTCTTTTCTAAGAAAGATCTCAATCTTTATCAGAGAAAGTGGTTAGAGCTTTTGAAGGATTATGACATGAGTGTCCTTTACCATCCGGTCAAGGCTAACCTTATGGATGAAACTGTCAGTAGACTCTCCATGGGTAGTATTTCTCATGTTGAGGATAGCTAGAAGAATATAGCCCAAGAGATCCATCAACTTACCAAACTTGGCATTTACTTAGTCGACTCTTTAGAGGGTGGTGTATGTGTTCAGAGTAGTTCAGATTTATCTCTAGTTTCCGAGGTGAAAGAGAAGCAAACAAGGGATCCTAGCATTGTCAATCTAAAAGAGTCAGTTCAGAATTAGAAAGTAGAGGTTTTCTTCCAAGGGGGAGATGGTGTTTTTCGTTGTTAGGGTTGTCTGTGTGTTCCAAGTTTATATAACTTGAGGCAGCGAATTCTTGAAGAAGCACATGGTGTGGGATACTCTATTTATCCAGGGGCCACTAAGATGTACCACGACTTACGGGAGATCTATTGGTGGAGTAGGATGAAGAGAGATATTGTGGAATTTGAGGCTAAGTGCTCTACATGTCAGCATGTTAAGATAGAGCATCAAAAACCTAGTGGTTCCATACAGGAGTTCACCATTCCTAATTGGAAGTGGGAAGAAGTAAACATGGACTTCGTGACGGGTTTACCTCGCACTCGTCATCAGCATGATTTAGTTTGGATCATTGTAGATAGAATGACCAAGTCAGCTCACTTCCTTCCAGTTCGTACTTCTTATTCAGTCGAGGATTACGCCAAATTCTATATCAAGGAGTTAGTCAGATTACACGGTGTTCCATTATCTATCATCTCAGACAGAGGTACCCAGTTCACCTCTCACTTCTGGAAAGTGTTTGAAAATGGTCTTAGTACCCAAGTTTATCTCAGTACAACATTTCATTCTTAGATAGATGGTAAAGCAGAAAGGACCATTCAGACTCTTAAATATATGCTAAGAGAGTGTGCAATTGATTTCATGGGTAGTTGGGATGACCACTTTCCTTTGATTGAATTTGCATACAATAATATTTATCATTCCAGTATTCGATTGGCTCCATTCGAAGCTCTCTATGGTAGGAGATGTAGATCTCTAATTGGTTGGTTCGAAGTTAGTGAGGCCTTAGTCATAGGTCCTAACTTGGTATTCGACGCCTTAAAGAAGGTTCAGTTGATTAGAGAGAGACTTTGGGCTGCTCAGAGCCGATAGAAATCTTATGCTGATGTTCGTAGAAAGGATATCAAATTCGAGGTCAATGATTATGTCTATATTATGATCTCTCCCATGAAAGAAGTGAAGAGGTACGACAAGAAAGGGAAACTCAATCCCTGATATGTCGATCCCTTCAGGATTCTCAGTCGATTTGGATGGTAGCTTATGAGCTCGAATTGCCTTCAGACCTAGCCTCAGTTCATATAGTCTTCCATGTCTCTTTTCCCAAGAAGTGCATAGGTGACCCAGCAGTTGTAGTCCCTATTCAGAGCATTGACATTTAGAACAACCTCTCTTATAAAGAGATTCCAGTCAAAATATTGGACAATCAGACTCGTAGATTGAGGAACAAAGAAGTCGCTCTAGTCAAGGTTCTTTGGTGAAATCAGTCTCATGAGGAAGCTACTTGGGAAGCAGAAGCAGATATGCATACCACGTATCCTCACCTCTTCTGTGCCAATTCAGATCAAGCTCGAGGTAATAGTTCTCCTTAAGCTTATTCAGTTTCATGTTCATGTTCCCATCATAAAACTTGGTACCTATTACCATTGCATACTCAGTCATGAATTCATGTATCAGTTCAATTATAATATCATGCATCAGCTACGCATTCTCATCTTGAGAAACTCAGTTTATCAGATTACTCAGTTATGTATTTATGTATCAGTTATCCATGCATCACATATGCATGAGTTTAGTATATTTATCACGTCAGTCATGAGATCATATTTTAGTTATTCAGGTTCAGTCATGTTTAGTTTGTCTTTTATCCCCTCTAAGTTGATTCTCTTTCGAGGACGAATGTTCCCAAGGAAGAGATATTGTAATACCCCAAAAGTTTAGACATTTTTAGGATCATTCTTTGAGCTTATGAGTAATAAATTTTAGTGCTTTGGTATTTCTATGATCAAGGTTGATGCATATTAAGGCCTCAAAAGTATCCTAGCTAATAGACTAATCAAAACATTTCCTTATCGATTGAATTCTTGAGAAGGATATTGGTATAGTCATCTTAAAAAAAAAATATCTCTCATTATGCTATGAATATCTAATCTCGTTAGCCACTAATAGATATATAATTGAATTATCTTTCCAATGATATCAATTTTGCCTAAATCCAATATTGGAGTAAGGAGTTATGCCCATTTTACTCTGGCATATCAGGCTTGGAAACTGAGTGACGACATTCACGACAAGCCGTCACGCCCATGACGGCCTATCACCAATGTCGTCAGCCCTGGGCAGATTTTCACCCCCAGTGATGATATTTTGTGACAAGCCGTCACGCCCGTGACGTCCTATCACCAATGTCGTCAACCTTAACCAAAAAACCAAGATTTCACCTTTTTGTGACGGTAATTCGTGACGACCTATCACCAGTATGACGACTTATCACGAATATTATCAGCTATTTTTCCCTGCAATTGAGTGACGTTTTAGTAAGGATATTTTGGTCTTTTTCCTTCACTTCCCATCACTTATAACCCTCAAAGAGCATATTATCTTCTATTTTCTTTAGCTAAACATCTCAAAAAGCTCTCTCATACACTCTCAACCACAAGATTAGGTTTATCTCTAAAGATCATCTCCTCAACAGAAAGCCTAAGGAATTCTTCAAGAACCTTTAGAAACATTAGATCTCTTTCAAGATTCAATCACTAAGGTATGCGTAGTGTTCATCCATGGGTCCCTTTAATCCATAGAGCTCAAGAATCATGTTTTAAATTATAAATTGTGATTTCCATGTTGTATTATGATGATATTCATGTTAATGATTGTTGTTTGGATTCAAGGTTGTATCTTGATGTGTTTACATGAAGCATGTGTATAGGTTAGTTGAAACCCATAAATTTTGGATGGAATAAGATGGTCGAATTGATGAATATACCTATGACTTAATAGAGTGCATGCAAGGTATTTGATAAAATTCCTAAGGAACTAGAAATCATGCAATATAGCTAAATTGATACTAAGTGAAGGATTCATGATATGCCCCTATGTTCCAATGATTTTCATGTTGATATTGTGTTTTGTAAATGTTCTTGGGATGTTCATGAACTAGTCTTATGAGATTATTCCATGCTTACTTGCAAATCCTACTTATGTACAAAATGTATGATATCCATACACTTCATGGAATTCCCCATGTTATGATATTATGGATTGTTGATGTTGGTTACATACTCAAGTCAGTCATGTGTGTCAGTTTTCTTCTATCGAGTCCTGGGGGTACTTGTACCAGGAAAATATAGTTGTGTTCCTAGAGCCTTGTCATGTTTCACGATCTACAAAATCAATCCATGAATCAATAAAAATCAGTCAGTCATGTGACTCAGAAAAACCTCATGATCTCAGTTAGTTATCAGATCTCAGAAGTATTCTATCAGTTAATGTAATTCAGTAAGTTCAGTCCATGTACAGTCAATTACTCATGTTCAGTCTCTTTATATGGGATTAGAAGTTAGCACCGAACGAAGCCAAGGATGGGAACGCACCTGTTATATGAGGGTGTGATTCTTAGTAGTCATCCTTGCATTCCAGAACTATTTAGCCAGCATAGGTTAACACATCGCAACCTATTTTATGAGGGTAGATGAGGTAGCTTAACCTGTTATATGAGGGTTCCCACCATTCTCACTAGAGTTACCTGTTATATGAGGTTTGCTCACACGTTGTCCTTACCAGTGGCACAGTATTAGCACCCTTCTAGTTAGCGCAGAGATTGGACCCTGTCTTAGCCATAATGGCACATATGGGGTATGTCGGTTAAACAACTACCTCTCACAGTTTCAGCATCAGTCTTAGTAAAAGAACTCAGATAGTTGTTCAGATTTTAGTTTATCAGGACTGTCAGATACAATTAATTTAATTACAGTACAGAACTCAGATAGTTCCATCTGATTCAGGACTGTCAGATATAGTCACCTATGTTATCAAAACTATAATATTAGTCAATATTAGTTATCAGTAAACCATGTATTAGCGTACAAATTTAGCTATCACACATTCACAATCTCAGTTACTATGCATGCATATTTGCACTCTCACGTTTATATCAGTCAGTCAGTTAGGATTGCTCATGCATATAAACCTTTTTGCATTTAGCTTACCTTACTCATATACTCAGTACATCCCTACGTACTAATGTATTTTCACTATGGCGCTTTCTTTTCATGTTAAACCATAGGTCCAGAGACACAAGATCCAGATCTACAGTAGTAGTAGCATTCCAGTATACAAAGTTGCAGTGAGTCCTCTTCATTCGAGGATGATATGATTTTGTTCATTTATTATTTTAGTTAGCTTTTAGTTTTACGGAGTTAGTTGGAGACATGTTCCTTCAACTCCTTATTTAGACAGTACTTAGAGGCTTTCTGATTTAGTTCAGATTTATATTCAGTTTTGATTCATTTTCAATTGTTATGGGTATCCGTTACCCCACATGGATGTTATGTTTTGACAAATTCTTTATTCAGTTGAACCTTATGGCCTATTATTCATGTTTTCCATATTCTTCACGTATATTATGCAGTGTATAAGTACAAATATCAGTCATGGGTTAGCTTTCGGTCCATTGGGGTCATAGAAACCGTGTTTTGTTCCAGTTCAGAAAATTGGGGCATTACAAAAGGTTGAGCACTTGAGGCCTAGTTGCATCTCTCAAGAGATTGAGTTTCCCTTGTGGAAGTGGTATATTATCAATATTGATTTGTTATGGGTCTTCTGTGGTCTTTTAATCAGTATGATTCAATTTGTATCATTATGTATCAGATGACTATGTCTACTCATTTCTTAATTATGAGGAATACCTACTCAGGAGAGGATTAAGGTAATCTATTCATTGAGGAGGTATTTAGATTTCATGGAGAACTAGTGTCTATTATTTTGGACTGAGGTATGCAATTCTCTTCTTTCATTTGGCATTCATTTAAAAAAGGTTTCGGGATTAAGATGAACCTTAGTACCGCTGTCCACCCTTAAATTGATAGGCAAGCCAAACATACTATTTAGACTTTAGAAGATATTCTAAGTTCTTGTGTGATTGACTTTAAGGGAAGTCGGGTTGATCACTTACCTATTATTGAGTTTGCCTATAACAGTAGTTATCACTCTAGTATTGGAATATATTATTTTGAGGCTCTTTATGGTAGGAGGTTTAGGTCTCCTATTGAGTGATCTGAGGTTAGTTAGACTAGATATATTTGTTCTGACTTAGTTCATCAGGCTATGAAGAAGTTCCCAAAGTCGTCAAAAGTCCTATGCAAATATTAGGCAAAGAGAGTTGCATTTTACAGATAATGATTGGTGTTCTTGAAAGTTTCACCTATGAAAGGATTGATGAAGTTTGGAAAGAAGGGGAAAGTCAGTCCTTGTGATGTTGACCCATATCAAATTTTGGGGAGAGTTGAGTATATGGCATATGAATTAGAGTTGCTTATGATCTTAGGTTTTGTTCATCCAATTTTCCATGTGTCGATGTTGAAGAAGTGCATGGGTGATCCTCCTTTAATCATCCATTTGAAAAGTGTTGGTATGTCGGACTCCTTATCCTTTGAGGAAGTTTCGATTGAGATTTTGGATAGGAAAGTGTTTCGATTGAGGACAAAGGATGTCGCTTTGGTGAATGTCCTTTGGAGGAATCAATAGTTGGAAGAAGCTTCTTGGTAAGTTTAAGGGGACATAAAGTCCAAATATCCATTCTTATTCCCCGCATTAGATGGAAGGGTTTGCGGTATGAGTTCCTTTTTTGATTTTATCGCTTTTCGAATGTTTGTTCATGGTTTTGTGGTTGTATTTGATCTTGTATTCATTTTAATGGGTTCGCTAACTTCTCATTCGGGGATGAATGTTCCTGGGGGGAGGGGTAATGTAATTCCCCAGGTGTTTGAACTCTAATTTTTTTTTGTAATTGTGCTTACTGTTCAGGTTACGACTAGGACCCTACGAGTTGTATGGCTCCAATCATGGTCTAACCAGTGAGAGGATCCATTGCTTCTATCTTGAGTACAACTAAGACCCTACGGGTTGTAAGCTCTAGTCAGAGTCATATGGTAGGACTTGTGACCAAAGCACTAAGGTTGCCCTGAGTCACTGCCCAGACTATGAGTCTTGTTGACAACTCATGAACAGTGAACATGAGTCATCACCCGACCTATAGCTACCGGGAGTTATTTTTTGCATGCTTTTCATTAAGGGTAATTCTGTATTTTCCCTTCTTCTATACTATTCCCACAACATAAGTCATCCCTTAGCGCTATTTCCACCCATTTAATATAACATAAACACTCTTTTCTCCCTCAAATTCCCCAATCAAGAGCAAGGCTAGGGTTCTAAGTGTTGGTCATCTAGGTCTCAAAGTATGGTTTCTTCTCCAAATTCTTGGTGTTTTCAAGAATATATCTCTTTCCTAAACTTGTATTTTATCATGGAATGCAATGGTTTGATATTCATGTGGTTTTAATGTTTGGATTTGGATTTTGGGTTGAGGGTTTGGATAGTTATTGTTTAAATGGTATTTTTGTGATTTACATGCATTTGTTTATGCTTTATTGATGGATTTTGGAACTCATTGAGTGCATGGGTATGGTAAATGAAATGCGGGTTGTGGATTCCCCCAAACTTATGAATTTTTGTATTGGAATTGGTAATAACCTCAACACACCTTATGAAATTTTCTTTGAAACATGAATATATGCATAATTTAACAGCTTTTGAAAATATCGCATTGTATCAAAAGGTTAATGGAATATAAATGGTTTTAAAGAAGCTTTGGTGGCCATGGATTGATTTTAAATTGAACTTTGGAGTCTCAAGGCTAATTGGTTTTGTTTGGCATAATGGAATTGGCTTTCAAGGATAATTAATTGGTATGACGATACCATTTGGTAAATACCTAAATGGATGACTCAGTTAAATGGATGGGTTATGTGTAATAGTTTTAATTTGGACTTAAAAAGGGTTGTGTAGCTCGCTGTGGAAGGTGGAGGTCCTAGGAGGATCGATACTTGAATCAACGTTTGCTGACATGGGGGATTTGGTGATCTTGTTCATAGTTCACACTTAATACATATATATTTTGGAATGGTTGGAGCCTCAGTGGCTTCGGTCCTTTATTAGATTTCTCCAATTTGTGCGGCTAACACGCGCTGGATCCCTTTCAGCAGGGGTAGCTTAACCTATATAGCCTGTGGGTGCCCTTAGGATGGTTAGATCTACACAGTCCAGGTTAATGATTTTAAATCTCAGTCTAAACCTTGTTCCCTACCCCAACATTATATATATATATGTATATATGTATGTTTTTATGTAAGCATGTATTTGAACATTTACACTAAGCTTGGACTTGAATTTGAAATGACATTATTTTATCTCTACCTTGAGTTACATGCTAGCACTCACCTCGCTAACCGTCCTAGGATGCTACATTGTTTCATAATGTAGGGTCCGAGGAAATTTCTTTTACCCTGTGCAACATTAGAGGATTCGGTTGGTTCGCGGTGAAGTGGTGAGCTTCCATCCTCCATAAATATTAGTCACCATCGGTTTCATTCTAGAATTTAGTATTTTAGAGTTCACACTAACATTATCATTTTCATTGTCACTGTCATGGTTAGGGGCATGTTCCGACCTAGTTTGATATTCACATTGGTTTAGAGGATTTTGTCGACATGTTTGGGTTGGATGGTGTTGATGACTATAAGAGCTACTTTTGAGTTACATTAACTATTTTATCTTTATTATCTAGTTGTCTTCTGTTTCACTATTATCTAGATTATGGTTGGATTGGACAGGCTATGGTGGTGGTCTCTGGACCATAATGGGCTTGAGATACCCATCATGGCTAGGCCTGGGGTAGGGTCGAGACATGATCCTACAAGTATCAACTTCAAATGAGTATAGCATATAGATTATATAGATTGCAAGAGATCAAGACCCATAAAATGAAATTTATTTGAGTCCTCTTTCCAATGCATCTGATTTAACCTCAATCCGATATTAGAGTAGATAGTTATGCTTATTTTACCTGAGGGTATCTTTTTGCCAAAGATTGATGCCCTAAGTTGACGATCCGTCAACTGAAGTCGTCAACCTTAATCAGTAAACCTTAAAATTAGCCAAATATTGATGACCTAAGTTGACGATCCATCAAAGGGTTGATGGGTTGTTAACCCAAGTCATTAGACAAAAAACTCTGTAATTTTTTTAGTTTTCTCAGGGGTAGCTTAGTCCTTTCCTTACCTCTAAGTCCTTCCCCATGAATTAAATCATTCTATAAATATTATTTACTTAGCATTTATCATGTTTTTATCTCTTTCTCCTCTCCACTCTCAAGAGAAACAAAATTAGGTTTTATTCTCAAAGTTTAACTTCCAAAGCTCCAAACTTAGGTTTTCCTTATAGAAATTGAAAAGTTCAGGTACGTGGGGTTTAAGAAAGGATTACCTTTCATCCTTGTACGCAAAACTCAGTTTTTATATGGAATGACAACTTTGATAATTAGGGTTCATACCCAGTTTACATGAGTTTGAAGTTATAATGTTCCTTTATAAATTGAAGTATATTTTGCATGAAAAATCATGGTTTGCTCATGTTTTTACTTGCATAGTACTTCTTATGAAGTGAATTTGTGTTTTTAACAAGAATTACCATAAATTGGTAAAAGCATGTGTTTATAGCATGATTTAGAAAGAAAGACCATCCTTAGGACCCAAATGTCATCCGTACCAAAAATATCTGATATTGTCAAGAAAGGGATGATACTCCAAAACTAAAACAAAGCGCATAAGGTAAAAAATGAAGGACTTTGTTATAAGAAAATATCACATGCTAGCCCGAATATGTTCCTCACTCTGAAAAATAAAATATCCTACTAGAATCACAATTGAGGTCTCATAGGAGCTGTTGGAATATGTGTTGCACTAAAAAAAGTAATAGAAGGTGTAGTATCAGCACACAAGAAAATAACAGTGTACTGGTAGGATCATTTGGTCAACCAAAGAAGAGTATATGAAATCTAAAATATAGTTCAATAAGTCAATACATGCTTAACTAACATACACTTAGCGCATCAACTATAAAATAAACGATTTAAGACTACAATCAACGAATCAATATATTTACAACAAGTCAAGTTTATTCAATCCAAGTCAATTCAAGTTAAGACAAATTAAACAATCATCATCCATATAAATATATTCCCCGATTCACTCATGAAATAATCAAACTCACCTGATCCTTAAACATACACACTAAGGGTAATCGTCTATCCTCGAGTCATGACCTGCAAGGGACAATTTCCATCTATGTACTAAAACACTAGACAAAGTTTTTTCCAATGTTGTTTCACCAATAACTCATGAGAATGTCCTAGATACCAAACATTCCATATTTAGCAATGACGTAGATAAAATCATGCAACCACGTTAATATTTTCATAGACCACACATAACAACATGAGTTAATAAGCCACACTACAAAGAATATAACATCCACATAGAGTACAAATTGAATTAAACTGCAATACTATCACCTGCGTCGAACCAAGCTTGCATAACTCCTCTAAGATAAAGCTTTGCCCTTCCATGTAATTTTCACTTGATCTCGGTCTATAAAGCACATAAAAATATATAATTAATGAAATACACTGCCATGTTTGGACTTATAACTCACACCCAACCCCTAAGGCCAAGTTCATGACCATTCCCTCCTCATTGTAGGGCTTCTCTACTATAATTCATCTAAAATTACCAATTCCTTGAATAAACTAGTGAATTAATGAGATAAAAGGGTAAATTAGTTATTAACAAACAAAAAGAATTAATTTTATACTTAAGTTACCTCTTTTCACCATAAGACTGCTAAAATCAGCCCTAAACCCCTCATCGAACTCTGTAAATTAGCAACTTTAAGGCTGAATTATTACAAGTTAATGGGATGAAATCCTTACCTTTATGAAGTCCAACGATGATATTCTAATGAAAATTAGGCAAAATTGTCTCACCCATTTCCCAAAATATATTTTAGAAAAATAAACTATTTTGAAGATTTTTTTTTAAAATAACTTTAATTTTTGTCGCTATAGTGACATGCACCGCTATAGTGTCTATTGATCAAGTTGAATGTATCTATTGCAGAAATTGCTTTGCTGTAGAGACACGCCACTAGAACAACTTCAATGAGATAGAATGTCTAGTTTATCTCAAAAATCCTAATTTTTTACAGCCACCTTAAATTTGGAATATTTCAAGTAACACCCTTTATGCTAAGTCCAATTTTGGGAGTTCTACTAACCCAAATTCAATTTCATAAATTCTTTGGGATCCTTATCCTCTTAGATAATTAGAAATAAAAACAAACACCACCAAAATTTTCTAACTCATTCACAAATTTACTTAGGCCATACCTCGCTCCAATGATTTTTGAAACTAGCCTAGCCTGAAATTTATAACTTTAGATTTGAGAAGAATTTGATTGTGGAACTTTAAATGAAAGGTTTATGCATAACAATAGAAATGGTTGTTGCAATAAATACCAATTTATCCATCATTCATCCCTATATGATCAAATGCAAAAATTAAGCTAAAACTATAAAAGAAGAGAGTATGTGTATCCTAAAAAAATTGAGAGTACTTGTTTTGCATGTCCTTCTCAATTTTCCAGTTAGCTTCCTCAATTCAATAATTCTGACATGACCCGAACCAGGGTCAAGTTGTGTGGGGTGCCTCAATCCCAACCGAGATAGGAGACCACCCCCAATACCCAACCTTAACCGCCCTACACCTTATGTCGGATGAATTACAGATATATAAATATAATATAAAAAATAAAATAATCATAAATAAAAAACAGTCAACCGTTATCGGCCATAGTAAAAATACGAATGCCTAGGCTGACACCAATGCCGACACCACCCATACCAACCCATCGTAGTTTCAGAAAGCCTCTAACCAAAAGTAAAATAGTATCTGATCGGGACATACCCCCGACAATAGGAAAAACAAAAGTCTAAGAAATAATCAAGTATGAAGACAAAACCATAACATGAAATGGCGCCTTCCTTAGTATGGATGCTCACCACTTCGATCCAACTCTAATCTCTTCTCGAATCTGATCATTAAGTAGGAGGAGTAGTATCATCGGTTCCTGCATCATATGGGGATACAACGCCCAAAGACGGGTTAGCAGATGAACGCTAGCATGCACTTAGGATAAGGGTAAAATATTGCCAATATTTTAAACCAAGTAAATAACCATATGCATTCACATCCATAAATATATATATATATATATATAATCAATGCTGGGAAGAGAATTGGGTTTAGCATGCATTTAAAACCATTAACCTTGGTTTGTGTAGCTTAACCGTCCTAGAACACCCACGGGCTATATGGGTCCTGTGTTAAACCCTAAATAGACCCTAGTGCATAAAACAACACGTACCAGATATATCATAGGGGCAGGGGAATCCCTTTTACTCTTCACCCTCCATGATACATATATACAAGTATAACTTAGGGGGTTCCCGTGTATCCCACAAATATATGGTCACCATAGCCAATCCTCGTGTAGACAAACATGAGTTTCCAGTGCCCGTTCATTGGAATGACACCTTCACGGTTAGCTGTCACAACCCACCATTATTACCCAATTAAATCCATTAGAACACAACTAAACCACCAATTCCATATATTATTATCCAAGGCTATAAGAAGTGGTATCCTTATACCGACTATATCTTACAAGCAATGTCCTTAGCCAATCACTTAAGGAATTCCCATGTACCCCACATGATTACCAATTAAACCAAAAACGTGGCTACCAAGGCCTTTCCAATTTATTTAAAACCATTTAAACCAAATTTAGTTTCCATTACCAAGTTATACAATGCAATATTTTCAATAAAAGTCAAACTATGTGACAAAACCATTCTCATAGGTATTTTAACCAACATGTTGAGGGCATATAGTTTCCAAAACCAAAACCAAGTAACAATTCACCATTCTCATGCAATCACATGTTCAAACCACCATTATAATATGAAAACCATTAGTAAAAAATAGGAAAATATAATTCAATCATTAATAACCAAAGCCCCTAACATATGGTTCAAAACCAAACAATACCCATAATTAAATCATGGAAAGCATTCACTAAAACATGAATTTAGTTGTACTAATAATGAGGGAGGAGTAACATGCCTTAGATTACAAAGAAGACGGAGATAAATTACCCTCTAGAGCGATAACTGATCACCTTGTAGAAAACCCTAGCCTTTGCTTAACCCAAGAGATTGAGAGAGATTTGAGAGTGTTTTAAAGTGTTTAAAATTAGAATAATAGGGTAAATAAAATCCCAATAGTGTTTTAGGTCATGGGGTCAGGATGGATTAAGAGGGAAAATGTTAAAAATACCTCCAACATAAACTGTAAAAAAATTCCTGCAGGTGTTTACGACTACCCAGCCCAAACCGTACCTTAACATATGAGTGGTACCCACTACTTGTACCCTAGGCAGCCACTTGGACCCCAATACTGTCCAACAAACAACCATTAAGACCAACTTGTACCCAAGGATACAAAAAGCACCCTTAACCAGTACCCATAGCAGAATCAAGAGGGGTTGGGCACTATCCAACATACGAGTTGGACTATACCACTCGCACCCTATCCTCATGACTCATGGTAAGACACTTATAATCAGATTCAAGATAAGTTACCAAATTTTTGAATAAGTGAAAAATCAACCAATAGACCCATCACCAACTATACTACTCATACCTACCAAACTTTAACCACACTAGAAATTCACCCACTAAACACTGGCTAACATATGAGATGGGTTACTTGACCCATACCCTCACCATACGACTCATATGGTGATTCGTATGATCAGCAGAAAACTCAAAACCTTAAAAATTTTCCAAGGACCAGAACCTAGGGTGTTTTAATTCTCCCCTACTTGGATCATTTATCCTTGAATTATGGAAAAAGCAGTAAAAGCACGATTTAAACCTCCACACCCCCTATTCCAAACTTTAACTAAGTTAGAAAACAAAGATGTAAATGATCAATCTTTCCTTTAACTAAGTTAGAAAACAAAGATGTGATGAAAAACGCATTCCATCCACATAAATCCCTAGAGCAGAAAACAGGAACGGATACTTGGACTTTATCTCTTCTTCCGCTTGCCAAGTAGCTTCTTCAACCTTATGGTTCCTACATAGAACCTTAACAGAAGCTACATCCTTGGTTTGCAATCGATAGACCTTCCAATCTAAGATCTCAACCGGGACCTCATCATAAGAAAAAGAGTTCGAGATACCAATATCTCTAATAGGCACAATTTGATACAAATTACCCATACACATCCTCATCATAGAAACATGGAATACTGAGTTAATAGAGCTCAAACTAGAACATAACTCCAACTCATATGCAACCTTACCAACCCTTCTCATGACCAAGTAAGGACCGACATACCAGAGACTGAGCTTTCCTTTCTTACCCAACTGTGTTACTCCCTTCATGGGAGATACTTTCAAGAACACCCTATCCTCAACCGTTTACTCTATCTCTCTTTGCCTAACATCTACATAGGACTTTTGGTGACTTTGGACAGCTTTAAGACTATCTCGAATCACCTTCACCTTTTCCATGGCTGGTTGAACCAAATCTGAGCCAAAAATCTCTGTCTCATCGACGTTAAATCACCCAATAGTAGATCTACATCTCCTACCATACAACACTTCAAATGGAGCCATCCCAATGCTAGAGTGATAGCTATTATTGTAAGCAAACTCTATAATAGGTAAATTCTCAACCTAACTATCACCAGAGTCAATCACACACGCACGAAGCATATCCTCTAATATTTGAATAGTCCTTTCTTCTTTTCTATCAGAGTGAGAGTGAAAAGAAGTACTAAGACTCACCTTATTCCCCAACCCTTTTTGAATGGACTACCAAAAGTAAGATATAAAATATGTTCCACGATCAGATATGGTAGAGACAGGCACCATATGTAGCTTCACAATATCATGAAGATACAACCTCACATAATCCATAATAAAAAAAGTAGTCCTGACTAGCAAAAAGTGAGACAACTTTGTCATCCTACCTATGATGACCCAAACCGAATAAGACTAATTCTGAGATTAAGGAAGACCAATAACAAAATCCATGTTGATTACTTCCCATTTCCATTAAGGCAATTTAATTTCTTGGTATAATCCTTTGTGCGTCGTGTGCTCAACATTCACTTGTAGACACCTTATGCACTTGGCCACAAAATCAGCCACATCCCTCTTTATGCCATTCCACCAATACATCTCCTTAAGGTCATGATACATATTCATCAAACCAGAATAAACAACATATCGCGATTCATGCGCCTTAGCCTAGATCCTCTCTTGCAAACCATCGATGTCGGGAACACATAACATCCCTTGGTACCGAAAGGTGACATCACCACTAATCTCTAACACCATCACTTTTTGTTCACTACATCACCCTTGATTTTTATCAAGACAGGATCTAACATTTACTTGTCCTTAATTTCATCACCTAAACATGACTGCGCCACTTTCTAAACAAACACCCCACCATCCTCAGAGTCCAAGAGATGAACTCCCAGGTTAGGCAAATAATGAATGTCTTCACCAACTCCTATCTCTCCTTATCCATATGATTTATACTTCCCATGGACAACCTGCTAAGAGTATTAGCAATAAAATTAGCTTTACCTAGATGGTAGTGAAGACTCATATCATAGTCCTTGAGAAGCTCAAGCTATCTTCGTTGCCTGAGGTTAAGCTCTTTGTGAGTGAATAGATACTGCAGGCTTTTGATAGCAGAAAAGATATCCACATGCACTCCATACAAATAGTGCCACCAGATTTTTAGCACAAACATCACAACTAACAACTCTAAATCATGAGTAGGATAATTCCTCTCATGCACCTTCAACTGCCAAGAAACATAGGCTATCACCTTACCATGCTGCATTAGAACATAACCAAGTCCCACACGGGATGAATCACAGTAAACCACAAACCCACCAAAGCCTTCAAGCAAAGTCAAAACTGGAGCCAAAGTTAGCTTATCGTTCAACTTCTTAAAACTAACCTCACACACATCAGACCAAAAGAGCTTTACCTTTTTCTGAGTCAACATAGTCAATGAGGAAGCTATCGAAGAAAAACTTTCCACAAACGTCCTGTAATAACTCCCAAAACACAAGATGCTCCAAATATCGATTAGAGTCGTGGGTCTAGGCAACTTCTTAACCACAATAATCTTCTTAGAATCTACCATGATCTTCACCAGAAATAATATGACCTAGAAAAGTGACAACGTTCAACTAGAACTCATATTTTAAAAATTTGGCATACAACTATTGCCCTTTCAGAGTCTGCAACACAACTCGAAGGTGATTGGCACAATCCACATCACTCTTAAAGTATACTAAAATGTCATCTATGCATACAATGATGAATGAGTCCAAAAACTGATGGAAGATCCTATTCATAAAATCCCTGAAGGCCATTGGAGCATTGGTTAAACGAAACGACATCACCAAGAGCTAGAAATGCCCGTACTGGGTATGGAAAGTTGTCTTAGGGATATACATCTCCCTAATATTAAGTTGATGATATTCGAATCAAAGATCAATCTTGGAAAAGAATTTGGCACCCTGCAACTAATCAAAGAAGTCATCTATCCTTGAAAGAGGGTACTTATTCTTTACCATTATCTTATTAAATTTTCAGTAATCAATACACATCTAAAGGGAACCATCCTTCTTAGTGCACCCTATCGAGACACACTAGGATGGATAAAACCTTTATCCAAAAGATCCTTGAGTTTCTTCTTGAACTCTTTCAACTCAGACGGAGCCATTCTATAAGGGGAAATAGAAATTGGACGAGTTCTCAGAATAAGATCAATCCCAAACTCAATCTCCCTATCAGGAGGAACACCAGGAAGGTTATCAGGGAAGATCTTAGAAATTCATTCACCACCGAAACTGAATATAAAGAAGGAACCTTCGAGATAGAATCTTTAACCTAGACCAAGTGATAGAGATACCCCTCGGAGATTAATCTTTGAGCTCTAAGATATGATATAAAATTCCCATTAGGAGCTAGGGATCCACCCTCCCACATAATAACTAGCTTTTTAAGGAATTTAAAAACAACCCTATAGGTCCGACAATCTAAGGACGCATAAAAAGAGTGCAATAAATCCATCCCCAAAATATCATTTAAATCTACCATACCTAATTTATACAAATCCACCAAAGTCTCCTTACTACCAACAACTACCACACACACCCTATAGACTCTCTTAACACTCACAATGTCACCTACTAAGGTAAAAACAAAAAAAGGGTCCAAAACATACTCCAAACCAAAACCAAAATATACAGCCACAAATGGGGTCACATAAGAGAAAGTGGACCCTGAATCAAGTAAATAGTACACATCACAGGAAAAGTGTTGAAATGTATAAGTCACGATATCAGGCGATACCTAAGATTCATGTCCAGTAGTGAGTGCATAAATATGGTTCCGACCAGTGCCATAACTAGATGATTCACCCTTTGGTGCTGGAGCTGAAGAAGAAGAAAATAGAACCTTGTTTTCCCAGAGGCAACCTTACCAATATGCCAGTTTCTAAGCATATGGCCTGGCTGAACATAGCTAAATCACCCGTCCCTTCCCTCAACATGGAAACCCCTATAAAAATGACCACAAAACCTGAAAGAGGGACAAAATGGTGCCGACTAAGCCCCACTAGCCTAGATTAGGCAACCTGTTCCCTGAAGTTGTTGCCACCATAAAAATACCTTTCACCTGACTGTTTTAGTTAAGGAGCACTAGCCGTCGAGTTGGACCCAAAATTACCCCATTTTTTCTATGGCCACCTACCACCATCCCTAGTATTCTATTGTTGGCCACCACCTGCTTAGTGAATCTAAACTTTTTTTCTTACTTCTCTCTAAACTCAGCTTGATTTTTCTTTTCCTTCTCCATAAGTTGAATGTTGACAAATAACCTAGATATATATCTATCCTTGATTAGTAAGTAGAGCTTACTTTAAAGGATCAACTCACGAGATAGACCTGAAGTAAAGTTTCTCATTTGGGCCCTCATATTAGACCCCATCTCCGGAACATATCGAGACAATTGGTGAAACTTCAAGGCATAATCCTTGACTGGCATCTTTCCTTATTTTTGATTAAAAAAATCCTCCACTTTCACTTCCCTCAACTCCTGAGGAAAGAAGCTATCCAAAAATGCATTAGAGAACTCTTGCCACAGTGATGACTTAGTAGCGTCACCCCTTACCTAATCGCATTCCTAGTACCATTGGTACACCAAATCTTTCAGCGTGTAGGACACAAATTCCACCCCTTTAATATTTATGGCATGCATAACATGAAAAATCTTTTCTATCTAATCCAAAAAACTCTGAGGATTCTCCTCCACCTAAACACCAATAAAGGTCAAAGAATTCAACCTCATGAATTGGCCAACCCTTGAGGCCTTAGAAGATGGAGTAGAAGATGCACTACACTCAGCTTGAGAAGCTACCAATTGAGAAATCATATGAATTAACTGACGACACTCAGCATTCGTCATGTCATCCTGAGAAGGACTAGAGAGATTTGGTAAAATTCTAGAATAATCATCAATTGGACCCTTAGAACTAGTATGGATCCCATAAGTAGAGTCTGTTTCATCAATATTATCCTCAGTTGGGATATAGAAGTTTCTGTGACCTTCAGATCGTCGAGGCATGATCTAAACAACAAAAAAATGAGAATTAGATGAGATCAGGACTTAGACAAAAAGGCTTAAAAATAGAACACAAGAAACAGAAACATTCCTAAATTCCTTGTAGCCTCTCATTTATGAGTATGGCATGCTACACACTCTTAAAAGAGACCTACTCGACACAGCTTTGTGTACTCCCAATTGGCCATTAACCTAGGGCACTGATACCAATCTGACATAACCTTAACCAGGGCCTAGTCGTGTGGGTTACCTCAAGCCCAACCGAGATCGGAGACCTTCCCCGATACACAATCATAACCACCCTACACTCTAACTCAGATGAATTTCGGACATATATATCTATATAACATTACAAAATGGAACAATCATAAATCAAATATAGTTAATCGGTATCAGCTAGAATACCAATACATATGCCAAGGATGACACCAATGTCGACATTGCCTATGCCAACCCATAGTAGTCTCACAAAGCCTCTACCAAAAAGTAAAACAGTATCCGATCGGTCAATACTCCCGACCATAACCAAAACAAAGTTTAAGAAATAACCAAAGTATGAAGACAAGACCATAACATAAAATGTGACCTTTCAGAGTATGGAAGCTCACCACTTTAATCCAAGTTTAAGTTGTTCCTAAATCCAATCACTAAGCAAGAGAAGTAGTACAACCGGTTCTTGAATCACGTGGGGATATAACACCCGAAGATGGATTAGTGGGTAAACACTAGCATGCACACAGGATAAGGGTAAAATAAGACCAACATTTAAAACTAAGTAAATAACCATATGCCTTTATATCCATACATACATATATATATACATATATATAAATATATATATATATTATATATATAATCCATGCCGAGAAGGGAACTGGGTTTAGCATGCATTTAAAATCATTAACCTTGGTTTGTGTAGCTTAACGGTCTTACAACTACCCACGAGCTATATGGGTTTAGTGTTACCCCTTGAATGGGCCTAGTGCATGTAGCCATACGTACCGAAGATATCATAAGGGCAGGGTATTGTCATGTACCCTTCACCCTCTATGATACATATATACAAGTATAACTTAGGGGATTCCCATATACCCCACAAGTACATGGTCACCATAACCAATCCTCATATCGGTAAACATGAGTTTCCTATCTCCGTCCATTGGATGTATACCTTCACGGTTAGCTAACCCAACCCGCCATTATAGCCCAATTAAAACTATTAGCACACAACCAAACCACCAATTCCATGTATTATTAACCAAGGATATAAGAAGTGGTATCGTCATACCGACTATAGCTTGAATGCAATGTGCTTAGCCAATCACTTAGGGGATTCCCATGTAACCCACGTGATTATGAATTTAACCAAAGTTGTGGCCACTAAGGCCTTTCCAAATCAATTAAAACCATTTAAACCAAATTTAGATTCCATTACCAAATTATACAATGAAATAGTTTCAATAAAAGTCAAACTATATGACAAAACCATTATCAAAGGCATTTTAACAAACATGTTGAGGGCATGTAGTTTCCAAAACCAAAACCAAGTACCAATTGACAGTTCCCATTAAACCACACGTTCAAACCACCATTATAATATGAAAACCATTAGTAAAAACATGGGAAAGCATAATTCAACTATTAATAACCAAAGCCCCTAACATATGGTTAAAAAATAAATAATACCCATAATTAAATCATGAAAACCATTCATTAAAACATGAATTTTAGTTGAACAAACAATGAGGGAGGAGTACCATACCATAGATTATAAAGAAGATGGAGATAAATTACTTTTTTGAGCTTTAATTGACCACCTTGTAGAAAACACTAGTCTTTGCTTAACCCAAGAGCTTGAGAGAGATTTGAGAGAGTTTTTGAGTTTTTAAGATTAGAATAATAAGGTAAATGAAGTCCTAATAGTATTTTAGGTCATGGGGTCATGATGGATTAAGAGGGGAAATTTCCAAAATACCCTCAACTTAAATTGTAAAAGAATTCCTGCAGGTGGGTACGACTACACCGCCTAAACCATACCCTAACATACAAGTGATACATACTACTCATACCGTAGGCAGCCACTTGGACCCCAATATTGTCCAATATATTACCATTAAGTCCAACTCATACCCAAGCATACGACAAGTACTCTTAACCCGTACCCATAATAGAATCAAGATGGGTTAGACACTGTCCAATTTATGAGTTGGACTATACCACTGGTACCCTATCCTCATGACTTATGGTGAGCCATTGTTACTCAAATCCAAGTTAAGTTACCGAATTTCAGATTAATTGAAGGATCTACCAATTAACCCATCACCAACCATCACCCGTACCCACCAAACCATAACCACACCAAAAAATCATCCACCAAACATTGGCCAACCTAATAGATGGGTCACCTGACTCGTACCCTTACCATATGGATCGTATGGTGAGTCGTATGATTAACAGAAGACTCAAAATTGAGGAAATTTTCCAAGGACCAAAAACCAGGTGGTTTCAAATGCTTGTATTGAACCTTACGAATTTTTCTTCATCCTCAATTTTAAAAAGTGTTGATCTAGAATTTCTACAAATTTCTTCTTGTATTCCAACTCATTATCTAATAGAATTGAGTCCTGTTTAAATAATATAATCTCCATCTCTATGATACCTTCTGAGCATAGATATGTGGAATAACGGATGGACTCTCGACAACACTTGTAGTAAATCTTACTTATAAATAGCCGCACCCACATCCTCAAGAGCATCGAAGGGACCAATATATAGAGAGTTGATCCTCATGACTACCTTTATGGGAGATACCTTAAGAAAACCTTTCTCACCAAATCTAAAGTCCATGCGGCTTACCTTATGTTCTATATACTCCTTCTTCCTGCTTTAAGCAGCCACCAACTTGGTTTGAATGTTCCTTATTTTCTCTTCAAACATCCTTTACTAAGTTAGTTACTAAAGATGTAACGTCCCCACTCTCAGACCAGTTGACCTGTAATTTCTTCTATAAAGTGCCTAGAATGGTGTCATATCAATGTTAAAGTGATAGTTATTGTTGTATCAAAACTCACACAATAATAGAAATTGGTCCCAATGACCACCAAAGTGAATAATTTAGGTCCTCTGTATGTCCTCTAGCACTTGGATAATTCTTTTTGACTACCCATCAGTTTGAGGATGAAAAGTCATGCTAAATATTTGCTTGGTATCCAACTCCTCATGCCATTTGTCCTAATATTTGGAAGTGTACTTTGCATCTCTATTGGAAATAATGGTAAGTGGAATCCCATGAAGTCTCATATCTCCCTAACATAGATTTTAGCTAATTGTTGAGAACTATAGTTTACTCAAACCAGGAAGACATGAGTTGATTATATCAACCAATCCACTTTCACCTAAATTGAGTCGTACTTCCTTAAAGTCTTAGGAAGATCCACTACAAAATCCATAACAATATGCTTCCATTTCTACATAGGTATAGGCATCCTCTAAAGTATTCATGCAGGCCTTTGATGTTCATACTTTACCTTCTAACAATTGTGACATATAAACACATAATCCACTCTGTCCCTCTTCATCTTGAGCCACTAATAAAACTACCTCAAGTTATAGTACATCTTGTTTGTACCTAGATAAATAGAATATCATGAACCATGGGTCTTTTAAAGTACATTGCAAATCACATTACTAACCCAAGAACACATAACCTTTCCTTAAACCACAACACCCTACTCTCATTGAGAATGGAATCCATTACCTCCCCATGCACTACCTTATTTAGTAATGCATTCAAATTTTTATCGTCAAATTTCTTGGCATTACTGCTCTACAAATGTTCACTTTACCTCAACATAAGACAACACGCCAACCCTTTATAAAATTTCATACTTTAAGATGCTAGAGTTTAATATCTAGCTAAAGGCCTCCTAGACACCGTAAAAATGACAAACTACCCATACTTACTACTAGCTCAATGTGTCTGCCATCAATTATCCTTACCTAGAAGGTAGTGAATAGTCACATCATAATCCTTCAAAACTTCATCCATATACACTGCCTTAGATTCAAATTCCTTTGAGTAAATATATGTTGTTAGCTAAGATGGATTGTGAAGACCTCACACTTGATACCATAAGGTCCTAGACCTCATGTAGCCTAGAAGTATAGGCAGTGACACTTCTATCTTGCATCAACACTACACCCAATCCTAAAAGTGAAGCATACCTTCAATCGGTAATAGAAGGATAGACATTGTAGTCAAGAGTGTCTTGATCTTAGGGATCTCCGTTCACATTTATCTAACCAAATAGATGAAACTTTGTTCCGAGTACCTTTTAACGTATGTTGGAATGGATGGAAAGTTCTTAACACATGTATGGTAATTACTAGGAAGACCTACGAAGCTCCGTATCTTAATCTCTAAGCTAAACCAAATCCAATTCTTAACTGCCTTAATCTTCTGGTGGTCCACCACTACCACCTTTTAGGAAACAACATGCGCCAAAAAGGCAATTGAAGAAAACCATAATTTGCACTTTGAAAACTTAGAAAATAGTTTCTTCTCTCTTAGAATATCAAAAACTATGCAAAGGTGACCTACATGTCCTCTTTACGCTTGGAGTACACTAGAATATCATCAATAAATACAATAAATAAATAATCCAAGAATGACTTAAAGATATTGTTCATCAAGGTTATCATGGTTGTAGTTGAATTAGTTAACCTGAAAGATATCACTAGAAACTCATAATGGCCATACCGGGTTCTAAAATTTATTTTTGGTATGTCCTTTGATCTAAGTCTCAACAAATGATAGCCGTACTGCATGTCAGTTTTAGAAAACATCATTGCACCCTGTAATTGGTAAAAAAGTCATCTATGTGAGGCAAATGGTATTTGTTTATGATAGTAACCTTATTAGTTGTCTATAATTGATACACATATTTATACTACCATCCTTCTTGTTAAGAAAAAGGATTGGAGCACCCTAAGGTGAAGCACTTGAACGAATAAAAGCTATTTTTAGTAGCTCGTGCAATTTAGTTTTGAGTTGCCTTAACTCTATTGGCTCCATTCGGTAGGGATGAATTTATAAAGGGATATTGTTTGGCTCTAAGTCATTATAGAAATCAATATCTCAATCTGGAGGTATACCCAATAAGTTTGAAGGAAACACCCTAAAATTAAAAAACCACTTAAATTGACTCTATAGAAGGGGACTCTACATTCATATCCCAAAGACGAGCTAAAAAGGTTGAACACTCCTTCCCCTCTAACCTTCTGGATCGAACAAATGATAATCCATTTCTAACATAGCTAGAATTACTGTCTTAGCATTATAGTTCAATACAACATGATATGGAGATAACCAGATCATACCCAAAATAACATCATAGTCCAACATATCCAAAATAATTTATTCTACCCAAGAGTAAAAACCCATAAATAATACAGAGAAACAACAATAAACATGGGTTACAACCATAGACTAACTAATTAGACTAGAAACAAAAATAGAATAGTGAAGTACATCACACACAAAATTAAGACAAATCCCTAATTGGACAGATTCATAAGAATAAGTAGACCACACATAAAATAAAATAGAAGTCAACCTATAAAAAATAAAAATGCTACCTGTGATCACCCGATTTGAAGACTTGATATCAGTATTTCAAGAAAATGTATAATAGGGAGACCAGTCATAAATCTAAGCTAACTCTTTACTTTGATGCCCTCCTTCCCCCATACTATTATTTCTTCAACCTCTCTAACTACATTCCTTATTTATCCATTTACTTTGTGGATGACTCATGCCACCACCTGTTTCTCTTCAACCCACCAAACTTTAGTTCAAGTTTGCTATTGTGCTTGGAAATTCTCTTACTCACAGGACACTTCCTCTTAAACTAGTTAAAAACACAATAATAGTAATATTCTATCTCAATATAAAACAACTAGTATAAGAGTAAGAAGCCACTTATCCCCTAACAATCTAGAGCTAAGATGAGGTATTAGTTGGACTCATAGTGGAAGTTATCAATACTGATAGAATGAGGCAAGCTTGGTAGGCCTGCAGACTATGTCCCTTAGAGAAAACCCTACTTAAATTCCCAACATTATGGTATTTCTTAGATAACATCATAGCCTGGCCCACTTGATCACCCCTTCTAACTTCTTTACATTATTTGACACCTTACTGAACCCCTTTCCCAAAGAAGTCATATGACAGACAAAATTTGAAGATCATAATTCAAACAATTTACATAGAGTCAAATCCTCTCTTATTAGTAGCCGAAATCTAAGTAGCATAGAGAGATAAGGAATGAAACTTAGCCTTACAAGATGCAACTGACATATCACCCTATTCTAATGATAAAAGCATATCCTTCTTGCTATCTTAGAGGATCCGTGGCACATACATCTTTAAGAACAATGTATGAAACTACTACCGAGTCAATAGAGGTAAAATTGGTGATCAACACTCAACATACACCCTCTACCATTGATTAGCATTCTCATCCAACAGAAAAGACACAAACTTAACTTTGTGTTGCTAAATAATATCTATCTCTTATAACCTCTCATCATAGTCGTTATTGCACGTAAAAGTGTACTTAGACTCCATACCTTGGAATTTTAGAGGTTTCATCTTCAAAATTTTTGGTCAACATCTCATGTTCTGTACAATCATCACCAAACCCAAAACAAAAAGAGATAAATCCTTGAAGCCTCATCTATTCTAGGAACAATGACAATGGTAAAGTGAACAACTTGAGCCTCAAAATTTGGTACTGTAGGTGTGGCTCCAATCCCATCAAACCCTCTCAGTAAATCTCACACTTGTTGAACAACCTCAGCGGACATAAAGGTAATGCTGCAACCCCACACTACTCACCCGGTGGGAGAACTATCTTCCAAAAAATACCATCTCAAAATCAACACTTTGAAAATCATTAGAACAAAACCATTAATAAAATATCAAAGTGTAGAAAAACATAAGAACAACTTAAGCCGAACATTGTAATTAACCACAATTAAGAGAAAAACCATCCCTTGGATCCATAAGTCGTCTATACTAAAATATCTAATATTGCAAAAAAAGGATGCAACCCAAAACTAAAAGAATGTGCATAAGTTCCAAAACAAAGGACTATACATAAGAATAAAACTCATGTAGCTCAAATATATTGCTCACTTTGAAATATAAAATGACCAACTGAAATCATAATTTATGTTTCATAGGATCCGCTAAAATATGTGTTGCACTCGACAATGTAAGAATTGTGTAGTATAAACATATAAGAAAACAATAGTGTACTGGTAGGGTTATTTGTCAAGCCCAAGATGAGATATAAGCAATTAACTAAAATAAGGTATAACAAGTTAGTACATGCTCAACTAAAATACACTTAGCAAATCAAGCATCAAATAAGAAATTTAGGATTACAATCAACTAATCAATATACTAACACCAAGTCAAGTTCATTCGATCCAAGTTAAGATAAATTAAACAATCATTAGCCATAAAAATATATTCCCCAATTCACTCGTGGAACCACCAAACTAACTTTCTCTCATACATACACAATGAGGATAATACATATACTCACTAGTCATGACCTAGAGGGGAAAATTTTCTCCCATATACTAAAACCCTAGACATAAGTGACTGCAAACTTTCTTTTATCAAAAACCCATGAAGACGTCCCAAATAACGAATATTCCATATTTAGCAATAGAGTAGGTGATAATCATACTACTACATAAACATTTGCATTGACCATAAAAAAACATGCATAACAAGCTACACTATAAACTAGAAACATGCACATATTATACAAATCAAATTAAACTACAACACCATCATCTTCTTCGAACAAAGCTTTCACTACTCCGCTAAGCCAAAACTTTTCCCTTCCATGTAATTTTTGCTTGATCTCGGTATAATAAACACATACGAATGTATAATTAATGAAATGACCTACAAAATTAGGAATCACAACTCACACTCATCCCCTAAGGCCAAGTTCATTGTCATTCCCTCCCTATTCTAGGACTTCCTACCATAATTCACCTAAATTTACAAATTTTATGGATGAACTTGTGAATTAATTGGATGCAAGGGTAAACTAACCATTAATAAACAAAACCTACTAACTTTATTCTTAATTTACCCCTTGCACTAGAAAAAGAACTAAAAACAACCCTAAAACACTCCCTGAACTCCGTAACTTAGCATTTTTAAGTCTAAATTATCAATTACAAGTTAAATAGAATAAAATCCTTACCTTTACCAAGTCAAATGGTGAAATTCTGATGAAAAGTGCCCAAAATTACCTCTCCCTTGCCCCATAACGTATTTTGATAAATAAATTATTTTGGAGAAAAATTTACAAAAGTAATATTTTTTTCCATTATAGTAACATGCATCGTGAATGTGAAGAAAAACGACCATTTCGAGCCTCACTTGCGTACAATCATGACAAACACGACCCTCATTTTCTTTAATATGAAGAAAAAATGCTATTTGACTCTAAGACACTCTCAAAAACTATTTACAATTGTAATTGGGCCCATCACTATCGTGATACATTGACAAAATACCCTTTGTGATCATGAAGCACGAAGAAGAAACCCAGCTGTAATAGCAACAGTGCATGACAAACAGTTGGCCAAAACAAAAATCATTGAGAGGATTATCAGGATTCATTCAAAACTTTGTGAATTTAAACAAAATATGCTTCAAGACTAGAAATAACCTTCCGAACCTGATGGAACTAGCAAACTACCAAACTAATGTCATCTTGACCAAATATTAATCAAAGTCAACTCCTTGTACTTAAACTTCTAAATTTTACCAACTACTAAAAATCCCTCTGAACACCTTGAACCTAAATCAAAGGTCCAACCAATCTGAAAACCACATTATAAAGCAAATGTAAATGATAGAATTTCATTTAAACTTGTCTTCATCAAATATTTACTTTAGTCAAGCATGCAAACTTTCTATACTTCCAACATGAAAGCTCTCGTAATTCTCATTTAACCACATCAAAAATTGTACCACCCACATTCACATATCATAAATATCATAAAAGAAGTATCAAGAGGGGTCAAACAATCAAAATACAAATAGAACTAAAAACAACATTGAAGATTATTACATTGTCCACGATTAAAACACATATTCATCCTCGAACATAAGGATAACAAAGTTCCCAAACGATTTGAAAACTGAGAAAATTTGCTTTGTATGTCCAATTCTATCTCCTAATTTGACTTTTTAACTTGACAATTCCTCAACTGAACCTTCAATGATGCATTTTATTCGACCTCAACTTCCAAATCTACCTATTCAAAATAGCTATGAGCTCTTTCTCAAAAGATAAATTCTAATCCAAATCCATCGATATTGGTGTAGTCTGAGATTTCATAAAGGTTGTCAAGGTTAAGATAAATACAAAAAAATTATATCAGGTGCATTAAAAGATTTAACTTAAACTGCACAATATTAGTTTATACTTTCTTATGAATACTGCACCAAAACCTTTTAAATCAAACTACACAATTTTTAGCTTTTATCATTATGTTTAATTTTGAAATCATGTTAAAATTAGTTTGTGATAGAGAAGTGGGTAATTACTTTTAGTTAGGGTCTATTTTATGTAGTTTTCTCTAATTTTAAGGAAAGAATTCAATCTCTTTTTATTTTATTAAGAAAAACCTTTTCTACTAAACCTCACTATAAAAGGAATGAACATCACAAATAAATTATTTTATAATAGTTTTTGGTTAAAACTTTTATTTAGGATCTATTTTATGTATTTTAGAAAACACATACATAAGATTTCAAACATGGGTAATAGTAAGATTTCTGCACACGGGTTGCCACAAGAATGCTTCTTTATGTTATTTTAAACATTGTTCAAAGTACTATATATAATAATATAAAATGAGATTTGACCTCCATATATAATGTAATTTCCTATAAATGGTGTTCGAATGGACATCCTAACAGCACCGTAGCTATGCCCTAGATACTTCTCCACGACAAGCTTTAATTTGTAATGATATCTCAAAGTTTCAACATTCACTAGGTCATCTTCATGTTCTAGACCTCAATCATTATTTTGTCCACTATTTATTTCACTATCCAATAATAAGTACAATGTGATCTTGAATTTTAAAGGTAAAGACACTCGTATGATTATTTGTTTATCATCTTTATACATCACTAATATCATAAAAGATTCAAACATTCAGAAATGATGGGTGTCTAGTAAAAGAAAAACTCATTGGAGGTCTTTCAATGGTAATTTGAGCATTGAAAATTCTTATCCTTACTTTTTTAAAAAATTATTCATCATCAGAATGGGTCATGAATAAACTAGAACAAATTATGGAATATCGGGAAAGGCTTGGGTTAATTATTTCCTTGTGTTTTACGATGTGGATCCATCCTATGTACGATATCGTATGAATAAATTTGGCAAAGGATTTACAGAAGATCATCAATATCAGTAACACATATGACAATCATCAGATCAAGAAATGAAAAACAAGATACACAGCTTAAAGATCTAGAGGCGAGGCCAACTCATAGATCATTTTGTCAATAAACCAAAGAATCTTGAATAGGCCACTAAACCTAGATTTGAGATTGCCCTTTTTATCAAAACTTCATCACACCCTTTACGGGTAATACTTTCAGAAAAATTTGGTCACCGATCATGAACTCCAAATCATGATCAACTCTCAAGTCTGTATAACTCTTTTGCCTTCTATGAATGATGAAAAGTTGGTCCTAAAAGAGTTTCACTTTATTTTAGGAATCTCTCAATAGGTCTATACCCCATGGTCTAACTTCAAAAGAGTCAAACAAATCAACAAAAAAATTATATTATCTTGGAAGAAATCAATTAGGGGATATCCTTCATTGGGAATAGGTCCCAAGCATATATATACAAACAGAAACTTAATAGTACAATATGTTAAATAAATAATCAAGAACAAAAAAATAGTTACGTGGAAACTTTTTGCTCAAGGGAGAAAAAACCCATGACCTTCCTCCAGGATATTCAAATATCCACAATATTCAAGAAACCTTGCATACAAACTCCATTGATTGAAGGATTAAAACTCTTAATCCTTCTTCTCCTAGTAATAACTCTATTACAAGAGAAAAGTGTAATAACTCTACTAAACTAGCATCAAACTAACTCTAACTGATTCTACAAGATAAATCTAGCATCAATATCACCAAACTCTAGATGACACTACTAACTTCAAGACTTGAATATAAAACACCTGCTAATAATGAACAAAAAGAATAGGTAACATTTATAGTCATAATAAAATGATTTAAATACAACAAGAACATAAAAAACAACTTATGAGTGAGTAGGTCCCTTGTTGTGAGTGAGGATTTGATTCAAGAGCTTCAAAGGAATTTGTTGTTATGAGAATATAGAACCTTGATTTTCTTATTGTAGAAGAATAGAAATATATATGAGACAAGAATACCTAATATGTATCTCATTGGCTGAGATAGAAAGAACAATAGCTTTCTTACAAACCTTTTTACTATCAACTAGTTGTATATGATAGCAACGTGAATGCGGTCAGCCAGGTCCATAGGTATTTGCAGTTTTGTCATCACATATTCTTCAGGAACCAGGTTCCAACAAATAATATCTCAATCATCAAAACTAAGGATTTAATAATTTCCCTATTTTTTATGATGACAAACACATACATAACTTCAAGCATTCAAAGGTTTTCCCCCTGTCACTGGTACCTTCTCTATATATCCCCTCTGTCTAAAAGTACCTACGATTCCCCCTAAGTATGAGGACCTATATGTTCTGTGTTCTCCAATATATTCTGATACACGACTACCCTACTACCTCATTATTACTACACCTCATGTTCCCTCTTTTTGTATCATCAAAGTGATAAAATAGTAAACCAAGCATAAACAAGCACACATGTTAATGCATGGCCATTGAGGCTATATTGACATAAGAAAGCAAGAGTACAAAAAAATAGAAATAATAGCACAAAGTATCTTTATTCATTAACCAAGTAGGAAAGTATCATATCTTATTCAAAAACCAGTATAAAAAGAAAAATAAGAGTACCAATCACAACAAGAATAAAAAAAACTTTGGAATATTAGACTAAATGGGGTGTAACATAGGGATTGAGGGGGAATACAAAGTGAGGAGCTAGTTAAGAAGGATCTAAGAGGACATGCCAGGAGGATTGTGAAAAAACTATCTAAAAAGAATGGTCATTATCTCATTTTTAGTAGTGTGAGCCTTCAGGAGATACTAAGCCAGATCCTCATTTTTTCTAGTCAAGATCTCAACCTTTTCTTCAAATTTCTTCACTTTTTCGAGCAGGTCAGCAGTTTCAACACTCAAAATTCCTATTAAACTTATTCTCTCCTCTTTTTCTTTCACTGATATTGCCTTTAGTACAATAATATCTATATCTTTTTGAGCCACCATAGCTTCCATAACATTCAAATCCTCTCTAAATCCTATTTGAACATCAATTAGATCAGAGATAATGAATTTTGACTTCCCACCTCCTCTCATAGGGATGCACTCATTATATTCCAAGGTGGTTATATTAAACATCTACTTTATAGATCCAACATTTTCTTGGCCATATTTAATATTAAAAGATAAGAAGATTCGATTCAACCAAAAAACATAGGCTAAATAATGCTTTCCATCCATTATTGATATTACAGTGTTCATATGTTCAATAACAATTGTTGTAAGGTTCACATTCTAAAACTTAGATAGGAGCTCCATTAGGAACAGGTTGGGACCAATCACCGTGGTCATTTTTTTAGCGAGAAAGGAGTACCTTGTTTACCAACTCAAAAAGTAGTCGATGCTCTCTCCTTAAGGGAATTTTTCTCACATTCTTTATGTTCATCTCATCAAGCTTGTTGCATATCTTTAAGAATTTTCAGAACCTTTCTCATTTCTTAAGGACCTGGTCCCTTCAGTAAGCACCCCATGGATCTCCGACAATACTTCTTCATATATTGTAAGATTCACTCTATTGACTTGTGAATTCAAATAAGAACTATTATCACAAAAAGTTAGATTATGATAGAATATTCTAACTTTGTTTTCATACAAGGGGGAATTGGTAGAGAACATTCTAACTTTCTTTTCATGCAAGGGGGGATTGGTACCTCAAACAGGTGTTCCTAACTTTGGAAACTTACCTAGTTTATCAACTCAATCATACCAGGAAACCCTATAACAACATGTTGAAACACTCATCCCCTCAAAACCCAAGAGGTTTTGAGGGTCTATTATCTCTCCTCCCACAACACTTTCTCCTTCCCTTTGTAAGTAGAATCCTTTCCTGATGGACTTCCTTTGGTAGAAAACCCAAGGTCTTCTGAGGTTCTAACAAACTTAGAATTAGTACCTAGTACCTTGGTGCTAGTAATTTAGGAATTTTTCCTATTACTAGTGCTTTTGGGCACTAGTTTCCTGATCATTACACCCTTTCGCGTCCCTTTCTTGGGAGAAGCAACAACCTTTCCTTTTGCTTTGGATCTAGTCGCAGCCACACTTCTTTCAACATAAGAATCATCACCATCATCCTCAGACTTATCTTGTTCCTCAGGCAAACTCTTAAACATACTTTCAAAGTCACTATCACTACTATTATCAAAATTAGTTTCTATTTCCTAATCTGATTACTCTACTGTCACAACTTTTTTGACTGAGGGTTCAACCACAGCCACTCCTTTCTTCTTTAGAGTCCTACTTTTCTTATTATCATTATTATTTTTCTCCAAAGCCTCTTTTATCTAGTTCTTAGGACTCAACCTAGCCCCAGGTGGTTTAATATTCCCAGATGAATATTTGGTAAAAGAGGAAGATGCCTTATTTGACAACTTCCAAGATAATGGTCTATCAACTTTACTATTAGAATAACCCTTTTCATCCACATGAACACTAAACAAGTCAAGCATAGTGGATGGAGGGGAGGGGGTAACACGAGATTTTAATCTTCAGCATTCTCAGGAGGATCATTCTTTCTCCAAGTAAACAATGTAATAGGAGTTGTGTCCCACTTTGGTTAGTTAGGAGTACTCTGGTCTTTAGGAGGTTAACACTAAGGGCAGCAAGGCGTTGAACCCCAATTTTCTCACTCTTTGCCATAATATTTTAAAAGGTTTCATTAGAGGTTTGAATTTCCCTATCAAACATATTCTGGTCTATGGAAGCATTCCAGACATACTGGGAGACTTATCCTTTCTTTGAGATAGAACCTTGGCAAAAGAATTGAAACTGACTCTGAGGGAACTGATTCATCTAAGATCAAAGGTACTTTTTCTTGAGGAGGATTGACCTTAGGGTCTTCTTATTTATCTAAGGAGGGGTTTATATTAGGTTTGGAAATAGAGTGGGAAACTTTATTATCTCTCTTATAGGATGGCTCATCATATTACTCTCTCTTCTCTTGAGCATTAAATTCCCTAGCAATTTTACAAAGAGAAATATGATAGAACTTGTAATGGAAAATTAATGCTAGGATTAAAATTAGAGGGTATAGATGGTGTATCAAACACTCTTAAAGGCATCAACTATTGTATGGGAGATAATATTGGTGGAGGATTCGACATTGTAGTTTTAGGAAGAAATTTTGTAGATAGCGAAGGATGAAGCCAGATGAAGGCTTAGGAAATAGTTTAGGAATTGATAAGCTGTGAAAGAGTAGATTTTTGAAAAAAATGTAGATGAGATATCAAAAAAAAATTGAAATAAGAATTGAGGGAACAATTCAAATCTATTTAAAAGATGTAATTTGAGGACGTGTACGATCAGATGGGCGCATCCCTTAGGCTTAAAGTAGAGGTGACAACTTTTAAGAAAGGGAGAGAGAGTGATGTGGAACACCTGAAATTAAATTTTAAAATCTACCATACTAACCTGTCTAGGGACCTGGTCTATGTATGATTTTCTGAACACAAAGAACATTGAGTTGTCTTACCTTCCTCCTTATCTTTTTCTCCTTTCTATGGGTGTATATTTCCAGAAGATATGAGAATGAATTATACATATTTGACATCATCTAACCTACATACCTATTCACTAAATCATAGCTAAATTTGGAGGATTAATAGGAGCAACGAACATTTAACTTGGTCTCACCAGCCCTAGCATTGTCTTGTTTTTATAAACTATTCCATACCAAGAACCTTGGTAAATGTGTCATCAATTTGATATTCAATACTGCAAACACTATCTTGATCAACCCATTTTCCATATTATCTCTGAGGAAATAATGTCTGATGTCAATATCTTTTGTCTTTATATGTTGAACTAGATTTTCGTCCATATTGACGACTCTTGTATTGTCGTAAAATAGAGGCACACAATATGAGAGGATGCCAAAATCTTCAAGGTTTCTTGATTCACTATAATTGAGTACAACATGAGGCAGTTGCAATATATTCAACTTCAGCAGTTGCAATATATTCAACTTCGGCAGTTGAAAGTGCCACTGAGGTTTAATTCATAGTACCCCAGGAGATCAAAGATAATCCAAGAAAATGAGTCATTCCTGAAGTACTCTTCCTATCAACCAGGTATTTAACATAATCAACATCAGTATATCCAACCAGGTCAAAGTTATCTCTAGTAGGATAGAATAGGACTAGGTCGGGGTTTCTTTAAGATATCTCATAATCCTTATGGAATCTTTAAGATGAGATACCTTTGGACTTGCTTGAAACCTAGAACACATACCAAAACTATATGTAATGTCAAGTTTCATAGCTATTAGATAGAGTAATAAACAAATAATTTCTCTGTACATAGTTTCAGTGATAGAGGGACCAGGTTCATCCAAGTTTAGTTTTGTTAAAGTTTCAATAGGAGTTTCAATAGAATTTGCACCCTCCATATGGAACTATTTGAGAAACTCATGAATGCAATTTTGTTGACATGCAGTAGTCCAAGTTGCATTTATTTAATTTGTATCCCAAGAAAGAAATTGAGTTTACCCATCGTACTCATCAGAAATTAACTACTTATTATCTTATCAAACTAATAACACAGGGAATTGGTTGTAGCTTCAAATTTGATTTCATCAACATATACTTGAACAATGATTAGGTTCCTTTCTCTAAAATTCATGAACAAAGGATTGTCAATCTTTCCCCTTTTGATGCTATTCTCAAGCAAGAACTTCAAAAGGCCCTTATACCAAGCTTTGGGATCTTGCTTTAATTCATACAAGGTTATATCTAGTTTGAACACATGATTGGGAAAATCAACATCTCCAAAGCATGGGGGTTTCTTCACATAAACCTCTTCCTTAAGAATTCTATTCAAGAAGTCTCTCTTCATATCTATATAAAATAATTTGAACTCCGTATAAGAGGCAAATAAATTCTGAATTCAAATTTCCTCCATTCTAGATAGTGGAGCAAATGTTTCATCATAATCTATGACTTTTTTCTTGTTTAATACTTGCATCACCAGTCTATTCTTATTCCTGATGATATTTCCATGCTCATCAGCCATGTTTCTATACACCCCCCGGTTCCCTATGACAGTTCTATCAGATGTGTGTGGGATCAGGTGCCATACTTTTTTCTCTCAAATTGGTGTAGCTCTTCTTGTATTACATTGATCCAATCTGTATCCTTTAATTCTTCTTTTACATTCTTGTGTTAAATTTGAGACAAGAATGCAGAGAAAGCACATTGATTTCTTGCTCAATTTTTTGTTTGCATGCCTAATGTAATACCCTGCATTTTTGGGCTAGTCTATGAACCATCGATTTTACGTATATAAGCTATAATCCTAGAGACTCTCATGTGAATAAAATTTTCAAGATCTTTTCCCTAATGTTTGAAATGCTCTTGAGGTTAAAAATGTTCATAGGAATAACTTAGAGCCTAGTTGAGCTAAGATCATATGATTCGTTCAGAATTCCATATTCAATTCTACAAGAGTCTACTTTAAATGTCTATAACTTTTTATATACATGGAGTTTTTCATATAAATACCTACCAAATTGTAGATAATTGAATTGTCTTACCAACGATACCAATTTTGCAAAAATCCAATAACCGAATAAAAAGTTATGGCATTTTTTGTGTGAGGCAGTAAGCCAACGCGATCTTGACGCGTCACGTCGACTGCGCCTTGACGAGAAAAACTAACGCGGATTTAAAGATATTTTACATGCTAATTCAATTCCAAAAGGTCCTAGCATCACTTTGGTATATTCCCCTCACCCAAACCCATTCAAAACACATAATTTCACCCCCAAAGAAGGAAAGATACCTCATTATTCATCTGTTTCTCTCCAACAAAACCCTAGCCTCCTTATGAACACCAAGAAACTCCATCAAATTTTCTTCAAGATAGTCAAGAATTCAAAGTTTCCAATCCAAGAAACAAAAAATTCAATTCATTGTCTTCAAGAAAGAAACCAAGAATTAAGCATCACAATTCAAGAATCTCAAGAAAGCATTCAAGATCATCTCCTAGGGTTTCAAAGTCAAATTCTCTACATCCAAACAAGTCTATTAAGGTATGTGGGGTTTGAACAAGGATAAATCTTTCGTTCTTGTTCCCAAAAATTTTAATTTTAGTATAGACTACATGATTTGCAAGTTGGGGTTTATACCCAAAGTATCTTGTTTTAAGATTATGAATTTATAAGTGATTTAAGCATTGAATTGCATGTTTATCTCACCTATTTATGCTTTGAATTGAACATTATTATCATGAATTACACTTTTCTTTTTATGAATTGATATTGTTGAATAATATCAAGGATGATGTTGAGCATAAATTTTTGTTGTGAATTGTCATGAGTTTTGAGACCAAAGATTAAGTATTGAGATTTGTAAGATCATGTTCTTAAAAGCTTTGATTTTTAAATCCATATCAAGAATGATTTCTAGTTTTCAAGAAGACTATGGTCTTAAGTTTCCCTCTAACAAATTGCTTACCAAGATTTAAGAAAGTTGATGTTTTGATCCTAAGATAAGATAGGAATCCGTATTATTTATACAGTTTATGATTTAATGCAAATGAGAAGATTAATTGGTTTTAATTATAAACCGTTGTGCTATTATTAGGTGGATTTCCTAAAAGTTTTGAGCAATAAGAATTGGAGTAGTATATAGCACCGAGTTGGGTATGATTCAAAGGTCTCATGCCCCAGAACTACGAGCCACTATAGGATTATGATTTGCCCATAGTGGGCTGAGATAGTGATCACTAAAGTTAAGGTTCTATTCTGATGGAAAGGATGGAACAACTCTCCCCAATGTGGGAAAGACGTTGGACTCCATGTCAGCTCATACGATTTATGTCGGCTAGGAAAAACTCCCAAGACCAAAGTCCTTAAGTCCCAAAGTTCCAAAGTTCCAAAAGATTTCCAAATATCCCAATATGTCTAAGTTTTAAAAGAAACAATGCTGGAAAAGCATTTTATAAAACTATATGTATAGGATCACGAAGTTAGATTTAAAGAGTAAGCCCTTTCTACACTTAGACAGTATGATTTTAACAAGAGAATTCAAGAACAACATTTAGAACTAAATATTGTGGCTCACGAGATTTATAAAGCATGCTTCACTTCTTATTGCTAAACATTGTATTATTTTAGATATTCCAGCTTATGTGAGTCACTTATATTTATCCTGTATTTTTTTTTATAAATAATGATTATGAGATATGTTTTTACTTATCCATTCACCCCCATATACTCAGTACATCCTCAAAGTACTGATCCACATATATTTCTATGTGCTACATTGTCTCATAATATAGGTACAAGTTTTAGTATGCACATTCAGACTCAGACAGTTTACAGCTTCCAATAAGCAGGTGATGGGTTCTTTTGATTCTAGGATCAAGTCAAGTATAATTTTGTATTGTCTCTTTTATTCAGTCGTATTGATTAGGGATAGTTGGGGATCATGTCCTAGATACCTATAGATAGTATTAGTAGAGGCTTCATAGACAGTCAGTAGAGTTGAGATAATTGATTCATTTTTTGCCCTGTATAATCAGAGATGTATTATTTTAATATACCTTTGTATTAAGCATATTCAGAAAAGATTTATCTTCTGTATTATTCTTTCAAACATTAATATCTATTTCAGTTGCTCATGAGTTATGCTAGCAGAAAGGGTTAGTTTGAGATCACTTGTGGTCCTAAGCACTGTGTGATATCTTAGGACCCATTTTTAGCACGTTACACCTAAATCTAGAGGAGACAACAAATTATCAAGAGGATGTAAGAACTGGTGCTTTCAACTTGACCTCTGAGGAATTAGTTGATTTATACTATGACCATTTTTCATTGAGGTGTTACCCTCAGAAAAATGATCATTTCCTTCATTGTATTGATGATCAAGTTCTTCAAGTAGAGCTTTTGAGGGGTCAGGATTCTGATGATTTATTGAATCTTTATCTTCACGTCCTGAACATGGTCCCTATGAATCTTCATCATCATCACTTTCATTTTTCTTTTCTAGAACATTTAGGGTATTTCCAATCATCATCATAATCATCTGAGGTGCTACCTTCACTAGTGGCACCGGTTTTATCAAACACAACATTAACACTTTTCTCTATATATTGAGTTATTTATTTGTAAATCCTAGAGGCCTTGATAGTAGAGGAGTATCCAATAAAATCTCCTTCATTACTCCATGGATAAAACTTTCAAAGGTCACCCTTCCCATTTTTACACAAAATATTTGCAACCATAAGGCTTGAAGTAGCTCATCTTGGGCTTTCTTTTGGTCATGAGTTCATAATGGGTCTTTTTCAGAATGGACCTAACAAGGCACCTATTGATCATATAACATGTTGTATTGACTGTTTTATCCCTAAATTTATGTTATCCCAGCATCTATCAGCATGACCCTCCCAATGTCAACAAGTGTCTTAGTTTTCCTAACTACAACACCATTTTGTTGTGGTGTTCTCGGAGCTAAAAAGTAATGACTGATACCCAACTCATTGTAGAATTAAGTGAACCTTGCATTTTTAAACTTTGTTCCATTATTTGATCTAATTCCTCCTATCTTCTCATTTTACTTCATCTAAACTTGTCTAGCAAATGCTTGAAAAACATGAAATATTTCCTATTTTAATTCAAGTAAGAAAGTCCAAGTGAACCTGGAATAGCTATCTACAATGACTAATATGAATTTCTTTCCTCCCGTGCTAGATATTTTTATAGGTCCACATATATCTATGTGGAGAAGTTGTAGAGTTCTGGATATGGTCACTTCTTTATTTGTCTTGAATAAGGACTTAGTTTTCTTTCCCTTTACACATGCATCACATAACTTAGATCTAGCAAACTTAACCTTGTGAAGCCCTTGAACCAGGTCCCTACTAACCAGCTTGTTCAGCAGACAGAAATTGACATGGACTAATCTCTTATTCAATAATTCAACAGTATCTTCTTGCACACTCAGGCATGTCAAGTTCCTGGTCTTGTAAGACCCCAGATAGATAATATACATATTTTAGTTTCTCCATGCTGCTAACATTACTTTACAATCCTTGAGGCTTGTGACAGTGCACTTATCTGACCTAAACTTAACTTCATTGCCTTTATCACAAATCTGAAAAACACAAAGCAAACTAAACTTGAGTCTATCCGCCAAGTGAACATCATCGATGGCTTGACTCAAACTGTTCTTAACCGTTCTAATTCCTACAATGTAATTTTTGTTTCCATTACAATAAGAGACACTGCCTTCTTCACGAGCCTTAAGCTAGATGAAGACATCAATTCTTTAAGTCATGTACTTTGAATAACCACTATCCATGATCCTGTGGTGGATCATTCCTCTTTCTTTACCCTGTATTAACAATCAATTATTATCTTTTGGAACCCATTTTAGCTTAAGTTTCGAGAATTGTGTGAAAAGAAAGATCGGATTTTTCTTGGTCCATCCATGTAAATTTTCACCACTTTCTTTAAAGGAAGGGAATTTTTTTATCCTCCATACAATTGAAATTCTAAAGCAGCAGAATCTCTTATATGGACAATTTTTCCACAATGAGTACATAAGAGATTGACTTTGATAGAGATATATTTTCTATAAAGATTGTAGGTTGGATAAACACTGTGTAATACCAATCCTCTTTTGTTGTTTAATGCCTGACTAGTAAGTCGTTTTAGTGCTTGAAATGAGGCAGTCCATTTGAGAGACTTTTTAAGCTCAACTTTAACCTGAACCAAGTCCTTCTTAAGTTTAGAACTCCTCTAAAGTAAGGCAATCAAATCCATATTTTTCTTAGCCAATTTATCTTCTAATTCAAGTTGAATTTTGTTTCCCTCACTCTTCCTTTTTTAGTTAAACTTAGACATCTCACTAAGTTTTTCTTTTAAAAGATGATTTTATGGGAGAGTGACTTGCCAGTTGCTTGAAGTTTAGTCACTTGCATAATTAATTCAACCATTTCTTCACATTTTTCAAGATCTTTATTTAGACACACTTTATCATTAATAAGTTAATTAATAGTATCTATAAGCACAGTAGCAAGACTTTAATTCTTTATGGGAATAATTTTTGAGGTTCTCTTCATCATCATCTAACTTTGTCATTAAGGTAAAGAGGGAGTAATAGACATAGGAATCATCATCTACCACCATCATGAAGACATCTTCTAACTATTAAAATTCACCTATTTTACCACTCTGTCAGCTTCAACCCTTCTACTACACTTATCTAGGACCTACTCCTTCTTTTTTTCCTCTTCACTATCATTCTTGACATACTCCTTGTATTCGAGCTTGTGTGGAGGACAGTCTTTGATATAGTGATCCAGTTTTCCACATCTGTGATAGGTGTCATTTGTATTTCTTTACCTGTTATCCCTGATGGATTTTACTCTTCTAGTAAAAGCTCTTGTTCTTTTCAATACATTGAGGAACCAATTGGTGATATAAGCAATTTCTTCATCCTCTATAGTGGTGTTCTCCTTTGTGTCCTTTAGCACTTGATTCTTTTGTTTTTGTGATCACTTTGGGACTTGTCCTATTGCTTGTTAATGTCATATGTCTTGATATTTCTTATAAGCTCATCCATAGACATGTTTTTCAGATCCATAGCTTTATTTATGATGTCAACTTTATAGTCCCATGACTAGGGTAAAATTATTAGGACCTTAAGAACCTATTTGGAAGGGAAAATGTCCTCACCCAAATAGAGGAGTTCATTGATTATGGCTATAAATCTTATATGTATTTCTTGGATACACTCTCCTTTTCTCATGGTAAAAGTATCATATTTTAAGGCCACCATATCAACCTTTGACTCTTTCACTTGGTTGGTTGCCTCATGAGCTGTTTGGAGACAATCCCTATCTCCTTAGCAGTATCGCATGTAGAAATTCTATTGTACTCACCAAGGCCTATACCACATACAAGAATCTTCTCTGACATGAAATTTTACTCAATCTTTCTAATGTTAGCATTATCAAACTCCTTCCTAGTTTTGGCAACATTGTAAATAACCTCTCTATATTAAACAGGCCAAGTAGGAACAAAAGGACCATCTTAAATCATACCCCATAATTCACAATCTTTCACCATGATAAAATCATGCATTCATGTCTTCCACCATCCATAGTATTGCCCGTTGAACCTAGGTGGTCGCATAGTGGATAGTCCTTCTTCTAGGTTTAGAGGATTGGGCATTGTCAAGAATCCTTCCTAGGTGTTAACATTTTAAGAAGACCTGCTCTGATACCAATTAAAGAAATTGACTGGTTTCTCTCCTACATTTGGAAAAGTCCCAAATAGACATTTTAATACCCCATACTTTTCCTAGTTTAGTTCAGCTCCTAGCGTGTGAAGTGTTTAGTAGGTGAAGAAGGTTCATAGAAATCACTTAGAGCAAAGTTGAGCCACGAACCTTAGATTCGTCCAAAGTTTAGTGTTTGATTCTACAAGGGTCAACTTTGAAAGTCTATAACTCTTGATGTATGTATAATATTTTAGATCAAGACCCACCAAATTGTAGATAATTGATTAAACTTTCCAACGAAACCAATTTTCCCTTAATCCGATACCTAGGTGAGAAGTTATGGAATTTTTCTTATGATATAGTAGCTTACCGCAATTATATCGCGTCGCTATGAGCCCCTAAATCACAATCATCTTTTCTAGTAGCTCACTATAATTGGCCCATATTGCACCAAAAATTATGGTGGAACAGGTAACACATCACGGTGAAGTACAAATTTGCACTCATCTATTCCTGTGATGCAACACGATAGCACCGCGCCGCGGTGACATACAAATTCGCAATCATTAGTTTCTAGTAATGAAACACAATAGAACCGCATTGTGTCAAGGTGCAAAACATACTCTAGTCACAATTTTAAATTTCATAAGGGCATTTAAGTCAATTACTCTCGCCCTAATTCATCAAAACAGGTAATTTAACCTTATTCTAAGTATATTACGCTCTTTATTCACCAAATTTCTCTCCAAGAAACCCTAAAGATTCAACCTTGAGTCCAAGAAATCCAATGTTTCACCATTCATTTTTCAAGATAACCAAAAATTCAAGTTTCTGGGTTCAAGAACTTTAAGACGAATCTTTAAGAATGTCGTTGGGAATTCAAAGTTCATGATTTTGCATTCAAATAATTGAATAAGGTATGTGGGGTGATGAACAAGGATACTCCTTCATCCTTGTGCCCAAAACTAGTTTTAAAGTTGAATTTTACATGAAATTATATGAATTTTAATTTAGGGTTCATACCCAATTATCATTGTTCAAAGATGTTGATTTTACAAGTGATTTAAATTTTGAGTTGCATATTTCCTTTCACATCTTTATGCGTGTGGCATGATCTTTTGTATTTTGAATTGAATTTCATTATCTTAACTAGAACTATTAAAGAATTTCAAGATTTTATTATTGAGTATGAACTTTGTGATGATTTGATATGAGTTTAAAGCATGGGTTTTAAGCCCTAAGTATAAGTATTGATATTTCAAGAAGATTATGCTTATAAGCACCCTAAGACTAGTTTATATTCATATTTTGAACAAGATTTGATATTTTGATCCTCATCTAAGATATGGAATCCATACAGTTAGTTTTATTATAGTTTTAAGTAAGAAGATGCATAACTGGTTTTCATTGTAAACTCTTATGTTAGTCTTCAAGAGGATTTCCTACAAAATGAGCATATAAATTAAAGGAAGTAGTATTTAGAACCGATTTGGGTATTTGTCCTAGTTCACATGCCCCAGAACTATGAGCCAACATAGGTATAAATTCAGATTATTCCCATGTATATGGATGACAGATACAGATTGTGATTACTTAGCTCAGGTTATACTCCTTGGCAAGAGTATGACACCTCTCCTAGATGTGAGGTTTTTCCTTATGGGAACTAGATGTTGGACACTATGATAGCACACATAGTGTATGTCAGTTAGAAGAACCTACTTAAACCTAAGTCTTAAAAATAGAATAACAGAACAACTTTTAGAAAACTAAGTGTAAAGGCTCACAAATTTACTCAGATATGGTCCTACTTAAGACATTACTTACAAAACTTCAGCTTTTAATTTTCATATAATAGAAGTGAGTCCTTTCTACACTTAGCATGCATGATTTGAAAACAAATTTCAAGTACAGATTTATAACTAAGTGTGGTGGCTCAGTGTATTCATATAGTATATTTTATCATTCATTATTTTTTATTTCATCTTTCAATTACTCAAGCCAAGGTGAGCCATTTATACTTAGCATACATTGTTCATGAGAAAGATATACATTTCATTGTTGTTTTACTTATACATTCACCCTCATATGCTCAGTACATTCCAAAAGTACTGATCCATATATATGTCTACGTGCAACATTGTTTAATAATGTAGGTTTAGGTGCTCAGTTCCAGCAGCATAATAGACCGCGAGCATCTCTATCTACATCCTGACAGTTGGGGAGTCCTCATAGTTCAGGGACACAGTTAATCAGATTTCCAGCTTTCCAGAGTAATTTATTCAGTTTTTTAGTCAGTTTGAGTTAGTTGGGGGTCTATCCCAGTGACTTTATAGTTAGTAGTGTTAGAGGCTTGTCCAGCTATTAGATATATTTAAGACTTACAATGTCGCTTATTTAGATTTCCTTGTTAAAAACTTTCAGACATTACGTTCAATTAACTCTAGTTTAGTTCAGATAGTATTCAGTAGTTCAGTATTGTTTTGCATGGTTAGATTCCTATACGTATTATGAATTAAACCTTTAGTAGTAGGCTTAAAGGGTTAGCTTGAGACTACTCGTAGTCTATAGCACCGTGTGATATCTTGAGACCCCTTTTTGGGGTGTTACAAACTTGGTATCAGAGTCTAAGGTTTAAAGAGTCCTAGGGAGTCAGACAGGCCATGTTATGTAGATTTTTTTTCGTGGGTGTGAAGTGCACTATATTTATGAGAAAGAGGCTACGAAATGATTTAGGAAATCTTCTTTTTTCATTCATGATCTATAAAGAGTCCTAGGGAGTCAAACAAGCCATGTTATGTAGAATCTTTTTCTAGGGTGTGAAGTCCACTATATTTATGAACAAGAGGCTACGAAATGATTTAGGAAATCTTTTTTTTCATTCATGATCTATAATTCTTACAGTGTCTCTATCTGTTTTTAACTCGTCCTCTTACATGACAGAATATGCCTCCTGGCCGAGTAAATGCACACAGAAATGATAACCAACCACCCTAGACTGCTGGCCCAGTCCCTCCTCAGGGTGCATCATCCAGTACTAGTGGCGGTTAGTGCCAAAATTTGTTCTATGCCTTACCATCCCATCAGGAGTAGGAGAGTTTGCCAGATGTTGTTACTGGTATGTTTCATGTCTTTTATCTTGATGTCTATGTACTGTTGGACCCCAGGTCAAATCATTCTTATGTGACCCTGTTAGTTACAGTGAATTTTGGGGAAGGTCCAAAAAAACTCCCTAAGCCCTTATTAATTTCCACCTTAGTGGGTGAGTCAGTTGTTATCAAATTAGTCTATAGGAAGTGTCTTATCACTGTCCTTCATAAGATCATATTAGCAGACCTGATAGAGTTAGAAATGGTCGATTTTAAAATTATTCTATGTATGGATTGGCTCCATTCATGTTATGCATCTATAGATTATCGCACTCGAGTAGTGAAGTTTTAGTTTCCTGACTAGCCAGCCTTTGAGTGGGAAGGTAATTTGGTGTCTCCCAAAAGTCATTTCATTTCCAATCTTAAATCCAAAAAGTTGATATTGATAGGGTGCATGTATCATCTAGATCAAGTCAAAGACACTAATTCTGCGGCTCTAACAGTTCAGTCAGTCCACGTAGTCAATAAGTTTCCTAAAGTTTTTCCCGAAGATTTGTTAAGGGTACTTCCCGATAGGGAAATAGAATTTAGTATTGACCTTCTTCCAGATACTCAGCCTATCTCTATTCCTCCATAATGTATGCCTCCATCCAGGCTTAATGAGTTAAAAAATAGTTTAAAGACCTCTTAGATAAAGGTATCATAAGGAACAATGTCTCTCCATGGGGCTCTCCCATCTTCTTTATGCATAAAAAAAATGGGTCTCTCCGAATGTGTATCGACTATCGTCAAATAAATAAAGTCACAATCAAAAACAAATATCCTCTTTCTAGGATTGATGACTCATTCAACAAACTCTAAGGTGGAAGTTACTTCTCCAAGATAGACCTTAGATTCGGCTATCATCAGCTTAGAGTAAAGGAATGTGATATTCCAAACAAATATTTCAGAACCGTTATGGTAATTTCGAGTTTCTAGTCATGCCCTTTGGGCTGAAAAATGCCCCAGCAGCATTTATGGACTTTGATAAATAGAGTGTTCAAATAGTATTTGGATATGTTTTTCATAGTATTTATCAATGACATTCTTTAGTATTCTCATAGTGAGGATGACCATGCAGACCATGTTAGAATTGTGTTACAAACTATAAGAAATAGCCTGTTGTTCTCCAAATTCAGCAAGTGTGAATTTTGGCTAAGATCAATAGTTTTCCTTGGTAATATGATTTATGGTAATAGCATTCAAGTTGATCCCCAAAAGACTAAAGTAGTGAGAAACTGTCCTAGAACCATCTCTCCATCAGATATCAAGACTTTCTTAGGTTTAGCTGGCTATTACAAATGTTTTGTTGAATGGTTATCATTTATTGTGTCCCCCATGTCTAGATTAACAAAAAGTAAAGTTAAGTTTCAGTAGTTAGATTCTTGTGAGAAGAGTTTTCAGGAGTTGAAGGATTGACTCACTTCAACCCCAGTTTTAGCGCTACCTGATGGTACAGGTGGATTCGTTGTCTATTGTGATGATTTAGAGTTGGTTTAGGTTGTGTTTTGATGCACAGAGGTAAGCTTATAGTCTATTCCTTTAGACATCTTAAGCCTCACAAAAATAAATAACCTACCCATGATCTTACGTTAGCTGATGTTGTATTTGCATTGAAAATTTGGAGGCACTATCTTTATGGGGTGCAAGTTGATGTATTCAAAAACCACAAAATCTTACAATATGTGTTTACTCAGAGAGAGTTAAATCTTCTTCAGAGAAGGTGGTTAGAATTTTTTAAGAATTATGACATGAGTGTGTTATATCATCCGGGCAAGGCTAATGTGGTGGCAGACACCCTTAGTAGACTGTCTATGGGTATTGCGCATGTGGAGAATGATAAGAAAAAATTAGTTTGAGAAGTTCATCGGTTAGCTAGATTGGGTGTGAGGTTGGTTGACTCAGCTGAGGGGAATGTTTGGGTTCAGAGTAGTTCACAATCTTCTCTAGTTTCTGATATGAAAGAGAAGCAAGATAAGGACTCTAGTTCGGTCAAGTTGAATGGGTCAATTAAAGACCAAAAGGAGGAGGTTTTCTCCCAAGGGGGAGATGCTGTGTTAAGATACCATAGTAGATTTTTTGTGTAGTGCGTTGATGATTTGAGAAAATAAATTATGGCAGAAGCATAATTTGCGCATTACTCCATTAACCCAGGAGCCATCAAGATGTATCGCGATTTGTGGGAAGTTTATTGGTAGAGTGGTATGAAGAAATATATCGCAGAATTTGTGGCCAAGGGTGCTACTTGCCAATAGTTTAAGGTAGATCACCAAAGACCTAGTGGAACATTGCAGGAGTTTGGTATCCCTACTTGGAAGTGGGAAGAGGTGAACATCGACTTTGTGAAAGGATTACCCTATTCGCGTCGTCAACATGATTTGATTTGGGTTATTGTAGATAGGTTAACCAATTCAGCCCACTTCTTGCCAGTTAACATATCTTATACAGCTGAATATTATGCTAAGTTTTCTATTAAAGAGTTTCTTAGATTGCACGGAGTTCCCTTGTACATCATTTTAGATAGGGGTACTCAGTTTACCTCTCAATTTTGGAAAGCCTTTCGGAAGGGTCTTGGTAACAAAATTAATCTCAGTTCAGCTTTACACCCTTAGATAGATGGTCAGGTAGAGAGGACCATTCAGACCCTAGAGGATATGTTGAGGGAATATTTTCTTGACTTCAAAGGTAGTTTGGATGACCACTTTCCATTTATCGAGTTTGCCTACAATAACAATTACCATTCTAGTATTTAGATGGCCTCATTTGAGGCTTTTTGTGGGAGGATATGTAGATCACAAGTCTGTTGGTTTAAAGTGGGTGAGACTACTTTGATTAGGCCAGATATGGTGTTTGGAACCATGGAGAAATTCCAGTTGATTTGAGAGATATTAAAGGTAGCTCAGAGTCATCATAAATCTTATGCAGATGTAAGGAGGAGAGATCTTGAGTTTGAAGTCAATCACTTAGTTTAATTTAAGATTTCACCCATGAAGGGGGTGAAGAGATATGGCAAAATGGGGAAGCTTAGTCCCCCTCTACAGGATATTAAGTCGTGTGGGGAAGGTAGAGTATGAGCTTGAGCTACCTACAAACTTGTCATCAGTTCACCTTATGTTCTATGTATCCTTATTGAAGAAGTGTATGGATGATTCAACTGTTGTAGTCCCTCTAGAAAGCACAGGTATTCATAATAGCCTTTCTTACGAACAACTTCTAGTATAGATTTTTGATCACCAAATCCATAGACTAAGGAACAAAAAAGTTCCCTTGGTCAAAGTTCTATGGCGGAATCAATTTGTTGAGGGTGCCACTTGGGAAGCAGAAGCATACACGCGAAACAAGTATCCTCACCACTTATCTACAAAATCAGATTCAACCTAAGGTAACAGTCTTTCTTAACTCATTTCTTTTCCAGTCTTAGTTTCTGCCATGTGATTATCTACATCTTGTTTCATACATTTTCAAATTAGTTCAGTCGCTCACTATGTTTTATATTAAGTCATGCAGTTTTGTTTATAGTTGTGCAGGCCAGTATATAGTTTCAGTTCCTCAGTATCCTCAACATATCTAGTATCATTCGAGGATGAATATTCCTAAGGGGGAGATATTTTAATACCCCATACTTTTCCTATTTCAGTTCATCTCCGATTGTGTGAAGTGTTTAGTAGGTGAAAAATATTCATAGAAATCACTTACATCCATGTTGTGCCAAGAACCCTAGATTCGTCCAAAGTTTAGAGTTTGATTCTACAAGTGTAAATTTTTAAAGTGTAAAACTCTTGATTTATGTAAAATTTTCACCCTCAAGACCCAACAAATTTTAGATAATTGAGTCATCTTTCTAACGATACAAATTTTGCCTTAATCTGATACCCAGGTGAGAAGTTATTGCAGTTTTTGTGTGATGTAGTAGCTTACCACGATTATATCACGTCACGATAAGCATTGCGATGAGCCTCTAAATCATAATCGTCCTTTCCAATTGCTCAATGCAATTGTCCCGTGTCCCACAAGAAATCGCGGTGGAATAGGTAACGTTTTGTGGTGAAGTGCAAATTTGCACTCATCCATTTCCTGTGACGTAATGCAATAGAACTGCGCCAAGGTGAAGTAAAAATTTGCACACGTCCATTTGCGACGAGGTGCAAAATTGTACTCAAGTCGTGATTTTAAATTTTCAAAAGGGCATTTAAGTTAATGACTCTTCCCCTAATTCATGAAAACAACCGATTTAACCTTATTCTAAGCATATTACACTATTTATTCACCAAATTTCTCTCCAAGAAAACCCTAAAACTTCAACCTTGAGTCTAATAAATTCAAAGTTTCACCATTCCTTTTTTAAGACAACCAAGAATTAAAGTTTTCGGGCTCAAGAACTTCAAGAAGAAGCTTCAAGAACATCGTTAGCAATTCAAAGTTCAAGATTTTTCATTCATATAATCGAATAAGGTATACGGGGTTATGAACAAGGATACTCCTCTCATCCTTGTGCGCAAAACTAGTTTTAGAGTTGAATTTTACATGAAATTATTTGAATTTCAGTTTAGGGTTCATACCTAATGATCATTGATCAAAGATGTTGATGTTACAAGTGATTTAAATGTTGAGTTGCATGTTTCTTTCACATCTTTATGCGTGTGGCATGATTTTACGGATTAAGAATTGAAATTCATTATCTTGACTAGAATTATTAAAGAATTTCAAGATTTTATTATTGAGTATGAACTTTGTGATGATTTGATATGAGTTTAAAGCATGGGTTTTAAGCCCTAAGTATAAGTATTGATATTTCAACAAGATTATGCTTTTAAGCACCCTAAGACTAGTTCATATTCAGATTTTGAATGAGATTTGATATTTTGACCCTCAACTAAGATATGGAATCCAAAGAGTTAGTTTTATTATCGTTTAGAATAAACAGATCCATAACTGTTTTTCATTATAAACCCTTATGTTAATCTTAAAGTGGATTTCCTATAGAATGAGCATATAAATTAAAGGGGGTAGTATTTAGCACTGAGTTGGGTATGTGTCCTAGTTCACATGTCCCAGAACTACGAGCCAACATAGGTACAAATTCAGATCATTGCCATGTATATGGATGAGAGATACAGATTGTGATCACCTAGCTCAGGTTAAACTCTGTGGCAAGAATATGACACCTCTCCCTAACGTGAGGTTTTCCCTTAAATGAACTAGACGTTGGACACTATGATAGATCACATAGTGTATGTCGGTTAGAAGAACCGCCCTCAACCAAAGTCTTAAAAAATAGAATAACAGAACAACTTTTAGAAAAATAAGTGTAAAGGCTCACAAATTTACTCAAATATGGTCCTACTTAAGACATTACATACAAAACTTCAACTTCTAGTTTTCATATGATAAAAGTGAGTCCTTCCTACACTTAGCATACATGATTTGAAAATAGATTTCAAGTACAACTTAGAACTAAGTGTGGTGGCTCACAATATTCATATAGTATATTTTATCATTTATGATTTATGATTTCAGCTTTCAATTACTCAAGCCAAGGTAAGCCATTTATACTCAGCATGCATTGTTTATGAGAAAGATATGCATTCCATCACTGTTTTACTTATGCATTCACCCCATATACTCGGTACATTACAAAAGTACTAATCCATATATTTGTCTATGTGCTATATTGTTTAATAATGTAGGTTCGGTGCTCAGTTCCAGTAGCATGATTGACCGCGAGCATCTCTATCTACATCATGACAGTTGGTGATTCCTCATAGTTTGGGGACCTAGTTAATCAGATTTCTATCTTTTCAAAGTATTTTGTTCAAATTTTTTCAGTTAGTTTGAGTCAGCTGGGGGCCAGTCCTAGTGAATCTCTAGTTAGTAATGTTACACGCTTGTCTGACTATTAGATATATTTTAGACTTACAATGTAAGATATTAAGATTTCCTAGTTAAACACTTTCAGACATTATGTTCAGTTAATTCTAGTTCAATTCGTACAGTATTCAGTAGTTCAGTATTGTTTTCCATGCTATATTCTTTATTGTGAGTTACATCTCTAGTAGAAGGCCTAAAGGGTTAGCTAGAGACTACTCATAGTCTTGAGCACCATGTGACGTCTTGGGACCCATTTTCGGGGCATTACAGACATATAAAACAAGAAACTTAATAGTACATTATGTAAGTAAATAATAAAAAACATAGAAATATTTATGTGGAAACTCCTTGCACAAGGGAGAAAAACCATGACCTGCAGTCAGGATTTCAAAGTTCTACTAATATTCAAGAAACCTTGAATACAGACTCCATGTCTTCAAAGATTAAAACTCCCAATCCTTCTTCTCCTAGTAATAACTCTATTACAAGATAAAAGTGTAATAATTCTACTGCACCAGCTGCCGGCTAATTCAAATTGAGTCCATGACAATGCCCAAGCGCACATGCAAGTGTACATGGTCTTATTAAGTAGTAAAGTGGCCTTCTGAAATCCAAGTATTAATCCCACAGGGACTTGTGTTACACAACTATTCAATTCTAGTTTAACAAATTGAGAAAAATGTCAAATAAAGTTTTAGAATTATAGACAAAAGTAAACTAATTTAATGCGGAAAAGTAATGACTTTGGACAATCAAAGGATAGAGACCCAGGGTTAAAGCTGAAGAACAATCATACTACGCTATTGAACTTTATTCATTAAATTGGTTATCTTGGTTGTTGATTCGTAGGGTTAATTGCATAATCATGGTCTCCTGACCTCTAACCTTTTACCTAATTTGGACATTACAACTACATCGTTGAGTGGGGATGTAATAATCGAATTAAATAATTTAAAGCTATAATCCTACGTGTGAATCAAGTAAGGATTCTAAGTATATCCCTGTCCTAGACGCTAATTCGAAATCCTTATTTTATAAAAGAATACAAAACTTACTTTGCTTATCTCCATATTTTATCTCCTTTTCCCTCTCCCAAGATCACAAGGTTAGCAATGAATATATTCTAAGGGTAGCTAATACTTAAATTAGTTAAAAAAAAGGATAAACAAGAAACTATAATGATAAGCAACTAAAACGAACTTAATTCAAAACTAAAGTATTCATGATCTTGACCTTAACCCCGGAAAGGTAGTTTAACCTTTAATGGAAATATTCATCATCCAATCCCTTGGGTTGTTGATGCAAACCATAATGAAACTAAATTAAAGAATGATAAAAATTAAAAAGAAGTTGTGGTAGCCTCCAATGATGTTCTAATAGATCTAGGGTGTTCCAAGATGTCCCAAGATGATTAAAACGTTTTTTAGGATGTTATATTTAAAGTATACAAGTCATAAACGGACTTGGATTAGGTTTCCACATTGTTGTTGTTCACCAAGGTAAAATTATCCCAATTTTTGTCCTCACCACGCCGCGAATGAAGCAGTGTTATAGTGTTGAGCTACTATTTTTGGAAAATTTTGAATTGACTCAACATTGTAATGTTGTGTTTTACCACTTTGGGACCCTTCTTAATACAATGGTATGAAGCACGTTCTCATTATCCAATCACACAGCCCACACGCGTCCAAGACATTTCAGGGGTCCAAATTGCGCCAATTTGTGTATTGTGCTTCCGTTGATCAATTCCAATCCTTTTGGAGTTTTTTCCACTTGATTTGAAGTATGTATATAATTTATACATCATAAAAATCCATTAACCAAGAATCCTATATCACTAAACATAAAAATTTAGAGCTCATAACAACACAACATCAAAAATGGTGAATCAGAAACACGAGCTAAGCATAGGCTAATTTCACTTTGATTTTTAACTCATTGTTTTAAACCTTGGATTGATCCAATTGACCCTTGAACATTATAATAAAGTTGTTTCACATATAAATACGTAATAAAAACCTTAGTAACTCATTAAACACATTAGAACCCAACACGATAGACAAGACAAACACCTAACTCAAGCTAGTAATACTAGTTTTCTCGGTTGAACTCTAAATGCTCAAATTGAATCAAAACTCATGTGAAAACACCATTAAACATTGTTAACACATACATGGACACTTAAATGCTCATTTATATCATTATCAATACATATAGTATAAGAATCATCCTCCAAACAAGGCTAAAAGGGCTAGACTAGTAATGCTATAATGCATAAATACACCCAACATCACCACCCCACACTTAAGCCTTGTTCGCTCTCGAAAAACAATTAACTATAAACACCATGAAATGGAAAAAATCCACACTTCTACAACAAGCAAGGCACTCAAGCTAGTACTATAGTGACTATATGGAATGTAAGTTTCTACACTAAACATGTTATATACATAATTGATATCTCAATAATTCTACTTCAAAATACCCAAGCCTCAAGAATGGAACCACAAGTGGAAAACTCATGCATATTTATCAATCACAGAAATCACACGAATCACCCACATTTATCAAAACATATGCCCCTCACAACAAGTGAGTTACCCAAATTTACTCACAATAATGCAATACATAACATAATAAGTACAAGAATCAAGTTACGCTCACTCTCACAAATAATCAAGGCTTGACCGTAGTGTAGTACTCCTCTGATATCAGAATGTAAATCATATGATCAGTTAGGTCTTTTTGGGTTGTAATGAAGTCTAAGGGATGGGTAGGAACTATTTGGACATAGTGACTAACCTCTCTAAGTTCTTTAATTCACTACATTATACATTTAAAACCAATCTCAAACAACCAAATTACATATTTTCCATCCACCCATCACCTTTATTTTGCCCCATCTCTTTTAAGAATTTTCACAAACACATTGTGGACGTAAAGTTTATTACCCCATGAAATAATTTTTTTCATTTTCCTCAATCATGATAATATTCCTAACACCATTTACATCACTCCCAACCACCACACATCAAATATAAACACCAAGAACTATTACCTTGGGGCATTAATTTCACCTTTCTCCTACTTTTTGAATTTCACACTCCTTACTCAATTATTTTATAATTAAATCACTTAAGAGATTTTTTGGATCAAATTAAGGTCCATCAAAAATGGGGATTAGGCTACATATGAGGGTACCAAAGAAAATAGGCTAAAGTCTCAATGAGGTTTACTTAGGATTATGCACAAGGGTAGGTCAAAAAAGGGTATAAAATAAGGCTATCAAAGTAACGCCTAAATCATCTCCTAAACTCACATTCTTTATTTCACTTTACACACACATCGGGCAAGTTCTAGACACCACATGCAACACGGAATATACAAATACCTCACACGCACATGGCACATACTCGACTCACATAGGATCATCATAGACTCTCAACCAACAATATCATGAGTTTAAAATTTAATCCACAAGAACAAGACTCACAAACATGAGCCTAAGAGTCTCAAAAGTAGTAATTCCACAAATCAACATGCTTATATAAATAAAACATTTGCACCATGTAATAAAAAAAATAGCACCAACAGAATATCTTACACACAAAAAATTTAAATTAAACCAAAAATTGGGAATTTCCCTACCCCTACTTAAAAATCTACTTTGTTCCTAACGTGAACTTAAAAGTAAGAGAAAGAAATACTTTATAAGGCCTATAGGCCAAGCTAGTAGCAGTTTTTTGTACCATAAAGGTCCGGGAACCCCACACTCTGTCTTTGCCATTCTCCTTAGCTCAAGTTTTTGGTACTCAGACTTCCCATCAATCTACAACTCAATCATAAACAAAAAACTACATGAAGTAAAAAATAAAAATTGAAAAATAAAACATACCTACTAAACTTGGGTTTCCTTCCAAGCAGCGCCTGATTTAGTGTTGCGGTATGACCTAACTTAACTCAACCATATTCCTTAATTTTTTTACTCTTGTTTGGGAGCCATTTTCTCTTTAATTTCTGACTTCTTGAGTTTTCACTCTCAAGGTCAACATCTCTCTCAACTTCAACATTTATCATGTTGGGAAACAGTAGTATTGGATGCTTGGACCTCTCAATAAGGATGTCAGAAGAGGTCTTTAGCGGGCTAACCACCTCACACTCATCTCCTTCAACAATAGTAATCATGCATAAATCCTTATAGTAGGAAAGCACATTTAGCGGTTTGTAAACTTTAAATACCGCTTCTTCATCCTTCAACCTCATTTTTAGTGTGCCCTCTCTAACATTAATTAAAGCTTTGCTCATCGCTAAAAATAGGCGTCCCAAGATGATTGGTACCTATTGGTCTGGCTGAAAGTCTAGAACAATAATGTCAACAGAAATAATAAATTTACCAACATTTTTTAGCACATCTTCAATTAGTCCGTTGGTACGGGTTATGGTCCCGTTTGCCAGTTGCAATAGTACAGAGCTCGGTCTAGGCTTGACCAAACCCAATGTGTTGAACAAAGATATGGGCATAAAGTTGATACTTTCCCCTAAATCACTAAGTTCCTGCACCACCTCACTGTTGCCAATCTGAATAGAAAGAGTAAACTTACCTGGGTACTTAAGCTTTTAAGGCATCTTTTGACTGACTACCAAACTACACTCCTCAGTAAGTTTTATTGACTCCTCATCCTACAATTTTACCTTATTATAAACCACATCTCTTAAGTACTTAGCATAATTGGTTATACGCTGTAAAACATCTAACAAAGGTAAGATAATGTAAAGCTCTCTGAATGTGTCAAAAAAATTCTTGAACATTTCATCCTCTTCGCTTTTCTATGTTTCTAAGGGAAAGAAAGTGGCGGCATCTTTTTCACGTTTTTAGCAGATTTTTCTTTTGAGTGCTCAAAATTCCTCAATTTTTTAGAAACTTTGTCATTTACGTGTGGTGGAGTCAAATTTACATCTAGCTCCTTATTTACCTTTAGAGGTTCTTTTTGAAGCTCTTTACCACTCCTCAAAGTGATTGTCAAACCTTGTTTTGGATTTTCTGTATTTGCTGGCAGATCACCTTAAGGCCTAGTATTCAATGCTTGTTGTAACTTCCCTAACTGCAACTCTAAGATTCTCTAGGTTGCTTTCTGATTTGTTAATTCTTTTTGTTGATTTTTCATATTCATAGCCATTTGTTCCTGACCAGCTAAGATTTGTTTCATCATCTCTTCCATGTTGCTAGTTGATTGATTTCCTTATGCCTGTGGTTGCTGAATTTGTTGTTGTTGTTGTGTGTTCCATGGTTGATTCTACCACTTCATGTTGTAAACTGGTCCACCTCTAATACACCTACAATTTTCTTCATCGTGCTCCTTGAATCTGAATGTCATTCTAGATTTGTTTGAGCTATGTGGTTCAATAAGGTGTACATCCTATCATAAATTAATTCCAACACTTGACCACCTACAGCTAAATCTAGCAAAATTTTTGTATTATGGACAAGTGCTTCTATAAATGTATGAGCCAGTAGCTCATTAGACTATTGGTGATATGGACAATCCTGAAGAAGAGCCTTAAAGCGTTCCCAAGCATGATATAGATTTGTATCCAACCTTTGCTTGAATCTCACTGTCTCACTACGAAGTATCATAGTCTTTCCAGATGGAAAGAATCTGATAAAGAACATTCTGGCTAAGTTATCCCACGATGTGATTGAAATGGCCGGCTCCGTATTCAACCACCTTTTTGCTTCCCTCAATAGTGAATAAGGAAAAAGTATCAGCCTCACATAATTTGTATTCACCCCAGTCGGAATGAATGTATCAGTAAGCTCAATGAAATTCTGCAAGTGGACTTGTCGATCCTCATGTGAAATCCCTACAAACTATCCATTGCTGATAAGAAGCTACACCATGTTGTGCTTTAACTCAAAATTCCCCCCAGTAGCCGGCCTTTGAATTGGGAAAGTCAAGTTTGTCGGAAGTAGGAATACCACTTCCCTAAGTGTCTTGCGTGTTTGTTGTTCTGTATCCATTATAACAGGATCATCTTGGTCTTCTTGGATTTGTGGAATTTAGGGGAGAAGGTTTTCTTCTCTCTTTCGTTGATGGAAAAGTTGCTCAGGTTCGGGGTCTGATTCAACTATTTCCTGATCCCTTGCCAGCTTATTAACGCAAAAACCTATTTCCTACTATAACAAAACCAAGAACAAGCATAAAAACACCAAATAAATTTAAAAGTAAAATTAAAGTAAAAAATTACTGAATGAATAGTCCTCAGCAACAGCACTAAAAACTTGACAGCGCCCAAGCATACACGTAAATGTACGTGATTTTATCAAGTAGTAAAGTGGCCTTTTGAAAGCCAAGTATCGATCCCACATGGACTTGTGTTACACCACTATCAAATTCTAGTTTAACAAATTGAGAATAGTAACAAATAAAGTTTTAGAAATATAAACTAAATTAATGCGAAAAAGTAATGACTTTGGACAATCAAAGGATAGAGACCCGGGGTTACAACTTAAGAACAATCTTACTATGATATTGAACTTCATTCATTAAATTGATTATCTTGGTTGTTGATTCGTAGGGTTAATCGCATGATCATGGTCTCCCGACCTCTAACCTTTTACCTAATTTGGACATTACAACTACATCATTGAGCAAGGATGCAATAATCCAATTAAGTGATTTAAAGTTATTATCCTACGTGTGAATCAAGTAAGGCTTCAAAGTGCATCCCTATCCTAGACGCTAATTCAAAATCCTTATTTTATAAAAGACTATGAACCTTACATTGCTTATCCCCAAGTTCTACCTTCCTATTCCCTCTCCCGAGATCACAAGTTTGGCAATGAATATATTCTAAGGGTATATAATCCTTAAAATAGTTAAAAAAAGTATAAACAATCAATCATAATGATAAGAAACTCAAACAAACTTAATTCAAAACAAAAGTATTCATGGTCTTGGCCTTAACCCCGGAAAGGGAGTTTGGCCTTTAATGGAAATATTCATCATCCAATCCCTTGGGTTGATGAAACAAACCATAAAGAAACTAAATTAAAGAATGATAAAACCTAAAAAGAAGTAGTGGTAGCCTCCAATGATGTTCCAATTTATTTGGGGTGTTCCAAGATGTCCCAAGATGCTTAAAATGTATTTTTGGAAGTTATATTTATAGTATATAAGTCATAAACCGACTTGGATTAGGTTTCCATGTTGTTCTTGTTCAGAAAGGAAAAATTATCCTGATTTTTGTCCTCACCGAGTCGCAGCATAGTTCATAATTCCATCATTGGGCACTTTTCTCCCAATTTTGGTCCTCACAGCATAGCAATGTTATCGCGTTAAGATACTGTTTTTTGACAATTGGAAATTGAATCGACACCGCGATGTGGTGTATTACTATTTTGGTCCCCTTCTGAATCTAATGGTGTGCAGTACGTGTCCATTGGACAATCACACAATCCACACGCGCCCAAGAATTTCAGGATTCCAAATTGCATCAATTTGTGTATTGTGTTTCTGTTGATCAATTACAAGCTTTTTTGAGTTTTTTCCACTTGATTTGAAGCTTGTATATCCTTAATTTATCATCATAATCCATTTACCAAGCATACTATATCATTAAACAAAATAATTTAGAACTCAAAACAACACAACATCCAAAATGGTGAATAAAAAACACGAGCTAAGCATAAGATAATTTAACTTTGATCTTTAACTCATTGGTCTGACCCTTGTCTTGATACAATTGACCCTTGAACATTATAAGAAATTTTTTCACATATAAATAAACAATAAATACCTTAGGAACTCATTAAACACATTAGAACCCAACACGATAGACTAGACAAAAACCTAGCTCAAGCTAGTAACACTAGTTTTCTGTATTGAATTCTAAATGCTCTAATTGAACAAAAACTCATGTGAAAAAATCAATAAACATTGTGAACATATACATGGACACTTATATGATCATTTATATCATTATAAACACAAATATTATAAGAACCATCCTCAAAATAAGGCTAAAAACGCTAGAATAGTAACACTAGAATGCATAAATATATCCAACATCAGTCCACAAGCTAACTCTAGCTTCAGTATCACCTAACTCTAGATGACAATACTGACTTCAAATTGGAATATAGAAAACCTAATAATAATGAACAATGATAGTAGGTAACATTTGTAGTCACAATACAAAGATTCAAATACAACAAGAATATAAAACACAACTTATGAGCGAGCAGGTCCCTTTTTGCAAGTAAACCTTTGATTTAAGAACTTCAAAGGAATTTGTCATCGTGATAATATGGAAACATGGTTTACTATTTATGTAAGATGATCAATATAAATTAGACAAGATAACCTAGGACGCATCTCATTGGCTGAGATAGAAAGGACAACAACTTTCTCAGCATTTTTGCAGTATTGATTAGTTGTGCATGATAGCGACATGAATACGCTCAACCACGTCCGTAAGTAGCTGTAGCTTTGTCATCACATATTCTTCAGGAACCAAATCCCAATAGATAATGTGTCAATCATCAAAACTAAGGACTTAACACTCTTCTACAAAAATTCTCAAATGGTGCAATCTAGATGCTGGAATGATAGGTATTATTGTACGCCAACTCCACCAAAGGCACAAATTGATCCTAATGATCATCAAAATGAATCACACAATCTCAATTTGTACATTTCAAATCCAATATATTTTCATACTTCATTGGTAAATTTTGACCTCTTCTAACAGCCTCAACCAAAATTTTAAATGTAGCAGGGATTAATTAATTCCTTTGTTTGATCACTCTAGATGATTTGAAGAAACCATGTGATTGACCATTTATCAAGATTGAGTACTAATTATTTAATAGTAGTCAATACATGAAATAAATCAGTAGCTCTAAAACCAATCTTCTTGAGTAGTTAAGTTAGAAAAATAAAAAACAACCTATAATAAGCCTTACTCATATCTAGTTTGATTACTATATTTGTTTTCTTGGTTCTTAATTAATGTTTCTTATTATTTTTTGTGCCAAGAGGGTGGAGTGTTCATCGTCCGGTTTGATTTGATTTTATGTATTATCAGTTTGATTTATTAATTTTTAGTTTTTAAATGCACTAAAGAAATAATCAAATTAATAAAATATTTATTATTGATTTTTAGTTTATCAGTTTTTGTCCTTAAAGGTTTTGTTTTTGTTTAACCAATAAGAAAATGCTAGAAATACATGTCCTTTTCACATTTGAATAATTATATACCATTCTGAATACCTATGTTAGTGAGATATAAAGCAAGACTTAGTAAATGTAACCAACTATACTTAAATAATTCAAATTAAACATGCATAGTTATTATGTACTCTTGGAACTAAGGAATCACGACTCTAATAATAGAAAAACTGATATTGACTAATCTAATCCAATAAGCATACAAACATCTATAATATTTAGTATACAGAATGGAACAAGAGAATCAATTTCCATATCTAGTATTTGATTTTTCTGATTTCATATTTTGTAGAAACTATGATGGAAGCAATATACATAAGGAGGGGTAAAGTGGTAATTTTGATATAGTCTTAATGTTTATCAGTTTATCCAATAACCCCATATTAAAAACCAAAATTGAACTGATAACTCTATAAAAAATTTATAAAACCTTTAAAAAATTATTAACCTATAAACTGAATAACAGTAATCAAATTGCATTTTTTTTATTCGATTTTTGAACTCTCCAACCAATAGGACATTTTCTACTATACTTCTTCCTTCATTAATCATGCTTATGATTACAAGTGATTATAGAAGTGTCTTATTCATTCTATTAAGTAGGACCCTAGATATAATCTTATTGCTGAAGTTTCTCAAACTTATAAGTCTAGCATTTATGTATTATGAGGTTTTTCTTTGATAATAACACAAGTCAAGTCAGTGTGAGTAATGTATCTAGAAATTTAAGGTACCATAAAAGGTCCTCACTATCCTAATTAAATCCTCGTTGATGATGTTCCAGTAGGATTGATAAAACAAGCATGTAAATCCATATGGCCAAAAAGCATTCTCTCCAGTTATCCCAAAATATTCCTATTTCACATTTTTTTAGTTGGCAGTTCTACTAGTTAATTCTATCACTATGTAATTAACTTTGGTATGTCTTGTAGTAGATTGTACTCACCTTGTGCATGTTTTTTTGTGAACTGATCCTAAAAGAATCTAATGACTTCATAAGCTATTTTCCTAGTATCTGAAATCTGTTCTCTTTGAGAATTTTCAATTATGTTCAAATTTAGTTTTTTGTTTTGCCATTAACAAAGGACCTCCTAAAATAAGTTTATCCTTGATCTTTGTCTCCAATATTTCTCTTTTAAGTGCACGTATCTGCTCAAATTTGCTTGCACTCTGTGAAGACTCTCTCTTTTTGTTTTGATGGTGATGCTTCAAATTGAGCTTCACGCACCTGCATAATTTCCTCCAACGCTGTTATTTGTTAGAAGATATTTTCATATATCTCCTTGATCTAAAGTTTAAGGGATTGTTTAACCGTCTTAAGTTAATGATGCATCATGCTAAAAAAATTCCCATGAAAATCTAGATTTCAATACTTGTCACTATCTATGTGAACTTACCATGCTTAGTCAAAAAGAAAAAATAAAATTTCAACTATTTGTGAGCATTCCAATATCGATGGGAGTGATTTGATCCTTTTCTTGATAAGATATTTCCAAATAGATCCATTAGTTTTTGGTTGACCAATATTTTATATACTCCATCCCTCTTAAGATAATTGGCATGTTTACCGAAAGTACTTTTCTCAAAATAGTCGTAAGTTTAAAAGATCAAGAGAGCATTAATTATTCTTTTCCAACTTTACCCTTTAACATTACGTATTCTAGAATTAAGAAGCACATACATATATAAAGATTAAAAAATTAATAAGAAATATATTAGTGAAATCACAAACCTAATTAATTTTTTCTGAAGAGTTGTGTAAAACCTAAACCTACCGATAATTTTGAGATAGAGGGAATATCCTTTTAAAAATAGATGTTTTCTCTGACCTTTCATTCCATTTGTGTATGTATTTCCCGTGTCCCCTAAATCATATGTTAGGCTCTATGCAATTTTTATGATTGACAAAGTGAATGAAACATGTCATTCAAGTTGATTCAAAGTTTCATTATCTTAAGGAGCTTACTTGGCAACATATTACTAACAGTTAGAGACAAAGGTGCAAGAATAAGGGAATGGATAATGATTACTTCTGATAAACTCAAAGGAATAATCCATATGCTCAATTGAAGAGTTGAAGCTTGAATACAACATTTATGGAGGAACAAATTTGAATTGAAGGAGTCCCATATGAAGTAGAACTCTATGCAATGCAAGTTTGGATGCAATAGGGAACTCAAAGTGAAGAAGAACTCTTTAAAGAGTTGTGTCCAAATAAAAGAAGTGTTATTTAGAATCATTCGTGAACTTACAAAGAAAAAAATTCAATTAGCAAATTGACTTGGCATTGTGCTACTCGAATGCTGAAGAACCACATTATTGAACCAGGTCCTAGAACTACCAAGATAGAGAGTCTTAGTCATCTTGTATTAGGAGTTGGTTATAGAGTTATAATGTTGATGTTATCTTAGTTCAGTGAAGTATAAACTAATTTAGGCTGTTTTCTTGTTTGGGAAAACTCAAAGACTTGGGATTCTTACCTTGGGGGTTTGTAAGTTGTTTAGTAATTAGAGTTTATAATTCCTTATGTTACACAAGATTATAGTCTTTTATTTTAGGGATAATTTTATTTAGAGAAGTTACGGTTAAATCCTTTAGAGGTATAGGTCGTACTTTTACACCATTTATGAGTCGGGTGTTTTCCACGTAAAAATATTGTGTTCTGACTTTCTGCCTTTATTGCTTGTTGAAACATATTAGGAAACTTATTTCATACATAGGAAATGGTTAAGTTAAAAGTAACTAATCTAAGTTGTATAGTGTATCAATTGGTAGCAGAATGGGTTATCATGCAAATGCTAATACCTAAGATCATGATGGACTCTACACGACTATTTGACAAAGTGAAGGGCGGTTAATAACTCGACCACCTCTCTTTAATGGATCTTATTTCATTTGGTAAAAGGCTTGAATGGAAATGTACATTCAAGGTGCGTACTAAAAATTATGGGACAGAGTCATTGATGCATCAACAATTCTCATGAAAATAATATATGGAGAATAGATGAAAAGTTGACAAGTTGTTTCACTCCTGAAGTCCTTGTAGCACTCAGGAAAATGAAAAGGGCAAAAACATTCTTCTATGTAGACTAGGTTCAGATAAGTACAACATATTGTCAAACTGCACTACTGCTTAATAGATTTGGGATACCTTGGTGGATGCTCATGAGGGGACAAATCAAATGAGGAAATTCCAAATTGCATTACTCTTTACTGAAGATGAAGTCTTCAAGATGAAGGAAAATGAGTTAGTACAACAAATGATAAGTAGATTGACATCTTTAGTCAATGATTTGTCATCACTATAAAAAGTTCTCACTACTGAGGAATAGGCTGAGATTGTTCTAAAAGTTGTACCAAAATACATATGGGATGTGAAAGTCAAATACATATTGGAATCCATGGATCTCAAAATATGACCCTTGATGAGTGAGTTAGAAAGTTAAGGACCTATGGTATGAACATGGAAGATCTCAAAAAGAAGAAATTGATTAAGGAAAAATCACTGGCTTTGAAAGCATATGACATTTAAGAATCTAACCTTGATGAATAACAAGTAGCTTTTTTGCCAAATATTTCAAGAGGTTCTTCAAAAAGAAGGATCTAACAAGAAAGGAACACGTAGCAAAAAATGGTCTAATGAAAAAACTCAAGTTGGATGGTATAAGTATGAAAAGACTGATCACATGATAAATGATTTCCTTTTATGTTAAATTGAGTGAAAAAAGGAAAGAGTTAAGAAAGAGCCGAAGAAGAAGTCTAAGAAAAAGGATGAGGAAGAATTTTCTTTAATGGTTGCTTGGGCCTGAGGCTTAGAAGAATTTATTGATGAAGATGTGGATGAGACTACATACGTAGATATTGGAGATTTAGATGGAGGACGAGGAAACAAAATCTGAGGTAAGTATTTTAGAGTTAAAATAAAACTTGTGTCTCTTTTCAAAAATTGTGTTTCCTTAATGAGTGCCTTGATGATAACTTTAAAGACGTAACCTCTGATAGGGATAAACTGTTCAATACTCTTGAAATTCTAAATTTTTATTATATTGATCTTAAAACTTATAAGATTGCCACTAAAAAGGAAAATAATACCCTAAATAAACAGGTTAGCAAACTTAATTCATCATATCAAAATCTTAAGACTGAAATCTAAAAACTAACAATTAAAGAAAAGGGGAAAGGTGATATGAGTGAAAATCAGAAAAGGGTTGAGTTAGATATTAAACAATATAAGAATGACTTTTTTGTGAAAAAAAAAGTGTGAAAATTAACTCATAAAGTGATTAGGTTCAAACTTGATCTTGAGAGAGAAAAATAGATGGTCTAATAGAAATGATTTTAAGCTAGACCAAACTAACAAGAATAGTTTCAAACCTTTTCAAAGAAACATATCTATGAATTTGTTGCCAAGATAGGCTAGAAGAAACTTGATTCACCATTTTGATCATAAGAAAGTACCTAATCTTGTTTGGGTTCCAAAAACTGACCTCTAAACTATTTTGTAAGTAAAAGTTAAAGTAGGCAAGTGACATTGGTATATGGATAGTGATTTCTCAAGGCATATAACTAGAGACAAACAAAAGTTCCTTTCACTTACTTCATTCAAAGGAGGGAAGGTGTTATTTAGAGATGGTAAAAAGGGAACTTTCACTAGAGTTGGAAAGATTGGTAGAGCTAAAAGAATAGCAATGGAAGAAGTATATCATGTAGATGGATTGAAGTACAATTTGCTCAGCATCTCTCAGCTGTGAGACAAGGGAAACAAGGTAGCATTTACTTCTACAGTTTTCAAGGTTAAAAGGCTAGATACAAAGTAGATGTTTTAATTGCCAAAAGATATAAAAATGTGTATATGAATGATAACATGGGGATTCCTGGTACAAAACTGACATGTCTTAGTGAAATTTCCTAAACTGAACTAAGGTTAACTGAACATTGTTTATGATAGTGCTCATCATAATCATATCAACTAAATAAATAGGAATATTCATGGTTTAACTAAATCATTACTTGAAAAATTGAAAGTTATGTAAAACACATAGGTTTCGGGTGTTCATAACCCACCAGAACTGAATGATAATAATTTATGATAATAAGTTTTTAAAACAATAATATGGTTCAAACCCAAAAGCATAGACATTTCATCAAACATGTGAGGATCATAAACTTGAATTTGGGAATGTGATAAACATAGGAAATCAACATGATTCACATGTCTAAATTCATATATTGGGGAATTTATCATGAAATTCACTTAAACAAGACATGGGATCTAAAATGTAAAGCATGAGGAAATCAAATCTTTCATGGGATCATATGTGGTCTGAAATGAATTTGAATTACCAAGGAAAACCATGAATTACACCCATCTTAAACATATAAAATACCATGGTAAAGGAAAACTCCATAATTTAATTAAAATGAGAGGTTTGTGGGCTCAATGGGTGAAAGAGACCCATTGATGAATACTCCACATATCTTAAGCTTCTTAACTTGAAAGAAAAACACTAATCTTGATGGTTTCTTGGAGGTTCTTAATCATGGGTCACTTGAATAATTGATTTATTTGGGAAAAGAACTCAATTTTGTTCTTGGGAAAATGGGAGGGTTTTCTTGAGAGGAATTTTGATAAGAAGGGCATATAATTCCATAACTGACGCCCTAAGTCATGTTATAAATGATTGGGTTGAGGGGTAAAATAAACAATGACCTTCAATCATCTAAATTCAAAACTGGATGCAAAAGGCTCACCACAATGTGGTCTTATCGTGGTCGTTGATTTTCTTCACCATGATGTAGTTTGCATGACATTGTGACTAATGACACATAACGGGATTATCGTGGTGACCCACTTTTTTTGTGATCTAAACATAACCCAAAGTTTTTCCAAAAAATCCAAAACTCCCTCGAGACATACCTTTTACATCCCTGAACATAAATCAACTCAAAAACCAACATCTCGGGGTTGGGAAGACCAAAATAAAAATCCTCGAAGTTAGAGGGGTCTTTAAAATGACTAAGTCCCTAACACTTACTGAAAATTTCAAGCCTTAAGCCCCTTATGCATCAAACTAAAAGTTGAATCGAGCTAAGATTAGTACGGGGTATTATAATATCTCCCATTTGGGAACATTCATCCTTAAATGAGACTGGTTAGACTGAGAGTACTATACTAAGGTAATTGAGATCACATACTGAACATGCATGACTTGGAATATAGTGATATAACTTAGTTTGAATCATAATACATAAACTGAGCTGATTTTCGTAAATGCACGTAATAACATGGGAATGGTTACATAGCTAAAACTGAGAATGGAAAAGAGTCAATCTAAGGAAAAATCATTACCTCAAGTTGAATCTGAGTTTGGGGAGAAAATATGGGATACTTGGTTCTCATATCTGCTTTTGCTTCCCAAGTAGCTCCCTAGACAGACTGATTTCACAAAAAGGACTTTAACCAAGGGAACTTCTTTATTCCTTAGCCTATGAATCTGATGATCAAGGATCTCAACTAGGACTTTCTCATAGGAAAGTCTATCCTTAATGCCCACATATTCTAAAGGGACAATTACAGTTGAATCACTAATACACTTTTTTAACAAAGAAACATGGAAGATTGGATGTACGGATGCCAAATCTATAGGAAACTCTAGCTCAAAAGCCACCTTCACACAATGGTTGAAGACTCTATAAGGGCCAATATATTAGGGACTGAGCTTTCCCTTATTCCTAAATCTCTTCACTACTTTCATAGAAGAAATTTTGGAATAGACCAAATCACCAACCTCAAACTCAAGATCTCTTCTCCTCGCATTAGCATAAGATTTATCACGCCTTTTTCCTGTCTTCAGCCTCTCCCAAATCAATTTAAATTTTTCCATCGCCGTAAATGCTTAATCTAGACCTATTAATACATCGTCACCTATTTCAAACTAACCAACAAAATATCTATATCTCCTACCATGGAGAGCCTCAAATGGAGCCATATGAATACTAGAGTGATAACTATTATTGTAAAAAAACTCAATCAAAGGTAAGTGGTCATCCCAACTACCTTTAAATTCAATACACATGCCCTCAACATGTCTTCTAAGGTCTGAATGGTCCTCTCTGCCTAACCATCTATCTGAGGACGAAAAGATATGCTTAGATAAAATTGGGTACCAAGACCCTTCTTAAAAGCCTTCTAAAATTTAGAGGTAAATTGAGTACCTCTATCTGAAATGATGGATAACGGAATCCCATGCAACTTAACTAACACTCTAAGATAGAGTCTATCATAATCCTCGGTTGAATACAATGTATGAACAGGAATGAAGTGTGCTGACTTGATTATTCTATCAATAATCACCCAAATCAAATCATGCTGACAACGCGTACGAGGAAACACTGTCACAAAATCCATGTTAACCACTTCCCACTTCCAACTGGGATGCTAAACTCTTGTAATGCAGTACTAGGACTTTGGAGCTCAGCCTTAACCTGTTAACAATGTCGGTACCTAGCCACAAACTCTGCAATATCCTTCTTCATACCACTCTACCAATAGATTTCCCGCAAATCATGATACATCTTAGTGGATCCTATATGGATATAGTATCACACACCATGCGTTTCTGTAAGTATTCACTGTCTCAAGTCACCAACATGTGGAACACATAACCTGACCTGACAATGAAGCACACCATCTCCCCCTTTAGAGAAAACCTCTACTTTCTGATCTTTAACTGCCTCCTCCAACTTAACCAAACTAGGATCCCTATCTTTTTTTTCTTTCACTTTGTCAACCTAGGAACATTTCGAACAATTCTGAACCCATATACTACCTTTAGCTAAATCAACTAACCGAATATATAATCTAGCAAGCTGAAGAACCTCCTGAACTAACTTTTTCTTACCCTCCTTAACATAAGCAACGCTATACATAGACAGCCTGTTAAGGGCATCTACCACTATATTGTCCTTTCCTAAATGATACAACACACTTATATCATAATCTTTTAACAACTCAAGCCAACTTCTGTGTCAATTATTTAGATCTTTCTGCATGAACATGTATTGTAAACTCTTATAGTTGGTGAACAAATCAACATGAACTCCATAAAGACAATTTCTCCAAATTTTTAAGGCAAAAACAACAGCTTCAAACTTAAGATCATAGGTAGGATGATTATTCTCATGGGGTTTAAGTTGTCTAGAGGCGTAGGCTATGACCTTTCCTCTCTGCATCAAAACAAAACTAAGAACAACTCTAGAAGTATCATAATAAACTACAAATCCATCTGTGCCATCTGGCAGAGTCAAGACTGGGGCGGAAGTAAGTCGAGTTTTCAACTCCTGAAAACTCTTCTCGCAAGAATCTAACCACTAAAATTTAACTTTCTTCTGAGTCAATCGAGACATTGGGGATGCAATAAAAGAAAACCCTTCAACAAACCATCTGAAATAGCCAGCCAAACCCAAGAAACTCTTAATATACAAAGGATAGATAGGTTTAGTCCAGTTTCTCACTACTTTAGTCTTTTGAGGTTCAACTCTAATTCCATCGTCAGAAATAATATAGTCAAGAAAAGCTACTGATCTTAGCCAAAATTTTCACTTACTAAACTTGGAGAACAACTGATGAGCTCTAAGGTTCTATAATACAATTCTCAGATGGTCTACATAATCATTCTCGCTACGAGAATAGACAAGGATATCATCAATGAAGACTATGATGAACGTGTCCAACTACTGCTTGAACACCTTATTCATCAAGTCCATGAAACTTGCAGGGCATTCGTTAGTCTAAAAGACATAACTAGGAATTCAAAGCGACTATACCAAGTTCTGAAAGTTGTCTTCAGAATATCACATTCTCTGACTCTAAGTTGATGATAGCTCGATCTGAGGTCTATCTTAGAGAAACAATTGGTGCCCTGAAGTTGGTTGAACAAGTCATTAATTCTGGGGAGTGGATACTTATTCTTGATTGTGACTTTGTTTAGCTGACGGTGTTCGATACATATTCTGAGAGAACCGTCTTTCTTACGTACGAACAAAACTGGAGCGCCGCATGGAGAAACACTGGGCATGATGAAAACCTTACCAAAGAGATATTTTAACTGTTATTTCAACTTCTTAAGCTCAGTTGGTGTCATTTGGTAGGGTGGAATAGAGATAGGTTGGGTATCTGGAAGGAGATCTATTCCAAAGTCAATTTCTCTTTCGGGAGGAACTCCGAAAAAATCTTTAGGGAACACACTTGGAAACTCCCTTACTACTAAAACTGACACTAGACTCAGAGTCTTAGAACTTGAGTCCCTGACTCGAACAACATGATAAACATACCCTTTAGATATCATCTTTCTTTCTTTCAGATAAGAAATGATCTGATCCCTAAGAATAAAGGTATTACACCTCTATTCAATATTTAGTTCATTGGGAAACTAAAATATTTCTATAGTCATCTGAGACATAGCATGAGTGGAGCCAATCCATGTCGAGAATGACATCAAAATCATTCATCTCTAACTCCACAAGATCGAATGAGGTGATTTTCTGAGATACTGTGATCGGATAATTTTTTTAAACCCATATGGATATAATAAGTTTATCCAATGGGGTAGACACTGAGAAAGAATTTGCTAACATTTTGAGACTGACACCAAAATTAACAGCTATATTAGGAGTTACAAAAGAAAGTGAAGTTCCTAGATCTAACAATGCATAAACATGAAGATGGAAACCCTATAACATACCCGTAACTATATTAGGAGAACTTTCCTACTGATGTCAAATATGGAGTGCATACATCCTATTCTGGCGCTGCCTATTGGTGGCACTAAAAGAAGCACCCCGCTGAGTCGGTCAACCTGCTAGAGATAAAGAACAATTTGACTGACCCTGCTGACCAGCCCTCAGGTAATCCCTAACCCTGTGGCCTATCTTACGAAAACCAAAACAAACATCACTACCAGACTTACACTCACCCAAATAATTTCTACCATATTTCCAACAAAGCAGATTAGTACGACCACTATTCACACTTTTCTAGGACTAAGAGCCTAGTGCCCTGTCCCGACTATCTTGCCTAAACTTAGGCACTAGTGCACTAGATAAAGATGGATCTAGGGCGGAAAATTTCTAATAGGACTGAGAATGGTTACCACCTTCTGATCTTGGCTGAGAAAAGTTAAAACTACTTGTTCTGGCCCTCTTACTTTCTCTCTCTCTTTCTTCTTATGCTTTTCCTCCTCAATCTTCTAAGCATGAACCATAATACTATAAGGTCCATATATTTAATCAATATGCCAGTCCTATACTCCTTGACCACCCTATCAGATACACCAAACAAAAACTTACTCATTCTAAACCTATTATCCCCCACCATAGAAGGAGAATACATTGACAACTAAGTGAACTTAAGTGAGTATTTCTTTAAGCTCATACTACCCTGATTCAAATTGATAAACTCCTGAACCTTAGTTTCCCTCCACTCTAAGGGAAAGAACCTATCTCAGATAGCTATGGAAAACTCTTTCCACTCTATCGACCCTGCATTAATACCATGGTATTCATTATACTACTTAAACTAGGTGTGAGATACATCCTGCAATTGTTATTCAACAAACTCTCTACTCTTACTCGAAGTGACACCCATAATATCAGTCATCTTCTACATCATATCTAGAAACTCTTACGGATATTCTTCAGATATGGATCCCAAAAACAAAGGGAGATTCATATGAGTAAAATCTTCAATCCTAACTATAGATGTATTTTCCATTTGATTGGCTAGATAAACAACCCTTTGGTTGTTCTAGGTATCTACAGAGTGGGCTAAGGTAGTGAAAGCAGCCCTGAAATCAGTATGGGAGATATGTTTATACAGGGGATCTTCATGAATAGGTGGGGTGTAGGCCGATCCTCATTTCTTCTTTCGTTGTTTCTTCTGGCAGGAATTATTTGTAAATGGAATGAATGATGAGTTATAAAGAGAGTTTAAATAGAGCTCATGATCTTTTACATGACATGAACACTTAAAGAAGGGAAACTTTCCTCAAAAATTTTATTGCCTTTTGTCCATAAGTTTGTGCGCTTCACACCCATGCAAAAGACTCTACTAAATGTGGCTTTTATAATCCCTAGGACACTTTAAAACCTTAGTCTATAATACCATGTTTTGTCATGACTCGAAGCTACCACCTAGTCACAACAACGGTCCTTATGATCATAAGTGACCACAAGCTAACCCATGAGTTGGTACATGCTGAGAGCACCAACTAAAATTATAATAAAATACATATATATAATATAAACTACTAAAGTAATACCAATATAAATATTGTGATGTGATTACATCACAAGTCTATAACATCTGATAAATACTGAAAACCAACTATCTATTTAAACGATGGAAAAGTACTGAAAGAACTGGTAATGACTAACTACCTGACTAACTGTCTAATTATCTAAAAGCCTCTAAACTAAATAAGGAGTTGATAGGAAAGATCCCCAACTAACTGAACATAAGAAAGTACTGAAATAATTGAATTAAACAAATCATGTCCTCGATGGATGAGGACTCACTATTACTACCATTGAGTATGCTGAGCTATCTAAGAGCGGTTGGGAAACTAAATGTACGAACCTATGTTATAAGAAAACATATCTCAAATAAGAGTATGCGATCAAAACTTTGAATGTACTAGTACGTGAGATAAGGACTGGATGAAATACATAAGATAGTTGAGCATAAATGAATGATCATGTAAAATCTAAGAATGCAAGGCCAAGCATAAACTTTTTTTTGAGATAATCTGTGAATAACTGAATAATTGAAAATCTTTATGCTTTGGTCAAGCAAACCTGAGCTGAGATATAATAATTACTGATTAGCTAGTAACTATATACTGATTAACTGATGTCTATATACTGATTAATAGATATATGAATATTGATTATGTAATACTAAACTGTACTTAGTCTGAATAACTGAACTAAAATTATGGAAGGTATTATTTAATTGACATGCCCCAATATAAGCTAAACGGGGTACAACCTATAACCCTAGTTAGAAGGGTGTCAGTACCTTCCCACAGGTACTAACAGTGGCTATGTGGATCCACTAAATTGATGTCCTGATGGACTAAGGAGTCACCTTCTACTGGCAAGTGCTCTCATGAGATATGTGTCAGCCCTCAACTAGTAGGTAGAAATCTCAAAACTATGTTGGCTACGTAGTTTTGTAACTCAGGGATTGCTACTAAGGGTCACAACCTCTACTGGAAGGTGGGCCCCCATACCTGGGTTCACTCGGTTCTAAATCCAACGCCCAACTGAACTGAACTAAGGTTAACTAAACATTATTTCTGATAGTGCTCAGCATGATCATATCAATTAAATAAATAGAAATATTCATGGTTTACCTAAATCATTACTTAAAAGATATGAAGTAATGTAAAACATGTAGGTATTGGGTATTCATAACCCACCAGCACTGAATGGCCATAATTTACGATAATAAGCTTCTAAAATAATATTATAGGATCATGGTTCAAACCCAAAAGCATAGAAATTTCATCAAACATTTAAGTATCATAAACTTTGATATAAAATCAACATGATTCACATGGCTAAATCCATAAATTGGAGAATTTATCATGAAATTCACTTAAACAAGACATAGGAACTAAAATTTAAAGCATAAGGCAATCAAATCTTTCATGGGATCATACATGGGCTGAAATGAATTTGAATTACCAAGTAAAAACATGAATTAATCTCATCTTGAACATATAAAATACCATGGTAAAGGAAAACTCCATAATTTAATTAAAAGAGAAGCTTTTGGGGCTCAATGGGTAAATGGGACCAATTGATGAATACCGCACATACTTTAATCTTCTTAACTTGAAATAAAAATACTAATATTCATGATTTATTGGAGGTTCTTGAAATTGGGGAACATGAATTCTTAATTTTTTGGGGAAAGCAACTCAATTTTGTTCTTAGGAAAAGGGGAGGGTTTTCTTGAGAGTAATTTGGAAAAGACGGGAAAATAATGCCCTGGCTGATGCCCTAAGTAATGTTATAAACTATTGGGTTGAGAGGGACAAGACCTAATTTCCCCTCAGTTATCTATATTCAGAACTGAACACAGTAGGATCACCATAATGCGGTTTTATCGTGGTCATTAATTTCCTCACCGTGATATGGTCTACATAACATCGAGACTAATACCACATAGCAGCTTTATCGCAGTGACCCACTAGTTTCATGATCCAAATATGACTCAAACATTGTCTAAAAAATCCAAAACTCCCTCGAGACATATCTTTTACATTCCTGAACACGAATCAACTCAAAAACCAACATCTCGAGGTCAGGAAGACCAAAATAAAAATCCTCAAAGTTAAGAGTGGTCTTGAAAATGATTAAGTCCACAACACTTAGTAAAAATTTCAAGCCTTAATCCCCTTATGCATACAACTAAAACCTGAATCAATCTAAGATTATTATGGGGTGTTACTCCTACCATGGCATAAAAGGTTTGGACATACTAGTCTAACTCAATTGAGCAAACTTGTTTCAAAGGACATAGTTGTAGGTTTTCCTAGAACTAAGATCAAATGTGACAAAGTTTGTAGTACTTGTGGAAGGAGTAAGAAAGTGTGGTATTCTTTCATAACAAAGAACCATACTAATATAACCTAGTGTATTGACCTAATTCTTATGGACCTTTGTGGAATAATACGGGTAAAAAAATAGAGGACATAAGAGGTATATTTATGTAATCAATTATGTTTATTCTAGGTTCATATGGACCTTATTTTTAGCTTCTAAAGAATATGCTTTTGATGTTTTTTTCAATTTTTGTAAGAAAGTGAAAATGGAACTAGGAACCTCCTTAATTTGTATCAGATCTGACCATGGAAAAAATTGAAAATGCAAGATTCTTAGAATTCTGTCCAGCTAATGGAATATATCATAATCTCTCTAATTCTAGAACACCACAGCAAAATGAAGTAGTAGAGAAAAATAGGACTTTAGAAGATATGGTTTGAACAATGGTGATTGTAGAAAATCTTGCAAAAAAAATTAAGCTAAGGTCATAAGCATTTCTTGCTATATTATGAACAAATACATGACTAAGTCTCCCATATAAAAGACTTCCTATGAATAACTCAAAGGTAGAAAACTCAATATTTCACATTTTAGGACCTTTAGTTGTAAGTGTTTCATTCATAATAATGGAAAAGATAATTTGGAAAAATTTGATGCAAGGAGTGATCAGGGAATCTTCTTAAGATATTCTCAACATTGTAAAGCCTATGGGATCTTAAATAAAGGAAAAAATTATGTTGAAGAAAGTGTGCATGAAATTTTTTACGAATCTTGTACTATGCTAAAGACTAACATATAGGATGAAAGTGCAATTGAAGAGCAGTATAAGGAAAAAGTTGTACCACTTAGTCTAACTACTGAGAATATTGGGAGCATTAATTGAGGAACAACAAATCAAGAAATTGTTCCATCCACAACTCTTATCCAAGCTACTGATAACATAGATTGTATTTTCCAAGGGGTAGTGCTAAGAAGTTAAAAGTATAATAGACCCCATCTAATTTACAATGTTATTATAGATATCTTATCTGGAAACACTACTAGATCATGGTTGAAGAAGTTGTGTGCCTTGAAAGCCCTTTTATCACTTATTAACTCAAAAAGGTAAAGTATGCCTTTCTTGATAATGGTTGGATAATTATCATGCAAGATGAGGTACATTAGTTTGAAGGAAGCAAAATGTGGAACTTAGTTTCTCTATCAAAATGCAAAATTATGAGTGGAACCAAGTCGGTGTATAGAAATAAGTTAGATGAGTGTGGAACAATTACAAGAAATAAGGCTGGAATAGTATTCCAATGGTACAATCAAGAAGAAGGTATAGACTATGATGAGACTTTTTCACTTGTTTCAAGGCCTGAAAAAATTAGACTACTTACAACTTTTGCATAATTCAAAGAATTTATTTATCAAATTGATATGAAGAGTGCATTCATGAATGGAAATTTAAAAGAGAAAGTCAATGTGAAGTAACCACCAGGATTTGAAATAACTAATTTCCTTGATCATGTCAACAAGCTAGACAATACTTTACATGGTTTTAAACAATCTCCAAGGACTTGGTATGAAGATTATCAAAAATTTTATTGAAACATGGGCATACAAGAGGTAAAATTGATAATTCTCACTTTTTGAAAACTGATGGCAAAGATATGTTGATTATGTAGGTATATGTATATGATATCATTTTTGGTTTTATGTATGGAAACATAACTCAAGATTTTGCAAAACTAATGAATAGTGAGTTTGACATCATCATTATGGATGAACTAAACTTCTTCCTAGGGTTGCAAATAAAGAAAACTCACACTAAAATCTTGATTCATCAACAAAAGTATGTGAAAGAGCTACTCAAAAGATTTGTAATGGAGGAAGCCAAGGAAATAAACTCTCCCATTATCACTTTTACAAAGTTAGACCTTGAAAAAATATTTATACCTTTGGAACAAATGAATTATAGAGGAATGATTGGCTCTCTCTTGTATCTCACTGCAAATAGACATTTTCTTTAGTGTTGGACTTTGTGCAGGGTTTATGGAGAATCCCAAGAAGTCTCATATCAAGTCTTTCAAGAGAATTATTAGGTATCTTAGGGGAACCGCTAACTTGGGTATATGGTACCATAAAAGAAGCAATTTCAATATTATGGGAAATGCATATGTTGAATATGCAAGCTATCTAGTTGATAGAAAATATATCACAGGTATGGGACACTTTTTTGGATCATGTTTGATCTTTTAGTCCACTAAGAAACAAAATTTTGTAGTTTTATCTACTGTTAAGGCTGAGTCTGTTACAGATGGATCATGGTTTGCATAATTTCTATGGATTAATAAATAATTAAAGGACTTTGTTATTAATATTGGTTGTGTTCCTATTTTTTGTGATAATAATAGTGACATCAATATAGCTATGAATCTCATGCAACATAAAAGAACCAAACATATTAACCAACAACACCATTTTTTAAGAGATGATGTTGAAAAAGGTCATGTATCAATTCTGTTTTATTCTACTTAGCAACAAATTGAAGATATATTTACCAAGGCACTATGTAAGGAATACTTTCAAAAGAATAGGCTAGACTTGGGTCTAATTAGGATTTCATGAACGCCACTCAGTGATTGGCTAGAATAACTAATCAATGTACATAATTAGCTAAGATGTTATCCAATTTAGTCTCGCACATTTAGTTTTGTCCCCTAATCTATTTTATTGACTTAGTTAACCTAATTTTGTATTAAATTATATAGATACATGAGTACATCTAAGTGATTGTGACCACAAGTTTTTTTCAATCAAGTATTTTCTACATTGACTTTTAACTTGGTTGTTTAAGTTGAAATAGCTAAGATATGTTGGATCAAAGTATTAATAATACTAATACTTAAATACTTTTTAAATAAACCCTAAAATACCAAGAGTCCCTTACTTTTCCAAAAGTTGCCATTACCTTCCATCAATATCAAATCATTTATTTGCATTGGTTACTCACCTAGTCGAACAGACCCAATCCCTCATATTTCATATTTTTTTCCTTTTTCTGTAACTTTGATTGATTAATAAAGGGTTTTATCACTCATTATACCTTTAACTCTCTTATTTAAAAAATCCTTCCTCATCAAATTCAATTTCTTTCAGTATTATAGATACCCCATCCTCCTCTTTCTAAATCTAAAAAATCATCTAAAAATCCTTCTCCTAAATCTTCTTAGTTGGTGGTTCATGAAAGTGGAAATCCTACACAAGAAATTCCACCCTATATTTCATTCAAAAATGTCTGATTTTATGATATGGAATAATTTCATAAACCTGTTTTCTACATTCTTAGATTTTCTCTCCTTTTCAAAATTCCCCTTCTTCCATAAGTGATGTAATTCCCTTTCAAATTTTTGATGTTGATAACTTTCTAGTAACATATCTAATCATAAAAAAGGTTAGATCTCAGCTCAGAAAGAAATTAGGTGTTTCTATTTTTGTGTTTGAGGATGAACCAGATCTTGAAACATGCCCTACAACAATTTCAACTATAATTCCTCACATGAGAAACAAAAAACATCAAGAAGATGCTCATATGGAAGAATCCCTTAGGAATAGAAAAAAGAAATGTTCCTCCTCCACTAATCCTTCTCTATCTGAGACCAATCCTTTGGATAATGATTTGCTTCTTTGCAAAGTTAAACAGGGTAAAGTGGTCAAGCATTTCATCCCTGATCCCTTCTCTCTCTATCAATCCAAAACTCCTCCACCCCTTAAAGTCCTCTTCAATGTCAAAATTTGTTGCTAAATCCCATCCATTGAAATGGGTAAGTCAACATGTTCTATTAGATGAATCTGCCTCTAAGTTTACAGGAGGACACACCAATGTATGTTAAATCATCTGAGATTTCTGATCCCAAGTTACAACACTTATAGGATTTTCTAAAAAGATCTTTTATTTGAGGAAGAGTTGCAGCAAGCTTTGGTGGTTCTAAAATATCTATTCTTCTAGGTAAATTTGAAGTTCATGGATAGTCTTAGTTGTTTCTTCAAGGTGATATTCAGATAAAGTTTGGTCGACTTTAGGTGTATGAGTTTTACACAAATGGTTCTGAGAATGGGAAACTTTTCTACTATTGTGATGAGGTATCAATACACCTTATGGCTTAGCATATTTCTAGGATCCAAAGTGTTTCTTTAGGAGGATGGGATCACTATGAAAAATTTGACTAGCCTTCTTATGACAATATGGCATCTACCTTATCCATAATAGGGAAGTTTCTTGGAAACCCTTATCTTTTCAGCATCGAGTGTTCAAACATAAGATTTCTCCTTTTCATCAGTTTTACTTTAATATAGTACAAAAGATCATTAATCCAAGGAAGGAGAAACACACTTAGAAAAGATATCTAATGACAATAATGGAGATACTTGACACTGAAGTCAAGATAGACTTTCCTATCTTGATTATCAAGCATTTTCATTGAGTACTCTTGAAGGATGACAAGAGTCATGCTCATTTTTCTAGGTTCTGGTTAGTTTAAGTGTTTGTGGAATAACAATTCCCTAACTAAGTTTGACCTCTAAAATCTATACAGGATGTGTTTGGTGCTGTGAACTATGTTGCACTACCTACTTTAATGAGGCATGCTTATAATTCACTATAGAAGCAACAAATACATGAGCTGAGAAGACTGCTAACTAGAGGTTGCTCAAGAAGCTCATGAGGAGGAGAGGATAGCCCTTCAGGATAGGATTGGGGATTTGTAGGCTAATCTTAATTTTGAAAAGGACGAGAATGCTAAAATCATTAGTCTGCTGAAACAATTTCTCATACCTACTCCACCCTCCTCTTTTGCTTCTTAGTACCCTAGTATTTTCTCCACTCTCTTTCTCGTCCCTCTTTTTATTATTAAATGCTTATTATATTTGATTTTTCAATATTAGTATAGTTCTTATGTCAATCATATTTATGGGTTATGAAATTGTTATCCTTTTGCTATATAGTCTCATGGTTTTAGATTTTTCTAATTCATTGTTTTTCTAAACTAGGTGATGATTTGACTATTTTGGTGATGGCCCCAATGGCCATGAATAGTGTAATACTACAATTTGGTTAATATTACATCTTGAATAAAAAATTTGATGATTCCAAAAAGGGGAAGAAATAAAAAGTTATGCAATGTTTATAATCCACTAACTAACCTATTTCATTCTAATATTCATGATTTAGTGTCTACAAGTAAAGATGGTGGATGCACAAAGTTAAGAGATTTTCCATCGTAAAAAAAGTAGAATTTGATGGGCTATATGCAATTTTAATGATTGACAAATTGAATGAAATATGCCATTCAAGCGGGTTCAAAGATACATTGTCTCAAAGAGTTCACTTGGCAACAAGATCACTGATAATCAAATATAAAGGTGCAAGAATAAAGGAATGGATAATTAGAACTTCTAATAAACTCAAAGGAATAATCTATGTTCTAAATTAAAAAGTTGAAGATTGATTACAACACTTAAGAAGGCAAAAGTCTGAATTGAAGAAAGAGTCTCACTTAAACTAGAACTCTATGCAAGGAGGAATTTAATGTGAAGAATAACTCTTTGACGAGTTGTGCTTAAAGAGAAGAAATGCTATTTAGAATTATTAGTGAACTTAAAATCAAAAAACCAAGTGAAAAATTGACTTGGCATGTGCTACTTGAATATTGAAGAACCACATCATTGAACCATGTCCTAGATCTAGTAAGATAAGGAGTCTTAGTCTTCTAATATTAGGAATTTGTTATCAAGTTGTAATTTTGACATAATCTTAGTTCAGTGAAGTATAAACTAATACAAGATCATTTTCTTCAAGTTTAGGAAAACTCGAATACTTGGGATCACTTACCTTAGGACTTTATGAATTGTTTAGGAATTAGAGTTTATAATTTATTAGGTTACATAGGATTTTAATCTTTTGTTGAAAGACTCATGTGATTTAGTGAAATTGGGTTTAAATCCTGTAGAGGTATAGATCGTGGCCTTTTACACCTTTTATGAGTTGGGTGTTTTCCATGTATAAACATTGCATTTTACTCTCTGCTTTTGCTTCTATTGAAACACGTCAGGAAACTTGTTTCATACATAAAAAATGGTTAAGTGAAAAGTGACGAATCTAGGTCATGTAGAATATAATAATATAAACCAAATGTACAGATGTAGTTTGCAAAGTTTTCTATCTTATGTTAATAAACTGGAAGCCCTCCTAGCTTCTCTCTTTTATGCTAATATGACATTAAATATTTTTATAATCCATGAAATACAAAATTTACTTAATAATTATAGTTTATGGGGAGTGAATAGAACTCTATTTCTCTTTCTATCATATCAAAATTTTTAAAGAGAATCCAAAAAATTTCTTCTAGTATTTAAATTACACGAGTTATAGAACACTAAAATTAGAATCTCCTCCCAAGTTCTTTTGCAACATTTTAAGGTTCAACATTGGTAAAGTTCACTATTACATCCTCCTATAGTTCCACCTTAGTAAAGATTTATATTTTATCAAAGCGGTTTACCAGTGCATTATCTTATCCCAATATTAATGTATTATTTCTGTCTTTAATAAACATTAAAAGGTTTTCTTTAGTCCAACTACTAGTAGTGGTTTCTTTCAATTCAAATTAGTTTATCTTTCCAAAGACTGTTGACTGTTCATTAATTTGTTGTTCCATAAAAGTGACTTATTTATAATCAATGACTAAGTTTTTAAGGAAAACAGCCTTATAGCATATGTATCTTTTTCATTTATTTTACCTTCTTTATTTTTTATGTAAACATTATTTGGTGTGTTAATATGCTTTGGTGATAGGCCACTAGATTTGGAAACTCCATGTATGTTTTCTCTAATGTTTATTCCTCCTCTATAACCTCTTTTGGATTACAATTTTTTAATTCTACTTATGCCACCTTAGGGCCTACTTTATGTTCTACTACTCCATGTTAGTCTGCTCATAATAGACTTTGCTACATTATATGTGTTATCACCTACTTCCCTCAATTCTAGATTCCCTTGTTCTAATATGTATTCTCTCCTTTGGACTTTTCTCAATTTATGTTTCATTGTCCTAATTTCTGTTACCCCAGTTCATTACTCTAGCCTGGTTTTACTTATCTCTCTGGTTCTTAAAGTTTATCCAATTTACTATGTGTCATTGATGTATGTCCATGTTAATTTCACCTTTATTATTTGTATTAGCCTTTTTCAGCTTGTCCACCTCTACTTGTTTACTATCATAACTTGCCTTGGTAATTGTTTGTTGCTTTTCCTGAGTAAAAGTTCAATTATTCATTTTGGTTTAGCAAACTTTTTGGTATCATTGTTATTTACTATATTTGTTTTGATCTTCTCATCTACCTACTTTTTACCTTATCTCTTTTGTAAATGTATTATTATCATTACCTTAGTTTCCTTCTATTACGACTAAGAGGTAACCTTCTATTGAAGTGGAAAAAAGAGGGGTAGAGAATTATCAAGCACCACAAGCATGAGAAAACCCTCTCAATGAAAAATTATTCCACGCCAAATTTAGAGATACCTTTACAACCTTAGCCCAGTCCATGACTGCCTAGAATAACCAACCTGTCGTGGCATCGGCCGACCCAGCAGTGAATGCGGCAACAACCAGAGTTTGAGACTTCACTCGAATGAATCCCCTAATGTTCTTTGGATCCAAGTTTGAGAAGGATCGACAGGAGTTTGTGGTTAGTATTTAGAAGGTTATAGAGAATATGGGTATTACCCAACTAAGAGAGTCAACTTGGTGCCTATCAGTTACAAAGGTAGTTCACAGTTGGTATAAGTAGTACAAGGAGGATAGAGTTATAGACACAAAACAGGTAGAATGGGATGAACTTCTGGTTGCATTTTTAGACAGGTTCTACCCTCCTTAGTAAATACAGGACAAAATACAGGTGTTTAGAAACTTGAAATAGGGCAGCATGAGTGTGAAAGAGTATTCCCTTAAGTTTACTTAGTTGCCAAGGTATGCTCTGACTATGGTTGTTGATTCCAGGGCCCACTTAAGAAAGTTTCTGATTGCTATTTCTGAGTAAGTAATTAAAGAATGTAAGACTTCTATGTTGGTGAAGGAAATAAACATCTCCAGATTGATGGTTCATGCTTAACAGATAGAGAAAAAGAAAGCTAAGAAGAAGGAAAGGAAGAGTAAGAGGTCCAGAATAGGTAACATTAATTTCTCTAAGAAATGGTCAGATGGTGGAAACTGTTCTTAGTTCTATCAGAAATCTTCAACTCCAGGCTCGTCTTTTTCTAGTCCCTATTTCCCAAGTTCAAGAAAGACCACCGAGATAGGGGACTAGGCTCTAAGTCCTAGGGTAGTGTGAGCAGTGTTCGTACCAATCTGGTATGCAAAAATTATGGTAGGAGCCATAAGTGTGAGTGTGTGTCCAGAGTGATGGGTGCTTTAGGTGTGAAAAACCAGGCCACAAGCATAGAGAATATCTAGTGGCTTCCTAGAAAGGTAGGGATGCTCTTCATCAAGGTAGACCAATTCTTCATCAGCTCTCATAGGTCTCTATTCTCAGTAGGCTATGTCATCTAGTGCATCTAGAGGGCAGTGTCAGAATAGGTTCTACGTTCTTCAGATGCGATAGGATCAATAGGGTTATCCTGATGTATTCATGGGTAAGTTATAGGTTTTTCATGTTCATATCTATGAATTATTAGATCCTAGATCTACTGATATTACAAATCAGTAGAAAAAGATAGACAATTTATGGCACAATATGACCATGAAAGAAGTGAAACTTTGCCTAAAATGTCTCATTGCTCCTCACTCATAAGTGTGGCGCACTTCACACCTATGAATAAGACTCTATTCGATATGGATTTTAGACACCCTATGACACTTGAAACCTGTTGCTCTAATACCAAATTTTATGACCAGAGGCTACCCCTTAGTCGTAAAATGGTGATCAGAATAACAAGTTGTAATGACCCTTCAGGTTATTTTCTATATTTTTGCATATTTTCATTGTTAGATATTACCCATAGCTATCCCATGTCATTTATGACTTACTGTAACTGGAAGTTTGGTTACCAAATAGTTTTTTTGGTTTTTAGAGATAATTTTCTATTTTGAAGTCTTACTGATTCAAATTCTCTACCGAGCAAAAACATCAATCAAACAATCTCGTATGCTAATTCTAACTATTCCAATAACTCTGTAATGCCAATTTTAGGCAAGATGGACTATTGGTTTGGGTTCCGAGGCAACTGGGCTAATTTTGAGCTATTGGTTGAAAGTTAAGAAAAATAGAAAATGGGTATGGGACCTACTTTTTATTGAAACAATCTCAGATAAAAATTCTAGTTGTGCCATTGAGTCTAAAATATTGAATTTGATATGGTAGCATATTTTATTTGTGTATACGGGATTTTAGAAGAAGCCTGAGTTATTGTCGGAGAATTTCCAAGTCTCAACTGGTGCTGGTACACCCATGTTCGTGAGCCACTGGTTGCATAAATGACCTGGAAGGCACCATCAAGTATCACATAATTGACATTGGTTGTCGCATAAGCAATTCCCTTTGGCAGCAGACAAGTATCACATAAGTAATTTTCTTTGTCGAGTAAGCGATGTCTATTCTAGGCTATAGGTAATGCAACATAATATTATTATCACGTAAGAAAATTTTACATTTTAGGCCAGGTATCTCCTATGTGATTGACGAATTTGTGTATGCAATAGTCGTGTACCTGGGAAAGGTATAAATATCCCTTTTAGCTAATTTTTCACCATTTCTCATCCATCTCCAAGATAATTAAACACTAGAAAGTGGGAGAGCTTGGGATAACATTGGTGGGTGATTTTTAGAGCTTTGGAAAGAATTAATTATGCAATCATCCTTCAAATTTGTGATAAAATTTCAGTATTTTCATGGTTTATTTTGTAATTCTCATCTAAAAATCTAAAAAAATGGTAACTTGATTTTAGCACCAATAGAACTCAAAATTCACCCATTTTTAAGGTAAATCTTCCTTAAGCATAGAGGGATGTTGAGTTGGTTTCGAAAATGCAATTTTCATAAATTGGCCCCACATAGGATTTTTACATAATTTTTTACCCAAATCAGAATAGTGTAATAAGGGTATCATTGTTCTTATTTTGATAAGTAATTTGTGATTTTGATAGCGTGGAACCTGTTGAAGCTTCTTGAAAGGGTAAATTAGTGATTTAGCAGATTCTTCAGGCTTTCTTTGATTCCCAGGTAGGATAGGTTTACCTAATCATAGATTGAGCTATCTCATTGTATAATTATGATATTATGCTAGATATGGGGTGGGATTTAGGTGTTGGAAGTGTGAATGAGGATATTTGGGTCAATTGGACCCTTAGGCTACCTTAAAATCTTAGATATAGAGTAGGTGAAATTAGGCTTCATGGTATATAATTAGAATGGAGATTCCTTAACTAATCAAGGTAGGTGAAATTGCCTAGTTAATCATGTTAGGCTAGAATTTTTCTTAATTGCTTAAATTAAGGTAATTGCCCTAGTTGTTATTGTTCTAAATAACATCACCTTAGTTAATCATGTTTAGGTATGAGTAATATCCTAGGGATAATTATGGGTACTTGATATGTAGGAATGAACTTAGATACCTTAGGCTAGTCTGGGTAGAAATTGTATAAGTGAATCTTTTGAGATTAGAAATGGGCCCCTCTGGCCCACCATAGACCAAGACTTAGGATAACCTTATAGAGTCATTTTCATATGTTATACTATTATAAATGGTAGGTTGAAACTTAAGAGGGTTGAATACAAATTATTGAATATATTAGTTGGGTATGGAATGATAGATGCAAATTATGAGTATTACTAACAATGTTTCCCTTATGTGTGACTAAAGGTATAATTTATTGATATGATTTATAACTTATGCATTTAATTATGCGTATAACTCAATGGTTTGGCCTATTGATATCCTTAATATTATAGATATCGGTATGATTAAGGGTTAATGGCTCATAGGTATGATATGGATTATGTATAAATATAATATGGCTCGTGGGTATGATATGGCTTATGTAGATATAGCTCATGGGTATTATATGGCTTATGTAGATGTATAATATGGCTCATGGATATGATATGGATTATATAGACAAATTGTCGCTTATAGATATGATATGGCTTATATATATACATAATATGGCTCATAGAAATTACTTGCCATATAGCTGAGATTAACGGCCTTTAGATAAGATGGGTGGTATATAGATATGGTTATTAATTTGAATTATGTATACACTTAGTAATAGTGTTTATGAATTTTAGTATTGATATGGTCTTCGACTCTAGACAATAATATGGCTTATAAACACGATTTTTGGTGAGACCTGTGGATATGATTCCTTTTCTGGTTTATAATTATAAGTAGAGAGATGGCCTATGGGTATGATTTATTGGTATCGTCTATTTGGTTTAGCTCATTGACATGGGCCACTAATATGGTTCATTACTGTGGTTTATAATTAAGAGTTTCAATTTGAGTCCGACAGTTGTTAATGATATTAATAATATGTGTTTCGGTTCAAGTTCAGTAATTTTAATGATATTAGTAATGTGAGTTCCAGTTCGAGGCTGGCATTGAGGATTGCTTATGACGTGATATGGAATAGATGGATTTTTTATTATGATGTGGTAATTGATAAATTATGTTAAGTAGTGGTTTACTTTTCTTAATTGTACTCTCCTGGATTATGAAGGGCTACATGAGGTTATTTACTCTTCAACACTTATTGGCTTATAGGAGCTAATTTAGTAGTTATAAAGGTATAATTGTTATGTTATCATTCCAACACTATTTATTTAAGTATGTAAAGTAGTTTTGGAGGATATTTCTAAGTTTGCTCCTTTTATCTTATATCTTATCATATTTATATCATGATTTAGCTCAGTCAGTTGATGATGCCTACTCAGAACCCATGGTTTTGGTACTCATAATACACTTCTATCCTCTTTTGGTGTAGATTTGAGTACTAGTTGTCACCACATTTTTATTGATCATGCAGAGTTGATTTTGGAGATTGGGTGAGATCTTGGAGTTGGAGTTACCCCCTTTTGCTTCTAGTTATTTATGTCTGGTCTTTCATTTTTGAGATAAATTATATTTATCTTTTTAATACTTATGGTCCTTTTGTAGTTGCTCTTGTATCAACATTGCTGAGTCTTAGGATATTTGTTGGTTTTGATCAATTTATTAGATCTTTATTACTGATCATTGTTATCTAAATCTTTAAAAGGTTTAGTTTCGGATTTTAAACCATTTTCACACCAAGTTATCCCATTACACCTAGATCTGGGCAATGGTTCGGCTTACCTACTAGTGCGATTGAGTAGGTACCATCATGACTCATGAATTGGGTCATGATAAACTAGTATCAGAGCTTAGGTTTCACCAATATTATTGGTACAAAAGTAAGTATCTAGTAGAGTCTCACAAATAGGAACATGACATCCATTTCTTATCTTTGGGAAGCTAGAGGATATTCTTATGAGTTATTCCCTTCTTTCACTCATTTCATGCTAAAAGTTTGAGTTGGTTTCTAAAATATTCCTTTGGTTTCACTCTTTCACAGATGGCTAGGGTATGTGCTACAACTACACAAGTTGGGAGTCTTAAGACAGAGCCAAGGGATCCTGATGTTGTTCATAGAATACCTAGGGGTCATGGAAAGACTCGATCTGTGTCCCTAGGTAGGGTCCAGGATAGGGGACCTTTACTAGACCGTATTCTTGCTTTTTAGCTAAAGATTCTTCTGCCTCAGCTAGCGGTGGTCCAGGGAACATCCCAGGCTATACTGGGATTTATTTCTTCTTTTGTGCTCAGGGATTCTTTGGTTCATCTATTAGGGTTGGTTGGTAGTGCACCATCCGATGGTGAATAGCCTGCCAATTAGAGTGGTACTAAGGTGGAGGTGCAACATATAATTTCAGCTCCCAAAATTGATATCTATCCTACATTGATGGTAGCTCAGTCGGCAATTGCTCAGCCTATTATATCTTTTGAAGAGTAGAAGATGTTGGGTAGATTATTGAGATTGGCTCTGCCTAGGTTTTCTAGTTCATCGAATGTTAATGCATATGAGTTTCTGATTTTTTATGAGGATAGGCTCCATAATTTGGGCCTAGTCGAGACTCGTGGTGTGGATTACACTACTTTTTATCTAGACTTGGCAACTCGACATTGGTGGAGAGGTCATCTTTATTCCTTAGCAGTTGGATCTTTTTCTTTGAAATGGGCTTAATTTTTCGAGATTTTCTTGGAGAAGTATCTATCTCGTAGCCTTAGGGATCATTCCAGGGATCAATTCTCGAGGTTAAAGTAGGGCTTCATGAGGTTTATAGAGTATGTGGATCATTTTCATGAGTTGGCTAGGCATGCAACTTATATTCTAAATACTAAATAAGAGAGGGTTTGTTGGTTTATTCAACGATTGAGACTTCCTTTTTACATGTATACTTAGAGTTTGGTTGTAAAAGGTAGGTCTTTTATTGTGGTTTTTGATCATGCTCAGCTTATGAAAGTGATACATTGCAAGGCCTATGAGGGAAACAATAAGAGGTTCTGTTATTAGGGCAGGTTTAGTGGGAGTCATAGTATCTCCCAATTCAGAGGTAGTGGTCTTTAGGGTAGGTACCCTTTATATTAGTTATTTCAGCATCATTGTCAGTCTGGTAGACCTGTTTAGGTCGTTCTTCAGATTACTGATGGAGGCTAATCTTGCTCTAGTGATCATCCTAGCTGGGGTCGTGTTCAGTCTTTGCGGGGCTTGTCTTCAGTCTATTCTAGCTGTGGTGGTTATTTTGGGTCATCTTAATCTTATAGAATTAGTCCAGCACCTAAGGCATGTTATGTTTGATGATCTTTTGGTCACTTCTCGGGGGAGTGCCACAATCATGGAGCAATTTTCTCTTTATCTAAGAGTGTTCCACCTATTAGGATAGTTCCCCCCTCACCTAGAGGTGGTATGCATGGTCGTAGAGGTGGCCGCCAGGGTGCTCGTAGAGGTTCTCAGGAAGGTAGGATAGGAGGTCAGGATACCAGCCAGGTGGAAGGCTTGGTCAGTTCTATGCAGTACCTGCTAGACCCGAGGCTGACTCCTCAAATTTTGTTATTATAGGTATGATTCTAGTATGCCATTAGTCGACATTTGTCTTATTTGATCTGGGATGTATTTATTCTTAGGTGTCTACTAACTTTGTTCCTCAATTAGAGTTATCTTGGGATTCATTATTTATGTGTAAGACCATGCAAAATTCTCTCATAGAATGAGCCTTAGGTCCAGTTCATTTCGAGTAAGTTGGGGACCTATCCCAACAGTTCTCTAGTTCATGGATTAGTAGAGCCTTTGTCAGAATAGTTATTAGATTGTGGTTGTTTTGAGGTTTCCAGTATTGTGGTTGTTTGGACCGAGCATTTTCTCCGCAGTTTCTTACATATGATATGACTATGTTAGTGTTTGAATTATTTCATCTTGAAATGAGTGTTATTAGTAGAAACAATCTCAAAGGGTTAGCATGGGGCTACTTGTAGCCTTAAGCACCGTGTGACATCCTAGGAGCTAATTTTGGGTCGTTACAAACTTGGTATCAGAGTCTAAGTTTTTAAAGGAGTCCAAGGGTGTCTGACAAGCCGCGTTGAGTAGAGTGTTGATCTTCGGTGTGTAGAACGTCACATCTATGAATAAGAGGACACAAAACATTTTAGGAAAAGTTGTTTGTTTCTTTCGGATTCTATCGTGCATACAGTTGTCCCTCTCATCTAATAATTTGTGCTCTTCTATTTCAGAAAATTCCTTTCTAAAAAGCGAATGGCCGCAAGAACGATGAGCAACCCCCACCCGTTGATCCTTAAAATAAGACAGTGTCTCAGGCTGAGTTTCGAGCAGCCTTTCACGCATTAGCCCAAGAAGTCACCACTAATGTTTGGGCCAATAACCAAGATGTAGTTGTTAATCAGTAGGGAGGGGATGTAGCTGTGGCTAGAATCTATGATTTCATGCGGATGAATCCGCCAGAGTTTTATAGGTTCAAGGGAGGTGAGGACACACAGTTGTACCTTAAGGAGGTGAGAAAGATCACGTAGGTGATGTATGTTTCTGAGGAAGAAAGTGTTGAGTTGGAATCTTACAGGTTGAATAACATAGCTTATAGATGGGTTGTATCATGGAGGAAGGGTGGAGGTGAGGATGCTGCTCTTATGACTTGGTAGGTGTTCCAGGATGCATTCTTGGACAAATTCTTTCCTCTTGAGATGAGGGAAGCAAAGATTGAGAAGTTTATGAACTTGAGGGAGGGCTCCATAACTGTTAAGGAGTACTGCTTTAAGTTCAACCAGTTGGCCAAGTATGCTCCTAATTTGATTTTTGACACCCGATCTAGTATGAGCAAGTTCGTGACTGGTGTTTCTGGGTTAGTACTAAAGGAGTGTAGGACTGTGATGCTACATAAGGATATGGATCTGGCTAGGTTGATGATGCATGGCCAGCAAATAGAGATGGATAAGATTAGAAAGAGAGACAGAGTGAGGGGTAATAAGAGGGCTAGATCTGAGCAGCATAAGTATAGCCAGTATAGGTTCCATAGAGGGAACCACCCTTAGTTTCAAAGGTATCCATCCGTCAATGCCAGTTCCTTCATTAGCTAGTGCTCCCACGCCTAGAAGCAGCGAGGAGAAAGGAGGAAGATCTTTTATGTCTAGGTTGCAGAACAGTGTCGAAAATGGGCCCCGTTATCCTTTTTTTCCTAAGTGTGGTAGGGATCATCCCGGTAAGTGTTTTGTAGATTTGAGGGGATGCTTTGGTTATGGAAATCAGGGCCACATACATAGAGATTGTCATCATCCTAGTTAGGGGAACAAAGATTCCCGACCTCAGGAACAGGCTGCTAGTGCACTAGCTCCTGTACCTCGTCCTGCCCCTGTTCAGGGAGCTTCATCTAGGACTGCTGGCAATCGGCGGTAGAACAGATTCTATGCCTTACCATCCCATCAGGAGAAAGAGGACTCTCCTGATGTTGTTACTGGTATGCTCCGTATATTTTGTCTTGATGTTTATGTGTTATTGGACCCAGGGTCAAGTCTCTCTTATGTGACCCCACTTATAGCTATGAATTTCAAAATAAGTCATGAAAAGATTCCAGAGCTTTTCCTAGTCTCCACACCCGTAGGGGCGTCAGTTGTTGCTAAACAAGTGTATAAATATTGTCCTATTACTGTTCTTCATAGATTCATACTTGCTGATTTGATAGCGTTAGACATGGTGGATTTTGACCTTATTCTGGGCATGGATTGGCTTCATTCTTGTTATGCATCAATAAACTATCGTACCCGTGTGGTCAAATTTTAGTTTCTAATGAACCAGCTTTAGAGTGGTCTAGGAGTTCGGTATCTCCGAAGAGTCATTTTATCTCCTATTTCAAAGCCAAAAAGCTAATATCCAAGGGTTGCATCAATTACCTAGTTAGAGTCCAACACACTAAGTCCGAGGCTCCAACTATTCAGTCAGTCGATATTGTTAATGAGTTTCCAGATGTTTTTCCAAATGATCTCCAAGGGTACCTTCCGATAGAGAGATAGACATTGGGATTGACCTTCATCCCGATACTCGGCCTATTTCTATTCTTCCATATCGTATGGCACCTTCAGAGCTTAAGGAGTTGAAAGAGTAACTCAAGGATATTTTAGACAAAGGTTTCATTAGTCCCAATATTTCTCCTTGGGGAGTGCCCATCTTATTCATAAGAAAGAAAGATGGTTCTTTGCGTATGTGTATTGACTATCATCATCTTAACAAGGTCACAGTAAAAAATAAGTATCCTCTTCCAAGAATTGATGACCTATTTGATCAGTTGAAGGTGCAAGTTATTTCTCCAAAATAGACCTTAGATCCGGCTATCATTAACTTAAAGTGAGGGAATGTGATATTCCAAAGATAGCCTTCCAAACCCGCTATGGTCACTTTGAATTTCTAGTCATTTCTTTCGAGTTAACCAATGCCCCAATAGATTTTATGGACCTCATAAATCGAGTGTTCAAGCAATATCTTGATATGTTTGTCATAGTGTTCATAGATGGCATCCTTGTGTACTCCCACAGTGAGCATGATCATGCAGATCACCTTAGAATTGTCTTGCAAACCCTTAGAGATCACCAGTTGTTCACCAAATTCAGTAAGTATGAATTTTGGCTAAGGTTTGTAGCTCTTCTAGGACATATCATTTCAGCCGAAGGTATTAGAGTTGATCCCCAAAATATAGAAACTGTGAAAAAATAGCCTAGACCAATTTCCCCATCTGACATTAGGAGTTTCTTGGGTCTAGCTGGCTACTACCGCCGTTTTGTCGAGGGTTTCTCTTCTATTGTGTCTCCCATGACCTGATTGACCTAATAAAAAATTAAGTTCCAGTGGTCAGATTCCTGTGAAAAGAGTGTTCAGGAGTTGAAGACTCGACTTACTTCAGCCCATGTGTTGACTTTGCCTAATGGTACAAATGGTTTTGTGGTGTATTGTGATGCCTCTAAAATTGGTTTGGGTTGTGTGTCGATGCAAAGAGGTAAGCTTATAGCCTATGCCTCTAAACAGTTAAAGCCACATGAGAAGAATTACCTAACCTATGATCTTGAGTTAGCTGTTGTGGTCTTTCCTTTGAAAATCTAGAGACATTATCCTTATGGTGTTCATGTTGATGTGTTTACTGATTATAAGAGCCTGCAGTATGTGTTTACTCAGAGGGAGTTGATTCTTAGGCAGAGGAGGTGGTTAAATTTGTTAAAAGACTATTATATAAGTGTGTTGTATCACCCGGGAAAGGCCAATGTAGTGGTGGATACCTTTAGCAGATTGTCTATGGGTAGGGTTGCCCATGTAGAGAAAGGTAAGAAAGAGTTAGCTCAGGATGTGCATTATTTGGCTAGATTGGGTGTTAGGTTGCTTTATTCATCCAAGGGATTTACTTTGGTACAAAGTAGTTCTGAATCCTCTTAGTTTTGGAAGTGAAGGAGAAGCAATATAGAGATCCTAGTTTGGTCAGACTGAACGAGGCAGTTAAGGACCAAAAGGTAGAGGTTTTCTCCCAAGGGAGAGATGGTGTGTTGAGATTGTAGGGTAGATTGTTTATTCTATATGTTGATGATCTTAGGTAGATGATTATGGCTGAAGCGCATGGAGCATGGTATTCTATTCATCCTGGAACTACCAAGATGTACCACAACTTGTGGGAAATCTATTGGTGAAATGGCATGAAGAAGGATTTAGCTGGGTTTGTAGCAAAGTATGCAACATGCCAACAGGTAAAGGTCGAGCACCAAAGACCTGGTGGTGTGATGCAAGAATTTGGTATACCCACTTAGAAGTGGGAGGTGGTGAATATGGACTTCATGACCGGGTTACCTCTTTCGGATCATCATCATGATTCTATTTGGGTTGTTGTGGATAGGCTGACTAAGTTGGTGTATTTCTTGCCTGTGCTCATATCTTATACAGTTGAGGATTATGCAAGATTGTATATCCGGGAATTAGTCAAGCTACATGGAGTTCCCTCGACCATCATTTCGGATAAGGGCACTCAATTTACTTCTGAGTTTTGGAGGGTGTTTCAGCAGGGTCTTGGTACCCAAATTCCTTTGAGTTCCGCATTTCATCCACAGAAAGATGGTTAGGCTGAGAGGACCATTCAGACCCTAGAAGATATATTGAGGGCATGTTCTCTTAATTTCAAAGGTAGTTGGGATGAGCAATTTCCCTTGATAGAGTTTGTCTATAACAATAGTTACCATGCTAGCATCGGGATGGCACCATTTCAGGCCTTGTATGGTAGAAGATGTAGATCACCCATAGGTTGGTTTGAAGTAGGTGAAGCTTTCGTGATTGGGACGAAAGCTATGAAGAGAGTTTAGTTGATTAGATAGAGGTTAAAGATAGCTCAGAGTCATCAAAATTCATATGCCGAAGTGAGGAGTAGAGATCTTGAGTTTGAAGTAGGTTATTTGGTTGACTTGAAGATTTCACCCGTGAAAGGGATGAAGAGGTTTGGTAAAAAGGGAAAGCTTAGTCTTCATTATGTTGGCCCGTATAGAGTCTTGAGCCGTGTTGGGAAGGTGGACTATGAGGTTGATTTACCCACAGAGTTGTCAGTTGTTCATCCTATTTTTTATGTCTCCATGCTTAAGAAGCATATTGGTGATTCCGTTGTAGTAGATCCTTCAGAGAATGTCTTTATTCAGAACAGTCTTTCCTTCGATGCGATTCCTGTCGAGATCCTAGATTTTCAGATCCGTGGACTAAGAAACAAAGAAGTTACCTTGGTCAAAGTTTTGTGGCAGAACCAGTCTGTTGAGGGTGCTACTTCGAAGGCAGAAGCAGACATGCGAGTCAAGTACTAGCACCTTCTTTCTATGAGTTCACATCAATCTGAAGGTATTATTTTTCCTTTATCCAGATCTTCTAATCTAAAGTTAAGCTATGTAACTATTCTTGCATGAGTTCTTGAAATTTCTGAGGTATTCAAGAGTTTAGAGAGATATTGAGCCATTTAGCAAATTTTCTTCAGCTATGTGTACTCTATTTTTCCTGTGTTCCTATTCTAACTAGCGATATTCGAAGACAAATGTTTTCAAGGGGGAAATATTGTAAGACCCCACAAAATTCTCTCGTAGAATGAACCTTCGGGTGTGTTAAGTGAGGCGTAATTTTGGCCCTAAAAGATTGAGAAGTGACTTCCAAAGTAAGTATCATGTCAACCATATAGAATTTCCCTAATTTCGAATTTTTATAACATGGGAAATTTGATAAGCTTTCCGTCGATATAAGATTCGCCCAAATCCAATACCCGAGTAAAAAGTTATGGCTAATTTAAGTCCTAGTCATAAAATAGCGTCATTTTAGTAATGGAGTCATCGCAGAGACGGTATGTTTAACAATTTTCAAATTTCAAAGGAACTCCGCAATAGTGGCGCATCAAGGAAGACCCCAATTTCTCAATAGTCAATTTCCAGAGGCCTAGCGCGATTGTAATGCGTCGCGCTGAAGTTCCAGGTCCCAACTAGTAGGACAACGTGATGGCTTCGCGTCGGGGTGAATAAAAAATTCCCATTTGTCAATTTCCAGTGAGCCACCGGGATAGTGGCGCGTCGCAGTGGACCATAAAATTGGGTTCCCAGTTCATTTTACTCCATCTTCGTACAGAAATTAAAAAGGGCACTTTAGAGTTTTTTTCAAGCCTCTTAAACCGTGGAAACACCAAATCAAGGTCATTTACAAGCATTCTATGAAGTTTTTCTCAAGTTCTCTCTCAACAAAAACCCTAAGTATCAAAAACCTCTTCCAAGAATCTCAAGAATCCACCATAGATTTTCTTAATTGAGTCAAGATTCAAGGTTCCCAAGTCAAGGGCTTCAAGTACCCTCATTCAAGAGTACGAATAGAGTTCCAAAAGTCAGATCCACATATACGTTTATGTGCTACATTATCTTATAATGTAGGCTCAGGTGATCAGTACCAACCTCGTCATTGATTTCTGAGTACCTCTATCTACATTCCTACAGTAGTGAGTCCTCATGGTTCGAGGACCTATATTCAGACATTTCCATATTTTGAGAGACTATGTTGTTATTACTAGTTCATTTCGGGTCTGTTGGGGACCTGTCCAATGTCTCTGTAGTTCATGGATTAGTAGAGCCTTTGTCAGACTAGTTATCAAATTGTGGTTGTGTTGAGGTTTCCCGTATTTTGGTTGTATGGACCGAGCATTTTCTCTGTAGTTCCTTTCATATGATATGACTATGCTAGTTTTTGAATTATATCATCTTGAAATGATTATTATTAGCAGAAATAGGATAAAAGGGTTAACTTGGGGATACTTGTAGCCTTAAGCACCATGTGACATCCCGGGAGGCGATTTTGGGTTGTTAATAACTTGGTATTAAAGCCTAAGGTTTTAAAGAAGTCCTAGGGAGTCTGACAAGCCGCATTGAGTAGAGTGTTGATCATTGGTATGTAGCGTGCCACATCTATGAGAAAGAGGCCACAAGACGTTTTAGGAAAAGTTGTTTCTTTCTTTCGGATTCTATCGTGCTTGTAGTTGTCCCTCTCATCTAATAATTCATGCTCTTCTATTTCAGAAAATGCCTCTCTGACGAGCGAATACCCACAGGAACGATGATGAGAAACCCTCACCTGTTGATTCTTTGAATGAGATGGTGTCTCATGCTGAGTTTTGGGAGGCCTTTTCGACATTAGCCCAAGCCGTCACCGCCAATGTTTGGGCCAAAAACTAAGCCATTGTTTCTAACTAGCAGGAAGGGGATGTAGCTGCGTCTAGAATCCATGATTTCATGTGGATGAATCTACCAGAGTTTTATGGGTTCAAGGCAAGTGAGAACCCACAGTTGTACCTTGAAGAGGTAAGAAAGATCATGTAGGGGATGCATGTTTCTGAGGAAGAAAGTGTTGAGTTGGCTTCTTACAAGTTGAAGGACATAAATTATGATTGGGTTGTATCATGGAGGAAGGGTAGAGGTAAGGATGCTGCTCCTATGACTTGGCAGGTGTTCCAGGATGGATTCTTTGACAAATTATTTTTGCTTAAGATGAGGGAAGCAAAGATTGAGGAGTTTATAAACTTGAGGCAGGGCTCTATGACTGTTAAGGAGTACTTCTTGAAGTTCAACCAGTTGTCCAAGTATGCACCTGATTTGATTTCTGACACCCGAGCTAGTATGAGCAAGTTCATGACCGGTGTTTCTGTGTTAGTACTAAAGAAGTATAGGACTACGATGTTGCATAGGGATATGGATCTGGCTAGGTTTATGATACATGCCCAGCAGATAGAGGAAGATAAGATTAGAGAGAGAGAGTGTGAGGGGTAACAAGAGAGCTATATCTGAGCAGCATGAGTATAGCCAATCTATGTTCCATGAAGGGATCTACCCTCAGTTTCAGAGGCGTCCATCTATGCTAGCGCCTTCATCAGTTAGTGATCCCACACCAAGAAACAGGTAGAAGCAAGGGGCAAATCTTTTATGTCTAGGTCGCAGAACAGTGTTGGTAACAGGACTCATTATCCTCCTTATGCTATGTGTGGTAGGGACCATCCCAGTGAGTGTTTTGTAATTTGAGGAACTGTTTTATTTGTTGCAAGTAGGGCCACAGATTTAGAGATTGTCCTCATGCTAAACAGGGAAATAGAGACGCCAGACCTCAGGCATAGGCTGCTAGTGCAGCTACTCCTGTACCTCGTCCCGCTCCTGTTCTGGGTGCTTCATCTAGCACTGCTGGCAGTCAGCACCAGAACAGATTCTATGTCTTACCATCCCATTGGAGAAAGAGAACTCTCTCGATGTTGTTACTGGTATGCTCTATGTTTTTTGTCTTGATGTTTATGTGTTGTTGGACCAAGGGTCAAGTCTCTCTTATGTGACCCCACTTATAGCTATGAATTTCAAAATAAGTTTGGAAAAGATTCCTGAGTCTTTCCTAGTCTCCACACCCGTAGGGGCATCAATTGTTACTAAACAAGTGTATATAGATTATCCTGTTACTGTTCTTCATAGATTCATACTTGCTGATTTGATAAAGTTAGACATGGTGGATTTTGACCTTATTCTAGGTATGGATTGGCTTCATTCTTATCATGCATCTATAGACTGTCATACCCAAGTGGTTAAGTTTCAGTTTCCTGATGAACCAGCTTTGGAGTGTTCCGGGAGTTTGGTATCTCCCAAGAGTCATTTTATCTCCTATCTCAAAGCCAGAAAGATAATATCCAAGGGTTGCATCTATCACCTAGTTAGAGTTAAAGACAATAAGTCTGAGGCTCTAACTATTCGGTCAGTCGATATTGTTAATAGTTTTCAGATATTTTTTCAGATCTCTAAAGGTACCTCCTAATAGAGAGATAGAATTTGGGATTGGCCTTCTTTCTGATACTCGGCCTATTTTTATTCCTCCATACCGTATCGAACCTGTAGATCTTATGGAGTTGAGATAGAAACTCAAGGATCTTTTAGACAAAGGTTTTATTAGGCCCAGTATTTCTCATTGGGGCGCACCTATCTTATTTGTGCGAAAGATAGACGGTTCTTTGCGTATGTGAATTGACTATCATCAGCTTAACAGGGTCACAGTAAAAAATAAGTATCCTCCTCCGAGAATTAATGACATGTTTGATCAGTTCCAAGGTGCAAGTTATTTTTCCAAGATAGACCTTAGATCCAGCTATCATCAACTTAAAGTGAGGGAATGTGATATTCCAAAGACAACCTTCCGAACCTGCTATGGTCACTTTGAGTTTTTAGTCATGTCTTTCGGGCTAACCAATGCCCCAACAACTTTTATGGAACTCATAAATCGAGTGTTCAAGCATTATGTTGATATGTTTGTCATAATGTTCATAGATGACTTCCTTGTGTACTCCCGTAGTGAGCATGATCATGAAAATCACCTTAGAATTGTCTTGCAAACCCTCAGAGATCACCAGTTGTTCACTAAATTCAGTAAGTATGAATTTTAGCTAAGTTCTGTAGCTTTTCTGGGTCATACGTTTCAGCCAAAGGTATTAGAGTTGATCCCCAAAAGATAGAAGCTGTGAAAAAATAGCCTAGACCTATCTCCCCATCTGACATTAGGAGTTTCTTCGGTCTAGCTTGCTGCTACCACCATTTTGTTGAGGGTTTCTCTTCTATTGCATCACCCATGACCCGGTTGACCCAAAAGAAAGTTAAGTTCAAGTGGTCAGATTCTTGTGAGAAGAGTTTTTAGGAGTTGAAGACTAGACTTACTTCATCCCCTATGTTGACTTTGCCTGGTGGTTTAGATAGGTTTTTGATGTATTGTGATGCCTCTAGAATTGGTTTGTGTTGTGTGTTGATACAAAAAGGTAAGGTTATAGCCTATGCCTCTAGACAGTTAAAGCCACATGATAAGAATTACCCAACCCATGATCTTGATTTAGCTGGTGTGGTCTTTTATTTGAAAATCTGGAGACACTATCTTTATGGTGCTTATGTTGATGTGTTTACTAATCATAAGAGTCTGCAGTATGTGTTTACTCAGAGAAAGTTGAATCTTAGGCAGAAGAGGTGGTTGGAGTTGGTAAAAGACTATGATATAAGTGTGTTGTATCACCCGGGCAAGACTAATGTAGTGGTGGATGCCCTTAGCAGATTCTCTATGGGTAGTGTTGCCCATGTAAAGAAAGGTAAGAAAGAGTTAGCTCGGGATGTGCATTATTTAGCTAGATTGGGTGTTAGGTTGCTTGATTCAGCTGAGGGAAGTACTTTGGTGCAAAGTAGTTCTGAATCCTTTTTAGTTTTGGAAGTGAGGGAGAAGCAAGATAGAGATCCTAGTTTGGTCAGACTGAAGGAAGCAGTTAAGGACCAAAAGGTAGAGGTTTTCTCCCAAGAGGGAGATGGCTTGTTGAGATTACATGGTAGATTGTGTGTTCCATGTGTTGATGATTTAAGGCATAGGATTATGGCTGAAGCGCATGGCGCGAGGTATTCTATTCATCCCGGCACTACTAAGATATATTGGGACTTGTGGGTAATCTATTAGTGGATGGCATGAAGAAGGATATAGCTAGGTTTGTAGCAAAGTGTGCAACGTGCCAACAGGTTTAGGTAGAGCACCAAAGACCTAGTGGTGTGATTCAAGAGTTTGGTTTACCTACTTGGAAGTGGGAGGTGGTGACTATAGACTTTATGACCGAGTTACCTCTTTCGCATCATCATCATAATTCTATTTGGGTTGTTTTTGATAGGATGACTAAGTCTGCACATTTCTCGCCCCTTCTCACATCTTATACAGCTGAGGATTGTACTAAATTGTATATTCGAGAGTTAGTCAAGCTACATAGAGTTCCCTCGTCATCATTTCGGATGGGTGCACTCAATTTACTTCTCAGTTTTGGAGGGCGTTTTAGCAGGGCCTTGGTACCCAAGATCTTTTGAGTTCCGCATTTCATCCGCAGACAGATGGTCAGGCCGGGAGGACCATTCAGACCCTTGAAGATATTTTGATGGCGGTGATTTTGATTTCAAAGGTAGTTGGGATGAACAATTGCTATTGATAGAGTTCGCCTATAACAATAGTTACCAAGCTAGCATCGGGATGGCACCATTTAAGGCCTTGTATGGTAGAAGATGTAAATCACCCATAGGTTGGTTTAAAGTTGGTGAAGCTCTCGTGATTGGGCCTAATGCAATGTTTGAAGCTATGGAGAAAGTTAAGTTGATTAGAGAGAGGCTAAATACAACTAAGAGTCATCAAAAGTCATATGGAAATGTTAGGAGAAGAGATATTGAGTTTGAAGTAGGTGATTTGGTTGATTTGAAGATTTCACCCATGAAAGGGGTGAAGAGGTTTGGTAAAAAGGGAAATCTTAGTCCCCGTTATGTTGGCCCGTATAGAGTCTTGAGCCGAGTTGTTAAGGTGGCCTATGAGGTTGAGTTACCCACAGATTTGTCAGTTGTTCATCGTATTTTTCATGTCTCCATGCTTAAGAAGTATATTGGTGATTGCGTTGTAGTAGATCCTTCAGAGAATGCCGATATTCACAACAGTCTTTCCTTCGATGATATTCCTATTGAGATCCTAGATTTTCAAATCCGCAGACTAAAGAACAAAGAAGTTCCCCTGATCAAAGTTTTATGGCAGAACCAGTCTGTTGAGGGAGCTACTTGGGTGGCAGAAGAAGACATGCGAGCCAAGTACCCGTACCTCTTTTCCGCGAGTTCAGATCAAACTTAAGGTATTATTTTTCCTTAATCCAGGCCTTCTAATCTAAAGTTCAGCTATGTATCTATTCTTACATGAGTTCTTGCAATTTCTGAGGTATTCAAGAGTTTAGAGTGATGTTGAGCTGTTTAGCAAATTTTCTTCAGCTATGTGTACTTTATTTTAAATGTGTTCCTAGTCTAACTAATGACATTTTATGACGAATGTTTCCAAGGGGGAGATATTGTAAGACCCTGCAAAATTCTCTCGTAGAATAAACCTTAGGGCATGTTTAGTGAGACGTAATTTTGGCCCTAAAAGATTGAGAAGTGACTTCCTAAGTGAGTATCATGTTAACCATATAGAATTTCCCTAATTTCAACTTTTTATAAAATTGGAAATTTGATAAGCTTTCCGTCGATATAAGATTCGCCCAAATCCAATACCTGGGTAAGAAGTTATGGCTAATTTAAGTCCTAGTCGCAAAACAGCATCATTTTAGGGCTTGGAGCATCCCAAAGAGGGTATATTTAATAATTGTCAAATTCCAGTGGAACTCCACGATAGTGGCACATGGCGGAGGACCCCAATTACTCAATAGTTAATTTCCAGTGGCCTAGCTTAACTGTGATGCGTCGCGCTGAAGTTTCAGGTCCTAACTAGTTGGACAACGCGATGGCTCTGTGTCGCGGTGACTACCAAATTCCCATTTGTCGATTTCCAGTGAGCCACCATGATAGTGGCGTGCCCATAAAATTGGGTTCCCAGTTCATTTTTTTCAAGCTTCGTACAGAAGTTAAAAAGGGCACTTTGGACTTTTTCCAAGCCTCTTAAACCGTGCAAACACCAAATCAACGTCATTTACAAGCATTCTATTAAGTTTTTTTCATGTTCTCTCTCAACAAAAACCCTAAGTATCCAAAACCTCTTCCAAGAATCTGAAGAATCCACCATAGATTTTCTTAATTGAATCAAGATTCAAGGTTACCAAGTTAAGGGCTTCAAGAACCCTCATTCAAGAGTACGAATAGAGTTCCAAAAGAGAGAGTTCATCCGAAGCTTATAATTCAAGGTATGCAGGGATTTGAACAAGGGTAATCCTTTCACCCTTGCACCCAAAGGCTTATTTAAAAGACAATTCTCAGCAATTTAAGAGATTTTACATGAAATTGAATTGGGGGTTTTCACCCATTATAATTGATTACAATATTTTGATGCTTCCCATGAATTGAGAGTCTAATTGCATGAGTTTTACATATTTTCTTGAGAAATTGCAGTTGGGTCTATACCCCATGATTTTAATACTTGAGAAGTTAATAGTTGAAATGTTTGAGATATTGAAGTATATGAGTATGTTGATATTTTGAGATAAATTGCTGAAATTTCCAGATTTCTACATGAGTGATGAATCTATATGCTATCTATTATGCTTTTGATGAATTTTAACTTGAGATTGAATTATGGGTTATTAAGCCCTACAGGAGACTTGAGATTTTATAAACTATTATGCTATAAGCACCCATGATTTGAGTATTCTGAGATTATTGAGAAACGTTTTGACCTAATGGTCATTGAGCTTTGAAATCCACTTTCCTATATGAGATTTCAAATTTGATTATTGGGTTTATGGTGAACCATGAAATTATTTCTAAAAATGGATTTTTACGAGATGAGCAAAGATAATCTAAAGGGAGTAGTCTTTAGGACCGAGCAAGTAAGTTACTACTATTTCTTACCCCAAAACTATGTGCCACCGTAGGTTGGGCCTAAGGCCGAGTTTATGATTATCATTGGGCCTAAGGCCGAGTTGATATTGGGGCCAAGCTGGACCTAGGTTATACTTCCTGGCAAGAGTATAACGCCTCTCCCCAACGTGAGGTCTCTTCCTTAGAAGGATAAAATGTTGGACTACATTTAGCTCACATGGTTTATGTCGGTTAAGAGAAACTCCCTAAACTAAAGTCTTTTTCCATTGAGATAGAATATTTTCCCTTAAAACTAAAGCTTGAAATGAGATATTTTCCTAACGTGAATGAAATGCCTTCAAGTATGTTCCAAAGTTATATGATTTCGAATTCCAAGTATTTGAGTTCAAAAGAGTTATGAGTTCTTGAGCATCGAAGGAGTTTTACTCTCCATGAGACACATGTACGAGTTAAAAGTATTGCTTAAAGTTTCCTTTAGCCTTGACGCGGAGCCTAGGGATCCTGATGCTATTCATGGAATAACTAGGGGTCTTAAAAAGATTCAATTTGTGTCCCCAGGTAGGGGCCTGGATAGGCGGCCTTTACCAAACCGTATTCTCTCTCTTGAGCTAGAGATTATTCTGCCTCAGCTAGCGGTGGTCCAGGGAACAGCCCAAGCTATACTGGGATTTATTTCTTCTTTTGTGCTCAGGGATTCTTCGGTTCATCTATTAGGGTTGGTTAGTGGTGCACCATCCGATGTTGAATGGCCTGTAAATTAGAGTGGTACTGAGTTGGAGGCGCAACATATAATTGCAACTCCCAAAATTGATGTCTATCCTACACTGATGGTTGCTCAGTTGGCAGTTGCTCAGCCTATTATATCTTTTGAGGAGAAGAAGATGTTGGGTAGATTATTGAGATTGGCTCTGCCTAGGTTTTTTGGTTCATCGAATATTGATGCATATGAGTTTCTGATTGCTTGTGAGGATAGGCTCCATAATTTGGTCCTAGTTGAGACTCGTGGTATGGATTACACTACATTTTAGATAGACTTGGCAACTCTACATTGTTGGAGAGGTCATCTTAATTCCTTGGCAGTTGGATCTTTTTCTTTGACATGGGCTTAATTCTTCGAGATCTTCTTACAGAAGTATCTGTCTCGTAGACTTAGGGATCATTCCAGGAATCAATTCTTGAGGTTAAAGTAGGGTTTCATGATGGTTATAGAGTATGCGGATCATTTTCATGAGTTGGTTAGGAATGCAACTTATATTCTAAATACTGAATAACAGAGGGTTTGTTGGTTTATTCAATAATTGAGACTTCCTGTTTGCATGTATACTCAGAGTTTGGTTATTATAGGTAGGTCTTTTATTGTGGTTTTTGATCATGCTTATCTTATGGAAGAGATATATTGCGAGGCGTATGAGTGAAACAATAAGAGGTTGTGATATTAGAGCAGGTTTAGTGGGAGTCCTAGTATCTCCCAATTTAGAGGTAGTGGTTTTTAGGTTAGGTACCCTCCATATCAGTCATTTCAGCATCATGGTAAGTCTGGTAGACCCTTTTAGGTCGTGCTTCTGATTACTGATGGAGGCTAAGCTTCCTCTAGTGATCTTCCTAGCTGGGGTCGTGGTTAGTCTTTGCGAGGCTTGTCTTTAGGCTATTCTAGTTATGGTAGTTATTTTAGGTCATTCTAATCTTCTAGAATTGTCCAGCGCCTAGGGTATATTATGTTTGATGATCTTTTGGTCACTTCTCGAGGGATTGCCCCAGTCATGGAGCAATTTTCCCTTTATCTTAGAGTGTTCCATCTATTCGGGTAGTTCATCCCTTGCGTAGAGGTGGTATGCAAGGTCGTAGAGGTGGTCATTAGGGTGCTCGTAGAGGTTCTCAGGCAGGTAAGATTGGAGCTTAGGATCTCAGCCAGATCGAAGGTTTGGTCAGTTCTATGCAGTACCTGCTAGACCCGAGGCGGACTCTTCAAATGTTGTTATTATAGGTACGATTCTAGTATTCCATTAGTCGATATTTGTCTTATTTGATCTGGGATCCACTTATTCTTAGGTGTCTACTTATTTTGTCCCTCAATTAGAGTTATCTTGGGATTCATTAGTTATGTGTAAGGCACCACAAAATTCTCTCATAGAATAAGCCTTAGGGCATGTCAAGTGAGGCGTAATCCTGGCCCTCAAAGATTGAGAAGTGACTTCCTAAGTGAGTATCATGTTAACCATATAGAATTTCCCTAATTTTGACTTTTTATCACATGGGAAATTTGATAATATTCTCGTCAATATAAGATTCGCCCAAATTCTATACTCGGGTAAGAATTTAAGGCTAATTTAAGTCCTAGTCATAAAACAACATCATTTTAGTTTTTGGCGCATCACGGAGAGGGTATATTTGACAATTGTGGCGATAGTGGCGCATCACGGAGGACCCCAACTTCTCAATAGTCAAATTCCAGTGGCCTAGCGCGATTGTGGTGCGTCGCACTGAAGTTCCAGGTCCCAACTAGTGGGACAATGTGATGGCTCCGCATCGTGGTGACAACCAAATTCCCATTTGTCAATTTCCAGTGAACCACCGCGATAGTGGCTTGTCGCGGTGGCCCATAAAATCGGGATCCCAGTTTATTTTTTTCCAGCTTCGTTCAGAAGTTAAAAGGGGCACTTTAGACTTTTTCCAAGCCTCTTAAACCGTGCAAACACCAAATCAAGGTCATTTTCAAGAATTCTATGAAGTTCTCTCTCAACAAAAACTCAACGTATCCAAAACCTCTTCCAAGAATCTTAAGAATCCACCATAGATTTTCTTAACTGAGTCAAGATTCAAGATTCCCAAGTCAAGGGCTTTATGAACCCTTATTTAAGAGTACGAATTGTGTTCCTAAAGCTAGAGTTCATCTAAATTTTCTATTTCAAGGTATGTAGGGTTTTGAACAAGGATAATCCTTCCACCCTTGTGCCCAAAGGCTTATTTAAACTACAATTCTCTGCAATTTATGAGATTTTACATGAAATTGAATTGGGGGTTTTCACCCATTATTATTGATTACAATATTTTGATGTTTCACATAAATTGAGAATCTAATGGCATGATTTCTACATGTTTTCTTAAGAAATTGCAGCTGGGTCTATACCCTATGATTTTAATCCTTGAGAAGTTAATAGTTGAAATGTTTGAGATTTTGAAGTATAAGAGTATGTTGAGATTTTGAGATAAATACCTGAAATTTCCATATTTCTACATGAGTTATGAATCTATACGCTATCTATTATGCTTTTGATGAGTTTTAACTTGAGATTGAATTATGGTTTATTATTCTCTACTTAAGACTTGAGATTTTATGAACTATTGTGATATAAGCACCCATGATTTGAGTATTCTGAGATTATTGATAAATGTTTTGACCTAATGGTCATTGAGCTTTGAAATTCACTTTCCTACATAAGATTTCAGATTTGATTATTGGGTTCATTGTGAACCAAGATATTAATTCTAAAAGTGGATTTTTACGAGATTACCACATATAATCTAAAAGGAGTAGTATTTAGCACTTAGTGGGTAAGTTACTACAGTTTCTTACCCTAAAACTACGTGCCACCATAGGTTGGGCCTAAGGCTGATTTTATGATTATCATTGGGCCTAAGTCCAAGTTGATATTGGGCCCGAGGCCGATATTGTTTAGTGATCACTGGACCTAGGTTATACTCCCTGGAAAAAGTATGATGCCTCTCCACAACATGAGGTCTCTTCCTTAGGAGGACAAAATGTTAGACTCCATGTAGGTTACATGGTTCATGTCGGTTAAGAGAAACTCCCTAAACTAAAGTATTTTTCCATTGAGATAGAATATTTTCCCTTTAAACTAAAGCTAGAAAAGAGATATTTTCCTAACGTGAATAAAATGCCTTCAAGTATGTTCCAAAGTTATATGATTTCGTATTCTAAGTATTTGAGTTCAAAAGAGTTGTGAGTTCTTGATCATTGAAGGAGTTTTACTCTCCATGAGACATATGCATGAGTGAAAGTATTGCTTAAATTTTCCTTTAGCCTTGAGTAATGAGAATAAGAGAAGAGTACAAAATTTCAAAGCTAAAAGTATAATGACTCACGAGATTGTGTTACATGTTTCATGAGATTTGCATTTTATAATTATTCAAGCCATGTGAGTCATTACTTATTTCATGCATGATTTTATTTAAGAGTATAGATGTAGTTTTATAAAAATGCATGCACCACCACATACTCAGTACATTCTCAAGTATTGATCCACATATATATCTATGTGCTACATTTTCTTATAATGTAGGTTCAGGTGCTCAGTCCCAACCTCGTTAGTGATTTCTGAGTGTCTATATCTACATTCCTTGAAAGGTGAGTACTCATGGTTTGAGGACCTATATTAAGACATTTCCATATTTTGAGAGACTATGTTGTTATTTCCAGTTCATTTTGATTCAGTTGTGGACCTGTCCCAACAGCTCTTTAATTCATGGATTAGTAGATCCTTTGTCAGATTAGTTATTAGATTGTGGTTGCGATGAGGTTTCCAGTATTATGGTTGTTTGGACTGAGCATTTTCTCCGTAGTTCCTTTTATATGATATGACTATGCTAGTGTTTGAATTATTTCATCTTGAAATGAGTGTTATTAGTAGAAATAGGCTCAAAGGGTTAGCTTGGGGCTAATTGTAGCCTTAATCACCGTGTGACATCCTGGGAGGCGATTCCGAGTCGTTACAAACTTGGTATCAAAGCCTAAGGTTTTAAAGGAGTTTAAGGGAGTCTAACAAGCCACGTTGAGTAGAGTCTTGATCATCGGTGTGTAGCACGCCACATCTATGAGCAAGAGGGCAAAAGACGTTTTATAAAAAGTTGTTTCTTTCTATCGGATTCTATCATGCCTACAGTTGTCCCTCTTATCGAATAATTCATGCTCTTTTATTTCAGAAAATGCCTCTCTGAAAAGCAATTTTCGTAGAAATGATGATGAGTAACCCCCACCTATTGATCCTTTCAATGAGATCGTGTATTAGGCTGAGTTTTGGGCGGCCTTTCAGGTGTTATCCCAAGAAGTCACCGCAAATGTTCAGGCCAATAACCAGGCCGCAGTTGCTAATCAGCAGGGAGGGGATGTAGCTGCGGCTAGAATCCATGATTTCATGCAGATGAATCCACCAGAATTTTATGGGTCCAAGGAAGTTGAGGACCCATAGTTGTACCTTAAAAAAGTGAGAAAGATCACAGCAGTGATGAATATTTCTGAGGATGAAAGTGTTAAGTTGGCGTCTTACATGTTGAATGAGATAGCTTATGACTGGGTTGTATCGTGGAGGAAGGGTAAAGGTGAGGATGCTGCTCCTATGACTTGGTAGGTGTTCCAGGATGTATTCTTGGACAAATTCTTTCCACTAGAGATGAGGGAAGTAAAGATTGAAGAGTTTATGAACTTAAGGTAGGGCTCTATGACTGTTAAGGAGTACTACCTAAGTTCAACCAGTTGTCCAAGTATGCTCCTGATTTGATTTCTAACACCCGAGCTAGTATGAGCAAGTTCATGACCGGTGTTTCAGGGTTAATACTGAAAGAGTGTAGGACTGTGATGCTACATAGGGATATAGATATGACTAGGTTAATGATGCATACCCAGTTGATAGAGGTGGATAAGATTAGAGAGAGAGGTAGAGTGAGGGGTAACAAAAGGGCTAGATCTGAGCAACATGAGTATAGCCTGTATAGGTTCCATGGAGGGAACCGCCCTCAGTTTTAGAGGCATCCACCTATGCCATCACCTTAATCAGCTAGTGCTCCCGCTCCTAGAAACAAGGAGGATCAAGGGACAGATCTTTTATGTCTAGGTCACAAAACAGTATTGGAAATAGGCCTCGTTATCCTCCTTGTGCTAAGTGTGGTAGGGATCATCCCGGTGAGTGTTTCATAGATTTGAGGAGCCACTTTAGTAGTGGAAATCAGGGCGACAGACTTAGAGATTGTTCTCATGTTAGACAGGGGAATAGAGATACCCGACCTCAAGAATAGGATACTAGTGCACCAGCTCCTGTACCTCGTTATTCCCCTATTTAGGGCGCTTCATCTTGCACTGCTTGCAATCAGCGCTAGAATAGATTCTATGCCTTACCATCCCATCTGGAGCCAGAGGACTCTCCCGATGTTGTTACTGGTATGCTCTGTGTATTTTGTCTTGATGTTTATGTGTTGTTGGACCAAGGGTCAAGTCTCTCTTATGTGACCCCACTTATAGCTGTGAATTTCAAATGAATCCCAAAAAAATTCCTGAGCCTTTCCTAGTCTCCACACCCGTAGGGGCATCAGTTATTGCTAAACAAGTGTATAGAGATTGTCCTATTACTGTTCTTCGTAAAGTCATACTTGCTGATTTGATAGAGTTAGACATGGTGGATTTTGACCTTATTCTAGGTATGGATTGGCTATATTCTTGTTATGCATCTGTAGACCGTTGTACTCGTGTGGTCAAGTTTTAGTTTCTTGATGAACCAACATTGGAGTGGATCAGGATTTCGGTATCTCCAAAGAGTCTTTTTATCTCCTATCTCAAAGCCAGAAAGATAATATCCAAGGGTTCCATCTATCACCTAGTTAGAGTCAAAGACCTAAGTCTGAGGCTCCAACTATTCAGTCACTCGATATTGTTAATAAGTTTCCAGATGTTTTCCCAAAAAATCTCTAGGGGTACCTTCTTCCCGATACTAGACCTATTTCTATTCCTCCATACCATATGGAACTTGAAGAGCTTTAGGAGTTGAAAGAGCAACTCAAGGAACTTTTAGACAAAGGTTTCATTAGGCCCAGTATTTCTTCTTGGGGCGTGCCTGTGTTATTCGTGTGAAAGAAAGATGGTTCTTTGCGTATGTGCATTGACTATCGTCAGCTTAACAAGGTCACAGTAAAAAATAAGTATCCTCTTCTGAGAATTGATGACCTATTTGATCTGTTGCAAGGTGCAAGTTATTTCTCCAAGATAGACCTTAGATCCGGCTATCATAAACATAAAATGGAGGAATGTGATATTCCAAAGACAGCCTTTCAACTCGCTATGGTCTCTTTGAATTTCTAGTTATGTATTTTGGGCTAAACAATGCCCCAATAGCTTTTATGGACCTTATGAATCGAGTGTTCAAGCAATATCTTGATATGTTTGTCATAGTGTTCATAGATGACATCCTTGTGTACTCCCACAGTGAGCATGATCATGCAGATCACCTTAGAATTGTCTTGCAAACCCTCAGAGATCACTAGTTGTTCGCCAAATTCAGTAACTATGAATTTTGGCTAAGGTCTGTAGCTTCTATGGGTCATATCATTTCAACCAAAGATATTAGAGTTAATCCGCAAAAGATAGAAGCTGTGAAAAATTTTCCTACACCTACTCCCTGGATGACATTAGGAGTTTTTGGGGTCTAGCTAGCTACTACCGCCATTTTGTTGAGGGTTTCTCTTCTATTGCATCTCCCATGACCCGGTTCACCCAAAAGAAAGTTAAGGTCCAATGGTTAGATTCATGCGAGAAGGGTTTTCAGGAGTTGAAAACTTAACTTACTTCAGCCCCTGTGTTGACTTTGCCTGATGGTACAGATGGTTTTGTGGTGTATTATGATGCCTCTAAATTAGTTTGGGTTGTGTATTGATGGAAAGAGGTAAGGTTATATCTTATGCCTCTAGACAGTTAAATCCGCAAGAGAAGAATTACCCAACCCATGATCTTGAGTTAGCTGTTATGGTCTTTGCTTTGAAAATCTGGACACACTATCTTTATGGTGTTCATGTTGATGTGTTTACTGATAATAAGAGCCTGCAGTATGTATTTACTTAGAGGGAGTTGAATCTTAGGTAGAGGAGGTGGTTGGAGTTGTTAAAAGACTATGATATGAGTGTGTTGTATCACCCGGGCAAGGCCAATGTAGTGTTGGATACCCTTAGCAGATTGTCTATGGATAGTGTTGCCCGTATAGAGGAAGGTAAGAAATAGTTAGCTCGGGATGTGCATTATTTGGCTAGATTGGGTGTCAGGTTGCTTGATTCTACTGAGGCAAGTACTTTGGTGCAAAGTAGTTCTGAATCCTCTTTAGTTTCAGAAGTGAAGGAGAAGTAAGATAGAGATCCTAGTTTGGTCAGACTGAAGGAAGCAGTTAAGGACCAAAAGGTAGAGGTTTTCTTCCAAGAAGAAGATGGCGTGTTGAGATTGCAGGGTAGAATGTGTGTTCCATATGTTGATGATCTGAGGCAGAGGATTATGGCTGAAGTGCATGGCGCATGGTATTCTATTCATCCCGGCACTACCAAGATGTAGCGTGACTTGTGGGAACTCTATTGGTGGAATGGAATGAAGAAAGATATAGCTGGGTTTGAAGCAAAGTGTGCAATGTGCCAACAGGTTAGGTAGAGCACCAAAGACCTCGTGGTGTGATGCAAGAGTTTGTATACCCACTTGGAAGTGGGAGGTGGTGAATATGGACTTCATGATCGGGTAACCTCTTTGGCGTCATCATCATAATTCTATTTGGGTTGTTGTGGATAGGCTGACTAAGATCGTGCATTTTTTGCCCGTGCTCACATCTTATACAGCTAGGATTATGCAAGATTGTATATCCGTAAGTTAGCCAAGCTACATGGAGTTCCCTCGTCCATCATTTTGGATAGGGGCACTCAATTTACTTCTCAGTTTTGGAGGGCGTTTCAGCAGGGTCTTGGTACCCAAGTTCTTTTGAATTCCGCATTTCATCCACAGACAGATGGTCAGGATGAGAGAACCATCAGACCCTAGAAGATATGTTGAGAGCGTGTTCTCTTGATTTCAAAGATAGTTGGGATGAGCAATTGCTATTGATAGAGTTTACCTATAACAATAGTTACCATGCTAGCATCGGGATGGCACCATTTGAGGCCTTGTATGGTAGAAGATGTAGATCACCCATAGGTTGGTTTGAAGTGGGTGAAGCTGCCATGATTGGGCCTGAAGCTATGGAGAAAGTTAAGTTTATTACAGAGAGGTTAAAGACAGCTTAGAGTCATCAAAAGTCATATGCTGATGTGAGGAGTAGAGATCTTTAGTTTAAAGTAGGTGATTTGGTTAACTTGAAGATTTCACCCATGAAAGGGGTGATGAGGTTTGGTAAAAGGGGAAAGCTTAGTCTCCGTTATGTTGGCCCGCATAGAGTCTTGACCCGTGTTGGTAAGCTGGTCTATGAGGTTGAGTTACCTGCAGAGTTGTCAACTGTTCATCCTATATTTCATGTCTCTATTCTTAAGAAACATATTAATGATTCCGTTGTAGTAGATCCTTCAGAGAATGCTGATATTCAGAATAGTCTTTCCTTCGATGATATTCCTGTTGAGATCCTCGATTTTTAAATCCGTAGACTAAGGAACAAAGAATTTCCCTTGGTCAAAGTCTTATAGCAGAACCAGTCTGCTGAGGGTGCTACTTGGGATGCAGAAGAAGACATGCGATCCAAGTACCCGTACCTCTTTTCCACGAGTTCAGATCAAACTGAAGGTATTATTCTTCCTTAATCCAGCCCTTCTAATCTAAAGTTGAGCTATGTATCTATTCTTACATGAGTTCTTGCAATTTCTGAGGAATTAAAGAGTTTAGAGAGATGTTGAGCCATTTAGCAAATTTTCTTCTGCTATGTGTACTCTATTTTTCCTGTGTTCCTAGTCTAACTACCAACATTCGAAGATGAATATTTCCTAGGGGAGATATTGTCCCCCAAAAAATTCTCCCGTAGATTGAACCTTAGGGCGTGTCAAGTGAGGCGTAATTCTTTCCCTCAAAGATTGAGAAGTGAGTTCTTATGTAAGTATCATGTTAACCATACAGAATTTCCCAAATTTTGACTTTTTATCACATGAGAAATTTGATAAGCTTTCCTTCAATATAAGATTCGCCCAAATCTCATGCCCGGATAAGAAGTTATGGCTAATTTAAGTCCGAGTCGTAAAACAGTATAATTTTAGTGCTTTGGTCATCGCAGAGAGGGTATATTTTACAATTGTCAAATTCCAGTGGAACTCCGCGATAGTGGCGCATGGCGGAGGACCCCAATTTCTTAATAGACAATTATCAGTGACCTAGCGCGATGTCTATGCCTCGCGGTGACTACCAGATTCCCATTTGTCAATTTTTGGTGAGCCGCCGCGATAGTGGCACGTCGCGTTGGCCCATAAAATCGGGTTCCCAGTTCATTTTTTTCCAGCTTCGTACTGGGGTTAAAAAGTGCACTTAGGACTTTTTCCAAGCCTGTTAAACCGTGCAAACACCAAATTAGGGTCATTTACAAGCACTCTATGAAGTTTTTCTCAAGTTCACTCTCAACAAAAACCCTAATTATCCAAAACCTCTTCCAAGAACCTCAAGAATCCACTAGAGATTTTCTTAATTGAATCAATATTCAAGGTTCCCAAGTCAAGGGATTCAAGAACCCTCATTCAAGAGTACGAATAGAGTTCGAAAAGCGAGAGATCATCCAATGCATCTAATTCAAGGTATACGGGGTTTTGAACAAGGGTTATCCTTTCACCCTTGTGCCCTAAGGCTTATTTAAACTACAATTCTCTGCAATTCATGAGATTTTGCATGAAATTGAATTGGCAGTTTTCACCCATTATTATTGATTTCAATATTTTGATGCTTCCCATGAATTGAGATTCTAATGGCATGATTTTTACATGTTTTCTTGAGAAATTGCAGTTGGGTCTATACCCCATGATTTTAATCCTTGAGAAGTTAATAGTTGAAATATTTGAGATATTGAAGTATATGAGTATGTTAATATTTTGAGATAAATTGCTGATATTTCTAGATTTCTACATGAGTTATGAATCTATATGCTATCTATTATGCTTTTGATGAGTTTTTACTTGAGATTGAATTATGCGTTATTAATCCCTACTTCAGACTTGAGATTTTATGAACTATTGTGCTATAAGCACTCATTATTTGAGTATTCTGAAATTATTGAGAAATATTTTTACCTAATGGTCATTGAGCTTTGAAATCCACTTTCCTACATGAGATTTCAAATTTGATTATTGGGTTTATGGTGAACCATGAGATTATTTCTAAAAGTGGATTTTTACGAGATGAGCGCAGATATTCTAATGGGAGTAGTATTTAGAACCGTGCGGGTAAGTTACTACAGTTTGTTATGCCAAAACTACGTGCCACCATAGGTTGGGCTTGAGACCGAGTTTACGATTATCATTGGGCCTAAGGCCGAGTTGATATTTTTCCCGAGGCGGAGTTTGTTTTGCGATCACTGGACCTAGGTTATACTCCCTAGTAAGAGTATGACACCTCTCCCCAACCTGAGGTCTCTTCCTTAGGAGGAAAAAATGTTGGACTCCATGTTGCTCGCATGGTTTATGTCGGTTAAGAGAAACTCCCTAAACTAAAGTATTTTTCCATTGAGATAGAATATTTTCCCTTAAAACTAAATCTTGAAAAGAAATATTTTCCTAACGTGAATGAAATGCCTTCAAGTATGTTCCAAAGTTATATGATTTCGAATTCCAAGTATTTGAGTTCAAAAGAGTCATAAGTTCTTGAGAATTGAAGGAGTTTTACTCTCCATGAGACACATGCATGAGTTGAAAGTATTTCTTAAAGTTTCCTTTAGCCTTGAGTAATGAGAATAAAAGAAGAGTACAAAATTTCAAAGCGAAAAGTATAATTACTCACGAGATTGTGTTACATGTTCCATTTTACATGATTAATGAATTTTGCATTTTATACTTATTCAAGCCGTGTAAGTCATTACTTATTACATGCATGATTTGAATAAAGAGTATTGATGTTGTTTTATATAAATACATGCACCCCCACATACTCAGTACATTCCCAAGTGTTGATATACATATACGTCTATGTGCTACATTATCTTATAATATTGGTTCAGGTTCTCTGTCCCAACTTCGTTAGTGATTTTCGATTACCTCTCTCTATATTCCTACAGTGGTGAGTCCTCATGGTTCGAGGACCAATATTCAGACATTTCCATATTTTGAGAGACTATATTGTTATTTCCAGTTCATTTTGAGTTAGTTGGGGACCTGTCCCAATGACTCTCTAGTTCAGGGATTAGTAGAGGCTTTGTCAAACTAGCTATCAGATTGTGGTTGTGTTGAGGTTTCCAATATTGTGGTTGTTTGGACTGAGTATTTTCTCTGTAGTTCCTTTTATATGATATGAATATGCTAGTGTTTGAATTATTTTATCTTGAAATTAGTATTATTAGTAGAAATAGGCTCAAAGGGTTAGCTTGGGGCTACTTGTAGCCTTAAGAACCATGTGACATCCCGGGAGGAAATTTTGGGTCGTTACACTATGTCATTATGTGTATCTAATCTCGTGGGTGATTCTTTAGTAGTAGATTCGGTTTTTAGACCATGTCTTATGACTGTTCGAGATATTGATACTCATGCTGATCCTATTATATCGGGCATGGTGGATTTTGATGTAATTCTAGACATGGACTAGTTATCCCACTATCATATGGTCATGGATTATTTTGCCAAGATCGTTACCTTAGCCTTGCCTGGAATACCCCAATTGTGTGGCAGGGAGCTGTTAGCCGTGAGCTGATAGGGATTATTTCTTATATGTGTTCTAGGAGTCTTATTTAGAGGGGTTGCGAGTCTTATCTCACTTATATTCATGATGTTAGTATAGAGAGTCTATTGCTTAACTTTTTTCTGTTATTGGTGAGTTTCCTAATGTTTTTCCTACCAATCTAACAATCCTTTTTCCTGAGCGTATTATGGAGTTTGTTATTGATATTGAGTAGGGCACCTGACTTATATCTATAGAACCTTATCGTATGGCGCCTGCCTAGCTTAAGGATTAGAATTCTTAGCTTTAGGATCTTCTTGGTAAGGGTTTCATAAGATCGAGTGTAAGGATTGATCCATACGTAAGTATATTGATTATAGGTAGCTTAATAATATGACGGTGATGAACTATTATCCTATGCCTCACATTGATGATTTGTTTGACAAGCTTCAGGGAACAACAGTGTTCTTAAAGATTGATTTTAGGTCTGGTTACCTTGAGGATTCGGGCTAAGGATATCCTGAAGACAACCTTAGGACCCATTATGGTCATTAGGAGTTCTTAGTGATGTCCTTTGGGTTGACTAACGCCCTAACCACATTTATGGATCTGATGAACCGAGGTTTCAATCCTTATTTGGATTACTTCATTACTGTGTTCACCAATAACATCCTTGTGTATTAGAAGAGTGGAGAGGATCATGTACATCATTTGAGTGTTGTGCTCTAGACATTGAGAGATTATTTGTTTTTTGCCAAATTCTCCAAGTGTGAGTTTTGTCTAGAGTTGATGACATTCCTTAGGCATGCGATGTTTATGTAATGACCCTTCTTGTTATTTTCCATATTTCTACTTATTTTTGTTGTTAGAGCTTTTCTATAGATACCCTAAGTCATTTATTACTTATTGGAACTGGCAGTTCAGTTACCGGGCAATTCATTTGATTTTTAGAGCCATTTCCCTATTTTGAAGTCTTTTCTAGTTCCAAATGTCCATCGGCTAAAAATATCAGTGAAACGACCTTGAATGCAAATTTTAACTACACCAGCAGCTCCAAAATATAGATTTTAGGCTAGGTTGACTCTTGATTTGGGTACCCAGGCACCAAGGCTCATTTCAACATATTTGTCAAAAAGTTAAGAAAATGAAAATTGAGTGTGGAACCCAATTTTTGTCAAAATGACCTCAGATGGAAATTTGAACTTTGCCATTGAGTCTAAAATATTAAATTTGGTGTGGTAGCATAGTTTGTTTGCACATACGAGGTTCCAAATGAATTTCAAATACTTGATCAAAGTCCATTCCAGACATAATCTGGTGCACCAATATCTTCTACAACTACAAGCGTGAGGGGTAAATCACGATATGATATTTATGATTTAAGTTATAAATTGCATAGGTCAAATATGATTTATCCTCTATCAGGCTAGTCACGGTTGTGATTGCTGCAAATTGTAATAGCGACTCCTTATGCAGTCCCAATATGTTGCGATCACGATAATCGGGTTGCCATAGCAATTCCCAAGGCCTGGTATCGGTATAAATAGACCTTTTTGCATAATTTTCCCCATTCTATATCCATTCCAAGAGAGATAAAATCCAAAATTATAAGATAACTTAAAATTAGAGCTTGTGAGTGATTGGGGAGCTTGTCTAACACGAGTTTACGTAATTATCCTCCAATTTGAGGTAATATTTCACCCTTTTCATAGTGTATTTTCTCATTTCTTGTTCAAAAATCCCAAAACCTTGGAGGCTTGATTTTAGCCTCAAATTAGCTTGGATTTTACCCATTCTTGAGGGTAATAAATCCTTGAGCATGTAGGAATGTTGGGTTGGATGTGGAACCACCCATATGGGATTTTGGAATGATTTATGGGACCCAAGCACAATGGTGTAATATACGTATCATTATCTCGTATTGATAAGTAGAATGCGATATGGGTAGCTTGGCATCTTGCAGAAGCTTCTCACAAAGGAAAAATGGTGATTTAGCAAATCATTTAAGCTTTCTTCAACGTCCAAGTAGGATAGGTTTTACTCCTTGTTAGATTGAGTTAATTCATTGTATGTTTATGATATTGTGTTAGATTTGGGATGGGTTTTAGGTGTTGGTGTGATAAATTGAAATACTTTGGATTAGTTGGATCATTTTGGCTACTTTGGATATTGTTTTGGACAAGATTAGCCTAGTCAACCATACCATAGGAGAAGATGACCTTGTAGGCTTATTCTTAGGTTGGAAATGCCTTAGTTACTTATAAGACCCCGCAAAATTCTCTCGTAGTTTAAGCCTTAGAGTATGTCAAGTGAAGCATAAATTTGGCATTAAAAGGGTGAGAAGTGTCTTCCCAAGTGAAAATTATTTTGAAAAGTGTATAATTTCCCTAATATCGACTTTTTTTCATGTAAAGCATTAAATAAGCTTTCCATCGATACCAATTTCGTCAAAATCTGACATCGGACGAGGAAGTTATAGCCGTTTTACTTAAAGCAGTCAGAACCATCCAGGAGCGACGACCGGGTTGACGGACTGTCGATCTTGCGATGGACCATCGCCCATACCATTGTAACCAAGGTAGTGACTCCTTTTTCTGGCCCAAGTGCGACGGCCAGGACGACGGACTATCGAGGCTGCGACGGACCAACGCTGGGACCGTCACACTAAGGTAGTGTGGCCTCATCCTGGCCAACGTATGACGGACGATCTGACAAACCATCATATTTGCGATAGACCATCGCTGAGACCGTTGCATCGAGGCAGTGTATTATTTTGCTTGCTGATGTGCGACGGACGATCCGGTTTCTACAAAATCAAAACCCTGCTTTCTTCTTCAAGAAAAATCAAGAGAAATCAAGAAATCAAGAATCTCTCCAAGAGCCTTCAAGAAAGAGTTTCCTAAGGTATGTAGATGTTTTGATTCTTGGGTCCCTTTCATCCAAGAAGCTCAAGAACCCTTTTCAAAAATTCAAATATCTTATGTTTATGGGTTTTCATGATTCATGTGTATTGAAATTGATGTTCATGCTATTATTTAGTTTTGATTCTTGTTTGTTTGCAAGGTTTTCATGCTTTGACCCTAGTATGTGATATTCATGTGATGTTCATGATAAACCCTTTTCAAGTTGCTTGTTAAGTGATGTGTTCATGTCAATTAAGTGAAGAAATTTTTGAATAAGAAAAGCATGTTCCCCATATGTTTGATAAAATGCTCATATGAAGGAATTAGAGCCATTATAGCATGTTGACTAGAAATACCCAATTGTGTGCAAGCCCATGCATGCCAAGTGTTTGTTCAAAAGCTTTAGTGAATGAATTGTGACATGAAAGCATTAAATTCCCCAATTATGGGATCTTTGATATATTCTAAGACTTTAATACATGCTAAGTGTTTGATACAAAATCTTGTTGAATGGAGTATGAGCCGATAACATGTCTCCCTATACTACCGCATGTTTATGATTCCTAAATGCTTGAAGAGATGTTATAGTAATTGTGATGGAGAATGAATGTCCATGGTATTGATAATTCAAGCATTGTTATGTTTTACTTTTATGTTATCGAGTCCTGGGGGTACTTATACCTGACAATTTAGTTATAGTCTAGATCCAGTGTCAGTTTTCCCGATAATATCTGTCAAGACATGATTCTCAGAACTCAGTGAGTTATAGAACTCTGTACTCTAAGATAGATACAAAACTTAAGAAATGTCAGAAATCTTAGTAATCTCCATAATCTCAGTACCGCAAGTAATCAAGCCTCAATTCTGTACTCAGCTCAGATCTATTAGTATTCAAGTGTTCAGTTCAGTCCTCAGTAGTATTCAAGTAATCTATCCCGAGCTTAGTATCGTTCAGTAAGATAACGAGATTCAGTAATATTCTGTCAGATACAGAACCAAGTGAATTTAGATTAACTCAGTAAGATCATTCAAGAAACATGATAAGTATCAGATTCAGCTCAGTATAGTTCAGTTAAGAATCAGTTCAGTGTCTTTCAGTTGGGAGTAGGAGCTAGCACCGAGCGAGTGCAGGGATGGCGGCTCCCCGTTAGAGAGGAAGAGTCATTAGGATCAATCCCTGATCTCTAGTACTGCATAGCCAGCGCAGGATACAGGAGGCACCCGTTAGAAAAAGTTTGTCACCCGCTAGATAGTCTTGACTATTATACTGCCTTAGGCTTGACTTCCTACGAGGGTCACCCATTATAGTGTCTTGACCAAAGAGGTATTTACCCGTGGCATGATATTGACACCCTTCCAGCTAGGGTTATAGGTTGGACCCCACCAGTTCAAATTTAGGGAATGTCGGTTAAGTGAGCACTCCCACAGTTACAGTTTCAGTATCAGTCTTTAGAAAAGAACTCAGAAATCAAGACTGTCAGATACAGTCATCTATCTCAGTGAGGAACTCAAATAGTTCCATTGATTCATGGACCACCCGCTAGATAGTCATGGTCCCACATAAAGTTATTGAGTAAACTCATTATCAAATCCAGAGATCACCTACTAGATAGGCTTGATCTTTGTCACAAATTCAGTTGAGTAATCTCATTATCAGATCCCGAGATCACCTGCTAGATAGGTTCGATCTTAGTCTCAGATTCAATTGAGTAATCTCATTATCAGATCCAGATATCACCCATTAGATAGGCTTGATCTCAGTCTCAGATTCAGTGGAGTAACCTCATCATCAGATCCCGAGATTACCCGCTAGATAGGCTTGATCTCAGTCTCAGATTCAGTTGAGTAATCTTATTATCAGATCCAGAGATCACCTACTAGATAGGGTTAATCTCAGTTTTAGATTTAATTGAGTATTATTATTATCAAATTCAGAGATCTTCCACTATGTCGGTTTGATCTCAGATATAATTTTTTTGGTCATTGCTAGTAGATTCCGGAATTATCCGTTATAGAGGGTTGATCTCCGATGCAGTCATTCAAGAGTAGAAAGCTCATCTTTCAGTCATTGATATGAGTAGATTCAGTTATTTAGTATCTCAGGCATTAGTAGTGAGTTCAGATGAAAGTAAAGCAGTATTCAAATTTCATTACTTTGAGTTGCGATGTTTTCAGTTATGGTTTGTGCATTCATGAATATGTACTCATTCAGTTTTCTCATGATTATTCAGTTAAGTAATTGTTCATGCAAGATCCCTTGCATTTAGCCTTACCTCATCTTCATACTTGATATATTCCTGTACAAACGCATTTGCGCTATGGTATTTTATTTGACACCATAGGTTCAGAGGCACGAGATCCAGAGTACCCTTAGCAGCTCAGTCCCAGTCAGCAGCAGTAGACATAGCAGTGAGTCCACTTCAGTCAAGGATGATACTTATTTTTTTTTATCACATCAAACTTAGTTTACTTTCAGTAGATGGAGTTAGTTGGGGACATATTCCATCAACTCCACAGCTCAGACCTTTCAGAGGCTTTTTGGATAGATGTATCAGTATTCAGTTTTCAATTTTGAGTATTTTTTGATGTTTTGAATCTTATGGCTAGTTTTTGCATTTATTATCTATATTATACAGTGTTCAGGTACAAATATAAGTTGAGGATTAGCTCGTGGTCCTTCGGGATCATGAGCATTGTGTGATGTTCTGGCTCCAAAAAAATCGGGTCGTTACATTACTCAACCAATGAGGATATTGCTTGAGTCACTTGATTATAGGAAGAAACTTGAATTAGTTGCCATTACCTTTGGTGGTTTTTCTTATTCGCTCTCTATTGAGAGTAATTTCTATTCTAGGGCTTGTTGTGGCTTGTTTGACATCTAATAGTGGATTCAGATACCTTAGCTTAGTCCGGGGTACACATTGCTTGGTAAATAATTTTGAAGATTTAAAAGTGGGCTCTTTGACCTACCTTAGGGAATGACTTGTGATAGGAAGATGGCCATTTTGATGAAATTTAGATGCTTTGGTACTTGTTAGTTATGATGGATGACATTGGAAGTAATGCTTAACGAGTATGGCATAAATGAGTTATTGATTAAGCTTATGTTATTGATGAGCTATTGCATATACTATTGATTGGGCTACTAAATATACTATTGAATAAGCCCTTGATTTTAATATTGACGAAGCCATAAATTATGCTATTGATTGAGTCAATGAATGAGTGATTAACTACGCTAGTGATTATGCTTAATGACTACATTAGCGAGTAAGTTATTTATCATAATAGGAATAAACTATAGATTATGCCATGGATTTTCTATTGATCAAGATATTGGTAAGCTATCGATTATACAAATGATGAGTTAACTATTATGTTAATGATAAACCATTTCTTAGGCTATTGATGAGTTATTAACTATGCTTGATAGAACACATTGACTATGTTAGTGATCATGTTTATTGACTGTATTGGAGAATATGTTATGGATTCTGCTAAACGGCATGATTTTGATTATATTAGCAATTATGCTATTGGTTATGCTTAAGATCATGATAATTTACTATATTGACAATTATGCTATTGATTATGCTAGAGCTTAAGATTTTGATTATGATTATTGATCATGTTAATATACTATGTTAATGGGTATGCTATTAAAAACTCTAATGATTATGTTATTGGGCATGGCAATGATAATATGATTACCAGTTTAAGTCCGGATATTACTTATGTTGTGATATATACAAATACTAGTTCAAGTCTGGATAATGATGATGACATCAATTATTTACACCCAGTAAAAATCTGAAGGATAGTTATGATATTGACAATGGTATCGATTATTTACACCCAATAGAAATTCGAAGGATGGCTATGATATTGATGATGATATTGTTGATGTTGCATTGATGATATGGAGGATGATAATGATGATGATATATATGAGGATATTGTTAAATCTATTACCGGTTAGAGTCTGAATATACACACACACACACATATATATACATTATACAATGATGTCATACTTATTATGATATGACGATATCGAGGTGTGAGATTGACAATAGAGATTCTAGCTAAATATGAAAACAAGGAAATAGTTATAATATGGTATGATATGAATGGATTCTAGGGATATATTAATCAGTTGATAAATGCTGATGAGTTGATAAATGATGATGAGTTGATAAATGTAGATTAGTTAATAAATGTGGATTAGTTGATAAATGTTGGTTAGCCGGTCAATAATTACTAGTTTATAAATGATGAATCACCTCTATATAATAATTAGTTGATAAATGACGATTTATTGATACAGGAGATTTAGTTACTACACGATGTTAGTTTATAAGTGTTGATTAATTGGCAAAGGATGAATATGGACAATCATTGACTATAGTGTGGCATGACTTGGATGAATTCCAATTGTATTATAAGAGTTGATAAATAATGGTGGTGGGTTGTTGTATCTTGTTTGTACCTTCGCTTATGGGGGCTTGTGGTGGGTTGTTTACTTTTTCGTACTAATGGCATATGGAAGTCAATTTTGTAGTTATGATTGCATGTATGGATATTTTATGTCATGTTATGTTATTATTCCATTTTATTTACTTATTTATGTACAGTAATGTTGGAGTTACTTCAGGTTCATCTATATCTTGACTTAGTTATGTTATCTCACATTTTATCATTTTATATCATGATTTGTCTTAGTCGGCCGATGATGCCTACTGAGTACCCATGGTTTTTGTACTCATACTACACTTTTGTACCTTTTTGGTGTAGATTTGAGTACTAGTTGCTGCTGTTGATCGATGATGTGCTGTGTTGATATTCGAACATAGTGTGAGTTCTTAGAGTTGGAGCCACCTATATCCTTTTATTCTTCTATGTTTAGTCTTTTTTCGAGATAAATGTTATTGATTATTCTAGATACTTGGGTTGTATTATTATTACTAGATGCTCTTGTACTTTCTCTACTAGGTAGTGGGATGGTATCTATGTTGACTATCTTTATCAATTCAAATTCTATGCTTATTTATAAGATGTGTTGTAGATTTCAGTATCTTATAACCCACAATGAGCTTAATTCTAGACAATGTAGATGGATGAGGTTTCTTAAGGATTATGATATTTCTATATTGTATCATCTGAGTAAGGCGAAAGTGGTAGCAGATGCTTTGACTCATAATATAGTATGGGTACCTTGGCTTGTATTTCAGTTTCTTAGAAGTCATTGTCCCAGGACATTTAATCCTTATCAAACTTGATAGTTCGCCTTGATATTACAGAGCCGAGGAGGATTAGTGTTGAGGCAAGGTCTTTGCATTTTGAGAAGATTCGATATCATCAGTTTAAGGATAGTAAGCTTTGCTTACTTCATGATCAAGTGTTGACAGATGAGTCTGAGAGGATCACCATAGATTCTCAGGGAATTTTGAGGTTTGATATCCACATTTGTTTTCCAAGGATTGATGACTTGATCTAATTGATTCTGAATGAGGCTCATAGCTCTAGATATTCTATTCATCTGGGAACAACTAAGATCTATAGAGATTTAATACAACATTATTGGTGGAGTGTCATGAAGAGAGATGCGGCGGATCTTGTTGCTTCTTCCCTATGTTGTTAGCAGGTAAAGGCCGAGCATCAGTGACATTACCAGAACTAGGTCCTTGTCGTAATAGGCATCCCAATTCTATCAATGACATAACCCAATCGGGGGCCTTGTCTTAATGGGCATCCCAAGACCAACCAGGACCGAGGATGGACCACCCCCAATTACCTAACCCAACCACAATTAGCATACCTTGAGTCGGCTGAATTCTGTACATATAAAAAGATAGCATGACTGGACAAGCACTAACTTTGGGATAGGTTTATTCCTAGACCATCCCTACAAAGTCTTCCAATCCACCAAACCGTACCAACCAAACAACCAAGACAAACCAATACCGAACCAAGAACCATAAACCAGGACATAACCAAATGAGGTCCAAAATATAATATGATTAATCCAAAAATGAAATGCTATGGAACAACAAACAATATCATCAACTAGTATCAGCCCCAATACCAATACCAATGCTAAGGCTGACACCAATACCAATCCATAATCCAAAAAGAAATCAAAATGTCTAAAAATATCTATAACATGAAATAGAGTCTTTCGGAAAGATGGAAGCTCACAACTTCAATCCAACAGTTGTCCCTGAGTCAATCACTAAGTAGGAGGAGTGGAACGGTCGGTTTCTGCATAGCATGGATATACAGCCACCACAAGATAGGTTATCGGGTGAGCACTAGCATGAACTTAGGATAAGGATTAAATAATGCCATTTATAAAATCAAGTAAACCATCCATATGAACACAAACCATACATATATATATATATCCATGGAGGGAAAAGGAACTGGGTTTAGCATGCCATTAAAACCTTTACATATGTTGGGTAGCTTTGTCATCCTAAATCACCCACGAGCTATATGGGTTCAGCTCTCCCTTTTGAAAGGGCCCCATTGCGTGAAGCCGCACGACCAGGGAAGAAAACCTTGAATGATTAGTACATACCCCAAATATAGAGTATGACATTATTCACATGGTGACTTAGACCAAACCTCACATCGACAAATATGAGTTTCCAATTTTGGTCCATCTCGGGACCTCCACCACCCATGGCTTTGCTACATACTGTGCTATTGTTGTCTAACTAAACCCATTACCAAGAAACCAACCAATCCATTAACCATTTATTAACTAAGGCGATTAGTAGTGGAATCGTCATATGACTATACTTGCAAGTCTTATCCATAGCCAACCACATATAGGTTTAAGGGATTCCATATACCCTTAATGATTTCCAATTAACCAAAACCATGGCCACCAGAGCCTTTCCTATCCATTTAAAACTATTTAAACCATTCATATCATTTAGGGTTCCATTACCAAGTATAAACCATGCATAAGTTCCATTGAAAAAACCAATATTATAGTGCATACATTGTTAAAGGCATTTTATCAAACACATTGGGGGCATAGTATTTCAAAAACCAAAGTCCATTACCAAAGAACCATTCCCATGAAACCAATTATACAAAACCACCATTAATGCATTTAAAATCATAATTAAAACATGGGAAAGCGATAACCAAGCATTTATAACAAAAAACCCCAAATCACAGTTGAAAATTCAAAAGCATACAACATTCAAATCATGAAAACATTGTATAAAACCATGCCTTTAGTTGGAACTAATAGTGAGAGAAGAGAACATGCCTTAATTAATAAAGTAGATAGAGACAAACCACCAACAAGATCCCCAATTTAGTCCTCTAGTTGAAACCCTAACATCCTTTCCCAAAAGCTCTTGAGAGAATTATAGAGTGTTTTAGTAGAGTTTCTATGTGTTAATGAATAGAATAATAGGGAAAATAGCCTCCCAAGTGAGTTAGAAGTCGTGAGGCGTTATTAGGATAAGTGGGGAAATGTCCAGATTACCCCCACTTAAGTTGCACAAAATCCCATCACAGGGATATGTCTAGCCCTTATGAGTCGTATCCTCCCTGTATGAGTGGTACCCACCACTCGTACCCAAGACTTTCCCCCATGGACCCAACACTATCAAAGGTACGTCAAATCCTAACACAAGTCACATTCAAGAGTATGACTGCTACCCATAAATCATATCCCTAGCAGAATAGAATCTAGGAGGTTTGAACACTTACCACCATACGAGTCCTACATACGACTCGTACCTTGGCTTACGGCTCCTGGTGAGCCATACATACTCAAATCTAACTTAAGTTACCAAGTCTAAGGTTAAGTGAATGAACCAAATGATCTATATCCAACCATATGACTCGTACCCATTCTAGTGACCAAAATTCATACCACCTACCCAACATTGGTCATCATACTTATGGACAATACCATTCGTACCCAACATACGGCTCGTTCTCATGAGTCGAATTGGGTCCAGAGACCAAAATTCCAAGAAATTTTCTAAGGTTCAAAACCCACTGTGTTTCAATCCAAGATTGGGGACCACCCTCGTTACCCAACCAAGCCTGTAAATATGCATACCCTAAGTTAGATGAATTCTGAACATATTACAAGATAGAGTTTATTACGATTCCAGACATTTGGATAGGTCTATAACCGTGACCAAAACAAAAAAGTACAAATATCCATTACCAACAAACAATCATAACCAAACCAATAGAAAAACCAAGTTCCAGTCCATTACATAATATAAAAGGATGCAACAATCATAAATTCAGTCCAATAGTATCAGCCCTAATACCAATGCCAATATGAAGGCTGACACTGCTACCGACACCGCCCATTCCAACCCATAGTAGTCACACAAAGCCTCTAGCTAGAAGAAGAATCAATATACGGTTAGGACATCCCCCAACCATAGCCAAAACCAATATCCATAAAATCACAAAAGTATGTAAAGACATTAATGAAATGAAATAGAGCCTTTCTAAGTATGGAAAATTACCACTTCAATCCAACAGCTGATCCTGAATCTGATCATAAATCAAGATAAGTAGAATGATCAGTCCCTATATCGCGTAGCGATACAACCACCCAAAGATAGGTTAGCCGGTGAATGCTAGCAAGTACTCAAGAAAATAATGCCAACCTTTAAAACCAAGTAGACCAACCATATGCATTCAAAACCATACATACATATATATAACCATGCTGGGAAGAGAAAATCGGGTGTAGCATGTATTTAAAATCATTAATCAGAGTATATGTGGCTTAACTATCCTAGAACCACTCATGGGATATATGGGCCCAGTGTAACCCCCTGAACTGGTCCCGATATGTGTAGTCATACGAATTGAAGATACTGTAGGAGTAGGGGATTCCTAAGTACCCATTGCTCTCTATGATACATATATACAAGGTAACTTAGGGGATTCCCATGTACCCCATATTTTTATCATGACCCAATCCTCATGTCGGCAAACATGAGTTTCCAGTGTCCTTCCATTGGATTCAAATTTTCATGGATAGCTATCACACCCTGCTATTATTGCCCAATTAATACCATCGCCACATAACCAAGACCACCATTAGATTTGTTATTAATCCAAGGCTAAAAGTAGTGGTATCGTCATGCCGACTATACCTTGCAAGCAATGTTCTTAGTCAACCTTTTATGAATAAGGGATTCCAGGTACCCATAGATTACATTATTGAGTTGACTTAAGTGAATCCTGTGTACCCTACAAGTAGTTCATTATTAAGTTTTCTTGGAGGATTCCCTTGTACCCTACAAGGATGTTCAATTAAACCATAACCATGAACACCAAGACCTTACTATTTAAATAGTACAAACCATTTGTACTATTTAGGGTTCCATTACAAAGTTATACCATGCAATAGTTCCATTAAAAATCCAACAATATAGTAAAAGCATTCTCATAGGCATTTTATCAAACATGTTGGGAGAATAGTGTTTCTAAAACCAAAATCAATTACTAATTTACCATTCCCATGCAACCAATTGTCCAACCACCATTAAAGCATGTAAATCCATAATTAAAATATGGGAAAACCATAACCTAGCATTTATAACAAAACCCCCAACTTATATTTGAAAATCCAAAACCATACAACAATTATGCCACGAAAACAATTCATAAATCATGCCTTTTGTTGGAACAAACAATGAGGGAAATGTATCTTTCCTTAGATTATGAAGGTAATGGAGAGAAATCACCCATACAAACCCCAAATTGATCCACTAGATGAAACCTTAGCCTTCCTTTACCCAAGAGCCTTAGAGAGAATTTGAGAGAGTTTCTAAGTGTTTAAGATTGGAATATTAGGGTAAATGATATCCAAAAAGAGTTGTAAGTTGTGGGGCTTTTAGAGGTTTAGTGGAAAAATATTTAGATTACCCCAACTTAAACTGTATAAAAATCTTGTAGGAGGGTACGACCACATCATACAAGTGGTAACCAAACATACAAGTGGTACCCACCACTCGTACCCTAGGCCTCTCTTTGGTCCCCAACACTGTCCACCATAAAACTATCCAAGATAAGTCGTATCCAATCTTACAACCTATACCATTGACCCGTGCCCACTACAGAATCAAAATTAAAGAAAATTTTGACATTGTCCACTATACGAGTCAATGGTATGAGTCGTACCCTATCTTATGGCTCATGGTAAGCCACTCGTACTCTGATTTAAGTTAAGTTACCAAGTTTCAGATTAAGTGAATGAGAAAACAAACAATTTGAACCGTCACCTACCAAATGACTCGTACCCACCCAAGTCTTTTCCATTCCAGAAACCAATCCAACCCACCAACCAACACTGGTTAGCATACGACCAGCCATACCAATTGTACCCTATTTGATGACTAGTACCCCTTAGTCGTATGATGGATAGAAACTAGAAATTCAGGATATTTCTAGGGTTCCAAAACCCAAGGTTTTATAGTCTCCCCCACTAGGATCATTCATCCCTAAATGGAGGACAAGGAAGTACAAGCACGAGTCATATGCTTCATCAAACATTAATCCAACCTTTAACCGAGTTAGAAAATAAAGATATGATCAAGAACACATACCTTCCGCATGAATATCCATAGTAGAAAATAGATGTGGATATTTGGACTTCATGTCCTCTTCCGCTTCCCATGTATCCTCTTCCATCTTGTTATTCCACAATAGAACCTTAACCGAGGCCACATCCTTGGTCTGTAACCAACAAACCTGCCAATCCAAGATCTCAACCAGGATCTCTTCATAAGAATGAGAATCTGAGATACCTAATTCTTTTGGATAAATGACCGAAGAAGGATCACCAATATATGTTCTCAACATAGAGACATAAAACACTACATGAACTGAGCTCAAACTAGAAGGCAACTCCAATTCATAAGAAACATTACAACCTCTCTGCAAAACCACATAAGGACCAACATATCAGGGACTGAGCTTTCTTTTTTTCCCAAAATGCATTACTCCCTTCATGGAAATTATCTTTAGGAACACCCTATCCCTAACCTCCAACTCCAAGTCCCTATGCGTTACATTCGCATAGGACTTTTGGCGACTCTGGGAAGCCTTAAGCCTATCCCAAATCAGCTTTACCATTTTCATATCCACCTCACCAAGCTTAAATAATCCTATAGGAGATCTACACGTCCTACCATACAATGTATCAAAAGGGGCCATTTCAATGCTAGAATGATGGATATTATTGTAAGCAAACTCTACCGTTGGTAGATGCTCAACCCAATTTCCACCATAATCAATCACACATATACGAAGTATATCTTTAAATATCTAAATAGTCCTTTCTGCTTTCCTATCATCTGCGAGTGAAAAGTAGTCTTAGACTAACCTTAGTACCCAACCCTTTTTGAAATGACTACAAAAAGTGAGATAAAACTATGTACCATGATCAGAGATAAATGAAATAGGCACCCCATGCAGCTTCACAATCTTATGAAGATACAACCTCGCATAATCCTCAGCCAAAAAGTTAGTCCTCACTGGCAAAAAGTGAGCCGACTTTGTTATCCTATCAACGATGACCCAAATCAAATTAAATTAACAAAATCCATATTGATCACCTCCCATTACCATTTCGGAAATTCCATTTCCTTATACAAACCACAAGGCCCCATGTGCTTAACTTTCACTTGTTGACATACTAAACACTTGACCACAAAATTAGCCACATCCTTCTTCATACCATTCCACCAATACATCTCCTTGATATCATGATATATTTTCATCGAATAGGTATGAACAACGTAGCATAATTCATGTGCTTTAGCAAATACCCTTTTTCACAACCCATCAATATCAGGAACACATAACCTTTATTGATACCGCAAGGTGCCATCACAACTGATCTCGAATACCATTATCTTTTTCCCACCTATATCACCCTTAATTTTCATCAAGATAGGATCTAGCATTTGTTTCTCTTGATTTCTACACTAAGAGATGACTGAAATACTTCCTGCACCATCACACTACCATCCCCAGAGTCTAAAAAAAAAACTCCAAGATTAGCCTAGTGATGAATATCTATCACCAACTCCCTCTTCTCCTTATCTACATGAGCTAAACTCCTCATGGATAACTTGCTAAGAAAATTAACAATAATATTACCTTACCTGGATGATAGTGAAGACTCATGTCATAGTCCTTGAGAAGATCAAGCCATCTTCTCTACCTGAGGTTAAGTTCTTTCTGAGTGAACACATACTGAAGGCTCTTATGACAAGAAAAAATATCCACGTGCACTCTATACAAATATTGCAACTAGATTTTCAATGTAAATACTACAGCTAACAAATCCAAATCATGGGTAGGATAATTTTTCTCATGCACCTTCAACTGACTTGAGGCATAGGCAACAACCTTACTATGTTGCATCAAAACACAACCAAGTCCCTCCCGAGATGCATCGCAGTAAACCACAAAGCTCGTATTGCCTCAGACAAAGTCAAAACTGGAGCCAAAGTTAGCTTATCCTTAAATTTCTAAAAACTACATTTCAAGAAGCCGATCAAGATAACATTACCTTCTTCTGAGTGAACTTAATCAATAGGGAAGCTATCATCAAGAAACATTCCACAAACCTACTATAATACCCAACCAAATCCAAGAAGCTCTGAATGTCGATTGGAGTCATGGGTCTAGAATGCTTCTTAATCATCATTACCTTTTTAGATCCATTATGATCCCCTCACTAGAAATAATATGACCCAAAAAAGTTACAACGTTAACCACAACTCATATTTAGAGAATTTGGCATAAAACTAGTGCTCTTTCAAGGTCTATAACACCACACTGAGGTGATTGGCATGATCTACCTCACTCTTAGAATATACCAGGATTTCATTAATGAACACAATGACAAAAAAATCTAGAAACTAACAAAATACCTTATTCATCAAATCCATGAATTCCGCCGAGGAATTTGTCAAATAAAATGACATAACCAAGAACTTAAAGTGCCCATACCGCGTATAAAAAATTTTCTTAGGGATATCCACCTCCCTAATCTTAAGCTGATGATACCCAGACCAAATATCCATGTAAGAAAAGAATTTTTCACCTTACAACTATCAAATAAGTCATCTATACTTAGAAAGGATACTAGTTCTTAATCGTCACCTTATTTAACTGCCAATAGTCAATGCACATTCGAAGGGAACAATCTTTCTTATGCACGAAAATACCCATGCACCTTAAGGGGACACACTAGGATGGATGAAACCCTTATCCAAAAGATCCTTAAGTTGTTTCTTGAGTTCCCTTAACTCAGCCGGAGCCATTCTATAAGGATGAATAGATATTAGATGAGCGTCCAGAACAAAATCAATCCCAAACATAATCTTTCTATCTGAAGGAACACCAAGAAGATCATCTAGAGAGAAACTAGGAAACTCATTCACCACTAGAACAGAATGCAAGGACGGACCTTCCGAGTTAGAATCCTTAACCCTAACTAAATGATAGAGATTAACCTCTAAGCTTTAAGATATGAAATAAACCTCCCTTTAGGATCTAAGGAACCACCCTCCCACTCAATAACTGGTTCACTAGGGAACTTAAAGACAACCTTACGGGTTCGACAATCTAATGATGCATAGAATGAATATAATCAATCCGTCCCCAGAATAACATCAAAATCCAACATATCTAATTTGAACAAATCCACCAAGGTATCCTTACTACCAACAGATACCACACACACCCTATAAACTTTTTTAGAAACTATAGAGTCACCTATCAAGATAGAAATAGAAAAAGGATTCAAAATAACCTCAGGATAATAACCAAAATACACAAACACAAATAAGATCACATAAGAGAGAGTGGACCCCGAATCAAGTATAAATTGAATATGTCGAGAAAAGAGTTGTAATGTACCAGTCACGATAGCAGGTGATGTCTCAAATTCCTACCGAGTAATAAGAGCATACAACCTATTCCAATCTATGATGATATCCAAAGCAAAAATAAATGTAGAAGCAGCACCATTTGGTGCAGAAAAAAAAGAAGAGGCAACCGAGATTCAATTCACTCCCATAGTTACTATACCAACTAGATAATTTCTAAGCATATGGCCTGGCTAACCACATTTGAAATATTTATCCCACCCCTTGTCACAAAATCCTTGATGTAACCAACCATAGAACCAAAGAGGATGGCATGATAAGGCCGACTGAGCCCTACTTTCCTGATATTTGGAACCCTATGCCCAAAATTTTTGCCACCTTATTGACGTCTATCACCTGACTACTTTGCTTAAGGAACACTAGCTATGGACACGTAACCAGAGCTCCCCACTTATTATTTGGCCATTTACCACTATCTCGACCACTTTGTTGTTGAACACCACCTTGAATCAAAATCCTAAACCTCTTACCTTGTTGTTCACCTATCTCATCCTACTTCCTCTTTTCTTTCTCCACTGGTTGTATATAAACTACCAATCAAGAAATATCCATGTCCTTGATCAGCAATACAATCTTTCTTTTATGGATCAAATCCTGAGATAGTCCTAAAGAAAACTTTCTCATTATGGACCTTATATCAGACACCAATTTCAAAGCATACCTAGTCAATTGGTGAAATTTCAAGGCATAGTCCTTGACCAAAATCTTCCCTTATTTTAGATAACAAATTCCTCTACCTTCTCTTCCTTCAATTCCTGAGGAAAGATGTCACGACCCAGATTAATGGATTGTATGGGCACCTACACTATTCTAAGTAGCTAGGAGAACCCTTACTACCCAATTAAATGTTTTTAAGGAAATACAAAGTAAATTAAATACTAATAAATAAACTTTTTACAAATACTTCTTACAAATGTCCTTCATTGCCCTAGACTTGGCAAGACATGTACAAGAGCTACCTATTACAACATAGACTGACAATGAAATAAATAATACAAAGACTCTAATATCTACCAGGAAGAAAATGCAGATATTAGTGCTGAATATCATCATCCATCTATTAACTACAAGTAACATGCATCCAGTCTACACTCCAAGAAGAAATGTAGAAGAGTAGGGTCATTACAACCACACATACTTGTAGGCATCATCGGTCGATTGTGTTAGTTCATATAATCATAAAATAGAATTAAAAAAAATAAATCATGATATCTTTAATGGAATATAATTCAACTAAGATTGTAATAATATTATTACTTTACCTATATAAGTTACAACATCCAACTACTCTTCCAACTCCATCAATATTATATTCGATACTAATATACTCTAGCCTCATTAGTTCACACCATCAATCATAATTCAACGCTAATACATCATTATTCCTCTTTATTCACCTTATCTTACATCACTATTCCTCTTTATTCATCTTATCTTTTTCTTTACTGATATTTACAGGAACAAACCCGTAATCTTACATAACCCACACTAAACTCTCAGGCTAACAACCAAATGCTCTATTATAATATTAAAGAATGATAACTAGTCATTCTAGTAAGCTACGATTAAAACACGTATAAATGAAGCAAGTCAACCAACATATAAGTAAGTTCAAAGTTTTGCCTTTTCAAAGACATATCACACAATCAAATACCGAATGAAGCAACAATAAAACAATAACAAATCAATAGTGCTCACAAACAAGCCACAAAACCATCAACAGTATCAATCATACTATAAACATCCACAAAGTCAACACAAATATGTACACACATGCTATGGGAATTATTTTTGCCCAAATAGCCATGACCTGCAGGGAAAAATCTATGTTCATGTACCATACCGGTGTGGAACCTGATCCAACATATACATATCTGTACTAGCATGGTACCCAATCCAACAAATACATATCCATCCCGGCGTGGTACCCGATCCAACATATACATATCCACGCCGGTATGGTACCCGATCTAACATATACATATCAGTACCGGTGTGGTACCCGATCCAACACATATATATCCATATTAGTATGGTACCCAATCCAACACATACACATCCATACTGGCATAGTACCCAATCTAACATATACATATTTGTACCTACGTGATATCTGATCCAACATATACACATCCCTACCAGCATGGTACCAGATCCAATATATACATATTCGTACCTGCATGGGCATAATTTAATAAACCATCATTATTACCAATTTAGCCTCTCATGGGCATCAAATAGATATAGTATTTTTTATCAATATCAAAACAAAATATCATAACATAAATCACTATTTAATTCTTATGCATACAAGTCACTATTAGAGCCTTAATTACTCATTAATTATTAAAAATATCACTATCTTCGCAAATACCATAATTTGGGTTCTAACATCACCAACTATAACTAGCACATTTATGGATATGATTATCCTCTACCTCTTTCCACATAATACAATTATCACACTAATTTAAGTCATCTATCCCTTAGATATTACTATTGTAATGCCCTAAGTCTGTACCCCGAACACTACACAATGCTTATAATCTCGAGGGACCATAAGCTAACCCATGACTGGTACCTGCAGTAATAACTGAACAATAATACTAAATAATATTCGGAATTAGGAGAAAATATGCCATAAGGTTCAATCTGTAAATAAAACTGAATAATACTGAATGCGATATTAAATACCAAAACTGAAAGACAACTAAATTTGAATAACTGTCTAAAATACTCTAGTTTGGGAAGCATCTAACTGTCTAAACTCTGGAGTTGATGGAACAAGTCCCCAACTAACTCTGTCTACTGACATAAACTTAAATACTGTAAATAGAAATCATGTCTTCCAACAATAAGGACTCACCACTTTCCTGAATGCTAAAAGTCTAGTCTGATAAACGTGCTTTGGAGCTCGTATATCAAAATCTATGATATAATACATCATAGTACAAAAAGCATGTGTCAGTACTTTGAACATACTGGTATGATCAGTGAGGTAGGATGAAATACATGGGTTCATATGCATGCACAATAATAACTGAATAACATGAATAAGACTGAGTAAGAGTACATGCATGAAGACATACGCTTTATTTGGGATCGTGATAACACCAAACACAAAGTTTAAATATTGATCAACTGATTTACTAGATAACTAATACTATAAAACTTATAACTGGGTAACTATATCTGACAGTCCTGAATTCTAAGAACTATACTAAAATTTGTACTAAGTTGAGTGACTATGTTTGATAGTACTGAATCTGTAGAACTAGATTGAGTTCTATTCTAAGATTGAGACTGAAACTGAGACTGTGAAAGGTAATCATCTAACCGGAATTCCCTTTCTCGAATGAATTTAGGGTCAAACCTATAACCCCAGTTGGAACGGTGTCAATACCATGCCACGGGTAAGGACAAACTATGAGTTAACCCTCTCTGATAGGAAGCTCTTCCATCAACCCTCGTTGGCAGGATAACTCAGATAAGAAATATCAAACCTCATAATGTCTGGCTCAAAGATAACTCAACCTATGTTGCCTATAAAGTTCTATAACACAGGGATTGCCACTAAGGGTCAAACCTTCTACTGACAGGAGTGCCCCGATCCCTAGGTTAACTGGTGTTGAATCCTACTCCCAACTGAATAGGCACTAAACTGATTTCTAGTCTCTACTAGGATGGAATAAATGGTTACAATGATTATTATTTAGCTTAGCTGAACTGAGTTCATTGAGTTTCGTTGACTGATGGAATACTACTGAATTTTGTTAACCGATAGAATTTACTGAGGTCTTAACTGAATACTGAGTTAGACTGAAATATTACTAACTCTACTAAGTTTTCCTGTGTTTTATAACTAACTCAAAGTACTATTGATCGTGACATGACTGATACTATTCTATGACTGACCATGTCTCTAGGTAATCAGCTAAATGGTCGGGTAGAAGTACCCCCAGGACTCGATAGCATAATTTAAGAGACATGGGATAAACATGTAAACTATAAACTTGATCATCATTTATTCATTGGGGAATTTTAACAAACATTTGCATGATTTAATTCTCTTAATAGTTCACATGAACAATTTATCAAACACTTGGAAGGCAGAGAACATGCGCATAACACTAATCAATATGTGAGCACACAATTCAATCATCAAATTCAAAATTGGAAGGCTTTAACATGATTTCACATGGTAAGACATATAAATCAATAAAATCCACATGAAACTTAGCATAACTAATGGATTTGGTACTCAAATAATCATTATAAACATGAATATTATAAATTTCATCATGGTATTCATGAAATTCATATACTTGAAGTTTAAAAACTGATTCTTGGACTCCAAGGGTGAAAGAGACCCATGGATAAAAACTCACATACCTTTATTGAAGATTTTTTGAAAGTTTATGGTTGAATCTCTAGTTCTTGATTTGAAATTTGAGCACCTAGGGTTTTTCTCTTTAGCTAATTGGAGAATAAATGAGTATATTTACTCTCCAAATGGATTAATTTTGTGTTTTAAGGGCTGAAGGACGTGGGGGAAAAACCCAAATACCCCCAAGAACGCGGTCTTTTAATGACTGGAAATTGGGTTGCAGACGCGCAGGTCGACCTAGAGCGTCGATGGCATCAACATTATAGCCAACATGTCGTACCATGTTCGCGTTGATTCACTGAATTGGATGCTGGTAGCTGGGGAAAATATTAATCAACTCTATAGTCTACACGGCATGCCAAGATTACATTGATCCACTATTTTGGGATTCCAAAGGAGCTTCATACGAAGTCTGAAAAATTCAAAACTTACCCAAGAACACCTATGGATGTTCCTGATCATGAATCAACCTAAACATCAGCATTTAATAGACGTAAAGGTCATGAAATAATATTTCCAACCTTCGTAGGCTAAACTGACACTAAGTCTGAGTACTTAGCTAAAATATTCTAAGTCTGGGGCCCCTTGACAAGCCTAAAGGACTGAATTATGCTTAGGATTTTTGTGGGGTCATACATTATCTCCCCCTTAGGAATATTCATCCTTGAATGAGACTGTTGAGGCTGAGAATACTGAGAGACTGGCTTACTGGACATGAACATCTGGAACATAACTATGTAATTGATATTACTGGATAAACATTCTGAATCATCATACTGAACATGCATATATGATGCATGGATATAGTTGAACATAATTCATAAATGCATGACTGGGATTACTGATAAACTGAATCTATATACTAAACATGCATATCTGATGCACAGATACATGACTGAACTGGCTCATGAACGTATAACTGAACATGCAATGGTAACTAATACCAAGTTTGTAACTGAAATCTGAACATGAAACTGATAAAGCATAAGAAAACTATTACCTTGAGCTGAGTCTGGATTAGCGGAGAATAGATGGGGATACTTGGTGCGCATATCTACTTTTGTTTCCCAAATATCTCCCTCAACAGACTGATTCAGCCAAAGAACTTTGACAAGAGGAACTTCTTTGTTCCTCGGTCTGTGAATCTTATAGTAAAAGATTTTGAATGGGATCTTTTCATAAGAGAGGCTGTTCTGAATATCTATACCCTCAATAGGGACTACGATTTTGGGTCACCTATCAATTTCTTTAGCAAGGAGACATGGAACAGTGGATGAGCTGATGATAAAATTGAAGGTAACTCAATCTTGTAAGTTACCTTTCTAAAATGGTTGAGAATTCGGTAAGGATAGACATATTGGGGACTGAGCTTCCCCTTCTTGCCAAACCTCTTCACCCCCTTCATGGGAGAGACTTTTAAGAATATGAAATTACTGATCTCTAACTTGAGATCCTTTACTAAACATGCATGAAAGAGAACATAAGAACATAACTGAGCCTGAAACGGATACATGGACTAAGTATCTTAATCCAAATTGATCCCCTGAATACATGGATTACGGCTGAGATTGGTACTTGAGGGTCAACCTATGAGTACCCACTATTCCCATTGAATTCGTTACATATGGAGAAGCTAGGAGGTTTAGGATATGAAAGCTCGGGGGTTACAGTGCATCTCCGTCTTGGAACATTATGTCCCTCAAAGAATAATGACTTGGCTGAGATACTGATAAAAAATTAGAATGATGCTCAGGGAACCCACAAACTGAGTCATGACTGAATATCTGGGATCTGAAACTGAGACATGATATATGAACTGAGCTGATCACGCAACTACCTGGTTGCTCCATCTTGGAACGGTTACATTCATGAGATTTCAAATAGTGTAACCAAATGGAAAGATGGAAAACCACACCACACAAATTTATCTGTCGGACTACTAAACTAAACTACTGCCTTTACGGACTAACTTGGGAAGAAAAATCATGCTCGACTAGAGCATTTTCCATAACACTCTTTCTATAGAGTTTCTAGTGACTTTAGGGAATAAAATATCTTTGCCAAGGCTGAATGAAGTATTTGAATAAGAAGTTACATTTTAGCTAAATCTTTGTAATATGTAGTAAGAACTACGAAACCTCATGTAAGATAGAGTGACTAAGCCTCATGCACTGCAAATCTTATTTTCAAACTTAGACATATCCCTTGGATACCCTTTGAACTATACTTTCCACCTTAGCACGGTTCTCCACCTGAGACTACTGAAAATATTTACATGGGTGATGAGCACAAATGCATGAACATACTGTCTTATCTGATTAACCGAATGGCTGACAGTTAAATACTGGTCATGCAAGATCTAACTATTCTTAGTCTGAATAACTGAGCTGAAACTGTAGAGTATTAAGCATATAAGGTAAGGACTGACTGAGTAACATGAGACAACTAAACATAAATTTATGGAGGACTGTATTATTTGAAAGTGCAAGACCAAGTATATAATATGGTTTTGAACTATTCTATAAATAGAGGTGCTGAAATACTGATATATGAATAACTGATAACTGTACGCTATGGTCAAGCAAACCTGAAACTAAACTGAGTTACTGATTTGACTACTAGAATGGGATTGGGACCATAACTAAGATCATAGCTGAGACTGTAATTGAGACTGTAACTAGGACTCATACTAGAACTAAATACTAAGTTTTGATAACTAGATATTGGTAACTAAGGTTTAGAATAATACTGAAGTATTAGATTTTGATGGCTAAGCAACTAATAACTGATAGCTAGGTTCTGTAGAACTACCTGAGTTTTTTACTGAATTATGAGGCTGAATACTAATTACTGAGTACTGAATACTATACTGAACTCGATACTTAACTGAGGCCTAAGGAATAGAATATCAACATCTTGGGTGGATCTACCAAAAGATCTAGGCTGAGGATATACATGTCATGATCTGATTTTTAGCCGATTCATTGGGAGGGTACCATGAGGCATGGGAACTGAGCATACTATAATACATAACATGAGTATATGAGTCATGTGCTGCATGACCTGGGTCTAGTGTTTCTGTATTCATGGAACACGTTTCGTAACACTGAGTAAACTAGAACTCCTATACTGGGAACTATAAATGTAGAGATGATATGATCTACAATCATAGGGCTAACATGTAAGATATGGATAGACATCATGATAAATGGTAAGCTTTGAGAGTTTGAAATACGATTCTTAGATGATCTGTGTGATTATTTTCTCTATGAGAATATACAAGAATGTCATCGATAAAGACTGACAAACATGTCCAAGTACTGCTTGAACACATAGTTTATCAAGTCCATGAAAGCTATTGGTCCATTGGTAAGACCAAAGGGCATGACTAAGAATTTAAAGTGACCATACCGAGTTTTGAAGGTTGTCTTCAAGATGTCACATTCCCTGACCCTAAACTGATGATATGCTAATCTGAGGTCTACCTTGGTGAAATAGTTGGCACCCTAAAGTTGGTCAAACAAGTCATCAGTTCTGGGAAGTGGATACTTATTCCTGACTGTGACTTTATTTAGCTGAAGGTAGTCTAAACATATTCTAAAAGAACAATCTTTCTTATGCACGAATAAGACTGGTGCGCCCCATGGGCACACACTAGGGCTGATGAATCCCTTATCCAGGAGATCTTTTAACTGTTCCTTCAATTCTATGGGTTCTGCTGGAGTCATTATGTATGGTAGAGTATCTGGGAGAAGATCTATTCTGAAATTAATTTCCCTTTTGGGAGGAACTCCAGGAAGATCTTCAGGAAACACATCTGGGAATTCATATTCTACTGACACTGTTTAAGAGTAGGGGTTTCTAAACTAGAGTCCTAGACTCGAATGAGATGGTAGAAAAATCCCTTAGATATCATCTTTCTAGCCCGAAGATAGAAATAAGTTGACCCCTAAATGCTGAAGTACTACCCTTCCACTCTAGGATGGGTTCATACGGAAACTGAAACTGGACAATTCTGTTTTTACAGACTATTAAGGCATAGCAGGAATGAAGCCAATCCATGTCAAAAATAATGTCAAAATTAGTCATCTCTAATTGACTAAATCTGCTGAAGTGACTTTCTGATATATCATAACAGAACAGTTCCTGTATATCCATCGGGCTATGATAGATTTACCCACAGGGTTAGAAACAAAGACGGGCTCTGCTAGAATTTCTGGGACTAACTCTGAAATCAACTGATATATATGGAGTAACAAAAGAAAAAAAAGCTCCTGAATCTAGAAAAGAGTAATTGTGCAAATGCAAAACTTGTAACTTACTAGTGACCACATCAGGAGAACTTTCCTGATCCTGTTGGGACTGAAGAGCATAGTGTCTATTTGGGTACTACCCACTGGTGGCAATGGATGAGGCACCCTGCTGATTTGGGCGATCGAACTGAGCTGGGGGACGGTTATGCTGACTCTGCGAACCCACTTGAGGACACTCTCTGACTCTATGGACTGGCTTGCCACAGCCAAAACACACATCGCTGCCAGGTCTGTAGATACCCTGGTGGTTTCTTCCAAACTGCTAGCAGTAAGGATTTGTTCGGTCACTTTTTGGCCTAAACATTCTAGCACTCTTATTCTTTCTCCTTTCTTTCCTATGCCTCTTTTCCCCACTCTGCAGAGCATGATCCATAAGCCTTAATAGGATAATGGCTAGCTGGCTTTTCTGAGAAGCAACTGAATAAGCTAGGGCGGTGAAAGCTGCTCTAAATTCAGAGTGGATACATACTTATTCAAGGGATCTACCTGAATGGGCGGAGGGGTTGACTGATTTTCATTACTTCTCTCATTAGCTTCTGTGGAAGTCATGTTCTGGAAGAATAAGGAAGAGATTAATTAGACTGAGATTTTAATTTGAGCATATGCTCACTCACACGACATGAATAATGAAAGAAGGGAAACTTTTCCTAAAACATCTTGTAGCCTCCTGTCCATAGGTGTGGTGCGCAACACACCCATGCACAAGACTCTACTAGATGCGGCTTCTAGACTTCCTAGGACTTTATTAAACCTTAGGCTCTGATACTAAGTTTGTAACGCCTCGAGTCTGTACCCCAAAAGCTACACGATGCTCATAATCCCAAGGGACCACAAGCTAACCCATGACTGGTACCTGCTGAAATAACTAAAACATAACACTGAATAATATGTGGAATTAGGAGAAAACAAATCATAAGGTTCAATCTATAAAAAATACTGAATAATACTAAATTTGGTATTAAATACCAAAGATGAAAGACAAAACTTAAATCTAAATAACTATCTAAAATACTCTAGTCTGGGAAGCCTCTAACTGTCTGAACTATGGAGTTGATGGGACAAGTCCCCAATTAACTCCGTCTATTGACATAAACTAAAATACTATAAATAAAAATCATATCCTCAAATTGTAAGGACTCACCACTATGCTGAATTTTGAAAGTCTGGTCTACTGAGGGTGTTCTTGAGCTCGTGCGTCGGAACCTATGATATAATCATCATAGTGCAAAAATCATGCATCAGTACATTGAATATACTGGTATGCTCAGTAAGGTAGGCTGAAATGCATGGGTTCATATGCTTGCACAATAATAACTGAATAACATGAGTATGACTGAGTAAGAGTACATGCATGAATACATAGGCTGTTACTGAGATCGTGATAACACCGAATACTGAGTCTAAATACTGATCAACTGATTTACTAGATAACTGATACTATAAAAATGATAACTGGGTGACTGTATCTGACAGTCCCAAATTCTAGGAACTATACTGAGTTTTGTACTGATCTGAGTGACTATGTCGGATAGTCCTGAATCTGTAGAACTGGACTGATTTCTATTCTAAGACTTAGACTAAAACTAAGACTGTGGAAGGTAATCCTCTAACCGACATGCCCCTTCTCAAACTGATTTGGGGTCCAACCTATAACCCAGTTGAAAGGGTGTCAATATCGTGCCACGGGTAAGGATAGACTATGAGTTAACCCTCTCTGACAGGAAGCTCTTTCGTCAACCCTCGCTGGCAGGATAACTTGAATAAGAAGTATCAACCATCATAATGTCTGGCAGGAAGATACCTCGCCTACGCTGGATACATAGTTCTGTAACACAGGGATTTCTACTAAGGGTAAAACCCTCTACTGATAGGAATGCCCACATCCATAGGTTAACTCGGTGTTGAATCCTACTCCCAACTAAATAGACACTGAACTAATTTTTAGTCTATACTGGGATGGACTGAATGGTTACTGAGATTATTGTTTAGCTGAGCTGAACTGAGTTCACTAAGTTCCATTGACTGATGGAATACTACTGAATTCTATTAACTGATAGAGTTTACTGAGGTCTAAACGGAATACTAAGTTAGACTGAAATATTACTGACTCTACTGAGTTTTCCTTAGTTCTGTAACTAACTGAGAGTACTACAGATCATCACATGACTGATACTATTCTATGACTGACCATGGCTCTAAGTAATCAGCTAAATTTTTGGGTACAAGTACCGCCAGGATTTGATAGCATAATTTAAGAGACATGGCATAAACATGAAACATGTAAACTATAAACTTGATCATCATTTATTCATTCGGGGCATTTTAACAAACACTTGTATGATTTCAGTCTCTCAATAGTTCAAATGAATAATTTATCAAACACTTAGAAGGAATAGAACATGTGCATAACACTAATCAATATGTGAGCACACAATTCAATCATCAAATTCACAATTGGAAGTCTTTAACATGATTTGACATGGTAGGACATATAAATTAATAACACCACATGAAACTTAGCATAACTCATGGATTTGATACTCAAATAATCACTATAAACATGAATGTTATCAAACCCATCATGGTATTCATGATATTCATATACTTAAAGTTTAAAAACTGATTCTTGGACTCCAAGGGTGAAAGAGACCCTTGGATGAACACTTCACATACCTTTATTGAAGCATTTCTGAAAGTTTATGGTTGAATCTTGAGTTCTTAATTTGAAATTTGAGCACCTAGGGTTTTGTTCTTGAGCTAATTGAAGAATTAAAGAGTATATTTTCTCTCCAAAGGGCTTAATTTTGTATTTTAGGGGCGGAAGGAGGTGGGGTAAAGACACAAATACCCCCAAGAACATGGTCTTCTAATGACTGCAAACAGGGTTGCCGACGTGTAAGTGGACGTGGCGCATTGATGGCACGACATGATAGCAAATGCATCGCGCCATGTTCGTGTCGATTCATTGGAATTGGACGCTAGTAGATGGGGAAAATATTAATCAATGCGATAGTCGATGCGGTGTTCCAAGATCACGTTGATCCACTATTTTGGGATTCTAGAGGATCTTCAAATGAAGTCCAAAAAATCTGAAACTTGTTCGGAAACACCTACGAACATTCTTGATCATGAATTAACCTAAACATCAATATTTAATGGACGTAAAGGTCGCAAAATAAGATTGCCAACCTTTGTAGGCTAAAATGACACTCAGTCTGAGTACTTAGCTAAAATATTCTAAGTCTGGGGCCCCTTGACAAGCCTAAAGGACTGAATTAAGCTTAGGATTTTTGCGGGGTCTTGCAACTATGCTCATCAATATTAAATCTTATCATAATTCTCCTCATCATATTATTACACAATACATATAACTTAATATCATTACAACTCAACTAGGTTCATCACTAGAACAACTAAGAAACCATCATGTTCATATATCACATTTACAACAATCTCCTTTCGGGCACATAACATATAATATCATAAATATCACATAATCAATCAATAATATAGTTTTTGGGATTAAAGTTAAGTACTCGTGTCTTTATCTGCCTCAACTCCATGCCCGCAGGCCTAGACATGTTTTCTTCCATTAATTCTAAATTATAAAAATATCAAATAACATGATCTTCTACTCATTAAACCTAGCCTACCTGGACGCCAAGTTTTTGAATGAAGCAAGCCGCAGTAAGAATGTTATTTCTTTTCCTTTATGCCTTGGAATAATCAACCATCTAACAATCAAGCAATAATAAGAGTAATTAAACAATTACTCTTCAAACAAATATCTTGGGGATTCAAAATCACTAGTTTTATCCTTAATTCAAGGTCTATATCATTCCCCAATGCCAGTTAGCATTAATTAACTCTTTCAAGCTTAACTCATCTCCATTAATGAGGTTTTTATGCTAAATGTCTCATCTTTACGGAATTAAAGGTTCATAACCATCAAAATTCATAATCTAGTTTATGAAATTCATGTTAGGAATCTTTAATTTATAGATAGAATCAGATCCAGGACATATTAATGCTACCCATGGGTATTTCTCAAAAGAATTCCACCATTGAAGGACTTTCTAAGGATTGTAAGATGTTAAAGGATTAAAAGACGAAGAAAATAATGAAACAAACTTACCTCAATGAAGGAATTTCACCTTAATCTTTGGGAAATCACCTCTTAGGGTTGGGGAATGAAATTTGGGCTTTTTAGGCCTCAAAAATGGCTGAAATTGATTTAAATACAATCAGAATTTTCACTACAGCGAAATCCCATTTCATCCCAGACAGTGCTCAGTAAAACAGTCATAATTTTTACTCTGAATTTGGATAGAGGAACGGTTTATTTTGTTGAAAAGAGGAATCAGAGATATTTGATTTGATAGCTGATGGGTTTCATAACTCCTTATATTCTAAGATATATGATTGCTTAAAGTTGTCCCTAATAGAAACCCATATCGAAACAGTATCAAAAAGAAAATTTTATACTTAACTTTGCTATTAGGATATTGTATGACCATAATTAATAGCTAAAGAAATTTCAAACTAAGTCATTGATATTAAAACTCATGAATAATTAAATTCATCGGCTTGAATCTATCTAGACATATCTGAAGGCTAAAATCTTTGTTGAAAAGTTTAAGGTGATACAATAAATAAAATATTGGCTAATTTGGACCCAAATTAAAATTGATGAATGAATTTATTACGAATAATTTAGTTATGGCAAAATGGATCGTTACAATCAGATACCAATTTACCATCCGTTCGTCCTCAAACGGGCATTCAGTGGAGAACAACACGAGGTTGAAATTAGAGAGACATTACTAACAGAGTTGCTTATACTGCACCTTGTTTACTCTCTTGATATCTTTATCGATCAACCCACATTCTATACTCAATCATTCTAATAAAGATTTTCAAAATACGAAGATGTGGTGTCAAATATTTACGTACGAATCACTTATTCTCCTTTCAATGGCCTAAGTCTGAACTTATGCTTTACGAAAGCACAATAAATATGGTTAAAAGATTTACCTTGATAAAGAAAAACATTCAAAAGCACCTCTTTTTCACTACCGAAACTCCAGAGTCCTGAATTCAATTCTAAAAAGTGCTACGAGATGCTACATGCATTTACTATTCAAATTTCAACACTAAACAAGTCACATCTAATCCACCTAACACACAAATTCACTCTGAGATACCTGACTCAGTTTTTAGCCAAGACTATCCTATGGAGGATCTACATCTTGATCATATGAAAGTCACCACACCATTTACAAGTCACATAACTTAGATATCTGCATGAACTCAATCAAGACTATTAAATTTATTTTATAAATCTAGTTTCAACATCTCACAACCACTATCCCTTTAACCTCAAGATCACTCATCATTTCAAGCTTAGTGTTTACTACTATATATAGGTGACAACACAACCTCTCACTTATTAAATAGACTTACAACTATTAGCTATTGAGATTCCACAGAATTATAGCCTACAACACATTCTCTTCCACAACATTGTTAATATCCATCTAATCATCCTATCTTAATCACTCAACAAGCATATCTACAAAGAATCCCCCAAGAAAGGACCAATCATGCTATTTAATAATTCATTTATTCTCCCATTCAGGATCATTCTTAATTATTTTATGAGTGTAACTAAGTCATATTATTTTGCATTGCCACTATCATGGGAATTAATATCCTCTAAAAGGTTCATACATCAGCTAACTCTACAGGACATATACATGCATAATTCATCCATAAGGTCAATTCAACAATAATTTATCTTCTCAAGATTTTCCCTAATGCATAAATCCACAGTTATAACTTATATCCAGACAATCACTGCTCAAATATTTTTCAACAACCAATACTTCATGGTCAAGCCAAACCACTCTTATATCGCTAACACCAATTTACGATATATAAAGCCATATCTTATTTCTACCTAATAATATCTTTATTACAGGATGCGCTTAACTCTTAATCACCTCAAGAGTGGTCCCCACACCACTAGCACATAAGAAAGGTAAAACAAAATAAACTGATTACAGGTCATTAATAGTCTCATCACCAATACCACACTCCATACAAGTTATTAATCAAATTTTGTAGGTATCAACAACCTCTACTAGTTTTTGTCATTTTTATTTAAAACTCATTATTTTGTCAAACATTAAGAATTTGTTCACATAAGGACCTCAAAGATAATGTCAATTGCTAGTTCTCACAAGGAACCCATTATAATTTTAATAATAGAAATGCACAAAAATTCTAAATATAGTCTCAATGATTGGACCACACAAGGATCCCCACATAATATCAAGTAATTGAACCACACAAGGATCCATCCACAACATTATTAACAAGAACCTCTCATAACAGAAAAAAACATATCACCTCAGTCTTTTATTCATGTCACTTTTTCACCATCTTTTCTTGACACTATCTTCTCATACCTTCAATTTTAACAATATAATAGTACAAGAAAAAATAAGTAAGCACCATAGACATGCTAGTTTCACAATAATAAGAAATCAAATAATCTCATCACAATTATCAACGAAAACAACTTAGTTAATTTTCATCACTTAAATTCAAACAAAAACAATTCACAACAATGGCAATAATCTAGCAACACATGTTTAGCCAAATATCAAACACAAGCAATTAATAATTTCATAACTTTCCCAAGTCATTACCTATTAACAATAAATTTTAGACCTTATTAACAGATACCAATTGAAATCTCCTAGATTTTTATTCAAAATTACTAAGATACAAATTGGAATTAACTATATTCCAACTAAGCTTTGTTAAGATACCAATTAGAATTGTCTAGAAACCAATTGGATTCAATCTAATAGTCCAAGATTAGGATGGCGCAATGGAGAGAAAGAAAGGAAAATGACTTTTGCATGCCTCATATCCTTCTGAAGATTGGGTGTGGGTCCCTACACATCAATCTATGGAACTCTACTTGACATTGCTCTTATACTTGTGGATCAGTGAACCTAAGGCTCTGATACCAACTATCACAACCCAGATTAACAGATCGTATGGGAACCTAGGCTATTCTAAGTAGCTAGGAGAACCCTTACTACCCAACTAAAAGTTTTTAAAGAAATACAATGTAAATTAAATACTAATAAATAAACTTCTTACAAATGTCCTTCACTATCCCAAGACTTGGCCAGACATATACAAGAGCTACCTATTACAACATAGATTTACAATGAAATAAATAATGCAAAGACTTTAACATATACTAGGATGAAGGTGCAGAAGTTAGTGTTGAATATCGCCATCCATCTAGTAACTGCAGCTAACCTGCATCCAGACTACACTCCAAGAAGGAATGTAGAAGAGTAGGGTCAATACAACCACATATACTGGTAGGCATCATCGGCCCACCGTGTTAGTTCATATAATCAAAAAATAGAATTAAGGAAAATAAATTATCACATCTTTAATGGAATATAATTCAACTAAGGTTGTAATAATATTATTACTTTACCAATATAAGTTACAACATCCAACTACTCTTCCAACTCCATCAATATTATTTTCGCTACTAACATACTCTAGCCTCATTAGTTCACACCATCAACCACAATTCAACACTAATACATTATTATTCCTCTTTATTCACCTTATCTTACATCACTATTCATTTTTATTCACCTTATCTTTTTTATTACTAATATTCACAAGAAAAAACCCATAATCATACACAACCCACACTAAACTCTCGAACTAACAACCGAATGCTCTATTATAATATTAAAGAATGATAACTAGCTTTTCTGGTAAGCTACAATTAAAACACGTATAAATGAAGCAAGTCAACCAACATATAAGTAAGTACAAAGTTTCACCTTTTCAAATACATATCACACAATCAAATACCCAATGAATCAACAATACAACAATAACAAATCACCAGTGCTCACAAACAAGCCACATAACCATTAAGAGTATGAACCATACTGTAAACATCCACAGACTCAACACAAATATTTACACACATGCTATGGGACTTATTTTTTCCCAAATAGTCATTACCTACAGGGAACAATCTATGTTCATGTACCATACCGGTGTGGTACCCGATCCAACATATATATATTTGTATCGGTGTGGTACCCGATCCAATATATACACATCTGTACCGACGTGGTACCCAATCCAACATATATACATATGTACCGTCATGGTACCCGTTCCAACATGTACATATCCATAATGGTGTGGTACGTAATCCAACACATACATATCCATACCGGTGTGGTACCCAATCTAACATATACACATCCCATACCAGCGTGGTACCCGATCCAACATATACACATCCATACCAGCGTGGTATCTGATCCAACATATACACATCTGTACCGGCGTAGTACCTAATCCAACATATACACATCAGTACCATCGTGGTACCCGATCCAACATATACATATTCGTACCAGCGTGGTACCCGATCTAATATAAACAAGTATTATCAATATCAAATTTACACAACCTCACAGCATAGAATACAATGTACCAAGTTTACAAGTACACTTAAAGTCATAAGATAATTCCATCAAGTAAATTTTTAATAATCCTTTATACACGCATTAACAGTCCAAACATCAACAATATCAAGAATGTCCAAATACCAATCAACAAGTATTCATATCATTATTTTAAGGATTTATCATTATCAAACAAGACACTCATAGGCACAATTCAATAAACCATCATTATCACCAATTTAGCCTCTCATGGGCATCAAATAGATATAGTATTTTTTATCAATATCAAAATAAGAATATCAAACCATAAATCACTATTTAACTCTTACGCATACAAGTCACTATTGGAGCCTTTATTACTCATTAATTATTAAAAATATCATTATCTTCTCAAATATCGCAATTTAGGTTCTAACAACTCCACCTATAACTAGCACGTTCACGCGTATTATTATCCTCTACCTCTTTTGACATAATACAATCATCACACTGATTCAAGTCATTTATTACTTAGATATTACTAAGCTCATAAATATTAGATCTTAGCATATTTCTCCACATCATATTATTACACAATACATACAACTTAATACCATTACAACTCAAGTAGGTTCATCATTAGAACAACTAAGAAACCATCATATTCATATATCACATTTATAATAATTTCCTTTCGGGTACATAACATATAATATCATAAATATCACATAATCAATCAATAATATAATTTTGGGGATTAAAGTTAAGTACTCGTGTCTTTATCCGTCTCAGCTCCATGCCTGCAGGCCTAGACATGCTTTCTCCCATCAATTCTAAGATATGAAAATATTAAATAACATGATCTTCTACTCATTAAACCTAGCTTACCCGGATGCCAAGCTTTTGAATGAAGCAAGCTGCAATAAGAATGTTATTTCTTTTCCTTCATGCTTTGGAATAATCAACCATCTAAAATTCAAGCGGTAATAAGAGTAATTAAACAATTACTCTTTAAACAAATATCTTGGGGATTCAAAATCACTAGTTCTATCCTTAATTCAAGGTCTATATTATTCTCCAATGTTAGTTAGCCATTAATTATCTCTTTCAAGCTTAACCCATCTCCATTAATGAGATTTTTATGCTAAATGTCTCATCTTTACAGAATTCAAGGTTCCTAACCATCAAAATTCATAATCTAGTTTATGAAATTCATGTTAGAAATCTTTAATTTATAGTATAGAATCAGATCTGGGACATATTAAAACTATCCATGGGTATTTCTCAAAAGAATTCCACCATTGAAGGTCTTTCTAAGGATTGTAAGATAAAGGATTAAAAGACGAAGAAAATAATGAAACAAACTTACCTCCACGAAGGAATTTCACCGTAATCTTTGGGAAATCACATCTTAGGGTTGGGGAATGAAATTTGGGGTTTTTAGGCCTCAAAAACGGCTGAAGTTGATTTAAATACAATCAGAATTTTCGCTACAGCGAAATCCCATTTCAGCCCGGACAATGCTCAGTAAAATAGTCATAACTTTTTACTCCAAATTCGGATTGAGGAATGGTTTATTTCATTAGAAAGAGGACTCAGAGATATTTGATTTGATAGGTAATGGGTTTCGTAACTCCTTATATTCTAAGAGATATAATTTTTTATAGTTGTCCCTAATAGAAACCCATATCAAAACTGTATCGTAAAGAAAGTTTTATACTTATCTTTGTGTTTAGGATATTGTATGACCTTAATTAATAGCTAAAGAAATTTCAAACTAAGTTATTGATATTAGAACTCATGAATAATTAAATTCATCGGCTTGAGTCTATCTAGAGACATCCGAAGGCTAAAATCTTCGTTGAAAAGTTTAAGGTGACACTATAAATAAAATATTGGTTAATTTGAACCCAAATTAATATTGATGAATGAATTTATTACGAATAATTTAGTAACGGCGAAATGGGTCTTTAAATAAGAAGTGGTCTAGAAAAGCATTGGAGAAAGTCTTCCAGAGAGAAAACTCATCAACCTCACCCCTTGCCTGATCCCACTCCTCGTACCATTGGTATGCCACATCCTTTAGCTGATAGGCAGTAAAATTCACTCTTTCCATATTCGTGGCCTGCATGACCCTAAAGATCTTTTCCATCTTATCCAAAAAACCCTAAGGATCCTCCTTTACCTTAACACCAGTAAAGGTTAGAGGACTCATCTTCATGAACTAGCAAACCCTTGTGGCCTCAAATGATGCAATACCATATGCACCAAGTTCAACTTGAGAGGCTACCAATTGAGCAATCATATGAATCTACTAGAAAAAACTGGTAGAACTCCATAAATATCAGCGACTGCACCCCTATACTGAGTATGGATCCCATGAGAAGAGTGTGTCCCATCAACATCATCCCTAGTTTGGAAAAAGGAGGTTCCTTGTATTTCAGATCATTTATGCCTGATCTGAAAGGCGAACAAACAAGAATTATAGAATATCCCAAGGCTTAAATCCCAGGCTTTAAAATAAAACATGAAGAAGAGAATTATTTCCTAAATGCCTTATAGCCTCTCTCATGTGAGGGTGGCTTGCTACACACCCTTAAAAACTCTACTTGACATGACTTTGTAGACTCCCAATTGACCATGAAACTAAAGATCTTATACCAACTTGAGAAGATCCAAACTAGGGCCTTGTCAGAATGGGCATCCCAAGTTCATTAAGAACCGGGGATCAACCCTGTTACCCAACCTAACCTCCATAAATGCATACCCTGAGTTGGATAAATTCTGATAGTATCAAGAAATAGTCTTTATTACAATTCTAGACTCTGGGATAGGTCTATAACCGTGACAAACCCAAACAAATCCAACCATACATTACCAATCAAAAACCATAACCAAACGAATATAAAAACCAAGTTTCTGTCCATAATATAACATAAAAGGATAGAACAATCATAAATTTAGTCCAACAGTATCAGCCCTAATACTAATGCCAATACTATGGCTAACACCACTACCGACATCATTCATTCCAACCATAATAGCCACATAAAACCTCTAACTAGTAGTAAAACAATATTAGATTGGGACATGCCCCCAACCATAGCCAAAACCAATATCCATAAAATGACCAAAGTATGTAAAGACATCCATGATATGAAATGAAGCCTTTTAGAATATGGAATCTCACCACTTCAATCCAATAGCTAATCCTAAATTTGATCACTAAATAGGAAGAGTACAATGGTCGGTCCCTGCATCGTGTGGGGACACAGCTGCCCGAAGATGGGTTAGCGGGTGAAAACTAGCAAGTACTTAGGATAAGTATAAAATAATTCCAATCTTTAAAACCAAGTAAACCAACCATATGCATTCACAAACATACATGCATATATATATATATATATATATATTTAATAATGCTGGGAAGAGGGAACCGGATTTATCATGCATTTAAAACCATTAACCTGGGTATATGTAGATTATCCATCCTAGAACCACCCACGAGCTATATGGGTCTAGTGTAACCCCCTTAACGGGCCCTGATATGTATAGCCACATGAATTAGAGATACCAAAGAAGTAGGGGATTCCTAAGTACCCTTCACTCTCTATGATATATATATAAGGTAACTTAGAGGATTTCCATGTGCCCCATATAATCATCATGACCCGATTCTTATGTCAGCAAACATGAGTTTCCAGTGTTCTTCCATTGGACTCATACCTTCACGGTTAGCTATCACACCCTGCCATTATTGCCCAATTAAGACCATTGCCACATAACCAAGACCACCATTCCATTAGTTATTAATCCAAGGCTATAAGAAGTGGTATCTTTATACCGACTATAGCTTGTAAGCAATGTCCTTAGCCAACTTTTTATGAATAAGGGATTCCCATGTACCCTTAGATTAGATAATTAAGTTGACTTGGGTGAATCCCATATACCCTATAAGTAGTTTATTATTAAGTTTTCTTGGGTGATTCCCTTGTACCCCACCTAGATGTTCAATTAAACCATAACCATGACCACCATGACCTTACCATTTAAACGTTCAAATCCATTTAAACCATTTAAACCATTTATACCATTATGGGTTCCAGTACCAAGTTACACCAAGCAATAGTTCCATTAAAGTCTAACAATATTGTAAATTCATTCTCATAGGCATTTTATCAAACATATTGGGAGAATAGTGTTTCCAAAACCAAAATCAATTACTAATTTATCATTCCCATGAAACCAATTGTCCAACCATCATTAAAGCATGTAAATCCATAATTAAAACATGGGAAAACTATAACCAAGCATTTATAACAAAACCCCCAACTTATATTTGAAAACCCAAAACCATACAATAATTATGCCACGTAAACAATTCATAAATCATGCCTTTTATTGGAACAAACAATGAGGGAGATGTATCTTTCCTTAGATTATGAAGATAATGGAGAGAAATAACCCATACAAAGCCCAAATTAATCCACTAGATGAAACCTTAGCCTTCCTTTTCCCAAGAGCCTTAGAGAGAATTTGAGAGAGTTTCTAAGTGTTTAAGATTAGAATATTAGGGTAAATGATGTCCAAAAAGAGTTGTAAGTTGTGGGGCCTTTAGAGGTTTAGTGGAGAAATATCTAAATTACCCCCACTTAAACTGTATAAAAATCCTGTAGGAGGGTACGACCATATCATACAAGTGGTACCCCAGCATACGAGTGGTACCCACCACTCGTACCCTAGGCCTCTCCTTGGTCCACAACACTGTCCACCATATAACCATCCAAGCTAAGTCGTATCTAATCTTACGACCTATACCCTTGACCCATACCCACCACAGAATCAAAATTAAAGAAAAATCATAACCAAGAATTTTTAACAAAACCCCTAACATATATTTGAAAACCCAAAACCATACAACAATTATGCCATGAAAATAATTCTAAAAACATGCCTTTAGTTTGAACTAACAATGTGGGAGAAGTTTCTTTCCTTAAATTATGAAGATGATAGAGAGAAATCACCCATACAAGCCCCAAATTAATCCTCTAGATGAAACCCTAGCCTTCCTTTAACCAAGAGCCTTAGAGAGTATTTTTAAGAGTTTCTAAGTGTTTAAGATTAGAATACCAAGGAAATGATGTCCCAAAAGAGTTATAAGTAGTGGGGCCTTAAGAGGTTAAGTGGGAAAAGTTCATATCACCCCTACTTAAACTGTATAAAAATCCAACAAGAGGGTACGACCACCCTATAGTAGTCGTACCCCAGCATACGAGTGGTACCCATCACTCGTACCCTAGTCCTAACCTTGGAACCCAACACTGTATGACATACTACCATCCAATCCAAGTCATAGCTAATTATATGACTTGTACCTTTGACCCGTACCCACCACAAAATGGAAATCAAAGAGAATTTGGACATTGTCTACCATACGAGTCAATGGTATGAGTCTAACCCTATCTTATGAATCATAGTGAGCCACTCATACTCAGATCCAAGTTAAGTTACCAAGTTTTAGATTAAATGGAGTGGAAATAAAACCATACGAATCGTACCTACCGAAGTCGTATCTAATCCAGAAACCAATCCAACCTGCTAATAAACACTGGTTAGCATACTAACAGCCCATACCAACCACACCCCATCATACGACTAGCACCCCATAGTCGTATGATGTCCCAAAACTATAAATTTGGGAATTTTTTAAAGTTTACAAAATCCTGGGTATTATAATTAGTGATCAGGTGGATTGACTCAAAGGTTGCCCATTCCCAATTGGAAATATGAGTGAATTACAATGGATTTTGTTAGTGGTTATCTTTGTATTTACCATGGTTCCGATGGTATTTGGGTCACTATGGATCGATGGACCAAGTCAACACACTTCCTTTATATTTAAATGTCCTTTAGTGTTGAGAGGTTAGCTTGTATCTATGTGTGTGAGATAGTCTTGCATAGCATTTTATTTGCATGGTGTGCTCATATCTATTATTTTAGACTGGGGTTTTGTGATCACTTCTAGCTTTTGGAGAGATTTTTAAGAGAAGTTGGGTACTTAGGTAAATCATAGTACAACTTTTCATCTGGAGATCGATGGACAGTCCGAACAGACTATTCAGGTGCTTAAGGATATACTTCGATCTTATGTTATGGATTTTGGAGGCCAGTGGGAGGAGCACTTATCCTTAGCAGAGTTTTGTTATAACAACAGTCATTATTCAAGTATTGTGATAGCATCATTTAAGGCTTTGTATGATAGAAGATGACGTCCTTTAATTTGATGGTTTAAGACTTCCGAGATTCATCCTTGTGGTACTAACTTGCTTTAGAAGTCATTGGATAGAATCAAGGTGATTCAGGATAGGTTGAGAGCAGCTCAGATTAGGTAGAACGCTTATACAGACTACAGGCTTTGCACCTTGAGATGTAGAATTAGTAATTGGGTATTCCTTCTGGTATCATCCAAGAAGGGTGTAAAGATATTTGGAAGGAAGGGTAAGCTCAGTCCTAGATATATTGGTCCTTTCGAGATTCTTTGCATAGTTGATGAGGTAGCTTATAGGTTAGCTTTACCTCCAAATTTTGTTGTTGTCCATCCAATTTTCTAGGTTTTAATGTTGCAACAATATATTCCTGATCTATCTCATATGCTTAAATAGGACTGAATCTATTTGGATGAGCATTTGACCTTCGTAGAAGAGCCTGTGCTTATTTTCTCAAGTGATTTTAGGCAATTGCGTATTAGAGAGATTCCTATAGTTAAAGTTCAGTGGAGGAACCACCTAGTAGAGGAGGATACATGGGATCTCAAGAGTGAGATGTAGAACCAATATCTTTACCTATTTGAGAGTTCAGGTACGTCCTAATCCTTAACTTTCACAGACGAAAGTTTTAATAATAGTGGATATTTTAATGACCCTTTAGGTTATTCTTCATATATCCTTTTATTTTTGTTATTAGAGCTTCTCTATAGCTTCCCCAAGTTATTTATAAATTCCAAGAACTGAAAGTTGAGTTACCATGAAATTCATTTGGTTTTAAGAGCCATTCCCCTATTTTAAAGTCTTTATTGGTTCCAATTAGGCACCGGGCAAAAATTTTAGTCAAACGATGTTGAATGAAAATTCTAACTATTGTAGTAGATCCAGCATATCAATTTTAGGCTAGGTGGAATGTTGTTTTAGGTCTTGAGGCATACAATCTTATTTCAACCTATTGGTTGAAAATTTAAGAAAATGGAAATTGGCTGTGGGACCCATTTTTCATCAAAACAACCTCAAATAAAAATTTTGACTATGCCATTTTGTTTCAAACTATAATGACCCTTCATATTATTTTTCATATTTCCACATAATTACGTTGTTAGAGACTTTCCATAGCTACTTGAATTCATTTATAACTGGCTAGAACTGATAGCTCAGTTACCAGGCATTTCATTTGGTTTTAGATCTAAGTTTTTATTGGGAAGTTTTGTTGGTTCCAAATGGACACTGAGCAAAAACATGAGTAAGAAAATCTTGGATGCAAATTCTAACTGTACTAGAAGCTCCGAAGTATCAATTTAAGGCTAAGTAGACCTTTGGTGTAGGTCCCAATGCACTCGAGCTCATTTTGACCTATTGGTTTGAAAGTTGAAAAATAAAAATTTTAGGTATGGGGCTCACATGTTCTCAAAACGACCTTTGATTAAAAATCCAACTTCACCATCATATCTGAAATACCAAATGTAGTGGGGTTACATAGTTTATTTGCTTATATCAGATTCCAAATAAATCTTAAGGTGTCATTGGAAAACTTGGAAATTTTCTGTTGGTGCTGAGGTGTGTACGATCGCACAAAGGGCATAATGATTTCCCTATGGTGATCACCATGAAAGTTCCGTGACCGCTATTGCGCGATCACCATCCTTAGGTTGCGATAGCTACACTTGAAGGCATGGGATGGGTTTTTAATAGCCCTTTGGGCAGCGTTTTGGGCAAATTTCACTCATCCTAGAGACTAGAATCCATAAAATGGTGTCCTAACCTTAAAGTGAGCCTCGAGATCTTAACTAACATATATTTTCATGATTAACATCAGATTTGAGGTAAGAATCCTTATATTTCATGCTTGAATTCTTAACCAAAACCCTGAATAGCTTGAGGGCTTGATTTTAGCCCAAATAAGCTTAGTCATCCCTTATTTCTTGAGGGTTATGATTCCTTCATGGTGTATGAACTTTGGGTTGACCTCGTCAATGTGTTTTCCATAAGTGGGACCCACTTTGTGTTTTTGGTGTCAGTTTTGGACCCAAAGCACAATGGTGCAATATAGGTATCGATCTTCTCATAATAATATGTAGAATATATTATTGATAGCTTGGCATCTTAAAGAAGCTTCTCAGAAGGGAAAAGCATAGGCTTAGCAGATTGTTGAGCATTTATCAGATTAAAGGTAGTCTAGGTTTATTCCTTGTTAGATTGAGATATGTCATCATATAACTATGATATATTGTTATATTAGGATAGGTTTTTAGTATTGTATTGATGAGATACAAGACTTGGGTTAGTTGGACCATTCAGGCTATATGAATCTTATAGTTGAAAGGCTTGACTTGCTTCCCTTTAATCTTAGGTGGAACAGACTTCATTACTCATGTTTATTATGAGAATACCTTAGAATACTCAACATTAGGTGAAGTGCTCTATTTGTCCATACTTAGAGTAAGTTGGCCTTAGTTTTTTTTCTAGAGAAGGTTGTGTTAGCTTATTGGCCTTAGTATAAGTGCTTGAGTGGAATAACTAACTTATGACTTATGATGGCTTACTATACCTCTAAGAGTTTATTTAGATACCTTAGCCTAGTCTGAGTTTGAAATTGACTTAGAATGTATTCGGGGATTTAGATGTGGGATTTTTAACCCACCTTAAGGCAAGACTTATGACTAGTTCTCTTGAACCCTTACACTTAGTAATTGACTAGAGAGTACCCTTTTTAGGCAATATTGATGACTCTTGGTACTTGTTGTTTATGAGGAATGACATTAAAAATAATGCCCAAGTGACTATACCTTTTTATGTTTTATTGGCTAAAGCTTATGTCGAGCTATTAAATATGTTTTTGTGATTGACTATTATTTGGGGCTAACGGTTGTGCTATCGAATGGGACCTTTACTATAGTATGGCCTAATCCATAAATGGTGTTATTGACCACATTATGAATAAGCCAAGTATTATGTCATGGTTTAGCTATTTCTCATTTTAGTGATATATTATCTTTAGGCCATGATGGGTCAATGATTATGCTACAATGGGTCATTATTTATGATATCTCTTAGGGTTATGCTCATGGTATAAATAATTAGATAATAGATTATGTAATCATAAGCCTTTGATCATACTCTTGTTTAATCCATGTCTACATCATTGATTAAGCCATTGATTAGGCTAGTATTCAGGCTGTTAACTATGTTATTTCTCATGTTATGATCATGCTTAGTAATTAAGCTAATAATCATATTAGCAAATCTTCCTTATTGTGGATATTGGAAAATATAATGTTAATGGTGCTTGAAGGCAAGATTGTTGATTATATGTAGAGTTATTCTATAGATTATGTTTGGACTCATGATACCTCGTTATATGTCAAATTATGTTAACGGTTTTTCCACTTATTATACATATCTACATTCCCATCTCTCCAGTTTGGGATGGAGGAAGATGTTGGCGTTTAAGATAATAGTTCTGGGGAGACCCAATGATAGTTTATAATATTCATGATATATATATACATATGTCTATTGATAAAGTGACATTGAGGATAAATAATGGATTATGAAGGTATGATCTTCTTCGCTTCTCTTTTATGATATTTACTTTAGCCCTCGTAGGGATTGCTCTTTAATTTAGCCCTCGTGGGGCTTGTCTTTTGTAAATGATATTAATTTATATGTTGCAATAATATATTAATACCTAACAAGGCCTGAGGATACTGTGATGATATGTTGATACCCGACAAGGCCGAAGGATATTGTGATAATATATGGATACCCGATAAGGCTAAAAGATATTATAATGATATGTTGATACCTGGAAAGGCCGTAGGATATTATGATGATACATTGATACCCAATAATGCTAGAGGATATTGTGATTATATGTTGATACTTGGAAAGTCTTGAGGATAAATTGATGATATGATAATACCCGATAAGGCCAAAGGATATGTTGATGATATGATGATACTCGGTGCAGCCATATGTAGATTATATGGTGACATAGCTAATAAGCCTGGAAGATGTCTAATTGATGTGACTATGTGTACATCTACTGGTTCGAGTTCAGCGAACCCTATGTATGGCAATTATATGTTTATTTATGCTCTTATGTAGTTGGGTATAATGTTGAGATTAGAGATGTCAGTTTTAGTGTTTTATTAATAATGGAATAAAGTGATATAGTTGTTGATTTAAGCTTGAATAATGCTTAGTGGTGGATTCTGCAGTGGGGGATAATAGTGACCAGTGGATAAATGAACCTTGCTGATAGAAAGGACTAGTAGAATTAATGTCTATTAATAGTGATGATTAATTTATTATGGAGGTTAGTGATAATAGGTTTAGTAGTGGTGACGACTAGTTGTTGATGATGAATAAGTGTACGATGTTGAATAGTTTTTAAATAAGGATTTATGGATTAATGATGTTAGTGATAGATGAATAGTGTAAAAATGGTGATTAGCGGTCATTTGATAAATGGTGACTAGTGGAACTATGATGGCTAGAAATAAGTATCAGTTAATTGATGAATAAGGTATACTGGTTAATCTTGTCTAGATGCTAAATATTGGCAAGTTAGTGAATGATGGCTAGTCGTTGACCTATGTATAGTGATTATGTGATTAATAGTAGATAGATAATAATTAAGGTCTTATGATTCCTAGTAGATAATTGGTTTAGTAATAAGCGTTGGCTAGCTAATAATTGATGATAGGATGTATTGATGCTATAGATGCTTGGATGATGGTATGGTCACAGTTATGAGTATATTGGTATATGTTATTTAACAATGACTATTGATGATAGTTATGAATATTGGCAAATGGCCAATTGATGGAAATTGTTGAAAACTATGCAATAATAAGGAAGTTTTGATATATTATTGACTTAATACCTTTATATTTATCTTGGGTGTACTCTCTAGTGGTATCAGACGCCTTGATGAGTCCTTTACTTTATGCACCAGTTAGCGCATGGGCGCCAACTTTGTACTTGTGAATATTTGTGTTAATGTTATGATGTGTTATGATTTTGAAATATCTAATTCTTATGTACGAAGATATTGGCATGCGTTGATACCTTATTCTACATTGTTATTTTGATATTTGTTGCTTGTTATGTATAGTGATATTGGCATGTATTAATGTCTTATCATATACTGTTATTCTGATATGATCAAATATTATATACAGTGATGATGGAGATGATTTAGGTTCGATTCTGTATCTTGACATAGTTCTGATTATGTTGCACTTTATTATTCTTATACCATGATTTAGTACTCGTTGTTTTGGTACTCATACTACACGTTTGTACCTTTTTAGTGCAGATCTGAGTACTAGCTGCTACCATTGATCATGGTTGGTAAGGTGATTGATTTTTAGAGATAAGGTGAGCTCTTGGAGTTAAAGCCACCCAATTTCCTTCAATCTCTTATATTTAGTCTTTAGTATTCGAAGTAAATATATTGACTATTCTACACTTGGAGTTGTATTGATACTATTAGATGCTCTTGTACTAGCTTTACTAGGTTTTGGGATTGGTATCTTATTTGATTATTTATTCTATTTAACCCCCCTCCTTATGTTTATAATAGATGTTCTTAAATTTATCCTATGTTGGGCCTTTCTTACCGGATTAACCTATTGTATTAGCTCTGGGTTATGGTATTGGCTTACCTACTGATGGTAATTGGTAGGTACTATCATGACTCTTAAATTAGGTTATGACAAATTAGTATCAGATCCTAGGTTTAATTGGTATTGTTAGTGCAAGAGCAAGTGTCTAGTAGAGTCTTGTGGATTAGAACATTGACATCTATTTTCTATATTTAGGAGGCTATAGGGCATTCTTAGGATTTCTTCACTTTTTTATCCCATATCTTGCTAAGAGTCTAAGTTGGTTTTTGGAATATTCCCTTGACTTTACACTTCTACGAAAGGTTAGGACATGTGCTACCATTATATGAGATAAGGTTCCCGATATTGAGCCCAGGGATCCCTCTCATGTTCGAGGACATCCTCGTGGTGTGTCCCCAGCTAAGGGACAGGATAGGCCGCCTTCCCCAGACTTTATTCCTACTGAGATTCTTCCACCATAGCCAGTGGTAGGCCAGGAACTAGACCAGGCTCCACCAGGGTTCATTTCTTCAATAGTGCTCAGAGATGTGGTAGATTAATTATTTGGTATTATTGGTTGTGTGTCATCTGATTATGCATTGTCTGTAGACCTAAGTGGTACAGAGGTAGGGGCACAACCTATAGCTGTAGCTCCCAGAATTGATATTTCTCCTACATAGGTAGTTTCTCTGTCAGTAGCCACCCAGCCAATGGTTTCCCAGCTGCTGTCTTCTGGGGAGAAGAATATATTGGGAAGATACCTGAGGTTAGCCCCACTGAGAATTTCTAGTGCTTCTGTAGAGGACGCACATGAGTTCATGACTGCTTGTGGGGATAGGCTTCATGGCTTTGGCCTTATTGAGACTTATGGTATGGATTAACCATATTTTAATTGGACTTCACTTCTCTTTATTGGTGGAGAGGTTATAAGGAATCTAGATTGGTTGGATTTTCTCCCTTTGTAATGGACTCAGTTCTCTACGATGTTCTTAGAGAAGTATATGTTGCAAAGCCTTAGAGATTGATTGTGTGATCAGTTCTCTAAATTGGAGAAGGAATCCATGATAGTTGTTGAGTATGAGAGGGTTCACAGCTTTATTAGAGGGTTGAGGCTTTCTATTAACATGTTTACTCATACTTTGGTCGTTGTAGGTAAGTCTTTTACTGGGGTTTCAGATCATGCTAGACTGATAGAGAAGATTCACCATAAGTTTCATGAGGTCTGTAACAAGAGGCCTAAGTTTCAGGGTAGATTCAGTAGGAGTCGTCGTAGTTCCCTACCCAGCGATGGTAGTTCTCAGAGTTGGTATCCTCCGCATCCATTCTTTCAGCCTCAGAGTAAGTCGAGTTAACCTATCCTGGCACCTCTTTATATTACTAATGGAGGTTAGTCTAGTTTTAGAGATCTCCCTAGTAAGGGTAGTGGTCAGTCTTTGAAGGGTTTATTTTCTAGTTTTTCTAGACTAGTGGTCATTCCGAGTCAGCCAAATCTATTGGTTCTGGTCCTGCTTATATTTCTGATTTTACTTATAGACTTCTTGATCACTATTTATGGGATTTCCCTTGTCGTCTGTTAATGGTTGATTCAGTTTAGAGTGTTCCCTCTTTTTGAGTAGTTCATCCCTCAGTTAGAGGTGTTTTTATGGTCGCAGGGGCAATTCACATGGAACTTGAGGAGGTTCTCAGGTAGGCAGGATATAAGATCAATCAGGTGCCAAGCCAGATGGAGGGTGTGGTCAATTGTATACAATACTTGCTAGACCTGACACTTAGACTTCAGAGTCTACAGTTACAAGTGTGATTTTGATGTGCCGCCAGTTGTCCATTGCTTTGTTTTATCTAGGATCCACTTATTCTTATATATCTACTTATTATGCACTACAGTTGGAGTAGTTTAGTGATTTATTATCTATGCCATTATGTATATCAACTCCTATGGGTGATTCTATAGTAGTGGATTATGTATTCAGATTATGTGTTGTGACAGTTAGTGATGTTGATGCTTGCACTGATCTTATCATTTCGAATATACTGTATTTTGATGTTATTTTGGGCATGGACTAGTTATTCTACTATCATGCAGTCATGAACTATTTTACCAAGACCGTTATTATAACACCTGGGTTTTTAAGCCTTAGAAAATTTCCTATATTTCTAGTTTCTAGACAAGTTACGACTAGGGCCAACCAGTCGTACACAAGTACGAGTGGTATGGGTTGGTCGTATGCTGACCAGTGTTAGATGGTAGGTTGAATTTAGTTCCTAGAATGGATATGACTTGGTGGATACGAGTCGTATTAGTGGATACAGTTCATTTGGTTAGGGATTTTCCTTCACTTTATCTTAGACTTGGAAACTTAAGTTGGATCTGAGTACGAGTGACTCACCATGAGCCACAACCTAGGGTACGGGTCATACCATAGACTCGTATGATGGACAGTGTTCAAACCTCTTGTGATTCTATTTTCCTAGGGGTATAGGTCAAGGGTGCTATTCATAAACTTGGGTATGACTTGGTTTGGGTGAGTCGTACCTTGAATAGTGTTGGGTCCAATAGGGAGGTCTTAGGTACGAGTGGTGGGTACCTCTCGTACAGGCGGGTATGATTCGTGTGGGATAGTCGTACCCTATAATGGGATATTTATGCATTTTAAGTGATGGAAATCTGGACATTTTCCCACTTAACCTAATAAGTCCCCATGACTTTTAACTCACTTGGGAGGTTATTTTCCCTATTATTCTATTCATTATCACTTAGAAAACACACTCTAATCCTCTCTAAAGTTCTTGGGCAAAAGAAGCTAGGGTTTTATCTTAAGGATTAATTTGGGGCTTCTGTTGGTGACTTCTCTCCATTATCTTCTCCATAAAAACATATACTCATCCCTCATTGTTAGTTCCAACTAAAGACATGGTTTTATACAATGTTTTCATGGCATAATTTATTGTATGCTTTTGGGGTTTTCAAATATATGTTGGGATTTTGGTTATAAATTCTTGGTTATGGTTTTCCTATGTTTTAATTGTGTTTTTGCAAGTTTTAATGGTGGTTTTAAATAATTGGTTTCATGGGAGTGGTCACGTGGTAATTGGTTTAGGTTTTGGAAATACTATGCCCCCAACGTGTTTAATAAAATGCCTATGATAATGCTTTTACTATATTATTGGATTTTTAATGGAACTATTGCATGGTTTGAACTTGGTAATAGAACTCTAAATGGTTTAAATGGTTTGGAATGGTTAAATGGTTTGGTTTGGTTTGATAGATAATCGTGAAGGTGGGAGTCCTATGGACAAACACCGAAAACTTATATTTGCCGACATAAGGGGTTAGTCATAGCGACCATATATGATACTCATGAGTTACATAGGAATCCTCTAAGTATATTGTACATACGTTCATGGAGAGCGAAGGGTACTTGGGAATCCCCTACTCTTATGGTATCTTTGGTTTGTTAGGCTACACGCATTGAGTCCCGTTCAGGGGGTTACACTGGACCCATATAGCTCGTGGTTGGTTTTAGGATGATTTAGCTACACATACCCAGATTAATAGTTTCAAATGCATGCTAAACCCGGTTTCTTTTCCTAGCATGGTTATATATATATATATATGGTTTGTATGCATATGGTGGGTTTACTTGGTTTCACTAGATGGCATTATTTTATCCTTATCCTGAGTTCATGCTAGAGTTCACTGATACGCCCAAATTACAACTCTCATTAGAAAGTGTAAGCGGTCGTTGTCAAATATATAACCCAACTGGGTTGGGTGTCGAATCCCACAAGGAATATTGTGCTCACTAAGTATTGTGGTTGTTATTAGACTATTGATCAAGGGTTCTAGAATAAAGTGGGGGTTTTGATTTATCAACTGTATTCAAATGTTTGTCATAGAAAGTAATCCAAATGTCAATTGTATTACAAATAGTAATTCAGTGAGAGAAGTCAAACTAGATTTATAGTTACCAAGATACTTAAGCAGCTTGGGTTGTGAACTATTTTGGATTCCCAATGAACAATTCTAATTGCAAGATTAATTGAATTCTATGGTTTACCTATTAGTTTCTCAACCCAAACGAGTAGCTTATCCCTTAATTATTTCAAACTTAAGGAACGTATTATTTACTTAACTATATTCTCAAATGTGTTGATCCGGTTAAGACATCTACGCTCTATCCAAAGGTTAAAGCCTTTAGATTTATGTAAACCCTTTATTTTCCCAACAAACACTTTTCTATTCGAATAAGTGATGTTATTGGGCTCATTTTTCAAGTTTCCAACTAAGAAAAGTCATCAAAGTGAAGAAGGGTTTATGCAATATTAATTAATCATGGGAATCTACTAGATTCACAACCCTCAGTCAACTATTCACATCAAGGCTCCCATAACCCTAGTTATGGGAGCTTAGCCAGACATCTCCATCACAGAAAGAGAAGAAGTCATTGTGTTATTCATAAATTAATTCAAAATTTAGTTACAAAAGTCACAATTATTGTTCTTCAATCCTCTATGGACAAAATGATAATGTAATGTAGATCAACAATTCTAGAATGAATCTCCAAGAAAAACTATGTACAATATGTTTCTAGTATGGAAACTCTAATAAAAGATAAAAGATATTTTATAAAACCTAAAACTGGGTATTGATATGTTCCCAACCAAAAAGGATTTAAAATTTGAAATTATAAAAACCGCATCCAAAGTGACAGACAAACTGGTGGTCCATTGGAACTCTGACGGTCAACCATATTAGCCGTCGTTGATGATCCTTGAAAGTCATGTTCTGCTTAGCACTGACGGCCAAAGTGGTGTTCCATCACAAGACTGACGGTTCACCATATGGGTCATCACTTATGATCCAGGAGAGGCAGGTTTTACTTAGCATAGACGGCCAAAGTGGTTGTCTGTCAGAAGACTGACGTTCAACCATATGGTTAATCGGTTATGATCCTGGAGGGGCAGGTTCTGCTTAGCACTAACCGCCAAAGTGGTGGTCCGTCGCAAGACTGACGGTCCACCATATGAGCCATCGCTGGATGTTTCAGGATGCAAGGTTCTACTTAGCGCAACGGCCAAAGTGGTGGTCCATCACAAGACTAGTGGTGCACCACATGGGCCGTCGCTGAGTCTTCAAAAATCATGGATTCTATTTGGGCCTGATGGTTAAGTTGGTGGTTCGTCGCGAGACTGGTGGTCCACCATTTTGACCGTCAGAAGTGTTTTTCTACTAATTTTTTGAATCTTTTCCTTCAGCTAGCTCCTTACCCTGAAACACTAAAACCCAGCATTAAATGCAACCTTGGTTTCTTGAAAACATGAAATTTTCCCAAGAAAAAAATGCAAAATGTTCTGTCAAAAGCCAGAACATCAGCACCCTCAACTTAAAATAATTTATTGTCCCCAATCAACTCAGCACCAAATTGTAAATATGAACAGTACAATGACGGGCATTTACTACTGAACCATTTTTAACACAATAATTCACTTGTCATCCAAATCATATGGTTTAACATGGTAGGGTCCATAACTGGTATTTTTTCAAATTCAATTCATCTACACAACATGGATATAAGAAACTATAGAGATCAGCCATTTTAAGTATGACTCAGGTTTCCCTCATAATCAAGGAGATCCACCACTTATTATATTTTGTGTATACAGATCAAAACTTTCTCGCTCATCAAAGAAGTTACAAACATAGTGCATACACCCATAAGCTTACCTGTATCATCCAATGCCCCCTTATAGTTGAGTTCCAAGATCAAGTAGTCATTTTCTAGGCTAGTAATGAGGTATCAGGCTAGATCAGGAACGAATTTTTGGCAAAAGTGACTAAATACTAGGCTTTAACTCTCTTTTCCTTCGAATTCTTCCTACCAAGGCCGTTGCTTTGCTAGCCCACGTACCTTTTTCTCGCTCATTCATGCATCACCACAATAAGCTCCTTTTCTTTTCTTTTTTCTTTTAGATATATATATATATACACACACACACACACAAGCATTAGCCACCCTCAACTTAGGGTAATGCAATAAGTCAAGGTGCACATTGTCTTGAATAGACCAAGGCCAAATGCTCTAATACAAATTCTAGACCAACTTTCCATTAGACAGTTAATAGTTCTACAATAGCCACCCACAACTTAGGTATTTTTCCTAAGTGTAGGTACACATTGCCTACTATTGGGCCAGGGCTTGAGCTAGGTGTCAACAGCTTAAATAGAGTTAACTAAAACTCTTAGTGATGAAGAAAAATTAACAAAGGCTCAAAGAAGGGTTCAAAAATGGAAGATTATTTTTGGTAGGGTTAATTACTTTGGATAAGTGGACTAAAAGCACAAAGTGGCCTGTCATCAGTTCTTATCCCATCAACTACAGAATAGCATCATTTGAACCAGTCAAGTTCTAGGTACTATACTATGTAAGAACTAATATAAATACTCATACACACAGTAGCAACTGAGTCAAACTCATTCTACTATTCTTATGATTTGCATCACATATCATGTGTATTTACAAGTTAATGCCAACTACAGATTCACTAACAGTTGATCACATATCCTAAGATACAGAAGGAAATAGTCATATAAAAATAGTCATAGCTTGATTCCAACAACATTCATCATCCGTATTCACAACAAGATACTAATACAAACAACACTTTTATTCCATGGACCAACATTATCAACATAACAAGACTTAAAAAGAAGAAAAATACAAAGAAAACTGCAACTGAAAACTTAACATGATTCTAGACATGCAGATTCTCCTAGATAGCACATGGTAGGGTCAAGAATATCAAAAACACAACCCCCATGGTACAAGTACACCACCCCTCACAAAAAATATATGCATTGTCCTCAAAGCATTAAATTAAAGTACAAAAGAGTGGGTTTACTTGTATTTCCTCTTATTCATCTGAGGTATATGTGAATTTTGGTAAGGCTTCTACATCCTTACCTGGTGCAATGTTGTCCCTTATGGTGGTAGGGACACTCAAAACCTCACCCTTCAGAATCGGAGGAATCATCTCTCAGACTGAGCCTGAACTTTGCCCCCTTGCTGGGGTAGCTTTAGTAGATACTCCTTCTGTTTTATCTTCTTTTTTCTTCTTTATATTTTCTTCATATTTCCTTGATTTCTTTTGAGCTCTCCTCAGATCATGTTATTCTAGTTGCTCTGGTGTTATTGCTTCTCTTTTTCTCCTCTTTTTATCTTTCTTTGTAGCTCGCTCATCCATGTGTTGTTTTTCTTTATCTTTCACAGGTCTTCCTATTAGGTCAACAATACCTTCCTCATCATCACTCACCACTAAGGCTAGGTCAAAAATTGTCTGTTGTGGATGCCTTCCATTTAAATCTGTTATATCAGCCTTTGCCTACTCAAATTCAGCCATGAGCTTGGCAAGATCAGAAAGGTACAGTGCATCAAGCCTTTTGTTGATGCGGTGCTCCATGTTTTCCATACTAGTCTGAATAGTTTGGAATAGACTAATTGCCTCAGCTATAATTCTTTCAACAAAAGGCTTGAATTCGGATGCCCATTTATCTATCTATTTTTGAAACCTCTTTTGCAGCTTCACCAATTTGGCAAAATTTTCCTACGTTAACCTTTATTTAGAAAAGTCTTCTCCACCCATAGATGGTGCAGAACCCAACCCTACAGATGTAATTGGAGCCACATAATTAGGTGTCATATAAGTGATGATGGTAAAAGGCATACCTGCTGGAATTTTGGCAGCATTTGGAGTTGGTGCAGATTGAGTCTGGTAAGTAGGAGGGTTGGTGACACGTATCTCGAATTTTGATTCATATTTCAACTTCTCAATGTCTTGTTTATGTGTATCTTGGTCTGTATTGTCAACTCCACGAATTATAGGCACACATATTTTCCTACACAACTCTGTTATCAAGCATGGGAACGGCAATGCACTGGAGGTTTTATGTGTCCTTACAAACATCTCATCTGCAATAATCTATCCAAAGTCAATCTACACCTCTATAACCAAACTGGTCACCAATGCAGCTCTGTGTTTTTCCAAATTTCCATCACGTTTTGTTGGCATCAGCCTTAAACGAAAAACAACCCACCAGAACTTAGCCTTGAAGCTAATTGAATATTTTGTAATGTGCTCCCATGGATTGGTCACCCAAGAGGGGTTACCATCATCCATCAATATTTTAGCCACCCAAGGCCTCTAAGTCGATGCAGTTCTCAACCTATACTCAAGATTAGGCATAGCGGGTAGAGCTTCGTACTCTGAACCAAACATCATCCTATTGATTGTTTGGACTTAAATGTCAACATTGACTCCTCGGATAGGTACTAACTCTCTGTACGGCAAGTTTGCAACTGACGACCCCTTTGGATAGTCCTTCTCTACTAATACCGGATAATTAGCAAAAAATTCTCTTACCTAATTCAATTGATACGATCCTGGGGTCCTGCTCATCCATGCTAGTTCATTCTTATTGAAATAATGTTCCAACTTAAGATATTCATGTAACTCTATTGTCAGTATCTGATGTTCCTCAGTAAATGGCCTTTTGATCCCTCTTGCTGTAGGTGTCAATTCATCATAGAATTTTGTCCTTGCTCCCTCTATCTTCCATCTAATTGCCTCCCAAACTTAAGGATCCTTACGATTAATAATATTAGCATCCTCAGGTTCAGTGTCATATTCAGTCGCTTCCATTTCCTCTCCTATGTTAACAGCTTCAGTTTCAACCTCAGTAGGCTCGGGTTGAGTTTTAGCAACTGTTTCCTTGTCTGGGCTTGAGCTGGTACTACTAGTGTTGCTGTATCTCTCCTCTTCATACTGGGAGAGTGTGGGGATTTCTCTTTTATGTTACCTAGTGTTGTAAGCAAGTGCAGATTTGCCTCTACCCCTTTGAGATCTTCCTCCTCTATTAAGTGGAAGTTTGCGAGCCATAATGCCTAGAAAATAAGTAAGAAATTAGTTTACAATACAAAAATATCCCAAATAGTGAAAACTTTGACTTGACAGCCATACTTGTGGTCCGTCAAGTAACTAGAGATCCACTAGGTGAGCTGTCAGGTCCTATCCAGAAGACCTGAGATTTCAGGGCGTTGAGACGATCCATATGGTGGTCCGTCGCAAAAATGATTTTCCACCATTTGGCCTGTCACATCTTATCCAGTGGGTGCCACTTCGAAGGTCCTTGCGACGGTCTATATAGTGGTCCGTTGCAAAACTGACGGTCCACTATTTCGGCTATCGCACCTCTTTCTCCAGATTAAACTTTCTGTTCGGCATTTTGTCAAACATATAGTATACAAACCCAATTTTTTAGCAAAAATTGACACCAAGTTCACATTTAATAATAAATTTTCCCACTTTTAAATGTATGAGTTACTCAGACTTCACCCAACAGTGTATATTGAAGACAAAGTAACTCAAAGCGACACAAATCAAAAGGAAAATACAATATGGAATTTCAATAATGAACCACAAATTCATTTTATGCTTTTGCAATTCAAAAAGAGAAGTACATGGTTGTGCTCATACCTTGGTTCTACAGTAGCTTCTTTCTTTCTTTCTTACACTTTATGTGAACAAACTTAACTTAAAACTTTAGCAATTTCTCTCAAGATTGTTTGTGATGAAGATAAAGAAAAGAGTGGATTTGATTAAATAGGGAAAAGAAAGGAGATGGAGAATCCTAGGAAGAGCAAATGCCTTTAGATTCTTTGAAACCAAAGGGATTTGGTCAGTTAAAGAAGTTGAAAAGGTTACAATGTATGTAACCTCTCTTTTTACTTCTTTAAAATCATTCAGGTCAAGTACTGGTCACTTAAATAAGCATTAATTTTAACCTGACCCAACTTGGAACTAGGGTAACAGCGACGGCTACACAGATGGTCTGTCGGACATGCCATGGACCACCAGTTTGGCCATCGTATCTTACCAAAACATGGACAACACAACTTAATTATGATGGTTAATATGGTGGTCCCCCAAATTTGTGACGGTCCACCACTTTGGTCGCCGCACCTTACTAGAACATGGGTAACTCGGCTTAATTTCGACAGTCAATGTGGTGGTTCACCAAATCAGTGACGGTCCAGCAATTTCACCATCACTTTTGTTCTAGTGACTCAGATTTTTAGCATCTTTGTAACAGAGGAAATGGTGATCTGTCAGGTAATTGGTGGTCCAGCAATTTGGCCATCAACCCTTTTTCCAGTTGTATTACTCCTTCGTTTGTTGTATTTTCAATCCTTCACACTTCACAAGCAAATCAAAAATGTTCTAAAACAACAAAATAACTTAGATAATGCTTTACAACAACACACTGTGGGTTGCCTCCTAATAGCTCCTAATTTATCATCATGGCATGACTCACTTATCTCGATTACTCAAACTTCATCGAGATTGATAGTAGCAACACTCTTTATCGAGTCTATTGGACCAATATACAGTTTCACATGTTGCCCATTAACCTTGAAGACACTTCCATCTTCATTTTTAAGTTCCACTACTCCAGATGAGTAGACTTGATTAACTTTGAATGGGCCAGACCATTTGGATTTGAGCTTACTTGGAAAAAGCTTGAGTCTGCAGTTGAAGAGGAGTACAAAGTCGCCTTTCTGAGAATCCCTTTCTTCAATTTTGTGGTCATGGTACTTCTTCATTCTTTCTTTGTATAAGTTATCTCTTTTAGAATCTCTAAGATAGAACTCATCTATCTCATTCAGCTTCCCTATTCTCATATCTGTTGTCTCCTTTCAGTTAAGATTAAGCCGCTTCAGTGCCCACAATACTTTATTCTCTATCTCAATCGGCAAATGGTACGCCTTATCATAAACTAATTGGTATAGTGACATGCTAATCGGTGTCTTGAAAGCTATTCTATATGCCCATAAGGCATCGTCCATCTTTCTAGACTAATCTTTCCTGCTAGCATTTATGGTCTTGGAAAGGATGGTTTTGATCTCCCAATTAGAGATTTCCACCTGCCCACTAGTCTGTAGGTGGTATGGGGTAGCCACCTTATGCTGCTTTACTCCATATTTTTCCAAGGCGGCTCTGAATATCTTATTGCATAAGTATGATCCTCCATCGCTTATGATGGTCCATGGTACCCCAAAAAGAGATAAGATATTTCTCCTTAAGAATGCAACAACTCACTTTCCTTCATTATCCGCTAGAGCGACTGCCTCGACCCATTTTGACACGTAGTCAACGACAACTAATATGTACTTCATCACGAATGAGCTAACAAAGGTCCCTATGAAATCAAAGCACCAGACATCAAATAATTATACCTCCATCATTTTAGACATTGGCATCTCATGGTGCTTTGAGATGGAACCTTGCCTTTGATATTGGTCATATCTCTTCACGAACTCGTAGGCATCTTTGAACAAAAAAGGCCAATAGTAGCCACTTTAAAGCACTTTTATTGTAGTCTGATCACCTGCATAGTGACCTCCAGCTGGGGAAGCATGACTCGCTTCCAGTATACTTAACATATCTACTTCTGGGATGCATCACCTAATAATGTCATCCGTACACCACCGAAACAGATACGGCTCATCCCAAAAATAATGTGTCACATCATGGAGAAACTTTTTCTTTTGATGAAAGGAAATATTCTCTGGCATCACTTTACTTACCACATAGTTCACAAAGTAAGCATACCAAGGTACTTTTTTTAGAACTGCAGCTAATATTTTCTCATCCAGAAAGGAATCATTAATATCTAGCTCCTCCTTGACTACTTACTCGCCTTCGAGTCTAGATAAGTGGTCTGCTACCTGATTCTCACATCCCTTTGTATCCTTGACTTCAAAGTCAAATTATTGAAGTAGCAATACCCACCGAATCAACCTTGGCTTAGTATCCTTCTTTACCATTCAGTACCTCAAGGCAGAGTGGTCAGTGTGCACCACTACCTTGGAACCTAAAAAAAATTCCTGAAACTTCTCAAAAGCATACACAATGGCTAGAAGTTCCTGATCAATCACGGTATGATTATTATAAGCTGCATTCAAGGCCTTGCTTGCATAATATATCAGATGGAACAACTTCTCTTTCTTTTGGCCAAGAAAAACTCCAAGTGCCCCTCTACTGGCATCACACATAATCTCAAATGGTTTCGTCCAGTCAGGAGCAACAATAATTGGAGTCTCCACTAGTTTCAGCTTAAGGCATTCAAAAGCCTTTCTGTAGTCATCATCAAAATTAAACTTAGCCTCCTTCTCCAGAAGTTTGCAAAGTGGGTTTGTAATCTTTGAGAAGTCTTCTTTGAATCTACGATAGAACCCCGCATGACCAAGAAAGCTACGTACCATTTTGACTGAGATAAGGGAAGGTAGTTTCTCAATCACTTCAACCTTTGCCTTATCTACCTCAATACCTTTAGCTAAAATTTTGTGACCAAGAATAATGCATTCCTTCACCATGAAGTGGCATTTTTCCCAATTAAGGACAAGGTTGAACTCTTCACACCACTATAATTCCCGACTAAGATTCAGCAAGCAGAGCTCAAAAGAATCACCGACAACTGAGAAATCATCCATAAACACCTCCAAGGTGTCTTCAATCATATTATCAACATCATGTACCACTGAAAAGTGACGGGTGCATTACAAAAACCGAAAGGCATCCTCTTAAAAGAAAACATACCATATGGGCACGTGAATGTCATCTTTTCCCGACCTTCAGAAGCAATAGAAATCTAGTTGTAACCAGAATACCCACCTAAGAAACAGTACCAACCCCTTCCCGCTAGCTGATCAAGCATCTGATCTATGAAAGTCATTGGGAAGTGGTCCTTAAATGTCCACGAGTTGAGTTTTTTGTAATCCATACACACCCTCCACCCAGTAATAGGCCTGAGTGGGATCAACTCATTCTTCTCGTTAGCCACAAATGGCATGCCCCTTTTCTTAGGTACGCACTGAACAGGACTCACCCACTTACTGTTTGAAATGGGATATACTACTCCTGTGCCTAGCCACTTGATGATTTCTTTCTTTACCACCTATTGCATAGGTAGTTTTAGATGACGCTAATACTCAATAGTCGGAACACAATCTCCTCTAGCTGAATCTTATGTGTACATATACCAGGAGGTATGCCGATGATGTCTGCAATCGTCCAACCAATATCCCTCTTATATATCTTAAGAATAGAGATGAGAGCTTCCACCTGTTCCTCACCTAGATCAGCAACAATAATCACAGGTAGTGTATTCCCACTACCTAGGAACACGTACATTAAATGACTGGGCAATTCCTTCAGCTCCAAAGTAGGTGGCTCTACTATAAAAGGCTTAGCAGGTGGACTTGGACAATTTTTCAAGTCTAAATCCAACTTCTTGGGTGCATATGAATAAGACCCCATGCCCATTAAGGCACACACCGTATCCTCATAATCTTTAATACCGTCATGATGACAATTCATCAATATAGCAGTTAAAGTCTCCACAACAAATTTTTCTTCTATAGGCACTTCCTGATCCTCCTCATAATAAACATCTACAATAGAAAATATGCTCATATATTTATTTGTTTCATGAACTGGCATACATCGAATTGAACTACTTTATTATTCAACCTGAATAGTAGCTCATTTTCCCTCAAATCAATAAGTACACACCTAGTTATGAGAAAAGGTCGACCCAAGATTATGGGCACCTCGAAATCTACCTCATAATCGAGAATGATAAAATCAACCAAAAATATAAAACTGGCCACCTTAACTAATACGTCATATAGAATCCCCATGGGCCGCTTCACTGACTTGTCTGCCATAACTAATGTCATGTTTGGGGGAGTAGGATCCCCCAAACCCAATTTCTTATACACAGCAAGTGGAATTAAGTTTATACTAGCTCCCAAGTAACATAGAGCTTTTGCGAAATCAAGAGGCCCAATAGTGTACAGGAGGGTAAATGCTCCCGGGTATGCCTTCTTCTGCACTAATGACCTTGTGGAAATAGCACCACAATGATAGAGATTACCCACCAGCTCAAAACTAACTGTCTGCTACTTTTTAATAAGGTCTTTTCATGAACTTTGCATAACCGGGCATTTGCTCCAATGCCTTCACCAATGGTTAACTGATTGTCAACTGCTTAAGTATGGCTATAAACTTGCCAAACTTTGTGTCATCATCCTTCTTCTTCAATCGATGGGTAAATGTAGAAGATGGTTTTTGGAGTGTAGTAACCACCACTTCAGTCTTATTTCCCTTGATCTTCTCCAATTCATCAACCTGCTGATGGTTGGATGGTGTATTGTCAATAACTTCATCCAATTTCTCATACTCCACTGGATGATCAATTTTTGATTTCTCAACATCATCTGCTACAGTATCAAACACAGGCTTTCCCACAGGAGGGCTTGCCAATACCTTACCACTCCTGGTGGTAACTGCCATACACAAACCATTCTTTTTCGAGTTCTAAACTATGTTACGTGGTAAGGTGCCACTCTTACTCTGATTGAATATGGTAGACAGTTGGTTCAATTGTTCCTCAAACTATTTTATCAAAGTAGAGTGTGAATTCACTAACTGATTCATTGAGGACAAATCACTTTTCATCTTAGCCACCCCAGTATTGGTTGCTTCTACACCCTTCAACAACTTAACCATTATGTCCTCTATGGAAATCTTCCCCGAACTAGTCACAGCAGCCTTGCAATTTCCATAAGGAACATACAACCCACTCTTATCATTTTTATTCTTCCAATTTCCTTAATCGTGGTCCTTATAGACAGATTTTTCATAATAGTTCCGACCTTGGTTTCCTTGGCCACTGCCTCAGAAACCCCTTGATTGTTCAAGTAATTGGCTTCCTCCTCAGAATAGGATTCATCCCTTCCCTGTGATGCTATAGCTTTAACATTCTCTATCTTTCCTGATAATAAATGCTTAGTGAGAATATCCATCTGTGTCTTTATGTGATCCATGTCCTGGTCACGTTCTTCTTCCTCTTGCCTCTACTCTACAGTCATGTTAATAGATACAGTAGAGATTGCTACCTCAGAATCCATGGTATTCCAAGCTCTACTCTGCTTTGTCATACGATCAAGTATCTCAGCTGCTTCAAGAAAAGTGAGGTCCATGAATGACCCACCCACAGCATTATCCACTACTAGCTTTGTCACAAAGTTTAAGGCCTGATATAAGATCTTTATCAAGTGGACAATGGTCATATGATGATTTGGACACTGCATAAGCTTCTTCTTGAATCCCTCCCAAGTCTTATGGAAAGCATTGGTTGGAAGTTGTCTGAAGTTACTTATTTCATCTCTTAATTGTGCCCTCTTGGATGGCGTAAAGAACCTTTCTAGGAAAGCATCTTTTTGTTTCCTCCAATTAGTAATAGAGTCGGGAGTTAGACCATTCAACCATAAATTTTCCTTCCCAGACAAAGACAATGGGAATAGCCACAACCGAATAGTATTTTTCCTAACTCCTGGGTTGTCAAATGATTTGCAAGTCGAGATAAAGTTGACTAAATACATAATCAGGTCATCACCTATAAGTCCACCGAACAGCCCTTTGAGATGCAATAACTGGATTATAGTACTTGTAATATTAAACTTAGCTTCGAGTGCTAAGGGTGGAGGAATAATAGGCCCTATTGCACCAGCTCCATCCAAGTTATCAACATCATCCACAAGATTAAATTGGATGGCCTGGCGCTCTGGTCTCGCCCTAGCAGGGCAATTTATGTTGACATTCTTATTTGCTGGAGTAGGCACATTATCTGCACGCCTCTAGTTGAGTGGATTTAATAAAACATCATCACCCAGATCATCATCATCTGGGTTTAGTGCTTGGACTTCATTATCCGTATTTTGCGGAATCAGTTGCTCAGTTGCTAAGGCAGCTAGTCTAGATTCTTCCTGCTGAGTAGCTACCCTCTCTAGGTCCTTTTGACCATCTATTATGCCAATAAGTTGAGGTTCTGGATGAATAGGTAATAAAGGGTCACCTGGTCTCCGTGTACTTGGCAAATAAGACATCAACCTGCAAAAAACAAAAAACAATGGATAAAAAGTAAAATTTAGGAAACTTTGACCAAAGGTTAATTAACAATCACAGACTTAATTGACAACTGTATTCCCCTGCAACAGCACAAAAATTTGATACACCCAAATTACAATGCTAGTTAGAAAGTTTAAGCGGTTGCTTTCAAATATAGAACCCAACTAGGTTGGGTGTCGAATCCCACGGGGAATACTGCACTCATTATGTACTGTTGTTGTTATTAGACTGTTGATGAAGGGATCCAAAATAAAGTAGGGGTTCAGATTTATCAACTATATTTAAATATTTGTCACAGAAAGTAATCCAAATGTTGATTGTATTGCAAATAGTAATTCAGTGAGAGAAGTCAAACTAGAGTTATGGTTACCAAGATGCTTAAGCAGCTAAGGTTGTGAACTATTTTCGATTTCCAATGAACAATTCTAATTGCAAGAGTAATTGAATTCTATGGTTTGCCCATTAGTTTATCAACCTAAATGAGTATCTTATCCCTAAATTCTTTCAAACCTAAGGAACGTATTATTTACTCAAATATATTATCATATGGGTTGATCCGATTAAGGCATCTACCCTCTATCCAAAGTTTAAAGTCTTTAGATTTATGTAAACCCTTTATTTTCCAAACAAACACTTTTTCATTCAAACAAGTGATGTTCTTGGGCTCACTTTTCAAGTTTGCAACCAAGAAAAATTATTAAAGTGAAGAAGGGTTTATGCAATATCAATTAATCATGAGAATCTACTAGATTCACAACCCTCAATCAACTATTCACATCAAGGCTCCCATAACCCTAGTTATGGGTACTTAGCCACACATCTCCATCACAGAAAGAAAAGAACTCATTATGTTATTCATAAATTAATTCAAAATTTACTTACAAAAGTCATAATTATTGTTCTTCAATCTTCAATGAAGAAAATGATAATGGAATCTAGATCCACAATTCTAGAAAGAATTTCTAAGAAAAACTACGTACGATATGTTTCTAGTATGGAAACTCTAATAAAATATAAAAGATATTTTATAAAACATAAAATTGGGTATTTATATGTAAAGCCCCACATCGTCAATGTGTTAGCTCGTGGTAATATGCCCTTAGAGTTAAATGACTAGAATGGTGTCGAAGAGACTTAGTCTCATTTTTGACTTCCAAAGTGAGTAGAGTTTAAACCATATATAATTTCCCTAATTTCAACTTTTTATCATATGGAAAATTGAATAAGCTTTCCATCGATATAAGATTCGCCCAACTCCGATACCCAGGCAAGAAGTTATGGCTAATTTAAGTTCTAACCATAAAACACCATTATTTTGGTGCATGACGCATCACAGTATGGGTCTATTTAGCAATTTTCAAATTCCAGTAGCCTAGCACGATTATGGTATGTCACACTGAAGCTCCAGGTCCCAACCAGTGGAACAACGCGATGGCTCCGCATCGCGGTGACCCTAAGAGTCCCATTCGTTAATTTCCAGTGAGCCATCGCGATTGTGGCGCATCGTGGAGGCCCATAAAACTGGGATCCCAGTTATATTTTACTCCATCTCATTAAGGGAATATTAGGTATTTTTCCACCACCCCTATCAGCTTAAATATAGGATTGTACTCCCAAGTGCCCATATTATTCCTATTTTCTTCAAAAATTCACAAGAACACTCTCTAGGGTTTCAAACAAGAATCCCAAATAACTCAAGATTCAACCGTGGATTTTAGAAGATAATTAGAGAGTTGGAACCCCCACATAGTAGGCTTCACGAATCCTCTATTATTTTCTAAGATTGAGGTACACAGGGTTTTCCTAAAATCTCATGGGCATAGAAATCATGTTTTTAAGAAAAGGGCTTTAGATTTATGAATATATTCATGTTTTAGAATCGTTGATGATATTTTTTTGGCCTTTAGATCTTCCCCCAAGTTGATTTGAAATTTTATATATATGTAAGCATGTGTTTTAAGGTTGATGATTGAATTGAGAGCATGATTCATGAAAAAAAATCCCTCTCTTGTCATGATTATCATTTACTTATGATATACTATGAAATCATTTGAATGCATCTTGAAAAGAATGTTATGAAATGTCTTGAATAATGTTATATTTGGATTATGCTTTTGATTCCAAAAGAGAGAGGGTTGTTTATGTTGGTGAATGTTGAACATAATCATATAATGAAAAGATTTACATGGTTTGTTAAAGATTGCATGACCACCACTTGTTTATTGAAAGGATGAGAACTTTTTCATAGATTTGACTTATGTTTTCGAAACATGAAATCTCTTAGGCAAATTACATATTTGGGTGGTTTGAACAATATTTTAATGAAAATATCATGCTTATTGCATTGTGGCTTATAAAACATGACTTGCAAATCTTTGTATGATGATACCAAAATAGACAATGCCATAACAGACCCAAACAAACATAGAAACTAGATTTTCATGACTTAAGATTTCAGAATGATACATGTTTAAAAATGGATAAAATTAGGCATAAAGAGATGTTAGGTGTTCCCCTGAAGAAGGCACGAGTTTAGATTACTCAATGCCCAAAACCGTGATTTTTGATCCGGGTATATTATATTATACTGGCTTAGTGCCCTGTGGCGTATTAGACTCAGACACTCCAAGTCTTGCGGCACAATTGGGTTAGGGGCTTCCCTGCCGAGTCAATAGCGGACTCCATATAGCCCGTGGTGTTTTAAACTTGTAGGGGTGTACCCATTAACTCAAAAGTAATACAAAGATCAAGAATTGCACTGACAAAAAGGTTTTTATGATTATCAAAATGCCCATGTATTTTGGAATTTATATCGTATGTGATGTTTTATGACTAACTCTCAACTATTTTATTTATATTAAAATCTTTCTTTTGGATTGCTCTGCGTACCAGTACATCTGGATTGACCTCTCCCTACCTTCCAGGTTCTGAGGCACAGTCTAGGGGTCCTGATAAGTAGTAGATTTCTTCAGATAGAAGTGTAGGGTCTAGTCGGTGAGCCTTTTATAATTTAGAAGGCCTAGTTATTTTCAGACATTTATTATCAATTATGATTTTGGTCTACTGGGGGCCTTATCCCAGCTTTGTAGATAGTTATCTTTAGATCATGTAGTAGAGATTTCGCAGACTATTCTAGATATTGTTAGTGATTTTTGGATTTCATTCCCTATTGATAAACTTAATCGAGAGTATGACCATGTTTCTGTATCAGATTATATTTCCACATCTTCTTTTATTATGTGAATGATGTGCATGATTACCAGATAGAGTAGGACGCTTGGGCCTTCTTGGTTTGTGATGTTCGTCATGGCCAGGCCCTAGTTTGGGTCGTGACAAACTTGGTATCAAAGAATGGTTCATGGTCCCAGGGTGTCTGCAAAATCGCGTTGGGTAGAGTTGTTTTTATGGGTGTGTAAAGCGCCACACTTATTAGCAGGAGGCTACTAGGCGTTTAGGAAAGTATTTTCCCTCTTTGTGATTTAGTTTGTGCGTTAGAGTCTGAATTAGAATTGTCCCCTAATCAGTGGTCTATTGTATTTTAGAAAATAGTCATGCCTCCTCGTCGCTCCAACAATCAGGATACTCAAGATGATGAAGTCCTCCCTACCCATGGGATGTGGAACCGTAATAGAACGCACACCCCAGAACCTGTTCCTACTCCGGAAGTACCTCTATTCCCGACCAGTCCTCCTCGAGCTCTAAGAACAAATGTTAATCATCCCCATTTTTCTCATAGGGACATATCAAATGTAGAATTCAGACAATCCATTCACATGCTTGCTCAGTTGGTAGCCATACAGACTCAATAGTCGAAAGATGTTGGTTCTGCATCGGTCACATCTGAGGCTACTAGGGTAGGTCAGTTCATGAGAATGAATCCACCTAAGTTTTTTAGCACCAAAGTAGAGGAGGATCGATAGGAGTTTGTGGATGAGATGGAAAAGATCTTCAAGGTGATGCATGCGGATGAGGTAGAAGGGTGGAATTGGAAGCTTACCAGCTTAAAAAAGTTGCGAACCAGTGGTATAATAAGTGGGAGGATTCTAAAGGTGGGAGTGCTGAGCCCACGGTATGGGGCGAGTTTGTGGAAGCCTTCCTTGATCGGTTCTTTCCCCTTGAGTTGAGAGAGGCCAAAGCCAAGGAGATTATGAACCTAAAATAAGGAAAAATGAGTGTCAAGGAGTACACTATAAATTTCAACCAACTGGCTTGTTATGCTTTGAAGATGGCTGGTAATATGAGAGCCCGAAGTTGAAAATTTGCATCCGGCCTTTCGGATGACTTAGTTCTTCAATGTAAGGGGGCTATGCTGAATAGGTACATGGACTTCTCTAGGTTGTCATTTCACATGCAGCAGGTAGAGGAGTAGGAAAAGAGAATAGTTGTGTTTAGGGAGAAGGACAGATAGGCAAAAAGAGCTAAAAGAGCTAAAACAGCAGATCAGAACCACAGTCAGCCACAGAGCGGTAATTAGGGGAAATAGATGGCAAAAAAAGAAGTTTTGTAGTAATGCGCAGTTTGCAGCTAGCGCCCCAGCGCCCAGACCCCCAATTGATAGACGATCTCAAAGTTTTCAGACTAGTCATGGACCCAGAGCCTAGGATACACAGCCACAGGGCAGTGTGGCTCAGCAGTATCATCCTTTTCCATGGTGTGAGACTTACAGAAAGCAACACCCAGGGAGGTATCAGTTGGGCATGCTGGTGTATTATTCATGTGGTCAGTTAGGTCACATTCAGAGATATTTTCCCTCCGCTAAAAGGAATGTTAGAGGAGCTAAGTCATAAGGAAATTCTTCCACACCACCACCACCCCAAAAGGGTGCCAACTCAGCTATCGGGAGTGGTCGCAATCAGTTGTTGCTATGCCCAACTGCTAGGAGATAGAAGTCTCGCCAAACATAGTCATCGATACATTACAAATCTTTTCTCATGATGCTTATGCATTACTTGATCCTGGGTCTACCTTATCCTATGTGACCCCTAATGTGGTTGTCAGTTTTGGGTTTCAGCCCGATGAAATTTCAGAACCTTTCTCTGCTTCCACTCCAGTGGGTGATTCTGTTATGGCTAGGAGAGTTTATAAAAATTATGTGGTGATTATTTGTCTTTGGGATACCATCAGTTGAAAGTTAGAGAGTCAGACATTCCCAAAATAGTCGTCTAAACCAGATATGGTCTTTATGAATTCCTAGTCATGTCCTTTGGGTTGACTAACGCCCCTGCAGCCTTCATGGATCCTATGAATGGGGTGCTCCGTCAGTTTCTAGATCTATTTGTTATAGTTTTCATTGATGATATTTTGATTTATTCCAAGAATGAGGAGGACCATGCAATTTACCTTCGAATCATCCTTCAAACTCTCAAAGATCATAAGTTGTATGCGAAATTTTCCAAATATGAATTCTAACTAAGTGTTATTGCTTTCTTGGGGCATATTGTGTCTAGTGATGGGATTAAGGTTGATCCCCAAAAAATTAAGGCGGTGTAAAAATGGCCCAGGCCCACGAATCCAACCAATATTCGGAGCATCTTGGGTTTGGCAGGGTATTACAGAAGATTTGTAGAAAGTTTTTCTTCCATAGCTGCACCACTTACTAAGTTGACCCAGAAAAAAGTAAAGTTTGTATGGTCTTACTCCTGTGAGAATAGTTTTGATAAGTTGAAAGACAAATTAACTACAACACCTGTTCTGAGTCTTCTGGAAGGCACAGAGGGTTTTGTTGTGTACTGTGATGCGTCCCGTGTGAGACTTGGGTGTGTATTTATGCAGGATGGTAAGGTGGTGTCTTATGCATCCAGGCAGTTGAAGGTGGGTGAGTGAAATTACCCCACCCATGACTTGGAGTTGGCGGTTGTGGTGTTTACGCTCAAAATCTGGCGGCATTATCTCTATATGGTATATGTTGACATATTTATTGACCATAAGAGTTTGCAGTATGTTTTCTCGCAGAAAGAATTGAACCTCAGGCAACGACGTTGGTTGGAACTTTAAAAGGATTATGACATGAGCCACTACCATCCTGGCAAGGCAAATGTAGTAGTTGATGCTCTCAGTAGGTTATCTATAGGCAGTCTTTCACATGTTAAAAAGGGAAAGAGGGAGATGGTGAAGGATATTCATTGACTTACAAATCTAGAAGTGCGAGTCTTAGATTCTGAAGATGGGGGAGTGATTGTTCATGAGGTAGCTAAATCTTCCCTTTGTGCTGAAGTTAAAGAAAAGTAGGTTGAAGATCCCATCTTGATGTAGATCAAGAAAGATGTGGGACAAAGGAAGGTGATATCTTTTGCAATTGGTGGTGATGGAGTTTTGAGATATCAGGGCAGACTATGCGTGCCAGATGTAGATGGGTTACAAAAGAGGATCCTTGATGAAGTTCAAACTTTAAGGTATGTTGTTCACCCAAGATCTACTAAGATGTATCATGATCTAAAAGCTATTTACTGGTGGAATATTATGAAGCATGGTGTGGATAATTTTGTTGCCAAGTATTTGAATTATCAACAAGTGAAAGTAGAGGATATGAAGACTGGTGGTACTTCCCAAGAGATTGCTTTGCCTTTATGGAAATGGGAAATAATACATATGGATTTCATTACAGGACTTCCAAGGTCCTAAAATTGGTATGATTCAATCTGGGTGATTGTTGATCGACTGACCAAGTCAGCCCACTTTCTGCCCGTCAGAACTAACTATTCAGGAGATGGCTATGCCAACCTGTATATTGAGAAGATAGTCCGTTTGTATGGAGAACCTATATCAATCATATCTGACCAAGATATGCAATTCTTTTCACAGTTTTGGAGGTCTTTTCAGAGGGGTTTAGGTACCCAAGTGAACCTAAGTACTGCATTCCACCCTCAGACTAATAAGCAAGCTGAGCTCACCATTCAGACTCTTGAGGATATCTTAAGGGTCTGCATAATTGACATCAAGGGGAGTTAGGTGGATCACTTTCCATTGATAGAGTTCGCATATAATAATAGTTACCATAACAGCATTAAGATGGATCCTTTTGAGGCATTATATGGAAGGAGATATAGGTCGCTAATAGGGTGGTATGAAGTGGGTGAGACGCAGATATTTGGGCATGATCTTTTTCATCAGGTAATCAAGGACGTGAAAATTATTAGAGAATCACTTAAGATAGCCCAGAGTAGATAGAAATCCTATGCTGATGTTAGGAGAAGAGACTTAAAGTCTGAGGTTGGTAATTGGGTGTTTCTTAAAGTTTCCCCTATGAAGGGAGTTATACGATTCGGGAAGAAAGGTAAGCTAAGTCCTTCTTATATAGGACCATACCAGATTTTTAGAAGGATAGTTGGGGTTGTGTATCAGTTAGAATTGCCTGCAAGTTTGATTTCTGTTCATCCGGTAGTTCACATATCCATGCTGAAGAAATGTATTGGATACCATTCCCTAGTGTTGCCTGTAGAGGAGATCAGGGTGACAGACTCATTAGCATATGAAGAGGAACCTATTGTAATCTAAGATCACCAAGTTCAAATTTTAAGGAGAAAAGAGATAGTGTCAGTTAAGGTGTTGTGAAGGATTCAAAAAGTTGAAAAAGCAACATGGGAATCAGAAGACATGAGGGGAAGATACCCAAACCTGTTTGATCAGGTAAATGACGAAATAGAAGGTACAATCTTTGCTTTATTCTTTTACGGTCTTATTATACCTTAAATCATGCTTGTTTGTGTTCTGCGTTATCATTCGTGGACAAAAGATCCCAAGGGAGGATAATGTAACGCCCCACATCATCAATGCATTAGCTCGTGGTAATATACTCTTTGAGTTAAATGACTAGAATGGTGTCAAAGAGACTTAGTCTAATTTATGACTTCCAAAGTGAGTAGAGTTTAAACCATATATAATTTCCCTAATTTTGACTTTTTATCATGTGAAAAATTAAATGAGTTTTTCATCGATATAAAATTCACCCAAATCCTATACCCGAGCAAGAAGTTATGGCTAATTTAAGTCCTAATAGTAAAACACCATCATTTTGGTGCTTGGTGCGTCGCGAAGTGGGTCTATTTAGTAATTGCTAAATTCCAATAGCCTAGAGCGATTGTGGCATGTCGCGCTAAAGCTCCAGGTCCCACTGGTCCCAACCAGTAGGACAACGCGATGGCTCCGCATCGCGGTGACCCTAAGAATCCCATTCATTAATTTCTAGTGAGCCATCGCGATTGTGGCGCGTCATGGTGGCCCATAAAATTGGGCTCCCGGTTATATTTTACTCCCTCTCATTAAGGGCATATTAGGTATTTTTTTCACCCCCTTTATCAGCTTAAACATAGAATTATACTCCCAAGTGCCCACATTATTCCTATTTTCTTCAGAAATTCACAAGAACACTCTCTATGGCTTCAAACAAGAATCCCAAATAACTCAAGATTCAACCGTGGATTTTAGAAGATAATTAGAGAGTTGGAACGCCCACATCGTAGGCTTCATAAATCCTCTATTATTTTCCAACATTAAGCTATGCGGGGTTTTCCTAAAATCTCATGGGCAAACAAAATCATGTTTTTAAGAAAAGGATTTTGAATTTATGAATATATTCATGTTTTAGAAGTGTTAATGATATTGTTTTGGCATTTAGACCTTCCCCCAAGTTTATTTGAAATTTTATATATATGTAAGCATGTGTTTTAAGGTTGATGATTGAATTGAGAGCATGATTCATGAAAAAAAATCCCTTTCTTGTGATGATTATCATTTACTTATGATATACTATGAAATTGTTTGAATGCATCTTGAAAAGCATGTTATGAAATGTCTTGAATAATGTTATATTTGGATCATGATTTTGACTCCAAAAGAGAGACGGTTGTTTATGTTGATGAATGCAGAACATAATCATATAATGAAAAGAATTACATGGTTTGTTAAAGATTACATGACCACCACTTATTTATTGAAAGGATGAGAACTTTTTCATAGATTTGACTTATGTTTTTGGAACATGAAATCTCTTAGGAAAATTGCATGTTTGGGTGGTCTGAACTAGTTTTAATGAAAAGATCATAATTATTGCATTGTGGCTCAGAAAACATGACTTGCAAAGTCTTGGTCTGACGATACCAAAATAGACAATGCCATAATAGACCGAGACAGATATAGAAACTAGATTTTCATGACTTAAGACTTCAGAATGATACATGTTTAGAAATAGATAAAATTGGGTATAAAGAGATGTTAGGTGGTCCCCCGAAGAAGGCACAATTTCAGACAACTCATTTCCCAAAATCATGATTTTTCTATCCGAGTCTATTATATTACATTGGCTTATTTCCCTATGGCGTATTAGACTCAGACACTCCAACCCTTGCGGCACAATTGGGTTGGAGGCTTCCCTACCGAGTCAATGGCGGACTCTATATAGCCCGTGGGGTTTTAGACTTATAAGGGTGTACCCCTAACTCAGAAGCAATACAAAGATCAGGAATTAAACTGACAGAAAGGTTTTTATGATTATCAAAATGCCCATGTGTTTTGGAATTTATATCGTATGTGATGTTTTATGACTAACTCTCAACTATTTTATTTATATTAAAAGCTTTCTTTTGGATTGCTCTGCGTACCAGTACATCTGTATTGACCCCCCTCCCTTACCTTCCAGTCTAGGGGTCTTGATAAGTAGTAGATTTCATCAGACGAAAGTGCAGGGTCTAATCGTTGAGCCTTCTATAATTTAAATCTTAGTTATTTTCAGACATTTATTATCAATAAAGATTTTGGTCTACTGGGGGCCTTATCCCAGCTTTTCATATAGTTATCTTTAGATCATGTAGTAGAGATTTCGCAGACTATTCCAAATGTTGTTAGTGATTTTCGGATTTCATTCCTTATTGATAAACTTAATCCAGAGTATGACTATGTTTCTATATCATATTATATTTCCGCATCTTCTTTTATTATGTGAATATTGTACATGATTACCAGATAGAATAGGATGCTTGGGCCTTCTTGGTTTGGGATGTCCATCATTGCCAGGCCCTAGTTTGGGTCGTGACAAACTTGGTATCAAAGTATTGTTCATGGTCCCAGTGTGTCTGCGAAATCGCGTCAGGTAGAGTCGTGTTTATAGGTGTGTAGTGATCCACTCTTATAAGAAGAAGGTTACTAGGTGTTTAGGTAAGTATTTGCCCTCTTTGTGATTTAGTTCGTGCGTTAGAGTATGAATTAGAATTGTCCCCTAATCAGTGGTCTATTGTATTTCAGAAAACAGTTATGCCTCCTCGTCGCTCCAACAATCAGGATACTCAGGATGATGAATTCCTCCCTACCCATGGGATGCGAACCCGTAATAGAGCGCACACCCTACAGCCTGTTCCTACTCTGGGAGTAACTCCAGTCCTGACCAGTCCTCCTTGAGCTCTAAGAACAATTGTTAATCGTCCCCAGTTTTCTCAGAGGGACATATCGAATGTAGAATTCAGACAGTCCATTCACATGCTTTCTCAATTGGTAGCCACAAAGACTCAACAGTTGGAATATGTTGGGTCTGCATAGGTCATATCTGAGGTTACTAGGGTTGGCCAGTTCATGAGAATGAACCCGCATAAGTTTTTGGGCACTAAAGTAGAGGAGGATCCATAGGAGTTTGTGGATGAGATGGAGAAGATCTTCAAGGTGATGTATGTAGATGGGGTAGAAGAGGTGGAATTGGCAGCTTCCCAGCTTAAAGAAGTTGCAAACCAGCGGTATAATGAGTGGGAGGATTCTAAAGGTGAGAGTGTTGAGCCCACGATATGGGGCGATTTCGTGGAAGCCTTTTTTGATCGGTTCTTTCCCCTTGAGTTTAGAGAGGCCAAATCCCAGGATTTTATGAACCTTAAACAAGGAAAAATGAGTGTCAAGGAGTGCACTTTAAAGTTCAACCAACTATCTCATTATGTTTCTTAGATGGCTGGTAATATGAGAGCCCGAATTTGAAAATATGCATTCGGCCTTTCGAATGACTTAGTTCTTTAATGTAAGGGGGCTATGTTGAACAGGTACATTGACTTCTCTAGGTTTTCAGTGCATATGTAGCAAGTAGAAGAGTAGAAGAATACAATCATTAATTCTAGGGAGAAGGACAGATAGGCAACGAGAGCTAGAATAACGGATCAGAACCACAATCAGTCACAGACCAGTAATTGGGGGAAATAGATGTCAAAAGAAGAAGTTTAGGAGTAATACGCAGTTTGCAGCTAGCGCCCCAGCGCCCAGACCCCCAGTTGATAGACGATATTAAAGTTTTCAGGCTAGTCATGGACCCAGAACCCAGGATACTCAGCCATACGGCAGTGTGGCTCAGCAGTATCATCCTTTTCCGTGGTGTGAGACTTGCGGAAAGAAACACCCAGAGAGGTGTCAATTGGGCATGCTGGTGTATTATTCATGTGGTTTGTCAGGTCAATTTTAGAGATATTGTCCCTCCGCTAGGAGGAATGTTGGTGGATCTATGTCAGAAGCAAATTCTTCTGCAACACCACCACTCCAAAAGGGCGCCACCTCAGATTCCGGCAGTGGTCACAACTGGTTGTATGCTTTTTCCAACCACCAGGAGGTTAAATCCTCACTAGACATAGTCACCGACACATTACAAATATTTTCCCGTGATACTTATGTATTTCTTGATCCTGGGTCTACCTTATCCCATGTAAACCCTTATGTGGCTGTCAGTTTTGGGTTTCAGCCCGATGAAATTTTAGAACCTTTCTCTGTTTCCACTCCGGTGGGTGATTATATTGTGGCTAGGAGAGTTTATAAAAATTTTGTGGTGATTATTTTTGTTCGGGATACCATCAGTTGAAAGTTAGAGAGCCAAACATTCCCAAAACAGCCGTCTAAACTAGATATGGTCTTTATGAATTCCTAGTTATGTCCTTTGGGTTGACTAACGCCCCTGCAGCCTTCATGGATCCTATGAATGGGGTGCTCCGTCAGTTTCTAGATCTGTTTGTTATTGTTTTCATTGATGATATTTTGATTTATTCCAAGATTGAGGAGGAATGTGCAATTCACCTTTGAATCATCCTTCAGACTCTCAAAGATTATAAGTTGTATGCAAAATTTTCCAAATGTGAATTCTGGCGAAGTGTTATTGCTTTCTTGGGGCATATTGTGTCTAGTGATGGGATTAAGGTTGATCCCCAAAATATTAAGGCGGTGAGAAAATAGCCCAGGCCCACGACTCCAACCGATATTCAGAGCTTCTTTAGTTTGGCAGGGTATTACAGAAGATTTGTAGAAAGTTTTTCTTCCATAGCTGCAACACTTACTAAGTTGACCCAGAAAAAGGTGAAGTTTGTATGGTCTGACTTCTGTGAGAATAGTATTGAGAAGTTTAAAGACAAATTAACTACAACACCTTTTCTAATTCGTCCGGAAGGCACAGAGGGTTTTGTTGCATACTGTGATGCATTTCGTGTGGGACTAGGGTGTGTACTTATGCAGCACGGTAAGGTGGTGGCTTATGCATCCAGGAAGTTGAAGGTCGATGAGCGAAATTCCCCACCCATGACTTGGAACTAGCGGTTGTGGTGTTTGCACTTAAAATCTAGCGGCATTATCTCTATGGGGTACATGTGGATATATTTACTGACCACAAAAGTTAGCAGTATGTTTTCTTGCAGAAAGAATTGAACCTCAGAAAACGGAATTGGTTGGAACTTTTAAAGGATTATGACATGAGCCTGCACTACCATCCGGGCAAGGAAAATATGGTAGCCGACGCCCTCAGTAGGTTATCTATAGGCAGTCTTTTGCATATTAAAAAGGGAAAAAGGGAGATAGTGAAGAATATTCATAGACTTACACATCTAGGAGTGAGACTCTTAGATTCCGAAGATGGGGTAGTGGTTATTCATGAGGTAGATAAATCTTCCCTTTGTAATGAAGTTAAAGAGAAGTAGGTTAAAGATCCCATCTTGATGTAGATCAAGAAAGATATGGGACAACAGAAGGTGATATCTTTTGAAATTGGTGGTGATGGAGTTTTGAGATATCAGGAAAGACTATGCATGCTAGATGTAGATAGGTTACGAAAGAGGATCCTTGATGAAGTTCACACTTCGAGGTATGTGATGATAGGCGGATTTACACGCCTATATCAATATATTTTGCCCATATTTTAGCCTAGTTTTGAGAACAAATTATATATTTCATGCACTTTTAGTCCTTTTTCCTGTAAGAGAGCTAACGAACATGATTATTAAAGTTTCAGGTATAAATGATGCAAAAATCAGCATTTTATGGCTTACTTGACGCAAAAGAAAGCTCACAAAGGAAGGGAAGAAAGTTTACACGCCTAAGGACCAAAACTGCTGCATGGAAAATCTGTCCCGGGCTAAAACAACATTTCTGAAGACTTTGGGGACTTACAGACACAAAGCTGGATTTTGACAATGATACATTAACCTAGTACAATTAGGTTATGTATTTCATTATTTTATGTGGATTATGATAATTTTACCTTAACCTAGTACATTTGGGTTAAGGATTTCATTAGTCTAGTAGGATTTGGTTATTTATTTCATTAGCTTAGTAGGAGTAGGATATGGGTATTATAAATACCCTATCATGCTAGAGATTTTAGAGAATAAGGAGGGAGGAAGGAGGGAGAACACAATACTTCCTTCCATCCCTCACATCTTCTAGCATCTTCTAACATCTTCTTAACTTCTCATCTTACAATTCAATTCTATTACTCTACAACTCTTCTAATCTTTCCATCAATTCTATTTTTCTTCTTCTACTCTTCCATTCTTAAATTCCACAACAAGAGAATCATTACTTTGCCTAGGAATTCACGCCTCACGCCTACCACCTAATCTACACGAAATTACTCAATCTTGTGGTATAACAACAATGTCAATCGTGATCTCCTTCGCATTCATGGGTAACTAAACTTCTCTGTTGGGGTTATGGAAGCCGTATGAGATACTATCTATTGCTGTGAGTTTGTGAGTTCGAGGCACGTATATTTCTTATATCATTATTCTCTTCATCTTAATCTACATTCTTTGCGGTTGCAAACGCAAGAATACGCCAGTCTAACATTTAACTTGTTCGAGAGAAAAGTTATTTGTCTGGAAAAGAGATAATATCAAGGTAGTAGGACACCCTTTCCTATTAAAAATCTAGTGCCGTAACTGGACTAACCTCTTGGAGAATTCGTACCGTTAGATACGCTTTAAGCTCGAGAGAGTTAAAGTGAAATAGTCCTTGTTTAGGTCGAGAGACGCTTGGATTTACCATCGACTACAATCCTCTATAAGCAATTGCATGTCAGAATTCTACACACTCATAGCCAATAGAGACGTATACCTCAGGTATAAATGATGCAAAAATCAGCATTTTATGGCTTACTTGACGCAAAAGAAAGCTCACAAAGGAAGGGAAGAAAGTTTACACGCCTAAGGACCAAAACTGCTGCATGGAAAATCTGTCCCGGGCTAAAACAGCATTTCTGAAGACTTTGGGGACTTACAGACACAAAGCTGGATTTTTACAATGATACATTAACCTAGTACAATTAGGTTATGTATTTCATTATTTTATGTGGATTATGATAATGTTACCTTAACCTAGTACATTTGGGTTAAGGATTTCATTAGTCTAGTAGGATTTGGTTATTTATTTCATTAGCTTAGTAGGAGTAGGATATGGGTATTATAAATACCCTATCATGCTAGAGATTTTAGAGAATAAGGAGGGAGGAAGGAGGGAGAACACAATACTTCCTTCCATCCCTCACATCTTCTAGCATCTTCTAACATCTTCTTAACTTCTCATCTTACAATTCAATTCTATTACTCTACAACTCTTCTAATCTTTCCATCAATTCTATTTTTCTTCTTCTACTCTTCCATTCTTAAATTCCACAACAAGAGAATCGTTACTTTGCCTAGGAATTCACGCCTCACGCCTACCACCTAATCTACACGAAATTACTCAATCTTGTGGTATAACAACAATGTCAATCGTGATCTCCTTCGCATTCATGGGTAACTAAACTTCTCTGTTGGGGTTATGGAAGCCGTATGAGATACTATCTATTGCTGTGAGTTTGTGAGTTCGAGGCACGTATATTGCTTATATCATTATTCTCTTCATCTTAATCTACATTCTTTGTGGTTGCAAACGCAAGAATATGCCAGTCTAACATTTAACTTGTTCGAGAGAAAAGTTATTTGTCTGGAAAAGAGATAATGTCAAGGTAGTAGGACACCCTTTCCTATTAAAAAGCTAGTGCCGTAACTGGACTAACCTCTTGGAGAATTCGTACCGTTAGATACGCTTTAAGCTCGAGAGAGTTAAAGTGAAATAGTCCTTGTTTAGGTTGAGAGACGCTTAGATTTACCATCGACTACAATCCTCTATAAGCAATTGCATGTCAGAATTCTACACACTCATAGCCAATAGAGTCGTATACCTCAGAAGGTGGACATAACCCCAACGCTTCAATTCTCATTGTTTACAACCAACGTAACAAGCTCTCTCTTTTTACTTTATTATTTTCAGCTTTTGTTTACATTACTTGCAAGACAAGAATCCCCCCTTCTTACGAGACTTGCACCAAAAGTTTAGTAATTTTACTTACTTGTTGGCCAAGCTATTCCCTGTGGGATCGACACCCAACCCAGGTTGGGTTCTATATTTGCTAACGACCGCTTTACACTCAAACGAGAGCTGTAGATTGAGCGTTATCAAAAATTGGCGTCGTTGCCGGGGAATACAAGTGTCAATCATGTTCGTGATAATTACTAGACCCTTTGGTCGAAGACTCTCGTACTTTTACTTTTAGTTTTTGTTTTTGTTTACTGCAAGTTTTTGTTCAGTGCATCAATGGATGCACAACGTGAAATACCGTTCGATGATGATGATGATGATCTTGATGGTGTCGGAGCCACTGGAGCTATAATTCCACCACCATTAGCGCCCGGAGCCAAGTTCAACATCACAAGCACCATGATTCAGTTATTGCAACTCAAGGGATTATTTGGTGGACTAGCAGGCGATGATCCGAATATGCATCTCATCAACTTTATTTCTACATGCAAGTCTTTTGACAATCCTGGTGTTGGTCAGAATGCAATTCGATTACGTCTATTTCCATTGTCTCTGTCTGGGGAGGCAACACTATGGTTGAATGGGCTGACTCCTGATTCAATTACAAATTGGAGGCAATTGAGAGACGCTTTCCTAGAAAGATTCTTTCCGCCATCCAAAAGGGCACAATTGAGAGATGAAATCAGCAACTTTCGTCAGCTTCCAACTGAAGCTCTTCATGAAACATGGGAGAGGTTCAAGATAAAGCTAGCGAGGTGCCCAAACCATCACATGACTAATGTTCACCTCATGGAGATATTGTATAGAGCCTTGAATTCAATAACTAAGCCAGTGGTGGATAACGTAGCTGGAGGATCTTTTATGGACCTCACCTTTGGTCAAGCAAGCAATATGTTAGATCGCATGACAAAACAAAGTAGAGCTTGGCATACCAGGGATTCTGAGGTAGAAAGCCCCACTTTATCTATAGGCATGACTGCGGACCAAAGAAGAAGACAAGAAGAACGTGATCAAGATATGGCGCACATGAAAACACAGATGGATCTTCTTACAAAGAATTTATTATCAGGGAAGATCGAAAAAGTGAAAGCTGTGGCGCTAAAAGGAAGAGACGAATCTGATTCGGAAGAAGAGGCCAACTACTTGAACAATCAGGGGGGTTTCCGTGGGAATACCCAAGGAAACCAAGGTCGCAACTATTATGATAATTCTGGAAACAAGGACCAAGCTAGTTGGAGAAAAAACAATGAAAAGAGTGGTGTATATGTTCCCCCTGGTAGACGTGATACCACCACATCTAATTCTGGAAGTATGGAAGACATGATGGCTAAATTATTGAAAGGAGTGGAAGCAACGAGCGTGGGAGTTACTGAGGTAATTAATGATTTGTCCTCCATGAAACAAATAGTTGATTCTCATTACACTTCAATCAAGCAAATAGAGCAGCAACTGAGCCAACTTTCAGCAGCACTCAATCAAAGAAAGGTTAGCACTTTACCTAGCGATACTGTGCAAAACCCAAGGAATGATGGGTCATGCATGGCCATCACTACCAGAAGTGGTAAGGTGCTGGAACCTTCATCAAAAGGCAAGCAAGTGGTTGACGAAGTTGCGGACATGGATGAGAATGTAAAAGGAGAAGATGTCGCAACAACCAATCCTGACGTCAAGGATGTCACGCCCAGTGACGTGCAGCCTGAAAAAATAGAAAAACGGAAGCAAGAGGAGAAGAAAGCCATGGAGAGAACACTTCCATACCCACCACCACCTTTTCCCCAAAGATTGAAGAAGGTGGCGGATGACACTAAGTTCAGCAAATTTATGACTATGTTGAAGCAGCTGACCATTAATGTTCCATTGGTAGAGGCACTTGAACAAATGCCTGGGTATGCGAAGTTTATGAAAGATCTTTTGACTAAGAAGAGGGAAGCAAGTTATGAGCTGAAGGATGATGTGCATCATTGTAGTGCAATTGCTACCCGATCGATAGTTCAGAAGAAGGCCGACCCCGGAGCTTTGACTATTCCTTGCACCGTCGGATCTTTGAACTTTGCCAAAGTATTATGTGACCTAGGAGCTAGAATCAACTTGATGCCATTATCGATCTACAAGAAGTTGGGGTTAGGAGATCCTACACCAACTAATATGAGGCTTGTTATGGCGGATAGGTCGGTAAAACGACCGGTTGGTATTCTATGCGATGTCTTGGTAAAGGTTTCTTCATTTATCTTTCCAGCAGACTTTGTCATCTTGGATTGTGAAGCAGATTCAGAGGTTCCCATAATCTTGGGACGCCCTTTCCTTGCTACAGGAAGTGTGCTCATTGATTTGAGAGCTAATGAACTTTCATTCCGAATAAATGACGAAGTGGTTCGATTTGATGTTTGAAAATCAATGAAGCAACCCAAAGATCTGAGTGTATTTTCTGTGGCTGATGTTGTCTTTGATGATGAGAAATAACGATTTGAAGAAGAGCAAATTCTTGATGATCCTTTGGAGGTTTTGCTCATGAAAGGAGAGAAAGAGGATGCTGAAATTTCTGAAGAAGCTATTTGTTCTCTATCGGGATTAGGAACATATCGCTATACTCCCAAGAAGATGGATCTTGATCTCAAGAATCGGCCTACACCACCAGCTAAGCCATCTATTGAAGAGCCACCCACGTTAGAATCGAAAGAGCTCCCCGATTATCTAAGGTATGTGTTCTTGGAAAGTATAAATATACTTTCGGTGAGTGCGGATGATTTAAGTAAACAGCACGTAGAGGCTCTCATCTCTGCTCTGAAGAGATACATGAGAGCTATGGGTTGGACTATTGATGATATAATTGGTGACCCTCCGGGGAGACGTATGAGTCTTCTCAAAGAAGATTGCATGCCTACAAGTAAGCCTCATTGTCATCTAAATCCATTCAGAAAACGACCAACCATCTATCTCGACGAAGTCTAAGTACTCGAGGAAACTATGTCGAGCCACGACAATAAATAAGGCGCTAGATGGGAGGCAACCCATCGGTTATCGTTTATCATTTTTCATTTTTCATTTCGTTCAAGTATATGTTTTGCTTTTGATAAATAAAAATCCAAAAATAAGAGTCGTGCCACGACCAAAACTAAGGCGCTTGGTGGGAGGCAACCCATCGTACTAATCGTTTTCATTTGTTTGAGCGAATATAGGTGCAAGAAGTAGTCAACGAGGAGATTGATTTCAATTAACGATTTGGACGCATTGTATGGTAAAGTTGGTAAGTTAGGAAGGGTGATGCATAAGGCTATGGATTGAGCCTTTCTCATGCCAAAATAGGCTTCAAGGAAGGCTAGGCCTTGGTAAAACTAGGCCACGAACGATGCACAACCTATCCTATAGCCTAAGGTCTCGGAATCTAGTGTGCTATACACTATGCGCCGCCTATTCCTAGGTATGCTTTTGACTATGCGCTGCCTATCCTATGGCATTTGGTCTCAGTATCTCATATGCCATAGACTATGCGGCGCATATGTCTATAAATGCCATAGACTATGCGGCGCATATGTCCCATTATGCTATAGACAATGCGCCGCATATGTCATATCTATGCCAAGCATTATGCGCCGCATATATGGGATTTTTGTCTCCAAAACCAATTGTAAATGGTTCATAACCCGACCCATTCTCTTCCTATATAAAGGGGACTTAGTTTTATAACACAACACATTGCAAAGTGACCTAAAGGTGCCGCATATTCATCCAAATCCTCTCAAAATTTTCTTTTTTGCTCTTCCAATTCACAAAACCACCTCCAAAAGCTTCAAGCAAGTAAGTACTCTCTTATTCTTCATTTATTTCTCGTAAGTACTACGTTGCTATGTCTATTATAAATTGCTACATATTGAAAGATTGTTGGTGAAGTTCATGTGTTTGGAATGTTAATGCAAAATCATGTGAGTGAACGTATACGTTAGAATCATCTTGACTTGTTTCCGACTTGAATTTGGTTTTAATAGCATTGTTATACTATTTGCGGAATTTCTATAGTCTTGAACATTGTTTAAAATTGCTACTTGGATACTTACATGTCAGGCTATCCCGTTCATCGGGATAAGACTAATAGTGCCTGCCGACATAGGAGGTAGTGATTGTTGAAAGTAACTATATTATGTGGTAACCCCTATGTAGTAGTGTTGTTATATCTAACATGAAAGTAATGCAATGGCTTCAAGTGGTGATATATCACTGATTTTCTTGCCGGAATACAACTCCTAAAACGTATGTCGACGAAATCTGAGTAATCGACCACTTTCACTTCACTGATTTGTGTCAACAAAACTAAGTTTGGGGTGGTACCCCTACTTCTTGTGCATAGATTGTATCCATTGATATTGTGCTACCACTAACACTATTTCTAGTCTCAGGTACAATGGCACCTAAAGCGAGACAAGGCAAGGAGAAGGCTACCACCTCCCAAAAGGGCAAAAAGAGAAGTCGCAAGGACCAAGGAGAACCCTCCTCGCTGCAAATACCTCGACTCACGCTTGGAATTAAGTGGGATACTTATGAGGAACCTCTGAGGATGACGACTCTGATGATGATTCCAATGCAAGGGGTATGACCCCAGACATAGAGGATAAGTCCAACCAACCAGGTTCCTCGTATTTATTTTCCACTGAGGACAGTGTCCCGACTAAGTGTGGGGTGGTGGTATTGCATTCTATACTTCTCTATTCGCATCTATGTTTTCTTGCTTTTGTTTCATTTTTGTTTCGTTTTGTTTTTTTTAGTAGTTAAAATTTTTTTTAGCTTCGCATGAAATTATTCTAATAGGCAGCATGAGATTATGACAAGAGTTTGTGCTAAAATCATGACTATTGAGACGTTTAGGCTCTAATTGTGACTCACTATGTGATATTGTTTGGTTTAATTCCTTCATCTGTTGGGTCAAGAGTCTATACTACTCCCAATAAAGTCGACCATGTGCCTTGTGTGTGTGAGATAATAGTATATCCTGTGCTTGTGGTTGATGCTAGAACTTGCCTGGTATGTATGTAAAGCGAAAATAAAGAGTGCAAGTCTAGGAGATGATTTAGGCATTTCTTTGGCAACCTATGATTATTTACCTTCTTTTTACCTACCCATGGACATCATCCTAGTTAAACCCTTTTGAGACTTTAGCCTATTTTTTTTGACAAACCTCGTATGTAAGCCTAATCCATTTTTTTTTCAAGACCATAATTTGATCCAAATTCCTAAGTGCTTTAAAGTGAAAAAGTCATGTGACAAAATAAGAGGAAATTGGATGAGTATGATGTTTTAGAATGCATTGGTGCTTGAATGAGTTATGAAAAAGAAAGTGCTATCATAAGAGGTATGCTATCAAAAGAAAAAGGAAAGGAAAACTAAAAAGTTAGTTATGTTTAAAATTGAAAAAAACAAAAGAGGAGAAAAAGAGTGGTAGAATAAAAGAAAGTAGAAAGGTTGTTTGAAAGAAAAGTGTTAATGATACAATGTGATGTATTAAAGCGCTTAGGCACATAGTCACTATTTCTGGCCAAAATAGTCCTACCTGTCCCTTAGCCTACATTACAACCATCAAAAGACCTAGTTGATCCTAAGCTTGGCATTCTGACATTTAGTGGAGCATTACACTAAGGGCAAGCCTATGGTCATCAGTTGCTTCATATGAATTCTTTGTGAGAGCGAGAGCAAGGATATTTTGATACCCATGTTTGAAAAATATGCTATACTTGTGAGTGATTATGGGTAATACATTGTGAGACACACATGGTTGATGAGTTTTGGATAGTTGTATATGATTCCATGCACCTTAACGTATGCATGCGAGTCGATCACCATCACGAGTCTATGCTAGAGGTTAAACTGTTTCTACTTATAATCGGAAAGCTACTCTTTGTTGATAATTGTTGTGCTTGTCTTGAAGAATGTTTTGTGTTGTTGCTGTAAAAACCCTAAGTTGATGTTTAGAAGGACATGATATGTTGTTCGAGGACGAACAAATCTCTAAGTGTGGGGTGTTGATGATAGGCGGATTTACACGCCTATATCAATATATTTTGCCCATATTTTAGCCTAGTTTTGAGAACAAATTATATATTTCATGCACTTTTAGTCCTTTTTCCTGTAAGAGAGCTAACGAACATGATTATTAAAGTTTCAGGTATAAATGATGCAAAAATCAGCATTTTATGGCTTACTTGACGCAAAAGAAAGCTCACAAAGGAAGGAAAGAAAGTTTACACGCCTAAGGACCAAAACTGCTGCATGGAAAATCTGTCCCGGGCTAAAACAGCATTTCTGAAGACTTTGGGGACTTACAGACACAAAGCTGGATTTTGACAATGATACATTAACCTAGTACAATTAGGTTATGTATTTCATTATTTTATGTGGATTATGATAATGTTACCTTAACCTAGTACATTTGGGTTAAGGATTTCATTAGTCTAGTAGGATTTGGTTATTTATTTCATTAGCTTAGTAGGAGTAGGATATGGGTATTATAAATACCCTATCATGCTATAGATTTTAGAGAATAAGGAGGGAGGAAGGAGGGAGAACACAATACTTCCTTCCATCCCTCACATCTTCTAGCATCTTCTAACATCTTCTTAACTTCTCATCTTACAATTCAATTCTATTACTCTACAACTCTTCTAATCTTTCCATCAATTCTATTTTTCTTCTTCTACTCTTCCATTCTTAAATTCCACAACAAGAGAATCGTTACTTTGCCTAGGAATTCACGCCTCACGCCTACCACCTAATCTACACGAAATTACTCAATCTTGTGGTATAACAACAATGTCAATCGTGATCTCCTTCGCATTCATGGGTAACTAAACTTCTCTGTTGGGGTTATGGAAGCCGTATGAGATACTATCTATTGCTGTGAGTTTGTGAGTTCGAGGCACGTATATTGCTTATATCATTATTCTCTTCATCTTAATCTACATTCTTTGCGGTTGCAAATGCAAGAATACGCCAGTCTAACATTTAACTTGTTCGAGAGAAAAGTTATTTGTCTGGAAAAGAGATAATGTCAAGGTAGTAGGACACCCTTTCCTATTAAAAAGCTAGTGCCGTAACTGGACTAACCTCTTGGAGAATTCGTACCGTTAGATACGCTTTAAGCTCGAGAGAGTTAAAGTGAAATAGTCCTTGTTTAGGTTGAGAGACGCTTAGATTTACCATCGACTACAATCCTCTATAAGCAATTGCATGTCAGAATTCTACACACTCATAGCCAATAGAGTCGTATACCTCAGAAGGTGGACATAACCCCAACGCTTCAATTCTCATTGTTTACAACCAACGTAACAAGCTCTCTCTTTTTACTTTATTATTTTCAGCTTTTGTTTACATTACTTGCAAGACAAGAATCCCCCCTTCTTACGAGACTTGCACCAAAAGTTTAGTAATTTTACTTACTTGTTGGCCAAGCTATTCCCTGTGGGATCGACACCCAACCCAGGTTGGGTTCTATATTTGCCAACGACCGCTTTACACTCAAACGAGAGCTGTAGATTGAGCGTTATCAGTATGTTGTTCACCCAGGCTCTTCTATGATTTATCATGATCTAAAAGCTATTTACTGGTGGAATAATATGAAGCATGATGTGGCTAATTTTGTTACCAAGTGTTTAAATTGTCAACAAGTGAAAGTAGAGCATATGAGGCCTGGTGGTAATTCCCAAGAGATTGCTTTGCCTTTATGGAAATGGGAAATCATCCATATGGATTTCATTACGGGACTTCCGAGGTCCCAAAATCTATATGATTCAATCTGGAAGATTTTTGATCGACTAACCAAGTCATCCCACTTTATGCCCGTCAGAAATAACTATTCGGGAGATGACTATGTCAAGCTGTACATAGAGGCGATAGTCCATTTGCATGGAGCACCTGTATCCATCATATCTGACCGAGGTACGTAATTCTTTTCATAATTTTGTAGGTCTTCTCAGAGGATTTTAGGTACCCAAGTGAACCTAAGTACTACATTCCACCCTCAGACTGAAGGGAAAGCTGAGTGCACCATTCACACTCTTGAGGATATCTTAAGGGCCTAGATAATTGACTTCAAGGGGATTTAGGTGAATCACTTGCCATTGATAGAGTTCGCATATAATAACAGTTACCATGCTAGTATAAAGATGGATCCTTTTAAGGTATTGTATGGAAGAAGATGTAGGTCGCTAATAGGGTGGTATGAAGTGGGTGAGACGTAGTTATTTGGGCCTGATCTTGTTCATCAGGCAATGGAGGATGTGAAAATTATTATAGAATGACTTAAGATTGCCCAGAGTAGATAGAAATCCTATGCTGATGTTAGGAGAAGAGACTTAAAGTTTGAGGTTTATAATTGGGTGTTTCTCAAAGTTTCCCCTATGAAGGGAGTTATGCATTTTGGTAAGAAAGGTAAGCTGAGTCCTCACTATATAGGACCATACCATATTTTGAAAAGTATAGGTGGGGTTGCGTATGAGTTAGAGTTGCCTGCAAGTTTGAGTTCTATTCATCCGATATTTCACATATCCATGCTTAAGAAATGTATTGGAGACAATTCCCTAGTGTAGCCTTTAGAGGAGATCAAGGTGACAGACTCATTAGCATATGAAGAGGAACCTATTGCAATCTTAGATCACCAAGTTCAAAAGTTGAGGAGCAAATAGATAGTGTCGGTTAAGGTGTTGTGGAGGAACCAGAAAGTGGAAGAAGCAACTTGGGAATCAGAAGATAACATGAGGGAAAGATACCCAAACATACATGTCTCTGTTCCGCGACATCATTCGGGGATGAATGATCCCAAGGGTGTGATAATGTAATGCCCCAAATCATTAATGCATTAGCTCGTGGTAATATGCTCTTAGAGTTAAATGACTAAAATGTTGTCAAAGAGACTTTGTCTTATTTTTTACTTCCAAAGTGAGTAGATTTTAAACCATATACAATTTCCTTAATTTTGACTTTTTATCATGTGGGAAATTGAATGAGATTTCCGTCGATATAAGATTCACCCAAATCTGATACCTGGGCAAGAAGTTATGGCTAATTTAATTCCAAATCGTAAAACACCGTTATTTTGGTGCTTGGCTCATCATGGAGTGGGTCTATTTAGTAATTTTCAAATTCCAGTAGCCTAGCGCAATTGTGGCCTATCACGCTGAAGCTCCAGGTCCCAACCAATGGGACTACGTGATGGCTCCACGTCGCGGTGACCCTAAGAATCTCATTCATTAATTTCCAGTGAGCCACCTCGATTATGGCGCATTGCAGTAGCCCATAAAATTGGGCTCCCAGTTATATTTTACTCCATCTCATTAAGGGAATATTAGGTATTTTTCCACCCTCTTTATCAGCTTCAACATGAGATTATACTCCTATGTGCCCATATTATTCCAATTTTCTTCTGAAATTCATAAGATCACTCTCTAGGGTTTCAAACAAGAATCCCAAATAACTCAAGATTCAACCATGGATTTTAGAAGATAATTAGAGAGTTGGAATCCCCATGCCGTCGGCTTCACGAATCATCTATTATTTTCCGAGATTGAGGTACACAAGATTTTCCTAAAATCTCATGGGCATAGAAATCATGTTTTTAAGAAAGCGTTTTGGATTTATGAATATATTCATGATTTAGAAACGTTGATGCTATTGTTTTGGCCTTTAGTCCTTCCCCCAAATTGATTTGAACTTTTATATTTATGTAAGAATGTGTTTTAAGGTTGATGATTGAATTGAGAGCATGATTCATGAAAAAAAATCCCTCTCTTGTGATGATTATCATTTACTTATGATATACTATGAAATCGTTTGAATGCATCTTGAAAAGCATGTTATGAAATGTCTGGAATAATGTTATATTTGGATTATAATTTTGATTCCAAAAGAGAGAGGGTTGTTTATGTTGATGAATGATGAACATAATCAGTTAATGAAAAGATTTGCATGGTTTGTTAAAGATTACATGACCACCACTTGTTTATTGAAAGGATGAGAACTTTTGCATAGCTTTGACTTATGTTTTTGGAACATGAAATCTCTTAGGAAAATTGCATGTTTGGGTGGTCTGAACTATGTTTTAATAAAAATATCATGCTTATTGCATTGTGGCTTATAAAACATGACTTGCAAAGTCTTGGTATGACGATACCAAAATAGACAATGCCATAACAGACCCAGACAAACAAAGAAACTAGATTTTCATGACTTAAGATTTCAGAATGATACATGCTTAGAAATAGATAAAATTGGGTATAAAGTGATGTTAGGTGGTCCCCCAAAGAAGGCACGAGTTCAAACAACTCATTGTCCAAAACCATGATTTGTCGTTGGCTTAGTGCCCTGTGGCGTATTAGACTCAAACACTTCAAACCTTGCGGCACACTTGGGTTGGGGCTTTCCCCGCCAAGTCAATGGCGGACTCCATCTAGCCTATGGGGTTTTAGACTTGTAGGGGTGTACCACCTAACTCAGAAGTAATACGAAGATCTGGAATTGCATTGACAGAAAGGTTTTTATGAATATCAAAATGCCCATGTGTTTTGGAATTTATATCATTTGTGATGTTATATGACTAGCTCTTAACTATTTTATTTATATCAAAATTTTTATTTTGGATTGCTCTGCGTACCAGTATATCTGTATTGACCCCCACCCCTTACCTTCTAGGTTCTGGGCACAGTCTAGGGGTCCTGATAAGCAGTAGATTACATCAGACAGAAGTTTAGGGTCTAGTCGGTGAGTCTTCTATAATTTAGAAGGCCTAGTTATTTTCAGACATTTATTATCAATTATGGTTTAGGTCTACTGGGGGCCTTATCCTAGCTTTTTAGATAGTTATCTTTAGATCATGTAGTAGAGATTTTGCAGACTATTCAAGATATTGTGACTGATTTTTATATTTCATTCCTTATTGATAAACTTAATCCAGAGTATGACCATATTTCTGTATCAGATTATATTTTCGCATTTTTTTTTATTATGTGAATGTTGTGTATGATTACCAAATTGAGTAGGACACCCGGGCCTTCTTGGTTTGGTATGTCCATCATGGCCAGGCCCTAGTTTGGGTTTGACAAACTTGGTATCAAAGCATGGTTCATGGTCCCAGGGTTTCTGCAAAATCACATCGAGTAGAGTCGTGTTTATGGGTGTGTAGCGTGTCACACTTATAAGCAGGAGGCTACTAAGCATTTAGGAAAGTATTTCCCATCTTTGTGATTTAGTTCGTACGTTAGAGTCTGAATTAGAATTGTCCCCTAATCAGTGGTCTATTGTATTTCAGAAAATAGCCATGCCTCATCGTCGCTCCAACAATCAGGATACTCAGGATGATGAAGTCCGCCCCACCCATGGGAAACGGACCCGTAATAGAGCACACACCCCAAAACCTATTCCTACTCCGAGAGTACCTCCAGTCCTGAACAGTCCTCCTCAAGCTCCAAGAACAAATGTTAATCATCCCCAGTCTTCTCAGAGGGATATATCGAATATAGAATTCAGACAGTCTATTCACACACTTGCTCAGGTTGTATCAACACAGACTCAACGGTTAGAAGATATTGGATCTGCATAGGTCACATCTGAGGCTACTAGGGTGGGTCAGTTCATTAGAATGAACCCTCCCAAGTTTTTGGGCACCAAAGTAAAGGAGGATTTATAGGAGTTTGTGGATGAGATAGAGAAGATCTTCAAGGTGCTGCATGTAGAAGAGGTTGAAGGGGTGGAATTGGCAGCTTACCTTCTTAAAAAAGTTGCAAACCAGTGGTATAATGAGTGGGAGGATTCTAAAGGTGAGAGTGTTGAGCCCGCGGTATCGGGCGAGTTCATGGAAGTCTTCCTTGATTGGTTCTTTCCCCTTGAGTTGAGAAAGGCCACAGCCAAGGAGTTTATGAACCTTAAACAAGGAAAAATGAGTTTCAAGGTGTACACTCTGAAGTTCAACCAACTGGATCGTTATGCTTCAGAGATGGCTGCTAATATGAGAGCCTAAATTTGAAAATTTACATCCGACCTTTTGGAGGAATTAGTGCTTGATTGTAAGGAGGCTATGCTGAACAGGTACATGGACTTCTCTAGGCTCTTAATGCATATGCAGCAGGTAGAGTAGAAAAATTGAATTGTTGATTCTAGGAAGAAGGACATACAGGGAAAGAGAGACAGAATAGCGGATCAGAACCACAGTCAGACACAGAGCAGTAATTGGGGGAAATAGATGGCAAAATAAGAAGTTAGGGAGTAATGCACAGTCTGCACCTAGCGCCCCAATGCCCAGACCTCGAGTTGATAGACAATCTCAGAATTTTTGGACTAGTCATGGACCCAGAGCCTAGGATACTCAGCCACAGGGAAGTGTGGCTCAGCAGTATCATCTTTTTTCTGTGGTGTGAGACTTGTGGAAAGCAATACCCAGGGAGGTGTCAATTGGGCACGATGATGTATTATTCATGTGGTCAGTCAGGTCACTTTCAAAGAGATTGTCCCTCCGCTAGGAGGAATGTTGGTGTAGCTAAGTCACAAGTAATTTCTTCCGCACCACCACCACCCTAAAAGGGTGCCACCTCAGCTACCGGGAGTGGTTGCAATTAGCTGTATTCTTGGTCCAACCTCCAGGAGGCGAAAGACTCTCCAGATTTAGTCATCGATACATTACAAATCTTTTCCCATGATGATTATGTATTACATGATCCCGGGTCTACCTTATCCTATGTGACTCCTTATGTGGCTGACAGTTTTGGGTTTGAGCCCGATGAAATATCAAAACCATTCTCTATGTTCGGGATTCTGTTATGTGGGTGATTCTGTTATGGCAAAAAGAGTGTATATAAATTATGTGGTGATTATTTATGTTCGGGATACCGTCAGTTAAAAGATAGCGAGTCAAACATTCCCAAAACAGCCTTCTGTAGAAGATATGGTCATTATGAATTCCTCGTCATGTCCTTTGGTTTGACTAACGCCCCTGCAGCCTTTATGGATCTTATGAACGGGGTGTTTCATCAGTTTCTAAATCTATTTGTTATAGTTTTCATTAATGATATTCTTATTTATTCCAAGAGTGAGGAGGACCATGCCAATCACCTTCGAATCATCCTTTAGACTCTCAAAGATGATAAGTTGTATGCGAAATTTTCCAAATGAAAATTCTGGCTAAGTGCTATTGCTTTCTTAGGGCATATTATGTCTAGTGATTGGATTAAAGTTGATCCCCAAAAGATTGAGGCAGTGAGAAAATGTCCCAAGCCCACGACTCCAACCGAAATCCAGAGCTTCTTGGGTTTGGCAGGGTATTATAGAAGATTTGTAAAAAGTCTTTCTCCCATAGCTGCACCACTTACTAAGTTGACCCATAAAAAGGTAAAGTTTGTGTGGTCTAACTCCTGTGAGAATAGTTTTGAGAAGTTGAAAGACAAAATAACTACAACACCTATTCTGACTCTTCTGGAAGGTATAGAGGATTTTTTGTGTACTGTGATGCATCCCGTGTGGGAATTTTGTGTGTACTTAAGAAGCACGATAAGTTGGTGTCTTATGCATCCAAGCAGTTGAAGGTGGATGACCGAAATTACTCCACCCATGACTTAGAGTTAGCGGCTATGGTGTTTGCGCTTAAAATCTGGCGGCATTATCTCTATGAGGTACACGTTGATATATTTACTGACCACAAGAGTTTCCAGTATGTTTCCTCGCAGAAAGAATTGAACCTCAGGCAACGACGTTGGTTGGAACTTTTAAAGAACTATGACATGAGCCTGGACTACCATCCAGGCAAGGAAAATGTGGTAACCAACGCCCTCAGTAGGTTATCTATGGGCAATCTTTCACATGTTGAAAAGGGTAAGAGGGAGATGGTGAAGGATATTCATAGACTTACAAATCTAGGAGTGTGACTCTTAGATTCAAAAGATGGGGGAGTGGTTCATGAGGTAGATAAAACTTCCCTTTGTGCTGAAGTTAAAGAGAAGTAGGTTGAAGATCCTATCTTGATGTAGATCAAGAAAGATGTGGGATAATAGAAGGTGATGTCTTTTGAAATTGGAGGTGATGGAGTTTTGAGATATTAGGGCAGACTATGCATACCAGATGTAGATGGGTTACGAAAGAGGATACTTGATGTTGTTCACATTTTGAGGTATGTTGTTCACCCAGGCTCTACTAAGATGTATCATAATCTGAAAGTTATTTACTGGAGGAATAATATGAAGCATGACGTGGCTAATTTTGTTGCAAAGTGTGTAAATTATCAACAAGTGAAAGTAGAGCATATGAGTCCTGGTGGTACTCCCCAAGAGATTACTTTTCCTTTATGGTAATGGGAAATGATCTATATGGATTTCATTACCAGAATTCTGAGGTCCCAAAATCGGTATGATTCAATCTGGGTGATTGTTGATCGAGTGACCAAGTCATCCCACTTTCTGCCTCTCAGAACTAAATATTTGGGATATGACTATGTCAAACTGTACATTAAGGAGATAGTCTATTTGCATGGAGCACCTGTATCCATTATATCTGATCGAGGTACTCAATTCTTGTCACAGTTTTGGAGGTCTTTTCAGAGGGGTTTAGGTACCCAAGTGAACCTAAGTACCGCATTCGACCCTCAGACTGATGGGCAAGCTGAGTGCACCATTCAGACTCTTGAGGATATGTTTAGGGCCTGCATAATTGACTTCAAGGAGAGTTGGATAGATCACTTACCATTGATAGAGTTTGCATATAATAATAGTTAGCATGCCAGTATTAAGATGGATCCTTTAGAGGCATTATATGGAAGAAGATGTAGGTCGCTAATAGGGTGGTATGAAGTGGGTAAGACACAGTTGTTTGGGCCTGATCTTGTTCAACAGGCAATGGAGGATGTGAAAATTATTATAGAATGACTTAAGATAGCCCAGAGTAGATAAAAATCCTATGTTGATGTTACGAGAAGAGACATAGAGTTTGAGGTTGGTAATTGGGTGTTTCTCAAAGTTTACCTTATGAAGGGAGTTATGTGATTCGGGAAGAAAGGTAAGTTGGGTCCTCGCTATATAAGACCATACTAGATTTTAGAAAGGATGGGTGAGGTTGCGTATGAGTCAGAGTTGCCTGCAAGTTTGAGTTCTATTCATCCGATATTTCATATATCCATGCTGAAGAAATATATTGTAGACTATTCCCTAGTGTTGCTTGTAAAGGAGATCAAGGTGACAGACTCATTAGCATATAAAGAGAAACCTATTGCAATCTTAGATCACCAAGTTTGGAAGTTGAGGAGCAAAGAGATAGTGTTATTTAAGGTTTTGTAGAGGAATCATAAAGTTGAAGAAGCAACCTGGGAATCGGAAGATGACATGAGGGCAAGATACCCAAACATGTTTGATCTGGTGAATGACGAAATAGAAGGTACAGTCTTTGATTTATTCTTTTACGGTCTTAGTATACCTTAAATCGTGCTTGTATATGTTTTGCGTCATTATTCGGGGATGAATGATCCCAAGGGGAAATAATGTAATGCCCCGCATCATTAATGCATTAGCTCATGGTAATATGCTCTTAGAGTTAAATGACTAGAATGGTGTCAAAGAGACTTAGTCTTATTTTTTACTTCCAAAGTGAGTAGAGTTTAAACTATATATAATTTCCCTAATTTTGAGTTTTTATCATGTGGGAAATTGAATGAGCTTTCCATCGATATAAGATTCTCCCAAATCCGATACTCGGGCAAGAAGTTATGGATAATTTAAGTCCAAATTGTAAAACACCATCTTTTTGGTGCTTGGCGAATCGCGGAGTGGGTCTATTTAGTAACTGTCAAATTCCAATAGCCTAGCACAATTTTGGTGCATTACGCTGAAGCTCCAGGTCCCAACCAGTGGGACAACGCGATGGCTTCGCATCGCGGTGACCCTAAGAATCCCATTTGTCAATTTCCTGTGATCCACTGTGATTGTGGTGCATTCTGGTGGCCCATAAAACTGGGCTACCAGTTATATTTTACTCTATATCATTAAGGGCATATTACATATTTTTCCAAGTGCCCGCATTATTCCTATTTTCTTCCGAGATTCACAAGAACACTCTCTAGGGTTTCAAACAAGAATCCAAAATTACTCAAGATTCAACCGTGGATTTTAGAAGATAATTAGAGAGTTGGAACCCCCACGTCGTAGGTTTCATGAATCCTCTATTATTTTCTATGATTGAGGTAAGTGGGGTTTTCCTAAAATCTCATGGGCATAGAAATCATATTTTTAAGAAAAGAGTTTCGGATTTGAAATTTTATATATATATATATATAAGCATGTGTTTTAAGGTTGATAATTGAATTGAGAGCATGATTCATTAAAAAAATCCCTCTCTTGTTATGATTATCATTTACTTATGATATACTATGAAATCGTTTGAATGCATCTTGAAAAGCATTTTACAAAATGTCTTGAATAATGTTATATTTGGATTATGATTTTGATTCCAAAAGAGAGAGGGTTGCTTATGTTGATAAATGTTGTACATAATCATATAATGAAAAGAGTTACATGGTTTGTTAAAGATTACATGACCACCACTTGTTTATTGAAAGGATGAGAACTTTTTCATAGATTTGACTTATGTTTTCGGAACATGAAATATCTTAGGAAAATTAAATGTTTGGGTGGTCTGAACTATGTTTAAATGAAAAGATCATGCTTATTGCATAGTGGCTCAGAAAACATGACTTCCAAAGTCTTGGTATGACGATACCAAAATAGAAAATTCCCTAACAGACCCAGACAAACATAGAAACTAGATTTTCATGACTTATGATTTCAGAGTGATACATGTTTAGAAATGGATAAAATTAGGCATAAAGAGATGTTAGGTGGTCCCCCGAATAAGGCATGAGTTCAGACAACTCATTGCCCGAAACCGTGATTTTTTTATCCAGGTATACTATATTACGCTGGCTTAGTGCCCTGGGGCGTATTAGACTCAGACACTCCAACCCTTGCGGCACAATTGGGTTGGGGGCTTTCCCTTCGAGTCAATAGCGGACTCCATATAGGCCAGGTTTTAGACTAGTAGGGGTGTACCCCCAACTCAGAAGTAATACGAAGATCAAAAATTGCACTGTCAGAAAGGTTTTTATGATTATGAAAATTCACATGTGTTTTGGAATTTATATCGTATATGATGTTTTATTACTAGCTCTCAACTATTTTATTTATATTAAAAACTTTACTTTGGATTGCTCTGTGTACCAGTACATCTGTATTGACCCCCCTACCTTCCAGGTTTTGAGGCACAGTCTAAGTGTCCTCATAAGCAGTAGATTTCTTCAGACAGAAGTGCAGCGTCTAGTCGGTGAGCCTTTTATAATTTAGAAGGCCTAGTTATTTTTAGACATTTATTATCAGTTATGGTTTTGGTCTACTGGTGTCTTATCCCATCTTTTCAGATAGTTATCTTTATATAATGTAGTAGAGATTTCGCAGACTGTTCCAGATGTTGTTAGCGATTTTTGGATTTCATTCCTTATTGATAAACTTAATCCAGAGTATGACCATATTTCTATATCAGATTATATTTTTGCATCTTCTTTTATTATGTGAATGTTGTGCATGATTACCAGATAGAGTAGGATGCCCGGGCCTTCTTGGTTTGGGATATCTGTCATGGCCAGGCCCTAGTTCGGGTTGTGGCATTATATGTTCCCAGCCAAAAAGGATTTAAAATTTGAAATTATAAAAACCGTGTCTAAAGTGACGGCCAAAGTGGTGGTCCATTAGAATTCTGATGGTCCACCATATTATCCATCGCTGATGATCCTTTAATGTCAATTTTTACTTAGCACTGACAGCCAAAGTAGTGGTCCGATGTAAGAGTAATGGTTCACCATATGGGCCATCTCTTATGATCTTGGGGAGAAAGGTTCTGCTTAGCACTGATGGCCAAAGTGGTGGTCCATCGCAAGACTGACGATCCACCATATGGGTCATTGCATATGATCCAGGAAAGGTAGGTTTTTCTTAGCACTTACGGCCAAAGTAGTGGTCCATCGCAAGACTGATGGACCACTATATGAGCCATTCCTGGACAATTCAAGATGCTAGGTTCTGCTTAGTGTTGACGGACAAAGTGGTGGTCTGTCACAAGACTGCTGATCCACCACATGGGTCGTCACTGAGTCTTTTGGAATCATGGATTCTATTTGGGCATGACGGTTAAGTTGGTGGTCCATCACGAGACTGGTGGTCCACTATTTTGACCGTCAGAAGTGTTTTTCTACTAATTTTCTAAGTCTTTTCCTTCACCTAAATCCTTACCCTGAAACACTAAAACCCAGCATTAAATGCAACCTTGGTTTCTTGTAAACATAAAATTTTCCCAAGAAAAAAATGTAAAATATTCTGTCAAAAGCTAGAACATCATTCACCCTTTAACTTGTCCTCGTGCGGTTGTATCCCTACATGATGTAGGAATTGGCCATTCTACTCCTCTTGCATAGTGATTAAATTTTGAGATTAGTTTTTGGATTGAAGTGGTGAGCTTCCATCTTTCCAGAAGGCTCCAATTCATGTTTTGGACATTTTCATAGACTTTGGCTATTTTATGGATATTTTTTGGCTAAGGTTGGGGGCATGTGCCAATCGGATATTGGTTTTCTTTTTTTTAGAGGCTTTTGTAGGACTATTAGGGGTTGGTATGGATGGGATCAGTATTTATGTCAGTCTTAGCATTGGGATTAGCATTGAGGTTGATATCATTGAACTAAATTTCTCACTGTTCCATCCTTTTTTTGGGATTATATATAATTATTATGGAACTCATATGGTTATGGTTTTGGATTATGGTTTGGTTTGGTATTTGTTATTGGTTGGTATCAGATGGTTGGGCTTGTTTGGGGGGTCATGTTCATAGACCTATCCCAGAGTCTTGGATTATACAATTATGCTATCTTGTTATATTTTTGAAATTCATCCGACTCGGGATATGGATACGTCAGTTGGGTTGGGTAACGGGGCTGGTCTCCAGTCCTGGTTAGACTTGGGATGCCTATTACGACAAGGCCCTGATTTGGGTTGTGTCAAGTTAGTATCAGAGTTTTACGATCATGGTCAATTTAGAGTCCATAAATACGTGTCTAGTAGAGTCTCTTTTAGGGGTGTGTAGCACGCCACACTAATGAGATAGAGGCTACAAGGCATTTAGAAATGTTTTACTTTTTCAGTATTCCATTTTCAAGCTTGGAGTCTAAGTCTTAGAATCTTCTCTAATCCTTATCTGTTTGCTTTTGAAATCATGCCTCAATCATCTGAAACATTAGAAAACTCTTTTGTCCTATCTGGGGACAATATAAAAGGGACACAGAGGATCTATACTCAGTGTAGGGGTCCATTCCCTAATATTTCTAGAGTTCCATCGGTTGCAACTAGTGCTCTTCAGGGTGAGGTGACGAATGTGGAATTTTATCTATCAATTTATGCTATTGCTCAGTTTGTTGCTGCTCAGGCTAGCGGGATGCGTCAGGTGTTTCATCTGCTGAGGATACAAGGGTTGGTCAATTTATGAAGATGAATCCTCCTACTTTTTTTGGAGTAAAGTTGGAGGAGGATCCTCAAGTTTTCTTGGATGAAATGGAGAGAATCTTCAGGGTGATGCAGGCCATAAATAATGTAGTGGTAAATTTTGCAGCTTATCAGCTTAAGGATATTCTATGTTAGTGGTATGAGGAGAGGGATAAGTATAGAGGTGATGTTGAGGAGTTGTCCTTATTAGAGACTTTCTCAAATGCTTTTCTGGATCACTTTTTTCCTCGGGAGATGAGAGAATCGAATATAGAGCAGTTAGTGAATCTTAAGAGAAAAAGATGATTGTCAAGGAATATGCCTTGAAATTCCACAAACTTTCAAGGTATGCTCCAGAGTTGGTGTCAGATATGAGGGCGAGGATGAGAAAGTTCACTTCTGGGGTATCTCAAGATTTGATCCTTCAAAGCAAGACTATTTTGCTGATTAAGGATATTGATATTTTGAGGTTTGTTGTCCATATACAGCATGTGGAAGAAGAAAAGAGAAAATAGGTGGATTTTGGGGAAAGGCAGCGTAAGAAGTTTAGTTCTTCTAAATAAAGGATAGGCAACAGCAAGGTAGTTAAGATGTAAGTAAGTAGCCAAAGAAGAAATAGGGGAGTTTCGGTTCCCTCTCTACTGCTAGTGCTCCTTACTTGAAGTAGTTGGGTGATAGGCGTTAACAGGGTGGTGATAATTTTTGGGCACAGAGTGCCCAATATCAGGCAAGTGAGGCTCAGTCAGCTTCTTCATGCCCTTCTTGCCAGTTTTATAGTCACATTCATCAAAGATTTTGTGATGAAAAGAGGTATGGGTGTTTTAAATGTGGTCAGCCAGGCCATATGCACAGGAATTGTCATGTTGGTAAGGGTGTATCAGGAGCGGTCAAAGCTCCAGTCACTTTATCTTCGGCTCTTGCACCTAGTGGTGTTACTTTTGTGTCTGCTCCTACTTCTGGTACCAATACTGGGTGAAATAGGTTATATTCTCTTGCATCTCAACAGGAATTTAAGGCATCATCTAATATTGTTATTGGTACATTACAACTCTTTTCTCATGACGTATATTATCTGTTTGATCCAGGGTCCACTCTTTCTTATGTGACCCTATTTGTGGCTGTGTGTTTTGGTTTTTATCTTGAGCTTATTTTTATTCCATTTTATGTTTCTACCCCGATAGTGACTCAGTTATTGCTAAGAGAGTCTACAGAGGGTATGTGGTATCTATTGGTAATAGGGAAACTTTGGTGGATTTTGATGATATTTTGGGTATAGATTGGTTACACTCTTGTTACGCATCCTTAGATTCTCAGACCTGTAAGGTTATCTTTAGGTTCCCAAGTAAATCGGTTATAGAGTGGGAGGGTAGTTCCCTAGCTCCTAGGGGAAGATTTATTTCTTATCTTTGATTTTGGATATTAATCTCCAAAGGGTGTATTTATCACTTGGTTTGGGTTAAAGATTCTAACTCAGAAGGTCCTTTTTTAATTTGGTTCTGGTGGTAAGTGAGGTTTTCCTAGTGTTTCTCTGGATAAGAGAGATTGAGTTTTGTATTTATTTGTTTTCGGACACTCTTCTAATTCCATTCCTCCTTATAGAATGGCTTTGGCTGAGTTGAGGGAACTCAAGGAGAAACTTAAGGATATTCTGTACAAAGGGTTTATTCATCCTAGTGTATCCCCGTGGGGCCTGGCTGACCACATTTAAATAACTATCCTTCGCGCATAAGAAGGATAGTTCCCTTCGAATGTGCATTGACTATCGGCAATTGAATAAGGTAACGGTGAAGAACAAGTATCCTCTTCCAAGAATAAATAACTTGTTTGATCAGTTGCAAGCTGCCGAATTCTTTTCTTAGATAGTTATTCGGTCTGGGTATCATCAGTTTAAGATAAGGGAGGTGGATATCCCTAAGATGACTTTTCGTACTCGATATGGTCACTTTGAATTCTTGGTGATGTTATTCGGTTTGACTAATTCCCCAACAGTTTTTATGTATTTGATAAATAGGTTTTTCAGGTGGTTCTTGGATCTTTTTTCATTGTGTTCATTGATTACATCTTGGTGTATTCTAAAAGTGTGGTAGATCATGCCAATCACCTTTATGTGGTGTTTCAGACCTTGATGGAACAACAGTTGTATGCTAAGTTCTCCATTTATGAGTTTTTGTTGAACGTTGTGACTTTCTTGGGTCATATTATTTCTAGTGAGGGGATCATGGTGGATCTGCAAAAGGTGGTTGTGGTTAAGAAGTGTCCTAAAGCCATGACTCCAACCGATATTCAAAACTTCTTGGGTTTCGCTGGGTATTATGAGCAGTTTGTGGAGAGATTTTTAAGGATAGATGCCCCATTGACTAACTTGACTCAGAAGAAGGTAAAGTCTTCTTGGTCAGATGTGTGTGAAGGGAGTTTTGAGAAGCTTAAGGATAAGCTAAATTTGGCTCCTATTTTGACATTGCCTTAAGGAAATAAGGGGTTTGTGGTTAATTGTGATGCATCTCGGATGGGACTTGGTTGTGTTTTGATGCAGCATGGGAAGGTCATTGCCTATGCTTCTAGGCAGTTAAAGGTGCATTTGAGGAACTATCTTACTCATGATTTGGAGCTGTTGGCGGTGGTTTTTGCTTTGAAAATCTGGCGGCATTATTTATATGTAGTGTACGTGGACATCTTTTCTGATTATAAGAGTCTACAGTATGTGGTCACTCAAAACGAGCTAAATCTCAGGCAGAGAAGATAGTTGGAGCTTCTCAAGGACTATGATATGAGTCTTTACTATCACTCAAGTAAAGCTAACATGGTTATTGATGCTCTTAGCAGGTTATCCATGGGGAGTTTGGCTCATGTGAAGAAAGAAAAGAGAGAATTGGTGAAGGATATTCACTGCTTGTCCAATCTTGGAGTTTGTCTCTTGGACTCCAAGGATGGTGGGGTAATGGTTCAGGAAGTGGTTTAGTCGTCTCTTAATTCAAATATCAAGGAGAAGCAAGGGTTGGATCGTATCTTGATGAAAATCAAGAGTGATATTGGTGGGCAAAATGTAATGGTATTTAAGATCAGTGGTGATGGTACTTTATGGTACCAAGAGAGGTTGTGTATTCTTAATGTTGATGGTTTACGATAAAGGATTTTGGTTGACACGCATGAATCGCGCTATGTTGTTCATCCCAGTTTGATAAAAATATATCCTGATCTCAAGGAGATATACTGGTGGAATGGTATGAAAAGCGATATAACTGATTTTGTAGCCAAGTGCATGGTTTGCCAACAAGTCAAAGTTGAGCACATAAGGCCTAGTGGGTTATATCAAGAAATTGAATTTCCCAAATGGAAATAGGAGGTAATCAATATGAATTTCGTTATCGGTCTTCCTTGGTATCGAAACCAATTTGATTTGATTTGGGTAATCGTGGATAGGATGATGAAGTCTGCTCACTTCTTTCTAGTAAGGACTACCTTTTTGGCGGAGTATTATGTGAAGTCGTATCTTTAGGAGATTGTGAAGCTTCATGGGGTACCTATTTTGATTATCTCTTATCATGGTACGTAGTTTTCATCTCATTTCTGGCGGTCTTTTTAGAAAGGATTTTGGACTAAAATTAGTCTGAGTACATTTTTTCATCCTCAGACGGATGGTCAAGCAAATATGACCATTCAGACGTTGGAGGATATGCTTCGGGCGTGCGCGATTTATTATGATTGCAATTGGGTTGAGCATCTACCTTTGGTAGAGTTTGCTTAAAACAATAGCTATCATTCTAGCATTGGTATGGCCCCTTTTAAGGCACTATATGGTAGGACATGTAGATCTCCTATTTGTTGGTTTTAGCTTGGTGAGGCAGATATGATCGGTCTAGATTTGGTTTATCAAGCCATGAAAAAAGTAAAGGAAATTCGGAATAGGCTTAAGGCTGCCCAAAGTCACCAAAAGTTATGTACTACCCCGAGACTCTAACCAATAGTCCAACCATGAATCAAGCTCATGAGAAAAATATTATGATGTTTTGGGTTTTTTACTGATCAAGGATGGTGTGTATTAAGGCCTTAAAAATGTCCTAACGATTGGGTGAATCAAAACATTCCTTACCGATTGAATTCTTGGGAAGGATATTGGTATAGTCAACTTCAAACGTGCATATCTCTCATTATACTTGGAATTTTTGAGCTCATGACCTATTCACAGATATATAATTGAATTATCTTTCCAACGATACCAATTTCGCCAAAATTCGATATCGGAGAAAAGAGTTATACCCATTTTACTCCAGCATGTCAATCTGTAAAAGGGTGGCGACGTTTCTGACGGCCTGTCACGTTTCTGATGACATTTCTGAAGACGTCGTCACTTTTCTGATGACATTTCTGATGACGTCGTCAGCCTTAGGCAGAAAATCATAAAATTCGACCCTTTTGTGACGACATTTCATGACGGCTTATCACGGGTCTGACGGCCTATCACGGATGTCGTCAACTATTTTTTTTCAGCAATTTAGAGACCTTTTTGCAAGGGTATTTTGGTCTTTTCCCATCTTTTGGAGGCCTCTATAAATATGAGAATCCCATCCAAACCCTAATTCCATCATTTTCTCTTCGAATTCTCTTGAGATAATATATCTAGGGTTATATCAAGAACATAAATCTTCCAAGAATCATCCATAAATCTTCAAAAATTCTTAAAGAACCAAGTTCCTCATAGTGTGGGCTTCAAGAATTATTTATCTCAAGCACTAAAGTTCATCCAATTTCAAAGATTAAGGTATGTGGGGTTTTAAACAAGAACACTTTTTTCTTTCTTGTGCCCAAAGATTTAATTTCTATTGAATTTCTTGAACTTTGCAAAGTGGGTTTAGACCCAAATTACTTTATCAAGGATTTATGTGATTTGAACTATACAAGATTTACACATATGACTACTTCATTGTCTTATTTCTTAAATTAAGAATTTATGTCATGATTTGTATATTGTTATCATGAAATGATAATTTCTAAGTGATTTATGATAAGTGTCATGATTTATGTCTTTCCATGAGAAGTTTGTCTATTGAATATATATTGATATTGAGCTTGAGAGTCAAGAATGAGTTCTATGATGTTTTCTGGAAGATTTGATACTTGATATGATTTGATAAGCAAGTGTACTTGATGATGAGAAAGATTATTTTGAGATTTAGTCGAGTTAGGAATCCACAAGTTGATTATGATTTACAAGTGAGATATATATTTATATTTTGGTCTTCATGATATACCCTTGAGTTGATTAAGGTAGATTTCCCAATGCGTTCTGAGCTTAAGTCTGGGAGTAGTATTTAGCATCGAGCGGGAAGTATGGGTTCAGCGCATCCTACTTCCCCAGAACTATGTGCCACCGTAGGATTAAGATTTAGGGCGGCCAAAGGCCAAGACAGTTATCACTAAAGTTAAGGTTCTACTCCAATGGCAAGGATAAAATAGCTCTCCCCAACGTGGGCAAGACGTTGTACTCCATGTAAGCTCACATTGTTTATGTTGGTTATAAGAAACTCCTAAGACCATAATAGTCCAAGTTTCATGAGTTACCGAGTCACTCTAAGTCATGAGGCAAAGAGTTTGAGTTGTGTCCAATGGTTTGTGAGATTTATGGAGCATGTATTATTATTGATGATTTATGAAAAATATGTTCCAGGTAACTCAAGCGAAGAGAGTCATTTTTATCAGCATGCATGATTTTCTTATACATTTATGATATTATTTAAATGTTGACTGCACCCCCACATACTCAGTACATTCCCAAGTACTGATTCCCATACTCTTCTGTGTTCTATATTTTCTCGTGATGTAGGTTCAGGTGCTCAGTCTCAGCAGCGACAGTGATCTTCGAGTACCTCCATCTACATTTGTACAGTTAGTGAGTCCTCATGGTTTGAGGACCTATGTCCCCAATTTTTGTCTTTATAGTAGATGGTTGTTTATTTCCAGTTAAGTACGGGTCAGTTGGGGATCTTTCCCAATGGCTCCTCAGTCTTATGTAGTAGAGGCTTTGTCAGACTAGAGTACCAGTATGTATAGAACTTCAGTATTTTAATTGTACAGGATAGTATTTGTTTGTATTCCAGTATGTTCATGACATGATTATTCTTCTTTATTACAGCTTGATTATTGTCATAGTGAGTTATAGAGGTGATGACAGGCTCAGAAGGTTAGCTTGAGGTCGCGTGTGACCTTAAGAACCGTGTGATGTCTTGGGATGGGAACTTGGGGCGTTACAAGCTTGGTATCAAAGCCTAAGGTTTAAAGGAGTCCTAGGGAGTTTAACAAGACGCATTATGTAGAGTCTTGATCATCGGTGTGTAGCGCACCACATCTATGAGCAAGAGGCTACGGGACGTTTTAGGAAAAGTCATTTCTTTCAGAAGTCTTTCATGCCTACGACTGTTTCTCTTTGCTATTATTCATGCTCTCTTATGACAGAAAATACTTCCTCGTAGAGCTCATAGAAAAAATAAGCGACCTCAACCCGTTGATCCTTTAAATGAGACGGTGACTCATGCCAAATTTCGGGCATCTTTTCAGGTGCTAGCCCAAGCAGTTACCACCAATTCTCAGGCCAATGTTCAGGCCGCTGTTCCACCTCCACAAGAAGGTAATTCTGTAGCAGTTCAAGTTCGGGATTTTATGTGGATTAATCCGCCAGATTTTTATGGGTCAAGGGTAGGTGAGGACCCACAAATGTATCTTGATGAGGTGAAAAATATTACCCAAATTATGCATGTAACAGAGGAAAAAAGTATGGAGCTAGCTTCTTATTGCTTGAAAGTTGTTGCTTATAATTGGGTGGAGTTATGGAGAAAGAATAGAGGGGAAGAGTTGCTCCCATGAATTGGCAGTTATTCCAGGATGCGTTCTTAGACCGATTCTTCCCCCCGAAGCTGAGGGAAGCAAAATTAGAAGAATCTATAAACTTGAGACAAGTCTCCATGGCAGTTAAGGAATATTGTCTTAAATTTAACCAATTGTCTAAGTATGCTCCCGGTATGATGGCTGATTCCAGGACCAGTATGAGTAAGTTTTTGAATGGTGTATCGTGTTATGTTGTGAAAGAGTGTAGGTTCACTATGCTCAATAGGGACATGGATCTTTCTAGATTGATGATACATGCCCAGCAGATTGAAGCGGACAAGGTGAAAAAGAGAGAGAGAGTAAGAGGGAATAAGAGAGTTAGATCAGAGCAGCAGAGGTATAGTCAGAGTAGATTTTCTGGAGGGATCTACCCTCAGTTTCAAATCTGTTCTTTTGTGCCAGCACCATCATCAGCTAGTACTCCTGCATCCAGAGTCAGGCAGGAGCAGGGTAAAAAACCTACTGTGTCTAGGTCTCAGGACAGTGTGAGTAATAGACCTAACTATCCCCTATGTGCTAAGTGTGGTAGGACGCATCCTGGAGAGTGTATGGCTGAGCAGAAAGGTTGTTTTGGTTGTGGTAAGTTGGGCCACAAATTCAGGGATTGCCCATATGCTAGACAAGGGAGCCATGAGTTCATCCCCAGAGTCAGGCTATTAGTGCTCCAGCCCCTTGGGTTCGTCCTACTCATCCTCAGGGTGCCTCGTCTAGTACTGTCGGTGGTCAGCACCTGAATAGCTTTTATGCTATACCACCTTGCCAGGAGCAGGAGGATTTACCATATGTTGTTACTGGTATGCTCCATGTATTTCATTTTGATGTGTATGTGTTGATGGACCCTGGGTCAAGTCTTTTTTATGTGACTCCGTTAGTGGCTGTGAATTTTGAGATCAATGCTGAAAAGATTCCTGAGCCTTTTCTAGCTTCTGCTCCAGTAGGTGAACCTGTTGTTACTAAGCAAGTATATAATAAGTGTCCTATCACTATCCTTCACAGAGTTATGTTTGCAGATTTGATTGAGCTAGACATGGTTGATTTTGACATTATTCTGGGTATGGATTGGCTTCACTCTTGTTATGCATCTATAGATTGTCGTAGCCATGTAGTCAAGTTTCAGTTTCCCAATGATCCAGCCTTTGAGTGGTCCGGAAATTCTGTATCTCCCAGGAGTCATTTCATATCCTATCTTAAATCTAGGAAATTGATATCCAAGGGTTGCATCTATCATTTGGTTCGAGTTAAACACACTAAGTTCGAGACTCTGACCATTCAGTCGATCAACATTTTTAATGAGTTTTGTGATATTTTTCTAGAAGATCTCCCAAGGGTACCTCCCGATAGAGAGATAGAATTTGGGATTGATCTTCTCCCCGACATGCAGCCTATTTCTATTCCTCCATATCATATGGCCCCAGCAGAACTTAAGGAGTTGAAAGAGCAACTCAAAGATCTTCTAGATAAAGGTTTCATAAGGCCTAGCATATCTCCTTGAGGTGCACCCGGTCTGTTCGTGCAAAAGAAAGATGGTTTATTGCGGATGTGCATTGATTATCATTATCTTAACAAGGTCACAGTCAAGAACAAGTACCCTCTTCCTAGAATTGATGACCTGTTTGATCAGCTGTAAGGTGCTAACTATTTCTCAAAGATAGACTTGAGATTCGGTTAGCACCAGCTTAAACTTAGGGAGTGTGATATTCCAAAGACATCTTTTCACACCTGATATAGTCATTTTGAGTTCTTGTCCATGTCCTTCGGGCTAACAAATGTCCTAGCAGCTTTTATGGACCTCATGAATCGGGTGTTCAGATAGTACCTGGATATGTTTGTTATTATGTTCATAGATGATATTCTTGTATACTCCTGAAGTGAGAACGACCATGCATATCATCTCTGAATAGTCTTGCAAACCGTTAAAGATCATCAACTATTTTTCAAATATAGCATGTGTGAATTTTGGCTAAGGTCATTTGCTTTTCTGGGTCATATTGTTTCTTCTGAAGGTATTCGAGTTGACCCTCAAAAGATAGAAGTTGTGAAAAATTGGCCTAGACCTATTTCCCTGTCTGATATTAGGAGTTTCTTGGGTCTAGCTGGCTACTACCATTATTTGTTGAGGGTTTCTCTTCCATTACGTCTCCTTTGACTCGGTTGACCCAAAAGAAAATTAAATTCCTATGGTTTGACCCTTGCGAGAAGATTTTTTAGGATTTAAAGACTCAACTCACTTCGGCCCCTGTGTTGACCCTTCCAAATGGTGTAGATGATTTTTTCATGTACTGTGATGCTTCTAGAGTTGGGTTGGGTTACGTATTGATACAGAAAGGTAAGGTTATAGCCTATGCCTCTAGAAAGTTGAAACCGCATGAGAAGAACTACCCAACCCATGACCTCGAGTTAGCTGCAGTGGTTTTTGCCTTGAAAATATGAAGACACTATTTGTACGGTGTTCATGTTGATGTCTTTACGGATCACAAGAGTTTGCAGTATGTGTTTACTCAGAGAGAGTTGAATCTATGTCAGAGGTGATGGTTAGAATTATTAAAGGACTATGATATGAATATGTTGTATCACCCGAGCAAGGCCAATGTAGTGGTAGATGCCCTTAGCAGGTCGTCCATAAGTAGTGTATCACAGGTCGAGGAAGATAGGAAGGAGTTAGCTCGTGAGGTGCATCGTCTGGCTAGGTTGGGAGTTAGATTGCTTGATTCAGCTGAGGGTAATGTTTGCGTCCAAAGTAGTTACGAGTCTTCTCTAGTTTCAGAAGTAAAGAAGAAGCAAGATATGGATCCTAGTGATCAGACTGAAGGAGTCAGTTAAAGACCAAATGGTGGAGATTTTCTCCCAAGGGGGAGATGATGTATTAACATTTCAAAATAGATTATGTGTGCCTGATGTTGAAGATTTAAGGCAGAGAATTATTGCTGAAGCGCATGGCGTGCGATATTCTATTCATCCCGATGCTACCAAGATGTACCGCGATTTTTGAGAAATCTATTGGTGGAATGGTATGAAAAAGAATATAGAAAAATTCGTAGAGAAGTGTACAACTTGCCAACAGGTTAAGATAGAACACCAAAGACCCGGTGGAATGATGTAAGAATTCAGTCTTCCTACTTGGAAGTGGGAGGAAGTAAATATGGATTTTATGACTGGTTTACCTCCTTCTAGACGTCATCATGATTCGATTTGGGTCATTGTAGACAGGTTGACTAAGTCCTCATATTTGTTTCCAGTGCATACATCTTTCACCGCTGAGGACTATGCTAAGATGTACATTCGAGATTTAGTCAGGTTGCATGGAGTTCCTTTGTCTATTATCTCCGATAGGGGTACTCAATTTATTTCTCATTTTTGGAGGGCTTTTCAGAAGGATCTTGGTACCCAAGTTCATCTTAGCACCATTTTTCATCCGCAGACTGATGGTCAGGCTGAGATGACCATCCAAACCTTGGAGGATATGTTGAGGGCATGTGTTCTTGATTTCAAAGAAAGTTGGGATGAACATTTGCCATTGATTGAATTTTCTTACAACAACAGTTTTCATGCTAGCATTGGAATGGCTCCATTTGAGGCTTTATACAGAAGGCGATGTAGATCACCCATAGATTGGTTTGAAGTGGGTGAAGCCATTGTGAGTGGACCTGATACTGTGTTTGAGGCTATGGAGAAAGTTAAGCTGATTAGGGAAAGGTTGAAGACAGCTCAGAGTCGTCAGAAGTCATATGCAGATGTGAGAAGAAGAGCTCTTGAGTTTGAGGTTAATGATCTGGTGTACTTGAAGATTTCACCCATGAAGGGGGTGAAAATATTTGGTAAGAAAGAGAAGCTTAGTCCCTGATACGTTGGCCCTTATAGAGTTTTGAATCGTGTTGGGAAAGAAGCTTACAAGATTGAATTGCCTGCCGAGTTGTCAGCTGTCCATCCTATCTTTCATGTTTTTATGCTCAAGAAGCACATTGGTGATTCTGTTGTTGTTGATCCATCAAAAAATTTTGATGTTAAGGATAGCCTTTCGTATGATGAAGTTCCGGTTGAAATCCTAGATTATCAAGTTCGTAGACTAAGAAATAAGGAAGCTCCCTTGGTCAAAGTTCTGTGGAGAAATCAATCGGTCGAGGGTGCTACTTGGGAAGCAGAAGAAGATATGCGAATCAGATACCCTCATCTCTTCTCCGTGAGTTCAAATTAAGCCGAAGGTACTATTCTTCCCTAATCCAGTTTCCTTCTAATCCAGTGTATTCAGCTATATGGTTATTCTCTCTATGATTCATGCATTTTGTGAAGTACTCGAAAGTTTAGAATGAAGTAATCCCTTTTAGTGAGTCGTTCCAGCTATACGTCCTCATTTTCTCTTGTTCTTGGCCTATTTAGCCACATTTGAGGATGAATGTTTCCAAAGGGGAGATATTGTAATACCTCGAGACCCTAACAAATAGTGCAAACATGAATCAAGCTCATGAGAAATAAATTGTGATGTTTTGGGTTGTTTTCTGATCAAGGATAGTGTGTATTAAGGCCTTAAAGATGTCCTAACGATTGGGTGAATCAAAACATTCCTTACCAATTAAATTCTTGGGAAGGATATTGGTATAGTCAAATTCAAACGAGAATATATCTCATTATACTTGGAATTTTTGAGCTCATGACCTATCAACAGATAGATAATTGAATTATCTTTCCAATGATACTAATTTCGCCAAAATCTGATACCGGAGCAAAGATTTATACCCATTTTACTCCAGCATGTCAATCTTGAAAAGGGTGACGACGTTTCTTACGGCCTGTCACGTTTCTGATGACATTTCTGACGACGTCGTCATATTTTTGACGACGTCATCACGTTTCTGACGACGTCGTCACATTTCTGACGACGTCATCAGCCTTAGGCAAAAAATCATAAAATTCGACCCTTTTGTGACGACATTTTGTGACGGCCTGTTACGGATGTTGTCAGCTATTTTTTTTCAGCAATTTATAGACATTTTTGCAAGGGTATTTTGGCCTTTTTCCATCTTTTGGAGGCCTCTATAAATATGAGAATCCCATCCAAACCCTAATTCCATCATTTTCTCTTCCAGCTCTCTTGAGATAATATATCCTAGGGTTATATCAAGAAAATAAATCTTCCAAGAATCATCCATAAATCTTCAAAATTTCTTCAAGAACCAAGTTCCTCATAGTGTGGGCTTCAAGAATTATTTATTTCAAGTGTGGATAAAGTCTCAAGCACTAAAGTTCATCCAATTTCAAATATTAAGGTATATGGGGTTTTGAACAAAAACACTTCTTTCGTTCTTATGCCCAAAGATTTAATTTCTATTGAATTTCATGAATTTTGCAAAGTGGGTTTATACCCAAATTACTTTATCAAGGATTTATGAGATTTGAGATATACAAGATTGGCACATATGACTACTTCATTGTCTTATTTCTTAAATTAAGAATTTATGTCATGAGTTGTATATTGTTATCATGAAATGATAATTTCTAAGTTATTTATGATATGTGTCACGATTCATGTTTTTCCATGAGAATTTTGTCTATTGAATATATATTGATACTGAGCTTGAGAGTCAAGAACGAGTTTTATGATGTTTTCTGGAAGATTTGATACTTGATATGATTTGATAATCAAGTGTACTTGATGATGAGAAAGATTATTTTGAGATTTAGTCGAGTTAGGAATCCACAAGTTGATTATGATTTACAAGTGAGATATATATTTATATTTTGGTCTTCATGATATACCCTAGAGTTGATTAAGGTAGATTTCCTAACACGTTCTGAGCTTAAGTCTGGGAGTAGTATTTAGCACCGAGCGGGAAGTATGGGTTCAGCACATCCTACTTCCCCAGAACTACGTACCACCGTAGGATTAAGATTAAGGGCTAAAGTCCAAGACAGTTATCACTAAAGTTAAGGTTCTACTCCGATGGCAAGGATAGAATAGCTCTCCCCAACGTGGGCAAGACGTTGGACTCCATGTAAGCTCACATTGTTTATGTTGGTTATAAGAAACTCCCAAGTCCATAATAGTCCAAGTTTCATGAGTTACCGAGTCACTCTAAATCATGAGTCAAAGAGTTTGAGTTGAGTCCAATGGTTTGTGAGATTTATGAAGCATGTGTTATTAGTGATGATTTATCGAAAATATGTTTCAGGTAACTCAAGCGAAGAGAGTCATTATTATCAGCATGCATGATTTTCTTATACATTTATGATATTATTTAAATATTGCCTGCACCCCCACATACTCAGTACATTCCCAAGTAGTAATTCTCATACTCTTCTGTGTTCTATATTTTCTCGTGATGTTGGTTCAGGGGCTCAGTCTCAATAGCGCTAGTGATCTTCGAGTACCTCCATCTATATTCGTACAGTTAGTGAGTCCTCATCTTTCTAGGACCTATGTCCCCAATTTTTGTCTTTATAGTAGATGGTTGTTTATTTCCAGTTCAGTACGAGTCAGTTGGGGATTTGTCCCAATGGCTCATCAGTCTTATGTAGTAGAGTCTTTGTCAGAATAGAGTACCAGTATGTACAGAACTTCAGTATTTTAATTGTACAGAATAGTATTTCTTTGTATTCCAGTATGTTCATGACATGATTATTTTTCTTTATTACCGCTTTATTATTGTCATAGTGAGTTATAGAGGTGATGACAGGCTCACAAGGTTAGCTTGAGGTCACATGTGGCCTTATGCACCATGTGATGTCTTGGGATCCTATCTTGGGGATTTACAAGTTCTATGCTTATGTAAGGTATAGAGACTTAGAGTTTGAGGTTTGGGATAAGGTGTTTCTAAAGGTATATCCCATAAAGAGAGTAATGTGGTTTGGTAAAAAGGGAAAGCTCAGTCCCTGATTTGTTGGTCCTTATGTGGTGTTGTGAAGGGTTGGTAATATGGATTATGAATTGGAGTTGCCTTCTAGTTTGAGCTCCATTCATCCGGTATTTCATGTTTCAATGTTGAGAAAGTGCATTGGTGATCCTTCTTCAATTGATTCTTTTGAATGATTTGGTGTCTTAGATTCTCTGTCTGATAAAGTGGTCCTGGTTGATATATTGGATAGGCAGGTTCGTCGATTATGGACCAAATATATGGCCTCAGTTAAGGTTCTATAGTGGAACCACTAGGTGGAAGAGGCTACATGGGAAGCAGAAGAGGACATGAAGTCCAAGTATCTGCATCTATTTTTTGCTTCTGGGATTCATGCAGAAGGTACGTGTTCTTTAACATACTTTTGTGTTCAAACTTTGTTAAAGGAAAGATTAATATCCTTGCATCTTTATTTTCTAACTTGGTTAGAGGTTGGATTTATATTTAATAATGCAAATGAATCGTGCTTGTGATTACCCTACCTTATTCGTCATTCGGGGGAAAATATTCCTTGTAGGGGAGACTATAACACCCTAGATTTTTTACCCTTAGAAAATTTCCTGGATTTCTGGTTTCTGGACAAGTTACGACGACTAGGGGAATGAGTTGTACACAGGGGTACGAGTGGTATGAGTTTGTCATATGTTGACCAGCATTGGATGGTGGATTGAATTTGGTCGCTAGAATGGATATGAATTGGTGGATACGTGTTGTATTGGTGGATAAAGGTCATTTGGTTTGGTTTTTTCCTTTACTTAATCTTAGAATTGGAAACTTAAGTTGGTTCTGAGTACGAGTGCCTCATCATGAGCGGTAAGCCAGGGTACGAGTCATACCATAGACTTGTATGGTGAACAGTGTTCAAACCTCTTGTGATCTATTTTGCCAGGGGTACAGGTATGGGGTACTAGTTATATACCTAGGTATGACTTGGTTTGGGTAAGTCATACCCTTGAAAGTGTTGGGTCCAACGGGGAGGTCTTGGGTTTGAGTGGTGGGTACTACTCGTATAGGTGGGTTTGATTCATGTGGGGTAGTCATACCCTATAATGGGGTTTTTATGCAATTTAAGTGAGGGCAATCTGAACATTTCCCTACTTAACCTAATAACACTAAGAAAATACTCTCTAATCCTCTCTAAAGTTCTTGGGAAATAGAAGTTCGAGTTTCATCTTAAGGATTAATTTGGGGCTGGTGTTGGTGATTTCTCTCTATTATCTTCTCGATTAAGGCATGTACTCGTACCTCATTATTAGTTCCAACTAAAGACATAGTTTTATACAATGTTTTCATGGCATGATTTATTGTATGGCTTTGGGGTTTTCAAATATGTGTTGGGTTCTTGGTTATAAATGCTTGGTTATGGTTTTATCATATTTTAATTGTGTTTTTACATATTTTAATGGTGGTTTTGGATAATTGGTTGCATGGGAATGGTCACATGGTAAATGGTGGTTTTGGATAATTGGTTGCATGGGAATGGTCACATGGTAATTTTGTTTTAGTTTTTGAAATACTATACCTCTAACGTGATTGATAAATTGCTTATTATAATGCTATTACTATATTATTGTATTTTTAATGGAACTATTGCATGGTTTGAACTTGGTAATGGAACTCTAAATTGTTTAAATGGTTTGGAACGGTTAAATAGAAGGGTTTGGTTTGATAAACATCCTTGTAGGGTATAATGGAATCCCCCAGGCTAATATAATAAGGGAACACTTGTGGGGTACATAGGACTCCCCTAAGTTCACTTGATAAAGTGATCTATGGGTACGTGGGACTCCCTTGATCTCTCAAAGGTTTGGCTAAGGACAATACTTGCAAATTATAGTCGGTATGACGATACCACTATAGATATTGGCTTGTAACGCCTCGAGTCTGTACCTCGGACGCTACACGGTGCTCATAATCCCGAAGGACCACAAGCTAACACATGATTGGTACCTGCTACAACAACTGAATAATAATACGGTAATATGCGGAAATTAGCCAAAAAACATGCCATAAGGTTCAATACTAAAATAAAACTGAATACGGTATAACAATACCAACACTGAAACATTTGTCTGAAAATACTCTAGTCCAAAAAATCCTCTAAACTATTTGAAATATGGAGGTTATGGGACAAGTCCCCAACTAACTCCAAACTACTGAAATAAGTTGAACTGTTGAAATAATCATCATGTCCTCGAATTAAGAGGACTCACCACTAACTCTGTCAGCTGAATATCTGAACTTCTTAGTATGATCGAGAGCCCGCGTATCTGAACTTATCATATAAAACATCATAGCGCAAAAGAAAGGTATGTGTCATTACATTGTATATACTGGTATGCAAAGTGAGGTAGGCTAAAATGAATGGGTTCATATGGATGAACAATACTGACTGAATTACATGAATATAACTGAATAAGAGTACATGCATGAATATGTATATTGTAACTGAGATCGTGATAACAATGGATACTTAGTCTGAATATTGATTAACTGATATCTGAGTATACTGATACCGAATTACTGATAACTGAATATTTGTATCTGACAGTCTTGATTCTGTGGAACTATATTGAGTTTCGTACTGAATGGAGTGACTGTGTCTGACAATCTTGAATCTGTAGAACTGAACTGAGTTCTATGCTGAGACTGAATCTGAAACTGAGACTGTGGGAAGTAATCATCTAACCGATATGCCCTTCTCTAAACTTATTGGTGTCCAACCTATAACCCCAGATGGAAGGGTGTCAATACCGTGCCATGGGTAAACAAAAGCATAGTCACCCTCATCTGGCAGGTGCTCTAAACGAGAATGGTGGTACCCTCAACTGGAAGGTAGATCATCTCATCAACTCTCAACTGGCAGTTTGATGTCTCAACCTACGTTGGCTACGTAGTTCTGGAATACAAGGATTGCTTCTAAGGATCACACCCTCTACTGATAGGTGAGTCCTCATTCGAGGGTTCACTCGGTGCTAAATCTTACTCCCAACTGAATAGACACTAGACTAGATTCTAGATTGTTCTAGGCTGGACTAAACTGTTTCTGATAGTTCTGTATAACTAAATTGAACTAAGTTCACTGGGTTCCGTGGACTGACAGAACACTACTGAATTCTTTTAACTAGCTGAATTTTTACTGATCGTGACATGACTAATACTATCCTGTGATTGACCATGGCTCTAGGTAAACAGCTAAATTATCGGGTATTAAATTATACGACATGGCACAATTTGAAACATGATAGCTAAGTACTTGGTCATCGTACATTCGTTTGGGACATTCTAGCAAACACTTGCATGACATGAACTTGAATATATGCTGACATGATATAATTTCACTATTCAACTCACATAAATAATTAATCAAACACTTGAAGGACATAATCTATGCACATGACACTAAAACATTATCTAAGCATCATAGTTCAATTCCACATTTACAACTTCAAGGGTTTCAACATGGTTTCACATGATAATGCACACATATCAATCAATTCCACATGAATCTTGTAGTAAATCATGAACTAAAAAACCCCATTAACATGGTAATCATGAACACATTCAAATTCCACAATGAAATTCATCGAACTCATAAATTTGTAGTTAAAAGGGGTTTTTTAACTCCAAGGGTGAAAGGGAACCCTTGGATGAACACTTGACATACCTTGGTTGGTAAATTCCTGAAGAATAATGGTGGTAATCTTGAGCCTTGGCCTTGAAATTAAATCATCTAGGGTTCTTGTTCTTGTGCAAATTGAGAGAAAGTATGTATATTTTGCTCAATGGGGGTTGAATCTCATGTTTTACAGCTGAATAGGGGTGGGGAAAAGACCTAAATACCCCCAAGGATGCGATTTTTAATAACTAAAAACCAGACTGTGGATGCACAGGACGATGCATCGTGTCCTTGGGATCGACGCTATAGCCAATGCACCACGTTGAGTCTACTTCGTTTCACTAGAAATTTCCACTGGGAGCCAAGGAAAAATATTAATTGACGCGATGGCTGACGCGTCATGCCGAGATCGCATCGATACACTATTTCAGATTCCCAAACGTGGTTCAAACAAGGTCCAAAAAATATGAAACTCATTCAGCAACACTTACTGACATTCCTGATTATGAGTTAACCTAAAGATTGATACTTTAAGGTCATAAGTGTCGTGAAATAGAGTTACCAACTTATGAAGGACAAAATAATACTAAGTCTAAATACTTAGTTAGAATTTTCAAAGTCTAGGACCCCTTAGAAAGATTAAAAGACTGAGTTGAGCTTAGGATTTTTTGGGGTCTTACAATATTTTCCCTTTGGGAACAATCATCCTCGAATGAGACTGACTACGATGGGAGAACTGACAGACTGGACTTGCTTATTGGACATACACAACTGAAATTACTGATATACTAAATTATTATACTGAACATGCATATCTAATGCATGAGTACATAGCTGAACATGATTCATGAATCCATTACCATGATTACTGATAAGCTGAGTTTATATACCAAACATGCATGTCTAATGGATGAGTACGTGAATAAACTAATTTGTGAATGCATGACTGAGTATTCAATGTTAATTGATACTACATTGGTAGCTATATTGGAACATGAGACTGAGTAATTCAAAGAAAAATTGTTACCTTAGGTTGGGTCTGAGTTTGCGGAGAATAGGTGGGGATAATTGGTCTGCATAGTTTCTTCTACTTCCCAAGTAGATCCCTCAACGGAATGATTTCTGTATAGAACTTTGACTAGAGGGACTTCTTTGTTCCTCAGTTTACGAATTTGATAATCAAGAATTTCGACTGGAATCTTTTCATAAGAGAGGTTTTTCTGAATATCTATGCCCTCTATAGATACTATAACTGTTGGGTCACCTATACATTTTTTAAGCAAGGAGACATGGAACATTGGGTACACTGAAGCTAAGTCTGAAGGCAGCTCAAGCTCGTAAGCTACCTTTCCAAAATAGTTGTGAATTCGGTAAGGATCGACATATCGCGGACTGAGTTTCCCCTTCCTGCCAAACCTCTTCACTCCTTTCATAAGAGAGATTTTCAAATACATAAAATCACCAATCTCGAACTCGAGATCCTTTCTACGCACATCTGCGTATGATTTTTGTCGGCTTTGAGCTGTCTTAAGACTTTCCTTAATCAACTAAACTTTCTCTAAGGTATCAAATACCAAGTCAGGCTCTACCACTGCAGCCTCACCCACTTCAAACCAACCAATTGGAGATGTACACCTTCTCCCACAAAGTGCCTCAAACAAAGCTATCTGAAAGCTAGAATGATAGCTATTGTTATATACGAATTCAATCAAAGGCAAATGGTCATCCCAAATACCTTTAAAGTCTATCGCACACTCTCGCAGGATATCTTTTAAAGTCTAAATGGTCCTTTCTGCTTAACCATCTTTCTGAGGATGAAAGGTTGTACTTAGGTGAACTTGGGTACCAAGACCCTTTTGGAATGCCTTCCAAAAATAAGAGGTGAACTAGGTACCTCTATCTGAGATAATGGACAACGGAACACCAAGCAATCTGACCAACTCCCTGATATAGAGTTTGGTGTAATCCTCAGCTGAATATGAGGTATGGACTAGTAGAAAGTGAGCTAATTTGGTCATCCTATCTACGATGACCCAAACTTAACCATGTTGGCGATGAGTACGAGGCAAACCCATTATAAAGTCCATGTTCACTTCTTCCCACTTCCAAGTGGGAATACTAAACTCCTACATGGACCCACTAGTCTTTCGATACTCAATCTTAACCTACTAATATGTGGATCACTTAGCCACAAACTCTACAATATCTCTCTTCATCCCAGTCCACCAATAGATCTCCCATAAATCATGGTATATCTTAGTGGCCACTGGACGAATAGAGTAGCGCGTACCATGCACTTCTACAAGAATTCTCTGTCTCGAGTCATCTACACCTGACTTACATAGCCTACTCTGGCAGCGCAACACACCATCTTCCCCTTAGGAGAAAACCTCTACCTTTTAATCTCTGACTGATTCCTTCAACTTTACTAGACAGGGATCCTTGTTATGTTTTTCCTTAACCTCAAAAACCAGGGATGATTCTTAACTATTCTGCACCTATATACTACCTTCTGTTGAATCAACTAAGCGAATACCTAGTCAGGCAAGCTGAAAAACTTCCTGAACTAACTTCTTCTTACCATCCTCCACATGAGCAACACTACCCATAGACATCCTACTGAGAGCATCAGCCAAAATATTGGCTTTACCCGAATAATATAGGACACTCATATCGTAGTCTTTCAATAACTCCAACCACCTTCTCTTACAGAGGTTTAAACATTTTTGAGAGAACACATACTATAGGCTCTTATGGTCAATGAACACATCAACGTGCACCCCATACAAATAATGCCTCCAAATCTTTAAGGCAAAAACTACTGCTTCTAACTCAAGATCATGAGTAGGATAGTTCTTTTCATGGGGCTTAAGTTGTCTAGAGGCATAGGATATGACATTATCTCTCTATATCAAAACACACCCCAAACTGACTCTAGAGGCATCACAATATACCACAAACCCGTCTGAATCATCTAGTAAAGTCAAGACTGGAGCTGTAGTGAGTCGAGTCTTCAACTCCTGAAACTTCTTCTCATAAGAATCTAACCACTGGAATTTTACTTTCTTCTGAGTCAATCTGGATATAGGGGATGTAATAGATGAAAATTCCTTAGCAAACCATCGGTAATAGCCAACCAAGCCCAAGAAACTCCTAATATCTAATGGAGAGATAGGTCTAGGTCAGTTCCTTACTGCTTTGGTCTTTTGGGGGTCAACTCTAATTCCATCACCAAAAATGATATGGACAAGAAAAGCTACTGACCATAGCAAAAATTCGCACTTACTGAATTTGGCAAATAGCTGATGGTTTTTGAGACTCTACAATATAATTCTGAGATGGTCTACATGACCATGCCCATTATGGGAGTAGACAAGAATGTCATCTATTAAGACTATGACGAACATGTCCAAGTAATGCTTGAGCACATGGTTCATCAAGTCCATGAAAGCTGCAAGGGCATTGGTAAGATAAAAGGACATAACTACGAATTTAAAGTGACCATAACGAGTTCTAAAGGCTATTTTTGGGATGTCACATTCTCTAATTCTGAGCTGATGATAGCCTGATCTGAGGTCTATTTTGGAGAAGTAAATGGAACCTTAAAATTGTTCAAAAAAGTCATTGATTCTAGGAAGTGGATACTTGTTCTTGACCGTGACTTTATTTAGCTGATGATAATCAATACACATTCTGAGAGAACCATCTTTCTTACTCATGAATAAAACTAGGGCACCTCGCGGGGACATACTTGGTCTGATGAATCCCTTATCTAGGAGATCCTTTAACTTCTCTTTTAATTCTCTGAGTTCTACAGGTGCCATTTTGTATGGCGGAATAGATATGGGTTGAGTGTCAAAAAAAAGGTCTATTTCGAAGTTAATTTCCCTTTCAAAAGGAACTCCAGGAAGATCTTTGGGAAATACATCTGGAAATTCACATGCTACTGACACTAATTCAAGAGTAGGGATTTTTGAACTAGAGTCCTGGACTCGAACGAGATGGTCGACACATCTCTTAGATATTATTTTTCTCGCCCAAAGGTAAGAAATAAGCTGACCCCTAAGTGTTGAAGTACTACCCCTCCACTCAAAGACAAGTTTATTTAAAAATTGAAACTGGACAATTCTGTTTCTGCAGTTGACTGAGGCATAGCAGGAATAAAGCCAATTCATACTGAGAATGACATCAAAATTAGTCATCTCTAATTTGACTAAGTCTGTTGAAGTAACTTTCTGATATATCATAATCGGACAATTCCTGTATACCCGTCGGGCTATGATAGATTTACCCACTGGGGTGGGGACTTAGAAAGGCTCTGTTTAAATTTCAGGACTAACTCCACAATCAATAGCTATATATGGATTAAAAAATTACAACAAAGCTCCTGTATCTAGGAAAGCATAAACATGCAAATGGAAAACTTGTAACATACCAGTGACCATATTAGGGGAACTTTCCTGATCTTTTAAAGACTAAAGAGCATAGAGTTTATTCGGGTGCTGCCTACTTGTGGCACTGGAAGTAGCACCCTACTGATTCGGGCGATCAAACTGAGCTGGGGGATGGTTCTACTAACCCTGAGAACTTGATTGGGGAAAATCTCTGACTCTTTAGCCTGGCTTGCCAAAACCAAAACACATATCGCTAGCAGCTTTACAGATGCCCTGGTGGTTTCTGCCATATTTCTGACAAAGGGGATTAGTTCAGGCACTATTGACACTACTTTAGGATTTTAGGTCTGGTACCCTATCTCTATTACCATCTCTAAATTTCAACACTGGAGCATTGGCTGAGGACATAGCTAGAACTGAGGATTTTGGACAGAACTAAGAATGATTCCCTCCCTCTGACTTAGGATGAGCAAAGTTGAAACTACTTATTCTCACTCTCTTGTTCTCCCTCTCCTTATCCCTATTCTTAGTCTCCTCTATCTGCTGAGCATGGACCATGAGCCTGGATATGTCTATCTCCTTAATCAGCATTGTGGTTCTACATTCCTTAACCACACTGCTAGACACCACATGAGGAACATATCTAGCTAATTAAGTAAACTTAAGAGAATACTTTTTCATTGTCATGTTGCTCTGCTTCAGATTTATAAACTCCAAAACCTTTGTTTCCCTCAACTCCAATAGGAAGAACCTATCCAGAAAAGTAGTGGAAAAATTCTCCTATTCTATGAGACTTACATCTGCGTGCCTTTTTGCTTTCCACTATTTGAACCATAAGTGGGCCACATCCTACAACTGATATGCGGCCAACTCAGCACTCTCAAAAGTAATCACCCCCATAATATTTGTTACTTTCTGCACCTGATCAAGAAACTCCTGAGGGTCCTCATCTTACTTAGACCCAATAAAAGATGGAGGGTTCATTTAGGTGAAATCTCAAATCTCAGCTGCAATAATATTGGCCACTGGGTTGGTTGGAAAAGCAGCTGGGCGTTCATTCTGGACTGCCACAGAATGAGCTACAGTGGTGAAATTTGCTCTGAATTTAGTGTGGGAGATGTGATCGTCCATAAAATCTAGATGGACAGGCTGGGGTTCTGGCTGGTCTCTCGTTCCTCTTCCCTTAGTCCTCTTTGGAGGCATATTCTGAAATGGAAGAGAAATTTGGATTAGACAGGGAGTTTAACTGGAGCTCATGCTCACTTGCACGACATGAACATTGAAAGAAAGGAAACTTTTCCTAAAACACGTCGCAGCCTACTGTCCATAAGTATGGCACGCTACATACCCATCCAAAAGATTCTAATAGATGTGGCTTTCAGACTTCGTAGGACACTATTTAACCTTAGGCTCTGATACCAAATTTGTAACACCCTGAGTCTGTACCCCGAACGCTACACGATGCTCATAATCCCGAAGGACCACAAGCTAACCCATGACTGGTACCTGCTGCAACAATAGAATAATAATATGGTAATATGTAGAAATTAGGCAAAAACATGCCATAACGTTCAATACTAAAATAAAATTGAATATGCTATAACAATACCGAAACTAAAATATCTGTCTGAAAAGACTCTAGTCTGAAAAAGCCTCTAAACTGTCTAAAATATGGGGTTGATGGGACAAGTCCCCAACTAACTTCGAACTATTGAAATAAGCTGAACTGCTAAAATAATCATCATGTCCTTGAACTAAGAGGACTCGCCACTAACTCTGTCAGCTGAATATCTGAATTGATAAGTATGATCGAGAGCCCGCGCATCTGAACCTATGATATAAAATATCATAGTGCAAAAGAAAGTTGTGCGTCAGTACTTTGAATGTACTGGTATGGAAAGTGAGGTAGGCTAAAATTCTTAGGTTCATATGCATGAACAATACTGACTGAATGACATGAATATAACTGAATGAGATTACATGCATGAATATGTATATTGTAACTGAGATCGTGATAACAATGGATACTGAGTCTAAATACTGATTGAGTGATATTTGGGTATACTAATACTGAATTACTGATAACTAAATAAATGTATCTGACAGTCTTGATTCTATGGAACTATACTGAGTTTCGTACTGACTAGAGTGACTGTGTCTGGCAGTCCTGAATCTGTGGAACTTAACTGAGTTGTGTACTGAGACTAAATCTGAAACTTAGACTATGAGAAGTAATCATCTAACCAACATACCCCTCTCTAAAATGATTGGGGTCCAACCTATAACCCTAGCTAGAAGGTGGTGTTAGTACCGTGTTGCGGGTAAATACAAGATGAATCACCCTCATCTAGCAGATGCTTTGAATGAGAATGGTGGTACCCTCAACTGGCAGGTTGATGTCTCAACCTACGCTTGCTACGTAGTTCTGGAACATAAGGGTTGCTTCTAAGGATCACACTCTCTACAGATTGGTGAGTCCCCATCCATGGGTTCACTCGGTGCTTAATCCTACTCCCTACTGAATAGACACTGGACTGGATTCTAGACTATTCTCGGTTGGACTGAACTATTTCTAATCATTTTGTATAACCAAACTGAACTGAGTTCACTAGGTTCCATGGACTGATGGAATACTACTAAATTATGTTAATTGACTGAATTTTTACCGATCGTGACATAACTGATACTATCCTGTGATTGACTATGGCTCTAGGTAAATAGCTAAATTATCGGGTATTAAATTTTATGACATGGCACAATTTGAAATAAGATAGCTAAGTACTTGGTCATCGTACATTTGTTTGGGACATTCTAGCAAACACTTGCATGACATGAACTTGAATATATGCTGACATGATATAATTTTACCATTCAACTCACATAAATAATTCATCAAACACTTGAAGGACATAATCTAAGCACATGACACTAAAACAACATGTAAGCATCATAGTTCAATTCCACATTTACAACTTCAAGGGTTTCAACATGGTTTCACATGATAATGCACACATATCAATTAATTCCATATGAATCTTGTAGTAAATCATGAACTAGAAACCCCATTAACATAGTAATCATGAACACATTAAAATTCCACCATGAAATTTATCAAACTCATAAACTTGTAGTCAAAAGGGGTTCTTGAACTCCAAGGGTGGAAGGGAACCCTTGGATGAACACTTGACATACCTTGTTTGCTAAATTCCTGAAAAACAATGGTGGAAATCTTGAGTCTTGGCCTTGAAATTAAATCACCTAGGGTTCTTGTTCTTGAGCAATTTGAGAGAAATTAAGTATATTTTTCTCAATGAGGGCTGAATCTCGTATTTTAGGGCTGAATAGGAGTGGGGAAAAGACCCAAATACCTCCTAAGTATGCGGCTTTTAATGACTGAAAACCCGACAGTCTACGTGCAGGATGATGCATCGCATCATTGGCATTGACGCGATAGCCAATGAACCATATCGAGTCTGCATCGGTTCACTGGAAATTACCACTGGGAGCCAAGAAAAAATATTGATCGACACGATGGCCAACACACCACACTGAGATCATATCGATACACTATTTTAGAATCCCAAACGTGATTCAAACGAGTTCAAAAAATACGAAACTCATTCGGGAACACCTACTGACATTCCTGATCATGAATTAACCTAAATTTTGATACTTTAAGGTCATAAGAGTTATTAAATAGAGTTTCCTACTTAAGAAAGCCAAAATAATACTAAGTTTGAAATACTTAGCTAGAATTTTCTAAGTTTGGGACCCGTTAGCAAGTTTAAAATACAGAGTTCAGCTTAGGATTTGTGGGTTTTTACATGGATAGTTAGTTAATAATGGTTAGTTGTTGACCCATAAATAGTTATTATGTGATGAATAGTGGATAGATAATAATTATGGTCTTATGATGCTGAGTAAGTAATTTGTTTAGTAATAAGCGTTTGATAGTTAATAATGGGTGAATAGGGTGTATTGATGATGTAGATGCTTGGATGATGGTATGGTTATGGTTATAAGTATATTGGTATATGTTATTCAACTACAACTATTGATGATAATTATGAATGGTTGCAAATTTCCGATTGATGGAAATTGTTGAAAACTATAGAATAAAAAAGAAGTTTGGATATAGTGTTGACTCGATTCCTTTATATTTCTCTTGGGTGTACACTTCGATTGTATGGGATGCCTTGATGAGTTCTTTACTTTATGCACTAGTTGGCGTATGGGCGCTAACTTGGTATTTGTGAATGCTTATGTTAATGATATGATGAATTATGATTTCGAATTGTTTAATTCTTATGTACGGTGATATTGGCATGTGTTTAAGCCTTATAATACATTATTATTCCAATATTTATTTCTTGTTATGTACAATGATATTGGCATATGTAGATGCCTTATATTATACTGCTATTTTGATATGATCAATTATTGTATATAGTGTTGATGGAGATGATTCAGGTTTGATTCTATATCTGGACATAGTTATGATTATCTTGCACTTTATCATTCTTATATCATGATTTAGCTCAGTTGGCCAATGTTGTTTGTTGTTTACTCATTGTTTTGGTACCCATACTACACTTTTGTACCTTTTTTGTATAGATCCAAGAACTAGCTACCACCATTGATTATGGTTTGTGCGGTGATTGATTTTCAAAGATAGGGTGAGCTCTTGGAGTTTAAGCCACCTAATTTCCTTCTATCTCTTGTATTCAGTGTTTAGTACTCGAGATAGATGTACTGACTATTCTAGACTTGGAGTATTGATGTTATTAGATGCTCTTGTACTAGCTCTACCAGGTTTTGGGATTGGAATCTTGTTTGATTGTTTATTCTATTTAGAACCCCCTTATGTTTATAATTTATGTTCGTGAATTTCACCTATGCTGGGCCTTCCTTATCAGACTAACCTATTGTATTTGTTTTGAGTTATGGTATTGTCTTACCTACTAGTGGGAATTGGCAGATGCCATCATGACCCATAAATTGGGTCGTGATAGGAACATCGAACTTTGTGAGGTAGCATAGTTTGGTTATGCATACAGGATTTAGATTGAATCCCAAATACATGGTCGAAGTCCATTCCAATCTTAGAAAAAATTTGTGCACTAGGATTTGGTGCAACCACATTCATGAAGGGTAAATGCAATTGCAATATGAGATTTATGACTTAAGTTATCAATCATATAAACCAAAAGTGGTTTACCCTCTGTCAGGTTGGTCGTGATCTCAATTGCTATAAATTATGATAGCGACGCCTTGTACAGTCCCAATATGTCATGATCATGACAACTAGGTCGGGATAGCGTTACTCGAGGACCAGATATGAGAATAAATAGACCATTTTTGTATAATTTTGCCCATTCTTCATCCATTCCAAGAGATCTAAAACCCTAAACTATAAGATAGCTTAAAATTTAGTACTTGTGAGTGATTTGGGAGCTTGTCTAACACTTGTTTATGCGATTATCTTTTGATTTGTGGTAAGATTCCACCCATTTCATAGTGAATTTTTTCTCATTTCTTGATCAAAAATCCCAAACCCTTGGAGGCTTAATTTTAGCCCCAAATTAGCTTGGATTTCACCCATTCTTGAGGGTAATGATTCATTGAGCATGTGGAAATATTAGGTTGGTTTCAAAAATATGATTTCCATAAGTGGGACCCACATGATATGTTGGTATAATTTTTGGACCCAAAGCACAATGGTGCAATATAGTTATCATTATTCTAGTATTGATGAGTAGAATTTGATTCTGGTAGCTTGGCATCTTTCAAAAGATCCTCAAAAGGGAAAAGTGGTCATTTAGCAGATTTGTTGAGTTTTTTTTAGTGTCCAGGTAGGCAAGGTTTTACCCCATTTTAGTTTGATCTAATTCATAGTATGTTAATGATATTGTGTTAGATTTAGGATGGGTTTTAGGTATTGGTGTGATAAATTAAAATACTTGGGATTCGTTGGATCATTTATGCTAGTTTGGATATTGTTTTGGGCATAATTAGCCTAGTTAACCATACCTTAGGTGAAGATGATCTTGTAGGCTTATTCTTCGGTTGTAAATTCCTTAGTCACTCAACCAATGAGGATATTTCCTTAGTCACTTGAGTATAGGAAGAACCTGCATTAGTTGTCATTACCATAGGTAGATTTTTCTTAGTCGCTCTCCATTGAGAGGAATTGCTATCCTTGGGATAGTTGTGGCTTGTTAGGCATCTAATAGTGAATTTAGATACCTTAGCCTGGTCTATGGTAGACATTTCTTGTTAAATGATTTTGGGGATTTAGAAGTAGGCTTTTCGACCCACCTTAGGCTAAGATTTGTGATTGTTATTGAAGACTCCTTTGATATATTTGTGTACATCTAGGAAGATGGTTTTTTCGATGATATTTAGACACCTTGCTACTTGTTGGTTATGATGGATTACATTGGAAGTAATGATTAACGAGTATTCCATGAATGTGTTATTGATTGAGCTTATGTTATTAATGAGCTATTGTATATGCTATTGATTGGGCTACCGAATATACTATTGAATCATCCCTTGATTATAATAATTACTAATCCATAAATATTGTTATTGATTGAATTAAAAATAAGCTATTAATTATGCTAGTGATCATGCTTCTTGATGTATTAGCACTTACGCTATTGATCATGCTAGAGGTCATGCTTAATGACTATATTGGCAATTAAGTTACTAATCATGCTATAAAAAGCTATAGATTATTCCATGGATAAGCTATGAATAAATTATAGATTATGCCATGGATAAGCTATGAATAAACTATAGATTATGCCATGGATAAGCTATTGATCAATCTATTAGTAAGCTATCGATTTTACAAATGTTGAGTTATCTATTATCTTAATGATAATCCATTGATTAGGTTATTGATAAGTTATTGCATATGCTTGAGTGATCATGTTTATTGACTATATTGGATAATATGTTATGGGTTATGCTAAAGAGCATACTTATTAATTATATTAGTTATTATGTTATTGATTATGCTAAAGATCATGCTTATTTACTATATTAACAATCATGCTATTAATTATGCTAGAGCTTACAATTTCGATTATGATTATTGATCATGTTAATATACTATGTTAATGGGTATGATGTTAAATACTCTAATGATTATTCTATTGGCCATGCTAATGATGATATGATTATCGGTTTAAGTTTGGATATTACTTATGCTATAAAATATACAAATACTAGTTTAATTTATGATAATGATGATGACATAAATTATTCAGACCCAGTAGAAGTTCGAAGGATGGTTATGATATTGATGATGGTATTAATTGTCCCAGTAGAAACTCGGAGGATGGCTATGGTATTAATGTGATATTGATGATATTACAATGATGATATGGAGGATGATATTGATGATGATATCTATGAGGATATTGTTAAATATCAATACCGATTTGAGTCTGAACACACATATATATACACACATTATACCATGATGTCATACTTATATGATATGATGATATTGGGGTGTGAGATTGACAATAGAGATTCTAGCTAAGTATGAAAATGAGGAAATAGTTACAATGTGGTATGATATAAATTATTTTTGGGGATATGTTGATTAGTTGATAAATATTGATCAGTTGATAACTGGTTAGCCGATAAATAATGACTAGTTGATAAGTGAGGATTAGTGTTGCATGAGAATTAGTTGATAAGTGATGTTTACTTGATAAAGGATTGTTTATTGATACATGAGAATTAGTTATTACATGATAGCTAGTTGATAAGTGTTGATTAATAGGCAAATGATGACCATGGACAGTCGATGGTTATAGTGTGGCATGACTTGGATAAATTTCAATTGTATTATGAGAGCTGATAAATGATGGTGGTGGGTTATTCTATCTTGTTTGTACCTTCCGGGACTATGGGGGCTTGTGATGGGATGTTTACTTTTTTGTACTAATTGGCGTATAGGAGCCAATTTTATAGTTATGATTGTATATATTGATGTTTTATGTTACGTGATGCTATTATTCTGGTTTATTTACTTATTTATGCACATCGATGTTGGAGTTACATTAGGTTTGTCTATACCTTGACTTAGTTATGGTATCTCACATTTTATAATTTTTATTTCATGATCTAGCTCAATTAATTGATGATGATTATTAAGTACCCATGGTTTTGGTACTCATACTACACTTTTGTACCTTTTTGGTGTAGATCTGAATACTAGTTGTCATTGTTGATTGATGTTTGTATTGTGTTAATATTCGGAGATAGGGTATGCTTTTGAAGTCGAATCTACTTATTTCCCTCTATGTTTCTATGATTAGTCTTTTGTTTCAAGACAGATGTTATTGACTATTCTAGATACTTGGGTTGTATTATTATTACTAGATACTCTTATACTGGCTCTACCTAGTCATTGGATGGTATCTATATTGACTATCTTTATCTATTCAAATACTATGCTTATTTATAAGTTGTGTTGTTGATTTTCGCCTATGTTGGGAATTTTCCACTACGTTAACCAATTATGTTTAACTATAGATTATGATTTGGCTTACCTACTAGCGGGACAGAGTAGGTACCACCATGACTCATAAATCGGGTCGTGACAATCTAAGGATGTGATTATGGTAGACCTATCAAAGATTGATGATATTCGTGATTGGGCCAAGCCTACATCTTCGATTGAGGTTCATAACTTTATTGGCCTTTCCAGTTATTATAGATGATTTATCAAGGATTTTGCTACTATTTATCCTATGACCAGATTGACTCAGAAGAAAATTCCCTCTGATAGTTCATGGAGTGCGAGTTGAGTTTTAGGAAGCTCAAGGAGTTTCTTACTTTGGCTCCTATTTTAGCTCTTCCTATTAAGGGTGAGGGATTCACCATGTATTGTGATGCTTCTAGTGCCAGTTTGGGTTGTCTATTGAGATAGCAAAGTTGTGTTATTGCTTATGTCATAAGGCAACTTAAGGAGCATGAGTGCAACTACCCCATTCATGATTTGGAGTTGGCGGCGGAAGTTTTTGTGCTTAAGAATTGGAGGCATAATCTTTAGTGTACATTGTGAGATTTTCACAGATATCACAGTCTTTGGAATCTTATGACCAAGAGAGAGATTAGTGTTAGGTAGCTTAAATAGAAGGAGTTGCACCAGGATTATATATCTATATTTTGTTTCATCCGGGCAAGGAGAATGTAATAGTAGACTCCTTGAGCAAAAAGGTAGTGAGTATGGGTAGCTTGGCTTGTATTTTAGTTTCTCAGAGGCCATTGACACGAAAAATCCAGTCCTTAGACAACTTGATGATGGGAATTGATATTTAAGACCTTAGGATGATTCTTGCTAGTGTTGTGGTGAGGTCCTCGTTATATGAGCAGATTTGAGATTGCCAATTTAAGAATAAGAGACTTTGCGCTATCCATGATCAAGTATTGAGTGGTGAGTCCAAAAGGTCTACCATAGATTATGAGGGTGTCATGAGATTCGATAGCCACATTTATGTTTCGAGGGTTGATAACTTAATTCAGTCCATTTTGCATGAGGCTTACAGTTTTACGTATTCTATTCTCCTAGGTACAGCTAAGATTTATAGAGATTTGAGATAGCATTATTGGTGGAGTGGCATGAATATAGATATGGAAAACTTTATAGCTCATTAACTATGTTGTCAGTAGGTGAAGGTTGAGCATCAGCAGTTAGGTGGTTTGATTAAGAGATTGCCCATTCCAGAGTGGAAGTAGGGGAGGATTACCATGGATTTTGTTAGTGGTTTTCCCCATACTTCCTATGGTTCTAATGTTATTTGGGTCATTATGGATCGGTTGACCAAATATACCCAATTTATCCCTATTCAGATGTCCTACAGTGTTGAGAGGTTGGCTCATATCTATGTTAGTGAGATTGTTCATTTGCATAGCATACCTATATCTATCATTTTGGACCGGGGTTTAAGGTTCACTTCTAGCTTTTGGAGAGCTTTTCAGGAAAAGTTGCGCACTCAGATAGATCTTAGTACAGCCTTCTATCCATAGATTGATGGCCAGTTAGAACGGACTATTCAAGTTCTAAAGGGTACGCTCCAAGTCTGTGTTATGGATTTTAGATGTCAGTGGGAGCAACACTTAGACTTGGCAGAGTTCGGATATAATGACATCTACCATTTGAGTATTGAGATGTTGCCTATTGAGGCTTTATATGGTAGGTGATGTCGTTCCTTAATTGGATGGTTTGAGACTTTTGATACTAGCCCTTGTCGTACTAACTTGCTTCTGGAGTCATTGAATAGAGTCAGCATTATTCAAGACAGGTTGAGGGTAGCTCGGAGTAGGAAGAAGGTGTATACAGACCGTAGACTTCGTGCCTTGATATTTGGAGTTGGTGATCGGGTATTCCTCTGTGTGTTGCCCATGAAGGATGTGATAAGGTTTGGGAGGAAAGGCAAGCTCAACCCCAAATATATCGAGCCCTTTGAGATTCTTTGCACCATTAGTAAGGTGTCTTGTGAGTGAGCCTTACCCCTAGATTTTTTTGTTGTTCATTCAATTTTCTATGTTTCTATGATGTGGAGATACATTCCTGATCCATATTATGTGCTTATATAGGGCTCAGTCTAGTTGGATAAGTGGTTGACTTTCATGGAGGATCTTATGCTCATTTTAGCTAGAGATATCAGGCGGTTGCACACTAGAGATATATGAGGTGCCTTATGAGTTAGCCTTACCCCCAAATTTTGTTGTTGTCTATTTGATTTTCTATGTTTCCTTGTTGTCGAGATATATTCCTGGATCATCTCATGTGCTTAGATAGGACACAGTCCAGTTGGATGAGCAGTTGACTTTCATAGAGGAGCCTATGCTCATTTTGACTAGGGATGTCAGGCGGTTTTGGACTATAAGGATTTTGATAGTTATGGTTCAGTGGAGGCACTACCTAGTAGAGAAGGCTACTTGAGAAATCAAGAGTGAGATCCGGACCCAGTATCCTCACCTGTTCGAGGATTCAAGTACGTCCTAACCCCTAAATTTCGCGGATAAAAGCTCTTTTTAGTAGTGGATATTGTAAAGACCCTTCAGGTCATTTTCTGTATTTCCTCTTATTTTTGCCATTAGACCTTTACCATAGCTGTCTCAAGTCATTGATGACTTGCTGGAATTGACAGTTTGGTTACCGGGAAGTTCATTTGGTTTTTAAAGTCAATTCCCTATTTTGAATCTCGCCAGTTCAATTTGGCTATCTAGTGAAAACTTTAGTCAAACAACCTTGTATGCCAATTCTGACTATTCAAACAGCTCTGAAATGCCATTTTAGGCTAGGTGGACTCTTAGTTTGGGTCCCAAGGCACCCGGTCTTATTTTGGTCTATTGGTTGGAAGTTCAAAAAACTAAAAACTAGGTGTGGGCCCACTTTTTTATCGAAACAACCTTGAATGAAAATTTTGACTGCGATGCTGAGTCTAAAATATTGAATTTGATAGGGTAGCATAGTCCATTTGCATATACGAGATTTCGAATGTATCCCAAGGGGTTGGCAGGTAATTTCCAAGTCTCAGCTGGTACTGGATCACCTAAGTTCATGAGACACTGGTCGCATACGCGACCTGACATACACCAGCAAGTGTTGCGTAAGCGACATTGATAGTCGTGTAAGCGATTCCCTTTGGCGGCGGGCTGGTATTGCATAAGCAATACTCTTTGTCGCATAAGCTATACTCTTTACCGTGTAAGAAACGTCTGTTCCAGGCCATAGGTATCGCATACGCAATATTAATCCTATAACCGACTTCTGCATATTAGGCTAGGTATCGCATATGCGATCGATGGATTGCTTATGCAATATCCGTGCACCTGGGAAGGGTATAAATACCCCCTTAAGCCCGTTTCATCATTCCTCATCTATATCCAAGATAATTAAACCCTAGAAAGTGGGAGAGCTTGGGGATAACATTGGTGGGTGATTTTGGGAGTGTAGGAAAGGATTAATTACGCAATACTCCTTAAAATTTGTGGTAAGATTTCATTATTTTCATGGTTGAGTTCTCCATTCTCATCTAAAAATCCAAAAGCTTGGTGACTTGATTTTAGCCCCAATATAGCTCGGAATTCACCCATTTTTAGGGTAAATATTTCTTGAGCATAGAGAGACATTGAGTTGGTTACGGTAATGCAATTTTCGTAAATGGGCCCCGCATAGGATTTTTGCATAATTTTGGACACGAAGCACAAAAGGCAATATAAGTATCATTATTCTCATTTTGATAAGTAGATTGTGATTTTCCTAGAGTGGCACTTTGAGAAGCTTTCTCGAAAGGTAAAATAAATGATTTAGCAGATTCTTCGGGCTTTATATGGCACCAAGGTAGGCTAGGTTTACCTACTAATACTGACACGACCCGAACCAGGGCCTAGTCGCATCGGGTATCTCAAGTCCAACCAGGATCGGAGACCACCCCCTATACTCAAACCGTTATCCACCTACACCCTATGTTAGATGAATCTCAAACATATAACAAGATAAGATAAGTTCAAATTAAAAACATATAACAAGTCTAAAATCAAAACCGCAAGACACAACCATTTAACCATCCAATACCAATCCCAACGCCAATACCACTACCAATGCTGACATTAATACCAACACCGCCTATGCCCATAATAGTCCGATAAATCCTCTAACCATAATCAAAGGATATCCAGTCGGGACATGCCCCATACCATAGACAAAACCAAAACTAAAGAAATTAAAATGATATAAAAAAGTCCATTGCATTAAATGGGGTCTGCCAGAGTATGAAAGCTCACTATTTCAGTCTGACTCTAAAGTTGTCCCCGAATTACCAAGTCACTGAGCAGGAGGAGTGAAAGTATGACCAATTCCTACATCGAATGGGGATACAATGCCCAAAGACAGTTAGCTTGGTGAATTCTAGCATGTAAATCAGGGATAAAGATAAAGTAATTCCATTAATTCAAACCAAGTCAAATTACCATATGCCATGACATACATACATACATACATATATATATATCGTGTTGGGATAGGGAACAAGCTTTATCATGCATTTAAAACCTTAACCTGTATTGTGTAGTTTTACCATCATAAATCTACCAACGGTCTATATGGGTCTAGTATTACCCCCTGAATGGGCCTCAGTGAGTTTAGCTGCACGAATCGGATATATCATAGATGGTCGGGAATTCCCATGTTCTCTTCACCCTCCATGATACATATATAAAAGTATAGACTTGGGGGATTCCCATTTACCCCACAAGCATATGGTCACCAAGACCAACCCTAATGTCGGCAAACATGAGTTTCCAGTGTTCGTCCTTCGGACACACACCTTCACAGCTAACTATCACAACCCCCATTATCGCCCAATTAAAACATTTATCACATAACCAAACCACTAATTCCAGGAGTCAATTATTAAGGCATTATAAGTGGTATCATCAAACCGACTATAGGTTGCAAGCAATGTCACTAGCCAACACTTTGGGGATTCCCATATATCCCGCAAACTCCATTATTAAAATCACTTTGGATATTCCCATGTACCACTCAAGGTTTTCATTCCCATTAACCCACAAGGTTTTCAAAACCATTTGTACCTATTTAACTATTTATACCATGCATTTGTTTCAAAAAATAAGTCAAACCAAACACTTTGGGGATTCCATTGTACTCTAATTCAAATTCCTACCTTTCTCATAACTGCTAACCAATTTTACAATACAGGGTTGGGGTCATAACCATTCCAAAATTCACAAGTTTAGAGATAATTACCATTTTCAAATTCCACCACCATAACCATGCACCCACATGTTCAAAGCAATATTTAAAACATAGAAAACCATAATTAAACCATGGGAAAACACTATTTAACCATAGGCATTCAAAACCCCAACATTTATTTCAAAACCATAACAATACCATGAAAGCAATACATTAAAACATGTTTATTTAAGTAAAATTACAATGAGGAAGGAGTGACATGCCTGAAATACCAAGAAATTTGAAAGAGATTGCACCCTTAGACCCCTAGATGACCACTTTCTTTGAAACCCTAGACTTGACTTTAACAGAGAGTTTGAGAGAGAATTTGAGAGTGTTTTATTAGGAATGATGTGTTAATGAAGTCTCAAAGGAGGTTTTAAGTCGTTGTATCAAAGAGACTTAAAAGTGGGAAATGTCAAGAATTCCCCTTACTTAACATTTTAAAAATTCATCCTTGGTTACGAGTTGGGTCATTGACTCATCACCACATCATACGAATCATAGTCTTGAGTTGTATCCTAGATAAGGAGTTGGACACCCATACATTCTCAAACTTACGACTCCATGATCCCACTCATAACCTGACCTTACAACCCGTAGGATATAGTCGTGACCAACACAGTACTTAAATAGCTCAGACATTGGACAACCTACGACTTTACCTCACGATGCTCCTAGTGAGTCACTTGTACTCAGAGCCAAGTCAAGCCACTAAGTTACTGATTTTGTTAAGGTTTGTTCTAACAAGTTTTCACTACCCCTAACGACTCATCACCACCAAGTCATAACCAAGATAGAAAACCTAACTATCATACCCTACATACCCTGCAACTAGGGTCACCTAACCCGTCAAGACACCATATGACTTGTATAGTCAAGTCATAATCAAGGCTATGAGCTCAAAGCTTAGGAAATTTCCAAGGGCCAAAATCCGAGGTGTTTTAATTCTCTCCCACTTAGATCATTCATCCTCGAATGATGGGACAAGGTAGTGACTAGAACGATTTAACCCCAAACATCTCTACTCTTACCTTTAAGATAGAATTAAGGAATTTACAACTCTTCTTTAACAACGACAGAAAACAAAGATGCTAAGAACAACACATACCTTAAGCACGATTTTACAGAATAGGGAATAGGAATGAATTCTTGGACTTCATGTCCTCTTTAGCTTCCCAAGTAGCCTCTTCGACCTTATGGTTCCTCTATAGAACCTTTACCAAAGCTACGTCCTTGATTCATAACCGATGAACTTGCTAATCCAAAATCTCAATAGGGACTTCCTCATAAGATAAGAAATCCGAAATACCAATATCCTTGATAGGCATAATTTACGATAGATCACCAACACACTTCCTCAACATAGATACATGGAACACCGGGTGAACGGAGCTTAAACTAGATGGAAACTCCAATTCATATACAACATTACCAACCCTCTTCAAAACTAAATAAAGACCGAAATACCTAGGACTAAGCTTTTATTTGTTACCAAACCGCATTACCCCCTTCATGGGTGATACTTTTAAGAACACCATATCCTCAATCTTTAACTCTAACTTCCTATGCCTCACATCTGCATAGGACTTTTGGAAACTTTTGGCGGCATTAAGCCTATCCTAAATTACCTTCACCTTCTCCATGACTTAGTGAACCAAATCTTTGCCAAACATCTCAATCTAACCAACCTCGAACTACCTAATAGGAGACCTACACCTCCTACCACACAAGGCCTTAAATGGAGCCATCCCAATGCTAGAGTGGTAGCTATTATTATACACAAACTCTATAAGAGTAAAATGGTCAACCTAACTACCACCATAGTCAATCATGTAAGCTTGAATCATATCTTCCAATGTCAGAAGAGTTCTTTCTGCTTGCCTATTCGACTGTGGGTGGAAAGCCAGACTAATACTTACCTTAGTCCTAAAACCTTTCTGAAATGAAAAATATGATGAGAACTGAGCACCACATTCTAACATAATAGAAATAGGTGCCCCATGTAACTTCACAATTTCCTTAATAAACAACTTGGCATAATCCTCTGCGGAGAAATTAGTCCTCACTGGCAAGGAGTGAGCAGACTTAGTCATCCTATCCACAAGGACCCAAATTAAAGAAAACTAATTTTGAGACCGAGAAATACTGGTAACGAAATCCATATTGATCACTTCTCACTTCCACTTACCCAAATCAATTTCTTAATACAATCCTCTGAGCCTTAAATGCTCAACTTTCACTTGCTGACACACCACGTACTTAGCCACAAAACTAGACACATCCCGCTTCATATTGTTCCACCAATAAATCTCCTTAAGGTCATGATACATCTTCATCAAACTAGGATGAATAGCATAACGCGACTTATGTGCCTCAACCAAAATCCTCTCTTGCAACCTATCTATGTCGGGAACATATAATCTCTCTTAGTAACCCGAAGTACCATCACCACTAACCTCAAAAGCCATCACTTTTGCCCATATATATGTTTCTTGATTTGCATTAAGATAGGATCTAACATTTGCTTTTATTTCACCTCAGCACTAAGAGACAACTTTGCCACCTCTTGAATAAACACATCACCATCTTTCGAGTCCAAGAGACAAGCTCTAGGGTTAGCTAAATGGTGAATATTCTTCACCAATACCTACTTATCCTCAACCATATGAGTTAGACTCCCTATGGATAACCTGCTAAAAGCATCAGCAACCACGTTAGCTTTACCTGGATGGTAGTGAAAACTCATATTGTAATCCTTGAGCAGCTCAAGCTACCTCCATTGCCTAAAATTTAGCTCTTTTTGAGTGAACACATATTGCAAGATCTTATGATCAAAAAAGATATCCACATACACTCCATACAGATAGTGATACCAGATTTTCAATAGGAACACCACAGCTAATAATTCTAAGTCATGAGTCAGATAACTCATCTCATGCACCTTTAACTGTCTAGAAGCATGAGCTACCACCTTTCCATGTTACATCAAAATACAACCAAGCCCCACACAGAATGCATCACAATAAAAAAAAATTGTCAGTGCCTTAAGGCAAAGTCAATATCGGAGCCGAAGTCATATTATCCTCCAGCTTCTCAAAACTACCCTCACAAGCATCAGATCACAAGAACATTACCTTCTTCTAAGTTGAATTAGTTAATGAGGAAGCTACACTCAAAAAAATTTCCACAAACCTCTGGTAGTAACCTTCTAAACCCAAGAAGCTCTGAATATTTGTTAGATTCGTGGGTCTAGGCCACTTCTTAACCATGCAACCTTCTGCAGATCCACCATGATCTCTTCACTAGATATGACATGATCAAAAAAGTGATGGCGTTCAACAAGAATTTGAATTTTGAAAATTTGGCATACAACTATTTTTTAGGGTCTACAATACTATACGGAGGTGATCGACATGATCCACCCTACTCATAGTGTACACTAGAATATTGTCTATGAATACGATAATGAACAAATCCAGAAACTGATGAAAGACTTTATTTATCAAGTCCATGAATGCCGCCAGGGCATTGGTCAACCCAAAAGACATAACCAAGAACTCAAAATGCCCATATTAGGTATGAAAGGCAGTCTTAGGTATATCTTTCTCCCTAATATTTAACTGATGATACCTGAATCAAAGATCGGTCTTGGAGAAAAACTTAGCACCTTGAAGATGATCAAAAAAATCATCTATCCTCGAAAGATAGTATTTATTCTTTATCATCACCTTATTTAATTTTTGGTAATCAATACATATATGAAGGGAACCATTATTCTTACACACAAACAGCACTAGTACACCCCACGAAAACATACTAGGATAGATGAAACCCTTGTCTAAAAGATCCTTTAATTTCTCCTTAAGCTCTTTTAACTAGGCTGGAGAAATTCTATTTGGGGGAATAAAGATAGGATAAGTGTCTGAAACAAGATCAATCCTAAAATTAATCTTCTTATCTGGAGGAACACCAGGAAAGTCATCAGGGAAGACCTCAGGAAACTCATTCACCATAGGGACGAAATATAAAAAAGGACCCTCTGAGTTGAAATTATTAGCTCGAACCAAATGATAAACACATCCCTTGGAGATTAAACTCCGATCTTAAAGATACGATATAAACCTCCCCTTAGACACTAGAGAACCACTTTCCCACTCAATAACTGGCTTATTGGGTATGTAAATATAAACTTATGGGTCCAACAATCTAAAGAGGCATAATCGAGAGAAACCAATCCATCCCAAATATGACATCAAAATCAACCATGTCTAGTTCAAACAGATCCACCAAAGTCTCCTGAAACACCTTGGGTTTCTGGCCCTTAGAAAATTTCCTAGATTTTTTGTCTCTGGATAGAATACAACTAGGGGAAATGACTCGTACAAAGGAATACAAATGGTATGGGTTAGCCGTATACTGACCAGTGTTAGTTGGTGGTTGGTTGGGTTACTAAGATGGGTATGATCTATTTAGTACAAGTCGTATCGGTGGATATGGGTTATTTGGTTACTTTACTTAATCTTAGACTTAGTAACTTAAGTTGGATATGAGTACAAGTGGCTCACCAAGATCCGTAAGACAGTGGACGAGTCATACCATGGACTCATATGGTAGTCAGTGTTCAGTCCTCTTGGGATTCTATTATGTCAGGGGTACAGATAATGGATATTGTTTATATACTTGGATACAATTTAGTTTGGGGTGAGTCATACCTTGGATAGTGTTGGGTCCAAGGGAGATGGCCTTGGGTACGTCTAGTGGGTACCACTCATATTGAAGGGTATAATTGGTACGGATAGTCGTATCCCTCTGATGAGATTTTGGTGTAGTTTAAGTGAGGGCAATATAGATATTTCCCCACTTAACCTAATAAGGCCCCACAACTTTTAACTCACTTGGGAGGTTATTTTCCCTATTATTCTATTCACTAACATTTAGAAAACACTCTCTAATCCTCTCTAAAGTTCTTGGGCAAATGAAGCTAGGGTTTTATCTTAAGGATTTTTTAGAGCTTGTATTGGTGATTTCTCTCCATCATTTTCTTGGTTTAAGGAATGTACTCTTCCCTCATTTTTAGTTCAAACTAAAGGCATGGTTTTATACAACATTTTCATGGTTTGATTATTTTATGATTTTGCATTTTCAAATATAATTTAGGGATTTTGGTAGAAAATTCTTGGTAATGTTTATCCATGTTTTAATTATGCTTTAATGGTGGTTTTAGATAATTGGTTTCATGGGAATGGTTATTTGGTAATTGGCTTCAGTTTTGGAAATAATATACCCCCAATATGTTTAATAAAAAACCTATGAGAATGTTTTCACTGCATTGTTGGATTTTTAATGGAACTTATGCATGGTTTAAACTTTGTAATGGAACCCTAGATGGTTAAATTGTTTGAAATGGTCAAAATAGAATGGTTTTGGGTTTAACAATCATTCTTATGGGGTATAATGGAATCCCCCAAGTAACTATAATAATGGAACACTTGTGGGTACCTGGGACTCTCCCAAGTTAATTGGAAAATATGATCTATGGTTAGTTAGGAATCCCTTTATCTCTAAAAGTTTGGCTAGGGACAATACTTGCAAGTTATAGTCGATATGACAATACTAGTGTGTATAGCCTCGATTAATAATAATGGCTTGGTTGCTTGGAAATGGTTTTAATTGGGAAATAAAGGCAGGGTATGATAGTTAACCGTGAAGGTGGGAGTTTAATGGATGAACACTAGAAACTCATGTTTGTCGACATGAGGGGTAGGTCATGGAAGTCTTATATCATACTATAAGGTACATGGGATTCCTCTGAGTATACTATACATATGTATCATGGAGGATGAAAGGTACTTGGGAATCTATTACTCTTATGGTATCTCTGATTTATGCGGGTACATGTACTGAGTCCCATTCAAGGGGTTACACTAGACCCATATATCCCGTTGGAGGTTAAAGACTGTTAATCTACATATACCCAGGTTAATGGTTTACTCGATTCCCTTTTCAGGCATGGTTATATATATATACATCTTAAAGTGTTTAAAAAGATTGTGAAACAAAATGGTTTGGTGATATCTAAACCAAAAATGAGTTTATTTGAGACAAATATTTAATTTTTAGGTCATAATATTTGTCAAGGGAAGTTAGTCCTTATTCAATGTTCTATTGATTTTGCTGACAAATTTCCTGATGTTATCACTGATAAAACCCAATTGCAAAAATTCTTAGGGAGTTTGAATTATATATCCCCATTTTATGAGAATTTGTCAAGAGATTTAGCTCCCTTATATGAGAAATTAAAAAAGGGCTTTCAAGGTCTCTGGACAGATAGTCATACAAACTTTGTAAAACATACCAAGCAACGTGTAAAATCTTTGCCTTTCTTAACTTTAACTAACCCTGCTTGGCTAAAATTATTGAAACTGATGCCTCTAATGTTGGTTATGGAGGAATACTTAAACAAGTTAATCCTCATAATAATATTGAAGAATTGATACGATTTCATTTCGAGAAATGGACTAATAGTCAAAAGAAGTATGCAACGGTTGCACATGAAATGTTAACCATTGTTAAATGCATTCTTAAGTTTCAGGATGATTTATATAATCAAAAAATTTTGATTAAAACTGATGCTCAATTGGTAAAGTATATGTTTGACAAATATTTTAAACATGATGCTTCAAAATTAATATTTGCAAGGTGGAAAGCTCAATTAGCCCCTTTTGATTTTGAAATTCAATATAAAAAAGGAATTGATAATTTCCTATTTGGTTTCTTATCCAGAGAATACTTAAGTGAAAAATGAATTTTTACACTCATTTCCTCTCTGAAAAACTGATAATCACTATTATAAAAGCAATCCCTTTGAACGCAGATATGCATATGCTTATTCTTGAAAAAAGCATACATTCAATAATTGAAGATAAATTTGTTGTCTTTAATTATGAAGAAATTAGAGACGAAATTGATTGGTTTGATATTGATTTATCTAACTAATCTATTATGAGCAGCATGACTACAGATCCACCCTGGCAAATAGCCAAAGAAAGATACTCCTCTTCTAGGGAAAGATCCACCCCCTCATCATCACAGCATCAAGCATCTTATGATTCATCATCAAATACCCAGTGATACGAAGGGGAAATATGAGTTTAATAAATTCTAAGATTCCGCAGATAGGCGAATCATCATCACAATCGATCCATCTAGAAGATATTTCAGAGGATCATCCATTATATGGATAATTACAGACATATTTAACTGCAAAGCAAACAGATACGTTTGCTAACATAGGAAAGAAAAATGATGATAGCAAACCATATGAACAACTTGATAATAGAAAGCTGATAGTTCTTGTTGAAAACTCTGAAATTCAGAGACAAAATGATCTGTGGAAGATACTCCACATATACTTGATTACTAACCTCTATTTTGCAAGACAGTCTTATAAGACTCGAGCATATTATGAAATAATTCTATTATCCATAGGAAGTTCAGAGATTGAACATTTCCAGGATTATGATGGAGAACCAGATATGCATGGGTTCTCAAAAATTGTTATTAAAAGATCATTACCCTTGGAGATTGGGGTACAACCTCTATGACAGAAAGGCAGATATTGCTGAAAGGTTCCAAAATTAATTTTACATATTGGGACTATATTCAGTCCTTCACCAACACATTATATTTTAATAATAAGCATAAACATACATGGTTCATAAAAATTTGTGCGATGATATTCGATGAAAAAATCCCTAACTAGTTTATTAATTAGTGGGCATATCATGGCCCGACTGTTCAGATATTACTAGATATATTTCTAAAACTATACAAAATATGGACAAAGGTTTCCCCATTTCTGACTGAGTTATCCACTCAGATCATGTATGCCATTTGGATAAGATTGACCAGATGTACTGCTTTATTGAATTCTCCATTCCATGGATTCATAAATAGAATATTGAATTTGGATTTACTAAAGAAAAAATACCTTGTATTTATAGGGTATTTTATTATAACTTCTGGGATAAGCTGATGCGTAAAGATCCCACAACTAAAAAAATAAATGGTCAAGAACTCCTGGATACTATAGACGGTAAAATTAAGAAATTTGTTAATGCTCGTCAGAAAAATATTGTTGAGGATAAATCTTTTAAACATATCTCCAGAAGGATCATTATTTATGATGGAGATAGAATGGAGATAATAGTACAGTATCTAGAAGAATTTCAAAAAAAATTGATGAAAACTGTCTAGCAGCATTCAAATACTTCTATGAAGAGCATCACCAGTGATGATATTAGGGAAGATGGTCATGACTCCCAGCCAATTAATTCAGGAGATACCTTGAATGAGGAAGCCATATCAAGAATATACGAATTTCTCCGCAAACTAAAGAAGAAAGAAGATAAGATGTTTGGAAAGAAACTTATCTGAAAATTTTTCATGATGTATGGGACCCGGATGTGGGACATTATTTTTACTATTTACATAGTAGATCCACTGTGCATAGGGACCCGAATGTGGGACCCATAAGTACTGTGCGTAGATTCATTTTGCTTTTCATTTTCTATAATAGGACTTTCATTTGTTATGGAAGGTCAAAAGCAGAAATTTTCATTTTTATTTATTTCTCTCTAAGCAAAGCTTGCTCTCCCCTCTCTTTTGTGTAACATAGTTCAAGGTTTGAATAAAAGAGCTGATAGCAGCCATTGTTTACTATTCTGGCCTTGCATCTGGCCAGTTTTCAGGTATTTACTTCTTTAATTTTGACATACTTTAATATTTCTTCCCCTCTCCAACCGTGACTATGTCTGGCTAAAAAAAATTCATATTTATGCCAGAGATCTAACTTCTCTTACGTAGTAACTATGAAAGATCTAGACTCTATCAAAATATGAAGGAATTTTTTTGTAGTTTCTTGACTTGGTTCTGAAATGGTTGGTACAGTCAAAATTAGTACTGCTTATGGTGGATTTGTCTTAGTGACTACGTCTAGTAAGCCATGACTTTTAAGCTCGGGATAATGAAGATAAGGGCGTCTCTCTTCACGGTTAGAATTGCTAGACACATGGGCTTATCGTAAGTATGTATTTATCTTCTAACAGGCCCCTTGTTTGGGTAAAAGAATTTTTCCATACAGTCATTAAGCTATTTGAAATTCTTTTATATTTTGGTTGGTGCCTCGGTTGGTTTTTCGACTAGGTTTTCCGATATTAGTTAATTTTTCTGGTTGGCATGGCGGATTACCGCCCACCTGTTTGATCCTGTTAAATGGTATCAGAGCCTAGGAACTTTTATAGTAATTATGTAATAGATCTAAAGTTTTTGACATAGATATGAAGTTTTTAAAATACGATGGATATGGGTGAAGTTAGTACGAAAAGTACTAAACTTGAAGAGGTAGATTTACCTCTAAATCTTGAATTATTAAATAAATGGACCATCCCCAAGGTGGGTATAAAAACCATTTATGGATATGGTTTCTTTGATAAAGTGATTTATAAGCAAATTATAAAAACTACTGAGCAGTCTTTAGCATTAAATGTGGATGAGAAGACTATTAGACTGCTAAATAAATGCTATACTGAGATATATAAATGTCATTATAATTTTATGCATATAGGAATGGTGCAAATTGCATTTAAACCTTTAAATCTTAAAGTGTTACTAGAGACATTTCTAGCTGCACTTCGGGATGCTAGAAATTTAAATTTCAAATATTCTCTTATGGGTTCAATTGAATCCACTGTAGCCTATGGTCCAGTATATTTTAACACACAGCCAAATTTGCAATTATCTTTGACTGATGTGAATATTCATGATGCTTTGACTTTAAATATAAAAACTCATGGTTATAATTATGCCTCTGGTTCTGAGTTAATTTGTCTTTCTTATAGAATTTATTACAAATTATTGTCTACTATGAACCCAAGATACAAACTGATAGATGATGCATCAAATCAGACCTTATTGGTCGAAACAAACTTTGCAAGAACTAATGTCACCACAAAGAGACCTATAAGATGGGATAAAATTAAATTTCCTGAAACATGGATCTTAAATTTGGTTGTTTCTCTGAATCATGTCACGGATGATGTGACAAACTCTAAGTTATCTCATGTAATTCAAAATCCAGAAGGGCAGATTTATCTTCAATTTGACAGCAAATCCACAGTTTATAACTGACATTCCTTTTCTATGCCTAAATTATTGCCTGTTATGCATTATATATCTCCTATTGAACTAGTTTATGGTTGAACTATGAATCATACAGCATCTTTACATACAATTGATTCTGCATCTATACCTGCATCTACACGTTTTGTAGAAAAAATTAAAATCAATCCTAAAACAAATATTGTTCAAGATAGTGATAATATCTCTGATAGGGATAAACCTACTCCTTCTAAAATGGAGTTTGATGTTAACAGTGTTTAATATGATTCCACACCAAATTAATTTTAGTCCTGGTTCCCATTCAAGGAGTTATATTAAAAAGGAATTTTTTAATAAAAAATGGAATCAATTTAGAATTTGGTTCTTTGAGACTTATAGTCCAGACAAACTAAATAATATTTCTCAAGAATTTTATGAGATGTTTGCATTGCATAATCAGATTACGTTTTTTGTGTCGTGGTTTATAACCACATATTTTCCATTATATGTTAAGCTATTGGAAAGATCTTATCAAGATGTGAGTGGTAATATTCTTCAAACTATTTACCCTCCCCAATCACCTTTTGTATTACCTAATAATACTAGAATTACTTTTTTTACCTTCCAAAAATTCATTGATAATGAAATTGGTAAAGTGACTGTTGCAGAAATAAATAATTTGATTGCTCAGAATAATTATTTGAGTCTTTATGTGAAAGTTTTGGGAGAACATATTTCTTCCCTTGATAAAAAACTTGATGAATTTATTGAGATGGTAAAAAAGCTTAGTGTTAGTCCAAAGTCATCTGATATTGCTTCCACTTCGGAAAGTAAGAAGAAAGACTTGACAACTAGGCCTTGTATTCAGAGACTCTAGCTATTGAGGGATTTGAAAAATTATCTCCTATAGAAGAATTGGAAAAATTACTTGATAAAAAGTTTTTCGGTTTAAATATTAAACCCATTGATTTGTCTAATACCTTTTCTAATAACCTAGAATCTACTCCAAATACGGGAAATAAAATCTACTCTGAACTTAATAAGCTTAGAGGCATGGTTAGGAAGCAACCGGGAAAAAAATAAGTTGATATACCCCGCATGACGTCTAACTATTATCCATGTCCAACTTCTCAAGATGTTCTGATAGAGGAAAGTGATTGGAATCAAACTAATACGTCATCTAGCAAAGATGCAATCTATGAATGGAACTTGGATGGCTTATCTAAAAGACAATTATCTATCCTTGTTCATCGAATGTTAATATATTCTACTATAGCAAAAGCTACAGCATCTGTTGAGAATCATCAAAGACGTACAAATGGAACTATTTGTAAAATGATCATTTTTTATTTACTGGCCAACTTCATGGCTGGTGGGATAATTTCTTAGATAATGATAAAAGAAATGCTATATTCGTAGCTAGGAATTCCACCAAAGGTGTTGATAACCAAGGAAGAGAATTACCTACGAATAGAGAAGATGTTGTTTATACTCTTATGCTTATTATTATTGAACATTTTGGTGGTAGATTTACAAATCAATATGAGAATACTTGAATACTCTTAAATGGTTTAGATGTAGGACCTTAGGATAATTTAAACAGTATAAAGATACCTTCCTAAGCAGGGTCATGGATTTACCCGAAAGTAAGTATACACATTGGAAGGCGAAGTTCATAGATGGTCTTCCTCCTCTATTTGCTGAAAGAGTTAGAAATGAGCTTAAGGGATTAGGTTCCTATGGGGAAATATCCTATGAAAACTTTACCTATGGTCAACTGATAGCATTCTGTACTCTGCAAGGTTTAGCTTTGTGCAATGAGTTAAAATTAGCTATACAAATTAAGCTTGATAAGATTAAAGAAAGATCCTAATTAGGAGATTTTTGTAAGCAATTTGGTATAGATAAACCGTCTTCTACTTCTTAAGAAAAGGGTCAAAGATATTCTAAGTCTGATAAACCCTATAAGAAGAAGAGATCTAGGCATAGATCCAAAGAAAAATGTGAGATTCATAAAGCCCAGCTTAAGTCCACTAGATTGATGAAAAATAGGTCTAAGCGCAATCTTGCCAAAATTAAGTATTACAGATATGGTAACTTTGGGCATATTGCTCCTAACTGCAAGCTCCAAAAGCTTAAATCTTTAGGTCTTGCTGATGATATTCATGATCAAATATATGGTTTGTTATATACTTCTCATTCCGAGTCTGATTATAATTGTGATTCTAAAACTTTAAATGATGTTGAATTGCCTAATTCATCTGATAGTGATCATGCCAATATTTATGCTAAATATTTCAAGCTGTAAATAGTTCACATGTTTTTGCTTCATATCAATTAAAGTATTTATATCCCTAGTTACTGGATCTATAATAAAAGGGTAAGATATTTCTTTATTTTTATAAGTGGCAGTAAATCCTTTAGTGTCAATATGAGTATAAGAATAAATTGCATTTATAAAGGGGGTGCCAATTATAATTGGGGGATATAATTGATTTTTTACCAAAAAGAAGAAATGCGGAATGCAAACCATATTTTGGCAAATATATGCATTAGGAAGTTTATAATTAATATCAAGAGAATGACCAAATGCAGACTTAACAATATGTGTAGTCTTATGGAAATATTTGGTTGGAATCAAACCCTTTTGAATGCAACTAACATCAGCACCACTATCAATCATGGAAACATTAGTCACAGAGAAATCATTATTAATTAATATATTGCAATTTATATACCATTTATGAGCTATAACAATTTGCATCATGCCCAAAAAATAATTATTTTTTGCATCGAAGTTTTTGACAATATCATCGTCTTCTTCTATATCAGACATTTTTTCCTTCCCTTTGGAACTGGAAGAAACATCAGTGTGAGAAATATCTTTCTTAATTTGTGTAATCCTGTGATCACAAATCATTTGGTTTTGCTTTAGAGATATAATTTTTTTTTAGGTTTTCAACCTCAATTTTTAAATCATTGAAAGATGTATCTTTGTTGGGTAATTGACTTATAGAAAGACATCTATTTACCTCAGCTAAAGAATAAGGCATGTAATAATCATTATCAGTACTCCGAGTAACATGAATGCTATCAGCAGTTTTAGAAGTACTAGGGGCGCTATCAGTAGATTTTTTCGTAGCAAAATTAATAATTTTTTCATGAAGTTTTTCATCAGAAACTTCTTTTAATAACTTAAGAACGCTATCAGCAGTGAGGGTTATATATATATATATGGTTTGTATTCATATGGATGGTTTACTTGGTTTTACTAAATGGCATTATTTTATTCTTATCCTGAGTTAATTCTAGCATTCATGCACTAACCTATCTTCGGGCGACTATATCCCCATGCAATGCAGGAACCGGTCATTTTACTCTTTCTTCTTAGCGATCAGACTTCGGGATCAGCTATTAGATTGAAGTGGTGAGCTTCCATATTTCTGGAAGGTTTCATTTCAAGTTATTGACATTTTCATATACTTTGGTTCATTTATAGATATTAGTTCTGGCTATGGTTGGGGGCATGTCCCAACCAAATATTGATTTTCTTTTGGTTAGAGGCTTTTGTGGAACTACTATGGGTTGGTATAGGCAGGATCGGTATTAGTGTTACACTTGGTATTGGCATTGATACTGGGGCTGATACCATAGGACAAAATTTCTCACTATTCCATCATTTTATGTTATGCAATGAAACTTGGTTTAGTTATCGTTTTGGTTTTGGTTTATAATTTTGTTATAGTTATCAGTTAGTTTGGGAATGATTGGATTCATTTGGGTTGGCCATGGTTATAGACATATCCCAATGTCTGGATTTGTATAGTTATATGCTATCTTCTAATATGTTCAAAATTCAGTCAACTCAAGATATGTGTAGGCTTGTTAGGTTGGGTAACGGAGGCGATCCCCGGTCTTGGTTGGACTTGGGATACTTATTATTACTAGGCCCTGGTTCGGGTCGTGTTAAGTTGGTATCATAGCTTTAGGTTTATGGTCAATTGGGAGTCCACAAAGTCGTTTCTAGTAGAGTCTCTTTTAGGAGTGTGTAGCGTGCCACACTCATAAGAGAAAGGCTATAAGGAATTTAGAAACTTTTCACTTTCTTGGTATTCTATTTTCAATCTTGAAGTCTAAGTCCTGGAATTTTCTCTAATCCTTGTTTGTTCATTTTTCAGATCATGCCTCGATGATCTGGAACATAAGAAAATTCTTTTGTCCTATCGGGGGATGATGTTGATGGGGTATGCCCTACACCTGGAGTTTGAACTCGATCTCAGGGTCCTATCCATGATTTTTCTATAGTTCCCCAAATTGCAACTAGTCCTCCTCAAGGTAAGGTGATTAATGCAAAATTTCATTAATCGATTTATACTATTACTCAGTTGATCTCTGCTCAAGCTGAGCGAGATAGATTTGGTATTTTATCTGCTGAGGCCATAAGGGTTGGCCAGTTTATGAAGATAAATCCTTCTACTTTTACTGGTGTGAAGGTAAAGGAGGATCCTTATAATACCCTGCAAATTTCTCTCGTAGTCTGAGCCTTAGATCATCTCAAGTGAAGCATAAATTAGGCCTTCAAATATTGAGAAGTGTCTTCCCAAGTGAGAAATGTTTTGAACCGTGTATAATTCCCCTAATATCAACCTTTTGTCATGTAGAGAATTGAATAAGCTTTCCGTTTATACCAAATTCACCCAAATCTGACACTCGAGCAAAGAGTTAGAGCCATTTTAGTGAGACAGTGTGCCACCTGGCACTTTAGCGCGTCACAGAGCCAGCCAAAATGGCAATCGTCAAAATCCAGTGAGCCTCCCTGATTATGGCGCATAGCACCAAGGCATAATTTCAGAATTTTTCAATTTCTGGTGCACCAACGCAATTCCACCGCGTCGTGGTGCCTTTCCAATTCGCAACCAAGGTGGCAATGCGATTTCCACCGCGTTGCGTCATCAAGCAGTTTCCTGATTGTCCAATTTCAAGTGAGCTGGTGCGATTATGGCGCATCGATCTAGCATGTAAAATTGAGATTTTTTAGTTTAATTCTAAGGGCAAAAAGGGTCTTTTCCCAACCCCTATATATACTCCTTAACATGGAATTTGGCCTCATTTCACCCAAAGTATAATTTTTTTCTCTCAAAGTTGTTCAAGAACAAGAGCTAGGGTTTCTACAAAAATCAAAACCCTTTCTTCTTCTTTAAGAGAAATCAAGAAATCAAGAATATCTCCAAGAGATTTCAAGAAAGAGTTTCTCTAAGGTATGTAGATGTTGATTCTTGGGTCCCTTTCATCCAAGAAGATCAAGAACCCTTTTCTAAATTTCAAAGATTTTATGTTTATGAGTTTTCATGATTCATGTGAGTTTAAATTGATGTTCATGCTATTATTGAGTTGTGATTCCTGTTTGTTTGCAAGGTTTTCAAGCTTTGACCCTAGTATGTGATATTCATGTGATGTTCATGATAAACCCTCTTCAAGTTGCTTTTTAAGTGATGTGTTCTTGTCAATTAGGTGTAGAAATTGTTAAATAAGCAAAGCATGCTCCCCATATATTTGATAAAATGCTTATGTGAAGGAACTAGAGCCATTCTAGCATGTTGATTAGAAATCCCTAATTGTGTGTAAGCACATGCATGCCAAGTGTTTTTTGAAAAACCTTTGTGAATAAATTATGGCATGACAGCATAAAATTCCCCAATTATGTACTCTTTGATATATGGTAAGACTTTAATACATGCAAAGTGTTTGATATATGATAGCATGAAGTTCCCCAATTATTTGTTCTCCGGTATATGCCAAGACTTAAATATGTGTGAAGTGCTTGATGCAAGGCCTTGTTGAATGGAGTATGATCCAATAGCATGCCCCCCTATGTTATTACATGTTTAGGATTCCTAAATTCTTGAAGTGATGCCTTAGTGCTTGTAATGGTGAATGATTGTCCATGGTCTTGATTATTCAAGAATGGTTATGTTTTACTTTTATGATATAGAGTCCTAGGGGTATTTATACCCGAAAATATAGTTGTTGTCTAAAGCCCATGTTAGTTTTCACGATAATTCCAGTCGATCCATGATTCTCAGAACTCATTGAGGTATAGAACTCTGTATTCGTAGACAAATACAGGGCTTAAGAAATCTTAATAATCTCTGTAATCATCGTAATCTTAGTATCGCTAGTAATCTAGCCTCAGTCCTTTACCCAGCTCAGATCTAGTAGTATTCAAATGTTCAGTTCTGACCTCTATAGTAATTGAGTACTTTATTCAAAGCTCAGTGTTGTTCATTCAAATAATAATATTCAGTAGTATTTCGTCAAATACGAAACCAAGTAAATTCAGCTAACTCAGTCAGATCATTCGAGAAACATAATCAGTATCAGATTTAGCTTAGTTTGTGTTCAGTTAAGAATTAGTTCAGAGTCTTTCAGTTGGGAGTAGGAGCTAGCACCGAGCGAGGGAAGTGATGGCGGCTCCCTGTCAGAGAGGTAGAGTCATTAGGAGCAATCCCTAAACTCCAAAACTGAATAGCTAGCGCAGGATACAGGAGTCATCCATCAGGAAAGGCTAGTCACCCATCAGATAGGCTTGACTATTATATTACCTTAGGATTGACTTCCTGCGAGGGTCACCCATTAGATAGGCTTGACCAGAGAGGTCTTTACCCATGGCACGGTATTGACACCCTTCTAGTTGGGGTTACAGGTTGGACCCCACCAGTTGAGATTTGGGGCATGTCGATTAAGTGACTACTTCCCACAATTATAGTTTTAATATCAATCTTCAAAAATCAGGATTGTCAGATAGAGTCATCTATCTCAGTGAGGAACTCAGATAATTCCATTGATTCATGGACCACCCATCAGATAGGCTTGGTCCCATATAAAGTTATTCTGTATCAGATCTATAGATCACCCGTCAGATAGGCTTGATCTCAGTCTCAGATTCAGTTGAGTATTCTTGTTATCAAATCCTGAGGTCACCCGTCAGATAGGCTTGATCTCAATCTCAGATTCAGTTGATTATTCTTGTTGTCAGATTCAGACATGATCATTTCTTATCATTGATAGTAGATTCCAGAATCATCCGTTAGAGAGGTTTTATCTCTGATGCAGTCAGTCGAGAGTAGAAAGCTTAGAATTCAGTCATAGATATGAGTAGATTCAGTTAATTAGTTTCAGTATTTTGAGTCACGGTGATTTTAGTTATGGTTTGTGCATTCATGCATGTGTTCTCATTCAGTACTCTCATGCCTACTTAGTTAAGTAATTGTTCATGCATAAGCCCTTGTATTTAGCCCTACCTCATCTGCATACTCGGTACATTCCCGTACTGACGCATTTTCGCTATGGTGTTTTATTTGACACCATAGGTTCAGAGGCATGAGATCCAGAGTACCCTTAGCAGTTCAGTCCCAGTCAACAGCAGTAGATGTAGCAGTGAGTCCTCTTTATTTGGGGATGATTCTTTATCATTTTTATATCAAATTTTGTTTATTTTTAGTAGACAGAGTTAGTTGGGGACATATCCCATCAACTCCATAGCTTAGACAATTTAGAGGCTTTTCGGATAGATATATCAGTATTCAATTTTCAATTTTTAAGTATTTTTAGATGTTTTGAACCTTATGGCTAGTTTTCGTATTTATTATCTATATTATAAAGTGTTTAAGTACAGATATCAGTAGAGGGTTGGCTTGTGGTCTTTCGGGATCATGAGCACCTTGTGACGTTTTAGTTTTAGAAAATTGGGTCATTTTAATCCTCAAGCTTTATTGGATGAAATGGAAAAAATATTTAGGGTGATGCAGGCCACAAATATGGAAGGGGTAAATTTTATAGCTTATCGGCTCAAGGATATTGCGTGTTAGTAGTATGAGGAGTGGGACAAGGAAAGAGGTGATATTGAGGAGCTGACCTTATAGGAGTTCTTTTCTAATGCTTTTCTGGGTTACTTCTTTCCTCAGGAGTTGAGGTAAGTGAAGATGAAGGAGTTTATGAATCTTAAGCAGGGAAGAATGTCTGTCAAGGAATATGCCTTGAAGTTTCATTAGTTTTCAGGGTATGCTCTAGATTTTATGGATGATATGAGAGAGAGGATGATAAAGTTCACTTCTTGGCTATCTTGGGATTTGATCCTTTAAAGAAAGATTTCTTAGCTAATTAAGGAGATAGATATTTTGAGGTTGGTTGTCCACATGTAGTAAGTGGAGGTTGAAAAGAGGAAATAGGAAGAGTTTAGGAAAGGCAGGGTATGAGAAACAGGTTTTCTAAATAGGGTGGTGCTCAGTAGTAAGGTGGTCAGGATGGAAGCAAATGGCTGAAAAGGAAGTGCGGGAGTTCTACTTCCTTCTCTTCTGCTAGTGCCTCTTACCTAAAGCTTTTAGGTGATAGGCATCAACAAGGTGGTGTTCTACGCACAAGGTGCCCAACCTCAGGCGAGCGGGGCATAGTTGGCTTCTTCATAACCTCCTTACCTATTTTGTGGTCGTCTTCATCTGGGTTTTTGCGATAAAGGGAAGGATAGATATTTTAAATATAGCCAGGCAGGCCATATGCTCATAAACTATCTAATTTGTAAGGGTGCTTCGGGAGTAGTCAAAGCTCTGGTTGCTTCATCTTCTTCTCCTACGCCTAGTGGTGCTGCTTCAGCGTCTGCTCCTGCATCTGGTGCCAGTTTTGGTTGGAATAGATTGTATTATCTTGCATCTCGATAGGATTCTGAGGCATCGCCTGATGTCGTGACTGGTATATAATAACTTTTTTCTCATGACAGGTATTGTCTGCTTGATTTGGGGTCTACTTTTTCCTATCTGACCCCATATGTGGCTGTATGTTTTGGTTTTGATCCTAAGGTTGTTTCGGATCTATTTTCTATTTTTACCTTGGTAGGTGACTCGATTATTGCTATGAGAGTCTATAGGGTGTGTTGTATATATTGGTGGTAGGCAGACGTTGGTAGATCTATTTGAGCTAGATATGGTGGATTTTGAAGTTATTCTGGGGATGTATTGGTTACACTCTTGTTACGTGTCCTTAGACTGTCGGACTAGTAAATTTGTCTGTAGGTTCCCTAGTGAATCTGTTATAGAGTTGGGGGTGGTTCCCTAGATCCTAGGGAAAGGTTTATTTCCTATGCTAGTGCTTAGAGATTAATCTCGAAAGGGTGTCTTTATCACTTGGTCCGAGTTAGAGATTCTAACTCGGAGGGTCCTTCTTTTCATTCGATTTTGGTGGTGAGTGAGTTTCCTGAGGTTTTGATCAGTTGCAAGGTGCCAAGTTCTTTTCTAAGATAGATCTTTGATCTGGGTATCATTATCTTAAGATTGGGAGGTGGATATCCCTAAGATAGCTTTACATACTCGGTATAGGAATTTGAGTTCTTTGTTATATTATTTGGGTTGACTAATTCCCTGACGGCATTTATGGATTTGATGAACAGGGTTTTCACGCAGTTCTTGGATCTTTTTATCATTGTGTTTATTGATGACATCTTGGTGTATGCTAAAAGTGAGGTGGATAATGCCAATCACCTTTGTGTGGTATTACAGACCTTGAAGGAACAACAGTTGTATGACAAGTTCTCCAAGTGTGAGCTTTGGTTGAACACTATGAATTTTCTTGGTCACATTATTTGTAGTGAGGGGATCATAGTAGATCTAAAAAAGGTGGTAGTGGTTAAAACGTAGCCTAGATCCACGACTCCAACCGATATTCAGAGCTTCTTGGGTTTGGCTGGGTATTATAGGTGGTTTGTGTAAAGCTTTTTGACGATAGCTGCTCCTTTGACCAAATTGACTCAAAATAAGGTCAAGTTTTCTTGGTCGGATGCTTGTGAGGGGAAGTTGCAACCGGTGGTTTTTACTTTGAAAATCTAGCGGCATTATTTGTATAGAATGTACGTAGATATCTTTTCTGATCATAAGAGTCTACAGCATGTGTTCACTCAAAATGAGCTAAATCTTAGGCAAAGCAGATGGTGGGAGATTCTCAAGGACTATGACATGAGTTTTCACTATCACACAGGTAAAGCTAACGTGGTTGCCGATGCTCTTAGCAGGTTTTCAATGGGGAGTTTGTCTTATGTGGATAAAGGAAAGCGGGAATTGGTGAAGGATATTCACTGTTTGGCAAATCTTTGAGTTAATCTCTTGGACTCCAAGGATGGTGGGGTGATAGTACAGGAAGTGGTTAGGTTTTCTCTTGGTGAATAGATCACGGAGAAGCAAGTGTTAGATCCTACCTTGATGAAAATCAAGAGTGATATTGGTGTACAAAAGGTGATGTTCTTTGAAATCAGTGGTGATGGTACGTTACGGTACCAAGGGAGGTTGTGTGTTCCTGATGTCGATGGTTTGCAACAAATGGTTTTGGCTGAGGCACAGAATCGTGCTATGTTGTTTATCTCAGTTTGACTAAAATGTATCATGATCTCAAAGAGATATATTGGTGGAATCGTATAAAAAAGATAAGGCTTATTTTGTAAATAAGTGCATGGTATGCCAACAAGTTGAAGTTGATCACATGAGGCCCGGTAGGTTGCATTAAGAAATTGATTTACCCGAATGGACATGGGAGGTGATCAATATGGATTTCATTACTGGACTTCCTCAGTCTCGAAATCAATTTGATTAGATTTGGGATGACAAAGTTTGCTCACTTCTTGTCAGTGAGGACTAACTTTTTGGTAGAGTACTATGCAAAATTGTATCTTCAAGAGATTGTAAAGCTGCATGGGTTACCTATTTTGATTATATCTGATCATGGTACACCATTTTTATGTCATTTCTGGTAGTCTTTTCAAAAAAAGATTAGAGACTAAGGTTATCTGAGTATTGCTTTTCATCCTTAGATAGATAGACAAGCAGAGAGGACTATTCAAATGATGGAGGACATGCTTCAGGCATATGTGATTGACAATGGTGGTAGTTGGGTTAAGCATCTACCTTTGGTAGAGTTTGATGACAACAATAAATATATCCCTTTTGAGTCATTGTATGGTAGGAGGTGCAGATCTCCTATTGTTTAGTTTGAGCTCGGTGAGGAAGATATGTTCTATCCAAATTTGGTATACTAGGAAATGGAAAAGGTGAAGGTGATTCTGGATAGTCTTAAGGCTACCTAAAGTTGCCAAAACTCCTATGCGAAGTTAAGGCATAGAGACTTGGAGTTTGACATTGGGGATAAGGTGTTCCTAAAGGTATCTCCCATAAAGGAAGTAATGCGGTTTGGTAAGAAGGGGAAGCTCATTCCTTAGTTTGTTGGTCCTCATACAATTTTATGGAGGCATGGTAGTGTGGCTTATGAATTGGAGTTGCCTTCTAGTTTGAGCTTCATTCATACAGTATTTCATGTATCTATGTTGATGAAGTATCTTGGTGATCCTTCTTCGGTGGTTCCTTTGGAGGGCTTGGGTATCTCAAATTATGTCTTATAAAGAGGGCCTGGTCGAGATCTTAGATAGACAAGTTGGAAGAGGCTACATGGGAGGCAAAGAAAGACATAAAGTCCAAAGATCCTCATCTAGTTTTTGCTTCTTGGATTCATGTGGAAGGTATGTGTTCTTCAACATACTTTTTTTCAATATTTGTTAAAGGAGAGATTAATATCTTTGCATAGTTATTTTCTAATTGGTTAACGGTTGCATAGTTATTTGATAATGAAAATGAATCGTGCTTGTGGTTACACTACCTTGTTCGTCATTCGAGGACTAATGTTCTTAGTGGGGGAGACTGAAACACCCTGGGTTTCTGTTCCTTTGAAAATATCCTGGATTTCTGGTCTTTTGATAGGATACGACTAAGGGAAACGACTCGTACATTGGAATACGAGTTGTATGGGTTAGCCGTATGCTGACCAGTGTTAGTTGGTTGGTTGGTTGGTTGGGTTACTATAATGAGTACGATCTATTTGGTGTGAGTCTTATTGGTGGATATGAGTTGTTTGGTTATTTCACTTAATCTTAGACTTGGTAACTTGAGTTTGATCTGAGTATGAGTGGCTCACCAAGAGCCGTAAGCTAAGGTATGAGTCGTACCATGGACTCATATGGTGGTCAGGACTCAATCCTCTTGGGATTTTATTCTGCTAAGGGTACGAATCATGGGTAATAGTCATATACTTGGATACGACATTGTTTGGGGTAAGTCGTACCTTGGACAGTGTTGGGTCTAAGGGAGATGGCCTTAGGTACGAGTGGTGGGTACCACTCATATTGAAGGGTACGACTGGTATGGATAGTCGTATCCCTCTGACGGGATTTTGGTGCAGTTTAAGTAGGGGTAATTTGGATATTTTTCCACTTAAACTAATAATGCCCCACGACTTTTAACTCGCTTTGGAGGTTTTCCCTATTATTCTATTCACTACCACTTAGAAAAGACTCTTTAATCTTCTCTAAATTTCTTGGGCAAAAGAAGATAGGGTTTCATCTTAAGGATTAATTTGGGTCTTGTGTTGGTGATTTCTCTCCATCATCTTCTTGGTTTAAGGCATGTACTTTTTCCTCATTGTTAGTTCCAACTAAAGTCATGGTTTTATATAATGTTCTCATGGTTTGATTATTGTATGATTTTGGGTTTTCAAATACAATTTGGGTGGTTTTGTTATAAATGCTTGGTTGTGGTTTTCCCATGTTTTAATTATGGTTTTATATGATTTAATGGTGGTTTTGGATAATTGGTTGCAGGGGAATGGTTATTTTGTAATTGGCTTTGGTTTTGGAAATACTATGCCCCCAATATGTTTGATAAAATTCCCATGAGAATGTTTTCACTGCATTGTTGGATTTTTAATGGAACTTATGCATGGTTTAAACTTGGAAATGGAACCCTAAATGGTTAAATTGTTTGGAATGGTAAAAATGGAATGGTTTGGGTTTAACAATCATTCTTGTGGGATACAATGGAATCCCCCAAGTAATCATAATAATTGAACCCTTGTTGGGTACTTGGGACTCCCCTAAGTTAATTGGATAATGTGATCTATGGGTACTTGTGAATATCTTAATCTCTAAAAGGTTTGGCTAGGGACAATACTTACAAGTTATAGTCGGTATGACGATACCACTATGTATAGCCTCGGTTAATCATAATGGTTTGGTTGGTTAGAAATGGTTTTAACTGGACAATAAAGGCGGGGTGTGATAACTAACCGTAAATGTGGGAGTACAATGGATGAACACTAGAAACTCATGTTTGCCAACACGAGGGGTAGGTCATGGTGAACTTATATGATACTACGAGGTATACGAGAATCCACTAAGTACATTGTACATATGTATCCTGGAGGGTAAAGGGTACTTGGGAATCCCTTACTCTTATGGTGTCTCTGGTTTGTGCGGCTACATGCATCGGGACTCGTTCAGGGGGCTATACTAGACCAATATATCCCATGGATGGTTAAGGACGATTAAACTACACATACCCAGGTTAATTGTTTAAAATACATGCTAAACCCGATTCCCTTTCCCAGCATGGTTATATAAATATATATGTATGAGTTATATGTGTATGGATGGTTTACTTGGTTTTACTGGATGGAATTATTTTATCCTTATCCTGAGTTCATGTTAGTGTTCACCCGCTAACCCATTTTCAAGTGGTTGTATCCCCATGCGATGCAGGAACTGGCTGTTCTACTCCTTATGCTTAGCGATCGGACTTCAAGATCAGCTATTGGATTGAAGTGGTGAGATTCCATCTTTCTGGAAGGCTCCATTTCATGTAATGGACATTTTCATATACTTTGATTTATTATGGATATTGGTTTTGGCTATGGTTGGGGGCATGTCCTAACCAGATATTGGTTTTCTTTTGGTTAGAGGCTTTTGTGGAATTACTATGGGTTGGTATGGGAGGGATCGGTATTTTTCATCATCCTTGGTATTGGCATTGGTATTGGGGTTGATACCGTAGGACAAAATTTCTCATGATTCCATTCTTTTATGTTATGTAATGGAACTTGGTTTTGATATCATTTTGGTTTTGTTTACGGTTTGGTTATAAATATTGGTTGGTTTAGGGACAGTTGGACTTGTTTGGGTGGGTAACAACCAAGAGTCTGGATTTGGATAGTTATATGTTATCTGGTTATATGTTAGGAATTCAACCGACTCGAGATATGTGTAGGCTGGTTGGGTTGGGTAATTGGGGTGGTCCCTGATCCTGGTTGGAGTTAGGATGCCCATTACGAAAAGGCCCTAGTCTAGGTTGTGTCATCTCCCGACCACCCACAGATACCACACAACCTCTATAGACTTGCCTGGAAACCACACAGTTACCCACTTAGGTAGAAATAGAAAAGGGGTCCAAAATATACTCTGGATCGAAACCCAAATACACATCCACATATGGGATCACATAAGAAAAAGTGGACCCCGGGTCAAGTAAACAATACACATCACGATAAAAATAGTTTCAATATATCAGTAACGACATTAGGTGATGCCTCAAACTCCTGATGTATAGTGAAATCATAGAGTGGTTCCAACAAGTGTCGGAGATACATTGTGCGCCCTTTTGTGCAAGAGATGATGAAAAGGCAATCTAAACCTTGTTTGCCCCAGAAGCAACCTTAGAAACTGGATAGTTTCTAAGCATGGGCCCTACCTGACCACAATTAAGAACTTGTCCTTTCCCTCATCAGAAAAACCCCAGTGCAACTAACCACAAAATCTGCAGGGAGGATATAATGGAGCTGATTGGGCCCCACTATCCTGAGGATGGACACCTTGTACCCTATAATTGTTGTCACCCTGAATATATGTCACCCAATAACTTTAGGTAGGGAGAACTAGACAACAAGAAGGACCCAGAATTGCCCTACTTTTTTTGGACCACTTTACACCACCCTTGCCGCTCTGTTGTTGACCTCTCATTTGCTCTGAATGCCAGAATTTCTTGCTCGGCCTTTTTCCAATTTCAAATTTCTTCTTCTACTCTTTATCTACTTTTTGCATATATACAACCATCCTAGAAATATCCATGTCCTTGTTCAACAATGCAACTTTACTCTCTGAAATCAAGTCTCGGGAAAGCCCAGAAGCGAACTTTCTCATTCTATCCCTCATGCTAGAAAGCAACTCTGGAGCATACCGATATAACTGGTGAAACTTCAAGGCATACTCCTTGACTGAAACTTTCCTTGATTCAGGTTAACAAACTCTCCACCGTCGTCTCCCTCAGCTCTTGAGAAAAAAATCAGTCCAGGAAAGCTCTAGCCAACAAGTAGGACCCAGAATTGCCCTACTTTTTTTGGACCATTTTACACCATCCATTCCGCTCTATTGTTGACCTCCCCTTTGCTCTGAATGCCATAATTTCTTTCTCGGACTTTTTCAAATTGCTTCTTCTACTCTTCCTCTACTTGTTTCATATACACAACCAGCCTAGAAATATCCATGTCCTTGTTCAACAAGGCAACCTTACTCTTCGAAATCAAGTCTTGGGAAAGCCCTGAAGTGAACTTTCTCATACTATCCCTCATGCTAGAAAGCAACTCTGGATCATAGCAATATAACTGGTGAAACTTCAAGGCATACTCCTTGACTGAACCTTGCCTTGCTTCAGGTTAACAAACTCTCCACCGTCGTCTCCCTCAGCTCTTGAGAAAAGAAGAAGTCAAGAAAAGCTCTATAAAAGTCCTCCCACAAGGCGAACTCAGCATCCACACCTCTAAGATGCTCCCACTCTTCATACCACTGATAAGCTACATCCTTCAACTGGTAGGCTACAAACTCCACACCTTTCACTTCTGTAACATGCATCACCCGAAGAATCTTTTCTATTTTTTTATAAAGCCCTGAGGATCCTCCTCAACTTTCATACCTATAAACACAGGAGGATTAAACCTCAAAAAATTTCCAACTCTAGTGGCCTAAGAAGATGGAGAATCATAATTCACACGCTTAGTTTGAGAGGCGACCAACTGAGTGAGCAAATAGATCGACTGGAGAAACTCAGCATTAAACATGTCAACTTGAGGTATCTGGGGAGGGATAGGAGGAATAGGTGGAGCTCCATTAGTACCATCAGATATAGTGGCCCTAGAAATATTTTGAACCCTTAGGGTAGGACGAGCTCCATTTCCATTGTCCTCAGTTTGGACAGAAGGGTTCCCACAGAAATCTAATCTTTTCGGAGGCATGAGTGTTCTGGTCATCATGGCTGCTACAAAGGAACTAAGACTAGAAAGAAAGAAATCAAAAAATGAGAGATTCCTGACCTTGAAGGCTTTAGATTCTAACGCAGGTAAAGAAGACACAAATATTGCACTTTTGGCAACAAGAATTATTAGAGATACAAAAAGTGATAGTCAGCTTAGCAAAAGAAATGATATGATTGAAGGTTGTCACAAAAATGGTAGTTTTAAAGCATTCATGAGAAACTACCAAATGCAAAAGAATGATTAGGTCCCTAAAAAGTCAAAATGGAAAACTACAGTTGAGTAGGCAGTAAAACAAGCTCTAACAGCATGGGGAGATTCTTCGAGTGAACCTGATAAAGATGAGAAGTCTCAAAATATTTCTATGCTAAGAGTGGAAGACAGACCAGTTATCGATGATTACCTGTTTTCATTCATGGTAAACTCAGAAGATAAAAAAGAAAATGAGGGAACTCTTTTTTATATTAAGGATAATCTAGATAACTACTCTACTAAAAGGATAAAGAGGTTTGCTAGTGTGTTGACAGACTCTGTATGTAAACTAAGTACTGAGAAGAATGCATTAGAAGTGAAAGTAGGGAATAAAGAACATGAGTTGATTGCTTTAACTTTCCAAATTTCTAAAACTGAAGAGTTGTTCAAAGATAAAATCTGAAAATCTGAGTTTGATGAGTAGTCTAAAGTAGGTAAATGAGTCAAATTAAAAAGGGAATAAATAAGCTTCATGGCTTCAAATAGATCTTTAAAAAAGGCTGAGGGATTCTCAAAAACACCTTATGTCTGCACTTCACAAGAATAAAGAGTTAGAGAGGGACCTGGTCCACTTGAAAAAAGAGTTGAACAAATCTCTTAAATGAACTACTTGAACAATGCTTGGGGGTTACACCGCATAGTAAGGGCCCAAGTCTCACATAGTCAGTCATAAGCAATAGAATAGTAAAGAAACTATGAGGTACTAGAAAGACAAAAGCAGTGCAGGAATGTAGGAACACAAGATTTTTACATGGAAACCCAAGAAACGAAAAATCATGGCTTGCCCTCACAAGCACCAAACATCCCACTATAACCAACCTCTTGATTACAGACTCTACTGTGAACCTAACTCTAGATTTCTTTTGCTTGTAACAACTTTATTACAAGCTCATCTTGGTAACTCTACCAAGTACCCTCTCCACTGATTAACTCTAATCAGAAATAAGCTTAGGCAACTCTACCTAAGCACTCTCTACTCAAAGAGAAAAAACACTACTCTTATAACTTGAGTAGTTCGGTTACAAATCAAAGATGACTCAAGAACAATTTCTATATAAGCTCACATAAACAGCTTAGAACTTGAGCAGTGTTGAAATGGGGTTTTGTTGCCTCTCTTTTCACTCTTTCGAATTTGCAAAAACCATTTGATGAAGAGGCTTCTCTTCCCTTTTATAGCTAAGTGATGATTAGGGCTGAAATATTTTACACAAAAGGACAAAATTATGCAGATACCGTGTGCCAACTGTACTGTATGTAACACGTGTAGGGACCTAGTCCCTTACAGTTTAGTTGCTCATCATCAAAACTACATATAGAAATTTTTTCCCTTTTTGATGATGACAAACCAAACCATACAATTTGAGCATTAGTGCAAATTCATCATATTTAATCAGTGTAATTACTACCTGAAGATGAATGTTCCCCCTATCACCATGCTTCTTCTATCACCATACAACACAGGGACATAGTCCCTTGTTGTCACTTGCAGCAAAACTTTCCCATGTCATTATGCACCTTTATTTGGTGGATTTTCACTTTCATATGTATTTGCACACTTTCCAACTTCTCCAACCACTGTTCTCTATACTTCTGCACCGTGTGAGAACACATACTTCTTAGCTCATTTTATGATACCTACTCCCTACGCATCACACTCATCACACCTAGTCCTTACACACAAAGTCAGTATTCCCTCTTTTGGCATCATAAAAAAAGAGTAACAGTAAACCATAAGTAAAAATAAGTGCAGGCTAATTAACTCATGGCCACTGGGCAACACTAAAATGAAGAACAACTTAAAGTAAAGAAAATAATATGAAGCACACAAGAAAAATTCATTTATATTTAAAACAAAGATTAGCACCAGTACAATCATAATAAAATAATACATAAAACATGTTGTCTTTAAGAGCCAACACAGGGAGCAAAATATGAAACTAACAATGGATTGTTCTAGGATGGGGATAATAAGACTTAGGTAGAGGGAGGTTTTTGGGAAAAGGACTTCAGCAGCATCTTCATTCTTGAATTTTTAGCATTTTAAGTATCCAACAACTGTTTGGTGAGAGCCTTTACTTAAGCATTCAGTTCTTGAACTTCAATAGTCAGTTCTTCCACTTTTACCATGAGTGTTGCATTTTCAACTGCAAGTTCATCTGTGGCACCTGGTCCCTCAGAGGACAACTTCTGATTTTGCAACTTTAGGTTTACTATTTAAGCATATTTGGCAGCCATCATGATCCTTAATTCCTCTATTTACTTTCCCAGCCTTTCTTGAAGAGCTAGCAACTCAAACACTTGAGATACAGATCCAACTTTTCGTTTTACGCATTTATTCTCCACAAGGGTTGTCAGGCTGATCATTTGCTCGGTGGTCCTAAGTGTTCTCTTAGTTCCACACATATCATAATGTTCGAACTCCTTTTTCAAGAGATATCCATATGGAATTCAATGTTGCCTAATTTTTCATGAATAACTTTATGAATATACTCTATAATTAGAGATTAAAGGTTTATCAATTCAAACTTGCTCAAGGATTCAATCAAAAACAAGTCAACACCGAAGGAAATTATTCTTTTTTAATGCCTTTGTAACAGGACTTTGTTGATGAACTCAAGTGCCAACGGATAATCACTTTTTAGAAATTTCATTTTCACTGCAGTTATAGATTTCCCTCCTACCTTTAATGCATCAATCATGAATTCAGAGGTAGGCCATATATTTACTACAGTTCTTACCCCTACAATAGGTACATCCAAGATCTTTCCTAAAGTTTTTTCATCCATCTTAAGAACCTTTTCTCGTATTTGTGTAGTCAAACTTAACCCATCATCTGAGAATTCCATGGAGTAGTAGAATCTCTCACCTTACCTTCAAAAATAATAGGAGTTGGTTCTTCTAGTAGATGCAAACAAACTTGATTCCTCACATATTCTACTAGTTCAAAAATCCCTAGTTTATCATAAATTTTTGGATCAAACACTCTTCCTGATAGAACTTTTTGTGTTGCTAGGTTTCTAATCATCCTTTCTTTGTACATATCTTTCTTTTCCTTATTCCTTTCCCTCTTTTTGGGCGCACTACTTACACTCTTTATTCATCAATTTTTCTCTTCTTTGGACTAAGTACCTCAAAGTATTTTCATTTATTAATAGCTATATGTTTTTGTCTCATTCCAGTATACCTACTATTCTTTGACTTAGAGGACCTGGTCCTCTCATCATCCTCAACTTTTGATTTTCTATCTTTAGTAGCTGTTGCTACTACTAAATCTGTATCTTCCTATTTTTCAACCTCCATAACTACCATATTTTCTTTCTCCTCTACCGCAAAAGATTTCTTCAACCGTATTCTTTTCATGGTCGAAGCTTTGTTGGCCTTCATGGCATCTTCCATTATTTTCCTTTTTGATCCTCTTGAAGAATAGGTTCTGGTAACTTTTACCTCAGCATTTATCATTTTCTCCTTTCCTCTACTTCCCCTTAGTTTCTTCATAGTCCATCTCAAAGGCACCTCATCCTCATCTTCCTCATTTTCTTTGTTTTAAAGTAGAGATGTGTCTTTCCCCTATTTACTTCTTCATTAACACCTATTTTCTATTCCACTCCATCAACTGAGATTTCTTTGGTGTCATATGCAAGAAGGAGTAAATTTTTAGCTACCCTGTTCTTATTTAAGGAAAGATCGACCCTTTTCACTGGAATTTCTTCACCAAATAACTAGAAAAGATAAGGTATGAATTTAATGGTGTAGGAGACCTAGGTTGTTGAAGTGTTTCAGGGGATTCAGCTTTTTTAGATTTTTTAGATGACCCAGGAAATTAGATATTCTTTGATAGTTTTGAATTCCCCAGAGAAAAGGGAATTTTAGGTTGAGAAATCTCTTGGTCTATTGGGAACCCAAACCCTTGGTGTGGATTATCTATCATGATTAGCTAAGAATAAACTTCCAAGGTTAAGGAGGGTTCAATAGACACTGACTTAATTATGGGTCCTGGACATTTTAAGGAAAATTTAGTTAGAATAAATGACTCAATTTGATATTGGGGGATAGAGGTGATGTTTTCCATGGTTTCAATCTCAAAAAAATCACAATGTTCAACTAAAGTATGTCCAACTTGACTCTCTGGAGTTTTATTTACTTACGGGTTTTGGTTGGGTTTGAGAAAGTAGTGATGTCATCTATTTTGATTTTGTAAAGAGAGTGAGGGTAAGGGACCAGTTTGTCTTAGAGAGATTTTGAAGATTTGGGAAGATGATTCGGACAAGTTTAAGGAAAAAGATAAGAAGGTTTGATTTAGCAATTTTTAGACTTGACCATTATCATTAAAAAGGTTTCTTTTGATTTGACATCTCTAGACCTAAATAAAAATATGACACCTTATTTTGCATAAAAATTGACATTTTCGGAGGGCAAAACATGTATGGCCTTTTCATACAGTGTTTTATGATTATTACGAGTTTATATAGGCACTAACCTGAATGATGGGACTAGGTCTTTTCTTTTTTTGACTAAATTTTTTACATGTGATGGCTTCAACTATTCTTCTCCTAAGTAGTTGTCATAGGTATATACCTGCAAAGGTATGGAGATATGTTAGATTAACAGGAATATATTCTACCAAGGATACCTACCTCCTTAGCATAGCTAATTTTTGAAGTTGCACTTATTCATATTTCAGGTTGAGTTAGCTTGATTAATTCATGATCTGACCTCTTACTGAAACTCTCTTATTTATGATGAGTCCTCTAAGGACCAGGTCCCTGGAAATCAAATTTTTCAAGATACGACACTACCGCTCTAGAGTACCTTGAGAGAGAGGACATAGTTGGATCTTCAAAGATTAAGCCTTGAATACTCACTTTTAATGAACATTCCTGACTGCAGTCCCTTTTTTCCAACTAGGAACCATGATTACTTGTGTGTTCTTGGAACCCACTCGAGTTTGAGTTCCCATTAAGAAGACAATGGTGTGACCAAAACCATCTTGTCCTATCTAGGTAGAGAATTCTTCTTCATATTATTCAAGTACTTGAACCCATTTGGTTATATATTCCCCTCCAAATAATATCTGAATTTGGTCATTCCTTCACTTTTCTAGTTTTGCCAATTCCTTTTAGAGTGCCAATTTTTTTTTACAACGATAGTCCACAGATTTTAAAGTCTTATTTCTAGCACCAATTGACATTCTTTTCTATACACCCAACAGATTGGAATTCTCCTTGAGAGCCTAGTCTTTTGTCAGCATTAACACCTTGACTAGTCAAATTAGAGAGAATCTATGAAGATGTTGCCCAGTTAAGGGACTTGTTAAGCTCTTCTCTTAGATGGACCAGGTCCCTTTCTAACCTTACATTCTAGTAAAGCGCAAACATTAGGTTTCTTTGGGAATCCCCTAATCTTTCCTCAAGATCAACTGGAAGCCTTGAAGCTTTTTTCTTCCCTTTTTCATCTTCATCGTTTCTTTTCTTCAGATTGCTCATTAAACTCTGATTTTCAAATTTTATTTTTGTGAACAACTTTTCAATTTTATAAATTTGGAGAGTTAAATCAATAAACTCATGATCTTGATTTTCTACTTTCTCCTCTAGAACATTTTCTCATCAGTTAGTTCACACAAAGAGTCTATCAAAACATCAGCAAGCTTTTTTATCTTTCCACCCCTAGTTCAATTTTAGCAGTGATGATGACCAGAACACTCTAGGTATAAGCCTCTTAGAGTGAGCCTGCTCTGATACCAATTAATAAACCATTAGGGGTTACACCACACGGTGAGGGACCATATCCCTCAAAGTAAGTCACAAATGATAGAATAGTAAAGCAACTATAAGGTGCTGGAAAGACTAAGGCAGTGCAGGATGGTAAGAACACAAGATTTTTACGTGAAAACACAAACACATGGATTTCCCACTCAAGCACCAAATAGTCCACTATAACAAACCTCTTTATTATAGACTCTACTATGAATCTAACTCTAGGTTCCTTTCGCTTGTAAGAATTTTATTACAAGCTCATCTTGGTAACTCTACCAAGGACCCTCTCCACTGATTACTCTAATCAGCAATAAGCATAGGCAACTCTGCCTAAGCACTCACTACTCAAAAAAAACACTACTCTTATAACTTAAGTAGTTAGATTATAAATCAAAGCTCACTCAATAACAATTTCTATTTAAGCTCATATAAACAGCTAAGAACTTGAGCAGGTGCTGAAATGGGGTTTTGCTGCCTCTCTTTTCACTTTTTAGAATTTGAAAAACCATTTGATGAAGAGGCTTCTCTTTCTTTTTATATCTAAGTGATGATTAGGGTTGAAATATCATTGGACCAACTGTCCAAGTTAGTACAAAATGGCACCTGTAAGTTTTTTAAACAAGAGGACAAAACTGTACTGATATCGTGTGCTAGTTGTACTGTACATTGCACATCCAAGGACCTGGTCCCTTGTAGTTTAGCTGCTCATCATTAAAACTACATATAGCACTACTTCCTCACTGATTCTTTCTAACTTGACTAGTTAAGGTGTAAATGATGGTAGAGGATTGGACTGTCAAGGATAATTCCAACTTGTTGAGTGGTAAGGAAATTCTGTCAATAAGGCTAGAAATAAGGTTGTCAGTCCTATGTGTACTTATTATGGGAAGGATGGGCACACTAAGACACTAGGCACTCTGTTCTCTAAACATAGCTAAAATATGGATAAATTATGGTGCTTAGGCGTATAAATACACCCAAGATAACCACCTCACACTTAAATCTTTGTTCGTCCTCGAACAACATATCCATTTATACATACTACATAAGCTTTATCACCCACAAAGGAAGACAAGATGCTCAAATAGGCTCACACAACAATTATGAACAAGAAGTAGATTCAGGAATCATTACTAGAGACAACCTACACTCAAGAATAGACTCATTAAGTTGGCGATTTCATGCATATCATTTAAGCATAGAAATCATATAAATTACCCAACCTTCATCAACTATGTGCCCTCACAACAAGAAAATTTCCCATAATCACTCACAATTATGCAATTTCTAACAAAATGGGTACAAGAATCAAGTTGCGCTCACTCTCACAAAGAATTCTAAAATTACAACTGATGACCATATGGTTTCCCTTAGTGTAATACTCCACTAATATCAGAATGCTAAGATTAGGATCAAATAGGTCTTTTACGGGTTGTAATGTAGGCTAAAGGATGGGTAGGAACTATTTTGGCCAGAAATAGTGACTATCTTCCCTAAGCGCTTTAATACACTACATTATGCAATTAAGATCAATCTCTAACAGCCAATTTCCACTTCTGCTATCTTCACAGATTTGCTTTTCACCTCAACTCGTTAAGCTTAATTAATAACACTATGGTGGCAGTATGCAACTCTTTCAAATATTTTTCTTTTTTTTTGCTCCCTTTTCATGTTACGCACCCCTATAATACCCACCCTCAACTTAGGCAACTTGCCTTAGTTGAGGTGCACAATGTCTAAGAAGGACCAGGGCCAAAACAGGTTCATTGTAACATGTCTGGGATAAAATTTTGAAAATTTTTTTTAACAATTTTAGCTACTCCTAACCACATCAATTGCTCACGCCAATAACTGGACTTTGGGGCATCAATTTCACTCTTTTCCTCTTATTGTCAAACTCCTAACTCACATTGATTTTATATTAAAGCTCTTAGGAGCTTTTGGATCAAATTACGATCTATTAAAGAATAGATTAGGCTATATATGAGGCTAACAAAAGAACAAGCTAAAGACTCAACGGGGCTAGCTAAGATAATGTACAAAGGTAGGTCAGAAGAAGGTATGAACAATGGCTATCAAAGAAATGCCTAAATCATCTCCTAAACTCACAATCTTTATTTCGCTTTGCACACACACCAGGCAAGTTCTAGCATCAGTTGTAATAAGGAATATACAACAGTCTTACACACTCACGGAACATGGTCAACTCAATTAGGAGCATTATAGATTGTCGACCCAACAATTACATGAATTCAAATAAACCAACAATCACAACAAGAGTCACAACTAAAGCCTAGGTGTTTCAAATATAATGATCCATCACATACTTATGTTATCATGTCATGTGATCCACAAGAGTAGTTACATGTAATTGAAAGACTACTTTTCTCTTAAGATGGTCGCCATCCATCCATCATTGAGAAAAGCACCTAATTATGACTAAATAACTAACAAAATGAACAAAATAACTAATCCTATCTAGAAGTATACTAAGGAGAAGGTCCTATTTTCTTACAAAACAAGTAGCAAAGTACCCAGCCACCCCACACTTAAGCTCAGCACTGTCCCCAGTGCAAATAACAAGATAAAGAACCTGGCTAGTATTACTTCTCATCCACATTAGGAGTCATGCCACCTGCATGGAGATCATCATTGGAACCATTTTTCATGTACTCATCACATCACCCATATCATCCATGTCAGTCACACATAATCAAGTTAACTTCAATTAAGATGGAGATGGTGAAGTCACCACCCCATACTTAATTTGTTAGTATAAACCAATTAAGTATTTTTATCGGGTACTCAGACTTCACCGACATACACTTTGACATTGTGGATCAACATTAGTCATAATACAATTCATTCACTTCAATTCCCCCAATTCTATTTCAATGAAGCACTTTTTGAATAGAATCGTGCTCTACACTTTCAACCATATCAAGTTATACAAAACGCCATCACTTTCACAACATCACCATGGTAAGAATTTAATTCATAATCCTTAATAAATCACTTAGCTATAACATAGAGTCACAATAACTAATGATTAAGAAAGTAAAACTTACCTTGAAGATGAAAGTTTGGTGAAAGAAAAGGAAAATTCTTGAGATAGTTAATGTTGAAAGACAAAGAGAATGGTGAGAGCAATCTTATGCAGGTTAGGGGTGAAATAAGGATGACTTTGGGCATTCATGGTGTGGATTCTATTAAAGGATGAGATTTGTGTTGAGTTTATCCAATAAAAAAAATGGATTATTAGGCAAAACTTACACTGATAGGCGGCGCCAATGAAATTGCCTAAGCATAAGTAGACGGCGCCTAACCTATCGCCTAAGTAAGGTAGTGAGCATAGGCAATGGTATAAGCGGCGCCTAAACTCTCGCCTATGTTGACATAGGCGGCGCCTATGCTATTGCCTATGTTGACATAGGTGGCGCCTAACCTATTGCCTAAGTGAGGCAGTGAGCATAGGCGATTTACAATGCGGCGCATATCTAATCGCACACCTTAAGATGTGCGGCGCATTATGCATTGCATAGTTTATCTAGTGAGCATGTGCGATGGGATGTACGGCGCACTCTTGGTCGGAAAGGTCCATACCACGGGGGTTTCATCCCGATCCCTACGCTACCACCATAGACCTCATTGAAAGTCACAAAAATAAGTCGCACCACAAAAATTTTGAGGTCGGATTAACATAATTCGGGGCACAACTCTAATACAAATCATACTTGGGCCTTACACATTTGACCACTCCAACTTACCTGTAATTTTCCCATCACTCCTAAACTTACCACCATTGACATGGCTCGCTTCCAAATCAAAATTGGTACTAATCTTCTCCTTAGTACTTCGTGCACCTACACTAAATCATAAACAACAAAAATAATTAGAAAGATGGGTTGCCTCCCACCAAGAGCCTAATTTAGTGTCGCGGCACGACCCAATCAACTTTTTCCTCCACCTAGAGGATATGAATTTCACCCCCAACATCGCATCAATCTTTTTGCCTCGCTCATATGGGGGTGGTGCAGAAATTAAAAAGCCGAGTAATGGATGATGCATGGTAAAAAACTTGGTCTTAAAGTGAGGTGTTTTTTTATGTTGCTTATCAAGTGTAAAATAAAGAATATAGGATTCTTGGTCCTCATCTTCACACTCTTCCACTATTTTTGATGATTCCACGGATAAGATATCATCTAAACATAATGTGGAAAAATTCTTCGAGTGAGGCCCAACTAATTCTACTTCAAAATTCACACTATCTACTACACACTCACTTTTACTCACCTTCTCAATATCTTCTCTTGGAATTGGGCTAGAGTTTTTATTAGAGATTTTCTTGGTTTCTTTTTTTGACTCTAGCACCAAGTCCTCAATCTTGGCATCATCTCTCATGGTTGGTTTGGTTGGCTGGGAAGTCACTGAGGGTTGGTCAACATCAATATAGGGTTCTAGCTCCTTATCTTCACACTCTTCCATTATGTTAAATGATTCCACATACAAGATATCATCTAAGTATAATATAGAAGAGTATTTTGAATGATTGACCTCTATATCCATATCCTCATAAATGATTGGCCTCATTCTTTGATGCATATTACATACGATATCCTATGTTTCTTCCTGGAGATCCAACATTCATTGAAATAAAGCTTCAATGCCACTCCTTTCAGTGTTTTGTTCTTCCTTTTTTTGACCATAAGACCTTTTAAACTCAAAAAAAGAACTAGAATTTAGGTTAGCACAATGGGGGAGGGTGCATTAGGGAAATCACTCCAATGTCCATCTTGACCACCACATAAAGAACAATCATACTCCCAGTAGGATGGAGATGGTGCACACAGCTCTCTCCGGGGAGCATATCTACAATCTTGCCAAAAGTGAGGTCCATCACAATATGGACATGGAACATCAAGATAAGATTTCCAACCACCAAGCTCATGTTCATTCCACGATGCCATAGTAATAAGTAAACTAAAATAAAAATCTACCTGACACAAGAAATAAAAGAAAACTAAAATCAAATATTTACAAGTTTGAATTCAAGCAAGTAGGCTAAAATTCCAAACCAACTCTCTTAAACGTAAAATTAAGAAACTTGACTAACAGTCAATTAACACACATAAACTCAATCGACAACCATATTCCTCGACAACGGCGCCAAAATTTGATACGCCCAAACTATACCTCTCTTATGAGAAAGTAAGCAGTCGTTGTCAAATATATAACCCAACTAGGTTGGGGTTGAATCCCACAGGGAATATGGTGCTAATTAAGTTGTATGCAGATTAGTTGACTTTTAATCGTTCGTTTTCGTAAAATAAATGGGGGGATTTGATTCAGTTCACAAATTAATGGTTTTAGTTTAACAAGATGAAATAAGTGTAGTAGTATTCAAATTCAGAGAAAGATCAAGCTAGGGTTATGTCCACCTTGTAGTTTTCAATACTTTCTAACTCTGGACTTTACGAATTCATACATGCATCATGCTTACAGAGAAACGTATTGTATTTAATAACATAATCCTAGTGTTTCTCAACCATCAAGGACTAATTCACTTTAGTTCTCTTGAATCAAAATCGTTTACCAAAAACAATACGAAATCTCCAAGTAGTTAATCCTGCTAAGGCATTAACTTATGAAATAGAGGTTGGTAATCCTATTTTATTGTCACTACTCTCTTTTCCTAACAATAACCTTTATTTCAAACAAGTTGTGTTTTAAGGAATATCCTCTATGTTTGTAACCATGAGAATTCAAGATAAGTGAAGAGAGTATGATATAAACAAGTCAATGCATAATGAATTCAAAACCCAAAGTAATAGATTGTATTCTACAAGGCTTCCATAACCCTAACTAATAAACTTAGCTACTCATGAATAAAACGAAAATCATCATAAATATATTCATCATACCAAAAACTAGAAGACGATATTGGTGTGCGAATGGTGAAAGTAAGAGAGAAAAAACGTTTTTCTCTCTCGCCATCCTAAGCCGCTATTCTCCTCTCTCTGAATAATACAGAATAATGAATCCTCTCTCTGAATAATACAGAATAATGAATCCTCCATAAAAATTCAGCATTAGGTCTTTTAATAATCTTTTCTCTCATAATTTCCTTCTAGGTCCCTGAACTAATTATAAATGACAAACTGGTCTTGGACATAGTTTCTAGGCGCCACATTTGGTCCAGGTTGCTACTCTCTCTTGTGTCATATTCCATCCGTATTCCATAGTCCCATAATGTCTTCATCTACCTCATTAATGCCTGAAATCATGCTAATCACATCGGTTAGCTCAATTACATAGAAGTAGAGTAAAAACATAAGAAACTAGGCACTTTGTTCTCTAAAGATAGATAAAATATGGATAAATTATGGTGCTTAGGCGTATAAATACACCCAAGATCAGTGATTTCTCTCCGTCATATTATTAATCTAAGGCATGTACTCCTCACTCATTGTTAGTTCCAACTAAAGGCATGTTTTATGAATTATTTTCAAGGCATAAATGTTGTATAGTTTTGGGTTTTCACATACATGATGAGGGTTTTGGTTACAATGGTTGGTTATGGTTTTCCCATGTCTTTTACTTTTGGTTTTCATATTATTATTGTGGTTTGAACATTTGGTTGCATGGAAATTGTTAATTGGTACGTGGTTTTGTTTTTGGAAATACTATGCCCCCAACTTCTTTGAAAAATATCTACAAGAATGTTTTTAGTTATATTGTTGGAATTTTATTTAACTATGCATGGTATAACTTAGTAATGGAACACTAAATGGTATAAATGGTTTGGAATGGTCAAATGGTAAGGTCTTGGTGGTTATGTTTAATCTAGTTGAAAGCCTTGTGGGGTACAAGGGAATTCCCAAAGCTAACTTAATAACAAACATCTTGTGGGGTACTTGAGATTCCCCCAAATCAACTTAATAATATAATATAAGGGTACCTGGGAATCCCTTCTTCTTAAAAAAAAATGGCTAAGTAAATTGCTCGCAAGCTATAGTCGATATGATAATACCACTACTTATAGACTTGGTTAATAATAAATGGAATAGTGGTTTGGTTATGGTAATGATTTTAATTGGGTAATAATGGCAGGGTGTGATAGCTAACTATGAAAGTGTGAGTTCAATGAATGGACACTGAAAACTCATGTTTACCGTTATGAGAATTGTTCATGATGATGATATATGATATTTATGGGGTACAGGGGAATCCCATAAGTACACTTTTACATATATATCATAGAGAAATAAGAGTACTTGGGAATCTCCTACACCTATGACATCTCTGGTTTATGCGGCTACACGCATCGGAGCCTATTTAAGGGATTACACTGGACCCATATAGCCCGTGGGTAGTTCTAATATGGTTAAGATATACATACCCAGTTTAATGGTTTTAAAGGCACTCTAAACCCAATTTCTTTTCCCGACATGATTTTATATATCTATTTTTATATATATATGTATGTATGTATGGTTGTGAAAGCATATGGTTGGTTTACTTGTTTTGATATTTGGTAGTATTTTAACCTTATCCTGAGTTCATCCAATAACCCATCTTCAGGTGATATTTCCCCATGCGATGAAGGAATGGGCCATTTTACTCATTCTTCTTAGTGATTAGATTTGAGATCAATTATTGGATTGAAGTGATGAGTTTCCATATTTTGGAAGGCTCTATTTCATATCATGGATGTCTTTTCATACTCTTATTATTTCATAGACATAAATTTTAGCTATGGTTGGGGGCGTGTCCTAAACTGATATTGTTGTACTTTCGGTTAGAGGCTTTATGGACTACTATGGGTTGGTATAGGCGATGTTGACAGTGGTGTTAGACTTAGTATTTCCATTGGTATTGGGGATGATACCATTTGACTGTATTTATGATTTTTCTATCCTATTATGTTATGAACTCGTACATGGTTATTGTTTTTATTTTGGTATGGTTAATAGTTAGGTATTATTTGGCTGGACTTGCTTGGGTTAGTCACGGTTATGGACCTATCCCAGAGTCTTGAATTGTACAAAATACTATTATTTTATATGTTCGGAATTCATCCAACTTAGGGTAAGTGTTTGGAGGTTAGGTTGGGTAATGGGAGTGGTCCCCGGTCCTGGTTAGTCTTGGGATGCCCATTATGATAAGGCCCGATTTGGGTCATGTCAAGATGGTATCAGAGCTTTTGTTTTATGTTCAATTGAGAGTCCACAAAGTCGTGTCGAGTAGAGTCTCTTTTAAGGGTGTGTAGTGCGCCACACTCATAAGAGGAAGGCTACAAGACATTTAGTAATATTTCTGTTTCTTTGTGTTCCACTTTCTAGCTTGGAGTCTAATTCCTAGAATCTTCTCTAACTCCTATTTTTCCTTTCTGATCATTCCTTGATGATCTAATGGGCACAAAAACTCTTTTGTCCCAACTGGGGATAATGTTGATAGGGCACGCTCTACTTATGGGATCCATACTAAGTCTAGAGGTTTCATCCTTGATTGTTCTGGAGTTCTATCAGTTCCTTTTAGTACTCTTCAGGCTCCTCAAATAGACGTGATGAATGCAAAATTATGTTAGTCGATCCATGTAATTGCTCAGTTGATAGCTTCTCAGGCTGAGCATGGTCCATCTGGTATTGCATCTTTTGAGGCCATAAGGATTAGCTAGTTTACAAGGTTGAGTCCTTTAACTTTTACTAATGTTAAGGTGGAGAAGGATCCTCAAGGTTTTCTCCATGAGATGGGGAAGAGCTTCAGGGTCATGTAGGCCATGACTGTGGAAGGGGTGAATTTTGATACCTATCATCTAAAGGATATGGCATACCAATGGTATGAGAAATGGTATCAGGTAAGGGGTAAGGTTGATCATTCATCTCTGTGGGAGACTTTCTCTAATACTTTTCTAGATCACTTCTTTCCTCAGGAGTTAAGGGAAAAGAAAGTAGAGGAATTTGTTAATCTAAAATAAGGGAAGATGTTGGTCAAAGACTATTCCTTGAAATTTCACCAGTTGTCTAGGTATGCTCCAAAAATTGTGTCAAACATGAGGGCTAAGATGAGAAAGTTCACTCTAGGACTATCTCGTGAGTTGATCCTTGAAAGAAAGACTGTATTGTTGATCAAGGAAATGGACATCTCTAGGTTGGTTGTTCGTATGTAACAGGTAGAGGAGAAAAAGAGAAAGTAGGTTGAGGTATGTGAAAGGTAGGGTAAGAAGTTAAGATTCTCTAAGCAGGGTGGTGGTCCATAGCAAAGTGGTTGGGATGGTGGTAAGTATCCAAAGAAGAAGTGGTGGAGTTTTGGTTCTTTCTCCATAGCTAGTGCTCCCTGCCCGAAGTAGTCGGGAGACAGGCGTCAGCAGAGTGACGATAACTTCACGGAATAGGGTGCCTAATCTCAGGCTAGTAGGGCTTAGTCGACTTTATCATGTCCTCCTTATAGGTTCTATGGTCGGTCTCATCAGGGCTTCTGTGATGAGGTGAGGGAAAGGTTCTTCAAATATGGTTAGCCAGGCCATATACTTAGAAATTATTCGGTTAGTAAGGTTGCTTCAGGAGAGAACAAGGTTCTGGATACCTCTTTATCACTCCTGCACCCAGGGAGTGCTACTTCTGTATCTATTTTTACTTCTAGTACTGGCATAGGCCAGAATAGGTTATATGCTCTTGCTTCTTGACAGGAGTCTGAGGCATCGCTTGATGTCGTGACTGGTATATTACAACTCTTTTCTTGTGACGTGTATTATTTACTTGATATGGGGTCCACTCTCTCTTATATGACCCCATTTATGGTTGTGTATTTTGGTTTTGATCCTGAGGTTATTTCCAATTTTTTTCTATTTCTACCCCGGTAGGTGACTTTATGGTTTCTAAAAGAGTCTATAGGGGGTGCGTGGTTTTTTTTGGTTGTAAGAAGACTTTGGTGGATTTTTTCGAATTAGATATGGTGTATTTTGATGTCATTCTGGAGTTAGATTGGTTACACTCATGCTACGTATCCTTAGATGTCGAACCTGTGAGGTTTTCTTTAAGATCCTTAGTGAACTGGCTATTGAATAGAAGGGTGGTTCCCTATCTTCTAAGGGGGGTTTATATCATATCTTAGAGCTCAGAGATTAATCTTTAAAGGGTGTATCTATCATTTAGTCTGGGTTAAAGACTCTAACTCGTAAGGTCCTTCTTTATATTTGGCTTCAATGTTGAATGAGTTTCCTAAGGTCATTCTAGATGATCTTCCTAGTGTTCCTACGAATAGGGAGATTGAAATTTGGGATTGATTTGGTTTCGGACACTCGTCCAATATCTATTCCTCCTTATATAATTGCTCTGACTGAGTTGAAAGAACTCAAGAAAAAACTTAAGGATCTTTAGGATAAGGGTTTCATTCATCCTAGTGTGTCCTCATTAGGTGCACCGGTGTTATTCATGCATAAAAATAACGGTTCCTTTTGAATATGTATTGACTATCTGCAGTTGAATAAAGTGATGGTTAGGAACAAGTTTTCTCTTTCTAGAATTGATGACTTATTTGATCAGTTGCAAGGTGTCAAATTCTTTTCAAATATATATTTTCAGTGTGGGTATCATCAGCTTAAGATTAGGGAGGGGGATATCCCTAAGACAGCATTTCGTACCCAATATGGGCACTTTGAGTTCCTAGTTATGTCATTTGGTTTGACCAATGCCCTAGCAGCATTCATGGATTTGATGAATTGGGTATTCCATCAGTTTTTTGATCTGTTTGTCATTGTGTTCATTGGTGACATTTTTGTGTACTCTAAAAGTGAGATAGTTCATGCCAATTACCTCTGTGTGGTGTTGCAGCTCTTGAAAGAGTAGCAGTTGTATGCCAAATTCTCAAAATATGAATTCTGGTTGAACGCTATCACTTTTTTGGGTCATATTATTTCTAGTGAGGGGATCATAGTGGATCCACTAAAGGTGGTGGTGGTTAAGAAGCGGCCTAGACCCACGAATCCAATCAACATTCAAAGCTTGTTGATCTTGGCTAGGTATTATAGGAGGTTTGTAAAGAGTTTTTTGTGATAGTTTCCCCATTGACAAAGTTGACTCTGAATAAGGTAAAGTTCTCTTGGTCAGCTAATTATGAGGGTAGTTTTGAGATGCTGAAGAATTAGCTAACTTCGATAATGGTTTTGACCTTTCCTGAAGGCAATGAGGGGTTTTTAGTTTACTGTGATGCATCTCGGATGGGACTTGGCGATGTTTTGATGCAACATCGTAAGGTGATTGCCTATGCTTCTAGGCAGTTATAGGTACATGAGAGGAATTATCCAACTCATAATCTGGAATTGTTAGCTGTGGTATTTGCATAGAAAATTTGCTATCACTATTTGTATGAACGTGGACATCTTCTCGGATCATATGAGTCTACAATATGTGTTCACTCAGAAAGATCTTAACCTCAGGCAGAGGAGATAGCTAAAGCTTCTCAAGGACTATGATATGAGTCTTCACTACCATCCAAGTAAGGCTAATGTTGTTGATGCTCTTAAAAAGTTATCCATAGAGAGTTTATCTCATGTGGATAAGGAGAGGCGGGAGTTGGTAAAGGATATTTACCACTTAGCTAATTTTGGAGTTTGCCTTTTGGACTCTGAGAATGGTTGGTATAAGAAATGGTTTGGCTCTCTCTTTGTGCAGAGATCAAAGAGAAGCAAATGCTAGATCTTGTCTTGATGAAAATCAAGGGTGATGTAGGTGGGAAAAAGGTAATGGTATTTGAGAACAGTGGTGATGGCACCTTGCGGAACCAAGGAAGGTTATGTGTTCCTGACCTTGATGGTTTATTAGAAAGGGTATTGGCCGAGGCGCATGAATTGTGCTACGTTGTTCATCCCAGTTTGATGAAAATATATCATGATCTCAAGGATATGCATTGGTGGAATGGTATGAAGAAGGATGTGGCTAATTTTGTGGCAAAATATTTGGCGTGTCAATAAATGAAGGTTGAGCACATGAGGCCTGGAGGCTTGTATCAGGAAATTGAATTACCTGAATCGAAATGGGAAGTGATCAACATGGATTTTGTTACCAGTCATCCTCAGCCTCGAAACCAATTTGATTTGGTTTAGGTCATTGTGGATAGGATGACAAACTTGACTCACTTCTTTCCAGTATGGACTAACTTTTTGGCCGAATATTATCTGAGGTTGTATCTTAATAAGATTGTAAAGTTGCATGGGGTACTTGTTTTGATTATCTCTGATCATGGTACAAAGTTTTCATGCCACTTTTGGTGGTTTTTTAGAAGGGTTTGGGTACTAAGGTTGGTCTGAGTACTGTTTTTCACCTGCAGATGGATGGGCAAACAGAAAAAACTATTCATAAGTTGGAGGATATACTTAGTGCATATGTGATTGATTATGGAGGTAATTAGGTTGAGCATATACCTCTTGTAGAGTTTGTTTACAATAATAGCTATCATTCTAGCAATAGGATATCCCCTTTTGAGGCATTGTATGGTAGGAGGTATAGATCTCCTATTGAGCGGTTCGAGCTTGGTAAGGCGGATATGTTTGGCCTTGATTTGGTTTATCAGGCTATGGAAAAGTTAAAGGTGATTTGGGTTAGTCTTAAGGTGGCTCAAAGTAGACAAAAGTCCTACGCGGATGTAAGGTATAGGTACTTGGAGTTTGAGGTTGGGGATAGGGTGTTCCTAAAGGTGTCTCCCATGAATGGAGTAATGTGGTTTGGGAAAAAAGAGAAGCTCAGTCCCCGGTATGTTGGTCCCTATGTGGTTTTGAGAAAGTTTAGTAATGTTGCGTATGAATCAAAGTTTCCTTCTAGTTTGAACTTTATTCATTCAGTATTCCATGTCTCTATGTTGAGAAAGTGTATAGGTGACCCTTTATCGGTTGTTCTTTTGGAAGGAATGGGTATCTCGAATTCTCTGTCTTATAAAGAGATCTCCATTGGGATCTTGGATCGGCAGGTTCGTCAGTTGCGGACCAAGGATGTAGCTTCGGTTAAGGTTCTATGGTGGAACCACAAGGTGGAAGAATCTACTTGGGGAGTGGAAAAGGACATAAAGACCAAGTATCCACATTTTTGTCTACTCTAGATTTTCATGCGGAAGGTATGTATTCTTGATCATATCTTTGTTTTCTAACTTGGTTAAATGAAGGTTGATTTCCTTGCATCTTTGTTTTCTAACTTATTTAAGGGATGGAATGATTATGTTGGGTGTAATTCGTGCTTGTACTAACTTGCTCGTCATTCGGAGACGAATGATCCTAGTAGGGGAGACTAAATCACACTAGGTTTTGACCCTTATAAAATTTCCCGATTTTGGCTTCTAGACATCATACGACTTTGGGTATTTCTCATATGATGTGGTATGATTTGGTTAGTTTTGGTCGTATGGTGACCAGTGTGGGTTGGATGGTTTCTGTCTAAGGTACGATTAGAACATAAGAGTCGTATGTTAGGGTACTAATGGTAAGGTGTCTATCGTATATTGCCCTAATTTTGGTCTAGGTTATACTATTCTTCCTAGGGTATGATTTCATGATACTAATCGTATGGTTGGGTATGATTTGGCTTGGGTGCTCGTATGTTGGATAGTGTTGAGGTCCAAGGGTAGGCCTAGGGTACCACTCGTACTAAAGGGTACGGTTAGGGTAGGGTGGTCATACCATCTTGCGGGAATTTTAAGTAGTTTAAGGTGAGGGTAATCTGGACATTTCCCCTCCTAACTTATTATGACCCCACGATATAAAAAACCTTTTTGGGTCTTCATTAACCTATTTTCAATCCATCAAACTCTCTTAAGCACTCTCAAATTCTCTCAAGTCTCTTGGGTTAAAGAAGGCTAGGGTTTCGTTCAAGGTGGTCAATTTGGGACTTACAAGAGTGATTTTTCTCCATCATCTTCTTAATCTAAGGCATTTACTCTTCCCTCATTGTTAGCTCAAACTAAAGGCATGTTTTATGAATTGTTTTCATGGCATAAATGTTGTATGGCTTTGAGTTTTCAAATACATGTTGGGGGTTTTGGTTACAATGGTTGGTTATGATTTTCCCATGTATTTTACTTATGGTTTTCATATTATTATGGTGGTTTGAATATTTGGTTGCATGGAAATGGTTAATTGGTATGTGGTTTTAGCTTTGGAAAACTATGCCCCCAACTTGATTGATAAAATGTCTATGAGAAGGTTTTTTGGTTAAATTGTTGGACTTTCAATGAACTATGCATGGTATAGCTTGGTAATGGAACCCTAAATGGTATAAATAGTTTAAATGGTTTGGAATGGTTAAATGGTAAGGTCTTGGTGGTTATGATTGGTCTAGTTGAAAGCCTTGTGGGGTAAAAGGGAATCCCCCAAGCAAACTTAATAACAAACATCTTGTGAGTTACATGAGATTCACCCAAGTCAACTTAATAATGTAATCTATGGGTACATGGGAACCCCTTCTTCTTAAAAAGGATGGCTAAGGACATTGCTTGCAAGCTATAGTCGATATGACGATACCACTACTTATAACCTTGGTTAATAATAAATAGAATGGTGGTTTGGTTGTGTGGTAATGGTTTTAATTGGGCAATAATGGTGGGGTGTGATAGCTAACCATGAAGGTGTGAGTCCAATGGACGGACACTACAAACTCATGTTTGCCGACATGAGGATTGGTCATGGAAACCATATATGATACTTACGGGGTACACGAGAATCCCATAAGTGCACTTGTACATATGTATCATGGAGAGAGAATGGTACTCAGGGGGGTACACTGAACCCATTTAGCCCATGGGTGATTCTAGGATGGTTAAGCTACACATTTCCAGGTTAATTATTTTAAAGGCACTCTAAACCCAATTGCCTTTCCCGACATGGTTATATATATATATATACACACACACATATATATATGTATGGTTGTGAATGCATATGGTTGGTATATGTATGGTTGTAAATGCATATGGTTGGTTTACTTAGTTTTAAAGGTCGGCATTATTTTATCCTTATCCTGAGTCTATGCTAGCTTTCACCCGCTAACCCATCTTCGGGCGTTGTATCCCCATACGATACAGGAACCGACTGTTCTACTCCTCTTACTTAGTGATCAGATTCGGGATCAACTGTTGGATTGAAGTGGTGATCTTCCATATTTTGGAAGGCTCCATTTCATATCATGGATGTCTTTACATACTCTAGTTATTTCATAGATATTGGTTTTGGCTATAGTTGGGGGCATGTCCCAACTTGATATTATTTTACTTTTGGTTAGAGGCTTTGTGAGACTACTATGGGTTAGTATGGGCGATGTCGGCAGTAGTGTCAGACTTAGTATTGGTATTGGGACTGATACTGTTTGACTATATTTATGATTGTTCCATCCTATTATGTTATGGACTCGTACTTGGTTAGTTTTTTGGTTCTGGTATGGTTATTGGTTGGGTATTGGATTGTTGGACTTGCTTGGGTTGGTCATAGTTATGGACTTATCGCAAAGTCTGGAATATTACAAAACGCTATCTTGTTATATGTTTGGAATTAATCAAACTCAGGGTACATATTTGGAGGTTGGGTTGGGTAATGGGGGTGTTCCTCGGTCCTGGTTGGACTTAGGATGCCCATTACGACAAGGCCCCAGTTTAGGTCGTGTCACCTTAGTCCAAGGCTTGTGATAACCTTGTAAAGTCATTTGTGTATAATATACTCTTATAAATGGTAGACTGACACTTAAGAGGGTTGCATATAAATTATTGAGTAAGTTTTGTATGGAATAATGGATGAAAATTTCGAGTATTACTAATGATGTAGCCCTTATGTGTGACTAATAATATAATTTATATGTGTTATTTATGACTTATGCATGTAATTATGGGTATGACTTCTAAGTATGGTTAATGGCTTGGCCTATTGATATGCGTCATGTTATAGATATCGGTATGATTAAGGGTTAATATAGCTAATAGGTATGATATGGCTTATATAGATATACAATATGGCTCATGGGTATGATATGACTTATGTGGATATATAATAAAGCTCATGGGTATGATCTGGCCTATATAGATAAAATGTGGCTTATAGATATGATATGGCTTATATATATACATAAGATGGCTCGTAGAAATAACGTGGCATATAGATGTGATTAACAGCCTTTAGATAAGATGGGTGGTCTATTGATATGGTTATTATGAATTTTGAATACGCTTAGTAATAGTGCTTATGAATATTAGTATTGATATGGTCTCCAGATATAATCAATAATATGGCTTATAGACATGATTTTAGGTGAGATCTACAGATATTATTCCTTCTTCGGTTTATAATTATGAGTAGAGGAATGGTATATGGATATGATTTATTGGTATAATATATTGGGCTTGGCTTATTGACATGGCTCACTAATATGATTCATTAATGTGGTTTTTAATTATGAGTTTTGGTTCGAGCCCGGTAATTGTTAATGGTGTTGATAATATGAGTTCCTACTCAAGTCCTATAATTATTAATGATATTGGTAATGTGAGTTTCAGTTTGAGTCTAATATTGACGATTTCTTACGATGCGGTATGGGACAAATGGATTCTTGGTTATGATGTTTTAATCGGTAAATTACGGTTGTGTAGTGGGTTTATTTTCTTTATTGTACTCTCAAGGCTTATGGGGGCCTACGTGGGGTTATTTACTTTTCTGCACTTATTGGCTTATGGGGCCAATTTAGTAGTTAGAAATGTATGATTGTTATGTTATCAATTTGATTCTATTTATTTATGTTGGTATTGCGGTGTTGGAGGCTATTTCTAGGTTTGACCCTTTTATCTTGACTTAGTTTATATTATCTTGTATCTTATCATATTTATATCATGATTTAGCTCAATCTACAGATGATGCCTACTGAGTACCCGTGGTTTGGTACTCAAACTACACTTTTGTACCTTTTTGGTGTAGATTCGAGTACTAGTTATCGTTGCTAATTCATTGATTGTGCAGAGTTGATTTCAGATATTGGGTGAGCTCTTGGAGTCGAAGTTACCCTTTTTTTCCTTCTAGTTATCTATTGTGAGTCCATTTTATTTTTGAGATGGATTGTATTTGTCTATGCAGTACTCATGGTCCTTTTCTAGTTGCTCTTGTATCGACATTACTGAGTCTGGGGATATTTGTTGGTTTCTATCTATTTATTTGATCTTTATGACTAATCATCGTTATCTAAATCTTTAAATGGTTTATTTTCGAATTTTAGGCCATTTTCCCACCAAGTTAACCCATTGCATCTAGCTTTAGGCAATGGTTCGGCTTACCTACTGGAGGGATAGAGTAGGTGCCATCATGACTCATAAATTGAGTCGTGACACAAGTGACCACAAGATAACCCACCTGAAAAAACACTAAGAAAATATATAATAATTGATAAAAAAAATTATGGAGAAGCTAAGCTAAATAATATAATAAATATTCAAAGGAATCAAATTAGCACTAAACAAGTCTGAGATCAAAAGTTGAACATCAAACTATAATTCTGAAAAGCCTCTCCTAAGATGAGTTGCTAGGAAAAGCCCCCAACTAACTCAAATTGTCTGAAAATTGGGAATAATAAAGACAAAATGAAATGTTTGTCCCTATTCCTTGCATGATGGGGACTCACTAACATTGTTGTTATTGATATGGGATTAGATCTTACTAGGTGTGATCCAGGTGATGAGCGTCAGGACCTATATTATAAGACAATATAGGAAAAAGAAAGTATGTGATCATCACTTTAAATGTATTGAGTATGTGAGATAAAAAATAAATAATCTAAACTAAACATGCTATACACATAACATGGAGAACTAAATGGAAGACCAAATGATAAACATGTCCTGCATAATGAATTAAATAGTTGAATACAAGGTCATGCAAAAAATCAGGATCTGAATTACAAACTATAGATTATGGAAGCTACTAATAACCGACATAGCCCAATCTAAACTAACCGGGGTCCAAGCTGTAACCCCAGCTAGAAGGGTGTTCAGTACCTAGCCAGGGTACAAAAACTGACGGACGTGTATCCACTAAACTAATGTCCAAAATGATTAAGATGGAAAGCCTTATTTAAGGGGTTACCCTTTATAACCTACAGTGGTGCCATAGTTCTGGGACTTAGGAACTTCTACTAAAGTTCTTAGCTTAACTGGCAGATGAGCCTTAATCTCTGTGTCCGTTCGATGCTAAGTACTACTCCTAACTGAAGGACACTAATAACTGCAATGCTCAGTAATGGTAATGATCTGATTATTAAAATAAATGCACTATCGAGAAGCATGAAAAACATATAAAATGGGAAATATAACATCCAAAAGTATGGGCATACAATCCTAGGTCATTGGGTGTTCATAACCTACCATCTCGGAAGAATGCAACTACTCTGTCAATTTCATAAACTGAAAATAATTACAGAATTGGATGACTCGGGTAAAATAATCACGGAAATTATAACATAACTAGGGTTTGGGATCATTGTCAAGTAATGACAATGGAACTTATGCTATAACGGTAATTATAACTCAATGACACCAACTGACTAAGATATCAATAAATTTACCAATAGCCATAAACCCTAAATTATGATGAAGGAATTGAACTATAGAATTGGGTAACTTTGGCACTCAGTAGGTGAAAGAGAACCCATTGATGAAATCTCATATACCTAGAGAAGAGAACCCTGAAGAATTTTCTAGAGTTGGATACCTGAGGAAAACGAACACTAACTTGTCTTGGGGAAAAGGAATCACCTCTTTTTTCTTCTAAAACTAAATATAGGATGATATTCTAGTAGTGAGAGATTTGGGTCATATAAACCCCACTAATGACCCTTGAAATTCCCAAAACAACAAAGTTTTAATCTTTAAGATAGGAACCAATTGTTATTTCCCTTAAAATTTCATAACTAGAAACTGATGGGAGGGATATACGAGACATTCCCACGATCGAGGGACCAACCTATGATCGTAGGTTGTACTCATGGTTTGGAGCTAGATGACAGCTCTCTGAAAATGATAAGATGATCCCTGGTACAATTATGAAATCTACCTATGCTCGTACCTTGGTTTGTAGTTTGCTGGTAACATCGAGAGCATCTGTGGGACTCATGATCATGTCTAGGAATCGTGGTTTCAAATCACGATCTTAGTTACCTTTCATGGCATGAAGTTACACTTTGTTAACTTTTATATGTTGGGATTTTATATCTCATATGAGACCATTGTAAAATCATGCAATGTAACCACGGCCGTGGTTTGGGCTCGTGGTATCTGTACAGCAATACTTTACTGAAAAGTCCATAACCTTTTACTTTGATGTCATATTAAGTCCAAACTAGATGTGTTGGAAAGATAATTCAAATGTCTATAATTTGGTGTGTTTGGGACTCAAAGATACGTTAAATATTTGGAAGTTATTCTCATTTAAAACTAAATCACTACCTTAGGGATTGATCGGTAAAAGAGGTTTTTTTGCTTGGTTAAGGGCAAAGGGGCCAGGGGGATTTGGTACATGGACAAATACTTATCATAATGTTAAAACTTAGTGATTTACCCTACTTATACTCTAAGCATTTTTCTTTCCTAGGCTTGAATTTTTTGAGGAGTTACAATTCTCCTTCTTGGGGTCATTCGTCCCTGAATGGAAACTAACTAAACTGGAAGGTTAGGGGAAAAGAGTTGCAATTCCCATATTTTCTTCACCACTTCTCCCAGTATTATTGGAATACCTTTACACTAAATATATCTGAATTTCCTACGCTAAATTTCTAAGATTTGAAAAATGACATCATATTAGATCGATAGCTGAAACATAGGCTGACTCGAACTCATGGACGTATGTTATGGAATGAGAATAGCTGGGTGACATAAGATAGAATGAATTAGTTGATTAAGGGAAAGAATTAATTAATTAAAGGAAACTGTTACCTCAATTTGGGACTGATTTTGAAGGGAAAATGTGGGAATACTTGGTTATCCTATTTTCCTCCACTTTGCAAGTCACTTCATCAACCAACTGATTTCTCCAAAGAACCTTCACCAATGAAACCTATTTATTCCTCAATCTATGAACAATATTTCAATATGAACCTCTTCAAAAGAGAGATCTTTCTTTCACACCAACCTTTATAAGGATACAACTGATGCAGCATCACCAATGCACTTCTTTAGCAAGGAAACATGAAAGACTAGATGCATTATTGCTAAGTTCGCCGGTAAATCTAAATCATAGGCGACATTGCAAAAATGACCTACAATCTAATAAGGACCGATAAAACAGGGACTGAGCTTTCCTTGGTTCTCAAACCTTTTCACCCCTTTCATAGGTGAGACTTTCAAGTAGACAAAATCACCAATGGCAAACTCAAGTTCCCTCCTCCTTACATCTATATAGGACTTCTGACGACTTTGAGTCATTCTCAAACTCTCTCTAATCAGCTAAAATTTTTCCATATCCTCATAGACTGAGTTAGTCCCTACCAATGAAGCTTCATGAACTTCAAACAAACTAATAGAAGACCTACACCTCCTTCCATAAAATTTCTCAAATAAGGCAATATAAATAGTAGAGTGATAGTTTTTGTTATACGCAAACTCGATCAAAGAAAGATGATCATCCCAACTACCCTTAAAATCAATCACGCATGGTCTCAATATGCCCTCTAAAGTCTGAGAGGTCCTCTCTACCTGGCCATCTGTCTGCAAGTGAATGGTTGTACTGAGATGAACTTGGGTACAAAGACCTTTCTTGAATGCCTTCCAAAATTGAAAGGTAAAATACGTACCTCTATCTGAAATGATAGTTAATAAGACTCCACTTCATATTACCAACTCCTTCAGGTAGAGTTTGGCATAGTCCTCATATGAATCTAAAATGTTTACTGGCAGAAAATAGACCGACTTAGTCATTCTATCCACTATGACCTAAATAGAATCCTATTATCGATGACTATGAGGCAACCATATAACAAAGTCTATGTTCACTACCTCCCACTTCTAAGTAGGAATATTAATGTCCTAAATCATGTCACCAGGTCTCTGGTGCTCAACCTTAACCTACTAGAAATTTAGGAACTTAGTCACAAATTCCTGATATCCTTCTTCATACCATTCCACTAATAGACTTATCGTAGATCATAGTACATCTTAGTGTCTCCTGGGTGAATTTCACCAAAAACCATGAGCCTCTACTAATATTCACTATCTCAATTCATCTACATTTAGAATACAAAGTCTGCCCTGATAGCAAAGAACACCATCTCCCTCTTGGGTGAAAACATTAACCTTCTAACTTTAGACCACTACTTTTAATTTAAGAAAAATACGATCACTATACTTAATTTCCTTAACCTCAACTACCAACGAGGCTTCCAAATCATTCAGGACCAATATACTTCCTTCGACTGAGTCGACCAATTGAACTCCTATCCTAGCCAATCTATGAACCTCACTATCTAGTTCTTTTTTCTCATCCTCTACATAAGCAACACTCTCCTTAGGTAATCTGCTAAAAGTGACGACTACCATATTAACCTTACCTGAATAGTACAAAACACTCATATTATAATCCTTTAGCAACTCGAGCCATTTTCTTTAACAAAGATTCAAATCTTTCCGACTGAACACATACTAAAGACTTTTTTGATCGGTGAACACGTCAACATGAACCTCATAGAGGTAATGTTTCCAAATCTTTAAGGATAAAACCACTGCCCCAACTTTAGATCATGAGTCGGGTAGTTTTTATCATGAGGCTTGAGTTTTCTAGAGGCATATGCTATAAATTTGCGCTTCTGCATCAACACACAACCAAGTCCAACCCTGGAATCATCAAAATAAACCACAAAACCATCTAAGCCCTCGAACAAAGTTAAAACCAGAGCGGTAGTGAGTCGATTCTTAAACTCCTATAAACTCCTCTCACAAGGATAAAACCACTGAAATTTGACTTTTTTCTGAGTCAACCTAGACATGGGATAGGCAATAGAGAAAAATCCCACGACAAACCATCTATAGTAGCGGGATTAATTCAAGAAACTCTTAATATCTACTGGAGAAATAGGGCTAGTCTAGTTTCTTACTGCTTTAGTCTTAGGATCAACCTAAATGTTTTCTCAGGAAATAACATGACCAAGTAATGTTACTTATTTCAAGTAGAATTCACATTTGTTAGATTTGGCTAATAGCTAGAAACCTTTAAGAGTCTATAAGATAATTCTCAAATGATTCGCATATTCATCCTCACTCCAAGAATAAATGAGGATGTTATCTATGAAGACTTTAATGAATATTTCCAAGTATTACTTGAACACCATGTTCATCATGTCCATAAAAGCTCTAGGAGAATTGATTAGTGAAAAAAACATAACAATAGATTTAAAGATGACCATACTGAGTTCTGAAGGTTGTCTTTGGAATGTCGGGTTCTCTGGATCTAAGCTGATGATAGCCTGGTCGGAGTTCTATCTTTAAAAAGAAACTTGCACCCTGAAGTTCGTCAAATAAGTCATCAATATTGGTAAGGGATACTTATTTTTAATTGTGACCTTGCTCAACTGATGGTAGTCAATGTACATTCTGAGAGAATTATCTTTCTTGCACAAGAAAAGAACCAGAGCACCCTATAGAGAGATGTTGGGCCTGATAAAACCCTTATCTAGGAGGTCCTTCAATAGCTCCTTCAACTATTTAAGCTCAGATAGAGCCATTCTTTTGTGTAGAATTGAAATAAGTTGATTATATGGAAGGATATTTATTCTAAAGTTAATTTCCCATTAGGGAGGAACTCTGGGTGTTCTAGAAATACTTTTGGAAATTCATTTACCACTAAAACTTACCCAAGAGTTAGGGTTTTGTACTTTGAATCCTTAACCCAAATGATAGATGCACACTTTCAAGATCAACTTTCTAGCCTTAAGGTAAGAGATGAATTGACCCATAGGCACTGAGTACTACCCTTCCACAGAAACTAAAATTGGACTACTAACTTCCTACAATCAATCAAGGGATAGATAAAGTGTATCCAATAATGACATCAAAATATACCATGTCTAACTCTACAAGAACAACTACATAACATTTTGGTAAATTATAACTGGTAATTTATGTATACCCATTTATATATAACGGAGTCACCAACTGGAGTAGAGAATCTGAAAAATTTTAAAAGAATTTTGAGATTAACACCGAAGCCTACTGCTAGATACGGAGTTACAAAGAAAAGTGTATCTCCAAGATCTAATAATACATAGACCAGAACATGGAAAACCTATAACATACCAATGACTACATCAGGAGAACCTTTCTAATCTTGTTGAGTCTGAAGAGCATAGAACCCATTCTGATGGTTCCTGCCAGTTGAACTAGAGAAGGCACCCTGCTAAGTATGGCAACCTGTGGGAGCTACTAAAGAAATGGATTGGCCTTGCTGATGGGCATCTCTACCTTTTTGGGAAGCCACTGGACATTCCCTAAACTTGTGTCCTATCTTTCCATACCCAAAACACCTATCACTACATGTCATACACTCACTCTTGTGGTTCCTACCATATTTCTTGCATACCAAATTGGTACGAACATTGCTCACACTACCCTAGGACTTAAAGCCTGGTGCTCTATCTCGATAGTCTTTCCTGGACTTGGGCACTGGGGAACTAACAGAAAATGAGGCTAGAGCGAGCTGAACATTTTTGATAGAACAGAGAACGATTTTCACCATCTAACCTTTGTTGAGAGAAACTAAAGTTACTTATTCTAGCCCTTTTACTCTCTCTTTCCTTATCCTTGGCTTTCTCTTTCTCTATCTGCTAAGCATGGACCATCAACCTGGATATTTCTATATCCTTCACCAATATAGCATTCCTACATTCTTTAACCACATCCTTAAAAACACCAAACATAAACTTGCTCATGCGATGTCCAAAATCAAATCAGCAACCATAGTAGGAGCATACCTTGCCAACTAAGTAAACTTAAAGGAATACTCATTCACACTCATGCTACTCTGTTTCAGGTTTACGAACTTCTGCACCTCACCCCTTAACTCAAGCGGGAAGAACTTGTCCAAAAATACCACCACAAACTCGTCTCATTCTACTAGTTTTGTGTTTGTACCCCTATCATCCTTCCACTGCTTATACAAAGTATGAGCTACCCCTTATAGATGATAGGTATCCATGTTGGAACTCTCAGTTGGGGTAATACCCATAATCTCTATAACCTTTTGAAACTATCCATGAACTAATATGGATCCTCCTCAGACTTGGATCCAAAGAACACTGAGGGATTTGTTCTAGTAAAGTCTCAAATATTGGTTGTTGCCACATTCACTATCGGGTTGGCTGGTGCTACAGCAGGTTAGTTATTCTAAGCGGTTATAGATTGGGAAAGGCTGTAAAGAAAGCTAATTTTTCTGGAGCTGGTGGTATTTGTTAATTATCCACCCTTCTCTCATTTTCACTTCTCCTTTTACTGGTCCTCTTCGGAGGTATGTTCTATAAACGTGTAGATAACAAGTTAGAAGAAGGTTTTAATAGAGCTCACACTCTATCGCAAGATAAGAACATGAAAGAAGTAAAAATTTTCCTAAAATATCGCATAGCTCTTCACTTATAAGTATGGGGAACTTCATATTCAGGAATAAGATCTATTCAATGTAACTTTTAGACACCCTAGGACACTTGAAATATATTGCTCTAATAACAAGTTTGTTATGACCCGAGGCTACCCTCTAGTCGTAACACGGTGCTTAGAATAACAAGTGACACCAAGCTAACCTATGGCCTTATAAAATACTAAAAATATAGATAATAATTGATAAAAACACTTATGTGGTAGCTGAACTGGATAATATATTAAATATTCAAAGGAATCAAATCATAACTAAACAAGACTGAGATCAAAAGTTGAACATCTCACTATAAGTCTAAAAAGCTTCTACTTAGATAAGATGCTTGGACAAGCCCCCAGCTAACTCTAATTATCTGAAACTGGGAACGACAAAGACAAAATGAAATAAAATATTGAATCTATTCCTTACATAATGAGGAATCACCAAAATTAGTGTTGTTGATATGGGATGAGATCGTACTATGCGTGATCTAGGTGTTGAGCGTGGGACCTATATTATAAGATAATATCGCGTAAAAGAAAGTATGTGATTAGTATTTTGAATGTACTGAGTATGTGAGATAGGAAATAACTGATCTAAACTGAACATGGTATATACATAACATGGAGAACTAAATGCAAGACCAAGTAATAAACGCATGTTGCATAATGAGCTAAATAGTTGAAGGGTCATGCAAGAAATCTGAATCTGAACTGCAAACTGTGGACTATGGGAGCTACGAATAACCGACATACCTTAATCTGAGTTAGGGTCCAACCTGTAACCCAAACTAGAAGGTTGTTCAGTACTTTGATAGGGTACGAACACTGATTGATGTGGATTCACTAAACTGATATCCAAAAGGACATAGGTGTCAAGCCTGATCTGAGTAATGAACCTTTAGAACCTACGGTGACGTTGTAGCTCTGGGACATAGGGAATTTTACTAAAGGTGTCATCCTAACTATCAGATGAGCCTTCATCCCTGCATTTGCTCGATGCTAAGTACTACCCTCAACTAAAGGACAATAATAACTGCAATGCTCGCCGATGGTTATAATTTAATGATTGAAATAAATGTACTATCTCAAGAAACCAAAATATGTAAAGTGAGAAATATAGCATCCAAAATTATATGCATGAAATCCTAGGTCATCGGGTGTTCATAACCCTCCATCTCTAAAGAATGCAACTACTATGTCAATTTCGTAAACTGAAAGCAATTATAGAATTGCATGACTCAGGTCCCATAATTATGGAATTTACAATGCTACTAGAGTTTGGGATCATGGTCAAGTAATAAAACTGAAATTTATGCTAGATCGGGAATTATAACTCAATAACACCAAAGGACTGAGATATCAATGAATTTACCAATAGTCATAAACCCTAAAGTACGAAGAAGGAACTGAACTGGAGAATTGGGTTAACTTGGGACTCAATGTGTGAAATATAACCTTTTGATGAAATCCCACATACCTTGAGAAGAGAACCCTAAAGAATTCTTTAGAGTTAGATGCCTAAGGAAGATGAACCCTAAGTTGCCTTGGGGAAAATAAATCACTTTTTTTCTCTTTTGAAACTAGTATCGGATAATATTCTAAGTAATGAGATCTTAGGATCATATAAACCCCACTAATGACCCTTGAAGTTCCCAAAATAATGTATTTTTAATGTTAAAAGAGTGGAAGAAACTGATATGCCCCTTAAAATTTCTTAAATGAAAACTGCTGAGAAGGACGTAGAAACCTTCCCACAATCGTGGGACCACCCTATGGTAGTGGGTAGAACTCATAGTTGGGATCTGGGTGAGAGATCTCTAAACACGATCAGACAAGCCTTGATACGATCGTGGGATCTACCTACAATTGTACCTTGGTTCGTAGTTTGTTGGTAACATCGTGAGCACCTGTGGGACTCACAATCATGCTTAGGAATCAGGGTTTTAAAGAACAATCATGCTTTCCTCTTGTGGCATGAGGGTACACTTTGTCAACTTTCAAATGTTGAGTTTGTCTCAATCAGACAAGACCATTGTATAGTCGTAACATGTAACCACGGTCATGGTTTGAGCTCATGGTATCTCACTATAGAGCAGTTCTTTATTGAAAAAGTCATAACCTTTAACTCTGATGTTGGATTAAGGCAAAACTAGATGTGTTGGAAATATAATTCAAATATCTATCATTTAGTGGGTTTGAGACTCAAATATACATCAAAAATCTTAAAGTTATGCTCGTTTGAAGCTGATCACTACTTTAGAAATCGATCGACAAGAAAGGTTTTGGCTACATTAAGGGCAAGGGGCGTGGGGGCTTTGGTACATGGCCAACTACCTTCTTATATTGTTAAAACTTAGAGATTTACCCTATCTATACTTGAAGCATGGTTCTTGCCTAGGCTTGAACTTTTTGGGACGTTACATCTTCTTTCTCGATGTGTTGTGGAGCAGCAAAGGAATTATAAGTTCTAATTGTTTTTCATTATCTTTTCCTTGTTTTTTGTTCGTCCCTTGTGTAATACCCTACCTCTTTTATCTTTTGCATATGTGTTCCTTCGTTGCATCCATTCTTGCTTCTTTTGAATATTACCAATCACTTTCCCATTTGTTTGGTTTGTGGCTATTTCATTATTTTTCTTTTTTTCAATTTTGGATGTATGGATCTACATTGCATCTCATTGTGTCCTTGTAATTTTTGGTTCTTGCAATATTTAGGGAGGTAGTTATATTTGATGTTGATCCACTTAGATTTGGTTTCTCCTGTGATCTCATCTTCCTCTAAAATTTTAGTTCTCTTTGGATGTTGTACTTGTAGATCCATCTTTATTTTAATTTTAGCACAGGTAGATCTAATTTTGTTATGTTTTGTCATATCCATAATAGGAGGTTTCTCCATTGCCACTGCAAATGAGAAACAACTAAGCTAGCAAAGAAATTAGGAGACAACTCTGAAAAGCTTATCCATGTTATTGCAACTGAAATCTCTTCTTTCATGGTGAATCATGAATTCCACAAGCGTCTCATCTAGCAATAGTAATTATGAACCTTTAAGAATAGGACGGGATCTATATAATCTACACATAATCTTCCAACAAAGATCAGCAATAATTATATATTTTCTCTCAATCAGGTCAATTGTGTGGGCCTTCGATCCAACTATGTAAAGGTATTACCTTGCGAAGCTCAAGAATATACGGATTATCATACAAAAACTTTCCAAGTATGACTTAAGAAAGGTTTCATTGAATAATCAATTGTTGTACCTCTGAAGATTCCCATATAACTTGAGGTTCGCCATGTAAGAAAATCACTTATTTCTTGAAATGGTATGTTCAGGGGAGGGGCGTTGTTTGTGCATTGGCATATCATATCTGCATATTTTTGCAATAAGATTAGGTGCTTAGAGTGTCGAAGAGGACAAAGAAACCTCTAGCGGAGGCTGACCACCCATCGCAAGAGATATTGATGGCAACAAGAATACTAGGGTTAGAGTTCGTTAAGGAATCACAAAGAGTGCTTTATTAGAGCTAAAGTACTCGCTTTAGTTTGTTTCAGTTATCCACACTTTTCTAGTTTTCCATTAGTTTATTTAAAAGAGAATAAAACACTTCTAAATCTATAAATAATAAATAGTTAATTTTTATTTTTCATTTTATCCTATGAAAAGCTTTCACGATGGCATATCCACGCTTTTCTAGTTTTCTACTAGTTTATTTAAAAGAGACTAAAATACTTCCTAAGTCTAAAAATAATTAATTTTTATTTTTCATTTTATCCTATGAAAAGCTTTCGCATAACTATCATCATATCATATGTTTAAGATTAAAGTAAAAAGAAGGTTAATAAAAAAGTATGCTTGAGGTAACTTTTTTCTCCCCAACCCAAGAAGATCAATAATGTACTTATAATAGAAAAGTATGTTGTTTACCAAAAAAAAATATGCTTGAGGTATTTTTTTTTCACCCCAACCCTAGAAGATCAATAATGTACTAACTCTGCCACATGACTCAAACCCGCAATCTATTAATTGATAATAGACATGCTCAACCACTTGAGAAAAGATTCCATGATAAATAGGAGAAAGAAATCAGTGGACTTCTCAAAAGAGCAAAGATTCCATGATAAATAGGAGAAAGAAATCAGTGGACTTCTCGAAACCCGGGTTTGGCAATTTGCATGCTTCAAATTTCGGCAACGCGAACATAGCACCCAGAGGACATTTTGTTTGCTGATGCCCGATATTTAGTTTATCAGAAACTTTAGATAGTTCCAGTTGGGCTCCATTTTATGTACGTCTGATGAGGTTTATGAAGTTCTCCTTTTGTCCTAAACTATTTGTCACGTTTAGCTTTTTTAGAATCAAATTATGTGAATTTTAATCAAGGTTTGATGGAAAACAGTCATATGCTTCTAAATTTCACTAGAGAAAAATGGGCCGAATATTTGAGAAGGCCTCAACTACAATGCTAGCCAATTATTCATATTCAGCAAGAAATTTCTTTTCTTTTAAAGAAACTAAATATTTAAAAGAAGGCGTGGGAATGTACAAATACAAAAGAAAAAACTAATTTGAGTTTTATTCAAGCTTCAGGATGAAAGGGACACATGAACTCCTCACTCACTTTCAAGTTTTGAATAAAAGCATAAGTGCAGAAATCTACATACAATTCAGTATATGTTTTTATGGAATAAGAGCCAAAATTATAGATTCTCAAAAGTGACAATAGGCAGCATTTATCCGCAGCAAGAACCACAGGCAGGAAGAGAACCTGCAGTAGGAATAGTGGTGGGATCAAGAAACAGCAGAAATTCTTATAAACAAATAACTTATAAAGCTATTTTAGGAGGAAGTGTTGATAAATATTTTCCAAAAAAATGTGTGCAAAATAAGTTTGGACAATCGTAATTTTTTTGGAAGATCAGTGCATAAATTGTGAGTGAAAGAAGAGCTTTTCTATTAAAAATAACCAAATGCCCTTCTTCATATAAAAACTTTTTTTCCAAAAAAAGACATTTTTTCCAGAGTGTTCTTCCGTAATTTCAAAGAATATTTCAGCAAACACCAAAAAATCGAAGAAAACAATTAACATACTGTGATCAATGCCTCGAACATTATCCAACCCACGGGGCGGCCCACGCGGACCACCACCATATGGACCACTTCCTGGACCACCTCCATCCCACTTCTTGCTGGATCCTGAACCTTTTCTATATGCATCTGTTTTTTCCATCTGTGAAGGTATTGAGGTAGTCAATACAGTCTACAAAAGCATGATACCAACATATATGTGGCACTTAACCAGGAATTAGAACATCATTACCGAAAACATAGTAACAAAAAACACGCTGATGAAGTTGATGATGGACCAACACAAATCAGTGATAGTCTTCAATCGCCATATAGAACGCTTGGATTTTACCACACCTACAAAATGAGGTGCTTATATGAGGAGCTCTCACACAATATTATATGTATCCAAACATAAAACGTCATGCATTTTGTTTTCCGGTGACAGAATAAATTTATCAATAAGAAGACCAACCGACAGAGACACGACATAGCTGCATGATTTTCTAACTGACTTAGGATCCAGACAAGAATATAAGTTTCTTCTGGCAAGAAGCTAAGGAAGGTCAGCTGAATCAGCCAAAACAAGTGCTTAGCACACAAAAGATCAGAAACATTTTTGCTATCAAGCAAATTTATAAATGAGTTGAGAATAACCACACAAATCGATCTACTAGTCTCGATCCCAAAGTAGTTGTAGTAGACTATATTGATCCTCTATGTCCATTTGACTACATTTGAGCACATTTCATTTCAATATTATAGTAGATAATATGCTTTTTAAAGGTTAGCAGCTTTCTATAATAAAAGGTTCTCTAAATTTTACACATCTTTTTTTCCTTTTGGATAAAGTAATAAATATTTTATTAATAATGTGGGCATGAAGACGGCTGGATACAAGAAGTATACCAAAAAGTTATGGCTTTCTACAAACGATACCCAATCATAGTTATGGTTTTCTACAAACGACACCCAATCATCTCTCCGAAAAGAAAGCTCATCGATGCACCAAAAGGAAATAAGAGATAAGAGGTTATTCCTCAAATTTAGCCAGCGTTTGGACATAGATTCCCAAATGCTTTTGGCAAATCACTTTTGGGTCAAGATTAGTGTGAAGTTCCACCATGTGATGGCCATAGTTTTTGAGAAAAATGTTTAGACGTTTTTAAGAAATATATAAACATAAGTTCTAAAAACTATTAAAATTATCCATATCTTTGTATTATCATTTTATAATGAACAAGTTCCATAATAAAAATTTAACTCATAAATTATAAGCTCCAACCTCCTAATAAACAATTTCACAAATACGGTAGTAGCTACCGAATTCTTCTCAACTCATAAAAGAGCACCAATTTTTCTATTTACATTACTTTTAACTAGTGTCATGCAACAATACTATTACATACTTGAGTCAAATACCAAAGTTTACTAATGTGGTTGGTTGGCGAATAGATGATAGTTGGGATTAATAAATGGTGGAATATTTTTTATAAAATATAGAAGTTCGGGTAAAGTTAAAAATTTTAAAGTTCCCAAATAATAGAATTTGGCCCGAAAACTAGTTTTTTCTAATATTTGGAAATTTGGATTATTTCCAAAAAATATTTGCCAAATAATGACAAATTATATGGCCAAACACTTCTTGTCAAATATTACTTGGGATATCTCTGGCCAAACGGGTCCTTACAAAGTTCAACTCAGCATCTTCAAAACCAACCATGTTTTTTCATCTCCAAATGACCCACTTGAGAGCTAGTGGAGCAAACATTCGGAGTCCCACATCTTCGTTACAACTCATCTTCATTACAACTGAACATTAATTCTTTCACAATGCTTGGCATCTATGCTGCTCGGACTCTTAAAAAATGTTGCCGCACTTGTATCGGATCCTCCAAAAATAAACTACTTTTGGAGGATCTGACATGCACCCGTCGATATTTTTGAAGAGCTCGAGCAACATAGCTTGGCATAACCCAAGATATTCCAAATCAGCACAAGATTTCCCACCACAATTTCAATGCTACAGGATAAAGGAGAAAATGGTCAACATCTTCAACCGGATCTAACACATAAAACATCAACTAATACATGTAACTTTCTTTTTCAAATTATTGGCCATCAAGATCACACTTTATCCTTACTGGAACCTAATAAAAGTCTGGAAACAACAACCACCACCAAACCCTTAATTCTTAGTAGTATGGTATAAGGGAATTTGCTTCCATCATATTATACTATCAGTTTAAGTTTGTACCAAATAAGGAGAAATTGTAGGTTTTTGAGAAAATCTCAACATGTCCCATTTAGCAACTTCAATCACCACATTACGCACCCATGGACTGCTACATTTGAAACTCCACATAGTGCTGATCCAAAAACCATCTCATGTAGCATTCTTTCATTTTATCTGTTGTGTGTATTATTTTCACTTTTTGTCAGCCATTATCGTCTTATCAATTCTAATCTTGTGCATTGTACAATCTCACATCCATACTAGTATCCACATATTTACAATCTTCATCTGGCTGACACATTTCAATCCCTTGCAATATCGCTAGACTAACAATTGTTCTATAAAACTTGTCTTTCACTTTGTTAAGCATTTTTCTACTGCATAGACTCTTGTGGGCATTTCTTTGTCTCAAACATTGATCAAATTACTTTGACTGAATGTGGTACATCCTCATCTATCATGTCGGGTAGATGAGCCTACTGAGACACCGCATTTCCATGAATGTAAAACACCAACAACAACATACCCAGGTGGGTCTAGGGACGGTTGAGTGCACGCGAACCTCACCACTACCTCGTGGAGGTAGAGAAGTTGTTTTCGAAAGACCCTCCGCTCAAGTGTGACAAATCCAAGTACAAAGAAGAAGACAATAGTGAAGAAGGCATACCAACTCGGGAGGGAAGTAGTGCATAGCCTTCAAGATAGGAACAAATACAATGACAAAAGAGTGCGATAATTAAAACACAATAAACAACAGATAATGGTAGATATTAAAAGCAAGAACTATAGAAATACAACTGGTACAACGACAAAGACCAAGAAGCCTAAACTCACAAAAAGCAAGTCAACACTCGACTACCTACTAACCTTCTACCCTAATACGTGTCCTCTATACCTCCTATCTAAGTTCATGTCCTCGCCCAAAGGCCACTCCCGCTTTACCTCGAATAACCTCATTCTTAATCTTATCACTCCTAATATGCCCATACATCCACCTCCCCATCCTCATTTCCATAATAAGCATCTTCTGAACATGCGTGTTTTTGACCAGCTAGCACTCCTTCCCAGACAAAAATAACTATTTCAAACAAATTTTTTTCATGACATCATAGATACAGCTATATCAATATACATTAACTAACAAGTTCACAACATTTATTGCACTTCTACAATAACCAAATGAAGTTAATTCCAAGGATTTACCACCACGATATGCTATCTGATATATAGATTGCACAGGTTCATGGACAGGGAACAAGTTCATAACTTACTACTAGATCTAAAACATAACTTGCTAGGGTAGGTTTCATTAGATTTCTTTAAATCACGGTGACAAGACCTATTTAGAAATTTTTGTTTCTAATAATAACCAAGTCAGAGATTATGAATAGTAAAATTACTACAAAATGATTATTCGAATCATATTTCCGTGATTTGATTGAATGTAGAGATAAAGGTACTCATAAATTGTCAAAGGGAACCATAAATAAACTGAATAAAAAGATTTAGCAATCCAAGTCGCTGCTAATCATCTCCAGAATTTGATTATGAACTTTATTTGGGATCTAAAAGGGTTCAATTAAACAAAAAATATCTTTAGATCAAATGAACTAAGGAAATTGCTTATTAAATTACAATAATATCAAGAACAGCGTCCAATCAAATTTTCGACCCTAAGTATGAAAGGAAAATGATTAACAAACCCCAGAATTTGTTTTATTAGACAAATTGAGAAGAAATCACCAAATCAAAAATTGAAAATTTTGGAATTAGTAAAATATCGCCAACATAACCAAAAAGAGGAGGTATCCCTAGCAGATCCGATGGAAAAGTTAATAAGGAAATAAAAAGGATGAAATAAAAGGGAGGTTGATTCACCTCTCTCGACGTAAGCCATGGTTTGTTGGGAGCTCTTGCAAATTCCAGAGTAATCTCAAGTCGCTTAGGTTGTATCACTGCTTCCTCTCTCTCTCTCTCTTTTTCTCCCTTCAACGTCGGTTCACCAAATAGTTGATTACCACGTCATCCAGTTTTTAGTGCCCGTTGGCCGTTTGATTGGGAAATAAGTTAAGTTGGAATTGCTAATTTCGGTATTAATTATTCAGAAATTAGTTATTTCACTCTTAAGAAAGAATAAAATTAATACTACAATCTCGAAATAATGAGTTATCTCATGAATTTTATTTCAATTAAATATGGGATAGTTTATCTTAAAATTAATTTCGGAATTCCTTATTTCTCCTACTAGATGACTCTTCAATGTTTTGATAGTATTGGGGGCGGAGCTAGTGCTTCGGCAAAAAATTACACAATTTATATATGGTTAAAGTTATTTTTTGTGTATAGATAGTAGATGTTGAACCTTCCTCGATTAGACCATATATGCAATTTTTAATGTCACGATCCAAAAATTAAGGTCATGATGACACTTGTCGCGGCAAACCTTGACAAGTAAGTCGATTCTCAAACTGATATGAAATAAGAAACAACACCAATACTCAAGGTTAGAACGAAGTCGAACACACATATATAATATTAGCGAAAAATACATAGCAATAATATTATAAATCATCCCAAACTTCGGTGTCACAGTGTAAGAACCAACTAAGTACATCTCAAAGTCAAAATATGCAACTGATAGTCCAAAAAAGAACATAAATCTTTCGTTGAGTATGAAAAAAGACATAAACTAAATGAGAAGGGGTAGGAGATCAATTTTGTAAGCATAGATCGCCGCTACCTCAAAAATATTCCAGCACCGCTGGAGATCAGCTACCGCTCGATGCACTTATACCTGAATCTGCACCGAAAGGGCATAATAGGAATAAATACAGTCCACGTGTACTTAGTAGGTATCAGAGGCCGACTGAGCAAAGTAGAAAATAAAGCATATAAACACACATTATGGGCACGTCACCTACAATAAAAAAAATGTCTCAAATGGTAGCCCATACCGTCTCCATTAATAGTTCTAAAATATACATATACACCAAATACAGGTACAAGAAAGAAGCACACAAAAGACGCATATCAAATCAAGCAGGAAAAATACAACACAGAATTTGCACAATATATGAAATGGAATGAGAATGATAATGATGATGATGATGATGATGTGATATGCCCGAGGTTTTCGTACAATCTTCGTATGCACCTATCGAGCTCTGGTCCCGAGGTATTCAGCATACAATCTTTGTTGTTGGGTATGCTGAATACCTAAGTGAAGGAATGAACGTGCCTTCAGATGGTTTTGAAGAAGAATACCATCGAATGCGTTACGCCACACTCCTTCAGAAATATGGTATTCAAAAAACTCAGAAAGATTATATTAGTGAAAATGATGACCCTCCAAGACCAAGGTCAAGAAATATACGAATTCTGGGTGAAAATGAAATAGTTAGCATTGAGTAGTGAAGAACATTGTTAAGATTTTCTTTGTGTGCTCTTGAAATTTGTTGGGAATGTTCAAAGTATAAGTACTTTAGTTATTTTGTATGGCAGAAACAATGACGCTTTTGTTTAACATATGACACCATATACATAGATATCTGGTCTTTTATATGTGTATATGTCTTTATATACATAGTAAAGTTTACAACTTCTAATGTATGTTGGAAAATATCCATAATTGTACATAAACTACAATTTTTAATGAGTATATGTTTTCATAAAGATGGTACATTAGAGAACTTACAAATGAATGTTGACAAATATATATAAATTTACATTCAATTGCAGGTTATAAACTAGACTGAGCCACATATTAAAACTTCATACAATGTATATTATATCATGTACATAGATTTTTTAAAAAAATTAAAAACACAATAATAAATCAAACTGTTATTTTAAACTTTAGTATTATCCACTTTATTTCAACGCACAAATAAATAAAACATATCAATAAAGTTAATCCTGAATAATTATTAACTCATAATCAATTGTTACTATTCAGGAATATAGTGAAGAAAAAAGTTATTTCAATGGTATATGTAAAACTGATAACATTTGTTTTTAAATTTTTTGTTTGCAACTATATATTTACATTTACAACTTAGATTTTTATAACGGTGCTATGTATTTTTAATGATATACATTAATTAACATGTAATCTACATAATACATATATCTGAGATAAACGCTATAAATACAGGTTATGTATGTTATATAATATACATAATTATTTTATTATTTGTCTAGAACATTATTTTATTTCTCTTTATAATTATAACAAAACAATAAGTTAATTCAACAGTAAATACAAAACAAATAACATTTATTTATAAATTTTAGTTTTTTCAAATATATGTATACATGTACAAATCACAGTTTTTACAATGGCGCTATGTATGTTTTATGATGTACATTACTGAATATACAATCTAAATAACAAAAATCTGAGTAAAACGCCATAAAAATAGGTTATGTATGTTTGATAATATACATAATTGTGTTTGATAATATACATAACTGTGTTAGTACTCTAGTATATTTCAAAGCATTAATGAAACTATACCAGCATCTACATAAACATCACATATAAAAGAGAGAAAAAAAAGAACACTGAAATTTAAATCGAAACAAAGTAAAATTTATTTCAACGAAAAAATAAAACACGAAAATATATCAGTTAGTAATCTTCAAAAGTATAGAAAAACAATAAATTAGTTCTCCTTTGAAAAAAAAAAGCTACATGAATGCCTATTGTGCCCTTCTTGGCCGCATCGTCCACAACGATTTGTGCTTGAAGAAAGTATTTTACTTGATTTCTTCTTCCGCTCCTTCTTCGGTTTTCCTGGTGGTCTTTTGTAAATTGGTGGCAACATTTCTTCCTCATCTACACTACTGGAAACATCCCAGTCTTTCTTGTCTGGCATTGGAACAATTGGAACTTCATATGTCTTTACCAATGTGTTTGGCTTGTAGTATTCTAAACAGCATTCTCCAAAAAATTTTACATATTTAGACTTCAACACAGCTATAACGTGAGCACAAGGTATTTGATCTATTTGAAACCTCACATAGTTGCATGTGCCGCTTTCTAAATCAACAATGTATCTTCTCCCAAATTCATAAACCGAATATACATATGTTGAAGAAGCCTTCACCCGAACAATAATAAACAAAAATTAAACCAATTAATTTTTCAGGAAATATAAATTTAAATAAACTTCTTTTCAGTTAAACAAATACTACATATAAATGCATAATTTAACAAGTTAAAGCTTATACATACTGTCATTCTCAAAGCTTTCGCACCGTTGAGAGTTAGAATTTCTTCAAATCGATGACCCAAAGTGGTACTTGTATAAGAAGTTATTTCACTGTTCTTACAGTTTCAAGAATCAAATAATATTCGAACCTCTTCTAAGAATCCATATATTGGCAATCCTCGGGCCTCTACCAAACACCCATTAATATACTCAGCAATATTCGAGGTCATCATCCTACCTCTGTTTGCTGGTGAATGACATCTACTCCACTTTTCATATCCAGCTTCTTATAAATATTTTTTCACTCTCAGATCAGCTTTTTCAATCTTTGCCATCAAATAGTCAAAATCATCTTTCCTATAGGTTTTAGCCATTGAATAATACAAATCACTGATACTTTCTTTGCTCTTACGAAAGTAACTACAAACATTTTTCCAAAGATGCCATATGCAAGCAAGATGTGGGACATTTAGATATACAACACTGACAACTTTTATAATACTTTCGTTCTTATCAGATACAACACACATGTTTTCACGTTCACCGAATGCAACTTTGAACTGATTGAAAAACTATGTCCACGAATTATCATTGTCAGTATCCACAACCCCATACGCAAGCGGTAATATGCATCCTAATTTACGTAAACACTATATTAGTAAAAGAGCAACAAGTTTTATTTTTTAAAACAACTGGACAACATCTTTAAATATGTTAACATATACATAAATGTGTATGTTAATATATACATAGCTGGTGATATTTTCTTAAAATATACATAACTGGTGATATGATAATAAATACAATTTGGAGTATTTAAAAAAAATCAAAGAAAAATGTTCAGGAATTTTTTTCTTTAACAAAAACAACTTTTTAATATGAAATACGATGTATGTTAAAAAAAATAATAGAGTATGATGATTTTTCACATACCTGCACCATCAAGGATACTTGGTGAGACGAAAGTGCCTTGATATGGTCCACTTAAATGTGCCCCGTCAACAACAACAACGGGTCTGTAATACTCGAACCCCCTAATCATGGGATGCAACGCTATAAACAGATACATGAATCGATTATCCCATGATTTGTGCATTGCAACGTGTGAATTAGGATATACATTTTTTAACATATAACTGTATCTCGGCATCTGTCTATAACCATCTGCAGGTCCACCTCTAAGCAACGATATGGCACGCTCCTTTGCACATTATGCCTTCAAATAATTTATATTCATACCATATACAACTTTCATTTCTTCGATAATGTCCCCGAGTGTGTACCTTCTCTTATGGTTAACTAGTTTTGGAGTCGTGAATTCACAAACAAAAGAAGTTGTCTCCAAAATATTCTACAGTACCCTGTCCCTCAAAGCTCATGTATGTTCAGGGTTAAATTTACGAATCATAAAAATATTTGTTTTTTTGTAAGTAGATGCTTCCAAATTCCACTGACATTCCTCATTGTAACATCGGAGGACATAGCTGAAATATAAAAAAAAGTCATTCAAATGATTATAATTTGTATCATTTCATAAGTTTTAACGATTTGATTGTTACAAATCCATCATAATAAATACATTATAGACATGCATAAATTTTTCACATAGACAACTATATACAATGTAATAATTCATGTAATTAACATTAAAAACAAAGTATGTACATTATGGATTTAATAACACATCTAAAGGCATGTTACCAGTTATGTATATTTTTAGATATACATAACTGTTGTCCATTACCTCATCTGCTCACATCTACATTTTAAAACATATACAAAGCACAAAAGATGTATATGTAGTTCACATAACAGAATTAATCTAACAAAACACATTAATCAGTTGTGTCTTAGGTATGCACTTACTTTTCCGTAATAAAGCTATAAGACAAAAGTTAAATCAAATACAATACGTTGCATAAATATACTTAACTTAAAAACAGTTCTTCCAAAGACTACACTGATAATGTGTTTTTCGATTTTTGTTTAGCAAAAAAAACAAACCCAGATGTTCATTCAACTATATATAACATTGTTATTAAAAAAAATAATTTATAACATTTAAGATTTTATATATCAATAGTGCCCAATATAAAAATATACGAATCACCTTTTTTTGTCTAATCTTTTTGCTCTAACATTAAATCCATTAGTTACCTTATATTTCGACATCACTGAAACGAGCGTCTGTTTATCCTTATACATCTGTTTCACCTTAACATCAATACTCTTGCTGTCACATATCAAGTTATCTATTTCAACCTCTGGGACATACAAAACATATTGATTTTGTATCTCAACTATAGATAGAGCCATAGCATTAGATTCAACACCTTCTAGGAAAACAACAGCTCATGTTTCTCTATCGAACAATATGTCTTCTTGACATTTATCTGTAGTTGAAATACACAACGGATATATCACGAACGACGGTTATATTTTCTTCAACTCGACATACAATCGCACGTTATTATCATTACGGATATGAAAAAGTAAATCATTGCCGTCGACAACATAACGTACATCAATATTTTTTCGAGCTTTGTCAATGTTTAGTTCATCAGCAATTGACAAAATTAACCTCACATAATTTACTGATTCAGCTACAACAATCCATTCACTTTTATAATCCACATATTCTGTTTGGGATCTCCATTTACCCGAGTACCTCAAAACAATAGCAATATTCATCTTCAATAATTTAAAATAATTTGCTCTCTTCAGTAAACAACAAAAAACAGATCTGAAATTGTATTTAATTTATTGTTTTGATTTAGATTTGCGTTTGTATGTATTTGCGATATTCAAATTTTGAAATTCCATTGATATTACATGATTTAAGGGATGCAGTAATCCACGTATTTAATTAGTTGCGCTATTTATGTCAATTAATGTTGGATATCAGGAACTTCCTTTTTTTTTAAGAACTCTAACAGATTCCAATATACATAAGTTGTTATGTATATGTCATTTCAGGAATGTATATTAATAGGGAGAGAGACAAAACTAATTAAAAAAGATGGGATGTAGTGTAATTAGTTATAAAAGGTTGGTATTTATGAAATTTGCAACAAATTTTAACCTTTGATAACTAGGCCTTTACAAATTAAATATCGACGCCTACCGGTTATGCCTAAAAAATGGGTAGAGAAACAATAATATTTGCTAATTATATCAGGATGATCTTTACCAATTCAAGTTCAAGCAAACAAAACACAAATTCCAAACAACAACAATATGCAAAATACGTAAATGAAAGACAATTATAAGCATACATAAGAAAATAAAACTCAGAGAAAGGGAAGATGCACTAGACTGCTAGTGGCTTTGACCTTAAGAATATGAAATGTGACTTCTTGCTCAGATGAGGGACAACATCAAGTCTCATTTTGAGATCTCATTAGCGAGAGTCTTCAACTAAGACTCCATTTGTTCAAAACCGTACATGTAAAGAAAAAAAAGTAAAGAATTAGAAGCCATTTTCACTCTTCATATGGAGTATATGGAGTAACAACATGGAGTATATGGAGTAACAACGTAAATGGGCTTAAGAATATACAAACATTTAATCAACCAAGCGGGCAACCAATTTGCGGTTTATTACCAAGAAATTAACACTTTACTGCTAATAAACTAAAACTTTAACCACGTATAACTTAATGATGAACTACATAATTATTTTTCGTGCTATAGTAAAAAGAAAAAAGACCATGGCAAAGATAAATCCTCAAAAAATGTCATACGTTCGAGATTTCTCGGTAAATGTTCTTGGACATACATATTTAGATTAATACTACTAGAACCTTATTCAAACTTAACATATCGACGACAAAACATGGAATTTCGAATACCATGGTCTCGCCATACTTGAACTAAGTAAAAGTACACATTCCATTTATAGTATTTTGTCTAGCAAATCAAGAAACCAGCGTGTAGTCATACTTTAAGTGGACATCTAAATTGAGATCTTTAAGTTAAAAAATACATTCAGTATTTTAAAGGACCATAATAAGCACGTGAAAAAAGAGATGTTGCTATAAACAAGTGTCCGGGAAATTTCAAACCAACACAAAATGATAAAAAGACGAACTAGTAGCACACTAATGAAAGTAACAAAAGATAGTACTAATTTTTTAGTGCTATATTCACCAAGTGCACGTTGTGACTTGAGTTAACCTCAAGTGACATCAGTGCTATTTAATAATTAGATTAAAGTTGAACAACTATTTTTTTTCTTTATTCTCAATTTAAGATAAAAGTTATTACCCCCAAAGAAAAAGTTGAATTAAAATTTAACATGTTAACTATAATTTAGCTGCACCTTTTCACTTTCAAGAAAAAAATATAACATTAAGCTTGGGCATTTAACAACATCAATCACATTCAAAAAATATTTCTCCCATTATCTCTTAAACAAATTTTGGGTGAAAAAACTGGTTGAGAATCAGTGAACAAACCAATGGCCATCACAACTTCACAATACCAAATCATAAACATATTTTAAAAGAAACATTAGAGTTAGAAGGGCTAAATGAGGAAAATACTGACCTGCTTTTGTGCAGTGAAAGTGAGGCGCAGGTCTCGAATCTATTACTTACTCACGGAACAACTCAAACAACGGATTTAAAATAATTTAGAGTAAATAGATGGCTGAAAAGAGAAAAAGAAACCTGTTCGAGACCAAAGAGATGGCCAATAGAAAGAAAATTTGCCCATCTAAAAAAGAATAAAGCAAGCAAATAGATATTTTTTGACAATAAAAAGAGAGTAATAGCTCTCCAAGTTCTAGGTGTAAAGGCTGCCAAATGAATCCCCCCAGAATGGACTCTATCGTAAGTATTTATAAAGCGAAATTAGGGATCTTTTTCTTGATTGAGAATTGATCCTTCAATTTGAATGTTTGAAATACAAAACGTTGGGGCTTGGTCTATTCAACTCAATCACGTCATTGATATGGACACAACACAAAAATGGAGTAACATTTCCTGCCATGGTTGGTGAAGCTTTATTGTTTGCCCAAAATGAAAGAGGGAGAAAAGAAAAAAAAAGAAACCGTACTTTAGGGAGGGGAAAAGAATTTTCTTCTTTTTCCTTTTTTTGGGGGAAAATTTTTAGGATTCTTAGGGAGTTTTAGGTGTTTTGGGTAGATTAAGTGAGGGTAAGGTGGGAAATTTAAGGCAAAAAGAAGATTAGGAGCTTTAAATGAGTTTGACCAACCAATTCAAAGGAGACATGTGGTGAGGTGGGTGTTGCGTGTGTGGATGTGTGAAGCGTGTGCTAAGAGGGTGTTAGTGATTGTTAGTGTCCTATGTGGAGCAAAGGTGGCGTCCACATCGCGTAAGACGTGGACGAGGAGTGAGAGACGAGTGGGCTGGTGGATTGGGCCTGAAATTTCATGAATATTAAAAGATGGACTAATTTAAAAAATTATCTTTTTTCATATACTTTGGGCTTCTAAATTAATAATCCAAATGATACTTTTGATAAAACATATCAAAATATTCGAATAAATAACAAATCATTTGATATTAAAACAAGTACTTAAATAAAGTTGCCTAGTAAATGTCGGAATTGAACGATATTATTTATAAAGTATAAAATCATAAAAATACTTTATACAATTAAATCAAAATAAATATAATGTCTTTTGCGCAAGTTCTTAGGGAATGCGACGATCATTTAAAATATAATAAAAATAGCAATAAATAATGATGAGTATGATAATAATATAAATATTAATAATAATAATAATAAGTAATTATAATAATAACAACAACAACAACAATAATAATAATATCGCCGATGATTCTTACTTTTAGGAATACAAATGGTAGCAGGACTTGCATAAACTCCTAATTATAGGAATGACATACATTCATTTTTTAAAAATTGTCAAAATTATTTAGAAGCGCAAAGAGATGACTTGAAAAAAAGACGGAACAAAATTATGTGTCAACAACTTTCCCTCTTTATTCGAAAATAATGAAAGAGTTTTCGGTCAAAGAAGTTGAATAGTAACTTAATTTTGTCCCAGATGACAGGATCTAGGAGGATATGTATGCAGAATGTTAGGGAGATTGCGGCCGACTTCTAGTCTTTGAGTTTCCTACATATCTCAGGTTGCATGAGAATCAGGCCAAATGTAGTTCAAGGGTCATGATAAAGGAAAAAGGTAGTGAGTTTTAAGAAGAAATATTCATAAAAACCTCCTGAATTGATTCACGATTAAAAATGACAGTGACGTCTAGGTAAACGGTTATGCTTGAACAAGTAAGAATTTAAAGTAGAGTGAAGAAAAAAATGAAACTGTTAAAGGCTAACAAGTAAAGGGGATTTGAGTGAAGTTGAAACTAGGATTGACAAACATAGAGGTATTGGATGAAATGAAGTAAATGCATATCTAAAGAGTGATGCTTTTCTAAAAAACATCCCAGTATATCCCAGTATCGAACTACGATGAGACTGGGTATCAAGATTGATAAAGAAAACAAAGAAGAGGGGCTAAAGATGGAAAACATGCAGAATTTAAGATTTTGTTAATTAACAATGAAAAAGTTGATGTAAAATTTTCTACATGTCCCAAATGTGAGATGCAGGTTGAGTAAGATTTGAGAGTAGATCCTTGACCATTGTTAGTGAGTTTGACTCCCCAATAAATTACCCTAATTCACTGCTAAGATAAAATTTCACGTTGTGTATGTCTCCTTTTTCTGCATACAAGTTTTGCTTCCTGCCAAGTCTTGATAGAAAATTTAGCAAACAAAGTAAGGCACGAAAGAAAAATTAATATAAATAAAATTCTTACAGAAATACCGTGTGACAAATGCATCCATCGCTTCTCTAGATGCGATTGGTCGTATGTGTGGTATTTTTTTAAAATTAATGACTTCAAATTTCATGGTTGCGAAATTCATCAATCCAAGTAGAAACCTTAGCAAAATCAATGCTTAATAACAAACAAACGAATAATTAAGCTTGATTTTTTAAGAAATTAAAGATAACATGCGTTGCTTAGCTAAAAAATAAATAATTAAGGCAGTGCTAGGTGTTCAATGAGTATAAATATTCAATTGAAAGCGACCATGCACAAAATTTCTTATTAAAGGGAAGACTGTCCCAATATGTCCTATTTTAGGATGGACGAATCCGAAACATCCTATTTTAGGGTAGACGAACCCGACGTGTCCTATTTTAGGGTGGACGAACACAATGTATCCTATTTTAGGGCGGACAAACCCAACTATGTATTGAAAACTTACAAATATTAATGCATTGTAGAGAGTTTGGTGCGATTTTCTCTAATTATTTTGAGGAAATTTAAAGGATAGCATGCGGTGCTTAACTAATTAATAAAAATAATAATGAGAAAAGTAAATGAATAATTAAGGCATTGCGATATTTTCAAGTAAAACAAGCAAGCATAAATATCTAATTAAAGGTGAATGTGTATAAATGGTCCTATTAGAGGGAAGACTAACCCATTCTGTCCTATTTTAGGGTGGACGAACCCAAGATGTCTCATTTTCAAGGTGAACGGACCCAATACACATGACAAACTTACAATATAAATGCAGTGCAGGGATCTTGGTGCGATTTTCTCAAATAATTCTTGAGATTTTTTTTTAAAATAGCATGAAGTGCATAACTAATTAAGAAAAAGAATAACAATAAAAGTAAACAAATGATTAAGGCATTATGATATGTTCAAATAAAGGCAAGTAAGCATAAGTATCTAATTGAAGGCAAGCATTCATAAATGGTCTTATTGGAGGGAAGACTAACTCATATGTCCTATTTTAGGGTGGACGAACCCAACATATCCCATTTTAGGGTGGACAAACACATAGTGTCCTTTATTAAGGAGGACAAACCCATAATGTCCTATTTTATGGTGGACGGACCCAATATATCCTATTTTAGGATGGATGGACCCAATGTGTCCAACTTTAGGGTGGACAAACCCAATATATATTGAAATTTTGCAAATATTAATGCAGTGTAGAGATCTTGATGCAATTTTTGTTCTAGCAAAACTCTATGTAGTGTTTTTGTATTAGTAAAAATTTAAGTGCGATGCCTTTGCGATAACAAATATTAACGATGCAATACCACATTAGTGAATATTCATAATGTGGCACCCATAATTTGGGGTTCTATTCTTTGACAAATTTTGCAGTCAAGAAAGTTCCTGCACTCAAAGAGAGTTGTAAATTTTGAAATTTAAATCGCCTTGTATTTGCATCATTTTTGCATAGCCTTTTTTATGCTTTGCTAGTATGTGTTAACCTTAAAAAATAATCAGCATCTGCATTACTCAATGAAAATTTGTTAGTAAAAATAAAATGATTGCCTTGCATTGAACCATAAAGTTTTGACTTTGAATTTGCGCTTCTTGTAGTTATGGCATTCCTGCAATTTGATGACGCGAATATAGCCCGTGATCTCAAACATTTACTTTGCCAAAATTGAGATAGGCTATTTGCAAAGCTGTCCCAGATTTGGCTATAGGAGAAATGAATTTGTTTTATTATTGTGATCAAACACAGAATAGGCGCCTACGTATCCCGTTGATAACAGGAATCAGGTCCAACATAGTTCATGAAAAATCTAAAAAGGATTGCAAAAGAGTTACTGCTTAAAAATGGAGGGTGGTACTAAGTTACAAAATAGTAGCTACTCATAAAGAAAGGAAAATGGAGAGATATTCTCATATTACAAAATAGTAGTTACTCATAAAGGAGGAAAAAAGAAAATGGTATTCTCGAATTACAAAATAGTAGCCATTCATGAAAGATGGAGGAGGAAAATGATATTATCAAGTTGCAAAATAATGCCCTTATCAGTCTTCCAGATTTGTTGCACGCTTTCTCTTCAAGTGCCTTGATGCTAATTTCGATGGATCACGTTTAACAAAAATTATGCCCTTCTTTACAACATTACCATGGCCGATTAGAGGCTCTTGCTGCAGCTTTATCTTGTCACTTTTAATCATGCTTTGAATCTTAAATTTTAGTGCTGGACAATCTTCAGTGTCATGTCCTTGAATGTTTGAATGATAGACACAACTTTTGGATAAGTCAAAGTTTGGATATGGATACTTAGGTATGGATCCCTTTTTTTATTGCAGAAGTCCCTTATTTCTCAATCTCTCAAATATATTCATCAATGGCTCATCCAGAGGAGTGAAAGAGAAATATTTTATCTTCTTCTGTGGTAGTGAGGTAGAATGCACTGGAATAAGCTGTTGTCGGGAGCTATTCTGAAAATTTTGCTGACAAAGAGGTTGTAGATGCACATTGCGAAGGTTAGAAGAAGCACGAGATTGTGAAAATTGGTGACTTTGATGGCATTGAGATTGACGCACAAAAGCTGAATTGGTTAGACTTTATGGATTTTCCGATGTCTTCGGCTGGAAAACAGGGTGAACAAATTGTATTGCTTCTAAATATTTTCCTTCTTGAATGCCATTTTATATCTCTTTGCCAATTCAAATCAAATCGGAGAAGTTGCATGCACTAGCTCCAAATAACTTATCAAAATATAGGCCTTCTTGAATTTGGATGAAGGTTGAGATCAATTCATCCTCAGAAAGTGGAGGATGTGTTTTTGAAGCTTCTAGCGTCCATCTCATGGCATATTATTGAAAGGATTCATGCTATATCTTCTTGACTTTGAGTAAACCGGTCATATGCAAATCACCTCCAATGTTAAACTTATATTGCCTTACAAAGTCATGAGTCATACTTTCCTATGTACTCCATTTGTTTAACTCTTGCTTGGTATACCAAGCGAGTGCCAATCCTGATAAACTTTGAATGAATAATCTCATTCATATGGCTTCATCATGTCCTAGTCCAATTAACCTGTTGCAATAGTCCTTTAAGTGAGCAACGGGATCTCCTTCCCCGCTGAAGGTGTTAAATTTTGGTAGCTTATATCCTGGCGGAAGCTCAACATTTGGGCGTACACATAAGTCTTCATACTTTAGACTGGTAATTTCTTGAGCGCAACTCTTCATCAAGTGCTTTTCTCAAATTGTAAAGATCTTTGCCCAAATTTTCATGATGGATTGACTGAACCTCCTTTACACATTTTGTATTTTGACAGACTGATAGTTTCTCATCTTATTTTCCTTGAAAGGAAGCATAATTTTGGAAGAATAAATGTTTGGCATCATGGCAAGCTGAACTTTTTTGAGATCAATATTTATATATTGATGGCATTTGCGGAGAGATCATATAGGCGAGAGTTGGGAAAAGAGACATGGTTAAGCAAATATTTTGGGTTGAGCTGGAAGTTGTGGTAGTGGTAGGAAGAAGATTGAAAGTACTTTGCAGATTGACCAAAATATTTCTTCAAATCACATTCTTTTTATCGTCATCATTTTGTGTTTGCACTAAACCCATACCGATATTGAATGATTCACACCTATATGCCATTACCGTATCGTCCTCAACATAAATTCACAGTCAAAACAATGTTCAAAGACAAACAATCTCTAAACAAAAATGAAATTTTAAACATAAAATAAAGTATTAGTACATGCGAAATGTGTGTAATAATAATAATTTAAAAAAAATTGGAGGAAAAAGATTAATTCACGGTGAGCCTAAGTAAGAGGTTTAAACTAGAAGAGATGATCTTAGTTGCGGAACGAGTGGATCAAGAGACTTCTTAGCTAGTAGGCTCTAATTCTTGAAATATAAAAGAAAAGTAATGATTGATTTGGAGTAGTAATCAGAAGAAAGGTTGACTTATGTCGAACACAAAAACTTGGCTCTAGCTTGATCCTTATACTTGCTAACTCTGATGTATCCTAAAATTTGCCTGGTCTAAAAACAATTATAACAATGATGCCTCATCTTGCGTGCCAAAATTATGTCTCAGTCTTTAAGACATTTTGATGACGATGACTTGATTGCATGCTAAGGTTCTTCCCAGTTGTCTTCTTTTTTTTTGGAAAAAAATAAAAATATAATAAAGAGACCGAGCCTTATGTAGACATCCTACGTATCCTGTGTCTGACAAGAAATTAGGTCGAACATAGTTCTAATTACATGTAAAAAGGATGTTGAAATCCTATGCTAATATGACCGAGTCCCTATGTGGACTTCCTACATATCCACCGAGGAAATCAGGTCAATCGTAGTTTGACTTACATAAAAGGAAATTTAAAAATGTACAAATGATAGATCATTAAGTTTACAAAATACATAATTGTTCCTAAAAGATTCTACCTAGAAATTGACCATCCTATTACATAAATCCTAGATGACATATTTTAAAAAAAATCCTACTACACTTTAATTGTCATGCCCAAGAAAATCATTATTGGAGTTCTGCCAGGTTCGATTGTAAGTGCTTGCAAAAATTGTAGAAAAGGATGAATTTGGTTCTTTTCCTTTTGGATCCCTAGAAAACTCTACAGTTTCCTTTTAGATGAACCAACTCCTCTAGGAATACTGCTAGAAGACCCATATTACTTGACAAAGTCATCGACTAGATTGCCACAAGAAGACCATTTTCACATATCTTGTGTCGTATACCACATCAAATCTGGACCAGTAAGTGTCCTAACAAAAAGTGTTATCTTCAGTTCATTGTCTTGCCCAATATTTCTCAGCCAATCAACGTACGCCTTCAGGTGGTCTGTGGAGTTTCCTACCCCATCATACATCAGAATATTTTCATAATCCATCTTAAAAGGTAAAGCAAGCTTATTTGTAAAGAAAATTTGATTAGTCTCAATATTATAACACCTTTCACCATTTGCTTCAATTTTGCTTGTCTCCGCTAAGTTGTTGAATATTTTCTTTGGCGAGAATGAGTACATGTTAGAGAAAAATTGGGCATTATAATCAAAAGTGGGTGTGACAGGTACCGTAGGGGGAGTATGCTTCTGAGCCTTCAAATGTAGGAAGTGTGCTAGTGCCGAAGGGTGAGTATGCTTCTGAGCCTTTTGTGAATGCATTTTAGGAAAGTACAATGTACAATCCGCGTGTACAATGTGTGTGAGTGTCAATTTTTTGAAGTGGAGAAAATATGAATGAAATGTCAATTTGTATAAAGCGGTAAACAAGTAAGGAATTTATACAAAGTAATAACAAATAAACATTTTATGTCATACAAATAAGATAAAACAAGACAATAGGGTGAAACAAAAAACAAAATATAAAAACATAATTATTAACATAAGTTTGTTATGGTTAAGAACCTAATAGTCCCTAGTGAATTCGCCAAGCTGTTATACCCCATTTTAACACGGGTCAAACCGAGGTACAACATATTGAACGAATCTAATTAAAGGAAGAAAGTCGCCACCTAATTAGTTCTACAGTGAATTAGGACACCTATTACAAACTATGTGATAAAAATAAATAAAGACTTCATTTTAAGGTCTACGCAACTTAACCTTCTAGGTAAGGATTCTAATTATCCTAAAGGGAAGGGATAAGGCATCCTAAAGGATCCGCTAACTATGGTTAACCGGCCAAACTTAAGTTAGATAAGGGAATCAAAGTTATGATAAGAAGGATACAAAATAAGGTATCAAAATATATTAATACATTTTTTATAAAAATAAAACATAGTAATTATTTATAAAACAAAGATTAAAACTAAAAAATTGCCCACTTTTGAAAGATTATCAAAGATAACTCCTAAAAATAATGCAGTTTTATTGTTTTCAAAAGAAGGTTATTTAAAATCATTTCTTTAAAAAAACTTTCAATTAATAATTAACTAAAAAAAATTTAATTATGTTAAGAACTTCACGTCTCTTTTTTTAATTCTAAAAATGCCTCTTTTGCTTTTTCTTAATCAAATTTTATAAAATAAGAGTAATTAAGAAGGTTAATTATACTACACTAAATGAATAAGTTTCAAAATATGCAGTTGCTTAAGTCTATAATAGCTTGAAAACTTATCATTTATCAAGATATGGTTAAAATAAATAAAATATTTTTCTTTTCATTTGAAATTTCAAAAAAGGGCCTTGCGAAGTCGGTTTGGGCAAAGTTGCCATCCTATACTTGAAATTGATGAAAAGTAAGGTTGATTTTCCATATCTAAAATTTAAAAGTCAATTTTTGAGTCTAGCGACGATAAATTTATCTACTACAAAATTTATATTTTTTATCAATCTCATATTACTAATTAGTAAGAAACTAACTTGAATCTAAAGAAAAATAATTTTCTAATAACTAGGCCATTAAACTCTAAAAGATATATTTTCTACTTATCAAATTTTAACCTTTAACTTTACAAATTAAATATCGACGCCTACTGGTTATGCCTAAAAAAAGGGGGGAGAGAAACAACAATATTTGCTAATTATATCTGGATGACCTTTACCAATTCAAGTTCAAGCAAACAAAACACAAATTCCAAACAACAACAATGTGAAAAATACGTAAATGAAAGACAATAACAAGCGTACATAAGAAAATAAAACTCGGAGAAAGGGAAGATGCACTAGACTGCTAGTGGCTTTGACTTTAAGAATATGAAATGTGACTTCTTGCTCAGAAGAGGGACAACATCGAGTCTCATTTTGAGATCTCATTAGCGAGAGTCTTCAATTAAGACTCCATTTGCTCCGAAGCGTACATGTAAAGAAAAAAAAAGTGAAGAATTAGAAACCATTTTAACTTTTCATATGAAGTATATGGAGTAACAACGTAAATAGGCTTAAGAATATACAAACATTTAATCAACCAAGCTTGCATCCAAATTATGGCTTATTACCAAGAAATTAACACTTTACTGATAATAAACTAAAACTTTAACCACGTATAACTTAATGATGAACTACATAATTATTTTTCCTTCTACAGTATAAAGGAAAAAAAACCATTGCAAAGACAAATCCTCCAAAAATGTCATATGTTCGAGATTTCTCGGTAAATGTTCTTGGACACACATATTTAGATTAATACTGCTAGAACCTTATTCAAACTTAACATATCAACGACAAAACATAGAATTTCTAATACCATGGTCTCGCCATACTTGAACCAAGTAAGAGTACATATTCCATATATAGTATTTTGTCTAGCAAATCAAGAAACCAGCGTGTAGTCATACTTTAAGTCGACATCTAAATTGAGATTTTTAAGTTAACAAATACATTCAGTATTCTAAAGGACCACAATAAGCACGTGAAAAAAGAAATGTTGCTATAAACAAGTGTCTGAGAAATTTCAAACCAACACAAAATGATGAAAAGACGAACTAGTAGCACACTAATGAAAGTAACAAAAGATAGTACTAATTTTTTTAGTGCTATATTCACCAAGTGCACGTTGTGACTTGAGTTAACCTCAAGTGACATCAGTGCTATTCAATAATTAGATTAAAGTTGAACAACTCTTTTTTTTCTTTATTCTCAATTTAAGATAAAAGTTATTACCCCCAAAGAAAAAGTTGAATTAAAGTTTAACACGTTAATTATAATTTAGCTGCACCTTTTCAATTTTAAGAAAAAAACATAATATTAAGATTGGGCATTTAACAACATCAATCACATTCAACAAATATTTCTCCCATTATCTCTTAAATAAATTTTGGGTGGGAAAACTGGTTGAGAATCAGTGAACAAACCAATGGCCATCACAACTTCACAATACCAAATCATAAACACATTTTAAAAGAAACATTAGAGTTAGAAGGGCTGAATGAGAAAAATACTGACCTGCTTTTGTGCAGTGAACGTGAAGTACAGGTCTCGAATCTATTACTTACTCATGGAACAACTCAAACAATGGATTTGAAATAATTTAGAGTAAATAGATGGATGAAAAGAGAAAAAGAAACCTTTTCGAGACCAAAGAGATGGTCAATAGAAAGAAAATCTGCCTGTCTAAAAAAGGAATAAAGCAAGAAAATATACATTTTTTTGTGAAAGAAAAAGAGAGTAATAACTCTCTAAGTTCTAGGTGCAATGGCTACCAAAAGAATCCCCCCAGAATGGACTCCATTGCAAGTATTTATAGAGCGAAATTAGGGTTCTTTTTCTTGAGCGGGAATTGATCCTTCAATTTGAACGTTTGAAATACAAATGTTGAGGCTTGGTCTATTCAAATCAATCACGTAATTGATATGGACAAAACATAAAAATGGAGTAACATTTTCTGCCATGGTTGGAGAAGCTTTGTTGTTTGCCTAAAATGGAAGAGGGAGAAGATAAAAAAAAAGAAAAAAAGCGACACTTTGGGGAGGGGAAAAGATTTTTCGTCTTTTTCCTTTTATTGGGGGGAAATTTTTAGGATTATAAGGGAGTTTTAGGTGTTTTGGGTAGATTAAGTGAGGGTAAGGTGGGAAATTTAAGGCAAAAAGAAGATTAGGAGCTTTAAATGGGTTTGACCAACCAATTCAAAGGAGACATGTGGTGAGGTGGGTGTTGTGTGTGTGAAAGGAAGTGTGAAGCGTGTGCTAAGATGGGGTTAGTGATTGTTAGTGTCCTATGTGGAGCAAAGGTGGCGTCCACATCGCATATGACGTGGACGAGGAGTGAGATACGAGTGGGTTGGTAGATTGGGCTTGAATTTTGGGCTGAAATTTCATGAATATTAAAAGATGGGCTGATTTAAAAAATTGTCTTCTTTCATATACTTTGGGCTTCTAAATTAATAATACAAATGACACTTTTGATAAAACATAGCAAAATATTAGAATAAATAACACATTATTTGATATTAAAACAAGTACTTAAACAAAGTTGCATGGTAAATGTTGGAATTGAACGATATTATTTATAAAGTATAAAATCATAAAAATACTTCATAAAATTAAATAAAAATAAATATAATGTCTTTTGCGCAAGGGGAATGCGACGATAATTTAAAATTTAATAAAAATAGCAATAAAGAATGATCTTGATAATAATAATATTAATTATAATAATAATAATAAAATAAGTAATTATAATAATAATAATAATAATAATATCGCCGATAATTCTTACTTTTCGGAATAGAAATGGTAGCAGGACTTGCATAAACTCCTAATTATAGGAATAACATACATGCAATTTTTTTAAATTATCAAAATTATTTAGAAGCGCAAAGAGAGGTCTTGAAAGAAAGACGGGACAAAATTGGGTGTCAACAGTCAAAAATTGACATTACTCACGCAGGAAGGACAAAAATAAAATGATCAAAATTTTAAGGGGTCTTACACAATGCTCATGAATTTGTATGATACGAGAATGTATTGCTCACAACAAAATTAGAATGAGAATTTCAAAATCCAACCTATATATTAAGCACGTGAGCCAAAAAAATTCACTCAATAAGTCAACTATCCATAACCCAATAAAATCCATGTACCAGTAGAGTAAGAGATGCAATAATATGTCGCTGATACACATAAATCCCAACTTAGGTAATTTCCACCAAGAATAATACAACCAAAATATATAAATACCAGGCCAACAACATTATCTAAGATTCCACATGGTCACACATACCAAATAATTTCTCAAACCACCACCACCACCACCACCAACATAGCCTCCCCTCCCCCCTATGGGCACAAAACAATAATAACACTATTTTGATGATTAGTACCCATACCCATAACATGCTTTTATATTAGTATTAACTACCCATCCCAGTCTTAAGAAAGTTAATCCATAACCTACCTCGAACGAAGAAAACCCGATCCAAAAGTTTCCAATCACGAAGCCCTTCCCTCACGAGCGGCCTCAAAATCAACTAAAATATAAAAATATAGAATCTATTTGTTAGAAAAATCAACGATACCAATATTAGCTATTTTTGAGTTAGGATCAAAATAGACCGACCCCCGAAATAATTTTTAAAACAAAAGGGTAAAATTGAAATTTTTGTTTATAATTACATTTCTCATGATTAAAGGAATCTAGCAAAAAACTGACGTAAAAACAGATTGAAATTGAGGTTTAAATCAAAGAAATACTAATTTAGGCCTTTAGGATCAAAATCCTCAAATTCACCTTTTGAAATCGTGATTTAACAAGTTTTAGATGACAATAATTGAAGAAAAATAATTGGTATAGGATTTGGAGTATACCTAAGCTTGAAAATGGAAGAAATCGCCCAAAAACTCTAAAATCGGAAGCTCCAAGTCTAAAAAATGGTGAAAAAATTGATTTTTTTTATATAAGGTACCAGCATTGACCGCAAAAGCAGTCAAGTATCTTTTAGTGAAATCTACTTTTTAATGACCCTCCTGGATTATTTTATGTATTTTCACTCATTTTCATCGTTTAGAGCTTTCCTATAGCTGCTCCAAATTATTTATGACTTGTTGGAACTAACAGTTAGGTTACCGGGCAGTTCATTTGGTTATTAGAGTCAATTACTTATTTTGAAGCCTTCGTTGGTTCAAATTAACTACCAAGTAAAAACATCAGTAAAAAAACTTATACGCCAAAGCTGACTGTTCCAATAGCTCCGAAACATTGATTTCAGGTTGGGTGGACCCTCGGTTCGGATACTAAGGATCCTAGACTCATTTTGGCCTACTGGTTGGAAGTTAACAAAAGTGGCAAATGAGTGTGGGACCCATTTTTCATCAAAACGACCTTGGATGGAAAATTTGACTGAGCCATTGAATCTAAAACATCAAATTTGATAGGGCAACGTAGTTTGTCTGTGTATATGAGATTACAAATGAATCCCGAGGGGTTGGCGATGACTCAAAAATATTTCAAATCTCCAGTCGATGAAAGAAAATCTGGTGCATTTGCTAAAGAAACCTTTTGGCGTTTTAGTGGAGGGAGTTGTAGCGGCCCTGACCAGATAGGCAAAAGCCGCTTTAGAGGCTAGTTGGCCGCTAAAGTGCAGGTCGCTTCAGCGCCAACCGACTGCCTTAATGGCCTGCTATGTCAGAAAGGTACCCCTTTAGTGGTCAGTTGGGCACTTTAGCGCCTACCGCTAAAGCAGCCCAGTGTCCGCTTAACGATACCCACAAACCTGTGAAGGGTATAAATACCCTACTTAGACTGATTTTTACCGTTTTCACCTATTCTCTAGATTATTGAACCCTAAAATGTGGTAGTTCTTGGGAGAATCAGTTGTACGTGATTGTGGATCTTTGGTATAATTAGTTTATGCATTTGTACTTTGAATTTGTGGTAAGATTCCATTAATTTCACGGTTAATTTGTCTATCCTTTGCTAAAATCCCTAGAATCTTGGTGTCTTGATTCTAGAACCATTAGAGCTCAAAATCCACCCATTTTTATGGTAAATATTCCATGATCATAGAGGGACGTTTTGTTGATTTCAAAAATGTGATTCGTAAGCGGGCATCACATGAAATTTTTACGTGATTTAGACTCGAAGCACAATAGTGAAATATGGGTATCATTATTCTCATTCTAATGAGTAGGTTGTGATTTTAATAGTGTGGCATCTTTCAGAAGCTTCTCAAAAAGAAAAATCAATGGTTTAGTTGATTCTTCAAGCTTTTCTTCGGCGTCCAAGTACGTTAGGTTTACCCTCTTTATAAATTGAGCTATTTTGTAGTATGCTTATGATATTATGCTATATATGTGGTGGTATTTAGTTATTGGAGTGTGTTTGAAAATATGTGGGTTAGTTAGACTATTTAGGCTATCTTGAAACCGTAATTTAGGCATAATTGACTTAGTTGCTTGTGTTTTACGGTGAATTACTATCTTAGGGATTATTATGGCTTAATTAACACCTAGAAATGAGTTTAGATACCTTATCTTGGTCCAGGGTAGAATTTTCCCAAAATAAATTTTAGAGATTAGAAGTGGGCTCCTCCGGCCCACCTTAGGCCAAAACTTATGTTAGCCTTTGTAGACTCATTTACGTAGGATATACCATTATTAATGCTTATTTTGGGACTTTGAAGAGATTAGATGCTATTTGATTATGCCAGTTTGGTAGTTGAGAGTTAGTTCTAATTTCGGGTAAGTTTCAGTGGATAATTATTGTATTTTAGTGATATGGTTTATAATTACGATTTATTTACATGGTCTACTGATATAGCCTAATCATAAATGATTTTCTATTTGAGTCTGGCAATTAATGATGATAATGATATATGAGTTTCAATTTGAGTCCGACAATAGATGATGATAATGATAAATGAGTTTTGATTCGAGTCCAACAATTGATGATGATAGTGAAATATGAGTTTCGGTTCGAGTCCGACAATTGATGATGATAATGATATATGAGTTCCGATTTGGGTCCATCAAATGATGATGATAGTAATATATGAGTTTCAATTTAAGTCCGGCAAGTGATGGTAATGATGATGATACTATTGAGTCCCGGTTCAAGTCTGACATTTTGAGAGTTATTTATTATATGATATGGCTCAGAAGGATTTTTGTTTAGGAAACAACAATTGGTAATTTATGGTTATTGGGTTATTTACTTTTCTTAATTGTACCCTCTAGGATTATGGGGCCTGCGTTGTGTTATTTATTTTTTCGCACTTATTGGTTTATGGAGGACAATCTTATAGTTATAATTGTATGATCTTTATGTTACTATTTTGTATTTATTTATTTATTCATGTACAATAGTGTTGGAGCTTATTTTTAGGTTTGCCTATTTGACCTTGACTTAGCTTACTTTATTTTGTATCTTATCGTAGTTATATCATGATTTGGCTCAATCGGTCGATGATGCCTACTGAGTACCCGTGGTTTTGGTACTCATAATACACTTTTGTATCTTTTTAGTGAATATTCAAGTTTTATTGTGGTCGTTGACATGACACTTGTGCAGGGTTGATTTCGGAGATTATATGAGCTCTTGGAGTCGGAGCTACCCTTTTTCCTTCTACTTATCTATGTCTAGTCTTTTGTTTTCGAGACAGATTGCATTTGACTATTCAGTACTTATGGTTCATTTGTAATAACTCTTATACCGATATTACTGAGTCTTGGGATGGTTGTTGACCCTTTATCTATTAAGACTGTTATGACTGCTTTATTGTTGTTTTAACTTTTTAAATGTTGATTTCTATCTTTTAGGCTGCTCTCCACCAAGTTAGCACATTGTGTGTAGCTCCAGGCTATGATTTGGCGTTCCTACTGGTGGAATAAAGTAGTTGCCATCATGACTCATAAATCGGATCGTGACAGGCTTGGTATGCCAGTCCGCTAAAGCAGACAAGGGCCACTTTAGTAGCCTCTTCTAAAGCATCCTTGCCCAGCTGGAGTCGGCCGCTGAAGCGGCTAAAATGGCACTTTAGTGGCTGCACTAGCTGGGTGGAGCACCTGCTGAACTTGGAAAATTTTTAAGTTTCTGCAGATCCCTCGGGATTCATCTTGAATCTCAAGAATGCAAATGGACTATGCTACCCTACTAAATTCGACACTCGGACTCAATGGCGATATCAAATTTTTGAAAAAATGACGTTTTCACAAAATTGAACCCCGATACCTAGTTTCACAACTTTTCAAATCGAGGGTCGAAATGAGATACCAAAGTCGTAAAATAACACCAACCATATTAGCCATTCAAAATCAACATTCCAGATCTGCTAGCCCAGTCTGTTTTGCCTTGTGATGCACAGAATAATTAATGCTGACCGAAGTCAACTATAAAACCTATTTAACCTCCAAAAGCCACAAACTCAATCAAATCACATCGAAAAGCATTGAAAAGTGTGCCAATCATCCCCACACTCGAAAAATACCACAAAGCAACCATGTGGAGGGGTAAAAATGGTCAAATTACATAGATATGAATAATTCATGAAAAATCAAATCATTACATCATCCACCACTAAGAATTTAGTTTGTCCTCAAACTATAGGTAAGGATAATACCCGAATCAGCAAAAAACTTGGGATAACTACCACGAATCTCGGAATCTACCTCCCAAGTAACCTTATCTATAGGATGGTGTCTCCGCTGGACCTTAACTACCAAAATATCTCTAGAATGCAATGTCTAACATTCCTGGTTAGAATTAAGATGGACTCCTCAACAATGGACAACTTCTTATCTAATTGCACTAAATCCCAATGATGACATGAGACTTATCTGGAATGTAACGCCGCAACATGGAAATATGAAAAACTGAATGAACAACGGATAAATCTAGGGCCATTGCTAACTCATAAGCTACATCTCCACCATCACGAAGAATCTCAAATGGTCCTATATACCTGAGGCTAAGCTTGCCCCTCTTTCCAAACCTCATTATTCCTTTCATGGGAGACATACAAAGGAAGACTCGATCACCAATACAAAATCTCAAGGCACAAAGTCTACAATCCGCATAACACTTTAACCTACTCTGAGCTTATCGAAGTCTATCCTGAATGACCCGAACTTTATCTAAAGACTTGCAAAGTAAGTCTGTACCTCGAAGTCTAATCTCAGAAACCTCAAACCAACCAACTGAAGGGCGATAACACGTTCCATACAAAGTCTCGAAGGAATCCATCTCAATACTAGGATCGTAGCTATTATTATACGCAAACTCCGCCAATGCTAGGTATTGCTCCCACTAACCTCCAAAATCCATAACACAAGTATGGAGCATATCCTTTAAAACCTGAGTAGTCCCCTCAGACTACCCGTCGGTCTTGGGGTGAAAAGTTGTACTAGGATCAACTTGAGTACCAAACTTCTTGTAAAATATCTCCCAAAAGTGAGATGTGAACATTGAACCTTTATTTGAAATGATATACACCAACACACCATGAAGATGAACTATCTTATGAATATATATACGAGCCAACCTCTCAACATAATGAAATAAGCAGATTTGGTCACTTGATCCACGACGACCCAAACACTATCAGAACCGTGAGAAGTACGAGGCAACCCAATCACAAAATCCATAGTGATCCATTCCTATTTCTACTCTGGAACATGCAACCTCTGAAGTTAACCACCAGGTCTCAAATGCTCGAACTTCACTTGCTGGCAACATAGGCAACGAGATACAAAATCAGCAACAACCTTCATCATACTACCCCACCAGTAGAGCAGTCTCAAATTATGATACATCTTGGTCACTCCTGGATGAATGGAATACCTAAAACAACTAGCCTCCTCCAATATCAATTTCAACTAATCACCCACTCTTGGCATACAAACTCGGCCTCCAGTCCTCAAAACACCATAGGAATCAAGTGAGGCTTTCTTAGCCTCGCCACTCAACACCTTAATCACTCTTAACCTAACATCATCAAACGGATGAGCCCAAATCTGCTTCATCAAGGATGATCTAACCTCCATAAAGCCAAAACTCACCTAGGCATCAAAATATCGAGCCTAACCATATGGTTAGCCAATGACTAAACCTCCAAGGAAAAAGGCTTTTCTTGGGTTAAAAGATATGCCAAGCTACCCATACTAGTTGACTTCAACTCAAGGCATCCACAACCACATTAACATTTCCCAAATGATAGAGAATAGTAATGTCATAGTCCTTAAGAAACTCAAACCAATAACACTGCCTCATATTAAGATCTCGTTGAGTGAAGAAATGCTGAAGGCTATAATGATCCGATAAGATCTTACAACGGACTCCATTCAAGTAGTGCCTCCACCACTTTAAAGTAAAAATAACTATGCATAACTCCAAATTATGGGCAAGGTAATTCTTCTTATAAGGTTTCAACTGATGAGAAGCATACACAATTACCTTACCCACCTGCATCAGCCTAATATCTAACCAAATACCAAAAACATCACAAAAGACAGTGAAACCCATTCCCTCCCAGGGCAAAGTTAAGATAGGATTTGATGTCAATAAACCCTTGAGCTTTTGGAAGCTCACCTCATAAGCATCATACTATAAAAAGGAAATCTTCATCTGGGTCAACTTGGTCAACGTAGCAGCAATAGATGAAAAACCCTCAACAAAGTGTTGATAGTAACATGCTAGACCAATAAAACTTTGAATCTTGGTAGGGGAAGTAGGCCTAGCCCAATCATGAAATGTTGCAATCTTAGTTGGATCGTCCATAATACCATCCTTGGTCACCACATGATCCAAGAAAGAAAGAAACTTCAACCAGAACTCACCCTTAGAGAACTTAGAATACAACTTCTCATCTCTTAGCCTCTGAAGTACAATCTACAAATGTTCTTCATGATCGACCTCACTCTTGGAATAAACCAAGATTTCATCTAAAAATACAATAACAAAGGAGTCGAGATACAGTTGAAATACTTGGTTCATCAACTCAATGAATGCAACTGGGGCATTGGTCAACTTGAAAGACATGACCAAAAACTCATAATGATCGTACCGAGTCTAAAAAGCTATCTTTGGGATATCCAAAGCTCTAACCCTTAAGTGGTGATACCCATACCTCAAATCAATCTTCAAAAATACTGAAACACCCTGAAGTTGATTAAACAAATCATCAATACGAGTAAGAGGATACTTATTCTTAATCGTGACCTTATTCAATTGCCGATAATAGATACACATATTCATAGACCCATTTTTTTATTTACAAAATGATAGGCGCACCGAAAGGTGATACACTAGGTCAGATAAATCCCTTATCTAATAAATCTGACAATTAATCCTTTATTTTTTGCAACTCTACTGGGGCTATCCTATAAGGAGGAACAGAGATGGGCTTGGTGCCCGACTCAACATTAATAGAGAAGTCAATATCATGATCCGGAGGTACACCAGACAAATCAGTTGGAAAAACATCCATAAAATCATGGACAATACAGACAAAACTCAAAAAAGGTGGGAAAGAAACACTATTATCACAAATATAGGCCAAATAAGACAAATACCCCATCTCTACCAAATGACAAGCCTGGAGAAAGGATATAACTCTCTTAGGACCTGAATAAAGCACACCCTTCTAAGCTACCCTTGACATATCCGACGGAGCTAAAGTCATAGTATTAGCATAACAATTTAGGACAACATTATAAGGAGCTAACCAATCCATGCCTAAGATGACATTAAAATTTACCATGTCTAGGATAATTAGATCTACCCAAGTCTTGTAGCCCGCAAAAGTCACAACACAGGATTGGTGCACCCAATCCACTACTACAGAGTCTCTTAAGTCAATAGATCATGGATAGGTATAGAAAAAAACTTACTACCAGAATCAAAACTGAAGCAAAATATTCAATCACATACGAGAAAGTCGAACCTTAATCAAACAAAACATATAGAGATCTAAAACAAACAGGTACAATACCTGTGATAACCGTGTTGGAAGCCTCCGCCTCTGGTCTGGCTTGTATAATATATCACTGTCCACATCCATCACTTGACTGAGTATCCCCACGACCACCACCATGGACACCACTACCTCTATCTCGCACACCTCTAGAAGAATCTCTATTTTTCACTGTTGATATAGGCACTGGCATAAAAACACGATGGGGATAGTCCTTGGATAAATAGCCAACCTCACCACACACATAGCAAACTCTACGACCTGACTCAATAGGACAAGGTACAACTAACCTATGACGACCATCCGAAGCTGCTAAACTAGAAGATCCACCACTTGAACCCTATAAGACTGCCTGCATTGGTCTGCTATGATACCTACGAGGGCCTTTAAAATCTCAACCTTGAGGAGTGAGATTACTAAACTCGCCCTAACAATGTATCTTCTTGGTGCCTTCCATAGATGCTTAAAGAATAGACTGAAAGGCACAAACCTATCCAAAAAGGCATCATCAAACTAATCCCAAGTCATTTCTGGCAAACCAAGAGGTCAACAATTAACAAGTGACCTTTACCAATCCCTATTGCATCTTTAAACTAGTAAGTAGTATAAGCAACCTCGTGCGACTCAAGCGATCTAAGGTTATGCAGTTTCTCATGATAATCAATAAGAACTCATAGGCATCCTCGCCCACAACACCACTAAACCTAGGTGGACCCAAATGAGTAAATCTCTCAAATATTTTCTGATCCTTAAAAGATATAACTGTAATTGTAATAATAAGAGATGTAGTTAATTTAACTGGCTGAGATCCCACCTGAGGGGGTAATATAGACGAAGGCTGAACTCTTGATCTCAAAATACCATACTCGAATACCGGCATAAAATAAGGAATAACACTCGGAGTCTATAAAGTACCATAAGAAAATATCCATACCACTGAAGGATCCACACTCAGAGATAGAGAAACACCATAGGTAGGCTCTGGCACAGATGGAGGTATAATACTCGAAGCCAAAGGAACACCAGGTGTACTAAAGGGAAAACCCTCCAAACGAGTAAGCAAACGAATCAATAACCCCTCCAAGACCACGGTAGATGAACTCTGTGGAGCCTGAGTAGACCTATATATCTAGCTTACTCAACTTGAGGCTCAAGAGATATCCCCCGGTACTACCTCTGGAAAAGGCAAATCATGCCCATCCCCTACCTCAACCTCGTCCAGGCTCAAAACTTTCCTTTAAACTAGGGCTATTTTCTCAGATGATGACTCCATATCTCTAGTCTCATGTGATCTAGTCCTCACCATATGTGAAAAAAAAGTAAAATACAATTAATAACACAAGGTATAAAAGATTAAAACGATAAGGAACAAAATAAAAAAGATTCCTAAGATATATTATAGCTCCTCAAAGATAGATATGGACTTCTACGTACCAATCTATGAGACTTTACTAGAAATCATGTTCTTACACTAATGAGGCCAATGAACCTATCCCTGATACCAATTGTTCACGACCCCAAAACTAAGGGTCATGATGGTCCTTGTTGTGGCAAGCCTTGACAAGTAAGCCAATTATCCAAACTGATTTAGAGTTAAAAAATGAGAAATTTGGGATCTCTAAACTTTTACAAATTCAGGAAATTCCAGTTAAAGGGACTTATTAACCCACTTATAGGGTTCATAAGTCCCACCTAAGCCAAGTAAGTGATGTAGTAGATTCAGAGTTAAAATATGAGAATTTTTGGATCTCTAAACTTTTACTTATGAACCCACTTACGGGGGTTTTAAGTACCATTTACGACCTCATAAGTGTTGTTATTGAAATCAGAGTCAAAGTTCAGAGGGGCAGTAAAATTTTTGGCCACTTACGATCCATAAGTGGCACTTACGAGCCGTATTTGGACCCATAAGTAGCCAAAAAATTTTAAATCTGGGTCGTACCCAAGTGGATTCGACCCGATCCAGCCTACCAACATGCTTAAAAACCCCAAACATAATTTGTATGCCCTATTTTCTCAATGTTTTTAACTCCCTCTTAATTTAGACCTTCCAGCTCCCTATTGAGTCCATAAAAAGAAAAACTCTCTCACTTGTTCCTCACTTGCACGTATAAGAGTACTCAAGGCTAGGGTTTTCAACAAACTTTTTAGCTTCTTACGTCCAGCACTTGAAACTAAGGTAAACTTCTTGGCTACTACGGGTTTATATTTTGTTATTAATAATGAAATTGAGTTGGTACTTAGAAAAATATTGATTATTAAAGACACTCATGAATCTTGATAGAAGGATCCTAGAATGGTAACAAAAATTGAAATTGTTGCACTATTCTTGAATGAAAAGTCTGTGATCATGCCCTAATTGGAAGTAGAAATTGAAGAGCTAGATGTAAATCCACAAATTTTAGAGAAATACCTATGCTTTCGAACTTGATAAATGTTGTTGTGTGCAAAATTGGACTTAAATATATAACATACACTATGTGGGGATAAAAAATTTAAGAAAAATTTAAAGTATCCTCAGGAGGGTACCTACAATGGGAATTAAGAGCCACGTAAGTAACACTTATGAGATGTAAGTAGCCTCGTAGGTGTCAGAATTGAATCCCTGAAGTTTTAGGGCTTTGTCTGACACTTACGAGAGAACCAACGACCCTCGTAAGTGGGGTCGTAAGTGCTCTACCCTGAGTGTTTTGATTTTTTTCAAACTTTTTATTCCCACCTTATGTTGCAAGCACTAACTACTTTTTAGGTACCATGGAATCTAAGGCACCCTATAAGAAAAGAGTGTAGTCGAGGTTTCAGGATAAGTCCTCTGAGTGTAGTGGCTCCGTGGAAGAGTACCCCCGGAATAGACCATTGGCCCAACAAACCAAGGGTCGCTCTTAGAGATAGGTTGAGTTTTAGTGCAGATGTTGTTATAGCTTTATTGGGTATCCTGGGCACCCAGCTTCCCCATCGACACTCAGCCCGCACTAGTATAGGTGTGTCCCAGACGATCATACTTAGATCGATTCCCAGGCCGAGGATGAAGAGGGCCCAAAACTCACCACCACATTCTCCCAATCTGAGAAGGAAAAAGAGCTTCTGAGGATGATGCAGAGGATGAGGATGAGTCTTAGTCAGGATTCAGAGATAATGTTGAGTCTAGATCCATTTCTAGTCTGATAAAAAAAGGACACTCACGGATCTCAATCCAGGGAGGGGTCAAATGAGGCATCCGGTTTGGCGAGTGAGTCCGCATCAATTGCACCCTAGTCTGAGAAGGGTACAACTTAGGTGTCACAATAGATTTCATCATCTTTCGCACATAACACACAACCACCTACACAGGATGCTCAGCCTTTTATTCCACCATCGGTTGATCCTGTATTTAACTCTACACACATCTCGATCATGCCAATAACTGAAATAAACCTGAGATACTGTGTAGAGAGAATACAACATATATATAATAGGGACAACCTTATTATGGAGCATAGTGATGTGATGTGACTGGTGTGCTGGATATTCCTGACATTGATAGAAGGATTGAGGTGATGAGTACAATGGATATTAGCTTTATCAAAGATCCAACAAATCTGGTCTTTACACACAAAGCTCAGCCACCTCCTATAGTAATTCTGGTCCATTTTGAGGGACCTTCAGTTTTGAATGAGGTTGTTTATAGGTCATACATTGGTGATGATATTTATATGGATGAGAATAGAGATGCGCTCAAGATTTCTACTGAGGAGGGGTCCCCGACTACATCACCTTCAGCCCTGGCTTCTACTTTTGAGCCAGTTGGGGCATCTATTGTGCCCTCTCACCCACTGATCCTGGTATTATTAGGGTGCCTTGAGAGTTTTTATAGATATTGGTGGAGTGGCAGGATGAGTTGACAGCGCACCTTATTGATATCGAGACTCATCTTACTGTATTGTATGTACAGATTCGGCCTTGGTTTAGAACTTCTCTAGAGAATGCTAAGACTCGGATTCGGGTGAAGATAAGAGCAAAGATAATGGAGTTTACTAGGGAATTGCATAGATGGATTGATGTCTTTGAGGGCCAGGTGAGTGCAAGGTTTAGTGATGTATAGGATCCGAATCTATCTGGGATTTGAGAGTCAGGTTACGGTCATTCCCTGGGTTATCCCCTCATTTACACAGTCATTGCCTCCATGTCGACCTATGTGGTTTGACCTGTTTGCTGAGGAGGATCCGATCCTGGTAGTTGGGACCAAGAGAGGTAGATATGAGTAGCTGCAGGACCCAACCATTCCATCTTATCAGGCCTTGAAAAAGGTCACACATGAGTCTACAATGTCCACAACAGATGATAAGCGGAGACATAATGAGATAGTAGCGGGTGTATTTTCTAGTAGTGCCCACTACCACTCCACATCAGCCAGTTGAGATACCTCTTAGTTTTGCATCGCCTTCTACCCTAGAAAGGGGTGAGTCTGGGAACGACGCCTAGAATATCTTAGGTATGTATTCATTCCTTTACTTTCTATTGTAGTTATACACTAGGGATAATGCGTAGTCTTTAGTTGGGTTGGGGGTGTACCACAACCAAGGGTTTTCTTATAATGTTTCTTTTCTCGTCAGCTACGTTATCATAGTAGAACTGGCATGTTTAGGTTGTATTTTGATTGTTTTGTGGTTTTTAGTTTTAACTAAGAGAAAAATGAGTAACCTGAGGGCAGATGACGTATTTTGATTGTGTTTACATGTTTAAGTAAAATAATACCCCCCCAAAAGTTTATTTTGAACTGCGTAATGTGTTTATATTTATGACCACTGTGAATCTTATTATGGAATTAGGATTAGGGACATAATAATCATAGCTTAGCATTTGCATGAACTGGATAGGTAGTAATTGGTAGCATAAAACTGTACTCTATGTGTGTGAGATTTCTTACCTAGTTCTCTTTGTGCATTTAATCTAGAACTTGCCCAGTTACTCTTGCAAAGGTTGTGGGATAGGCGGTTAGGAAATGATCATAGTTCATTCTTGATTTAGTCCACTCTTAGCCTAAATGACCATCAAATGAGAATAAATATCCCTTGATACCTGTTTTGAGCCTACATAGACTATTTTTCTGTTTTCACCTTTCACCTTTCCATTTTAATTACAATGAACCTATTTTGGCCCTGATCCTCCTTGAATATTGTGCACCTCAACTCAGGCAAATCGCCTAAGTTGAGGGTGACTATCATAAGGGTGCGTAATTAGAATTAGATATGAAGAAGGGTTTGAATAAGAGAAAGAAAAGTAGGGTTGGGTGTGGTAAAAGACAAAAGAAAAAAATGGGAGAAAAATAAAAAAAAAGAAAAAGTGAATAAGAAAAAGAAAACTGCACCTAACCTGAATAAGCAATAAAAAGAAAAAGAAAGAAATAATGGAGGAATAAAGGAAAAGTTGGTTGAAAAGTGGGCCCCAAAATATAATTGTAGTATCAATGAGGGTTAGTCACTAAAGTCCTAGATGTACCATACCATCCCCCAAGCCTACGTTACAACCCGAATGAAGTCCTATAGTTTTCCTATTCTGACTGTCTGAAAAAGTAAGATAAAGAAAATACGGGCAAGCCTATGGTATTCTATTCACATTGATTGAAACTTTTTTTTGAGAGTGTGAGTGTTTTGTTATCGTCCCCGCATTAACATGCATACTTATATTGTGAGAATGAGACTTCTTTGTTATGAGGGTATATGCGTTGTGTTGCTTGCAGCTTATCTATCTAGGTAGTGTAATTTGTACATATGTTTGGTTGTTTGTTGCTAATGTAATGCCATAGCTTGATTCCATTGTGTTGCATTGTTGGATACACAGATCAACACCGATGGTTTTGAAAAGTTTATAATAAAAGGGGTTGAAAAGTTTTGAGCTAAAATTGAGTTGACTGTCGTAGGTACCTTAGGTTTCTCTTGGTTACGCATTTTCGTGTTGTTTTTGTTATGTTTTGTTACCTGAGGACATACAAATATTCTAAGTTAAGGTTGTTGATGTGTCATGATTTCATGGAACTCTCGATGCTTAAAACAAAAAATATGCAAGTACTTAGGTCCATTTTGTTAGGTGTGAAAAATTAGTAAGTGCGAATAAGTAAATAATCCAATGCGAGCCTCCATAAGCCTGGAGAGTACAATCAAAGGAAAGTAAATAACTAAAAAATCATAACTTTATCAAATATCAAGTCATAACCATGAATCCATCCATACCGTATCATATCATAAATAAACTCTTAATGTCGGACTCAAACTGGAACTTAATAAAAGCAACATCATAACATTATTTGTCGGACTTGAACTGAAACTCATATTATCAATATCATCATCATTTATCGGCCTTGAACATAAACTCAATAGCAATATCATAATCAATTGCCGGACTTGAATCAAAACTCTCTATCAATAAACCATCGGGTTTTATCCAAAATAAGCATTTCAAAAGGTATAACATACATATAAAGGTTTATAAAAGTTAACACATGTCTTGGCCTAAGGTGGTTGGAGGGGCCCACTTCTAATCTCTGAGATCTATTTTTAAGGAAAAATCTACCCCAGACTATGATAAGGTATCTAAATTTACTTCTAGATGTTAAATAAGTCATAATTAGCCCTAAGATAGCAATTCTCCCTAAAACATGAGCAACCAAGACAATTATGCTTAATTTACGATTTCAAGATAGCCTAAACAATCTAAATAATCCTAATATTATCAATAATACCTTTAATACCTAAATCTCATCCCATATCTATAATATCATAATTATATTACAAATTATCTCAATCTATAAAGAAGGTAAACCTAGCCTACCTAGACGCCAAAGAAAATTCCAAAGAATCTGCTAAATCGTTGATTTTCCTTTCTGAAAAGTTTTTTCCTTTTTGAAAAGATTTCACAAGATGTTACGCTATCAAAATCACAATCTACTCATCAAAACGAGAACAATGATACCTATATTGCACTATTGTGCTTGGGTCCAAAAATCACATAAAAATTCCATGAGGGGCTCGTTTGTAGAATTGCACTTCCAAATACGACAAAACGTTCATCTATGCTCAAAGAACATTTATCCTAAAAAATGAGTGAATTTCGTGCTCAAATGGTCCTACAATCAATCCACCATAATTTTAGGGATTTTAGAATTTAATACAGAAATTAACCAAGAAATTTGATGAAACTTACGAAGAATTCAGAAAAGAAATGAGTTAATCGAGCCTAGGAACACTCCAAAATCACTCACTATGATCCTCCCAAGTTTTCACACTTTTTAGGATTTGACACACTTGAATATGGAATAAAAATTGGAGAAATCTGCTAAGTGGGTTTTTTTTATAGGTTCCCCAGGTGTACCGGTGTCGCTTAAGTGGACAGCAGGTCGTTTAAGCAAACATCGCTTAAGAGACCAAGCATTGCTAACTGATACTTGCTACTGCCATGCATGTCGCTTAAGCGATCTTTGTCCACTTAAGCGGTCATGCTTAAGCGCCAAAAACATCGCTTAAGCGGTCATGCTTAAGCGCCAAAGACATCGCTTAAGGGATACCTGATGTGCTTAGCCAGGTCGCTTAAGCGACTGGCATTCCTCTTAAGCGGCATTTGGTTAAGAGATCCATTGAGCGCTTAGGCGACACCTGTATACGCAATAAAAAACTTTGATTGTTCGGCTACACCATTAATAGATGAGACTTGGAATTATTTCAAGTCTTCGTCAATCCCTCGAGATTCATCTAAAATTTTGTATACATAAATGAACTATGCTACCCTATCAAATTCGATGTTCTAAACTCAATGGTGTAGTCAAAATTTCCATCCGAGGTCATTTCAATAAAAAGTGGATCCCACACTCATGCATCATTTTTCTTAATTTCCAACCAATAGCCCAAAATAAGTTCGGGAGTCTCAGAGCCCAGACCAAGGGTCCACTAGCCTATAATTGACGTTTTGGAGCTGTTGTAACTATCGAAATTAACATACAAAATCATTTGACTAAAGTTTTTGCTCGATAGCCAATTTGAACCAACGAGGACTTCAAAATAGGAAATTGGCTCTAAAAAATAAATAAACTGCTCGGTAACCAAACTATCAGTTCTAGCAAGTCATAAATGACTAGGGGCAGCTATAGAAAAGCTCTAACAACAAAAATAAGTGCAAATACAAAAAAGGACTTGAAGGGTCATTACAGAGGATTATCGTAGTTCTTGTTTAACCCCATAAAAAACTGCATGAACTTTTATTTTTGAATATGTGTAGAAAACTCCTTGGTTTTCGTACAATCGCATGTAGGAGACACCATTGATTCAAATTCTATCCATAAATTTCAAACTTTCAAAAAATAAACAACAATATTGTCAGTACTTTGCACTAATGTTGCAATCAATTTGTTTAAATGATAAATCCTAGATATATTGACTTTGTCAAAACATTCCTTCAAATTATCCCAAAATAATTTTGCATCAACTGCATAGATTATTTCAGTATGGAATTTCTCCCCAGCTGAGCTCATAATCCAACCTTGAATGATGGCATTGCATCTATCCCATTGATGTGCCAATTCTGATGCAAAATCCTCTTTTTTCAGGTGCCATCAACAAGACCTAGCTTGTTTTTACCCAGGAGTTGAATTCACATGGCCCTTCTCCAAAATGAGTAATTTTCTAATCTAGTAAGCTGTAGAGAAATAATAGAATCTCCAGTAGTATCTGAAGGATGAAGAAACAATGTGTGATTATGATTGAATTTCACTCTCACTATTGTTGAACCTTGAGTTTCATCAAAATTTCTCAAATCAAAAATGTAAATACGGTACTATTCGATCGCACAACTCACAATAGTGGTTGAAGCTCTTATACCATATTGAGTTTGTCACTAATGGGTGATTACAATCTCAATGAAATAGTGAAGCTCTATTGAAGAACATATGAAATCTTCTGGAGAGAAGATTTGTTCACAATTGAAACTAAAAATATCTTGTTATTCAGTTACATTCTACAACTAACATGGTGTTATGTATACAATTTGTTAACCAACTTGTACAGTTGAATGCCACATCAACTTATTCTAACTGCCTAACTAACAAGCTCACACCTATTTACAGCAATATCATCGACTATCCTCCATCTATACAACTCTTATTTTCAACAAAATCCATAGTTATTCTAACTGAATAGAGGGAGAGAAATCAATAGATGTAAAATTAAAAAATGGCTCCCCTCCAGTGCCCCTTCCCTCGAGTCCCTCCAATTCCCCTCTTGATTAGTGACATATATCAATTAATAAAATAAATGATTCAAATTTATTCTCTAATAACTCAGTGTTTCACACAGAACTAAACCCGTTTCTTTTCTTCTTTGAGTCCCTCCATATTTCTTCTCTGACTGCACAAAGGCTCTACTTTAATTCTCATGCATTCTCCTTGACTCCATTTAGAATCATCAACAACCTATGTTTAATTTTCAACACAGTAAATTATATTCTTTCTCCTTCTTTGTCAATTTATATGTGGCATCAGTTGAACTTCAAGAATAAACCAATTTAATTTTGATGGTGAATTCGGCCAAAAAAAAATTTAATTGTTTTTTATCAAATTTGTGTTTGAAAACTACATAAAAAATACTATAAGTCACAATAATTGATATTAATATTTGTTTGATGATCATGTATTCTAAATAAATAAAATAATATAAATATTCATTTTTTTCACAAAAGAAGTGACACGATTAGAAAAGAAAAAAGGTTTTTAAAAAAGAGAAAGAAAAATTAAACAATGAATTTGTTTAAAGAAAACTATAGCACAGCAAAAGAAAACAATTAAAACATTTTTGTAAAAAAAGATTAGAAAGAAAATGGCCAAACACTTATGCATCGGAACAGAAATGATAATCTGCCATTTTTCTTTGTAATTCATTTAACCGAGTGGCTATATTGGGTGTAAAGAATGGATCTTGGGTCTAAGTCAACCTCAATATCTAGCTCAAGATATGAGGATTATCCAAGTCCATATAAGCAAACTACCAACCAGTTCATTTCCCAATCAATGTGGGACTTTTTACCCACTCTAACAGCCCCCCTTCACGCCCAGGGACCAACTGGCGCGAGGATTGGGAGGCCAAATGGGAATGAACCAGACTCTGATACCATGGAAATGGACTTGGCTCTGATACCATATAAAGAATGGATCTTGGGTCTAACTCAACCTGAAAAGCTAGCTTAAGAGGTGAGGATTACCCAAGTCTATATAAGCAAACTACCAGTCCATTCCCCAATCAATGTGGGACTTTTTAACCCACTCTAACATTGGGCAAACACAATGGCTGATTGGTCATTTAAAATTTAAAAAAGGGGTTATTTTTTATGCAAGACATTTAACCCCATGAACATTTTTCATAATTTCTTAAAGAAAAATTCAGGTCAATAATATTTAATAAAAATATCACATGAATTTATTGAATGACTTTGTAGATGAAATGACAATAGCCTAGTGTTCTTTCTATTGCAAAACAAAAATATGTGACTTTATACTCTCGATTTCGTTTTAGTTGATCCACTTGATAAAAATATTTATTTTAATTTAGTTGGTTCATTTATGGAATCGTGAAAATTTTATTATCTTTTTCAGTACTACTCCTATCATTAAAGGACTACATAACGTGGAGATATATACTTATATTTATATTTCAAAACATAATTAATAAGACTAAAATAAATTCATAATAAATACTTTCTGGAGCATCAAGTCAATAAAAATCACTTATAAATGGTATTCATAGTCGTTGGTGGAATTGAGAACAAAATTTCAGCTTAAAAGAGATGGCTTAAGTCATCGACAGACACTTAAAGTTGTCTCGAAAATTCACTTGGACCCCTCAACTAAGGCATGTACCTATCAGGCACCTCAAGTGCTTAAAATTGATACCTATTAGGCACAAAATGTTGATTTGGCAAGGAGAGTGTGCTACACTCTCCTTGGACGCGTGAATCGAAGAAAAAAATAATAGTTTACTTTTTTTTTAATTAAAAAACTTATACTTAAATTATTTTATTAATATAATTTTTAATTTTTTTTTAAAAAAAAAAAAGCAGACACACACACTCGTTTCATCATCGTCTTCACCCCACTCCCACCCCGCGTCATCGTCTTCACCCCCACCCCCACCCCCACCCCACCCCTGTCATCGTCTTTAAGTACTGTAGGCAAAGGATGGTAAAGGAAATGAGGTAGAGGCATCTTTACAATGTCTAAAAGGCAATAACTCTAGTGTTTCTCAAGAAGCTGATGAAATCAAAGTAACAACTCAACTATTTCATTATAGAGAGTCGTTCTGCTAGCACAGACATTAGTCGAGTTTTTGATTCTACGTTTTTGCTTTGTTTTCTTCAAGGACTACACAGTGGCTAGTCAGCAACTTACTGAGTCCAGATTTCTGGATTTATTCAGCCTAAAATATGCTCATTCACTCAATAAATAAGGACCAATTTGATGCTCTGTTACTTGTAATAACTTCTTGTATTTGTATGCTACAATTATTAGGTTGGAGTTGGTCAAATGCTTCTGGTACAATTTGGGGGGACGGCTGGGATATCTTCTTTTTTCGGTGACACCATTTTTTTCGGTGACACGTTATAATGCCCGAAAATCTACTTTCTTTAGTTAGTTAATTCAGTGTTTTACCATCACAAATATTAATCAAATAAAATAGAAGCAAAAAAAATTAAAAAAAAAACAGGAACAGACTTATGAAAATGAAAACAGAGAGGAGTGTTGTGTTTTATTTTTTTTGGACTTTGTTTGGTTTTGTTTTTTGGTTTGGGTCATTTGATCCTTTTGTGTAATTTCTCTTTTCCATCAATAAAATCTCAAAAATTGATTTACAAAAAATAGAGGGGAGTGAAGAAGACGTCTAGTGGGGGAGGGGGAGGGTTAAAATAATATTTTTTTTCTATTGTTGTGGAGTAATATGTTTTAAAATAATTTTTGGACCCACACGATATGTGTCATTATTTAATTGGATGTTTAACTTATAGTTATCTTTTTAAAATTCATTTGTCACATGTCTTTTTCTTATTGGTTATTTTTACGAGTGTGTTACATACACTCTATACCTTTTGCTGGTTGTGCCAAAAAAGCCTAATTGGATCAATTTTCGGATGGGTTAGGAATCTGATAGGTACAAACCTTAGTTGAGGGGTCTAAGTGAATTTTCGGGACAACAAGTGCAGTCAAGTTCAAAATATCATATAGTAGTTTTCAACCACTTAAAATTCTTCAAATTTTCACTTTTCCTTTCAAAAACCTATAGCTAATAAAGCGGACAAAGCTTATTAAAATTCCTTTGCAACATCTGCACACTTCAATGGATCTATTTCTCAAACTCGGACCAAAGCCGGAGCCTAAGCTAACGCTACATTCTTGCCTTAGATGCATCGCATTCTAAATAACGTAATATAAAGTCTTTCTCACCGGCGGGAGAAACAAACGGGACCACAACAAATGATCTTATATGTGAAATTGATTGTTGGATCTGTATGGTAAATGAGCCTAATAGCCTCAAACCTAAGCATGACCTTCAATTAAAGAATTTTTTAGCACCAAGTCCAAGAATTTGGGAATAGACTTTTGTTGGTCCTCTAATTAGCAATACAACGAGGTAAGATTTAGGAAGATAGACCATTTTTAAAAAAAATGATTGAAACGAACAATTGAGGCCTGTGAACGAAGATGAGACAAGTGTACTAGAAAAAGAAAAAAATTGAACATGTAAAAAGAATTTTAAATAGGTAGGAGAGTTTGAAATTTTGAGTAATTGTTTGTTTTGAGCAAGTGTTGAGGATACTGAAATATGAAATTGCGATAAGAAGGTTTTTGACAACTATGCACGCACCTACAAATATGTTTGAGCTAGTTTAGGACTTGAATGAGTTGGTTGTTTTGCAGAAGCAGTTTAGGAAGTTTGATCTACAAATCAATCAATATCTATATCTTCCATATATATTACTTCCTCCATCCCAAATTACCCGTCCCAAATTGAGATGACACATTAATTAAAAAAATAATTAATAACATGGCTAATTTATCCTTATTAAATGATGTTTACATTTTAATTCAAAGAAAAAGTAATTAATGCAAAAGGTAAAACATGAAAAAAAAATTGTCTCTTCTTAATTAATGAAAAAAGACAAGTAAAATGAGAAATCAAATTAGAAAATTTGAGACGTGTAATTTAGAACGAAGGGAGTATAAAGGAAGCATAATAATTAGTCATTTGGCAAGCTATTGAGAAGCCATGTGGCAATTTTTAGGATAAAGTTAATAATAATATAATAAAAATTTTGAATTATTTGAATATTAAAATGCATTATTCTTTATTTAAAAAAAAATAATCATTGGCTTAAAAATAGAAACTCATGGTTGAAGAGTTTTAAATAGACTTCTACTCTTTTATAAACTTATCTCTTTTAAAATTTACGTTATATAATATAATTAAATATAATTTACTTAAATATTAAATTAAAGATGAAACTATAATAATAAAAAAAAATATATAGTTTTAAGGAAACATGCAAAAAAATTAGGCCATTATAGTTTTGTGTTAATGATAACTTTACCATTGAATCTTTTTTTTTTAAAAGAAAAGAAAACGTGCATAAAAAAGGTTAAACTATCGAAAGATAATTAGATCAATAAATTATTAAATTTAAATTTAAAATAATTATAAAATAAAATTACATATTAGAAATAGTTAGTTATCACATTAGAGAGTTCTAATTGGACTCTTATCAAGTTTTGAATTGAGAAATTAAGTATTTGAATTTTAAATACATTATCCTTTTAATAAAAAGATTTTCATTATCTTAAAAATAAAAGCTCATAATTAAAGAGTTCTAATAGATATATGTTATTTCAAACTTATCTCTTTAAAATTTAAATGCTAAAAAATATATTTAAATATAATCTTATATTTCATAAACTTATCTATATCAAATATGATGATAAATATATTATTATTATTATTATTATTATTATTATTGATAAATATAAATAATATATATTTGTGGTGTGTATCTAAAATTTATCTTTAATTGCTATTATTTTGAAATTTTAAATATAAATTAAAATTTTATAATTAAATTCAACGTATAGCTACTTGAAATACCTTTATATATCTAAATTATCAATTTAGTTTTATAAAAAAAAATTACAAACAAACAAAAGAAAGAAATAAAGGAAAGATAAGAAAACAAAAGAAAAGAAAATATAGAAAATGTGCAAAAAAAAAAAGATAAACTATCAAAAGATAATTAAGACTAATAAATTGTTAATTTTAAACTAAAAATAATTATAAAATAAAATTACTTATTAGAAATGGTTAGTTATCACATTAGAGAGTTCTAATTGGACTCTTATCAAGTTTTTAATTAAAAAATTAAGTATTTGAACTTGAAATACATTATCTTTTAAATAAAAAGATTTTCATTATCTTAAAAATATATTCATGCACATGCAAGTATATTTAAATAATAATCTATATGTAAATAATAGTAGAAGTAATAATAATATTACACACGTGTTACTATTGTTGTTGTTAGTAGTAACAAAAAATTTTCATTAACTTTTTTTTAATGATTTTCATTAACTTAAAACTGTGAATCCATAATTAATAAGTTCTAAATAAACTCTAACTATATCATAATCATAATAATAATAATAATAATAATCTATACGTAAATAATAGTAGAAGTAATAATAATATTACACACATGTTACTATTGTTGTTGTTAGTAGTAGCAGTAGTAGTAGTTAAAAAAATACTATTAAAAAAATAGAAAAAATATAACAAAGAGAGTTAAAAAATTATTGTTGATGTCGATATTATTAAAAAAAATTAATGAGCGTGATACATTTGTAATGTGTTTATATCGTCATTGAAGATACACTCAAAAGAATGGTATAGAATAAACTTTTCACGTAGTGGCTATAGTTGTTTGTTTTTATTAGTATGTTTATGAAATGTCTTTTATTTGATTGAATGGACAATCATTTCTTAGCAATAATCACTTATGTGGAATATATATTTATATTTTGTTATAGAATATTTTTATCATGGATAAAGAGATTATAGGTAATGTTCATCAGATTCTCCAAGTAGCAATCAAGGTATTGTGTTTATGTTTATTTAGATTTTTAATTATTGATTAGTATTTATGATTAATATTGTATTTATATTTTATCATAGATGTATCTATCATGGATAAAAAGATTACAAGTGATGTTCATCATCAGATTTCTCCAAATAACTATCAAGATATGTTTTTATGCTTAATTTATTTTTTAATTATTTTATTATTATTATATTTATTTTTTGTCATAGATGCATATAAGGAATCTGAAGTTTCCACGGATATGATGTATGTAAATATTTTAAAAACGCAAATGAATATTTGAGAAATCAACAAGTACAATGGAGACTCGAAATATATAAAGGAGATTTACCAAATCAGTTTCATAAAGAATGAATGTAAATATATTTGCATGTGCATGAATATTATTATGTCACATTTTTTTATCTTAATAAATTTCTCTTAAGCATAAAGACGACTCTGGAACAATACTATAATTACATACCTACTTTTTTTAGGGGGTTACCAAATAAATTTGTAGGTATTTAAATACTTCAATTTATTTATTTTCTTCATAATTTTACTTGCAATTATATTTATGAATAAATTTTTGTTACTAATTTTGCGCATCGTTTATATTATATAACAAGTGGTATGTTTTCATTCATTTTTTAGTAGTTCCGTATAATATTGAATTATTTTTAATCCTAAAGAAAAAGGTAATAATTTTTTAAAAAATCTAAATTAAAAGTGAACATGAGATAAAATTATCTCCAATAGATGTGAAGTGTTTAGTTTAAATAAGAATTTAGTGAAAGTTTTAAACAATAAGTACTCCTAAAAAATTAAATTAGATTATATTAGAGTCTTCTTCTAATATATATTTTTTTTTGATAAAATCTATTCTATATTTTATTTTATTATTTATGTTACGCATAAAAAGAAAACCTCACAATTCTAATTTCACGTAATATAAAACTTATTAATTATAGAAATTTAAATAGATAAATAATCAATATTTCTATTTATATAAAATTATAATTTAAAAAAATACTCAAATTATATCTCTTTTTATATTTTATAGTAATATAAAGCTATAATTTAAAATAAATTATGATAGAAAAATTCAAACAGTGGAAAAATTATGAATCATACAAGTTAAGAAATAAATTAACTTTCAAGAATTAGAAAATACATATTTTTTTATACATTAAAAACAAATAATAAGTAAGAATATTAAGCAAATTGGTAAGTTATTTACAAGTATAAATAACACAAAATTATAAGTCATGACAAAACTAGAATATAAATTACTATCATAGTGTAAAAGGTTTGAAGAGTGTGACTTTCTGTTTAGATAAAAAAGTATTTTTAACTACAATAAGCCGAATCTTAAATAATAGATACAATGTAACTAAAATTTTGATAAATAGTAACTAAAATTTTGATAAATAATGAATTAAAGGAATATCAAAACATAAAAATTTAAGTAACTTAAATTTTAAATTAGCATTGTATGTTTTGAAATAAGCAAGAACATAAATATCAAAATATACCAGAGAAAACAATTAAATACAGTAGGAAAAAATATAAAGATAGGGGAGTGGGGATGGGGTAAGGGTGATATTTTGAACTAATTTTGAGAATATAATGAAGTAATTGGATAATTCATAAATTACTATCTATAAATTTTAAATTGAAAAGATGTGAATAATAGAATAAAAATTTAAAAATGAAAAAAGTTACAAGTAAACAAAATTAATATATCTATTTCATATCAATCAAAAGAGCACTTAATAACTACATTATTCCAAGTGATAAGCTATTAAAAATTAATATTAACAAGTTAATAATAAATTTAAATAGTGAGCAACATAATAAATAAAATATGAAATATAAAGTTTTTAATATTTTACGATTCATTATCACTATATGTATAGTTTTTTTTTTTTTTTTTTTGGGGGGGGGGAGGGGGGGGGGGGATGATTTGGGGGTGAGGATTTATTTCATGAAGGAACAATATGAAAATTAGATTCTGTTTAAGGTAATATGATTTAGCATGCTCGAACATCACAATCCGAAAAATTAGAAATAATTTTTTTTTTCGCGCTTCGCGCGGGTACGTATACTATTATATATATAAAGGAGGGTTAGAGACTCGCTGACATGGCGCTCTCTAAGGCCTAGAATCCTATTTATCTTGTTTGTCATTTTTTGAGCTTTTTAATTCATTTTTCAAGTTAAAAAGGAGTAATTATTTTGTACTTTCAATTTAAATGCCCTTACATTTTTTCCTCATTTAAACCCATTAAATAATGTGAATTATTTCTCATTTTCTCTTCATTGTTCTATATAATTTACTATCTAATTGAATTTATAAAGGCTTCATACATTGAATATTCATTTGCAAGAATTAAAGTAGTTAACCCACAAATTTTGAAATAAATCTCAGTTAAATCTTTCATTAAGCCCACGTAGCATCCATATATACGTTTTTCATGAATACTTAATTACCAGTAGTTATAGCGCCCAATCCATTCGTCTCCTCATTGATATCCTTTTTTTCTGACAAATTCTCATTGATATCCTAATTTTTTCTATAGTATATATTATTCTTTCTTTTTGAGTCATGTTAATCTCCATCTTGTGTTCTTTTGCATATTTTATTGTGCACTGAAAAAAATATTCAGTAAGCAAAATATTGTGCATGACCTTCTTAAGCTTCCCATTAGTAGATTATTCGTATATTTGGTGACCTCTATAAATTTTATTTATGCAAGAAAGTAATATATGTGTCACACTCCTTTTTAACCAAAAAGATTTCTTTCTTAAAGTTTGAAAGGGTTTATTATTAAGTGACAAAATAAAAATTATTTCGAAAAGGATTCATTTTAACTCAGAGTCGCCACTTGGCATAATCGGGTTTGCCAAGTCACCTTTGGAAATCCTTTTTCAAAACTATTTTGACTCTTTAAAACTGATTTGTGAACAAAGATTCTAGCTAAGGAATTCTGTTGATCGAGGGGAAGGTGTTAGGCACTCCTCGATCCCGTGGTTCTACCACGGTTTCTTTGTGGCTTGTATCGGCTAATCTGACACTATGAAATGCATAAATCAAACAAAATACATGAAAAAAGCAAACAAACAAATCAAGCAAAATTCAAAACAAAAATAATGTCTAGTCCCAAAAATAGAAAAATGCGGAAATGGGAATCTTATTCTAAGCTAATCCTAGACTAAGCTCCACTCGAAGTTCCAGGCCTTGATCACGAACCTCCTTCGAAGATATGATACGCCGGGGCATTCCCCTGTGAATAAAATACAAGTTCCTTCGGGACATTCCCCGGCAAATAAATATATTTTTTAATTTTGTGCGATAAAATAAAAATCATTCAATAGAACATTCAAACATTCAACAAAACATCATTCCTAAATTTTTGCCTACCTGACCTAGCATTTGCCTACTAGTTTTGGCCTAAAACAGGATACTATCAAGTTCGACAAAATTGATGTTCATATCGATTTAAACAACCAACAACGAATCAGCACAAACCCACATTCACGTTTACCAATTTTAATTTTCACTCCAATTTCAACCTAATTCTCAATCGATGGTTACTTAATTCAAGGCGGGAATCGAACGGTCAAAGCCACGACAATCAATATTACTCAAATACAATTAAAAATAAACCACAAAATCACAACATCAACTTAATTAAAAATAATAAGAGAGCAAAGTTAAGAGATGGACCTCCGGAGAACTGACTTTCATTGATAATAATAAATTAATAAAGCCCGAACTCGGAGTCCTCGAACGAAAAAACTCGAACAACGAATAAAAACAACTCGATATTCGAATCCGAATAAATTTTGGGAAGAAAATGGACTAGTGAGCCATCTGTCGGTGGATCTTGCCGGAACGATGATGGACGGCGACGACAATGTTTGCCGATGGTGAATCTGGCATATTTTCGATGAGAAACTCACCGCCAACCGTTAAATTTGTTCGCTTCTCTCTCAATATTACTCTCTCTCTTAATTTTTCTCTCTCGATCTCTCCTTTCTCCGTCACTCTCTTCTCTCTCTGTGTGTATAAGAGTCGAGTGATTTGGGTGCGTGTGTTATTGTGAATTTGAGAATTGTATGTGAATGTGAGAATTGTGTGTGTGTGTGTGTGTGTGTGAATATGGTGAATGAAAGAAAACAAAATTATGAGTGTGTGTCGTGTATATTCTGTGTGAGTGGGTGTATTTTTTTTCAGTCCAAGAGATGTGAGTGGGTGTGTGTATTATTGTTGTTTTTCAGTCAAAGAAGAAAAAAAATGACAGTGTGGTTGTTGTGAGTGTCAGGTAGTGGGTGGGATTAGGTGGGGGTAGGGGTAGGTAAATAGGTAAAAATTATTTTTGAGAGGGACAAAATTACGTGTCTACATCATGCTCCCTTTGAATGTAAACACAAAGTGTTTTTAGACAAAGAAGTAGACAATGAGACAGAATTTTCTCCCGAGCATTATTCGAAAGAAAGAAACAAAAAGGAGAAGGGCAATCGAGTCTTGATTTTGGGCATTCTACCTGTCTCAAGTTATGTGAGAGTCAAGGCATAGGTATCTTAAGAGATTAGAAAAAGAAGGACAATACTGAGTTGGAGAGTTGAACGAGGTCCTATCGAGGTTCCGGTTCGCGGCTCTACGATTACATCAAAGATAAACATTACAAGTTAACAAGATAACTGAAATTACAAAATTCCTATCTATGTAGCTTATTTTGGACTCTTGACTTGATTTTTTGATGCTTTCAAAATGTACAAAAGATCTGATCTTCTTTGGGTTGAACTTGAGAATAGACACTTTCTTCATACAAAATTTGAGGTTTGGAGATGAACTCACAAATTGACTATGTTCTGTCGGTGGTACTTCTGAACCTTGATCCTGAATTTAAAAATCTCCACCCTATTCTTCAGGCGGGCTCCTGAGTTACAATTTCTTCATCTTGTTGCTTGACTTTCAATCTCTTAACCTTGTTGCTTGACTTTCGATCTCCTAAACTTATTGGTTGACTTTCAATTTCTTTACCCTGTTCTTCCAGCGGGCTCCTGACTTTCAATTTCATCACCCTGTTCTTCAGGCAGGCTCCTAACTTGCCATTTCATCACCCTATTCTTCAGGCGGGCTCCTGACTTTTAATTTCACCACCCTGTTCTTCAGGCGGGCTCCTAACTTCAATTTCATTACCATGTTCTTCGGGCTAGTTCCTGAAATCAAAATCAAAACTAGAACAAAAATTATCCCTAACAAGGATTATGATAAAGAAAGATTTCATTTTTCTGAAAGTAATGTCCCATTTTCCAGTAGGGTCCTCAACATAAAGTAATGTCCCATTTTCCAGGAGGGTCTTGAACATAAAGTAAATTTCCATTTTCCGAGAGGGTCCTGAACATAAAGTGAGTTTCCATTTTCCAGAAGGGTCCTCAACATAAAGTAATGTCCCATTTTCCAGGAGGGTCTTGAACATAAAGTAAATTTCCATTTTCCAGGAAGGTCCTGAACATAAAGTGAGTTTCCATTTTCCAGGAGGGTCCTGAACATAAAGTAAATTCCCATTTTCTAGGAGGGTCCTGAACATAAAGTAAATTCTCATTTTTTAGGAGGGTCCTGAATAAAAGTAAGTTTTCATTTTCTAGGAGGGTCCTGAACATAAAGTAAATTTCTATTTTCCAGGAGAGTCCCGAACATAAAGTAAGTTCCCATTTTACAGGAGGGTCCTGAATAAAAGTAAGTTCCCATTTTCCAAGAGGGTCCTGAATGAAAGTAAGTTCCCATTTTCCAGGAGGATCCTAAACATAAAGTGAATTCCCATTTTCCAGGAGGGTCTTGAACAAAAAGTAATGCCCCATTTTCCAAGAGGGTCCTGAACAGAAAGTAATGCCCAATTTTCCAGGAGGGTCCTGAACATAAAGTAAATTCTCATTTTACGGGAAGGTCCTGAACATAAAGTGAATTCCCATTTTCCAGGAGGTTCCTGAATAGAAAGTAATGCCCCACATATGTACTTTTTCAAAGGTAGCTGAATTAAGTGAAACGAATTTTGCCCCTGTTTCAACAAATAAAATTTGTCAGTTAAAAACTTAATGGTGGCTTGCAACACTTGGCTTTCCAGGCACCTTCTCCGGTGTTCATTCCCTTTATTTTGTTTCATATTTGTCACGCCTCAAATCCTATTGGGGCGGACTGGCACCCGTAACCGAGGAGGCCCGGGAGAACCAGCTTATAACCTTATACTTCTCATGCATACCTTTATGACAACCCGAAATTCGGACAACATCATGTCGCATATAAAAGGAAATAATCACCTGTATAAGCTCGAGCACACATATATATGTATATACAATACTTGGCCGTTGGAGCCATCACGTCTACTAACAAAAAACCACCTTGACTGTACATTAGGTATACAAAGCCTCTAAACAATACACAGAGTTTAACTAAGGTCGGGACATACCCCACCATATAACTAACTTCTATACAATACCAAAAGTGACTGGATATGACACGGAAAGCCCCGAAGCAAACTGGAGCTCACCAAAAGCAGCTGGATATCCTGGCTCCTACTTGTGCGGTGTATGAGCTATGGTACCTGTGCCTGCAGCATGAAATGTAGGTCCCCCGTGGGGGCGTCAGTACGAAATATGTATTGAGTATGTAAAGCTGTAGATAATTACATATGATATAGGAGCTCAATAAAAATCAGAAACAAGTGAATAAATCGTAATAGGAGTGGACCACACTTACTAGAACTTATGACAACCTGTACATTGTATTTATTCAATCACTTTACCTTCGTTCTTATCATCTTTGTAATCATTACTGTACTGTACTGTGACCATTAGGCTGCCTCCAGTACATATCAACTGGAATCGACCCATGATAGGCTTATGCCCCTGGGATACCACCCATAAACACATAAATAGGGATCGACCCATAATAGGCTTATGCCCCTGGGATACCACCCGATAAGACAGAACTTCCATCACTTAGTTCAATTAATCTTTGAGATTGTTATTTCGGTTGCCACCGCATTTTTGATACTTTGAAACAATGATACATCAATAAGAGACATATAAATAGACCATCAATGCAATAACAATGAAGTAAGAACTCATTGGCACATCAATGAAGTGTTTTGGAGTCATCAATGCCATAACAATGAAGTAGGAACTTATTGGTATATCAATGAAACGTTTTGGAGTCATTAATAGCACATGGATCTTGTTTGAGTAACCGGATACCTTCTGACATACATTAGTGCAATAAACATGTAAGATTTGGAAAATAAGTAAGTATTGGAATGTCTTGACATCTTGTAGGGTGGAAACAAGTTCATTGGTAACGTAGGACATCATACAAAACCATTATGGATCACATGTTACTGAATAACTTTGGAAACTTTCTTAATAGAACAATTGTTCACTTTCATGCCAAAGATATGGTATAGAGTATGCTTTACATACCTGACTGTCAACCTTCAATACTAGTCCCAAATGGACTTCTCGTCTTTTTGGATTACTTATCTACAATGAACATATTTAGCAATCTAGTATTAGCGACCAAACGTCACAATTCAATTATTTGAATTCACCAAACTAGTGGTTAAGTAGTAAGCCTTAATTACACCATAAAGGGTGTCACTTTAACCCTCTTATACTCCAATTACATTCGCATGCCATGCATATTCATACAACATCCTCCAATATCAAGTTTGGATTTATTTATCCTTCCAACCAATCCATTAAACCAAATTGAGCCATAGACATAAATAATCATCAATTCAATAGTATATCACCATATCCACCTTCCATAACTCAATTACCATATCCACCTTCCACAATTCAATACAACCAAACCATGCAAAATAGTCCATAACCCTATTTTCATCACTTTTCAATAACAACCAATACATATAATCCTCTATCACACATATACATATGGAAGAGAACAAAGGCAAAAAATATTCATACCTTAGAATTCACTTCTTGATTATGCAATCCTATTTGCACAAATAATAGGTGTCGTTCGAAGCTCTCGAGATGATAAACGCAGTTATCGGATTACTTTGGAATTTCTACGGTTGAATCAAAAGTAATTTAAAGGTCAAATTTGGCTAGGGTTTGTTCTTTCTCAATGATTGATGATCAAAATAAGTTTTTGAACTCATATACATGTATATATACACATATTCCTGTCCATAATATAATAGGGAATGACCAAAATGTCTTTAAAATTTAAATAATGTCAAATCTGTCCTTTGGTGGACTGTTTTGATAAGCTAAAGTAGATCGACCATAACTCTTTGCTTCGATATTGGATTTGGGTGAAATTGGTATCTTTGGAAAGATAACTCAAATGTATTTCATTTCATATAAAGTAGGTCACCCAGTTCGTCCTGTACAAGGAGTTATGGTCGTTTGAAGTTAACCCTAAAAATCTGTTTTGATAGGCTGAAGTAAAACGAGTATAACTCCTTACTCAGACGTTGGATTTGGATGAAACCAATTTCATTGGAAAGAAGACTCAAATATCTTTCTTTTAATAGGTTTCAGCTCTCCCAGTTCATTATATTAAGGGAGTTATGATCATTTGAAATTGACCCAAAAATTTGGCTAGCCTCAGTAGTTTGTGTGCAGAAAATTTTCCTGCACATTTACTATTCTCAAATATCCCGGCCACCGTTTTATAGTTTCGAACGTGCTCGATTATATCCGAAACCTATCTATTTTTGGAAATCTTTATATCGTTGGAAAGCTTATTCAATAACCTTCGCATGGAACCATCGACGGGCAAATTCCGGTATAAATAAAATAAAAAAATTAATTCCATATAAATAAGACCAATACACGTACTTGAATACGCCAATACATGTACTTGAATATGGGGTGTTACAATATTGGTGGCACTTGTCCTTATTTTGTCGCGTCATTGACCCAAACCCAGATTAAGAGAAGTGGCTTCGATTCAAGCATTGAATTTTATTTTACCATGTCTCCGAGATACACCTTTTGCATCCTGATATTTCCATGAATTCAGAAACTTGTAGGTTGATAAACATCCCATTTTTCTTTCATGCGTTGGTCCTGGCTTTTCTCTATGCAATTGAGGAGACTGGTAGCAAGTTTGAGATTCTTTCTTACTTATTTTGACATAAACTTGACTCAAAAATGTAAAGAAATAATGGTGATTTTCTTATTTTGATAAATGACATAAAATACAAAATATATGAATATGTAAAAGAAATAAAAAGACAATATCCCTTTTTCAGAAATGAAAAAAAAAAAACTTCTCTAAATATTGCAGCCAACTCCAATGATTATGACATGCATTTTGGATTAAACCGCCTGATCTTCCCACCCAAACTTTACCACTTGTTATTGAGTTAATGCCCCTAAAATCGAGTTGTTTCTTCAAGGCTACAAAACTCATGTACCTCATTCGACTAGTGGCGCCTTGAAGGGTTTTCGCCAACAAGCCATTTTTTTTACTTCTCTTAACTCACCATCGCCCTACGGTGCCCGTGAGGGTTTTCACCAATAAAACTCTCTCATTTTTATTTCTCTTAACTTACCATCGCCTTACGGTGCCCGCGAGAGTTTTCACAAATAAGACTCTCATTTTTTATTTCTCTCAACTTATCATCGCCTTACGGTGCCTGTGAGGGTTTTCACCGATAAGACTCTCTCATTTTTTATTTCTCATATCTCCCCATGATGATGCAGAAAATATAGTCCCAAAACCTTGTCATATATCCATTGTATGTTCTGCCTTAACAGTCTTGAAGATTGATATGAAGGTCTTTCTTCGGTTTCAACTTGGCTTTTGGACAGGGTCAGAAAGAAAGGACGGCATGAGGCCCAAACGACACTTGAAGCAGGGTGGGACTTACAACTTTTGAAATAGACTCAAACAACAAAATTAACTCGTGCCCCAGTTTCTTTTGACTGAGTAACTGTAAATTATTTATTTGGTTAGACCGAGCCCAGAGTAGGGCAATCTACGTATCTCACTCCCGAGAGAGGAGAATCAGGTCACACGTAGTTCCGACAACTTGTTCTTTATTTTGGGGTTGATCTTTTTCTTTTTTCTCTCTTTTTTTTCTTTTTTTTTCTTTTTCCTTTTTTTTTACATTTTTTTATTTTTATTTCTTGACACTCTTATCTTTTCAGATTCTATTTTTTATTTCAAAAGAGGGATATGAAAAAAAATAAAGACCAAAGCTCAAAAGGGTAAACAAAGGATGACACAATATTGGGATATCGAAATAAAATGCCTTCATCATATCAACCTTACAAAAATGCCAATACTAAACATGCAATAGAAATAATCAAGGATAAAGATCATACATAATATCTTTTAACCGCATCGGCATTGATAGCCATTTTTGCCACTTTGCCTTCTACATCAGTCAAGTATAAAGCTCCATTAGGTAACACTTTCTTCACAATGAAGGGTCCTTGCCAATTTGGGGGAAAATTGCCTTTAGCTTCAATCTGATGAGGGAGGATGCACTTCAATACCAACTTCCCGACTTCAAAACTCTTGGGACGCACCTTCCTGTTATATGCTCGGTCCATTCTCTTTTGATACAATTGTACATGACACACTGATGTCAGTCTTTTTTCATCAATCAAGCTCAACTTCTCCAATCGAATTTTGACCTACTGATCATCATCAACCTTTGCTTCGACAATGACTCGAAGGGATGGAATTTTTATTTCAGCAGGTATGACTGTTTTCATCTCGTACACTAACAAATATGGAGTTTCCCCTGTTGAAGTGCAAACGATAGTACGATAACCTAGCAATGTAAAAGGCAACTTCTCATGCCATTGTCTGGACCCTTGTACCATTTTTTGTAAGATCTTCATGATATTCTTGTTTGCATCTTCAACGGCGTCATTTGTCTTTGGACGATATGGAGTGGAATTTTGGTGTGCAATCTTAAACTGTTGACATACCTCTTGCATCAAATGGCTATTGAGGTTGGCAGCATTATCTGTAATGATCGTCTTTGGAATTCTAAATCTATAAATAATGTTAGCATGAACAAAATACACCATCGCCTTCTTTGTTACTGACTTGAAAGTTGTTGCTTCTACCCACTTTGTAAAATAGTAATGGCTACCAAAATGAATCTATGTTTGTTAGATGCTTTCGATTCAATCAGCCCAATCATGTCCATCCCCCAAGCTATAAAAAACCATGGAGAAGACATTGTGTGTAACTCAGCAGAAGGAGAGTGTATCAGATCACAGTGTACCTGACATTGATGGCATTTTTGAACAAAACAAATAGAATATCTCTCCATAGTTAGCCAATAATAACCTGCTCGAAGTATCTTCTTTGACAAGACATAATCGTTCATATGTGGACCACATACCCCAGAATGTATTTCAACCATGATTGTCAACGCTTTTTTTGCATCTACATACCTTAAAAGTCCCAGATCAAGGGTTTTCTTGTACAAGATTCCCCCACTTAAGAAAAATCCAATGGCCAAATGCCTAATAGTCCTCTTTTGATCACTGGTGGCATGTGTTGGATATTCTTCTGACTGAATGTATCGTTTGATATCAAAGAACCAACGCTCACCGTTAAGCTCTTCTTGAACCGTATTACAATAAGTATGTTGATCACGACTCTGTATATGCACTGGATCGATGTAAAGCCCAATCAGAATGTTGGAGCATCGAAAACAATATGGCTAGCGCATCAATAATCTCATTGCGAACTCTCGGAATATGCCTAAACTTTACTGATACAAACCATTGACATAGATCTTGCAGGCATTGTCAATACGGTATGAGCTTTAAATTCCGTGTCTCTTATTCGCCTTGAATCTGGTGGAAAAGCAAGTCTGAGTCCCCCAACACTAATAATTGCTGAACTCCCATGTCAATAGTTAGCCTTAACCCCAAAATGCAAGCTTCATATTCTGCCATGTTGTTGGTACAATAAAATCAAAGTTGTGCAGTTACCAAAAAATGTTGCCTCGATTCATAGATAAGAACTGCACCTATTTTGACTTCTTTCATGTTCACGGCTCTATCAAAGAATAACTTCTAGCTTGATCAGCATCTATAGTGACTTCATCAATGGTCAAAACTTCTTCATCAAGAAAATATGTCTTCAACGGCTCATACTCCTCATCAATAGGGTTTTCCACAAGATGATCTTCCAACGCTTGAACTTTCATGGCGGTTCGAGTCACATACACGATGTCGAACTCAGTAAGAAATATTTGCCATTTGCAAATTGACTCGTTGACATAGGCTTTTGAAAGATATACTTCAAAGAATCCATGCGGGAGATAAGGTAAGTAGTATAGGATGAAATATAATGCTTCAACTTTTGTGCTACCCAAGTTAGGGCACAACATGTTCTTTCAAAAAGAGTGTACTTGGCTTCATACATCGTGAACTTTTTGCTAAGATAATAGATGGATTTCTCTTTTTTCCCCGTGATATCATGTTGACCCAATACACAAATGAAGGAATTATCCATAACCGATAAGTACAAAATCAAGGGCCTACCAGGCTTAGGTGGTACCAACACAGACGAATTCGACAAATATCTTTTGATTTTATCAAACGCCTCTTTACATTCCTCAGTCCATTCAACAGTGACACTCTTCTTCAGCAACTTGAAAATGGGCTCACAAGTGGTTGTGAGTTGATCAATGAATCTACTGATGTAGTTCAGCCTACCAAGCAAACTTATCACCTCTGTTTTATTCTTAGGTGGCGGCAAATCCTGAATAGCCTTGATCTTTAAAGGATCCAATTCAATACCTCGACGACTGACAACAAACCCCAACAACTTCCCAAATGGAACTCTATATACACATTTTGTCAGATTGAGTTTGAGATTATACCTGCGAAGCCTCTCGAAGAACTTCCTTAGTTCTTTAACATGACCAACTTGATTTTTGTACTTAATAATCAAATCATCTACATAGACTTTAATTTCCTTATGGGTCATATCATGAAACATAGTGGTCATGGACCTCATGTATGTTTCTCCAGTATTCTCTAGACCGAATGGCATCACTCGATAATAATAAGTCCCACACAGCGTGATGAAAAATATTTTCTCCGCATCATCAGCATCCATAACTATTTGGTGGTACCCAACATAACAATCCATAAAAGAAGCAACCTCATGTTTAGCATAATTATCTAACAGAATATGAATGTTGGGTAGTGGAAAATCATCCTTCGAGCTTGCCCTGTTCAAATCATGATAATCGACACACAATCGAACCTTGCCGTCTTTCTTTGGGACAAAAAAATATTGGACAACCAATTAGGATAACGAGCAACTCGAATGACCTTGGCTTTGATCTGTTTCATGACTTCCTCTTTAATTTTCATGCTTACATCAGTTTTAAATTTTCTTAACTTCTGTTTGACAGGGGGATCGCAGGGTCAGTCGGTAACTTATGGACCACTAACCCAGTGCTTAAACTCGGCATATTATCATAAGACCATGCAAAAACTTCTTTATAATCAATTAATACTTGTATCATCCATTCTTTTAATTGAGGCAAAGCATGTACACTTATTTTAGTTTCCTTAACCTCTTCCTGATCTCCAAGATTAATTGACTCAGTTTCATTCAAATTAGGATTCAACTTGGCTTCAAATTATTGCAACTCTTTTCTTATTTCTTTCGATGTCTCTTCTTCATCATATTCTACCTCTTGCCTTATTATATCTTGATTAGATTGGATTTTAAGATCAGGCTGAAAATTTCGCATGCATGTCAAATCACTAGAATCAGAATAAAGAGAATTGTATAAAGAAAAGACAAATAAAACATATTAAAGACAAAACAAAAGGGACATTGCATTTCATACAAGGATAGACATGAGGGTTAAGAAATAAGCGACAACAAAAAATATAAACAAGATAGATCCCGAATTACAACCCTGAAATAACTCTGATAACGAAAAGAAAAACAAAACAAGCTACCAAAACTCCCTCCTGACGGGGAAAAGAGTGATTTTCCAATTGTTGAGCTGGACATCAGGACCTACGAACTGCACATCGTCCTTAATAGTACCTTCTCCCACTTCAACCATATCAACTTTAATGAACAGGTTCTGGAAATCATTAACTAACTCAGCTTCTACCTCATGTATGTGCTTGATAACACTGTTTTTGACATATGACTCACTGAGTAGTGGCCCTGGACAGGGGAGTGACCATGCTTTCTTCTTTCACTTTTTGGCCTTTTTCCAATCTTCAACTGTAGGTTTGAAACCTAAACCAAAACTACCAAGGTTCTCACTTGGACATGTTGGAAAAGCTATACCATGCAAAGATACTCTTAAACCCTTTCCTGGCACAAAACCGTATTTCAACCTCTCATTAACCATCATGACAGAAGTAGGAGATAACTATGGCCCTCGCATAACATGTCTCTCACATATATGATCCACAAATACTACATCAAAATATTGATAAACTAATGTCACCTCAGCACTATTTGCCTCGACAAAGGGCATGGGCGAGTCTTTGTAGATGGCCAAATCCCCTTTATAGTGAATGATCACCTCCTGCTTGTCGTGTTCAAACTTGATCATCTGGTGCAACATAGATACGACGGCTCCAGCTTTATGAACCCATAGTCTTCCCAACAATAAATTGTAAGAGGCGTTAATATTCAACACTTGAAACTCTATAGCAAATTTGACAGGCCCTATAGTCAACATTAGCACTATTTCACCATTGTAATCTGTTTTCGCTCCATCAAAAGCTCTGACACATACATTTTTGGGTTGAATCCTCTCGGTACTGATATTCAACTTTTGCAAAGTAGACAGAGGACAAATATTTACACCAGAACCTCCATCAATCATGGCACGAGTGACATAGAAGTATTCACACTTCACAGTAATGTAAAGCCCCCAATTATGCCCCGTACCTTCCACAGGCAATTCATCATCCAAAAAGTTAATCCTATTTACCTCAAAGATCTTTCCAATAATTTTCTCCAACTGATTCACCGTAACTTCTCTAGGGACATAAGCTTCATTCAACACCTTCAGCATAGCATTACGATGTTCATCAGAATGCAACATCAAAGAAAGAATGGAGATTTGAGCTGGAGTCTTCCTCAACTAATCTATGATTGAGTATTCAGGCAATTTCATGTTTTTTAAAAACTCTTTGGCTTCTTCCTTGGTGATGGGTTTTTTGAGAATCAACTGGTCATTCATCACTGGTTTAGACTTCCTTAAACCTTCTGGAACAAAACAACTTCCTGAATGAGTCAAACCCCCAACTTCATTCACCTCATCTACAATTTATTTTCCTTGATAAGTCATCACAGTCTGCTTATAATTCCAAGGGACTTTTTTGGGGTCTATCAAAGGGAGTTGTGTCACTAGATTAATGATAATAGGCACTGCAAGTACCCCTTTCACAGTCAAAATAGGCTTTCTTGGGGATCCAATACCATTAACTTTGGCTTACCCTGACTCGAACCAACAATTTTTCCCATTCCTTTAACAGTCAGCACAGGTTTCTTCTTATCTCCTTGAGTTTCTTCTTCTATCATCTCCTTTGGGATCAAAGACATTGCCTTCATTGAATTTGCAACATTTACCGACTTCTCCTTATTAGTTGGGATACTGACGATTAGCTTAGGAGACACCATGGACTCTTTACCTTCGTATATCAACTCCAACATGTTCGTTTCAGCATGGGCCGGTAATGGATTTTGGTTGATGTTTGGAACCTTCGGGGCTTGTATCATAATCTAATTTGTGTCGATCAGATCCTGAATTGCTCTCTTCAAATACCAACATCTTTATGTATCATGCCCCGACATATCAGAATAATATGCATATCTTAGAGAATAATCAAGATTCCTTGGGGGCGGATTCGGAAGCTTTCCTTCGATTGGGCTCAAGACCTTCATACTTCTCAGCCTCTGAAACAAACTAGTATACGACTCCCTGATTGGTGTGAAATTATTCTTGACTGCCTTCTCTTTCTTGAACTCGGGCTTAGGTCGAAAACTAGATTTGGAAGGGTTTTGATAATTTTATAGAGCTGAAGGACGATTGTGAGGGATTGGAACACGCCATTGTGGGTGAGAAGGGGTTTGAACGTATGGTTGCGCACTATATACTGGGTATGAAGGTGGTGGAAAGGGATATAATGGATTTTATGGAGGATAGTAATGATGGGGGGAATATATAGAGCTTGGACATAGACTTGGGCTTGATATTCGGGATAAGGGCGAGGTGGTTTTTTCGGATATGCATGTGGCCCAACTACAACAGCCGCTACATCCTCCTTCTTTTTTTCCCCTCTGAAAGTTCCAGAACCACTCTTAATTTCTTGGGTAGTTGCCTTTAATGCGTCAAAGCTCACAATTTGTCTTGTCTTAATTCCTTTTTCTATCATTTCTCCCATCTTAAGGACTTCGACAAATGGCCTACCCATCGCCGGAAGTAAGTGTTAAATCTTGTGACTGAATGAAGATCTCTACCAATTTGTTCTCCTTCATCGGAGGCTTTACCCTGGCGGTATGTTCATGCCACCTTATCTCATACCCCTTGAAGCTTTCAACACTTTTCTTCTTTATATTAGCCAGGGACTTCTTGTCGGGAATCAACTCCATATTGTACTGAAATTGTTGCACGGATTTGTTAGCCAGGTCATCCCAGCTATTCCACTTGTCGATATCCTGACCAACTAATCATTCTGAAGCCAGACCGAAAAGACTTTCACCGAAGCAGGCCATGAGTAACTCTTCTTTTCCTCCTGCACCCCTCAGTTGGTTACAATAATACCTTAAATGCATCACGGGATCACCGTGTCCATCATACTTCTCAAACTTTGGTGTCTTAAAGCCAAGAGGAAGGTTAACGCTTGGGAACATGCATAGATCTTTATAGGAAACACTCTTATAACCCCTGAGTCCCTATAGCTTTCTCAAGGCCTGTTCCAAACTCTTCAATTTCCGCAATATGCCTTCCTGTTATTTGATCACAATAGGCTTCTCTATATCAAAGTGAAATGCAGGAGGTTAATTATAACAATATGGATCATTCATCTTCAAGGTAGGCTCCAAAGCATGTTGCTGATCCTCTGGCATTTTAAACACTGATTCACTGATGGACCAGGGGAGTATAATTGTTGGACGCACAGCATAAGTAGGAGCTTCAGATGGTGGTGGAGCCACGAACACAGGTGCTACCGGTGGTGCTGGCTGAGTAGTGGGCCATGGTCGGGGAATTACCAAGGGCACAATAGAAGTTCCAGGATAATACTGATGTGGAGTGAATCCTGGTCGTGCTCAGGTGACTCAGTAGGAGAAGAAAATTGCGCCTGGGAGAGCGGCGGGCAATTGGAGATGTTCCCAAGATCTTCAGGGAATGGAGGAGGAGGCATGCCACTAGCCCATGCTCGGTGCAGATCTGTCAATTGTTATCTGAGTCTCGATATCTCATCATTGCGTTCTGAACCCTCTTCTCTAGGATCCTGATCTGGGTTAACGAGCGAATTTTCGATCTCCCTGTTAGCCATGGCAAGCTTTGCTTTCGACCTTGTGAAATAAGGCAGACCAGCCAGAGTGCTACAAACCAACCACTTTTATCTGAAAGAACATCCTCATCAAAGATAAAACTCATTAGGATTAGGTCACACAACAAACATGAAAATCACATTGTATATTTGTCCTAAATTCATGCGCATTTCTACCTACCTTTAAGGGTAATGAAGCCATTTTAACATCATCCCGATCTCTCTCTTACACTTATTCACTTCTTCCCCTCCCATCATACCTCGTTCTTTTCTAGTTTTTGCCCTTGCTTCTCTCTTCTTTGCATCGGTCTCTTTTCTTCCCTTTTCTTCTCTCACTATTCTTTTTTTTTCTTTTCTCACTATTCTTTTTTTCTTTTTCTTCTCTCGCTATCTTCTTTATTTTTATGATTCTTTATGGTTTTTACTTTTTTAAAAAAGAGGAAAATTAAGGAAAAATAAAGAAACAAAACGATTAGATCGAACTCAAAAGTAAGTTGCCTACGTATCATGTTGTACATGAATCAGATCTTGCGTAGTTCAGGAGGCGTATGCATAAATATCACAAAGTCGATGATTTTTTCTTTTTTTTATTTTTTTATTTTTTAATGACGAAAACAAACAAAACGAAAGAACAACGCAACATCACTACATTTCATAAAAAAACAACTAAAACAAACTTCGAATTTAAGACAACCTTGATACTAATCAACAAAAACTGAACGACACTCTAGACCGACATGACAACATCCATAATACTCAATGAAAACTTAAAAGCAAACTTGATACTGACCTAACAAAGAAACAATAATACAATGACAAAAAAACAAAGGACTCAAACTAAACAAAAGATAGAAAATGCTCCTTCAAACTGCTGCGTTGTGTGATGGCCCTGGCTGAGATGGACCTGTCTGTGAAGTTCTCGTTCTCCCACTCAAACTTTGTAGCATATCTTGCAAGGATACTTTGATATTTGGGAAGAAGCTTCTGGCACATATTCCTGCCTCTTGGGGAGTACACCTGAAAAGATTTTTCTGATACCCTTCTACGATTGTGAGCAAACCTGATAACTGAACTCTCAATAACTCTTTCCTCCCCCCTCGTCTGCGTCCTTCTTGTCATCACCTATGCCCGTTTCCTGTATCCGTCCTCTAAGTTGCACTGGTAATGGTTGACTGATACCCCGAGGTATGGATTATAGCCAGATCTCATATCTCTGAGTGTACCCCGAATTATCTAAACTTTCTTTGAGAGTATCCACACCTAGATTTGTCGCGTGATTCCAGAACTGCTCGTATTTTCTCTCACCTAAGGCTTGGTTCTTGAAGTGCTCAACATCCTTTAGAAGATCCACTACTGATGGGATGTCTTGTGATCTGCCCAACTGGCGTATTACCCTAGAAGGAGTGTGGTCTAGTTCAGTTGATCCCTAACATAACCAGAAGGAGTTGTATCCGACAACCAAATAAGATTATTTTTGGACGAAGCCACAGAAAGGTCCACCAAATTTTATCCTCAATTCTTAACTCAAGAAATTCAATCCAAGCATCGACTCCCACAGGCAGCGAGAACTTATCAAAGCACATTTTGTGTTCCATGTCTTTCACTCAATTGGGCAAACAACGGTCAACCACATACGGTCTAATTAAAGAAGATGCATGGAAATGCTCCATCATCCACTGTTGCAATATCAGGTTACTTCCCTTTAAAAATCTCATCCCTCCATTCACTTCAGTTAAAGCCTTATATATTTCTATTAAGATCATAGGTATGATAGTGACCTTGTCCCCTTGATCCTCATGAAATAAGGCCATCACTACAGATTATAAATGGGTATTAACACGTCTTTCTTCTAGTGGAAACACTAAAGTGCCTAACAAAGCAAGGGTGAAGACTTCAAGATGCTTTCTTTCCCAATTCTGCTTAGTCATATAAAATTCATTCCAAAAGCAATCAAAACTTTCCAAGGACCCGAATCTAGCAAATAAAAAGTCTTAAGGAAATCCATGATTGATTCAGACAACCCAAATGCCTGTTACTACTCTTCAACCCACAACCTTATAGAAACCTTATGCTAGAATGATTCCGAGCTCGGATCATACTTTTATCGATATAAGGCAAATGAAACAGACCGAATATTTCTGCCAAAATAAGAGCCATTTCACACTTTCCAAACCTAAACACCAAACTACTTGGATCCCAGAAAGTCAACACAACATCTATTAGATCTGGATGGGGGATGATATACAGAAGTTCCGTAAGATCACCTAATATTTTAATTAGCTCCTGTTTGTCAGAGTAGTTGAACATGCCCCACCACTTGATTAACTTTTTGGGCACCTTAGAAACTATCAAGACTCTAGACCCTGTGGACGGATCCATTCTGTAATAACACACCAAACTTACAACTCAAAATTCAATAAAAGAGAAAGAACTCCCGACCCTCGGGATTTTAACATGGAGAAATGTCGTATGACATGGAGGGACCGATCGACTTGTAACTCAAATACACCGAATGACCTTACTAATGAAATCAGCCTGTTTGGCTATGACTAGCAACACAAAACTAAGAGAAAAATGACCTGCGGCTAGGACTAAGACAACGACCGAACTAAAAGATTATCGGACCCACCGAGGGTTGCCTACGTATCCTTCTCTGAGGAACGAGAATCAGGTATGCGTAGTTCATCCATATTAGACAATTAAAGACTAACTAATAGTTTGAGCTACGACTTGAGGAATACGACCAAACAGACAATGAAAAACGTCAAAGAAATCTTTTTTGGGGTTTTTAACTTGACACTTCACATAAAACTGACACCAATAACTACGAAAGAAAAATCTTTTTGGTATTTTCATTATAAGAAAATGTACAAAACTTCCACCATTTTTTGAATTTTCTTTATAAAAAGCTCCTATAAGAAAAAACAAATCTTTTTGAGTTTTCAAATTGTGAATGCTTACTAAAGAATAAAAGAAAAATCTTTTTGATATTTTTGTTTTTGACAAATGAGTGCAAAAGGTAAAACTTTTTTTTTATTATGAAAAATAAAAGTCATAAAGAACTCTAAAAACTCCGAAACTTTTTTTTTACTTTTTTTTCTTTCTTTTTCCTCTTTTTTTTCCTTGCCTCCACACTTTCTTTAATTCTACCACTTACTTTTTTCCCAAATCAGTCCGTCAAATGACCCTATTATCCTCAAAGATGTAACAATTAGCACGTAGGAATGCTTTAGGGGTGAATCTCCTACAAAAGACCAAGTGGGTCCCGCTAGGTCTCAACATGATGCAGATAAAAATGACCTAAAGGATAACCTTGGCTAGGGTTCACTTACAAGGCTGTTTAGGGGAGCGTATGGTCGATAGTGGTTACGATGGCTTTTCACCTACTCCATACACCCAACGGCTCTCCCTCCTAAAATAAGGGTGACTCAACTAGAGGTCGTGTACACATGTGTACTACTGACTTGTTGCGGAAAAAAATAACTTGAGTTATACACATGATGCCAGATATAAAGCGGTAACACATAATAAAAATTGTAAACATTTAGCACATAGGTGATCAACAATGATAAAACAAATACAAACGATAAAATAAACAATGGTTATACACCCATAATATCAAACTAAGCCAATACAACTCAAAAATTAAAGCTCGAATTTTAAAAGTCCCCAGCAGAGTCGTCAGAGTTGTCACACCCCTTTTTAACCAAAAAGATTTCTTTCTTAAAGTTTGAAAGGGTTTATTTAAGCGAGAAAATAAAAATTGTATCAAAAAAAATTCATTTTACAATTAACTCAGAGTTTTCACTTGGCATAATTGGGTGTGCCAAGTCACCTTTGGTAATCTTTTTTCAAAACTGTTTTTGACTCTTTAAAACTAGTTTACGAATAGAGATTCTGGCTAAGGAATTCTGTTGACCGAGGAAAAGGTGTTAGACCCCCCTCGATCCCGTGGTTCTACCACGATCGCTTTGTGGCTTGTATCGGCTAATCTGACACTATGAAATGCATAAACCAAACAAAATACATAAAACAAGCAAACAAACAAATCAAGCAAAATTCAAAACCAAAATAATGTCCAGTCTGAATTATACAGTCCCAAAAATAAAAAAATGTGGAAATGTAAATCATATTCTAAACTAATCCTAGACTAAGCTCCACCCGACGTTCCAGGCCTTGATCACGAACCTCCTTCGAAGACATGATACTTCGGAACATTTTTCGGTGAATAAAATACAATTTTCTTCGGGGCACTCCCCGACAAATGAATACAATTTTTAATTTCGTGCGATGAAATAAAAATCATTCAGTAGAACATTCAAACATTCAACAAAACACCATTCCTAAATTTTTGCCTACCCGACCTAAAATTTGCCTAGTTTCGACCTAAAACAGGATACTATCAAGTTTGACAAAATTAACGTTCATTTCGATTTAAACAACCAACAATGAATCAGCACAAACCCACATTCACGCTTACCAATTTTTAATTTTCACCCCAATTTCAACCTAATTCTCAATGATGGTTACTTAATTTAAGGCGGAAATCGAATGGTCAAAAGCCACGACAATCAATATTACTCAGATACAATAAAAAATGAACCACCAAATCACAGAATCAACTCAATTAAATATAATAAGAGAGCAAAGTTAAGAGATGGACCTCTGGAGAACTGACTTTCGTTGATAATAATAAATTAATAAAGCCTGAACTCGGATTACTCAAATGAAAAACCTCGAACAACGAATAAAACCAACTCGATATCCGAATTTAAATAAATTTTGGGAAGGAAACGGACTGGTGAGCCTTCTGCCGGTGGGTTGCGATGGAAGGCGACGGCAGTGTTTGCCAGTGGTGAATCTGGCATATTTTCGGCGAGAAAATCGCCGCCAACCGTCAAATCCATCTGCTTCTCTCTCAATATTACTCTCTCTCGATTTTTCTCTCTTGATATATCCTCTCTCCGTCATTCACTTCTCTCTCTGTGTGTGTAGTATTGTATGTGTATAAGAGTTGAGTGATGTAGGTGCGTATGTTATTGTGAATGTGAGAATTGTATGTGAATGTGAGAATCGTGTGTGTGTGAATATGGTGAATGGAAGAAAAAAGAAAAGGAAGATGATGAGTGTGTCGTGTATATTCTGTGTGAGTTGGTGTGTGTTGGTGTTGTTTTCAGTTCAAGAGATGTGATTGGGTGTGTGTATTATTGTTGTTTTTTAGTCAAAGAAGAAAAAAAAGAAAAATGGCAGTGTAGTTGTTGTGAGTGTCAGGTAGTGAGTGGGTGGGATTAGGTGGGGGTAGGGGATAGGGTAGGGGTAGGTAAATAGATAAAAATTATTTTTGGAAGGGATAAAATTACATATCTACAATATGAAATTTTATTTATTTTCTTGTAGTTTTCGTTTGCAATGCATTAGTTTGTGTGATGTTTTATTTTTGCAAAAATAAGAAAAGACTCGAAAATCATCATAGAAAGATTTATGAAGAAAAGGAAAAATTCATTATTGTCACTGACAACTTGACATGAATATCCTTTTTGGTAATGTTTTTCCTATTTTTTTCGTTCTATCTGAATAGTATAATATTGATACTTTTAAAATTTGATGTTGTATAAAAAAGACGTTTCATGATCTTCATTTGATCACATGCAAGATATCAAAATTCTTTTTATATTTGAAATATTTAAATGACTTACTTTCATTTTTACTGATTGTTTATTTTCTCCCTTTTTATTTATTTTTTTAAATACGAGGCATCGAAGAGGAATGAAGAAGTTGCGTATTTGAGGAGTTTAAAGTTCTTCATTTTTTGTTGTTGTTGCTGCGTTTTGAGCAAGTGAGAGAAGAAAAGACTAAGAAAAAATTTATGGTGGGCGAGAGCTTGATCTCTTCTTTCTTCATTATTTTACAAATAAATTGACTAATGAACTAATTACACCAAAAGGATGTAGGCAATTGTTTCCTAAGAGAAAAAAATAGTATTTGAATTTAATTGAAAATTAACAATCATTTCATAATCACTAATATGCTAACAAATTTAGTTATGGTTATATTTATGTTTGATTTTTTTCTTCTTTATTTTTTTGTCATCCTTTTCCTCATTGTTTCTTTATCTAATACAATTCAACTTAATTTTAAAAATAAACCTCGATTGAACAATTAGCCATATGCTTTAATTACTAGAGTCTAACAAACGGTTATTTTCATGAAAAGATGTTTGATTTACAATTTTTTTTTTTACAAATATTAATATTCGTTGATATTGTGTATTTTCTTTACTACCGCGCAAAGCGCGGATAAATACACTAGTATATATATATACTAGTGTATTTAAAGGAGAAACATAGAGGAGGTGATGTAGCACCCCTCTATGGCCTCCATTGACATTTATCTTTTTTCTTCTTTATTTGAAGTTTTTTTCACAATTTAATCTAATAAAATTTAATATTTATTTTATAGTTATATCCTCTTAATTACGCATATTTTTTTCAATTTTTTTGGGGTCTCTTTTTCAATTTTTAAAGTGCAAAAGCCATTGTCATTAATTTATTTCTGAAGGCGATTTTGGGGTCTCTTTTGCTGGTTGCAGTGATCATTATTAGTCTTTAATTACTCATATTATTTTGTCGGTTCGTATCTCTACTACACTAAGCGCATATATGCTTCATTTTCTTTGCTGCCAACAAAGATTCACTCCTTTCTTTTTATTTTGCTGGTGCTATAATTTACTAGTATAATATAATACTACGAACAACTAATTTTTTCTTTTTCATTTTTTATTATAGGAACTGTGTTAAAGCAAATGATAAAGTGGATATAGAAGAGTAAGAAATCAAGCTCTACGTCAAAGCCAATTATTTGGAGGTTTTTTAGTGTAATCGCTTCTTTTATTTTTGGTCTAAGTATCAATTTCATTTGTTGTAAATTTTGTGATTTCTATAAATATTTTGGAGGTATGAATGTGATCCCAAACCTTTTTATTTTCTTTGACTAAGGTGAAATGCTCAATATTGAGAAACTTTTTCTTTTAGGCCATTAAAATCTACTTATTTTTTTTATTATTTAGGTTGTTGAGTACTTGAATAAAATAAATTGTTTGAATGGAACATGTAGATATTGCTATTGATTGAATTGGATTATGATGTCTTTCTATCTTTTGTTTTTCATTAACTTTCTGTTGAATTACATATAAGCTTGAGTTTTTTTTTTTCAAATTAAATACATCATTAGAGTAGCATTAAATTGGCAAGTTTTTTAATCTCAACTTACGAATTTGAATTGATTTTGTTTCATAACACCTATAAAGTTCAATATAATATTTGTATTAAGTATTTGGAGAAGTTGAATTATCGTTTTATCCCTATACTAAACAAAAATTTCATTAAATATCTAATCATTAAATAATAAATAATAATCATATCATGTTATACTAAATTCTAGAAGTCAAAAATTATTAAATCAAAAGTTGAAAGATGAAAGTATCTGTTTTTCTTAAGATGAAAATATCAAATACTTTGGTGACAACTATTAAGGATGATGCATTTAAGTAAATTCATACTTTTGATTTTTTATTAAATCTCTACTTTTATATATAAATATCTCTTATATATATATATATATATATATAAAGGAAGGTTAGGCATTTGATGATGTGACATATTTTTAAGACCACCATTTTTATTTATCTTTTTTCTTCTTTTTCTGACTATTTCTTCTTTATTATTATAAAATATCTAATTAATTATAGACTAAATAATAATCATATAATTACAATAAAGACAATTAACGACTTTTTGAACTTCTAATAATTACCCTAAAATTTTTGAGTTTCCTCCGCTTAGCTCATACGAATGAAATCACAATATAGTACAATGTGTTTGGTTCTTTTGAAAGCTTATGTTTATTAATGAAATTCAATGAGATGAATATATGGGTTACTAATAAGGTTAAAACGTTTTATTTTCTGGACTTGAAAGGAGATATTAAAGAGTCATGAATCATTTGAGTTTTCATTTATCAAATTATTAAAGACTCCAAGTATTAACATTCGTTGTTAAATAAGATCCTCAATTGGCTCTTTGATGATCAATTTATCACTAAGAAGGTTTTCTTTGAATCGTTTACATGAAATATGGCTGCACTCTTATCTTTTTTATTTAAATTTTATCATTTGCATTCTTTTAAAATTATGATTAGTATTTTCAGAGAATATATTGTGGTGGTAACAATTTATGCAGTAGGCCAAATTTTATTTAAGCGGTTATTTCTTCTTTAGATGTATATTTATCAAATTTATTCTTTTATCTCAAATAAATTTATATTAATTTCTTTCTGTGAATCTACAGGTTACTTTGCAATTACATAAAATACGAACAAATTTATGTAAGCAGTAGATTTAGATTTTCATATAAAATTCATACATGTCTCATAATAAATAAGAAGAATGGCACTTGACAACTGCATGTATTTAATGGGTCTTGGGTGTTTATGTTTTGTTTGTGTACTCAAGTTTCTCTGTTTGTGGGTATATTTGTTATATATTATATATTGAAGTCTCGAATCCTCATATTAAATTGTATTCTCTCCAATTCTAAATAAATGATATACTTAAAAAAAATTATCTGAATATTTTATTTATTGAACTTTTTATAGTTGTCTTCAATTTTTTGTCTGTTTGTTATTTTCCTTTTTATTTTGTCATTAACATAGCTTTACGTGCAGATTTTTTCTCTATTTCTACTCTCTCTTAGTTTCTACAATTAGTGTGTGGTGTCGTTTTTTTATTTTGTTTATAATTTTTATTTTTTATTTATTTTAGGTTTGTTATTTTTTGCAAGTTGACATCTTAATTTTTACGTGTTTGTTAACTGAACATTATCATTTAAAGGTAGCAAGAAAATAGTCTTATTTGAGATTTTTTTTTATATCCTATTCAGTGTTCGGCAATCACATTGGAGACAATTAATCTTGATTCGCGCTGAAAAAGTTTTATTATGAAGATAAAACACTCCCTACCAAAAGCGACCTCATACTCAAGGCTCGAACCTGAAATCTCTGAAAAAGGATTGAGAAATTTACCACTTCACCTTAACCTTTAATTGTGAAGTTGACCAACCTCACATAGTTTCCTTTTTTGACTTCATGCATGCCAAGCAACAGTTACACATTTTTTATGATGTCTCTGTATTTAAAACTTTTATGATACTCCGTTATGTTTTATGTTTGGGTACTTGAATTAAGAAATTTTGTTCATAAAACTTGCAGATTGAATTAGAAATGTTTCTAGAGCAAATTGGTGAAAAGAAACTAAATATCTTGATTTTATTTTTATTTTTTAGAAGCTAATTCATTTTTGATAGCACTCAAATGTGATAACAACAGCGAAGATCAAGATCAACAATGAGTTTCATTTAGGTTGAATACATTGACAACTTTTAAAATTTGTCTGAATTTTTCATTTAAATCCCCAAATTAAAAGTTATACTATCTATTAAATAAACACTTACTAGAATCAAATAATGTCTATTGAGCTCACATTATTTTCTTTTAACTAACTCAAAAAATAGAATTCAGTCAACTAACAGAATTAAAATCATAAAGAGTGTTTTCTAAAAAATTAGCTAATTTATTTTAAAACCGCGCTTCGGTTTCACTAGTTTCATATAATGCCAATTTTAGTCTAAATGTTCAACTCTTAAGAGTTATATTAATGTATCCTCGTTTTAAACCAACAATGCTCTTCTTTCCTCTTTGATAGTTATAGGTCCTTGTAAGATTTGATTCTTTCTGAACTAGAAGAATCACTGCAAACACTATTTGCTGTCTAGTACACTGCAGGAATAATTTAGGGAGTTTCCACCATAAAACTATCATGTAAATTTAAGTTGCTCAACAGATCTATCTCAGCCTAAAAATGACCAAGAATGTAGTGATATAAACTCGGCCATGATTTCGTTTAATATATCATTCTGCAAGTTCGGGTAAAATTTGCTCACAACATTACTATGAAAAGTACAAAGGCAAGCAAACGGCTCCAACCGTCCTTTCCTTGGAGGCCAAATGTACATTAGTACCTTTTGCCTCTAGATTCGCTTCTAGAAACCATCACACCCGAGAGCTTGTTGACCTCATAAAGCAATGCGGCTGAGAACAAGAAGCTGCATTAAGATCCAGGAACACCCAATCAGATTTATAAACACCATACTACCACACCACCTGTACTCTAAACAAGTTCTTGTATAACCATGTTTATATGAGCTAATAAAATTATTTAGAGGAAATCAAGGTCAAAATTCTCCAACCTTACCCCTTAATTTTATATATGAGTTTCTCTGGTTTGGTAGATAACGGGAACGAGTATTAGTGCAAGATATTAGATTACATCTGCCATTAGAGATGGAAAAAAGGGCATTCGGCTAAATAACTATTTTTTTCTTTATCCAAAAAAATAACTAGTTTGTGCATGTGGGTTTGATGAGTATGACAAGCTTCACCAACCACTTATTACCCATATATTATGGTGGATGATAGATGAGCGGAAAAACAGCAATGCTGTGAAATCAGCAGCTGTAAGAGAGGAATAGTTTGGCAAGACTTTCCTCAATATGGAAAAGGGATTATAGAAAAAATATAAAAGAAAGCCATCTACATATAAGATACAGTGCATGCTGCTTGGAGGCAGTTTGGATCTAATTAATAGTGTTTTGGATTCCTTGCCTACATTTATGACGTGAGTTTTCTTTATTCTTTCAAAGCAGTCAACACGATAGATCAGGGGCGGAGCTACATGAACTCCAGGGGGTTCATTCGAACCCCCTTCGTTGAAAAAAAAAAAAAAAAATATATATATATATATATATATATATATATATATATATATATGAAGTTTTTTCTCCTATGTGAATATATATTAAATTGAACCCCGTTGTTACAAGCAAAAACTTGGTTCATTGGCAAAGGGGGTGCAAACTTTCACGCAGAGGGCCTCATGTTCTTGGGTTCTAGACCCATTAAGGACACGTTTTTAATTCTTTTTTTGCTTCCTGCGTTTGAACCCCCTTGATAGAAATCCTGCCTCCACCACTGCGATAGATAGATTAATAAGGAACTTCTCTCGAGAAGGTAGTAATATGGAAAAGAAGTCCTGCCATTTGGTCAACTGGGAATCAGTCAAGATGAGCAAAAATCTGGGTGGTTTCGGAGTAGGAAATCTGAAGTCGCATAATAACACTACGTAATTGATTATAGAGATACCCAAAGGAACCAGAGGTGACACGGAGAAGGAGTTCAATATAAATATGGGTAACAAAGTTTTTGCCTTTTTGGTCAGGTGTTAATGTTGAGAGCTGAGTTTAGGTATGTCTAATAGACACAGTTTAAGCAAAGTCAATCATTTAATAGGTCATGAACTGAATTTAGGTGTCTAAACGAAATATCCTTCGGATAATGAAGTCATAAACATTTTAAATCCAAAATTAAATGTCGCAAAGTAGTTTTGCGTAAGTTATTCTTTTTTGGGGGAGAAAGGTTCCATTCTAAGCAATTTTGTGTTCTTTTAGCTCATTTAACTCATCCAAGAGATTTCTCACAAGAAAAAAACGTATGCAATAAACACAAGTTTCTTTATCCATAATAACAATAACTAGATAGTATAGTCCATTACCATGTCGTGATGCTAACTCGATGAACAGTGCCAGCAGCAATAACAGCAACTACCTCAGCAAGTATAACTGCAGTGTACCAGAGCAATAGAACAGATTAAAATTACTTGATCCATACAGCTGCTGTATCTCTTTACTAGTACAAGATACGTGGTCCACACAACTTAAACACTGATCACACCTAGATTTGTACCTAGTCTAAAGCAATTTGAACCTCCTTTGACACTAAACTAGAATATTCCCACATGTCATGAAGATTCAACAGTTTATATAAGAAAAAAAGGTATATTTACCTTATTTATATATTATAATTTTAGGGCAAAGGGGATTCAATTGAATCCCCTTTCCACAAGCTAGCTACGCCAATGTAAACATATGGGATTGAATGCTAAGATAAAAATGTTAGGGAAATATACTATAACTTCTGCTACATCTAAAAGACTTAATCCTTTGTTTATTTCTACAATAGATATATTAGAAAGGAATTTAGATCTAGTCTTCAGGGAGCGTGATGCAGAAAAAAGCGACAAGGTTCCGCATCGCAAAGCATGAAGCGGTGCAAGCGCATCATTGAAGTGAAGCGCAATTTAAAGAAAAAAAGACTAAATAGAGCATCCAAACAGTAAGACAAAACTGAAAAGACCACAACAACTATGTAATCAACAGGAACAATATATATATATAAGCAGAAGTTCAAATTAAACACCAAAATCAGAGGTTTGAGCACTGAAACACCTGCTGTGAAACATACCAGCAAAACAAAACAGACCACAATAGGAAAACAGTCGAATAAAATAACAAAACAAACCAGAAAAAGAGAAAAGAAAACCCAAATCTAAATTAATAATGTTTCAACATGTAAGCAGATCTTTTTTTTTAATTTATTTAAAATTGACCTTAAATATAAAATCAATAGGAAGCGATTCTTTTTTAAAATTTAAAATTGACCCTAAAAATAAAATCAAAATGATACACTCGCATTAGCTTGCTTCTCGCATCGGCTCGCATCTCGCATAACCCTGTGATGCGCCCACTTCTGTAAGGTTGGCTCGCATCAGCCGCACATAGCAAGAGGGGCTCGCATCACTTCGCATCATAGCATTATGCGCCGATGCAAGCGCATTCCTGAACATTGTTTACATCTTCAGAAGAATTGATTGAAATATGACAATGGAAAGTCAAAACAAAATGCACTTACCAGCACCCCATCCAGTCCTTACACCACACGTTTCTTGGTAGTTTCCGATGAACTGCAACAGTATTACCAAGTCAAGTTCAATATGTTAATAGCTTGGTATGTAAGGTGCCAGCAAAGCAACATTTTTTAAAATTTTCGTATGCTAGGCAGGCTGCTAGCAAAGCACCATGTAATAGTTCACTTATGCAGCCATAAAATGTATGGCAGTCGTGAAACTGTGTAAAGAATGGTGAAGACAACAGTAGATCTGACAACAAAATGATAAAATAGGAAAACAGGAAAGTGAATTAATCTCAAAGGAAAAATAAATTCTGCCACAAGATGCCAGGGAGAAGAAAGTTAGTAAGCTGCACATATATTTGCAGATGAATAGAACAATTTCTACAGCGTACATCTGAATTAGTACAGCTTTATTGTAGAGGAATACAGGCACTGTAAATTTTAACAGCATTAATAGACTGGTAAAACTTAGGAGTGCCTGCACTTCTAAGACCTTAGAGCACAGCACTTAATACCACAAAAGGTAATTTTTCTCACCGTTAACAACAAAATGAATATGAGAGAACTAGTGAATCCACCAAGGATGGTATACAATTCTGAAGATGCTAACTTTCCTCTATACACTTCCTGCAGAGAGAGCGTCGCAATAAATAGAAGAAATGAATAAAGCATCGAACTCCCAGATCCAGCCATGACTTCAGGTGCGCGCACACACAAAAAAGAAGAGATAATTAGACTGGCGGATTGTTTAAATGAAACACGTCAAAACAAAGGAAAAAGGTAATTAGCAGTTTAGCAGGAATTCATTATAAATTTTCAAGGTGTAATCAAGAAAGGCTGACATCATGCGAGCTGGAAGGCAACATTTAAGAAAAGCATTAAATAGCATGATTCGTTACCTTTAATGATTAAAAAGTTTAAAAGGACAACAACATATGCCAATCATTATTTAGACACTAACTTTTATGGAATTAGTTACGAAGGAAACTTAACACAGCAGATGAATTGGGACGGGGCTATATTCTCCACCCACAAGCAATGTAGGTTGAAGTGCATATTAAGCACGAAAGAAATTGAATCCGAGTGATATTTTTGAATATCAGTAATAGAAAATCTGTATACTTCTAAGTTTTAATTGCAAAATACTCAAGAAAAAACACTTTGATGAATAAGCTGTCTTTTTTTTCCTCTGTTGGTGTTTCATAGTCATTGGGAGCCATTCATACGTTTGAGTTTGAAAAGTTGTATACTTTAAATTGCAAAGATGCACAGGAAAAAAATCTCAGATGCATAAGCTCTGTCTTTTTAATCTTTGCTAGTGTTTATTCTCATAGTTATAGGAAGCCAATCATACATTTGAATTACCTTCATTCTGTGATAAGGCAACTAATTATATCACTATATGGTCTATACAAATAGGAATCTAAGGAGTGCACCAAAAGACAATCAAAGACAAAAACGCTATTCCTCAGATGTACAAAATTTTCAATTTCCTCAGCTGTTCTCCTATTTCACTCCCTTCATACGACCCACATAAGAGCTACCGGTGCAACCTCCCATGCCCTTTGTCTTCCTATCCTACTTGTCCCAACCCAGATATTGCACACATCTCTGACAGTATCTGGCATCACCCATGATGTAGTAGAACTGTTTAAGATCATCCTCCACAGAGACACCACCTCACAATACACCATAGGACGATCAACTTCTTCACTCGAGCATTTACACATGTCGCACCGGATAACATTAAGCTGTTAGAATTGCTCCCCTCGCTACCTAGAAAATTGAAAAAAAAACATTTTCTTGGGTGCCCTTGGAATACAAACCCACTGAGTGTGGAAAATCCGTCGCCTATCTCACCGACTTCTAGTAAGAGAGGAGACACATTTTCCATATTTAGGGGGTTCTCTGTCTTAAGCTTTGCACCTTAATGCGTACCTTTTCGTATACTCTATTTCATTTAGGGGTGCTTATCAGGGGATTGGTTGGATACGCTTAACGGTTTGATTTACCAGTTACCGGATTTAAAATGTACTAATACACTAGCCAACCAATAAGATATTAGTTGATTCAATGGCGGATAAGCAATTATCAGGAGGTTATTGGACCTTCACGGTACCTTCTTTGATGAAGGCACCGTACAAAATTGGATCTCAAAAACACCATAGTTTTGGTCCAAAACAGAAAGTTGTGTTGCTTTGAGCCTTTAAGAATTTTAAACATGGCAGAATACTATGAATAAATAGGACTTTACACTTTAGGTTTGATAATATGATAAGGTCCAAAATATTTAATGAGCTTGGTTAATAATAATATACTATAGTGGATATTAGATGGGGCTTTAGGTTTAGGGTTTGATAGAGCAAATGGCCATCATAGCCTTCGATGACATCATGCGAGGCCAACTCATGAAGAACCCAATTGTGGTCACATTGAGGAGAAGAGAGCATGCATGGGGAGACCATTTTGGACATTCCATGAGGCAAAGCCATGTGTGGAAGGTGGCTTGGCTTGCGGAAGTTGTAAAGCTTGAAGGACCACGGTCTTGGAGTGTAGGACTAAGTGAAAGGTGCCCTTTTCTCACTAAGGGGTGTTTGAGGGATTTCACATGCTAAAAATACACTCCATGGCCACCTCACCCTCATTAAGGGCATTTTGGACACTTTATATTGTAATAGATTATAAATAGGCCCTTTAGTCTTATTTTTACTTAGTTGATCATTGTTGTAAGTTCTTGAAACAATTTGAAACACCAAAGTCCTCTCCCTACTTGAGGCAAACCGAAACTTGACTTCACAAGTGAAGGTTCCACTTGTGTTGTGTATTGGCTAGACACGAGAGTTCTTGAGTGAACCGAGTTCCTCTTGGGTTCAACGTAAGAACTTGGTGTTAGTTTACATGTTTGTAGAGGTTTTTGAGTTTAATATGCTCTTTAGTTTCTATCTTACATGTTCTCTTTATGTCAAGTTATTTATCCATTATCTCTTAAGTTAGTTTTGCTTTCTTGTTGCCGTTGTTGTCTAGTATCGTGTGGACTGTTTTGTGTTCGTTGTGGACTGATTTGAGCTTTCTTAGATACCGTTTGGTATCATTTGGTATCAGAGCAAGGCTGGTTGTGTTCCTACACTACCAATCTTGGGCTCTCTTAGTTGAAAAATCTAAAAAAAAAGGAGTTGAAGTGTTCTTGTTCTTGACCGAAGCATTTTTGTTGTTGTTGTTGTGTTTGGCCGAGAAAAGTGTCTAGATCTAGGTGTGTTTTTGTTTGTCGTAGTAGTTTCTTGTGTTAGCTTCTTGATTCACAAGCACTTCTTGAGTCTAAGTCCAAGATTTGAACTTTGACAAGTTGTTGTTGAAGGTTGTGGACGGCTAGAGTTGAGTTGTTCTTGTTGTTCTTGAAGTGTGTTGAAGAAGTGTGTTCATAAAAGTGTTGTTTGATCTTGCAAAAAAAAAAAGAGAGAGACTTTGTGTTTGTCTTGGAAACAATTTTCAAGGCAACACCAAAGTAGTAAAAAGACAAGTCATTCAAAAGGCAAGTTACCAAAAAAAAGTAAGACACCTTTTTAAGACTTGACAAAAGAGGAAAGAGACAAGACCACCCAAAAAGTTGTTTTGCCCAAAAGAGTGCAAGTTGGTGAAAGGTAGGTAGAAGACTTTTGACTCTTGAAAAGAGAGTCTAAAGACCTTATAAACCTACACCATAGCCGAATCTTCTTCCTCAAAGGTGGGAATGAACAACTCTAGTCTTGGAATCAAAAATTCTTCAACTTCAACAACATATCCAACGTCCAATAGTTATTGGCCACGTCATCAACAAGACTCAAATTCTTGGAATTCCTAGTTTCTTTCTTTGTCTCCAATTAGTTTCATTTTGTTGACTCCTATACTAGTTGACAACTAGTAAGTATCTACTAAGTTGTGAACTAGTTTTTGAGTACTTCTTTCGTGTTAGCTTTACTTGTGGTGCTTTATTCATTTATATTCGTAGTCGTTCTTGGTTCAAGTACGTACAAAACTTCTTTGAGTCTTTAAAACAAAAATCCATTCCGACCCAAAGAGTAGACTCACTCCCAAACTCTCACAAGTTGCTAGCCGGTTTACAACACTTGAAGGACCAAGCGTGAGACGATCAAAGTGTGTGAGAGTGTGGTGAGGATTTTGTGAACTAATTGTTTTCTTTTTCTTTTGTTTTGTAAGTTTGTTTTGCTTTAGGTACAATTGCAATGGAACCCGCGGCGTCAACCTATCAAACCTTGGGCAATGATGCCACAAGTGCTATTTTGGCTAAACTTGAAGCCATGGCCCGTCAATGGGAAGTGATAAATAAAATGTTGGATCATATGGGAGTTCCAAGGGAGTAAGTGGATTGCCCGGACCCACGTCAAGATGAAGTCCGTAGCTCATGTGAGCTACAAGGTAAAAATGCTCTCCCCTACACTCCTATGAACTTGGAATATCATGAGGTGGCTAGTAGTAGCCAAGTGGGTGTGGTTGGTGGTTTGCCTAAGGAGTTGCATGAGCCTTCCCGTAGTGATACTCTTGGTGTTGATCGAGTTGATCGTGGGGTTGGATATGATTCTTTGAGCATGTTGTATGATGAAGGCCTTATTGATAGCCTTGCTCAAGGAAGCCGAGAAAGGGAACAATCGAGTGAAGGTGACCTTGAATTGCTTGGGAACCCTAGTTGTGATTGTTCTTGTGATAATGTTTTTGTGAGTGATCCCTTTGCTGCCCGTGGTGATTTATATCTAGGTGGGGATTACTTTCGTGAAAGAGAAATTGGTGCATGTCTAGAAATTTCATCTACTTCTTCCTTATGTGTTTCTTATATTGGGCATACCCCTAGTGGAGATCTTGAAACTAGTAGTAAGTGCATATATGAGAACCCTATATTTGATGTTGACTTGTGGAGCACCTTTCTCAACCCTCTTTTTGCTCATGATAATTCCAATGGAGATAAAGAGGGTATGCCTAAGTTTTAGGATGGCACCATAGAGACAAATGGGAATAGCCGAAACCTATGTCCTTAGCTATTTCACCCATTTGACCCCGGTAACCTTTAGGGATGTAGAGATTGTTATACGTCCGACTTGATGCTTAGTCAAAAACAACAAGCAAGGTGTGAATGAGGCTGTTGGCATCCTTCCCTATAATGGAACGTTTTTCTTGGGGATTCACAATTCATTTGAGGAACCAACATTATGCAAGGGAAAGAACTCCAACCAAGATGAAGGGTCTTTAAAGAAGGGGAGCCATGAACGGCTCCAAGAGAGTTCACCATTGTGTGTTTACATTCTTGACCAAGGTTTTATCACTTGTAAGTCAAAAAGAGAGTCTTCTCTTAAACTACTTTGGATAAACTTCATTTGTGTGATACCCTTTTTCTATATATGTGTAGAGATGATGATTTCCATAGTCGACTCCTTTGTGCCTTTTTCCATAGAGTGCTAATGATTAACACGAAGGATCCTTGGCTATACTTCAAGTGTGTTCCACCTTAGCATGAAAAAGTTATTTGTTTCACTAACCCTAACCCTCATGCCATGAGGATGTTGCGCTAGTTTGTCTTCTCTTTGATTTTGCAAGGTATGGATTCGAGGTCGAATCCTTTTCAAGAAGGGGGATGATACGAGCCAAATGGCCATCATAGCCTTCGATGAAATCATGCGAGGCCAACTCATGAAGAACCCAATTGTGGTCACATTGAGGAGAAGAGAGCATACATGGGGAGACCATTTTGGACATTCCATGAGGCAAAGCCGTGTGTGGAAGGGTGGCTTGGCTTGCGAAAGTTGTAAAGCTTGAAGGACCACGGTCATAGAGTGTAGGACTTACTGAAAGGTGCCCTTTTCTCACTAAGGGGTGTTTGAGGGATTTCACATGCTAAAAATACACTCCATGGACACCCCACCCTCATTAAGAGCATTTTGGACACTTTATGTTGTAATAGATTATAAATAGGCCCTTTAGTCTTATTTTTACTTAGTTGATCATTGTTGTAAGTTCTTGAAACAATTTGAAACACCAAAGTCCTCTCCCTACTTGAGGCAAACCGAAACTTGACTTCACAAGTGAAGGTTCCACTTGTGTTGTGTATTGGCTAGACACGTGAGTTCTTGAGTGAACCGAGTTCCTCTTGGGTTCAACGTAAGAACTTGGTGTTAGTTTACATGTTTGTAGAGGTTTTTGAGTTTAATATGCTCTTTAGTTTCTATCTTACATGTTCTCTTTATGTCAAGTTATTTATCCATTATCTCTTAAGTTAGTTTTGCTTTCTTGTTGCCGTTGTTGTCTAGTATCGTGTGGACTGTTTTGTGTTCGTTGTGGACTGATTTGAGCTTTCTTAGATACTGTTTGGTATCAGGGTTTATAATAATAAAATATTTATTTTAATATCTAAGAGAAAAAATGTAAGTATGGTAACTCTTAACGGGTTAACGATTTACCCGATAAGGAAATTGAGTAATCCATTCCCACACCAATAAACCGTTAATTATAAAATTTTAATCCATTCACCAACCGTTTATCCAATAAGCCGATTTTGTGGTTGGCTTATCGGTTACGGTTCGATTTTGAACAACCCTAATTTCATTCCTGGTATCTGAGTTTTAGTTTTACTAGTTACAACATACTGCTTAGATATATTTTAGCGATTCTAGATCATTTCTTCCCATCTGTCTAAATCTTGGTGGCAAACTTATCAAGTACTCGTTCTGGTGAAAACCCGCAAGTATTCTATGGAATAGTCAAGGTGTAGGCGAATTGGCCACCATCATGAAATGGAATACTCCCTTGGTTTATATTAAGTGGTGCTTTCACCTTTTCATTTTGGTCCAAAATAAGTGTTGTTCCACATAATCAAAAAGGTATTAATTACTTTTTTTCATGTACACCCCTACTTAGATAAATGAACTTTTAGAGTAACTAAGACACTATATTAAACAGTTACTATTTAATTAAAGGCAAGTTAGTAAAAACACTTCTTACTTTCCAGGAGTGAGTAGATTTTTTTAGGGATGTGCACAAGGCCCAAGCTAAAAACACCATTTAATACGAACCGGACAGAGTATATTTAAGCAACCAGTAAACTATCATTGATCATGAACAAATCTGTTTTAAAAAATATTAACTAAGGCAGTTGGGAGCATTTGAGTAGTTTTTAAAGAATAGTGATGGGATCTAGGCTGTCTTATTCCCTTACAATCTGCATTAGATACACTTCTATTGAGCGGAGGGTCTACCGAAAACCGCCTACTCTCTATCCCACAAAGGGAGGGGTGATACAAGCCAAATTGGTGCCAACCTTTCAAGGCCTATCTGATGCAAACCGAATTTCATCAAAGTTGCATACACGAGGTCGAGCTAAGGAGTGGGTGGACGTGTCATCAATCCATGACCTTGGAGGGTTGGTGGGTGCTAAAAGTGAAGATATGAAGCTCAAGAATCAAGTTTGGATGATAGCTTGGAGCTTGGAGGTGCCATGGACATGCCGCCCAAAGTTGATAACAGAGTTGACAAGCTTTCAACCAGTTAACGACTTTGGCTGACATGCTGTCAACTTGTTGACGAGCTGTCAACTTAGAGCGTCAACTTTTAAAACCTCAGGAGGGCATTCTGCCCAAGGTTGACGAGCAAAGGTGACAAGCTGTCACTAAGTTGACGAGTTGTCAACTTGGACGTCACCTATTTTCAAGTGCAATTAGGGGCTGATTTCCTAAGCCCATTGAAGTGCCACTTTAGAGCATTTTTGTAATAGTTAGCCTAGCCTATAAATACAGATTAGGTCATTAATTAGGGTTAGATTTGGATGAATATTGAATTTGTAAAACTCTTGAAAGAGCATGAGTGCTTGGAAAAGCCAATGTTGATTATTGCACAGAAACGGGGGTTGAGAGGGCGTTACGATTCCCTCAAGGTCTTCATAGGAATAGGGTGCTTCTTGTAGGATCAGTCAATTGAGGTTTAAGGATTTAATATATCCTTTGGGTTTCACTGATTCTCTTTTTGTGTCTTTTTATCTATCTCTATCTCCATCCTTCATTTTTTCCGCATTTTCAATTCTATCATTTATTCTAGTTTTTGTGTTTATTTCTCTTCTCGCATTTTGGATTGTATCAAGGAGTTAGGGTTGCGTACATCCTACTCTCCCCAAACACCACATGTAGGATCACATTGGCTTTGTAATTGTTGATGAGGACAGGGCTAAATGCCTCGGCAAATCCAGAACACTTCAAATCGTTGCTAGGTCCCCCCCCCCCCCCCCAAAACCATCTCCTCACAATTCCACTGAATTTTTATTAGTTGGTACAAATTGCGCTTAATTCTAATCGGCAAAGTAGAAAATTTTTCTAAGATTGGCTAAGGGGAAAGCTGAAGAGCATAGAAAAGTGCCAAGACTTGTTGCACTTTCAGCCAGGGAAGAAAGTGCCACCTAACTTCAGGACTAACGTGAACCTTGAGAAAGCATAACCTAAGCTGCGTGGACCCTTCACTTTCGATGCCGCACCCGTGTCACATTCTTGAAAAATACACTACGTTTGTCGAATCCGAGACGCACCCGTTGACATTTTAAGAGATACCTAGATCATTCGCCACCAACGCAACTATTCCGTAACAACACCATTTTTTAAAATAATATTTTATGATACTACCTCTCTTACCCCTAGTATTAATTAAGCAAAGTCTTACACTATACCATTGATCTGTATACTTACTCTCTAATTGAACACATTCAACAGCTAAAAAGCTATTTCTAGGAGACAGGAACGCCCACTTTCTTCCACTTCCTCACTGACCTAACGCATTTTAATGCACAAAAAATTTGTCCATGTTAGAGATGCCCATTTTCTTTGACCACCAATCTATTCCAAAAACAGCAACCAGAATCACTAACTTCTTGAAACTAACCCCTTTATGATCAAATTCCCCAATATAAAGAACAATACAGAAAGCTAGTAAATCTCCATTTAACGGATCTAAAAAGGCAAATCAGATAAATTTAATAGTCATTTTTCCCATTTTCTTTGGTACCTGCTTAGAATACAATTGAATGTACAACAATATGCTAAAACTGTAAAAAGAAATTTGAAGGAATTGAGAACTCACCAGACGAAGAGCGCACACAATTAATAGTTGGATCCAGATCCACCAAGTCGGGTGATAATTGGGGGAAAAAGTAACTCAACGCCGTCGTGCGTGGCGTTAATTAACTATTAATTAATTAATGTGAATAAGAGCTCGTTTGGATATGTCTAAAAAAAAAAGTGAGTTTTAAAAAGTTTTTAAATGGACTTTTGAAAGTGTTCAAACTTATTTTAAAAGCAAGCAGTTATGTATTTGGATAAAAATGCTGAAACTTAAAAAAATTATTAATGTATTTAATAAATAAGTGTTGTTAAGCACTTTCTTTTTGTCAAAATATCTGAAATATCCTTAAAGCGATTAACAATACATAGAGTTGATTATTATTAATTTTTATTTCTAAAATGATTCAAATTAAAATTAATATATATTTTAATTCAGTTTCAATATAAACTACTAAAACACTCTCTCTCTATATATATATATATATATTTGAAATATTTTCACGAATGATTATTAAATTTGTGCGCTAAAAAAATATTTTTTGTTTAAAAGAGTTTAAATCATCAAGAAAAATTTATATGTCACTAATCATTATAATTACAATTACATTAATATGTAAATAGTTGATCACAAATGATAATATTTGTTTGATAAAATGACTCTTAATTGAAAAAAATATTACTCGTTGATTGAGTAATAACTACATTACTATTAAAACATTGTCGAATGTGAATGTTGCATCGTGAAATATAAATGGATTAGTCCATGAAATTGTATATCTTCAGTGGTATTCTCCATATATCTTGGTTGGTGAGTTATTTTTTTCTTAGAGAAATTTATATGTTGTACATTAATAATTGGTTAAATTTTTTAAAAATATATATTAAAGAAGAAGAATAATATATAAAAATTCATACTTCATAAATGAGAAGTTCCATATAAAAGAGGTACTAGTATGCCAGAGTTAAGTTCGTCGTAAATACAAAAAGTGAAAATATTCAATTAATACAAAGCATTAAGCATTACAAATATCATTAACAATCATATCACGAAGTTTCACCCAATATAAATTACTTTCCCCACTCGTATTTTTGTCATCTATATTGTTAGCCCTTGAAGTTGTGCCTACATTAGAATCAACTGTCGAAACATATCTTTCATTCTCAGCCATTTGAACTGCATTATCCATATTGCACTTCTTTCTAATGTAATTATGAATGGTCATAATAGCAATTATGATATCCCTTTAGGTGTCAATGTTATAGTAAGGCATGTCTCGTAAAATAGATCACCTTACTTTTAAAACACCAAATGTGCGCTCTACTATATTTCTACAAGAAGAATGCAAATAATTAAATTTAATGTATCCTCTTGACTCCCGCAATTGTCGTGTTGCACCACATCGAAAGTTAAAAAAGTGATATCTCACAATCTCCTCTGTAAGGAGCCATGTATCCCTTCATGTGCGAATATCCAGAATCAACTAGATAATATTTATTTTACAATGGATGTGGAAAGTTGAGTTCTTATCTATGAAGAGCCTCATGAAATATATGACTATTATGAGCCGATCCTTCTCATCCAGCTCGTGCAAATGTAAAATACATGTTAAAATACAACGATAAGAATATTTTGAGTTGGATAACCTTTACTGTCACGCCTCAAATCCTATTGGGGCGGACTGACACCCGTAACCGAGGAGGCCCGGGAGAACCAGCTCATAACCTTATACTTCTCATGCATACCTCTATGACAACCCGAAATTCGGACAGCATCATGTCGCATATAAAAGGAAATAATCACCTGTATAAACTCGAGCACACATATATATGTATATACAATACTTGGCCGTTGGAGCCATCACGTCTGCTAACAAAACACCACCTTGACTGTACATTAGGTCTACAAAGCCTCTAAACAATACACAGAGTTTAACTAAGGTCGGGACACACCCCGCCATATAACTAACTTCTATACAATACCAAAAGTGACTGGATATGACACGGAAAGCCCCGAAGCAAACTGGAGCTCACCAAAAGCAGCTGGATATCCTGGCTCCTACTTGTGCGGTGTATAAGCTGAGGTACCTGTGCCTGCAGCATGAAATGTAGGTCCCCCGTGGGGGACGTCAGTACGAAATATGTACTGAGTATGTAAAGCTGTAGATAATGACATATGATATAGGAGCTCAATAGAAATCAGAAACAAGTGAATAAATCATAATAGGAGTGGACCACACTTACTAGAACTTGTGACAACCTGTACATTGTATTTATTCAATCACTTTACCTTCGTTCTTATCATCTTTGTAATCACTACTGTACTGTACTGTGACCATTAGGCTGCCTCTAGTACATATCAACTGGGATCGACCCATGATAGGCTTATGCCCCTGAGATACCACCCATAAACACATAAATAGGGATCGACCCATGATAGGTTATGCCCCTGGGATACCACCCGATAAGAGAGAACTTCCATCACTTAGTTCAATTAATCTTTGAGATTGTTATTTCGGTTGCCACCGCATTTTTGATACTTTGAAACAATGATACATCAATAAGAGACATATAAATAGATCATCAATGCAATAACAATGAAGTAAGAACTCATTGGCACATCAATGAAGTGTTTTGGAGTCATCAATGCCATAACAATGAAGTAGGAACTTATTGGTATATCAATGAAACGTTTTGGAGTCATTAATAGCACATGGATCTTGTTTGAGTAACCGGATACCTTCTGACATACATTAGTGCAATAAACATGTAAGATTTGAAAAACAAGTAAGTATTGGAATGTCTTGACATCTTGCAGGGTGGAAAAAAGTTCATTGGTAACGTAGGACATCATACAAAACCATTATGGATCACATGTTACTGAATAACTTTGGAAACTTTCTTAATAGAACAATTGTTCACTTTCATGCCAAAGATATGGTATAGAGTATGCTTTACATACCTGACTGTTAACCTTCAATACTAGTCCCAAATGGACTTCTCGTCTTTTTGGATTACTTATCTACAATGAACATATATAGCAATCTAGGATTAGCGACCAAACGTCACAATTCAATTATTTGAATTCACCAAACTAGTGGTTAAGTAGTAAGCCTTAATTACACCATAAAGGGTGTCACTTTAACCCTCTTATACTCCAATTACATTCACATGTCATGCATATTCATACAACATCCTCCAATATCAAGTTTGGATTCATTTATCCTTCCAACCAATCCATTAAATTAAATTGAGCCATAGACATAAATAATCATCAATTCAATAGTATATCACCATATCCACCTTCCATAACTCAATTATCATATCCACCTTCCATAATTCAATACAACCAAACTATGCAAAATAGTCCATAACCCTATTTTCATCACCTTTCAATAACAACCAATACATATAATCCTCTATCACACATATACATATGGAAGAGAACAAAGGCAAATAATATTCATACCTTAGAATTCACCTCTTGATTATCCAATCCTGTTTGCACAAATAATAGGTGTCGTTCGAAGCTCTCGAGATGACAAACGCAGTTATCGGATTACTTTGGACTTTCTACGGTTGAATCAAAAGTAATTTAAAGGTCAAATTTGGCTAGGGTTTGTTCTTTCTCAATGATTGATGATGAAAATGAGTTTTTGAACTCATATTCATGTATATATACACATATTCCCGTCCATAATATAATAGAGAATGACCAAAATGCCTTTAAAATTTAAATAATGTCAAATCTGTCCTTTGGTGGACTGTTTTGATAAGCTAAAGTAGATCGACTATAACTCTTTGCTCCGATATCGGATTTGGGTGAAATTGGTATCGTTGGAAAGATAACTCAAAGGGCTTTCATTTCATATAAAGTAGGCCACCCAGTTCGTCCTGTACAAGGATTTATGGTCGTTTGAAGTTGACCCTAAAAATCTACTTTGATAGGCTGAAGTAAAACGAGTATAACTCCTTACTCAGACGTTGGATTTGGATGAAACCAATTGAATTGGAAAGAAGACTCAAAGATGTTTCTTTTCATAGGTCGCAGCTCTCCCAGTTCATTATATTAAGGGAGTTATGATCATTCGAATTTGACCCAAAAATTTGGCTAGCCTCGGTAGTTTGTGTGCAGGAAATTTTCCTGCACATTTACTATTCCCAAATATCCCGGCCACCGTTTTATAGTTTCGAACGTGCTCGATTATATCCAAAACCTATCCGTTTTTGGAAATCTTTATATCGTTGGAAAGCTTATTCAATAACCTTCGCATGGAACCATCGACGGGCAAATTCCGGTATAAATAAAATAAAAAAATTAATTCCATATAAATAAGACCAATACACATACTTGAATACGCCAATACATGTACTTGAATATGGGGTGTTACATTTACGGTCAATATACGATATTTCTTGACCTTGCGACAATGTAGCTTTAATATGTGTGTCATCAAGTGCTCCAATGCAATCTTACAAGTATATACATATATAAATTTAACTAAAGGAAATAATCATGAGAGAAATTAAATATTAACTATAATAAAGTGTATATTTAGAGAAAGTACATCTTACTTTAAAGAAAGATAAATATTGCTCGTTACATGGCTTGTGAGCTCCCACACCATCACTATAATTTAAATGTGATCTAATGACGTCTGTTGCAAGCTTAGAAACTATGTTTAAAATACTGTGAAAGTGTATATGAACTGTCTTTTCAGAATGTTGAAAGATATCTTGTATCATTCAATTTCCCATTTCTTATGCACAAATCATCAAAAATATGTCTAACATTTCGTGTGTAGAAATTTCACGAGTGGATTTAAGCCCATATTTTTTGATTAAATCATTGGATAAATCAATAAACACACCTTCTTCAATTGAAAATTTTCATAACAACGGGTTTCATTTCCTCGTAGTATCTCTTGAATAAATTTATGTTCCAAGCATTTTGATGTACGACAAAGTTCCTTACATTCGCAATACCTCAAAACATATTTACTTTCTAGTTGGCACAAACTCATCCCCTCCTTGTCTTGCTCTCTGCAAACTTTTTTCAGTTCTTCATCTTCTTTTTCTAACAAGTCACTTAAATCAGGAAATATGCTAATATCCAAACTCTTCATTTAAATGAAAATAAAAAACGGCTCACATCAGTAGAGTATGGGAGTATAAAAATCCCATAATCCTCCCATTAGTAAAGTATGGTACATCAACATATTTTAATTTGTAGATGTACTATGAATCTATGTAATTCATTTCTCATTGCATACTCTCCCTCTAATAAGTGAAAATCAACAGAACATACATGCATATGTATAAAATACACATACATACAACAATACCTATAAATTCAACTCAATTTTAAAAGAGTTTAAACCATATAACCACAACGTATAAAGTTCACGTGCACAACCATAATATCAAACATCAAACAACAAAAATACTTAAATCAAGCGAATACATCCTTCGCATTTTCTTAAGGAGGTATAACTCATAGTTATATTCCAACCAAGACTTCCGAGCTTCATCAGTAGTCATCTTAAGAAATATTTGACAGACGTCTTTCTTTAGAAACAAGTTTACTGCATAGTTGTACATTTCAAATGGGACAACAATTTCAGGAATACTTGTCAAAAAGCGCATAACTTTTCAATTATGGGACCCTCTACTGCATGAGATGTAACAGTACTTTTCCTTGACATTAACTCAACTATAGAGTGTAACTCCTCTCTAGCAAATTTTGTCTTACTCTTTTTTACTCTACTGCTAGTTTCAATACCATCAGTTAAAAGTTGTCTTTTTAATGATGACTTGGGAAACATAAGAGAATCCATATCATGTAGACCATCACTTTCATTACACCCTTCATTATTGGGATTAATGAAGTGTTCTTTGTCAAAATCATCTACATCATTTGTTCTTTCATTGTCCAGATCTACTCCAATTTCAAAAATTTGTGCTTGATTCATGGTGCGTACTCTTTCCCCCGTAACAACAATATCAGAAAATAATGCATCATATTGAGAGAAAGATCTTTATTCCTAAACCTCTTATATCGATAATCCATCTGAAACAAAAAACAAACAAAACTACTTAAGTAAATTAAACAATGAGAGAAATAATAAAGAAATATAGAATAATGAGAGAGATGTACCTTAATCTTTTGCTCTTACCAATCGTCATCTGCAATGATTGTATTTTTTGTGGCATCCCAATCTAAACCTGTATCCTCTCTCATCACCTGCTTAGAAAAAGCTCAGTCCTATTTTATGTTATCCACTTATTTTTCAATTATTTTCTAGTATAGTTTCTTTCCGTCTTCCTATTGAACTCCTCAATCATATTTTTTCATCAATCTTTATTTAAATAAGAGTTCATTCTATTTTCTTTTCTAATTTCTATTTCACATACCTCTATAAAAAATATGAGCATCATCGTCCCACTTAGCGTTACTTTGTACCAAACTAGTTTTCAACATGATCGAATATAAATAATCTAAAGATGTGACTGAATAGGATGAGCAGTAAGAACAAACATATTCTAAAACGTTGAAAAAGACATATTATAAGAATAAGAAATAAAAGGTAAGTAATCTAACTAAATACATGACTAATAACAGGCACACCAACTGATACTTGTCGTATGCTGAGAGGGTTACTCTATTGAAAAGTATAGCAGGTACTACTGTGTGTGACATATTTCTTGAACTATTTAGCAACAACAAGGGGTGTCACTACTCACTAACAATACTTGTGTAGTTATCACGATCCGAACCAGGGCCTGACCGTTACGGGTATCTCAAGTCTCACGTGGATCGGAGATCACCTCCTGTACCTAACCAAACCAAACACACCACATCCTGAAGTAGGCTGAATTTCAAACATATAACAAGGTAAGAGAATATTAATTTAAAGACATTAAAATAAGTCAACATCCAAAACTAAACAATACCGATATCAATACCAATACCAATACCAATACCAATACCAATACCAATACTGATACCGATACCACTCATGCCAACAGTAATCTGACAAAGCCTCTAATCAAAATTAAAGATATCCAGTCAGGACATGCCCCCGACCATAGCCAAAGACCAAATCCAAGGGAATAATAAAAATATAAAGGAAACCATAAACATGAAATTGGGTCTTCCGAAGTATGGAAGCTTATTACTTCAATCTGACTTGCAAGCTGATCCCAAATCCAAGTCACTAAGCAGGAGCATTAGAAGTATGACCAGTTTCTGTATCGCATGGAGATACAACGTCCGAAGATGATTAGCAGGGTTAACGCTAGCATAAAACTCGGGGATAAGGATAACATAATGATATGATCAACAATTTAAAATCATTTAGAGTCAGTGCGCATAATCAATGCATAAACATATATAGAACATGCCGGGATAGGGAACAAGGTTTAACATGTTTTTCAAAACTTTAGCCTGGATTGTGTAGCTCAACCATCATATAATAGTACCCACGGGCTATATGGGCCCCATCTTTCACCCCTGGTCAGGCTCCAGCGCGTGTAGCCGCACGAACCGAAGAATAATCTCATATATATGCATATGGGGGACTCGAACCCTCTAACATATACCACAGTGACTTAATCACCCGACCATATAATAATTTACAGGGGACTCAAACCTCCCTAATCATGAAATAATAATAAGGGGGACTCGAACCTCTCTGGTTACTTTGACCCCCCCCACCGACAAATGCAGTTTTCAGTATCGGTCACTCGGACCTCTACTTTCACGACTTAGCTACACAACCCCTATTAGAGCCCAATTAAAAGAATTGTCACACATTCTCATTCAATGAACCACAATACACTTTAAGGCATACATTGTTGGTATCATCATATCAACTACACTTGCAAGGTAACACATCATGCCAAAACAATTTCCATTAAATTGGGGAGAACAACATTCGTTGTTCATTAAATTATCCCATTGTATTTCAAATACTTCTTTATATCATGCAATAGTTCAAGACTAGTTCAATTTTATAAATTCCCACATTTCTCATAACAAAAAAACAATTTCTCATTATGGGGTTGGGTTATAACCACTTCAAAGCCACAAGTTTGGGAAAACTCATAATTTCCTAGTTCATTCACTATACCCATGCACCCACCAGTTCAAAACTATATTAAAAGCATGAAAATCACATGTATAAACCATGAGAATATTGTTCAATTCGTAACATTCAAAAACCCCAATCTTTGTTTTCAAAACCAAATAATAATCTTATAAACAATACTTTAGTTCACATGCCTTTGCAAAACTAACGATGAGGGAAAAGTAACATGCTTGAAATAGTAAGATGTACGGGGAAAAACCACCCTTAAGAGCCCTAATTGATCAACCTCTTGAAACCGTAGCCTTAACTTGAACAGGGAGTTTGAGAGAGAATTTGGGAGTGTTTAATCCGCTAAAGTGTTGAATGAATGCCCCAAAAGTGTTTTATGGACGTGGGGTCTAAAGGGTTTTAAGTGGGAAAAGTCTACTTAAACGCCAAAAAGGCATCGTCTTTGGTTACGAGTCAACCCCTTGACTCGTACCCACACCTTACGACTCATGACCACGAGTAGTAACCAAGACAGTGACTAGGACCTCCATACACCGCCCGAAACCGGAGACCACCCCCATTGCCCAACCCAACCTCCATCCTCCTACCCTGAGTTAGTTGAATTTCGAGTATATAACAACATAGTGTAACAACTCATATGAAGACTCTGGAATGGGATCACAACCGTGACCAGCCCAACCGAGTCCAACCATTCCACACCAACCGCCCAACCATACCAAATTATTCCAAAGGCCATAACCAAATAAGTTCCAAAGCATAATATAATTAATCCCAAATAAAATACGATGGAAAATTCAACAATATTGTCCAAGGGTGTAAGCCCAGTACCAATGCCAATGCCAAGGCTGACACCCCTACCGATCCCGTCCATTCCAACCCATAGCAGTACCACAAAGCCTCTAACCAAAAGAGTAAGAATATCCGATTGGGACATACCCCTAACCATGGCCAAAACTAATATCCAAAATAAAATCAAAGTGTCTAGAAATATCCATATCATAAAATAGAGCCTTCTGAAAGGATGAAAGCTCGCCACTTCAGTCCAAATATTGATCTCCGAGTCAATCACTATGTAGGAGAGTAGAACAGTCGATTCCTGCATATCATGAGTATACAGCAGCCAGTATGATGACCATTAATGCACATAAAACATAATTAAAACCATGGAAAACCATAACCAATCATTTAATATCAAAACCCCTAATTCATATTTGAAACCCAAAATCATACAATCAATGAAATCATGAAAACATTCGTAAAACCATGCTTCTAGATAAAATTAACAACGAGGGAAGAGAGCATGTCCTAAACCAAGATGGTGATGGAAAGAAATTACCAAAACAATCCCCAAATCAATCGTCTAGTTGAAACCCTGCCTTCCCTTACCCAAAAGCCTTTGAGAGAATTATGGAGTGTTTTAGAAGAGTTTCTAAATATTAATGAATGGAATAATAGGATAAATAACCTCCAAAGTAGGTTAGTAGTCATGGGACCTTATTAGGATAAGTAGGTAAATGTCCAGAATACCCCCACTTAAATTGCACAAAATCCCATCCCAGGGGTACTAATGACCCTTACGAGTCGTACCCTCCAATACGATTGGTACTCTCCACTCGTATCCTAGCCTCACCTTTTGGATACAACACTGTCCAGTGTACAACTATCTTACCCAAGTCGTATTAACAGCATACGATCCGTACCCCTCATTCATATCCCTGGCAAATTAAACCCAAGGAAGATTTAGACACTGTCCACCATACGAGTCCATGATACGACTCGTACCCTGGCTTACGGTTCATAGTGAGCCACTCGTACTCAGATCCAACCTAAGTAACCAAGTCTAAGATTAAGTTAATAAACCAAACGATACGTAACCACCAATTCGACTCGTACCCCTAAGTCGTATCCATTACAGTGACCAAAATCCATTCCATCAACCAACACTGGTCAGCATACGACTGGACCATACCATCCATACCCCAAAATATGACTCGTACCCATGAGTCATAATGGGTCAAGAGACCAAAATTCCAAAAAAAATTCTAAGGGTTAAAACCCAGGGTATTATACACTCGTAATAAGATCTCATGACTTGTAAGGTCTAGTTGTGAGCAACACGAAACCCAAATGAATTGAACATTAGACACCCTACGGTTTGATCCTATAACTCGTGACATATCCTTACGGCTAATAGTGAGTTACTCATACTCAGAGAAGAACCAAGGCTCAAACTTACTGGTTTATGTACGACTCACCCCAATGAGTCGTTAAGACACCCTAAGACTCTGGGGTCTAGTCATATCTAAGGCAGTAAGCCTAAAGCTCAAGAAATTTTCAAGGGCTAAAATTTAGGGTGTTTCAATTCTCCCCCACTTAGATCATTCGTCTCGAATGATGGAACAGGGCAATTTCTAGCACTATTTGACTCTATATTCCCCTACTCTTACCTGTAACAAACTCATAATATAAAGATGCCAAGGAAACCAATCTTTCCTTTACCAAAGTTAGAAAACAAAGATGTTAAGAATAACACATACCTTACGCACGATTATCCGAAATGGAAAACAAGAATGAATACTTGGACTTTATGTCCTATTCACTTTCCCAAGTAGTCTCTTCAACCTTGTGGTTCCTCCATAAAACCTTTACCGAAGCTACGTCCTTCGTTCGCAACCGACGAACTTGTCGATCTAAAATTTCAATTGAACTTCCTTATATGATATGAAGTCTGAAATACCAATATCTTTGATAGGCACAATCAGCGATGAATCACCCACACACTTCCTTAACATTGACACATGGAACACTGGATGAATGAAGCTTAAACTAGGAGACAACTCCAACTCATATGCAATATTACCAACCCTCTTCAAAACTAAGTACGGGCCAACATACCGGGGACTAAACTTCCCCTTCTTCTCAAACCGCATTACTTTCTTCATGGGATATACCTTCAAGAACACCAAATTTCTAACCTCAAACTTTAACTCCTTACTCCTCACATCCGCATAGGTTTTTTGGTGACTTTGGGCGGCTTTAAGTCTATCCCGAATCACCTTCACCTTCTCCATTACTTGGTGAACCAAATTCGTACCAAACATCTCCGCCTCACCAAACTCGAATAACCCAATGGGAGATCTGCACCTCCTACCATACAATGCCTAACATGGAGCCATCCCAATACTAGGGTAGTAGCTATTATTATATAAAAACACTATAAGAGTCAAATGATCAACCTAACTAACACTATAGTCAATTACACAAGCCTGAAGCATATCTTCCAATGTTTGAATAGTCCTTTCCGTTGGCCCATCTGACTGTGAGTAGAAAGCAGTACTAAGTCTCACCTTAGTTCCCAAATCTCTCTAAAACGAATGCCAAAAATACGATAAAAACTGAGTACCGCGGTCTGATATGATAGAAAAAAGTACCCCATGTAACTTCACAATCTCTTAGAGGAATAACTTTGCATAATCTTCTGCCGAATAATTAGTTCTTATTGGCAAGAAGTGAGCAAACTTAGTCATCCTATCCACAATGACCCAAATCAAATCAAGCTGATTTTGAGATCGAGAAAGACCGATAACAAAATCCATATTAATTATCTCCCACTTCCACACAGGCAACTCAATCTCTTGAGTCAACCCACTGGGCCTCATGTGCTCAACCTTCACTTGTTGACACACTATACATTTAGCCATAAAACTGATCACATTTTGCTTCATATTATTCCACCAATAAATCTTTTTTAGATCATGATACATCTTTGTCAAACCGAGATGAATAACATAACACAACTTATGAGCCTCAGCCAAAATCCTCTCTCTCAACCCATCTACATGGGGAACACATAGTTTACCTTAGTACCTCAAGATACCATCACCATCAATCTAAAAAACTACAACCTTTTTTTGACCCACATCTCTCTTAATCTTCATTAAGACAGAATCTAGTACCTGTTTCTCCTTTATTTCAGTAACAAGGGATGATTTCGCCACCTCTTGAATAAATATAGCACCATCCTCAAAGTCCAAAAGCCGAACTCCAAGATTAACCAAACGGTGAATATCTTTCACCAACTCCCACTTATCCCCATCCACATGAGCTATACTCCTCATGGATAACCTGCTAAGAGCATCAACAACCACATTAGCTTTACCTGGGTGATAGTGGAGACTCATATCGTAGTCTTTCAGCAACTCAAGCCACCTCATCTGCCTGAGATTCAACACTTTCTAAGTAAATACTTATTGTAGACTCTTATGATCAGAAAAGATATATATATGGACGCCATATAAATAGTGATGCGTGATCTTCAATGCTAATACCACAGCCAACAACCCTAAGTCATGAGTCAAATAATTCTTCTCATAAACTTTCAACTACCTAGAAGCATAGGCCACCCCCCTACCATGCCACATTAACACACAACTAAGTCTCACACGAGATGCTTCACAATATATAACAAAACCATCAGTACCTTTAGGCAGAGTCAAAATCGAAGCTGAAGTCAACTTATCTTTCAGCTTCTCAAAACTACCCTCACAAGCATCAGACCATAAAAACTTCACCTTTTTCTAGGTCAACTTAGTCAATGGGGCAGCTATAGTCTAGAAACTCTCCACAAATCTCCTATAGTAACCAGCTAAACACAAGATGCTTCAAATATCGATTGAAGTGATGGGCCTAGGCCACTTCTTAACCATTACAACTTTCTGCGGATCCACCATGATCCCTTCACTAGAAATGACATGACCCAAAAAAGTGACTACTTTCAACCAGAATTTGCACTTCAAAAATTAGCAAACAAATGTTGATCCTTTAAGGTTTGCAACACGATATGGAGGTGATCAACATGATCTGCCTCACTCTTGGGATACACCAGAATATCATCTATAAACACAATAACGAACAAATCCAGAAACTGATGAAAAACCTTATTCATCAAAGCTGAGGCATTAGTCAAACCAAAAGACATGATTAAGAACTCATAATGACTATACCAAGTTCTGAAGGCAGTCTTAGGGATATCCATTTCCCTAATCTTTAGCTGATGATAATTAGACCTAAGATCAATCTTAGAAAAATACCTAGCACCCTAAAGTTGGTCAAACAAATCATTAATTCGAGGAAGAGGATACTTATCTTAACCCTAATCTTATGCAACTAAAGGTAATCGATGTGCATTCGAAAGGAACCATCATTCTTATGCATTAACAAAATGGGAGAACCCCAAGGAGACACATTAGGACCAAAAAACCCTTGTCAAGGAGGTCTTTCAACTGCTTCTTAAGCTCTTTAACTCAGTCGGAGCCATTCTATAGGGAGGTATAGAGATAGGACGGGTATCCAGAACAAGGTCAATCCCAAAATCAATCTCCCTATTGGGAGAGACACTAGGAAGATCATCAGGAAATTCACTAACCATGGGAACAAATTGCAATGAAGGACCCTCTAAGTTGGAATCTTTAACCCTGACCAAATAATAAATACATCCCTTGGAAATCAACTTCTAAGCCCTAAGATATGATATGAATCTTCCCTTAGGCACTAGAGAACCCTCTCCTCACTCAATGACTAGTTTATTAGAGAATTTAAATACGACCTTACGGGTCCGACAATCTAAGAAGGCATAGCATGAATGTAACCAATCCATCCCTAATATGATATCAAAATCAACTATGTCTAACCCTATCAGCTCTACCAGAGTTTCTTTACCACAAACAAATACCACACAACCCCTATAGACTCTTCTAGCAACCACAGAGTCACCCTTCGGGGTCAAAATAGAAAAGGGATTGGGAATACACTCGGGACCAAAACTAAAATGCAAAGCCACAAATAAGGTCACATAAGAAAGAGTAGACCTTGAATCAAGCAAGCAATACAGATCATGTAATACCCCACCCTTTTTCTAGTTCAAATTCGTATCTAGAACATCAAAGATCTTGCTTCAAAGATGAATATATTTTATTTCAAGTGAAATTTTTAAGATTTTGACTTAATATCACGTGGGAAATTGAATAAGCTTTCCATCGATACCAAATTCGCCTAAATTCGACGCTCGGACGAAGAGTTAGAGTCATTTTAGTGAGACAGTGTACCACCTGATACTTTGGCACGTTGCGGAGTCAGCCAAAATGGCAATCGTTAAAATCCAGTGAGCCTCCACGAATATGGCTCATCTCACGAAGGCTCAATTTCAGAATTGTCAAATTCCAGTAGCTCACCACGATTTTACCGCGTCGCGATGAAGCTTTTATCGACGTTTCAGTTCCAAATTTTAATTCCAAGGGCAAAATGGTCATTTTTCTACCCCTATATATACTCCTTAACACGAGATTCATCCACATTAAACCCAAATATTGTTGTTTTCTCTTAATTTTTCTCAAGAACAAGAGCTAGGGTTCCAAAATCAAGACCCCAATCATCAAGGTTTCACCATTAATCTTCCGAGGATCAAGTAGTAAGGTATGCAGATGTTGATTCTTGGGTTCCTTCCACCCAAGAAGTTCAAGAATCCTTTTCTAAATTCAAAGATCTTATATTTATGAGTTTTCATGATTCATGTGAATTGAAATTGAAGTTCATGTTATTATTGAGTTTTAATTCATGTTTTGTTTACAAAGTTTCAAGCTTTGATCCTAGTATGTGATATTCATGTGATATTCATGATAAACCCTCTTCAAGTTGCATGTTAGGTGATGTTTTTATGTCAAGTAAGTGTAGAAATTGTGAATAACCAAAGCATGCTCCCCATATGTTTGATAAAATACTTATGTGAAGGAATTAGAGCCATTATAACAAGTTGACTAGAAATCCCCAATTGTGTGTAAGTTCATGCATACCAAGTGTTTGTTGAAAAGCCTTAGTGAATGAATTGTGACATGTTAGCATGAAATTCTCCAATTATGTGCTCTTCAATGCATGTAAAATGTCTGTTGTAAGACCTTGTTGAATAGAGTATGAGCCAATAACATGTCTCTCTATACTATTACATGTTTATGATTTCCAAGTGCTTGAAGAGATACTTTAATGATTGTAATGGTGAATGAAAGTCCATGGTCATAATTATTTAAGATGGTTATGTTTTACTTTTATGTTATCGAGTCCTGGGGGTAGTTATACCCGATAATTTAGCTACAAGTCTAGAGCTCGTATCAGTTTTCATGATAATCTCAGTCAAGTCTCAATTCTTAAAATTCAGTGAGTTACAGAATTCAGTACTCTCAGACAGTTACAGAACTTAAGAAATCTCAGTAATCCAAGTATCATTAGCATTCCAGCTTCAGTTCAGTACTCAGCTCAGATCTTAGTAGTATTCAAGAATTCAGTTCAGACCTCAGTAACATTCAAGTAAACAATTCAGAACTCAGTATCATTCAGTCAGATAATGAGATTCAGTAGTATTCCATCAGTATTTAGAATCAAGTAAACCCAGTCAGATCAGTCAAGTAAGATAATCAAAAATAGATTCAGCCCAGTCTAGTACAGTCCAAGAATCAGTTTAGTGTCTTTCTGTTGGGAGTAGAAACTAGCACCGAGCGAGTGCAGGGATGACGGCTTCCCCATTAATAAGGCAGAGTCATTAGTAATAGTCCCTGAACTCTAGAACTACGTAGCTAGTGCAGTACCAGGAGTCACCCGTTAGATTAAGGATTGACTATCATATTGCCTTAGGCTTAACTTCCTGTTCAGGGTCACCCGTTAGAGAGGCCTGACCATAACAGAGGTCTTTACCCGTTGCATGGTATTGGCACCCTTCCAACTGGGGTTATAGGTTAGATCCTACTAGTTCAGATTTGAGGCATGTCGGTTAAGTGAGAACTCTCACAGTTGCAATTTCAGTATCAGTCTTTAGAGTAGAACTCAGAAATCAGGACTGTCAGATACAGCCACCCATCTCAGTAAGGAACTTAGATAGTTCCATAGATTTATGGACCACCTGCTAGATTGGCCTGGTCTTACATAAAGTTAATCAGTATCAGTACTAATAGATCCGGAGATCACCCGTTAGATAGGCCTGATCTCAAACTTATTTCGTCATTTCTATTATTAAAATATTCAAAGATCTTCTGCTAGAGAGGACTAATCTTAACTTCAGTACTCAGTTATCAATATCAGAAGATTCAGTTATTCAGTATCTCAACATTAGTAGTGAGTTCAGATATCAGTAAAGCAGTATCCGAGTATCAGTATTCAAAGTCACAATGATTTCAGTTATGGTTTGTGCATTCATGCATATGTCCTCATTCAGTACTCTCATGTTATTCAGTTAAGCTATGTTCGTGTATAATCCCTTGCATTTAGCCTTACCTCATCTAGCATACCAGTACATTCAAAGTTCTGATGCATACTTTTCTCTTGCGCTATGGTGTCTTATACCATAGGTTGAGAAGCGCGAAATCCAGAGCACCCTTAGCAGTCCAGACTCAGTCAGCAACAGTAGACGTAGCAGTGAGTCCTCTTCATTCGAGGATGATCCTTATTTTATTATGGCATTAGACTCAGTTTATTTTCAGTAGACGGAGTTAGTTGGGGACGGCATATCCCATCAACTCTACAGTTCAGACAGTTAGAGGCTTTTCAGACAAATGTATCCATAATCAGTGTTCAGTTTTGAGTATTTTAGATGTTTTGAACCTTATGTCAAGTTTCCGCTAGTTTTTCGCATTTATTATATTATATTATCCAGTGCTCAGGTACAGATATCAGTAGAGGGTTAGCTTGTGGTCCTTTAAGATCATGAGCACCGTTTAGCATTCCGATTCCAGAAAATTAGGGCGTTACAGATCACGAGAAAAAAGTCATAACATATCAGCGATAATATCGAGAGATGTCTCAGTCCTGACGGGTAGCAAGAATATACAAGCGATTTTGGTCAGTGCCGGTGCTAGAAGCAGAAGCAATACCCTTTAGTGTAAGAGATGATAAAGTGAAGACATAAATCTTATTTGCCACAGAAGCAACCTTAGAAGGACAATCCCTCTGCAAGTGACCATTCTGACCACATTTAAAACACATGTTCCTCCCTACTTTACAAAACCCATGGTGCACCTACCTGCAGAATCTACAAGGAGGATATGATGGATCGAACTGAGCCCCACCAATCATGCTGAGAACAACGATCACCCGATGGCTTTGGATAAGGAGCACTAGCCGTAAAGTAGGAACCAAAACTCCCCTACTTTTTTTAGACCATTTTCCACCATCTCTGCCACTCTATTGTTAGCCTCTACCCTGATAAAAAAATCTAAACTTTTTATTTTGCCTCTCCCCAATTTCAGTCTGCTTCTTCTTTTTTTTCTTAACTTTCTGTATATATACAACCAATCTGGAGATGTCCATATCTTTGTTCAACAAGGCAACCTTACTTTCCAAAATTAAATCTCGGGACAACCCAGAAGCAAACTTCCTTATTCTAGCCCTCATGCTAGACACTAACTTAGGAACATATCGGGACAACTATGGAATTTCAAGAGATACTCCTTGACCTTCATCCTGCCTTGCTTCAGATTAATCAACTCTTTGGCCTTTGCCTTCCTCAACTCTGTCAAAAAAAGTACTAGAGAAATCATCCCATAGTGTGGATTTGGCATCATCTCCCCTAGATTGTTCCCATTTTTCATACCATTGGTATGCTACACCCTTCAGTTGATAGGCAGTGAATTCTACACCCTCCACATTAGTAGCATGAATAATGCAGAATATCTTCTCCATCTTATCAATAAAACCTTGAGGATCCTCCTCAACCTTAACACAAGTGAACATAAGAGGGCTCAACCTCATAAACTATCCAACCCTTGTGGCCTCAAAAGATGGAGTAATAGAAGCTACACGCTCAGACTGAGAAGCTACCAACTAAGCCAACCTATGAATAGACTGAAGAAACTTCACATTCGACATATCAACCTGAGGGGCTCGGGAAGGACTAGGGGGGACCGACGGAACTCCAGAAGGGCAATCAGAAACTGAACCCCTAGACCGGGTTTGTACCCCATAAGCAGGGTATGTCCCATCAGCATTGTCCTCAAATAGGACGAAGGAGTTTTCATGAGCTTCAGATCGTCTGGAAGGCATGATCTGAAAAGCGAACAAATGAGAATTAGATAGACTCAAGACCTTAGACTCTATGACTTGAAACAGAACAACAAGAAAGAAAAATATTTCTAAATATCTCATAGCCTTTCCCTTATAAGTGTGGTGCGCTACACACCTATAAAAGAGACTCTACTCGACACAAATTTGTCGGACACCCTATGACACCAAACCTAGGCTCTGATACTACCTTTGTCATGACCCGAACTAGGGCCTGGCCATAAAGGGTATCTCAATTACTACGCGGCCAGGAGATCACCCCATGTACCTAACCAAACCAAACACACCATACCCAAAGTAGGATGAATTTTGAACATATAACAAGGTAAGAGAATATTAATTTAAAGACATTAAACTAAGTCTACATCTAAAACTAACCGATACCAGTATCGATGCTAATACCAATACCAATACTAATATCGATACCGATACCGACACCACCCATGCCCACAGTAATCTGACAAAGCCTTTAATCGAAGCCAAAGAGTATCTAGTCGGGATATGCCCCCGACCATAAACAAAGACCAAATCAAAAGGAATAATCAAAATGTAAAGGAAACCATAAACATGAAATGGGGTCTTCGGAAGTATGGAAGCTCACCACTTCAATATGACTCTCTAGCAGATCCCAAATCCAAGTCACTGAGTAGGAGGAGTAGAAGTATGACCAATTTTTGCATCCCGTGGGGATACAGCGTCCGAAGACAGTTTGCAGGGGGAACTCGAGTATGAAACTGAGAGATAAAGATAACATAATGATATGATCAACAGTTTAAAACCATTCAGAGGCAGTAAGCATAACCAATGGATAAACATATATATATATATAACATATCGGGATAGAGAACAAGGCTTAACATATTTTTCAAAACTTTAGCCTGGATTGTGTAGCTCAACTGTCATATAATAGTACCCACGGGCTATATGTGCCCCAACTCTCAACCCCTAGTTGGGCCCCAGCATGTGTAGCCACACGAATCGAAGAATAATCTCATATATATGCAAATGGGGGACTCGAACCCTCCAAAATATACCAAGGTAACTTAAGCACCCGATCGTATAATGATTTACGGGGGACTCAAACCTCCCTAATCATGAAATAATAATAAGAGGGACTCGAACCTCCCTGGTCTCTTTGACCCCCGCATCGACAAATTTTGTTTCCAGTATCAATCACTCGGACCTTCACTTTCACGACTCAGCTATACAACTCTTATTATAGCCCAATTAAAATAATTGTCACACATTCACATTCAATGAACCACAATACACTTTAAGGCATATATTGTTGGCATCGTCATACCAACTACACTTCCAAGGTAACACATCATGCCAAAATAATTTCCATTAACTTGGGGAGAACAACTCCCATTGTTCATTAATACACATTGGGGAACACCGACTCTCTTTGTTCATTAAATTATCTCATTGTATTTCAAATACTTCTTTATATTATGCAATAATTCAAGACTAGTTTAATTTTACAAATTCCCATATTTCTCATAACAAAAAATCAATTTCACATTATGGAGTTGGGGTTATAGCCACTTCAAAGCCACAAGTTTGGGAAAATCATAATTTCCTAGTTCATTCACCATACCCGTGCACCCATAAGTTCAAAACTATATTAAAAGCATGAAAATCATATGTATAAACCATGAGAAACATTTTTCAATTCATAACATTCAAAAACCCCAACCTTAGTTTTTAAAACCAAACAATAAAGTTATGAACAATACTTTAAATCACATGTCTTTGCAAAATTAACAATGAGGGAAGTGTAACATGACTGAAATAGTAAGATGTACAAAGAAACACCACCCTTGAGAGCCCTAATTGATCAACCTCTTGAAACCCCAGCCTTAACTTGAGCAGAGAGTTTGAGAGAGAATTTGGGAGTGTTTAATCCGTTAAAGTATTGAATGAATGTCCTAAAAGCGTTTTATGGGCGTGGGGTGTAAAGGGTTTTATGTGGAAAATGTCTAAAGTGCCCCCAACTTAAAAGCTTAAAAGACGTCATTTTTGGTTACGAGCCAATCCCTTGACTCGTACCTACACCTTACGACTCGTGACCACGAGTCGTAACCAAGACAGTGACTAAGACCCCCATACACTTCCCACCTTATGACTCCACTAACCCACTGGTAATGATATCTCACAACTCGTAAAGTCTAGTCTTAAGCAACAAGAACCCAAATTATTTAAACACTGGACACCCTACGATTTGATCCTATTACTAATGACATATCCTTACGGCTCATAGTGAGCCACTTGTACCCAAAGAAGAACCAAGCCTCAAACTTACTGGTTTGGGTACGGTTCACCCCAACGAGTCATCAAAACACCTTACGATTTCGGGGGTCTAGTCGTATCCAAGGCAGTGAGCCCAAAGCTCAAGAAATTTTCAAGTGCCAAAATTCGGGTATTTCTGTAGTAGTTCTTTGTTTATCATTTCCTTCAACACAAATAAACTTTCTATTTGGTTTTCTTGAGTTCTTTGTCTTAGATATACAAATAAATCAAATAGATTATGGAATGGTGCAACTGATTCAGAATGCAGTAGTGTATGTGAGTCTGATTGGATTTTATACTTAGAAAATTCTTACTTAGCATCTTGTAAGGACAACAACTTTGGTGGTGAAAATAGTTTAAAGAAAAAGCAAGAATAAGAAGAAGAAGAAGAAGATTTGTCTATGATTTCTGATGCATCTTTAGGTACTCCAAATTTTCATCAAGAAGAAGAGTACTATGGACATAACATTATTAGTGGTAGTCATTATTATGTACCTATTAGTTATCCAAAAATCAATTCAAAGAGGCAAAAAATAAAGGAACATAAACAAAAACAAGAACTGTTTGTGCTGGATGATACATCTAGCTCACCTATCTTCGCTTTCTCCAAAGTTTTTACTTTTTTTGTTTATCCAAACACACATTAATGTCATGCATTTATTTAAGAATGTGACACTTTTTATCAATTATTTTTTTCCTACAGAATAATTTCAATATCAACAAAAACACAAAGCCAGTGAAAAATATAATGAATTTTTCACAAGGTTATTCTACAACACACTTTCAGATACTTAAAACAATTTGTGCATGCATTTTTCAAGTTGTGATTTTTATTTTACTAAAATTTTCAAAAGAGATACTAAATTTTTTTAATACAGGGGAGATCTGCAAACCAGGAACACTATGGTTATTTCCAGTCATCTCTACTACCTGAAAATAATTTGCAAGAAAATCAATAAGTTCTTTTTTTCCTTTTTGCTAATTTCTTTTGCTGTCAATAACTAATTTTATTTTTATTATTGAATAGATGGTTTGAAGAGAAGAGGTGGCGATAACTACTAGCAATTTAAGAATAGTCTGAGGCCCTAAAGCTTCCGTTATGCGTTGGGTCTGAAAATTGCTATCATTTTTTTTTTAAAATAGTGATGTTCTATGGGGTCAAGTGAATGTTTAGAAAGTTAAAAGAAGTTAAATTTTTCTAAGCAAAAGGAATTGGATCTCTAAAGGGATTCTTGTTTCTTTTCTTTTTCTATTTTTTTTCAATTTTCTTTTAGCTATCAATACATTGGGAAAAAGCTTTAAGAGGGAAAAATGGCAATTCATTTTTTCTGCTCCAGGGGATTCTGCCTCAAGTAGTATTGAACTAGTCCATGTTAGACAGTATACTGCCCAGATTATTTTCTTAGTATTTTTTTCCTTCTCTTCTTGAGATGTACTGTTTATCCTATTAGTAAATAAAAATTTGTTTATAAAAAAAAGGACATGTTTTTACCAGGTTAAAATAGAGTCAAAACAAGAAAGCACTCTTAATCTAAGGTGAATTTATACACTTCATGTTGGGTTTAATTAGTGTGAATGAAAAATGGAGGGATACAACCTTTGAGCAAAAGACATATTATTTTGAAAAAGGTGTGACTGTTCAGATAGTTGTGTCTGTTTAGAAAAAGACACAATGTTTTGAATGAACAGACATGACTCTTCCCAAGGATACACCTTTTAAGTGAACCATTGTCACCCTTCAGAAGAGGCATCTGATGGCTATATAAACCTGCTTTCATCCACAGGTTTAGACATAAAAAAAAAAATTGAAATAAAAACTCTTCTTGTCTTCAAAACATTCTTTGTGATCAATCAAATCGTTGAGTGAGTTCGACGAATCCAATTATTTGAGGTACCACTATAGTTGGATTGAAAGATATTTTATCCTGGGAGGAAGATTCCAAGACCTCGGGTACAATGAGGGGAATTATTCCTTAAGGACACTCTGTGAAGTCGGGGAGACTTGGCTTTATATTTCTGTTTCATCTTAATTTCTGAAAAAATAAAACACACTTCTTAGAAATATCACTTTGATCTTGTGTTGAGGGTGTTTTTGTACTTCATAGTATTCTTGTTTTAAACTTGAACTAGTGTTGAAGTTGTTGTGCCTAAATACAGATTCTTATACCCAAAATACTACATAAAGTAACACTTCAGTGTTGTTATCCGAGCTTATTTAGCTATGTTTTGAGGACTTCTTGTGTGCTTAATGAGTCAATGATGATATAAATGAGCATCTACGTGTTTAAGTACTTGATAATAATGTTTAAGGTGTATTTCAAACAAGTTTGGATACAAATTGATCATTTAGAGTTCATATGAGAAACTAGTGTTACTAGCTTAAGCTAGGTGTTGTTCTAGTTGATCGCGATGGATTCTAATGTGTATAATGAGTTTCTAATGGTATGATTGTGTAATTATATGTGGAAAAACTTGATTATAGTGTTTAAAGTACAATTGAATCAATCCAAGAGTCAAAACTAAAGGAAAGATCAAAAGGGCAAAAACTAGTATTCTTAGCTTAAGTTTCTAGTTCATCATCTTGGATGTTGTGTTGTTTTGAACTATAATTTATTATGTTTAATGCTATAGTATGATTTTTGAGTTTATTATGATGATATATGAAGGATATAGAAGCTTCAAATCAGGTTTAAACAATACAAAAAGACTTGAAATGGATCAACGAAAGCATAAGACACAATTTGACGTGAAATGGAACTCTTGGAAGTCAATAGCGCATCGCAGACCAAAGCTAAGGCCAAATGGCATATGACATATACCAGTAAATTCCTAAGGGACCCAAAACTATGGGTATCTATGATAAGGGCATGCCGCAGAGCTAGTCACGGTAAATTAACCTCGCGACCTGGCCTAGTGCAAAATCGACAGTTTTGTCCTCCTATAAATAGGACACTTGAACTTGATGTTATACACCTTGGACGGCTTGAAAACTTTGAGGGAGGATGGAAAACACTTTAATTAGGTTTTTTATTCTTTTACTTTAGCTTATTTATGGATTATTTCATGTATTCATTGATCTTGATTACGGTTATGTTCATGAGTGGCTAAAGCCCTCTTTCCGAGGTTAAGGCCAAGAACATGATTACGATTGCTTAGAATTATTTTGGTTTTGATTTATTATCATATTTGGTTGTTTATTTATCCTTGTTATAACTATTTTAAGGAGTATATAACCTTAGAATACACCTATTATCGTCTTGTGAGCCCGAGAGGAAGAACAAGAGGATAGAATATAGGGATAAATAGAGTAAGGTTCTTATTCTTTCATAAAATATGGGATTTGAATTAGAATCTAGGATAAAGATATACCTAGAAGACTTATTTGGTTCACTACGGGATAAAATATAAATGCGTTTAGCTTATTCTCACATCCCTACTCAACGATGTAGTTGTGGGGCTAAGTTAGATAGGTGATTAGATGCTCGAGAGACCATGATCATAAAATCAACCCCGTGAATCAACAACTAAGATAAGTAATCTAATCAATGAAGTTTAATAGCTTAGTATGATTGTTCATAGTGCTTTAACCCCAGATTTCTCTTCATTGATTGTCCAAGATTTTTACTTTTTCGCATTGTTTATTTTACTTTTAAATCATAATTCTCAAACTCTTTTTGTCATGTTTGCACCACTTTAATCTCAACAGTTAAACTTGAATTCGATAGTTGTTAAAATAAGTCTCTGTGGGATTGATACTTGGATTCTAAAGGGACACTTTACTACTTGGTGAGACCACATACACTTGCGTGTGCGCTTGAAGGCAACAACTCTATATATGTATACATAAATATATTTGTAAGTTTGAAAGTGACTCAACTAGTTTAGTCCAATCTAAATAGAACTGGGTAAGATGCTTCTGAATAACTATAAGACAAAACAAAATTGGGTTATGGAACCAAAATGATAAGGTAGTAATCAAATATAATCATTCTGATTAGTCACAAAATCTTCCTGACAATAGAACATGATTAGCAGATCTCCCTTGACATTTGGTGAAAAAAAGCAGACTGAACTTAGTCACATAAAGTGATGAAGCTATCTAACAAAATGAGAAAGAAGTGTTAGAACCTTTTTATCAATGCGGGCTATACAGATACTGCACTTGATGTGGTAAATCATGCTAAAATAGATATTACTTTTTAGAAGTATCTTCAGGCTTTTCACAAGTCATTTATCCCCTAAACTTGTCTAATTAGCAGGAACTATAAACGATCTAAATCAAATTACAGGCTTACGACCATAGTTTTGACTTAAGTATTAGATAAAAAGAGACTTAAAGTAATTAGATTACTTCCTACTTACCATAGAATAGTTTAGATAAAGTGTGTACACATGTTTGTTTTGAGAATTGGTAATTTGAAAAATGTGTACACATATTTGAACAGTCTATAATTTGTAGAATTTTTTCAATTAGTTACCGCCCTTCTGATGTTGTGAATAAATCAGAACCAAAATGCAAACACATAAAAAGTTCAATAATCCAATTTGACAAAAATTCCAGCTACATAAATAATTAAATACTCATTACTCTCCATCAGTCAAATAATAGCAACATTTTTATCGCTAAAATTGATTCAGCTAAATATATTTTTTATTTTTCATCGTGAATATTGAAATACCACTTAGTGAAGATGTTTAAGCAGATACCTAATTCGTAACTTCGACTCGCGCATGTGATTGACGGAAACATCCTAATTATCGTTCACAACTTCGATTCGAAAGAGGTTATCGACTACTGAAATAATAATTGCTAAGAAACACCACTTATTGAAGCTGAAATGTGATCCATTTAAAAAAATAAAGACACAAAATGGAGAGAAGATACAAAAAAAGAAGACGAAAACTCAAAAATAGAGAGAAAACGTAAAGATGGAGAGAACTTGCCTCAAAATCTTGAAGAAAAATGCAGCAATTTGAGAGAGGCGGCCTTACATTTCAGAGTAAGAAGAAGTGAGTTGCAGTGAAGAGAACGGTGTTTTAAGGTTACACGAGGGTAATTTTGAAATAAGGGAGAATTTTAAGGGACAAAGATGTCTTTTACTTGGTCAACCTATAATGACTTATAAGTCAAAAATAAAAAAATAGGGAATGAGTTACTTTTAGCTTTTAAAAAGTAAATTTTGATTTTTTTAAGCAATTTTTGAAGTTATCAAACATTTCAAAAAGTAAAAAATGGCTCAAAAGCTATTTTGATCAACTTTTAAGCCCATGCAAACACCCTCTAAACTGATACTGGAGTTTGAAAAATAAGTAGCTTATTTTCTGTGAAAGTACTTTTAAAAAAAAATAATAATAATTTTGGTCAGAAACAGTTTGTGTTTGATCAATAAATTTAAAAAACACTTTAGAGTAGCAAAATCATCATTTATGCAAACTTTTTAAAATTATTAAGTGTGTTTTTCTCAAATTATTTTTAGAAGAAAATTAATTTTTTAGCTCATGAAAAATAAAATCGGTTACCCCCCAAAATACTTTATTTTCTTCCAAAAACTTGGTCAAACACCTCATTTTTTACAAAAATACTAAGAACGTTTGAAAAAAAATAAACTTGATCAAACTGACTATAATTGAGAGTTTGTAAATTAAAGTTGATAGGAAGTAGTGATTCATGAATTAGTCAGAAGAAAATTTATAAATTATTTATGCAGATTAGCTATATATGTATTTTTTTCCTATATCCATTCCCTTATAGCTTATATTTGTATTAATTATGCTAATTTTTAAATTAAAAATTATAAATCTAATTAATTTTGTAAATAAAATAAATTATCTTCAAAACATCTATCAAATGTGGTACTCCCTCTAGTTCAAAAGGAATAACTTACTTTTCTTTTTAGTCCATTTAAAAAAATGGCCCCTTTTTTTTCTTGTCAATACTTTAATTTTAATTTTACACGTGACATGTATGAGACGACAAGATTAAAGGCATTTCGGTACATTTGACATGACTTTAATTTAAGATCGTAAGATTCAAAAGTCTTTTTTATTTTTTTAAACTACGTGTTAAGTTAAGACAAGTTATTCTTTTTAAAGCGGAAGGAGTATTAAATTATCAATAATTTAATACATATGTAACTCACCTTCATACCAAATTTTATCTCTCTAGGTGAGAAATAATTGTCTTTCTCTCCATATTCTCTACACGATAATTGTCACGGGTACCACCGAAATGGCATTGCCACCGTCGGTGGAGGTTCTCCGGCTACCTAAATCTGCAACCAATATTCATGAAAGTACTTGCATTCTTCATTCGTCATTACTGTACGATATACTCTGAGGAATGATGCAATTCCTATTGTTATGTTAATGCAACAATGAAATTGGTTCCAACGAATTGCTAACTAGGTGAATGTGGGAATAATTCAGGTGTTACCTACTCAAGGTAATGATGATAACCATGTACCAGTGATGCAACTTAAGGCATATCAAAATCAGCTTAACATCACTCGAAAGGATCAAATTCTGCTAGATGACACTCGTTGAGAGAGTCATCACAATAATTCAGCAAGCTTGACGACTGATAATGTTGTGCATGTTGATTTTCTACATAAATTGAACTTTGTTCGAACAAATAGTGATGAAATCGTGAAAGCCCCACATTTTGGACATGAAATTGGTGAGAATGACAAGGTTCAAAAAAGGGCGCACCATTGATAAAGAATCAATGAAAAACCATAATGTGTTGCAAATTTTGTATTAATCTTTTCTTATTCTAAGATGTCAGTCTAACAATCCGCACTTATTGACTATATTCTGAAAATAGGGTACGTGACATGGATGCGAAGGCTATAGAAATGTTGAATCTTGCTAAATCACCTATTCCTAAACATGTTGATGGTAGAATTACGAAGGATATTAGTAATCATGCTTCTCCTCTTCTTATTCCTTATAATGAGATTGCTCGGATGAGAAATCATGAAGCTATGAAGATGAACCCTCTGAATATTATTCCTCCTATTTTTACTACTATGGTTATCCTGTTGTGATTTTTAAAAGGAGAGATTATATGTTGAAATTATCTAAAAGATGTAGATATACTCTAAATGAAAAATTCACCCACACTATGTGTAAAATGGTTATTGTAAGAAGAGAAGTTTTACTGCAGACTAATTTAAAAGGTGGTGTGAAGCTGACTCACTTTAATTTAAGACATTTGTATATTGATATGGACAATGCCCATGATCATGCCACAATTTGGTTTAAGGGTAAAATGTACATAGAGGGGCAATTAATGAGGATACAAGTACCAATGTAGGTTGTATTACCCGATCTTCCATGGCATTGTTATTACTTAGAGGTGGTTAGCCCACTATTATCTCAGTAAAAAGGTTTTATTCCTTCTTATGGCTATCTACAACAAGACCAGGGGAAGTGTAGCAAAGGTGAAGATCCAGATTGACCTTACTAAACCCAAACCCAAACAGGTGTGGATGGGATATGATGTTGATAAACATGCCGAGGGCAAATGGTAATCTATTCAATATGAAGGGATTCCAGATTATTATGACTATTATAAATATCAAGGGCATAGTAATGTGGTATGTACTATCAAGAGGAGACATGAAAGTCATAATAAAAGAAAGATTGTTCTAGATGAAGGAGGAGACATGACACATGATATTAGAAAGACTCAACTTTAGAAGGAAGACTAGGAAAACAAACAGGAACAAGAGAACATACAAGACACAAATCACCGATGGTATAATTAGAGGAACTTGGTCTATGATTTTGCCATAAATAGACTCAGGGCAAGTTCTAGACTACACGTATGTTCAAAAATTAATCAAACATCTTACCACACAAGGCACCATACCTCTTAGCATAGAAAGTTAGCCTTCCAACTAATTTGAGCAAATGAACTTGACAAGTTACTCCGATTCGGAAACTCATTTTTGAAAAGAAAGAGCCAAAAAGTAAATTTAACGGTCACAACTCAAGAGAAAGATTAAAAACCTCCTTGCTCTTTTTGAAAACTATTCTGGTTTTCCCAAATCATTTTTTTAAAAACTATTTTCAAGATCATTTTTGTTTGTCAATGACATTGGAGGGGATCTTTTGAACTTTACCAACTACTACTCGACGCTAACTCAAAACACTAGTACTTCCCGTAAGAATGTCGCTCAATCCATCTATCATGGGGTAAGTACCACTATGTTTGACAAAGAAAAAAAATAGCAAAAAAATAAACAAAAGAAAATAAAATTTGCTCATTGGGAAAGAACTGAATTTTGAAGAAAACCCTTGGAGTTTATTTGACGCATATTTACACAAGGCGAATAGAACAATGCACATAGTTCTCATAGACATCACCCAAACAAGAAATCAACATAATAAAAAGACAATAAGATTTTAAATGATAGCAAGCGTATAAAATAGGCCCGATAAGGGCAATATCCAAACAACATATAATAAGTAAGCCCGACAAGGGAAATATTTGAACAATCATCATAACAAATAATCCCAACAAGGGATATATCTGAATAACATCATAATCATGTATCAATACAGACCACCAAATATAAAATATCCCATCCCTCAACTAAAGAGCATTCCATTGTCCCCAATGTAATTATAAAGAGAGAGAAAGAGGAGGGAAAAGACTCATTATAGCGCATTAGGCACACGGGTACATGTCATGTGATGCATGTAGGCAATCAACAGTCGGAATACTAGGAGTCTCCTCAGACTAGGCTCATGTTACTGCATCTGAAAAATAGGGCACCTCCTCGGTAGGTCGGAATCTAGAACTAGCCCCAACCATCCTCGCATGTTGCTCATCCCTGGATAACTACTTAGCTATCTCTACCTGTTGAGCCTCGGTCAGCCCCTCCTAAAATCAATCCATATCTTATTTCCCATAATGAATGCCCGAACAAGTCAACAAATAAAAGCACCGATCCTGTAGCAACCAAGGGAATGGTAACCTCAGCCTCATCAAGAGTAAAGAAGAGTTGTATGGAGTGAAAATCTACACGTAGACTATCAAGATTCAATCGACAAAGCAACAACTACCTCACCATCCCCTCTATCCTCTATTGCAGCTAATCTCTACTCATAATCTGCTATCTAAGCATATATATGCCTAAGACTCCACTCAATAGTTATCAAAATAAACTAGGGGATATTAGATACATACTAAGTAATAGCACTATTGTTTGCCAAAGTCATAGAAGCAACCTTGGCAAATATAATAGTAAACTACTAAGAAGGTTGATTAGACCTGAGTAGTTGGTGCAGTGCTCGAGGAAGGTGATGCATGAGGAGGATCGACCACCGAAGTAGTATCACTAGAAACCTGGGGAGTATCTGATATAAGTGAAGGAACCAAAAGGGTATCTATACCCTCAAAACTAGGCAACTCACCCAAAGAAGAATCAACCAACTCTGTAGATTTCCTCTTAATCCCCGTAGGATTATCATAATCTTGGCTATGAGTAATGTCAATCAATCTGTTGCACTTGATCCTTTGATAAATCTTGGAGAAGATAGGCACATTGTCCGCAAAGCAAATCATGGATATAAAAGTGAGAAAAAGAAATAAAGTTCCCAATTTCTTTGATATTAGCTTAATCATTTCAATAATCATCTCCCCTAGATTTACAACAATATTGCCCATAACGTACTGAATAATAATTTCCCTTTCAATAATGACGTCTTGATCATTAGTGGAAGGAAGCAACCGATTACTCACAAATCCAAGACAATGCTTGGGTTGGATAAAAATATTCCTTCTTTTGATTCGTCTGATGCTATCAACTCATAAAGAAAGGCCATTTGCAATAGTACGATCAAGCCAAAAAAAATATACACGACCATCTTGCACCCTCCTTTTAACCCCGGGCACAAGTTCACAATTAAAATAAATTTTGTTGATTTCAAACATGGAGCACAGTACCTCAACACCTCAAACAAGCATACTTGGTAGGCGAGGTTGGTCCGCTACCGGTGGCTTATATATATGTTGGTTGTGGCGGACGACGTAGGAAGAATATAACTCCCTAACAAGCTCTAGATAATAGCAAGGAGGATGGGAGGTAGGATAAAGATCTGTGAAGACATTCCACACGTACTTTTGGATTTGCTATATTATGTCGGGAAAGTGATCTTGGACACCCTTCATGCTAAATAATTTCTTGGTATTGAAACCTTGAGTGTCAACCCACTTATTATATAGCTCACTCACTCTCTCAACTCCAAAATAAATTTAATCAGCTTTCTTACCAAACCCTTTTAATAGATCGACCATGCTTTGAACTTTGGTGCCTCTAATGACTTCTTAATCAGCCGGAACCTTACCCTTAGAGGTAGTAGATATAGCTTAGCCTTTATCCATGGTGTTACCCTTCTTTGCAGCCCTTTGCATTTGGTTTATTGGAGTCATACCTAAACAAAGCAAAAAGAACCAAACAAAACAAAACAAAAGGTAAAACATGTTTTAATTTTTTTTATATATCATAAAAGAAAATAAAGATAAAGTAATTAAAGTAAATGCAAGGATAATTATCATATGGAAGCACATGGGAATAATACTTGTCAATATTCAAACATTTGGAGCGCTACCTCACACACATTCTACACACTTGTCATTTAAGCACATATGTCACTCATGACTTTCACAAGAACAAAAATGACAATTTGCCCTTAAGAATGGCGTCACCCAATAAATCATAGGTCAAAACATGTATTTTTGTCAATGGGGTTACTTAGACTTCACCCATGGTCTCCACATCAAGCAACCAAAAGTCATGAAGGACTAATTTTAGCGACACACTTCACCAACTTTAACTACCGATTTGCATTTAGTAATAGACTAATGAAATCACAATATGATTCAAGGAATAGCCAAATGATGCCCCAAAATTGAATTCACCAACAACTAGTAGCAATCGTGCCAAAAACTTCTCATTAGCATTTTAGCAAACACTTGGTGCTCATTAGAAAATGGACTTGGAAAATAATAAGGATGACACTTTAAAGTAATCCAAGTCAAGCTTCTTAACTCCAAAAATTTATATACACCAATTCATTAATAAATTTAACTCCAACACACACAAGGAACTCCCACCAACTTATTTAGATCACCCACAAAGAGAAAATTCAAAGAAAAGTTCATGTGGGAATTTTATTAAACACATAGGGTGCCTAAAGTTGGTACTCAAGAATTCTCCAATTTTCATATAAAAAATAGCATAATTCCAAATTATCCACACAAACATCCATCTTACAGCAAAAAAAATTCAAATAAATCAAATTATCACAAGAAAGTAGCATGAGATATGGTCCCACTATTTAAACTCAAGAGAAAGTTGAAGAAATTTGTACAAAGTGAACTTACCTAATCAATTCAATATGCAAGATAATGGTAAGAGAATCGCAAGATTAAGAACTCCCAAATTTGTAACTGATGAAGTGTGAGTGTGTTCTTGAAAGAGATTTGAAGAAATTTTAAAGTTTGAGGAAAGGGAAAAATTTTGTGAAGAGAGGAGAAAATTGGGTCTTTTGAGATGGATGAGACTATGAATAAATGATAAATGTAAGTGTAAAAGGTTAAAATCATATAATAAAATGGTATTGATCTTATGTGGTCGGGTAAAACCAAGAAAATTTGATGCAATTAAGCTAAACCATAGGCTTAGCTGTGTGGCCAGCCTGCACACGCATGTGTCTGGATTGTGCACACAGGTAGACTTTGGGCAATAGGCAGTGTACCTGGAAAAAAAACAAGCCACCTGGGCAGCCAGTGTGTGCACACAAGTGCTTTGTATACACCCACGAGTGGCAAAACACTTTGATGTAGTTTGTTTGGATAAGTTCAAGACATCTGCGTGGTTAGCCTGCATATGCAGGTGCTTCGCAAGCACCAACAAATCACCTTGAGGCAGTGTGCTACAACTTTTGTTTAGTCATATTCACCCCAACATACATGGGCATGTGCACTAGCGGGTGCTCAATTTAAGCCAAAACCATGTGTGATGTCTCCTTTACTTAGAATTTTCACCTGCATTTACCAAAATAGACTATAATTAGTACTCAAACAAATACAAAACAACAAAAATACACCTTGGGTTGCCTCCCAAGAAGCGCTTTGATTAGCATCGTGGCACGACGTTTTTTCACATTAATAAATATCCTTGAAGCAAAGAAACTCAACTTTGGTCTCTCAAGGTTCACCAACAAGATAATGTTTCAACCTTTGACCGTTCACCATGAACCTTCTCTTCTCGTGATCCTCTAATTCAATAGCCCCACCCGAATAGACATTTGTTACTATAAACGGGCTCGACCACTTGGATTTTAGCTTACCCACAAAGAGTTTTAACCAAATTGAAGAGTAGCACTCCATCACCCACATAAAACTTTCTTTTCAAATGTTTGCATTATGTCATTTCCTTATTTTCTCTTTGTATAACACTGAGCTCTCATACGCCTTGAGTTGGGACTCCTCTAACTCATGTAATTATTCCACTCTTATCTTGGAGGCATCCTCCCAACTCATGTTCAACTTGCATATAGCCCATAATGCTTTGTGCTCCAACTCTACGAAAAGGTAAGATGCCTTTTCAAACACTAATTGATAGGGCGACATGCCGATAGTAGTCTTACATACGATTTTATATGCCCATAGAGCTCATCAAATTATCTTGCCCAATTTGTGTGTCCAATATTCACGATTTTCTCCAAGATTGATTTTGTCTCTTGATTAGAAACCTCAACTTGGCCACTCGTTTGAGGATGATACGGAGTATCCACCTTATGTTTCACCGCATACTTATCAAGCAACTAGTTAATGAGTTCAAACGTTACAATAAATAGAATATTTGTTTAAATAATAAAGAAGAATACAATAATTAAATTCAACATTTTCTAAACATGTAAAGATGAAGAATTTATTTAATTAAACCTAACATATACAAAAAAAAAATCTCAAAGTCAATCGAAATTTACCTACAATCTGTAAACTACAATAAAACAATACGATGGTAGAGATATCAAAACAATGCAATTAAACCTGACCTTTGCAAAAGATTTTCTTCAAAGTCGATCGACATTCATCTACTGTCAACATTTTTAAACATGTAAAGATGGAGAATTTATTTAATTAAACCTAACATATACAAAAAAAAAATTCTCAAAGTCAATCGAAATTTACCTACCACCTGTAAACTAAGACAAAACAATACGATGATAAAGATATCAAAACAATACAATTAAACCTAATCTTTGCAAAAGATTTTCTTCAAAGTCGATTGACATTCATCTACTGTCAACTACAATAAAATAATACGATAATAGCGATATCAAAACAATACAAGACAAAAAAATTCTCAAAGTAGAGACATCAAAATAATACAATTAAATCTAACCTTTTTAAAAAAAAAAATCAAAGCCGACTGACATTTATCAACTACCTATAAATTATAATAAAATAATATGATAATAAAAATATCAAATTAATATAATTAAACTTAATTTTTACACAAAAAATTCATAACAAAGCTTTGTGTAAAGGTTATGATCAATAGAATCAAAACGTAAAATAAATAGAAGTTTGAGATTCAAAAATCACAAAGTTACCCAATAACAAAGCTATGGTCACAAAATTTTATCACCCAAATAATGTATTTGTATAAACCTAAAAACGTACTTATGAAATTGGAAAAAAAAGGAAATATAAAGACTCATAAACTAAAATATTATAACAAAATTAAAGAATAACAGTTATAACCTAAAATAAAAACAATACCTTTTTTGGGTGAAGTCCACTAGCTTTTTTAATTGGGATACACGAATTGCATTTAATCTTTGGAAGAATTTTTTTTTTCTTCTTCTTTTAGGAGTCTTAACCTATTTTATGTAAAATAGTTTCTCAATTTTTCTAAAATATTTTGAACTTTACCTTGTATAGATTTTTTTTTATATAATAATTTTGTTGAAGTTGTATTTTCTTTAATAATTTATTGCCATAAATTTAGGAATTCAACTAAAAGTAAAAAATCTTATCCATTTAATTTTTCGTATATATTTATTTTAGACGATATTCAATATTAAAAATTGAAGAAAAAAATAAGAAAAGACGACTTTGTCTATTATGGAGTCTTTTAATGAAGGGCAAAAAGTTCAAATCACTTTTCTAAAGTCTTCACACTTTTAATATATTATAGATGCATCAAATGCCCGATTATAAAAGTATGATCCACCATCGCTAATGATTGCTAGTGGAGTCCCTAAATTGTAAATATATACTTCTTCAAGAAGAATGTGATACTCTTGCTTTTATTATTCGGTAGAGCAATTTTCTCCACCCATTTTGACACATAATCGACGGCCACCAAAATATACTTATTCCCATATGAACTCACGAAGGGACCTATGAAGTCAATGCCCCATACATAGAACAACGCCACCTCGAGTTTAGGTTTTAAAGGCATCTCATGCCTCCTCAAAGTACCCCCATGCATTTGAGAACACACTTTGACCAACTCGTGAGCATCTCTACGGAGAGTAGGTCAATAGTATCCACTTTGAAGAACTTTTACAGTCGTTCTAATACCACTATGATGTCCACCAAATTGAGATGAGTGGCGAGCCTAAAGAATGAACCGCATTTTCGACTCCATAACTCACTGTCGAATTATCCCATCCGCACACTCTCTAAATAAGTATGGTTCATCTCAAAAGTATTTCTTCACATCAAATACAAACCATTTCTTTTAATAATGGTTGATATCACCTAGAAGCAAGCCACTTACGATATAATTAGCATAATTCTCATAGCAAGGCTCCATATTCCCCAAAAGTGACATGACTAGTTTATCGAGAAAGGTTTCATCAATCTCGATCCCACCCAACTTCTTATAATTGGATTTATGAAGAGAGAGGTGGTCTGTTATATGATTTTCATAATCCTCTCAATCATTAACCTCAAAATAAACTCTTGGAGAAGCAATATCCATCTAACCAATCGAGGTTGTACTTTATTTTTTTGTCATTAAATACCTAAGAGCTACGTCGTATGTGTGCACAATGACTTTTGTACCTAAAAAATAGGCCCAAAACTTTTCAAAAGTATAGACCAATGTTAACAACTCTTGTTATGTGACTGTATAGTTACGCTGGGCATCATTCAATGATTTTCTAGCATAGTAGATTGGGTTAAATTACTTACCTTTTCTTCGTACCAACACCGCACCTAATGTCACACCACTCACATCATATATTACTTCAAAAGGCATTGCCAAATTCGTAGCCACGATGATAGGAGCCAACAAAAGTAGCTCCCTAAGTCAATTAAAATCTCTCAAACAATCACCATTAAATTCAAAATTCACTTTCTTTTTTAGGAGTTTTCATAAAGGTGAGCAATCTTAGAAAAATCTTTGATAAGACATCTACAGAACCCCGCATGACCAAGAAAACTTCTACCATCTCTTACGAAAATAGGGGAGGTAATTTAGAAATCACTTTTACCTTTGCTTGATCAATTTGGATGCCCTTACACTTTTATGCCAAGCACGATACCCTCTTTGACCATGAAATAACACTTTTTCCAATTCAAAACAAGGTTTGTCTCCATACACCGCTTAAGGAGCTTACTCAGATATTCAAGACATGATTCAAATAAGTCACCAACCATGGAAAAATTGTCCATGAACATTTCCATGGTATCCTCTACCATGTTAAAAAATATAGACAACATACATTGTTGAAAGATAGTGGGTGTGTTGCATAGCCCAAAGGGCATGTGTTTGAAGGCATAGATCCCGTAGGGGCATGTGAATGTGGGTTTCTTTTGATATTTGGTTGCAATACAAATTTGAATAATAATACCACCTACGCCCAGCCAATCAATCTAGTATTTGGTCCATGAATGGCAAAGAAAAATGGTCTCTTTCAGTCCAAGAATTCAATTTTTGGTTATCCATACATACCCTCTAACCCGTGACTAAGCGAACAGGTATAAGATTATTGTTCTCATTTGGGACTACTTTTATACCACCCTTCTTAGGAATGCATTATACTAGACTAACCCATGTGTTATTCGAAATCGGGTCTACAACACCTGGATCAAGCCACTTGATAATATCCTTCTTAACCACCTCTTGCATTAGTGGGTTTAACCTTCATTGGTGCTCCGTACTAGGTACATGATCAACCTCTAACTTAATTTTGTGGGTGCAAATTTTGGGAGTGTTCCCTATGATGTGCGTTATGGTCCACCCTATATCTTGAATAAACTTTTTCACAATACACTTCACAGCCTCCATTTACCAAGGAAATAAATCATCCACAAAAATAATTGACAAGGTATTATTCTCACACAAGAAGATATAACGAAGATGTGAAGGCAACGACTTAAGTTCAAGTTGAGGTGGTTCAATAATAAAAGGATTGGTGGGTGGGCTTTCTCGATTCTTCAAGTTAAGATCCAACTTGCAAGGATTCTTAGTATAGGAGCCAAGACCCGTCAACAAAGCAACTGCCTCATCATATTCTTCAATCTCCTCATTCCCTAAGTTCCACAACATACCCACCAAGGGATCATTCACAAAATCTATTTTCATAGTGTTAGTCATTTCATCATCAATCATATCAATCACCGAGACAACTTGCAAATCCATCAGTTATTTCATGGACTTACACATATTGAATGACACCTCCTCATTGTTTATTCAAAATTTTATTTCACCACATTCCACATCAACTAAAGCCTGACCGATAGACAAAAATGGCCTACCAAGAATAATAAGGACCTCATGATCAATTTAACAATCTAAAATGATAAAATCGGCCTAAAAAATAAAGCAGCCCACTTTCACAAGTATGTCATACAACACACCCACGGGCTTCTTGATGGATCAAACGAATATTAAGAGCCTCATTGTAGTTGTCTTGGGAGCACCCAAACCTAGCTTCCAAAATATGGTGGATGGGATCAAATTAATACTTGTCCTCAGATCACATAATGTTTTTTCAAATTTGTACACCCCAATAATGCATGGAATCGTGAATGTCCTTAGGTCTTCTTTCTTCACAACTGTTGTGCTAGACATTTATGCATTACAATTATGTGTCACTTTAATTGTTTTAAAATCCATGACGTATTTTTTTGTGACCAAGTCTTTCATGAATTTAGCATACTTGGGCATCTCTTGTAACGCTTTTAATAATGGTTTATTCATCGATAAGTTGCTAAATTTTGCAAGGAATTTCTTGAACTTGGAATCATCTTACTTATTCTTAAGCCTTTACGGAAATAGAGGAGGAATTTTGATCTATGGCCTTGAGACAATCGTACTTTCCTCAAATTTTAGAACATTACATCAATCGCTTATGATGCTTCTTCACTTTCAACCTTTTCTTCCACTACTTTCGACTTTTTAACAATTGGCTCATAAGATTAGGGCTATTCTCATTTGACTTTTTTAGTCGCTTTCTCTTTTTATTAGCCTGTTCATAACTCCCCCTATCATTGAGGTCTTTATCAAGATTCTCGTTATCCTTACTAAAAGTTCGACCACTCCTAATGATAATTTTCATGATGTGAGCATCATTTTTGGATTATCCACTGTGTCACTAGGTAGTCCAGCCTTTTGCTTTTCATTTAGATGAACCGAAATTTAGCCTAATTGATTTTTAAGTTGTTTGATAGAAGCTGAATGTGAGGTAACCGTTTGATTGAGTTATGAGAAATCTCTTTTCATCTTCCTCAATATCCTATCACTTCCCCCGACAGCCATAAACATACGAGAAAGGATATCTTCACTCTTAAATTTCTTCAAATCAATGGAGTTTGTCTCTTTACCTTTGTCCCGATCATGTGGAGGAACGTACCGATCATGATCTCGATACTTGTCTATCCAATCTCGCTCTCTATTGCATTCCTTATCTCGCCAATCTTTAACTCGATCACAGTTCTTCCATTCACGATTTTTTTCCTTCCAAACTTGATTCCCGTCTTGCCTTTAATAGGTAGGGAGAAAACCCCCCGTTTGGTTTGACATAAGTCAAATTTCTTCATCAAGAGACTCTGATCATCATCATCATAAGCTTTGACACTCTTAGAAGCAATGATATTGACCGTCTTTTGAGGAGCTCCTATCACATGTTTGGTGAGAAGGTCTAATTATGTCATCACTTTAGCAATATTCTCATCTCTCTGTTCATCATTTTTTCTTTGTTCTTGACTTACAAAAGATGTGGAGGGATTGTCCATGGCTACCTCGGTATCTCTTGTATGCCAACCACGACTTTGCTTAGTCACTCAATCTAATAAAATTGCTGCAACTCCAAAAGATTGTTCCATAATAGAACCTCCGACCGCATTATCGGCTCCCATTTTGTTCAATTGATCCAATGCCTTATAGAAGATTCGGAGGAGCATTTTGTCTAGGACCTCGTGATTTGGGCATTGCAATAACTTCTTGTTCAATCTTTGCCAAGCCTCATGAAATGATTCGTTGTTAATATAGAGAAAGTTAATGATTTCATCACTTAACTGGAACATCCATGATGAAGGAAAGAAATGATCCAAGAATGCTTTTGTCAATTCAACCCGTGAAGTAATAGAACTAGCGAGTAAATTCAGCAACTATAAGACTGTTTCTCCCGTTAATGAGAATGAAAAACGACGCAAACGTATTGATTCTTGATATATGTGGGTGATATCGAGCGGAAGACACATCAGTAAAAAATTTCAAACGAAGGTTGGCGTCTTTATGGGCTTGACCCCCAAATAATCCTTTTATTTGTAGTAAATGAAGCATCACTCTAGTAATATAAAACACCCTATTCCCTTCCACCTGTGGTATACGAATACCACCGCATCTCCAATATGATCCTAACCCTCGAGATGTCCATCAAAAGTAGCAGTATTGCTACCGTTTTGGCTCATGGTATCATGGAGACTTTGGCTATCACCTGAGAGGGAACAAAAACAACAAATAAGGTAAAATAAACACTACAGCTAACTAAAAGTGACTTATAATACTTATAAGAATGAAAAATATGTTCCATTTCTCGACAACGATGCCAAAATTTAATGAGACTCAAATTATACCTTGAATGTGTAAGCGGTCATTGTCAATATAATTTACCCAACTAGAGTCGGGGTCGAATTCTCAGGGAATGAGAACACTGAATTCAATCTCAAGTGTTAAGAATTATTAGAAGTTGGCTCATAATACAATGTAAATTAAATGAGAAAATAAAATGGGGAGGGAGGAGGATGTTTCCAACAATTTATAGTTAACAATTTAACCGTGGTAGAAATACAAAATTCAAAGTTTAGATAACTCAAGCTGAAATCAAGTGTGGAATAAGATTTAGGGTTATGCTATTATAGTGTGGGTTCATGCATGGGTAATTAAATATTTATCTGGATTTAGCTAAGGGTCATAGGTAGGCTAAATTATGAGTATTTAGTGTTAAAATTTGTCAATCAAACACCAAAATCTCACAAATGGATTCTTTCAAACACCTCACAAGTGTAGCTATTTGAACAATCTAAAACCTCAATTAGTATCCTTATGCCTAAGAAATATTATTAAATGACATAAATCAAGTTATTGGTCACTCCCCTTTGTCAAGGATGATAAAGGTTCAAGGGAAAACTAGAGTTTGCAACCTTTAATTATAGACTAAAACATAGAATAGGAGTAAAACCCATGTCAATTAATAATTAGGAAGAAAAACAAACAAAATCCATAAGATAATCACAACTTACTCAAGCATAACCCCAAGCAAAGAAATTAGCTACTCTAGAGACAGAAAGAGAAAAATTACCCAAATTCTCAACCCATTGCTCCATTGAACAAAAGATTATTACAATATTAGAGATCCAAATTCAATAATAAGCAAATAAAAAAAAGTCACTAATTTCACTCTTAAGGTTCCAAAAATAAGTTTCTAAAGCTTCAAAAAGTACAAAGATGGAGTTTTAAAGCTGAAAACCCCCTTTTTAAGCCCCAAATTCACGTTCTTGCTTATTTATGAAATTGCCACTGCACTGGTCACCTGCTGGAGCAGGTGTCCTGCGCAGTTGACACTGCCTCCCTGTTGCTTTAGCCACCTGCGTGTGCAGCTCAACACATGAGTGCGTAAGTGGCCTCTAAATCTCCCAGGTGTTATTTTTAGCTCCTTTTCTTCAGTTCTTGCACTCCAATTGACTCATATGAATAGCTCAACCTCGTAGTCATCCCTTACCTGCACAAATGAGTATTATAGCATGAGAATCACCTCGAATCAACGAAAAATAAGGATAATTCAAGCTTAAAAAGTGCTAAGAGGTTGACAAATTGCCAACTTATCAATAATCCCTTCATATTCATATTCTCTAAGCTATGTCTCCTACAAAACCACTCTCAAGCAGATTAAAAACCTCACTATTGACTTCTTTTGGGGATGGGATAAGGAGAAGAAAAGGTACCACCGGACTAGTTGGGATACACATAGATATTCTTACGTTTAAGGTGGTGTTGGAGTAAGGCAACTAGAAGATATTTGTTTGGCTATGCAGTACAAGCAGTTGTGGGGCTTTAGAACAAAGAAGTCTTTATGGAGTGAATTCCTGAAAGCCAAATATTATCAAAGAGCTAACCCTGTGATCAAAAAGTGGGCTAAAGGAACTCTTTGGTCTGGAAATACATGATGCAAAACAAGGTGGAAGCTCAAAAACACATTCAGCGGAGAATCAATTCTGGCACTTGCTGTTTTTGGTGGGATGATTGGATGGGTATAGGTGCCTTGGAAAATCAGAGACATTTTGTCTAAACCTGGCAATATTACAGTAGATAAGTTCCTGGTAAATGGCAAATGGAATGAAATTATGGTGAGAAAACATGCTCCTCCTGCTTTGATCCCTCGGATTCTTGCTACACCTATTATCAAGCTAACATGCTTGATCAACCTATATGGAAACTCAATTCTATTGGCTTCTTTACTTGTTCCGTTACTTGGGACCTGGTGAGAAAGAAAAGGAACCATGCTCTCAGCAATACTCATATCTGGAGTAGATATATTCCATTTAAGGTGTCATTTTTGGTCCGGGGACTTCTCGGGAAAAAACTTCCTACTAATGATAAGATCACTACTTTCGGACAACAACCTGCCGCTTGTTGTTGTTGTAATGCTCCTGGTATGGATACAAATGATCATATATTGTGTCAACCACTCTAGCCAATACTATTTGACAACTCTTTTCTAACAGTTTGGGTATACATGATGTCCCTATACCGTTGTTTAATTTGTTGATGAGATGGCGATGTATCAAACCTCATAATGAGGTCCACACAATCCTAGTTCAAGCAGTACCAGTATTCTTATGCGGGAACTTCTGGAAAAATAAATGCTCTTGTAAGCATGGAGGAAAGAAATCCAGTGGTACCAAAGTCAGACTGACCATTGAGAAAAGCATTCACATGTTACTTTCAACTATATTTCCTTGTATTATTTCGTCAACAAACTGGAGTACTTTGATCCAACAGATAGAGAAATGTCGAGCTAAAGTGAAAATACACAGGTTTGTTGGACTAAACCTAATTCCTCTCAGGTTAAGCTCAACATAGATGGCAGTGCTTTGACTAATTCTGGACAGATAGGGGCTGGAGGTATTCTGAGAGACCATAGGGGTAACTTGATTTATGTATTTGCTGCTCCACTGGGAACTGGTACCAATAACCAGGCAGAGCTACAGGCGGCTATTATAGGTATCACATAGTGTATTCAGCATAGGCATAAGAATGTGATATTGGAGGTGAATTCGGAGTTGCTTATAAAATGATTGAAAGCTGATATTCAACCACCTTCGAGCATTTATCATTACGTTGTTGAATTACAGGAATTAGTGCTATTATTGGAGTCCAATGTCAACACATTTACACAGAAGCTAACTTTATTGCAAATGTTTTATCCAAACACAGACATCAGGTAGCCACTACAACACTATTACTCTGTGCAACAATTGCCTATTGAAGCTAAAGGCTACTTTAGAATGGATAAATTAGGCGTGATTAATAACTTTAGAAGCAGGAAGGGAAGAAGAATCAAGATACCACCATAGTTACAGTAGTATGACCAGCCCTTGTATAACTGTTTCTTTTATCCCTTTTAGATATAGTAGGTTCTTTTCTATATGGGAGGGAGTTGATGGTCCCTCGTAGGAAATTGATTCTAGTACCACCTTTGCTTTTGAAGGTAAGGTTTTTTGTCCCCCACGTTGTACTTTTTCTTGTGTGACTAACAAAATTCTAATTTTGGCAAAAAAATTAAACAAATCTTGCTTTTGGATTAAAGGACTAAATATGTAGCTTCTCGAAAGAATAAATGCTTTTATCTTTTTTGCCAGAATAAGAATGTCTATATCAAAATACATATCTACCAAACTAATTTAACGGGGAAAAATTAAACTAATCAATTGTTATGTTCAACATCTTCCTCTCTCTACATGCATATACATATGTAACCTTCCAATTTCACTCCACAAATTGGTGAATTTGACAAACAATACACCAGCAACAAAACTCAATTTAAGATGGGCTTTTTTCTTTCTTTTAAATTTTCAGTTGATTTTTTGTTTCAATTTTAGTTGGAAAGGCATTTTTTATAACAAAAACAATGTATTAAAATATACATGTATATTGCTCCAATCATTATTTGCAACGGAAAAGTGAGGAGCTTGACACACTTGCATCATTCCAATACAATCATTTTTTTTCATTACACTGATGTCAGAACCAGCATCACACCTCGACTATACAATCGGTTGCCTGCTACAATTCACCAGCACAGAATAAGACCCAAGTCCACCAAAGTTTGATCTCCTAGGTTGCACCTCGCCATTGGTGCATACATTATGTGTGGCGTATTTGACGAGAAGATTCATCTCAATATCATTTGTGTACAACTAAACAAAGTGATTGAACTCCAGGATCAAGATCCTGAATTTCTACACTTCAGATGAGAAGCTCAAGCAAGATTTATGCTTGAGAATGATGCATGGTATGATAGATATCGAGCTCAATGTCATTCAGATTTCCGCAAGTCCTGACAACAATTTGGTGGAGACTGTCTGTAATAGCTCATCCCTAGTGCCTTTAACCAAATTGAAAGGCCTCTCTTAAACACCCTATGAGCTAGACCAAGTGGTACTGATCACATCTATACTCTTTTGTCTTCTCGGATGAAAAATCTTGAAACAACAAAACTACATGTCAACACAGTTCAAACGAGCCAACACGGTGTGAAAAACGGAATTTCCCTACTTTGTCTTCTTGAATCTCCTTGGATTTTTTTCCGACTGTCTTACAATGTCCATGATGCTCTACATTCCATATCTAAGCTGACTGGTATCATGTACAGAGATGGTCCTCAAAGAGTTCAAACTACTCAAAACTGTTCAGAGGTGATTAATCCCTGCTTCCAAGAACACAGTAATCTGAGCTCCAATGCTCAAACCTAGAGATCTCAAACCGTAATAAAATTGAAGAGGGAAAAAAGGAATAATTTGGGTACTAAATAAATGCTACTTTTGATGCTCAATTTAAGTTGTCAGTGATATCAGGCTATGCATCCAGATCATGCCATCTGTACATCTTAGGTTGTTCTGGAATAAGCCGGGAAAATTCATCCCTCAGACTGGGAGATGATAATGAGAATCCAAGATCCTGCAAAAAGTGATAACATGCATTTAGCAACTACCAACAATAAGCAACTCAGAAAACCAATTCTTGTTATCCCCATTTGATGATATTGATTTATTGCCTCAGTTACTGCAGTATAAGTTGGAGCAGTTGCTGGCATTATCCAGCCTTATTAGCCATGTTCTATTAACTTAGCTGTTGTTTTTTTAGATGTTAGTGGTTCAGTTTTTAAGGATGTTGCTGATCATGGTATCATGTGCAAAGCAATTGCTTAATTATAGGCTTTAGTTGTTGCATTTTTTTTGTATTTAAGCACCACTTCAGATTAATGAAAATCAATCTTTGTGCAGTAAATTATTTATTCTCTTCTTTTTTTCTTTGTTTCTATTTCTAAGAGTTGAAGTTAAGCTTGAAACTCTAACAAGTTGGTATCAGAGCTCTCTTCTTGAGGGACCTGCATTTGAGGGAAACATATCTTTCTCTTCTTATTTTTTCTTCTATGGATTCAGAGACTCCTTTCACTGCACTAGCACCACCTGTCTTCAAAGGCGAATATTATGTCTGGGCAGCAAGAATGGAGGCACATATGGAGGCAAACGATTTGTGGGAAGCTGTTGAGGAGGACTACGAAGTTCCTCCCTTGCCCGCAAATCCAACCATGGCACAGTTGAAGAATCACAGGGAAAGAAAAACAAGAAAATCAAAGGCTAGAGCAACGTTATTCGTTGCAGTCTCATCTGAAATCTTTGTCGGGATTATGACATTGAAATCAGCTTTTGAGGTTTGGAATTTCCTTGAGAAAGAATATGAAAGGAGATGAATGGATCAAAGGTATGCGTACTCTTAACCTGATCCGAAAATTTAAACTTCAGAAGATGAAGGATTCAGAGACAATCAAAGAATGCTCTGATAGATTACTCAACATTGCCAACAATGTAAGATTACTTGGCTCTGAATTTCCTGATTCTAGATTACAACAACAACAACAAACTTAGTGTATTCCCACATAAAGTGGGGTCTGGGAGGGTAAAATGTACGCAGTCCATACTACTACCTCTGGAGGAGTAGAAAGGTTATTTCCGATAGACCCCCGACTCAAGACATAGAATAGTAAACAAATTCATAATAAAGCATGAAACAAAATGGAATAACAAAAATATGACACCCACAAAGTAATACCCCTACACTAACGAACCAAAGGCACCTCCCACCCTATCTCTTCCTACTAGCAGCTCCAACCTATGGACCTAGCCCTAAGACTACCGGCCCAGCTACCCCAAAGCTCTCCTAACTACTGGCTACGACCCACCCATATGCACTAGCCGTCTAACCTAATTCGTGTCCTCCATACCTTCCTATCTAGGGTCATGTCCTCAATAAGCTGTAACTGCTCCATGTCACGTCTAATCACCTCTCTCCAGTATTCTTCGACCTACCCCTACCCCACCTGAAACCATTTAGAGCTAGTCTCTCACACCTACGAACTGGGGCATTCGTGCCTTCCTCAAAACATGTATGAACCATCTCAACTGAACTTCCCGCATCTTGTCCTCCACCGAAGTCACTCCCACCTTCTCCCAGATAATCTCATTCCTAACCCTATCACCCTTAGTAAGCCCACACATCCAACGCAACATCCGCATTTCCGCCACCTTCAATTTTTGATGTGGGAGTTCTTGACTGGCCAATACTCTGCTCCATACAGCATGGCCGGACGGACTGCCACTCTGTAGAATTTGCCTTTAAGCTTGGGCGACACCTTCCTATCATACAACACTCCCGAGGCGAGCCTTCACTTCATCCATCCTGCCCCAATACAGTGTGAGACATCTTAGATTGGTTCAAAATATTCTCGTAACAGTCCCCGAAAGGTTTGAAACAACTATTTCCTTGCTGGAAAATTCTACGGATCTGTCACAGATTAGTTTGGCAGAACTATTGAATGCTTTGCAGGCACAAGAACATAGAAAACTTATGAGGTCCGAAGGATCTGTTGAGGGTGCACTACCTGCAAAAGTTCAATCAAACCAGGGAGACAAAGGAAAGAAGAAGTGGAACAAGAAGGATAACTCAAGTTCTCATTCTCCTGAGATCAATACGGGAACGAAACATGATTTTCCTCCTTGCAAGCATTGTGGAAAGAAGGGTCATCCACCGTTCAAATGCTGGAGAAGGCCAGACCAACAGTGTGAGAAATGTCAGGAAATGGGACATCATTAGAAGGTTTGCAAGAACAACACTCCGCAAACTAATATTGCACAGGTAGCTAATCAGGAAGATGAAGAGCAACTCTTTGTAGCAACATGTTTAGCAACTAGCTGCTCGAGTGACAAGTGGCTTATTGACAGTGGTTGCACAAACCACATAACATTTGATCGTGATCTCTTCAAGGAGTTGGATACTTCAGTAATTTCCAAAGTACAAGTTAGTAATGGAGACTATAAGGTACTGTGGGAAATGAAATGCTCCTCAAGTACAAAACTAATCAAGGATGTGTTTTTTGTACCTAATATTAGTCATAGTCTGTTAAGTGTTGGCCAGATGCTTGACAATGGTTTCAAACTTCTCTTTGAAACCAATTACTGTCAAATCAAGGATGAAGATGGCAAAAATTTATTCAAGGTAATGATGAAAGGAAGGAGCTTTACATTGGATCTTTTAGATCATGAGCAAAAAACTTATTCTGCAACTAAGATCAATGCACAAGTTTGGCACAAAAGACTCAGACATTTCAACCATGTTGTTGTAATTAACACACAAAAGAAAGATCTGGTTCGAGGGTTGCCTAATCTTGAAGCCGAAATACCAGATTGCAGAACTTGTCAATTTGGCAAGCAAGCAAGGCTTCCTTTCAAGAAAGCAACCTGGAGAGCCACTGAAAAGCTAAAATTAATCCACACAGACCTAGCTGGTCCTCAATGAACTCCGTCACTCAAAGGGAGTAAGTATTACATTATTTTCATCGATGACTATACGAGAATGTGTTGGATTTATTTTCATAGGTTCAAGTCAGAGGTTGCCACTATCTTTTGGAAATTCAAGCAGTGGATTGAAACTCAAAGTGGTTGTAAGATTCAATCATTAAGTTTCGATAATGGCAAGGAGTACACATCTGATCAATTCAATACATTTTGTGAAGAAGCCGGAATTGAACACCAATTCACTACTCCATATACTCCACAACAAAACGGAGTTAGTGAGAGGAAGAATCGTACCATAATGGAGATGGCTAGATGTTTGTTGCATGAGAAGTGTTTGCCAAAAGAGTATTGGGCAGAAACTGCTCATACATCAGAAGTTGCTCATACATCAGTCTTTCTACTCAACAAGCTTCCAACAAAAGCATTAGAAGGAAAAACACCATTTGAAATATGGTATGGTTATACACCTTCTTTAAAAAATCTCAAAGTTTTTGGATATTTGTGCATTACTTATGTGCCACAGAGTAAAAGAGACAAGCTTGATAAAAAGGTGAAAGCTAGAATATTTGCGGGTTATAGCATTGTTTCTAAAGCTTACAGAATTTTCCAACCTCATACAAGGAAAATTCTGGTAAGTACAGATGTTCATTTCATGGAGGATGAAAAATGGAACTGGGAAGAAGCAGAACCAGTGCTATTTTTCCAACCTCATACAAGGAAAATTCTGGTAAGTACAGATATTCATTTCATGAAGGATGAAAAATGGAACTGGGAAGAAGCAGAACCAATGCATTTCTAGATCAAAGTAAAATACCCCAACTGAAAGAAGATGAATTAGTAGATGATGTTCCGGTGAGAGGTACAAGATCACTCTCTGATATCTACCAGAGATGCAACATGATTATTCTTGAGCCAGCAGAAAAAGATCCAAAATGAAGAGTTGCAATTAGGAAGAACTCACCATGATTGAGAAGAACCAGACTTGGAAACTTGTGAAAAGACCTGAAGACAGGAAAGTCATAGGAGTGAAGTGAATTTTCAAAACCAAGCTGAGCGCAAATGGCTCTATCAACAAGCACAAAGCCAAACTTGTTGTAAAGGGGTATGCTCAAATTTTTGGTATTGATTTTGCTGATACATTTGCTCCTGTTGCTAGATTAGAAACCATCAGATTGTTGTTGGCTATAGCTGCCAAAATGGTTGGAAAGTGTTTTAGCTAGATGTAAAATCAGCATTCTTGAATGTCTATCTTGAGGAGGAAATTTATGTTGAGCAACCTGAAGGATTTGCAGTCAAAGGGCATGAAGATGAAGTGTATCAACTCAAAAAAGCTTTGTATGGATTAAAGCAGGCACCCAGGGCTTGGTACAACAGGATTGATGAACATTTGGTGCAGTTGGGTTTTAGAAAAAGTCTCAGTAAAGCTACTCTCTACATTAAAGGTGATGGACCAAATCTTATTGTTATTTCACTATATGTAGATGACCTGTTGGTTACAGGAAGCAATCATGAGCTTGTTCAGAAATTTAAAGAAGATATGCAACATACATTCGAGATGACGGACTTGGGAGAGATGGTTTATTTTCTAGGAATGAAAATCAAGCAAGAGCAAAATGAGGTTTTCATCTGTCAAAAAAAGCATGCAAGAGACATTTTGAGAAAATTTAGGATGGAAAATTGAAAAGAGATAACTACTCTGATGTGTCAAAAAGAGAAGTTGAGCAAAAATGATAAAGCTGAAAAAGTGGATGAGACTCTTTATAGAAGTATGGTTGGATGTCTCATGTATCTTACAGCAACTAGACCCGACATTTTATATGTTGTAAGTCTTCTATCTAGATTCACTAATTGTGCAACTAACACTCATTTTAGAGCAGCGAAAAGGGTGATAAGCTATGTTAAGGGAACACTAAATTTTGGAATCAAGTTTTATGCAAATCAGAAACACGTGTTGCAGGGGTATTCTGATAGTAACGGGTGGTTCTTCTGAAGACATGAAGAGCACTTCTGGTTATTGTTTTAATCTTGGTTCAACTGTATTTTCTTGGTGTTCTAAAAAGCAAAAGATTGTTGCACAGTCGACAACTGAAGCTGAATTTATTGTAGCAACAGCTGCTGCAAATCAAGCCTTATGGCTTAGAAAAGTGTTACTTGATCTGAATTTAAAGCAAGAGAAGTGCACAGAGGTGTTTGTGGATAATCAACCAGTTATTGCTATCTCAAATAATCCAGTTTTTCATGCAAAAACCAAGCATTTCAATATCAAATTATTCTTTCTCAGCAGAAAGAAGGATCGGTTGGGTTAAAGTACTACAAGACGGATCTTCAACTGGCAGATATGTTCACCAAAGCCTTGCCAAAGAGCAGATTTGAATTTCTCAGAGAAAGACTTGGAATTTGCAGCAACTGAAGCAAAGAGGAATGTTGATTTATCGCCTCAGTTACTGCAGTAAAAGTTGGAGCAGTTGCTGGACATTATCCAGCTTTTTTAGCCATGTTCTATTTACTTAGTTGCTGTTTTTAGATGTTAGTGGTACAGTTTTTTAGGATGTTGTTGATCATGGTATCATGTGCAAAGTAGTTTCTTAATTATAGGCTTTAGTTGTTGCACTTTTTCTGTATTTAAGCACCATTTCAGATTAATGAAAAATCAATCTTTGTACAGTAAATGATTTGTTCTCTTCTTTCTTTCTTTCTTTGTTTCTATTTCTAAGAGTTGAAGTTTAAGCTTGAAACTCTTAACAGATGTAATTCTATTTCCCCAGCCATTGTCCCAAAAAAAGAACAGTAGTAATAATAATAATAAGAGTGTCCAGCCAAACCGAGGTGCAAAGGGAGAGCAAGCATGTACACCTCCAACGAATAGAGATACCTGAACATAAGCAGCAACAGAACATATAAAAGACAGCAACTAATTAAACATATAACTCTTGAGATTCCATCGGAGATGACCAATAGCGCAGGAGAGACTCTACAGTAAGCCTCCTAGTTGCACTGAGCATTGAGATGAAAAATTTGCAACCATCAATCTTGTACTCCTCGAGTGGATTTCTATGCCCAAAACTCCTTACATTCACCTGTTCCGAGAACCCAGTGGGAGAATCAATACGCAACTTCCAATCAAGGAAAGCATAGATTTTTTAACCGACGTACAAATACCATACCGCTGAACTTAGTCGGTTCATGTTTATAAGATGATCCCTCCAGAAGCAATCTAATGTCTTCAGAAGTACTGCCCTCTAAATCCACAGAACATAAGGAATTAATTTAGAGATTAAGATTCTTTTGGAACTAATGCGTATGCAGAAACTACACATCCAAACCCTCTATGATAATTATTATGGAATCAAAGAGAGATAAAATGAGATTATAACCAAATAGGAAGCAAAAGCATTTCTGGTCAGAGGCATGGCCTTTTTTAACATTTAAACATAGAAAAGATTTCAAATTTCATGAGCACCAAAATTTACATTCCTTTTTCCTCTTCTTTTTAAATTTTTGATGGTGATGACTGAGAAATCCCCAAAAGCTAGTGGCGCACGGTTCGAAACTCGGTTGATAATGAACCTACACTCTACTCTTCTCCACTTGACTACCACGCAAAGCTTGCAGTAGGGTTCAAACTGGTGGCGTAAACCACACATCAAGCTTTGCACTCTTGCTACTAGACCAAATCCCCGAGGAGTGAGGGCATTCTTTACCTCTTTTTTTTAATAAAAAAATACATACATTTGGATAATGACACATCTGGACAGCAAACTTGATAGAAAGGCATACCAATGAATTTACCATGGGGAATGAGCATATTAGCATCAGCAAGCTGAAGAAAAACGTTACCTCTATTTCCTTCACATATACAGCATCATATCCAGATTCTTGTATGACATCTAAATAGCTGGCAATGAGGAAATCTCCCAGGTACTTTCGGAGGAAATTAACCATCTCTCTGTACTTCCCATACCTAGCACAGAAATCAGACATCTAATCAGAAGATTGCAACAAAGAACTTTAAACAATTGAACTCACTGATGTAGATTGGTCATACTTGATTGAATCATCAGAGCATATAGCTAGCCAGCGTTTGAAAGAAGAGGTCTTTCCACGTATACCTCTAAAAGAATTTGGAATTGAAGGCAAACTTGGAAGGTAAAAGTTGTCAATAGATATGGATTGAAACTTCTGAAGTTGTACAAGTGAATTAAGTAATGCATCCTCGTTAATCCCGGCAAATGAATCTACACATGATTTCCTGGTCAAACTTTATGATGCAAATTTGCAAATTCATAACTGGTTATTCCACAATCAACTCTTACAATTCAATGTCTCGCCTGCAACATCTTTGAACTCCTTTAAGATTTTGTCCAAGCGCCAGTTTTTTGGGTGCTATGGCATTTGGCAAAATAATACCAAGGAGAAAAATAGAAGATAAGAGCAATGCAATGCATCACAAAAAGACTTGTCTACTTTGAAAAGAAGTTTAGCTACCTTTTGCGGATTTACATTCATAAAGACAACATCATCCACCACTGCTTGCATGTATCTACATAGAATAGTAATGGTGGTGAGAAAATCTTGATCCTCAAAAGTATATAGACTTTGCTGGGAAAAACTTAATCCTAAACATTTGCACTTTATAAAGAACTGAATTTTCACCATGAATAATGATTTCTCATTAAAAATCAAGTACACCAATCACAGTGGTCCAACAGAGGAAATAGGTTAGAATATCTAATGTCTTCAACTATTTCACCATGTACAGATCCCAGAAAACACTGATCAAGAAACATAAGACTATCCCGGCAGAAAATCTAGAGTGAATAAAGAAAATTCTAGAAATCTAAGCCTGGTTTTACTAGGGCCTTTCAACCTCCAGATGCACTTGTCGTATGGTCTATAGGTGTGAAACCGTGGTGAGCGAAGGTGTCAAAGGGGCAGAGATAGATCTAAACTCACATGGAAGGAAGTTGTCTCAAAAGACCAACAATCTCTTGGTTCCAATGTAGACGTAGCAAAAGATAAGTACAATGGAAGGAAAAATTTATATGATAATACAAATTAGTTGGGAATTTGTTTTAGTCATGTTAATACGTCTCCTCTAGGTTCTGTGCTTTTTAGGAGTCTTTTAGCCTTATTAGAGATTCTTATGCCAGTAGGAAATATAGAGAACCTTTAGTACTTCTTTTTTTTTTTTTTCAGTCGTGTAAAAGGTTGGCCTATCATGAATTTAAATGCAGAACATGGTCAATGAGGTTTCATATAACTCACCCAACTTGTTTAGAACTGAGGCATAATAGTAATTGTTGTTTCGAACTAATGAAAGTAGATGCATCAATTTTCATGCATGCTTCAAGATACTGGGTAATTTCACCTCAAAATAGCATAGCGCAGTTGTATAGTATGCTGCATGCCCCAAGTTAAACGTGGCATTAAGGGTCAAAAATGATTAAGAGAACTTGATCATTTTGTTTCATGGCATGGCTTGGACAACCAACTCTGAGAGCACAACTGATTAAAATCCTTGAGCAATATCACAGAGTATTATAAGATGACGGGATGGTTATTTGCTAAATTTCATCCAAATTCTAGTTCAACTTTGTTTTTCCTTGAGATAGAATTTTTAACAACATTTTGTCCTTTTTAAGGTTTTCGGTTTCTATTCTTTTGTAGTGTATGCGATTTGGTTTAGCTGCATAAACTAATCTTGAAATCTCATGATGAAAGATTGTTTTTGAGTTGTTATAGCATCTGACTCTTTCCTTGTCTAGATTGTTTTATTTTGAGCTGGGGGTCTATCGGAAATAGCTCTATCTCACATCTGAGGTAGTGGTATGGACTGCGTACACTTATCCTCCCCAGACACCACTTGATACAAGTACAATCGTGATTGTGGACCAATACGTAAAGACTCGAGCTCGGGTGGCTGCCCAACCAATGGAACAAACTTTGAAGTGTAGAGAACAAGTCCCAACACTCCAAAGCCATCCAATATGCACACTCCAAGGCCGCCCCTTTGCCATGGCTCACTAAGGGCATTTTAGTCATTTTGTAATAAGTTGTAACCTAGGCTATAAATAGAACATATTAGGTCATTTTCTCATAACTTAGATGATATTTTGAGAGCTCTTTGAGAGTGTTCATACTAGTGTGGATATCACTTGTGACAAGTGTGGAATCACTTGTGTTGGTTGCTTGTTTTGAAACGTTGGTTGCTTGGGAATTCCGTTCCCTTGAGGTCACCGTAAGAACTTGATGTTATTTGTATGAATTCTTGGGTCTTAGTGTTCAATATACACTTTGGTTCACAGTGTTTGTGCATTGTGTGTCAAGTTATCTATCATTCTATCTTATTATTGTTGTTGTGTTCATTTTCGATTTTAGGTGTCCAAACCCGAGACCTTGTTGTGTCATTTTTGTTCTTGTTATTGTGTTGTAATCTTAGTTTGTGGCTCGCTGATTATAGGTGTTGAACACCTTAGAATCCTGTTGTTATCGTGCTTGTATTGTTATTGTGTAGTGAATCCGAGAGGGGTCACCAAAAGGGGTCCTCAGTTCTTCAAATCAAGGACTGTTTTGGTGTGTGTTAGTGTCTTCCTTATTGATCTCGTATCATTTGGTATCAAAGCATGGCTTGATTTTGTTTTCACAAGATCAATCTTGGGCTAGCTAGCTTAAAAAAAAAAAAAAAAAGGAAAGTGTAGAAGTTGTTCTTCTTCTTGGCCGAGACATGTTTCTTTGTGGCTAGATATTGTAGTCTTTTGTTTGTTTAGATTGTTTCTAGTGTTGGTTTCTTTCTCACCAATACTAAAGTGTCTAGATCTAAAGGTTTGAGCTTATGTTGTTGAACTTGTTGTAAACTTGAAGTTGGCCGTGTGTTGATATTGTTGATCTTGGTCGTGTGTTGCAATTGTTGTGGACTTGGAGGTGAATGTTGGTGGTGTTCTTTAGAAATTGTTGTTGAGATCTTGTTGTTCTTCACATCTTGACATCTCTTAATCAATATAAAGTATAACATAGATCCAAAAAAGGTGTAAGATAAAGTTGAAAAGTTGTTGGTGAAGAGACTTGAACACATCACTTCAAAGACTTGTCAACCACTTTTCCATATTTCAAGGACCTTGTTTTGTGGGAATAGTAAAGTCAAGTCTCACTTTTAGAGTTGGAATTTGAAAAAGTTTCTAAGACTTGAATTTTTCCACCAAAAGACAAACTCATCCATTCCAAATTGTATAAGACAAAAGCTTCAAATTGGTGATTAAAAAAAAAAAATGTGTGGGACCGTGACCAATTATGTGGCTGCCACATCATCACGTTTTACTGTTCACGCAACATAAGTAAGCTCAAATTTTTTATTTCTTAGTTTCTAATCTTTGTCTCTTAGTTGCCTTTTGTTGATTCTATTACTAATTAACAAACTAGTAATTGTCTACTAGGTTGTAAGTTAGTTTTGGGTCCGTTTATTTGTGTCTGCGTTTTTTTTTGTGTGCTTTTATCTTTTTGAAATTCGTTGTAGTTTCTTGATTCAAGTCCGTACGTATTTTCTTTGAGTTGTTTCAAAAGAGAATTTATTCCGACCTCGAGCCCCAATTGGTACCAAGCAATCTCCTTGGAGTATGAACGAGTTACCAACACTTATGAGGCCAATTGAGAGACATTTCAAAGTGTGAGAGCTTGTGAAGATGTTTTCTTTTCTAACATTAACTAGTTTGTTGTTTTTTGTGTTTTTGTTTTAGAATTTCTCGTGTTAGGTACTATGGCATTGGAAAAGGTGACCATGAATGATTTGATGGATGCCATAATGGGTATGAAACATGACCTTAGTACTCGAATGAAGAGAATGGAAAAAATAATGGACTGAGTGGAAGGAAGAATAGAAGGGACGGAAAGCTCTCTTTGCAAGGAGTTGGATAACTTGATAGAGAATCCAAGCCTTCCTAATCAAGTTCCTGTGAGTGGACATGCTACACATGAGCTACAAGGTAATCAAACTAACTCTTGCACTCTACTGAATGAGGCTAGTAGCCAACCAAGTGTGAATGGTAGTTTGTCTTTAGATGAGCCGAATGTGCCTCTGTTTGGTGATGATAATGTCCAACTTGAGATTTTGGATACACTAGTTGATCCATCTAGTGTTGAGGCCATTGTGGCAAGTGATAGTACATTGTCTTATGAAAGTCATGAAGACCAACTTGTGTGTGGAAATGGTGATGTTGAACATGTTGGCCGATTGACTATAGATGACCCTCTAGTTGTTTTTGTTGTAGACCATGCTAGTATAGAGGGGATATATGATTGTACTAGTAATAATATTGGGAAAAGGAAATGCATCCTAAACCCGTGTCCATGGACACTCCACCCATTTGATCCCGGTGATCATTTGAAGTATGGTGATGAGGATGTCTTTTGGAATGACTTGAATGTGCATGGAATTTATAGCCTTCCTATCTCGGCTTTCAAGCCTATTTGTTATTCCAAGAAGAGTTTATGTTTTTCACTTGATGAGCAACTCTTGTTCCTTGTTTCTTGTCACACTTATGTGGATAGACTCGTTGACTCTTTCTTGGGAGGGTATTCGGGTAAGAGGGATGTTTGGGTGTATGTGAAGTTTGAGCCACCTTGGCAAGATGCTATGATTGATTACACTAATCCTAACCCTCATACCTTGAGGAACTTGTGTTTGTTTGTCCTTCCTATTGTTTTGCGAGGTTCGGATTCGAGGTCGAATCCTTTTTCAAGAAGGGGAGAATGATACAAGTACGATCATGATTGTGGACCAATACGTAAAGACTCGAGCTCGGGTGGCTGCCCAACCAATGGAACAAGCTTTGAAGTGTAGAGAACAAGTCCCAACACTCCAAAGCCATCCAATATGCACACTCCAAGGCCGCCCCTTTGCCATGGCTCATTAAGGGCATTTTAGTCATTTTGTAATAAGTTGTAACCTAGGCTATAGATAGAACATATTAGGTCATTTTCTCATAACTTAGATGATATTTTGAGAGCTCTTTGAGAGTGTTCATACAAGTGTGGATATCACTTGTGACAAGTGTGGAATCACTTGTGTTGGTTGCTTGGGAATTCCGTTCCCTTGAGGTCACCGTAAGAACTTGATGTTATTTGTATGAATTCTTGGGTCTTAGTGATCAATATACACTTTGGTTCATAGTGTTTGTGCATTGTGTGTCAAGTTATCTATCATTCTATCTTATTATTGTTGTTTTGTTCATTTTCGGTTTTGGGTGTCCAAAATCCGAGACCTTGTTGTGTCATTTTTGTTCTTGTTATTGTGTTGTAATCTTAGTTTGTGGCTCGCTGATTATAGGTGTTGAACACCTTAGAATCCTGTTGTTATCGTGCTTGTATTGTTATTGTGTAGTGAATCCGAGAGGGGTCACCAAAAGGGGTCCTCGGTTCTTCAAATCATGGACTGTTTTGGTTTGTGTTAGTGTCTTCCTTGTCGATCTCGTATCACCACTTGGTGGGAATATACTGGGTATGTTGTTGTTGTTGTTGATTTTGTCCTGAAAGAATTGGATAGGTGAATCTAACATCCCATGCTAAACTTTAGAATCATCAAATCACCAACCCCCACAAGAGATATGATATGGCTGAGAAAGTCGAGCTACAAATATATAAAGAAAAGGTGGTTGCTACTTGTACCCTGTTCCATACCTTAACTAAGGGGTGTAGGTCATTGTTCAATGCAAGTCTCTTATCAGCATCCAAAAATGTCATTATTTTATTTCTCCAAAATCTAGCATAAAGTATTGATCCTTGATTTCCCGAAAATACTAACTTATAGGACAAGAGATATCTTCACAACATCAGCTACACTTATGCTGGTTGTCACTAACAAAAAAGATCTCATCATGGTCATCATGTTATTTGCTTATCAGCATTTTGCAGAAGTATACTACCTACGTCACATAGTTAATTACTTGGTCAAAGTTATTTTGAATTTGGTAAGGTCTCATCACAAAATGACAAAGTAATAGAACACATTAAGAGTATTACTCCCACCCTTTTAATTTGATAGACCTAGGATCCAAGAAGAAAATAAAGCAGCAGCTTAAATTCTCAACAACGAGAAAACATGTGAGGCCATATCTTGACTTTCATAGCGTAGGAGGATTAAATAGATATGAAAGATGTAGCATAGAGTGGAAAAGTACTCCTGTGCAACATAAAAATGTGCTAAATAATTTCTTTCGGAAAGAGGATAATATTTTAGAACGGAGAAAAGATAACACAAAACCTCTTTTGGATGAAGGGAATATATTTTTTAATCAAGATAAAGGGGATACATTATCCGGGCCTTAACGTGTGGAGTAAGAGATTCATGACAAAAGAAAAAGAAATTGACAAATAATGGGATGGTATTCTACATATGAAAACTCAGATACTCTTCTTTTTTAAGTTGGAGAAGGTAAGAAAACTCAGATAGTCTTCATGAGTGCTGATAGATGAGTTAGAATCCAGAGATGCTGGTTCCAGCAGTCAAAAGACGGAATCAAGAGGCTCACTTGAAAATGTGCTCTGAACAACTTTCAGAATCTCCAGTTAAAATTAATTGCCGAAGATCATAAACATGCTTTCTTTGAACCTGCGAAGCAGAAAAAGTAAAGCATACAACATAGCAAGAATATGGTCGTTCAGAATCATCTATATAAAAATCAATCAGTATATTACATAGTAAAATGCACATATTTATGAGTCAAAAATAGGGGATAATATCCTGAAGCGAGAAACAACGAAATTGTATCAGTACATGATAGATACCTCAAGAACTTCATCGAATTCAACTAGGCTCTTTCGTATTCCAAAAAAGTATTTCTCAGCATTGATTTGTAAACTCAAAAGCTGACAGTTGAGTAAAGTTTCAACATCATCATTAGAAGCATGTCAGAGAAAGAAAAAAGAAAGGGAGATAGTATCTTTTAAAAGCAGAAACAACTCTGAAACAACAAACATAGCCAAGCCATAGTTATCCATAAAAAAATTGGGAAAAACCACAGCATATTAAATCACAGAGATAGAAAGAGAGCAAATAAAAATTATTTAGCACCTGTTTAACGATTCCATGACCTTCTATTGGGATATCTTCATTATTTGTAATCCTGGATATAAGCTTCACTGCCCATTCAGTGTCAAAGTTAAATTTTTGAAACATCTCATCTTGCAAGCTGTAAAAAATAGAAGTAGCTAGGATCAGCGATGGCATCTTAAGGGTAACGGGTCAGTCACAGAATGCACTATTCTTTTCATGAAAAGCAGAAATACACTAGCTAACTTTATAAAAGAATCTTGATATTTCACCTAAACCAAGAATATTTTCGGCACACTAGAGGCGAGTAGAGGTCAAAGAGTACAACTTAGAGCTCATATAACACAGCAGAAAAATCTAATGCACGTACACCTTGTGCAATATGTAGGTATTAACCTGAACTAGGAATAAAGAACACGTGTAAAGGGGCTTCTGCCTTTTTCCCCTAAATTAATAAAAGAATAGAGTGTTATGCTGTCTTGTTTGTTCTTTTATATACAATAGTGCTTATAACTTGCATATTTGAACCACCACTAATTGTTTGTTAGACCCACGATTTTAAGTGATGGGTGCTAAACTAATTTAATCATACAGCTTCACTTAAAGAAAGGAGCAATTTTTACTTTCATCCACTTTTTGACTCGTGCACCCATTGCTATTTCTACAGTTTGGTAGGGGGTGTGCAAAAACCGAACTAACCAATAAATCGAACCGATAAAAATGCTATTGGTTTATTGTAATTGGATTATTGGGTTAACGTTTTTTTAATGATTTTATAAAAAAAAATTATTGGGTTATTGATTCGGTTTCGATTTTTTCTTATTGAGTTATTGGGTATATCTATCTATCTATCTATATATATTTATATATTTCTCTTTAATTTCTACAAACTAACAAACCGATTCAATTTCTTGAACTAACAGTCAAGCTTGAAGATTCAATCTCTTTTCAACTAAGATTCAATCTCTTTTCAGGTTAGTTGCTACTATTTCTATTTTATGAGTATTTCCTAATTGGTTAAACCGAAAACCGAACCGTTAAGGACTAAAAACCGATAAAAAATATCTTATTGGTTTGGTTATTGGTTTAACATATTTGAAAACCGAAAATCGATAAACCGAACCGATAATACATAAAACCGAACCGACCAACGAACACCCCTAAGTTTGGGTGCTTAGCAACTCTATTTGCAATATTTTACTAGTTTCCAGTATAAATTGTAAGTGTTTGGGTAAAACAGAATGTGTGCTTACTCACCCACCATTTTGTATGCAGGTCCGTCATTGCAGACATGTGTATATACGCGGGAACACACCACACACACAAAAAAAAAAATGTATATATGTGTGTGGTGTGTGTGTAATTATCTTATTAAAAATAGAACAAAGATACAGTTGAGTGCCATTTACTTCATGATCAAAAGTACTGAAGAGGAACTGTTAAAGTTAAATACGGTATCTTACCTCACCATAAATCGTGTTGATCCAGGATCACCCTGCCTGCCTGCTCTACCACGAAGCTACAACAACTTATAGATCAATATACATGATTTTAACAACAGGTCAAAGGAAAAGCAGTACGGAAAAGTTACATCATAAAAATGAATTTGAAGAACAAGCCATTATGAGTTGCCTCGCCCATTTACTGACATTACACTAGTCCTACGGGTATGATCAAAAAAGGCAGAATTAAGTTCCATGGCATTCTACAGTAAAAATTAGCTATTATGAAAGTTCAAGCTTGAAACAGAAGTCACCACGATAGAAGCCTAACAAAAAGAAGAGAGATGAAACAGGCCCCCACCACCACAAAAAACCCAACCCTAAGAGAAGAACAGAACAAAATAAAATAAGAAAGCTTTCCCAACTTCAATGGCTAGAGTCCTCGCCAGACAAGATACAAATCGTTTGATAGTGCATCCATCCATATTAAGACAGCTTTAAACTAGGACGCGACAGTACAAAATTCTAAAGTGCATATCATAGTGTATAGGTATCACAAAATTATCAATTTAGGCCAAACAGAAGATTATAAACTTGAAACAAAGTATACTTCCAACTTGTAATCATGTTTTATCCTTATATTTTAAACAGTTTGTGTCTTCATAATACATTTGTATCAGGTAAAAAGTTTTTGTCAATAACCATCCTGCAGAGACTCCAAATCCAACACTATGGTACGCATCTATCTGTTGACCCTAAACTCCTAGTCAAGAGAAAAAAATTGACAGTCATATAGCGTCTGTATTTTGCCTTTTGCATATGTGAAGAAAACCACGATTGAACGGAGATGTGCAAACTCATGATTTGGCTTGCACAGAGACAAGGCTGAAAGTTAAGTGAGCAATCACCATTTTTCTTTTGAACGGGGATGTGCAAACTCTCTAACTCTCTCTCTCTCTCTCTCTCTCTCACACACACACACACACATACACACACTCGTTTTGTTTCTTAGGATAACCATGGTGTCCGGGCTATAGCTTGTGCGCGCTTTGACTAATTCCACTAGGTACCTGCTACCTCCAACAGCACAGGTAACAGTCTCCCTCTCTCTCTCTTCTTAATCAAGCTTAGGGGAGAATATGTAACTTCATCCAAATGCCTTAAAATTGCCCACACCTAAATCCAGAATCACATACGGAGTTAACAAGACCATGAAAGACAAAGAGTTCCTATGGAACTCACACATAAACAAGTTAATAATAACGATAAGAATAGGCAAGTCAAGCAAAACAACTACTATACTCGTAAGAATACAAAGTTTTCAAAGCATATTTTCATTTTTCTCTAACATGAACAAGCATTCAAGAGGCCAAAGGTTTACATTATTTTTATACCTTCTTGATAAAGCTTTAGTTAGTTTTTCCTCCTTGAGAGTCCTAACCAATTAAAACTCACCTGGTTATCGATTCTCCTGGACTCATGCAGAGAAGTTCCAATGACGTGAAGCCCCCCAAGACTTTTCACTTCTAACCCTTCATTCAAACAGTGAGACACACAATCCTCAAGAACTGATACATAAGTTAGAGCAATGGATGGACCAAGAGGGTAAAATTCTGACTGATCGTCAGCCTGCTTCTGCAGCTCTTTTATCTCCACAGACTGACTCAGCTCGATGGATTCAGATATCATAGACTTCGCCTCTTGATATGACCATTTCTTGCTCTCATTTCTGCTAACGTACTTAGCTAGATAATCAATATAACAAACAGAAACAACAAAGAGAAAGTTATCAGATAAAAAAGTAAGTACATCAATATTCTATGTTGCTCGAACTCTTCAAAAATGTCAATGGGTGCGTATCGGATTCTCCAAAACTAGTGTATGTTTGGAGAATCCGACACAGGTGCAGCATCAAAAGTGAAGAGTCCGCTCAACTTAGTCAATATTGAATGCTAAACTATAATTCATCAGAAACTATCAGTTAAATTTTCTACTGATAAAGGCGACGATATCAGTTGAACTGATTTAGACTTTGAGATAGTAGTTGATTAAAATTACTAACCCATCAGAGCCGCCTTAGCAAGCAAAGCCAATGATGACGGTCCAACTTTTATCTTTGACATAACCTACATACCAAAAAACTATCAGCAGAGTAGGGGGCGAATGCTTGCTTCTTTATTTGACGAGGAAGGAAATGCCAAAAGAACCTTTTGAGAATTTGATTCACCATCAACATCAACATCAGGAGCATCTTGTGTCAGAAATGGAAGTATACTTTCCTCCAAAATTTCCTTTGCAAGCATCTTTATTGTGGAAAATATATGAATGTCATTCCAAGCGCTAGGGCCTAAAGATGAATCAGTACAATGTCAAAGAACATAAACGTTAACTTGCCTTTGGATTTCCTCCCAGGATTATGTCAGTGCCCCTTCCTGCCATGTTAGTAGATATGGTGATTGCATATTTTCTTCCTGCTTGTGCAACAGTGTCAGCTTCCCTAGCAGCATACTGCAAGAATTAAGATAACATCAATCAAAAGCCAGCAAAACAATATCACATGTAAAGATGTGCAAGTAGGAGATACCAAACCAAACTGAAATTGAGTTAAAGTAGAGCTCAAGAGTTCTGTAAGAACCTTGGGGCGGGCATTGAGGATATTGTGTGGAATTTTTCTTTCCTTCAGCAAGTCAGACAAGTATTCAGAATTTTCAACACTGCATTAGAATTAGTAATAGTCAAAATATACATATAGTAACATTAATTGCCAGCAAATGTGATGAACAAAAATGAAAATTCAAATATTAGATGACTAAATGTGACCTAACAAATTAAAAAATTTTAGCAGTCCAACAGCATTCCAGTTCAGAGAAAACACTGTAAGGCTACTAGAGAGATACCCGCCCGAAATAACTGGCGACAAAATACTCTTTTTTTGATCAAGTAAAAGTATTTTCATTTATAAAAACATGACCAAATCGGTCGTATACACAGGTTACCAAAAGATCAAAACGTTACAAAATATGAAGCTCTACAAAATCCACCCATTCCTCTAAGCAAGAAGAAACTCTCTGTTTACACCAAAGGAAAATAAGAGAGTAAAGACTATTCCTCATTGCAAGAAACTAGACTCTACACCTTCATAAGCTCTTCTATTTCTCTCTCTCCAAAGTACCCACATTAACGCTATAGGAGCCATGTTCCAAGCCCTTCGTCTTCTCCGCCTTCTCCCGCTCTTCCAACTCAGCATCAGATCTTTCACAGTTCTTGGCATTATCCAAGGAGTGTGAAACCATCTAACCATATCCCACCATAATCGCATGGTAAGCCCGCAATGTAGAAGGAGGTGATCCACATCCTCACCCGTCTCCTTGCGCATGTAGCACCAACTAACACAGACAACCTTCCGCTTTCTAAGATTTTCGGCCGTCAAAATCACCCTTTAGTGGCTAGCCAAGTGAAAAAGCACACCTTCCTTGGCACATTTTGAACCCATATTGCATTACATGGAAACTCAACCTTCTCCCAAACCAAAAGTTTCTCATAAAAAGACTTCACAGAAACACTCCATTGCTTCCAAGACCCCACCACCACCCATTGGGATTATCCGTCAAATTGACTTGCTTGTGAGGAAGGTTTATTGATCTTTGAAACTCACTCACTTCCCAATCTTGAAAATCCCTTCTAAATCTCAGATCCCAAAAAGTCTTCCACCTTGTGACCTCCTAATTTGTTAAATAGTCAATTCTCTTAGGCAAGATATTATGTACAAACTCTAAATTGCAACTTTCAAAATTATATCCCCACACCAGTTATGGCCCCCCAAAAAATACTCTCCTCCCATCACCAACCTTGAAAGAGATATTTTCCACGAAAGAATCTCATTCCTTCATGATATTTCTCAAAAAAGCCGCACCCGAAAGGCAAAACAATATCTCTAGTTCTCCATCTCCCATTCCTAATCCCATATTTATCACCTATCACCCCCCTCCATAAAGATTGAACCTCCACCCCACATTCATTTGGCTAATAAAGCTTTATTAAAGACTTTCAAATCTTTAACTCCCAGTCCTCTCCACTTTTTAAGAGATGTGACAACCTCCCAACGCACCAAATGAAACTTCTTTGCCCCGTCGCCGCATCCCAAAGGAAATTTCTCTGAATCTTTTCCAATATTTCAATGACCGTAGTTGGAGTAAGAAACAAAAACTAGTAAGTGGGAATGCTAGAGAGTGCTCTTGATAAGTACTTCCTTCCTACCCTTGAACAAATATCTTTTCTGCCACCCTGCTAGTCTCTTCTCGGCCCTTTGAATAATCGAATTCTACACCGTGAGATCCTTGTTTGAAGCACCTAAAGGAACTCCAAGACGTGTAGTTGGAAGAGACCCAGCCCTGCAATTCAAAACTCGAGCAGTGATCCAATTTTCAAGTTAATTTTAAGCACTGACACCACCTAAAACCAAGTGAGAATTTGTCCTAAATAATCTAGTTGTCAACTGCATCACAAAATACCAAGGTATCATCCGTGAACAACAAATGAGACACTAATATTGTCCCTTCACCCCATCGCCGCTCAGAGCTTCCATAACAAAAATAAAAACATCAGTGATAGAGGGTCCCTTGTCTCAAAGACTCAAACCCCTCGAGCTTCCAAAAAATCCACACGGGTTACCATTCACCTACACTGAAATTTCACGGAAGAAATGCAAACATAGATCCATGTCCTCCACTTCTCCCCAAATCCCATTTGAAGCATAATGAAATCTAAACATTTCCAATTCACATGATTGTATGCCTTCTCAAGATTAAGTTTGCACAACACACTTGGAACTCCTTGCTTTCTTCTTGAATCCACAACTTCGTTTACCACTAATGTTGCATCTAGAATTTGTCTACCCATCACAAACGCATTCTGTGAAGTAGAAAGTCTCATCCAACACCTTTTTGAGTCTAATAGAAAGCACCTTAGAAAGAATTTTGTAAATGCTTCCCACTAGACTAATAGGTCTATAATCCTTCACGCTCGTAGCTCTCTCCTGTTTAGGAATAATGACGATGAACGAGGCATTCAAACTTCTTTCAAATTCACCACTATCTTAGAACTCAACAATAGCACTCATCACATCGATTTTGACGATATTTCAGCAATGTTGAAAAAAAACCAAAGATGGACGATATTCCACCAATGTTGAAAACGCCAAAGAGAAACCATTTGGATCCGAAGCTTTGTCACCCACACAACACTCCACTGCTTTTTTCACTTCTTCCTCCTCGATTGCCCTCTCCAACCACTAACCCTCCTCCCTTCTGATTTGACTAAACCCCCTACGGTAGGCCTCCACTCCGCTTTCTCTTTAAATAAGTCTTCATAATTATTAGAATATGAGCAGGAATAGAAATAGCATATAAAATCCTACTTAGAAAGGGATTGTAATGTAGTGTCCTATTAGGAAAAGGATTGGAATGTAGTGTCTATAAATAGGGTCTCAATGTAATAATGTAGTTACAACAATCCAATAATATTTTTCTCTTATATTCTAACATGGTATCAGAACCAGGCCCATCTCAAATCTTTGTTCACCGATGTTGGGCCCCATATTATATTCAGTTAACGAGGCATGGGCGTGCGGGGGAGTGTTAAGTATCCCACATCGAAAAATGGATAGGTAATTGATCTCCTTATATGGACTTGGACAATCCTCCCCTCATGAGCTAGCTTTTGAGGTTGAGTTACGCCCAAGATCATTCTTTACATGGTATCAAAACCTATGGTTCAATGGTCCGATGGTTCAGATTGAAGACATTTTGAGATCAAAGTTGCAACCAATTTGATGATAATGAAGATCTTTGTCTAGCTACATGTGGAGAAAAGTTTCAAATAAATTTTCAACAATCCTGCTGCTAATCCATCTTTAAAACCAAAATCAATTTTTAACCCATGTTTATGGGCTCCAACTTTCAACCCCTGCTTACTTTTAATGTTTGGGCTTCTTTCAACCCATGCATATACTTTTAACGTATGAGCTCCACTTTTAACCTATGCTCACTTTCAATGCACAAGGCTCTACTTTTAACCCTGTTCATTTATTGTTAGAATATGAGTAGGAATAGAAATAACATATAAAATCCTACTTAGAAAAGGATTGTAATGTAGTGTCCTATTAGGAAAAGGATTGGAATGTATTGTCTATAAATAGGGCCTCAATGTAATAATGTAGTTACAACAATTCAATAATATTCTTCTCTTATATTTCTTCACATGGTATCAGAGCTTCCACGATCTTGGTAAAGAATCAAAGAGTTTTTGCTGCCGGCGGGCGGCTATAATCCATATATGCCGCCCGTCTGGCCAATGATTATGTTAGCAAAAGTTGGGTCACTGACTCACTGTGTATCTTTCTAGTGATTATTTTCTCATATCTTTGCGTAGCACCATGTATCTGTCCGGTGACTACTTTTTCATATCTATTTTTCTTAGCACCGTATTTCTTTTCGGTGACTATTTTCTCATATCTGATTTGCGTAGCACCGTGCATCTTTCCGGACTACTGTCTCATGTCTGAGTTGCATAGCACCATGCATCTTTCTGGTGACTCCTCAAATTTAATTTACATAGTTTCGTATGTCTTTCCGGTGACTCCTCAGATCTTTTTCAGTAGGGTTGTGCCATCATTCCGACCCTGCCCATATAATTTCTCTTTTCCAGTAGGATCGTGCCGTCATTCCGACCCTACATATATTTCTCTTTTTCAGTAGGGTCTTGTCATCATTCCAACCCTAACCATATATTTTTTTTCCTCAGATTGTAGTCACTTTTCAGCCATCAAATCTAATAATCCGGCATGTGAGCATGTTTCGGCTAAGTTTTCGGTGACTTTCATGTTCAAGATCTACTCGTCTCTTGATTTCGAGATGACTCATATATTTTATACCAGTTTTCGGCAATTTTCCAGCGACACATCAACTTTACAGCTATATTTACTACTTTTCGGATCACTTTTTCAGTTTGTTCCGTTTCAATTGAGGTCTCCCAGACGTCCAAAGCAGTCCTTATCAGTTTTCTTGCAAATATCTTCATCAAGTCCCTCACCGATTCTCATATTAGTTACATCCATAACAAGCTTGGTACATGTCTTCTATGCACCAGCTTGAGGGGGAGTGTTAGAATATGAGTAGGAATAGGAATAACATATAAAATCCTACTTGGAAAAGGATTGTAATGTAGTGTCCTATTAGGAAAAGGATTGGAATGTATTGTCTATAAATAGGGCCTCAATGTAATAATGTAGTTACAACAATTCAATAATATTTTTCTCTTATATTTTTTCACACTTAATAACACAGGACTCCAATAATGTTAACCCGTACTTTTATTTTTAACGCATAGGGCTCCAATTTTTATCCCATCTCAACTTTTAATCATGGTAAGCAACAGTGATATATGAAGATCGTGTTAAGAAGGAAGATCAAGATTATTTTGTCAAGAAAATCAAGTTAAAAGGGAAGATTTATTAGGGTTTTGCCCTGATTTTCTTACCAAGTTTAAGTTTTACTTTTCTTGAAAGGAAAATAAAAGTAATACCATAATTACTTTTACTTTTCCTAAAAGAAAAATATAAAACTCTTTCATATTTGGCTAACCTCTTTCTTGAAGGAAAAGTTTTGGACCTCTATAAATAGAAGACCCCTCTTCTCATATCATAACACAATAACATCCACAATGTAGTCGTTTAAGAGTCTTGTTTAGAGGAAGATTTTTCTCCCAACAGTTTTTATGTATTCTTTAATATTAGTTTTCATGTGTAGGCCAATTGGCCAAATCATATCAATAATATTATGTTTTAGTATACTTTTATTTGTCTTCTGAATTATCACCGCTTTGGATTGCAACTAATAGCTTCCGCATGACGCCATCTCGATTTCGAACCCAACAAGTGGTATCAGAGCCTCTACGATCTTGGTAGAGAATCAAAGAGCTTCCGCTGCCGACAGACGGCTATAACCCATATATGCCGCCCGTCCGGTCTATGATCATGTTAGCAAAAGTTAGGCCACCTCACTTTTTTCCCCTACTTTCTCATATCTAATTTGTGTAGCACCATGCATCTTTTTGGTGACTACTTTCTCATATCAGATTTGCATAGCACCGTGCATCTCTCCGGACTACTCATATTTAATTTGCAAAGTACCATGCATCTTTTCAGACAACTTTCTCATATCTGAGTTGCATAGCACCGTACGTCTTTCCGTGACTCCTTAGATCTGATTTGCGTAGTTCCATACGTCTTTACGATGACTCCTCAGATCTGATTTGCGTAGGGTCGTGCCATCATTTCAACCCTACCCATATAAGTTCTCTTTTTCAGTAGGGTCGTGCCGTCATTCCGACCCTATCTATATAATTTTTCTTTTTCAATGGGGTCGTGTCGTCATTCCGACCCTACCCATATAATTTCTATTTTTCAGTAGAGTCGAGTCGTCATTCCGACCCTACCCATATAATTTTTTCTCAAATGGTGACCACTTTTCAGCCATCAAATCTAAGGCTGGCAACCGACCGGAACCGAACGCCAGACCGGTTTAATCGATACCGGAACCGGAACTTCCTTACTATTTTTGCTGCCGGAACCGGTGTCACCGGAACCGGTTTTACCGGAATTTTTCCGTTGTTCGCACCGGTCCGCTTGCTACCGGTGTGGACCGGAGCGATACCGGAATTACCGAAAATAAATTACGTAGTGTACAGTAATACAATTTTGTGTTAATTTTTTTTTCCATAATTGCTACAGTTTTTGTTTAAGAACTTATATAATTTATATAAAGTTTTCCATAACTTTTTTTGGTTACAATTTTTGTTTTACAATTTTAATTTAAATTATCTATATCTTAACTTAATGGCATTAATATATAAGTTTTATATATATAATAACTTATATAATTTATATAATTTATTAATATATCTTAAAAAGTTTAGAATTTTAACATAAAAAATATAAGTTTAAGTTAATATAATATTTTTAATAAGTTTAACAAGTTAAAAAATTTGCTAACTTTATAAAGTTTTGTATTAATTTTTTTTCCATAATTGCAACTAACAAAAGACAAATCTATATCTATAATATATTAAAAGTGTGAAGACCCTTAGAAAAGTGATTTGAACTTTTTGCCCTTCATTAAAAGACTGTACTTTAGGCAAAACTGTCTTTTCACTATTTTTTTAATTTATTATTTAATTATTTTTATCATATTAACTAGACTCCTAAAATATATGGGACTCCTAAACTATATGGAAAGAAAATTAATTAATATTTTCCTTTGATGAATTAAAAAAATACTCCTAAAATAGAATCCTATTAAGGAAATACTTCTATAAATATTGAGATGCACGTTAAACTGTTTATGGTAAAATCTTTAAAAGGAATTAAATTAACGTGGAAAAGAAAATAAAAACATTTAAGAATTAAAATTTTATATTTTTTAAGAAAAGTACGCATGGTAACAAAAAATCCCTACCACTTTTTCAGGTAAGAATTTTAGGATTTTTGTGTGTAAAATTTAAGTTTAATTGTATTATTTTGATATCTATTTTATCGTATTATTTTGTTGTAGTTTACAGGTGCTACATAAATGTTGGTCGGCTTTGAATAATTTTTATAGGTAAAGGTTAGGTTTAATTGTGTTATTTTAAAATCTTTGGTTTGAATTTTTTTTTGTGCAAAGGTTAGGTTTAGTCGTATTATTTTGATCTCTATTATCGTATTATTTTATTAGAGTTTACAGGTATTAAATGACTGTTGGACGGCCTTGAGAAAATTTTTGTTAAAAGGTTAGATTTAATTGTATTGTTTTATTGTCTCTATCATCGTAATGTTTTGTTGCAGTTTACACGTGGTAGATTTTTTTGATAAAGGTTAGGTTTAATTAAATAAATTTTTCAGCTTTACATATTCATGTTGAATTTAATTATTGTATTCGTCTTTATAATTTAAACACATATCCTATTTAGTTTGATGTTTGAACTCATTAAAGTGAGATACACGCGCGAGGCGCGTACAACTAAACTAGTTTTAAAACAAAATTAGGCGAATAGCCGTTATATTTATTCAAATTTCGTACGTTGTACATTTATTACAAAGATATTAAATGAAAATCTAATCTACGCAGCCACCTTCTAGGAAGGGTTATGTTTGAATTAGATCTCTATTGTAGAATCTTATTAATATCTAAATTGTCTATAATTTTTTTGGCGTAACTTTTCTATGTCTTCGGCGGATAAATCTTCTGGAATTGGTCTATTTCTTTGTTCCTCCATTGCTTCCATTCCATCATCACTATTTTCCTCAAAAATTTCATATATATTTCGTCTTCAATATGGGGCGGTAATTTAGGGAGCCCAAAATTTCTTCGTTCGGCATTGATTCAATCTCTAAATAATACCAAAGTCTCCAAACTATCCCTTGCTAACGAATACCGATGATCTCCTATTATAAATCTTCCTGCGCTGAAAGCTTGCTCCGAAGCAACTGAAGAAGCTTGAGTTGATAGCAAATCTCGAACCATCCTTGAAAGTTTTGGAAATTGTTCGATACGGGTCTTCCACCACGATAAAAGTTGGTGTTTTCCAGTTTCATCTCTAATATTTTCCCGATCCTGCGAAAGATACGAATCAAATTCATTACTCCCACAACATTGAAGACCAAGTTCTTCGCCCATCTCGTCATCTAAATCATCATATCTACGTCTAGAAGTAGGAGGTTCGATCGGCCCAATATTTTGTTCCATAACTTGATACAAGTTATATAAACTCCTAGCTGTAGATACTATGCTAGCACAACAAGTTTCAACTGACGGCTTTTCATGACGTCCAATTTCTAAATTGTTATATAATTTTCTAACCAACATCATTGTACCATGTTCTTTATAAAATGGGTTTAATAAATTAGTTGTTAAAAGAATTTGTGGAATAGGAAAATAATATTTTTTAAATTTTCCAATAATAGCTTCAATTGCCTCTTTGTTAGGACATATTTTTTTATATTCAACAAGTACTTTAGAAATAGCAGTAATAGTTACTAAAACAGAAGAAATAGTTGGAGTATATTGAGCAGATACTGTGTTCGTAGCTTGATAAAAAGTTTTCAAAAATTTACAAAGTTCTTCTACTTCAGTCCAATCATCATCATCTAGCATTAAATTAACATCCTCATTATAAGAATTATAAACTAAATTGTATAGGTTTACGATATATAACAGCAACTTCAAACATTTGAAATAAAGAATTCCATCTAGTAGGAATTTCTTTTGAAATTTTTCTATAGGAAGGTCATATTGTTTACATTTACGTTTAAAATCATCCATTACACTTTTTCTTTTATTTTTAAACATATAACTACAAGCAGTTTGCACTTTAAGACAACCATTTCCAAACAAATGAATATCATCATGTACTATCAAATTTAAAACATGTGCAGAACATCTAACATGAAAATGATCTTCATACATTAAACATAATCTAGTTTTTAACTCGTCAATAGCTTTCAAATTATTAGAAGCATTATCTAATGTGCATGCCATAGGTTTACCAATAAATCTAAAATATTTCATGCTCTCCGCTATTGTACTAGCTATATACATACCGGTTTTAGACTCGTCAACATATTTATAAGCAATAATTCTTTTTTGCATGTTCCAATCGTGATCAATCCAATGAGCCATGAGAGAAATAATCATTACCGACAACACTAGTACCCATATCAGAAGTAACAGATATTCTACCATCACATTTATCAAATAAGCAACGAAGAAAATGACAATGCTCAGCTTGAAATTTAAAAATATCGTTTTTAATTGTATTTCGTGAAAAATCTTTAAAAGAGGAATTATATACTCGTTGAATATAATGAATAAAATCGGGATGCGAAGGAAAACTAAAAAGCAAACCCATAACAGCAACCATTTTCGCTAGTTCTTCTCTATCTACATCTTCACTATATGTCGATGATGAACTTGCTTCAGCCGGGTTAAACATGTCTAAACGCGTTTGAACCATATTACCTCCTATAAATTCATGTACAAATGTTGTACCATCTTTTTTTGCCTTAGCCTCATTTTTCAGACGAATAAATTCTTTATTACATTTCATCAAATGCATAGTTAGCAACCCTGTCCCGCCATTTTTTCCCCCGGTCAAATGTTTAAAAATATTCTTGCATTTATTGCAAGTAGCAATACCTTTTACCCTATCATGCTCCATAAATTTCCAAACTAAAGACCTTTTAGTACGTTCGGTACCTTTGGCCCTAGTAAATTCCGGTAAAGGGGGAAGTTCTTCACCGTGTTTCGGTAATTCCGTAACCGGACTAGTAGGGGTAAGGGTATCACCTAACTCTTGTTCTTCTATATCATCTTCCTCCGGTAAGTCTTCCTCAAAATTATTATAACGCCTACTTAGGGTCTCATTATCTATTCCATACCGATACCAACATCGAAACCATTAGATTGTGATAAAGAAGTTTCATTAAATGTAGGCGGTAATGAACTAGTACAGGCCTTACTTTTTTTATTTCTACGAAAAACCTTACCAAAGCTTGTTTTTTTAACACTACTATTTTTTCCGAAATCCATAATTTAAATTAAAATATTAACACAAGCAATACAAATATTATAAATTACAAAATTAATGTAAGTAAACAAATTTAGATACTAAAAAATAAAAATATAGATATTAACGAAAATAAAAAGAGTTTAAAGTTGGAACGATTATACCGAACGTCTGCGTAAAAGCAGACGTATACCAAATGTCGAAATTAAAAGATGATAATTGAAGGTTATAATATCTTCAAAAAATAACTAATATAATAATTGAATCTTCAACTCCAACTAATATAACAATTACAAATATTTAGAGAGAATGTGATATTAAGAGAGATTGTGAGAATTGATAATATTTGTGTGAAAAAACAATTGAAAAGAAGGATATTTATAATGAAAATTTAAGGGGTGGTGTGGGGTAATTGAGAGGGGGTGGGGTAATTGGGAGGGGGGGAGAACGGCTAGAAAACAATGGCCAAAAGAGTCGTTGCCCAAATCCCACTTTTAAAAAAAAAGAAAAACGGAAATTAACTCGTCAACCGGACCGGAATCCGATCAATCGGAAATACCGAATCTTTTCGACGTTCCGCACCGGTAACATTATCCGGACCATTGGGTACCGGTATACCGGACCAAACCGGAACCGTTGCTTACCGGAACCGGACTTGGCGGACCGGAACGGAATTTTCCGGTTCCGTTGCCACCCTTGATCAAATCTAATAACCCGGCGCATGCGTATGTTTCGATCAATTCTTCAGTGACTATCTTCTACTCATCTCTTAATTTCAAGATGACCCGTATATTTTATACTAGTTTCTGACAATTTTCCAGCGACACATCGACTTTCCGGCGATGTTTACTACTTTTCGGATCACTTTTTCAATTTGTTCCGTTTCAGTTGAGGTCTCCAAGACGTTCAAAGCAGTCCTTATCAGTTTTCTGGCAAATATCTTCACCAAGTCCCTCACCAATCTTCGTATTAATTACATCTATAACAAGCTTGGTACATATGTCTTCTATGCACCAGCTTGAGGGGAGTGTTAGAATATGAGTAGGAATAGAAATAACATATAGAATCCTACTTGGAAAAGGATTGTAATGTAGTGTCCTATTAGGAAAAGGATTGAAATGTAGTATTTATAAATAGGGCCTCAATGTAATAATGTAGCCACAATAATCCAATAATATTCTTCTCTTATATTTTTCACAATAATAACCTACGACTGCCCCTCTACTTCCTCTTTCCCTACATGGCACACCCCATCGACCTCCACCGATTCTATAAAGTTCTTTCTTCTATTAGCTATTGCCACCCTGTGAAAGAATTTTGTATTAGAGTCCCCCTCCTTCAACCATAACGCTCTTGATTTTTGCCTCCAACTAGCCTCTTAAGACAACACCAAGACAACTAACTCATTTCTCAAAACTTCTTTCCTCTCTTTCTCCCACTCTTCTAACTCCCTCCCCACTTCTACCCTCTTTAACTCCCCTACTTCATTCATGATCTCTCTCATCTTCACCTTGATCCTCCCAAACACCTCTTTATTCCACACCCTCATATCTGCTTTGAGCAATTTCAACTTCTTGGCTAGCCTAAAAGGTCTCCCCTCCACAACATAACTACTCCACCAGCTAGCCACTCTGTCTTGAAAATCAGACACGCTTAGCCATATGCTCTCAAATCTGAAAGGAGATTTTGTCCGCCTTCCTCTACTGCCATCCAACAAAATAGGAGAATAGTCTGATATCAATTGCGGAAGAGGAACCTGGATCACATTGGGGGCCCAAGAAGTAGACACAAGAAATCTGTCTAATCTCGATCTAGATGATGAGTCTTCCGATCTAGACCACGTGGCGACAAATACTCTTATCAAACAGTCGTATAATGAAGTCAAATTTAAGCAGATACTAGCTTCCCTGTAGTCAAAAGGATGATCTGATGTGTCAAAAATAACTAACGGAGTGAAGTAAATGACCCCATTATTGCTTAATATTAGAACTTGTCGAGTAAAATCAATAGTACCTGGTGTGGAACACAGAGACCTAAGAAAGTATGCTTCTTTGTAGAAAAAATTAACAGAAGAGTTTTCAATAATATAAACCTATATGTTCCCCTCTGAAAAATAAAATCATAAAACAGAGAAAAAGGACCAAAAAACAGGGGCAAACAGAAGCAGACACATTGAAATGCAGTTTCAATAGTTGCTATCTGCGTCCTCCTTTGTCGGGTTTTGGGGGGGAGGGGGGGACTCGACTACCTGTTATATCCTCTCTATTGGCTTTTGCTCTTTGCTGATAGTCCTATTATTCTAACTGATTATTTTTCCGTTGTTATGCTTGTGCACAGGAACACTAACTAATCACTCTGAAGTAGCATGTAGCAGGTACTTTCTCAATTGATCCCAGTTTTCACATTGACATCTCTGTCTTTTTCATCTAATAACAATGAAAGGGAATATGGAAAGAGAGACGAGTAAGGAGGGAAAAGGAATCGAGGTTTGATCACCTAGGCTAGACAAAGCCCTACGGCTCATATATGAGTATTTACATCATCCATCATATAGGGAAAATGTTACTGTGACAGTGTGTTTACCAAATTATGATGTCAAAGATATAAGACCTTCAGACCTAAAAAAGCTTCACATAGTAGCTCCACAAAAGAATACATATGTACGTAAAGATATATGTGTGTATATCTGTCTACAACAACAACAACATACCCATTGAAATCCCACAAGTGCGGTCTGGGGAAGGTAGATTGTACGCAGACCTTACCATTACCTCGTGGAGGCAGAGAGGCTATCTCCAAGAGACCCTCGGCCCAAGTGCAACAAATCTAAGTACAAGAAGAAAACAAGGAAGAAAGCATAGCAGTTTATAGGGAAAGTCAATAACCGCACCAAAATACAATGGTGTTCGAAACCCAATATACAACATTGAAGACAAATATAAAGCAAGAACTACAAGGATGTCACTAAAACTATGACAGACACCAACCACTTGAGACCTCCTAAAGGCACAACACTCTACTCCCTACTAATTGTCTACCATAATCCGCGACCTCCACACCTTATTATCTAAAGCCATGTCCACGGTAATACGAAGCTGGGCCATATCTTGTCTAATCACCTCTCCCCAATACTTTTTAGGCCTACCTCTACCTTTCCGCGTACCCACTATAACCAGCCTCTCACACCTCCTTACTGGGGCGGTTGTGCACCTCCTCTTCACATGCCCAAACCATCTCAGTTTCGCCTCCCTTATCTTGTCCGCCACGGAGGTCACTCCCACCCTTTTCAGTATAACCTCATTCCTAATCTTATCACTCCTAGTATGCCCACGCATCCATCTCAACATCTTCATCTCCGCAATGTGCATCTTCTTAATATGAGAGTTATTAACTAGCCAGCACTCCACCCCATACAACAAGGACGGTCTAACCACCATTCGGTAGAACTTACCTTTTAAGTTTAGTTGGTATCTTTTTATCACATAAGACTCTGGAGGCAAGCCTCCACTTCATCCATGCCGCACCAATGCGATGTGTGCCATCATCGTCGATGTCCCCACTTCCTTGAATTACAGACCTAAGATACTTAAAACTTCCTGCTTGCATATATTCGTAAGCAGTCCGTAATCTATGATTGTAGCATATGCGAGAGTCAATACTTAAACAATTTCTTAACTTCAAATATATCTCAAACCAAAAATATTTGTCACAGAAGTACCTTGTTGTCCCCACTAAAACTGGACGACCCAATCGAAACATAAACTCAGCTTCTTCACGAACATACTCCCATTTTCCTCGTGCAGTCTGAAGGCATAACAGTAGAAAGCACGCAAATAGAAATCAGAGACTTGGTACACATCCCTTTCCCAAAACCTCGCTAAACTTATTTGAGTATGATAAGCATCTTACTGCAAAAGCTTGAATTGGTAAATCTTTACGAATGTTAGGCAAATTTGTCGGCACCTCAATTACTGGCACTTGAAACATCTTCAAGAACTCTTTTTCCTGAAGTACACAGGTATACAGATGATAAGTATCGTAAACAATGAAATTCATTACTAAAGAATAAAATTTGAGATTTTAGAAGTGAAACCACCTCAGTTTTTGCAGTACCAGTCATTCCTGAGAGCCTTGGGTAAAGCTTAAATAGCGACTGATATGTAATTTGTGCCACGACAACAGAATCAGCCTACCAAATGAATGGATCATGGACTTTTAATAAAGAATCAATTAGAAGATACTTAAGAAATCATTTTCAGTAAAGAGCAGTCAACAGTGGGAGACAGCGTACCTGGATTTTAAGGCCTTCTTTAGCCTCCACAGCCTGATGGATTCCCTCGGACCATCGCCTTTTCTCTTCCACTCGTCCAGTCAACTGTAAATTAATACCAAAAACGGAAATCAACATCTGTCATGAAACAAATATGACCAGAGGTCTTCAGATAACCATTCTCAAGGATTAGAATTTAGTAGACGATTAGAGTAGCTTTCAAGATCTAAAATTGCATGGATGGAAGCTGTCTTGAAAGACCTACAACCTCCTGGAATCCATGCAAATTACAAACCTACCAAAAAGTAGGACATAATGGAAGGAAAATATCCATATAGGCAATACCAATTAGTTGGGATTAAGTTTTAGGCATGTTTGCTCATTCCCTTTAGGTCCAATATTTGCTAGGAGTCTTTGTCTTGTCAGATATTTGTATGCCGGCAGAAAATATATGGAGAACTACTAGTGGTGCAGTAATTTTTCCTATTGTCAATTTTTTTATATAATATTGGACTGAGTTGAGCCTACATAAAATGACACGGTCCTTGAGGATTCATATATCTGACCCCAACGTACTTGTAATTGAGACATAGTTACAATTGACTAGTTGTTGTACTACCAGAGTAGCTTTCCAGCAGAATAGTAGGATAGATAGTTACCATAATTTGCTATCCCTCGCAAACTGCAAACTGGTTTGGCAGTGCGGTAATGATAGAGAGCCATTCAGAAAGCTAAATTTAGAAATCTGAACTACAAAATTTTAATAATTCGAAGTTGTTTTCGTTTCTGAATTCAGCTCAACTTAGGGAAAATGTGTTCCCACTGTTGGTAATTCACTATTTTAGGTCCTCCAAGTTAACTTTAGCTTAAGAAAGTACTATTCTTTTGATTCTAGTTTCTGAAATACATTGATATATACTCTAACGGGCCGTTTGGTTGGCTAATTACTCATGATATACAATTTCACATTGTTTGGTTGATTGGTGGAGGGAATTATCATTGTACAAAATGCAACATTTTTTCTACATTATTTGATAGCTATTTTGGTTGTTCTCATAAAATAATATATGCACAAGTTATGCAGAAATCTATGTAATATTTTAGGCGAAATGGAATGTGGAATAAGAATACGGGTATTAGCAATACATGGATTAAACCAGCTAAAATGCCATATATACCTCATGATGTTGAAAACTAAGTTCTTTAATACAATAAACCCAATCAGTATCCATTTTGCTCCATTTGGACTCATTTCATTCCCACACTCAATAATACAACAACAACATACCCAGTGTAATCCCACAAAATGGGGTCTGGAAAGGGTAAAGTGTACACAATCCATACCACTAACTCAGATGAAGTAGAGAGGTTGTTTACGATAGACCCCTCGCTCAGGGCAGATAACAGTATAACAAACAAAAAATAAAAGCAAACAACAAATGGGATATCACACCGCTAGACAATAAAAACAAGACACCCACAAGGTAATACTATAAGCAAGCTATTCGAAATCATAGACATCACCAAAACACCACGAATAAGAGACTACAAAAAACAACAGGCACAGATTCAAACAAAGCACTCTTCCCTACTATTACGGACGTACTCCTACCTACTAACCCTCTACCCTAATCTGCATCTTCTACACCTTCCTATCAAGGGTCATGTCCTCCGTAAGCTATAATTGCTCCATGTCATGCCTAATCAAATCACTAAACTTATGCGACAAATCACTAAATTTACATTCCAATTACTCCGTCAACCTAAATCCTTTAGACTCAAGGGTCTGTCTCCAAACCTCCAACTTATCATTAACACCTCCCCGAGTCTCGTCAATCAGTACTACATCATCCGAAATAACATACACCAAGGCACCTCTCCTTGAATACGCCGCATCAAAACATCCATCCCATACATAATAATGTCTGCCTTAAATCATCAGATCTATGCGAAAATGAAACCCTCAAAACCCCAGCTGTTGACGGTTACTCTATAACCCTCTCTTACTTGGGATTAAAATACATTTATTAAAATTACTACTGGTCAAATGACAATCTTCACAGAAACGCAAACGCAAATAATCATGACATTATCTTAATACTGACCATATCATCATCATTTCATGGTTGAAAAACTACTAACAATTCCACCTTAAGGGTTAAACTAAATAGAATAAGGAAGGGAAAGTTGATGAACAAAATGACAATAAAATCATCAGTGACAATAAAAGAGACCAAGAACACAATCACATTTTATGAGGGAGTCTTCTTCTGAAGTACCTCATTAATTATAAGAGCCTTCCCATTTCTAACAATGTATTGGACATCGCGCTTGTAAAACTCCTTGGCTTTTAAAGCATTGAATACGAACCTGCAGTGTTCGATGTAATAGATAAAACAAAAGTAATTTATGCAATCCAAAAAAAAAAAAAAAGGCAGCCTGGTGCACTAAAGCTCCCGCTCGGGGTCCAGGGAAGGGGCGGACCACAAGGGTCTATTGTACACAGCCTTACCTTGCATTTCTGCCAGAGGCTGTTTCCATGGCTTGAACCGGTGACCTTCTGGTCACATGGCAGCAACTTTACCAGTTACTCCAAGGCTTCCGTTCATCAGAAATAAAACGGAAAACAAAGGAAGAAAACAGAACAACAAGGTAAATATTTACCTAGCCCATGGATCATTCTCATCCCACAAGTCACTTGTTTCTAGGGCCATCTCAGCAAGTGCAATTCCCTCCTCAGTTAACTCCACAGAATTATCCTTAAGCTCTATGCTATAATGCTGATATTACAAGTAAACATCATTATCGTGTAATTTTGCCACAGAGCTCAAGTTTTAAAGGGATAACTCAGAAACTTGGAACTCACAAGACCCTTAATAAGCAACTCGGCTACTCTAGCAGCAACAGGGTAACGAACAGCATCCTTGTTAGCCTGAGATAGAATGCACAAAAATACTTCTAAAAAATAAACAAATATAAGACAAACAGAAATAAAGAAAGCAAACCTAAACAAGGAAAACGGAAAATTATGATACCCAGCGACCAAAACTCATGCAATCAATAGTTTCTGATAACATAAAGAAAAAACTAATATATTTTGGATAATTCTATCAAGTGATTTGACATGATAAGTAAACAATGAGACATACTTCACCACTTATCAACAATGGATTTCTTCCTTCATCGATGAGGACTGAATCAACTTCATCAACTATGGCAAAATGGAAGGGCTTTGGCCTGTTTATACAAGGTAAATATGAAGCATCACACAATTTAACAAGAGAGAGAAAGTAATGTCTATCAATGCTTACCATCTCATCACAAGTTGCTCATGGTTAGTAGCAAGATTATCTCGAAGATAGTCAAAACCAAGTTCCTGGGCCATTGGAAACAAGAAAAGGGAAAAAACAGAGAAAGGGGGGCAGGAGAGATGTAGTCGTTAGGCAGCTAAATTGACCATCAAAGGATGTCAGAAATCTCCATGTGTTAAGCAACTAAGAGAAATGAAGAAGTATAAACCAGAAAAGATACATGACATAACAAATATGCAAGGGAACAACATGAAACTCACCACAACTTACCGAATTATTCGTGTATGTTATATCACAACTGTAATTAGATCTCCTCTCCTTGCTCTTCATCCCTCTCTGAGCATAAAAAGAATTACTATGGTTGATTTATAACAGTTGATCTCTCAAAAAGAAAAAGACCAAACCCTTGAATTACATGCAATTCTAGGAAAACCTACTTGCAAAATAAAATTTGAGAAAACATATGTAAGAAAAAACATAACATTGAAATTACAGACAGTTGATTACAAAAAATTACTTGGATAAGGCCAACAGAAAGACCTAGAAAACGGTGAACACGTCCCATCCACTCAGCATCACGTTGAGCTAAGTAATCATTCACCGTTACCACTGTCAAAGCAGATTCCAAAAGAAAAATTAGTAAACACCAAGAAGTATTATCTATATTTAGAACCATGCTAATATTTGCCAGTTCTGATTAATTAATGTATGTTTGAGATAAAACCCAGCAGAAACGACTCATGCCCTGAATGACTAACACTGAGGATTACTCAACAAGCATCCACAAACACCTTTCACAGTCCTGAAGCTATAGCAGACAAAAGGCTTTCTAAGGAAGTAGAAATGGATGGAGAAATATTTACATGTATATGTGTGTGTATGTAGATAGCTAGATGGATTGATTCGTGGATATATACACACACATAAACACACTCAATACAGCATACCATGAACACCCTCTCCAGTTAAGGCATTAAGATAAGCTGCCAACGTGGAAACCAAGGTTTTCCCTTCACCTGTCTTCATCTCTGCAATAGCCCCATCATGGAGAACTGCTCCTCCAATAATCTGAGATTTCCAATTAAAGCAGAATTCATCAATTTGCACAAGTAAGAATATCATGCATGTAATATTGAATTATTCACGAAGTGGTTTATTCTTATATCCATTTGATTATATCAAACATCATAAACATCCATGTATGATATGATTACGCCTGACCACTCTCTGATAAGAATATGAACATGTTCTTTCAACAAAAATTAATAAGAAAACTGCAATATGTATTATCTGTGGAACTAGACGAATCAACATCCTTCAAAAGATGCTATGTTATAGTTATTGAATCAACATGGTCGAGAATTACACAGGAGATACCTGAACATCAAAATGGCGCATTCCCAGCTTTCTTTTTGCAGCTTCACGGACAACCGCAAATGCTTCTGGAGATAGAAATGGCGAATGGACATGATAAAAAACAAGAATTTCAACTCCATTTTACTAAAAGATTTAATCTTTATCAGACGAAAAATAAAGTATATTATCAGACCAGCTTGAATATGAGCTAATGTCTCTCCTTCTCTCAAACGTCGTCGAAATTCCAAAGTTTTTGCACTCAACTGTAACAACAAAATACCAATAAGATGAAACAGTTTAAAAAAGGGATACAAATCAAACAAAAGAAAACAAGATAAACAAAAATGACACTACAAACCAACCTGCTCATCAGAAAGATGCTGAATTTGGGGTTCCATGGAATTCACAGAATTTACAAGCCTGTAATAATCTTTTACAACCCAGTTGTTCAAGCTACTAATACCACTCCAAGATTTTCTCACCCCATCCGCTTTTTCCTTTTAAAATAAACAAAACAGAAAATTAAAATAGGAAAAATGAAATGAACTGAATAAGACTTGAACAAAAGTGTGCATAAGCAATAACACCAATCAAACTGGAAATCTTAGTAGTGAGTTGGTGTTGGTTCGCAAGCTGAACTTTCACCTTATTGATGAGTGTTCAATTTGCCACCTTGTAATACCCTTCCTCTACTAAGGGCTCATTTGGTTGGGGAACAAGTTATCCCGGGATTAGTTATTTGAGAATTGTTTCTTCACTCCGTGGGATAAAAAAAAAAAAAAACTATAATCCTGAGATAAGCTATCTCTAAATATGGGAAACACATCCAAAAATTAGTAGGTATCAATTATCCCTCTACAAGAAAAGGGTATTAATATCATAAGCAGTTGGCTAAGTATTGTATTGTACCATGAGAGAAGCAGAGAGAGGTGGAAGACTGAGCCGGCGGCGAGTCTTGTTGTAAGGAACAGGCAAAACAAGTAAAGGGTATGTAGTAGACTTGCTGAATAAGAGAGAAGTTAGTAGAGGATGCTCGTTGTTCCGGCGTTGCTGCTGAAATTGCAGCGCCAACACTGCGCTGTTGGAGGTTGCTGTCGCCATTTTACCACCTAACGTCTTCCTCGATAATCCGATGCATAAGTTTTACTCTTTCATTATTTTTGTTGTTTTATCAGTTTAAATATTTTATTCTACATTTTTTATCCTGAATTTGACTTCTAACATACATAAATCAAGTAATTAGAAACCACATCACTTCTTTTTCATTTTTGTGGTTTATCTATAATTTATAATCTATATTTACATTTATAATATATTAAAAATATGAATACTTTTTAAAAAGTGATTTGAATTTTTTATTCTTTATTAAAAGACTTTATAATAGACAAAATTATCTTTTTATATTTTTTCTTCAATTTATAATATTAAATATTGACTATAATAAATATATATAAAAAAAGTTAAATGGAGAAAAATTTCTACTTTTAGTTGAATTTCTAAATTTATGGTAATATTATATTTAAAAAAATTCAACTTCAAAGAAATTATTATAAATTTCTATCGTTCTAAATTTAAAAAAAAAATGGTGAAATTATTTTACATAAAATAGATTTAGAGTCCTAAATGAAGAAGAAAAAAAATCTTTCAAAAACTAAACTGACATGACTTTTTTCCTATTAGAAAAGGGTAGTGGACTTTTTCAAGAAAAAAAGGTATTGTTTTTTTAGGTTAGGACTATTATTTTTTGTTATAAAATTTTGATTTAGGAATCTTATATTTCTTTCTTTTTTTCAATTTTAGAAGTTTTTCTTAGGTTTATATAGATATTTATTTGGGTAATAAAGCTTTGTGATTGTAGTTTTGTTATCGTATTATTTTGTTTGTAGTTTATAGGTGGTAGATAAATGTCAGTCGACTTTGAAATCGTTTTTAGGTAATGGTCACGTTTAACTATATTGTTTTGATATTTCTATTTTGTGAATTTCTTTTTTCGTGTAAAGGTTAGGTTTAATTGTATTGTTTTAATATCTCTATTATTGTTTATGTTGTTGTAGTTGACACGTAGTAGATGAATGTCGATCGACTTTGAGAAATTTTCTTTTGCAAAGGTTAGGTTTAATTATATTGTTTTAATATCTTTATCATCGTATTGTTTTGTTGTAGTTTACAGATGGTAGATAAATTTCAATTCGCTTTGAGATTTTTTTCTTGTAAATGTTAGGTTTAATTAAATAAATTCTACATCTTTACATGTTCAAAAGATGTAGAATTTAATTATTATTATTCTTTATTATTTAAATAAACATCATATTTTGTGTAGGGCTTGAATTCATTAAAATAAGGTACACGCATGACGCGCGTATACCTAAACTAGTAGAAAAAATAGGCAAAAAATGGCTCGATGGACCCTTGTACTATGTCCGTTTTATAATGTGGATACTCTTACTTACATGTTCGTCATCTTGACCCCTTGAACCCACTAAAAAATAACATTTTAAATCCTTTGACCATTGACCGAATCTATGTGGCATTAAAATAGCTGAGTAGGACAAAACGCGTGTAGGCACGCGCCTGGGGTGCGAGTGAGGGTTATTTTTTATCAATTTTATATTAAAATAATTTAAAATAATTTTTAAAAAAGTCCCCTCATCCCACCCCGCAGCCTCAAGGCTGCCATGGCCACACCATTATTAACGCCAAATTAGTCTGATATGTGGTGCAGCAAACGAACCAAAATTGATGGCATTTGACCCATAAACTTTTGGGACTTTTTGGTGGGTTTTGTTCCCCGTAAGGAGGCGACCCTTCTGATGTGAAAATTTTTCGGTTTGCCGGTCAGACGCGTCGATGCTGCATCGCCAGAATTCGCAATTGGTGGCATTCAATTGTAAATTGATGGCGTTTGACTTAACAACTTTTTGGAATTTTTGGTGGGGTAAGCTCGCGGATGGCTGTCGCTTCTCTTGTACTGATCCGCCACCGGTAAATTCGTCGGAGCTCTCCGGGTTGCACTGATTCGTTTTTCAAATTCCGACAACTAAAACGTCAATTTCTAGCAAACTCAACCAGTGAAAACTACAAAAAATGAAGAAAAAGTTGATTCTTTTCTCAAATTTCAGCAAACCAAATAAGTGGAAAAAAAAATTAAAAAAGGAACAAGTGAGCTATTTTCTCGAACTCCAACGACTAGAACATCAATTTTCAACATATCCAACAAGTAAAAAATACAAAAGAAGAAAAAATCAATTCGTTTCTCAAATTCCAGCAAATCCAACACATAAAAAATTCACTTGTTCTTCTTCGGCTCCCACCACTTCGACTTTTTTCGATTTTTTTGAATTTTGAACAGAAAAAATACTTCTCAAATTCTTCGGCCCATACTTCTCAACTTTTTCAAAGAGCAAGAAGAATAAGAAGATGAAGATGATGAAGGAAGAGAAGAACGAGAAGAGGAGGGAAAAGAATAAGAAAACAAAATGAAGAAATAGAGAAAAAAGGACAAGAGGGAAAAGAAAGAAAAAGGGGAAGAGAGAGGAACGGGGGTGGGGGTTTCTTTTATTTATTTATTTATTTATTTTAATATTTAATATTTTTTATACTTAAAAATGACGTGAAAGATGACGTGACAGCTGGCGTGGGGTGAGTGTGTTATATACTCACCAAAAAAGTGTTTAAAATGTTGTTTTTTAGTGGGTTCAAGGGTCCAGATGACAAACATGTATGTATGAGTATTTACATTACAAAACGAACATAGTACAAGGGCCCACCAAGCTATTTTGCCCAAAAAAATATAAGAGTACAACTTAGAACAAATGAACTTTGCAAGGTAGGACTTTTTTCGACAAAATAGCTTAGTACTTCAAGATTTGACGCATACATAAATCATTTTTAATTTTAATTTACTCTAAATTTAACTATTTAATAGTCGACCCTCTAAACGCTAACGAAACAAAGAGAGTGAATCGACTCTCTTTTGAAAAAGATCAAAAAATCAACTTCCAAGTGAATTATTTATCAAAATTTTGACATTTTATTTTTAAAAATACCACGTGAAGAAAAATACTCTATGTGACAAAGCAATTCTCTCGTCATCATCAAGCAGATTTGCTAGAAGTCAAGTCTACCGAAATGCCAAGTCCTAAATCAGGTAAATTTAAATGTACACTAGATAAAACGTATCAAGTATAAAAGATGGTGTCCAGACACTCTTTCAATTTATTTTTTTTAGGGGAAAAGACTCAAATATGTCACTGAACTATCAGAAATGACTCATTTATGCCTCCGTTAAAAGTTGGGCTCATTCATGACATCGCCGTTATAAAACTGGTTCATCAATGTCATTACTTTTTAACGGTGGTTTTCTAAAAACTACTTTGCCACGTGGCCTCTTATTAGAGGTCCATGTTTTTTTTTTGTTTTTTTTTTTTTAGTTTTGATCCATTAAAAAGAATCCACCCGCACCCAACCTATCACTTTAACCCACTTTAATATTACTCTTAATTTTGACCCTAGATTTGAAAACACCGTACGTACCTGATAGCCAAGTCCCAACTCTGTGCGTAGCTTTTGACATGTGCGCAAAGAATTTTTAACTCAATTTTAGCTATGTTTTTTACTCCAAACTAGTCCAGATCACCTACAATCTTTTTCAATTTTTTTACATACCCTGACGGGTCGTGTTGCTTAAAAAAATAATTATATTCAGAGAAATTGATTCGAACAATTTTCAAATAATTCTTAGCTTAGTCGTCCTATTCAAGCAAATCATTCTGTTAAGCAAAGTGATTTCATTTAATGTAGATTCATCTCAGAGAATTTAATGATGGCTCAAGAGATATATAGTAAAAGGGAACATTAAACAAAACTGTAGAGGAAATTTCTTAATATAGTGAGATATGGCGAAGAAAATCTCATAATAAAGTTAGATATCATCAAGTTTATGACAAAGTATTTCGAAGCGCGGAGGAAAAGTTAAAGAAAAATGATGTTTTAAGTCGCTTCAAAGATCACGGTGCTTTTAGAACTGATGCAGAGTGGTGGATGATATATCGGTCCGATAGTGAAATCCATATATTTTGGGGGTTGGGGGTTGGGGGTTGGGGTAGGCTTCAATCCAACTCTTCTAAAAGGCGAGCTTAATTGATCTCAATATGTAGTTCAATCGATTCATAATTTTTTTATTAATTTTGGTATATATACATATATACATATATATATATATATAATCATAATAATTAATACAAAAAGATTATTTGATAATTAAAAATTATAAAAAGGAAACGATGGAATTCAAACTTGGTAAGATGGAACGGTTAGATTATGTCTCATTATTTAACTCATTTTGAAACTTATCTCACTCCAAATATATAACTTTTAAGCTAGTTAATGATCTATATATTTATTAACTCAACACATTTTGATCTGTTTAAATTGATACTCCATATCATGTTCAACTCTTAAATAAATGATATCTGGTGCTCATATATGATCCTCCCCAGTCCACCTCTTTCCCGCCGCTAGAAAGGAAAAACAATATTATGATCGTTAATATGGTCATATTCGCCTAATATTTGAAGTTTGAACCATGCATGCAGAATGAAGACGTGAAAAAGGGGTTACTGCAAATTTCTTGCATGCATGCACGTATCCTTGTGTTTTAGGATTCCATGTTTCAATTTGACTTTTTAACATCCATAGTTCAAATCTCGAGCGTTAAAACTTTTAAATTTTAATAGTAAGTGGCATAAAATTTGAAGTTATTTTCTCAGAAAAAAATGAAATTTACATAGTTACGTTAGAAATTAGGTAAAAAAAAATGCTATTTGTTGACAATAATTGACAATTCGAAATAAAAGGTGTATGAAAAATTGCAGTCAAATTAAAGAAAAATTTATTTGACTCATATAAATTGAGATGGAGGATTAGGTAAAAATCAAAATCGTACATATACGTTGTGAATGTATTGTGCAACTTTACCAAGTCAAAAGCTACGCACGGAGTTGGGACTTTGAAACACCCTATGCTCTACGTCTCGTCCATGTTAAAGAGTATAAAGGCTACCAAATAGTCAAGTCCACAAAATAATTAAGACTACCAATAATTCAATTCTACAACTTATAATCCAAATTTAGAAGGAATTTTTAGGTATTCTTCCTAATTAAAAGTTGGGGTCCTTCGTGTATGTGATATTCCCTTCGTCCTAAATTATGTGATGATGTTTGAATTTCGAGAGTCAAAATAAATTATTTTTTAATCACAATTTATTCATTTGTCATTTTAAATTATTAATTATTCTAACCTATATTATTTTAAACTTAGTATTCAAATATGTAAATTTTATGTTCGAAGACTAAATGATTATATATATGTTCAAATCTAGGGTCAAAATTAAGAGTAATATTAAAGTGGTTAAGGTGATAGGTTGGGTGCGGGTGGATTCTTTTTAATGGATCAAAACTAAAAAGAAAAAAGAAAAAAAAATGACGTGGACCTCTAATAAGAGGCCACGTGGCAAAGCAGTTTTTAGAAAACCACCGTTAGAAAGTAATGACATAGATGAACCGGTTTTATAGTGGCGATGGCATGAATGAGCTCAACTTTTAACGAATGACATAAATGAGTCATTTCTGATAGTTCAGTGACATATTTGAGCCTTTTCCTTTCTATTTGGGAGTATAATAGTGACATTGACTTTACCTTCTTATCTTTTTATTATTCTTTAACCGGTTTCCGAACTTACTAGCTCAACTAATTCAGATTCACATTTATCTAAAGCACATTACGGAGAAAACGCATTTTGAGAACTTAAATCTTATCGATATATTTCTTTACCCTTTTATTTCATGTAAGATGTTTGCATGTTGACAATTTTTTTAGTCAGGTAGATATACTATAATATAAAACTTAAATTGAGTTTAATACTAGCTTAAATTGTCTGACCAGTTCCATACAATCATTTGCAAAAGGTGGAATTCTATAACTAGGTGGAGTTTTGATTTATTCAGACATGTTGGTAGTATCAGGGATGTGCTTATTGTATCCAATTTTCCAGCATAATTTCTAATGAGACCTAAGTCGTCTTCACAACAAGCCTATTAGACATTGTCCTGAAAAGCTGTCGACTTGAAGTGAAACAACACTCCTCTGCTAGTTAATTTCTGCATCTGTTGAAATTATGTCCTAATATTTATATGCAAACTTGCATATAAAAGGACTAGGAACTCCCCCCATCTTATTTTAGCTGTCTAATTGCCTACATGCTACAGTAATTGACAAGTTCTGAAAAAGTAACAAGGGAATTTCATATTGTTTCAAGCCTTGCAAAAGTTTTACATGTCGGAAGACAGTTCAATTTCGACATGAACAACACTCATTCAGAGACAAGTTGAACACATCATCTATACATATTTATCTGTTGAAAATTATACATTTCATGCTATGCTGTATACTTTATCAAACACATCTTTCTTCAGTTAAGAGTGCTTTTTACAGTATTGCTGCATCGATCACTATGTAGACTACTATCATGCTTTAAAAACAGAAATGAGAGTCTCTTTCTTGATATGATAAGATTTCCAGCAGCCAACAGTGACACGAACCCCTTGGTTTAAAGTTGAGGATTCTCCACTATGCTTTGGTGCAATCAGTTCCTTGCAGTCGCTGAGACGAGATGCTTCTGGAAAGAAATAATTGATAGAACTATCAAAAAGTGCCTTCAGGATTCATCTAACTACAGAATAGTACACCTGAAAACATTTGATAGGCTACATCGGGACTTCATGCTTGTCATAGAAGCATCTAAACGTGCTTAACAAATAGCTTGTACAATAAAGAGCTTTAGTCTGATAATACCTTGATAACTCCATCAGCTTGGCCAACAAAAAGCTTTCCTTGCCGGTAGAGTAGAGCTGTTACTACAGAATCACATGTAATAGATCCAAGTGGAACGGCATCTATCTGATCACCATCTCTAAATAGTTCCTATAAAGCAGCAGCTTTTAGACAGTACGACTTCAAGCACCATGAATTACAGTATAAAGCTCAAATTAAACCATCAACCCACTCTAATCTCAGAGCATTTGGATGATACATGAACAGCACCAAAGCTGCTATTTTCATATGTTAATGCACATACCTTTACTTTTATAGTCTTGTCCCAGCCACCTGTAAAAATCCATTTCTCCTTCTTGCAGGCAGAAAATATGGCACCGTCATGTTCTAGTGCAGATTTCACCAGAATATCGTCAACCCAAATCTAATGGAATAAATAAAAGCATGAGGGTATATAATAAAACAACTGATCTTTTTCTAATTTACAATTATTATTAGCTTGAACAATATGCTTTCTAAGTACCTAAATATTGAGGTTGATGTTCAATATCCTAACCTAATCAAAGAAACCTTTTATCTGCCTTGGATTCAAAACAGTACCTTCATCAAACCGTTCTCATGAGCTGCAACAAGTACATTCTCATCAACAGCAAGACAAAAAACTGAGCAAACACTTCCTGGTGCTTCTTCCCCTAAAACTGCCAATGGACTATGATCACTAAGGCACCATAACCGTACAGTTCCATCCCAACTACCACTATAAAGAACCTCATCACATATTGCTAATGAAGATACAACTGATTTATGGCCATTCATAGTGCATGCTAGACTGTAATCCTGGAGTGTGAGGAAGGAAGCAGTATTTCAGTTTCTGCCTCGAATAAACTAAATTACAACTAGAAGGCAGCAGAAAATTGCCTGCAATGACCATGCTTTTATCGACCTGTCACCACTGCCAGTATATACATATTGGTTTTCAGAGACAGCAAGGGCATGTATACCACTATAACGCCAGTCCTGTTGCTCCTGTAGTTTCTTCACTGGGTCTGGACTTAATGGGGCGCTGGCTCCCCAAATGCAAATTGCACCACTATTATCACCACTAATGCACAGTGGTTCTCCATAATCTACAAAAGCTACAGCCATAACTCTTTGCTCGTGACCTTTGAATGAATGTACATGAGAATAGTCCTGTAATAGTTGGATAACTCAAGGAAGTTCATAAGGAGAGAGCAAAAGGGAAAAAAATTTATCTAGTAAAAACACATGCAATATGAATGCTATATCTGTATTCTAATGAAAGCCATGCTGGAATAGAATTTATTCAAGTTAGCGCCTAGCGGCGTCGTAGAATCACGAAATTTTCTCATTTTCTTTCAAGTTAGATCCCACAATCATAATCATGCATTAATAGATACCAACAACAACATACCCAGTGTATTTCCACAGAATGGGGTCTGGGGAGGGTAAAGCGTACGCAGTCCATACCACTACCTCAGATGAAGTAGAGAGGTTGTTTCCAATAGACCCTGGCTCAAAATTTTAATATTCTGGGACATTTATAAATTACATCCTGCCACAGAGACCACTTAAGGAAACCTTGGGGTAATAGCTCCTATTACCAATAAGATAAATTTCCATCTGTTACAATAATAGGAAAATTCAAAGATTAGCACTTATATGTCATCTAGTCTAACACACTTCCTCCAAGATAACTTTTAAACTTTTCTAAAGTCATTTGTCTCAATCTAAGCGTGTCAGTTTTGCAAGACATTGTACAGTCTCTTCATTTCCAAGTTCTAAAGTCACAGGCTAATTCCACAAAGAGGGTCCAGCAATGACATAGTCCAAATCCTTTAAGCCAAAATGATGGACCAATTCATACAAATACTAGATTTAACAAGTGTACCTGTAAAGACCATACATTGACCATTTTGTCAAATGACGAGCTGAACAGAAAGCCACCTGAAAGGACCAAAGGCCAACATCGAGAATTATAAAAGCATTCATATTTTCGATATTTTCTCTAAGCTTAATGCAAAAGAAAATGCACATAAAATAAGCATTAACAACGTCAAGTTGTGAATAATTGCAATAATGCAAAGAAAAATATTTAAACATGCACTTCAACACAAACATCAAGTATGAAAAAGGATTAAACTGCAAGTATCTGGTACATTCAAGTAACTCAAGAAAGATAGTGTAGTATTAAGATATCAAAGAGAAACATGCAGTGCTTGTACCTCCAATCGCTAATCCTGTGATACAATTAAGATGTCCTTTTAGATCAATGCATTTCACTTGACCACAGGATAGACCCTCAAAAACATCCCTATCGACCTCTAAAGTTTCAACCCCATCATCATCCTCTCCGTTAGCTTTTTCCACCGCAGAAGTATCATCAAGGCACCTCGGCGATTGTGCACCAACCTTGTTGATCGACTGACAAAAGTCTCCAAGAATTAAACAATTACACATGTTTTCCATTCTTATTTCCTGCTTTAAGTCTTTTGCTTCATCAAATGCAGATTTGGTCACAAGAACCCTCAAATTTTTCCACAGCTCAGATATAAGTGGCCGATTTTCTGGATTGTATTCCAAGCATTTGAGGAGAATCTCTTTCATATTAGTAAACTCTGGCCCCAATCTGCATTCAATTAAAGTCATAATCTTTTGCCTCCACTCCACATACCACCTAACAAAATCAAGTCCTTTATCATCTCTTACTGCAGCAACCAGATAACTCAAATAACTCTGCATCTCTTCAGGGAATGATTTACCAACTAGAAGTGAAATAATTGCACAAGCTAATGACCAAACATCAGAACCATATCCAACATGATGCCTTGAGCTGCCTAAATCTATCACAACACCACCCAGTTTCGACAACTCAAAGAATACTTCTGGACTAACAAAAACACAATCATCCACTATGTTATTTTTTAATCTCAACAGCAAATCTTCACTATCAGTTCCACTCTTGCCAACAACAATCTCTGTGAGTATCTTGCGAACTCTCCTTCCTGTTGTCAAAACTTCACTAATAGCAACATAAACACGGCCAAACTTGTCAAAACCAAAACAAGAAAGTCCCAAATAACCCAGAAACAATCCTCTCAAATGCAAATCACTCACCGTTTGACATATATCCAAACCAATCATCACAAACTCATCTACAGTACTGCTCTTTTCCTCAGCATTGTTCTCAAGAACCACAATCTTCCCTAACAAACTCCCACAAAACATCTCAGAAACTACGTAAACACAATGATTATCCACATTGTACCAAAACCCATAAACCTTACACATTACATGAAGAGCTAAACTAGCTTTCATAATTAACTCCAACGCATTCCTCACCCCTTCACTCAATCCAGACAATACACTCATAACTTTCACATCATAACTACAATCAAACTTGGAAGAAGAAGATAAAGAGCCCTCATTCAAGTCAACAAAACATCCAATTTCAAGAAGACTAACCTTTTCACCCACTTTCAAAACACACCCCATAGAAGAAACACTGTTAGAAACCTTAATAACCTTCCCATACCACACAGAATCATTTTTTGATTCGAAGACTATAGTGTCTTGTGGCAGGACCCATGTTTTCCAATTTAAGTAAAACTCATGAGACCGGAAAAGGGGTTTGATAAAAATAGAATCTTCATCATATTTTGGGGTTATTTTATGATTCTTGGAACCCTTTGAGTACAACTCATGAGACAACAATTGGGGCTTGGGAAAAATAGGATGTTTATCATATTTTTGAGTTGTTTGATGATTGTTGGAAGCACCCTTTGAGTTGGAGAAGCGTAAAAGATCAATGTTTTTGGGGAGAGAAGAGATGGGGTTGGGGAGTTTAACAAGGAGAGTACAAGATGGACAGCGGATTGTACTATGAAAGGGGTTTGGGAGCTGTTTTAAGCAGTCCTGGCAGGTCGAGTGGCCACAAGCGAGGACACGAGGGATGGTTGAAAGGTCGCCGTATTGTTGGAGACAAACTGGACATTCAGGGAGCTCTTCTTCCAGACTTGACGACTCTGCTTCATCCTGCGCCATCACTACTCGTTACAAGAGCTGCTAACGTAACCAAGAATCAAAACAATCATCCAACAAAATGATCAAGAGGATGAAGTAGTCAAACAAGACCCTTTCTCTACTCAAAAATGGCCACACTTGTACCTCTGTGTAATCGCCTATGTATATTTATACTAGTTTAGTGTAAAAGCACGTATATATTATTTCAAGCAATAAAAAAAGTTCTTAATTTTAAAATAAATGTGATATTTTATTAACGTTAAAAAGTATTTTTTTTTATTAATTAATATTATTATTCAAGCAATAGAACTTAATTTGAAAAATATTAATTACTATTATTATCCTGCGTCATAACAAAGAAGATAAAAAAGAAAAGATTATATTTAGAAGTATATATAATCTATTTTAATCTTCGTAGACAGAATTACCTGAAACCTATTGTTGATGGAGGTGGTAAGTATCCCGTAGAATTAGTTAAGGTGTGCGTAAACTGACCCGAACATCATGATTTAAAAAAAAAAGTATATATATACTACATAACTTTAAATAACGTAAAACTTTAATTGATGAAAAAATCATGCTAATCAAAGAAAATGATAGAGAGGAGATCAGTTAAAAATATTAATGGTGCTCTAAAATTTAATCTAGAGTTGCGACTAATCAATTTTTTTATGATATTTAGAATTTTAAAACCAACTAAATTTTGAGTTATTAAAGTCATATGATTATGTAAAAACTCTTTATATTTAAAATATTTGAAATTTACTACTACAATATATTACTTTGACTTTTTAGGTCTTTTTACTATAATATTTAGAACCAAACTAACATTGAAAAATTTGAATTTAATTATTAAATTATAATTCATCTATAATCTATATCTATAATCTATAATCTATAATTTATAATATATTAAAAGCGTGAAGATCCTTAGAAAAGTGATTTAAACTTTTTGTCCTTCGTTAAAACACTTTACTTTGGACAAAATAAGCTTTTCACTTATTTTATATAATATTTATTATATTAATAATATCAACTATTGAGTATAATAAATATATGCAAAAAAAACAAACCCAGTGTTTTTAGTTGATATATGGAAAGATTATATGGAATTCGTCTTTTAGTTCGTATATGAAAAAATTATAGGAATTCTATTATTACTCAATTAGGAATGAGTTTGTATATGGAAAAATTATAGGAATTCTATTATTAATAAATTAGGACAAAACTTCACACGACTCTTTTTGCTATATATGGGGTTAATAACATGCAATTGGGTTAATAACATGCAATTGGTGTAGCTTACACATTGTTCTTCTTCTTTTTTTTTTTTTTTTTTTGGTTTATTATTTATTTAATATCGATTATTTTGCTTTGTAGTATGTGTTTATTTTTCCTAATGTTTGAAGATCTAACTTTCTGTGTATATATATTTTTATGGTGTATTTGAAGATCTAGCATTTTTATGTATATGTTTTTTTTTTTTTTGAAAAAATTTTATCGAAAAATTGAACAAACAAGCATGTTATAGTCGAATAATAAAGCAGACGAAAAAATCAAAGAAGCATGGCAGTCAAAAAATTCAAAGGTTTATATTCTCTCTCTCTCTCTTTACCTCTATTTAAATAAATTTTTTAAAAAAATGATCAAACTTTTCGTCTTTCATTAAAATATTATAAAATAGACAAAATCTTCTTTTCACCTTTTAATAAATTATAGTCACCAACAAATATTTAATTATTTACCTAAAATTTAGAACTTTTTCACCATACCTTTTACGTATAAATTTTTTGAAAATTCTTTTCTCTCCAAGAACAAACATTCACAATTTTTTTTGGTGGAAAAGAATGATTGTCGTATGTCTGAGTTAGAATACTTTGATTTTTTTGGATTCATTATAGCTTTAGAGTTTTCTTTGACAAATAGATTCTTTATTGAGGTTAGGTTTTTGTTTAGGTTTAATCGCAAATGTGCTTGTGATTTGAGGTAAGTTTTCTAAAATTTTGCTATGATTTTTATATTTATAAAAATAAATTGTCATATACTTTGATAGATAGACGATTGTTAATTAAGATTTTTTTTTTTTTGTGATTTAAGTATGTTCTTGAAGTTTAAAATAATAAATTATCATGTATTCTTGATAGATTATCGCTAATTGAGAAGTTTTTTGTAATTTTTATTTATAATAATTTATTAATATAATAGATATAGGTATATCTCTAAAAGATCAAGTTCATACTTTAATCGTAAAATATGATTTAATTAATGTATCTGTTAGAGAATTATTTTCATAAACCTATTTATTCACATAAGTATGTCATGAGAACTTGCAAACCCAACATCATGTATGTGTCAAATCCAATTCAATATCACCTGCTTGAATCAAAGTAGAAGTGGATTAAATGATAGGGTGCAATAACCACTTTTTAATTTCTGTTTTTTCTTTACTTTATTGTAGTTTAGAATGTGTTTTGATAGGCGTTTGGCCATAAAAGTAAAAAAAAAAATGGAGTTAAGTTGAAGTTGGAGTTGTAATTAGAATTATAGTTTTAGTTGAGTTTGACTATGAATATATATTTTGTGAGGAAAATGAGAATGAAAAAAGTGAATACAGGTTGAGATTTGTTTCACCTTTTCAAAGCTGTATTTGGAGTTTGCACGGCCAAACATCATTTCTTGAATAAAGTGAAAAATATTTTCGAAAAAAATTGCTTTCTCATGGCCAAACTTGGCCTAAGTGTATTATTAATACGAACATAATTTTAACTTTTGATATCAATGAAAAATTTTGTTCACTACATTTAATTTTGCTCCTTAATTATTAGTATGATAGTGGGTTATGATGTTCCTCTTTAAACACACTTTTTAGGTTAAAAATTTTACGTTAATTTTGATAAAATTTAAAATTGTTGATTTCTCCCTAAAAGATAATTTTTCTCTTTGCTGATTATCATATTTTATCCATCAATATGAAGATGCGAAGAAAATAATACGAGATGCCATACTATTTGAAATACAATATTATATATATTATTTAAATAGACATATGTTTGTTTCAACGTCAGTTGATACTTTTAATGTATAGTTTTATTGCTTGGTGCAAGACACACATGCAACGCACGTACACTAACCTAGTTCAAAAAAAGAGTAAGAAGGAGTTGAAGCATAGTCAAGTATGTAGGCTGATGGTTAAAAGTAAACACAAACTATTAAAAAAAATGTAATGTTCTATTATTAAAACTGAAAATCATATTCTGAATTAAAGTCAACCAATAATAACAACAAATGAAATGTAATTCTTAAGTGAGGCTTACAAGAATAGAGTATACGTTAACCTTACTCCTATCTTGAAAAGGAGAAACAAAATAATGCCAATTCATTCTTTTAAGTACCAGCAGTCCAAGAAAGTCGCTAAAATACACAATGTGCAAGGACTTTTCGATTTTTTTAGGATACAAGCACAAAAAATAAGTTCAACTAATCCAATAGAAAAGAACGACAAAAGCAAACTTTGGAACATAAGTAAACAAACAATAACCATTTTAGATAAATCCGAGACTGTCTTTCATACATCCATAACAATCAAGGAAAAGATATTTAGCTAAGTTCATAACGCATTTCAAGAGATAAATTGGACAATTACATGACATAACTAATCTTCTCAAGACTTAAAAAGAAAAAAAGAAGAAACATTGACAAACAAAATTAAGAATTACCTGCAAAATATTTACTTATTTTTTGTTTATTTAAGTACAAATGTCACAAAATAATCCATCGAACATATCATCTATGAGAACACCTTCAATTAGGACAATTCAAATCTCATCATTTTGTAGTAAATCGACAAATCAACATGTTTGATAATTGTATATGATCATCCAAAAGCATAGAACAAAACAAAAATATTAACCAATTAAATTCAAAACTCTCAAATCATTTTAATTCAAAAACAAAGAAAATAATTAAAACTCCCGAACTCTTGAACGCACTCGATTCTTTGTCACTTCGATTTTCACCACGCATTCATAACAACCTAGGAAATGATGTCTAGATAAGCACATAAAGCATCTCAAAATATCAAAATATAATCTTATATTTCGAATTTAACAAATAAGTATAATTAAAAATTCAACTGTAATACTAACAAATAATATACCAAAATATAGTAAATTAACATAATCAAAGCTAATCAAAATTAAGTAACAATTAAAAAAGAAAGAGAAAGAGATAAACCTTTGATATGTTGGCTACTTCATTCGGTATCAACATGCTTATTTTGTCCAATTTTTTGATTCAAAATTCTAAACTGAAAAAGAAAATTATCAAAAAAAGGAGAATACGTTGTCAATTATTGATTATATATAATTAATATATAATATATAAAGATATTAACTAAAAGAAATTAAAAAAAGCAAAAAAGATGATGATGCAAGAATATGACTTGAATCATCAAAATCAAAATATAAGAAAAAAAAAGTAGAAGTAAAAGAAGTATACCTTTTTTTATAAATTTTAATTTGATCCATCCAAATATTACTTAAATAGAGTTAGAAATTCTTTTTTATATAAAGTAAAATTTTAATTGATTTAGAAGTATTAAATATTACGATTTCTTACCTAGATTAATAACCAAAACTAAAAAAACATAAATCAAATTAAGTGCAACTTTTTTTACCTAAATTAAAAAGAATACATTAGAGCCCTTTAACATAGAGACAAAATATATCTATGCAATTTCTTACACGCTCTTTCCTTTAATATTTTCCTTTTTTAATTCTTTTTTTTTGAACGTGAGTTTCTTCTTCTTTTTTTACTTTTCATGTTTTCTTTCTTTTATTCCTTTTTTACGTGATTAAGTGATTTTTCGATTAAGGAAAATTTATTAGTTAGAATTAAAAGAGGAAAAGGACTCTTAAAATTAATTGTTAAATATTTTTATATTTTATAATCAATTAAAAAAAGGTGAAAAAATCATTTTGTCTATTGCAGATTATTTTAATAAAGGGCAAAAAGTTCAAATCACTTTTTTAAGGAGCTTCACACTTTTAATATATTATAGATTATAGATAGTGAGGTAATTAAAATAATTTACATTTGTTTGTCATGATTTAATCTCTCTCTCTATATAAAGGAGATTTATTTATATATGTTTATTTATTTTTCCCAATTCATCTTCTATTTTTCATACTATATATAATCTTCTCATTTTTTGGGAGGGTTTTGTGGTATGTTTTTTCTCTTCTCTTTTATTTTCTTCTTTCTTTTTTATTTTAGTTTTGTTTTATATTTTGATTTTAATGTATATTATCATCATCTATAATCTATATTTATATTTATCTATATCTATATCTATAATCTATAATTTATATCTATAATCTATAATCTATAATCTATAATCGATATCTATAATCTATATCTATAATCTATATCTATATCTATAATCTATAATCTATCTATAATCTATAATATATTAAAAGTGTGAAGACCCCTAGAAAAGTGATTTGAACTTTTTACCCTTCATTAAAACATTATTCTTTAGATAAAATCGTCTTTTTACTATTTTTTTAAATTATAATTACACATAAATACTAATAATATATTTTTTTGGAAAAGTAAAAAATCATCATTATTAAAAGAATCCTAATTACAGTACCTATATTTGAAAAATAAATACAATCGTAGAAGTAAATATTAATAATTTATATTTTTGGAAAAAATATAACATGTACTGTTTTTTAGTTAAGGTAAATCAATTTTCTTTCCTTATTTTAATAGGGATGTGTGATAGTAGTATACTTTGTTTAGGTATAAATATTTCTCGAAAGTGTTCTCTGCGAAATTGATTTTTTTAGGAATGATTGGCAGTTGTGTTTCATCTATTCCCTCGAAAGTTTTAATTATCATATTCTACACATCTTTGTTTTCATTATGATGGTAAATTAAAAAAATAAATAAAGAAGCAAAGCTAGATAGCCTAAGTTTCGATATTGGAGTGTACAACATCAAGGAATATACATAGTTTGGTTCATATGAAGACCAAGGCTCCATTTATTTTTTTTAAGATTCAAACGTCTGAATCTGAATGGACATCTGAATGATTAAGATGTTGTCTCAAGATCTGAAAACTGAATGATTAAGACTGTTTGTTTTTCAACATCTGAATGTGTAAAAAAAATTATTTGTATACATAATAAAATATAAAATAAAATTCAAATAAAAAATTAATTATATATTAAAAAAGTATGTAATTTAATACAATAAAATTATTAGTATTTGGTTGAGAAAAAATATTTATGTTTGTTAGTGATAGTGGAGATGGTTATAATGGTGGTTGCGGTGACAATGATTGATGTTAGTGATTAATATTGTTGGTGGTGACAATTGTGATGGCTGGTATTGTAGTGACTGTTATGATGGTGGCGATTGGTGGCGGTGGTAGTTGTTGTGATGTGACGTTGCTTGATGTTAGTAGTTTAAGGTGTTGGCTGAAACATGAATGCATGATGATTGACGATGTGTTGGTGCTAGTTGGAGATGTTATTTGTTGTGATGGTGGAGATGGTTGTTAGTAGAGATAAATTGTAGCGATGGTACTGGTTGAAGTAATGGTAGAGGTGGCATTACTAGTGACAATGGTGGCGGCGGCCAAAGAATGTGTAGAGGTTATGATGTATTAATGATAGTTAGTGGTGGTGCTAGTTGTGATAGATGAGTTGGTTGGTAGTGGGGATTGGTCGCTAGTGGTTGTTGATTGTGTTGTTGTTGATGTTAGTGATGATGGTGAATATAATTAGAATAAAAGAGGTAGTAGGTGTGAAAGCGGTTGACAATTGTGGTTGGTAACAGTGTTTTTTGTCGATGGTGATTGTGATGGTGAAGGTGGTTGGTGGGTGGTGGTTGACAATGGTGATAGAGGTGGTTAGTGGTGGTAACTGCTGATTATGAATAGAATGATGAATATTATCCAACACCAGAATATCCTTTCAGACCTATTAAGACTTGATTCTAGATTTCAATGATTCAGACCTATTAAGAGTTAAAACCTTAATAAAAAATAAATGCACTTAATGGTCTGAAGTTTGAACCATTCAGATTTAGACCTCCATTAAGTGTAACAAATGAGGCCTAAAGTGGATCCATCAAACTTCTTTTTAAGAATGAACAAAGCATCTTTTCACTTACTTGGTGGATGAGCAAAGGTGAATACTATATCAATTTTCTTTCTTTATTAATAGAGATATGTGATAGTAGTATAATTTGTTTAAGTATAAAATTTCTTTAGTATTTTTGGTATTTATGTACAAATACTAATAATTTTTATTTTTGAAAAAATTATAAATTACGTGTACTATTTTTTAGTTAAGGTAAATCAATTTTCTTTCCTTATTTTAATAGGGATGTGTGATAGTAGTATAATTTGTTTAGGTATAAAATTCCTTTAGTATTTTTAGTAAAGATAAACTATTTTTCCTTCCTTATCTCTAATATACCATAATTAGAATTCTAAAATAAATATACTACTTTACCTTATATTTACACGAAGAGATACCACACCCCCAGTGATTTTTTGTGCTTCATGTGTATTCAAGTTTGCTTGGTTGATTTATAGAAGATTTTTACTTTTGTAAATTCGTCTTTTCATTAAAAATAATGTTAAAATTTTTTTTGCATAAAGATTAAGTTTAATTGTATTATTTTGATATCTCTAATTTGAGAATTATTTGTGTAAAGGTTAGGATTAGATGTATTGTTTTAATATCTCTATTATCATATTATTTTCTTGTAGTTTACAGGTGGTAGATGAATGTCCGTCGGCTTTGAGAATTTTTTTGTGTAAAGGTTAGATTTAATTGTATTGTTTTTATTTCTCTATCATTCTATTATTTTGTTATAGTTTACAGGTGGTAGATGAATGTCAATCGGCTTTGAGATTTTTTTTAGTAAAGGTTAGGTTTAATTAAATAAATTCTCCATCTTTACATATTCAAAAGATGTTGAATTTAATTGTTATACGCATCTTTATCAATTTAAACAAATATCCTATTTAGTTTAACATTTGAATTCATTAAAGTGATATACACGCGTGAAGCGCGTACACCTAAACTAGTCTTATAAAAAAGATGATGAGGATGAAGTTGTTTGGAATGAAGAGGTAAGCCAATAATTTATTTTATCATTGTCATTTAAATTTTTGTAAGATTTATTTTAATTTTCATGATTCAAGTTTTAAGTTTTTTGAAATTGTTAAACTTTGAGAGGGTATCATGATATATTTTTATTTTCCAAAATATTTTGTCCTTTTTTTTTGGATTTTCCCTATTTATTTATTTATTTATTTATTTATTTATTTATTTATTTATTTATTTATTTATTTATTTATTTATTTATTTATTTATGTTACTTTAATTAGGCCAAAAAATATGTAGATTCGATTAATCATCAACTTTTCACCTTCCATTATAATTATCTTCTTAATTGAATATCTTAATATGTATTTATGTATGACCTTTTGATGTCCTTTTCTATCTCTTTATAACATCATCATAAACATATAGTATTTCACAATATTGTCATATGTATACGAATGTGTGGCTTAAATCTCATTCTTGATATGTTTAGTGTTTTGTTGGCATATTTTGTTTTTGATTGACTTTGATTCTGCCAATATTTAAATTATAATGCAAACTTTGGATATTGATCACAAAGATCTAATCTTTCTATCTTTTTGCAGGTTAGTTATTGCCAAAATAATAATTTGTTTTTAAGTTGGAATTGCTTTTCCAATGCAAGATTAGTAATGCAAATACAATTTATTTGGTTAAACATTAAATTTTTCATTTGTTCACAAGTTGAAATTTGTTGTTGGAGGGTCTGCTCCTTCATCAGTCTCTGTGTTTGAGCTCTTGGTGTAGAAAAATCTTTATTAGGAACGATATCTTCAAATGGATCCTATCCGGTGCGAATCCGCATTAATCAGACTCGAATGGAGGTTTCAAATACTAGATGAGAAACTTAATAAAAGAAAAACTTATCGCGGGAGGTTTTTAGGTCAAATGGGTTTGTAATTATCCAATGCTGAGATGGTACATACTCTTCTATTTTTAAGAACTCAAATAAAATATAAATAGAAAAATTAACTTATCAAATTATTGCTCTCCATAGTTTTTACTTGATGCTAGGCATCTCAACAGTCTCTCTTTATAAAGAAAAAGATCTTCTCCATCTTTGTTCCAATATATATGTTACAGGGCAAGACTTTAATCTTCTTTAATTATTGTTACAATTCATTAGCTTGCTATGATGGGCATATACCGCTTACATTATTTTATAGCATTCTTCTTTATGTCATTTTTTGAAACGCTATATATATATATATATATATATATATATATATAAGAGCTGATGTGACACTTCTCTATGGCCTCTAATTGTAGCTATCTTTTTTCTTGTTTTTTTGATATTGTTGTCTCCATTTCACTATACAATGATAACATAATAATCTATTTTAAAGTATTTTTATTTTTCTTAAATAAATTATTTAATAAGTCATTTTCATAACTTACACCACTTCACATTTTCATAACTTCTATTCTAATAATATTCATTAATTTTGTGCCTTTAACTCACATATTACCATCTTTATAACTCATACTCTTAATAATCTTCATTACTCAAGAAAATTAAGAGTGGTAAATGGACAATTAAGGATCATCATATACAATATTTCAATTCTATTTAAAAAGCCTTGTGTAGTTAATCTTGTAAGGTATAATATTGTACACTTCAGAAACATATGGAGAAGGAAGTTATGAAATATTGGAGATAGTTTTGAATTTTTTTGATAATTCGGTGCGGTGCGGAGGAATTATGGATATCTACGTTATTTAATTTTTTCATGCTTTTTGATTGAAAAAAAAGTACATTATTTCAAATTAAAATCTCCACTTCATTGAATGTGAAATAAAAATGAAATAAAATTGTTATTAGAGAATATATTTTAACTTATTGATAAAGAATATACTATCCATCATTTAATAAATATTAAATTATTAAATTTTCTTTTCTTTTATGAAACGAAAACATTCTTCATAATATAATTATAACAAGTTATAATATTACAATTAGAAATCTAAAGTGAATATAAAATTAATCAAAGAAAATAATTATTTTTTTAACACCGCGCGAAGCGTGGCTAATTTCCCTAGTTATTGTATATAATTATAATTGTATTTTTTTCTACTTAATAATAAAGGTGAACAGGCTCAAATTCAATGATCAAGTGCCAAAGCAGGCATGTTGATCTGCTGTCTGTTTTTAACTGACTCTCGAAATTATATCAGTCCACTTAAATTAAGATAGAAAAAAAATATTATAAATCATAATAATTCAAAACTTAAATTATTTTTAAAATATAATTGACTATCAATGCCGCAAAAGTTTGGTTTAACCTGTTATATATTTTTAAAATATACATAAAAAATACTATAAATCACAATAATTAACAATTTAAAAATATTAAAATATATAAAATATTTAGCTAACTCTCAAAATTATATCAGTGTCACTTAAATTAAAATAGAAGAAAAAATATTATAAATTACAATAATGTAAAACTTACATTATTTTAAAATATAACTATCATTGCCACAAAAGTTTGGACAAGGAGAGTAACATCTATTATTTGAAATCATATAAAAAGTATTATAAAAGTTTCTACTTAATAATAAGTGGCGATAAGCACAGGTTGACAAGCCTGCTTGTGCTGCCTGCTTCAACTGCTTCAATCATGATTTTATTATATCACCCATAATTAATTATTATACGTCATCTAAGTATTAAAAAATTGATACTCCAATATTTAATAAAAATGACAAATAGACATAAAATAATAAATTAACTCTTGATGTTTTGTGCTGCCTGCTTCAATCGTAATTTTACTGTATCACCCTTAATTAATTATTATAAGTGGTCTGCTTATTGGACGGATCAGATCGACCATTAAACTTAACGGTTTGGCTTAACGGTTATCGATTTTAAAATATACAAATCCACTAGCCAATTGATAAGATATCAATTGGTTCGATAACAGATAAATAATTATCGGACGGTTATCGGGCGGCTTGTCGGACATCCACAATTCCTACTTGAATACAATTGCAAACACCTTACAAAAAAACAGAACAAAATAGTTAGCAATCTCAATCATAACAAATTTTTCAATTTATGTAGTATATGTTTCAAAGAGAACTCTCAATATTATAACCAAAAATTTCATTCGCCCAAGCTATAGTACATTAATTTCTTTTCACATTATGACATTCTTGAAACAAAAGTGACAGACATTACAACAAATTAAGCATTTGATCGTAACAAGCTCATGGGGATGCACCAATTGAACTATGTACTTCAATGGCCACATGCTTAATACCAGGAACTATTTCCTGAATTTCCTTTTCTAGCCAATCAACTTTAGCCCCTAATGATGTTACAATTTCTTCACCTGCCAAGGTATAGTAATAGATTCATGACACATATATGATGCCTAATATTCTCTCCGTGTCAACAAGTAACAAAAAATAACACCGAAAATCACAGTAGTACTTTACTGTTTAATTTTGATATTATATTAGGGTCAATTAGGAATGGGCCTTTAGGTTAAAATATAGATCCATTAGGTTTGAATTTATATTTAATAAAAATTAATGTGTATTTTATATATCTAGGTAAAAAATTATAAGTATATATGGTAATTTTTAATGGGTTAACCATTTATCCAATAAGGAAATGGTGTAATTCATCCCCGCTCCAATAAGCCGTTAATTAAAAAATTTTAATTCGTTCACCGACCGTTTATCCAATAAACCAATAAGCCAATAAGTCAATTTTACAGATGGCTTATTGGATATGATTCGATTTTGAACAACCCTAATTATAAGTCATCTAAATATTAAAAAATTAATAATATTTAATAAAAAAAGTAAATTAGACATATATGATAAATCAACTCTTGATGTTCTAAATTAATTTAATGTCTTATATGAGGTCCGTTTAAGTTTTTTTCACAAGTATTTTTTATAGTAATTTTGTTATATCATTTCTAATTAGTTTTTACAAGTCATCTAAGACATGCCTACTTCACTTCTTCAATCGTGATTTTATTATATCAACCCTAATTAATTTTTATGGTCATCTAAGCATTAAAATATTAATAATATTTCATAAAAAAGGTAAAATAGACATAAAATGATATGTCAACATAAAACATTTGGTTGACTATCGAAAATATATTAGTACCACATAAATTACGATAGGACAGAGGAAGACATAAAGTAACATATATTATTTAAAAATAAGAACATACATAAACTGAGGTGGAGAGAGTATTCATATCTTCAACAACAACAACAACATACCCAGTATATTTCCACATAGTGGGGACTGGAGAGGGTAGAGTGTACGCAAACCATACCACTACCTCAGGTGAAATAGAGAGGTTGTTTTCGATAGACCCTCGGCTTAAGACCGATAACTGTATAACAAACACAAAACATAAATACATATAAACTAATACAATATGCAAAATAAACTAACACTTCTAGCTAATACAAAGAATAATGCAGCCACAAGATAATACTACAAACTATCTATTCAAAATCATAGACATCACTCAAACACCACGAACAAGAGACTCCAGACACAAACACAATACTCTTCCCTACTGTTACCGACACACTTCTACCCCTAACCCTCTACCCTAATCCACGTCCTCCATACCTTTCTATCAAGGGTCATGTCCTCCGTAAGTTGTAACTGCATCATATCATGCCTAATCACCTCCCTTCAATATTTCTTCAACCTACCTCTATCCCACCTGAAACCATCCATAGCCAGTGTCTCACACCTTCGAATTGGAGCATCCGAGCCCCTTTTCATCATGTACCCAAACCAACGTAACCTCACTTCTCTCACCCTTTTCTCTATCGAAGTCACTCATACCTTTTCTTGAATAACCTCATTCCTCATACTATCTTTCACGGTAAGGCCACACATCCATCGCAACATCCTCATCTCTGTCACCTTTAACTTTTGAATGTTGGAGTATTTAACTAACCAACACTCTGCTCCATACAATATAGTTATTCGGACTGCCACTCTGTAGAACTTATCTTTAAGCTTCGGAGGCACCTTCTTAGAACAAAAGAATCTTCATCATATTTTAGGGTTATTTTATGATTCTTGGAACCCTTTGAGTAAAATTCATGAGACAAGAATTGGGGCTTGGTAAAAATAGGATGCTTATCATATTTTTGAGTTGTTTGATGATTGTTGGAAGCACCATTTAAGTTGGAGAAGCATAAAAGATCAATGGTTTTGGGGAGAGAAAAGATGGGGTTGGGGAGTTTAACAAAGAGAGTACAAGATGGACAACAAATTGTACTAGGAAAGGGGTTTTGAAGTTGTTTTAAGCAGTCTTGGCAGGTGGAGTGTCTACAAGCGAAAACACGAGGGATGGTTGAAAGGTCGCCGTATTGTTGGAGTCAAACTGGGCCTTCAGGGAGCTCTTCTTCCAGACTTGATGACTCTACTTCATCCTGCATCATAAAAACTCGTTACAAGAGCTGCTAACGTAACCAAGAATCAAAACAATCATCCAACAAAATGGTCAAAAGGATAAAGTAGTCAAACAAAACCATTTCTCCAAGGACTTTGCAACACTTTGAAAACTAAATATAACATTTAGTGTCAAGTTTCAAAATATATAGTGTATGCCCACATTTATGATGTCATCGATTTCACCATCCAAATGTACTACACAAGTTTTTAACTTTACACTTTAGTCCCTTCAATTTCGTATTTTCTTATTTTTAATTAAAAAGATTATCTAAAAAGCCACCAAAAGCTCTTATTTTTTCAGCTATTTATTTTCAATTCTGTCAAAATCTTCCTCGTCACAACTGAAAATCTCCATTCTTGGTCATTGCCTCCATTGTTGTTCCATTTTTTTTTTAAAAAATTAAAAATATTTTCCCACCATTTTTACTAGCTTGAAAAGCTTTCCAGATCCACTTAATACCTCGTCATTAGATATATTTCAGTAGTTTAGAAGTCCTACATATACATTTCTCCATCCCGGATCTAGGAGGGGATCTATTATATCCAAATTCATTCATTCTCATTTTTGTATGAAGGTTTTCATACCAGTCATCGACCAGTTATAAATCAATACCTTAATCTATTATCGATCAATGTAGTTTATAATGGCAGTAACTAAAGTAATTATTGTCAGTGGTGATTATATGGGTGTGTGGGAGGAGGCTACCAAATATTGGAATTGAAAATCATCAAGCAGGGAGACAATTCCCATCCCGCTGCGTCGCAATGATTCATACGACGACATGGTTCGAAGCATAATTGAGAGCGGAGAATTAAATTGCAAGCCAAACAACATTGTGATTAGCTATCTAATGAATAGGCAGGGGAAAATACATCTTACATTTATAAAGATTGATCGGTAGATATCCTTGTACATGTTGGATGTCATTGTCGATGGCTCTAGGCCATTACTGAGGATAAATATCGTCGTGGGGTCTCCGACAATCCTGCCACCACACCCAACAATTGACGAATATGATTCGTTTGAAGATGAGAGTTCAGATGTTCATCCAATGAATATGGAAGATCATTCAATGAAATAAAAAAATCTCAAATTCTTTCAAGAAGAGAGAGAAAAGTACAGATTGGGATCACAACCCAACCACACCTTCTCTGATGGAACTAATTTTTATATAGATCAAACATTTGGTAGCAAGAAAGAGCTGAAATTATTGTTGAACGTAGCATAGGTGAAAAATTCTTTTTATTATGCTATGCTGAAGAGTTAGAGCAAATACTTCAAGGTAAAATATGTTTCTCCTAGTTGAGCGTGGATCTTGCCGGCGAGGAAGTTTGAATGCACAGACAGATTTCTCATCAACAAATACGTTGATGATCAAACTTGCGACGTCGAACACGCCACTCACAGCCATAAAAAAATCACGACTAAATTTATTGCATCGCTCCGCGTGAATTTTATCACGATGGCAAGGGTCTGGACACTAGAGAGATTCAGATGATTGTTTTTAAGAACTTTAATAGTAGACCAAGCTATTGGAAATATTGGATGGGGATGTGATCATCAAGAAAAAGGTTCGAGGGACACTAGAGCACGGGTATTCCTGCTTGTTTTTTTTTCCTACATGATCGACACTCTTAATATTGGCTCTACCTATTCCATCATGGTGAACATGAATAATTGTAGGTTCATGTACTAATTTTTAGCCTTGGGCGCTTGCATTACAGGATTCGCCCACATGAGAAAGGTTATGGAGATCGATGTCACTCATTTACATGGTAAGTACGAGGGAGTGATGCTAAGCGCAGTTGCACACGATACGGAGAATTATGTTTATCTAATTTTCTTTTACATTGTTGATAAGGAGAACGATGTGTCTTGGACTCTTCTTTGGAAAGTTGAAGTCTATAGTGGTCGATGGACTAGATTTGTGCTTTATCTCCGATAGGAACAAGAGCATTGCCAACGGCATTGTGAGAGCTTACAACCATGATCATCACAGATATTGCATGAGGCACCTAGGTGAAAATCTCCGGATAAATCACTAATGTAGAGATCATCTCTATCTTTTCTACCATGCGGCAAAGGCATATTTTTGTGAGGAGTTTAGCAATCATTTTGTGGAATTCAAGGACTATTGTCCTGAGACAGTCTTTTTCCTCGAGCATGAACTTGGTTTTGAGAAGTGGAGCATAACATATTTCCCCAACAAGTATGATGTGATGACTGCAAATATTGCCGAGTCGATCAACGCTATGTTGATAGCCGAAAGAAAGTACCCCGTGGCATCCATATTTAATTCGATTGCTAAAAGGTTTGGTGAGAAATTCAGGGAGAGGCGTGCATATGTCCTCAACTATAAGGATAACAAATTTGTGCATGCCACCGAAAAGATCACAAAGGACAGTATGAGCGAGGGCGACTTTTTCTATGTGGAAAACATAAACAGGGATGACAACCAATTTACCGTGTTCGGCAGGGGTCTTATGTCCAAAGTCAACCTACTGAAAAAGTCGTGTTCTTGAAGGAAGTATGACTTGTTCAAAATACCATGCGCTCACACGATGGCCGCTTTGCGATCAAAGTACGGAGATGATTATGGTTTGAGCATCTACGAGTACTCTTCACTCGTGTATAAAGTCGAAGCGTACCTCTTTGCGTATTCGAAATCAATTAATGTTGTCCCTTTAGAGTCCGAATGGCGTATGCCACAAGAATTTCTAGAAGTGAATATTATTCCCTCATTGTCGACACCAAACTCAGAAGAAAGAAAAAGAAACACATTAAGGACTTGAGCGGGACTTTAAAGACCAAGGGGAAGACCAAGTGTTCATCGTGCAAGATACCTAAACACAAGAGAACCACATGTAATAATAACAAATCCTAGATAGGCTTGTATTACTTTGTTTTTGTAAGTCATGGTAATGTATGTATTTTAACATCTCTGCAGTTTGGTTTAATTAATTTCAATTTTATCGATTTCGATCTGTTTCTAGTATCAACAGTCTAAGTTATAGCATATATTGTGTGTTCAGTCTATTAAGTGTATTTTTTATACACCACTTAGTTTATTATCAATTGCTTTTTAAGTCTATTAGAAAACCCTTAATATTTAATCGATCAGACGAACAGTCGGGCATTTATGATGCCTCAAAAAAGCTGTTGCACGTCTACTCAAATGCTGCTTCGATTGGGTATACGTACCTACTCGACTTCTATTCATCCACGCATCGACCAACCACTTGGCGGGAAGACCAAAGTCCTTCTATTTTGGTCTATATAAATATCCATCTACTCTACATAATATTCATCTTCTTCAACCCAAAAAATCGAGAAATACCAGCAGATGCCGAGAATCACACTTAGAACACTAAGGAGAATGCATTCTCAATGATACCATGACCTCCTCCTCCTTCGCAAAAACCTAGACCATATTCTCTACGGTCTGGGTTTGGACCGAGAGCATTTCCACCAGAAACTCCGATGTATCGCCCATTTTTTATGGGCAATCATTGAGAGGCTGAACATGGATCCCAACAACATGATCGCCCCACCACCACCACCACCACCATCCCCTAAGTTTAGGATTTAATTTCTATGTCTGTGTAGTTGTAGTGCTAGTTATAGTTCATTGCAAAGAAGCTTTCATGGTTAGAAATTTTGTTATATGAAAGCTTCTTTCTTTTGCCCTTTTTGCTCATATTTTGATGTTGAGATTATGTTAAAAGATGTTGCAATAAACTGATGAAATAAACTATTTTCTGTTTCCTGCATATTGTCTCTACTTGAATTTTACAATTTTTCTGTTGTTTGAAATTTTACAATTTTCCATGTTAGAAGATGAATGAAACAGTTGTCAAACTTTAAAATTTATGGTGTATATATATATATATGTATGTATGTATATACGAATTCATATATGCTAATGGTTAATTAATTCGGTCTATCAGTGATTATGTTGATTTATACAAAATTAATTGCAAGGTCGATAGAGTATATGATTGACCGAGGTTAATATCTATGCGTGACTGTCTACGTAATCGATGGATTCCATTATGCGGATTGGTGAAATAGTAAACAAACATTAGTACATCTTTAAAAATATAAATAATTAAATAAATAAAATTGAACTGAGGACCATCGATTGTGTACATTGTAAATCATAGACTGCAAGCCTTGTCAATAATATACCGTATTTGTTTATTGTCCTTATTAGCATATTGTGAAAAAAGAAAGTAGTTAATTAAATAAATGAAATTGAATTGAGGACCATCGATTGTGTTCATTGTAAATCATAGACTGCAAACCTTGTCAATAATATACCATATTGATTTATTGCCCTTACTATCATATTGTGAAAAAATAAAATAATTAATTAATAATGTTTTGTGGAGAAATGGCTTTTTGCATTTTTTACGAATTCAAATACTTTCGAAAGTTTTCAAACTCGATTTTTTAAAAACAGAGTCGCCACTTTTTTTTTTTTTTTTGGAAATCAAGAAAACCTTTAAAAATTACTTAAACGACTCAAAACAGAAAAAAATATTTAAGTTTAGAAATTTCGAGTGAGTGGTTCCTATTAATACTCTTGGAAGGTTGTTAAGGTACCAAGAATATCCGCTAACTTACAGTTATTCGGAATATTTGAAATCACCTTTTTGATTAACTTTAAAAGGAAAAGTTGATTTTTGAAAAGAAATCGATTAAGGAAAAACTTATTTTCAAGATTTGTGCAAAACGAGTTTTGACGATTTAGCGGAAAATTTAACTAAGTCTAAGAAAACTAAAAAGAACAACAACTAGCATATAAAGGGGAACGGGGGAGACTAAAAGACTTAGACATTTGGCCCAAAACATTCAAATGAACCTGTCCTAGTCTAATCATTTGAGCTTTTGTCCCATTTGCACCTGTCCTAGTCTAATCATTTGGATTTTTGGCCATAAACTGTCCTAATTTAGTTTAAGACCTTGAAGGCCCAAAAATCCGCTTTACCTATATTAAATTATAGCTTTGGTTTCGAGGCCCAAATGAATGAACAAATAGATAAATAAATAATTAAAGAAAGAATAAGACAATAGTAAAAATCGAGAATTTCAAGTCTCTTAGCGACCTCATCAATGGGTTTGACTCATTTTCCTTCATCTTCTATCTTCTTGCACCCGCACGTCATATAATTGACTTTGAGTTTAAACTTCGGACTTGACTCGAAAGGTGGGCCTTATTGGCCCATTACGAGATGCAAAAGGAAATGAGTCCATTTGAACTCCAAAGCAGATTCATGCAAAGAAAAACATAAAAAAATTACTATGTGTTAAAAAATTCTACACTTAATAGATAAATGATGAGATGAAAAAGCTAACATTCTCAAGTATAAAGAAATAGTAAACTATGATATCAAAGCAAACCAAATTATCCAACGAAAAGGAAATTAACCCATCTCTTAAACACTCTTACAAAAAAGTTGAATCTACTACAGTATAATCAACTAGCCCTTGAAAAGAAGACATGAATCCACAAGCATAGTTGCTTAAAATTTGAATAAATATTCTCTATAGATTAACACATATTTGCACCAAATTCCATGATATGACAAAGTCTAAGACATGCTTTCATCAAGAGAAAAGTTATGATTTTCTCCCTGAATTTGTCCGCTCAACTTACTTTAACACTTAAACTAAACTTCTGTTTATTTACCCCCTTAACATCTTTAAAATGTATTAGTTTCACCCCTAATATTGACGTGACATTTTCAAAAAAAAAGGGTGGATATATTTGTAAAAAAAATTAATAATTTCTTTAATTTTTCTTCTTTCTTCTCCAAAACATCAACAACAACAACACTATTTTCTCCAACCATAAATTCCTCCATTAACAACCTCAAACACATTCTCCACCAACACTCTCCTTCAATTTTTTTTCATTTTTCTCCATTAACACCACCAAAGAACAACCACAAAGACACTAAATTAAATTTTTTCCTCCATTGAACACCATCTCAATCTTCAATCCAACTCCCTCAGAATTTGAACTAAAATTGAATTAAATTGATGATTTTATCTTTAAACCACTTATCATCAATTAGATTTCTTTTAATTTTTACTTTTGCATTTTTTGTTTATAAGATAATTTTTGAGTAGTAAACAAATGAAAAAAATATTTATTAACTTGGTGGGGGTATTTTCATGTTTGAAGAAGAAAAACTGCTCCTGTGAATTTTAATTTGTTTAAAGTTTCTTCTGACAATAACGAAACAAAATTGAGATTGGAGATAGATCATAAATGACTCCTAATTCTATACATTATGTCACCGTGGGGAGGGGGTATGTTTGCAGGGGTGGGGACTGGAAGAGGAGGATGGGGGTGGGGGAGGGGAGATGATCTGAAGAAGTAGGGGGGCCATATTTCGTGGTTTTTGCAGAGGTGGGGGATGGAAGAGGAGAAATGAGGGGGGAGGGGTTTGTAGAAGAAGGAAAAGAGGGGGGGGGGATTTTTTATTTAATATATATATATATATAAATAGTACATATATATTTTTTACCTTTTTTAAAAATATATATAAAAATAGTATGTGCATGGGATTACTTTTTTAAAAAACATAATTTCTTACATGGCAATGACATAACACTAATGTGGCACTGATTTGGCTACGACATGACGCGTGTGTAGTGCACTCTCCATTGTGAGACTGAAATTGTGATTTCGAGATTGTATTTAATTCACTTGAAAGTTGTTAAGAGGGGTAAATAATTATAAGTTAAGTTAGAGTGCTAAAGTAAGTTGAGCGGACAAGTTCAGGGGGAAAAAGAAAAGGAGGATGAGCATAAGATGAGAAAATCTTTTTATGGCATCTTAAATATGAAATACAAGACATACTAATGCAACAACACTTTTCAATACCGAATGGAGTCGATCAACGGATTTGAAGAAAAATTCATGGTAGTATGTGAATAACAATGGGATGTCTAAATGTACAAAAATACTTCAAGAAATAAATCAATAAGCGAGGTGAAGTAAATAGCATATATTAAAAATATTTGAAAAATGATATTCAAAGACAAGATAGGAGAAATAGTAAAAGATTAATTCTAAGAAAAAGTGTCCAATTATGCCAACTCCTATTTTAGTTCTACACCATTTCAATAAAATCTATAACTCTAACAACTTTTCAATCTAAACAAGAGAAAATCAAAGACAGTTTTGACCAAGAAAACAAGTAACTCACTACTTCAAATTGAGAAACAATTTCACAGGCTCTTAACAATAGTAAACATTCCTTTTCGACATAAAGAAAACAACCTTACATACTAAAAGCAAATATATCCACCAATAACGAATTGAGTAAATACACAATTACCCTCCTGATCTTGTCCAAGATTTGTAAAAAGACACCTAAACTTTAACTTCGACCTATTACCCCACGATTCTTCTTTATTTCGTTGCAAACACACCATTTTGACCCTCTGCGTGTATACACGCGTCACAAGTGCGTGAAAGGGCTCGAATTTGACTTTTTGACCAATTAAAATCTGTCACGTGTAAAATAATTGATATATAATTTTTATATATATATTTTAAAAAAAAAATAATATTTATTTATTTTTTAAAATTATCCCTACCCTCTCTCCGCCCCCCCCCCCAACCCCAACCCACCCACCCTTTCTTCTTCAACACAAAATCACTATTAAAACTCCTCCATTGAAGTTTTTTTAATTATTCATTAAAGCTCCATTTTACAATATAATCATATCATTTAACTACCCACCATTTCTTTTTCAACACCATTAAAGCTCTTCAACACAATATCACCATTAAAGCTCCTCCATTGAAGCTTTTTTAAAAAAATATAATATCATTAAAGCTCTATTTTCAGTTAAATCACATCATTTAACTATCTTTAAAACTCAACTCAATCATAAAACTATTTTTTGAAGTGATTTGAACAAAAAAAAACTGGATGGGAATGCTGACGGAGTGGCGGGGGAGGGGGGTTGGGGATTAGGGGGAGATGCTGATGGGGTGGGGGTGTTGGATGAGGGGTGGGGGTGAGGGTGGAGGGGAGCTGCTAGACGCTGGAGGGGGGCAGTTGCTGGATGGGGTGGGGTAGGGAAAGAGGGAGTGGGGTAGGGGAAGAGGGGGTGGGGTAGGGTGTTAAATTAAATAAAAAGAAATTTTTTACTAAAAAAAATAAAAAAATACAAAATTAAACGTATTTAACACGTGGCAGCACCTGATTGGTGCGTGTGTTCGCTCTCTTTGTTGTGACTTAGATTCAGTGAAAAATGGTGTGTTTGTAACGGAATAAAGAAGAATCGTGGGGTAATAGGTCGAAGTTAAAGTTTAGGTGTCTTTTTGCAAATCTCGGACAAGATCAGGGGGGTAATTATGTATTTACTCTAATGAATTTAAACAAAGCATGACCACGCATTTTAATCAAGCAAAGATCGCAACTTTATCCATCTAATTTAAAAAGGTGAAACAAACGATAGTAACTATTCTTTTCAACATAAAGGAAACAACTTTACATGCTAAAGACAAACATATCCGCCAACAAGGAATTTAAGCAAAGCATGAGTACGTATTTTAAGCAAATATCAAAACTTTATCCATAATAATCAAAGAATAAAGCCAAAATGCGAAACAATCAATATTAACTATTCTTTTCAACATAAAAGAAATAAATTTACATGCTAAAAACAAACATATCCGCCAACAATGAATTTAAACAAAACATAAGTATGTATTTTAAGCAAAGATCAAAACTTTATCCATAATAATAAAAGAATAAGGCCAAAAGGCGAAACAACCAATATTAACTATTGTTAGCTCATTTTATCCCATGAACATAAAAATAGCCATAATATTAATATCACAACATCCTATGGCCTTCTAGGCCGTCTACAACAAACAATCCCTGCAAACAAAATTACAACTACGAAACTACGAAGAAGGAGACGAAAAAGAAAAAGATTACAAAACTAAAAGAGAAAGGTGTGTTTACCTTTTTCGGAGCAGCAAAACGAGACTTCAAGCTTTCTTCGGAGTTTGATCACCGCTAGAAAATAATCTTTCGAGAACCCCGAGTAGCCCACCGCTTGAAAATAAATTTACTAGAATTTTTTAAAACTTTTTGCTCAATTTTTTTTACCACTCTTTGAGACTTGCTTTCTATCAAAATGGCGGTAGTATTTATAGGAAACTATGGGGATTTAATTCTTTGAATACACCAATGTGAAAAAAAAAACTTAGGGGTGTTTTGAGAATTTGAAATTAAGGATAAGGTCTGTTGGTGCATAAGGTGGGTGAAATTGTACAATATAGTACAAATTTTGAATTTCAAATTTGAATTTCAAAAATTGAAAAAGAATAAAGTTAAGGTGGAATTGTACAATCTAGTATAAATTTTGAAATTCGAATGGAAGTGGATAATGTTGAGAGGAAATTGTACAATGTAGTACAATTTTTGAATTTCAAAAATAAAAAAAAGTTAAGGTTGAGGGGGAATTGTACAATGTAGTACAATTTTGAAAAAAATTTGAATTTTTGGTTTTAGGATTGATGTTGGCGCTATTTTTTTAGGATTTAGGGTTAAATAACCCCAATCAATTTAGGATTTAGTCAATTCATTAAATATTTGATCAAATTAAAAATCTATTGGCCAATTGCATCACAATTATGATCAATTTAATTTTAATTATTGTCAAATTTAATAGAGTGGCTAAATTAAATTGATATTCGATATGAATTAATACCTTATTTAAGGCTTCTTGATTTGATAAAAATCAAACAAATATTTTTTAAAATAAATTATTTTAAGAATAAATTATATTTAAATCAAGATTTTAACCATTTGAATTTATTTTCAAGATAAACCTTGATTAAAATTTGATATTTTGTAAAATAAATATTTAAGTAACAAAATTATATAATTTCGTATAATTGAATACGATAATATATAATCGCTACTTAAAATGATAAATTTCTCCAGATAAATACTTTGAAAAACTTTTTATTTCGATAAAATAAATATTGTAATTTTATTCAAAAATCGATGAAACTCAAGATTAAACTTAGTCGTGGAGGGTAAAAATTAGGTGTCAACAAATAAAAAATAAGTAATTGAAATTTTATGCAATTAAATGAACTTAAACAAGTCATATGATCGTATAACAGTCCACGAAAATTGGAGAAGATGATCAAAGATGTGTGAGGATGGGTAGTGATTGTGCAACCAACATCCTCTGGATAATGTTTACCCAAAACACAAGTATGTTGTGAGGAATTAATTTGTTCAACCACAACTCATCACCTCACATCTTTGATCATCGTTTTTAATTTACGTGGACTCTTATACGATCACATGACTTGATTAAGCTCATTTAATTGCATAAATATCAATAATTTATTTTTTATTAATTAATTATTTCTTTTTCAAAATATATGCTATTTATTGTCTATAAAAATGTATCCTAGTCTAGTTCGTTTATTGTTGAAGTAGTTCATCGTTTATGCTAGACTATGCTTAATTATTTACTCGACCTGATATAGTCTCACATAAACTATGAACTACTTTCACAATTAACTAACTAGACTAGGATACATATTTATAGACCATAACTAGCACATATTTTAAAAAGAAAATAATTAATTAATAAAAAATAAATTATTAAATTTTATGTAATTAAATGAGCTTAAACAAGTCATGTGATCGTATAAGAGTCCACATAAATAAAAAATGACGATCAAAGATGTGAGGTGATGAGTTGTGGTTGAACAAATAAATTTTCAAAACATGTGCTTTGGGTAAACATTACTCTGAGGATGTTGGTTGTACAATCACTACCCATCCTCACACATCTGATCACTTTCTCTAATTTACGTGAATTTTTATACGATCACATCACTTGTTTAAGCTCATTTAATTACATAAAATTTAATAATTTATTTTTTACTAATTAATTCTTCTTCTTTTCACAATATGCTAGTAAGGAAAATAAACCAATACGGTATATTATAGACAAAACTTGCAGTTTATGATTTACAATGGACACAATCGATGGTCCTCAACTCAATTTGATTTATTTAACTATTTATATTTTTGACTATGTATTAATATTTTTTTGATCGTTGCACCAACCCGTATATACCTTAACAATGACGAATGTCGATTTATACGGTCCATCATCTACCCACTGCATGAAAAGGCATTGATTATATTGATGGTCTATGAATGAGGTCCTAGTAGTAACAAAATTTAAATATCAAATTCTTACAATGGTAATAAAGTACATGTCAAATCACATCCAACGGTAATATTTGACTTTCTTTTATGTATAAAAGAAAGGCAATTCTTGTTTTCACACACTCTTTTTTTGGCTTCATTTTTAAACTACAATGTCTCAATCATCCCAAATATCCAATGCAAAAGTCTCCTACATATGTCGTCGTGTCAATTCAGCTGTCCAACGGTTGGAAAGGTGAGTGCATACATGAATATGTGATTTATCTATTTTTGTTTAAGTAAGCAAATTATGTAATAACTTAATTTTTTGGTCTAGGATAATGGTGGATGCTCTTTTTTTTAAGTGGTTTGTGGAAGACTCACCGACGAGCAGCCCATCAACATCAAATTTTTAAGACGCTTTTAAATTTCAAATACTGCAAAGGCTTTGGAAATCCGAAAAAAATAGAGATCTGCTCATGACATTGTTAAAAAAGTCGAAGAGCAAAGGGATTACTTGAAAGGATCACTAAAAGAAATTGAAATAGAGAGAGATCAACTAAAGCAAAGGTTGATTTTGACCTAAGAAAAAGAGAATGGCCTAAAAAAATTATTGTATGGTTTATTGTTGGTGTTGGCTTTCTGGAAAGGTGTAATAGGGATGTAGGAGACTGAATAAATAGATGTATGGTTTCTTAAATCAACTGTGGGTGCAGTCTATAATTAATAGAGAATAACTTTTATAACATTTATCATCGACCTCTATAAACTATGACATTAACTGAATTGGTAACACAATTCAACATATAACAGTAAACTTGTTTGTCATCATTGTAAATGTATGATTTCTTAAATCAATCGTAGGTGCAATCTATAAATTATAAAGAACGACTTTTATAATATTTGTCATCAACCTCTATAAATTAGGATAATAGCTGAACTAGTAACACAATGCAATCAATTGTATTATCTAATAAGACAATGGAATAACTGAACATAATTTTATCAGTAAATATTGACACAATTAAAAACAAACTTATTTGTCATCATCGAGTTGCCAAATATATGTAATTCAGTTATCCATAAAAACTAAATCATTAAAAATAATACTTCCTCCATTTAAAAAAGAATGACCTACTTTGACTTAACATAAAATTTAAGAAAATAAAGAAGACTTTTGAATCTTGTGGCCTTAAATTAAAGTTGTGTCAAATATACCAAAATGCCCTTTAATCTTGTGGTCCTAAACATGTCATGTGGAAAGTTGAAATTAAAGTATTGCCAAAAAAGGAAAGAGGTCATTCTTTTTTAAACAGACTAAAAATGAAAGTAGGTCATTCTTTTTGAAATGGAGGGAGTAAATCATTAAGAAAATTGTTTGTTTCAAGCCACCAAACTACATGTTATCAACTGTTTGGCTAACACCCCTATCATCATTAAGTTCCTTAATAATGCACATCACATCCACTTCATTTTCTTCAATTTTTTTCACCTCTTCTTCTACTACTTTCTTCTTATTTTCTATCTCCTCTTCTTCTTCTGATGATGATTTCTTCCTTTTTTCTATATTTTCATCCTCTTCTTCAACCACTTCTTCTTCATCAGCTGCCTTCTTTTTCTTATTTTGATGACTTTTTTTCACCATCTTCTTCTGTTTTCTCCCCATTTTCTGCTTCTTCTTCACTGTCATCTCCTCATCTTTTTCTTCTTTCTTATCGTGTTTATCTGTTGTCTTCTCCTCTTTTGTTTCTACTTCTTTCTTCTCTTCTTTTATTTTTTTATCTTCTACTGCAAGGTTAGTCACTACGACTGCGAGTTCTTCGAGGTTTACTAGATGTCGGCCACAAGGGGGACTATCGACGTGCGCTACATTATTTTGAAAGGATTATCAAAATTATGCAAGTTAATTAAATAGACAGTACAAAAGATAAATTAGTTTACCTTGATCTTGTTGCTTCTTCTAGTTCTTCCCGATTCTCCTCAGCTTCTCATCTCTAACAAAAGAAGCAATAATCAGAATAGTTTTCTCGAACAAAGTAACACGCTTATGCAGGTCTTTATCATTAGAAGTGTCTGGTGCAGTTTTGAATCCACTTGAACCAGCATGATCACAAGCACGTGCTGGGCTTAGGACATAATTGTGACCACCCAAATCCTCGTCTTCGTCCACGAACTCTACTGATAAAGTGAGAATAGTCACACCTTTTAACTGCACCTTTAAAGCATCAATGAGCGTGTCTTTAACTTCGTCCGTGTATGGCTTAAATATTTTCTTGTAGGTTTGCTCTATCTCACAAACAGTAAGAGTAAAATACGGGATCACAATCTATAAAAAAATAAATATAAATTACACAACATAAAAAAAAATATTTGTCTTTCATAAGATAATATATGCTAATTATTTATAAGGAAAAGATTAGAAAATATTTTAGAACACCATTGCCATAAATTTGCTTTTGAAACATTACCGAAATAAGTTTTTTATAAAACCCTTTAATAATGATGCAATTATTTCAAATGATTTCACAAAAAATCCATTTTTAATTAATTAAAAAAATTAAACAAATGAAATAAAACAAAATAAATTCTTTATTCAAAAAGATGGCTCTTTTGTTATTTTTTAAAAATCAAATTTTATAAAATAAGTTAATTATCCTACACTAAATAAATAAAAATATAGTTGTTTAAATCTATAATTGCTTGAGAATTTCCTTATCTTTTTATTACGAAAAGGGGCTCATGTAAAAAAAATACGTATTCTTTGTTATTCGAAATCCTAAAAAAGGCCTTGCAAAATTAAATCGGAAAAGTTGTAATTTTATTTAAGATTGATGACAACAAAATTGATTTACAATATCTGAAATAATTAAAGCCAATTTTCGAGTGTAGTGATGATAAATTCGCCTATCCCAAAACCTATATTTTATTAATTCGACATTAGTAACTAATGAGAAACTGATTTAATTCTAAAGATAGGCTACTATAATTCATATTAAAGAAGCATTACAGGATTCTAACAAACTCGGTCATTTATTCTAGAAGATATGTTTCAACCTACAAAATTTTGATCTTAACGATATTGATTATGCACCTAAGCCTGACAATTATACTAAATTTAAAATCTAAAAAGGAGAACAATTAACTTCGCTAACACATTTAAGAAGTCACACTAATTCAAATAAAAAATATATATAAAACACAAATTTTAAATTGTAACGTACGAAATGTTAAATGATAGTAATAACAAGTATCTACAAAGAATGAGATAAGCTAGTAAAAGGGAAAGAGGCACTAGACTGCTAGATGAAACACGTAATAGTCTATTGTCACTTTTCTGATTTGGACAGAGTTAGAGTCAATCCGTGAAGCTCCAAATACGTTACTGAGTGTACATGTGAAATAAAGAAAAAGATAAAGATTAGTATATGTATCTTGTAATGGGAATACACAAAACGCATTTCCATCAAAAATGAAAAAATTAAACCTATATATAGAGCACATGATAGATTCCAACAAAAGTTTGGTACATGACTAATTACAATCTAGTGGTCATTAAAAAATAAATAAGCGGCAAAGAACTAGGGTAATTATCTTCCAATAGAGCATACTCACGCCTGATAATGAAAAAAAAATCCCTTGCTGATATGTTTAACTAATTGAAACAGTTTTCAGTGAAAGGATGGTAATGGGATCCAAACATTATTTGCAAATATTATTAGGAAGTTTAGAGCATAGATTCAATTTTAAAGAGAACTAAATCTTCATAAAACATCCAAAGCACTTCTGCTGTAAGACTAAAATTCCAAAAAACCTTTGAGCGATTAGAGTCGATACAATAAAATAAAATCTGATTTTTAAACAAGGAGAAAAATGGCCATAATGGTGGTGCAAAACAACATGAATAAGAGACCTGCGCAAATTTGTTATTTTCTAGTTAACCTTTTACACCATCTGCCATCTTTCTAGTTTCTAGTGAATCGAACCCATGTCCACGAGAGGTCAAATATATCTCTAAGGATCTTTCTACTTGCTCTATATGGCTACACAATCAACTCATCTTCACGTTAAGGGTACAAGAGAAATAGGGTTCCTTCCCACAAAATGGTGGCAACAAAAGAAATCAGCCCCCTATTTTCTAAAATATTCACCTGGAGAAAACAAGAATGACGCACTACTCAGAAAACACTCGACGAACTTACATATGATTTTTAAGGAAAAAAGGAATGTAAACGATGAGACGTCTGATCAACGATTTCACTAGCCTCACGTTCGCACTTTAAACAATTTGATACCTTGAGAATGACCGTGAGTTCAAGTTCCATACTCATACTGTATTAGATGCAAACAACCATAAACATAATATTCAAAAACAAAGTCTTATCCTTGTTCGACTTTTCAGAGAACAAGGAGCAGTACTAACGTAATCCCAGAGAAGATATGATGTGCGCATACGTATTTATTTACATAACCGCATTGGACGGAGAATTAGAAAACAGGAACAAAACAAAGGAGGAGATTCATATAAATACATTGAGCATGGTAGCAACAGAGAACGGAGAAACAAAGGGTTTAACATTATTTAACATGTTCAGTCATGATGCTAACAACACTTCAAAACAGACGAGAAAATTGAGACAAGACGATGATCATAATTTGCGAAAAATGGACAGCCATGTTAAACGAGATGAGCACCTATAAAATTGTATCCAAAGAATTAAAATAGACGACAGAGAAAAGAGCAGGGCGATGTTGGAAAAGTCAAGGGCACTATCAAAATACTCGACAGAGTAGCAGCAGAAGAACATCCAAGTCTAAACTTTTCCTTTTCAATTTGAACCAAGAAGAGACAAGCAAATCCAAGAAAAATAAAGTAATATTTAATCAAATAAATCACCATACAAATACGATAAGATAACAATAAAGGCAATCACATGAGACACCAAATTACGTGGAAAACCCTTCGATGTAAAGAGTTTAAAAAACCACGGGACCAAACTTCCGCTATGATCACCAAGAGTTACAATATTATTTTTCAAAATTGGACACAAACCAAGTGCCAAACAATGAGCAACAACACAACAAGATAACACCAAAACTAGAGAATAGAAAGGAGAACATACACCAAAAATGCAACTGCTGTTCGGGAATGAAAAACAGGAGCTACAGGTCACCAAATCCAACCCCGTCAGTTTTTAATCAAAGATTGAGATGAGAGAAACAAGCTGTCTAAAAATCAGCTCAATCGGGCAAGAAACAAAACGGGAATGACAATTTGAAGTTGAGAACTGTTGCTGGAAAATTTGGGCGAAAATCTGTTTTGTTTTTTTCTCTTTGGCTATATATATATATATATATTCCACATAGTGATGGGCTTATGGGTAAAAGTGGGTTGGTCCAAATTGGGTTTTATTTATCTATATAGGAAGGGACAAAGACCCATATCCCAACAATTCTCCCCTCCCGACTATGTGGAGGAGACCACCATTCCGGCGATCATGTAATAACCTTCAAACTTTCCTCTTGGCAAAGCTTTAGTCACCATGTCGGAACTATTATCATCTGTATGAATCTTCTCAATTCAAGCAACTTAGAATCCAATACATCCCGAATCCAATGGTATCTCACATCAATGTGTTTAGACCGATCATAAAATATAGAATTCTTGCCAAGATGTATAGCACTTTGACTGTCGCAAATAAGCACATACCTCTCTTGAGCACAACCAAGTTCCCCCAAGAATCTCTTCATCCAAATCAATTCTTTATAAGCTTCAATGGCAGCAATAAGCTCAGCTTCTATAGTAGATAGAGCAACACATTTTTGCAACCTAGATTGCCAAGACACAGCTCCCCCTGTAAAAGTAACCAAATATCCTGAAGTGGACTTGTGAGTATCAAGATCACCAGCCATGTCTGAATCAGTAAAACCACAAAGAATAGGCTTCCTTGTACCAAAATACAGACTCAGACTAGAAGTGCCACAAAGATATCTCATAATCCACTTCACAGCATTCCAGTGTTCTCTTCCCGGATTAAAAAGAAAATGACTAACAACACCAACAACATGAGCAATATTCGATCTTGTACAAACCATTAAATACATCAAACTACCAACGACTAAAGTATAAGGAACTTTCTTTATATCTTCCTTCTCATCATCGCTGGAAGGACACTGCTTCGGGCTCAATTTAAAGTGCATAGCTAAAGGTGTACTGACAACCTTAGCCTTATCCACGTTGAACGTTTGAAGTACTTTCTGATTGTACTTCTCTTGTGATAACCACAACTTCTTGGTTTTCTAGCCATGTCTGAATCAGTAAAACCACAAAGAATAGGCTTCCTTGTACCAAAACACAAACTCAGACTAGAAGTGCCACAAAGATATCTCATAATCCACTTCACAGCATTCCAGTGTTCTCTTCCCAGATTAAAAAGAAAACGACTAACAACACCAACAACATGAGCAATATCCGATCTTGTACAAACCATTGAATACATCAAAATACCAACGACTTAAGTATAAGGAACTTTCTTTATATCTTCCTTCTCATCATCGCTGGAAGGACACTGCTTCGGGCTCAATTTAAAGTGCATATCTAAAGGTGTACTGACAACCTTACCCTTATCCATGTTGAACCTTTGAAGTACTTTCTGAATGTACTTCTCTTGTGATAACCACAACTTCTTGGTTTTCTATCACAGACAATTTGCATGCCAAGAATCTGCCTTGCTGGTCCTAATTTTTTCATAGAAAAAGACTTACTCAACTCTTCTTCAACTTTTGAATCCCGCAAGCATTATGGCCAACAACAAGCTTGTCATCAACATAAAGCAACAAAATAATAAAGTCACCATCAGAGAATTTTTGCACAAAAACACAATGGTCTGAAGTAGTCTTCTTGAAGCCCTGCTGACTCATAAAGGAACCAAACTTCTTGTACCACTGCCTAGGACCTTATTCAAACCATACAAGCTCTTCTTCAATTTGCAAACATAATTCTCTTTTCCCTCGACTTTAAAACCTTCGGGTTGCTCCATAAAAATTTCTTCATCTAAGTCACCATGTAGAAAAGCAGTTTTAACATCCATTTGCTCAATCTCTAAATCTAGACTTGCATCTAAGCCTAGAACCACACGAATGGATGACATCTTCACAACTAGAGAGAATATCTTATTAAAATCAACTATTTTTTTCTGATTAAATCCCTTCACAACTAATCTAGCCTTGTACCGTGGAACTGGGTTACCATCTTCATGTTTCATCCAAAAAACCCACCTGTTTTTCAAAGCTTTTCTATTTTTAGGCAGCTTAACCAAATCAAAGCTAAGGTATGATTATCATACAAAGATTTAATCTCATCTTCTATAGAATCAAACCATTTTTCTTTCTCTTCACTTTCTATGGCCTCATCAGACTCTTAGGTTCTCCCCCGTCAGTCAAGAGTACATACTCATTGGGAGAATAACGAGATAAAGGTATTATCTCTCTAGTAGATTGTCTGAGAGAACTCTCTGAAGCATCAACAATTGGTTTTTGATCAACCATATCAACTTGCACTAGAGCATCAACAACATCTTGCTGGTCATTTTGAACATGAGCATCATCTTCATTATCAACTTGATTTTCATCATCATAAAGATTTTCTTCAAGAGCAACAGTCAAAGGAACTGGATCAACATCAACTAGACTCTCACTACTCTGAGAATCAACCTTCTCGGCTTTGTTAAAAACTTCAATTATTTGGTCTTCAAGGAACACAAAATCATGGCTTCTAACAAGATTCTTCTCAACTGGATCATAGAAACGATAGCCAAATTCATCTTGACCATAACCAATGAAGATACACTGCCTAGTTTTAACATCTAACTTTGACCTCTCATCTTTAGAAATATGCACAAAATCTTTACACCCAAAGTTTCTAAGATGATCATAAGAAACATTCTTACCAGACCAAACTCAGTCAGGGACATCACTATCCAAAGCAACAGTAGGAGATAAAATGATAACATAAGCAGCAGTATTAAGTGCTTCTACCCAAAAGGAATTTGGCGGCTTAACATCTGAAAACATACACCTAATGCTCTCAACTAGAGTTTTATTCATCCTCTCTGCTAAACCATTCAACTAGGGAGTCTTTGGAGGAGTTTTTTGATATCGAATACCCTGCTCTCTGCAATATCTATCAAAAGGACCAATATACTCGCCACTGTTATCTGAGCGAATACATTTCAATTTCTTTCCTTTTTGTCTCTCAACCAAGGCCAGAAAACCCTTAAACACATCAAGTACTTGATCCTTGAACTTCAAAGAAAATATTCAAATTTTGCGAGAATGATCATTAATAAAAGTCACAAAGTAAAGTGCACCACCATAAGAACTTACTTTAAAAGGACCACACAAATCAGAATGCACCAACTCCAGCAAATCAAGTTTTCTTGAAGGCATATGAATTTGAAAAGAAACTCTTTTCTGTTTACTGGCTAAGCAATGAATACACTTCTTCAACTTTGCTTGTTTCACTCCAGAAAGCAAATATTTCTTAGCCAAACTATCAATCCCCTTCTTACTCATATGACTCAACCTTCTATGCCATAGCTCTGATGAAGTATCATTCTCCACTAAGTTTACCAAGCCTCTAGAAGTAGAGCCCTGAAATACGTACAAGTTAGACAACTTGTCACCTCGAGCCACAATCATCGAACCTTTAGTAAGCTTTCACTGGCCAGTACCAAGGGTGTTAACATAAACCTTATCATCGAGGTTCCCTACAGAAATCAAATTCAGGCGAACATCTGGAGCATGTTTGATGTTATTGAGAACTAGTTTGGTACCATTATTACTTTCCAAACAAACAATGCCATTGCCAAGTTCTTTTACTTTATTATTATTGTCCATTTTCAATATCCCAAAATTACCTGGAGTATAAGAAGAAAATAATTCCTTCTTTAGCGTAACATGAGAAGTAGAAACAGAATCCACAAACCAGCTAGACTCATCTTGAACAAGATTAATGGCATTCTCACCACAAGCAACAAGAAGATCATCATTAGAAACAAAAACAACATGATTTTCATTATTGCCTTCTTTCTTTTGTAGTCTCATCTCTCTCTTATGCTTGTAGCAATATCTCATGATATGCCCTTTTTTGTTTCAATAGTCACATATAACATTCTTGAATTTTGACCTCGACTTACTTCTACTTTTATCTCTATTATTCATATCTTTGGACTTATTTCTCCCCTGCTCTTCAATAACTAAAACATTAGAGTGTGAAGATGAAGAAAATGAGGCCTGGGATCTTCATCTCATCTCTTCATTCAAGACACCACTCTTAACATATTCCATAGTTACAATACCACCAAGAGCAGAATTAGTCAAAGGATTCCCAAGAGTCTGGTAGAGTATTAAGAAACCAAAGCCTCTGAATTTTTTTAACGAACTTTACACCCATTCCGGACGGCTGGTCAAGGACACCCTGAAGTCATTAATATGTGTAACGACTCATTTCATTGTTACTAAATTATTCATAATAATTTCATAAAAATTCTTAATATTTATTCATCAGTATTCACTTGCGTCCAAAATAGCCAAAATTTTATTTATTACGTCACCTCAAATTTTTCGACGAAGATTTTAGCCTTCAGATGTATCTAGATAGACTCAATCTCGATGAATCTAATTAATCATGAGTTCTAATATAAATAAATTAGTTTGAATTTTTTTTAGGTATTAATTAAGGCCATACAATATCCCTAACACAAAGTTAAGTATAAAACTTTCTTTCCGATACAGTTTCGATATGAGTTTTTATTTGGGCCAACTTCAAACGATCATATCTCATAGAATATAAGGAGTTAAGGGTCCCATTACCTATCAAATCAAATATCTCTGAGTTATTTTTCCAATGCAATAAACCTCTCCTCAATCCGAATTTGGAGTAAAAAATTATGACTGTTTTAGTGAGCAGTGTCCGAGCTGAAATGGGATTTCACTATAGCGAAATTTCTGGTTGTATTTGAGTCAACTTCAACCGTATTTTAGGTCTAAAAATCTCAAATTTCATTTCGCAACCCTAGAGAGGTGATTTCCCAAAGCTTAAGGTGAAATTCCTTCATGGAGGTAAGTTTTTCCATTATTTTCTTTTTCTTTTAATCCTTTAATATCTTAGAATCCTTAGAAAGACCTTTAATGGTGGAATTCTTTTGGGGAATACTCATGGGTGTTTTTAATATGACCTAGAGCTGATTTTAAATTGTAAATTAAAGATTCCTAATATTAATTTCATTAACTAGATTATTAATTTTGATGGTTAGGAACCCTGAATTCCGTAAAGATGAGACCTTTAGCATAAAAACTCTATTAATGAAGATGAGTTAAGCTTGAAAGAGCTAATTAATGGCTATCTGACATTGGGAAATGATATAGACCTTAAATTAAGGATAGAATTAGTGGGTTTGAATCCCCAAGATATTTGATTAAAGAGTAATTACTTATTACTCTTATTATTGCTTGATTTTTAGATGGTTGATTATTCCAAGACATGAAGGAAAGGAAAGATCATCTTTGTTGCAGCTTGTTTCTTCCAAAAGTTTGGCGTCCAGGTAGGCTAGGTTTAATGAGTAGAAGATTATTTTATTTTATATTTTTATAATTTAGAATTGATAGGAGAAAGCATGTCTAGTCCTGCGGGCATGGAGTTGAGGTGGATAAAGATACGAGTACTTAACTTTAATCTCCAAAACTATATTATTGATTGATTATGTGTTATTTATGATATTTTGTGTTATGTGACCGAAAGGAGATTGTTGTAAAAGTAGTATATGAACATAATATTCTTTTTAGTTGTGTTAGTGATAAACCTAGTTGAGTTGTAATAGTATTAGGTTGTATGTATTTTGCACTAATATGATGAGGAGAATTATGCTAAAGATCGAATATGGATGACCATAGTAATATCTAAGGGATAGATGACTTGAATTAGTGTGATGATTGTATTATGTGGAAGGCAGTAGAGGATAACGATACACGTGAATATGCTAGTTATAGGTGGTGATGTTAGAACCCAAGTTGCGGTATTTAAGAAGATTATGATATTTGTAATAATTAATGAGTAATTAAGGCTCTGATAGTGACTTGTATGGGTAAGAATTAAATTGTGATTTATTTTATGATATTCTTGTTTTGATATTGACAAAAATACTATATCTATTGGATACCCATGAGAGGCTAAATTGGTGATAATATTGGTTTATTGAATTGTGCCTATGAGTGGCTTGTTTGATAATGATAACTCCTCAAAGTAATGCTATGAATACTTGTTGATTGGTATTAGGATATGCTTGAATTGTTGATGCGTGTATAAATGATTGTTAAAAAATTACTTGATGGAATTGTCTTATGACTTTAAGTGTACTTCTAAACTTGGTACATTGTTGTATGCTGTGAAGTTGTGTAAATTTGATATTGATAATACTTGTTTATGTTAGATCAGGTACCACACTGGTATGGATATGTATATGTTAGATCGGGTACAACGCCGATACGAATATGATATATTGGATCGGGTACCACACCGGTATGGATATGTATATGTTGGATTGGGTACCACGTCGATACGGATATGTATATGTTGGATCGGATACCATGCTGGTACAAATATGTATATGTTGGATCGGGTACCACACCGGTACGGATATATATATATTGGACCGGGTACCATGTCGGTACGGATATGTATATGTTGGATCGGGTACCACGCCGGTACGAATATATATATGTTAGATAGAGTACCACGCCGGTACAGATATGTATATGTTGGATCGGGTACCACGCAGGTATAAATATGTATATGTTAGATCGGGTACCATGCCAGTACGGATATGTATATGTTGGATCGGGTACCACGCCGGTACGGTACATGAACATAGATTGTTCTCTGCAGGTCATGACTATTTGGGTAAAAATAAGTCTCATAGCATGTGTGTACATATTTGTGTTGAGTATGTGGATGTTTATAGGATGGTTGATATGCTTGATGGTTATGTGGCTTATTTGTGAGCACTGTTTTATCTGTTATTGTTGTATTGTTGATTCATTGAGTATTTGATTGTGTGATATGTATTTGAAAAAATGAAGCTTTGTACTTACTTATATGTTGGTTGACTTGCTTCATTTATACGTGTTTTAATCGTAGCCTACCAGAATGACTAGTTATCATTCTTTAATATTATAAGAGAGCATTTGATTATTAGTCTGAGAGTTTGGTGTGGGTTATCTATGATTATGGGTTTGTTCCTGTGAATATGAATAATGAAAAAGATAAGGTGAATAAAGAGGAATAGTGATGTATTAGCATTGGATTGTGGTTGATTGTGTGAATTAATAAGGCTAGAGTATGTTAGTAGTGAATATAATATTGATAGAGTTGGAAGAGTAGTTGGATGGTGTAATTTATATAGGTAAAGTAATAATATTATTACAAACTTAGTTGAATTTTATTCCATTCAAGATGTCATGATTTATTTTCGTTAATTCTATTTTATGATTATATGAACTAACACGATCGATCGATGATGCCTACCAGTACGTGTGGTTTTACCGACCCTACGCTTCTACATTTCTTCTTGGAGTGTAGACTGGATGCAGATTAGTTGCAGTTACTAGATGGATGACGATATTCAGCACTAACTTCTGCACTTTCTTTCTGGCAGATATTAGTGTCTTTGTATTATTTATTTTATTGTTAGTCTATGTTGTAGTAAATAGCTCTTGTACATGTCTGGCCAAGTCTTGGGATAGTGAAGGACATTTGTAAGAAGTTTTTGAAAAAGTTTATTTATTAGTATTTAATTTACTTTATTATATTTAATTCAATATTTTCTTACTAACAAAAGTCTTCCGCATATTTTTAGTTGGGTAGTAAGGGTTCTCCTAGCTACTTTGAATAGCGTAGGTTCCCGCACGGTCCAGTAGTTTGGGTCGTGACAGTTGGTATCAGAGCCTTAGGTTCATCGGTCCCACAAGTTGATACGCCCAAATTACACCTCTCTTACGAGAGAGTAAGCGGTCGCTGTTAAATATAGAACCCAACTAGGTTGGGGTCGCATCCCACAGGGAATATGGTGCTAAGTTGTATGCAGATTAGTTGACTTTTAATCATTTATTTCCATAAAATAAAAAAAGGGAATTTGATTCAATTCACAAATTAATGGTTTTAGTTTAACAAGATGAAATATGTGTAGTAGTATTCAAATTCAGAGAAATAGCAAACTAGGGTTATGTCCACCTTGTAGTTTTTAATACTTTCTAACTATGGGCTTTACGAGTTCATACATGCGTCATGCTTACAGAGAAACATATTGCTTTTTATTACATAATCCTAGTGTTTCTCAACCATCAAGGACTAATTCACTTCAGTTCTCTCGAATCAAAAGTGTTTACAAAAACAATAAGAAATCTCCAAGTAGTTAATCCTGTTAAGGCATTAACATATGAAATAGGGGTTAGAAATCCTATTTTCTTGTCACTACTCTCTTTTCCAAATAAAAACTTTTCTATCGAACAAGTTGTGTTTTAAGGCACATCCTCTATGTTTGCAACCATGAGAATTCAAGATAAACGAAAAGAGTATGATATAAGCAAATCAATGTATGATGAATTCAAAAACTCAAAGTAATAGACTGTATGTTACGAGGCTTCCATAACCCTAACTAATAAACTTAGCTACTCATGAATAAAGTGGAAATCACAATAGAAATATTCATCATACTAAAAAGTAAACACAATCTTAGCGGAGAAGATGAAATAGCATTTCTCCCTAGGTGCTAAGCCGCCACTCTCAGTGCAAGAATAATACAGAATAATGAATCAAGATAAAAATTCAGCATCAAGTCTTTTTAATAATCTTTTCTCTCATAATTGCCTTCTAAGTCCCAGAACTAATTATAAATGACAAATTAGTCTTGGACATAGTTTCTAGGCGCCACATTTGGTCCAACAAGCTACTTTTTCTTGTGTGATTTGTCATCCGCAATCCGTAGTCCCATCATGTCTCTATCTACCTCATTAACACTTAAAATCATGCTAATCACATAGGTTAGCTCAATTACATCAAAGTAGAGTAAAAACATAAGAAACTAGGCGCTTTGTTCTCAAAACTTAGCTAAAATATGAGTAATTATGGTGCTTAGGCATATAAATACACCCAAGATCACCACCCCACACTTAAAGATTTGTTCGTCCTCGAACAACTTATCCATTTACGAATACACAAGATTTAAAACCCACAAAGGAAACACAAGATGTTCAAAGAGGCTCACACAACGAATATGAAACAAGAAGCAGATTCATGAACCATTACTGAAAACAACCTACCCTCAAGAATAGACTCATCAGGTTGGAAAATTCGTGTCTACCGTTTAAGCAAAGAAATCATATAAATTACCCAACCTTCATAAACCATGTGCCCTCCAACAAGAAAGTTACCCATAATCACTCACAATCATGTAATTTCTAACAAAATGGGTACAAGAATCAAATTGCGCTCACTCTCACAAAGAATTCTCAAATTACAACTGATGACTATATGCTTGCCCTTAGCTTAGTGCTCCACTAATATCAAAATGCTAAGATTAGGATCAAATAGGTCTTTTCCGGGTTGTAATGTAGGCTAAAGGATGGGTAGGAACTATTTTGGCCAGAAATAGTGTCTATCTTCCCTAAGAGCTTTAATACACTACAATATGCAACTAAGACTAATTTCTAACAACAAATTTACACCACTTTCATCTATCCATATTTTTTGTTTTCACCCCATCCAATTAAACTCAATTAATAACACTATGGTGGGAGTATGCAACCCTTTCAAATATATATATATATATATATATATTTTGCTCCCATTTCACGTTACACACCCCTATGATAGCCACCCTTAACTTAAGCGATCTGAATCAAACATTGAGAAAGAGGCTAATTATTTGCATAACCAGGGGGTTTCCGGACCGGTGGTCAAGGAAACCAAGGTTGGAACCATCAAGGAGATTGAAAGAATAAAAGTGATAGAAGTGGACTGTATGTACTTCTTGGAAGCCGTGATAATGCTGCCACCAGTTCAGGCAAATATCCATGGTGGACATGATGGAGAAACTATTAAAGGGAGTTGAGGCGACCAATTATGGAGTGACTACTATGAAGAGTGACATATCCTCCATGAGTCAACTAGTAAATTCACACTCAATCGCTATTAAACAACTGGAGCTGTAGATGAACCAATTATTCGCAGCATTCAACCAAAGACAGAATGGAACTTTACTAAGTGATACAGTTTAGAATCTGAGGACTGATGGATCGTGTATGGCTATTACCACTAGGAGCAGTAAGATGTTATCTAGTCCAGGATGGGAGCATTCTCTCATACTGGTGCGGTTGAAATGGATTGGGAGATGATTGATGAATCTTCAGTAGTGCCTGTGGAGTTGGAAAGTTCAGAAAAGAAAAGTGCGGAAATGGAACAACCACCTAAGCTGAAGCATGTTAGTGATGTGGAGAAAGGCATAAGAAAGGAGGTAAAAGTTGCTCCAGTTAAAATCCCAACATCACCAGTACTATGTGACAGCTACTGAATTTGAAAGGACTCTTTGATGGATTACCTGGTGATGATCCAAATCTACATTTGGTGAATTTCATCAATATTTGTAAGTCGTTTGATAATCCTGGAGTGGGACAAAATGCTATTCGTTTGAGATTGTTCCCACTGTCTCTGTATGGAGAGACAACTATGTGGTTGAATGAGCTGACTCCTGATTTTATAACAAACTAGAGGCAATTGAAAGGATTTTTCCTAGAAAGGTTCTTTCTGCCCTCCAAAATGTTACAGTTGAGGGATGAGATCAACAACTTTAGGCAATTGGCTAATGAAGCTTTGCATGAGACTTGGGTGAGGTTTAAAAAAAAGTTGACTCAATGCCCAAACCATAAGATGACTGATGAACACTTGATAGAAACATTCTACAGAACTTTGAACTCACTTACAAAGCCAATAATGGATAATGCTGCAGGAAGAGCTTTAATGGAGCTCACCTTTACTGAGGCTACAGACATATTAGAAAGAATGACTAAGACAAGTAGAGCTTGGCATATCAGAGATTCTGTGGTAGCAAGTAATACTGGTCCAGTATAATATCAGCAGAACAACATAGGAGAGAAGAGGAGCGTGATCAGAATATAGCTCACATGAAAACCCAGATGGATCTGCTCACGAAACATTTGCTATCATGGAATGTAGAAAAGGTAAAAGCTGTGGGGTTCCACGATAAGGGAATTGAATCAAATATCGATGAAGAGGCTAATTATTTGCTTAACCAGGGGGATTTTCGAACCGATGGTCAAGGAAACCAAGGTTGGAACCATCAAGGAGATTAGAAGAATAAAAGTGACAGGAGTGGACTGTATGTACGTCCTGAAAGTCGTGATAATGCTGCCACCAGTTCAGGCAACATGTCTAAGAAGGACCAAGGCCAAAACAGGTTCATTGTAACATGTTCAGGATAAAATTTAGAACTTTTTTTTCCAACAATTTTTGCTACTCCCAATCAAATCAATTGCACACGCCAATAACTAGACTTTGTGGCATTATTTTTACCTTTTTCCTCTTATTGTCATACTCCTAAATCAAATTGATTTTACATTAAAGCGCTTAGGAGCTTTTGGATCAAATTACGGTCTATTAAAGAACGGGTTAGGCTACATATGAGGCTAACAAAAGAACAAGCTAAAGGCTCAACGGGGCTAGCTAACATAATGTGCAAAGGTAGGTCAAAAGAAGGTATGAACAATGGCTATCAAAGAAATGCCTAAATCATCTCCTAAACTCACAATCTTTATTTCACTTTGCACACACACCAGACAAGTTCTAGCATCAGTTGCAATAAGGAATATACAACAGTCTTACACACTCATGGCACATGGTTAACTCAATTAGAAGCATTATAGATTCTCGACCCAACAATTAAATGAATTCAAATAAAACCAACAATCACAATAAGAGTCACAACTAGAGTCTAGGTGTTTCAAATATAATGATCCATCACATACTTATGTTATACTGTCATGTGATCCACAAGAACAGTTACATGCAAGTAAATGACTAATTTTTTCATAAGACGCTCGTCATCCATCCATCGTCGATAAAAGTACCTAATTATGACTAAATCAAACTAACATCTAACAAGAAACAAAATAAACAAAATAACTAATCCTATCACAGAAGTATACTAAGGAGAAGGTACTATTTTCTTACAAAACAAGTAGCAAAGTAACCAGCCACCTCACACTTAAGCTAAGAACTGTCCCCAGTGCAAATAACAAGATAAAGAACCTGGCTAGTAGTACTCCTCATTAAGCCTGACAACGGAACTAGAAAATTCCATTCCGTTCCGCCAACTCCGATTCCAGCATGGTTCCGTTATCGGTAACGCCACGATACCGGTTAGTGTTGGTATATCGGTACCCAATGGTCCGGATAACATTACCGGTGCGAACCTTCGAAAAAATTTGGTAGTTTTGGTTGACCGGTTTCGGTACCGGTTAATCAGTTTTGGTCCGTCAGACGCTTAAATATCTGACTTTTTTCTTTTTAAATAGGGAGGTATCTGGCAAGGCACTGGCAATAACTCTTTTGGCCATTGCTTTGTAGACGTTTAAACAACCCCTCTCCCAATTACCCCACACCACCCCTTAAAATTTTTACTATAAATATCCTTCATTTCAATTTTTTTTCACACAAATATTATCAATTCTCATACTCTCTCTTAATATTCTCACATTCTCTCTAAATATTTATAATTATTATATTATTTGGAGTTGAAGATTCAATTATTATATTAGTTAGAGTTGAAGATTTGTTGAAGATATTACAAGCTTCAATTATCATCTTTTAATTCTGACATTTGGTATACGTTTGCTTTTACGCAGACGTTCGATATATTCGTTCCAACTTTAATCTCTTTTTATTTACGTTAATATCTATATTTTTATTTTTTAGTATCTACATTTGTTTACTTACATTAATTTTTTAATTTATAATATTTGTATTGCTTGTTTTAATATTTTAATTTAAATTATGGATTTTGGAAAAAATAGTAGTGGTAAAAAACCAATCTTTGGTAATGTTTTTCGTAGAAATAAAAAAAATAAGGCTAGTACTACTACTAGTTCATTACCGCCTAGATTAATGAAACTTCTTTATCACAACCTAATGGTTTCGATGTTGGTATCGGTATGAAATTAGATAATGAGACCCTAAGTAGGCGTTATAATAATTTTGAGGAAGACTTACCAGAGGAAGATGATATAGAAGAACAAGAGTTAGGTGATACCCCTACCCGTACTAGTCTGGTTACGGAATTACCGGAATACGGTGAAGAACTTCCCCTTTACCGAAATTTACTAGGGTCAAAGGTACCGAACGTACTAAAAGGTCTTTAGTTTGGAAATTTATGGAGCATGATAGGGTAAAACGTATTGCTACTTGCAATAAATGATAGCAAGTTTTTAAACATTTGACCGGGGAAAAAATGATGGGGCAGGGTTGCTAACTTCGCATTTGACGAGATGTAATAAAGAATTTGTTCATCTAAAAAATGAGGCTAAGGCAAAAAAGATGGTACACAATTTGTACATGAATCTATAGGAGGTAATATGGTTCAAACACGTTTAGACATGTTTAACCCGGTTAAAGCAAGTTCATCATCGACATATAGTGAAGATGTAGATAGAGAAGAACTAGCGAAAATGGTTGTTGTTATGGGAGAAGACCTCTACTTTCTTATCTCTGATTGGTTCCTTCAACCTAACTAGACTGGGATACCTATCCTACTTTTCCTTTACCTCAGAAACCAAGGATGATTCTAAACTACTCTACACCCATACACTACCTTCTACTGAATCGACTAAGAGAACACCTAGTTGGGCAAGCTGATGAGCTTCCCAAACTAACTTATTCTTACCATCCTCCATATGAGCAACACTACCCATAGACATCCTACTGAGAGCATCAACAACTACATTGGCTTTACCCGAATGATACAGGATGCTTATGTCGTAGTCTTTCAACAACTCTAACCACCTTCTCTGATCGAGGTTTAGATCTTTCTGAGAGAACACATACTGTAGGCTCTTATGGTCAGTGAACACATCAACGTGCAACCCATATAAATAGTGCCTCCAAATCTTTAAGGCAAATTCTACTGCTGCTAACTCAAGATCACGAGTAGGATAGTTATTTTCATGGGGCTTAAGATGTGTAGAGGCGTAGGCTATGAACTTACCTCTCTGCATCAAAACACACCCTAAACCGACTCTGCAGGCATCACAATATACCACAAACCCATCTGAACCATCTGGTAGGGTCAAAACTGGAGCTGTAGTTAGTCGAGTCTTCAACTCCTGAAAACTCTTTTCATAGGAATCTGACCATTGGAATTTGACTTTCTTTTGAGTTAATCTGGACATAGGGGATGCAATAGATGAAAATACCTCAACAAACCATCGGTAATAGCCAGCCAAGCTCAAGAAACTCTTAATATCTGATAGAGAGATGGGTCTAGACCAGTTTCTCACTGTATAGGTCTTTTGGGGATCAACTCTAATGCCATCACCGAAAATGATAGATAAGAAAAGCTACTGACCTTAGCCGAAATTTGCACTTACTGAATTTGGCAAATAACTGATGATTTCTTAGAATCTACAGTACTATTCTGAGATGGTCTGCATGATCATGCTCACTGCGGTAGTAGACAAGAATGTCATCTATGAAGACTATAACGAACATGTCCAAGTACTTCTTGAACACACGATTCATTAAGTCCATAAAGGCAGCAGGGGCATTGGTAAGACCAAAGGACATGACTAAGAATTTAAAGTGACCATAACGAGTTCTGAAGGCTATTTTTGGGATGTCACATTGTTTAACTCTGAGCTGATGATAGCCCGATTTGAGGTCTATCTTTGAGAAGTAACTGGGACCCATAAGTTGGTCAAACAAGTCATCTATTCTGGGAAGTGGATACTTGTTCTTGACCGTGACTTTATTTAGCTAATGGTAGTCAATACACATTCTGAGAGAACCTTCTTTCTTACGCACGAATAAAATTGGTGCGCCCCACGAAGACATATTGGGTCTGCTGAATCCGTTATCTAGGAGATCCTTCAATTGTTCTTTTAATTCTCTGAGTTTTGCAGGTGCTATTCTGTATGGAGGAATAGATATGGGCTAAGTATCTAGAAGAAAATCAATTCCAAAATCAATTTCCGTTTTGGGAGAAACTCCGGGGAGATGTTCGGGAAATACATTTGGGAATTCATATGCTGCTGACACTTATTCAAGATTAGGGGTTTCTGAACTAGAGTCCTGGACTCGAACGAGATAGTAGACACATTCCTTAGCTATCATTTTTCTTGCCCTTAGGTAAGAAATAAGCTGACCCCAAAGTGCTGAAGTACTACCCTTCCACTCTAGGACGGCTTTATTCAGAAACTAAAACTGGACAATTCTATTTCTACAGTCAACTGAGGCACAGAAGGAATGAAGCCAATCCATGCTGAGAATGACATCAAAATTAGTTATCTCTAATTCAACTAAGTCTGCTGAAGTGACTTTCTGAGATACCATAATTAGATAGTAACTATACACCCGTTGGGCTATGATAGATTTACCCATTAGAGTAGAGACTGAGAAAGGCTCATATAGGATTTTGAGACTAACTCTGAAGTTAACAGCTATATAAGGAGTAACAAAGGACAAGAAAGCTCCTAGATCTAGCAAAGCATAAACATGCTAATGATAAACTTATAACGTACCAGTGACCACATTAGAAGAACTTTTCTAATCATGTCGGGACTAAAGTGCATAGAGTTTATTTGAGAGCAGCCCACTAGTGGCACTGTATGCGGCACCCTGCTAATTCGAGCAATCGGACTGAGTTAGGGGACGGTTATGCTCACTCTGTGAACCCACCTGAGGACACTGTCTGACCCTGTGGCCTGTCTTGCCACATTCTAAACACATATCAATGGTAGCTCTGTAGATACCCTGGTGGTTTCTACCATACTTCTAACAAAGGGGATTTATTTGGGCACTACTAACACTACCCTGGGGTTTAGGGCCTGATGCCCTATCTCTGTTTCTATCTCTGAATTTCAACACAGGAGCACTGGCGAAGGACAGAGCTAGAACTGAGGATTTTAGGTGGAACTGAGAAATATTCCCACCTTCTAACTTAGGCTGAGCAAAGTTGAAACTACCAGTTCTCGCTCTCTTATTTTCCCTCTCCTTCTCTTTATTCTTGGCCTCCTCTATCTGCTAAGCATGGACTATGAGCCTGGATATATCTATCTTCTTAATCAATATTACGGTCCTACACTACTTGACCATAATGCTAGACACCCCAGACACAAACTTACTCATCTTAGATCTGCTATCTGCTACTATATACGGGGTATATCTGGCTAACTGAGTAAACTTGAGCGAATACTCTTATACCGTTAGGTTGCCCTGCTTCACCTCTATAAACTCCAAAACCTTCACTTCTCTCAACTCTAACGGGAAAAACCTATCCAGAAAATCAACAGCAAACTCCTCCCATTCTATGGGCCCTGCATATGTGGCTCTTTCTACTTTCCACTATTTAAACCATGAGTGTGTCACATCCTGTAACTAATATGTGCCCAACTCAGCACTCTTAATAGTAGTCACTCCCATAATATCTATAACTTTTTGCACCTGATCAAGAAATTCTTGAGGGTCCTCATCTGACTTAGACCCAGTAAAAAATGGAGAGTTCATTCAAGTGAAATCCTGAATCTTGGCAGCAATAGTATTGGCCACTGGGTTGGCCGGAATAGTAGCTGGATATTTATTCTAGCCACAGAATGAGATAGGGTGGTGAAAGATGCTCTGAACTCAGCGTGGGAGACATGTTCGTCCAGAGGATCTGGCTGGATGGGCTGGGGTTCTAGCTGGTCTTCTGTTTCTCTTTCCTTAGTCCAATTCGGAGGCATATTCTGTAAATGGAAGAGAAACTTGGATTAGATAGAGAGTTTAACTGGAGATCATGCCCCCTCACACGATATGAGTACTGAAAGAATCCTAAAACATCTCGTAGCCTTCTGTCCATAAGTGTGGCATGCTACACACCCATGTATAAGACTCTACTATATGCGGCTTTCATACTTCCTAGGACTCTGTTAAACCTTAGGCTCTGATACCAAGTTTGTAATTCCCCAAGTCTGTACCCCAGATGCTCCACGATGCTCATAATCCCGAAGGACCATAAGCTAACCCATGACCGGTACCTGCTACAATAACTGAATAGTTATACTGCAAATATGCAAAAATTAGGCAAAAACTTTCCATAAGGTTCAATACTAAAATAAAACTGAATATGGTATGACAATACCAAAACTAAAATAGCTGTTTGAAAATACTCTAGTCTGAAAAGCCTCTACTATCTAAATCATGGAGTTGATGGGACAAGCCCCCAACTAACTCCAGCTACTGAAAAATGTACTGATAAACAAAAATACTAAAGAAAATAATCATGTCCTTGAACTATGAGGACTCACCACTTACTTTGACTGCTAAAGATCTAAACTGCTAAGGGTGTTTGGGAGCTCGTGTGCCTGAACCTATGGCATAAGACATCATAGTGCAAGAGAAAAGTATGCGTCAGTACTTTGAATGTACTGGTATGCTAAGTGAGGTAGGCTAAAATACATGGGTTCATATGCATGAACAATACTAACTGAATGACATGAATATAATTGAATGAGAGTACATGTATGGATACGTATACTATATTTGAGATCGTGATAACACTGGATACTGAGTTTTTAATTACTAATTTACTGATATTTGAGTTTACTCATACTGTGTAGCTAATAACTGAGTGACTGTATCTGACAGTCTTGATTCTGTGGAACTATACTGAGTTTGGTACTGAACTGAGTGACTATGTCTGACAGTCCTGAATCTATAGAATTGAACTGAGTTCTATACTAAGACTAAGTCTGATACTAAAATTATGACTATGGGAGATAATCATCTAACCGATATGCCACTTTTTGAATAGATTAGGGTCCAACCTGTAACCCTAGTTGGAAAGGTATCAGTATCATGCCACGGGGAAAGACAAAGATGTAAGTTAACCCTCTCTGATAGGAATCTCTTTCTTCAACCCTCGCAGATAGGAAAACTCGTATGAGATGTATCAACCCTAATCTGGCAGGAAGATATGTCAACCTATATTGGCTACGTAGTTCTGTAATGCAGGAATTGCTACTAAGGTTCAAACCTTTTACTGGCAGGAATGCCACATCCCTGGGTTTGCTCGGTGTTGAATTCTACTCCCAACTGGATAGACACTAAACTGATTTCCTTATTCATACTAGGCTTGATTTAACTGTTACTGAGTTTACTACATTCCGTTGACTGATGGAATACTACTTAATTCTGCTATTTGACTGAGTTTACTCAGGTCTGAACTGAATACTGAACTAGACGGGACTAATACTGAGTCTACTGAGTTCTCCTGAGCCTTGTAACTGACTAAGAGTACTACTGATCGTGACGTGACTGAGATTATTCTGTAACTGATACTAGCTCTAGGTAAACAACTAAATTGTCAAGTGTAAATACCCTCAGGACTCGATCGCATGAAAAGTTAAGCTTCACATAATCTTGCATAGCATAAAATGTACACTTGTTCATAATGCATCTATAGAGGCATTTGATCAAACACTTGCATGGCATGAAATAGTATACATACTAGCATGGTATAATGTTATTATTACATTCACATGAGTAATTCATCAAACACTTGGATGGCTTAGTATATGCACATAATACTAAACAATATGTGAGCATCATGATTCAATTTCCAATTTCATAATTCCATGGGTTTCAACATGAATTCACATGATAAATCACACATATCAAATAATTCTGCATCAATCTTGTAGTAAATCATGAAATAGAAACCTAATTATGGCAATAATTATGAATACACTTTGATTTTAAATCATGAAAAGCATGAAATCAAGCTACTTGAAGTTTAAAAGAGATTTTTGGACTTCAAGGGTAGAAGGAACACTTGGATGAACACTTCACGTACCTTGGTTGCCAAATTCTTGAAGAGCAATGGTGAAATCTTTATCCTTGACTTTTGAATTTAGATCACCTAGGGTTTCTGTTCTTGAGAAGTTTGAGATTAGTGAATGGATTTAGCCTCTAAAGGGGCTTAATCTCGTTTGTTAGGGCTGATAGGTGTGGGAATAAGACCTTAATACCCCTGAGGACATGACTTTTAATGACTGAAAACTAAACTGTCGATGCTCAGACCAATGCACCATATCGTTGGCATCGATGCGATTGCCATTCACTGGAATTTTCATTGAGCTGAGGGAAAAATTATCTATCAACACGAGGGAAGACTCGACGCATTGAGATCGCATCGACTCATTATTTTGGTCACTCGAACATTGTCTAAACGAGGTCCAAAAAATCTGAAACTTGTCCAAAAATACATTCTGACATTCCTGATCATGAATCAATATAAAAATTGATACTTTAAGGTCATAAGAGTCGTGAAATCGATTTTCCAACTAACGAAGGCCAAAATAATACTAAGTCTTAATACTTAGCTAGAATTTTCTAAGTTTGGGACCCCTTAGCAAGCTTAAAAGACTGAGTTGAGCTTAGGATTTTGCGGGTTCTTACATGATACTTATGTTCAGCTGCCACAAGGATATATATCTAATGTTGAGTTCCATTAGCTTATTCATATGATTTCCCAGTAGTGGCATATCAGTCTTGTTAGTCTGGTCTTGTCGGTTTTGTTGTTAGTTTATCAGAGTTCACCAGGATTGGCCAGTTTATGAGGTTTAATCCCTAAACTTTATAGTCTCTAAGGTTGAGAAGGATCTTAGGGGTTTATTTATGAGATTGGGAATATATTTAGGGTGATGCATGCTACTAATATAGAGGATGTGGAGTTTGTTGTTTATCAGTTAAAAGATATGACTTATCATTGGTATGAGGAGTGGGAAGCGATGAGGGGTGATGATATTAAACAAGCACTATGGGATGACTTCTCAGGTGCTTTTATGGATTACTTCATTCCTTAGGAGTTAAGGAATGCTAAAGCTGAAGAGCTTGTGAATCTAAAGAAAGGTAAGATGAGTGTTAAGGAGTGCTTTAAAGTTTCAGCAGTTGACTCATTATGCTCCAAAGTTGGTGTTTAGCATAAGATTCGAAATGAGGAATTTTGCTTTTAGTTTATCCCACGATTTGGTATTGGAGTAGAAGGCTGTGATGTATATGGACATCTCCAGGCTGGTGGTTTATATGCATCAAGTGGAGAATGAGAAAAAGAAGTAGGTAGATATGTGAGAGAGGTAGAGTAAAAAGTTTAGATATTCAAAGTAGGGTGCAAGCCAGCAAAATAGTGGGAGAGATGGTAGACAGTGGACCAAGAAGAAGAATTTGGGAAGTTCTTATTCATCAGCTAGTTCTCCTTATCCCAAGCTTTTTGATGATCGTTGTTTTCAAACTAGCAGTAGTCCTAAGGCATGGGGTGCCCAATCTTAGGCTAGTAGAGCTCAGTCAGCCCCACTTTATCCTCCTTGTAGATTTTGCGGACAACTTCATCATGGTTATTATGAGGAGGGGAGGAACTTATGTTTCAATTATGGTCAACCTAATTATATGCAGAAGAATTGCCTAGTGGCTAAGGTTGTCATGACCCGAGGCTATCTCCTAGTCAACGACAAGGTGCTTAAGTCCACAAGTGACCCCAAGCTAACTTGTGGACTGGTACTTGTTATGAGCGCTGAATGAAATGAAAGTAAACATATGCGGAAGATAAACCAAAAAAGTATTATCAATCTGAAAATGAAAACATATAAAAGACATGTCTGAAGTATCTGATAAACATTGGAAATTAAACTGCCTATCAAAAACAACTGATAATAACAAAAAAATTGAACAACTGCCTAACTGTCTAAAAGCCTCTAAGAATCATGAGGAGTTAATGGCATTAACCCCCAACTAATTCCAACTAACGAAATCATAATGAAATGCTGAAATGAATAAAATAACATATCATGTCCTCGATGGATGAGGACTCATCACTATTGTCGCGGAGAACTGCTGAGTTGTCTAAGGATGGTCGGGAAACTGTGTGTCCGAACCTATGTTATAAGACAACATAGCACAAGAGAAAGGTATGCGATGAGTACTTTGAAATTACTAGTACATGAGGTAAGGACTAACTGAAATACATGCAAAAACTTAATGTAATTATATGAGCATGTAGAACTGAATATGCTAGACCAAGTATTTTAATATATTGAAATTATATGAATAGCTGGTATAGTTTGTATAATTAACTGAATAAATGCTGAAAACTGACTACTTGGTCAATTAAAACTGAACAAAAATAGATTGCCAATACTGACTGAAACTGTGGGAGCTATCATGTAACCGACATAAACTATGGATATTACCATGGAGTCCAACGTCTGACCCACGTTGAAGAGGGTTGTTCCATCCGTTCCATTAGAGAGGAACCTAAACTAGAGTGATCACTATACTGAGCCCAATTTGGGCAAAAAGGGGAAACACTCTTTGGCGAGTCCATAAATCCTATAGGGCATATAGTTTTGGGGAAGTCGAATGCGCTGAACCCAGACTTCCATCTTGGTGAAAAATCCTACTCCCAACTGAATGACACTAGTGTTATTCATGGTTCAACATAAAATGGTACTGTACTGACAAGGTTCAACTTGAACTTAAACATTGTAATGAAATCTTGGTATGACTAACTAGTATTTGAAAAGTCTGAAATAGCAAGTAAACACAAAGGTATCGGGTGTTCATAACCCGCCAACACAGAATGATTACAAAAATATGATAACAACTCTTAAAACAGTAATATGAAGTCATAGTTCAGAGTCCATAAACATTGAACAGTTCAATTCATGAGTATAATACATGAATTTAAGCATGGGAACATATTAAAGTTATGAAATAGCAATTTCTCATCAAAATAACAAAATTCAAGATAAAACATCAAACTTGTAGTTTAAAATATGAATAAGTACTCTTATGCTCTTTAGTCCCTTAAATCACAAGATAATGCTATGCTTTCAACACATGAGGATTTGGGAATGAACCCTAACTTAAAACATGCAAATTCAACTTGAAAAATTATATATTTGGGCGTAAGAATAAAAGATTAACCTTGTTCAAAACCCCACATAACTTGATACCTAGATTCTTGAAGATTGCTCGAACTTGGAAGCTTGAACTGTTGGATTCTTGAGGAAAGGAGCTTGGATTTTGTTCTTAGGAAGGAGAAGGGTTTTTAATGAGTAATTTTGAGAGAAAGGGGCTTATAATGCCCCTATGGATGTCCCTAATCGTATTATGGACGACTTTAGTTGAGGAAAAAAGACTTAATTGCCCCTTGATCTCTTTAATCAAGAAGATAGATGTACTACACCAAGAAGCCGCAGACCTTACTCCGGGGGAATGACCCTTGCGGTGCGACCCTCTCTCCGATAGAGCACCCCCATGTTGCGGACCCCATCATAGTGGGAATGACCATCGCGCCGCGGCCTATCGCGAGGGCTTTCTATTTCCGTTATCCAAACACTCCCCGAACCCCATTCAAAAATCTCAAAACTCTCTCGAGACATACCTTTAACAACCCTAAACTTGTTTCAACTCAAAAACCAATCCCTCATGGTCGGGAAGGACAAAATAAAATACGTAAAGTTTTGGAGTCTTGAAAATGACTAAGTCGTTAGCACTTAGTGAAAATTTCAAACCTTGGACACCTTAAGCATTCAACTAAAATTCAACCGAGCTTAGAATCTTATGAGGTATTATAATATCTCCCCCTTGGGGCCATTCACCCTCGAATGAGACTGGTTAAGCTGAGACACTATGGAGACTAAGATTCTATACTGAACACTGATAAGATGAAACATGATCAAATAACTGGGTCTAAAAGATGACACATACTACATGGGTTGAACTAACTTCATGAAAGCATATTGTGACAAGAGAATAGTTGCATAGATGTAATAGAGAACAAAAAGATTCAAACTAAGGAAAATCATTACCTCAAGCTGAGTCTGAATTTGTGGAGAAAAGATAAGGATACCAGCTCGCATATTTGCTTCTTCTTCCCAAGTAGCTTCCTCTACAGACTAATTCCTCCATAGAACCTTAACCAAAGAAACTTCTTTATTCCTTAGCCTACGAATCTGACGATCAAGGATCTCAATAGGGACTTCTTCGTAGGAATGGCTATCCTTAACATCCACACTTTCTAAAGGAACAACAAAAGTTGAATCACCAATGCAGTTTTTTAATAAAGAAACATGGAACACCGGATGTACTGATGCCAAATCGGCAGGCAACTCAAGATCATAAGATACCTTCCCCAAATGGATCAAGATTCTATATAGGCCAACATAGCAGGGACTCAACTTCCCCTTCTAGCCAAATTTCTTCACTCCCTTTATAGGGGGTTCTCCGACACATCCATTAGTAGAGGGTTTTATAAATGTCACATTTTCTATTAGAAAAAGCTAGTATTTCTAGTATTTCTAATGTTTCATGAATGTATATGATATGAGGATGTACCGCTCACAACCAACCAGAATAAGTATTTCCATATCCAACTAATATACTACTCAAGTGAGACAATAATCCCCTCAATATTTATAACCATCAATGAATTCCAACATAAACCATATGCAAAGAGAGTAGGATACAATTAAATTACACCATTGATACCACATTAGGCCTTTTCATTAACAGGATACAATTAATTTCACATATACAAGGCCAACAACATCATATAAGACCCCACATGGTCACACATAACAATTATGTTTCAAAAACCACCAAGTACATCAGTATATAGGCCTCCACAAGGGGATAACAGAATAATTATAGCCATTTTTATGACTAGTTCCCACACCCTTAATTTGCTTTTGTTTCAACATTAACTATCCAGCTCAATCTAATGAAAGTTAATCCATAACCTACCTCGGATGAAAAAACTAGTCCAATTGCCTTCAATCTGAAGCCTTTTACATCACAGATGGACTTAAAATCTACTAAATTACACAAATATAAAATATATACATCAAAAGAAATCCAATGATACCCATATTGCCTAGTTTTGTGTCCGAGTCAAAATGGATCCCCATAATGGGTTTTCAAAAAAGAAGGATAAAATTATAATTTTATTTTTGAAACAGGTTTCCATATTTATTGGAGCCTACTGCTGAAAACTCAAATGAAAATGAGTTAAAAATGAAGTCCCAATTGAAGAAAAACCATTCATATGCTTTATCAGGAAAATTCCTCAAAATTCATTTTAAAATCAATAATTGAAGTTGTTTTGAAGATGAAATCAAAAGAAAAAAGATAATTATATGATTAGAAACTCACCCTAGTGAAACAGGTTGAAATCGAGGTTTAAATCGGCGAATTACAATTTTTAGGCCTTATGGGTCAACATCCTCATTTTCTACCTTTTTAATTCGCGTTAAAACAAGAATTACATGATAAAATTTAGAGAAAATAGTTGAAATTGGTGTTATGGAGCTTACCCAAGCTTAAGAGTGGAAGAAATTGCTCAAAATCACAAAACCCTAGATCCAAGTCTAAAAAATGGTAAAAATGGCAAAACATGGATATATAAAGGACCCCGACATCGCATAAGCAATCATCGAGTCACAAACTTATTGTTGCATATGCGAGTCCTGCAATCACGACCAAGATATCGTGTATGCGACACTTATATCTGGTCAACTAAGTGGCGTAAACACTGACCCATCGCATTTGCAAGTGCACCAACACCAACTGGAGACTTGGAGAATTTCAAGTCTCTACGGACCCCTCGTGATTCATCCAAAATCCTTAGAACACAAACAAATTATGCTACCCTATCAAATTCAACGCTCTGGACATAATGACGATATCAGATTTTTTAAAAACTTATGTTTTCACTAAGTTGAGCCCCAAAACCCAATTTTATAACTATTCAATTCGAGGGTAAAAATGAGATATAAAATTCATAAAACCACACCAACCATGTTACTAACCTAAAATTTACGAATACACGTCAGGATCTACTGCCACAGTACATTTTGGCATCTGATGCACAAATCAATGAATGTTGACCGAAGTCAACTATATGGCTTTTTAAGCCATCAAAAACTATAATTTCACATAAATTATATCGAAATGCATAGAGAATCATGTTAAGCATCTCCACACTACAAAAACACCACAATGCAACCACAGGGAGGAGTAAATTGGTCAACTCAAACATAAATGAATATTTCACATAAATCATCAAAAATCAAGTCGTTACATCATCCACCACTAAAAGTTTAGTTCATCCTTGAACAAAAGGTAGGGGGAAATACCTAAATCATCTAAAAGATGGGGATAAAAACTATACATATCGGCCTCGGCCTCCCAAGTAGTCTTATCTATAGGTCGATGTCTCCATTAGACCTTAACAACTGGAACATCTCTAGAATGCAAGCATCTAACATCTTTATCCAAGATGGAGACAGGCTCCTTAATAAAATACAACCTCTCATCTAACTGAACCGAATACCAACGATTGACATGAGACTCATTCGAAATGAAATAGCAAAGTATGGAAACATAAAAAACTTAATGAACAGCTAATAAATCTGGGGGTAAGGAAAACTCATAAACCACATCAATAATATTCCAAAGAATCTCAAATTTCACAATATACCTTAGGCAGCTTGCTCCTCTTCTCAAACCTCATCACACCCTTCATAGGAGAAAATCGAAGAAAAATATGATCACCCAAGCCAAAACTCAAGGCGCAAAGTCTACAATCTGCATAGCATTTCTACCTACTCTTAGTCTCTCAAAGTCTATACTGGACTATCTAAACTCTATCAAAAGACTCATAAAGCAAGTTTGTACCTCAAGGTCTAACATTAGAAACCTCAAACCAACCAACTGCAGAGCGATAACATCTACTAGACAAGGCATCATAAGGAGCCATATCAATACTTGAATGTTGGCTATTATTATATACAAACTCTACTAAAGCTAGATGTTGCTCCCACTGGCAAACAAAGTCTATCACACAAGTATGGAGCATATTTTTTGATTCCTGAATAATCTGCTCTAACTAACCATCAGTCTAGGGGTAAAATATTATGGTAAGATCAACTCGAGTACCCAACTCATACTTAAAGGTCTTCCAAAAGTGAGATGTGAACACTGAACCTCGATATAAGAAGATAGACACTAGCAAACTATGAAGACATTCTCAGAAATATAGATACAAGCTAGCTTCTCATCATAGAAAGAGACTTAAATCGGAATGCAATGGGAAAATTTGGTCAATCGATCCAAAATGACCTAAACACTATCAGAACCATGTAAAGTACGAGGTAACCCATTCACAAATTCCATAGTAATTTGTTCCCACTTCTATTCTGGAATGGGTAACCTCTGAAAAAATCCACCAGGTCTCAAATACTCGGCTTTCACCTACTGGTAGCATTGTTAATGAGCTACAAAATCTTCTACATTAATCCTCATACCTCCCCACTAGTAGTGTTGCATAAAATTACGATACATCTTAGCCACTTTCGGATGGATGAAATACCTGGAATAATGAGCCTCTTCTAAAATTAATCTAATTTGGTCACCCATTCTTAGTGCATAAACTCAACCTCAAATCCTCAAAATTCCATCTGAATCAAGTTAGGATTTCTTAGCCTTACCAGTCAACACCTTATCTCAAATTAATCTCAATATAATATTATCAAATAAATGAGCTTGAATATGCTCCATCAAAGTAGACCCTTCCTCTATGAATTCCAAAGCATATCTAGGTGTCAAAATATCGAGCCTAACCATTAGGTTAGCCAAAGTCTAAACCTATAAGGCCAAAGGCCTCTCTTGGATCAAAAGATGCACCAATCTACCCATGTTAGTTGACTTTCGGCTAAAGGCATCTGCAATTACATTAGTCTTGCTCTAATGATAGAGAATAGTCAAGTCATAATCCATAAGAAACTCAATACAAAGGGACTACCTCATATTAAGATCTTACCGAGTGAAGAAATACTAAAGGCTATGATAATCTGAGAAAATTTCACAATAGACTCCATACAAGTAGTCCCTCCACAAGTTTAAAACAAAGAAAACCGCACACAACTCTAAATCATGGGTAGGATAATACTTCCTAAAGGGCTTCAACTGAAGAGAAGAATAAAAAATCACCTTACTCTCTTGCATCAACAAAAAACCTAACCCAATACCTGAAGCATTACAAAAGATGGTAAAACCCACTCCCTCTTTGGGCAAGGTTAAGATAGGAGAAGATGTCAACAAATCCTTGAGCTTTTGAAGCCTCACCTTACAAGCATCAAACCACTAAAAAGAAACCTTCTTTTGAGTCAACTTATTCAAAGAATTGGCAATACATGAGAAACCCTCAACAAAATATGGGTAGTAACCTGTCAAGCCAACAAAACTCCAATTCTCAATGGGCGAAGTAGGCCTAGCCCAATCAGAACCGCTGAAATCTTGGTTGGATAAACTATAATACCTTTCTTAGTCACCACATGACCCAAAAAAGAGATAGACTCCAACCAAAACTCATTATTAGAGAACTGGCATAGAACTTTTCATCCCTCAATCTCTGAAGCACGATCCACAAATGCTTGATAACACTCAAATTACACTCTTGAATGGGTGTAAGCAATCGTTGTTCATATAAAACCCAACTAGGTTGGGGTCGAATCCCACAGGGAATAGGGTGTGAACGTCAATTTGTTTACAAAATATTTTACTGGTAGTTTATCGTTTCCGAAAGTTGGGGGTTTAAAGTTCACAATGTATCAATCTTCACTTTCTGAATTTTTAGAGTTGTTATCAATATAAATGGGAAACCAGGGTTATGATCACCAAAGGTTTCGGGTATTGACAGATACCAGGTAATGCTAGAGATCCTCAGAATGAGTAGAACAACAGAATATCCCTGACTATGATACTATCTGACTTATCTCTCGACCTCACCAGACAATTTATTATCTAATTCTCTCAAACTTAGATAATTATCTATATCCAATCAGATGTTATCTCAGGTAGATTAATCCAGTTACGACATTAATCATTAAACAAAAGGTTGGTAGCTTCCGAGTCCTTGTTGATAATTCTCGTCCTCTAGTCTATTTCTCCGTTAGAAGCAAATAAAACCTAAGGCATAATCTAATGTTTGCAACCACTAGATTTCAGTTAAAACCACAAAATTTCAAGATGTTCTACTACTCTTTGAATCCGTTAAACACCTAGCATCATATCAAACCCTTATCCTTGGATCCCATAATCCCGGCTAATGAAATTAGCCGCTCATGATTTGACGAAGGAAATCACAAGTTGAATTCATGATGATAATGATAAACTTACGTATAGATGGAAAACAATGAATAATTTCTTCAGTTAAATCCCAAGTTAGAAACCCAAGAATAGTTGATAAGAAAGAAACTAAAAATAATTGGCAAAAGAGAACAATGTACGTGTTTCTCCCTCCAAAATTCTTGTTCTAAATAATGAAAACTTCCCTGCTTAAAACCCTAAAAATTGCTATTTATACTAAAGCCTAATTAAGGAAATAAAATAACAAAATCACAGCTGGGCTCGGATTTAGGTGACGCCATATTGGTTTTGGTCTTCAGGCTTCTGACGACGTCTCAGATATGTCGTCAGAAGTCATGCTATCTTGACCTGTTCTGCCTCACTCTGATGATGTCCTATGGCAGTTACCATACTTGTGACGGCGTGTAGCAAATGTCATCAGACCTTCAGCTTATTTCACCATGTTCTGCCTCACTCTGACGGCATATTTTGATGGCTTACCACACTTGTGATGAAATATTGAGAATGTCGTCACTCTCATCCAGCAACTCTTCTCCACTGTTATTCCTGACGCCTTTTTCTGGTAGCTTACACATCTCTGATGGCTTGCAAGAAATACCGTCAGACTCATATCAACTCACTTATACCAAATTTTACTTATTTTGTTCATCTTTTCTATATTTTTCTCCCATCCTTACTACAACTGTAATATCACAAGAAAACGATCAAAAATAACCAAAAATTGCTTAAGACTTCGCAATTATTTAGAGTTAAAAGCCTCAAATGTGTTAGTATTTTCTCACACATCAACACCCTCAACTTAAAACAATTGCTTGTCCTCAAGCAACCAAAACACAACTAAGAGAATAAAAACGAACATATAGCATTCAACAACCAATTCTTAGCTCAAAACTCAGTTTACCACCTCCAAGGTCAACCAACTCAAACTACTGTGCAATTTATTGAAAAGCAACAATGTAACATAAAGGCTTCTACCCTTGGCATCACTAAGTGCCAACAATCATGCATGTAATATACATTACCCAAATAAGCAAGTAACTTAGCAAGATACTAGTGTGCCCTCACAACAGAGAAATTCCCCTTTTCTCTCATTATCAGCAATCAAGGTATAATCATGGGGATAATCACAAAGACTCTCGCACTCAGAATGAAGTTCAACTAGTGTATGCCAAATACCATATGCTTTCCCTTATCGTCATTACCGAAGTGTCTAGACAGGTAAGCTAGGATCACTATAGGACTTTCTCAGGCTTGTAACATAGGCTAGGGGCTGGTATGGTATTAAACGGCATTTAGAGTGACTAACCTTCTTGGCCCTACCTTATCTTGTGGGGTCTACTTATTAACCTCTTTTTCTCTTTTTTTCTTTTCTTGATCACACTTTCAGGATGGGTGCACTTCTTTTTATTCCAACAAATTTTCTTTTCTTGCTCTTTTTCACCAACACCCAACCTTTTATTCCTTTTCTTTGATTCTTACTCTTCTATTCTACCCTTCTTCATACCTAACTTATATCACGTACCCCTATGATAGCCACCCTCAACTTAGGCTATTTGCCTACGTTAAGGTGCATAGTGTCCAAGAAGGACCAGGGCCAAAACAGGTTCATTATGATTTTAAAAAGAAAGGTGATAGGTTTTATAGAAAGAAAATGGTCAATTTAGGCTCAAACGAGGATGAAGGGACATAATGCAGTACAGGGAAGGTCATTTAGGATAAAAGTGACTTAAATTCAAAAACGGCCTATGATCATTTCCTAACCCCTATCTCTCAACCAAGGCAAAATAAACTAGGCAAGTTCTAGATTCAGCAATACCACAGGGAACACAGTAAAATCTCACACACACTTGGCACACAAGTATTTCACTAACTACTACTTATCTGGTTCATGCAGTTATTCGGCTGTGATTGTTAAGCACAAAACTAATGCCCTAACCAGATGCTCAATAGTCATAATTTGAGGCAATTCACACAGTCATGCAAAACAAACCTTCGAAGAGGTGTTCAAAATCAAAAAAATTAAATTAGTTGACTACCTACAGAACTTGCACTACTCCTAGTTATTTGTAGAATATGCTACAACAACATGCTACCCTACACCCTCAACTTAAAATCAAAACAAAATGAAACTAAGGGTTTAGGGCGTACCTGGTAGAGATCAAGTACGAGGATCATGGGGTTTTACTCTTATATCAGTATCTCCAGTTGGGATACTTATATATAGAGCTTGCTGCTTCGCTGGCTCAGCTACTACTGCATCTGAAGGAGGTCCACTGGATGAGGCTCCTACGACTCTAGCTCGGAGTGCCTCCTTCCTTCTCAAGTGGTCCTCTAGGGACACTTGTATTGCCCATTTTAGATTCACTTTGTCAGTGGCTGCTACCTCATCACTTGCTTGCATCGTCACTTCTGCTCCTATTTTCTGAGCCTTCTTCTTCTTCTTTGTTTTTTTCTTAGCTTTGCCCTCATTCTCATCATCTCCTTGTCTCTTTCTCTTTTCATCTTTCTTTTCTTTGTTTTCCTTCTTCTGCACAGGCTCCTCAGTAAGATCAAGAAACTCTAATTCACCTTCGGGCTCCTCAGCCGCATCTTCTACTACTGTAATGCACTGGAGCTGTCTAATCACTCCAAACTCCGTCTTCATTTGCTTAAACTCATATCTGAACTGTTTAAGCTCTGTACTCAAAATTTCTCTTTCTCGCACATCAAACCGATTCTCCAAGTCAGAAAACCTAGCAGGCAAGGACTCATAAGGCTCAAGTGTAGCCCAGATTCTCTTATCTACTGTAGTTGGAAACTGCTTCAGCTGAGCCTCGCACTATTGAGTTTGTCTAGCGATTTTTATGAAGTTTGGAAAGTTAAAAGCAAGTCCTGCTGGTGCTGCAGGAGCTGATGGAGCTGACTCAGTTACAGGCACTGAACCTGCCTGTGCTGAAGGTAATGGTGGTACTGCTGCTGCCTCAGGAGCTTGTGCCTCAACAGTAGGCACTGAACTAGAATCTGGAATAGGAGGCTCAAATGCTACCTCTGCTCCCCTCTCAAGCCTCACTGTAGGTAGATTTTCCTCATTTCTTATTGGGTTGTGAGTCTTTATAGCAACGATATCCTCATTCACACCTGTGATCTCGGGAATATTTTCTGCTCTACATATCTTAGTGATCAGACACGGGAATGGATATGCAGTGTCAGGCCTAGACACCCAAATCTTTATCTCCCCAGCAATAATTTCACCAAAATCCAGGGACATCCCAGTCACTAGACTAGAAACTAGTACGACCCTGTCATCTCTTAGTAGATTATCATTTTCTATAGGGATCAAGTGCGTGCGCACTACGCCCCACCAGAACTTTGCCTCAGGTGTCAGAGAAGCTTTGTAGATCCTTTCATTCGGGTTGGTCAACCAAATAGGCTCTCCCTCCGCTATTTGAGTAGCCAACCATCTACGCTGATTCAACTTATCTTTCAAACGGGCATAGAATGTGGGTGAAGTATCCTGAATATTGAAGTTTGGCCCATGAAGAAACCGGTTGATTGTTGTGTCCGAAATACTCACCATCACTCCCCTCACTACAATTTTCTCCAGTAAATGGCATGTTCAATATTCTCTCACCTTCTTTGCATCTATTTTCTAGGTCCGCTTGGTAGTTTGCATAAAACTCCCGTACTACTGCTAGGCTGTAGAAATCTCCTATTCTGGTAGTCCACTCTAGGCCATAATCTTGGAACTTTTTCATCACCTCCGGGTAGTTGATCAACCCTTTGGTAATGATTTGTTTTTCTTCAAAGATAGGTCTCCAAATAGGTCTCCACTGAGTTCTACGCAGACCATCAAGATATACCCTCTCAGCTCCCAGAATAAGACATCTGACATTATCTTTAACCTCTGGGTTTTTGCATCTCACTACAGCTCTCTGAATTTGAGAATCATCATCACTTTGCTTTTCTGAGGATGGTGGTATCGATTCTGTCTCCTCAGACCCCTACTTTTTAGATTCAGCCTTCTCAGAATCAGGGTGTTCAGACTCGGTTTGCTTGGAACCCTCTTGATTAGAGGACTCACTCTCAGGTGGGGTAGTAGTTTCAGTATCATCACTATCCTCCACCTGAATGGGTTTAGGTGGAGGAAATACCTTTGAGCTTGGTTTCTTTCTCTTTCACCTGAGAAGTGGTTCTTCATCTTCATAGTCGGAGTCCTCATTAATAAGCTTATGAACCACTTTTGGCTTCGCCACTTTCTTTGGAGGTTTAGGACTCCTTCTCTTGGGTGTCATTTTTATTCCTACAGCAAGTTAGAGTCAATTTTCAGTGTTCTAAATCATATAAATAAACAAAATGCATCAGTGGTTTCTTAGAATCCCTGAAAAGGGTTCAATTTAGTTTTAGTTCAGAGTCTTGATGGCATATCTGGTAAGTCATCGTATTTCTAATGGCTTACCATAGACGTCGTCAGCCTCAAGCAGTGACTACTAAAATTTCTCAACTTTTGACGACATTGTCTGGTAAGACGTCACACCTATGACGATGTATCAGATATGTCGTCAGACCTTAACAAAACCTCATTTTTTTTTCTTTAAATTATGATGACATTTGTGGTAAGCCACACAGATGTGACGTCCTACCATAAATATCATCAGCTCAGAACACAATCCTTCAACTCTCTTTTTCATTGATTTTTTGACTTCAATTTTGACTTGATTTTAACTTAAGTTGAGTTCTTGATCTGTTCTTTAGATCTTCTTTAGTTCGAACCCAGTGAAACACTAGATTCAAAGTAGCTTGTAGCTCTTTAATCCGCTTAAGCTCCTTTGAACCAAGGTTGAACTTCTCCTATTATACACACCCAAAAGAAAGAAGAGTTTTAAGCATCGAGCATACCTGATTGTCGACTTGGACACTTCCTTAACAATGGAGCTTAGTTCATATGAAGTGTGAGCTTGAGGTGAGAGAATGTGGATGAGAGAGAAAGTTGGTCACTTTGCTTTCAATCCAATCTCTTAAGGGAAAGGTTTTCTTGCTTAGTTGTGATCAAGTTGGAGAAGGAAGGAAGATATTATGTATTCTAGCTAAGGAAGGAAATAACTAAACATGGAAACCAAATAAACTATCGGGAAGGTGAAGAGTTTAAGCCTGGTCCGGGTCGGATCCAACTTAACATCTGGGCCCGTAATACCTGACGACATAGAAAAATGCCGTCAGAGTTGTGGTAACTTGTGAGGCAATCTCGTCAGGGTTAGGCAGACACTTCTTCATACTAGACCTCTCTAACGTCATTTTCTGGTAAGCCGTCACATGTGTGATGTCTTACCATAAAGGTCGTCAGGGTCCTTTTTAGCAGATAATCTTGATTTCACCTTCCGAGTATTAAAAACCTAACTATAAGAATAAAAACTAACCTAAAAATGAATGAAAATAAAATTTTGGGTTGCCTCCCACTAGCGCCTGATTTAATATCACGGAACGACTCAGTTATCTTGGCTACTCAGACTTCGCCAAGACATCATACCGATACCTTTTTTCATCCACATAGAATACATCCATGACTGCGAATACACTCATCTCTTCTTGATTCACTGTGGATGAGCGCATTTTAAACTTTTCTTTATTTTTGCCAACTCGAAACTTGAGCTCATTGAGCTCCAAATCAACTAGCACTCTCCCTGTGGCCAATAATGGTTTTCCCAGAATAATAGACACCTCAAAATTAACATCACAGTCTAGAACCACAAAATCCGCAGGGAGAATGAAGTCGGCCACTTTCACCAGCACGTCATGTAGAATACCCGCAGGTCTTTTGATTGACCTATCTGCCATCATGAGTTGCATATTTATAGGAGTAGGTGACCCTAAATCAAGCCTCTTATAGACGGCCAGTGGCATCAAATTTATACTTGCGCCAAGGTCACACCAAGCTTTCTCAAATTTCACGGGTCCTACTGTGCACAGAATAGTTAAAGCACCAGGATCAAGCTTTTTTTGTACTAAGGACTGTGACGAAACAACACTACAATGGTCAAGATTGTCCACCGTCTCACAACTTACTTTATTCTTCTTCGTCAGCAGATCCTTCATAAATTTAGCATATCTCGGCATTTGCTCAAGTGCCTCCATCAATGGCACCGTCACTGTCAGTTGTTTCATTATTGCCATGAGCTTGCTAAATTTTTCATTATCTTCTTTCTTCTTCAACCTCTATGGAAATGGAGGTGGTGGTCTTGGAATTTGTTTCCATACCACTTCCTCTTTCTTGTCATCTTCTTTCTCTGATATGTCAACAAAGCCATCCACCTTCTCAGACTCCACTAGATTTCTTTCTTCTGATTCATCAACACTTACCTCCTTCTCCACAACTTTTCCCATAGAAGGGCTAGATAACATCTTACCACTCCGAGTGGTAATCGCCAAACAAGATCCATCAGTCCGCAGGTTTTGAACCGTATTACTAGGTAAAGTGCTCGCTTTTCTTTGGTTCAGAGTATCCAAAAGTTGGCTCATCTGTTGCTCCAACTGCTTAATAAAAGTAGTGTGTGAGCTAACTAACTGACTGAGGGTAGAAAACTCACTTTTCATATTAGTTACCCCCGAGTTAGTAGCTTCAACTCCCTTCAACAGATTTTCCATCATGTCCTCTATGGACATCTTGCCAGAACTAGTAGATACAGCATCCTGACTTCCAGGAGGAATATATAAACCACTCCTGTCATTATTGTTTCTCCAATGTACCTGATCCCTATCTTTATAATCAGGCTTGTCATAGAAAGTCCGACTTTGGTTCCCTTGGATATTGCCTCGAAAACCCCCTGATTAATCACATAGTTGGCCTCAACATCAACACCTGCAGATACGGTACCTTGAGCATCCACAACCTTAATCATTTCAGTCTTGACGGATAGCAAGTGCTTATCCAACAAGTCCATCTGCGTCTTTAAGTGGGCCATATCCTAATCTCGCTCTTTATCCCTTCTACGCTGTTCTGCAGTAATACCACCAGCAATCGTAGGGCTAGCCACTACAGAATCCCTAGTGTGCCAAGCTCGACTTTGCTTGGTCATTCTATTTAGCATGTCAGAAGCATCCAGAAAAGAGAGTTGAAAGCTTGGTCATTCTATTTAGCATGTCAGAACCATCTACAACGTTGTCGACTATTGGCTTTGTCACAGAGTTGAAAGCTCTGTACAAGGTCTCCATCAAATGCATGTCCATCATATTTTGGTTCGGACAATTTGCAAGTTTCTTCTTAAACCTTTCCCAAGTCTCATGCAGTGCTTCAGTCAGAAGCTGTCTGAAGTTGCTAATCTCGTCCCTCAACTATACTCTTCTGGAGGGTGGAAAGAACCATTCTAGGAAAGCATCTTTCAACTGTCTCCAGTTGGTTATAGAATCAGGCTCTAACTCATTCAACCACATTGTTTCCTCTCTAGACAGAGACAATGGAAACAACCTCAATCTGATTGCATTCTGACTCACTCCCAGATTGTCAAAGGATTTGCAGATGGTGATGAAGTTCACTAAATGCATGTTAGGATCATCACAAGGAAAGCCTCAAAATAATCCCTTCAGATTCAGGAGTTGGATCATGGTACTTGTTATGCTGAACTTTTCACCTGGTGCCAATGGTGGCGGGATGATAACACCCATTGCACCAGCTCCGTCCATTCCTTCATCATCATCATCAGCCTCATAGTGCATAGGCTGTTGACCATATCTACCTCGAGATGGATGATTTCTATTGATGTTTCACTGCACTGGTGCAGCAACTTGCTCCGCTCTCCTTGGGTTTTGAGGATTCAACAATTCCTCATCACCCAAGTCCTCATCATCAGGGTTTTGGTGGTGTGCTTGTTGACCCATATTTTGCACATTCACCTGAGCCCTGGCTAAAGTAGCTAATCTTTCTGCTTCCTGTTGTTCAACCATTGTTCCAATTAGTTGAGGTTACGGGTTGATTGGTAAGAGTGGTGCACTGGAAGTTCTCATTTTTGGCATAAACAACATAGTACCTACAATAAACAAAAACAACAAATAAACGTAAATCAAGGAAACTTAACTATCAGCAAATTTTCGTGCACACAATTTTCAGTCTATAACCGTATTCCCCAGCAACGGTGCCATTTTTTATAACGCTAAAATTACACTCTTGAATGGGTGTAACCGATCATTGTCAATATAAAACCCAACTAGGTTGGGGTCGAATCCCACAGGGAATAGGGTGTGAATGTCAATTTGTTTACGAAATATTTTACTAGTAGTTTATCGTTTTCGAAAGTTGGGGGTTTAAAGTTCACAATGTATCAATCTTCACTTTCTGAATTTTTATAGTTGTTATCAATATAAATGGGAAACCAGGGTTATGATCACCAAAGGTTTCGGGTATTGACAGATACCAGGTAATGCTAGAGATCCTCAGAATGAGTAGAACAACAGAATATCCCTGACTATGATACTATCTGACTTATCTCTCGACCTCACCAGACAATTTATTATCTAATTCTCTCAAACTTAGATAATTATCTATATCCAATCAGATGTTATCTCAGGTAGATTAATCCAGTTACGACATTAATCATTAAACAAAAGGTTGGTAGCTTCCGAGTCCTTGTTGATAATTCTCGTCCTCTAGTCTATTTCTCCGTTAGAAGCAAATAAAACCTAAGGCATAATCTAATGTTTGCAACCACTAGATTTCAGTTAAAACCACAAAATTTCAAGATGTTCTACTACTCTTTGAATCCGTTAAACACCTAGCATCATATCAAACCCTTATCCTTGGATCCCATAATCCCGGCTAATGAAATTAGCCGCTCATGATTTGACGAAGGAAATCACAAGTTGAATTCATGATGATAATGATAAACTTACGTATAGATGGAAAACAATGAATAATTTCTTCAGTTAAATCCCAAGTTAGAAACCCAAGAATAGTTGATAAGAAAGAAACTAAAAATAATTGGCAAAAGAGAACAATGTACGTGTTTCTCCCTCCAAAATTCTTGTTCTAAATAATGAAAACTTCCCTGCTTAAAACCCTAAAAATTGCTATTTATACTAAAGCCTAATTAAGGAAATAAAATAACAAAATCACAGCTGGGCTCGGATTTAGGTGACGCCATATTGGTGTTGGTCGTCAGGCTTCTGACAGCGTCTCAGATATGTCGTCAGAAGTCATGCCATCTTGACCTGTTCTGCCTCACTCTGACGATGTCCTGTGATGGCTTACCACACTTGTGGCGGCGTGTAGCAAATGTCGTCAGAACTTCAGCTTATTTCACCATGTTCTGCCTCACTCTGACAGCATATTCTGACGGCTTACCACACTTGTGATGACATATTCAGAATGTCGTCACTCTCATCCAGCAACTCTTCTCCACTGTTGTTCCTGACGCCTTTTTCTGGTAGCTTACCACATCTCTGACGGCTAGCAAGAAATGCCGTCAGACTCATATCAGCTAACTTGTACCAAATTTTACTTATTTTGTTCATCTTTCCTATATTTTTCTCCCATCCTTGCTACAACTGCAATATCACAAGAAAACGATCAAAAACAACCAAAAGTTGCTTAAGACTTCGCAATTATTTAGAGTTAAAAGCCTCAAATGTGTTAGCATCTGCTCACACATCAATGCTCATCACAATCAACCTTACTCTAGGAATAAACCAAGATATAATCTGTATATACAATAAAAAAGGAGTTGAGATATAGTTAAAATACTCAGTTCATCAACTCCATGAATTTTGTTAGGGCATTGGTAAACCTAAAGGACATGACCAAATACTCATAATAACTATATTGATTCAGAGAAGCAGTCGTCAGAATATTCAAAGCTCTAATCTCAACTAATGATACCCATATCTCAAATCAGTCTTTTAAAACACTAAAGCACCCTGAAATTGGTCGAATAAATCATTAATTCAAGGAAGAGGGTTCTTATTCTTAACTTTCACCTTGTTCAACTGTCGATAATCAATACACATACTCATAGACCAATTTTTTTTTCTTCATAAACAAGATAGGTGCACCCCAATGTGATACACTCAGTCGGATAAATCACTTATCCCTTATCTTGAATATACATACGGACGTGTATGTACCTATCCGTAAAACTCTATTAGATTTTTTGTTCTATACCATTAAGACCAAATGAACCTGACTGCTCTGATACTAATTTGTCAGGACCCAAAAACCAAGGGTCATAATGACACTTGTTATGGCAAGCCTTAACAAGTAAGCCTATCAACCAAACTAATATGAATTAAGAAAAATGATATCAAAACTCACGGCCAGACTCCTAGAATAGAGTCAAATCACATACATATATAGTAAAACGAAGATACATAGTCAATGATACCAAACCAAATCCCAAAAAGTAATGTCACAAAGTAAGAACATCACCAGTACAACTCGAGATCAAAATAAATAAGATATCCAAAACAGGAACTTTATCTCTGAATATAAAATAAAGACATAGTCTAAATAAGAAAAGACAATAGTCAACTCTGAATGTATAAAAATTAACCACAACCTTGAAAAGCTTTAAATATCACTCTAATCAACCATCATGAGGTGCGCTTGAGCCTGGGTCTGCATTGAAAAGGCACAGTAGAGGTGAGTATAGTCTACTTGTACTCAGTAGGAATCATAGATAGACTGAGAAAAGCAAAAAATAATGCATACAAATAGACACTAAGGGAACATCACCTGCAACAAGAAAATATCCCAAATAGTATCCCACACTGCCTCCACTAACAGTTCTATAATAATCACATACACCATAGAAATGAGAGAGAGAAACACAAGTATACATATATCACACATATGAATATAAACAAAGAAGTACGCATAGACAGGTAGCACATATAGGAAAGATAATACATCATAGAATCATACAAAGTAAATATAATGCAATAGAGATGATGATGATAATAATGATTATGACGGCTGAAGTTGTCACACAACCTCCGTATACACCTATGGAGCTAAAGCTTCCCAAAATAGTACCCATAGGGGGGTTTTTCAACCTTTATACAACCAATATCCAATACCAATATCCATAAATCCTCTCTGGCACATCCATCAGTAGAAGGTTTTAAAGATGTCATATTTTTTTCTTCAAAAAAGACAATTTTTCCAATATTTCCAAGGTGGTAGCAATGTTTTATGAATGTATATGATATGAGGATGTAATTATCACAACCAACCCAAATTAGTATTTCCATATCCAACCCATATACCACCAAAGTGAGCCAATAATCCACTCAATATTTCCAACTATCCATGAATTCCAACATAAATAATATGCCAAGAAGTAGATTACAATTAAATTACACCATTGATACCACATTAGTCTTTTTCATTAAAAGGATACAATTCATTTAATGTATACAAGGACAACAACATCATATAAGACCCCATACAGTCACAAATAACTATAATGTTCCAAAAACCACCAAATGCATCTATAATAGGCCCCCAAACGGGCATGACATGATAATTATATAGATTTTAATGATTAGCTTCCACACCCTTAACATACTTTTGTATCAACATTGTCCAACCAGCCCAACCAAAAAAACTGTTAAGCCATAACCTACCTCGAATGCAAAAAATCAGTCCAAAAAGTCTTCAATACGAAACCTTACTCCTCATGAACAAACTTGGAATCTACTAAATTATACTTATACGAAATCTATGTGTCAAAAGAAATCCAACAATACCCATATTGCCTATATTTATGTTGGGATAAAAAATGACCCCCGAAATGGGTTTTTGAAAAAGAATTATAATTTTAATATAGAAACATGTTCCCCATAATTATAAGATTCTACAGATTAAAATTTAAGTGAAAACAAGTTAAAAATAAAGTCTCAATTGAAGAAAAATCCTTCTTAAGCTTTACCCACAAAAATCCTCGAAATTTATTTTAAAATCATGAATTGAAGGTTTTTTGAAGAAAAAATCAAAAGAAAAGTGATAATTATAAGATTAGAAACTCACCCAAGTGAAAACGAGGTTTTAATTGGAGAATTACATTTTTTAGGCTTTAAGGGCAAAAATCCCTAATTTCTACCTTTGCAATTTGCGTTTAAACATCAATTGCATGATAAAATTTGGAGAAAATAGTTGAAATAGTTGTTATGGAGCATATCCAAGCTTAAAATTTGAAGAAAATTCTCAAAGACATGAAACCCTAAGCTTTAAGACTCAAAAATGGTGAAAATGACAAAACATGGGTATATAAAGGACCTAGGCATCACATACTCAATCACTGGGTTGCGTACGTGGTACCTGTCCTGAGGAAAGGTATCAAAGATGTGAACTTATCATTTCATATACTAGTCCAGCGATAGAGACCAAGATGTTGTGTATATGAAACTTGTGTCTTGTCAGTAGAGTCACATAAGAGCCTAACCCATTGCATTTGCGAGTACACCAGGAACATTTGGAAACTTGGAGAATTCCAAGTCTCCAGGATCCCTTGAGATTCATTCGAAATCTTCAAACAAACTATGCTACCCTATCAAGTTTGATGCTCCAAACTTAATGGTGATATCATATTTTTAAAAAACTAATGTTTTCACAAAGTTGACTCTCGAAACTCAATTTCAAAACTTTCCAAACTGAGGGTCAAAATGATATATAAAATCCATTGAACCATACCAATCATGTTACCAGCCTAAAATCAACGTTTTGGATCTACTAGCGCAGTTCATTTTGCCATTCAATATACAAATCAATAAATATTGACCGAAGTCAACTATAGGGCTTTTCAAGCCACCAAACACCATAATTTCACATAAATCACACATAAATGCATTGTGAATTGTGCCAAGCACCCCACACCCTAAAAATACCACAATGCAACCATAGGGAGGGGTAAAATGGTCAATTCACATAGAAATGAATATTTCACATAAATCATCAAAAATAAGGTCATTACAATATAGTTGACTGAGTCGTGGTTTGTTTACACGAAGTGTTGTTGGTATTAATGGTCTTGAATGGGTATGCTGTCCACTTTGACTGGACTCTATGGTTTTGTTGCATAAGGTAAGTATCATAAACTAGAAATAAGGCTACATAGTAGGTTTTCTTGGTTGTTATTGCTTTACTAAGTTATGGCTACTTGTTCATATATCTTATTTTGGGGTAACTAATGACCATACCGGTACATTGTTGTTTCTTGTGTAATAATATTGCACATGCTCTTCTTTATGTTAAGTGAAGAGCATTCTTAGAAGACTATTTAATTACCTTTTCTATAAAGTGGATAACATTTAAAATCAAGGGTGAGATACATCTTTCGGGATGCTATGAGTTCTTCACTCAATTTCTTTTCCATTATTTTGGAGATAGACAATTTCAGTTGTTTTATGTTGAGCCACTTTTATTGACACTTGTAATGTTTTGGTATAATGATTTTCAGATTATAGGAGATTGTTTAGATGTTTGATTATTTCCACATTGTTGTTGTTTAGATTATCGCCAAAATTACCTTACTTAATGAGAATAGCTAGTTTGCCTTATTTTGGCTAAGTGTTGGGTTTGCTAGATTTGGTGTTATACAATTCTCCCACTGAGAGTTAGTGTGGGTGTCACCCACAATAGGCTTAGGGTGTGACAAAGATTGTATTAGAGTCCTAGGTTCATTGTCTTCATTGTACCAAAATGGGTCCAATAAAGTCTTGCAGAATGGCATAGAGATGTCTGTACTTTCTTTAAGAGGCTATAGGACTTTAGGAAACTATCCTTTCTTTCTTCTTTCATCCTATAACTTGATTCCAATTGGTCTCCGATAATCTAAATTGGTGTCTGACCCTTTTTATTATTTGGTTCATGGATGGTGAATAATAGAGAAATTAGAGCTAGAGCCGCAACCCGCATGCCACTAGCTCCAATTATGAAATTAAATGTTTGTGGATGAAGATGAGGAAAGGGTAGGGGAAAAGGAAGAAAAGAGAAACACCCACCACGGGTAAAGCTTATGCAGCAGTTGGTCAGGCTCATTAGTGGTTTGTGACATCTCCCCAACCATAGGATCATTATGAGGAGGTTGAGGTAATAAATAAGGATGTTTTAAATGACACGAGTTGAACCAGGGCCTTGTCATAATGGGTATCTCAAGCCCAACAAGGACCGAAAATCACCCCACTACCCAATCAAACCAACCAACATATACCCCGAGTCGGATAAATTCCAAACCTATAACAAGATAGAGTAGTTAGTAACACAAAGACTTTGGGATAGGTCCAAGACCATGACTAACCCAAACTGTTTTAGCCATCCAATGCCAAACCAATAACCATACCTAAAACCAAAATAATAACCAATTCCATATCCATACCATAACGTACCCAAGTCCACAGTTTGTCCATACAAAGCTTCTAAAAGAAATCAAAGAAAATTTGGTAGGGACATGCCCCCGACCATAGCCAAAACCAACGTCCAAGTCTATTCTAATAAAGATATCCAAACTAGGACCTTGTCGTAGTGGGTATCTCAATCCCAACAAGGATCGAAGATCACCTCGCTACCCAATCCAATCAACCAACATATACTCTAACTAGGATAAATTCCAAACATATAACAAGATAGAGTAGTTAGCAATACAAAGACTTTGGGATAGGTTTAAGACCATGACCAACCCTAACAAGATTAACCATCCAATGCCAAACAAACAACCATAGCAAAAATAGAAATAATAACCAAGTCCATAACCATAACATAACGTACCCAAGTCAATAGTTTGTCCATACAAATCCTGTAAAAGAAATCCAAGAACATACGATCGGGACATGCCACCGACCATAGCTAAAACCAACATCCAACTCTAATCTAATAAAGACATAAGAAAACTCAAAGCAAGAAATGGATCCTTTCAAACTATGGAAGCTTACCACTTCAAGTCAACATAATTTGATCTCGAGTCCAATCACTGAATATGAGGTGTATTATGACCAACACCTGCATCGCATAGGGATACATCATTAAAGATGGTTAGTGGTTCGAGTGCTAGCATGTAACTCAAGGATAGAGATAAAATAATGGAAATAATTCAAATACAATCCACCAATTCATATAACCAACGCAATACATACATATATACCATATCGGGGTAAGGAACAAGATTATCATGAGCTTTGAAAACATAAACCTAGGCTGTGTAGCATAGTCATCATAAAACAAGGCACCCATGTTATATGGGCCCAACTCTCCCCTAGCTGAAAAGGCCCCAGTGCGTATAGCCACACGAACCAGAGAATATCCAAAATCGTATATGCCTATTTAGGTGACTCAAACCTCCCAGCATAATCAAGGTGAATTAAACACTAATACATGAAGCAAGGGGGATGCAAACCTCCATTTCATATGTTCATCGAGGGACTTGAACCACCCCGTCATAAGACACCCGCATCAGCGAGCATAATTTTCAGTATTAGTCCTGCAGACTCCACTTTCACGGCCTGGATACACATCTTTCTTTAAATCTTAATTTAAAACAATCATTTTACATACACAACCATTAAGTCAATTACTTACCAAAGGCATATCATTGGCATCGTCATACCAACACTACTTGCAAGTATACCACATGTCATTACCATTATCATTCGACCCATCATTCATGTGACTTTAGGACTTGAATCCATTGTCTACAAAGACACTTGTTTAAATCAAAGATTAGGGACGCGAACCCATTGTCTAGTAAAGACATAAATCAAGTTAATGTTAAGGAACTCAAACCCTTTTTTCCAATTAAACCACCATGGTTACTAATTAAATCATAACATAGCCAACAAGGCCTTTACAAAACCATTTACTAACCATTCATATTCATTCTGCCAATGGCTTAGTTCAAAAAATTAGTAACATGTGACTAGTTAATTCTCTTAGGCATTTTCACAAACACCTTGAGGGCATACTATCATCAAGACCAAAACCAAGGTAAGAACTATCAAGTTTAAGGTTACCCATGACCCATTTGTTAAACCACAATTACCAAGCATCCATATGTGCAAACCATGACTAAAAATATGTATAAACATAAGTTAAACCAAGAGTAATCAATACTCAACCATATGCAACAAAACCCTCATTTTTGGTTTTCAAAACCATCATTTAAGAATCAAAATCACACTTTAAAATGCATGTTATTTATGAAATAACAATGAGGGAAGAGTCACATGCCTTATTCAAGAAGATTCATGGAAGAAACTTGAGTCTTGAGCCTTTAGATGATCACCTTTGAAGAACCTTAGCCCTAATCTTCAAGAGAGAGTTTAGAGAGGATTTTGATGTGTTTAATATTTCAAAAGTATGTTATGAGAGGCCGCAACATGTTTTAAGAAGTGGTTTGGGGTGGGAAATATCTGAAATACTCTCAACTTAAAAAATAAAAATATGGTCGCAAGAGGGTACGGCTATACCCCTAAACTGTACCTTAGGGTACAAGTGTTACCCAAATTTTGTACCATAGACATCACCTTGGACCATCATACTATACTAACCAACATATGACCACCAAGGACTAACTCGTATCCGAACATACGAGAAGTACCCTTAGAATCATATCTTGGTCAGAATTAGTTTGACTAAACTTAGGGCATCATACGTCTTAATAGCATACACCTCGTACCCTATCATACGACTAGTAAGATGCCTAGTTGTACCTTAGATAGAACCCAACCAAACTACACTGACTACCATACGAGAGAGGGACCTTATAACGTACCTTATCATATGACAAGTATGCTTAAATCATATGTTGTCCAAAAACTAAAACTCAAGAATTTTTCTAAGGGTGAAAAATCAAGGTATTTCAATTCTCCCCCACTTGGATCATTCGTCCTCGAATGACGGGTATGGAAAGAACAAGCATGAGTTAACATATTATTACACATCAAACTAACCTTTAACCAAGTTAAAAAATAAAGATGTGATGAAGAATACATACCTTCCGCACGAATATTTAGAGCAAGGAACAAATGTTGATGCTTGGACTCCATGTCCTTTTCCACATCCCAAGTAGCTTCTTAAACCTTATGGTTCCTCTGAATAACCTTTACCAAAGACACATCCTTTGTCCTTAACCAATGAACTTGACGATCTAAGATCTTAAATGGGACTGCCTCATAAGATAAGGAGTTTGAAATACCCAACCCTTCCAAAGGAACAGTCGATGAATGATCACCCACACACTTCCTTAACATAGAGACATGGAAAATTGGATGAATGGAGCTAAAACTACAAGGCAACTCCAACTCGTAAGCAATATTGCCAAACTTCTTCCAAATCAAGTACAGACCAACATACTGAGGACTTAATTTCCCTATCTTACCAAACCGCATCACTCTCTTCATAGGACATACCTTTAAGAATACTCAATCGTAAATATTGAACTCCAACTCCCTATGCCTCACATCCACATAGGACTTTTGGAAACTTTGAGCGACTTTCAATCTATCACAAATCACCTTCACCTTCTCCAAGGCTTGGTGAACCAAATTAGGGCCAAATAACTTACCCTCACAAACTTCATACTAACCAATTGGAGAACGATATCTCCTACTATAAAATACCTCGATATGCAGTTAGCTCAGCACTCTCAACAGCTGATACCCCCATAACGTCTGTAACCTTTTGAACATGATCGATGAATTCTTGAGGGTCCTCATCTAACTTAGACCCAAAAAAAGATAGAGGATTTATTCGAGTGAAGTCCCAAATCCTGGCTGCAGCTGAATTGGCCACTAGGTGGGCTGGAACGATGGCTGGTCGTTCATTCTGAGCAGTAACTAACTGAGCAAAAGTAGTGAGTGCAGTTCTGAACTCTACATGAGAAACATGTTCGCCCAAAGGTTCTTCGCGCTGAGGGGCTGACTGATTCCCATTTCATTTTTTTAGAAGGCATATTTTGTGGAAGAAAGGGAGAAATAGATTAGACTACGAGATTGACTTGAGATTATGCTTACTGGCATGGCATTAATACTGAAAGAAGGGAAACTATTCCTAAAACATCTTATAGCCTCCTGCACATAAATGTGGCACACAACACACCCATGCACAAGACTCTACTAGATGCGGCTTTCAGACTTCCTAGGACTCTATTGAACCTTAGGCTCTGATACCAAGTTTGTAATGCCCTGGATCTGGTACCCGGAATGCTACACAGTGCTCATGACCCCGAAGGACCACAAGATAACCCATGACTGATATTTGTACCTGTATACAACATAATATACTATATGATTGCGGAAATATGAACTGAAAGGCCATAAGGTTCAAGACTGTAACATATCTAATAAAGATATGACATCTGAATAGGGTAGGAAATACCCAAAACAAAACTAAAATAACATGATAGTTTGGAAAGCCTCTAACCGACTGAACTATCTGAATGAAGAGTTGATGGGATATGTCCCCAACTAACTCCAGGTAATAAATTACTTAATAAGATAATAAATAAATAATCATGTCCTAGAGATATGAGGACTCACTACTAACTCTAACTATTGAGATTAGAATGCTACTGATGCTCTGGAGCTCGTGCTTCTGAACCTATGGGATAAGATACCATAGCACAAATGTGCCAATACTTTGAATGTACTGGTATACATGGAAGGTAGGCTGAATGCATGGGGTTCATATGCATGAACAATACTGGCTAATTGACTAATATGAACGTAAGAATACATGCATGAATATGTAGTAACTATATGTGAGATCATAATAACTTGAATTTACTGATAACTAACATGACTGTTAACTGAATTCTGATGACTGATATAACTGATGATATGAGTGGTTGTATCTGATAGTTTTGAATCTGATGGAACTAGCTGAGTTCCATACTGTATCTGAGTTAACTATATCTAACAGTCCAGAATTCTATAGAACTATCTGAGTTCTATGGCTGAGACTAAATGATTGTATCTGACAGTCCTAATTCTGTAACTGAAACTATGGGAAGTAGTTATCTAACCGATATAACCCTAATACACCATTATGGCTGAGTTGGGGTCTAATCTACCGTACCACTGGTAAGGACAAGATGTGAGTGACCCTCATCTGACAGTGTCACCAAAAGAGAACGGTGGCCCCCTCATCTGACAGTCCTTATCTACCTCATCAACCCTCATCTGACAGTGTTGATATCTCAACCTATGCTGGCTACATAGTTTTGGAATGCAAGGATGACTTCTAAGAATCACACCCTCATCTGACAGTGTGTGTTCCCATCTGAGTAGACACTGATCATGGATTACTGAACTGAACTGGACTGAATTAACTGAGTTCCGTTGACTGACAGAATAGTACAATGATTACTGTATTACTTAGCTTTCTTGAGTCACATGACTGACTTGGTTCTATGGAGCATGGCTTAACTGAGGATACCATGTAAACATGACACTAAAACTAGGCACACAGCTAGATTTCTTTCGGGTACAAGTTTCCCCAGGACTCGATGGAAGAAAACTAACAAGGCATGACATTCTTGAATACATGAATACCATCAACAATATATAATCCCATTGACTAAGACATTCCATCAAACACTTGACATACATAACTTATACAGGAATGGGGATTTCATAATATCATGCTAGTATGGCATTTTTACTTCACATAGGCATTTAATCAAACATATGGGGAGCATGCTTTGGTTATACAATCATTAACACATGTAATAATTAAGGATACATCAATCAACTTGTAAATTGAAGGGGGTTTAATATGATTATTATGCAAATCATCACATACTAGGGTCAATTATTGGAATATGTAATTTAAAACATGAATCAAAACCACACAACATCATGAACATGAATTTTAATTCAATTTGAATCATAAACATTCACAAAGACCCAAATCTTTGATTTTGAAAAGAGATTCTTGAGCTTCATGGGTGAGAGAGACCCATGAATCAAAATATTACATACCTTAGTTCTTGATTTAGCGAAGATTGACAGAGAGACTTTCTTGAAATTGAATCCCCAATTGAAACCCCTCGCTTGTTCTTGAGAGAAACTAGTATATTTTGGGTTCCAAATAGCTGAATATCATGTTAAAGGGTATAAATAGGGGTGGTAAATTGACCCTTTTAACCCTGGACGCATCTTTTAATTTTAGTGAAATTTTCCCAAATAAGACCCCTGGTGCGACGTGGCGCTATCGCTTCGTGTCACTGGAATTTGACAACTGGAAAATTGAGGGATGGCACGACGCGGAGCAAATGCGTTGCCACTTCATTTGCGACCTGGAAGTTTGGCGCGATGCGCCACTATCGCGTACCCCTACTGGAATTTGTCAATTACCATTTTCTCCTGTGGCACGGTGCGCCACTGACTAATATGGCGTTGTTTTACGACAGGGACTTAAAATAGTCCTAACTTCTTATCCGTTTATCGAATTTAGGCAAATTTTATATCGATGGAAAGATTATTGAATTTCCCACCTGACAAAGAGTGAAAATATTGAAAATTTTCCATGAAAAAAACATCATTAAATTTAGGATCTAATACTTGACATTCTTGAGACAAAATTAGTTAGGAAACTTCAGGGTATTACAATAATAACCATCAAATAAGGTGCAGTATTGCCCCACTTCTTCTTTGTACACTTACCACCCTCCCTGTAGCTCTACTATTGGCCACCACCCTACTATGAGAACCTAAAATTCTTTCCCTACATCTCCTCTATTCAACCTATTTCTTCTCCTCCTATACCTATTGCTTGTGGGCAACCAACCTAGAGATATCCATGCCCTTGATCAGCAAGGCAATGTTACTTTCAAGGATCAACTCACGAGACAGTCCTAAAGTAACTTTCTCATCCAGGTCCTTATATGAAACAACATCTCCTAAGAATATCAAGAGAACTGGTGAAAGTTCAAGGCATACTACTTGACCGACATCTCCCTTGCTTCAGATTAACAAACTCCTTCCCTTTTACTTCCCTTAACTCTTGAGGAAAGAAGAGATCCAAGAATGCATTCATTATAATCCTCCCACAATGATGACTCATTAGTGTCACCGCTTGCTTGATCCTATTCCTTGTACCATTGGTACGCCACATCTTTCAACTGTTAGGCCACAAACTCCACCCCTTCCACATTCATGGAATGCATAACCCTGAAAATATTTTCCATCTTATTCAGAAAACCTTGAGGATCCTCCTCTACCTTAGCACCCATAAAAGTCTAAGGGTTCAACCTCATGAATTGGCCAACCCTCGTGGCCTTAGAATATGGAGTAAAAGGAACACCACGCTCAAACTGAGTAGCTACTGTCACGACACAAACCGGGCCCTGGCCGTGACGAGTATTCCGAACCATGAGGCCCGAAACACCCCGATCTGTCTGGTAATCATGCATACAATTCATATGATAAAAGAAGTGTGGAGGATACGCAATATAATGGAAATATGGTCAAGAATCACGCGAAAGTAATAATGGGGAATAATGTCCCACAATCTCAACACAACGTCTCTACAACGTGTGCAAAATCTCTACTACATGACTAAAATAAATGTCTATCTGAAAACTGAGACAAGGCCCCCAGTAGACCCAAAACTAATAAATGATAAATTAAACTGCAGACATCAGGCCTTCCAAAATATAGAAGGCTCACCACTTGATTCTGTGATCTGTCAGAAAGAATGTACTGGTTGTCTGGACCCCTAGACTGTGCCTCCAAACCTAGGAGGAGAGAGGGTCAATACAAAAGTACTGGTACACAGAGAAATCAAAACAGAAATATAATATTTTTACACAATGTAGGTAAGAGCCATTATAAAGCAGTTTCATATCAAATTATTTGAAAACACATGAGCATAATGTAATAGTTTTCAATACCAATGTAATGCGATTGAGCTAGGTGGAATACCCTACAATTGTAATTCCACGGCTATGTGGAATCCGCCTCTGGTGCACGGCGGCCAAGCCTCCAATCCAAGTAGCCGCCAGGATTTGGAGCCGATATACCTCCCATGTGAGTACACCACAGGGAATCCCCCCATGTGAGATGTCCCAATTATTTTATTATCCTCCCATGTAGGATACAATATCATATGACCCGCATCGGCAACTACGATTTCCAGCGATGAGCCCTTTCACTCAAACGCCTTCTTCGGGCATCCACCTTTCTCATGAAAATCAATGCATTCAAACTTTGTTCAAATCAATCACATATCATACTCTGTAGGGTATCGTCATACCCTACTTGCAAGCCATCAATATCACATCATTCTTCTCATTCAACCATTGTATTCAACATGAATAACCTTCTCGTTTTCAAGTCAAAATCATATCAATTCTCAAAACATTTCATGTCATGCTCTTCAAGATGTTTTCAAACAATTTACATCATATGATCATTTAAAACAAATTCACATCAAGAGAGGAAATTTCATATCATTCATGCTCTCAAGTTAACATCTTTTCAAAATACATGCATATACATATATCATATAGAAAATCACTTTGGGAGTAGGCCTAAGGGCCAAATCAATATCATAAAATGTTTAAAACATAATCATATTCGTAATTTCAAAACCCCCATTTGAAAACATGAATTTTTAAAGCCCATGAGATTTTTGAGATAACCCTACGTACCTCGATTACTACAAATGTTAGGTGCTTCTTGAAGCCTATGTTGAGAGGATTCCAAATATGTAATTAGTTTCTAAAAGCCACGGTTGAATCTTGAGTTTCTTGAGTTTTTATTTTGAAACCCTAGAGAGAGTTCTTGAACAATTTTAATGAATGAAGGTGTATTTTGGGGTCTTTGGGAACTGAATTTCGTGTTTAGGGCTAAGTAAGGGTGGAAAAGGACTATTTTGCCGCAAAAACGGAGTGTTTAAGTCACTTGAAACCTTTACATAGGCGCTGCCTATGCTATCGCCTATGTTTACATAGGTTCTACCTATGCTATCGCCTATGTTTACATAGGCGCCGCCTATGCTATCGCCTATGTTTACATAGGCGCCGCCTATGCTATCGCCTATGTTTACATAGGTGCCTCCTATGCTATCGCCTATGCTACCGCCTATGTTTACATAGGCGCCGCCTATGCTACCTCCTATGTTTACATAGGCACCGCCTATGTTTACATAGGCACCGCCTATGTTTACATAGGCACCGCCTACTACTTTGAAAGGCCATAACTTCTTGCTCGGGTGCCGGATTTTAGCAAAATTGATATCGTTGGAAAGCTAACTCGAAGACCTATCATTTGACACATAATAGGCTCTCTAATTTGACATATAGAGAGAGTTATGGTCGATGGAAGCTGACACAAATTACAACGTCCACTAAAACTTAATCGATCAAAACAGTTTCAACTCGTCCTTGAGTTGAAGGACCTCTATGGTCTAAATTCAAGCTTGAATGGATTCACATACTATGCAAATAATTAACATGCCATATTGGCATAGGATTTATGGCTTCGGGATTATCAACACATCAAAATCATGGTCTATATTGTAGCCCGAAATGCGGGGCGTTACAAGAATAATTCAATTCGGGTTTATATACGTAGGAACGATGGTCTAAACTCTAGCCCAAACATACGGGGTGTTACATTATCTTCACCTTGGGATCATTCATCCTCGAATGATGGGTAGGAATATATTAAAGATTAGAGGTATGGAATAATGCGGACATAATATGTTTCTCTAATAAAGAATACACTGATCTGAAACATGACTATAAGACTGGAACTACTGATGTTCTAAATTCTTATACCAGACGTGCATATTTGATGCATGGAATACACAACTGAAGCGACTCATAGGAAGAGTTCTCATAATGAATCATGCATATATGATGCATGGATTTGTTACTGAGTTGTTCTCATGAACGCGGAACTCAATACACTGATAAGCTAAACTTTTCTATTGAACATGCATTTCTAATGCATGCATATCTGACTGAACTGACGTATGACGTATGACTGAATACGCAATGATAACTGATGCGAAGCTTGTAATAACAATCTATGCATGCAGCTGAATGGGGTATCTCCCCCTTGGGACCCTATGTCCCTCTATGAATGCTCAATTCACTAAGATACTCGAAAAACTGAGGCCATGCGCAGGGCACATATGAATTAAATCATAACTGAACATCTGAAATCTGAATTTAATGCATGATGCATGAACTGGGCTATACTCGTAACTAATGGTATACTCTATCTTGGAATAGTAGCATGTCTGAGATTTGGAGTAGCATGAATAAGTGCAAAGATGAGAAAACAAGTCATGCGAATCTGACTGCTAAACTGACTTATTGGCCATACAGACTGAATTATACTACACCCTCATACTTAACTGGAGTATCTCTTCAGCACAATTCTCTAAAGAAATTCTAGCGGTAATAGGGAGCCATGAATCTTAGGTATGGATTACACAAGACATCCAACTGAGGAAATCACAACATTGACACTACTCTGCAGTCTGGACTATAGACATATAACTCCTAAATTAGGATAGAATTTTTCAGACCTTTGGCAATACAACTTCTTACTTTCAGGTTTAGAGAACTTCCCGAATATCCCTTAACTATACTATTCCCTATAAATATCATATTCATTCAACTCAGCTTAAAATTTTCATATGAGCATTGACAAATTTTCTACTAATGTCGGAAATAACTTAATCCCTTCGCCGTGATCAAGCCTAACTCTAAGTCACAAAAAAAATACAACATGCCAGACCACGCTATTATGCTAAACCATATGATGCCACCTTATATATCTCCTTTAAAGATCACATCCTAAGTATAACATGCCTTACCACTTTAATGACTACTCTGAACTCTTAATATGAAATCGCTAATGCATATTGCGACCTTCCACTACAATCCCAAAATGTCATTCAAGCCTAATTTATAACCATATGTTAACTTCAAGGAAACCACCCATAAATACATACTTCACATAGTTTCTAAATTATTGTCAATATAACTCCCACGCGCTACCTAAGACATACGTACACAAACTTTTTCACTAACTATCACATGTGTCAAAAACTTGACCCCGAATCTTACTTCATACTTTTGGCCTTATCTAAACAAGCATACTATGATCTTCCATCAACAAGAACATTTACATCATCACCACTATCATTGCATAGGAAGGGTCACTAAAAGGTTAAAACATAAGACCCTCAAGCATGAAAATATCTTTATACGGGACTTGAGCACACTATAAAGAGTGAGTACATGCGTCATGAGTTGTATGACCTCAACTAGAGTTCATAACATAAGAAATGTGATTCCAATTACTCGAATGAAATAGAACTCATTATCTTGGAACTGGAAGAGTACGTGACTCTCTATCATATACCGGAATCATGAACTATGATCACGGAACTGAATCGTAAGGCATGAGTAAGCATCCGAATAACTAAAAAAAATACAGAGGTAGGAATGGGTTGAGATCCACCCTCACTTTCTGATGTTCTAAATCATAGTGCATCACTACTAGAATCTGAGAGACTTACTTGGTCATTCGTTCTATCATCTCCCCCTCAGCTTCACACCATCATCTAGAGTTTGGGAGATCCTTTACCAGATTCTAACTGAACTACACTTACTGCACTCTAGGGTCTGAAAAAAAAATGACAATGCATGCATATCATAGAACTTAACCCGAATGACTACCTTCTGGGATACACTCTATCTTTCCATAGCCACCAATAGTCATAGTATAATGCTTGCACACTTACTTCTATCGGTTCAACCTTCAAAACTCAAACTTAGATTCTAACACTTAACATGGCTATTTAGATCACCATATACCATCTAACTAGTCTTTCTCCACTTAACAATTCAATGGTACCACTAGCCATAAAAATTATGTAATAGTCTTAGAAAAATATGCCGTAACCTCATATCACCTTGGCATACTTCTACACCATACCTACAACATTATACTTCATTACGAATCAATTTAAACTTAAGCCATTTCATACACCGTTCAAGCCTATTAGATCACTTTCATATAACTAACATCATTGATTAAGAAATCATCACATCCACCTTTATGAACTTCAACTGTTCAAACTTAATGTCTAGTGCTAAACATGATTTACAACTCAACCTTACACAAAATTTTTACATGGAAACTATAAATAAAAATCATGAAACACTAGTGCACTAGAACTTCATAACCACCATAATCGATCATGACCTAACGGTTTTCCTTATCATAATCCATTAGCATGTACTATTTCAGCACCTCAAGCCTACTAATTTAATCTCACAAAACATGCATCATCAAACTCTTGCCACTATTTACCACCACACCATTTAAATTCAAGCCTATAGTTTAGTATCAATCATTTACCACCAATGACGAGTGCAAAATAATATGCTAGTCCATAAAATTGACACGTTCTATTCAAACACCTTAAAATCCACTACCTACCTTCTTACAAGTTGTACTAGTTTACAACTACCAATGAAAAGAAGGTCAAGGGGTAATGTCATATAACAAACATGATCAACCTTAATCTGATATTATAACCCCATACAATCTTCTCTACTTATGCGGATTTCTCACCTCATACTTACTTACTTAAGCATACATTTAGACTACCTTCAAATTCCTCAAACAACCATGAGTCTATAATCATAACTTACTCACTAATATAGCTATTTTCACATTCAAGCAACCAACATATCACCCTGACTAACAACTCCTTCTCTACCTTCTACTAATAACACACAAGGACGAATCATCTCTTTACCGGCTCAATCTCATGCAACCAGATTCAGCTATACATACATTAAACCTACACAAGAACGACAAATTGGACAACAAGTTGCTAGTGAATCGAAATAGGCCTCACACGGCTTCACTAGACTTTGATTTTGTATTTTGAACAAGAAAATGGGATGAATGACAAGTCAACTATGCTAGTGAATCGAAAGAGCCTCACACGGCTTCACTAGACTTTATTTTTCAACAATACTTTGATGACAATATTTCATGAGATAGAGATTTAATACGCAATATTCAATGAACTAAGAATACACATCTTACTCTGTAGAAATAAAATCGGAGTCAAACAATTCCTCCATGGACTACCATACTATCCACACATGCTGCTAGATACCAAATTAGATTTTCACTATAAAGGGGTAAATCATCCTCACTCTGACCTCTAACTTTGTGACTTCACATCACCAACTTCTTGGTCTAATTTCATTACCAATAGGTCATGACAACAACACTTTAACACACACTACTATTCGGGTGAAAATATAGTTCCAACATTCTGCTACACCTTATTACCTTTGAAGCATGACACTGGCAACATAAGTTCTGAAAAGAATTGAATACACTTAATATTGCAGGATGAAAAGCATGATTTTATCAAAATCAAGGTTCACACTAGAACCAACACACTCTGAAGCACTAACGGACTCTTCTCAAGTCCTTGTAAAAATCTTATATGATTCGATCAGAACGAACCATACTATTTAGACTCTAAACTTCTGTACTTGAATCAGCCCAATGATGAGACATGCCTGAGAATGTCCGAGTAAGGAAAGAATTGGGATGACTGTTACTTTCATATGGGCGACACCATAACACGATTTTGAGTATGAAAGAGGAATATTCTGACTCTATTGCACGAACAAGAATATGAAGAAAGAGAGACATTCCTAAACGCCTAGTAGCCTTCTGCTTATAAGTGTGGTATGCTATACACCCATAAACAAGACTCTACCCGATGCAATTTCGCAGACACCCTAGGACCATGAACCGTGCTCTGATACTAAGTTTGTCACGACCCGAACCGGGACCTGGCCGTGACGAGTATTCCAAACCATGAGGCCCGAAACACCCCTATCTGTTTGGTAATCACGCATACAATTCATATGATAAAATAAATGCGGAGGATACACAATAGAGCAGAAACATGGTCAAGAATCATGCGAAAGTAATAATGGGGAATAATGTCCCACAATCTCAACACAACGACTCTATAACGTCTGCAAAATCTCTACTACATGACTAAAACAAATGTCTATCTGAAAACTGGGACAAGGACCCCAGTAGACCCAAAACTAATAAATGATAAATTAAACTGCAGACATCAGGCCTTCCAAAATATAGAAGGATCACCACTTGATTTTGCGATCTGTTGGAAGGAATCTACTAGTTGTCTGGACCCCTAGACTGTGCCTCCAAACCTGGGAGGAGAGGGGGTCAATACAAAAGTACTGGTACGCAGAGAAATCAAAATAGAAATATAATATTTTTACACAATGTAGGTGAGAGCCATTATAAAGCAGTTTCATATTAAATTATTTGAAAACACATGAGCATAATGTAATAGTTTTCAATACCAATGTAATGCGATTGAGCTAAGTGGAATACCCTACAATTGTAATTCCATGGCTATGTGGAATCCACCTCTGGTGCTCAGCGGCCAAGCCTCCAATCAAAGTAGCCGCTAGGATTTGGAGACGATATACCCCCCATGTGAGTACACTGCAGGGAATTCCCCCATGTGAGATATCCCAATTATTTTATTATCCTCCCATGTAGGATACAATATCATATGACCCGCATCGGCAACTATGGTTTCTAGCGATGAGCCTTTTCACTCAAATGCCTTCTTCGGGCATCCACCTTTCTCTTAAAAATCAATGCATTCAAACTTTGTTCAAATCAATCATATGTCATACTCTATAGGGTATCGTCATTCCCGACTTGCAAGACATAAATATCACATCATTTTTATCATTTAACCATTGTATTCAACATGAATAACTTTCTCATTTTCAAGTCAAAATCATATCATTTCTCAAAACATTTCATGTCATGCTCTTCAAGATGTTTTCAAACAATTTACATCATATGATCATTTAAAACAAATTCACATCAAGAGAGGAAATTTCATATCATTCATGCTCTCAAGTTAACATCTTTTCAAAATACATGCATATACATATATCATATAGAAAATCACTTTGGGAGTAGGCCTAAGGGCCAAATCAATATCATAAAACGTTTAAAACATAATCATATTCGTAATTTCAAAACCCCCATTTGAAAATATGAATTTTTAAAGCCCATGAGATTTTTGAGATAACCCCACGTACCTTGATTACTACGAATATTAGGTGCTTCTTGAAGCCTACGTTGAGAGGATTCAAAATATGTAATTAGTTTTTAAAACCCACGGTTGGATCTTGAGTTGCTTGGGTTTTTATTTTGAAACTCTAGAGAGAGTTCTTGAACAATTGTGATGAATGAAGGTGTATTTTGGGGTCTTTGGGAACTGAATTTCATGTTTAGGGCTAAGTAAGGGTGGAAAAGGACCATTTTGCCCCAAAAATGGAGTGTTTAAGTCACTTGAAACCTTTACATAGGCGCTGCCTATGCTATCGCCTATGTTTACATAGGTGCCACCTATGATATCGCCTATGTTTACATAAGCGCCGCCTATGCTATCGCCTATGTTTACATAGGCGCCGCCTATGCTATCACCTATGTTTACATAGGCGCCGCCTACTACTTTGAAAGGCCATAACTTCTTGCTCGGGTGCCGGATTTTAGCAAAATTGGTATCGTTGGAAAGCGAACTCGAAGACCTATCATTTGACACATAGTAGGCTCTCTAATTCAACATATACAGAGTGTTATGGTTGATGGAAGCTGACACAAATTACAACGTCCACTAAAACTTAATCGATCAAAATAGTTTCAACTCGTCCTTGAGTTGAAGAACCTCTTTGGTCTAAATTCAAGATTGAATGGATTCACATACTACACAAATAATTAACATGCCATATTGGCATAGGATTTATGTCTTCGAGATTATCAACACATCGAAATCATGGTCTATATTGTAGCCCAAAATGCAAGGCGTTACAAGAATAATTCAGTTTGGGTCTATATACGTAGGAACGACGGTCTAAACTTTAGCCCAAAAATACGGGGTGTTACAGATACCAACTTTGCCAACATATGAATAGACTGATGAAACTCAGTATTCATCACATCAGCCTAAGGAGCTTGAGAAGGACTAGAAAGAGTAGTTAGAACTCTAGAACTATCAGGAACTGGACCCTTAGATCGAGTATGGATCCCATAAGTAGAGTGTGTCCTATAAACAATGTCCCTAGTTGGGACAGAGGAGTTTCTACGAACTTCAGATCATCGAGGAATGATCTTAAAAGCAAACAAATAGGAATTAGAGAAGATTCCTAGACTTAGACTCTAAATCTTGAAAATAGAACACAAAAAAGAGAAATATTACCAAATGCCTTATAGCCTCTCCCTTATGAGTGTAGCATGCTACAAACCCTTAAAAGAGACTCTAGTCAACACAACTTTCTGGATTCCCAATTGACTATGAACCTGGGGCTCCGATACTAACTTGACATGACTAGAACCAGGGCCTTATCGTAATGGACATCTCAAGCCAATAAGGACCGAAAATCACCCCGCTACCCAATCCAACCAACCAACATACACCCTGAGTTGAATGAATTCCAAACGTATAACATGATAGAGTAGTTAGCAATACAAAGACTTTGGTATAGCTCCAAGACCATGACCAACCCAATTAATTCTAACTATTTAATTTCAAACCAATAATCATAACCAAAACCAAAATAATAACCAAGTGTATATCCATACCATAACATACCCAAGTCCACAGTTTGTACATACAAAGCCTCTAAAATAAATCCAAGAATATCTGGCCGAGATAGGCCCCTGACCATAGCCAAAACCAACGTCCAAGTCCAAACTAATAAAGACATAAGAAAACTCAAAGCAAAAAATAAAGCCTTTCAAATAATGAAACCTCACCACTTCAAGTCAACACAAGTTGATCCCAAGTTCAATCACTAACTAGAAGGTTTAGTATGCCCAACACCTGCATCGTATGGGAATATAGAATCAAAGATAGTTATTGGTCAGAGTGCTAAAATATAACTCAAGGACAGGTATAAAATAATGCAAATAGTTCAAATCCAATCCATCAATGCATATAACAAATGGAATACATATATATATATATATTTATGCTAGGGTAGGGAACAAGATTAGAATGAGCTTTGAAAACACTAACCTGGGTTATAGCATAGCCGCTATAAATCAAGACACCTACGAGATGTATGATATTAGATCTCCTCGAGTTGGAAGGGCCCTAGTGCACATTGCCACACGAATCAGAGAATATCCAAAATCGTATATGCCTATATAGGGGACTCGAACCTCCTAGCATAATCAAGGTGACTTAAGCACCAATACATATAGATTAAGGGGTTCGAACCTCTTTTTTATATGTTCATTCAGGGGACTCAAACTACCCAGTCATAAAACACCCGCACCGACTAGGGCAATTTCCAGTATTAGTCCTTCGGACTCCACTTTCAAGGCTCGGCTTCATATCCTGCTTTAAAGCCTAATTTAAAACCATTATTTCACAAACATAACCATTAAGTCAATTACTTATCAAAGACACTTCGTTTGTATCATTATACCAACACTAATTTCAAGTATACCATATGTCATTTCCGTTATCAATCGACCCATCATTGATGTGACTTGAGGACTCAAACCCATTATCTACAAAGACACTTGCTCAATTCAAAGCTTAGGGACTCAAACCCATTTTCTAGTAAAGACATAAATCATGTTAATGTTTAGGGACTCAAACCCTTTTTGCCAATTAAACCACCCAATTTACCAATTAAATCATAACGTGGCCAATAAGGCCTTTACAAAACTATTTACCAACCATTCATATTCATTAGGCCATTGCCTTAGTTCAAAAATTAGTAACATGTGACTAATTTATTCTCTTAGTCATTTTCACTAACACCTTGAGGGCATAATATCATCAAGACCAAAACCAAGGTAAAAACCAACAAGTTTAAGGTTAACCATGACCCATTTGTTAAACCATAATTACCAAGCACCCATATGTACAAACCAACACTAAAAATATGTATAAACATAAGTTAAACTAAGAGTAAACAATACTCAACCATATGAAATAAAACCCTTAATTTTGGTTTTCAAAACCACCATTTAAGAATCAAAATCACACTTTAAAATACATGATATTGATGAACTAACAATGAGGGAAGAGTCCATGCCTTATTCAAGAAGATTCATGGAAGAAGCTTCACTCTAGATCCTCTAGATGATCACCTTTTGAAGAACCCTAGCCCCAATCTTCAAGAGAGAGTATAGCAAGGATTTTGATATATTTGATCTTTCAACAGTAGGTTATGAGAGGCCACAATATTTTTTAAGACGTGGGGACTTAAGGTTTTGGGGGTGGGAAATATTAGTAATATCCTCACCTTAAACACTAAAAACATGGTCACAGGAGGGTATGACCACACCCCTAAACCATACCCTAGGGTACTAGTGGTACCCTTTTATCGTACCCTAGACATCATCTTAGACCACCATTTTATAATGACCAACATAAGACCACCATGGACTAAATTGTATCCTAACATACTAAAAGTACCCTTAGAATCATATCTTGGTCAGAATCATTTAGACTAAACTTAGAGAATCATACGGCTTGACAACATACTCCTTGTACCCTATTATACGACTAGTAAGATGCCTAGTCGTACCTCAGACAGAACCCAATCAAACTATACTGACTACTATTTTAGAGGGGAAACCTTAAACCATATCTTAGCATATGACAAGTATGCTCAAATAGTATGTTGTCCAGAAACTAAAACTCAGGAATTTTTCTAAAGATAAAAAACTAAGGTGTTTCAGTAAAGTAGGAGGAGGTCGCGCTAGTTAGGGGTACAAATCTTCCCTTATGTCTTTTGAGATTATTTAGTAGATTCTTTCTATTTTGAGTGGATTGGATGTTACTTGGGCCACACCTTATATGCTTGCCTATCAATGTTTAGGTTTTTAGCTAACTGCTATAGTTACTCCAAAATTGGGTGAGGCTTGGAGGAGTGTGATTTTCCCTCTCTCAGTATTAGCTAATATCATAACTGGGATTGAACATAAAATAGTGACTAAGTTCCTAAAAATGAAACCTCCTACTTTTATTGGCTCTGAGACTAAGAATGCATTTGAGTTTATTGTTGATTATTATGAAAGGCTACATAAGATAGGTACATTTAGCAGCACAATGTTGAGTTTGTCACCTTCCAACTTCAAGGTGATACCAAGTAGTCATATGTGGATTGTCGATTACAGATTTGTTTCCATTGACATGGGCTTAGATTTGTACTCTATTTTTGGAGAAGTATGTACCCTGTACTCTTTATGATCACAAAAAAATGGGGATCTGTCCGTTGAGTAGGTAAATATGCTTGTTGTAGACTACAAGGCCAAGCTGCATGATGTGTCCTATTATACTACTAAGTTACTTGGCATAGAGAATGAGAGCATTTTGATTGTTTATGAAATGCCTGGATGCTGACTTGTGAGTTTTGTTGTTTATATGACTTTTATAAAGAAGACCTTTAATAAGGTTATTTATTATGTGAAAAATATATAAGGGGTGAAACAAGTTGGTCAGGCAAAAGGTGTTTATGAAGAAGTTCCAGAATGTAGGTAACTTTGGTAGTTCTTATTCCAAGGGTCATATCCAGTAGGCCTTTTTAGCTCACCCTATTCAGTTAGCTCTTCCAACTTCAACAGAGGGTCAGTCATGGGCTACTCAATAGTCCTTAGTTTCTAAAGGACAAGAGGCTTTTAATTCTTCACCAATAGGCCTTCTCTTGAGCGAGGTTGTTATACTTATAGTATTGTGGGTCACTTTAAGAGAGGGTATCCATAGAGATAGGATGGTTTATAGGTCCAATAATAGGCTAAGGTTCTAGTTTTTACTGGTGGAGGTGGTAGAGTTAATGATAAGGTTTGTCCTAAAGGTGGGTGGAGTAATTATCAAGGAAGATAGGTAGAATTTAAGGTTATTTTAATACAGGGAATGGTGGAGCACAACCTGTAAGTAAGAATGTCAGATTAATGATAAATCTTACTATATTTCTTTATAGGTAAGACTGAGGCTGAGGAATTTGATGCCATCGTTATAGGTACTATTATCGTCTATGATCGGATGACTACTGTTCTATTTGATTTGAGTTCTACCTATCCTTATATATTTATTAGATATTTCTTGGGATTAGAATTGATTTGTGATATACTTAACTCTCATGCTTATGTCTTTACTCTAGCTGGAGACTTAATAGTCGTGACCTATGTGTATCATGCATGTTCTACTCGGTTTGTAGGTTTTTATACTTGGGTAGATTTGATAATCTTGGATATGCTTGACTTTTACATTATCTTGCATATGACTTGGCTCTCTTCATATCATGTTGTCTTAAATTATAAATTTATGATAGTGTCTTTAGAGATGCTCGGAATGGATAAGTTAGAGTGGCAAAGTATGTATAAGCCTTAACTTATGAAAATTATATCTTTTATTTGAGATAAAAAGTTAGTTGAGGGAGGGTGTTTTACCTTTCTAGAAAACTTTTGAGATGTTCTATAGAGTCCTTGTCTATTAAGTCAGTTCTCGTGGTGTCAGAATTTCAAGAGGTGTTTGTTATAGATTAGCCTGGTATGTCTCCAAATTGGACATTGATTTTTTTTTATTTTCATATATTAGCTTGGTATGTCTCCAAATTGGGACACTGATTTTTGTTTTAATTTAGCGTCGAACACTTGCCCCTTTTCTGTTCCTCCCTATCCAATAGATTCTATAGAGTTGAGGAAATTCAACGCACAATTATAGGAGTTGTATAATAAGGGATTTATTCATCTTCGTGCTTCACCTTAGGGTGCTCCAATATTGTTTGTTAAGATAAAGAATAGTAGTGTGAAAATGTGTATTGATTACAAATAGTTGGATAAAGTTACCACTAGGAATAAGTATTCACAATCCTATATAGATGATCTCTTTGAATAGTTACAAGGTTCTTCTATTTTCACTAAGATAGACTTGAAGTTAGGTTTTCACCAGTTAAAATTCAGCCCAAGGATATACCCAAGATAGATTTTAGGACTTATATGGGCATTATGAGTTCTTTGTAATGTCATTCGGGTTGACTTGTGTGTCAATAACTTTCATGAGCCTAATGAGGATATCATTAAGTCTTTCTTGGATTATTTTTTTATTGTCCTTATTAATGATATTCTGGTTTACTCCAAGATAAAAGGAACATACAAGTGATTTTCACATTATTCTAGGGATCTTGAGGGAAAAACACTTATATGCTAAGTTATCTAAATGTGAACTTTAGTTGTTGTCTGTTACCTTTTTGGGGAATATATTCTAGAGAAGGGGGTAATGGTGGATCCCCAGTAGATTAAGGTTGTTAAGTATTAGGTTTGGTCTAGCTCTATGACTGAGGTTAGAAGTTTTGTGCGTCTTGCTAGTTACTGTTGTAGGTTTATCAAGAATTTTGTCTCCATTGCTACTTACTTGACAATATTAACCTGGAAGGAAGTGCCATTTGTATATTTGGATAAGTTTGAGGAGAGCTTCCAAAAGCTTAAGACATTCTTCACTACAACTCATAATATTTCCTAACTAGTTAAAGGTAAGTATTTTATTATATTTTATAATTCTTTGCATTTTAGTTTTGGTGCTATGTTAATATAGGACAAAAATATGATTTCCAATGCTTAAATATGAAAATTATCCAACCCAGGAATTAGAGTTGGCGACAGTGATCTTTGCACTTAAGATTTAGATATGCTAACTCTATGGTGTCAAATATGAGGTGTTGAAAGACCATCATAGTTAGAAATATGTTTTAAACCAAATGGATTTTAATTTAAAGTAAAAAAGGTCTATGAAACTGTTAAAGGATTATGATGTAACTATCTAGTTCCATATGGGCAAGGCTAGTGTGGTGGCAGATACATTGAGTCAAAAAGTTGTAAGTATGGGTAGTCTGACTTGCTTGAGGGTTCCAAGGCAACCCTTGTCTAAAGAGATTCAGACTTGAACATCCTACTTTATGCAGTTTGGTATTTCTAAAAGGGGTAGAGTGTTGTATAATGTGGAAGTAAGGTTAATATTCCTTGATAAGATCAAGGTTAGATAGTTTGAAGATGTGAAATAAAATAAAATTCTATACAATATAGTATGTAGTGAAGGTTCTAATGTGACACTTGATGCATGTTGGTTGTTAAGAGTGAAGGGATACATGTGCACACCCTAGGTTGGTGATTTTATTATAGGCGTTCTTGTAGAAGTTCATGGTTCTCGATATTTTATTTATTTGGGTGAAAAAAGGATCTACTTTTACCAAAGACAACTATATTGGTGGCCCAAGATAAAGATATATATAGTTGAGTATGTGAATAAGTTCCATAATTATGATAAAGTGAAATAAGGGCACAAAGGGCTACAGGTTTACTTTAGAGAATGCCACTCTAGAGTAGAAATGGGAAAAGATAGCTATGGATATCATAGTAGGTCTTATTAAGACCTTGGAGAAAGATAAGTTTATTTGGATCATAGTAGATAGGCAAACTAACTCAGATCATTTTATCCCAGTTGGAGTGGATTACATCTCGAAGTAGTTAGCTAAGATTTATATCAAAGAGATATTGAGGCTATATGAGTTACCGATTACTATCATTTTCTATAGAGGTACACGATTCACCTCTAAGTTTTGGTACATCATACATGAGGATTTGGGAACTAAGCTTGATTTTAGCACTATTTTTCATCGTCAGATGGACAGGGAGTCAAAAAGGACTATTCAGGTGGTTAAGGATATGCTAAGGGTTTGTGTGAATGACCTTAGTGGCTATTTTGATAAGATTTTTCAGTTGTATGAGTTTTCATACAACAATAGTTACCATTAATGCATTGATAAGGTTCCATTTTAAAAGTTCTATTGGAAGGGTATAGATAAACCATAGGATGGTTTGAAGTCGGTGATCTGAAGCCTTTTGGCACAAACTTGGTGAAGGAAGCTTTGGATAAGTTGAGTTTTATTCAAATCAAGTTGTTAGCAGCTTAGAATAGACAAAAGGAATATGTGTATCACAAGGTGAGGGACATGCTATTCAAATTCGATGAATAAGTGTTATTAAAAGTATCTCCTATGGAAGGAATTTGTGGTTTGGCAAGAAAAGTAGGATTAGCCCTCAGTATATTAGTCTGTTTGAGGTTCTTAATAATATCAATTGGTATATTATAAGTTGTTAATGGCACCAAGATTGTCAGGGTTCCATCTAGTGTTCCATATGTCTATGATTAAGAGATATCATGGTGACTGGGATTACATCATCAGATGGGATTGAGTTTTGATTGATAAAAATCTTTCCTATGATGAGAATCCAATTGTTATTCTTGACTAGGATGTTCAAAAATTGGGGAGTAAGGAAATCTAGTCCTTGAAAGTTAAATGGAAACATCACCTATCGAGGAGGATACTAAGGGAATTGAGAAGGACATGCAGAACAAGTACCCTCACTTGTTTGAGGCTACAAGTAATTTTCTTACTTTTGACTTGGATCATTTTCCTTGTTTGATCATTTGGGAAGTGAACAATGGGTAAATTGGTATCTATTGTAATGACTGTCTCCTTTATTATGGTTATGTCTATCAAGACAAAATTTGGGTTAAGGTGTTCCCCTGATTAGGACTTAGAAATTTCAGGCTACTCTTGTGTTAGATGAAATTCGAGCGAGGTATTTTATAGGGAAATCCAAGAATGAATTGGATATAAATAAAAGGACTTAATATATTTTTATGATCGCTAATACAATAAGAAATTGAAGGACTTTTTGTAAGTAAATTTGGATAAGTAAAAATCTCAAAATCAAATTTGACGTAAAGGGGTTAGTCGGGAAAGTCAAGATTTGGGGGTGCAGTGGAGAAAAGGGAAAACTGGTAGCAATCCTAAGTTTCTACCAAGCCACACCTATTATAGCAGGTAGTAGGCCTCTAATACTATACTGCTATAGTAGATTTTTCCTTTCTATAGCAAAAGCTAGTGTTGGTCAATCTCATCATAATGGGTGGATCCCGTTATGGTGAGGCCTCTATAGCGGGATAGTGTTGCTATAGAAGGATATGCATTGATTAATATAGAACTATATCCCGTAACATTACGTTATTTCAAAACTCATTTTGGGAAGGGCTCATATTATTTTGGATTAATTCCACTCAATTCTCACCCAAACTCTTTGTTAAGGTAAGTGATTCCTTCCATTAACACATAGTTTTATTGTTAACTACTAGAATCACTAGTTTTTGGTTTTTAGGGAGGATTTGACTTAACCTATCTAACTTTCTAGTGCAGTTAAGTGAATTGTGTAGAAAAGCCTTAGGTTTTGGTTAAAAATTTCTAATTTACTCTTACATATTGATAATTCAAAATCAGAAAAGGGACAAATATATCCTCGAACTATGATAAATTAAATCTATACCCTTTGATATACATTGGGTACACATATTCCACTATCTTTAATGAAATGGTATATATATGCCCCTCACACTAATGGTAGGGGAATATGGGTAATCAAAGTATGATGGAGGGTATATACGTAAACATACTATTTATCAGAATTAACCCAAAATAACTACCCGACCCAATAAACCTACTATCTGACCTGATCCCAATTAAAAATCAAGAGACGCCTAACTAACAGATACATTTTCCCACCCCTATAACGATATAAACACACAATACAATAACACTAACTATTATTCATTTCAAAAAAGAAATCATTAAAGGTTAATGAACTCCTCAAATTTAAATTTTCAGTGAAATTACATTCTGAAAACACTATCCACAACCTGTCAACATCACATATCCACTATCTACGTCGAATCAAAATACCCCACCGACTAACCATCTTCACACCCCTAGCTCTATCCACTTTTGGTATAATCTCTACTCCCTCCTACTAGTAAAAACCAACTAGTAGCAATAGCCAGTCACTGTAATTTGATTGAGGTTTATGTTTAAGAGAAAAATAGAAGGAGTATGGGGTTTTAAATAAAAAATAGAGGTCTAATTGAGTTTTCTTGCAAGGGTTTAGTGGGTTGGATAGTGGGTTTGTGCTAATTATTTAAGATAAAAAATTAAAATATAATAGGGACGAATATACCTTTGAACTATGATAAATGGTACGTATATACCCTTCGTCATACTTTGGGTCCACATATACCCCTACCGTTAGTGTGAGTGACATATACGTACCATTTTATTAACAGTAGGGGCATATGTGTATCCAAAGTATGACGAAAGGTATACACATACTATTTATCATAGTTCAAGTGTGTATTTAACCCTTTTCCATTTCACTATTGTAACATGAATTTGGTAGGATTAAGGTGGAATTATGGTAGAAAACCCCTAGAATGGGGAGAATAATCATAAATTTGTCCTTGAAATTTTGGGATTAGGTTATAATACTTGATATTGTTAGGTATTTTGGTTGATTGTGTTATATTCATATTTTTAGACTAGAATTAAGTTGATGTTGTGAGTAAGGGCAAAGCTCAAGTTCATTAGAGCATTTTAGGCTTGGATTGAGGTAGGTAATGGTTTAATATAGTTGACACGCAACTTGTTTAATGTGTGCATAATATTATTCCTTCATATTGCTTATTACAATGCATGATCACGAAAAGTGAATGAATATTTAATATCCTAATTGTTGTTCACATGTAATGAACTTATCTAAAAAGCTTATCACTTTTACAAGTATTATTATTTTAATCATTGTGGTTGTTATTGTTGTGATATGTATTGATTAATGTGAGATGCAATTTTATTTGGACATCTTTATGGGATTGGTTAGCATAAGGTTGGCAAACACTTGATGTTTGTATTTTGGTACATAGACAAGAGTTCTTCCATACAGGTCATGGCTAGTAAGAGACCATAATACCCCTAGCATGCATGTACAAGGTACATGTAAGTATGATGGTTCCTTGAGTGAACCAAGAATTAAGTGTTTACTGTTATATTGGTTCCTTGAGTGAACCCCAAATTATGTGTTTACTTTTATATTAGTACTCCGAGTGAACTGGTCTTAAGTTTTGACTCTTTATATTGGTCCTTGAGCGAACCATGCTTTCATGTTGACTTGCTATATTTGGTATCTTGATGTAAAACAAGATCCATGACTATTACTATTATTGTTAGAATAGATCCTTAAGTGGTTCAGGTTTAATTGCATGTTTTGGCATTACTCTATATAGAGCACTCACTTTTGTAATTTAGACATGGTTGATATATTTAATTGATTCATTATTTGTTTACTTGGATTCTTTCTGATAATCATGGTCCTAACTTATCTTGTTATCTATTTTAACTTATATTGACTGCATTCTACAGTGTTATTGCATAAGGTTAAGTGTCATAAATTTGAAATAAGGCTACATGGTAGGTGTTTATGTTTTTTCTTGCTTTACTAAGTTATAGTTACTTATTCATATATCATATTTTGGATTATTCAGTGATCCTGTTAGTACATTGTTATTCCTTATGTACTGATACTACTCGTGCTATATTTTTGTTGATTGTAGAGCATTTTCTAAAGACTGTTTTAAGACCTCAATTGTAGAGTGAATGTCATTCAACCTTAAGGGTGAGCTACATCTTCAGGGTTGCATGAGTTCCTTACTCAATTTCAAGTTGATTGTTTTAGACTTAAACATTTTCAATTGTGTTTGGGTTCAACCCTTTTATTAATATCTATAGTGTTTTGGTACAAATATTTTTAGATTTTAGGGAATTATTTAGGTGTTTGATTACTTATCTTGGTTCTTATTTAGATTGTTGTCGATATTTTCTTACTTGATGCAAAATAACTAGTTTTCCTTATTTTAGCTAAGTGTTAGGTTTGCTGGTTTTGGGATTAGAAGGTTCTCCCATCGAGTGTTAATGTGGGTTCCACTCATAATGAATTTGGTTGTTATATTTGGAGAATTTGGTGGTTCCTTGAGTAGACTGGATTATTTGACATTATATTTTTATCCTTGTGTGGTCTAGTTTTTTCCATTATATTTGAATCTTTGTGTGGACCAATTATTTGACATTATTTTTCGATCATTGTGTGGTCTAATTATTTTTCATTATATTTGGTTCCTTATGTGGATAGGGTTATTTGACATTATCTTTAAATGCTTCTGTGGTTCGGTTATTTGTCATTATATTTGGATCCTTGTATGGACTGGGTCATTTGACATTATCTTTAGATGTTTGTGTGGTCTAGTTATTTACTATTATAGTTGGATCTCTTTATGGTCTGATTATTTAACATTTTCTTTGGAACCTTGTGTGGTTTGATTGTTTGCCATTATCTTTGGATCTTTTAGTGGATTGGGTTATTAGACATTGTATTTAGATCTTTGTGTAGTTTAATCATTTGCAATTCTCTTTGGATCCATGTGTGGTCCCATTATTTCATGTTATCTTTGGATCCTTGTGTGATCCGATAATATGCCATTATATTTAGATCCTCATATGGTCTGTCTATTTTATATTATCTTTGGATCCCTTTGTAATCTAGTTATAGGACATCATCTTTGGATCCTTGTGTGGCAATTAGTTGTTATTGTATTTGTATGCTAGTGTGGTCTGATTCGTTTATATTATATTTGGATCCTTTCATGGTCCGATAATTTGACATTATATTGGTATATTAGGATTCTTGTAGGGTCTAGTTATTAAATTTAATACAAATCATTGTGGAACTGTCAGGACCAAAATCACTAGATCGTGAGGGCACATATTCTTATCCACCTAGATAGGAGAACCCCTTACCATCCTTTAAGAAGATATGCATAAGTGTTAATTAAATACAAATAACAAAATTTTATTACAACATATTTTACAAACATTGAATACAAGATGAAAACTACCCCAAGGACCCAGTGTAAACAAGTACAAAAGATTTTAAATTAAGAATGATAAAACTGGACACAACTTCCACAAAGAATGTGTAACACCCCGCACTTTTGGGCTAGAATTTAGACCGTTGTTCCTAAGCGTATAAACTCAAACTAGATGATTCCTTGTGAATATATATGTGGTGATCAATCCTATCGTGTAGGAATACCTTTGAATATGGATTGAGGTCTCAAAAATCCCCTAAGTCTAAGACGAGTATAAAATATTTCTAGCGATTAAGTTTTAGTGGATGTTTCAACTGGGGTCAACTTCCATCAACCATAAATTTTTGTATATAAAAAATTAGAGGTCCTACTATATATCAAATATAAGGTCTTCGAAGTAGATTTAAAATGATACCAATTTTGCCAAAATCCGATAACCGAGCGAAAAGTTATGACTTTGCAAAGTGGAGTGCATCGCCTAACAAATCGCCTAAGTCCACAGGAATGGTTATGACATAAGTTAGGCGCCGCCTAACCTAGATTAGGCAATGGTTTAGGCACCGCCCAGCCTAACTTAGGCGATGGGAAATGCACCGCACAGCCTAGCTTAGGCGATGGGTAATGCGACGCATACCTTATGGCCCAACGACGTAAATTCATCATTTTAAAGTCATTTTAAGGGAAACTAAGTCCTTTCACATCCCAAAATCATCCCCAATCATCCTTAAACGAATTTAGGCTTATTACTAGCATCTAAACTCTCTTAATATCCCTAGTTCATTCTTCAAGAACACAAGAGGAGAAAACAACTAGGGTTTGAGCAATCAAGCTTAAAGGTCCAATCTTTTCGAAACTTCTTCACGAATTCTTTGCAACTATGGTGCGTGGGGTTTATCCTAAAACAACATGGGCTTGTTAGAACACTTGAATATGATCTAATGTTTATCAAGCAAGAAAGGGGTTTTGGAATCTATGTTTTAAATTATGCATGCTGAATATTTCCATGCTATTATTGTTTTGGCCTTGAGGCCTTTCCCCTTAAACTGAGTTATACTCATATGTATATGCATGAAATTGAGTTTTAAAGATTGATTGAGAGAATAATTATAAAGTCCCTCTTTTATGATGAATTGAAGTTTATAATCATATCGGGAATGATTTGAAATGCATGTGTTATGGGTTGAAAGTGTTTTTCCTTAATTTTATAGTATTTGAACATGATTTAGAGATGACGAGAGGGATTTTTCTTGCTAAAACTATAGTCTTGTTTTAAAGAGAAAGAATTTCATATGATTGAGTAAATTGACATGACCACCTTATGTTATTGAAATATTGAAAAAGAGAGGGTTTCTTGAATGTGTTTACATGAGTTCTTTGAATTGATTTAGTAATATGATGGTCCCAAACCTTATGTTTTGAAAGCGGAGATTATATTATGCTATTAATGTCTCAAAGGTGTGACTTCCAAGTCAATGGTATGATGATACCATATAAATGTATGTCATAATAGAGCTAGAGTTTTTAGAATTTGATTTTAGAGAATACATGTCTTAAAGAGTTAAAAATAGGCATAAAGAGGGTTAGGTGGTTACCTGAAGAAGGCACGAATCAATCGACTCATTGTCCAAAACTGTGATTTGCTGACACAGGTTTATGACACCCGAAAAGGGAAATTGTACGCTGGCGACGGCCCTATGGCATAGAACCAGGCTATTTACTAGTGGAACAATATGAAATGTGATATTTCTAATTTTCTTTCAAAGTGTTTGAATTCTCAACAAGTCAAGGTAGAACATTTGAGACCAGGTGGAACTTCCTAGGAGATAGCTTTGCCTATGTGGAAGTGGTAGATGATTAACATAAACTTTATTACAAGGCTCCAAAAGTCTCGGAATCAATATGACTCCATTTGGGTGATTGCATACCGGATGACCAATTACGCCCATTATCTTCCTGTACCGATGAATTATTCGGGGGGATGACTATGCTAAGTTGTACATTCAATAGATAGTCCATTTTCATGGTTCTCCTGTATCCATTATATCTGACTGAGGTACGCAGTTCTCTTCTCAGTTTTGGTGATCTTTTCAGAGGGGTTTAGGCACCCAAGTGAACCTGAGTACTGCCTTCCACCCTTACACCGATGGGCAAGCTGAACGTACCATTTAGACCCTTAAGGATATGTTAAGGGGCTGCGTGATTGACTTCAAAGGTAGTTAGGTGGATCATTTACCGTTGATAGAATTCACCTACAATAATAGCTATCATTCTATTATGCAAATGACACCTTTCAAAGCACTTTATGGGAGGAGATGTAGGTCACCAATTGGGTGGTATGAAGTAGGTGAAAACCGATTGTTTAGGCCTGACCTTGTTTATCAGATGATGGAGAAAGTAAAGGTTATTAGGGAGCGACTTAAGATAGCTCAGAGCTGCCAAAATTCCTATACCTACGTTAGAAGGAAGGGGTTGGAGTTCAAGGTTGATGATTGGGTATTTCTAAAGGTCTCACCTATGAAGGGAGTCATACGATTCGGAAAGAAAAGGAAGCTTAGTCCTCGTTATATAAGACGATATCAGATTGCGAGAAGGATAGGTAGGGTTGCTTATAAGGTAGATTTACTCGCGAGTCTGGCTTCTGTACATCTAGTATTCCATGTGTCCATGTTGAAAAAGTGCATTGGAGATCATTGCCTAGTATTGCCTATAGAGGAGATCAATGTGAAATACTCCTTGTCATATGAAGAAGAACCCATTGCCATTTTGGATCGTCAAGTTCGAAAGATGAGAAGTAAAGAGATAGCTTCGTTTAAGGTGTTGTGGAAGAATCAAAGATCTAAGCTACTTGGGATTCAAAATATTATATGCAAACTAAATATCCAAACATCTTTGAGACCATGAATGACGTCATGGGAGGCACAAATCATATACTACTCTATTTATCTTTTCCTTAGTGTGCTCGAAATCATGTTATTCTGTGTTTCGAGCCATTATTCGGGGATAAAATATCCCAAGGTATGGATAATGTAATACCCCGTAGCATTCTCGACTTAATACCACTTATAGAAACATGCATAGAAAGCTTAAAATCTGAATTTTCTCGAAGTGCTAAAAAGACTTAGTCATATTTTGAGCCCTTAACTTCAATGATTTTTCAATTAACCTTCCTGATCTTGAGACGTAGATTTTAAAGTTGATTCATGTTCAGGGGTGTAAAGAGGATGTCTCGGGGGAGTTTTGGATTTTTCGGACAAGGTTTGGGACGTGTTTGGATTTCAAAAATAGAATGTCACCATGATATCAACGCGTCGTGATACTTATCGTATTGGGGCACCCGGTGCGATGCGTTGGTGCTCAAAAATAGGATTTTTCTATGATTTTTAATTTCGAAGGGCAGTTTCGTCTTTTCACTATAGACCCAAGTCGCGAAAACAAAATATTAAAACATCCATATGGAATCATATGCTCAAAATTAATCAGTTTCCAAATAAATAAAATCCTAACTTACCCCTCCCCCCCCAAATATCAAAAGTTCAACAATTAAGTTTAAGATTCCTAAGAAATGAGTCAAGATTCGGGTTCCATTCTTCGAACTGAGTAATATAAGGTACGTGGGACTATCCTAAACCTCATAGGCATGGATTTACTACTTTTCAATAAGTTTTAAAGATTGTATAAGTGTATATACAAAATTGTTTCAAGATCATTGATAAACTTGTATTGAAAATATTGCATCTTGATGAAGTGTTGCGAAAATTATGGTATAAAGTCCTAAATTCCAAATGTTCTCATGTGGTCATGTGATGTTTGGATTGTGAAATTAAATGAGAGTATGAGATATGTAATTCCCTCTTTTGCTATGGAATTCATTGAGTTTTCATGTTGTGAATTGAATTTACGAACTGTTGAAAGCTTGAGTCTATTGATGGACTGTTATGAACAAATTGTACTGTTTTTCATGAGATAATGAAAGAGTGTTTTACTTGTTCTGTAATGATCATGATTTCTATTTAGAATGACATTAAAGTGATTGACAAGGGTGGCCACCATAGAATAATTATTGAGTAGAGAATGGTTTGGTTTTCCACTGTTTTGAAATATAAACTTTTGTTCAAATAGTTGATCTTTTGGGTGGTTAATAAACTTTTTTTTTTTAAATAAGATTAGGGTAATAGAGATGTTGTGACATGACTTGCAAGTCTGGGTATGATGATACCCTATTTTGATGTGCCTGAAGATAATAAAAGAGAAAAAACTTAAAGAAGAAGAAGAAGATATGGTTTAAAGAATATAAAACTGGACATAAGAGAGTTAGATGGTTACCCAAAGAAGGCACTAGTCAGATAACTCATTGCCCAAAACTATGGTTTCCGACACGGGTTTGTTTTACCCAAAAGGGAGATTGTACGCTGGCGATAGCCCTGTGGCATAGTAGATAACCATATACTCCAACCCTTGCGGAAAACTTGGGTTGGGGGCTTGGCCACCAAGTTAATGGCAGATTCCATATAGCCCATGAAATCGTAGATTTGTAGGGTGTACCATCTAGCTCAAATGTAATATAAAAAGTAGAATCATGATTTGCAAAATATGTTTTGAAAGATTCAGATTATGCCCGTGTGTTTTCAACTGTTTTAAGATAACATGCACTTTTTGAAATGCTCTCACCTATGTTGCATATAAATGTATTTTGTTTTTTATTATTCTGCGTACCAGTACATCTATATTGACCTCTATATTTTAGGATCTGAGGCTCAGTCTCGGGGTCCCATTGAGCAGTAGATTGATCTTGTCAGAAGTTGCAGTTGGTGAGCCTCCCTCACTTTAGAAGGCCTGGTTATGGAACATTGTTATTTATTTTGGTTTATGGTCCGACTGGGGGCCTTATCCCAATTTAAACAAATGTTAGTTTCGTAATTGTTAGAGATTTCGCAGACTAGTGTCACATGTTTAGAATGTTATGGACTAAATTTCATATTGTTCAGTTGAAGTAAAAGAATGACCATGTTTACGTTTTGTTATTTTTACACATTTCTTTATAGTGTATGAATGGTGTACATGATTGCTAGATTGAAAAGAGGCGCTTGGGCCTTCATAGTTCGGGATGCTCGTCGCGGCCAGGGACTCTGTCTGGGTCGTGACATGTCTGGTCTCAACCAAAGATGCTAGGTGGGGACCCATCTTGGAAGAAAATCTAACACATGACTTCTTAAGCAACCACAACTTAAGCGACCAAAGGTCCGCTTAAGAGGTTGCACCAATTGAATCCATACACCAACTGAAACTTGATTTTTCCCAAGTTTCCAATACACCCTCAAGATTTGTTTGTAATCCCATGGATGCAAATGAGCTATGCCACCCTATAAAATTTGATATTCTGGATTCAATGACGATATCAAATTTTAATCCAGGTTGTTTTGATAGAATGTGGGTCCCAGACCCAATGACTATTTTAACTACAATCCACCCAATAGCTCAAAATGAGTCAAAAAGTCGTAGGATCCAAACCAAAGGTCCCCCCAGCCTAAAATGTATGTTCCAGAGTTGATGGAACTATTAGAATCAGCATATGAAGTTATTAACCTATTTAGGCCTGATAGCCAAGGAGGCACTGCAAAAATTTCAAAATAGAGAGTTGGATCCAAAAGCCAAATGGACTACCCAGTAATCAACATGTCAAATCCAACAAGTTAAAACTGACTTGGGAAGCTATGTGAAAGCACTAAATAATAGAAGAGTTTGGAAATGTAGAGAATGAACTAGAGGGTCATTACACTATAACACAGATGAACCTTTTTTTTTTTTTCACTTTTCCAAAGGCTAATCAAATAACAAACAACAATTATAAGAGTAATTAATAAATTACTCCTCAAACAAATACTTTGGAAATTTAGATCCACTAGTTCTACCCTTATTTACCACTATTTATAAAATTACCCAAGGATCAATTAACTATCAAATAGTTCCTTCAAACTCAACCTAACTCCATTAATTGAGTTTTTAACCTAAAGGTACCACCTTTATTGAATTCAAGATCCCCAACTATCAAATTTCATATTTTAAACCTTAATTCCATACTAGAAGGAGTTAATTCTCAAACTATAATCAATTCTAGGCAAAAATACATATATCATTGGGTTTTCCCTACAGTTTGATGAACCTAGGACTCTCAAACACAAGAATATCACTATAAATTCCCTATTCTAATTATTATAAAAGATGAACAGATTAAAAATTATTAGAAAGGAGTAAAAATCTAATCTCGGCAAAGAATTTCTATCCAAAACACGAGAAAATTTTCTTTCTAGAGCTTAGGAATGACATTTTTGAGTTTCAGGACTGAAACCCATAAAAAATAAGTTATAAACTACTTTTATATCGCTATAGCATCATCACTATAGTGACCTGTCTCGCTATAATGTCCTCAACTTTTCATCACGGACAGTCACCAATAAAATAGTCATAACTTTTTACTCAGGAAGTAGATTGATAAAGGGTCGACTATGTTGGAAAGTCTACTCAGAGATCTTTAATTTAGGTGGTATTAGGACCCCTAACTCCTTATATTTTAGGAGGAGTACTCAATTAAAATCGACCCTAGTTTAAACTTATCCCAAAACTAAATCGATAAGGATGCTTTCAACTTAATTAGAGTTAGGGATGTTATATGACCTTAATACATATCTAATGCACTCCCATAATGAAGAGTTATTACTAACAATTATGTCAAATAAAAACAATAAGCTTTTAATGTAGATGTTTTAGTAACGACAAAACCAATCGTTATAGCAACATTGAAGAGCTAATAAAGTTATGATGAACAAAATAGTAAGTTCCATCAAGAATAATCACCCCCATTGATTTAGTGAGAATAAATGGACTAATATAAGTTGTTAATAGATAAGTGTTTCCATTGACACGTAATTGTGTTGATGTGATTACATATACTTAGAAGTTTGGTAAGCTAAAATAGTTATACATACTTTGAATTCGATAAGGGAATGAAATTGGTTGATTAAATAATGGTAAAGATTTTTTAGTTGGCTAATTCAGCATTAGGTGATATATCTTGAATGATTTGACTGGTAAATAGGACTTATTGAAGGTAAAGCTTAGGGCGTCCATATTTGGGATCAAAAGTAGACTTAATCTTGTGGAAGAAAAAGTGTGCACCCATAGATTAACTTAGTCGGAGATCTAGAAATTGGTGCACATCTGTGGAATATGATATTTAGTTATATTAATTGATGATGCATCATGAACTTTGTGGTTGATAGCAAGGTGTAAAGAAATAAGTGGATTATTTGTGGTTATCTTAGTAAGGTGAATCACCCAATATATAAATACTAAGAATTATGAGAATGTTGTAAAAGGGTTGTAATTAGAATATGAAATAAAAAATATAAGTTGGTAGATTATATATTCATGATTGATTTTAGATTTTTATATTATGATTATTAATTTAACTTCGATTGCCTGATTATGTCTATTAGTACGTGTGGTTGTACTGATACTACTCTTGTTATACACTTTTTGGGGTATAATCTGATTGTAGAATTAGTTAATATTTTACATGATGCAGTTAGAGATCTCCAATAGCTTCTATCTTTTTATTTCCTTGGTGGAAGTTGGGTCTTCTATTATTTTTTATTTATATTAGAAGCTCTTGTATATGTAAAGACTAGGTCCTTGAGGAAAATATTTCTTTTGTTGTATTTTAAATGAGATTGTAATAAGTTTTATATGATTTAAAAGAGATAAATAATTTTTTTTTGTAACTTCGGCAAGTTTTTTAATGGGTGTAAGGGTTCACCCATTTTGGTGGATTAGAATAGGTGCCTACATGATCCAGTTAGTTGGGTTGTTACATAGTAGCATCATTCTTGTAGTGACTCTTAGAACTAATATGTCATGTCATGAGGTCTTATAAGTTCTTGCCTATTCCCATGCTCATGTACCCTATATTCGAGTTCCAAGCCAAATTGTGATTCGATTAAGTTCAACTTATGATTTTTTTTTTATCCTAGACTTGGCCTTCATTCAAGGATGAATGACCCCCAAGGGGGAGATATTGTAACACCTTGAATTTTGAGCCTGCAAATACTTAGTATGTATATGGAGAATAAAATCTTAAACTTAAAGTTTCAAGTTCATATGAGAGGGTTCACAAGTCGTGAACCCAGTTCATGAATTGTGGATCAACTCGTGGAACCCATGATTTACTTCTTTAATTCCTAGGCTACATCGACTCAAAGTATGAATCATGGACTAGAACCACAAACCATGCTATGAATCATAGGACCCTGTTAGAGGGTTGATGAGATCCCCTCAAATTCACCAATGATAGTATAACTTATAGATCAATCCATGAATCGTACTATCAAGTTGTGAAAGTTGTTTAGAAGTCTGACAAACTCACAACAAACCACAATCAAGACCATGATTCATGGAGTTCTGCATGAGTCATGACATGAATCATGAGACCAGATCATGAATTGTGGAATGGACCATCAGATCATGAATTGTGGAATGGACCATAATTCGTGAGCTGGCCGTGGGACCCTTTCCCAAAAAGTTTAGCAACATTATAAAAAAAAGGATAATTTCTACTTTTTGGTTATCCTAATACCCTATCCTATCATATTTTGACTACCAAAATGTAAAATTATAAAATTCTAAATTTTATTATTCCTTTATACTCTTAAGAACAAGTCTAAGGCAAAGCAAGGAAGTTATGGTTTCAGTTTAAGCAAGCATTCACAAGTTCTTCTTCAAGTTTGGTTATCTTTTTCTGGTACACAAGATTTTTTTGATGAATTTCTTTCATCCTCATGCCTGAGTGCTTTCAATATTATGTGAAAGTATGTTCAAATCTTGGGTTTATGCCCAAAACCATTAAAGTTATTTTCTTCACATATTAAATTTGATTTAAATGAAGGGTTTTCCATGGTCTTATGATATTTTATGCAAACTTCTAATTTTCTTATTAAAACTCTTACTTTAAGATTTCTTTATTAATTATGAATTATATATCTAAAGTATATTCTTTTACAAACATGATTTACTACATATAATTTATGACATGAAACTAAGCATAGGCTCATTACAGTACAAATTCACAAACATGTAGAACACAAACTCAAAATTATGTGTAGTACTCCATGCTTTTCCTAGCTTAACTTCGTTCCTAGAACGTTAAGGTATAGCTTCCAAAATGAATAACTCGAACGCCGATACTAAATCATGCTACAATACACTATGCTTGATACCTCCAAATAAGGTATATAAAATAAACAAGAGTGAGTATCAATCCATATGTACTCAACAATGCCATCAATGACCCTGGTTTAAAGAGATGGCGAGAAACATTCTAAAAGTACTCAAGTTCGATGCAATCTACATATACCATGTTAATTTCAATTAGAGAGACAATACTAGTAGCCAAGTCAGTCTTTCATTCCAAATGATTCAAGTTACCATCAAATCAAAGAAAGGGTAGTAAAGCCACTCAATTATCTTTCATGTCAAATATTCAATCAAGTCAAGATAAATGAGTGTATATGATGCATATATCATACCGTTCTAGAGACAAACACCCTCTACCTCGACTTTCTTGAAACTATGAGAGACTCGCAAGGTCTATATATCTCTTCTAAATCCTTATTCTTTGGGCTCTAGGAGATACCCCAATCTAGATCTTGCCCGAAGGCCATCATAGATTATTTCATCTAGATCTTGCTCGTAGGCTATTAGATAGTATTTTCAAAGAAGGTACCATGTCTCATTTACATCTCACACCCTCTGAATCCTTTTCAAAGGCCATTGGATAAGAACCATATGATTCAACTAATAACATGCATGTGAACTCATATGAAATATAATAAGATGTCTTAGATACAAAAAATATAATATCACAATGACTAAATATAAGAATGTCTTTCAATCATGAATATCACGGGGTACGTAGAAATACCATATCTTGTATTTCAAGCAAATCATGTCATTAAACAACAATTATCCAACTCATTTACCATGATCCCAACATATATAGAAGCCATAATTAGTGAGACAATCAATTTCTAATTCTTACTTACATAATGATACATATGTTAGGTTTCAAAGTATTAGTCCAAATAAGTCAATTTATTACTTTAACTCTTCACGGAACATCAATGTCTGATTAGATGCTTGTCATCTCACTTATATGGGACCTTTATAGCCTGACTACCGACTTTTACAATCAATTAACACATGAACACCTTGAAATATTTTTAAAGAAAGTCTCAATTTGCCTTAAATAAAGTTCAAAAATTAAATCAAAGTCTTTTCCTTTCATAATGCTTTGAAATGAGCCCAATAATATTCAGTATGTGTTCTATATATGATTTGGTTCAAATATGAAATTTTATCTAAATGGACCTTAAATCAATCTTGAAATCATCAAAATATAATTTCATAACTTTTTCCCTAGATTTGTCAATCGATGTCACAACGCAAATCTGTCATTAGTGGTACTCACACTTCTCACCAGGTACGAGAACCAGCTACCCCAAAAAATATCATCTCAAAATCAATAGTTAAAAGAATACTTATGTAACACCCCACAAACTCCAAGCTAAGTTTCTACTCGTTCGTCATATGTCTAAAGGATAAAAAGTGATTATTTTAAATCATAGATAAGTGTCATGATCATTCATGTAGTGTGTAAAGTGCTTTCAATTTGAATTATGGTCATAAAAAGCATTTAGAGCAAAGCTGAGTAGAGAGTATTTGTTATCGATTGTGTTTTAGTATTTGATCCCACAAGGGTCGAGTTTAAATTAGTATAACATCTAGAATGTATAGATTTTTGAATCTCAAGACCCACCAAATAAAAGATATTTGATTCCTCTTTCCGACACATCTAATTTTACCTCAATCCGATATCAAAGTAGCAAATTATGGTCATTTTACCTGAGGGTATCTGTCTGCCAAAGATTGACGACCTAAGTTGTTGAGGCGTTATCTATAGTTGTAAACCTTAAATAGTAAATCTAAAAATTGCCCAAAGATTGACAACATGAGTTGATAAGACACCAACGAGTTGATGGGCCATCAACCCAAGTCATTAGACGAAAAATTCTGATATTTTCTTAGCTTTCTTAAGGGTAGTTTTATCCTTTTCTTACCTCAAAATCTTTCCTAGTGACTTAAATCACTCCTTAAATATTATTTACTCAGCATTTATTAAGTTTTCATCGTTGGTTCTCCTCTACATTCTATAGAGAAACAAAATTAGGGTTTTTTCTTAAAGTTTAACTTTTAAGGCTCCAAGCTCAAGTTTTTCTTCAAAAAATCAATAAGTTCAGGTATGTGATGTTCGAACAATGAGTACCTTCATTCTTGTACTGAAAAACTTACTTTTTATTGTGTGAGAAATTGAATAAGCTTTCCATCGATACCAAATTCGCCCAAATTCAACACTCAGTTGAGAAGTTAGAGAATTTTTAAGTTGACAGTGTGTGACCTGGACTCTCAGCGCATCACGGAGAAGGCAAAAATAGTACTTGTCGATTCCAGTGGACCTACACAATATCGAAGCATCACGAAATGGTCCATTTTCTCATTTGTCAAAATCCAATAGTCTAATGTGATCTTACCGCATCACGTTGGTGGGCAAAAATGACATTTTAAAAGGGCACCGTGATTCCTCTGTATCGCGCCAAGCCCTCAATTTCGAGTTTTCTATTTCTAGTGGACCGATGTGATCACGGTGTGTCGCTCCAGATGCCTATTTTGAAATTTTTTGACAAAAATTAAAAGCTTCGTTCAGGGTTAAATTGGCCTTTTCCCATAATTTTATTTCATCCAAATATGGGATTTAATCCCTAAAATCATTCTCAAGTCATTCTTTATTTATTGTTTCCTAAATCAAAGAATTCTCTCTCAAGGAAAACAAAATCCTAGATCATCAAAGCTTTTTCCCCAAGGAAATCCCATTTTCCTCCATTAATTCTCCAAGGTAATTCAAGATTAAGGATTTCCAACTCAAGAACTCCAAGAATTCAACTTTAAAGCGTCAATAGGGATCCAAGATTCAAGCCTTAGCATCTAGTTCATCAATTGAGGTATGTGGGGTTATGAACAAGGATAATCCTTTCATCTTTGTTCCCAAAACTTTACTTATAAATTTACTGAAATTTTATGTGGTTTTTTATGAAATTGAAGTTAGGATTTATGCTCATTATTGTTATTTACAAGTTTATGAGATTACTAATGATTTAGAAGTTGAATTACATGATTGGATTCATACTTTCATGCATATTGCAGAAATTTTCAAATTTTGAGTTGATTTATCAATGTTTACATTACAAAGCATTAATGTTATGATGTTTTAACATGAAATTGATGCATGGGTCATTAAGCCTTAATTAAAGATTGCTATTTCAAGATTGTTTGTGCTATGAGCACCCTATGATAAGATTATTCTCAGATTTTTTATAAAGATTTGACCTTTTGGTCCTAAGCTAAGATAAAGAATCCACTTTGTTAATATGACTTGATATTTAAAGAAAAGAAATAGCATAATTGGTTTTCTTGTAAAACCTTGTACTATTTTTGAAGTGAATTTCTTAAGATTTTGAGCATAAGAATGGGAGTAGTATTTAGCACTGAGATGGAAATGTTACCAAGGTTTCATGTCCCAGAACTGCGTGCCACCATAGGATTAAGATTATTTCCACTTCTACGTGGATGACTAAGATTGTGATCACTTAAAATAAGAAGTTCTATTCAGATGGCAAGGGTAGAACATTCCTACCTAACGAGGGCAAGACATGGGACTCCATGGATGCTCACATGGTGTATGTCAGTTAGAAGAACCTCCCAAAAAAAGATGTCCCCTACTCTTAAAATAGTCTATTGGCTTAAAGCCTTAAGATAAAAACATATGTTTTGAAATCTATGGTTTTAAGATTCTTAAAGTCTTGAGATGAAGTATTTCCTTTTTCAGAACATTTTTTAAAGAGTTTCCTTTCAGACTACAAATCTTAGAACAAAAAAAGTAATAGAAAAGCTTTTAGAAAATTAAGAGTAAAGGCTCACAAGTTTTACTCAAATTATATTTTAAAGAAAGATAGTAATTGCAGATTTCAGCTTTTAGAATTCAAATTTTGGAGTGAGTCCTTTCTACACTTAGACATGATGATTTAAAGAGAGAATACAAGCTTAGACTTTAGAACTAAATGTTATGACTCACAGGATTTATAAAGTATGTTTTGTTTTCTATTGCTGCGTATTTCAGTATTTCAGATATTCCAGCTCATGAGAGTCTTTTACATTTAGCATGCATTGTTTTACAAATTATGACGATTGATATTATATTTTACTTATGTATTCACCCCCATATACTCAATACATCCTCAAAGTACTGATCCACATACATGTTTATGTGCTACATTGTCTCATAATGTAGGTACGAGTTGTACCAAGCACCTATATTCAGAAAGCTTGCGGATTCCAGCCAACAGATGATGAGTCCTCCTACTTTGTGGACTTTAGTTAGATGTTATTTATGTACTTTACTTCTTTAATCTCTTATATTGATTAGTGATAGTTGGGGTCGCGTCCTTGCTATCTATAGTTAGTATAGTAGAGGCTTCATAGATGTCAGTTAGAGTCAGTTATGTATTTTCAGTCTCTCTTTCAAACCTTATTAGAATGTAAAAGTTGTATCAGTATTATATTTTCATAGATTCCACCATTATTATGTTTTTGCGCTGTAAACTCAGTCATTTTTTTACATATTATTCAATTATTTTTGAGTTATGCCAGTAAAAGGGTTAGCTTGGGATCACTTGTAGTCCTAAGCACCATGTGACGTCTCGAGATATATTTTTGGGTTGTTACATTATGATTCAGCCATGATTATAGAGCACTAGTATATTTTGGAAGGATATTTAGCATCGAGAGGTTAAGGTTTCAGATAAACTGTGTCCTATAAATTCATTGCTATCGTAGGTTTTTTCCAAGAGACATGATTATAGAATCTTTATGTACACAATTTTGTACTTTGGCTTGTCAGAACAAGTTTTCTAGTATGGGCGTAAGATACTAGGCATCAAAGCATTATGGTGTTTGTTAGTTCTAAGAAACTCCACAATTGCATGGACTTTGTGAAATTTAATATTTATATACTCATGAATCACTTTTATGCACACTTTGTCTTATGATTTTCAATTGTTTTAAGCTACTCTCTATGTTTTTATGATACATCATTTATTTTATACTATATATTTATATTCTTCCATACCAATACATTCCATTATGTTGACTATGTTTTGCACTATATTTTCATATAGTGTAGATTCAGGTACTCAAGTTTTAGATTTGCCATTAGATGTTTGATAGCACCTAACATTCAATTGATTGGTGAGCACTCCTATCATTCAGGAGGCACAAATTTACTTTTAGTCTTCTTCCTAGTTTGGATTATATTTTAATATAATAAAGATTATGGGGTTTTGTCCTGGTTGACTATTATATTAGTAGTAGAGACTTCACTAGACAGATAGTATTTAGTAGTTAACAGTCATTCTATTATTTCATTCATGTCTTAATAAAGATCATATTTTTAGATTTAGCCCATTATCATTGTTTATATTTCCACTTCAGTTTTCATTATTATTATTTCTCTACAGATGTGCTATGCCAAGGGTTCCTCTAGACCACCGGTGAGAAACTAGATATGACTCATGACTAGGGTGCAGACTCGATTGTTGACAAGTAGGTATAGCTAGGGAATGAACAACTAACCATTGTACTATAAAAATTGGATAGATTCTATTACACTTGTAGGGACAGTTCTTATTTATTATATTTCCTATATTTCTCTTGTGCGGGTGTGTTAATTTGACAACCAAGTTATTTTAACATATTGTGTTCTTGCACTCAGAATTATAATTCTAAGTTTATTCCAGTGAACCTCTCACTTAAAATCTATGTTTTGAATTCATGTTGGTGAGCCATGTGCTCAATAATCGTAATAAACTTATCAAAATTAAGTTTTTAAGTCAAAACTACATTATTTTTTTTAAAGGGAAAATTCATAAATTTGTAAGAATTCATGAGATCTGGAACATTCTAAAAACTAAACACTTTCATGAAAGGTTCATGGGATATTATCAAGAATCAAAAGAATCAGAACATAAGAATATGATATTGTCCTAATCTTTTTAAGAAGATACTAGGATTTATGAGAAATATATTCTGGGAAAAGAATTGGTATAACCACATTTGAAGGTTAGCCTTACATATCTAGCCACCGAAGAACTCTAGAACACTAAAGAAGAAACCTGAGTGATTTCTCTTTCCTGAGCATCGTTAAGCGTGATTTTCTTGAAACCTTTGTGGTTATGGTTAGTGAGGGATGATAGGAAAAGTTTATAATAAGTTATAAGTTTTTTCTATGATAAAAAAAGTTTTTTAAATGTGTATACTGAGTATCTAAAAAATGAAAATGCCCTTAAATAAATGAAGTGTAAAAGTTATTTGCAAAATTGGCCAAGAGTGCCACCCTGCCCATAGCCCTGAAGGGTTATGGGAATGGACAAGGCACTGGGTGGACAAGGTGATGAGATACTGATTTTAAACTCTTTTTGGGCCTTAGGGCAGGCTCGGTGGTCATAGAACTTTCATGCAAGACATTTCCATGTGCGACACCTTGGACTCCAAACATGCCTAAAAAAATTGTGTAATTCTGGAATGAGTTTAAAACTAATTTCTAATCAATCTCTAAATCAACTAACATGATTTTGAAGCTCCAATATAAGTGCGAGACTTTATTAAACATGATTCAAGGCTCAAGGTGCTACAAAGGCATCATGATTATGGGTACTATAAGTGTATAGAGGTTGAGAAAGTTAAGGGTGCTATTAGTAGGATGCGTAGGGTTATAGAGATTGAGTCACATGAGATTCCAGTGGAGTTTTCTAACAACATATGTGGGACAGGTATGGAATAGCTGAAAAAGTATATTATTATTGTTTTAAGATAATGAAAATGCCCAAAGCATGAAGATAGAGTATGATGATTCTATTGTACAAGAACAATGGTGATATTTAAAGGTACAACAACTATGGGGATATCAAGTTTCTAATCCACACTATGAAGGTTTGAGAAATGATGGTGGAGATGAGGGTATGAAGGAATGCCACTATTTTTAAGAACCAATTCAGATTTATACAAGGATGCTTGACTATAGAGGACATTCATCTCATTAAAAGACTGGTAAAGACTGTCGGAAGACAATGAAGTATTACAAATAGTGTCAACCGACTTAGAAAAGGCTTATGATAAAGTCCATAGGGAGGTTCTATAGAGGAGCTTCGATGCCAAAGGTGTACATGTGGAGTATACTATGACAATTAAGGATATGTATGATGGAGCAAGACCCAAGTATGAAAGTGAGAGGAAACTCAAAAAAATTTCCATTATGATGGTGTTTCACCAAGAATCTATCCCTAGCTTTTTTTTATTTGTCTTGGTGATGAATTTATTAACTCAACATATTTAAGATGTGGTTAAATTATGTATGTTATTTGCAGATAATGTAGTTTTGATGTAACAAACTCACAACGAAGCTAAGACTCTCGACTCAATCTAAACGTTCGGAAAGATTAAAGGTTGCCTGTTCCAAGCCAAACCGGTCACATCCCCTACCTCTTGAATGGTGGATTGGAAGGGGTAAGCCCCTCAATCCCTATTTAAAGGGAAAGATAGTGGATTATCTTCGGAGGGAATTAAAACCCAAAAAGATACATCTCTTCCCAGAAGAGATTGTGTTTGATAAGGAATGTGATATTCTTGAGCATACAATGATACTCAATTGGATAAAACTGTGGCTTAAGTAGTGTCACTGGTACTATACGGTTGCATTGTCTGAGAAGGTATCTATCGATGAGATGATGGATGTTCCTGACCATGATTGAACACTTGGAGAGCAATTTTAGTTATGTGGCGGATGAGGCTGGTGTGAGTCTTGCTATATAGTTCATCCAAAAATAGGTAGTTTTCATGTATCTTGGGTCAATTATATAGGGAAATAGAGAAATTGGTAGGGATATCACCCATCGTATTCATATAGGGGTAGAGTGGGTGGACGAAATAGAGGTTTGTATTCAGCTTGATTGTGTGATAAGAGGGTGCCACCTAAACTTAAACATGAGTCAATTCTATAGAGTGGTAGCTAGACCAGTTATGTCGTATGGGATGAAGTATTTTCTAGTCAAGAGCTCTTATATTTTGAAGATGAAAGTGGTAGAAATAAGGGTGTTATGAAAGATGTGTGGGTGTATTAGGAGATATAGTATTAAGCTAATCGTATTCGAGATAAGGTGAGATGACTTTGGTGGAAAACTATGTGGGAAGTGAGGTTGAGATAGTTTGGAAACGTGATAAGGAGCTACACAGATGCCCCAATGTGGAGGTATTAGACGTTGGCCATGCATGGCTTCCGATAAAGTAGAGGTAGACCTAAGAAATACTAGGGAGAGATGATTCGTCAGGACATGTCACAGTTGCAACTTATCGAGGATATGAACTTTGATAGAAAGGTGTGGAGGACACGAATAAGGGTATATGGTTAAGGAATGCATCTATACTAGTAGGTGGGAGTGCATTATGTTTTTTCCCTTACTAGTGGTCGTAGGACCACTCTTATTGTTTCTTGTTCTTTGATTTTTGTTACTATATATTATTTCACATAGTTTGATTATAGTATTATTTTGCAGTAGCTCGATTCATTCATTACTTGTTGTTTTTGTTACTATTTATTGTCTATTGTACTTCCATTACAACTTGTTCTAAACTATTTTTATTTTTAGCCAAGGGTCTATTTGAAAAGGCATCTATGACCCATCTTTGGTGCAAAGGTAAAATCTACATATACTCTATTATTTCTAGACCCAACTTTAATGCAGGATCAGCTTAACCACTAGGCCACTAAAGCAACCGTTTATGACACCCAAAAAATTAGGGCTCCATTTTTATTAAAAGAATATATTTATACATGTTTATTTAAAATATTATATTTACTGATAAACTTAAAAGAAAATTTCTAATATGGAAATAAATATTTAATGTGGCAACTGTTGTTTTTTAGGAGAATGAAGCATCATATGGGAAACAATCTGGAACTAAATTTTCTTAATTGTCTCCTCTAACTTAAGCTACACTATTAGCAGCTTATATTCAACAATTCTATAAATTGTATTCTATGTTTAGTTATTTTTATTATAAATACTGAGCGCACTCTCTCCCCCCACCCCCCACCCCTACTCCAAAAAAAAACATACTGACAACTTAATTATTGTTCATCTTTACAATTGTAAAAGAATTAAAATTATTTTTTAGCGTGTTCTTCAAAATTACAACAAGCAATTGAAGGAGGACAATATTATTTTAATATCGTTTTATTATTCTAACTTTATTTTATAGTTTTTTCTTGAAAATTTGTTATTGTTAATATTGTTTTAGCTATTATTATAATTAATTTAATTAAATATGTCGATCATAATATATGTTTTCGACTTTATAAAAAGAGAGAGAAAGAGAAAATTTGAAGATATTGAATGGATTAGCTATATTATCAATTTAAAAGAAACTATTAGAACAATTCGATTATAAAAAAATAATTAACGACTTCACATAAAATAATCTTAAAAAGTAGATTTTAAATAAAATGTTTATGACAATTCATTAATAAAGTTAATTTAGTAAACTACTCCCACCGTTTTATTTTAGTTGGTCCTTATTGACTTGACACTCTTCTTAAGCAAATAATTATTAAAGATTCATTTTACTAAATTAGCCTTATTAATTATGATTTTAAAATTTAAATTTGAGTATTATACACTTTATATAGTCACATAATGGAAGGGATAGTATTGGAAGAACGTGATAATTTTTTCTTGAATCGATAAATTGGACAGCTAAATTTAAATGAGTATTTTAGTACGAGGGTCAGCTAAAATGAAACGGTGGGAGTATATATCTATATTATATTAAAAGTGTGAAGACCTTAGAAAAGTGATTTGAATTTTTTACCCTTCATTAAAGTCTGTACTTCAAACAAAATTATTTTTTTTACTATTTTTGTTCATTTATTATATCATTATATTATTATATTTAAATTACGAATTTCTATAACATATGGTAAAAGAAAAATATCCTTTGAAAAATTTTCCTTAAAAAACACAAAAACCAAAAAATACCATAAAGTTCCAAGAAAAAACAAAAAAAGGAAAGAAAACAAGTTATTTAATTATTTTAAGAAAAAAAATAAAAACACGTTATTAAATTTTTGAGGAAAAAAATTCAATTTAATAAAGTTGTTTTATAGTATTAATTTGGTACCATAATTTTTTTCTTTTCCTTTTCACAACATAAAAATAAAAATCTAAGAACACAAAAACCAAAAAAAATACCATATCCAAAAAAGAAAACAAGTTATTTAATTTTTTCAAGGAAAAAAAATAAAAATAAGTTAAAGTTCAAAAAAAAAAGTTATTTAATTTTTTTTAAGGAAAAAAATAAAAACACGTTAGTATTTTTGAGGAAAAAAATTTCAGTTTAATTAAGTTGTTTTATAGTATTAATTTGATACCATAATTATTATTTTTTTCCTTTTTACAACATAAAAATAAAAATCTTTCATATTTAGATAATTCTTATTTGTAGGAAAAGGTGTTGGAATTTTTTTTATACCATAATTAATTTTTTCCATTTCGCAAAATAAAAATAAAAACCTTTCATATTTTAATTTGATACCATAATTAATTTTTCCTTTTCACAACATAAAAATAAAAAACTTTCATAGTTAGATGATTATTTTTTGTAGGAAAAGGTATTGGAGAATTTTTTTTCTACAATAATATAATAACATTCACAACGTAAAATTTGTTGGCGGAGATATTCTAATAACTGTTTTTTTATGAGATTTAAAGGTGCCATCTACAATCACGAAAGGTTAGGTTTTATTGTATTATTCTAATATTTCAATTATCGTATTATTTTGTTGTAGTTTCTGTTATGTTCAAGTCTATGTTGTAAATGAATGTTTGGTCGAACTTTTAAAATTTTGCATTAAGGTTATGTTGGATGATATTGTTGTAATATTCTCGAATACAGTAGTTTCCGTTATGTTATTATTTATTATTTTTTCAAGTGATACATTAATGTGTGATCGGACTTTGAGGATTTTTGTTAAGGTTAGGATTTAATCGCATTGTTATGATATCTCAATTATCGTATTATTTTATTGAGTTTACAGTGGTAGATGAATGTTCAGTCAGTCTTTGAGGAATTTTTGTATAATGTTAGATTTAATTAATTTATTTTGTTGTAGTTTCTGATCTATTGCTATATGTTGTTTTTGTTATTATCCGTGATGTGATATTTCACATCATAGGAGAAGATCAAGATATTAATACTTCGCATATGGCTTGACATGAAGCACACGTGCAAAGCACATAATAATAATAGTAATAATAAAAGTGTAAAAGGTTTTAGAAATATTGTTTGGACTTTTTGCTCTTGATTAAAAGTCTCCGATTTAGATAAAATTATTTTTTCACAATTTTTCTTATATTTAAGAGTAAAAATTTAATTAAATATTTATAATTAAAAAAAAAATCTTATTTGAAGTGATCAGAATTAATAACAACTAATACTTTTTCATTATTTTAAGAATTCTAAAACAACTAAAGTTGATTTTAAGTAGATTTAAAAAATTTAGGAATAAATATGAAAGAAACAAATATGGTTCAAATCGATGTGTGTCTCTTAGCCTTTAGTAACAACAAAAAGAGGTACTGCATGACAAACGCAAAAGTGATGATTCGTTAACCATGTGAAACTTCTGGTGGTAAAATAAAATATATGTCATGTTTACTTTATCTATATCTATAATCTATAATATATTAAAAGTGTGAAGACCATTAAAAAAGTGATTTGAACTTTTTGCTCTTCATTAAATGAATCTTCTTTAGATAAAATTATTTTTTCTCTATTTTCTTCAATTTATTATTTAATTATTTTATTATATTAACTAAATCTCCTAAATTATATGGAACTCCTAAATATTGATTGATATTTCCTTTCTACCGTTCAACTAAAAAAATACTCCTAAAATAGAATTCTATTAAAAAAAATACTTTTATAAATATTGGTTATAACATGTTACAACCGTGATGATATTAATCTTTTTAAAATTATTTTTATTTTCTCTATATTTAGTAATTAAAAATTAGCAAATATGAAATAGGAAAAGTACTACAAACAAATCCCCATCCTTTTACGTTTAGGGTATTAATATCTACGCTTATAAATTAATTAGAAGTTTACCATATTATACCTATTAAAAATATTTTTGTTTCCTTCATATTTAATAACCAAAATTAGTAAATACAAAACAGGAAAAGTACTACAAACGGTTTAGGGCAATAATATTTACTCTTATAAATCAATTAGAAGTTTACCACGTATATATATATATATATATATATATTATTTAATTATTTTTATTATATTAATTAAACCTCCTAAAATATATGGGACTTCTAAACATTAATTAATATTTTTTTCTACTGTGCAACTAGAAAAATACTCCTAAAATAGGATTCTTTTAAAAAAAATACTTCGATAAATATACGTAATAAGATATATACCTCTTGAATTTGTGAGTCGGTCTTCTTTCTTTTTTTCCTTATGAAATTATTCTATGAATTGTTACATATGGTAAAGATAAATTCGTCCATGGACAAATGGGATTTGGGTTCAATTTACATCTTTATTACTTTTTTTTTCCATGTTAATTAATATAATTCTCAATATTTGTATGGTCTATATCACATTTATGTATGTTCGTTTGTTTTTGCTTTGTCACGGAAGTTGAGGTTGATGCTTTCTTATATGCATCTTGACGTTGTTGTAAGTATGTCATGTTAATATTTATATTCATTGAATTATGTATGTTTTTATGGAGTATTTTGTCAATTTGATGCTCTCTCGAGTATCTTCACTGTTCTTGTCAACATAATAGAATTCAATGTATGTATATATGTATCTGCTTTGTTTTCATTCAAGTCATCTTTAGGGTCAAAGTTTTCATTCAGACGAGAATTATTTTCATCAAAATCGAAACTTTGTGATCACTACTGTATTGTTTGGTTTTAGTTTACAAGTCGTAGATGAATGCTGGTTGGCTTTGAAGAATTTCTTGTGTAAAGGTTAGGTTTAATAAATAAATTCTCCATATTTTCATACTCAAAAGATATTGAATTTAATTATTTTATTCATATTTATTATTTAACAAATATCCTATTTAGTGTAATGTTTGAACTCATTAAAGTAATATACACGCGCGAGACGCGTACACCTAAACTAGTCTAATTAAAATCTTTTAAAGTGCGTGTCAAGTCAACAAAGGTTAAGTCAAATGAAACGGAGGGAATAGTTCTTTTTGAGTAACTGAATTCTATATTAATAATTTATACATATTAAATAAATTTCTTAAAATAAATACAAAAATTAAAATAAAATTATTGGATTCTATTAAACCCACCTCCTACCCTAACAACAGCCCCTAGGCATAAGACTCTATGCAGTGCAAAATCATGAAAAATATGGCGAATCCGTAATGTTTTTTGTCATTTCAATTAATTATAGGCAGAGGCGGATCCAGAATTTTGAGGTTTTGGGTGTCATGTCCTATGAACAGTAGCACCATATTTACATAGGAGAAAAGACTAATATAGCCCGTTGCTCCTAAAAATTCTTATTTCTAAAAAAAAAGAGATGTTTGACCAAGTTTTTTTAAGAAAAAATAAGTGTTTTGGAGAGTAACAAATACAATTTTCAGAAATTAAAAAAATAATTTTTTCCCTAGAAAAATACTTTTGACAAAAATATACTTAAAAATACTTGATTTACACTAATTGTTGCTCAAAAGTGTTTTTAATATTTATTAATTAAAAAGATATTTCTCATAAAAATTTTTAAAGGTGCTTTTGAAAAAATAAGTTGAAAAATAAGTGGATTAACAAACCACATACTAATTATTTGTCAAAGTATTTGTCAAAGTACTAGTCTTGGCTCACTAGTATATTTTAATGCTTATAAAGAAAGATGTCTAGGGTTCAAATTCATGGAGCCACAATGTTTTTTGAAATTTTTTGAAATGTCTTCTAAAATAATTGAAATGTCTTCTAAAATAACTGTGCAAAATATCGTCAAATACTGGAGTCGAACTCATGACTTCGAAAGAAAATGCTAGGCCCTTTTCCATCTGCACTACATCCCACTTGTTATTGAGGGTGACATTCATTAAACCTATACTAAATATGATATATATATATATATATACCTATATACAGAGAGTTTCTACCGAGAACTTCGAATGTCGTGGCACCCTCAAGTTACTATATAGATCCGCCCTTGATTAAAGGCAACATAACATGTAATAAGGATAAATGAGAAATTACGTATTTTGTAAGAAAAGATTTATTTCATGTCAGATGACTGTTTGCTCTCAAATGTAGCTAACATTGCATGATCACACATTGTGTTCTTTATTCCCAAAACTTCCTTCAGATTTTTATTCATGCAAGCTGTTGTTTTGTTTTCTCCATTAAACTCGGAAATTGGGGCAAATCTATGAATCTTATGGCACAATTCCATAAGGCGTAATGGCCTTTATTTAGTAATAACAAATCTTAACATCTTCTAACAACTTAATTAGTAGCTCTTCACGGTATAAATTAAAATTGGGAAAAAAATATCTATTTGTCACGACCCGAATCAGGGCCTGGCCGTGATGAGCATTTCGAACCATGGAGGCCCAAAACATCCCTATCTGTCTGGTAATCATGCACCTAATTCATATGATCAAAGTAATGCGGAAGAAACACAATAATTCGGAAACATGGTCATAAATATGAAAAGAAACAATAACGGGGAGATAAGGTTCCCCTAACATAAATCAACCTCTAAACAACTGTCTGCGAACATCTCTAACAAATGACTGAGTCAAGTAACCGTATATAAACTGGGACAAGGTCTCCAGTAGACCCCGAAACTGAATATAAGATAAAAGGACTGCAAGACATAAGACCTTACGAAACATAAAAGGCTCACCACTTGTCTCTGCAACTCTGTCTGAATGATCTACTGATTCTCTTGACCCTTAGACTGGGCCTCTGAACCTGAGAGGTTGGAATAATATTTTTTTTTACAATATATAGTTGAGAGCCATTATAAAGCAATTTTGTATCAAATCATTTGAAAACACATGGGTGTAATGCAATAGTTTTCTCAACAATCAATGAAATGCAACTGAGCTAGGTGGAATACCCTACATAATTTACACCAACCGTCTAACCTCGGTTACTGCCGAGATTAGAGTATAAGTGAGGGAGAGACACTCAAGACCAAAAAGCATGGTGTCTCAACCCACTGGTAGTGCCCAAGATCACTTAGCCCAGGCTCCTACCTATAGTCCCTATTTGGGAATGACATGAGGTGAAGTACACAAGATCACTTAGCCTGGTACCAATATCCCGTGTCGACAAACACGTTTTCCAGCGATGAGCCCTTACTCTCAAACGCCTTCTTCGGGCATCTACCTTTCTCATGTAAAATTAATGCATTCAAATTTCATCTGATTCAATCACATATCATGTTCTGTAGGGTATCTTCATACCCGACTTGCAAGTCCTCAATATCACTTCCACATATGCATAACCATGTAAAAACCAAGGTGCTTCATCATTTACAAGTGGTGAACAATATTTATTTCAAATTCATGCTCTCTTTTGTTGATCACAATATGATATGGGGTATAGAGACATTATCATGGGAATTTGAAAGCAATTTATCATTCATATTTATCAAACTTCCAAGGAAAATCTCAAATCACATATGCATGGTTTCAACCATTGAAGTATATAAGCAAACAATTCCCATGACATAAAGAAAGATGACTTAGAAATCATATTGAAAGCAAGTTATTAGCATTTGATTGAAAACCCCCATTTAAAAGCATGCATGTTCATAAAAATTACACCCATGAGATTTTAGGATAACCCCACGTACCTCTATTTCCAAGGATAATAGATGTTTTTTGAAGCTTGCGGATTGGTGATTTCAAATATGTAATTATCTTTGAAAACCTACGGTCGAATCTTGAACTATTTGGGTTTTTATTTTGAAACCCTAAGGAGAATCTTTGAGCACTTTTGATGAATGAAGATGTATTTTGGGGTCCTTGGAACTGAATTTCGTGTTTTAGGGCTAAGTAGGGGTGGAAAAGGACCACTTTGTCCCCAAAATGGAGTGTTTAAGTCACTAGAATTCTTTACATAGGCGCCACCCATCCCATTGCCTAAGTTCACATAGGCGCCGCTTAGGCTATCGCCTATGCTTTCCAGTGGCCATGGGCGATTGGTTAGGCGACGCATATCACTTCGAAAGGCCATAACTTCTTGTTCGGGTGTCGGATTTTAGCCAAATTGGTACCGTTGGAAAGCTAACTTGAATACCTATCATTTGACACATAGTAGGCTTCCTAACTCGACATATACAGAGAGTTATGGTCGATGGAAGCTGATACACTTTACAACGTCCACTAAAACTTAGTCGATCGAAATAGTTTCAACTCGTCCATGAGTTGAAGGACCTCTATGGTCTAAATTCAAGCTTGAATGGATTCACATGCTACACAAATAATTAACATGCCGTATTGGCATAGGATTTTATGGCTTCGGGATTAACAACGCATCGAAATCATGGTCTATATTGTAGCCCGAAATGCGGGGCGTTACACTAATGTAGCTTGAAGTTGTTCTGAATTGTCGACTGCATACTCAAACAAATCCAGCGACCTTTACAACTCTAACCTTGTTTAGAGTAATATTAATATCCCCTTCCTGAAAAAATTCCATCAGATTTTATGTGGAGTGATGTTATACACATGCTTGACATGGGTGTAGTTAGTATTTTTTTTATATTTTTATCTTTTTCCTTTTATAACTTTTTTTTTCAAATAACTATTGTTTTTCTGGGTTCTTCCTCCTCTTCCATAACAAATCTTTCTCTTTTAAGTCCCTTCTTCTTCTTTCTCCATCGTTGATAAATTGACAGAAAAAAAGAAATCTAAAGAGAGAAACAAGGAGCAGTAAGATGACCATGGAGTATAGAAACTACTGGCGGTGGAGCATGATAGGTGTCGGTACACCATTGCCACTGATGAAATAAATGAAAATTTTCACTTATATAAAATTGCTAAAATTCTTCAAAAATCTTGATAATTAAGGATGAAAATTTAGCAGTTCATTGGTATTCTTTGTGTAATGAAAAATTAAAATTTGTTACCGATGGCTTGGGATTGAAATGGCATTGTGGTAGAAGTGGGGTGGTGCTGCTCCTGTAGAAAATAGAGCAGACAAAGAGAGAGTAATCATTATCATTGATGAACTTTCAATAAGTTTGAACAAAAAAATCATGGACTTTATGCATTGATGTCACGAGATTTTCAGAAGGAGTTGGTATTTCTCAACAAACTTCTTGGGTGTCTTCTCCTGTAGGTTTCCAATGATCTTGAGCAGAAAATCATGAACTTTATGAAGAGAAATCATGAAATTTTTGAATGGAGTCATCATGTTTTCCATTCCTTTTTATTTTTTCTTTAGAATTTCTCTTTCAAAGTTTCAAGGGTGAGGGATGGGAGAAACTTTCATAGGGATGAAGTGTAAAAATGATGGGGACAGTGAATTTTTCACAATATGATATTTGATAAATTAATGGCACCCATCTAAACTCCATGATAGGTTAATCAATCTAAATATAACTCAATATAAAGGCAATTATGTGGAAAAGAGAAACCAAACACCATGAGTACTTTCTTATAATCACTAGTAAATTTGATTGCGCTTTGCGCGATTACGAAAGATCTCATTAGATTTATAAACTAATATTTTTTATTTTATTCAAAATTTTAAAAAAAATTAAAATATTTTATTTGATCCTTAAATTGAAATAGATTAGTTTTTAATTTTTTTGTTTTTTAATATTAATACTCTTTTTTTGTATTTTTTCTCCCTCTAACCTTTCATCACCTAATTAGCTGTTAGGAATTCACGGAGATTACAATATTTACAACATAAACATAGATATTGAATTTATGAGTTAAAGAAAACACAACATAATTTCTTATCAGTGATAAGTAAAATAAAAATATATCACTTATCCCTACTTTTTAGTTAAAAGCAATTGTTTCTATCATGAAATGTTATTTTATAAATTTAAGTAAAACTAAATTAATGGTCATAATATCTTGTTGATGTTGAATACAAAGAAATAGACGTAACATATCATATTTTTTTTAGCCTTGACTTTTATTCCGCTTAGATTATTTCCTACTTAATTTTTCTCGAGAATGTTTAAATTCTTTCATACTTGATTTTGTCACAGATCAATCTCTACTATATTTACTAATCAAAATGACAACATATAATTCATTTTGTCTCTCCGCGTATTTTGCTGTTGAGAATAATAGTACCACAAAATTAATTTTTATTTAGCACTATTCATTGACGAATCTATTATTACTATTCCCAGTTTATCTAATTCAGTACATTCATGTGAAATATAATTTTATAAGTAAAAATTCAATAAAATAATAATAAATAATAAATATTAAAAACTCATAATTTTAAAAATATACCAGATTATTACTGAGAACATTAACTATAAATTAAGTTTAGATTATGAATTTTCCTCCATCTCTTCATATAATATACCACTTCAACCCAAAAAAATGATAAATATTTACTGGCCATATCCGTGAGGCTTAAACCAAAGAAGTAACATTAAACCAAAGAAGTAACAATTGACTTCTTTCATTTTGATTAAAGCATGTAAGCTAATTGAAGAAAAACATATAAGGTAAAAATGAAAAGAATCTTAATTAGTTTAGGAGATAAAAGAGATGTATACAACTGAAAAGTTAAGAGTAATTAGCTTTGAATATATAAAAAAGCGTTGGTAATTTAAAGGCTAAGGTAATTAACATAATTAAAAGAGTTTTACTAAGTGATTTTGAGTTCTTTTTTTAAATATAGCACATTGATAAGAAAAAATAGAGAAGAATTCAAAAAAAATAATAAAAAAAATTAAATGCTATTGGAGGTCATAAAAATTTGTCACATCACCTTGCCTATGTTTTTTTTTTATACTATTATATATTGATTCTCAAAGCTTAAGTATTGCATGATATGTCACATACTTGTTTTGTGTTTGCTAACATGAAAAAATAGGTGCCAAAAAATAATATTAAAAAAACAACACATTGCATATTAAAAAAATTACCCAACAAAATTATTATATAATAAAAATTTTAATTTTAATTTTAATTTAATCTTGTTTTATTTTGTAAATATACATATGTAACTCTTCCTTAGTTTATGAATTAAAAAATAATAACAGTAAATTGAAAAGAAATAAAATAAGAAAAATGGTAATGAATACTACTTACAAATTAAACATAAATCTTGGCCAAATAAATGTAAATGATGAATACAAGGTAAAAAATTATTTCGTTCCTTTTTTAGTATGCAATTCTTCCTTAGTTTATGAATTAAAAAATAAAAAAGTAAATTGAAAAGAAATAAAAAAAGGAAAATTGTAATGGATAGTACTTACTAATTAAACATAAATTTTGGCCAAATAAATGTAAATTATGAATACAAGGTAAGAAAAAAATTTCGTTCCTTTTTGACTCCTTTTTTCACATTTCTATTTTTCATTAAACCTTATTTTTTGCTTGAGATTCATAAAATCTCCATTTTCCTCCCAAATTTTTGCAATTTTTTCTCCTTTTATATTATTAGTTTCATTCCATATACAATTTATAAATTTATTGTAGGAAATAATATAAAGTACTCCTAATAAAAGAAGAAGAGGAGGAAGAGAAGTCTCCCAGAGTTTTTCATTAACTTTATTATATATACAAGTATAGAGAAAAAGTTAAATACGTCTCCTCATTGTCTATCCACCAAACTCATAATATCCAATTTATTGTCATACCTTTTATCATGAATATTTTTTTTCCATTCTCGTACTATTTGTTTGCCGCTATGAAAAATCATGGTGAACTTCTTATACAATATTCATTTTCTATCTTCTTGAAAATCCTTTGAAGAGTATTATGTGTGTGAAATCATATGTTATTGACTTTCATAGCAAATTTCTTGGATGAACTTCTGAAAAACGATGGAGAATCTTTTGTACAACATTCTTTTTTATCTTTTTGTAAATCCTTTGAAAAGGATTATATGCTTGAAATCACAGACAGACTTTTGAAAAATAACGATAAATGTTGTGCACAACAATCTATTTTTCTCTTCTCGTAAATCTTCTGAAGGGGATTGTGTGCTCGAAACAAATTCTATTATCTTTATTTATAGGTTAGAATTTGCGTTTTTTTGTTATTCAATTATTGCCACTAATTTTTACGTTATAACTTATAATGATCAATTTAGTGTAATTTTATGAAAAAGAAAAAGTGAGTATTAAATAGATTAATGGTATATTTATTTGAGTAAATGGGTGGAGATTACGTTTTTTTCCCCTTCTTGGTAAAACTGAAGGCAGAATAACAAAGAATATATCAAAAGCCATTATAATTAGCATTTATTTTGTGAGACTTTAAAGTGATTTAGTAAATATATTATGTATTAAGAAAACCTGAAAAATCCTCAAAAAAGGAAGAAAAGGGATAAATGGAAATAGTGGTCATAGAGAGGTGCCACATCATCTTGTCTTGTTTCTATTGCAACAGAAATAACGTACATAATTGTAGTAATATTCATAATTGTCTAGTATCTTCACTTGTAACCACAATCATCCTGACCCTTTATCTTCAATAGTTTGTTGACGAATTTAAAATCTTAATTATACTATATTGAGAGTTTAATTGATAAGGGGAAGACAACGAATCAAATTAATTAGATATTTTTAATAGCACATAAAATACTTAAAAAAAATCCAAAAATAGAAGGAAAAAATAAATATATTTCTTGGCCTATGAGACATGCCACACAGCATGTCTATAATTCTCCTTTATATATGTTCCGAAGAATGATTAAGGTGGATTTGTTGTATGATGACTTGTTTGCAGAGGCGAACCTAGGATTTGAACTTGACGGGTGCACCATTATATTTAACATAATAATTAATAGTGTCAAAGTTCGACATGCAGTTCTTTGAAAACTTATTGATTATAGTATTTTATAAGCAAACTTTTAATATTATTGAATATCATTAATTAGATTTAATATGAAAAAAGTGTGTTATCCATTATACTTAGTGTGTTATCCATCATACTTGAATTCAATGCACTTTTATATTTTAAATAATAATAATTTTTTTTTAAAAAATATGAAATTCGAGAGATTTGTTTGCTAGATTGTTGTATGGAAAATATTTGGTTTAAGCGTATCTCAAACTTTAAATTACTAATTTTTTAAATAAAAAATAAGTCAATGATCAAAAGATAAAAGAAATAAACATTTACAGTACAAGATGGGGAGAATATTTGCATTTTTAAGTTGGAGGGGAGCTTGTATTTTGAAATAAAATTAAAAATACGTTAACAACATCCACAATACACAAAAGAAAAAAGAAAAAGTGTAAAATAAATGATTACTAAGTAGAATTTTTTTTTAATCAATTGATATATATATATGTGTGTGTGTGTGTGTTTGCACTTAAAATTCCAAACAGAAAAAACAAACAGATAGTGTATTTGGAAGAAAGAGCAATAAGAAAATATTATTGTTGGGCTTCGAACCCGAATCATCACGCAATAAAAAAGACTTTAATTGGCATGCTCAACCATCTTGTCAATCAAGTAAATTGTTTTTGGGGGTGCACAACATATATTTAACATAACACCCTGATATATACAGATATACAAACTATATATACAGAGTTTTTCTCGAGGCTAGCGGGTGTACGTGCACCCTCTACTGCCAAGGTAGGTCCGCCTCTGCTTGTTTGTTAAAATAAAATTATTTAGAAATTGCCTAAACCTAAAAAGAACCTTCAAAGTTTAGATTTAGAGTTAGCAGTATTCTTTTTCTAGTTCAATCCGATCAAATAGAAAAGATTTATCACACAAGTTAAACTTTTAGCTCTATAAGTTCCTATTGATCATATTATTTCATATGAACGTCTTACCCTTTTTGGGATAATAACAAAACAAAAAGTGATCCCCAAGTTCTAAAATGAAAAAAAATAGAAAACAAAAACCATTTACTAAATTAAAGTTTTAGTGTTGGATTGAACACAACAAATAATTTAAAAGTGAGGATATATATAAGAGTGAAAAGTGAAACTGCGTCTCATATTAGCAGACTAAAAGCAAATGATACAAAGTTAAGATATGACACACTTGCTGCAGCTTATAGAGAAATGACTGACCCTAGACAAGAAAGTACGAAGAGGAACCTAAATAGGTTGATATGGAGGGTGAGAATTAGAGTAGAAAGATTAGTAGGTATTCGAACACCGACTTTATTGATTTTATATTTTACTTGAACCAAAATAACCTCTCCGGCTCGTGGAGGTAGGGTAACGCTCCTTACACACTACCCTCCCCAAACTCCACCTATGAAATTACCCTAGATTTGTTGTTATATGCAAATACAATGCACTCTCAACTTTAAACCCGATGCACTCTCTCAACTTTGAACCCATAGCATCTAAAATTTGAGCCCTCAACCATATGCAGATAGCATGCATGTCCAAGTAATATAAGAAGGTGAAAGCACACCAACTTATAAATATCAATCTACGATTAAAACGGACATAGGAAAGGACCAACTTATAAAAAATATCAGTCATTTCTGGTAATATGATTAAAATGAACATAGACAAGTCACAATTTTTCTTATCACATATAAGCTAAGACATCAACCAAAGCCATCTACATCCTTGCTTCAGTTGCAGTATGTAAGTATTTCTACAAACAAAGAGAAGTATCTAAAACTAAGTGCTGACAAATTAAAGTTGATAGCCTTAGATGTATACACGGATCAGAGCTGGGAAGTCCCTTTATGCATGTTAGTGGATGCAGATGGATCATTTCTTGCGGGACAAAGCAGCTACAATTCCACCAGCCAGGAGTCCAACAGCAGTAACTGTAGCAGCAATAATGCCAATGCCAATTACGTACTCCATCTTCTTGGACAATGCAATATACATAATTCAAAATCTTATTCTTTGACCCCGTATAGAATATGATAAATAACTGAAGATGAAGATTGTAACACCCCGCATTTCAGGCTAGAACGTAAATCATCATTTCCTTCGCATAAAGGTTTGAAAAGCCATAAATCCGATGCAAATATAGTGTGTTGATCAATCATGTAGTGTGAAAATCTAGTCGAACATGAATTGAGATCATAGAGGTCCCTTAACCAGGGAAGAGTTGGAAGCTTTCCTATCGTTTTAGTTTTAGTGAGTGTTGAAACTTGGGTCAACTTCAATCAACCATAACTTCTTGTATATAATGAATTAAAGGGTCTAATGTATATCAAATGAAAGGTCTTCGAAGTATCTTTCCAACGATACTAATTTTGCATTAATTCAACACCCGAGCAAAAGTTATGCTCATTTTTGTGAGAGGCAGTAAGGGTGTGTGATTAGTTAGGCGCCGCCCAACCAAACTTAGGCAATTGAAAAGGTGTTACCCACCCTGGATTGTGCAATCGACTGGGCGCCGCCTAAGTCATTGCCAAGTGCTAAAAAATACTCTATTTTGACTTATATCAAGGGTGTTAAAGTCATTTTACACCCCTAAATCATCCCTAATTATCCTTAAACAAATTTAGGCTTATTAGTAACATCTAAACTCTCCTAAGATCCCTAGTTCATCCTTCAAGAAGACAAGAGAAGAAAATAACTAGGGTTTGAGCAATCAAGCTTAAAGGTCCAATATTTTCTAAACTTCTTCACGAATTCTTCGCAACTAAGGTACGTGGGTTTTATCCTAAAACTACATGGGCTTGTTGAAACACTTAAATATGATTTAAAGTTTATCAAGCATGAAATTATAAAAAGGTTTTGGTGTTTATGTTTTAAATTATGCATCCTGAATGTTTCAATGCTATTATTGTTTTGGCCTTGAGGCCTTTCCCCTTAAACTTATTTATACTCATATGTATATGTATGAAATTGAGTTTTGAAGATTGATTGTGAGCATAATTACGAAGTCCTTCTCTTATGATGAATTGAAGTTTATGATCTTATCGGGAATGATTTGAAATGCATGTTTTATGATTTGAAAGTGGGTTTCTTAATATCGTAGTATTTGAACATGATTTAGAGATGATGAGAGAGAGTTTTCTTGATATAACTATATCCTTTTTTAAAGAGAAAGAATTTCATATGATTTGAGTAAATTGACATGACCACCTTATGTTATTGAAATATTGAAAAAGAGAGGGTTTCTTGCATGTATTTACATGAGTTCTTTGAATTGATTTATTTATATGGTGGTCCCAAATCATATTTTTTGAAAGAGGAGATTATATTGTGCTACTAATGGCTTAGAGATACGACTTGCAAGTCAATGGTACGACGATACCATATAAATGTATTCCATAATAGAGCTAGAGTTTTCAGAGTTTAATTTTAGAGAATGCATATTTTAAAGAGTTAAAAATAAGCTTAAAGAGGGTTAGGTGGTTACCCGAAGAAGGCATGAGTCAATCGACTTATTGACTGAAACTGTGATTTACCGACTCAAGTTTATGACACCCGAAAGGAAAATTGTATGCTGGCGACGACCCTATGGCATAGTACAGAAATAGAGACTCCAACCCTTGTGGCAAACTCGGGTTGGGGGCTTGGCTTTCGAGTTAAGGGCAGTTCCATATAGCCTGTGGAATTTTAGAGTTGTAGGGTATACCACCTAGCGCAAAAGTAAAATAAAGAGCATGTCACAGAGTTCAGATGATTTTTCAGAGTCCTTTAAAAATGCCCATGTATTTTCATAGCATATGTTATATTTATGAATTATTTTTAAACTGCTCTCACCTATGTTGAATAAAAATTATTAATTTGGATTTTGTCTGTGTACTAGTACGATTGTATTGACCCCCTATCTTTCAGGGTCTAAGGTTCAGTGTAGCGGTCCTGCTAAGCCGTAAAGTTTTTAGATAGAAGTGAAGTGTTCAGTTGGTGAGCCTTCTTTATTTCGGAAGGACTATGTTTTTCAGAATTTGTCATTTACTTTGTTTAGGTCCACTGGGGGCCTTATCCCAGTTTCAAATAGTTGTTATTTTCGTACGTAGTAGAGATTTTGTAGACTGATTCAGATATTATTTAGATATTATTGGATTTCTTTCTTTATTGTTAATTGAACTCAGAGTATGACCATGTCTCCATCATGATTTATTTTCTGCATTTTTTCTTTATTGCATAAATATTGTGCATGATTACCAGACATAGAAGAGCGTTCGAACCTTCATGGTTTGTGATACTCGTTACGGCCAGGGCCCCGACTCGGGTTGTGACAAACTTGGTATCAAAGCACGATTCATTATCCCAGGGTGTCTACCAAATCGCGTCGGGTTGAGTCTTAGTTATGGGTGTCTAGCGCGCCACACTTATAAGCAGGAGGCTACAAGGCGTTTAGAAATGTCTTACTTTCTTCATGTTCTAGTTCGTGCTATGGAGTCAGAATATTCCTCTTTCATACCTAGTTCATTCTATGGTGTCACCCATATGAAAGTAAAATTTTCCCAAATCCTACTCTGATGTTCTTAGATATGTCTCATTTTTTGAGGTGATTAAGTACAAAAGCTTAGAATTCAAATAATGTGGTCCTTTTCTTATTGAGTTATAAAAGATTATAAAATTGTGCAAGGACTTGAGAAGAGTCCGTTAGCACTTCAAGGTATATTGATTCTAGTGTGAACTTTGATTCTGATAAAATCGTGCTTTTCAGCCGGAGGTATTAAGTGTATTCAGTCCTTTTCAAAATTTATATTGCAGATGTCATGCATAAGGGGAATGATGTGTAGTAGAATGTTGGAACTGTATTTTCACCCGAGTAGTAGTATAAGTTAAAGTGTCAGTGTCATGATCCATTGGTAATGAGATTGGACCAATATGTTGGTGATATAAAGTCACAAGGTTAGAAGTAAGAGTGAGGGTGACTTTTGTGTAAATAATTGTTTTCAATTGTATAACCGTTGATTGAGGGATGATTTGTCATTTTATAGTGATAGACTAATATGGTGGTAATATTTGTAGATTGTATGGTATTAGATAGATGAAGTGTTTAGCTGTGATTATTATCTATTCAAAAATAGGGAAGGATCTCAGAGTGGATAGTTATGGTGGTTATATAAATCCTTTATAGGTTGTGAACAAAAATATTTAGATTTGCCAATAAGTTATAAGTATAGACTCATTGTTGTTTGTGGAATTTGAAGGTAGTCTAAATGTATGCTTGGGTAAGTAAGTATGATGTGAGAAAGTAGAATATGTAGATAAGATTGTATTGGGTTATACTATAAGATTCAGGTTGACCATGTCTATTACGTGACTTTACCCCCTTGACCTTTTTTTTCTTTAGTGGTTGTAAGCTAGTACTACTTGTGAGAAGGTATGTAATAGATTTTGAGGTGTAGTAGTAATGTCATGGAGGTGATTTGGTGGTAGGTAGTATCTTAGTGAAATGAGGTATTTGGGTTGAATTTCCCTATTTGATGGACTGGTATCATATGTTGCATGTTTCATTGGTGGCATGTGATTGTTGCGAGACTATAGGCTTGAACTTTTGATGTAGAATATGGTGGTAAGAATAGTAGCTTAAGAGTAATAATGTATGTTTTATGGGAATGATTAGTAGGCTTGTATGATGTGTGAAAGAGCCTAGATTGATAATTTATGAAGAGTTTAAGTGGTAATTTTGAGGTATATGTGTATATAAGGACTAGTGTCAAAATGATGAATGGTGGGTGAGTCATTAAGTGGATAAGGGCGTAAGTTTATAAGAATGAGTTGCACCCCCCTTAGTATGGTGTTAGGTAAGATTTTATGCTATAAGTTATGTAATTAACGGTCTAATGTTAGAAGGTTAAGCAGTGGAGAGAGGTTTTTTTATGTGATAAGGAGTGAGGTTGTGTATGCTCATAGGACTGCGAGTTGCAAGTTGATGATGATAGAGAATAGAAAAAAAAATTAAGAGCAGCATTCTTGGAAAGCAATGCCTTTAGAGTATACTTAAAAAAGGAAAGTTGAGCATTTACGTGTATAAGTGTTTTGCATACCTAATTTGTGTTCCTGAAATTATGGTATGGAGAAGTTTGGGGAGTTGTTGTATAGCGTTATTTAGAGTTGAATTGAGAAAATATGAGTGGGCAATGTGCGCCTTTGGTATAGTTTTACAAATATTGTTAAGGTGCAAGTTATGTGATTAGAGGTGTAATGCTAAGTATTCTAAGGAGTTGAAGATGAAGTGTTGTGTGCCTAGAAGTGTGGTTGTCTATGCCTCTGATAAAGTTAGCCATAAATAGATGACTTTGAAGTTTGGAGGATGTTAGGATTCGTGCACCTGAAGGGGATGTTCTAGAATACGAATGAATTTAGTGTCCTTGTAAAAAAATCTATGGAGGGGAGTTTGTGTTCATGTGTATGGGGGTACCCTTTTGTGATTAGGTGTGTGGATATCGGGAGGCTCAGTACTTCAACTAGTCTCCATGTTCCTCGAATGGTTGGCGCATCTCATTTACATGAGTATGGGTTATAGGATGATGGCTGTAGAGGCTAGTGAAAGTAAGAGTAGTATTTCCGAAAAACAAGACCTATAAAGTATAGTTTATCCGGGAGAGATTAGCGGTAATGTGTATGGTGGTATATCTCTTGTGTTGAGAGTTGTGAATATATATTTGATGAGAGGTTATGTCTGCAAGTCTAGGATTATGAATTTGATCTAAGAGAGAGATGATGAGTTAAAGTAGTTCTTAAATTTTCTTATGGTGTCAAGTTTCAAGTAAGATTCATGATAAATCTATTACAATTCCAGCAAAACCCTCCTACTCAGTCTACGAGGTCACTTTGCTAATGCCTTATGTTATGTATCCAAATCCTACCTATGTCTAAGGTTTGAGTACTCTATGTAACTCATGACATATCCCGACTTCCAAACTAGAAGAAATAATGTCCCTCGATGATCCAGTATTCTAAGTATCCAAGCTCTATGTTATGATGCTCATGAACAACAAATCTATGTCCCAAATCATGATTGGTTCTAAGAAACTATGTTTTTGTATGTTAACAATTTATTTTATGTTGGGATTAGCCAAAATAATAAAGTTGTGTGAACTCATGACTATTTCAGTTTTAAAAATGAGAAGCAATAGCTTCGAGTAGACGTCCTTTCCTAAATCGTCGACGTCATGAATTCCACACTCATGTTATAAGACTCATAATGTAAGATCTCATGTTTCTCACTGTGGTTGTCCTAAGAACTCGTTCTATGTTGAGTTTATGCCAGAACGACTTCCACTTGTGATCCAAACACTTGATAAATGAAACACTCTGTGATTGTACCGTATCTTCAACTCATATCCCACCTTGAGTATGACAATAAGTTTATGTTATATTGGAATAGTGTTACTTCCTTTCATGATACTCTTGCTCAGGTTCTTTAATGACCCTCTGTATGCTAGTATGATAGTGGTTGTGGAAACGTAGAAGTGTGTTAGGTGGGGGAGTAGGTGTCGTTGTAGGTGAAAATTTCAATGTGATTTCTTGAGCTAAGGTTAGAAGAGCAGGGGAAGGAAAAAGATGAATATTCTTTATGTGAAATAGTTAGGAGGGAAGTACATGGCGAGAATCTTGGTGAATACGATTGAAATTGTAGGTCTTAGTGGAGATGTCCATAAAGTGGGGTGTGGTAGCGGTAGGCTGAAATTTTGTGATTGATGAAAACACAAATTAATGTGCCACGCGGTTAGTATTCTTTGAATTAAGACTTGAGTTTGTTGGATTATAGTGATGAGGTGAGATGATTTCTTAATGTGATGTAGAGTACAGGGTCCCATAGTTTAAATTAGCACCTCTTTCCTCCGAGTTAGGCTTCAGCATAGAAGTATTATACGATGGGAGACAAATTCTTGTGGTTAGATGTGTTACGGAAGAATTGTAAGTTGGAAATGATGAAGTATGTTGATTTATTTTGGGGTATAGACAAGTAATGTTGTTAAGTTTAAGTCTTTTCGTTGTAGCTTGTAAGATGGAGAATGCTAATATTTATATGTTCCATGAGAAGCTTATCTCATCTCTTGTACCAATATTAATCAGGCCGAGAACTATTAGGAAAAGTTATGTCTTACAATGTTTTGATTGTGTGCCATAAAACACATGCCAAGATTCATGTCGATGTCAAGTTTCTCTATCTCGGGTTTCGTGCTTACCAATTTCCCTAGGAGTTATCATAAAGATCGTGTGATTCCTTTGCATATTTTTTTGTTGAGGAAAAAATTTCGAATCAATATTACGTTCTTTATTTACACTTTTAGAGCTTCAAGAAGTCCCTACCCATCATTCGGGAACGAATGATCCCAAGGGGGAGATAATGTAACACCCCGTATTTTAGGCTAGAATGTAAATCGTCATTTCCTTTGCGTAAAGGTTCCAAGAGCTATAAATCCAATGAAAATATAGTGTGTTGATCAATCATGTAGTGTGGGAATCTAGTTGATCATGAATTGAGATTATAGAGGTCCCTTAACCGAAGGACGAGTTGGAAGCTTTCCTATCGTTTTAGTTTTAGTGAGCGTAGAAACTTTGATCAACTTTAATCGACAATACTTCTTGTATATAAAGAATTAGAGGGTTTACTATATATCAAATGAAAGGTCTTTGAAGTACCTTTCCAATGATACCAATTTTACATTAATCCAACATTCAAGCAAAAAGTTATGCTCATTTTCTTGAGAGGCAGTAAGGGTGTGCGATTGGTTAGGCACCGCCCAACTAAACTTAGGCGATTGACAAGGTGTCGCCCACCCTGGCTTGTACAATCGACTGGATGCTGCCTAAGTTATTGCCAAGTGCCAAAAACACTCCATTTTGACTTATATCAATGCTGTTGAAGTCATTTCACACTCCTAAACTGTCCCTAATCATCCTTAAACGAATTTAGGCTTATTAGTAACATTAAACTCTCCTAAGATTACTAGTTCATTCTTCAAGAACATAAGAGGAAAAAACAACTAGGGTTTGAGCAATCAAGCTTAAAAGGTCCAATCTTTTCGAAACTTCTTCACGAATTCTTCGCAACTAAGGTATGTGGGGTTTATCCTAAAACTAGAAGGGCTTGTTGAAACACTTGAATATGATTTAAAGTTTATCAAGCATGAAATTATAAAGGGATTTTGGAATCTATGTTTTACATTATTCATCCTGATTGTTTCAATGCTATTATTATTTTGGCCTTGAGGCCTTTCCCTTTACACTAATTTATACTCATATGTATATGTATGAAATTGAGTTTTGAAGATTGATTGAGAGCATAATTACGAAGTCCCTCTCTTGTGATGAATTGAAGTTTATGATCTTATCGGGAATGATTTGAAATGCATGTTTTATGATTTTAAAGTGGGTTTCTTAATATCGTAGTATTTGAACATGATTTAGAGATGATGAGGGGGAGTTTTCTTGATGTAACTATATCCTTGTTTTAAAGAGAAAGAATTTCATATGATTTGAGTCAATTGACATGACCACCTTATGTTATTGAAATGTTGAAAAAGAGAGGTTTACATGAGTTCTTTGAATTGATATGGTGGTCCCAAAACTTATGTTTTGAAAGCGGAGATTATATTATGCTATTAATGGCTCAGAGATGCGATTTCCAAGTCAATGGTATGATGATACCATATAAATGTATGCCATAATAGAGCTAGAGTTTTCAGAGTTTAATTTCAGAGAATGCATGTTTTAAGGAGTTAAAAATGGGCTTAAAAAGGGTTAGGTGGTTTCCCGAAGAAGGCATGAGTCAATCGACTCATTGACCAAAACTGTGATTTTTCGACACTGGTTTATGATACCCGAAAGGGAAATTGTACGCTGGCGACGGTCCTGTGGCGTAGTAGAGAAACAAAGACTCCAACCCTTACAGCAAACTCGGGTTGGGGGCTTGGCTACTGAGTTAAGGGCAGATTCCATATAGCCCATGGAATTCCAGAGTTGTAGGGTATACCACCTAGCACAAAAGTAAAATAAAGAGCATGCCACAAACTTTAGATGATTTTTCAGAGTCTTTTAAAAATGCCCATGTGTTTTCATATATATGTTATATTTATGAACTATTTTTTAACTGCTCTCACCTATGTTGAATAAAAAATATTATTTTGGATTTACTCTGCATACCAGTACGATTGTATTGAGCCCCCTACCTTTCAGGGTCTGAGGCTCAGTCTAGCGGTCTTGCTAAGCAGTAGAGTTTTCAGACAGAAGTAAAGTGTGCAGTTGGTGAGCCTTCTTTATTTCGGAAGGCCTATCTTTTTCAGACTTTGTCATTTACTTTGGTTTAGGTCCAATGGAGGCCTTGTCCAAGTTTCATACAGTTGTTATTTTCGTACATAGTAGAGATTTCACCGACTGATTCAAATATTGTTTAGATGTTGTTGGATTTCTTTCTTTATTGTCAATTGAACTCAGAGTATGACCATGGCTCCATCATGATTTATTTTCTGCATCTTTTGTTTATTGCATGAATGTTATGCATGATTACAAGACAGAGAAGGACGTCCAAGCCTTTGTGGTTCGGGATGCTTGTTACGGCAACGGCACCGGCTCGGGTCGTGACAAAGATTCGGCTCAAGGCATGTCTCCATTGTGGTACATAATTGTAGTAATATATATAATTGTCTATTAATTTCACTTGTAACCACAATCATCTTGACCTTTTATCTATAGTCATTTATTGTCGAACTAAAATCTTAATTACACTATTTTGGGAGTTTAATTGATAAGTGGAAGACAAAGAATCAAATTAATTAGATATTTTTAATAGCACATAGTATGCTAAAAAAGTCAAAAATAGGATAAAAAAGATAAATACCTTTCTTGGCCTATGAGACATGCCACATCATCCTGTCTATAAATCTCTTTTATATTTATATATAATGATTACTTACTAATAATATGCAAAAATAACAATAATCCATTAATAATTTGGAAGGCACTAGTACAAGTTTCTACGAGTATCAAATAAAATTAAAGAGTCTCAAGTATCTCTAGATAAAAATGAAATACAATAAGATAGAAAAGAACCAATAGATCCACAAATTAATCAGCAGATACCTCAGGATCTCTTGATCAAGGCTTCGAACGCCGCTACTAAATCACGCTACAATACATTATGCTTGATACCTCCAAATAAGGTGTAGAAAATAAACAAGAGTGAATATCAATCCACATGTACTCAACAACGCCACCAATGACCTTAGTTTAAAGAGATGGCGGGAAACAGTGTAAAAGTACTCAAGTTCGATGCTATCCATAAATACCATGTTAATTTCAATTAGAGAGACAAAACTAGTAGCCAAGTCAGCCTTTCATTCCAAATGATTCAAGTTGCCATCAAATCAAAGTAAGGGTAGTAAAGCCATTTAATCACCTTTCATGTCATATATTCGTACAAGTCAAGAAAAATGAGTGTATATGATGTATATATCATACCTTTCAAGAGACAAACACCCACTACCTCGACTTTCTTGAACCTATGAGAGACTCGCAAGGTCCATATATCTCTTCTAAATCCTAATTCTTTGGGATCTAGGAGATACCCCAATCTAGATCTTGCCCGAAGGCCATCATAGATTATTTCATCTAGATCTTGCTCGTAGGCTATTAGAGAGTATTTTCAAAGAAGGTACCATGTCTCATCTATATCTCATACCCTCCGAATCCTCTTCAAAGGCCATTGGAGAAGAACCATATGATTCAACTAATAACATGCATGTGAACTCATATGAAATGTAATAAAATGTCTCAGATACAAAAAATATAATATCACAATGACTAAATATAAGAATGTCTTTCAATCATGAATATCACGGAGTAAGTAGAAATACAATATCTTGTCTTTAAAGCAAATTATGTCATTAAACAACAATTATCAAACTCAGTTACCATCATCCCAACATATATAGAAGCCATAATCAGTGATACAATCAATATCTAATTCTTACTTACATAATGATACATATGTTAGGTTTTAAAGAATTAGTCCAAATAAGTCAATTTATTACTTTAACTCTTCATGGAACATCAATGCCTGATTAGATTCTTGTCATCTCACTTATATGGGACCTTTATAGCCTAACTACCGACTTTTACAAACAATTACTACATGAATACCTTGAAATGTTTTTAAAGAAAGTCTCAATTTGCCTTAAATAAATCTCAAAAATTAAATCAAAGTCGTTTCCTTTCATAATACTTCGAAATGAGCCCAATAATTTCACCATGTGTTCTATATATGATTTGGCTCCAATATGAAATTTTATCTAAATGGACCTTAAATCAATCTTGAAATCATCAAAATATAATTTCATAACTTTATCCCTAGATTTATCAATTGATGTCACAAACCAAATCTGTAAGTAGTGGCACTCACACTTCTCACCAGGTACGAGAACCAACTACCTCAAAAAATATCATCTCAAAATCAATAGTTAAAAGAATACTTATGTAACACCTCATAAACTCCCAGCTAAGTTTCTACTTGTTCGTCATATGTCTAAAGGTAAAAAAGTGATTATTTTAAATTATAGATAACTTTCATGATCATTCACGTAGTGTGTAAAGTGCTTTCGATTTGAATTATGGTCATAAAAAGCATTTAGAGCAAAGTTGAGTAGAGAGTATTTGTTATCGATTGTGTTTTAGTATTTGATCCCACAAGGGTCGAGTTTAAATTAGTATAACATCTAGAATGTATAGATTTTTGAATCTCAAGACCCTCCAAATTAAAGATATTTGATTCCTCTTTCCGACACATCTAATTTCACCTCAATCTGATATCAAAGTAGCAAATTATGCTTATTTTACCTGAGGGTATCTGTCTGCCAAAGATTGACAACCTGAGTAGTTGAGGCATTATCTAAATCTGTCAACCTTAAATAAAAAATCTAAAAATTGTCCAAATATTGACGACATGAGTTGATGATCCACCAACGGGTTGATGGGCCATCAACCCAAGTCATTAGACGAAAAATTCTGAAATTTTCTTCGCTTTCTTAAGGGTTGTTTTGTCCTTTTCTTACCTCAAAATGCTTTCTCACAATTTAAATCACTCAATAAATATTATTTACTCAGCATTTATCAAGTTTTCATCGTTGTTTCTCCTCTACACTCTGTAGAGAAATAAAATTAGGATTTTTTCTCAAAGTTCAACTTTCAAGGCTCCAAGCTCAATTTTTTCTTCCAAAAATCAAGAAGTTCAGGTATGTGAGGTTCGAACAATGATTACGTTCATCCTTGTGCCAAAAAAATTACTTTCCATTATGTGGAAAATTGAATAAGCTTTCCATCGATACCAAATTCACCAAAATCCGACACTTGGTTGAGAAGTTAGAGCATTTTTAAGTTGACAGTGTGCCACCTGGTCTCTCAGCGCGTTGCGGAGAAGAAAAAAATAACAATTGTCAATTTCAGTGGACCTCCGCAATATTGGCGCATCACAAAATGGTCCATTTTCCCATTTGTCAAAATCCAGTAGCCCAACGCGATCTTACTGCGTCACTTTGGTTGTCAAAATGACATTTCAAAAGGGCACCGCAATTTTTTTGCGTCGCATCAAGCCCTCAATTCCCAGTTGTCTATTTATAGTGGCCCGACGAGATCACGGCATGTAGCGTCAGGTGCCTATTTCAGAAAATTTTGACAGAAATTAAAAGCTTCATTTAGGGTTAAATTGGCCTTTTCCCGTAATTTTATTTCATCTAGATATGGGATTTAATCCTTAAATCATTCTCAAGTCATTCTTTATTGAACTTTCTCCAAATCAAAACATTCTCTCTCAAGGAAAATAAAACCCTAGATCGTCAAAGCTCTCCCCAAGGAAATCCCATTTTCCTCCATTAATTATCCAAGGTAATTCAATATTGAGGATTTCCAACTCAAGAACTCCAAGAATTCAACTTCAAAGCATCAATAGGGATCCAATATTTAAGCCCTAGCATCTAGTTCATCAATTGAGGTATGTGGGGTTATGGACAGTATAATTCTTTCATTCTTGTGCCCAAAACTTATTTTAATTATAAATTTACTGAAATTTTATGTAGTTTTTCATGAAATTGAAGTTAGGGTTTATACCCATTATTGTTATTTACAAGCTAATGAGATTTACAATGATTTAGAAGTTGAATTACATGATTATGTTCATACTTTCATGCATATTGCAGAAATTTCTAGATTTTGAGTTGATTTATCGGTGTTTACATTACAAAGCATGAATGTTATGAAGGTTTAACATGAAATTGATGCATGGGTCATTAAGCCCTAATTAAAGATTGCTATTTTAAGATTATTTAAGCTATGAGCACCCTATGATAAGATTATTCTCAGATTTATTTATAAAGATTTGACATTTTAATCCTAAGCTAAGATAAAGAATCCACTTTGTTAATATGACTTGAGATTTAAAGAAAAGAAAGAGCATAATTGATTTTCTTGTAAATCCTTGTGCTATTTTTGAAGTGAATTTCTTAAGATTTTGAGCTTAAGAATTGGAGTAGTATTTAGCACCGAGATTGGAATGTTACCAAGGTTTCATTCCCCAAAACTACGTGCCACCATAGGATTAATATTATTCCCACTTCTACGTGGATGACTAAGGTTGTGATCACTTAAGAGAAGAAGTTCTATTCGGATGGCAAGGGTAGAATAGCCCTACCTAATGGGGGCAAGACATGGGACTCCTTGGATGCTCACATGGTGTATGTCAGTTAGTAGAACCTCCCGAAAAAAAAGATGTCCCCTAATCTTAAAACAGTCTATTGGCTTAAAGCCTTAAGATAAAAGAATATGTTTTGAAAGCTATGGTTTTAAGATTCTTAAAGTCTTGAGATGAAGTATTTCTTTTTTCAGAACATTTTTTAAAGAGTTTCCTTTCGGGCTACAAATCTTAGAATAGAAAGAGTAATAGAAAAGATTTTAGAAAACTAAGTGTAAAGGCTCACAAGTTTTACTCAGATTATGTTTTAAAGAAAGATAGTAACTTCAGATTTCAGCTTTTAGAATTCAAATTTTAGAGTGAGTCCTTTCTACACTTAGTCTTTTAAGTCCTTTCTACACTTAAAAGAGAGAATACAATCTCAGCCTTTAGAACATGTTATGGCTCACAGGATTTATAAAGTATGTTTTGCTTCCTATTTCTGCATATTTCAGTATTTTAGATATTTCAGCTTATGTGAGTCATTTACATTTAGCATGCATTATTTTATAAATTATAATGATTGATATTATGTTTTACTTATGCATTCACTCCCATATACTCAGTACATCCTCAAAGTACTGATCCACATATATGTCTATGTACTATATTGTCTCATAATGTAGGTATGAGTTGTAGCAAGTATACCAATTCAGAAAGCTTGCAGATTCTAGCCAGTAGATGATGAGTCCTCCTACTTTGGGGACTTTAGTTAGATGTTATTTATGTACTTTACTTCCTTACTCTCATGTATTGATTAATGATAGTTGGGGTCGCATCCTAGCTATCTATAGTCAGTATAGTAGAGGCTTCAGAGATTTTAGATAGAGTCAATTATGTATTTCAATGTCTTTCTCAGACCTTATCAGAATGTAAAATTTGTATCAGTATTGTATTTTCATATATTCCACCATTATTATGTTTTTGCACTATAAACTCAGTCATTTTATTCATATTATTCAGTTGCTTTTGAGTTATGCCAGTAGAAGGGTTAGCTTGGGATCACTTGTGGTCCTAAGCACCATGTGATATCTTGGGATAGATTTTCGGACATTATGATTCAACCATGATTATAGAGCACTAGTATATTTTGGAAGGATATTTAGCATCGAGAGGTCAAGGTTTCAGATAAATCGTGTCCTATAAATTCATTTCTATCGTAGGTTTTTCCCAAGAGACATGATTATAGAATCCTTATGTACACAGTTTTGTACTTGGGCTTGTCAGAACAACTTTTCTAGTATGGGCATAAGTTACTAGGCAACAAAGCATTATGGTGTTTGTTAGTTATAAGAGACTCTACAATTGCATGGACTTTGTGAAAGACTCAGAATTAAATTCTCAATTGAACACTGGCTGAACTGAATCTGACACTGATCATATTACTCAAAAGGTCTGACCGAGTTACGCTGAGATCACTTGGTTCCGTATTTGACAAGAAAGATATCGAATCATGGTATCTGACTGACGATACAGAGCTTGAATAGATTACTTGAATCGCTTCTGAGATTAGGATTGAATGACTTGAATACTATTAGAACTGAGATGATTACAGGTCTGTGGCTAGATTACTAGCGATACAGATATTACAGAGATAACTGAGCTTTATTAAGCTTCACACTTGTCTGAGGATACACAGTTCTATAGTTCACTGAGTTCTGAGTATCATGGCTCGATTGGAATTATCAAGAAACTGACACGGGCTCTAGACAACAGCTCTATTTTTGGGTATAAATACCCCCAGGACTCGACAACATAAAAGTAAGACATAATCATTCTTCATCATAAATCATTCATGCATTATCACGGTCATCCATTCATCACTACAATCATTTATTCATCATTACAAGCATTTATTCATCATTACAATCATTCATGTATTATCACAATCGTTAAAGAATCACTTCAAGTAGTTGAGCATCATAACATACTTTTCCTCTCAAGATCCTTAGGACATTGCATTAAGCATTTAGGAAACATAGACCTCTATTCATCATCACAACCACCAAAGGGTCACTCCAAACCTTTAAGGATCATCAACATCGGTTCACTATCATATATTAGCCTAGGGAATACATGCTATTAGATTATACTCCATTCAATGAGATCTTACATCAATTACTTCATACCTATATCGGTCTTGTCATGTATTTGGAGATCACTTGATTTGGGGGAAACTTCATACTAACACGTCACTATTTACTTGCTAACCACTTGACATGTATTAAAAGCTTAGCATATATCAAAGAGCACAAAATTGGGGAATTTACAACCATCATATCTCGACTTGTTTACTAGGGTCTTTCATTAACCATTAGACACGACCGATTTTACACCTACTTGGGGATTTCATGCTATCTTGGCACATTTCACTCACAAGGCATACATGGACTAGCTCACAATTTTGGGTTTCCTATTCAACATACTATAGTGGACCTTATGCTTCACCTAATCTCTTTATCAAACCTATGGGGAACGTTCATCACTTATTCAACCATTTATACACCCAAAAGTCATGAACACTTCACATGGGAAAACAACTTCAAGAGGGTCTATCACAAACATCACATGAATTCCACATACTAGGGTCAAAGCTCATAAATTTTGTAGGCAAACATAAATCAAAACTCAACAACACATTACACATCCATTCCAACTCATACAAATCATTAACAACTCATAAACATAAAAAATTTTTAGTTTTAAAAAGGCTTCTTGAGCTTCTTGGATGAAAGGGACCCAAGAATCAACATCTACATACCTTAACCTTTGAAATTGGATGAACTTTAGTGCTTGAAACTTTATCCACACTTGAAATAAATAAATTCTTGAAGCCCACACTATGAGGAACTTGATTCTTGAAGAAAGCTTGAAGATTTATGGATGAATTTTTGGAGGATTAAGGTTTTTGAATTGAAACCCTAGATATTCTCTCTTTAGAGAATTGGAAGAGAAATGGAGAAATTAGGGTTTGAATGAGGGTTCCTCATATTTATAGAGGCTCAAAAAAGTATAAAATGACCAAAATACCCTTGAATTGCTGGAAAAAATGTTCTTGACGCCATCCGTGACAGGCCGTCAGGTCCGTGATAGGCCGTCACGAATGGTCGTCACAAAAGGGGTCCAATTCTTGATTTTCTACCCAAGGCTGACGACGTCATTAGAAATGTTTTACAAATGTGACGACGTCGTCAAAAAGGCCATCAAAAACGTGATAGCCCGTCAGAAACGTCGTCACCGTTTTCCAGCTTAACATGCTGGAGTAAAATGGGCATAACTCTTTGCTCCGATATCGGATTTAGGCAAAATTGGTATCGGCAAAAGATAATTCAAAGATATTTCATTTTATATATATAAATCCACCTAGTTATTCATATTCAATGAGTTATGGTCGATTGAATTTGACCCAAATTTTGTCGGTCACTAAAACTTGAACTATAGGAAAGTTTTCAACTCGTCCATAAGTTAGGGGACCTCTATGATCTTAATTCATGCTCAAATATATTCCCACACAATTCAAAGTATTTCATACTTAGGAGGATATTTTCGAAACATTTTGACTCGAATTTTTGCTTTACCAAATACGCTCTAAGGCTCAGACTGGAAGAGGATTTTGCGGGGCATTACACACATAATTATTCTCATGAAGTGAATTTTAGTGTTCTTGACATGAATTATCATAAATTGGTAAAAACGTGTGATTTTAGCATGATTCACTAAGTTTTCAATAAATTCAGACTTATGATTTCTGATTTAGAGTGAAATTCACATATGTATTTAATGATTATGAGATAGAAATAAAAACATATTGTGTTTTTAGACTTATCAGCTCATGTGCTTACTTTATGTTGAATTTCATATATTTTATATGAAATAGTATGATTTTGAGAGCAGTACCTAGCACCGAGGAGCGAGGATTTAGCATACGCTAGTTCCATAAATGACATGTCATCGTAGGTATTCATTATTCAGGTTGTCCAAATGGACATGCACATTCATTATTTAGTTTGTCAAAATATAAATGTATAGGTGATCACCTTATGAAACCTTTATACCATGACAAGGTATATCAGGGCTTTTCAATGTTTTTTTTTCAAACTCCATGTTGTTCGTAGGGTTTATGTCAGTTAAGAGAATCTCCTATAGAAACGATGATTTTTGAACCTAAGTGTAATGACTCACTGAATTTACTAGATTTTTCTTTATTGCCTATTATTTATGATAGTTTATCTTTCAGTTTTACTCATGAGTATGTTGAATCTGTATACACTAAACATGCATGTTTTAAGCTTATAATTTATATTAGTTTTACTTATTGCTTTAACCCCTATATACTTAATACAATCCAGAAGTACTAACCACATATAAGTCTATGTGGTTATATTATTTCATAATATAGGTATCAATTGTAGCTTACAAAATTATGATCAGGCAGTTCGCAACTTTCAGCCAACAAGTGATGAGTTCTCTTCATTTGAGGACTCAAGACAATTATAGTTTTAGTATTTTATTTTGTTTCCTTTATATTAATTAGGGATAGGTGGGGGTCATGTCCCAGCTACCTATAGTAAGTATTAGTAGAGTCTTCACAGACAATTAGATAGATTTGATGTATTCAATTTTAGTTTCTTTTTTGTATAATCGGTGTTGTAAACTCTTAACATCAATGTATTTAAATAGACCATCTCTAGATTATGATTTTGCTTAGTATGTTTAGATCTTATATATATTTAATCAGTTACTCGTGCATATGCCATGTTATACACCTCAAGATCCTATACAAGCACTATACGTTGCATGTTTAATGGCCCAAAAGCAATTATTTCACACTAAGTACAAGTGATATGGCTATTTTAACACCCCAAGATCTTGAATATTTTATTTTTGATATTCCTAAGTTTGAAACATTGATTTAAGAGTTTAAATATGTTTAGGAATGTTAAAAGGGTCATCTAGGAGAGTTTTAGAATTTTTGGAAGAGTTCGGAATGGTTTTGGGCTACGGAGGCAGTAAGCCTCTGTGATTTTAGCATGTCATGGAGGATAGTCTTTGTGATACACAATGTTTAACGAAGGCTAGTTCACACAATATGCAGCATGTCACAGAGGTTAGCCTTCGTAATAGACAGCGTGTCATGGAGCCTGGCCTCCACGATAGTTACCGTGCTACGCTGTAGTGTAAAATCGTGTGGCCATCATTAAGGGGTGAGAGGAATTTTAATCTTTTTCCTCTCCCTAAACACCTAATCCATGACTTAAAACCCAAGAGGGACATTATTTTCCCCATTCATCACCAGTTAACGACATTCATTCTCCTATCATTCTCAAGAACACAAAAAAATCAAAAGCTTCTTCAAAGAATTCATCCATCCAAGGTCTCAATTCTAATTTTTTCCTTCAAGAATTCAAGGAAACTCAGGTATGTGGAATATTCATCAATTGGTTTCTTTCATCCATTGAGTACCCAAAATTCCTTATTTTTAAAGTATAAACCCTCTTTCCTCTATTGAAGAAATTTCAAATGTCAAGTATGAATTTACTAAATATTCTCTTAATGATTCTGAATACAAACCGTGACAATGAGTTTTCCCATGTGAATTATGTTATTAAATGCTTTATAATCTCAGTCAACGGTATGATGTTTAGTTAACGCCATGTTACTTATCAATTTATGGATTAAAACATGTGAGAATGTTGTCATCATAAGTTTAACATCTTTCTATACTCATAATCATTATGGATTTCATCAGTTTAGTGAAATATACTATGTTTTGGGTCTAGAAATCATGAATTTGCTTATAGTATTGTGATGATGTTATTGTATTTAATATATTATTCAGTGCTGTGGGTTATGAACACCCAGAACCTATATGTTTTTACATGTTTTCAATTGCAAGTAAGAAGTCAGTTAGATCATGTTTTTATTATCATATTCATGTTGAGCAATTATTAATTTTGAGTCTTGTTAAGTTTAATCAATACCAGTGTCAGTTCAGTTGAGAGTAGGATTTAGCACCGAGCGAACCTAGGAATTAAGGCTCACTCGCTAGTAGAGGACTAAGACTTTTAGTAGCTATTCCTAAGTTCTAGAACTACGTAGCTAGTGTAGGTTATGAGATGTCACCCGCCAGTACAAGACTGACACTCTCTTAGGGGTTACCCGCCAGTAGAGGACTGACTCCATAGTCCTTCGGGACATTGACATAGTAGATCGAAACAGCCAGTGTTAGTACCCGTGGCAAGGTACTGACACCATTCTGACTAGGGTTACAAGATGGATGCCAATCAGCTCAGATTGGGGCATGTCAATTACTTGATAGCTCTAATAGTTTCAGTTCAGAATTCAGATTATATAAGTTTAGGCTTGCATGACCAAGTGTTAAGTTTATCAGTTTTACAGGTTATTTTAGTACATGCTTTACTTGGTCCTACATTCATTTTACATTTTCATGCATTTACGCTCAATGCGTATGTGTAATTTAGTTAGTCCCATCTCAAATAACAGTACATTCTAAGTACTGACCGCATACTTTCTTTTGTGCTTTATTGATTTCACAATATAGGTTAGAACGCTCTGTTCCCTGATTTCCCTTAGTGAGTTCAGTATAACTCAACAACAGTTGTGGTTAGTCCTTATCCATTGAGGACAAACTATTTGATTTTATTTTCTAAACTTTCTTTATTTTAGTCAGTCGAAGTTATTTGGGAATTTGTCCTATCAACTCCTCATATTTTAGAGGCTTTCAGATAGTCATACTTATTTTTAGTTTAATTAGCAGTTTAGACATATTGGGTATTATTTCAGTAGTACATCTTAATAGAATTTCTTATTAGTTTAGCTTCTGCATATGATATTTTATTATTACTTTATTTAGTGCTCATATCAGATACCTAATCATGGGTTAGCTTGGGGTCACTTGTGGCCTTAAGCACTATGTTATGACTAGGGGGTAGTTTGGGTCGTGACAAACTTGGTATCATAGCCTAAGGTTTTAAAGTATCCTAGGGTATCTAAAATCCTCTGTTGAGTAGAGTCTTGTGCATAGGTATAAAGAGCGCCAAACCTATGGGAAAGAGGCTACGAGGTGTTTTAGGAAAGTTTCCGTTCTTTTAGTATTCATGTCATGCAAAATAGCATAAGATCTTTTGAATTCCTTTTTCTAACTTGTCCTTCATCCATTTATAGAAAATGCCTCACATAATAAATAACAGAAGAAGTAATGACGATCAGCCTGCACCACCTATTTTGAAAGACCCTCTGAATGAACATGTTTCCATGCCGAATTCAGGATCACTTTCACCATTTTGGCCCAAACTATGGCAGCTCAGAATAACCAGCAGACTATTGCCCTTGCCAATTTAGTAGTGAGCACGCCAATAGCTAAGATTTGAGAATTCACTCAGATGAATCCTCCATTATTTTCTAGATCCAAGTCCAAGGAGGATCCACAAGATTTTTTGGATGGTGTGCAGAAAGTGACAGCTGTCATGCGTGTTACTATTAGTGAGATTGCTAACTTTGCCTCTTACCAATTGTAATAAGTAGCTCCTACTTGGTTTAAGTAGTGGAAGGAGGACATAGGTGTTGAAGCAAGACCTATAGAGTAGGATGAGTTTGCTACAACCTTCATAGACAGATTCTTCCCAATCGAGTTAAGAGAATACAAGGTAATTGATTTTATAAATCTAAAGCAGGTTAACATAAGTGCAAAGGAGTACTCATTCAAGGTACCCCGTGGGCGAGGTATGCTCCGACTATGGTCACTGATTCTAGGGCCAAAATGAGTAAGTTTGTGTTTGGTCTGCTAGATGATATAGCTAAGGAGTGTAAAATAGATATGTTTATTTAGGAGATAGACATTTCTAGGTTAATGGTTCATACTCAACAAATTGAGGAGGAGAAGCTCAAGGATAAGGAAAAAGAGAGTAAGAGGGACAAAATTGGTAACTTTAACTTTTATAGCAAAGGTCCGATTGTGGGAATCTTCTTAGTTCCACTAGAAATTTTCATCTCCAGCCCAAATTTAACTAGTTATCCAGTACCTAAGTTCATATAGGATAATCGGGATATAGCACCAGGATCTATGTTCTAGGGTAGCATGAATAGTGGTTGCACCAATTTATTTTGCAGGAGATGTGGTAAGAACCATCTGAGAAAGTGCAGGGCAGGCAATGATGCGTGTTTTAGATATGGCAAACCAGTCTATAGGATCAGGTATTGCCTAGTGGTTGTCCAAAAGAAAAATAATTTTTGTCGTCAGGGTTAGTTTAATTTTTCATTAGCTCTAGAAGGTTGCCTGACTCAATAGGGCACTACCACCAGTGCCACAAGTGGGTAGCGTCATAATTGACTTTTTTTCTCTCTAGACTCGCAAGGATTAGGAAAGTTTCCCTGATGTAATTATGGGTATACTACAAGTCTTCTACCTTCATGTTTATTCATTGTTAGACCACAAAGCTTCACTTTATTTTGTGACTCCTTATATAGATGTAGACTTCAGTATCAATCCCGACATATTAGTAGATCCCTTCTCAGTGTCTACCCTAGTGGGAAGTTCTATTATAGCCAGACAAGTATACAAAAATTTCTTGATTACAGTGTCTTAGAAAGTTACTTAAGTTGACCTCGTAGAGTTAGAGATGATTGATTTTGATGTCATTCTCAGCATGGATTTGATTTACTCGTGCTATGCCCAAGTTGACTGTAGAAATATAATAGTCCAGTTCTATTTTCCTAATGAGCTTGTTATTGAATGAAGGGGTGGTACTTCAGTTTCTATAGGTTAGTTTGTCTCCTATATTAAGGCAACAAAAACAATATCCAAGGGATGTATTTACAAGTTCATCTGAGTAAAGGATTCAAGTTTCAAAACAACGAGTCTTGAGTCAATTCTAATAGTGAATGAGTTTCCAAATATGTTTCCTAAAGACCTTCTCAAAGCTACTCTCGAGCAGGAAATTGACTTTATAATAGATCTCTACCCAGATACCTAGCCTATCTCAATTCCACCAAAAAGAATGGCTTCAACTGAGCTTAAGAAATTGAAGGAATAGTTGAAAGACCTCTTAGATAAGGTTTTCATCAGGCTTAGCATTTCTTTGTAGGGTGCTCCAATTCTCTTCACATGCAAGAAAGATAGTTCCCTCAAAATGTGTACCGACTACCATCAGTTGAATAAAGTAACAATCAAGAATAAGTATCCTCTTCCCAGAATTGATAACTTGTTCGACCAACTTCAAGGTTTAAGCTATTTCTCTAAGATAGACCTCTAATTCGGCTCTCATCATCTTAGAGTCAAAGAATGTAACATCCTAAAGACAACATTCAAAACTTGTTATGGTCACTTTGAATTTCTAGTTATGTCTTTTGGACAAACGAATGCTCCTGCGAATTTTATGGACTTGGTGAACATGATGTTTAAGACATGTTCATCATAGTATTCATAGATGACATCCTCGTCTATTCTCATAGTGAAAGTGATCATGCATACAAATTGAGGATTGTATTAAAGAACCTTACAGATCAGCAGCTATTCACTAAGTTCAGTAAGTGTGAATTTTGGTTGAGATTAGTAGCTTTCCTTGGTCACATTATTTTCGTTGATCCTCAAAAGATTGAAGTAGTGAGAAACTAGCCTAGGCCAGTTTCTTCATCTCATATTACGATTGTCTTGGGTTTAGCTAGTTACTAGAGATGGATTATTGAGGGATTTTCTTTTTTTTCCCCATGTCTCATCCAACCCAAAAGAAAATCAAATTTTAGTGGTCAAATTCCTGCGACAAGAGTTTTCAAGAGTTGAAGACTTGACTAATTTTTCTCCAGCATTGACTCTACCAGAGAGTTTAGATAGGTTTTTAGTTTATTGTAATACTTCTAGAGTTGGTCTTAGTTATGTTTAATGGAGTGAGGTAAGGTCATAGCCTATGCCTTTATGTAGCTAAAACCCCATGAATAGAATTTCCCAACATAGGATTTTGAATTGTCAGCAGTTGTCTTTGCCTTAAAGATTTGGAGGTATTATATGTATAGGGTTCATGTTGTTATATTTACGAATCATAAGAGCTTACAATATGTGTTCACTGAGAATGATCTAAATCTTCATCAGAGAAGGTGGCTTAAATTATTGACATATTATGATATGAGTGTGTTGTATTACCTTGGTAAGTCCAGTGTAGTGGCCGATGCCCTTAATAGATTGTCTATGGTAAGTGTTGCGTGTGTTGAGGAGGATAATAAGGAGTTAGTTTATGAGGTGCATTATCTTGCTAGATTAGGTGTCCGATCTGTTGATTCGGCTGAAGGTAGTATATGGGTTCATATTGGTTTGTATTCTTCATTGATGGCCAAAGTGAAATAAAAGCAAGATAGAGATCCTATACTATTTGCGTTAAAAGAGGCAGTTCGAGATTAAAAAGTTAAAGTTTTCTTCTAAGGGGGAGATGATGTGCTTCCCTGTTAGGGTAGGTTATATGTTTTGAGTGTGAATGATTTGAGGCAGAGCATATTAGCTATAGAACATGGTTCATGATATTCTGTTCACCTAGGAGCCACTAAGATGTATCGTGGTTTGCGGGAAGTTTATTTCTGGAATGGTATGATGAAAAATATTACAGAATTGGTGTCTAAGTGCTCGAATTGTGAATAGGTTAAGGTTGAGCACCAAAGGCCTAGTGGTACGCTTCAGGAGTTCAACATCTCTCCTTAAAAGTGGGAGGAGGTGAACACAGATTTTATTATAGAGTTACTTTATACGCATCGTCAGCATGATTCGATTTGGGTCATTAAGGATAGAATGACCAAGTAAGCCCATTTCTTGCTAGTTCATACTTTGTATTCAGCCAAGGATTATGCTAGACTCTATCTCGAAGAATTGGTAAGGTTTCATGGAGTTTCGCTGACCATCATTTAAGATAGAGGTACTCAGTTTACCTCTTATTTTTGGAAAGCTTTCCAGAAGAGTCGTGGTACCCAAGTTTATGTCAATGCAACTTTTCATCCCCAAATAGATGGTCAGGAAAATAGGACCATTTAGACATTAGAAGATATATTGAGGGCTTATGTTATCGACTTCAAAGGTAGTTGTATTACCACTTACCTTTGATTGTCTTTACTTATAACAATTGATATCACTCCAACATTGATATGGCTTCGTTTTAGGCTTCTATGGAAGGTGTAGATCTCCTATTGGTTGGTTTGAAGTGGGTAAGGTTGCTTTGACAGGGCCATATTCAGTGTATGAGGCGATGGAGAAAGCTCTGTTGATTTGAGAAAGGTTGAAGATAGCCCAGAGCAAACAAAAATCCTATGCTTATGTGAGGAGAAGAGATCTTGAGTTTAATATCGGTGACTTGGTTTATTTGAAAATTTCACTAATGAATGGGTTGAAGATGTTTGGGAAAAAAGGGAAGCTCAGTCCCTTCTATGTTGGCCCATATAGGGTTTTGAGCCATTTTGGGAAGGTAGATTACGTGTTAGAGTTTCCCGAAGAATTGACATTAGTGCATTCCGTCTTTCATGTCTCTTTGATAAAGAAATGCATTGGTGACCTAGCTTATGTCACCCCTTTAGAGTGTATGGGCGTGAAAGATAGAATTTCCTACAAAGAAGTCCTAGTTAAAATCTTTGACCGTCAGATTCATAGGTTGAGAAATAAAGAAGTTTCCTTGGTAAATGTTTTATGGAGAAATCAATTCATAGAGGGAGATACTTAGGAAGTGGAAGTCGATATGTGAGTGATGTATCCCTATCATTTCTCTACGAAGTCAGATTTAGCTTGTGGTAATGGTTTCCCTTAAATTAACTCTCTCATTTTCTATCTCAGCTATCCAACCATTCTTAGGTCATAACATACATTCATAAATTCAATTCAGTCCATGTGTCATATTTCATATTCAGTTATTTAATCATGCTTCTACTCATAAGTATTCTGTACATAGTCTCAGTCTTCCTAGTATCTCAACTTAGGCAGTTTTATACGGGGACAAATGATCCTAAGGGGGAGATATTTTAATACCCCACAAGATCATAGACAAGCTTCTAACTATACATCGCATGTTTAAAGGACCCAAAGAAATTATTCCACACTAAGTATAAGTGACATAGCCATTTTAACACCCCAAGATTTTGAACATTTTATTTTTAGCCTTCCCGAGTTTGAACCGTTGATTTATAAGTTGAAATATGTTTAGGAATGTTAAAAGGGTCATTCAGGAGAGGTTAAATTTTTTGAAAGAGGTTCAAAATGGTTTTGGACCATGGAGACAGTAAGCCTTCGCAATTTCAATATATCATGGAGGATAGTCTCTGTGATATGCAACGTGTAATGGAGGTTAGTCTTTGCAAGATACAGCGTGTCATGGAGGTTAGACTCTATGATAAGAAGTATGTCACGGAGGCTGACCTCCACAATAGTCACTGTGCCACACTGACATATAAAATTGTACAATCTTCATTAAGGGGTGAGAGGTATTTTGGTCCTTTTTCTCTCCCTAAACACCCAATCCATGACTTAAAAACAAAGAAGGGAATTATTTTCCCTATTCATCACTAGTTAACGACATTTATTCTCCTCTCATTCTCAAGAACACAAAAAAATCAAAATCTTCCTCTAAGAATTCGCCCATCCAAGGTCTCAATTCTGAGTTTCCTTCAAGAATTCAATCAAACTCAGGTATGTGGGATATTCATCAACGGGTTCCTTTCACCCATTGCGTCCAAAAAATTCCTTAATTTTCAAGTATAAACCTCCTTTTCTCTCTGTATAAAATTTCAAATGTCAAGTGTGAATTTACTAAATTTTCTCTTAATGATTTTTAATACAAACCACGACAATGTGTTTTCCCATGTAATTATGTTCTTACATGCTTTATAATCTCAGTCACCTATATCATGTTTAGTTGATACCATGTTAATTATCAATTGATGAATTAAACCGTGTGAGCATGTTGTCCCCATAAGTTTAACATCTTCCAATACTCATAATTGTAGATTTCATCAATTTAGTGAAATATACTACATTTTGGCTCTATGAATCATGAATTTCCTTACAACATTGTGATTATGTTATTGTATTTAATGTATTATTCAGTGATGGTGGGTTATGAACACCCGATACCTATACGTTTATACATGTTTCTAATTTCAAGAAACAAGTTAGTTAGATCATGCTTCTATTATCATATTCACGTTTAGTAATTATCAGTTGTTAGTCTTGCTAACTTTAATCAATACCAGTTTTAGTTCATTTTGGGTAGGATATAGCACTAAGAGAACCTAGGGATGAAGGTTCACCCTCCAGTAGAGGACTAAGACCTTTAGTAGCAGTCTCTAAGTTTTTGAACTACGTTGCCGGCGTAGTTTATGAGATGTCACCCGCTAGTAGAGGACTGAAACTCTCTTAGGGGTCACCTACCAGTACAGGACTAACTCCCTTGTCCTTCGAGATACCAGCACAGTGGATCCACATAAATAGTGTTACTACCCGTGGAAAGGTACATGCACCCTTTTAACTGGGGTTACATGTTGCACCCCGATCAGCCTAGATTGGGGCATGTCAGTTACATAATAGCTACCACAATTTCATTTTAGAATTTTTATTATATCAGTTCAAGTTTGCATGACCAAGTGTTTAGTTTATCAGTTATTCTGTTTTACATAATATTTTAGTACATGTTTTACTTGGTCCTATATTTATTTTACATATTCATGCATTCATGCTAAGTGCTTATGTGTCATTCAGTTAGTCCCATATTACATACCGATACATTCTAAGTACTTACCAGATACGCTCTTTTGCACTATATTTATTTTACAATATAGGTTTGGATGCCCATTTCCCCGATTGCCCTTAGTCAGTTCAGTATTACTCATCAACAGTTGTGGTGAGTCCTCATCCATCGAGGAAAAATGGTTTGTAGTTATTTTTAGTACTACCTTTATTTTAGTCAGTTGAAGTTAGTTGGGGTTTGTTCCATCAACTCCTCATGTTTTAGAGGCTTTCAAATAGTTGGACTTATTTTTAATTTTATCAGCAATTCAGACATGTTGGGTATTGTTTTAGTTTTACATATTAACAAAATTTCTCATCACTTTAGCTTCTGCATATGATATTTGATTATTATTTTATTCAGTGCTCATAGAAAATACCAGATCATGAGTTAGGTTGAGGTCACTTATGGCCTTAAGCACCGAGTTACGACTAGGGGGCAGTCTCAGGTTGTGACATGCCAGTACTATGGGTTACCTTAGTATCACTCGTGGTTCTAAGCACTGTGTGACATCCAGGGGTATTCTTAAGGTGTTAGAAATTTTTTGACAGACCAGCGAGTTCAAGTGTCCTTGGGTTTCTGTGAAGTTATGTCTAATAGATTCATGCAAAATAGTACAAAGACATCTGTACTTTCTTTCAAGAGGCTATAAGATATTTACAAAATATTTTCCTTCTTTCATATTCCATATTGTGCAGTAAAGTGGTCCTTTTAGAAAATTACATCGATTCGTATGTTACTCTAAAATCCTCCAACTACAACTTATCTTTGAGTTAATGTAAGTAGTAAATTTTAATTCCTCTTGATATGATTTTTTGAGATTAGATATGAGAAACTTTAGAAATCTCACAAAGGGCTTGAGAGGAACCCATTACTATGTTGTAAGTCCTTAATTAGAAAGCTTACGACCATATCTATATGAGTTGTTTGGTTAAGACATAATAGATATGTATTCAGATTCCTATTTAACCCTTGGAATTTATTTTCCTCACCTTAAAGAGGGAGACAAATTGACCTATAGATACTAAGTTACTACCCTTCTATTCTATGATTCGTTCCTTTGGAAACTGAATTCGAACTATTCTATTTCTACAATTAACTGAGGCATAGCAAGAGTGGAGACAATCCATACAAAGAATGACATCAAAATCGGTCATCTCTAATTCTACAAGATCAATTGAGGTGACTTTTAGGATACTTTGATTTAGAAATTTCTATATACCTCTCTACCTATAATGGAACTACCGACTGGAGTGGACAATGAGAATGATTCTGTCAGAATTTTAGGACTAATACCAAAATTCACTACTATATAGGGAGTCACACAGGGAAGTGTAGCTCCAAGATCTAATAATGCATATACATGAATATCAAAGATCGGAAACGTACTAGTCACCATATCAAGTGAACCCTTCAGATCTTGTCGAGTATGAAGGGCGTAAAGTCAATTTTGCCACTGTTTGATAGTTGTACGAGAAGTGGCACCATGCTGAGTAGAGCGGCATGTTGGAGCTGATGAAGAGATATATTGTCCTTTCTACCGAAGATCCTTACTCCTCTACATAACCACAGGACAATCCCTTATTTTGTGGACTGGCTTACCACACCCAAAAGGTGCATCACTACCTTCCATGCACTCACCCTTCTGGTTCTTACCACATCTTCTGCAAGTTGGGTTGGTGCGACCACTGTTCATATTAACCTAGGAATTATAGCTTGGTGATCTATCATAAGTATCTTTCCGGAACCTAAGCATTGGAGCACTAGCAGATAATGAGGCTGGGGTTGATTATCTCTGGCAAAACTGAGAGTGATTCCAACCATCTGACCTTTACTATGAGAAATTAAAACTACCAGTCTTGGCCTTCTTTTTTCTCTTTCCTTATCCTTGAACTTCTCTTTCCCAATCTAATGAGCATGAGCCATAAATCTAGAGAGGTCTATAATCTTAATCAACATAGTTATCCTGCACTCTTTGACTACATCCTCTGAAACACCTGATACGAACTTACTTATTTGGGCCCTAGAATCAGCCACCATATTAGGAGCATACCTCGCTAACTGAGTAAACTTGAACAAATATTCCTTAACGCTCATACTACCTTACTTTAGTTTAATAAGATCTTGCACCTTGGATTCCCTCAACTCAAGTGGGAAAAACCTATCCAAAAAATTAGCAGCAAACTTATCCCACTCTATAGGCCCTTATTATCACCTTTATCCTTCTTCCACTACTTAACCCAGGTGTGAGCCACCCTTGTAATTGATTTGTAGCTAGGTCAGTATTCTAACTTAGAGTAACTCCCATAATATCAATCACCTTCTACACATAATCTTGAAACTCTTGCGGATCTTCCTCAAACTTTGATCCAGAGAACACCGAGGAATTCATTCGAGTGAAGTCTTAGATCTTCATTGCTGTCATATTGACTACTGGGTTTGCTGGGTAAATATCTTGTTGGTTATTTTGATCATCCATGTATTTTTCTAGCACTGTAAAGGTAACCTCAAATTCAGAATGGGAGACCTGCTCATTCAGAGGGTATTTCAAAATAGGTAGTGGTGCTGGCTGATCCCTATTCCTTCTTCTGTTAGCCCTTCTGGGAGGCATTTTTTGTAAACTGGAAAATAAAAAGTTAGAAGAGAAAACCTAAGGGAGCTCACACTTCATAGCACGACATGAACAATGAAAGTAGTGAAACTTTCCTAAAATGTTTCATAGCATCTCGCTCATAAGTGTGGTGTGGTTCACACCCATGAACAAGACTCTTCTTAATGTGACTTTCAAACACCCAAGGACACTTTAAACCTTATGCTCTAATACCAAGTTTCAAACACCCTAGGACACTTTAAACCTTGTGCTCTAATACTAAGTTTGTCATGACTCGAGACTTCTCCCTAATCGTAACACGATGCTTAGAGTCACAAATGACCCCAAGCTAACCCATAATTTGGTACCTACTATGAACACTAATAAAATAACAATACTACTAGGTAGAAGTGAAACTAGAAAACCTTAAAAAAGCAATAATGGAAATAATATCAATCATATCTGAATATTTGATAAAACTAAAAACATGTTTGACTATCAAAAAGCCTCAAAAATATGGGGAGTTGATGGGACAAACCCTTAACTAACTCTAACTGACTGGAATAAAATAAAGTACTAAAATAATATCTGATAACCAGTCCTTGAAGGATGATGACTCACCATAACTGCTGTTAAGTGGCACAGAAACTGACTAAGAGTGTTTTGGGAACTGAGCGTCCGAACCTATATTATAAGAAAATAATGTGAAAAAGAGAGTATGCAATCATCACTTTGAATGAACTGAATATGCGGGATGGGAAAGGCTAAGTGGTATAACTAAGCATGAATGCATGAACATGTAAGATAAATGCAAAACCTAGTATAAACATATGATGAATAATATAACTACAATCGACATACCCCAATCTGAGAAAAATTGGGGTCCAACTTGTAATCCCCATTGGGCGGGTGTTAATACCTTGCCAAGGGCACCAGTACTAGCTGATGTGCATCTACTAAACTGATGTCCCAGAGTACTAGTGTGTTAGTCCTCTACTAGAAGGTGACTCCTCATACCTATGGTTGCGCCTTAGTTCTGGAACTTAGGGACGTTTACTAAAGGTCTCAAACCTCAACTTGTGGGTGAGCTTTGATCCTGGAATTCACTTGGTGCTAAGTACTAATTCTAACTGAACTGACACTAAATTATAACTGAGATGTAAACTAGTTACTAATATGTTTAATCATGGTGTTTTGGATATATAATACATGCATAATCTAAAGAAAATCATCAGTATGTAAATGTTGCATGTTTAATCTCCTAGGTATCGGGAGTTCATAACCCACTATCACAAACAAATACAATGGAACATGATAAGGATGAAACTTTCTATAGCATGGAAAATCATAAATAGTACTCAATATTTTAATAACTGATCATGTTTTAGACAAGTGAAATTATCAAACATATGGAAACATAATTCTCATGGGGAAACATATTTTCATGATGCCTAACCAAAATAACTAGTATAGAGTTGATAAATCTCATATTTGACTTGGAACCTAATTCAAAGGAGAAAAGAGTTTGTACTTGTACAATAAGAAAGTTTTTGGGACTCAATGGGCTGAAGGGACCAATTGATAAAGTCCCAAATACCTAAAAACAACCCCGTGGAGAACCTTCTTGAAACTTGAGCTTGCTTTGGAAGAACTCTAGTGTGGATTTTGGGAGAAGAAATCATTTCTTTTGGTATGTGTTGCCAAATTTATGAGTTTTTGAGATGTTAGGGTAATGTTTACCCTTGATAACTGATATTTTAAGGGGATTAAATGACATGGGTTGGGGTTATATGGATGGGTATTTACCGAAAATCCCCCTTTTAATATATTCAAGAATTTTTGGTTCTAGTCGTTATGACTCACCCTATGACTCATCACGTCTGGTAGAAGTCATGGTCAGAGTAGTAACCTGAGGTCCTGTTATCTTAGGTCTATTCTATTATGACTACGGCTACCCTCCTAACAACTCGTTATGACTGGCTATGAGTCATTGGGTGGAATCATAGTCTAAGACTTGGTTTTTGGATTCTTTACTATTCAGGCAATGGGTACACACAATGACTCATAATATCTGATAACGAGTCATGTGCTGGATTTGTTACCACTAAATTGTCTGTTGAGAACCTTAGTATTATGACAACGACTTTTTCATAATGACTAGTAACATCTAGTAATGAGTTGTCACATAAGTCATACCCACTAGCAGCTGAATGATGCCCTAGCAAACATTAGCACCACTTTTCTCTACGACATCAGATTAAGACGAGGCTTGTAACATTGGAAATCTAACATGATGACCTATCATTTATAGGGTCTATAGTGTGAGAACTTGGGGTCTTACACTTCAGTGACCCTCCTTATGTTAAGATAGTAGTAATGAAAATGAATGAACACTGGTTAAGATTGGAAAGAGTAGATGTTCCTTATTAGGTAAAATTGTTGTATAATTGTTTTATTTAGGGTTATAAATATTGAGTAAGATCAAGAACATGCTTTGGTATATGCAATAGTTAGGTGAGAACTTTTAGTTTGCCTTTTGGAGAATATTCATGAAATTGTTATTGATATAGGCACTAGAGAATGTGGTAAAAAAATTCCTAGATGGGTTGGATGTCTAGAAGTTCATATGTTGTTATAACAATAGGCTTGAATGTTATATTGGTATACAAGTGGATGAATGCATTCTGCACTAGTGAATTCCTAATTAAAGTTCAGATTTTGTGTTGAAGTGGTAAGGATTAATATTCTTGAGATGTTGGCTCAAAGAAGACATAGGATATTGAATCTCATAGTTTAGAATAGTGTGATTATGTCATGTGTAGTACCTTGTGACTTTGTGTTACACTAGAATGTAGTCTAACTCAGACTTTGGTTGGGATAGTCACATGTACCCATGTTAGGATTATAGGTTGCTTCAAATGAAGTCTAGTATTTAAGAGGAAGAGTATAGTTGAGAAAAGTGTTTGAAAAGTCTGGTTAATCTTAAACGTTAATAGTTGCATCACCTAAGGCATCATAATCCTGCTATTGCTTCTTCTCTATATGCCTATATTCCACGATGCATAGTTTTAGCCTGAGGATGTCTCATGTTTAAGTCTATATAATCTCTAACATATGAACTTATATGAAAGATTAGACTAGTTAGAGTATGTTGCAATTCCTTAATTGAATTCCATATTTAGATCATACCCAAAATTCTTTCCCTCGATTGTTATGAGAAATTATGATAAGAAGAGTTTGAGGAAACTCATATTACCTTCTTAGTAAATCTTGCAAATTTTATCACATTAGTTATCACTGTGTAGTTCTATGTGTACGATTGTGTCATGAATGTTTCAATTGAGTTATAAATTCATAGCATAAAGAAAATTCTTATAGTCAATCAAGTAAGCTCAAAAATCAATTTTATGTTAGGAGTTTTATATTTTTAGCCCAGCTATATCCTTAATTTGCAGAACTGATAGCCAAGTACCCTTATTTTTTCACACCTAAAAATGATCCAACAGGAGTAATAATTTCCCTCCTAACATCATGCTCTTATAGTTTCATGTCTACATTGTTCTATATGACCTATGTATGTGTTCATGTTCCATATTCATCAGTTGAGTTAGTTCTCCATCAAAAGGTAATTCTAGTTACAAAACATGATCAATTTTAGAAATTCAATTTTATATTAGTGAATACAGGTTTTTGCCCCATTATCAGTCTTTATTCGAGGATGAATAATCCCAAGAGGGATATATTGTAAAAACCCACAAACTCCAATCTATGTTTCTAAACATTTGTCATATGTTTAAAGGACCAAACGAGATTATTTTAAACAAACAATACATAAGTGTCATGAATATTCACCTAGTGTGTAAAGTGCTTTTGATGTGAATCATGGTCATAGGAAGCAGTTAGAGCAAAGTTGATTTGAGAGCTTTTGTGATCGATTTTGTTTTAGTATTCGATCTATAATACCCCAGTTTTTTTAACTTTAAATTTTTTCACAATAATTGTGCTTACTCTTTAGGTTACGACTAAGACCCTACGAGTCATGAAGACTCCTTACTATTCATATGGCTCCAATCATTCTCTAACCAGTGAGAGGGTCCATTGTTTCTATCTTGAGCACGACTAAGACACTAAAGATCGTAAACTCTGGTCATGAGTCGTAGGGTGGGACTCATGACCAAAGAAGTAAGGTGGTGCTAACTCGCTGCCTAGACTATGATTCCTGGTGATGACTCGCGACCAGTGACCACGAATCATTATCCGACCCATAGTGACTGGGAATTATTTTTTTGCACATTTTTTATTAAGGGAAATTCGGTCTTTTCCCTTCTTCTACACTATTCCCACGACATAAATAATTTTCTTATCCCTATTTCCACCTATTTAACATAACATAAACACTCCATTCTTCCTAAATTTCCCAATAAAGAGCAACACTAGGGTTTTTAAAAGTTGGTCATCTAGGGATCAAAGTGTGGTTTCTTCTCCAAATTCTTGATGTTTTCAGGCACGTATCTCTTTCCTAAACTTTTATTTACTCGTGTCATGTAATAGTTTGATATTCATGTAGTTTTAATGTTTAGTTTTGGAGTTTGGGTTGAGGTTTTGGATAGTTATTGTTTTAATGGTATTTTTGTGGTTTACATGCATTTGTTTGTGCTTTATTGATGGAGTTTAGAACTCATTAAGTGCATAGGTATGGATCCCCCCTAAATTATGGATTTGTTACCGAAATTGGTAATAACCTCAACCCACCTTATGAAATTGGCTTTGAAGCATGACTATCTGCATAATTTAACAATGTTTGAAACTATTGCATCGCATAAAAAAGGTTAATAAAATATAAATGGTTTTAAAGGGGCCTTTCTGGCCATGTATTTATTTCAAATTGAAGCTTTGGAGTCTCATGGCTATTTGGTTTGATTTGGAATAATGAAATTGGCTTACAATCATAATTAATTGGTATGCTGATACCATTTGGTAAATGCCTAAATTGATGACTCCTTGGTTAAATTGATGGGTTATGTAAAGGTTTTAATTTGGGATTAAAGGGGGTTGTATACCTCGCTGTAGAAGGTGGAGGTCCCAGAGGGACCAATACTAGAAACCTTGTTTGCCGATGTAGGGACCTTTGTGGGTTTGTGCATACTTCACACTTTATACATATACATTATGGAATGGTTAGATCCTCGGTGTCTTTGGCCCTTCCTTGGATTTCTTTGATTTATGCAGCAAAAACGCGCTGGAGCCCTTTCATTAGAGGGAGCTTAACCTATATAGCCCATGGATGCTCTTAGGACGGTTAGAGCTATGCAGTCTAGGTTAATGGTTTTAAATCTTATGCTAATCCGTGTTCCCTACCCCAACATTATATATATATATGTATGTATATATGTAAACATGTATGTTGAGTTTGGACTTGAATTTGAAATGAAATTATTTTATCTCTACCTTGAGTTACATGCTAGCGCTCACCCTGTTAACCATCCTAGGATGCTAAATTGTTTTATAATGTAGGGTTCAAGGACACTTCTTTTACCCTTGTGCAGCGTTAGGTGATTGGGTTCGTCGGTTGGTCTGCATTGAAGTGGTGAGCTTCTATCCTCTAGAAAGCTTATTCATTCCATCAGTTTTGTTCCATATTTTATAATTAAAAAGTTCACATTAATATTATCATTATCAATGCCACTGTCATGGTCGGGGGCATATCTCGACCTAGTTTGATATTCAGATTGGCTTAGAGTCTTTTGTGGAAATGTGTGGGTTGGATGGTGTGTTGACTCTTAGATCTATTTTTGAGTTAGATTAAATGTTTTATGTTTATTATCTAGTTCTCTTTTCTTTGTATATATCTGGATTATGGTTGGATTTTACATGCTATGGGGGTGGTCATTGGCCCACAGTTGGCTTGAGATACCCATCATGGCTAGGCTCAGGGCCAAGTCATGAAAAGCTTAGTATCAGAGCATAGGTTTAGGGTGTTTGAGTGTCCACAAAGCTGTGTCAAGTAGAGTCTCTTTTAAGGGTGTGTAGTGCGACACACTTATAAGGGAGAGGCTCCAAGATATTTAGGAGTGTTTCCCTTTCTTGTGTTCTATTTTTGGGCTATAGAGTCTGGTGTCTTGAATTTCCCTAACCTCGGTATACATCTTAGTTGTACCAGGGTCAATAAAATATCTGGAGCTATGAGCCTAAAAAAATATTAACTGAAAAAGTCTCTATCTCTCAGAACATAAATGGAGCCATAAAATCTTAGAATACTCTCAAAATATACAAAGCCTCTTTGATGCACCACTCAACACTTGATCATGGTTGGCACAAAGTCTCATATCCTTAATCTGGCAACTCTGAGTCTACTCAAATAAGGTTGACCTTGCCTCAACACTAGCAAAAACCCTCCTGGGGTAAGAAATATCAAATCACAACATCAAGTTGGCTATGGACTGTATGTCCTATACCAACAGCCTCTAAGAAATTTAGATAAAACCAAGCAACAAATACTCATAGCCTTCTGACTTATGGAATCTATTAGCACGTTCTCCTTGCCTAGATGATACAAAAATAAATATGTCATAATCCTTAAGCAACTCCATCCATCTGTACTGCCTAGAACTAAGCTCTCTCTGGGTCATAAGATGCTAAGGATTATGATGATCGGTGCGGAACTCACAATGTACACCTCAAAGATAATGCCTCCAAATCATAAGCACAAAAATACCACTGCATACTCCAAATTGTGAGTGGGGTATTTACGCTCGTGGATCTTCAGCTGCTTCAATTCATAAGCAATAACTCACCCATATTACATCAACACACAACCAAAACCAATACCAGAAGCATCATAATATATGGTGAATCCCTTACCCTAAATAGAAAGATCCAATATAGAGGTTTAAGTGAGAAATCCCTTGAGATTCCAATAGATCAACTCACATTCCTCAGACCATTAAAAAGAAATCTCCTTCTAGGTCAATCTAGTTATTGTGCTACAATAGTAGAAAAAAACTCAATTAATTGCCTATAGTAACTGGCCAAACCAATGAAGCTTCGAACCTTAGATGAAGAGGTAGGCATATCCAAATCATGAGTAGCCTCAATCTTCGCTGGATACACCATAATCCTATCTCTAGATACCACATGTCCTAGGAATGTCACCAACTCAAGCTAGAACTCACACTTTTAGAATTTGTAAAAAAACTAATGATCTCTTAAAGTATAAAGAACAATCGTCAAATGCTACATATGGTTCTCTCCACTCGTCGAATACACAAGGATATCATCAATGAACACAATCATGAAGAAATCCAAATAAGGGCTGATATGCAGTTCATCAAATCCATGAATACGGCTGGGGAATTGGTCAACCCATAAAATCATAATGACCCTAACGAGTCCTGAAGATTGTCTTTTGGGATGTCCTCAACCTGAATCCTTAACTGATGGTAACCGAACCTCAAGACAATCTTAGAGAACATTGCTACTCCTTAAAGCTAATCAAATAACTCATTAATGCATGGCATCGGGTATTTGTTCTTCACTGCCACCTTATTAAGATGCTTGTAGTAAATACACATATGCAAGAAACCAACCTTCTTCTTTAAGAACAAAACTGGATCACCCTACGGAGGCACACACGGTCTAATGAAACCCTTACCCAGAAAATCCTGAAACTGATAAATAGCTTCTTAAGCTCGGCATGAGCCATATTAAAGGTTTCATAGAAATAGGTTGGGCACTTGGTTAAAGATAAATAGAAAACTTAATATCATACTTAGGAGGAAGACTTGGTAAATTGCTAGAAAAAATATAAGAAAATTCATGAACTGGGTAAAGACAAAGACTCTCTACACTAACATTATTAATATAATGAGATTAGACTTACAACCCCTCAAAATAAGTCTCTTAGACAGAACATAAGACATAATCTCGGTTGTTTCGCAGATAATAGATCTCTGCCACATAACTAGAGGTATGCTAGACATAGCTAAGGTAACAGCCTTGGAAAAATAATCCTTGATCGCATAATAGGGGGGATAACCAGTCTATGCACATAGTAACATCAAAATCTACCATTTCTAGTAAAATAAGATTAGCCTAAGTATCAAACTCTCAAACAGTCACAACACATGATATACAAACCTAATCCGCTAGTAAAGAATCACTCATAAGAGTAGACACATATGATGGCACAGATAACAAATCCTAAGATAACTTTAACAGCGGGGCATAGCAAGCAGATACATAAGAATAAGTGCACCACGAATCAAATAAATCAAAAGACGATCAATTGCACACTAAAATCATACCTGTAATAACAATATCAAAGAATTGACCTTAGGTCTAGAAGGTATGACATACAACTGACTACACATGCAACTTTGCTGGGCTCTTAACTGATCTCCTATCCTACTTGACTGAGGACCTCCACAAGCACCTTGAGGTCTACCCCAATGACCATGCATACAAACTCTAGCTGGGAGAGGTATTGCCCTAGTTGGTGGAACACTCTAAGCTACATGAACCACCGTTCCATGACTGCAGCACTCTCTCAAGAAATAACCAAAGGCTCCTCAACCATAATATGCCCCAGACACTATACTAAAACCAAAAGATTTGGTTAACCCGAAATAACCACCACAGTTAGAATACCCAAAAGATGAACCCCTCGGAGGCTGACCACTACTCTAGCTGAGATGATTGTCATAACTAGATTGGCCTCTATCAGTAATATAAAGTGCAACATAAATAGGCTTATTAGCCTGACCCTAATGCTGGTAAGGATGACGCAAATGATACCTTCTCTAAAAACCACTGCCTCTAAACCGTGAGACACTACAACTCCCACTGAAAGTACCCTAATATCATAGCCTCTTATCCCTTCCCTCTTAAGCCTTGAAATACATATCCTATATAACCTGAGCATGAGTAAAAACCTCCATAAAAGATCTACCAGCAACAGCCAAGCTCTATCTAGAAATTTAGGAAGGACATCTTAATCCACAAATTAAGCACTAAACCATCTCATACTTGATCGACAAGATAGGTTTAGCATGACTAGACAACTCTTAAAATCAAGCCTTATACTCCACAATAGTCATGGAGACCTTCTCCAACATCAAGAACTGGTTTCTCAAGAAATTTTTAATGCTTCAAGGCATATACTTCTCTAAGAAGACCTCAGAGAGCTGAGTCTATGTTAATGAGGGAGATCCATCTAGACAGGAATCAAGATAACTCTCATCCATTATTGAGCTGACAAATCCAACTGAAAGATAATGTAATCATTCCACGAGTCTCGACTAGACCTAAATTATATAGCCTATCCTCGTATGTAACTAAGAACTCATAAATATACTCACCTAGTATGCTGAATAACCTAGGCTAAGTTAATCTCAAGAATCTACCCAATATTTAGTACTTCTCAACAAACATTATACGTTGGGCAACTATCTGTTGAGCAAATACCAACTAAGCAATCACTAATGCAAGATGGACCTTAACTCTGGGAGTCACTGTTATAGGCTGTGCCTCCAAATATTTACCACTATGATCCATTGAATATGCACCATCATATGGTGTAACACTAACTAATCCTAAGAGTTGTATTAGTATATTCTTGAATAGTAAAGAAGAAATAAACCTCTGTGGGTCCTGGGCTGGTCCCTTGACCATAAATGGCTGGCGTAGAGGAATCTCTAGTTGGGGAGCAGAATAGGGTCTGGTGAAGGCCCCCTATCCTAGTCTTTGGCTGGGGCTGCATCTTTCAGCTTTCCTCGACCTATAGGTCATCCACAAACTATGATTGGATCCCTATTTACGGACTCGGGGTCCTCATCTTGGGTAGCAATAGCACGCATCATAATCATCTGTGAAAGAGTGAGCCAAAGAAATCTTAGGAAACCAATGCACGACTCTTAACATGAAATGAGTAAAAGAAGTAATGATCTCTTAAGATTTCCTATAACCTCTTGAAGATATGAAATGGACGTCATTATTCTGGTGCGCAAGACTCTGCTAGACACTTTCTTTTAAACCAACAATACTGGCGAACCTAGTGCTCTGATACCAATTTATCATGAACCAATTTTTGAGTCATGATGACACCTACTTTATCCCACAGTAGGTAAGCCGAACCATAGCCCAACGCTATAAATAATGGGCTAATTTTGTGAAAAATAAAATAAATACCGAAAATAAGTAAGTAAAATCTTACAAGAATAAATGAAGGAGTAAAAATAAAAATAAATAAGAGAAATTACAACATCCCACAACCTAGTAGTCTCGGTATAAGAGCCACTAAATAAAAAAAGTACAAGTACTATCATAGTCAAAGATACATCAATCTTAAAAAAAGAAAGACTAAGCAAAAATAGAAGAAGGAGAACAGGGAATATCCATCTCCGAGAAGTCACCTTTTCTCTAAACTCTAATCAACATGATCGAAGCATCAAAGGTAGCTACTAGTACTCAAATTCTGATAAAAAAGGTACAAAAGTATAGTATCAGCACCAAAGCCACTGGTACTCAGTAGGTATCATGACAGATTGATGTAAATCATTATATAAATATAATAAAAATATGGGATAAATAACTAAGTCAAGGTAAAAGGACAAACCTGGAATAAAGCTTAAAATATTGTAAATAAATAGCTGGAACAATAATAATAATAGAGCAAACATAAATATCACTATAAAACTGGCCGCTATAAGCCAGTATATTTGGAAAAGTAAATAAATCAATACAGGCCTCCATAATCCCAGGGGGTGCAATCAAGAGAAGAAATAATTGAAATTATGATGAGTAGCCATATCTTGAAATTATATCGTGAATCCTTCCATACCAAAATCACCTGACTTAAATAGGTTCCATAACCATCATAAATAACTTGTAAATGCCTAACTTGAACAAAACTCATACTATCATTTGTCGGACATAAACTGGAACTCAATATCATCATTTGTTAGACTTGAACTAGAATTCAATATCATAAATCTCAAGACTCAAACTAGAACTTATATCATTACCCAAGTATTTATATTGAATAAAGCATTATATATCTAACCTTCTCATCTCTAGAGTATAAATTTAGAAAAAGTAGCATTCCTATATAGTCTACAAGGATCTAATAATAGTCTTGGCCTAAGGTAGGTCAGAGGGGTGCATTCTACATCCCGAATTCCATCGTAGGGAAAATTCTATCCCTGACTAGGCTAAGCAATCTAAATTCACCACTAGATATTAAATAAACCATATTTTATTCCTAAGATAGAAATTCTACCAAAAGATTGAGAAACCAAATCAATTATGCCTAAATTTACGGTTACTAATCAGCTAAATAATTCATTTTATGCTAAAACTAACTTGAATTCCTAATTTCTACCCATATCTAGCATATTATTATAAGTATACTGCAATATTGCCCAGTCAATGAGAAAGATGAACCTAGCCTACTTGGACATTGAAGAAAGCCTTGTGAAATCTGCTAAATCATTGATTTTTCCTTCTAAAAAGCTTCCACATGATTCCATGACTCATTAATATGAGAACAATAGTGCCCATATTTCATTTTATGCTTCGGGTAAGAAGTTATGTAAAAATCCCACTTAAGGCCCGCTTGCGAAATTGCACATTAAAAATTTTCAACACATCCCTCTATGCTCAAGGAAACAATGGTAACCATATTGCATTTTTATTCTTCGGGTTAAAAATTTTGTAAAAATTCCACTTGAGGCCCACTTGCAGAATTGCACTTTTAAAATCGTCAACATGCCCCTTTATGCTCAAGGAAAATTTACCCTCAAGAATGGGCAAATTTTGAGCTTAAATGATTAATCAATCTACTCAACAAGAAATTTGGGATTTGATAATACATTGAGAGATTAATTAGGAAATTAACAAAAAGTTACCTAGATTTTGATGAAGAAATGAGAAATCCAAGCTCATAAACACCCTAAAAGCACTAATAATAATTCTCCCAATTTTCCACACTCTCTAGGGTTTTCACTCTTGAGACTTGTGAGAAAAATGGGAGAAAATCTGAACAATAATGGCATTTAGTGTCTCCCAGGTGCCGCTTAAGTGGACACTTGGATGCTTAAGCGATCACTGCCAATTCATCCAAGTGTCGCTAAAGTAGTACTAGCTTATTGCATGTCTTAAAGCTTAACACCAAAGAGACGTGCACTTTAGAGGTTTTCTTGCTGCTAAAGCGGCTTCCTGACATAGGCCAAGGAAACTAAGGTCCACTAAAGGGCCTAATGGTCTTCCTTAGTGGGTGCACCAGTTGAGTGCACCGACTGAGACTTGGAATTTTTCTAAGTTTTTACCAAACCCTCGGGATTCATTTGACATCTCGTATATGAAAAGGATCTATGATACCCAATTAAATTTAATGTTCTAGAATCAATGGAATGGTCAAAATTTACATCTGAGGTCTTATAAAAAAGTAGGTCCCACACCCAAGTGCCACTTTTATCAATTTTTGGTGAATAGCCCAGAAATGAGTTCAGACACATTTGGACCCAAATCAAAGGTCCCCCTAGTCTAAATTTGATATTCAAGAACTGTTAGAGCTGTCAGAATTGGCATACGAGGTTATTTGACTTAAATTTTTACCTGATAACCAATTTTCACCAATGAAGAATTTAATACATGGAATAGGCTTTAAAATAAAATAAATTTCCCGATAATTGAATTGTCAGCTCTAGCAAGTCATAAATGACTTGAGGAGGTTATAGGAAAGTTCTAAATGGAAAAAATGAGTGTAAATGAAGAAAATAACTTGGAGTTTCTTTACACTCGAGGCAGATGATAGTGTATGAGTGTAACTACCCTGCTCATGAGTTAAAGTTGGCGATGGTAGTTTTGTGGCTTAAGATTTAGAAATACTATTTGTATAGTGTTTGTTGCAAGGTATTTACTAACTATCGTAGTCTTCAGTACATTGTGACTCAATGAGAGCTTAATTTAAGACAACAAAGGTGGATTGAGTTGTTGAAAAACTATGATATCTCTATTCTATACTATCCAAGCAAATAAGATATGGTGACAGATTCCTTGAGCTAGAAGGCATGGTGAGTAAGGGTATTTGTTTTAGTTTCAGAGCAACTACTGGCCTTGGTCATTCAATTAGTAGCTAACATGATGATTTTACTTGACAATTAAAATCCCAGGAGGATTTTTACTAGTGTTAAGGCTAGGAATACCTTGATAGAGTAGATTTGAGGCCAACAATTTAAGGATAAGAGGCTTTATTTCATTCATGATTGGGTGTTGAGAGATGAGTCGATAAGGGATAGCTTTGTAATGGCCTAATTTTTGATGATTTGTGTGAACATTTGTTCTTTGTGATTTATCTATTTTACACCTTTTCATGATTACATTATGGTGTTTTGGGGGGTATGGGGATGTTTGGCATAGTTACCAACATATTTTGATGTGATTTGTGCAAAATTATTATTTTTGATGGTCTTGAAGGCTTCTTAGTTGAATTTGGTCAACGTTATTTGATCTGTACATCGGATGGCATAACAGACTGCTCTGGTAGATCCAAAATGTTGATTTTAAGCTTGTAATATTGTTGGTATGGTTTTATGGCTTTTATATCTCATTTTTACCCTCTATTTGGAAAGTTATAAAAGTAGGTCCCGTTGGTCAATTCTGTGAAAATAATGTTTTTTGAGGTTTTGATGTCACCATTAAGTTTGGAGTGTTAAATTTTATTGGATAGCATAGTTCATTTTCATTCTCAGGATTTCAGATGAATCTTGAGTGATCCTCGGAGACTTGAATTTTTCTAAGTCTCCACAGCTGGTGCACCACTCAGCTGGTGGAGTCTCTAAAGCCCCACTTTAGCCACTTTAGTGGCAGGCTCTAAAGTGCTACTTAGCCACTTTAGTGGAGGGCTACTAGCTGAGCAAGAGCACTTTTGCGGACCTTGTTCTCTTTAGCGGGGGGGAGCTAAAGCAGCCCTTGTCCACTTTAGCGGACTAGCATGCCAAGTGGGTATCTCTAAAGCGACACTTGACCGCTTTAGCGGTGACCGCTAAAGTGGCCACTTGATCTCTTTAGCAACACCTAGCACCTGGGTATAAATAATCTTTTTCTTGATTTTTCTTCACCATTTTCGAGACTTAGAGTTTGGGGATCAAGTTTTTTGGCATTTTATTCCATTTCTAAGCTTGGGTAAGCTCCAAACTCCTATTTCAACTAATTTTCTTTGATTTTATTATTTAAAATTTTTTAAACTTAGACTTAAAGGTGTAATTTGGGGATTTTGGCCTAGAAGGCCTAAATTATCATTTCTTCAATTCAAACCTCAATTTTACCCTAATTTTAGTAGTTTTTTTTGCCATGAATTCCTTTAATCTTTGGAAAAATGTTCTTGGTCAAAAATTTTTGTTTTACTTTTTTTTTTTTCAAAAACTCATTTTGGGGGTCTGGTTTGACCCCAATTTAGAACTGAGAAATATGGACACCATTGGCTTTATTTTGATGCTTCGATTCTATATTTATCTATTTTTGCTAATTTCCAGGTCCATGCATGAAATATTGGTACCACTATGGAAATATTAGAAACACTGGCTTTTTTTCTAATAGAAATGTGACATCTTTGAAAATCCTCTACCTATGTGTGTGCCTTAGAGGAGTTATAGATAGTGGTATTAGATATAATTGTATATAGGTTGATGAACTCCCCTTTGGTCCTACTTCTAGAGCACAACTTGGTAGGTGTATGCGGAAATTATACGATGACCTCATGCATCACATCATCACTATTATATTCCATATTTTATGCTTATTCTGTGATTGTATTTCTATCCTTGACTTGATATCTACCCATTTGTTCTATCTTCTTATAATTTTATTTTGTGTACATGTATATTTGTTCTTCTTTTACCTACCTATATTTATTATATGTGTATATAGTAGAACTATTAGTGGAGATGATATGGGCTACTATTTGGGATATTTTTTGATTGCAGGTAAAGTGCCCATAGTTTGTCTTTTTATTCTTTATTTTCTACTTTACTCAGTAGGCCTATGATACCTATTGAGTAAAAGTGGACCGTACTCATCCTTACTACACCCTTTTGGTGCTGATCCAGGCACAAATGTGCCATACAGATAGATGATTCAGGTGACATTTGGAGTAGATTCGATGTAGCAAACATCATATATTTCAGGAGTTGGCCTACTACCTCTTCCTGTCTATTTCATGTCTTGTATAGTATTTGAGATAGATTTTGATTTTTTCTAGACTATTACTGTATTTTGACATTTGAGATGTATTTAGTGGTTCATACACAGTGACACTAATTTTTCCTATTTGGTTTGGTATCTTTGATTTTATTTCCTCTGTTAGCATGTTTATGTGGATTGATTTCCCTTGTCGTATCATGACCCTTGATTATTGGGTTATGACAAGCTTTGATTTTGAGGGAATTTTGATATTTAAGTTTTCATTTATTTTTTGAGGTTTGGAGGCTTGATTCAGTTTATACTCTAAAAGGCTCATAGCGCTACATATTTTATTCACCATGAGACAGTTAAGATGTATAAAAACTTGAGACAACATTACTAGTGAAGTGGTATGAAGAAGGATGTAGCGGACTTTATAGCTTATTATTTGTATTATTCCTGAGAGGAAGTGGTAGTGGATTACTATGGACTTTGTGGGTGGTTTGCCTTACTCTTCTCGTGGTTCTAATAACATTTGAGTCATTCTAGATCAGTTGAAAAAATTAGCTTATTTCATTTGTATTTTTAGTACGTTCAGTATTTGAAAGATTAGCTAGTATCAAAATTTAAGAGGTGGTTTCACTTTATGGGGTACCTGTGTCTATTATTTCAGATAGATGATCTGATTTCACTTGTAGATTTTAGAGGAGTTTTTAGGAAAAGTTAGGTAATCAGTTGACCTTAGTACATAATTTTAACCCTAGACCAATGGACAATCAGAGGGGACTATTTAGGTATTGGAGGATATGATTCGTACATGTGTTATCACGTTTGGAGGTTAGCAGGAGCAAAATTTATCTTAAGCAGAGTTTTCTTATAATAATAACTACCATTTGAGTATTGAGTTGGCACTACTTGAGGCATTATATAGTATGTGTTTTCGATCCCCAGTTGGTTAGTTTGAAATATCAAAGCTTAGACCCTATGGTACCAACTTTCTATGTGAGTCTTTAGATAGGGTTCAAGTGATTCAAGATAGTCTATAGGTAGCTCAGAGTCGGCAGAAGAGTTTGGCTAATCATAGACTTTGTGCTTTGAGGTTTAGTATTGATAATTGGGTTTTCCATCGAGTATCACCCTAGAAGGGTGTGATGAAGTTCAGGAAGAGGTGTAAGTTCAACCCAAAGTATATCAAGTCATTTAAGATACTTTGGACAATAGGGTAGGTAGTTTATGAGTGGGCCTGGCCCCTAGACTTTTCATTTGTTCATCCAGTTTTCCATGTATATTTTTCTACGGTGCTAAAGTTTGGATGAGTCTCATGTGTTTCATTGTGATTCTATTCAAGTGGATGAGAGTTTGACCTTTGTGGAGGAGCCAGTTGCTATTTTAGCCACATATGTTAAACGACTGTGTTCTAGAGATATTCTAGTTATTTAAGATTGAGTAGAGACATAATCTATTCAAGGATCTACCTGGAAGATTGAGAGTAGCCCAGTATCCCCACTTGTTTAAGCCTTCAAGTACATCTTTATCCTTTACTTTCATAAATGAATGTCCTTTTAGTAGTGGATATTGTAATGACCCTCCAAGTCATTTTTCTACATTTTTGATCATTTTCTACATTTAGAGATTTCCCATAGTTTCCCCTAGTCTTTTATGACTTGTTGGGACTAATGGGCAGTTAATTTGGTTGTTAGAACCATTTTCCTAATTTGGATATTTTGCTATTAAGAATAGGGTATCAGTCTTGAAGTTCATCCAAACACCCTTGGATGCCAATTCTAACAATTCTATTAGCTTTGAATGTCAATTTTAGGCTAGAGGACCCTTGTTTGGTTCCTGAGGCTTCCAGACTCATTTTGGGCCTTTGGGTGGGTTTTGGTTTAAAAAAAAACCCTTTAGGTGTGGCCCCACTTTTGATCGGAACAGCCTCAAATGAAAATTTTGATGGCGCCTTTGAGTCTAAAATGACAAATTTTGTAGTGCAGCATAGTTCATTTATGATGGTAGAATTCCAAACAAATACCGAGGGTTCGATTAGAAACTTGGAAACTTAGCCAAATTGATAATGATGGTGCATCTGGAGCAGACTAGAAATGGCCTTCGCAATTGCAAGGCCTTGGTTGTATATGCAAGGGTTAAGAATTCTTAGCCTCCACGATCATAAACTAGACTTCGCATTTGCAAAGGGTAATTTGGTTGATTGGTCCAAGCCTCTTCTTTATGATCATAGGTACACCGTCTGCGTTCATAAAGACCTATTTGGTTCAATCACCTCAGTTGCAGCAGGGGTCCTACCTTTGCAATGAAGGACCCCTCGATGTATTTAATGTTGGTTTCATTAATTTTTAGCCATTTTCTTAAGTCCAAAAAACATTAAGTCCCTAGGAATCTTTTAAATCGGGATAGATTTATAATTGTGTGTTGGGAGAGTGTTAGAGACATCATTGTGGTCATTTCCTTGTCTTTATTACCACAAGTTTCCATTTAATTTATAGTTTAATTCTCTGATTTAACTTTAAATCTGTTTACTCATGGGTTGTTTTTGGGATGGCTTTTGCTCGTATTTCACCCAATTTTAGGGTAATGATCCTTGAACTTAGTGGGACACATTGTCAGTTTTGATGGTCCCTATGGGGTATTTTTACTTTGATTTTTAACTTAGGTCATTTGTATGCAATATGGGTATTGATGTTCTTGTCTTAATACATAGATTATTATTTTGATAGCATGGCGGAATTCAAAAGATTTTTGAAAGGGAAAAGCTCTGGAATAGTGGACTTGAAAAGCTTCCAGCAGTGTCCAGGTAGGCTAGGCTTGCTTTTCTTCTATAATGAGCATTATTATGGTATTAGTGTAGTATTATGCTAACTATTGATGGGTATTTTCTACTCGATATATGATTTAGTTATAATTGGCTAAGTTAGCCGATTAGGGGCCTTTATGGGAAGAATTTGGCCTAGTCTTTCCTCATATTGGTTATGTCAAGACCTTAGGACTAGTTTTGACTCATATACTACCTTGGTATAGATTTATAAAGCCTTAATCTAGGTTTTGGCAGGTGATTGCTTTGGTACGGGTTTTTGAGAATAGTAGTGGCCCCCGACGATCCTTCTTTTAGGTCAATTGCCTGAATTAGATCCTTGCTGACCTAAGAGGCCTTTATTCGTCACCTTAGACTAAATCTCGAGATTTAGGATGGTTTACTCACTTAAGTAGATTCCGATTAGTTTTGATACTTAGGGTAGGATAACATTTGACCCTTAGAACATTATCCTTAGACTTACGGAGTAAAACACACATTGTTTATATACTTGATTACTTGACTTGGAGTCTAGCATTAATTAGACTTAAGAGAAACTATAATCTTGGATTTTCACTACTCTTCGATTACTTATTAGTTCTAGTTCAAGTATATTAATTATGATTCACATGCAATATATTTGCATTATGATACCATTCTCTAGTTCTGATTCAAGGCAGACATTTATGATCTATTGGATATATATAAGGACTTGAAATTTTGATAAACACTAGTAATATTTAGATTTATGATATAGGAGGAGATTCAAGTATATGGTTTCTCATAGTCTTATGTTATGTTTAATATTGTTGATAATTTCGTCTTCTTGCTAGTGTACTCCTTGTTTGCATGCACCGGACTTATAGGGGCACGATTGGGTTATTCCTTTCTTGTTTGTGCCTTTTGGGATTATGGGGGCCCAGTTAAGTTGTAGATATACTTATTTACTTTTGAGTTGTTTAATAATGTGTATTCATCATATTCATATGATTTGGAGGGTTATTTCTATTAATACCATTATTTCTGACTTTAGTTTACATTTTTCACATTTTATTATACTTTTACTGTAATAGCTCGATCAGCATATGTTGTCCACTAAGTACTTTTTTTGGTAATCATACTACAATTCTTCATCTTTATTGTGATGCAAATTCGAGTATGAGCCACCGTCATTGACATTATCCTTAGGCTTGATGTTGCTCTGGAGATATGGTGATCTTTTAGAGGCTAGAGCTGCTCTTCTCTCCTTCTGCTATTTGTGAATAGTCTTTTGTGTATTTTGAAACTATATGTATAGTTGACACAATCTAGTACTCTATCTTTTATCAGTGACTTGTGCCGACCTTACCAGTTCATGGGGATACTCCGTTGCACCTTTACTTTTATTTCATTGATTTTTAGTATGATCATATTTATATATTTCGCCACTTAGTTGGAAAGACCCAAACCGTCATTTCATGTGAAAACTTCCCAAAAATAATTTACAATAAATAATAGGTTAAAAATGGACTGGAAAAAATTAAAATCGCAAAGAAAATCAGGGCTTAAAGAAATTGGGCTAAAAGTCCCAATAAAGGACTGAGCGATACTACAAGTAAACAGTGCAATAGTACCACTGCAGCGGTAAAAAGTAGTGTTCTAACTGCACAATTTTTAAAGACCCTCTATGTTGAAAACGGTGTCCTAAAAAACCCTATATACCCAACCATGAGATTTTAAAGGCCAAGGTTAATAAGAGAAGTTTCAAGACACACCTAGAGGAAACCCAATAAGAGAATACATCCAGCATGCACTGAACAACTTACTCCTCTCTATAGCAGGATGTTCTGCTTAAGAGTTAAACTAGGGATTATGTTTGTACCAACTAAACTTAGGCTAGATATAATTAATGTTAATAGTAATATCGAGAGTATCATGCATTAGGCATTCGGGCATGGAGTTAGATGGATGAACATATTTTGAAATCTAGATAAACTTGATTATATTAAATTTCTTAATGTTATATTAATGTTTGTTGGGGATAAAAGATAGATATGAAGATGGAGCAAATGTGCATAGTGTATTATATGCCAAGTTTGGGTACAGTAGAGAGTCGAATAAGATAACATGAAATGGTAAAACAAGAAATTTAAGGTTACTTGACTAATATATTAAATGCTTTAATTGCCCAAATTGTGTTATGGGAGATCGTACAACTTTAATGATATCTTAGTCATAATGCTTGTTTTCCAGAGTCTAGAAGATGATATAGTGAGTAAAAAGTTATTGACACGAGATAGTAAGTAAAAAGGTATGAGGTTAGCCAGTTTGAAGAATTGGCATTGCTTGTGCTATTATCGTGATCAATGCTTCCCAGAGCTAGAAGGTAATGTGAAAACTTTGAGGTTAGATCACGGTTAGAGGGAAAGTGTTTGATAATAAGAACTTGGGTAATGACAACCCCATAGAGGTTTTAGTAAGTTATGATCATGATATATATGTGAGGACTAACGTCACCGAATTAATAAATTAGATAACTAATGTGTCCGTAGATGAAATTGACTCGTGTTGGGTTGTGGAATGACATTATGATTCTCTTTTGCATGAATTATGATTTATTGATTTTATGCACAAATTTATATGCATTTGGATGAAATATTGTGATATGGGTAAGGTACCATGCCAGTACAGATATGATATATTCTAATGTAGGTCGGGTACCACACCAATACAAATATGATATATTATGATATGGGTCGGGTACCACGCTGGTATGTTTTGATGTTGTTGGTTATAAAATGGGGAGGGATGATGGGAGATATGTGTGCATCTTGCATACATTCATTCTTGCATACATTTTGAGTGTATTTCGATTATATTATTCTTCCATACATGTTGTTACTATGGTGAATGGTGAAAGATGGTATGATAGTACATAAGGTCTCTAGTTGGGCTGAGTTGGGAATGAGATTTTATGATCCCCTCGAGAGGAATAGTTATGGTAGTATATGAGTGGACGAATCTAAAATTTCAGGGGATGTGGTGTTGTGACACCTATGATAGTGGGTACCATGGGGTTTGGGTGGATATGGAGTAACAGTAATAGTGTATTTTTCTCTCAAAGCTCAAAAATTGAATACTGAAAATGTGAAAGGTTGAGCCTTTTATATCTTGGGTCTGAGCAATATTAAATTACAAGTCTGCCCCTGGAAATTTTGCGACCAGTCGCGATCGCATCCTAGCTGTCACAATCACGACATCTTCTCTGTATTAGCTCCTGCGATCGTGGGGTGTTGGCTTTCGATGTCTACACATTTTCCTGTCAGGACCCATGTACAATCAAGACCCTCCGATCGCGATAGAAACATCTAAGGGTCGTATCCTTGAACACCTCTTCGACCCTTTGTCCTTCTTTTCTCATTTCTCTTCATTTCCAGCTTCTACTTTGTTCCTCTTTTACCAAATTTACCTACAAGAGCACAAACACTTGAAATTAGTGTATTTCGTGTAAAATTAGTCCCACATCATCAATTTAATCACTGTAGTGTTCAAGAAATGAGATATAAATGAGTGGTAAATTGCCACTCATCAACACCCCAAACTTAAAGATTTTTCTTGTCCTCAAGAAACACTACTTCACACTCAAAGAGACTATCTAACTTTTAAGGTCACACTTTTCAACCACATAGCCACCATGATTTTGAACTTTATTAGCACTAACAATTAGTCAACAATCATGTGAAGCCCTAACTATACAACTCTCCTCAAATTCAATCACCCTTTCGAGAATGCAAAGAAATCTCAAGAATAATCAAACAACAACAACCAATTCTCAAGAAGTGACTCTCCATCAATATTAAATCAAATATACTCCTTTGCCTTTCTTTTGGAAGATGTCAATACACCATTCAATCTTAGTCTACATGCCTCCTCATAAAAGTATGTCCTAAATTACCAAAATTTCAACATGAAACAAGGTATGAATGTGTAAGCCCTCATACTCACAAAGAATTTCTAAATGCACACAAGTATCATACCATATGCTTGCCCTTATTTTCGATCTCTACTAACTCAAAAATACTTAGTTGGAGATCCCAAAGGACTTTTTCAAGCTTGTAATGTAAGCTCGGGGACGGGTAGGATAAGCTTTTGGGATAAAAGTGATTATACCCTCCTTGAACTCCACATAAAAGCAATTAGATCAACTTGGATTATTCGCCACTTCATTCATTTATAAATCACATATGTGCCTATCTTTTTCACCTTAGTTTACCCATCTTTTGAAAGCATTCTCGATTTATTTCTTTCCTTATTGCAATCACATGCTTTTTCTTTTTTTTTTGGTTGCTTTCTTTCTTTTTCATCATTGATTTGCTTTTAGGAACTCATTTGCAAGATTATGGCCATGATCACCTCTTGATAGTTCCACCATATCCCCAACTTAGGATTTTAGCCTCAAGTTGGAAATTCCAAGTTCAAGGAGGATAGGGATCAAAAGAAGGATAACTTTCAAACAATTTGAGGCTTGTAATATGGTTGCCAAAGAAAGGTCAATAGGCTCAAAATGGGTGACAAGGGATACCATTCATGTTCAAGTAGGATTTTGAGGCTAAAGTGGTTTTCAACAATTACAAAGATAACCTAAGATCATTTATCCAACCGCACATAATCAAGATTAGCTTGGAAAGACCCATCGGGCAAGTTCTAGATAACACAAGTAAGCATAAGAATCATTCGACTAATGCTCACCACACATGGCATGCAAACTATTCTAGAAGGATCAATTGTATTTCCTACTTAAGAACAAAAAAAAGATAGTTATCACATTATAACCAACTAAAGATTTTGGAGTCACAAAAATAGGCAAAACGTTGTTACAAAACCATTCAATTCCACGCCCTTGATTTTCACAAATTTTTTTGATGGAGGGGGATGCGCACTTCACCACGTAAAATTTACTATCGCTAGCACCAAGAAAGCCACCATTTTGCATTCGGGCTCTAATAAGGGCAATACTTATGGATACTCAGACTTCACCATAGTTGTGACGTCAATCCTAATTTGCATTGCCACGGGTACTCAGACTTCCCCTACATGTATGACTCCAACACCTCAACATGGTGGTTTTCCCTTAAGAATGTCATCACTCAATCTATCATAGGAAAAGGCTCATCCAATATCAATATAAAAAAGAAAACTAAAAATCTAGAAATGAAAAATGAATACTACAAAAAATCACTTCAAAACATAGGCACTAGGGATACCCAAAGTAAAAAGCAAATCATCGGAATAACATAAATCTATACTAAATAAAAACCAAATCATCCATATATTACAAACCAAATAATAAGCATGAATCAAGTTATCCAAATATTACAGACCAAGTATGAAATAAATATGGAATCAAGCCTAACTACATATCATGAAAGAATTGAAGATTACAAGGGGCTCCCTGAAACTGCATCATCGACTATAATCACTCCCTGTCATAAAAATTTGACTCCTCATCCTTGGACCAACTAGATGGAATCACATCATCAATCTCAACTCTTGGAGAGAGAAGTCTCTCTCTTAGCTTCAGGACTTTCCACAAGCCCTTCATCTATTCCACATCTGGGTGAAGAACTTGTCTCGCCTCTTTTCTCTTCTCTTTATTCTACCATGAGACTCACTTCGGTTTTTGTATGATTTGGCCAAAGATGTGTAGGCCTGCTCTAATTTAGATATGGAGAACTCTTGTTCTCTCTAATTATCTAAGAGCATATCATAGTCACTTTGAGAGACGTAGGAGGCATGACCTGTGGAATACTCACCTTGACCTATAGGTAGTTTAGACACCAAGTCCTGGGCTAGGTGCATCTGATTAGAAAAATCCTTAAATGGCCCTTATGAGAATGGCCTACAAGAGTCGAGATCATCATCCATCTACTTACCAAAATTGATCTTTCTCTTCTTATTTTTGGAAGTTGCACATTCACCACACATCTTCAATGGATAAATAGGTGTCTTTTGGGAAATCTAGTTATCCCCCTGATATTTCTTAACTTCAGCCCTCTTACATAGTTCAGTGATCAGAGATGGAAACATTATTAGCATGGGTACGCCTTAGTTCTTGTAGTTTCTAAACTCCTAATCACCAAACCGTCAACATTCAAAGAAATGTTGTCTATGATGCATGCTACCATCTGGGCATACATAACAGGGATGTTTGTCATGTTGGTGCTCAAAGAGACATGGCTACATATAATGGTGAACCAAATTTGAGCTTCTATCACAAACTCATTCAGGATGATCCCTGTTTTTGTTGTGGTCCATGCAACCTCTCTATCCAGACATAGTTGTGAGGCAATCCAACTCCCTGGGGCACAATTTTTGACTTAAACTCTCTTGGTTTGGCATTCGGCAACCCATATATCTCATTGATTACCTCAGATTCAAAGTTGACAACCTTGACCCTAATTCTCATGATTGGTTTGGATAGATTTATGGACTCGAGGTTTGCGTAAAACTCCCATACCCATTGTTTATTTGCTCGGAATGGCTCCGGGGAAAAGTAAATCCAGCCCGTTGCTTGCAATCTTTGATAGAAGGCCAGAATTTTTTGGTCACTTTCTCCATTTAGATGCCCCGCTCAGGGAGTAGCTTCTTCCTAGTCAGATCCTCATAGTAAATAGTCTAACAGTTGGATGTAAGAAAGCGAGTTTGGTCAAATTGTATAATGTTCAGCTTTTTGAAAACCTAAAAACAACACACAAGCATCAACCATCAAGATCATCCTATGAAAATAATGCTATGTGACTGAAAGAAGCTAAAGAAATGGCTCAAGGATCATATTAGGGCTTAAAATAAAAATTCAGGATTTTGGGCAGGCTTGCCAGACAGGCCTCAGTCTCGTGATCGCACTCTATGGAATCTCAATTGCGACACCTGAAAGGCCTATCAGACAAGCCTCAGATCTGTTGATCGCACTTTAATGAGTTGTGATCACAATATATGGAAGGTCTGTCAGACAGGCCTCAGGTCTTATAATTGCACTCTGTCGAGTGGAGATCACAATCATGGAACATACTTCATAATCATACAAGAATTCCCTCTAAATCATTTCTACCCCAATTTATGTTCATGAAAGATGTACAAAACTAAAAACATGGAACATACTTCATAATCATACAAGAATGCCCTCTAAATCATGGAAAAACTATCAAAGAACTCATTTGGTAATTTTATCAAACACTTGGTGAGAACCTAAATTTCAAACTCATTTTGAATAAATTTGGCTACTCAAGACTTCACCAAACATATACACACTATAAGAAACATTAACCATACAAAATAAAATCAATTTTACACACTGATTAAGCCAAGAAAACCATAAACCCAAGTTTGGGCCCTAAGCATACTTCTAAAGATCAAATTTAAGCATCAAAGAGGAGATTTGAAAGACATATCTGGTATTTGGATACAATTGAGGATGAATAGCACTTTTAAAACTATTTGCAAATGGTAAAATTTGATGGATTTGGGGTATTTAAAGAGGAGTAGATTGTGGAACAATTTTGGAAATAGTTCCTTTTACAACTGCTCTGGTCGTGATTGCGATCCACCGAGTCACATTTACGATATCTAAGTCTATGTTGGGCAGACCTGATCCTCTGGATCACCATCGCAATTGTGATACCTGACACCAAGTTTATTCCCATATTTTCCAGCTAGGGTGTCTCCGAACTCAATCCTACTCTATATTTTGTCTCCTTGCCTATTCAAATCACCTTATTAATTTAAAGATTTTGTGAACTAAGAAAAGACCAAAATCCTAATCTATTCTAACAACCAAAATTCAAAGGATACAAGCCAAATTTGTGACAATGATGGGTTGCCTCCTATCTAGCATTTGATTTAACGCTGCGGAATAATGTTCACTTAGGATCTATTTGTATCTTTGACTTAAAGTAAACCAAGATCAAATTTTATAGTGTTGGTCACTTCCTTATCCACTACATCAATTACCGATACCACTTGCAACTTCATCGGTTTCTTCTTAGTCTTGCACACACTGAAAGGAGACCTCCTCATTGATACCTCAAAACTTTATCTCTCCATATTCGATATCAACTAGGGCTCTTTTAGTGGCTAATAATGACTTACCAAGAATGATCGATATCTCATGATCAACTTCAGAATCGAGAGTGACAAAGTCAGATAAAAGAATAAACTGGTCAACCTTTACCAATACATCATACAACATGCTTATGAGCTTATTGATAGAATGATCGTCCATTGAAAGCATCATGGTGGTGGGCATAAGATAACCCAATACCATCTTCCAAAATATGGAATATGGAATCAAGTTAATACTTGGTCCAAGGTCACACCACACCTTTTCAAACTTGTGCACCCCGATGGTGCAAGGAAAGGTGAATGCACCTGGGTCCTCTTTTTTCACTGCTATTGTGTTTAACATTGATTTACTTTAACATTTTCACAATTCAAAAGTCACTTCATTAAAACTAAGTTCTTCATAAATTTAGCCTACGCAGGTATTTCTTGAAGAGCTTCTAACAATGGAATGTTTATCGATAAGTTGCTAAATTTCTCAAGAAACTTCTTAAACTTGGTATTGTCTTCTTTATTCTTAAGCCTTTGTTGGAATGGTGGAGGAATCTTAGTTTATGGTAATGGGACAGTTAGAGGTTCATCACTTCTGACACATCACCATTGATCACCTTAGGAATTTCCTCATTTTCTCCCTTGTCTTCAACTACTGCCGATTTTTCAACAATCATTTCATTGGAATTTGGAGCCTCCCCACTTGGATTTACTATCCACTTCCTTTTTGCACTTTCTTTTTCATCATGTGTATTTTCATTTAGATTCTCATCGATAACAACCATATTTTCACCAAGAGTTTGGCCACTTCTAGTGACAATGTCCATAACATCAGCATCATTTTTGGGATTTACCACCATATCACTAGGTAAACCATTTTTCTGCCTAGCATTAAGTTGAGTTAAGATTCGGCCTACTTGTGTTCCAACCTTGATTCCCACCTAGACTATATAGGTAGGGCGGGAACCCCCCCAATTGGTTTGAAAATAACTAAATATCCTCATCAAGATTCTTTTTTTCTTCATTATCATAAGCCTTCGTACTCTTGGAATCAATGGCATTGACCGCCTAGGAGTAGCTCCCATTACATATTTGGTAAGAAGGTCAAGTTGGGTCATAAATTTTGCCATATTATCCTCTCTTTCTTCATCCTTCTTCTTTTGCTCTTTGATTACAAAAGATATTGTGGGGGACCCCACGAACACTTTGGTGTCCCTTTTATGCCATCCTCTATTTTGCTTTGTCACTTGTTCTAACAAAGTCATAGCCACACTATAAGATAACTTGACAAGAGAAACACCGGCCATATTATTAACCATCTTTTAGTTCAATTAATCCAATGCCCTATAGAAAATATGGAGAAGCATTTTCTCCGGCACCTCATGATTTGGGCATTGCATTAATTTATCATTGAAACTTTGCCAAACTTCATACAATGGTTCACTACTAAGTTGGAAAAAATTTATGATCTCATCCCTTAGCTGCAACATCTAGGAAGGAGGAAAGTATCTATCCAAGAATGCATTTGTGAGATCAACCCATGAAGTAATAGATCCCACGGTCAAAGACCACAACCATAAGATTTTTTCTCCTATAAAGAGAATGGGAAAAGATGTAACTGGGTTGACTCTTGAGAAATATGGGCTAGGTCAAATGGAGCGTATGCATTAATAAAATTCTTCAATTGTAGATTAGAATCCTAATGCTCTTGGACTCCAAATAACCCTTTTATTTGAAGAAAGTAAAACATCACTACAGTAACGTGGAACACTCTATTTCCTTTCGCGGGTGGAATACCAATAGCACTAGCTCAACTCGCATCTCCAAGATGATCCATATCCTCAAGCCCATCAAAAATCCATCATTACTACCGTGTTGGCTCATGGTATTATGTATGCTATGGTCGTTACCTAACAAATAATGTAAACTAAAACTCTACGGCTAACCAAGGTCACTAACAATACAACAATAGTGAAAACTATGTTTCACTCCCTGGCAACGACGCTATTTTGATACCTCTCAAACTTATACTCAAATTAGATGTAAGGCGAACACTATTAATATAATTACCCAAATAAGAGTTGAGGTCAAATTCACGAGGGGTGAAGATGTAGAAATTAAAAATTTACAAGTGTTGGTAGTTAAATAAGTGTTAACCATAGTGTGGTATTAAACAACATATGAAATTAAATAGGGGGTTTAGATTGAATGATGTTAAACACAACAACAATTCAACACTATTGAGAAATTAAAAGACCGATGAGTGTTACTAAATAGAGAGGAATCCTGGGGTTATGCAATCCTAGGTGGGAGTCATGCATGGGTTGTAAATAATTCATCCAAGTTTAGTTAAGAGTTTTAGGTAGGAAACATTTGGGGGTATTGGTGTTAATATTTCAATAAAACACCAAATGCCATAAGTGAGTTATTTCAAATACCTCACAAGTGTATTAAATCTACCAATCTACTACCTCAATTAACATCTTTATTTCTAAGATATTCTATTAAATGAGCTAACCAAGTTATTGTTCACAATTGTTCCTCACCCATATCCTCTCTTTCAAGGATGGGTTTATTTGTTCCTCACATATATCCCCACTTTCAAGGATGATATGGGTTCAAGGGTAATTGGGCTTTGCAATCCCCAATTCTCAATTAAAAATAAAACAAAAGCAAAACCCATCACCAACAACTAATTAATCGGACAAACAATCAACACCCATACATTAATCACCACCTAATAAAGCATAACCCTAAGACATAAATTTAGCTACTCATGAAAATAAAGAGAAGATATATAACAAGATTAGCATGTAATTCATCCATGGAAAGAAAAATGAATATAATCGCCAAGCTTTAAATTCAATCAAAATCCAAAATCTCTCTTGGAAACACAGCTACAAATTGTTTTTACTCAATAATAGTTTATTTTGCTCTCAAAACTCAGAAATTGGATGTTGGAAATATGAAGGGTTGAGCCTTTTATATCTTGGGAATAAGCAATGTGAAATTACAAGTTTGCCACTGGAAATTTTATGGCTAGTTGAGTCGCATCCTAGCTATCGCGATCATGACATCTTCTCTGCATTAGCTCTTACAATCGTGGGGCATTGTCTTGCAATCGCAACACTTTTGCCTGTCAGGACCCTTTTATAATCGCAACCCTCAAATCGCGATAGCAGTATCTGAGGGTCATATCCTAGAACACCTTTTCAGCCTTTTGTCCTGCTTTGCTCATTTCTCTTCTTTTCTAACTTTGACTTTGTTCCCCTTTTACCAAATTTACCTACAAGATCAAAAACACTAGAAATTAGTGTATTTTATTAGAAAATTAGTCTCACATCATCAATTTAATCACTGTATTGTGAAAGAAATAAGATATAAATGAGTGGTAAATTTTCAATTATTGCATACGTCAGTTGAGCTAATGATGTCAAATAACTAACCCTATTAGGAGGGTTGTCTTATACCTTGTCAAGGTATAGGACCTATATGTATATTTGTGGATCCACTACATAAGTGTTTTAGGATAATGATATACATATATTTGTGGTGAAACACAATCCTATACTGGCACATAGTTCTAGGACTTGGGTTTCCTAGACCTATATCTACCCGCTGCTAAATACTACTTCCAAAATAATTCATCTAATCATATGCTCAATAAGTGATTTAATTCACTATCTGTCAATTGTAAAGATTGAAACATTATGAAGTTGATGTCTTGAAAACTATCACACTTTACCCTTTTATGGATGTTGAATCTATTTTTCTTGAACATCTATAATAACACTATAGTTCTAGTTTCAACCTTTAAAAACAAATCTCAAGAATTATATGCAAGTTTATATCACAACTGAAAGAGATAATAACTAATGATTTTCTATTCATAGAAATTATTTTGATGTTCATAAAGGCTAAAACCATCAATAAACACTTTAAAAGTGAAGAATTTGATTCAAATAACAAAAGAATAAAGTATGGGTTTGTAACCTTAACTATGATTTTGAAATTCATAAACAAACTCTAAAGTTTTTGAATAGGGATGAACGGAAATCTCATTGAAGTGTACGTACTTGAGATTAGACGAATTCATGGAGAGAAATCTTGAATTTGAAACTTTTGGATCTTTGGACTTGAGAACCCCCTTTTTCTATCTGCTCTTGTATTCTGTGAAGAAAAAAGGAGTTTGGGAGAGATTAGTGATGTTTATTCTGAGAATATAACCCTTATTGAGTGTTTTAAGGTGTGGTGAGAGTTTCTCAGATATGTAAAGGACCAACTATCCCTCAAAAAATACATTAAAACTACTGAAAATCATGTGAGACAGTCAAGGTGACATACCATCAATCCCTTGGCAAATCATCATCCCAACGATCAAATTTTGGCTAAATTTTGAGCTTACTAATTAGATTTGAGGGTTATATTGGTGAATTTCCACCCAAGTGATGGTTCACTTGATGGGTCAAGTGATGACTCGTTACTTCTGTCATCACTTTATTACAGACAGACACCTTCTGATATATAAGCTTAACTTTTTACTCTGATATTGGATTGATGAATAATTTATGGTGTTGGAAATAAGACTATAAGACCTTTAATTTTTGGGTCTTGATCTGTAAGACTTGTCATATTCAAGGAGTTATGTGCGTTTGAAGTTGACCCTAGTAAAATCTAATACAAAAACTCAATCGGTAAAGAAACTTCTATCTTAACTTTGATATAGAAGTTCCTTATGAACTTAATTCATATCCAAGTCTCTCATAATACTAAGAAATTGATCTTAACATCTATTTATAATTAAAAATCATTAGGTTTGGTTCCTTATGAATTTGAAGAATCATGTGGATCTTAGTTTAGAAAATTTTGTGTGTTCAATAATCCCTTGGGTCCATTTGAAACATTTTAAAATTTAGAATGCTGCTGGACCTTCATTCAATTTCTCATGATTGCGTGTTAGGGGGTCACTATCATGAAGAGTCAATTTCTTATTCATAGTGATAGAAAACTTGAGTTGGGTTGGTCAGATAGATAAATTGCAATTGTGTGGACTCATTCCACACCATGGAAATGACCAAACATGTTATGGTGAATGTTGAGCCTCACGATCGCATTATGGGTGCCTGATGGAAAGGCTTTATTCATTAAAAAAATAGTATTAACATTCCATTTCTGCATTTTCACTCCATTTTCACCATTTTCAAGCTTGGGGAACAAAATTTTAGGAGAATACAAGAGGAGTTTTTCATCAAATTTTCTTTGGATAAGCATCTATACTCATTTTTATCATGACCTATGGATTATATTGAAAATACATCTTTGAAAATTGGATTATAAACTTGCAATTTTGGGTTTCTCCTGATAAAGTGAAAAATAAGTATTTTGATGATTTCTAAACCTATTTTAACTCGATTTTTGATAGAATTCCAAATTTAGAACCCTTAAACTATAAGTAAAGTGATTTTTTATTAAAATTTTAGTTATACCTCTCTTATTTTTGGAGACAATTTTTGAAATAATTTTGGACTTAAAACCAAAGTATACTAATATGGGTAAGAATAAACTCCTAATCACATATAAAAATTATTTTTAGTAGATTGAAAGCATTCATAAAATGCTTGAAAGGGGAAGTCTTTGTGTTGAGGGGTTTAGGCTTAAAATTTTAGCTTTTGGAATAGGTTTTGACTTAACTTTCTACAGACTTAGTTGGGTAGATAACTATTCATATAAAGTATGCTATGGGATGGGTGTAATAACAATCGTTTTGTTATTTGGGGTTGATTATTATTATTATTATTATTATTATTATTATTATTATCATCATGATGATGAACGTGCAGGGACTTATTGATTTTATATCAATTTGGGAGCTTATTTTTATCGTGATTTCTGAGAGAGGGCTTGAGTTGACTTTATTATTAATTTGAAAGCTTATTATTATTGTAATGCTCGAGTGGGGGCTTGTGTAGATTTTATTATTGGTTGAATAACTTATTATCATTGTGATTCCTAAGTGTGGGCTTGTGTTGACTTGATTAGACGTCTTATATGGTTCTTTACTATTATGTTTCCAGGAGGTGATTATATCACGATTTACGAAGATTTGGATGATTTGAATTCATTAATGCCATTTTTGAGCTAATTATTGTATGTTGTTTTTATTTCTATGATCATGTATACTTATTCATGTTGCGCTCTACTGTACACATAAGTGTATGTGGTCATGCAAGTAATAAAGTGGCCCTTGCGAGTCGAATACCGATCTCACGGGACTTGGTGTTTAGCAAGAAATCCAATTCTAGAATTACTAGTGAGATTAGGTAAGTATGAGTGGCAATCAAAAGAGAGTTTGAGTTTTGGAAACTTGAAAGTAATAATAAACAATACGAGAATATCAAGTTTTTGAAACAATAAAAAAAAATCTAGGGTTGAGGCAATTTGAACAATCCTACAAAGCTATACAATCTTGTTGTCCAAGTTAACTATCTTGGTTGTTGATTCACAGAGTTAATAATATAATTATGATCTTCCAAGCCTCTAATCATCTATCTAAATTAGCTCTACAACTACATAGTCGATCAGGGATATGAGAACTAATTTAAACACATTTGTATTTCATCTCGTATTTGAACCAAATGTGGAAAATTAGGTATATTCCTATCCTAACCGCAAACTATGTTCCACGTTTTAATCTAAAGTTCCTCCTTCCAGGATCATAATAGAAATATAGGTGTATTCTAATGGTCGAGAGTCAATAAAATAGTAATAGAAAGAACATGTGAACAATCAAATATGATAAGCATTGTTAAACCAACTAATTGAACTCTATGTAATCATGTTCATAGACTCAACCATAGAAAGAGGGTGTTTAGCCACTCATAGTCATACAAAGAATCACAAAAATTTAATTCATAAGTAAATACTACAAGAAAACTAAAGTAAAGAACAAAAACCCTATTTGGAGCCTCTCTCGTGTGTTTTCTCTCGCCCAAGTCATTTAAAATGTGATCCATAAAATTTAAAAAGTGCCCTATTTATAGTAGAAGAGAAAAATTTGATTAAAACACCTCTCCGTGCCATGCCCTTATTTCCTATATTAGTAGGCGGCATGCGCTTATCGTGCATGTACACTGTTTTGTGCCATTTAATTTTGGCCAGCTCTGTGCCACGCTCTTATTGTGTGGCTCAACCTCTGTGGAATAGAGCTGTGTTTCAAAATCCAGTTTCCTAATATTGTGTAGTCTCATCACTTTGCTTCGTTTCCCATGCATTGTAGATGCCTTTTCAACTCTTTCTAATCTGATCTTGCTTCCTGATATTTCTCCTTACACCTTCAATCATCCACAAGATTAGTATTGACATCAAAATCAAGCTTAATCTTCACCAAAGTCTATACCTAAAACACTAATCATATCTATTATTTTACGCACACAAATTAAGCTTAATCAATTGAATAATACGCAATGTAGCTCATAAAATAGACAAAAGTATGGCCAATAATTAACACTTTGACGTATGAATACACCCAAGATCACCACCCCACACTTTAACCATGTTTGTCCCCGAATAACTCTTTACACTAAGCATATTAAAGAAAGACTCCAACATCACTACTTGAACTAAGGCACTCAAGCTAGAACTACAACAACTAGACGAATGACAAGTTCTACATTAGGCATGTCATGTTACAGTTGAAACCTCATCTATACTACATCAGAACATCCTAACCTCAATAATTGACTCTACTAAGTTGGAAAAATCATGAATATTACTCAAGAAAGACATAATACAAGTCACCAAACCATCATTAAACATGCGCCCTCACCACAAGTGAGTCACCCATATTTATTCACAAACATGCAATTTATCTCAAGAATGGGTGTAAGAATCAAATTATGCTTACTCTCACAATGACTTCACATGATACATAAGATGAACCATAATCTTTCCCTTAGTATAGTACTCCACTAATATTAGAATATCAAGGCTCAAGATAATGTAGGACTTTAAGGGTTGTAATATAGGCTAAGGGACGGGTAGGAACTATTCTGGCCAATAATAGTGACTATATTTACTAAGTGCTTTAATACATCACACTTTACATTAGACAACTCTGTAACAAACCATTTATTTACTACTTTTATCTTCCCACCTGATAACGCTCAATCTACAGCTCTCGTCGGAGTGTAAAGCGGTCGTTTGTCAAATATAGAACCCAACTGGGTTGGGTATCGATCCCACAGGGAATAGCTTGGTCAACAAGTAAGCAAAGATTACTAGACTTTTAGTGCAAGTCTCGTAAAAAGGGGGGATTGTAACGTGTAACCAAAAATAATAGAGTAAAAACTGAAAATAGCAAAGTAAAAAGAAAGAATGTTTAGTAAGATGTAAACGATGAGAATTGAGAAGTTGGGGTTATGTCCACCTTATGAGTTGTACGTCTCTATTGGCTATGAGTTATGCGGAATTCAGACATGCATGTGCTTATAGAGAATTGTATTCGATGGTAAATCCAAGCGTCTTTCGACCTAAACAAGGACTATTTCACTTTAACTCTTTCGAGCTTAAAGCGTATCTAACGGTACAAATTCTCCAAGAGGTTAATCCAGTTACGGAACTAACTTTTTAATAGGGGATGGGACCCTATTACCTTGATATTATCTCTTTTCCAGAAATATAACCTTTCTTTCGAACAAGTTAATGCTATACTGGCATATTCTATGCGTCTGCAGCCACAAGAATTTGCATTAAGATGAAGAGAATAATGATATAAGCAACACACGTGTCACGACTTCACAAACTCATAGCAATAGATAGTATCTCATAAGGCTTCCATAACCCCAACAGAGAAGTTTAGTTACCCATGAGTGCGAAGAAAATCGCCATAGACATTATTATTATACCACAATAAAGATCTCGTGTAGTAAGGTGTGGTATGGCGTGTTAGGCGTGAACTACCTTGCAAAGTAACATTTCTCTTGTTGTGGATATTAAGAATTGAATAGATGAATAGAAGAAGAATAAAAAGTAGAATTAATAGAAAAGGTCTTGCGGAATTGGAAGTAGAATGAGAATTAGAATTATTAAAATCTCTACCAAAATAGGGTATTTATAATACCCATATCCTATTCCTACTAAGCTAATGAATTACTTAACCTAATCCTACTAGGTTAAGGTATTATTATCCTAATCCTAATAAGTTACTGCTAGTCCCCAAAGTCTTCAGAATTGCTGTTTTTGCCCGGGACAGATTTTCCATGCGCCACTTTTGGTCCTTGGCGTCCAAGCTTTGCTTTCCTCCTTTCGTGAAGCTTTCTTTGGCGTCAAGTTATCCATAAAATGCTGAATTCTGCATCATTTATACCTGAAAACTTGCTAAACAGGAAAAAGGACTAAAAGTGCATGAATTATATAATTTGTCCTCAAAACATGGCTAAAATATGGGTAAAATATAGCACTATAGGCGTGTAAATTCGCCTATCATCAACACCCCACACTTGAAGCTTTGTTCGTCGAACAAAATATCATGTCCCTCTTAACATTTACTTAGGGTCTCATAGCAACAACACGAAATATTCGTCAAGACAAGCACAACAATTATCAACAAAGAGTAGTTTTCCGATCATTAGTAGAAACAATTTAACCTCTAGCATAGACTCGTGATGGTGGTCAACTCATATTCAAAGGTTAAGGCACAAAGAATCATACACGACTACCCAAAACCCATCAACCATGTGTGTCTCACAATGTATTACCCATAATCACTCACATGTATAGCATATTTTTTTTTTAAACATGGGTAAAAAAATATCCTTGCTCTCACTCTCACAAAGAATTCATATGTTGTAACTGATGACCATAGGCTTGCCCTTAGTGTAATGCTCCACTAAATGTCAGAATGCTAAGCTTAGGATCAAATAGGTCTTTTGCTGGTTGTAATGTAGGCTAAGGGACGGGTAGGACTATTTTGGCCAGAAATAGTGACTATGTTCCTAAGCGCTTTAATACATCACATTATATCATTAACACTTTTCTTTCAAACAACCTCTCTACTTTCTTTTAATCTACCACCCTTTTTCTCCTCTTTTGTTTTTTCAATTTTAGACATAACCAACTTTTTAGTTTTCCTTTCCTTTTTCTTTTCATAACATACCTCTTATGATAGCACTTCTTTTTCATAATGAATTCAAGCACCAATACATTCTAAAGCATCATATTCACCCAATTTCCTCTTATTTTTTCACATGACTTTACACTTTAAAGAACTTAGGAATTTGGATCAAATTATGGTCTTGAAAAAAATGGATTAGGCTTACATATGAGGTTGTCAAAGAAAATAGGCTAAAGGCTCAAAAGGGGTTGACTAGGATAATGTCCATGGGTAGGTAAAAAGAAGGTAAATAATCATAGGTTGCCAAAGAAATGCCTAAATCATCTCCTAAACTTGCACTCTTTATTTTCGCTTTACATACATACCAGGCAAGTTCTAGCATCAGCCACAAGCACAGAATATACTATTATCTCACACACACAAGGCACATGGTCGACTTTATTGGGAGTAGTATAGACTCTTGACCCAACAGATGAAGGAATTGAATCACATAATATCACATAGTGAGTCACAATTAGAGCCTAAACGTCTCAATAGTCATGATTTTAGCACAAACTCTTATCATAATCTCATGCTGTCTGCCAGAATAATTTCATGCGAAGTTAAGTAAAAAAACAAAAAAACAAAAAACGAAAAAAAAACTAACTAAGCTAAGCAAACAAACATAAATGAAAATGTGGATAGAGAAGTATAGCATGCAAATACCAACACCCCACACTTAGACGGGACACACTGTCCTCAGTGGAAAATAGATAAGAAGAACCTGGTTAGTCAGACTCATCCTCTATGTCTGGGGTCATACCCCTTTCGTCGGAATCATCATCAGAGTCGTCATTCTCAAAAGTTCCTCATAAGTATCCCACTTAATTCCAAGAGTGAGTCGAGGTATTTGCAGCGAGGAGGGTTCTCCTTGCTCTTTTCGGCCTCTTTTCTTGCCTTTTTGTGAAGTGGTAGCCTTATCTTTGCCTTGTCTTGCTTTGGGTGCCATTGTACCTGAGACTTAAAACAATGTTCATGTTAGCATCATCTCGATGGATACAATCTATAAACAAGCAGTAGTGGCACCACCCCACACTTAGTTTGTTGGTACAGACTAGTGAAGTGAAAGTGGTCGATTACTCAGACTTCATCGACATACGTTTTAGGTGCTCTATTCCAACAATAAAATCAGTGCAGTCATACTTCTTGTAATCTTGGCAATACTTGCATGTGTGAGATATCAAGACTACTACATAGAGATTGAATCAAGGTATAGCATCTAGAAATAATCACAACCTCCTATGTCGATAGGCAACTATAATTCTTATCCCGATGAACAAGTCATTCCAACATGTAAGTATTCAAGTGACAAGATTATACAATTTTTGTGACCATATCAATTCCGCAAAAGTAATACAGTGCATCAAATTCAAGTTGGAAATAAGTTACGATCATCCTTACGTATTCATTCACTCACTTGGTTGTATCATAACAATTCAATCACTTTCAAATCATCAATACTACTTCAAGATTTAGCAATTCATAATAGGCGTAGTAATGTAGTACTTACGGAATATAAATGAAGAACAAAGAAGTACTTACTTGGTTGATGGCCTCGGAAGATGTTCTTGCAAAGTAAAAGAGCAAAAAGAAAAATTTTTGAGAGATTTTGGAGAGGTAGGCGGCACCTAGGTTGAAGTTGCAATGCATTTTTGTTCTAAGACTAAGGTTCTATTTATAGGACAAGCTTGGGTCGGGTTTTGACCCATTTGGAATCGGATTTGGAGACCAAAAGTGAGCATAGGCGGCGCCTATGCTATGGCATTGTTAGGAATAGGCGGCGCCTATGCCATGGCATACTAGATTCAGAGACAGAATGCCATAGCATAGGCGGCGCCTATGCTATGGCATTGTTGAGCAGAGTGCCATAGCATAGGCGGCGCCTATGCTATGGCATTGTTGAGCATAGTGCCATAGCATAGGCCATGCCTTGTTCGTGGCCTAGATTTACATAGGCCATGCCTAACCCATAGCCTTTTTCTTTTTCATTTCTAACTTACCACCTTCAACATGCAATACTTCCAAGTCAAAATTTGAAACCAATCTCCTCCTTTACACCTCTTGCACCTACACTTACTCAAAAACAACAAAAATGATTTAGAACGATGGGTTGCCTCCCATCAAGCGCCTTAGTTTTGGTAGTGGCTCGACAAAATCTTAAGAAAACAAAACAATTAAAAATGATGGGTTGCCTCCCACCAAGCGCTTGATTTATTGTCGCGGCACGACATAGCTATCTCGATTACTTAGACTTCATCGAGAAAGATGGTTGATCGTTTTCTGAATGGATTCAGACGATAATGAGGCTTACTTGTAGGCATGCAATCTTCTTTGAGATGACCCTTGTGCATGCCTATCCCAGGAGGGATACCAATTATATCATCAATAGTCCAACCCATAGCTTTCATGTATCTCTTCAGAGCAGAGATGAGAGCCTCTACGTGCTGTTTACTTAAATCATCCGCACTCACCGAAAGTATATTTATACTTTCCAAGAACATATACCTTAGATAATCGGGGAGCTCTTTCGATTTTAGCATTGGTGGCTCTTCAAGGGAATTCTTTGTTGTTGGTGACGGTTGATTCTTAAGATCAAGTTCCGGTTGCTTAGGAATATGGGAATAGGACTCTATTTCTGTTTGAGCACCCATAAGTTCTTTATAATCTTCATCGTCCTCATGCTCAACATTCAGTAGCGCAGCAGGCAATGGATCAACAGTAAGTTATTTCTCTACAGATAATGTTTTCTTATCCTCATGATGAACATCAGCTACAGAGAACACATTCATATCGCTGGGCTGCTTTATTGCTTTGCATATATCAAAGCGGATCACTTCGTCATTCAACCGAAATAAAAGCTCATTAGCTCTCATGTCAATAAGCACGCTTCCCGTTGCAAGGAAAGGACGTCCCAAGATTATGGGTACTTCAGAATCCACCTCGCAATCCAAAATCACAAAATCTGCCGGAAAAATGAAGGTAGACACCTTCACCAACACATCATTCAAGATACCCACAGGTAGTTTTACTGACCTATCCGCCATCACGAGCCGCATATTGGTTGGTGTAGGGTCGCCCAACCCCAACTTTCTGTAGATGGATAGTGGCATAAAATTGATTCTAGCTCCCAAATCACACAATGCTTTGGCAAAATTCATAGATCCAACCGTGCAAGGAATAGTGAAAGCACCGGGGTCGGCCTTTTTCTGAACTAGTGATCGGGTGGCAATAGCACCGCAATGATGAACAGTATCTTTCAACTCATAGCTTGCTGCCCGCTTCCTTGTCAAAAGATCCTTCATAAATTTTGCATACCCAGGCATTTGTTCTAGTGCCTCCACCAACGGAACATTAATGGTCAGCTGCTTTAACATAGTCATGAATTTGCCGAATTTTGTATCATCTGCATGCTTCTTCAATCTTTGAGGAAAAGGTGGTGGTGGATATGGAATTGTTTTATCCACAGCTTTCTTCTCCTCATGCTTCCAAATTTTGGTAGTTTCAGGTTGCAACCTACTAGGGGTGACGTCATATACGTCTTGGTCAGCTTCCATGGCGTTTTCTTCATTAGCCTTATCATCGTTGTCTGCTACATCGTCGACCACTTGTTTGACCTTAGATGAAGTTTCCAGCGCCTTACCACTTCGAGTAGTAATAGCCATGCATGATCCCTCATTCCTTGGATTTTGCACAGTGTCGCTAGGTAAAGTGCCAGCCTTTGTTTGATAGAGTGCTGCTGAAAGTTGGCTCAATTGCTGCTCTATTTGCTTGATTGAAGTGGAATGTGAATCAACTAATTGCTTCATAGCGGACAAATCATTTATTACCTCCGTTACTCCCGCGCTAGTTGCTTCCACTCCTTTCAATAGTTTAGCCATCATGTCTTCCATACATCCAGAACTAGATGTGGTGGCGTCACGTCTTCCAGGGGGAACATACAAACCACTACTGTCATTCTTGTTCTTCCAACTACCTTGGTCCATTTTTCCAGATTTACCATGATAGTTCCGACCTTGGTTTCCTTGGGCATTGCCTCGGAAACCCCCCTGCTTGTTCAAGTAGTTGGCTTCTTCTTCCGAATCAAATTCGTTTCTTCCTTTTGACACAACAACTTTGACTTTTTCGGTCTTCCCTGATAATAGATGCTTTGTAAGAAGATCCACTTGTGTCTTCATGTGCGCCATATCTTGATCACATTCTTCTTCTCTTCTCATTTGGTCTGCAGTCATGCCTATAGATAAAGTGGGGCTTGCTACCTCAGAATCCCTGGTATGCCAAGCTCTACTTTGCTTCGTCATCCGGTCTAGCATATTGCTTGCCTGACCAAAGGTGAGATCCATGAATGATCCTCCAGCCGCATTATCCACAACTGGTTTAGTTATTGAATTCAAGGCTCTGTAAAGGATCTCCATTAGGTGAACATTAGTCATGTGATGGTTTGGGCAGCTCATTAGCTTTGTCTTGAACCTCTCCCATGTTTCATGAAGGGCTTCAGTTGGAAGCTGACGAAAGTTACTGATTTCATCTCTCAATTGTGCTCTTTTGGATGGCGGAAAGAATCTTTCGAGGAAAGCGTCTCTCAATTGCCTCCAATTTGTAATAGAATCAGGAGTCAGCCCATTCAACCATAGAGTTGCCTCCCCAGACAGAGACAATGGAAATAAGCGTAACCGAATTGCATTCTGACCAACTCCAGGATTGTCAAACGATTTGCATGTAGAAATAAAGTTGATGAGATGCATATTCGGATCATCGCCTGCTAGTCCACCAAATAATCCCTTGAGTTGTAATAACTGAATCATGGTGCTCGTGATGTTGAACTTGGCTCCGGGTGCCAATGGTGGAGGAATAATAGCTCTTGTGGCTCCGGCTCCATCAAGATCATCATCATCATCGTCAAAAGCTGGTTGCATAGCTCGACGTTCAGGCCTAAACCTAGCTTGACGATCTCTTCTGTTGGCAGGTGTTGCGATCCCAGCGGCATGCCTAGGGTTTAGTAACTCGTTATCACCTAGATCCTCATCGTCAGAATTTGTTGCTCGCCCAGGGTTATCAATATTCTGTTGATGCACTTGAGCGGCGGCTAGCGCAGCTAGTCTTGCCTGTTCCTGTTGAGAATCCATCCTTTCAATTTTGTGTTGTGCCTCCATTCTGCGAATACGTTGTGGTTCAGGATTGATAGGTAATAACGGTTGACCAGAACTTCGGGTATGGGGCATGCACTAAAAAAACCTGCAGTAAACAAAAACAAAAACTAAAAGTAAAAGTACGAGAATCTTTGACCAAAGGGTCTAGTAATTATTACAAACTTAATTGACACTTGTATTCCCCGGCAACGGCGCCAATTTTTGATAACGCTCAATCTACAGCTCTCGTCGGAGTGTAAAGCGGTCGTTTGTCAAATATAGAACCCAACTGGGTTGGGTATCGATCCCACAGGGAATAGCTTGGTCAACAAGTAAGCAAAGATTACTAGACTTTTAGTGCAAGTCTCGTAAAAAGGGGGGATTGTAACGTGTAACCAAAAATAATAGAGTAAAAACTGAAAATAGAAAAGTAAAAAGAAAGAATGTTTAGTAAGATGTAAACGATGAGAATTGAGAAGTTGGGGTTATGTCCACCTTATGAGTTGTACGTCTCTATTGGCTATGAGTTATGCGGAATTCAGACATGCATGTGCTTATAGAGAATTGTATTCGATGGTAAATCCAAGCGTCTTTCGACCTAAACAAGGACTATTTCACTTTAACTCTTTCGAGCTTAAAGCGTATCTAACGGTACAAATTCTCAAAGAGGTTAATCCAGTTACGGCACTAACTTTTTAATAGGGGATGGGACCCTATTACCTTGACATTATCTCTTTTCCAGACATATAACCTTTCTTTCGAACAAGTTAATGCTATACTGGTGTATTCTATGTGTCTGCAGCCACAAGAATTTGCATTAAGATGAAGAGAATAATGATATAAGCAACACACGTGTCACGACTTCACAAACTCATAGCAATAGATAGTATCTCATAAGGCTTCCATAACCCCAACAGAGAAGTTTAGTTACCCATGAGTGCGAAGGAAATCGCCATAGACATTATTATTATACCACAATAAAGATCTCGTGTAGTAAGGTGTGGTATGGCGTGTTAGGCGTGAACTCCCTTGCAAAGTAACATTTCTCTTGTTGTGGAGATTAAGAATTGAATAGATGAATAGAAGAAGAATAAAAAGTAGAATTAATAGAAAAGGTCTTGCGGAATTGGAAGTAGAATGAGAATTAGAATTTGAATTAGAATTATTAAAATCTCTAGCAAAATAGGGTATTTATAATACCCATATCCTATTCCTACTAAGCTAATGAATTACTTAACCTAATCCTACTAGGTTAAGGTATTATTATCCTAATCCTAATAAGTTACTGCTAGTCCCCAAAGTCTTCAGAATTGCTGTTTTTGCCCGGGACAGATTTTCCATGCGCCACTTTTGGTCCTTGGCGTCCAAGCTTTGCTTTCCCCTTTTCGTGAAGCTTTCTTTGGCGTCAAGTTATCCATAAAATGCTGAATTCTGCATCATTTATACCTGAAAACTTGCTAATCATGTTCGTTAGCTCACTTACAGGAAAAAGGACTAAAAGTGCATGAATTATATAATTTGTCCTCAAAACATGGCTAAAATATGGGTAAAATATAGCACTATAGGCGTGTAAATTCGCCTATCATCACCACCTCTCTCTTTGTTGCCCCATATCTTTAATCTAGTTTACACATCTTTAGTAGGGAGTATTTTCCAGCAACACGTGATTCACTTTTGATCAATTTTTCTTTTTATTACATTACTCCCAGCTACAACACATACACTTTTCCAACACACTAAAAGCTATTTAGGGCTTCACTTTCACTTTTTTCTTTCTTCAATTACAAACTCCTTAACGACTTCATCTTTCAACTAAAGCGCTTAGGAGTTTGAGATCAAATTATGATCAATTGAAAGAAAGGGGTTAAGCTATATATGAGGCTGCCAAATAATAAGATAAAGGCTCAACGGGGCTAACTAAGTTTATACAATTAGGGTAGATAAAGAGGGTATAAAATATGACTATCAAAATTTGCCTAAATTATCTCTTAAACCCCATATTTTGTATTTTACTTTTCAAACACACTAGGCAAATGCTAGACATCAATATGTATACAAGGAATGTAACAAAAACCCCACTCACACCTGGCACATGCTCAAATTAAGAAGGATCTCTATAGACTCTCAACAAGCAATAGTAAGAATTCAAAATTAAGTTAACATCATAAAAAAGTTAAATAAATTAGCTTAGGTGTCTCAAATATAGTCATTCAACTGACTACACATTATGCCACATACAGACCCAGCTTGCATCATGTAATAATGTATAGAACCTAGCAAGAGAATCTCAATTTATTCCTAATAAGAAATTTTTTAAAACTACTCCTATAAATAAAAAGGGATACTAGTTCAAGGAGCCCCCTCAAAAAAATCAAAAAGAAAACCAAGGGGTGCATAAAGTTTGTTTCTACTTAAACAGACCAAATACCAAAACTAAAAATAGACAAAGATAAAATATTTTTGTAATTATTTTAAATTTAGCCGAAAACTAGAAACTAAACACAAATGCAAATTCTATAGCAAAACCTCACCCTAAATAATTGGAAGATTCCCCACCACACACCTATAATCATACTTTGTCCCCAAGTATAAATTAAAAGTAAGGATAGAAATACTCCCTGAGGCCTCTAGTCCTAGCTTTGTAGAATCATAACCACACACTTAGTTTATGCCATGCTCATTAGCTTAGATCTCCGGTATTCAGACTTTCCTTCAACCTATTAACACAAAATAAAACCAAGTGAAAGGTAATACTAAAGAAAAATAAAAAATTTAAAACAACTATCTTAACTTGGGTTGCCTCCCAAGCAGTGGCTGAGTTATTATCGCGACATGATTCAACTCATAACTCTGAACTGCAGTCTCTCGTCCTCTTTCTCCTACTCAAAGCCTAACGCCTTATTTTTTATGACCACTTGAATGTTAGATCTCATGGTCCACAACTCTTTTTAAAATTTCTTTTTTAGGATCCCTTCAAGTTTCTCAATATCAAGATTAATTTTTAACTTGGAAAGCTTCATGAGAGAGTTCAAAGAGGTAATTAGAGGTTTGAACTTATCCATTTCCTCAGTTGTGATAATGCATAGATCCTTGTAGTGTGAGGGTGTGTGAAGTGTTTTGTACACTTTGAAGATGACCTCTTCATCATTCAATCTTATTTTGAGAGTGCCCTCCCTCACATATATCAGTTCTCCTCTAGTAGCCAAGAATAGATATCCCAATATGATTGACCCCCCTTCATATACATCATAATCAAGAACAATAAAGTCAGCAAGAATAATGAACTTATCAACCTTAATGAAAATATTCGAAATGATATCTTCGGGGACCACTCTAGTTTTGTCTGGCATTTGGAGAACCACTTAACATGCCCTTGGTTTTCCCAAATCCAGAGTGTTGAACACAGATAGGGGCATCAAGTTTATGGTTTTCCCTAAATCACTCATAGCATGTACCATATCACTTTTACCAATTTGTATAGGGAAAGTGAAATTCTCGAGGTCTTTGAACTTTGCTAGTATCTTACTCATCACCACAGAACTGCACTCCTTAGTAAGTGTTACTGTCTTAATGTCATGAAGTTTTATCTTATGTGCCACCACATATTTCAAGTACTTAGTGTACTTAGGCATTTCCTGCAAAATATCTAGCAAAGGAAGGTTAATGTGAAGTTCTCTAAATGTGTCAAAGAACTTCTTAAAACAAGAATCTTCTTTGGCCTTTTTGAGATTCAAAGGAAACAGTAGTGGTTGTATCTCTTGTGTTTGCTCAACTGCATTTGCTTTTAGGTTCTCAAACTTCCTCAAGTTTTCAATCTCTTTGTCTTCAACTTATTTCTCATCAACTTATTATGGTCAACTCTGCCTGTACCTTATGCGTAACGCCCCAAATCTGGTACCCAGAACGTTACACGGTGCTCAAGACCTTAAAGGACCACAAGCTAACCCATGACTGATATCTATAACTGAGCACTGAATAATATACTATAAATATGTGAAATATAAGTTGTAAGCCCGTAAGGTTCAAAACTGAACTACTACTGAATATAAAACAATATCTGTAATGGGGTATAACAATACCCAAAACTGAAATAAACTGTCTAAACATGCTATAGTCTGAAAGCCACTAAACTGTCTGAAAACTGTGGAGTTGATGGAACATGTCCCCAACTAACTCCAAACTACTAAAATAATAAAATAATAAAATAATCATGCTATCCTCGAATGATGAGGGCTCATTGTTAGTCTGTCTTCTGAACGTCTAATCTACTAAGGTGATTAGGAACTCGTGCTTATAAACCTATGGTATAAAACACCATAGCGTAAATTCATCAGTACTATTGAATATACTGGAATGCAAGTAAGGTAAGCTGAATGCAGGGGTTTATATGCATGAACAGTAGTACCTGACTGATGACTTAAACATGAGCGGTGGAGAAATACGTACATGTATACATAAATTGGGACTGGGGTCATGACAATACTGAATACTAATGTACTGACATTTGAGTTTACTAATACTGGGATACTGAATAACTAAGTCTATTGATGATATGAATTATGGAGTTTACAGGTAATCGATATTTAAGGTGACTGGTACTATAGTACTGATAACTGATAACTGAGTATATTAATACTGAAAAACTATCTGAGTTAATTACTAGACTGGGTGACTGTATCTGACAATCTTGAATCTGAAGAACTATCTGAGTTCTAGACTGAACTGGATAACTATATCTGATAGTCCTGATTTTGATGAAACTAGCTGAGTTCTATACTGAGCTGAGCGACTGTATCTGATAGCCCTGGTGTCTGTAGAACTAAATTGAGTTTTATTATTGAGACTAAATTTGAAACTAAGACTTTGGGAGGTAATCATCTAACCGACATGCCTCAAATCTGAACTGGTGGGGTCCAACCTATAACACCAACTAAAAGGGTGTCATTATCATGCCACGGGTAAAGATAAGCTGTGAGTAAAACCTCTCTGATATGGATCTCTTCTGTCAACCCCTCCTGTAAGAAAACTCAAAGGAGATGAACAGTCCCTAGACTCGTAGGGGTACATCTCGACCTACGCTGGCTACGTAGTTTTGGAACACAGGGATTGCTACTAAGGATCACACTCTCTACTGGATAACAGTTGAGCCCTTATCCCTGGGTTCACTCGGTACTAATTCTACTCCCAACTAAATAGACACTGAACTGATTTTCCTAGTTCACACTAGGCATGACTGAGCTGTTACTGATGGTACAGTTTTACTGAACTGAACTGAGTTCACTGAGTTCCGTTGAATGACAGAATACTACTGAATTCTGTCAATTGACCGAATATTATTGAGTTCTGCTAGATGACTGAGTTACTGAGGTTTGAACTAAATACTACTGAGATTATAGAGATTACTGAGATCACTGAGATTACTGAGATCACTGAGATTACTAGACTGATACTGAATTTACTGAATTTTCCTAAGTCACATGACTGACTGAGTTCTACTGATCATGGCTTGACTGTGAGTATCGTAAAAACAGACACTGGCTCTAGGAACACAGCTAAATTGTCGGGTACAAGTACCCCCAGGACTCAATAGCATAATAAGTAAATCATGGAACAAGCTTTAAAGCTCTATAGTGGCTACATGTTTATCATTCATTCATTACATGTACATGAATGGAGAATATGTATTAGCTTACTATAACATGGCATTATTTCATTCTCATAAGCAATTTGTCAGACACTTTCCTGATACAATTTGGACATAACGAGTATGGCATGATTTCTTTTACTTATTAGCTCACATGAGCAATTCACTAGATACTTGGTGAGCATAACATATGCACATAACCCTATACAATAAATAGTCATCATAATTCACATTCCCATTGACAAATTTCAAGGGTTTAACATGGTTTCACATGATACTACACATATATCACTTTATTTCACATAGATATTGTAATTAAATCATGAACTAGAGAACCGATTAATTTAATAGTCATGAACACAATCAAACTAAATCATGAAGTTCATCAAAAACATTATATTGAGTTTTTGAAAAGGTTTCTTGGACTCCAAGGGTGGAAGAAACACTTGGATGAACACTTGACATACCTTAGTTGGTGAATTCTTGAAGGTTGATGGTGGAATCCTTTGGAAAATGAGTCTTGAATTGATAGCCCTAGGGTTTTGTTCTTGAGGATTTTGTGAATAATTAATAGGATTATCCAAAAGAGGGCTAAATTTTATGTTATGAGGGATGAAAGGCGTGGGAAAAAGACTGAAATAACCCTGAGGATGCGGCTTTTAAATGACTGAGAACTGGGCACCGACAGTATTAGCGACGCGATGTGTCATGGCATCGATGTGATAGTCTACGCGTCACGCCATCATCACTTCAAGCCTCAGTACTTTGACCCTAGCAACCTAAAACAATATCAACCAACGCGATTGGCGACGCGGTACGTCCAGATCTCGTTGGTCCACTATTTTGGGATTCCGAACGTGGTCTAAATGAGTTTTGAAAAATCCAAAACTTGTTTGGGAACACCTATTGATCTTCCTGGTCATAATTATCAAGAATACGGACTATTAAAGGACATTAAAGTCACAAAATAAGACTGCAAACTTTTGAAGGATAAAATAAACTAAGTCTGTAAACATAGCTAGAACCTTCTAAGTATGGGACCCCCTTAACAAGCATAAATGGACTGAATTAAGCTTAGGATTTTGAGGGGTCTTACTATATCTCCCCTTTGGAAACATTCATCCTTGAATGATACTGACTGAGATGGGTAAAAAGAAAATCTAAAGTACATGCTGAACAAGAACAACTAAAACATGAGTACATGACTGACATTACTGATTTGCTGAGATTTATTTAGAGCATGCATATCTGATGCATGATTTCATGACTGGAATAAATGATAAGATGAATATATTATACTGAACATGCATATTTGATGCATGAATACATGATTGATCTAATATATAAATGCATGGCTGAATATGCAATGGTAATTGATACCAAGTTTATAATGGAAATCTGATCATAAAACTGGATTGTTCAAGGGAAACTATTTCCTTAAACTAAAAATGTTAATGAGCCTGAAATTAATAACTAGATATGCATAAGGAGAAACACAAGAACGTAATTGATTCTGGAACGTGATACATGAGCTGGATATCATGATCTGAACTGAGTACCTTGAATATGTGGCTTACGGATGAGATCGGATCTTGAGGGTCAACGCATGAGTAATCCTTACCCCAAAATAGATTCAATACAAAAAGAGAGAGTGATACATTTATGTCAAGAAGGTTCGGGGAATTATAGTATATCTCCCCCTTGGGACACTATGTCCCTTGAAAAATGCTGGGCTGACTTTGCTGAGATACTGAGGAAAATAGGGGCGATGAACAAGACATCTAGGAACTGAATCGTGACTGATTATCTTAGATCTAAAACTAAGGAATGATACATAAACTGGGCTGAGTACGCAACTACCTGGTTAGTCTATCTTAGAATGATCACATTCCTGAGACTCTGGATAGTGCGACTAGATGGAAAGATGGGAAACCACACCATCTGAACTTGTCTGTATGGATGCTAAATTTAATTACTGGCTTCTTAACTAACTCATACTAGAAACTTTTACTCGATTGGAGAATTCCTATGACACTCTTTCTGTAGAGTTCTAGTGACTGTAGGGAAAATCGATTCTTGGCCTGATCTGAGCAGGACATCAGAATAGGAGATCACTACATGGATGGGATTCTTGTATTAGGATAAAAGGCCTATGAAACATCATTTAAGATAAAGTGACTAAGACTTATGCACTGCACTGCAACTACTGAAAAGATTCATGTGGGTGCTGAGCACGAATGCATAAATATACTAACTTATATAATTAACTGAATGACTGATAGCTGACTACTAGGTATGTAAGGCTGAACTGTACTTAGCCTAAAAGGCTGGACTTAGATTAGAGAGTATTATACATAAAAGGTAATGACTGACTGGGTAATGTGAGGTAACTGGGCATGAATGAGTGAAAACTTTATTACCTTAAGAATGCAAGACCAAGCATCCAATATGATTCAGAAACATTCTGTAAACTGAGGTACCAAAATACTAATAACTGAGTAACTGATGGCCATATGCTATGGTCGGGTAATCTTGAAAGTGAACTGAGTTTATGATCTGACTGGACTAGGAATGGGATTGAGAATATAGCTAAGATGGTAATTGAGACTGTAACCATAACTAAGACTATAACTGGGATTGAATGCTGGTTCTTGATAACTAAGGGTTAGACTGGTACTAAAGTACTGAATCTCAATGGCTAAATAACTGATAACTGAAGGCCATGGTTCTGTAGGACTATTTGAGTCCTTTACTGAATACTGATTACTGAATGATACTGCAACTAAGGGATGAGGAATGGAACATCAACACCATTGATTCATTGAGGGGCTTAAACTATGGATATACGTGACATAGTCTAAATTTTTAACTGATCATTAGGATCGTAGCATGTCATGTGGGCTAAACATACTGTAAAACATGATGTGAGTGCATGAGTCATGAGCTGTATAACCTGAGTCTAGAATTTCTGTGTTCATGGGACATGATTTATAACACTGAGTGAACTGGAATTCCTCATACTTAGAACTTGAAATGCATACGATTCTATGGAAAGTGTGAATATATGTTGGGTTCACGGAATTATGACGTGATGTGTGCGTAAGTATCATGATGGCTGAAGTACAAAACTTTGCACTGAGATAGGAATGGGTCAGGAATCATCTTCCCTTATTGATTTCCTACCTATACTGGTATTACTACTAGAACCTAAAGGCCTGGATTTCTGAGATACCATAACCGGACAGTTACTATATACCTGTTGGGCTATGATAGACTGACCCGTTGGGTGGAGACTGGGAAAGGTCCTATTAACATCTGTTCTGACCTTAAAGTTGGCTGGTATGTAAAGAGTTATAAAAGAAGAAAAAGCTCCTGAATTTGAAGAAGTGTAAACATGTAAATAAGGGATCTGTAACGTACCAGTAGCTGCATCAGGAGGACTTTCCTAATACTTTTGGGACTAAAGTACATAGAGTCTATTTGGGCATTGCCCACTGATAGCATTAGAATTGGCACCTTGCTGATTCGGGCGACCGGACTGAGCTGAAGGACGACCGTGCTTGCTTCTAGGGCCAGGCCTAGGACAATCTCAAACCTTGTGACCTGACTTGCCACATTCGAAACACACATCATTATCGGCTCTACATATACCCTTATGATGCTTACAACACTCTTCGCAAAGTAGATGAGTAAAAATCCTCCCTCACTACCATGGGCCATGAAGCTTGGTACCCCATCTCTATAGTCATTTCTGAACTTTGGTGTTGGCGTACTAGTTGGAGATGGAATTGGGGTTAGAAACTTCTATCTATGCTGAAAACGGTTACCACTCTGCGACCCTGGCTGAGAAAAACTAGAACGACCAGTTCTGGCTCACTTATTTTCCCTCTCTTTCTTCTTAAGTTTCTGCTCCTCAATCTGTTGAGCATGGACCATAAGCCTAGATATGTCCATATCCTTAATCAACATCATAGTCTTGCACTCCTTAACCACTCTACCTGATATCCCAGATACAAACTTACTCATTCTAGATCTACTGTCTGCTACTACATGGGGAGCATACCTGGCTAACTTGGTGAACTTGAAGAAATATTCTTTCACACTCATGCTACCTTGTTTAAGATTATTGAACTCTAACACTTTGTCTTCTTTCTTCTCTAGGGGAAAGAATCTATCTAGGAAGGCCGTAGAAAACCCTTCCCATTCTATGGGCCCTACATCTGTACCCCTATCTACCTTCCACTATTTAAATCATATTTGGGCTATATCTTGTAGCTGATAGGCAGCTAACTCGGCACTCTCACTGTAAGTCACTCCCATGATATTTGTGACTTTTTGAACTTGGTCAAGGAACTCATGTGGATCCTCTTTGGACTTAGAATCAGAGAATAGGGGAGGACTCATTTGGGTGAAATCCCAAATCCTAGCTACAACTGAATTGGCAATAGGGTTGGCTGAAATAATAGCTGGCCATTCATTCTGAGCTGTGACTGAATTGGCTCGAGTAGTTAATGGAATCCTGAATTATGCATGGGAAACATGTTCGTCCAGGGGATCTGCCTGAACAGGCTGAAGTGTTGACTGATTACCGGTTCTCCTTTCGCTAGCCCCTTTGGGAGGCATGTTCTATAAATGAAACAAAGAGCGGATTAGACTAGGAGTTAAATTTAATCTCATGCTCACTGGCATGACATGAATACTGAAAGTGGGTACACTATTCCTAAAACATCTCATAGCCTTCTATCCATAAGTGTGGTGCACAATATACCCATGTACAAGAATCTACAAGATGCGGCTTTTCAGACTTCCTAGGACACTGTTGGGCCTAGGCTCTGATACTAAGTTTATAACCCCCTAAATCTAGTACCCAGAATATTGCACGGTGCTCATGAACTCAAAGGAACACAAGCTAACCCATGACTGATATCTGTAACTGAGCATTGAATAATATAATGTAAATATACAGAATATAAGTTATAAGGTCATAAGGTTCAAAACTGAACTACTACTGAATATAAAAGAATGTCTTTAATAGGGTATAACAATACACAAAACTGAAATAAACTCTCTGAAACAAGTTGTAGTCTGAAAGCCTCTAAACTGTTTGAACACTGTAGAGTTGATGGGACATGTCCCCAACTAACTTCGAACTACTGAAATAATAAAGTAATAAAATAATCATGCTATCCTCGAATGATGAGGGATCATTATCAGTTTGCCTGCTGAATGTCTAATCTACTAAGGATGCTCGAGAGCTCGTGCTTTTAAACCTATGGTATAAAACACCATAGTGCAAATGCATCAGCGATTGAATGTACTGGTATACAAGTGAGGTAAGCTGAATGCAGGGGTTTATATACATAAACAGTAATAACTGACTGATGACTTAAACATGAGCGCATGGGAATACGTGCATGAATACATAAACTGGGACTGGGGTCATGACAATACTAAATACTAATGTACTGACATCTAAGTTTACTAATACTGGGATACTGAATAACTAAGTCTATTGATGATAAGAATTACGGAGTTACAGGTAATCGATATCTAAGGTTACTGGTACTGTATTACTAATAACTGATAATTGAGTATACTGATACTAAAAAACTATCTGAGTTCTTTACTAGATTGGGTGACTGTATCTGACAGTCATAAATCTGAAGAACTATTTGAGTTTTAGACTGAACTGGATGACTGTATCTAATAGTCCTGATTCTAATTAAACTAGCTGAGTTCTGTATTGAGCTGAGCCACTGTATCTGGTAGCCCTGATATCTGTAGAATTAAACTGAGTTCTATTACTGAGACTGAATCTGAATCTGAATCTGAGACTATGGGAGTTAATCATCTAACCAACATGCCTAAAATCTAAACTAGTGGGGTCCAACCTGTAACCCCAGCTGGAAGGGTGTCAGTACTATGCCATGGGTAAAGACAAGGTATGAGTAAACCCTCTTTGATAGGGAGCTCTTCCGTCAACCCCTCCTGTAAGGAAAACTCAATGGAGATGAACAGTCCCTAGACTCGTAGGGGTATATCTCGACCTATGCTGGCTACGTAGTTCTGGAATGTAGGGATTGCTACTAAGGATCACACCCTCTACTGTCTAACAGGTGAGCCCTTATCCATGGGTTCCCTTGGTGCTAATCCTTTCCAAACTGAATAGACCCTGAACTAATTTTCCTAGTTCATACTAGGAATGACTGAGTTGTTACTGATGGTATAGTTTTACTGAACTGAACTGAGTTCACTGAGTTCTGTTGGATGATGGAATACTACCGAATTCTGTCAACTGACCGAATGCTACTGAGTTCTGCTAGCTGACTGAGATTACAAAGATTATAAAGATCACTGAGATTACTGAGATCACTAAGATTACTGGACTGATACTGAATTCACTAAATTTTCATGAGTCACATGACTGACTGAGTTCTACTGATCATGGCTTGACTGTAGTTATTGTGAAAACTAACACTGGCTCTAGGCACGCAACTAAATTATCAGGTACAAGTACCCCCAGGACTCGATAGCATAATAAGTAAATCATGGCACAAGGTTAAAACCTCAACAGTGGCTACATGTGTATCATTCATTCATTTAGATAATTCAACAACTACTTGAGATGCATTACTTGTACATGAATGGAGAATACGTATTAGCATACTATAACATGGCATTATTTCATTCTCATAAATAATTTTTCAAACACTTGCATGATATAGCTTGCATATAACGAGTATGGCATGATTTCTTTCACTTATTAACTCACATATGCAATTCACCAAACACTTGGTGAGCATAACATATGCACATAACCCTATACAATAAATAGCCATCATAATTCATATTCCCATTGACAAATTTCAAGGGTTTAACATGATTTCACATGATCCTACACATATATCTTTTTACTTCACATAGATATTGTAATTAAATCATGAACTTGAGAACCCATTAACATAATACTCATGAACACAATCAAACTATATCATGAAATTCATCAAAAACATTATAGTAAGTTTTTGAAAAGGTTTCTTGGACTCCAAGGGTGGAAGAAACCCTTGGATGAACACTTGACATACCTTAGTTGGTGAATTCTTGAACGATGATTGTGGAATCCCTTGGAAAATGAGTCTTGAATTGATATCCCTAGGGTTTTGTTCTTGAGGATTTCGTGAATAATGAATAGGATTAGCCAAAATAGATCTAAATTTCATGTTATGAGGGTTGAAGGGTGTGGGAAAAAGACTAAACTAACCCTGAAGATGCAACTTTTAAATGACTGAGAATTGGGCACAGATGCTATTAGCGATGTAGCACGTCATGGCATCGATGCGATAGTCGATGCATCGCGCCATCATCGCGTTGAGCCTCAGTACTTTGACCCTGGAAACCTACAACAATATCAACCAACGCGATTGGCGATGCGGCGCACCCAGATCGTATTGGTCCACTATTTTAGGATTCTGAACGTGGTCTAAATGAGTTCTGAAAAATCCAAAACTTGTATAGGAAAACCTATTGATCTTCCTGGTCATGAATTTGCAGGAATACAGACCATTAAAAGACATTAAATTCACGAAATGAGACTGCGAACTTTCGAAGGATAAAATAAACTAAGTCTGGAAACTTAGCTAGAACCTTCTAAGTTTGGGACCCCCTTAACAAGCATAAATAGACTGAATTAAGCTTAGGATTTTGCGGGTTCTTACATCATCTTTTTTCTTTGGAGGTTTGCCAATTAGGTCTTTACCAGTCCTTACGGTGATTTTCATTACTTACTTCGAATTCTTGTAACACCCCACAAGATTTTAGATGAGTTTCCAGCTATTTGTCATATGTTTAAAAGTCCAAATGCCATTTAATTTACACTAAGTACAAGTGACATGGACTTTTTAAGACCCTAAGATTTTGAACATGTTATTTTTTAGCCTTACCATCTTTGAAACATTGATTTATGAGTTAAAATATATTTGAATGTATTAAAAGGGTCATCCAAGAAAGTTTTGGAGTTTTTGGAAGGGGTTCGGGGTGTTATGAGTCTGGTTAACTTTAGTCTATACCAGTGTCAATTTAGTTGAGAGTAGAATTTAGCACCAAGCGAACCTACGAATGAATGCTCTCCCATAGGTAGAGGACTGAGACCTTTAGTAGTAGTCCCTAAGTTTTAGAACTACGTATCCAGCGTAGGTTATGAGATGTCACCCTTTAGTAAAGGATTGACACTCTCTTAGGGGTCACTGGCCAGTAGAGGACTGACACCCTAGTTCTTCGGGATATCAGATTAGTGGATCCACACAGCCAGTGTTAGTACCCGTAGAAAGGTATTGACACCCTTCCAACTGAGGTTACAGGTTGGACCCCGATTAGCTCAAATTAAGGAAAGTCGGTTATATGGTACCTCCCACAGTTTTAGTTTAGTACTCAAACTATATTAGCTCGGGTTTGTATAACCAAGTGTTTAGTTTATCATCTATTCTGTCAGTCAATTTTATAGATCATTTCAGTACATGCTTTACTTGGTCTTGCATTCAGTTTACATGTATATGAATTCGGGCTCAGTATCTATATACCTTTCAGTTACTACTTATATCATGTACCAGTATATTCAAAGTACTAATTTTATACTCTCTTTTATGCTATGTTGTCATATAATATAGGTTCGAATGCTTAATTCCCCGATTGCCCTCAACACTACTCAGCAGCAGTCATGGTAAGTCCTCATCCATTGAGGAAAAGTTATCTATAGTTATTTTTAATATTTTCTTTATTTCATTCAGTCAGAGTTAGTTGGGGGTTTGTCCCATCAACTCGTCATATTTTAGAGGCTTTCATATGTTCAGACTTGTTTTCAATTTTATTAGTATGTTCAGACTTGTTTTCAATTTTATTAGTAGTTTCAGAAATGTGGATATTGTTTTAGTATTTTATGTTGACAGAGTTTTTATCAGTTTAGCTTCTACATATGATTCTTGTATTTTTATTTTATTCAGTGCTCAAAGTAGGTACCAAATCATGGGCTAGCTTGGGGTCACATGTGGCCTTAAGCACCGTGTTATGACTAGGAGTAGCCTCGGGTCATGAAAAAACTTGGTATCAAAGCCTAATATTTTAAAGTGTTCTAAGGTGTCTAAAATCCACATTGAGTAGAGTCTTATGCATGGGTGTGAAATGTGCCACACTTATTGCCAAGAGGCTATGAGATATTTTAGGAAAGTTTTCCTTCTTCCGGTATTCATGTCGCTCAAAGGAGCATGAGAACTATTGAATTTCCTTTTCTAAATTATCCTTCATCTGTTTATAGAAAATACCTCCTATAATAAATAACGAAAGAAGTAATGAGGATCAGCCCACACCACCACCTGTTTAGGAAGACCCTCTAAATGAACATGTTTCCTATGTTGAGTTCAGGACTGCTTTCACTATTTTGGCCCAGACTATTACTGCTCAGATAACCAGTAGGCTAGTTCCCCAGCCAATCCAGTAGAGAGAATGATAGCAGCTAGGATCCAAGACTTCACTCGAATAATGAAAGTGAAAAATTTCATGGGTGTTACTGCGAGTGAGAGTGCTAATTTAGCTGCTTACCAATTTCAAGGATTGGTTCATACTTGGTTCAAGTAGTGGAAAGAGAATACAGGTGCTGAGGCAGGGTCTATAGAGTGGGCAGAGTTTTCTACAATGTTATTAGATTGGTTTTTCCCACTTGATTTGAGGGAGATGGTGTGCTTCATTATCAAGGAAGGTTATGTGTTTCGAGTGTGAATGGTTTGAGACAATAAATATTAGTAGAGGCGCATGTTGCGCGATAATCTATTCACCTAGGATCCAGTAAGATGTACTGTTATTTGCGGGAAGTCTGTTGGTAGAATGGTATGAAGAAATATATTACGGAATTCATGGATAAGTGTTCAAACTATTAGCAAGTTAAGGTTTAGCGCCAAAGTCCTAGTGGTATGCTTCAGGAGTTCAGCATCCCCACTTGGAAGTAGGAGGTAGTGAACATGGATTTTGTGATAGGGTTACCTCATACGCATTGGCAGAATTCGATTTAGGTCATTATAGAAAGAATGATCAAGTCGGCCCATTTCTTACCAGTTCAACTTCATATTCATCTAAGAGTTATGCTAGACTCTATATTAGGGATTTGATAAAGATGAATGGGGTTTCATTAACCATCATTTCAAATAGAGGTATCCTATTTACCTCTCACTTTTGGAAGGCTTTTTAGAAGGGTCTTGGTACCTAAGTTTATCTCAGTATAGTTTTTCATCCTTAGATAGACGATCAAGCAGAGAGAACCATTCATAACTTAGAAGATATGTTGAGGGCTTGTGTTATCAATTTCAAGGGTAGTTGGGATGACCATTTGCCTTTGATTGAGTTTACCTACAACAATAGTTATCACTTTAGTATTCAAATGGATCTATTTGAGGCTCTCTATGAAAGGAGGTGTAGATCTCTTATTGGTTAGTTTGAAGTAGGTGAGACTGCTTTGATAGGTCTAGATTCAATGTTTGAGGTGATGGAGAAAATTCAGTTAATTTGAGAAAGGCTGAAGAAAGCCCAAAGTCTTTAGAAATCTTATGCAGATGTGAGGAGAAGAGATACCGAGTTTGATGTTGGTGACTTGGTTTATTTTAAAATTTCTCCCATGAAGGGGGTAAAGAGATTTGGTAGGAAAGGGAAGCTCAGTCCCCGCTATGTTGGACCATATATGATTTTGAGTCATTTTGGGAAGGTGGCTTATGAGTTAAAGTTGCTTGCACAATTGACATCAGTGCATTCGGTGTTTCATGTCTCCTTGTTAAAGAAATGCATTGGTTACCCAAGGATGTTCCGACTTTTGACAGAATATTTTGCATTTTTTTCTTAGGAAAATTGCATATTTTCAAGCAACCAACATTGCATTTAATTCTAGGATTTAGTGTTTCAAGGTAAGGCTCAAGCTAAAGGACCGTTAGGCCCAAACAGAATCCATAATTTCAAAAGAATCAGCGACGACCCATGTCATGGACCACCAGTCTTGCTATGGACCACCACTTTGGCCATCAACGCTAAGCAGAACCTGGCATCCTGGAATATCCAGCGATGGCTCATATGGTGGATCGTCAGTCTTGTGATGGACCACCACTTTGGCCGTCAGTGCAAAGCAAAACCTACCTCTCCTGGATCATAAGCGATGTCCAATATAGTGGACCGTCAGTCTTGCGACAGACTACCACTTTGGTCTTCAGTGCTAAGCAGAACATACCTCTCAAGGATCATAAGCAATGGACCATATGGTGAACCATCAGTCTTGCGATGGACCATAATTTAGGCCATCAGTGCTAAGGAGAACATGACTTTAATGGATCATCAGCAACGGCTAATATGGTGGACCGTCAGAATTTAAATGGACCACCACTTTGGCCGTCCCATTGGATGTGGTTTTTATAATTTCAAATTTTAAATACTTTTTGGCTGGGAACATATAAATACCAGTTTTAGGTTTTATAAAATATCTTTTATCTTTTATGAGAGTTTTCCATACTAGAAACATATTGTTCATAGTTTTTATTTGAGATTCATTCTAGAATTGTGGATTGAGATTCCATTATTAGTTTCTCTATTGAAGATTGAAGAACAATAATTGTGACTTTTGTAAGTAAATTCTAAATTAATTTATGAATAGTACAATGATTTCTTCTATTTCTGTGATGGAGATGTGTGGCTAAGCTCCCATAACTAGGGTTATGGGAGGCTTGATGTGTATAGATGATTGGGGGTTGTGAATCTAGCAGATTCCCATGATTAATTGATATTGCATAAACCCTTCCTCACTTTAATGACTTTTCTTGGTTGCAAATTTGAAAAGTGAGCCAAAGAACAACACTTGTTTGAATAGAAAAGTGTTTGTTAGGAAAAGAAAGGGTTAACATAAATCTAAGGGCTTTAACCTTTGGATAGAGGGTAGATGCTTTAACCGGATCAACCCATGTGAATATATCATTGAATAAATAATATGTGCCTTAAGTTTGAAAGAATTAAGGGATAAGCTACTAATTTAGGTTGAGAAACTAAAGGGTAAACCATATAATTCAATTACTCTTGCAATTAGAATTGTTCATTGGGAATTCAAAATATTTCACAACCCTAGCTGCTTAATCATCTTGGTAACCATAAACCTAGTTTGACTACTCTTATTGAATTACTATTTGTAATACAATCGACAGTTGGATTAATTTCTGTGACAAGCATTTGAATATAATTGATATATCAAAACCCCCACTTTATTCTGGAACCCTTGATCAACTGTCTAATAACAACCACAATACTTAGTAAACACAGTATTCCCTGTGGGATTCGACACCTAACCCAATTGGGTTCTATATTTGACAGCGACCGCTTACACTTTCTAATGAGAGTTATAATTTGGGCATATCAAATTTTGGTACCGTTGTCAGGGAATACTGTTGTCAGTTAAGTCTGTGATTATTAATTGACCTTTGGTCAAAGTTTCTCAAATTTTACATTTTGTCTGTTATTTTTATTTTTCGTAGGTTGATTTTCTTGTATGCCAAGAACATGCAGATCAGGTGAACCTTTATTACCTATTCATCAATAATCCTAACTTATTGGCAGAATGGATGGTCAACAGGACCCAAAGAGGGTAGCTGCTCAGCAGGAAGAAGCTAGACTAGCTGCCTTAGCAGCTGCACAACTGAATCAGCAAAATACGGATAATGCAGGTCGAGCAATAATCCTAGATGATGGTGATATGGGTGATAATGATTTATTAAATTTAGTAAAACAGAGGCGTACATACAATATACCTGTACCAGCAAATAGGAATGTCAACATAAATCGCCCTGCTAGGGCAAGACCAGAGAGCCAGGCCATCCAATTTAATCTTGTGGATGATGATGATGACTTGGATAGAGCTGGTGCAACATGAGTATTATTTCTCCACCCTTAGCATCCAGAGCTAAGTTTAATATCATGAGTACTATGATCCAGTTATTGTATCTCAAAGGGATGTTCGATGGACTTATGGGTGATAGACCGAATATGCATTTGGTCAGCTTTATCTTGACATGCAAATCATTTGACAACCCAGGAGTTGGGCAAAATGCTATTCGGTTGTGGATGGTCCCATTGTCTCTGTCTAGGGAGGCAACTTTATGGTGGAATGGTCTAACTCCTGACTCTATTACCGATTGGGGGAAACTAAAAGATATTTTCCTAGAAAGTTTCTTTCCTCCATCCAAGAGGGCACAGTTGAGAGATGAAATCAACAACTTCAGACAGCTTACAACTGAAGCTCTCCATGAGACTTGGGAGAGATTCAAGAAGAAGCTTTTTCAGTATCCAAATCATCAGATGACCAATGTCCACTTGATGGAGATATGATATTGGGCTTTGAACTCTATGACAAAGCCAGTAGTGGATAATGCTGCGGGTGGATCATTCATGAACCTCACTTTTCCTGAAGTAGCTGAGATGCTTGATCGTATGACAAAGTAGAGTAGAGATTGGTATACTAGGGATTCTGAGGTAGTAAGATCGACTGTATCTATTAGCATGACTACAGATCAGAGGCGAAGGGAAGAAGAATGTGACCAGGACATGGCTTACATGAAGACATGGATGGATCTTCTCACTAAGTATTAATTATCAGGTAATATAGAGAAGGTTAAAGCTGTAGCATCACAGGGAAGGGTTGAATCCGATTTTGAGGAAGAAGCTAATTACTTGAACAATTAGGGGGTTTCCGAGGCGGTGGACAAGGAAATCAAGGTCGGAACTATTATGATAAATCTGGCTATAAATACCACAACCAAGGCAATTAGAATAATAAGAATGATAGGAGTAGGTTGTATGTTCCTCCTGGAAACCGTGAGGCTACTGCAACTAGTTTGGGGAAGATGTCCATGGAGGGAATGATGGTAAAGTTATTGAAGGGAGTAGAAGTAACCAATACTAGGGTGGCTGAGATAAAAAGTGATTTGTACTCAATGAATCAGTTAGTAGATTCACACTTTAATTTGATAAAATAGTTAGAGTAGTAATTGAACCAACTATCTGCCGTATTCAATTAGAGGAAGAGTGGCACCCTACCAAGAGAAACAATTCAGAACCTGAGGAAGGATGGTTCATCTATGGCAGTTACCACCAGGAGTGGTAAAGTATTGGCAAGCCCTCCTGTGGGCAAGCCTGTGGTTGATGTTGTGACATATAATATTGAGGAAGCAAAAATTGATCATCTAGTGGAGTCTGAGAAATTGGATGAAGTTATTAATAATACACTATCCAACCATTAGCAGGTTAATGAGTTAGAGAAGAGCAAGGGAAAGGAGACTGAAGTGGTGGTTACTATGCTTCCAAAACCACCTCCTCTATTTCCCCATCGGATAAAGAAGAAGGTTGATGACATAAAGTTTAGCAAGTTTATGTCCATGCTTAAGCAGTTGACAATCAATTTGCCATTGGTAGAGGTATTAAAGAAAAGGCCCAGGTATGCAAAGTTCATAAAAGACCTTGTTGCGAAGAAGTGGATAGTTAGTTTTGAGCCGGTGGACAATATCCATCATTATGGTGCTATTTCTAAAAGGTCATTGGTGTAGAAGAAGGCAGACCCGGGAGCATTTACCATCCCGTGCACAATTGGGCCTCTTGATTTCGCAAAAGCTCTGTGTCTTGCGAGCTAGTATAGACTTGATATCGCTTGCTTTGTATAAGAAATTGGGTTTGGGGGATCCTAATCCCACAAACATGAGATTAGTTATGGCGGACAGGTCTGTGTAGTGACCCATGGGGATTCTATATGACGTATTGGTTAAGGTAGCCAGTTTTATATTTTCAGCTGATTTTGTCATTCTCGATTATGAGGTGGATTTTGAGGTGCAAATATTGATTTGAGGTTAAATGAGCTACTATTCAGGTTAAATAATGAAGTAGTTTGATTCGATGTATGCCAGTCCATGAAACAGCATAAAGATATGAGCGTATTTTCTATTATGGATGTTTATTATGAGGAGGAGCATGAAGTGCCTATAGAAGAAAAATTTATTGTGGAGACTTTAGCTGTTGTATTGATGAAATTTGATCATGACGGTATTGAAGATTATGAGGAGATGGTGTGTGCCTTAATGGGCATGGGGTCTTATTCATATGAACCCAAGAAGTTGGATTTGGACTTGAAAAAGCATCCAAGTCCTCCTATTAATCCTTCTATAGAAAATCCACCTACCTTGGAGCTGAAGGAGTTGCCAGGTCATTTAAGGTATGTGTTCCTAAGTAGTGGGAATACACTACCTGTAATTATTGCTACTGATCTGGGTGAGCAACATGTGGAAGCTCTTCTCTCTATTCTTAAGAGATATAAGAGGGCTATTGGTTGGATGATTGCAGACATCATCGGTATCCCTCCTGGTATATGTACACATAAGATTCAGCTAGAGGAGGATTATGTTCTAACTATTGAGCATCAGCATCATTTAAACCCACCTATGCAAGAGGTGGTGAAGAAAAAAATCATCAAGTGTCTAGATGGAGGAGTGGTATACCCCATCTCAAATAGTAAGTGGGTGAGCCCTGTTCAGTGCGTGCCCAAGAAAGGGGGCATGACAGTTGTGGCTAATGCAAAGAACGAGTTGATTCCACTCATGTCTGTTACTGGGTAGAAGGTGTGTATGGATTACATAAAACTCAACTCATAGACGTTGAAGGACCACTACCCATTGTCTTTCATAGATCAGATGCTTGATCATCTAGTGGGAAGGGGTTGGTACTATTTCTTAGATGGGTATTCTAGTTATAACCAGATTTTTGTTGCTCCTGAAGATCAGGAAAGACGACATTCATGTGCCCATAAGGTACGTTTGCTTTTAAACATATGCCTTTCAGTTTGTGTAATACACCCGCTACTTTTAACGGTGCATAATGTCGATATTTTATGATATGTTTGAAGACACATTGGAGGTATTTATGGATGATTTTTTGGTGGTCGGTGATTCTTTTGAGCTTTGCTCTCTTAATCTTAGTCGGGCATTGCATCGGTGTGAAGAGTTTAACCTTATCCTTAACAGGGAAAAATGCCACTTCATGGTGAAGGAAGGCATTGTTCTTGGTCACAAAGTTTTGGCTAAAGGCATTGAAATTTATAAGGCAAAGGTTGAAGTGATTGAGAAACCACCTCCCCCTATTTTAGTCAAAGGGGTACGTAGCTTTCTCGGTCATGTAGGGTTCTACCGCAGATTCATTAAGGACTTCTCAAAAATTACAAACCCGCTTTGAAAACTTTTGGAGAAGGAGGATAAATTTTCTTTTGATGATGACTGCAGAAAGGCTTTTGAATGCCTTAAGTCGAAACTGGTGGAGGCTCCAATTATTGTTGCTCCTGACTGGATGAAACTGTTTGAGATTATGTGTGATGCCAGTGGAGTGGCACTTGGAGTTGTTCTTAGCCAAAAGAAACCGAAGTTGTTCCATCCGATATATTATGCAAGCAAGGCCTTGAATGGGGCCCAAATGAATTATACCATGACTGAGCAGGAACATCTAGCAGTTGTGTATGCTTTTGTGAAGTTCTGGGCATATTTGTTAGGTACCAAGGTAGTGGTGCAGACTGACCACTCTGCCTTGAGGTACTTAATGGTGAAGAAGGATGCTAGGCCAAGATTGATCCAGTGGGTAATGCTACTTCAAGAATATGAATTTGAAGTCAAGGATAGAAAGGGATGTGAGAATCAGGTAGCAGACCACTTATCCAGACTCAAGGGCGAGCAAGCAGTCAGGAAGGATCTAGATATTGATGATTCCTTTCCGTATGAGAAAATATTAGTTGTAGTGCTCAAAAAATTACCTTAGTATGCTGACTTTGCGAACAATATGGTAAGTGAAGTGATGCCGAAGAATCTTTCCTTTCATCAAAAGAAAAAGTTTCTCTATGATGTGACATTTTATTTCTGGGATGAGCCGTATCTATTTTGGCGGTGTGTGGATGGCATTATTAGGCGGTGCATCCAAGAAGTAGATATGTTGATTATACTGGAAGTGAGTCATGCTTCCCAAGCTGGAGCTCACCATGCAGGTGATCGGACTGCAAAAAAAGTGCTTTAAAGAGGCTACCATTGTCCCTCCTTGTTCAAAGATGCCTACGAGTTCGTGAAGAGATGTGACCAATGTCAAAGGCAAGGGTCTATCTCAAAGCATCATGAGATGCCAATGTCTAAAATGTTGAGGTAGAATTATTTGATGTCTGGGGCATTGATTTCATGGGGCCCTTCGTGAGCTCATTCGGGATGAATAACATATTAGTTGTTGTTGACTACATGTCAAAATGGGTCGAGGCAGTGGCTCTAGCAGATAATGAAGGAAACAAAGTTGTTGCATTCTTAAGGAGAAATATATTTTCTCTCTTTGGGGTACCACAGACCATCATAAGCGATGGAGGATCACACTTTTACAATAAGATGTTCAGAGCCACCTTGGAAAAATATGGAGTAAAGCAGCATAAGGTGGCTACCCCATACCACCCACAGATCAGTGGGCACGTGGAAAGCTGTAATTGAGAGATCAAAACCATCCTTGCCAAGACAGTAAATGCTAGCAGGAGAGATTAGTCTAGGAAGTTGGACAATGCCTTATGGGCAAATAGAACAGCTTTCAAGAAACCAATTGGCAGATCACCATACCAATTGGTTTATGAAAAGGCATGCCATTTGTCGATTGAGCTGGAGCATAAAGCATTGTGGGCACTGGAGTAGATTAATTTGAACTGGAAAGAGGCAGCGGATATGAGACTGGGGCAGCCGAATGAGATAGATGAGTTCCATCTCAGAGCTTATGAAAGAGCTGACTTATATAAAGAAAGAATGAAGAAGTACCATGACCGAAGAATTGAAAAGAGAAATTTTCAGAAAGGCAACTTGGTGCTCCTCTTCAACTCCAGACTCAAGCTTTTTCCAAGTAAGCTCAAATCCAAATGGTCTGGCCCATTCAAAGTCAATCAAGTCTACTCATCTAGAGTAGTGGAACTTGAAAATGAAGATGGAAGTGTCTTCAAGGTTAATGGGCAGTGTGTGAAACTGTATATCGGTCCAATATACTCGATAAAGAGTGTTAATACAATCTATCTTGATAAAGTTTGAGTAATTAAGATAAGTGAGTCGTGTCGCGACGATAAATCAGGCGCTAGTAGGAGACAACCAACAGTGTGTAGTTATATAGCATTAGCTAAGTTATTTTGATATTTTAGAGCATTTTTTATGTGGTTATGAAGAGTGCAGGATTGAAAATGAAGCAAAAGAAGGAGTAATATAGCTGGAAAAAGGGTTGACGACCAAATTGGTGGACCACCAGTTACCTGCCGGGCCACCATTTGCTCTGTCAACTAGATGCTGAAAATCTAAGTCACTGGAATAGAAGTGACGGCTGAATTAGTAGACCACCAGTTACCTGACAGACAACCATTTCCTTTGTCGCAAAGATGCTGAAAATCTGAGTCATTGGAAAAAAGTGACGGTGAAATTGGTGGACCATCACTGATTTGGTGGACCACTATATTGATCGCCAAAATTAAGCTGAGTTGCTGATATGCTGGTAAGGTGCGACGACCAAAGTGGTAGACCATCACAAATTGGTGGACCACCACATTGACCATCATAATTAAGCTGAGTTGTCCATGTTCTGGTAATATACAATGGCCAAATTGGTGGTCCGTAGCATATCCGACGGACCGTCGATGTAGCCATCACTATTACCCTAGTATCGGGTTGGGTCGGGTTAAAATTGATGCTTATTTAAGTGACCCTTACTTGACCTAAATTATTTTAAAGAGGTAAAAAGAGTGGTTACATACGTTGTAACCTTTTCAACTTCTTCAACTGACCAAATCCCTTTGGATTCAAAGAATCTGAAGGCATTTGCTCTTCCTAGGACTCTCCATCTCCTTGTTTTTTTCCTATTTTAGCAAACCCTCAGTTTTCTTTATAATCATCACAAATAATCTGAGAGCAATTACTAAAGTTTTAATCTTAGTTTGTTTTCATAAAGTGCAATCAAGAAAGAAAGAAGCTACTGTAGAACCAAGGTATGAGCACAACCCTGTACTTCTTTTTTTGAATTGCTAAAGCATGAAATGAATTAGTGGTTCGTTGTTGAAATTCCTTCTTGTGTTTTTCTTTTACTTTGAGTTGCTTTGAGTCCAGAATTTTAATATACACTGTTGGGTGAAGTTTGATGTAACTCATATGTTTAAAAGTGAGAAAATTTGTGCATAAAAGTGAACTTGGTGTCAATTTTTGCTAAAACATTGGGATGATATACTAAATGTTTAACAAAATACCGAACTAAAATCTTAATTTAGAGAAAGGGGTGGGACGGTCGAAATGGTGGACCACCAGTTTTATGATGTACCACCATATAGACCGTCGCAAGGACCCCAAAAATGACACCTACTGGATAAGATGCGACGACCCAAATGGTGGACCACAAAAACCCTGACGGACCACCATTTTGGCCGTTGCAAAGCTCTGAAAAAATAGGACTTCTAGATAAGACCTGATGGCCTAACTGGTGGACCGCCAGTTACCTGATGGACCATCAGTATGGCCACCAATGTGCCTATGATTCATGGAGTTGACAACGCAGTCTAGGCTACACATAGAAAAGACATTGAGAAGTCAAAAAATGACTCAAAATTTGAGATGTGTGTCACCAAGACTCCTGCTTACCATACTCAATCTGCACCAACTCTCGATGCTATAAAAGTTCCTGCAGGTATGCCTTTGCCCATCATCACTTATATGCCACATTAGTATGAGACTCCAAGTATATCTTTAGGGTCGGGTTCTGCACCATCTATGGGTGGAGCAGACTTTACTGAATATAAGTTAACGCAGGAAAATTTTACCATATCGATGAAGCTACAAAAGAGGTTTCAGAAATAGTTAGATAAATGGGCATCCGAATTCAAGCCTTTTGTTGACGGAATTATAGTTGAGGTAATCCATCAATTCCAAACTATTCAGACTAGGATGGACAACATAGATCACCACATCAATAAAAGGCTCGATGCACTGTCCCTCCCTGATCTTTCTAAGCTCATGGCTGAATTTGAGCAAGTGAAGGCTTAGAGAGTAGAGTTAAAGGGAAGGCAGCCATAGCAGATAGTTTTTGACCCATCCTTAGTGGTGAGTGGTGATGATAAAGGTATTGTGGACCTAATGGGAAGACCTATGAAAGATAAAGAAAAGTAGCACATGGATGAGCGAGCTACAAGAAAAGCTGAAAAGAGAAGAAAGATAACAACAATGACACTGGAGCAACAAGAACAACATGATATGAGGAGAGCTTGAAAGAAATCAAGAAAATATGAAGAAAAGAGAAATAATAAAGAATAAGATGAAGCAGCAGGAGTATCTACTAGTGCTACCCCAGCAAGGGGGCAAAGTTCAGGCTCTGTCCGAGAGATGATTCCTCTGATTCTGGCGGGTGAGGCTTTGAGTGCCCCTACCACCATAGGGTCCAACATTGCACCAGGTGAGGATGTAGGAGCCTTACCACACTTCACAGATGCCTCAGATGAATAAGAGACAATACAAGTATACCCACTCCTTTGTACTTTAATTTAATGCTTTAAGGATAATGCATATATTTTTCGGTGAGGGTGGTGTACTTGTACTATAAGGGGTTATTTTGCTGATATTATTGACCCTACCATGTGCTATCTTGGAGAATCAGCAAGTCTAGGATCATGTTAAGTTCACAGTTGCAGTTGTGTTTTCCAGAATTAACTTTAGGTTTAACTTTAGGTTTGCATTTTTCTTCTTTTTAAGTTTTGTTATGTTGTTAATGTTGGTCCATGAAATAAAAGTGTTGTTTGTGTTAGTATCTTGTTTTGAATATGGATGATGAATGATGTTGGCATCAAGCTATGACGATTTCTATATGACTGTTTACTTCTGTAGTTGGCATTAACCTGTAAATACACATGACATATGATACAAATATTAAGAACAGTAAAATAAGTTTGACTCAGTTGTTGCTGTGTGTGCGAGTATTTGTATTAGTTCTTACATAGTATAGTACCTAGACTTGCCTAGTTCAATTGATATTGTTCTGTAGTTGATGAGATAAGAAGGGATGGCAGGACACCTTGTGCTTTTAGTCAACTTAGCCAAAGTAATTAACCTTACCAAAAATAATTTTCCATTTTTGAACCCTTCTTTGAGCCTTTGTTAATTTTTCTTCATCACCAAGCATTCTAGTTAACTCTCTTTAAGTTGTTGACACCTAGCTCATGCCCTGGACCAATAGTGGGCAATGTGTACCTACACTTTGGAAAAACACCTAATTTGAGGGTGGCTATTGTAGGGCTATTAACTATCTAATGGAAAGTTGGTCTAGAATTTGAATTAGAGCATTTGGCCCTGGTCTATTCAAGACAATGTGCTCCTTAACTTATTGCATCAGCCTAAGTTGAGGGTGGCTGATGCTTGTATGTGTGTTTGTGTGTCTGTATATATATATATATATATATGTATATATAAGGGTTATTGTGGTGAAGCATGAATGAGCGAGAAAAAGGTAAGTGACCTAGCAAAGTAATGGCCTTGGTAGGAAGAATTCGAAGGCAAAGAGAGTTAAAGACTAGTATTTAGAAACTTTTTCCCAAAATTCCTTCCTGACCTAGACTAATATCTTATTACTAGCCTAGAAAAGACCTTCTTGATCTTGGAACTCAGCTATAAGGAGGCATTGATGATAAAAGCAAGCTTATGGTTGTATGCACTATGTTTGTAACTTCTTTGATGAGCGAGAGATTTTTGATCTGTATCCACAAAATATAATGAGTGGTGGATCTCCTTGATTGTGAGAGCAAACTGAGTCATGCTTAATTTGGCAAATCTTTGTAGATTCTTGTATACATGTTATGTAGATGAATTGAATTTGAAACAATGCAGGTTATGGACTCTGACATATTAAACCATATGATTTGGATGACAAGTGAATGGTTGTGTGAAAATTGGTTCAGTAGTAAATGCCCCGCATTGTATTGTTCATATTTGCAATTTGGCGCTGAGTTGCTTGAGGACAAGCAATTATCTTAAGTTGAGGGTGGTTATGTTTCAGCTTTTGATGGAACATTTTGCATCTTTTTCTTGGTAAAATTGCATATTTTCAAGCAACCAAGGTTGTATTTAATGGTAGATTTTAGTGTTTCAGGGTAAGGAGCTAGCTGAAGGAAAAAACTTAGAAAATTAGCAGAAAAACACTTTTGTCGGTTAAAATGGTGGACCACCAGTCTCGCGATAGACCAACAACTTAATCGTCAAGCCCAAATAGAATTCATGATTTCAGAAGACTCAGCGACGGCCCATGTGGTGGACCACCGGTCTTGTGATAGACCACCACTTTGGCCGTCAGTGCTAAGCAGAACCCGACATCCTGGAACATCTAACGATAGCTTATATGATGGACCGTCAGTCTTGTGACGGATCACCACTTTGGTCTACAATGCTAACCTGCCTCTCTAGGATCATAAGCGATGGCCTATATGGTGGACTGTTATTCTTGCAACGAACCACCACTTTGGCCGTTAGTGCTGATAAGAACCTGCCTATCCAGGATCATAAGTAATGGCCCATTGGTGAACCATCAGTCTTGCAACGGACCACCACTTTGTCCGTTAGTGCTAAGTAGAACATGAATTTTAAGGATCATCAGTGACGGCTAATATGGTGGACCATCAGAATTCCGACGGACCACCACTTTGGCCGTCACTTTGGATGCGATTTTTATAATTTTGAATTTTAAATCCTTTTTGGCTGGGAACAAATAAATACCTAGTTTTAGGTTTTATAAAAATATCTTTTCTCTTGTATGAGAGTTTTCCATACTAGAAACATATTGTACGTTGTTTTTCTCTGAGATTCATTCTAGAATTATGGATCAAGATTCCATTATATTTTCTCTATTGAAGATTGAAGAACAATTATTGTGACTTTTGTAAGTAAATTCTGAATTAATTTATGAATAACACGATGATTTCTTCTCTTTTTGTGATTGAGATGTGTGGCTAAGCTCTCATAACTAGGGTTATGGGAGCCTTGATATGTATAGCTGATTGGGGGTTGTGAATCATGTAGATTCCCATGATTAACTAATATTGCATAAACCCTTCTTCACTTTAATGACTTTTCTTGGTTGCAAACTTGAAAAGTGAGCCCAATAACAACACTTGTTCGAATAGAAAAGTATTTGTTGGGAAAAGAAAGGGTTTACATAAATCTAAGGGCTTTAACCTTTGGATAGAGGGTAGATGCCTTAACCGAATCAACCCATGTGAAAATATAGTTGAATAAATAATATGTTCCTTAAGTTTGAAAGAATTAAGGGATAAGCTACTCATTTAGGTTGAGAAACTAATGGGTAAACCTTAGAATTCAATTACTCTTGCAATTAGAATTGTTCATTGGTAATTCAAAATAGCTCACAACCCTAGCTGCTTAATCATCTTGGTAGACATAACTCTAGTTTGACTACTCTTACTGAATTACTATTTACAATACAATCGATAGTTGGATTACTTTCTGTGACAAGTATTTGAATACAATTGATAAATCAAAACCCCCACTTTATTCTGGAACCCTTGATCAACAGTCTAATAACAACCAGAATACTTAGTGAACACAGTATCCCCTGTGGGATTCGACACCCAACCCAGTTGGGATCTATATTTGATAGCGACCACTTACACTTTCTAACGAGAGTTGTAATTTGGGCCAGCTTCTATCATTCCTTTACAGAGTGTATGCGTGAAAGATAACCTTTCCTATGAAGAAGTCCCAGTTGAGATCCTTGATCATCAAATTCGTAGGTTAAGAAATAAAGAAGTCCCTTTAGTTAAGGTTTTATGGAGAAATCAGTCTGTTGAGTGAGCTACTTGGGAAGCAGAAGCAGATATGCGAGCCATGTACCCCCATCTTTTCTCTGCAAATTCAAATTTAGCTTGAGGTAATGGTTTATCATAAATACATTCTCTCATTTACTATCTTATCTATTCAACCATCATCATGCCATAACATGTATTCATGAATTCATTTCAGTCCATGCATCATGTTTCAGATTCAGTTATTTAACCATGATTTAGCTTATAAGTATTTGGTGCATGATCTGAGTTTTCCTAATATCTTAAATTAGGCAATTTCATTCAGGGGTGAATGATCCTAAAGGGCAGATATTTAATACCCCGCAAGATTTTAGGTGAGTTTCCAGCTATTCGTCACATGTTTAGAAGTCCCAAAGACATTTAATTTACACTAAGTACAAGTGATATGGCCTCTTTAAGACCCCAATATTTTGATCATTTTACTTTTTGGCCTTTTAATGTTGTAAACGTTGATTTATGAGTTGAAATATGATTAGGGATGTTAAAAGGGTCATCCGGGAGAATTTTAGAATTTTTGAAAGAGGTTTGGGGTGTTTTTGGACTACAAAAGCAGTAAGCCTCTGCAATTTCAATGTGTCACTAAGGATAGTCTCCGCGATCTGCAGCATATCATGAAGGATAGCCTCTATATTACGCAACGTGCCACGGAGGCTAGCCTCCGTGTTAGCCTCCGGGCCACGAAGGCTGTGTAAATACAACAGCTTCATTAAAGGAAAAAGGGGAATTTTGGTGTTTTCACCCTCTCCCTAAATGGCCATTTCACAGTTTAAAAGACAATATGCGCATTAATTGCCCCATTCCTCATCAGTTAACGACATAAAATCATTCCCCTTTACCAAGAACAAAAAAATTAAAAGTTTATTCCAAGAATTCAACCATCCAAGGTCCCAATTAAAAGTTTTCTTCAAGAAATCAAGTAACTCAGGTATGTAGGATATTTATCAATGGGTTTTTTCCACCCATTAATTCCCAAGAAATCCCTTATTTTCTAGCATAAACCTTTTTCCTCTTTTTTATGAAATTTCAATGTTAAGTATAAAATTACTCAATTTTCTCCTAATAGTTTTGAATACAAGTCATGATAAAGTGTTTCCCATGTGAATTATGTCCTTACATGCTCTATAATCTCAATCACCCATGTCATTTCAGTTGATACCATGTCAATTTACCAACTTATGAAATAAAACGTGTGAGAATTTTATGCTCATAAGTTTAACATATTCCCATATTCATAATCATGGATTTCATCAGTTTAGTGTTATATTCTATGTTTTGGGTCTCTGAATCATGAATTTCCTTACAGTGTTTTAAATAATGTTATTTTATTTAAAGTATTATTCAGTGCTGGAGTGCTATGAACACTCGATACCTATATGTTTATACATATTTCCCATTTCAAGCAACAAGTCAGCTAGATCATGATTTTATTATCATATTCAGATTATCATATTCATGATGAGTAATTATCACTTATGAGTCCAATTAACTTTAGTAAGTACCAGTGTTAGGTTAGTTGGGAGTAGGATTTAGCACTGAGCGAACCTAGGATGAAGGCTCCCCCTCCGGTAGAGGACTTAGACCTATAGTAGCAGTCTCTAAGTTCCAGAGATGTAACTCACCAATAGAGATATAACTCACCAATAGAGGACTGGCACTCTCTTAGTGGTCACCCTCCAGCAGAGGACTGACACCCTAGTCCTTTGGGATATCATATTAGTTGATCCATACAGCTAGTGTTAATACCCGTGGCAAGGTATTGACACCCTTCCAACTGAGGTTACAGGTTGGACCCTAATTAGCTCAGATTGGGGCATGTTGGTTACATGATACTTCCTATAGTTTTAGTTCAGTACTTAGATTATATCATCTCAGGTTTGCATTACCAAGTGTTCAGTTTATCAGTTATTTAGTCAGTCAATTTTACAGATCATTTAGTACATGCTTCACTTGGTCTTGCATTTGTTTAAATGTACATCCATTCAGGCTCAATATCCATATACCTTTAAGTTAGTACTTATCTCATGTACCAGTACATTCAAAGTATTGATCTCGTGCTCTCTTTTGTGATATGTTTTTTTATAACTTAGGTTCGGATGCTCAATTTCTCGATCACCCTTAGTCAGTTCAGCACTACTCAGCAGCAGTCGTGGTGAGTCGTCATCTACTAAGGACAGGTTATTTACCGTTATTTTCAGTATCTCTTTGATCTGAGTCAATCAGAGTTAGTTGGGGGTTTGTCCCATCAACTTCTCATGTTTTAGAGGCTTTCATATGTTCAAACTTGTTTTAAGTTTTATTAGTAGTTTCAGACACGTGGGTATTATTTCAGTATCTCATCTTGGCAAAGTTTTTATCAGTTTAGCTTCAGTATATGATTCTTGTATTTTTATTTTATTCAGTGCTCACAGTAATCATGGGTTAGCTTGGGTTAACTTGTGGCCTTAAGCGTTGTGTTACAACTAGGGAGTAGCCTCAGGTCATGGAAATTCTCTATATCACTAGGCAAACCCCCCTTAAGGTCTTGTGTTCTGTGCTTGAGCCAACTGGCCTAATCTTGTCTCCATATCTTTTTGAGCTAGTTTCTGATTTTTATTTCAGCAGCCATTTGTTCTTGGTTGGCCAGGATCCTCTTCAAAGTCTCTTCTATGTTGCTACTGTGAATATTGATTTGATTACCCTATTATTAATGAAACTACTGAGTGTGACCCTTATTATTGCCCAATGAGTAGTTAGACTGACTTTGCCAGTTGTGGTTGCAGGCTTTACCGTAATTTTGATTTTCCTTTTGTGCATTGCCCATAAAATTTATTGACTATGGGTTTGTTCCACATAAGTTCTATAGAGTGAAAACTACCTCCACAAATTTCACACAAAGTTAGAGCCTACTAAATTGTATTAACTTGAGCATGAGTTTGATTCACACTAAACTTACTAAACTATATCATCATCTAGTTCCCAAAAAAAAAACCAATGTTGTGACACTATCCACTGGATCATACCTGTAGGCTTCTTTACCACACTTATGGATACATAACACCCTACCATTTGGCATTACATTGTGTAATTTAGTTAATAAGAGTGTACAACTCATCATAAGTTTTCTCCAATGCTTGACCACATGTGTTATGACCCAAACCAGGGCCTAGACATGACGGGTATCTCAAGCCTGCCATGGAGAAGAGAATACCCCCATAGCCTAACCTCAAAAGAATTATAATAACAATAAAGCAGAATCCAATCAACATAGTAATAAAAGATAAACAAATAACTCAAATGAAAACTAAGAGTCAAAACAACAACCAACCCACACTTGTCCACAATAGCCTCTAAAACAAAGATAGCAACTAAGTCAGACATGCCCCCGACTATGACCAAAGAAATGAATCCAATAGTACTAAGACAACAAAGAAAGAATAATGAAATGACAAGGCCTTCCAAAGGATGGAGGCACACCACTTCACAACAACTCAAAAGACGTGCTCAACCACCTAATGTTGCATAGAAGCAACCGAAAAGTCTTTGAACCCTTAATCATGTAAAGCATCCTAGGATGATCAGTGGGATAAGCACTTCCATGTAACTCAAGGAAAGTGATAAAATAATGCCATGTCCAAAATAAGTCAACCACATGCATACATTCATATATACATAAATAGGCAACTGGGATAAGGTAAATAGTCATGAACATGAGAGTTTAAAACTTGAACTGCGTAGCTCAATCCACCCTACAGGAACCCATGGTCTATATAGGTTCATCTCCCCCTAATAAAAGAGCCCCACTACATGTTAGCCACATGAATTAAGGAAAAAATAGAGGGAAAACTAATGCCACCAAAGCAATAGTCATCCCAATATATATATATATAAAAATAAAGTGTGCATCAATCACATGGTCGTATAGAATGCCAGCAAATGTGGTTTACAGTGTTTGTGATCCCGGGACTTATACCTTCATAGTGAGCAACACAATTCCCATTAAGTCCAAATTAAAGCAATTTGTACATAAACCAATCCATTAACCCAGGAGTCATTTATTAAGGCATTTACCGCTTGGTATCGTCATACCATTATGCTAACAAACTTATTTAATTATGCCAAACCAATTCACACAACCACATTAGACTCCCAAGTTCCATTTAAAATCCAAAACCAAGGCCTCCAAGTCCACACAAAACCAATTTCATATCAATTTATCCTTTAATGCAATGCAATGGGTTAAAAACAAGTTAAACTATGCAATTGTCCATATTCAAAACCAATATTGTAAAGTTGGTTGAGGTTTATGCCAATTCCAAGCGAAAATTAATCCAATTTGGGGAAACCCGTGCCCCCCATCCCAATCTTTAAAGAATTGACCAATTTAGTCCCAAAAATATCAATTCAAAGCATGAATAATCAATTTAAAACACGGGACAAGTAATTTAATCAGTAACAACCAAAACCCCTCAACCCAATTACAAAACCCATAATTAAACCACTTGAAAATCTATTTAATTAATTCTACAATGTGAAATTAAAATTTAGGGAAGATAAACATGCCTGAAACACATAAGAAATTAAAGACAATTTGAAGTTTGGAGCTCGATGATGAATTCATTGTAAAACCCTTGAATTTTCTTGGGTTTTGAGTTTAAGAGACAGAGGATGATTTGATCTTTGAAAACTACAGGGATTAAGGTTATTTTATGTTATAAGATCGTACAAAGGGTAAAAGACCAAAATCTCACCCCAAGTGAATATAATAAAAATTGGACGAATTTAAAACAGTGGCATGGCATGCCAATATCACAAAGGTTAGCCTCCGCACCATGCCAATATCATGGAGGTTAACCTCCATGACACAGCCTTATCACGGAGGCTTACTATCTTGGGGTCCCAAAATAAGTTTGAACCCCCTCCCAAAAATCCAAAACTTTCCCAAAACACCATTTTAAAACCCCTAAACATAATTCAAGTCAAAAATTGATATTACACATGCAGGAGGGTCAAATATAAAATGATCAAAGTTTTACGGGGTCCCCCTCCCCCGCTTAGGATCATTCATCCTCGAAAGATAAGTTAGGACATTTTTAGCATGAGAATAGAAAAAATACACCATAATAAAATGACGAACTTTGTTAGTGACAAGAGGAAAACGAAACTCATACCTTAAGTGCTTTCATCCAATCTGGAGAACAAGAATGGGTATTTGCCCTTCATATCTTCCTCAGCTTCCCATGTAGCCTCATCTACCTTTTGATTTCTCCAAAGAACCTTCACCGAGCCTACATTTTTGGTCCTTAATCTATTAACCTGCCTATCTAATATTTCAATCAGGACTTCCACATAAGATAAAGAGTCCGCAACACCAACATTCTCAATAGGCACTATCAAAGAAGGATCTCCCACACACTTTTTTAGCATAGACACTCGAAAAATAGGATGAATCAAAGCTAAACTTACAGGAAAATCTAACTCATATCCTACATTCCCAATCCTACTCAAAATCTAATATGGACCAACATAACGGGGATTGAGCTTCCCCTTTCTCCCAAACCTCATGACTCCTTTCATAGAAGACACCTTCAAGAATACCCAATTATGTACTTCTAACTTCCTTCATCTTATGTCCACATAAGACTTTTGGCAACTTTGAGCAATCTTAAGTCTTTCTCTAATTACCTTCACCTTCTCCATGGATTGGTGAACTAAGTCAGGACCAAACAACCTAGTCTCTCTAAGCTCAAACCATTTAATAAGAGACCTATACCTTTGACCATGAAGAGGGGTCATCTGAATGCTAGAATGATAACTGTTATTGTAAGTGAACTCAATAAGAGGCAAATGGTCAACCAAACTCCCATTAAAATCAATCACATAGGACCTTAGCATATCCTTCAAAGTCTGAATAGTACACTCTGTTTGCCCATCTATTTGAGGGTGGAAAGCGGTGCTAAGATTCACCTGAGTACCCAAACCTTTTCTAAACGAATGCAAAAAGTGAGAAGAAAATTGCATACCTCAGTCTAAAATAATGGAAACTAGGGCACCATGTAACTTCACAAACTCTTGAATGAATAACTTAGCATAATCCTCTCCTGAATAGTTAGTCCTCACAGGCAAGAAGTGAGAAGACTTAGTCATTCTATCCATAATGACCCAAAAAGAATCATACAGACTGTGAGACTGGGGAAGACCCATAATGAAGTCCATATTAATCATCTCCCACTTGCACACAGGAAGATCTATCTCCTAAGATATACCACCAGGCCTCAAATATTTAACCTTAACTTATTGAAAAACCATACACTTAACCACAATTCTTGTTATATCTCGCTTCATATTGTTCCACCAATACATTTCCTTTAAGTTGTGATTCATCTTAGTTGAACTCAGATGAATTGTATATCTAGATTCATGAGCCTCAGTCAAAATCCTTTCCCGCAACCCATCAATATTAGGAACACACAAACTACCTTGATACCTCAAGATACCATCACCCCAATATCGAGAGCCATACCTTTTGCTGACCCATATCATCCTTAATATGCATAAGTATAGGATCCAAATCCTGCTTCTCCTTTACCTCATCACTAAGAGATAATTTATAACTTCTTTTACAATTACTCCTCTATCCCCTTGATCCCCTCACTAGAAATAACATGCCCCAGAAATGTCACAAAACTTAACCAAAACGAACACTTAGAAAATTTTGCATACAACTTCTGGTCCTGAAAAGTCTGTAACATAATTCAAAGGTGATTGGTATGATCCTCCTTACTCTTAGAATACACCAAGATGTCATCAATCAAGACTATAGCAAAAAAATCTAGAAATACCTAAAAACTCGACTCATAAGATCCATGAACACGGCTGGAGCATTAGTCAACCCAAATGATATAACAAAAAACTCATAGTGACTATACCGAGATCGAAAAATAGTCTTAAGAATATCAACCACCCAAATTTTAAACTAATGATAACCCAAATGAATATCAATCTTAGAGAAACATCTATCACCCTGAAGCTGATTAAAAAGTTCATTAATTCAAGTAAGAGGATACTTATTCTTCACTGTAACCTTTTATAGAAAATAAACTGCCCTTTGGTTACTAAGGAGCTTCTCTACCATTATAATACCGGCTCATTAAGAAATTAAAAACTAACCTCTCGAATCCTACAATCCAGAGAAGCATAGCATGAATGAAGACAATCCATCCCTAAGATAATATCAAAATCCACCATATCCAACTCTATCAAATCCACTAATGTCTTCCTATGAAAAATGGACACCACACAACCTCTACAAACTTTTCTAGCAATAATAGGAGTAAGCACAAAAATGGATCAAAAATATTTTCAGGACCAAAACCAAAATGCACATCCATATAAGAGGTCACATAAGATGGGATAGAAGTCGGATCAAGCAAATAATAAACATCTAGTGAAAAGAGTTGTAATAAAATAGTAACAACATCTAGGGATGCCTTAGATTTTTGGCAAGTAGCAAGTGCATAGAGATAATTCCAGCCAGTGTCCGTACCAAAAGTAGTGCCCTTTGGTGTAGGAGCTGAAGAAGTGGCAACTAGACCTTTATTAGCCCTAGTGACAACCAAAAGAAGTACCTTTTGGTGTAGATGCTGAAGAAGTGGAAACTGGACCTTTATTAGCCCTAGTGGCAACCCTAATTGAAGGACAATCTCAATGTATATGACCAAAAATACCATAATTATAGAATCAATTTTGCCCCTCCTTATAATAACCACGGTCAAGTTGTCCACAAAAATAACAACGAAGATAAGGTAGGGTTGACTAAGCTCCACTAGCCTGAGACTAGGCACCCTATGCCTTAGGACCACTGCTAGCCTAAAAATGACAATTACTCGAAGGCTTAGGATAAGAAGTACTGTAGAAAAATATGAATTTCCCTAATTCTTCTTCTTAGTACACCATCTACCATCTTTTCCACAATTTTGCTGACTCACACCATTCTCTAAATATCTAAACTTCTTGTTATGCCTCTCTCCCATCTTTACCTAATTTTTTTCAGCTCCCACACCTATTGTATATAAACCACCAGCCTTGAGATGTCCATATCATAGTTTAACATAGCAGCCTTATATTCTAGTACAAATCACTGGACAAACCAGAAGCAAATTTTCTCATTTGGGACCTTATATTAGATACCAACTCTGGAGCATAACGGGACAACTACTAAAATTTTAGAGCATACTACTTCACACTCATCTTCCCTTAGTTTAAGTTCACAAACTCTTTAGCATTAGCTTCGCTCACTCTTGAGGAAAGAAGTGGTCAAGAAAGGCCCCTGAAAAGTCATCCCACACAGCCTATTCAACATCATCACCCCTCATAGCTTCCATCTTCTCATACCACTGATAAGTTATATCCTTTAACTGATATGCAGTAAACTCTACACCCTCAAAATCAGTAGCATATATTACCCTAAATATCTTCTCCATCTTTTTAATAAATCTTTGAGGATCCTCCTCAATATTAGAGCATATAAAGGTTGGGGGATTCAACCTTATAAATTGGCCAAAATGAGTAACCTCAGATGAATAAGCAATAGAACCAACACGATAAGACTGTTGAGATGGCAATGCCACCAACTGAGTAAGCATATAAATAGACTAAAGGAACTCATATTAGATATATCTCCCTGAGGTAGTAGGGCATGAGTATCACCAGCCTGGGAAGCTCGGGGAAGACAAGTAGAGATAGGTGGAACTCCACGTGGAGTAGTATAATTAGGGGAAAGAACCCTAGATCGGGTCTACACTCTATAAGTAGGGTGATTTCCCCCTATATTGTTATTAGGTAGGACAGATGGTCCAGCAAAGTTTCTACAAACATTAGAGTTTTAAGGAGGAATGATCTAAAATTCAAGGAAGCCAGGAGTTAGAGAAGTTTCATAACACTAGACCCTATAACTTGAAATAGAACACAAGAAGGGAAAACATTCCTAAATGCCTTATAGCCTCCCCCTTATAAGTGTTGCATGCTACAAACCCATAAAAAGGACTCTACTCGATACGACTTTGTGGAAACCCAACGACCTTGAAGTCTAATTTGGTACCAATCTTTTCATGACCCAAACTAGGGCCTAGTCATAATGAGTATCTCAAGCCCACCATGGACCAGATACCACCCCCTTATCCTAACTTCAAGAGCACAATAATAAAAATAAAGGAGAAGCTAATGAAAATAGTAATAAGAGATGAATAGATAACTCAAATAAAAACAAATAGTCAAAATAAAGACCAACCTACCCTTTTCCAAAATAGAATCTAAAACCAGAATAGCAACTAAGTTGTGACATGCCTCCGACTATGACCAAAGAAAAGAATACAAAAGTACTAAGCCAATAAAAAAGAAATAATGAAATGACAAAGCCTTCTGAAGGATAGGATCTCACCACTTCATAGTAAATCAATAGACATGTTCAACAACCTAATGTTGCATAGGAGAAATAGAAAAGTCTTTGGACCCTACAACATGAAATGATGTTGCATCCTAGGATGGTTAGTGAGATAAGCACTGGCATGTAACTCTGGAAAAGTGATAAAATAATGTCATGTCCAAAATCAGTTAAAACCACATGTACACATTCATATATACACATATGGGATATCGGGATAGGGTAAAGGGTCATGAACATGAGAGTTAATGTAATACCCTGTACTTTTCCTAGCTTAAATTCATCCCTAGAATGTTAAAGGATATCTTCCAAAATGAATACTATTTATATCATGTTGAATTCCTTAGATTTAAACTTTCTATTTTGTAGGAAATTGAACTAACTTTCCAATGATATAATATTCACCTAAATCCAATAACCGAGTAAGAAGTTATGGCTATTTTAAGTTCCTATCGCAGAATACCATTGTTTGGACCCTTAGCATGTCGTGGATCAGTGTAAATTTCCAATTGTTCCATTCCAGTGGTCCTCCGTAATATTGGCACATCACAGAGAGGGTCAATTTCCTATTTCTCAATTTCCAGAGGTCCAGCGCAATAATGGCGCATCACGCCATGTGCCAAAATGGCATTCCAAAGGGGCACCGATATGTCTCCATGTCACGAAGTCTGCCCAATTTCCATTCATCAATTTCCAATGAGCCACCGCAATAGTGGCCTATCAAGGTGGACACCCAGATCAGAAAATGTACGTTTTCAATTTCTTATAAAAGTTTAAAGGGGGTATTTTTGTAAATATCCAACCACCAATCCATCCAAAAACAAAAGATTAATCATATTGGACAGCACTTTAGATTTTATTCATCATTCTCTCTTAAACAAAACCCTAAGGCTCATACTTTCTCCCTAAGAAATCCAAAATTTCTCCATTAATTCTCTAGGACTCTTCAAGATTGATAATTCGCAATTCAAGAACTCTAAGAAGTCATCTACAAAACATCAATAAAGATCCAAGATATAAGTTCTAGCATAGAGATCATCAAATTAAGGTATGTGGGGTTTGAACAAGGATAATTCTTTCATCCTTGTGCCCAAAACTTTATTTTAATTACAAATTTACTGTAATTTATGAGATTTCCCATGATATTTAAGTTAGGGTTTATACCCATTATCACTATTTGCAAGATTATGAGATTTCCCATGATTTAGAAGTTGAATTACATGAATTTATTCATATTTCTATGCATTATGCAGTAATTTCCAGATTTTATGATGAATTATAAGTGTTTACATTATCAAGCATGAATTTTTAGATGTTTTAACGTGAGATTGATGCATGGGTTGTTAAGCCCCAATTTAAGATTGTTATTTCAAGATTATTTGTGCTATGATCACCCTCAGATAAGATTACTCACAAATTATGACAAAGATTTGACCTTTTGATCCTAAGCTATGATAAGAATACACTTTGTTTAGATAACTTGAGATTTAAAGAAAGAAAAGAATAATTGGTTTTCTTGTAAACCCTGGTGTTATTTTTAAAGTGGATTTCTTAAGATTTTGAGCATAAGAATGGGAGTAGTATTTAGCTCTGAAATGGGTAGGTTACTACGGTTTCATACCCCAAAACTATGTGCAAACGTTGGATTCAGATTTATTCCCACTTCTACGTGAATGGCTCAGATTGTGATCACTAAGATAGAAGTTCTATTTGGATGGCAAGGGTAGAACATCCCTACCTAATGGGGTCTAGACGTAGGACTCCATGGATGCTCACATGGTTTATGTCGATTAGAAGAACCTCCCAAAAGATGTCCCCTACTCTTCAACAGTCTATTGATTTAAAGCTTTAAGATAAAAGCATATGTTTTAGAAGTTATGGTTTTAAGATTCTTAAGCTTTAAGATAAAGTATTTTACAGATCTTAGAACTAAGTGCAATGGCTCACCAGATTTACGTTATATGTTTTATCATTAATAATTTATGATCTTCAGATATTGGATTACTCAAGCCTATATGAGTCATTTACATTTAGCATGCATGATTTTATAAACTGTGATGATATTGCTTACTTATTGCATGCACCCCCATATACTCAGTACATCCTTAAAGTACTAATCCACATATATGTTTATATTCTACATTGTCTCATAATGTAGGTTCAGGTGCTCAGTCTCAGCAGCGTGAGTGATTCCCATTCATGTCATCTGCATCCTTGTAGTTGGTGAGTCCTCATAGTATGGGGAATTAGTTATTCATACTTTTAGTTTATTAGTAGATGTTCCTTTATTCATTTCAGACAGTTTTAGTCAGCTGGGGGCCTATCCCAGTGACTCTCTAAATTTAGATAGTAAAGGCTTGTCGGACTACTAGATTCAGTTTTAGACATTTGCTTCAGAATTCAGATTTTTTAGTATTGTTTTACCAAGACTTCTAGCATGTTTCAGATAAGATTTTCCACATTATTATGCTTTCATATTCACATTTTCCCTATGTTAAGATCCAGACTTAGTAGAAAGCATCCAGGGTTAGCTCAGGACTACTTGTAGTTCGGAGCACCGTGTGGTATCCCGGGAAATAAATTTAGGGGTATTACAAACTTGGTATCAGAGCCTAAGGTTTAGAGAGTCCTAGGGAGTCAGACAACATATTTTACGTAGAGTCTTGATCATCGGTGTGAAGCACGCCACATCTATGAGAAAGAGGCTATGGAGCATTTTGGGAAATCATTTCTTCTTTCATGATCTATCATGTATTTAGAGTATATATCTTCTTCTAACTCATGCTTTCACATGATAGAAAATACCTCCTCGTCGAGCTAATGCTCGTAGAAATAATAACTAGCCACCTCAGCTCACAGATTCTTTGAATAAGAATGTGTCACATACAGAGTTTCGGGCTGCCTTTCAGGAGCTAGCCCAAGCTGTTATAGCTAATGTTCAGGGAAACCATCAGGCTACAGCTCCACCTCAGCAAGATAGGGACTTAGCCATAGACAGAATTCAAGATTTTATGAGAATGAGCCCACTGGAATTCTTTGGGTCAAAAGCAAATGAGGACCCACAGCTTTATCTATATTAGGTGAAGATCACCAGAATTATGCATGTTTATAAAGAGGAGAGTGTAGAATTGGCATCCTATAGGATGAAGGATATTTCTTATGATTGGGTGGTGATGTGGAAGAAAAGTAGAGGAGATAATGCAGCTCCCATGACTTGGAAGATTTTTCAAGATGTATTCTTAGACAAGTTCTTCCCACGTAAGATAAGGGAAGCTAATATAGAAGAGTTCATAAACCTGAGGCAGGGCTCAATGACTGTGATGGATTATTGCCTCAAGTTCAACCAGTTGTCTAAGTATGCCTCTGAATAGATGGCTTACCCTAGGTCAAGCATGAGTAAGTTTGTGACTGGTGTGCCCGGGTTGGTAGTTAAGGAGTATAGGACTGCTATGCTCATTGGAGATATGGATCTTCCTTTATTGATAATGCACTCTTAGTAGATTGAGGTAGAAAAGGGGAATGAAAGAGAGATAGAGAATATGAAGGCTAGAATACGGTAGTTTGATCATGGTCAGAATAGGTCTGGAGGAGGAAGTCGTTCGCAGTTTCATAATCATTTATCTATGCTTACACCTTCTTCATCCAGTGCTCCTACACCTAGAAATAGGCAATAATAGTGGGGTAAGTCTTCTATGTCCAGATCTCAGAATAGTGTGAGTGGGAAGCCTAATAATCCCCTATGTGCTAAGTATAAGAATCATGGATGTGAATGTATGTGGGGCTAGAAAGGTTGTTATGGTTATGCCAACAGGGTCACAGAATCAAAGAGTACTTGTATGGTAGATGGAGTAATATAGATGTTCGTCCTCAGACTCAGGCTAATAGCGCACCAGCTCCTCTAGGTCGCCCAAGTCCTCCTCAGGGCGTATCATCTAGTACCGGTGGCGGTCAGTGCTAGAATCAGTTTTATTCCTTATCATCACATTAGGACCAGGAGGATTCACCCAATGTTGTTACTGGTATGCTTCGTGTCTTTCATTTTGATGTTTATCTGTTGTTAGACCATGAGTCCTGTTTCTCTTATGTGACCACATTAGTTTCAATAAATTTTGAGATAAATTTTGAAAAGATCCCTGAGCCTTTCTTGGTTTCTACACCAGTAGGAGAGTAAGTTGTTGCTAAGCAAATCTTTAAAAAGTATCCTAGATTTTATAAAATACAAGTTTTTGGTTTTATTAAATATCTTTTATCTTTTATGAGAGTTTTCCATACTAGAAACATATTGTATGTAGTTTTTCTCTGAGATTCATTCTAGAATTGTGGATCAAGATTCCATTATCATTTTCTCTATTGAAGATTGAAGAACAATAATTGTGACTTTTGTAAGTAAATTTTGAATTAATTTATGAATAACACAATGCTTTCTTCTCTTTCTGTGATGGAGATGTGTGGCTAAGCTCCCATAACTAGGGTTTTAGGAGCCTTGATGTGTATAGCTGATTGGGGGTTGTCAATCTAGAATATTCCTATGATTAATTGATATTGCATAAACCCTTCTTCACTTTAATGACTTTTCTTGGTTTCAAACTCAAAAAGTGAGCCCAAGAACAACACTTGTTCGAATAGAAAAGTGTTTGTTGGAAAAAGAAAGGGTTTACATAAATCTAAGGGATTTAACCTTTGGATAGTGGGTAGATTCTTTAACCGGATCAACCCATGTGAAAATATAGTTGAATTAATAATATGTTCCTAAAGTTTGAAAGAATTAAGAGATAAGCTACTAAGTTAGGTTGAGAAACTAATGGGTAAACCATAAAATTCAATTACTCTTGCAATTAGAATTGTTCATTGGGAATTCAAAATAGTTCTTGGTAACCATAACTCTAGTTTGACTACTCTTATTGAATTACTATTTGCAATACAATCGACAGTTGGATTACTTTTTGTGACAAGCATTTAAATAAAATTGATAAATCAAAACCTCTACTTTATTCTAGAACCCTTGATTAACAGTCTAATAACAACCACAATACTTAGTGAACACAATATTCCCTCTGGGATTTGACACCCAACCCAGTTTGGTTCTATATTTGACAGCGACCGCTTACATTTTCTAACAAGAGTTGTAATTTAGGCGTATCAATTTTTGATACCGTTGCCAAGAATACGGTTGTCAATTAAGTGTGTGATTTTTAATTGACCTTTGGTCAATGTTTCCCAAATTTTGTTTTTCGCAGGTTGATTTTCTTGTATGCCAAATACACGGAGATTAGGTTAACCTTTATTACCTATTCATTCAGAACCTCAACTTATTGGCAGAATGGATGGTCAACAGGACTCGAAGAGGGTAGCTACTCAGCAGGAAGAAGCTAGACTAGTTTCCTTAGTAGCTACACAACTAAATTAGTAAAATATGAATAATGCAAGCCGAGCACTAAACTCAGAAGATGATTATCTGGGTGATGATGATTTATTAAATTCGTTCAACCAGAGGTGTGCAGACAATGTGCCTACACCGGCAAATAGGAATGTCAACAGAAATTGCCCTGCTAGGGCTAGACCAGAGCGCTAGGACGTCCAATTTAATCTTTTGGATGATGATAATGACTTGGATGGAGCTGGTGCATCAAGGCTATTATTTCTCCATCCTTAGCACCCAGAGCTAAGTTTAATATCACGAGTACTATGATCAAGTTGTTGTATCTCAAAGGGATGTTCAATGGACTTGTGGGTGATGACCCGAATATGCATTTGGTCAACTTCATCTCAACATGCAAATTATTTGACAACCCAGGAGTTGGGTAAAATATTATTGGGTTACGGTTGTTCCCGTTGTCTCTGTCTGGGGAGGTAACTTTATGGTTGAATGGGATAACTTTATGTTATGGGTAAAATGTTTTCCTAGAAAGGTTCTTTCCTCCATCCAAGAGGGCATAGTAGAGAGATGAAATCAGTAACTTCAGACAGCTTCCAACTGAATCTCTCTATGAGATTAGGGATAGCTTCAAGAAGAAGCTTATGCAATGTCTAATCACCAGTTGACCAGTGTCCACTTGATAGAGATCTGATATCGGGCCTTAAACTTTGTGACAAAGCCAGTAGTGGATAATACTATGCGTGGGTCATTCATGGACCTCACTTTTCCTGAAGCAGCTAAGATGCTTAATTGTATGACAAAGTAGAGTAGAGCTTGGCATACCAGGGATTCTAAGGTAGCAAGCTCGACTGTATTTATTAACAAGACTGCAGAGCAGAGGCGAAGGAAAGAAGAACGTGACCAGGACATAGCTCACATGAAGACATAGATTGATCTTCTCACTAAGCATTTATTATCTAGAAAGACAGAGAATATTAAAGTTGTAACATCGTAGGGAAGGGCTGAATCTAATTTTGAGGAGGAAACCAATTACTTGAACAATCTGAGGGTTTCCGAGGCGGTGGCCAAGGAAATCTAGGTTGGAACTATTATGAAAAATCTAGATATAAAGACTGTAACCAAGGCAATTGGAAAAATAAGAATGACAGGAGTGGGTTGTATGTTCCTCCTAGAAACCATAAGGATGCTGTGACTAGTTTGGGGAAGATGTCCATATATGGCATGATGACTAAGTTATTGAAGGGAGTAGAAGTAACCAATATTGTGGTGGCTGAGATGAAAAGTGATTTGTCCTCAATGAATCAGTTAGTGGATTCACACTCTACTTTGATAAAATAGTTGGGTTGCAATTGAACTAACTGTCTGTCATATTTAATCAGAGCGAGAGTGGCACCCTACCAAGCAAAACAATTCAGAACTTGAGTAAGGATGGTTCATGTATGACAGTTACTACCTGGAGTGGTAAAGTATTGGCCAGCCATCTTGTGGGAAAGCCTATGGTTGATGTTGTGGTAGATGATATTGAGGAAGCAGAAATTGATCATCCTATGGAGTCTGAGAAATTAGATGAAGTTATTGATAATACACCATCCAACCATCAGCAGGTAGATTAGTTGGAGAAGAGCAAGTGAAAAGAGACTGAAGTGGTGGTTACTACGCTCCCAAAACAACCTCTTCTATTTCCCCATCGGTTGAAGAAGAAGGATGATGACACAAATTTTTGCAAGTTTATGGCCATGCTTAAGCAGTTGACAATCAATTTGCCATTGACGGAGGCATTAGAGCAAATACCCAGGTATGCAAAGTTTATGAAATACCTTGTTACGAAGAAGCAGAAAGTTAGTTTTAAGCTGGTGGATAATTTCCATCATTGTGGTGCTATTTCTATAAGGTTGTTGGTGTAGAAGAAGGCAAACCCGGGAGAATTTACCATCCCATGCACTATTGGGCCTCTTGATTTTGTAAAATCTCTATGTGACTTCCGATCCAGTATAAACCTGATGCCGCTTGTTGTGTATAAGAAATTAGGTTTGGGGAATCCTACTCCCAGAAACATGAGATTAGTTATGGCAGATAGGTCTGTGAAGCAACCCGTAGGGATTTAATATGATGTATTAGTTAAGGTATCCAGTTTTATATTTCCGACTGATTTTGTCATTCTCAATTGTGAGGTGGATTTTGAGGTGCCCATTATCTTGGGTTGATATTTCCTAGCAACCGGCAGTGTACTTATTGATTTTGAGGCAAAATGAGCTACTATTTAGGTTAAATGATGAAGTAGTTCAATTCAATGTATGCCAGTCCATGAAACAGCATAAAGATACGAGTGTATTTTCTATTGTGGATGTTTATTATGAGGCGAAGCAAGAAGTGCCTATAGAATAAAAATTTATTGTGGAGACTTTAGCTGCTGTATTGATGAAATTTGATCATGACGGTATTGGATATTATGAGAAGATGGTGTGTTTCTTAACGGGCATGGGTTCTTATTCATATGCACCTAAGAAGTTGGATTTGGACTTGAAAAATCATATAAGTCCACCTATTAAGCCTTATATAGAAGAGCCACCTATCTTGGAGTAGAAGGAGTTACCCGGTTATTTAAGGTACGTGTTCCTAGGCAATGGGAATACTCTACCTGTGATTATTGCTACTTATCTGGGTGAGCAACAGGTGGAAGATCTCATCTCTATTCTTAAGAGATATAAGAGGGCTATTGGTTGGATGATTGCAGACAACATCAGTATCCCTCCTGGTATATGTACACATAAGATTCAGCTAGAGAAGGATTGTGTTCTGACTATTGAGAATCAGCTTCGTCTAAACCCACTTATGCAAGAGGTGGTGAAGAAAGAAATCATCAAGTGTCTTGATGCAGGAGTGGTATATCCCATCTCAGATAGTAAGTGGGTAAGTCTTGTTCAGTGCGTGCCCAAGAAAGAGGGTATGACAGTTGTGGCTAACGAGAAGAATGAGTTGATTCCACTCAGGCCTGTTACTGGGTGGAGGGTGTTTATGGATTACAGAAAAGTCAACTCGTGGATATTGAAGGACCACTTCCCAATTCCTTTCATGGATCAGATGCTTGATCAGCTCCCGGGAAGGGGTTGGTACTATTTCTAAGATGGGTATTCTGGTTACAACCAGATTTCTATTGCTCCTAAAGATCAGGAAAAGATGACATTCATGTGCCCATATGGTACATTTTTTTTTAAACGGATGCCTTTTAGTTTGTGTAATACACCCGCCACTTTTCAGCGGTGCATGATGTCTATATTTTCTGATATGGTTGAAGACACATTGGAGGTGCTTATGGATGATTTTTTAGTGGTCGTTGATTCTTTTGAGCTTTGCTTGCTGAATCTTAGTCGAGCATTGCAGTGGTGTGAAGAGTTTAACCTTGTCCATAACTTGGAAAAATGCTACTTCATGGTGAAGGAAGGCATTGTTCTTAGTCACAAAATTCCGTCTAAAGGCATTGATGTTGATAAGGCAAAGGTTGAAGTGATTGAGATACTACCTCCCCCTATTTAAATCAAAAGGTTACATATCTTTCTCGGTCATGTAGGGTTCTACCGCAGATTCATAAAGGATTTCTCAAAGATTGCAAACCCACTTTGCAAACTTTTGGAGAAGGAGGCTAAGTTTTCTTTTGATGATGACTACAGAAATGCTTTTGAATGCCTTAAGTCAAAACTGGTGGAGGCTCCAATTATAGTTGCTCCTGACTAGAAAAAAACGTTTAAGATTATGTGTGATGCCAGCGGAGTGGGACTTGGAGTTGTTCTTCACCAAAATAAAGAGAAAGTGTTCCATCTGATATATTATGCAAGCAAGGCCTTGAATGAGGCCTAAAATAATTATACCATGACTGAGCAGGAACTTATAGCAGTTGTTTATGCTTTTGAGAAGTTCCAGGCTTATTTGTTAGGTACCAAGGTAGTGGTGCACACTGACCACTCTGCCTTGAGGTACTTAATGGCGAAGAAGGACGCTAAGCCAAGGTTGATCCAGTGGGTATTGCTACTTCAAGAATTTGACTTTGAAGTCAAGGATAGAAAAGGATGTGAGAATCAGGTAGCAGACCACTTATCCAGACTCGAAGGCGAACAAGCAGTCAAGGAGGAGCTAGATATTGATGATTCCTTTCCGGATGAGAAAATATTAGTTGCAGTGCTCAAAAAAGTACCTTGGTATACTGACTTCGCGAACTATGTGGTAAGTGAAGTGATGTCGGAGAATCTTTCCTTTCATCAAAAGAAAAAGTTTCTCCATAATGTGACATATTATTTCTGGGATGATCCATATCTATTTCGGTGGTGTGCGGATGACATTATTAGGTGGTGCATCCCAGAAGTAGATATGTTGCGTATACTGGAAGCGAGTCATGTTTCCCCAGCTAGAGCTCACCATTCAGGTGATTGGACTGCAAGAAAAGTGCTTCAAAGAGACTACTATTGGCCCTCCTTATTCAAAGATGCCTACGAGTTTGTGAAGTGATGTGACCAATGTCAAAGGCAAGGGTCCATCTTAAAGCTCCATGAAATGCCAATGTATAAAATACTGAGGTAGAATTATTTGATGTCTGGGGCATTTATTTCATGGGGCCCTTCGTGAGCTCATTCGGGATGAAGTACATATTAGTTGCGGTTGACTACATGTCAAAATGGGTTGAGGCAGTGGCTCTAGCGGATAATGAAGGAAAGAAAGTTATTGCATTCTTAAGGAGAAATATCTTCTCTCACTTTGGAGTACCACAGACCATCATAAGCGATGGAGGATCATACTTTTACAATAAGATGTTCAGAGCCGCCTTGGCAAAATATGGAGTAACACAGCATAAGGTGGATACCCCATACCACCCACAGACCAGTGGGCAGGTGGAAATCTCTAATCGGGAGATCAAAACCATTCTTTCCAAGACCGTAAATGCTAGCAGGAAAGATTGGTCTAGGAAGCTATACGATGCCTTATGGGCATATAGAACAGCTTTCAAGACACCGATTGGTATGTCACCATACCAATTGGTGTATGGAAAGGCATGCCATTTGTCGATTAAGCTGGAACATAAAGAATTATGGGCATTGAAGTGGCTTAATCTAAACTGGATGGAGGCAGTGGATATAAGACTGGGGTAGCTAAATGATATGGATGAGTTTTGTCTCGGAGCTTATGAAAGAGCTGACTTATACAAAGAAAGAATGAAGAAGTACCATAACCACAAAATTGAAAAGAGAGATTTTCAGAAAGGTGACTTGGTGCTCCTGTTCAACTCCAAACTCAAGCTTTTACCAAGTAAGCTCAAATCCAAATGGTCTGGCCCATTCAAAGTCAATCAAGTCTACTCATCTGGAGTAGTGGAACTTGAAAATGAAGACGGAAGTGTCTTCAAGGTTACTAGGTAGTATGTGAAACTGTATATCGGTCCAATAGACTCGATAAAAAGTGTTACTAATATCTATCATGATAAAGTCTGAGTAATTAAGATAACTGAGTCATGTCACAATGATAAATCAGGCTCTAGTGGGAGGCAACACACAGTGTGTTGTTGTATAGCATTAACTAAGTTATTTTGTTATTTTAGAGAATTTTTTATGTGGTTTTGAAGTGTGCAGGATTGAAAATACAGTAAAATAAGGAGTAATACAGCTGGAAAAAGGGTTGACAGCCAAATTGGTGGACCACCAGTTACCTGACAGACCACCATTTGCTCCGTTAAACAGATGCTAAGAATCTAAGTCACTGGAACAAAAGTGAAGGTCAAATTAGTAGACCACCAGTTACCTGACGGACCACCATTTCCTCCGTCGCAAAGATGCTGAAAATTTGAGTCATTGCAACAAAAGTGATGGTGAAATTGCTGGACCATCACTGATTTGGTGGACCACCATATTGACTGTCGAAATTAAGCCAAGTTGCCCATGTTCTCGTAAGACACGATGACCAAAGTGGTGGACCATCACAAATTTGGTGGACCACCATATTAATCATTGCAATTAAGTTGATTAGCCATGTTATGGTAATATACGACGGCCAAACTAGTGGTCTGTCGCATGTCCGATAGACCGTTGGTACAGCCATCGTTGTTTCCATAGTCCCGGGTCGGGTCAGGTTAAAATTGATGTTTATTTAAGTGACCCGTACTTGACCCAAACGATTTTAAAGAGGTAAAAAGAGAGGTTACATACTTTCTAACCTTTTCAACTGACCAAATCTCTTTGGATTCAAAGAATCTGAAGGCATTTACTCTTCCTAGGACTCTCCATCTCCTTCTTTTTTTCCAATTTAAGCAAACCCTCTCTTTTCTTTATCTTCATCACAAACAATCTTGAGAGCAATTACTAAAGTTTTAAGCTTAGTTTGTTTCATAAAGTGCACTCAAGAAAGAAAGAAAAAAGCTACTGTAGAACCAAGGTATGAGCACAACCCTATACTTCTCTTTTTGAATTTCAAAAGAATGAAATGAATTAGTGGTTCATTGTTGAAATTCCATCTTGTTTTTTTTTCTTTGAGTTGCTTTGAGTCCAAAACCTTAATATACACTGTTGGGTGAAGTTTGAAGTAACTCATACGTTTAAAAGTGAGATATTTGCGCATAAATGTGAACTTGGTGGAAATTTTGGCTAAAAAATTGGGATGATATACTAAATGTTCGACAAAATGTCGAACTAAAAGATTAATCTGGAGAAGGGGGTGTGACAGTCAAAATGGTGGACCGCCAGTTTTACGACGTACCACCATATAGACTGTCGCAAGGACCCCAGAAATGACACCTACTGGATAAGATGCGATGACCCAAATGGTCGACCACCAAAAACCTGATGAACTACCACTTTGGTCATCGTAAAGCTCTGAAAAATAATAGGTCTTCTAGATAAGACCTGACGGCCTAACTGGTGGACCGCCAGTTACCTGAAGGACCACCAATGTGGCCATCAAGTTATTGTTTTCACTGTTTAGACAAGTTTTGTGTTGTAAACTAATTCCTTACTTCTTTTTTAGGCATTATGGCTCACAAAAATCCAACAAACAGAGTAGGAGGATCTCAAAGTGGTAGAGGAGAACCTGCACTCGCTTACAACAATAGGCAACATGAAAGGGAAACTCCCACACTTTCCCAGTCTAAAGAGGAGAGCGAAAAGCAGCAACAGCAGTACTAGCTCAATCCTAGATGAGGCAATGGTTGCTACAACTCAACTCGAGCCTGCTAAGGTTGAAATTGAAGCCGCTAACGTGGGAGAGCAAATAGAAGCGATTGATGTAGACAATGAACCTGAGAGCAAAGCGTAAATATCCTCAAGTTCGGAAGGTAATTAGATGGCAGATAAAGGAAGAAAGTACAAAATTCTATGATGGATTGACACCTACAGCAAGAGGGATCAAAAGGCCATTTGTTGAGGAATATCAGATAGTAACAACAGAGTTACATGAATATCCATAGTTGGAACGTCATTTCAATGAAATGAACTAGCATGGATGAGTAGGCCACCAGGATGGTATCAACCAAATTGGGTAAGAGAATTATTTTCTAATTATCTGGTATTAGTAGAGAAGGAATATCCAATGGGGTCTTCAGTTACAAACTTGCCGAACAGAGAGTCAGTACATGTCTGGGGAGGCAATGTCGATATTTTAGCCCGAACAATCAATAGAATACTATTTGGTCCAGAGTACGAAGCTCCACCCGCTATGCCTAATCTTGAGTATAGGTTAAGAACTACATCGACTAAGAGGCCTTGAGTGGCTACATTAATGACGGATGATGGTAACCCCTCTTGGGTGACCAATCCACGTGAGCACATTGGAAAATATTCCATTAGCTTCAAGGCTAAGTTCTGGTGGGTTATTGTTCATTTAAGGCTGATGCTGGACAAACACAGAGCTGTATTGGTGGCCATTTTTGTTGCAGGGCTACAGATTAACTTCGTCTAGATTATTGCAAATAAGATGTTTGTAAGGGTACATAAAACCGCTAGTGCATTGCCGATCTCATGCTTGATCACAGAGTTGTGTAGGCAAGCAGGTGTGCCGCTGATTCATGGAGTTGATAATGCAGTCCAGGCTACACATAGACAAAACATTGAGATGTTGAAACATGATTTAAAATTTGATATGTGTTTCACCAAGAATCCTGCTTACCAGACTCAATCTACACCAACTCCCGATGCTACTAAAATTCTTGCAGGTATGCCTTTTCCCATCTTCACTTATATGCCACCTGAGTACGTCTCCAAGTACATCTGCAGGGTAGGGTTCTACACCATCTATGGATGGAGAAGACTTTGTTGAATACAGGTTAACATAGAAAAATATTTCCATATCAGTGAAGCTGTAAAAGAGGTTTCAGAAACAGTTAGATAAATGGGCATCTGAATTTAAGCCTTTTGTTGATGGAATTGTAGCTGAGGCAATCTGTCCATTCCAAACTATTTAGACTAGGATGGAAAACATTTAGCACCACATCAATAAAAGGCTCGATGCATTGTCCCTCTCTGATCTTGCCAAGCTCATGGCTGAATTTGAGCATGTGAAGGCTTATAGAGCAGAGTTAAAGGGAAGGCAGCCACAATAGACAATTTTTGACCCAGTCTTAGTGGTGAGTGATGATGTGATGAAAGGTATTATGGACCTAATGGGAAGATATATGAAAGACAAATGAAAGCAACACATGGATGAGCGAGCTGCAAGAAAAGCTGAAAAGAGGAGAAAGAGAACAGTAATGACATCGGAGAAACAAGAATAGCATAATCTGAGGAGAGCTCGAAAGAAATAAAGAAAAGATAAAGAAAATAGAAAGAAGAAATAACAAGATACAGTAGCAGGAGTATCTACTAATGCTGCCCCAGCAAGGGGGCAAAGTTCAAGCTTAGTTCGAGAGATGATTCCTCCAATTCAGGAGGGTGAGGTTTTGAGTGCCCCTACCACCATAGAGGCCAACATTGCACCAGGTGAGGATGAAGGAGCCTCACCACACTTCATAGATCCCTCAGATGAATAAGAGAAAATATAAGTATACCCACTCCTTTGTACTTTAATTTAATGCTTTGAGGACAATGCATATATTTTTCTGTGGGGGTGGTGTACTTGTACCATGAGGGGTTGTTTTGCTGATATTATTGACCCTACCATGTCCTATCTAGGAGAATCAGCATGTGTAAGATCATGTTAAGTTTGCAGTTGCAGTTTTCTTTTCTAGGTTTAACTTTAGGTTTGCATTTTTCTTCTTTTTAAGTCTTGTTATATCTTGTTGTGAATACGAATGATGAATGATGTTGGCATCAAGCTTTCTATATGACTGTTTACTTTTGTCTCCTAGGATATGTGATCAATTGTTAGTGAATTTGTAGTTAGCATTAACCTGCAAATACACATTACATGTGATGCAAATCTTAAGAACAGTAGAATGAATTTAACTCAGTTGCCGCTGTGTGTGCGAGTATTTGTATTAGTTCTTACATAGTATAGTACCTAGGTATTGGCTGGTTTAATTGATATTGTTATGTAGTTGATGAGATAAGAAGGGATGGAAGGCCACCTTGTGATTTTAGTCCACTTAGCCAAAGTAATTAACCCTAACAAAAATAATTTTCCATTTTTGAACCCTTCTTTGAGCCTTTGTTAATTTTTCTTCATCTCCAAGCATTCTAGTTAACTCTCTTTAAGCTGTTGAGACCTAGCTCGTTCCATGGACCAATAGTGGGAAATGTATACCTACACTTAGGCAAAACACCTAAGTTGAAGGTGGCTATTGTAAGGTTGTTAACTGTCTAATGGAAAGTTGGTCTAGAATTTGAATTTAAGCATTTGGCCCTGGTCTATTCAAGACAATATGCACCTTGACTTATTACATCAGCCTAAATTGAAGGTGGATGATTCTTGTGTGTATGTGTATATATATATATATAAGGGTTATTGTGGTGAAGTATTAATGAGAGATAAATGGGTGAGCAAGCTAGCAAAGCAACGGCCTTAGTAGGAAGAATTTGAAGGCAAAGAGAGTTAAAGCCTAGTATTTAGTCAATTTTACCCAAAATTCCTTCAGGTAGCCTAGAAAAGACCTTCTTCATAAATCTAAGGGCTTTAACCTTTGGATAGAGGGTAGATGCCTTAACCTAATCAACCCATGTGAAAATATAGTTGAATTAATAATATATTCCTGAAGTTTGAAAGAATTAAAGGATAAGCTACTCATTTAGGTTGAGAAACTAATGGGTAAACCATATAATTCAATTACTCTAGCAATTAGAATTTTTCATTGGGAATTCAAAATAGTTCGCAACCCTAGCTGCTTAAGCATCTTGGTAACCATAACTCTAGTTTGACTATTCTTACTGAATTACTATTTACAATACAATCGATAATTGAATTACTTTCTATGATAAGCATTTGAATACAATTGATAAATCAACCCCCCCACTTTATTATAGAACCCTTGATCAACAGTCTAATAATAACCACGCTACTTAGTGAACACAATATTCCTTGTGGGATTCTACACCCAGCCCAGTTGGGTTCTATATTTGACAGCGACCGCTTACACTTTCTAATGAGAGTTGTAATTTGATCTTATCACCCAGCTTTTATCATTTCTTTAGATCATGTGGACGTGAAATAGCCATTCCTACGAAGAAGTCCCAATTGAGATCCTTGATCGTCAAATTCGTAGGTTAAGAAATAAAGAAGTCCCCTAAGTTAAGGTTCTATGGAGAAATCAGTTTGTTGAGTGAGCTACTTGGGAAGCAGAAGCAGATATGCGAGCCAAGTACCCCCTATCTTTTCTCTGCAAATTCAAATTCAGCTTGAAGTATTGGTTTCCCTTAAATATATTCTCTCATTTCCTATCTCTGCTATTCAACCATCCTCATGTCATAACATGTATTCATGAATTCAGTTCAGTCCATACATCATATTACAGATTCAGTTATTTAACCATGATTTAGCTTATAAGTATTTGGTGCATGATCTGATTTTTTCTAATATCTTAACTCAGGCAGTTTCACTCAGGGATGAATGATCCTATAGGGGAGATATTATAATACCCCACAAGATTTTAGGTGAGTTTCTAGCTACGCGTCACATGTTTAAAAATCCCAAAGACATTTAATTTACACTTAGTACAAGTGATATGGCCTTTTTAAGACCCCAATATTTTGAAAAATTTATTTTTTGGACTTTTCTTATTTGAAACGTTGATTTATGAGTTAAAATATGATTAGGGATGTTAAAAGGGACATCCAGGAGAGTTTTAGAATTTTTGAAAGAAGTTCGTGGTGTTTTTGGACCACAAAGGCAGTAAGCCTCTGCAATTTCAATGTGTCACAGAGGATATTCTCTGCTATCTGCAGCATATTAAGGAGGCTAGCCTCTGTGATATGCAGTATGCCACAGAGGCTAGCCTCCATGATAGCCTCGTACCACGAAGGTTGTGTAAATCCAGCAGCTTCATTAAAGGAAAAGGGGGAATTTTGGAGTTTTCACACTCTCCCTAAACGGACATTTCACTATTTAAAAGACAAGATGTGCATTATTTACCCCATTCCTCATTAGTTAACCTCGTAAAATCATTCCCCTTTACCAAGAAAAATAAAATTGAAAGTTTATTCGAAGAATTCAACCATCCAAGGTTCCAATTCCAAGTTTTCTTCAAAAAATCAAGTAACTCGGGTATGTGGGATATTTATCAATGGTTTCCATCCACCCATTAAGTCCCAAGAAATCTCTTATTTTCTAGAATGAAATTTTTTCCTCTTTTTGTGAAATTTCAATGTTAAGTATAAAATTACTCAATTTTCTCCTAATAGTTTTGAATACAAGTCATGATAAAGTGTTTCCCATGTGAATTATGTCCTTACATGCTCTATAATCTCAATCACCCATGTCATTTCAGTTGATACCATGTCAATTTACCAATTTATGAAATAAACCGCGTGAGAATTTTATGCTTATAAGTTTAACATATTCCCATACTCATAATCACGGATTTCATCAGTTTAGTGTTATATTCTATGTTTTGGGTCTCTGAATCATGAATTTCCTTACAGTTTTTTAAATAATGTTATTTTATTTAAAGTATTATTCAGTACTGGAGTGCTATGAACACTCGATACCTATATGTTTATACATATTTCCCATTTCAAGCAACAAGTCAGCCAGATCATGATTTTATTATCATATTCAGATTATCTATTCATGATGAGTAATTATCACTTATGAGTCCAACTAACTTTAGTCAGTACCAGTTTTAGGTCAGTTGGGAGTAGGATTTAGCACCGAGTGAACCTAGGATGAAGGCTCCCCCTCTGGTAGAGGACTTAGACCTATAGTAGCAGTCCCTAAGTTCCAGAACTACGTAGCTAGCGCAGGTTTTGAAATGTAACTTGCCAATAGAGGACTGACACTCTCTTAGGGGTCACCCGCCAGCAGAGGACTGACACCCTAGTCCTTTGGGATATCATATTAGTAGATCCACACAGCTAGTGTTAATACCCGTGGCAAGGTATTGACACCCTTCCAACTGAGGTTACAGGTTGGACCCTAATTAGCTCAGATTGGGGCATATTGGTTACATGATACTTCCTATAGTTTTAGTTCAATACTTAGATTATATCATCTCAGGTTTGCATTACCAAGTGTTCTGTTTATCAGTTATTTAGTCAGTCAGTTTTACAGATCATTTAGTACATGCTTCACTTGGTCTTGCATTTGTTTATATGTACATGCATTCAGGTTCAATATCTATATACCTTTAAGTTAGTACTTATCTCATGTACCAGTACATTTGAAGTACTAATCGCGTGCTCTCTTTTGTGATATGTTGTCTTATAACATTGGCTCGGATGCTCTGTTCCTCGATCTCCCTTAGTCAATTCAGCACTACTCAGCAGCATTCATGGTTAGTCCTCACCCACCAAGTATAGGTTATTTACCGTTATTTTCAGAATGTCTTTGATCTAAGTCAATCAGAGTTAGTTGGGGGTTTGTCCCATCAACTCCTAATGTTTTAGAGGATTTTAGATGTTCAGACTTGTTTTAAGTTTTATTAGTAGTTTCAGACACGTGGATATTATTTAAGTATCTCATCTTGACAAAGTTTTTATCAGTTTAGCTTCCATATATGATGCTTGTATTTTTATTTTATTCAGTGCTCATAGTAATCATGGGTTAGCTTGGGGTCACTTGTGGCCTTAAGTGCTGTGATAACCCTAGAGAGTAGCCTCAGGTCATGGCAATTCTCTATATCACTAGGCAAGCCCCCTTTAAGGTCTTGTGTTCTGTGCTTGAGCCAACTGGCGTAATCGTGTCTCCAAATTTTTTTGAGCTAGTTACTGATTTTTATTTCAGCAGCCATTTGTTCTTGTTTAGCCAGGATTCTCTTGAAAGTGTCTCTTATGTTGCTACTGTGAATATTGATTTGATTACCCTATTATTAGTGAAACTACTGTGTGACCCTGATTATTGTCCCATGAGTAGTTAGACTGACTTTGCCAATTGTGGTTGTAGACTTTACTGTAATTTTGATTTTCTTTTTGTGCATAGCCTATAAAATTTATTGACTAGGGGTTTGTTCCACATAAGTTCTACAAAGTGAACACAACCTCCACAAATTTCACACAAAGTTAGAGACTATTGAATTTTATTAACTTGAGCATGAGGTTGATTCACACTAAACTTACTAAACTATATCATCATCTAGTTCCCAAAAAAAAGCCAATTGTGCAGCCAATGTTATGACACTATCCACTGGATCATACCTGCAGCCTTCTTTACCACACTTATGGATACATAACCCTACCATTTGGCATTACCTTGTGTAATTTATTTAAGAAGAGTGTACAACTCATCATAATTTTTCTCCAATGCTTGACCATATGTGTTATGACCCAAACCAGGGCCTAGTCATGACGGGTATCTCAAGCCTGCCATGGAGCAGAGAATACCCCCATAGCCTAACCTCAAAAGAATTATAATAACAATAAAGCATAATCCAATCAAGATAGTAATAAAAGATAATCTAATAACTCAAATGAAAACTAAGAGTCGAAACAACAACCAACCCACACTTGTCCACAATAGCCTCTAAAACAAATATAGCAACTAAGTCGAACATGCCCCCGACTATGACTAAAGAAATGAATCCATTAATACTAAGCCAAAAAAGAAAGAATAATGAAATGACAAGGCCTTTCAAGGGATGGGGGCACACCACTTCACAACAACTCAAAAGACGTGCTCAACTAACTAATGTTGCATAGAAGCAACCAAAAAGTCTTCGAACCCTAAATCATGTAAAGCATCCTAGGACGATCAGTGGGATAAGCACTGCCACATAACTCAGGGAAAGTGATAAAACAATGACATGTCCAAAATCAGTCAAAACTACATGCATACATTCATATATACATATATAGGAAATCGGGATAAGGTAAATAGTCATGAACATTAGAATTTAAAACTTGAATTGCATAGCTCGATCTGCCCTAAAGGAACCCATGGGCTATATAGGTTCAGCTCCCCCTACTGAAAGGGCCCCAGTGCATGTTAGCCACATGAATTAAGGAAACATCGAGGGAAATTTAAAGCCACCAAAGTAATAGTCATCCCAATATATATATATAAAGTGTGCATCAATCACATGGTCATATAGAATGCCAGAAAATGTGGTTTTTCGTATTTGTGATCCTGGGACTTACACCTTCATGGTGAGCGACACAATTCCCTTTAAGTCCAAATTAAAGCAATCTGCACATAAACAAATTATTTAACCCAGGAGTCATTTATTAAGGCATTTTCACATACCAAAATGGCATTCCAAAGGGGCACCGCTATGTCTCCGTGTCGCAGAGTCTTCCCAGTTTCCATTCATCGATTTCCAGAGAGCCACCACGATTGTGTTGCGTCGCGGTGGATACCCAGATCGAAAAATGAACATTTTCCAATTTCGTATAAAAGTTTAAAGGGGGTATTTTGGTAAATATCCAACCCCCAATCCATCCAAAAACAAAAGATTAATCATATTGGAGAGAAATTTATGCTTTATTCAACATTCTCTCTTAAACAAAACCTTAAGGCTCATACTTCCTCCCCAAGAAATCCAAAATTTCTCCATTAATTCTCCAAGACTCTTCAAGATTGAGAATTCCCAATTCAAGAACTCTAAGAAGTCATCTCCAAAACATTAATAAAGATCAAAGATTCAAGTTCTAGCATCAAGATCATCAAATTAAGGTATATAGGGTTTGAACAAGGATAATTCTTTTATCCTTGTGCCCAAAACTTTATTTTAATTACAAATTTATTGCAATTTATGAGATTTTCCATGAAATTTAAGTTAGGATTTATACCCAGTATCACTATTTTCAAGATTATGAGATTTCCCATGATTTAGAAGTTGAATTACATGACTTTATTCATATTTCTGTGCATTGTGCAGTAATTTCCAGATTTTATGATGAATTATAAGTGTTTACATTATCAAGCATGAATTTTTAGATGTTTTAACGTGAGATTGATGCATGGGTCGTTAAGCCCCAATTTAACATTCTTATTTCAAGATTATTTGTGCTATGAGCATCCTCAAATAATATTACTCATAGATTATGATAAAGACTTGACCTTTTGTTCCTAAGCTAAGATAAGAATCCACTTTGCTCAGATAACTTGAGATTTAAAGAAAGAAAAGCATAATTGGTTTTCTTGTAAACCCTGGTGCTATTTTTGAAGTGGATTTCTTAAGACTTTGAGCATAAGAATAGGAGTAGTATTTAGCTCTGAAATGGGTAGGTTACCATGATTTCAGAACCCAGAACTACATGCCAATGTAGGATTCAAATTTATTCCCACTTCTACGTGGATGACTCAAATTGTGATCACTAAGATAGAAGTTCTATTCTGATGGCAAGGGTAAAATAACCCTACCTAACGAGGGGCCAGACGTGGGACTCAATGGATGCTCACATGGTGTATGTCGGTTAGAAGAAACTCCCAAAAGATGTTCGTACTCTTCAATAGTCTATTGATTTAAAGTTTTAAGATAAAATCATATGTTTTAGAAGTTATGGTTTTAAGATTCTTAAGCTTTAAGATAAAGTATTTTATAGATCTCAAAACTAAGTGCAATGGCTCACTAGATTTATGTTATATGTTTTATCATTTATGATTTATGATCTTCAAATTTCGGATTACTCAAGCCAGTGTAAGTCACTTACATTTAGCATGCATTATTTTATAAACTGTGATGATATTGCTTACTTATTGCATGCACCCCCATATACTCAGTACATTCTCAAAGTACTGATCCACATATATGTCTATGTGCTACATTATCTCATAATGTAGGTTCAGGTGCTTAGTCTCAGCGGCGTGACTGATTCCCGAGCATTTCATCTATATCCCTGCAGTTGGTGAGTCCTCATAGTTCGGGGACTTAGTTATTCATACTTTCAGTTTATTAGTAGAAGTTCCTTTATTCATTTCAGATAGTTTGAGTCAGTTGAGGGCCTGTCCCAGTGACTCTTTAGATTCTGATAGTAGAGTTTTGTTGGACTACTAGATTTAGTTTTAGACATTAGATTCAGAATTCAAATTTTTCAGTATTGTTTTACCAAGACTTCTAGCATATTTCAGATAAGATTTTCTGCATTATTATGATTTCATATTCATATTTTCCCTATGTTGAGATCCAGACTTAGTAGAAAGTATTCAGGGTTAGCTCAGGACTACTTATAGTTCGGAGCGCCATGTGGCGCCCCAGAAACTAGATTTCAGGGCGTTACAGTTTATAAATTTAACCTGAACTGTGTAGCTTGATATATCCTATAGGTTCCCATGGGATATATGGGTTCATATTCCCCTACTAAAAGGGCCCTAGTGCGTGTTAAGCATATATAAAGTGGAAAAATTAAGGGAAAACTAAAGCCACCAATGCAATAGCTATCCCAAAATATACATATATCAAGTGTGCATTAAGCACACAGTCATATAGACCCCTAACGCCGACAAATGTGGATTTTGGTGTTCGTCCCCCTGGGACTTATACCTTCATGGTGAGATACACAATTCCCTTTAAGCATACATCAAAACAATTTGCACATAAACCAATACATTAACCCAGGAGTCATTTATTAAGACATTTACCACTTGGTATCGTCATACCATTATGCTTGCAAGCTTATTTAATTGGACAAATTTAAAAAAAAGTGTGGCATGCCATGTAATGGAGGTTAGCCTCCATTCCATGCCAATATCATGGAGGTTAACCTCCATGACACGGCCTTATCACAGAGGCTTACTACCTCGGGGTCTCAAAATGACCCCGAACCCCTTTCAAAAAATTTGAAACTTTCCCAAATTAAATTTTTAATATCTCTAAGCATAATTCAAGTTAAAAATTGACATTACACACTTGGGAGAGTTAAAATAAAATGATTGAGTTTTACGGGGTCTCACAACATACAGCTAATCTAGTAAAATTTTTGTGTTATGGTTAGACCTTCAACAAAAGTATAAGCTAATAACTTGTTGGTCTATTGGTGATGGTACAATCCCTAAGAATAGACTTGAATATCTCCCATGCATGATAGAGATTCTCATTTGGATTTTTCTTTAAACTCGGGATCTCACTCCTCAACCTTGTAGTTTGCCAAAAGGAAAGAATCAGATGATGAACTTTTTTGCCAAATCATCTCAAGTTGTGACTGAGTTTAAAGGTTCTGCATTAAACTATTTCTTTGACTCCCCCAATTACAAGATTGGAAAAATATGAGCCTCACGTAGTCTGTAGAGAGTTCAGTGAGAATAAAAGTATCACTAATCTCTAAGAACTTATGTAAATGAACCTGTGGATTCCCATGTGACAAGATTATGAACTACCTACTATTGTACAATAATTGCACCACATTCTACTTAAGATCAAATCTACCCAGGTTCCAATCTGTGGATGGACAAGGTAACATTGGTCAAGAGTGGGATTGCCACTTGGCACGCTATCCTATAGGCTTGTTGTTCTTTAGCCATGACTATATGAATGGCTTTGCTCTATTGAACTTGCAGGATGGAATAGAGAAGTGTTATTTCTCTGCTCAACTGATGCAAGTGTCACTTATGTTCGAGATTTAGTTCAAATAATTCCCTCTTACTTCCCACTAACATGAGGTTCATACCTATACCAGCAAGTTCAGTAGCTAAGACCAAGATGTCAGTACTTATAAAATAGAATGTCAAAACTAAAAAATTAGAAATTTACCAATTTTCAAGTCTTTGGCAATGGCGTCAAAACCTTATTGCGTCCACCACACACACAAGTGTACTTGGTCGTTCTAGTAATAAAATAGCCCTTTCGAACTGAATACTGATCCTACAGGGACTTGGTGTTTACCAAGCAATCCAATTTTAGTATTACTAATGAGATTAGATAAGTGCAAGTTGCAGCCAAAAGAGAGTTTGGGTTTTGGAAACTTGAAAGTAACAACAAATAATAATGAGAATATCAATTGTTTGAAACAATAATAAGAAGGAATCCAAGGTCGAGGAAATTCAAACAATCCTAAAAATCTAGACAGTCTTTTTTGTTAAGTTAACTATCTTGATTCACGGGGTTGATAACATGATTATGGTGTTTTGGGTTACTAATCTCCTATTTAAATAAGCCCCATAATGACATCGTTGAGCAGGAATGTAAGAATTAATTTAAACACATTTATATTTCATCCCGTGTTTGAACCAAATGGGGAAAATTAGGTATATTCCTATCCTAACCGTGAATCCTATCTTTAATTCATCTAAAATATAAAACCCCTCTCCATATGCTTCACGTTCTAATATAAAGTTTCTCTTTTCGAGTACACAATAGAAATATAGGCATATTACAAAGTTCACTTGTGAATAGAATTGTAATAGCAAGGGCATATGAACAACCAAATATGTAATCAATGTTAAACCAACTTACTGAATGCTAACTAATCTTATTAGTAGCCTCAACCCTAGAAAGAGGGTGTTTATCTACCTATAGTCATACAAAAGGGTGTTAAGCCACCCATAGTTATACAAAGAATACAAATAATTGAATTCATAAGTAAAGACTACAAAAAAACTAAAGTAAGAAGAAAACCCATTTTTGGAGCCTCCCTCGTTTGTTTTCTCTCTCCCAAGTCATTCAAAAAGTGATCCATAAAATAAAAAAAGGAGTCCTATTTAGAGTAGAAGGGAAAAATTTAATGAAAACACCCTTTCGTGCCACGCCCTTATCATGTAGCTCAGTAGGCATGGCTCGCTCTTATCGTATTTAATTTTTGATCGGCTCCATCCACACCTTTATCACGTGGCTCGGCATCTGTGGCACGGAGTTGTGTTTTAAACTCCAGTTTTTCAATATTGTTTAGTCTCTTCACTTTGCTTTATGTCCCATGCATTGTAGATGCATTTTCAAATCTTTTAAAACTCGTCTTACTTCCTGATATTTCTCCTACTGCCATCAATCATCCATAAACTCGGTATTGACATTCAAATCAAGCTCAATCTTCACCAAAGTCTATACCTGAAACACTGATCATATCCATTAGTATACGCAAACAAAATAAGCTCAATCAAATAAATACATACGTAATGTACCTCATAAAATATAAAAAGAATATGGGCAATAATAAACACTTTAACATATAAATATGTTGAAGATCAGTTAATCACTTATTTTCATGGAACTGATAATACAATGAAATTTGAATTTCTTTATGAAAGAAGATGTATCATTTTATAAAATGACTCAGCCGAGAGAATTATCAGCAATGTTGATTATGATTAGTATATGAATTGGAAACCCCTCTTTGGTCCTCTTCTGGAAGCCTAGGCTTAGAGTGTAACGACCCGAAATTGCCTCCCGGGACATCACACGATGCTTAAGGCTACAAGTATCCCAAGCTAATCCTTTGAGCCTGTTTCTACTAATAACACTCATTTCAAGATAAAATAATTCAAACACTAGCATAGTCATATCATATGAAAGGAAATACGGAGAAAATGCTCGGTCCAAACGACCACAATACTGGAAACCTCAACACAACCACAATCTGATAACTAGTCTGACAAAGCCTCTACTAATCTATGAACTAAAGAGCCGTTGGGACAGGTCCCCAACTGACTCAAAATAAACTGGAAATAACAACATAGTCTCTCAAAATATGGAGATGTCTGAATAAAGATCCTCAAACCATGAGGACTCTCCACTGTAGGAATGTAGATAGAGGTACTCAAAAATCACTGACGAGGTTGGGACTGAGCACCTGAACCTACATTATAAGACAACGTAGCACATAGACGTATATGTGGATCAGCAGTTAAGAATGTACTAAGTATGTGGGGATGCATGCATTTATATAAAACAACATCAATACTCTTTAATCAAATCATGCATGTAATAAGTAATGACTCACATGGCTTGAATAAGTATAAAATGGAAAGCTCATGAATCATGTAAAATGGAACATACAACACAATCTCGTGAGTTATTATACTTTTATCTTTGAAATTTGTACTCTTCTCTTATTCTCATTACTCAAGGATAAAGGAAACTTTAAGAAATACTTTCAACTCATGCATATGTCTCATGTAGAGTAAAACTTCTTTAATGCTCAAGAACTCATAACTCTTTTGAACTCAAATACTTAGAATTCAGAATTATATAACATTGGAACATACTTGAAGGTTTTTCATTCACTTTAGGAAAATATCTCATTTCAAGCTTTAGGGAAAAATAGTCATATCAAGGAAAAGTATTTTAGTTTTAAAGGAAAATATCTTATCTCAAAGCTTTAGTTTTAAGGGAGGTCTCGGCCTTAAGCCCAACAATCATCTTAGCCTCTTTCCAGGAAGTATAACCTCAACTCAGTGATCACTTATCTCGGCCTCGGGCCCAATATCTCGATCTTAGGCCCAACAATCATCTCGGCCTTAGGCCCAACCTACGGTGGCATGTAGGTTGGGCCTACTCCCTTTATTTTATCTCGCTCATCTCATAAAAATCCACTTTAGAATAATCTCATGGTTCAATAAGAACCCAATAATTAAATCTGTAATCTCATGTAGTAGAGTGGATTTCAAAACTCAATGATCATTAGGTCAAAACATTTCTCAATAATCTCAGAATACTCAAATCCTGGGTGCTTATAGCATAATAGTTCATAAAATATCAAGTCTCAAGTAGGGCTTAATAACCTATAATTCAATCTCAAGTTAGAACTCATCAAAAGCATAATAGATAGCATATAGATTTATAACTCATGTAGAAATCTGGAAATTTCAGCAATTTATCTCAAAATCTCAACATACTCATATACTTTAATGTTTCAAACATTTCAAGTATTAACTTCTCAAGGATTAAAATCATAGGGTATAGACCCAGGTGCAATTTCTCAAGAAAACATGTAAAAATCATGCCATTAGACTCTCAATTCAAGGGAAACATCAAAAGCTTGCAACCAATAACAATGGGTGAAAAACCCCAATTCAATTTCATGTAAAATCTCATAAATTGCAGAGAATTGTATTTTAAATAAGCCTTTAGGAACAAGGGTGAAAGGATTACCCTTGTTCAAAACCCCTCATACCTAGAATTAGAAGCTTTGGATGAAATCTCGCTTTTGGAACTCTATCCGTACTCTTGAATGAGGGTTCTTGAAGCCCTTGACTTGGGAACCTTGAATCTTTACTCAATTTAGAAAATCTATGGTGGATTCTTGAGATTCTTGGAAGAGGTTTTGGATACTTAGGGTTTTTTTTGGGAGAAAACTTGAGAAAAACTTCATAGAATACTTGTAAATGACTTTAATTTGGTGTTTGTGCGGTTTAAGAGGCTTGGAAAAAGTCCAAAGTGCCCTTTTTAACTTTTGTACGAAGCTGGAAAAATTAAACTGGGAACCCAATTTTATGGGCCACCATGACGTACCACTATTGCGGTGGCTCACTGGAAATTGACAAATGGGAATCTGGTAGGTATCGCGACTCGGTGCCATCGCGTTGTCCCACTAGTTGGGACCTGGAACTTCAGTGTGACACGTCACAATCGCGCTAGGCCACTGGAAATTGACTATTGAGAAATTGGGGTCCTCCGTGATGCGCCAGTATCGCGGTGTTCCACTTCTTTGTTCCTTAGTCTACGGATCTGAAAATCTAGGATCTCAACAGGAATCTCATCGAAGGAAAGACTGTTCTGAATATCGGTATTCTCTGAAGAATCTACTACAACGGAATCACGAAGATGCTTCTTAAGTATGAAGACATGAAAAATAGGATGAACAGCTGACAACTCTACGGGAAAATCAACCTCATAGGCTACCTTACCAACACAGCTCAAGACTCTATACAGGCCAACATAACGGGGACTAAGCTTCCCTTTTTTACCAATCTTTTTCACCCCTTTCATGGGTGAAATCTTCAAGTATACCAAATCACCAACTTCAAACTCAAGATCTCTTATCCTCATATCGGCATAAGAATTTTGACAACTCTGAGTGGTCTTCAACCTCTCTCTTATCAACTTAGCTTTCCCTAAAGCTTCAGACACTGCATCAAGCCCAGTCACAGCAGCTTCACCCACTTCAAACCAACCCATGGGTGATCTACATCTCCTACCATACAAGGCCTAAAATGGTTCCATCCCGATGCTAGCATAGTAACTATTGTTATAGGCAAACTCTATCAATGGAAAATGCTCATCCCAACTACCTTTGAAATCAAGAGCACATGCCCTCAACATATCTTCCAGGGTATGAATGGTCCTCTCAGCCTGACCATCTGTCTGCAGATGAAAAGCGAAACTCAAAAGGACTTAGGTACCAAGACCCTGCTAGAATGCCCTCCAAAACTGAGAAGTAAATTGAGTGCCCCTATCTGAAATGATAGACGAGGGAACTCCGTGCAGCCTGACTAACTCCCGGATATACAATCTAGCATAATCCTCAGCTGTATAAGGTGTATGCACGAGCAAGAAATGCGCAAACTTAGTCAGCCTGTCTACAACAACCCAAATAGAATCATGATTACGATGCGAAAGAGGCAACCCGGTTATGAAGTCCATATTCACCACCTCCCACTTCCAAGTACGTATACCAAACACTTGCATCATACCACCAGGTCTTTGGTGCTCTACCTTAACCTGTTGGCACGTTGAACACTTTGCTACGAACTCGGATATATCCTTATTCATACCATTCTACCAGTAGATTTCCCATAAGTTGCGGTACATGTTGGTAGTGCTGGGATGAATAGAATACCGTGCGCCATGCACTTCAGCTATAATCCTCTATCTCAGATCATCAACACATAGAACACACAATCTATCTTGCAATCTCACTACACCATCTCCCTCTTGGGAGAAAACCTCTACCTTTTGGCCCTTAACTGACTCCTTCAGTCTGACCAAACTAGGATCCCTGCTTCTCCTTCATTTCTGAAACTATAGAGGATTCGGAACTAATCTGCACCAACATACTCCACTCGGCTGAATCAAGCAACCTAACACCCAATCTATCCAGACAATGCACAGCGTGAGCTAACTCTTTCTTACCTTCCTCTACATAAGCAACACTACCCATAGACAATCTGCTAAGGGCATCTGCCACTACGTTGGCCTTGCTTGGGTGATACAACACACTCATATCATAGTCTTTTAACTACTCCAACCACCTTCTCTAACTAAGATTCAACACCCTATGAGTAAATACATATTGTAGGCTCTTATAATCAGTAAACACGTCAACATGAACACAATAAAAATAGTGTCTCCAGATTTTCAAGCAAAGACCACAGCAGCTAACTCAAGATCATAGGTTGGGTAATTCTTCTCATGCGACTTTAACAGTCTAGAGGCATAGGCTATAACCTTACCTCTTTGCAATAACACACAACCCTAAACAATTCTAGAGGCATCAAAATACACCACAAAACCATCTTTACCATCAGGCAAAGTCAACACAGGGGCTGAAGTAAGTCGAGTCTTCAACTCCTGAAAACTCTTCTTACAGGAATTTGACCACTGGAACTTAACTTTCTTTTGGGTCAACAAATCATGGGAAATGCAATAGAAGAGAAACCCTAAAAAAAATAGCGGTAGTAGCCAGCTAGACCCAAGAAACTCCTAATGTCAGATGGGGAGATAGGTCTAGGCCTATTTCTTACAGCATCTGTCTTATGGGGATCAACTCTAATACCTTCGGCTGAAACAACATGACCTAGAAAGGCTTCAGACCTTAGCAAAAATTCACACTTACTAAATTTGGCGAATAACTGGTGACCTCTAAAAGTTTGCAAGACAATTCTAAGGTGATCTGCATGATCATGCTTACTGCGGGAGTAGACAAGGATGTCATCGATGAATACTATGACAAACACATCAAGATATTGCTTGAACACTCGATTCATGAGGTCTATAAAAGTTGTAGGGGCATTGGTTAGCCTGAAAGACATGACTAAAAACTCAAAGTGACCATAGCGGGTTTGAAAGGCTGTCTTTGGAATATCACATTCCCTCACTTTAAGTTGATGATAGCCGGATCTAAGGTCTATCTTGGAGAAATAACTTGGACCATGCAACTGGTCAAACAAGTAATCAATTCTTGGAAGAGGATATTTATTTTTGACCGTGACCTTTTTAAGCAGACGATAGTCAAAGCACATATGCAAAGAACCATCTTTCTTTCACACGAATAAAACAGGTGTGCCCCAAGGAGAAATACTGGGCCTTATGAAACCTTTATCAAAAAGATCTTTGAGTTTCTCTTTCAACTCCTTAAGCTCAGCAGGTTCCATACGGTATGGCGGAATAGAAATGGGATGAGTGTCGGGAAAAAGGTCAATCCCGAACTCTATCTCTCTATTGAGAGGTATCCTTGGGAGATTTTCCAGATAAATGTCTGGAAACTCATTAACACTATCGACTTACTAAATAGTTGGAGCCTCGAACTTAGTGTCTTTGACTTGAACTAGGTGATAGATGCATCCCTTGGATATTAGCTTTTTGGCTTTGATATAGGAGATCAAATGACTCTTGGGAGATACCGAACTCCTGGACCACTAAAAAAATGGCTCATCAGGGACTGAAACTTGACCACATGGGTACGACAGTCTATAGATGAATAACAAGAATGAAGCCAATCCATACCCAGAATAAGGTCAAAATACACCATGCCTAACTCTATCAAATCCGCAAGTATAACTCTATGAAGAACAGTAACAGGATAATATCTATACACTTGTTTAGCAACAAATGACTCCCCTACTGGTGTGGACACTAGGAAAGGCTCAGGAATCCTTTCGGGACTCATTTTGAAATTCACAGCCACAAGTGGGGTCACATAGGAGAGACTTGACCTGGGGTCCAATAAAACATAAACATCAAAACAAAAGATGCGGAGCATACCAATAACAACATCGGGAGATTTCTTTTGCTTATGATGGGATGGTAAGTCATAGAATCTGTTCTGGTGATGACCGCCAGCAGTGCTAGATGAAGCGCCCTGAACAGGGGCGGGATGAGGGATGGAAGCTGGTGTACTAGTAGTCTGTACCTGAGGTCGGCATCTCTAGTAAACCTGTCTAGCATGCGTACAATCTCTAAGTCAGTGGCCCTGCTTGCCACAACCAAAACAACCCATCAAATCTGTAAAAAACTCACCGGGATGATCCCTACCACACTAAGCATAAAGAGGATAACGGGTATTGTTACTAACACTATTCTGCGACCCAGACATAAAATACCTGCTCTCTTTCTCCTGTTTGCTGCTAGGCACGGGAGCACTAGCTGATGAAGGCGCTGGAATAGATAGAAATCTTTGAAACTGAGGGTGGTTTCCTCCATGTAACCTAGGCTGGCTATACTCATGCTGCTTAGATCTAGCCCTCTTTTTACCTTTCACTTGATCTCTCTCCCTAATCTTATCCACTACTATTTGCTGGGCATATGTCATTAGCCTAGCCAGATCCATATCCATATGCAGCATCGCAGTCCTACACTTCTTCAGTACTAATGCAGAAACACCAATCATAAAATTGCTCATACAAGCCCGGGTGTCAGAAATCAAATCAGGAGCATACTTGGTCAACTGATTGAACTTCAAGCAATACTCCTTAACAGTCATAGAGCCCTGCCTCTAGTTCATAAACTCCTCAATCTTTGCTTCTCTCATCTCAAGCAGAAAGAACTTGTCCAAGAATGAATTTTGGAACACCTGCCAAGTCATAGGAGCACCATTCTCATCTCTACCCTTCCTCCACGATACAACCCAGTCATAAGCTATGTCTTTCAACCTGTAAGACACCAACTCAATACTTTATTCCTCAAAAACATGCATCACCTGTGTGATCTTTCTCACCTCCTTAAGGTACAACTATGGGTCCTCACCTACCTTAGACCCATAAAACTTTGGCGAATTCATCCGTATGAAATCACGTATCCTAGAAGTAGTTACTTCACCTCTTTGTAGATTTACAACTGTGGCCTGGTTATTGTCCTGAACATTAGCAGTGACTGCTTAGGCTAACGCCTGAAAGGCCGCCCGAAACTCAACATGAGACACAGTCTCATTCAAGGGATCAACGGGCTGGGGTTGCTCATTATTATTTTTGCGGGCATTCACTCTTCAGAGAGGAATTTTCACTGGAATAGAAGAGCACAAATTATTATATAAGAGGGACAATTGCAGGAACGATGGAATCTGAAAGAAAGAAACAACTTTTTCCTAAAATGTCTTGTAGCCTCTTGCTCATAGATATGGTGCGCTACACATCGATGATCAAAACTCTACTCAATGCGGCTTGTCAGACTCCTTAGGACTCCTTTAAAACCTTAGGCTCTGATACCAAGATTGTAACGACCCAAAATCTCCTCCCAGGACGTCACACGTGGTTAATGCTACAATAGCCCCAAGCTAACCCTTTGAGCCTATTTCTACTAATAACACTCATTTCAACAAGAAATAATTCAAACACTAGCATAGTCATATTATATAAAAGGAAATACAAAGAAAATGCTCGGTCCAAACAACCATAATACTAGAAACCTAAACACAACCACAATCTGATAACTAGTCTGACAAAGCCTCTACTAATCCATGAACTAGAGAGCCATTGGTACAGGTCCCCAACTAACTCGAAATGAACTAGAAATAACAACATAATCTCTCAAAATATGGAGATGTCAGAATATAGGTCCTCGACCCATGAGGACTCACCACTGTAGAAATATAGATAGAGGTACTCAAAAATCACTGATGAGGTTAGGACTGAGCACTAGAACCTACATTATAAGACAATGTAGCATATAGACGTATATGTAGATCAGCACTTGAGAATGTACTGAGTATGTTGGGGTGCATGCATTTATATAAAACAACATCAATACTCTTTAATCAAATCATGCATATAATAAGTAATGACTCACATGGCTTGAATAAGTATAAAATGGAAAGCTCATGAATCATGTAAAATGGAACATGTAACACAATCTCGTGAGTCATTATACTTTTAGCTTTGAAATTTGTACTCTTCTCTTATTCTCATTACTCAAGGCTAAAGGAAACTTTAAGAAATACTTTCAACTCATGTATATGTCTCATGGAGAGTAAAACTTCTTTAATGGTCAAGAACTCATAACTCTTGTGAACTCAAATACTTGGAAATCAGAATCATAGAACCTTGGAACATACTTGAAGGCATTTCATTCACTTTAGGAAAATATTTCATTTCAAGCTTTAGGGAAAAATACTCATATCAAGGGAAAGTATTTTAGTTTTAAAGGAAAATATCTTATCTCAAAGCTTTAGTTTTAAGGGAGATTCTCTTAACCAACATAAACTATGCGAGCTACATGGAGTCCAATATTTTGCCCTCCTAAGGAAGAGACCTCATGTTGGGGAGAGGTGTCATACTCTTGCCAAGGAGTATAACCTCAATTCAACGATCACTTATCTCAGCCTCGGGCCCAATATCTCAGCCTTAAGCCCAACAATCATCTTAGCCTTAGGCCCAACCTACAGTGGCACGTAGTTCTGGGGTAAGAAACCGTGGTAACTTACCCAACTCGGTGCTAAATACTAATCCCTTTAGTTTATCTCGGTCATCTCATGAAAATCCACTTTAGAATAATCCCATGGTTCAATAAGAACCCAATAATCAAATCTGTAATCTCATGTAGTACAGTGGATTTCAAAACTCAATGACCATTAGGTCAAAACATTTCACAATAATCTCATAATACTCAAATCATGGGTGCTTATAGCACAATAGTTCATAAAATCTCAAGTCTCAAGTAGGTCTTAATCACGCATAATTCAATCTCAAGTTAGAACTCATCAAAAGCATAATAGATAGCATATAGATTTATAACTCATGTAGAAATTTGGAAATTTCAGTAATTTATCTCAAAATCTTAACATACTTATATACTTCAATATTTCAAACACTTCAACTATTAACTTCTCAAGGATTAAAATCATGGGGTATAGACCCAACTGCAATTTCTCAAGAAAACATGTAAAACTCATGCCATTAGACTCTCAATTCAAGGAAAACATCAAAAGCTTGCAACCAATAAAAATGGGTGAAAAGCCCTGATTCAATTTCATGTAAAATCTCATAAATTGCAGAGAATTGTAGTTTAAATAAGCCTTTGGGAACAAGGGTCAAAGGATTACCCTTGTTCAAAACCCCACGTACCTTGAATTAGAAGCTTTGGATGAACTCTCTCTTTTGGAACTCTATTAGTACTCTTGAATGAGGGTTCTTGAATCCCTTGACTTGAGAACATTGAATCTTGACTCAATTTAAAAAATCTAAGGTGGATTCTTGAGATTCATGGAAGAGGTGTTGGATACTTAGGGTTTTTTTAGAGAAAACTTGAGAAAAACTTCATAGAATGCTTGTAAATGACTTCAATTTGGTGTTTTCACAGTTTAAGAGGCTTGGAAAAAGTCCAAAGTGCCCTTTTTAACTTTTGTACGAAGATGGAAAAATTGAACTGGTAACCCAATTTTATGGGCCACCGTGATGCACCACTATCGTGGTGGCTTACTGAAAATTGACAAATGGGAATCTGGTAGTCACCGCGATGCGGAGCCATCACGTTATCCCACTAGTTGGGACCTATAACTTCAGCGTGACGCGTCACAATAGCGCTAGGCCACAAGAAATTGACTATTGAGAAATTGGGGTCCTCCGCGACGCGCCACTATCACGAAGTTCCACTAGAATTTGACAATTTTCAAATAGACCCTCTCTGCGATGCGCCAAGCACTAAAATGATATTTTATGACTAGAACATAAATTAGCCATAACTTCTTACCCAGATATCGGATTTGGACGAATCTTATATCGATCGAAAGCTTATCAAATTTTACATGTGATAAAAAATCAAAATTAGGGAAATTCTATATGTTTAACACGATACTCACCTAGGAAGTCACTTCTCAATTTTTTTGGATCGAAATTACGTCTCATTTGACACGCTCTAAGGCTCATTCTATGAGAGAATTTTTGCGGGGTCTTACATAGAGGGTGTATACGAGGAGAACATTTGAGCATTACATACATACCATATTATTGTGTTGCACTACTTTTCATTTATTTTATGTGAATAATACCGTGAATTGAATTTCTTTATATATGGTGTTGATATCCTTTCACTATTGTTGAGATTGAATTATTATATTGGTAGAATTTTTACGGCTTAAGGCGTTGGAAAATTTTTATTTGTGTTGCAGATACGTCATTCATATTATTATTTTACTTGTTTAGTTATCTACTTAATTTGTTCGACCCATGATGACTATTGAGTACAAATAGACCATACTCGCTCCTACTCTTCTGTTCCCTTTTGGTACAGATCCTAGTTTGAGTGCTACCCGCATATCGTGATTTTTTAGAATTTCGAAGTCAAGATAAACTCTACATCTGGAGCTTTTTTCTCGACTTCATCGAGTTCTCTTATGTCCCTATTTTATATCAAATACATATCTTGTATTTGTACTTTATGTTAGTTTTGGAGTTGCTCTTACTCATGACACTACACCGTTTGGGGATTTGAGTTGTATTATTCAAATACTTTCCTTGTTAATGTATTTACTTGACTTTATTCTAAAGTATCATGTTTTACTTATTATTTATATTTTTTTGTTATTTTTTCTCTTTTGAAATTGAGCTTACCTACCAAGGTTGGGTCGAGGTAGCTGTCATCATGATCTCAGAGTTTGGATCTTGAAAAATAGGTATAAGATTGAATTGAGGTGTCCAAGTAAATTCTATGGAAAACTTTAAGAGACTGCTAATGGTTTAAGACTTTATCTTTTTATATTGTCTGTTAACATTTTTAGATTAACTAAAGAAGGCCTAATACATCGCTAGATTTTAATTTTGCCAGTAATTTTATTTAGACATCGAGCTATCACTTATTTCAATTAACTACTTGAACACATAATAAAGTTCTCCCATTAGATACTTCTAGTTCAGATTTTTAAAAAATTAGGATAAGGCATAAGAAACCTTCAAAATTATGGACATTTTTTCAGTTACCCATTATTTAGAATCTTAAACTATGTAAAGGTCTTGTCACTCCTGAACTTAATTATTAAAACTGTATTAATTTTTTATTCAACATATTGTGCTTATTAAGATGATATTACTGCATAGATAAAAGCATTTTTAATTGATCTTGATATCTATGAAGTTGCATCACTTGATTTGATATCCACAAAATTATTCTCGATGATTTACACAAGTTTTATTGTTTTATGATGTTGTCATACTTACAAAGTTGATATTTTGCAATTTTCTTCATTTGTTTGGTACGGAACTTACAAGTTGTTATTCTTGCTCCTGCGGTTAGATTAAAACTAAAATAAACTTGATGAAAAAATGCACCAAAACAATAGTCAAAACCACACCAAAAATTTCATTAGAACAACACCAAAACTGGACTAAAAATACACTTAGCAATAACAAAAAGATGGACCAAAATAATTCAAGAGTTGAAATAAAATGAAAAAAATTAAGTTCAGAGGTAATAGGACCTTGTTACGTTTAAGGGTGTAAATAATACAAAAAAAAAGTTAAGTCTGGAGAATAATAAGACCGTCACATAGATTAGGTGCCTAAATGAAAATTTTGCCATAGTTTTATTTTGGAGAGAGGGGGGGAGGTCTTATGCCTTATCCCAAAAATGTGTTTTTTCATTATACACATCATTCTCAATTGAATATGCCTTAGTAGGGGCATCCAAAAATTGGTTTAACCGATAAAATAAAATAAAAATTACTATATTTATCATTAGTGTATTATTGGGTTAAAAAAATTTAAATAATTTTGTAAAAAAAAAAAACTATTGGTCTATTGATTCTATTTTAAATTTTAAGGCTTTAGTTAAGGTTAAATCAATAACCCAACATGATTATACTAAAATTATCTTTATAGCCCTAGTTATATGGAATTGCTTTAAATTTTTAGTACATACCCTGTTTTTCTTTTGATATTTTATGGTTGTTGACTTGATACTGCTGTTTTTTCTTTCTGAAGTCATTGACTTGATGGGGTTTTACCCATCAGTGTAAGCCATGAACTGACCTTATTTTTTTTTTAAAGATTGGATACAGTACTACTGCATCCAATTAAGTTTGCTACTTAATCAAAAAGAAAATAAATTTAATTTACCTATTACTTCTTCGAATTTGCTTCTGCTTGTAATTTGTATATACTTTAATGCTTAAAGATAATGCATATATGAACAAATGAAAATAAGATAAAGCAAAAAACTTATAAGACATTTCTTTTATTAGATAAACTGAAAACCAAGCCACTAAACCAAAATCAATTAGACAAAATCGATAACAAATATCTTATTGATTGATTTTGTAATCAATTTAGTTTAAAAATCTAAAATCGATAAATCATATTATTAATGCACAAAGTCAGACCGAACTACCTGATAAACATTCCTATGCTCGAGGATTTAATAACTTATTGAGATTAATTTATATAATTAAATATTATGATGTATTTTAAGTAGTTAATATATCCAGATAATATGCACTTAAAAGTACACATAATTACTTTTTAAAATTTGATCCGACTACATCTAATAATAACACTTTATCATATGTTTAGGTGATGAATTGAGATAAGCCTAATTAGACTATATAAATGAAATTTGGAAACAATATGATATACTCATTTAAAAAAGAAAAAACTTTCTTTCTACTTAGTCACCTTACTAAAAATAGTCGATTCGGTTTACTTGTATAGTTTATAAAATCAAGAGAAACTTATATTTTTTTAATACTATCTCGATCATTAAATAACTACATAAAATATTAGTCCTCAAATTTTAAATTTTTAAAATATATTTAATAAGGTCATTTTAGTAAAATAAATTTCTTATAAATATTCTTCTTCATATGATTGTCAAATTAATATGACACAAGTAAAATGAAACCCATGAAGTATTAAGCCATAAAGAGGTTGTTTGGAGGAGCTTATTGTTTTGACTTAAGCCCAAGGTTAGAAATTCTAATTTTTGACTTCGACTTTTGACTTATTTGTGTCTTTTAACCTAAATAGTATTGGTGGCGGAAAAATGATATCCATTAAGGAGGTTCAATGTAATGACTTAATTTTTTGTGAATTATTCATTCTATATGATTTGACTATTTTATCCCTGTCTGTGGTTGCTTTGTGATATTTTTGGGGTGTGGAAATGATTGACAAGGTTCATAATACTTTTCGGTGTGATTTATGTAAGCTTGTGGCTTTTGGAGGTTAAATAGGTCTTATAGCTGACTTTGGTCAACATTTATTATTCTATGAAATGAATGGCAAAACAGACTGTGTCAGTAGATTTGGAACATCGATTTTTGGAGAATAACATGGTTGATATGATTTTACGATTTTAATATCTCATTTCGACCCTCGATTCAGAAAAATATAAAATTAGATCTTGGGGGTCAATTTAGTGAAAACAATATTTTTTAAAAAAAATTGATATTTTCATTGAGTATGGATCGTTAAATTTAGTAGAGTGGCATAGTATATTTGCATTTTTGTTATTTTGGATGAATCCCGAAGGGTCTTTAGAGACTTACAAAATTTTCAAGTGTGGCTGGAGCACCACAGAGCTGGTGTAGCCGCTAAAATGCCATTTTTCCTCTTTAGCAGCCGGCTGCAGCAAGTCAAGGGCGCTTTAGTGGTGACCTGTCCACTTTAGCAGACTGGCACGCCAAACGGGTACTGCTAAACCGGTACTGGACTGCTAAAATGGTCATTTGACCGCATTAGCGGTCAACGTTGGTACCATATATAACTTTTTATTTTAATTTTTCCATCATTTTTTAGACTTAAAGCTTCGAGTTTTAGAAAATTTAGGGTATTTCTTCTATTTTCAAGCTTGGGTACGCTCCAAATCTCTATTTCAATTATTTTTCATCGGTTCTTGTCATCTAAAACTTGTTAAATCACAATTTCAAAAGTGAAATTTGAGAATTTTTACTCGAAAGGCCTAAATTAGTATTTCTTTGATTTAAACCACAATTTCAATCTGTTTTCACTTAGTTTTTCTTTGTTGGCTTCCTTTAATCATAAGTAATGTAATTATAATAATTGTTTTGATTTGATCCTTTTTTTTAAAAAACTCATTTTAAGGGTCTGTTTTGACCCTAACTTTAAAATAGGCAATATAGGTACCATTGGTTTTCTTTTGATGTAGATTCTATATTTGTATGTTTTTATTTTTTTGAGGTCGTTCATGAGGGAAGGGCTTCACGATTAGTGGCTTTTGTACTAAGTTTTCTTCGTTTGAGGTTGGTTATGATTTAACTTTCTTCAAACTAGATTGAGTAGCTAATACTGATATAAAAGCATGTTGTGGGTATGGGTACTAATCATGAAAATGGTGTTATTACTGTATTGTGTCGTGTGGTGGCCTATGTTGTTGTTAATGGTTGCTTGACACGGTATTTTCTATGTGTGAACGTGTGGGGTCTTATATGATATTGTTATCTTGGTCTTTATTTATTTGATTGTTTTCTTCTTAGTGACAATTTCCTAAGTTGGGATTTATGCGGTATCAATGACATATTATGGTATATTTTACTCTACTAGAACGTGAATTATATTGGATCATGGATGGATGGCTTATTAAGTGGATTTTTTGGCTCACATGCTTGGTATATTGGCTGGATTTTGAAATTCCATTCTATTTTAGTTGTGAGCATTACATACACGTATCACACACATTCATGAGGCATTGGTACCACTGTAGAAATACTGACTTTTTGATAGAAAATATGACATCTTTATAAACCCTCTACTAAAAATCATGTGTCGAAGAGGAGTTATAAATATTGGATTGGTATTATATTGGCTATTTGATTGTATATGGGTTGTGAAACCCCTATGGATCCTACCTTAGGAGAAGAGTTCGGTAGGTGTATACGAATGTTGTGTGACAACCTCGAACATATCACATCATCATCATCATCCTCATTATATTTCACACATTGTGCATATTTTGTGTTGTATTTTTGTGATTGATTTGATATACATCTATTTAGTGCTTTTTTCTTGTACCTGTATTTGGTGTATGTGTATATTTAAAAATTATTAATAGAGATAAGGTGGGCTACTATTTGGGGAATTTTCTGATTACTGGTGATGTACCCAATAGTGTATGTTTATATACTTTATTTTCTACTTAATCAGTTGGTCTATAATACCTATTGAGTACAAGTTGACCGTACTCATCCCTACTATGTCGTTTCGATGCAGATTCAAGTACTACTATGCGGTAGCTAATCTCGGGCAGTGCTTGGAGTATTTTGGAGGTAGCAGTCAATCTATGCTTCCAGAATCGATCTCCTACCCCTTCTCATCTAGTTTATGTACTTTTTTTATATAGAGAGAGATTTGTATTCCTTTTTGGACTATCAGTTGTATATTTTGACTTTGAGATATACTCAGTTGGTTTGTACACTGTGACACTGGATTTTAAGGTGATTTATGGCATTATTGCTATGTATTTTTCTTCTATTATTGTATATGTGTGGTTAAATAGTGCTTGACATGCTGTTCGTTCATCTTGAACGGGGCTTCACCATCTCGTTTCAGCTCAATAGCATCATACAAGAACACCCTAAGCACAGTGAATGGTCTATATGTAATACCTCAAACTTTTCAAGCTATAGACCTCTTAAAAGATAGGCCAAGAAGTTAGCTTTCCAATGCTTCAAAACTCGTCTTAATATGATGTTGTGGCAAGAAGTTACGGAAAATTTTCCTTAATGGCCTAATTCACTGTTATGACTACGAATCAAGGTAACGAGCCATAACTACTCATGACGAGTCATCATGAGTGAGTCGTAGTCAATCCAGTAGATCCCTTAGCTGTAGCCAAGTAACTACGATTCCTTACTACAACCCGTAATCAGTGGTTATGAGTCGTATGGAAGAATTCGTAGTCACAACAGTATGTAATCAAGAAAAAATTCAACCCAGTGGTTATGAGTCCAGTGTACGACTCGTATACAGACATTTTAAGTCATTATGTAGACTCGTATCCTGACCAGTAAAGGATTCAAGAATCAAGCCTCATGTTTTAGTAGTTTTACAAGTAACTTTGACATATATTAAGACCCCAAATAGCTCCTAGCTTATACACAAGTCAAAACATCCCTTAACGATTAAATTCTTGTGAAGAATATAACTATAGTCAGATTAAAAATAGCATAACTTTTGGGAAACTAACAATTTATGATTTCAAGACCTACCAATAGATAGATAATTGAATTAGTTTTCCAACGATATCAATTTTTCCTTAGTCAGATATTGGGGTAAAAATTTATGGCCAAAGTATTGAAGCACTGTCAAAGATGCCAGTGACTACGACTCCTGATGGTGACCCATAGTTAAACCCTACGAGTAGTAAGGAGTAGTTGTCTCCATAAAAATAAGGGTCAGAATTTGGGTTCCTGATGACGACTCATTCCACGACTCGTGGACAGATCCTACGAGTCGTGGTCAAACTCGTCGGGACTGCTTCCAGACAATTATTAAGTTTTTGTTTTGTTTTTTTCTACTCTTTTAACACAAAAAAATACACCATTTAAGCTATTTTAAGGCTGAATAAGAAGCCCCAAAAAAACCCAAATCCCTTATTCACAACACAACATAAAAAATACTCCCAAAACATGCAATCTTCCTCTTCTCTAAAGCAAGAAATTTGGGGGTTTTCATCTTCAAGTCCAAATCCCCAAAAGTTCCATTCAAGAATCAAAAGTAATCAGGTGTGTGGGTATTTAATGAGGATCTCCTTTCATCCTTATGCCCAAAATTACGATTTCCAATTATGAATTCCATAAATTAGGGTTCCATGAAAAGCATAAATTCCATGATTCCTCCATGTAATTTTTGAATTCAACCATGAACAAGTGTTTCCTCATAATTTCAAGAATTCTTTCCGCACCCTAATCATGATAACTTATTTTATTGATGAAATTGTTGGTTTTTGAGTTTAAGCCATAAAATTTCCTATTATGTCATTATAGTGAAATCATCATATTTAATTATATTCTTCTCCATGTTGGTGGGTTATGAACACCCGATACCTATTTGATCTTGCATGTTATAGTTTTTAAGATTTTAAGTAAATCATATCATGTTTATCTCATAAAGTTTATAACCTTGTCATATCGAGTACTCGCCAGTATTATATTATGCTAAATACATCAGTTTATATGTCCATGATTACTTCAGATTCTGTATGCACTGTTATTTTCAAAATGCCATGACTTGAGCATATCTATTATCAGTGCATGCACCAACTTACGTCTCAGTGTCATTCAGTTGGTAGTAGGACTTAGCACTGAGCAAACCTAGGGATGAAGGCTCACTCTCTAGTAGAGGAATGCGACCTTTAGTATAAGTTCCTAAGTTCCAAAACTACGTAGCCAGCATAGGTTATGAGATATCACCTGCCAGTAACGGACTGACATTCTCTTAAGGGTCACCCGCCAGTAGCAGACTGACACCCTAGTCCTTTGGTACAACAGATTAGTGGATCCACAGACCGTTAGTGTCAGTACCCGTGTAAGGTATTAACACTCTTTCAACTGGATTATAGGTTGGACTCCGATTAGCTCACATTAGGGGACGTTGGTTAAATATTAGCTCCCACAATTTCCAGTTCAGTATTCAAATTATGATCAGTTCAAGTTTGCTTGACCAAGTGTTCAGTATATCAGTTATTCAGATTATTTCAGTATATATTTATGTTTGGTCTTGGATTCATTTTACATGTTCATGCATTTATACTCAGTATTCATACATGATTCTCAGTTTAGTTTTACAATATATTCAGCTTTAACTTGAGATTTACATATACTATTCATGTTTCTACCACTACCCAAACTTACAGGAATGTTTTAGCTCATGATTTAGAAATTTCACTACACCTTACAGTTTTTACGTACAACCAAGATTTAAATGCATATTTCTACAAATTGCTTAAGTACTCAGTTTTTCAAAGCATACCTTAAGTACCTCCATGATTTAGTGCATGTCTCAAATACTCGGTACATTCCAAAGTACTGACCACATATGTGCGTTTGTGGCTACATTCCTTCATAATGTAGGTACTAGATGTAGTCCACACACCAGGGTCAGACAATTCTCAGCGTTCAGTCAGCAGGTGATGAGTTCTCTTATTTTAGGGACTCAAGTCTGTTGCACTTCATGTATTGTATTTTTTATTATTATTTATTGATTTATGGTAGTTAAAGTCATGTCCCAACTACCTCTAGTCAGCATAGTAGAGGCTTCATAGATTGTCAATCAGAGTCAGTATTTGAAATTTAAGTTTTTCTTCTCTCAGATTTCAATATTGTAAACTTTGATTAGGTTATGTATTGAAACAACTTAACCCTTGATGATTATACTTCTTCTCAGCAAATTTATCTTTTATATATATTTTAAATTAGTTGCTCAAGTATCATGCACTACATATGTTAGCTTGGGATCACTTGTAGTTCTAAACCATATTATGACTAGGGGGTAGTCTCGGGACATGACAAACTTGATATCAGAGCACAAGGTTCAAGTGTTCTAGGGTGTCTATGAAGCCGTGTCTACTAGAGTTTTGTGGAACGAAATGGCAACGTCTGTACTTTTCTTTGAGAGGATATAGGGCATTTAAGAAATATTCCCTTTCTTTCATATCTCAAATTATGCTGTAGAGATGTTCTTTAAGAAACTATACATATTACTGTCTTACTCAATTCATGCCAACTCTGCCTTATTCTTGGGGTAATAGACACAGTCAAACTTAAATTCCTACTAATAGAGTTTTCTCAGACAGTCCCCACAGACAGTTATGAGATTGCATGTGGGCTCAAAAGGGATCCCATCAGTGCCTTTAAGTTCCAAAGTTTGAAAGAGTTTGTTCTTATTTATGAAAATAGTGCATTGAGCTAAAGTCAGATGTGCTCTCACATCCCTTCTCAGAATCCCATGCCAACAGATGATCAAGAGTTAGAAACATGAACCTAGAAGTGTAGTCCCAGTAAAGTAAGGATAGTGTTTATCTAGATTTAGTAGGTTATGTATCCATGGATCCAGAAAGGTGTGGTGTTGTTTGTTTAATAGAAGTTTGAGAGATATTTCTCAGTTAAGGAAGACTTAGAGTATGTTAATGCTTTAGTATGGATAGGGATGAGGAAGTGACCAGAAAGATGGAAAAGTTTGTTAAGGTTGGGTCTATTCATAAAATTTTGTGTGGGTTAGTGTTTCATGATTCCTATCCAATAGTAGTAAGTTAGTATAGTACATTAAAGGTTTGGGGATATCCATGTTAAGTGTTAAATCTAAGTTTGGATTGTGGATAATTAAGCTACTAGAAAGAAGAATTTGAAATCCTAGAAGGAAAAAGGGTGAGCTCAGGGTAAGTTGATACCCCTGAAGATTCTAAGTTGTAAAGGTTTAAGTTATTATATGATCACTATTGGGGCTATGGAAAGCTAAGAGTTGTATGTCAGAAATAAGTACTAGTAGCGGGTTTTACACTTTAAGAAATAGTCATTCAGGGTGAGTTTATTATTTATGTGTATTATTATATCTCAGACTCTAGAGTAAAGTGGTTGCAGTTCAATTTAGATTTTATTAAAGGGGTCCGTAGACTTAGAACGATGGATGAAATCTAAGGGGGGATGATAGAACAAGGAATCAAGTTTGGTTTTCAGATTCTAGTAGTGACACTAGTGAGTTCTAGAACAATAGTAGTGGAGTAAGATACCCGGCCCATTCTTATTTTGGTATAAAATTTTGTACTTCAGTCATTACGACACCTACTCAAACCTTACAAGTCAGCACTATGATCATAGTCAACTATAGCCAAGTAACTACGACCCGTAATTAGTGGATCCCTCAGCTATATCCAAGTAACTACAGCCCGTAATCAGTGGCCATGAGTCATATAAAAGGATTCGTAGTCACAACAATATGTAATAAAAAAAAACAACCCAGTAGTTACGAGTCAAGCATACTACTCGTATCCAGATATTACGAGTCATTATGAAGACTCATAACCTGGCCAGTAAAGGATACAAGAATCTAGCCTCATGTTTTGGTAGTTTTACTAGTGACTTAGGAATATATTAGGACCCCAAAATATCTCCTAACTTATAGACAAGTTGAAACATCCCATAGGATTAAATTCTTGAGAAGAATATCACTATAGTAAGATTCAAATGAGCATAACTTTTGGTAAACTAGGAATTTCTGATTTCAATACCCACCAACAGATACATAATTGAATTAGCTTTCCAACGATACCAATTTCTCCTTAACCTGATATCGGAGTGAGAAGTTATGGCCAAAATACTGAAGCACTATCGAAGCTGCCAATAACTACGACTCCTAATGACGACTCGTAGTCAGACCCTACAAGTAGTCAGGAGGAGTCGTTACCATGGTAGCAGGGGTCAAAATTTGGGTTCTTGATGATGAATCAAGCCATGACTCATGTCCAGATCCTGTGAGTCGTGGCCAAACTCATCAAGACGGTTCCTAAGTTATTTTTGGTCTTTTTCCACCCTTTTAACACCAAAACTACGTTGTTTAAGCTATTTTAAGGCTGAATAAGAAGTAAAAACAACCCTCAAATCCCTCATTCTCAACAAAGCACCAAAAATACTCCCAAAACATGCGATCTTCCTCTTCTTCAAAGCAAAAAATTGGGGTTTTTCATCTTCAAGTTCAAATTTTTAAAACTTTCATTCAAGAATCAAAAGTAATGAGGTATATGGGTATTCAAAGAGGATCTCATTTCATCCTCATACTCGAAATTATGATTTCCAATTATGAATTTTATGAATTCCATAAACTAGGGTTCAATGAAAAACATAAATTCCATGATTCCTCCATGTAATTCTTGAATTCAACCATGAACAAGTGTTTCCTCATAATTTCAAGTATTCTTTCGTACCCTAATCATGATAACTTGTTTTATTGATGAAATTGTTGGTTTTTGAGTGTAAGTCATGAAATTTTCTATCATGTCATTCTAGTGAAATCATCATATTTAATTATATTATTTTCCATACTGGTGGGTTATAAACACCTGATACCTAGTTGATCTTGCATGTTATAGTTTCAAGATTTCATGTTAATCATATCATGTTTATCTCATAAAGTTTATAACATTGTCATAACGAGCACCCTCCAGTATTACATTATGCTAAATACATCAGTTTACATGTCCATGATTACTTTAGATTCTGCATGCACTATTATTTTCAAAATGCCATGACTTGAGCATATCTGTTATCAGTGCATGTACCAGCTTACGTCTCAGTGTCTTTCAGCTGGGAGTAGGACTTAGCACCGAGCGAACCTAGGAATAAAGGCTCACCCACCAGTAGAGAACTGAGACCTTTAGTAGAAGTCTTCAAGTTCCAAAACTACATAGTCAGTGTAGGTTATGGGATATCACCCACCAGTAGAAGACTGATATTCTCTTAGGGGTCACCATAAGTAGAGGACTAACACACTAGTCCTTCGAGACACCAGATTAGTGGATCTACACATCGTCATTGTCAGTACTCGTGACAAGATATTGCCGATCTTTCACTTGGGGTTACAGGTTGGACCTCGGTTAACTCAAATTGGGGCATGTCGGTTAAATGTTTGCTCCCGCAGTTTCCAGTTCAGTATTTAGATTATGATCAGTTCAGGTTTTCTTGACCAAGTGTTCAGTATATCTGTTATTCAGATTATTTCAGTGTATGTTTATGCTTGGTCTTTCATTTGTTTTACATGTTCATGCATCCATACTCAATATTCATACATGATCCTCAGTATAGTTTTACAACATATTCAACTTTAACTTGAGATTTACATATACTATTCATGTTTCTACCACTACCCAGTATATAAAAATATTTTAGCTCATGATTAGACACTTCGCCTTATAGTTTTTACGTACATCCAGGATTTAAATGCATATTTCAACAAATAGCTTATGTCTTCAGTTTTAAAGCATACCTTAAGTACCTCCATAATATATGGCGTACAAAGTACTGACCACATATATGAGTTTATGGCTACATTCCTTCATAATGTAGGTACCAGATATATCCCACACACCACGTTCAAATAGTTCTCAACATTCAGCCAATAGGTGACGAGTTCTCTTATTTCAGGGACTCAAGTCCGTTGTAGTTCATGTATTGTATTTTTCTTATCCTTATGTAGTGATTTGTGGTAGTTGGAGGCATGTACCAGATACCTCTAGTCAGTATAGTAGTAGCTTCATATATGGTCAGCCAGAGTCAATATTAGAAATTTAGGTTTTTCTCTCTCAGATTTCAGTGTTGTAAACTTTGATCAGTTATGTATTAAAACAACTTATCTCTTGATGATTATACTTACGCTCAGCAAATTTAGCCTTTATATATATTTTAAATCAGTTGCTCAAGCATCATAACTGTACATGAGTTAACTTAGAATCACTTATAGTTCTATGCATCGTGTTACGACTAGAGGGAGGGTCGTGACACCTTACTACCTAGACTTCAACTTGCCAGAAATAAGTAAAGTCTTGAATTCTAATACAAGACCATATCACTGGGTTCAAACTCCCTTTTCTCAATCTTCTTGTCATGATACAACTTCATCTTTTCTTTGTACAGAGCAGAACTCTCATAAGCTCGGAGCTGAAATTTATCTAACTCATTCACCTTGTTTATCCTTAAATTAGTTGTAGCATGCCACTCAAAATTGAGCTTTTTCAATGCCTATAGTGCCTTGTAAGTTCGACCGGCAAGTGACATGCCTTGTCGTACACAAGATGATATGGAAAGGCACCTATGGGGGTATTAAAAGTTGTCCGATAGGCCCACAAAAGATCATTTAACTTTCTTGACCAATCAATCCTGTTCGCATTCACAATCTTTGCCAATATGGACTTGCTCACGATTGGAGACCTCAACCAACCCACTCGTTTGTGGATGATAAGGTTTTGCTACCTTATGATTCACACCATGTTTTTTCGAGCAGGTACTTAAACATATTATTACAAAAGTGAGACCCATCATCACTAATAATAGCATATGGAGTTCCAAATCGATAAAAACTGTTCTTTAAAAATACGGTGACACTTCTGCCCTTATTGTTGGGAAGTGCTACCACCTCTAACCATTTAGAAAAATAGTCAACCGTCACCAGAATATACTTAATCCTATAGGATCTCACAAATGGACATATGAAATAAATTCCCCACACATCAAACAATTCTAACTCCAAAATAGGTGTCATGGAAAGTTCATGTTTCCACGAGACATTACCTTGCCCATGACACTGATCATAGCTTTGAGCAAAATCATGAGCATCTTTGTAGATAGTCGGCTAATAATACCCATACTACATAAATTTATAGGCTGTGTGGATACCTATATGATGACCCCTAATTGGTAATAAATGAAAAGCCTCAAGAATGCTCATCATCTCCACCCAGGAATACATATCAGAATAACTCCATCCGTATAAATCCAAAAGAGATAAGGATCATACCCAAAAAACTTCCTCAGCCTCATGCATGAATAGATTACGCTGCTGGAATGAAAAATCTTTCGAAACAAGATCACTTGCCAAAAAGTTAGCAAAATCAACGAACCAGGGGATTAAGTCTTAAGATTCTGCCAAGACCTGCTCATCTAGAAAAGTATTATCTATATCAAGCTTATCCCCTAACTTCTGTGTTGCCTCTTCCTCGAGGCAAGATAAGTCATCTGAACCTGGTTCTCAATGTCTTTCAGCTCTTTAACCTCAAAGTCAAATTCTTGCAACAAGAGGACTCAATGTATCAACCTCAGTTTTGCATCTTTATTAGACATAAGATACCTCAATGTTGCATGATCAGTATGAACTGTGACTTTGGTCCCTATCAAATAGGAATAGAATTTCTCAAAAGCAAAAACGACCGCAAGTAACTCCTGCTCAGTAACTGTATAATTTTTTTATGCGAAGTTTAATGCCTTGTTGTTATAGTAGATGAGGTGAAGGATCTTCTCATGTCGTTGGCCTATGACAGCTCCTAAGTCTACGTCACTAGCATCTCACATCATCTCAAAAGATAAGGACCAATCAGGAGACACAATAATAGGAGTCGAGATCAACCGCTTCTTAAGGCACTCAAATGCCTTGCGACATGCATCATCAAACATGAACTTCACCTCCTTCTCTAAAAGTTTGTCTAATGGATTAGAAATTTTAGAGAATTACTTGATGAATCTCATATAAAACCCAGTATGACCCAAGAAACTTCTGATACCTTTGATAGAAATCAGAGGAGGTTATTTTTCAATCACCTCTATCTTTGCCCTATCAACCTCAATACCCCTTTTTGAAATCTTGTATTCGAGAATAATCCCTTGTTTCACCCTAAAGTGGCACTTTTCCCAATTCAAAACTAGGTTGCACTCCTTACATCTCTAAAGTGCATTGGCCAAATGGGCTAGAAAATCATCAAAAGAGTCCCCAACAACTGACAAATCATCCATGAAAACCTCTATAGTGTGCTCCACAATAAAAAAATATCGATATCATACAGTACTAAAAGGTGGCAAGAGCATTGCACAGTTCGAACGACATCTTCTTGAATATAAAAGGACTATATCCGCAAGTAAAAGTCATATTTTCTAGGTCTTGGGGGCAATGGAAATCTAATTTTACCCCGAATAACCATGAAAAAAATAGTACCAACCCTTGTCTGCAAACCTATCTAGCATCTAATCCATGAATGACATAGGAAAATGGTCCTTTTGAGTCCAAGTGTTCAACTTCTTATATTCCATGCACACTCTTCATCCAGTAATTGGACTCATGGATACTAACTCATTCTTATCGTTTGGGACCACATTGATCCCACCTTTCTTAGGTACATATTAAACCGAGTTGACCCACTTGCTGTCCACAATGGGTTAAACCACACCTGTATATAACCACTTTATAATCTCTTTCTTTACCATCTCTTACATAGGTGGATTCAAACGACATTAGTGCTCGATGCTAGGAAGACAATCTGATTGAAACTGATTTTATGAGTACAAATCTCGGGTTAAATCCATACAATGTCTGTAATGGTCCATCTAGTAGCCCTTTTAAATCTTTACAAGACTGAAATCAATGCCTCAACTTGTGAATCCAATAAATCAGCAGCAATAATAATCGACAAGGTATTATCGGCCCCCAAAAATGCATATCGCAAGTGAGATGGTATGACTTTCAATTCCAAGACTGGCGGCTCCTCAATAGATGGTCGAGCTGATGGAGTAGACTATTCTTCAAGTCAAGATCCAACTTCTTTGGAGCATAAGAATAAGAGCCTCTACCATACAGTGCACTCACCATCTCATCATACTCATCGATACCATCATTGTCAAATTTCATAATAACCGATGCTAGTGCCTTAACCCCAAATCTCTCCTTAATAGGGACTGTTTTATCGTTTTCGGATTTCATTTAAAAAGAGAATGGTTTTGACCCTCTCAAAACTATTTCAAAAGATACAAGAAAATTCCAAAATAATTTTAGAAAATTCACAGTCGCCACTTGATTTTTATAGAAAAATCAAGAAAAACATAAAAGGATTTCAAAGGTTCAAAAATAGAAATGAAACTTTAAAACTAGAGAAACCGGGTAGGGGTTCAGTTAATTCCCTAAGAAGGTTTTTAAAGCGCTTAGGAGCGTCCGTTAAAAATGGTTTACCAAAATAACTAACTTGACTAACTAAAAGTGACTAATTTTCGAAAAGACTTAATTTATAATCAATATTAATGTTGTTTATTTAAACAAGACATTTATTTGTTCAAAGGAGAAAATAATCTATTTGAATTGAGACAAATTTTAATTTTTCGGACTTAAGAGGAAAATGAATTTTGCTTTTGTAGGAGAAGAAGATTATAAAATTATTTTCTTATTATTAGTTATTATAGAAAAGTCGATTTTTGTTATAGATAATACCTTTGAAAAAAATATTAAGAGAGTATTAAATTAAAAAAGTTCTTATTAATCATGAAAGGTTAAAATTTAGAAGAAAATTTAGTTTCTTAAATTTGAAGAAAGTTACCTTAATCCAGATCGACTATTAGTTATATGAACAAATCAAATACTATTTTTGAATAAAGCATTTTATTTTTAAAGATTTGTTAACAAAAATCGAAGGAACCGATTTAATCTATTTTTAGACAAGACGAATTAGGTGAAAAAATGATAAATTGAGTAAAAGAAAAACTAAGATAAAATAAAATGACAACGCCTAGGGGATTTGTCTTGATCAATCAATTTAAAGTGTTAGTTAATGCAAATAAACAATACAAGCTACAAAAAATTAATACAAGAATTGTTATTGGGCTCTTAATTAGCCCATCAATAAAGCTGCCCAGCTTTTGGGCTTTGAATCATGGACTGCAGTCCATTTTTATCTATGTATACTAGCTGTATACCACAGCTTTGACTGGCTGCGTTTTTCTGTATATTCATTGTATATCAGCGTATAAAACCCTGTATACTTGCTCTCATCTTTACCGTACATCATCTCTTCTCTTATACCAACCACCTTTAACCTGTAAAACTCATATATCAGCTGTATACTGTGTATACCAGCAACTGTTTCTTCAAAATAAAGGCATTTGAGCTCGTAGAAGATAAGGCCTCTTTAGCCCATTGAGAAATGCAAGGAATGGAGTTCGTTGGGACTCAAGCAAAATTTTACATGCGAGAAAAAATGAAGATAAGGATTAGCCGGAGATGAATGATAATAACAACTCAAACAATAGGTTGAGAACCCAACGAATGTTTAATAAAACTTAATCAACACGGTCAAGTAGAGAAGAGCAAGACCAAAAAATTTCAACAAGACTTTCCCAAACAAAGGATTTCCGGAAGAAGATTTACAAAATAGTAACTTCCTATGCGATTTTTCTAATGAATTGAAACAAGTTTTAGACAATACATACATGTGTTTATGGAAACAAGCATAGATAGATACGATAGTTGACGAGAAAAAGCGTATGAAAATTAAAACAAAGAGCACAAATATTGATCTTGATCAAAGCTATGTATAACAGAAGGCTAATTCTAGTCCAAGAGTTTATAATTCAAAAGCATACATTAATAAAGGATCACTGAAAAGCATCTCAATATTTTAGAAATTAAGACTGAAACAAGCAAGTGGAAAATTCAAACATGTAATCGCTAGGAACATTTTTTCTTCTGATAATTTCTTTAGGCCCATATAGTTCATAAACTTTAAATGGCCAATCTTTTTTTTGAAAGATGGCAAAATCATGTTCCCTAGTCACAAAAACATGCTAAGTAGCAATAATTAAAATGATAATCACTTTAAAAATGGTGCAGGCAGGCCACTCCTTGATTTGCTAAATTGTTCGATCACCATTTGAAATGTAGTTGAAGAAATAATTAATTTTCAATGACTAAAACATTTTTGCCCTTTATCTGCTTCATTTGAAAACGGCATAATCTATCAAACTTTATCAAAACACAAAATAAACCAAACTCACTTTCTCGAAACTGAGTAGTATTAAACTAGATTATTATTTTTACATGCTCAAAGGTAAGAGCTTATTAGTGACGCATCTTTACTAAATATTTGCTTTTAAAAAAAATCTTATCAACAATTAGCATGTTCGTCATGCTAAGATCGTGAAGACTAAAATACAAGAGCTATCTCAACATATATAAAATGCAGTGAACAGACCACTGTTAGTGGACTTGTAGTGCACACATTGCCAATATGCTAATAACTAAAGAAAAAAATTCAAAAAGAATATTTATGGAAATTGAAAAACAACATAGAAGAAGAAATACAAACACTAAGCAAATTTCAATACAAAAATTATCACAGACAGAGAAAACCAACGATGAAGGAACAAGATACCTGACATACCATTTATTCAACACAGCCATACTAGTAATGACGAATTCAAAAGAAACAAGACTTATCGAACCTACTTCATCAAATTAAAAATCGATTGGTCAATTGCATTGCAATTGTGACCATTGTTTCAATTATGGTCAAAATATAATAATTTTGACTAAATTTAGTTGTAATCCTATACAAATTAATAACCAGTTTAATCTCGAGTTTCTTGATTTAGTAAAATCAAATGAATATTTCAAATAAATCATTTTTTATTTTTAATAATAAATTATAGTAAGACCAAAGTTTACCCACTTGAGATGTTTCTTCATTAAAAATTAATTTTTGATAAAGTAATCATTTAAGTGACCAAAATTATATGGTCTCATATGTGTGAATACGAAAATATATAATTCATTTCTTAAATAATAAATTTTGCGCAAATAAATATTTTAGAAAGAATTTATCCAACAAAATAAATATTTTAATTATATTTATAACCGAAGAAATTCAGAACTAAACTTAGTTATGGAGAGCAAAAATTAAGTGTCAACAACTCCCTTCATCCCTTTGGGTAGGGTGGATGCAAGTAACCCTAGGCAAAGGGAGTTTGACGTTCCTAAATTTTATTCGATCACAACTTCATTTCTCAGATGAGGTTGGTTTTCGTACGATTTTTGTGGAGTCATCACCAGACCCTGGTATTGGGTTTCCTACATATCTCAGGTTACATGAGAATTCAGGCCACTGGTAGTTTATAAATCTTGGTTTTAAGCACGATTTTCAATGAATTCACACACTATCATGATTTTTGAATTTTGGTGAAATAAAAAAGCTAAGGAATAAGCGAATTGGGGGAAGGTTGGAATGCAGTCGAGTTTTCTACATAGAGCCCAGCCTACATATTCTAATGATTCAGGAAATCAGACTGTTTGTAGTTTGACTAGATCGATAGAAAAGATAGTCTTTTATATTAGATGATCTTTGGTTCGGGACGAGTGATAAGTTATTTGAGCTTATGAAAAAAAGGCTTGTAACCTCTTAACGATGAATATGGGATCCTTCACATCCATAGGCAAGAATTTACCTGGACATAATTTTTAAAACCCTGAGTGTGTTATCACTCGAATTTGAAGAAAAGAGATGGCTACTTTCAGTATGAGTTTAGAAGTATCCTGAAAGTGAAACTGAAATTAGAACATCCCAAAATATACCACATGCTTTCTAATAGGGGTGTGGTTTGATTATGGTGGAAGTCGTCTTTTAGATCACGTCAAAAAAGTTTGATATTTCTCTTTGAACTATGTCCCAGTTCGCTGCTAATAAAATGTTCCACGTTGTGCTGTGTCCTTTTTAGAGCCGTCCACACCTGTGGTTTTGGATTGAGAATTTCATCCTTTTGGATGCTCCCGACAACATCTCAAACAAAACAGTTAGTTGCAAATGTAGCATTACACTAACATAAATTGGTGCAAACCTGTTTGAACATGCTATGCTAAGATAGTTGAACCAATTTGCACAACCACTGTAAATAGAGTGAAGGTCCAACATATCTCATTAAAAGGTGGACGACCTATTTTGAATGTAATATACCACTTCGAATAGAGTAACGGTACAACATGTCTCATTGAAAGACGGATGACCTATCTTGAATGTAACATGTTACTTGAATGGGGTGACAGTCCAACGTGTCTTATTGAAAATATAACGTGTCACTTGAATGGGGGTGATGACCCAATATGTCTCACTGAAATGTAAACGACCAATAGTATGTCACTTGAATGGGAGTGACGACCCAACGTGTCTCATTTAAAGGTGGACGACCAATATTGAATGTAACATGTCACTTGAATGGGGTGATGAGCCAATTTGTCTTATTGAAAGACGGACGACCAATATTGAATGTTGGCGACCTAATGTGAAAGGCGAACACCCTATCTTGAATGTAGCGAGTCACTTTGAACGGGGTAACGGTCCAATGTGTCTCATTGAAAAGTGGACGACCAATATTGAATATAACATATCACTTTGAACGGGATGACGACCCAAAGTGTCTCATTGAAATACGAACGGCCTATCTTGCATGTAATGTGTCACTTTGAACTAGGTGACGACCCAATGTATCCTCTTAAAGAGTGAAAACTCAAATATAAGATGTTTCTTTTTTGAAATGGTGGATACCCCAAGTAAGATGTGTCCTTTTGAAAGGGTGGATGACCCAAATAAGATATGCCATTTTAAAATGGTAGATGACCCAAAGATAGAAGTTGATTCATTGAACTACATCCTTTGAATCATGAGTCCTTTAAAGGGTTTGGGCATGTCCTGAGCTTCTGGATTGAATCCTCAAACTTTGAGAGGATACTTTGCATTATTCCTTAGAGGTGATCTTGCATAAACTCACCTGTGTAACTTAACAAGACTCATTAATAATACAATAATTTGTTATAACTAAGTCAGGAATGTAACAGAAGATAGAGTTTGAAGATAAAGATGAAGTTGTTTGACTCATGATGATTTAGAGATAGTAGTTCAGATAATATCTCCACATCTTCGTCATTATGTCGGATCATTTTCCTATAAAATCAGAGAAAGTGTTAGAAATCATAACAAGTAATAGAAATATAAATCAAAAGGAAGATATGGGAGAGAAGTTATTCGATTTATTGTGGCAAGGCCACAGTGGGTCTAATAATGCTCTTTATCATGCTTAATATTGTCATCTTTGTGAGTTTACTGTTTTTCCATCCAAAGAATAATTCTTAGTTTTGAGAGACTGACTGTATTGGTATTGCTTTGCGCTCCTGATGCACCTTGTTGATCATTAATTTGCAAACTTTTCTGAACTTGAAGTACAGCTTTTGTGGAATTTTTGAGGATCTTCCTCAAAAATTCTGCTCCGGTCTATAACATATAATTCTCAAACTTTTTTATAACTTATGATATTTTTTAAATATGGAATTTTTAAGACTTTCTCAAAAATTCTGCCCCAGTCTAAAATGTAAAATACTCAAGTTGTTTTTGACGTAGAGTACTTTAAGTATAGAGAATTTCAAAATTTATTCCCCAATCTCAGCAATGTTTGGTTTTCAACTTTGTAGCCAATGTAAAGTTTTGTGAAATTTTTTAGACCTTTTCAAAGATTTCTGCCCCAGTTACATGCTCTAATGTCATCTTCATTTAACTTGGGAAAAGATTCCTTGATGATTTTTTGAGGACTTCTCAAAAATTTTACCGTAGGTTCTATGAAAATATTACGGGAAATATAATCGATCCAGTGTGGCACCTACGCATTCCATTGAGGTAGGTAAGATGGATTCAAAATAAAAAGATAATTCTTCTAAGGGATTGACCGAAGCCGACATAGGCTGCCTACGAATCCTTTTCTTAGGAATTCAGGTTAAACGTAGTTCATACATACAAAAAAGATATTTGATACTTTTGATAACGTGACCGAAGCCAATACAGGACGCCTACGTATTCCACAAGGAAAATTAGATTGAACGTAGTTTATTACAGCTAAAAGGGTGGAATTACAAGGAAATCAAATCACAGAGTGTGATTACAAGAAAATAAAACAACACAAGGAAATTACAAGGAAATAAAATGAAAAAGTACGATTACAAGAAAAGAAAACCCTAACTTTCAAAGGCAGGATAGAAGGACGCTAAAAGTGTGCCTTTTGAGAAAAATTCATTCTTCTTCGAATTGATAATGCCAATGACTACTTCTTATGATTGGGCAATGGATTGTTGTTAACATTAGCTGGAGCTTCTTTAAGCGTTATCACCTTGTTGTTAATCAGATCCTGAATTTTGTGCATGAGAGTGATACATTTTTCAGTATCATGTCCAACAACTCCAGAATGGTAAGAACATAGCTTGTTTGGATCATACTAATTAGTAGAAGTTTTCATAGGCTTTGCTTCTACTAGATAGAGTAGTTTTGCTCGTTTCAACCTTTCAAAAAGCTGGGTAAGAGATTCTGCAAACGGCGTGAAAATTCTGAGAGGCTTCCTTTCATGATTGATACGAGGAGCATTATTTTGATAGCTTTGTGGTGGAGGTTGAGCATGATATGTTGCTTGTGCATTGAAGACCGGATAGTGAGCATGTCGAGCATTGGGATGGTATTGGGGAGATTGCTTGTAGTTTGAAGAATTTTCTTGAGTCATCACTCCCATTACTTCCTTCTTATTTTTCTTCCTATTTATAAAAGATCCAGTATAAAAGCCCTTATGAGTGGATTGCAGTTCTATCAAATTTATTATCCTTCCTGTCTTGAGGCCATCCTCAAACTTTCTCTAGTCTTTACAATTTTAGTAAATATTTTTCCAGCCATTGTTACCATGCGATCAAAATATTTTGGATTTAGTGCATGGATGAAGTAACTAATCATTTCAGCTTCTTCCATAGGGGGATGTACCTTGGATGCTTTTTCTCTCCAGCGTATGGCATATTCATGAAAATTCATATTTGATTTCTTCCTTAGCTTTGTGATAGAGATCCTGTCAGGAATGGTATCGACATGAAACTTGTAGTGATCCACAAAAGCATTTTCCAGGTCATCCCAAGTTTGTCACTTAGTAAAATCTACTTAGCATACCATTTTAGAGCCTTTTCCACTCAAACTTTGACTAAATAGCTTGACCCCTATTTCTTTATTTTTTCCCACACCAATTAACTTTTCACAAAAAGTTTTTAAATAAAAGAAAGGATTCCCAGATCCATCAAACTTTTTAAATTTTGGGATCTTGTAACCAGGAGGCAACTCGATATCGAAAAATACACACAACTCTTCATACTTCACACTTTGGTTATTCCCAATCCCCCGAAGACTCCTCATTGCATCTTCCAAGGCCTTGAGCTATCTGTTTACCATTTCATCGGTGTAAATTCTTGGATCATTCTCTCTCTCAACATAATGATTAGCATCTACACGGTGTAACCCTTGAGTTAGTGTTACTGGTGGGGCAGTAGCATAGGTATACACTGACGGAGCATGGTGTGTCAAGGATATGTTCTGAACCTTTGGAGGAGTAAATGCATACACAAAAGGGGCATTCTGAGAAGTATGAAAAAAATGACCTTTTTAATCAACTCCTTCTGACGTCGGAAACATAGGCTCTTTTTCTCGAGCATCAGGAGGCAGAGTCATGTTTGGAGGAGTTTGAGAAGGTGTTCTACTTTGCATCACCATGATCCTTAGCTCGGCAATTTGTTGCTCCAAATCGGCAACGAGCTCTGGGTTATTTCTCTTCCTACCGAGGAACTTGGGTCCATTGCCACAAAGAAGGTGGGAACTGAGTCAGATGAAGTATTTGTGTTAATTAAACTAGGATCCATACTTGAACGAGTCCTTCTATTAGCCCAAGCAAGAACTGACGAATATGTAGTTGCTTTCTTGACCTTAGACCATGTGAAATACTGTTGTTTTGCCAGCAATTACTTTTTATCCTTGTGAAGCGGGCAAGTTTGACTACCAACACAAATCAGCCTTTTTATAAAAGAAAAACACTCAAAAAGTAAAAGTGTTAGTTTGTGATCATAGTAATTAACCAAATTAATATACGAAATAAATGACATATATTTGGTTTGAAACAAACTAGTCCAGAATTCGAAGAATATGATGCTTTGAGAAAAAGTGACTGAATGATCAAAACTTTGACCATTTGATGGATTTTGAATTAGAATGAACAAAGTGATTCAAAGAAATCAGTGTTTACGAATAAATATTCTAAAAGGTTTATTTGGAAAGCTCTTTCGAAGACAACATAGTCTTTCCAATAATAAAACATCTGGATAGCTGTAATTATGGTTGAGTGCGAGAGAAATGAATTGTAAAAGCAGTGTGGTCAATGTGAATTAAACAATGACATCATGAAATTTTGAATAAAACATGGGTTAAATTGGAAGGAATATAATCGACGGACTTTTAAAGGTGTTTTGGAAGGGTTCAAATTTTGAGTCTTATATGCCTATTAAGGCTATAAGATTTTGAAATAGATTAATGGACTAGTCTTGTTTAAATCCAAATATATGTTATTTAAACACACAGATCAAGCAAATATAGACATAGCAAGACAATAAAACACTTTAGCACACAAATAATTACTTCGCGTCCTAGCATACATGGGACCTTTCAAGCCAAAGATAGGTCTAACGTTTGAAGGACATATGTGTCGCTTGTAAGATGTTCCATTGCCCCCCAAATATATTCCAAGGGACAATGGTTCGCACAATCCGGCATTACACACTTCAATTAAAACACATAAAGGATGATCGTTTGTTATTTACTCGTGGTCAATAGACGTAAGGTGAGTTTTTCTAATGGGCTCAATACCTCCTCGGGTATTGGATCATCCTAGGCTGAGGCCTAAAAAGGGTTTTAGTTTCGCTCTACCCTAGGTATCTAGAGTGGGCTTTGACCAGGTTCCTAAGTGTACAACTTGGGTTTGAAAATACGAACAACCATCAGACGCCTAACGTGTCAATAAACTGCCGTACTTCCAGTACTTCATTTGGAATTGATAAATAGGGGTCGGGACATCCGCGAAACCCCCAAAAAGTTTATATATTCAAATGTGGAAGTATGCCATGAAATATAATAATTTAAAGTTTGCAAAAATTTAAACGCATAAGCAAACAAACAGTTAAATAGTACATAACCAAATAGTTAGTCAAATAAGTTAGTTTAAATATTTGGTTAGAACCTAGTTAAATCCCTAGTAGAGTCGTCATTTCTGTTTTATCCTTTTAAGATTTAATTTAAAAAGAGAATGGTTTTGACCCTCTCAAAACTATTTCAAAAGATTCAAGGAAATTCCAAAATAATTTTAAGGAATTCACAGAGTCGCCACTTGATTTTTACAGAAAAATCAAGAAAAACTTAAAAGAGTTTCAAAGGTTCAAAAACAAAAATGAACCTTTAAAACTAATGAAACTGGGTAAGGGTTCAGTTAACGCCCTAAGAAAGTTTTTATAGCACTTAGGAGCGTCGGTTAAAAACGGTTTACCAAAATAACTAACTTGATTAACTAAAAGTGGCTAATTTTCGCAATGACTTAATTTTATAAAAAATATTAAAGTTGTTTATTTAGACAAGAAATTTATTTGTTCAAAGGAGAAAACAATCTATTTGAATTGAACTAAATTGTAATTTTTTGAACTTAAGAGGAAAATGAATTTTGCTTTTGTAGGAGAAGAAGATTATGAAATTATTTTCTTATTATTAGTTATTATAGAAAAGTCGATTTTGTTATAGACAATCCGTTTGAAAAAATATTAAGAGAGTATTTAATTATTTTTTTTTTATTAATCGTGGAAAGTTAAAATTTATAAGAAAATTTAGTTTCTTAAATTTAAAGAAAGTTACCTTAATCCAGATAGACTATTAGTCATATCAACAAATCAAATACTATTTTTGAATAAAGCGTTTAATTTTTAAAGACTTGTTAACAAAAATCGAAGGAGCCGATTTAATATATTTTTAGACAAGATGAATTAGGTGAAAAATAATGAATTAAGTAAAAGAAAAACTAAGATAAAATAAAATGATAACGCCTAGGGGCTTGTCTAGATTAATTAATTTAAAGTGTTAGTTAATACAAATAAACAATACAAGCTACAAAAAATTAACACAATAATTGAAATTGGGCCCTTAATTAGCCCATCAATAAAGTTTCCCAGCTTTTGGACTTTGAATCATGGACTTTCGTCCATTTTTATCCATGTATACCAGCTGTATACCATAGCTTTGCTTGGCTGCGTTTTTCTGTATATTCATTGTATATCAGCGTATAAAACCCTGAATACTTGCTCCCAGCTTTACTGTACGTCATCTCTTGACTTATAACAACCACATTTAACCTGTAAACCTCGTATATCATCTGTATACTTTGTGTACCAACAACTGTTTCTTGAAAAATAAAAGCATTTGAGCTCGTAGAAGATAAGGCCTCTTTGGCCCATTGAGAAATGTGGGGAATGGAGTTCGTTGGGACTCAAGCAAAATTTTACATGCAAGAAAAAATAAAGATAAGGATTAGCCGGAGATGAATGCTAATAACAACTCAAACAATAGGGATGAGAACCCAATGAATGTTTAAAAAAACTTAATCAACGCGGTCAAGTAGAGAAGAGCAAGACCAAAATAATTTCAACAAGACTTTCCCAAACAAAGGATTACCGAAAGAAGATTTACAAAATAGTAACTTCCTATGCGATTTTTCTAATGAATTGAAACAAGTTTCAGACAATACATACATGTGTTTATGGAAACAAGCATAGATAGATATGATAGTTGAGGAGAAAAAGAGTATGGAAATTAAAACAAAGAGCACAAATATCAATCTTGATCAAAGCTATGTATAACGGCAACCCAATTCTAGTCCAAAAGTTTATAACTCAAAAGCATACATTAATAAAGGATCACTGAAAAGCATCTCAATATTTAGAAATTAAGACAGAAACAAGCCAGTGGAAAATTCAAACATGTAATCTAAGGCTAGGAACATTTTTTCTTCTGATAATTTCTTTAGGCCCATATAGTTCATAAACTTTAAATGACTAATCTTTTTCTTTGAAAGATGTCAAAATCATGTTCTTTAGTCATAAAAACTTTCTAAGTAGCAATTATTAAAATGATAATCACTTTAAAAATGGTGCGGGCAGGCAACTCTTTGATTTGCTAAATTGTTCAATCACCATTTGAAATATAGTTGAAAAAATAGTTAATTTTCAATGACTAAAATATTTTTGCCCTTTATCCTCTTCATTTGAAAACGGCATAATCTATAAAACTTTATCAAAATACAAAATAAACCAAACTCACTTTCTCGAAACTGAGTAGTATTAAATTAGATTATTAGCTTTGCATGCTCAAAGGTAAGAGCTTATTAGTGACGCATCTTTGCTAAATATTTACTTTTTAAAAAAATCTTATTAACAATTAGCATGTTCATCATGCTAAGATCGTGAAGACTAAAATACAAGTGGTATCTCAACAGATATAAAATGCAGTGAACGGACCACTGTTTGTGGACTTGTAGTGCGCACATTGCCAACCTGCTAATAACTAGTGGAAAAAAAAAATTCAACAAGAATATTTATGGAAATTGAAAAACAACATAGAAGAAGAAATAAAAACACTAAATAAATTTCAGTACAATAATTATCACAAACAGAGGAAACCAACGATGAAGGAATAAGATACCCGACATACCGTTTATTCAACACAACCATACTAGTAATGACGAATTCAAAAGAAACAGGACATATCGAACCTACTTCATCTAGTATCTAAGGTAACAAAAATTTAACATCAACACACTGCTATTAAAATAATCTTGAATCGGTTATTGGAATTATAAACAATTACGGTGAGATTTTACGGGTTAGATTAGAACAAATAATAAAGGTAAATTGAACAAAAATATTATAAAAAACAGAGGTTGTTCAACACCAAATGCCACAAAATTGTACGATTGACATAATACTAACTCTAAAATCCGATAAAAAAATTACATAAGAAATTAGTCAAGAAGAAAATTACTAGCTAAACAAACAACTATTCCCAATCATCGAGAATTTCGATTGCGTGAGGTTAGAAGCATGCGCCTCCAAAATTCTCAAATTTCTCCCTTTCTTTTGTTTCTTCAATGGGTATTTATAGGAGGTTTTTGGACTGATTTTGGGGGGAACAAATAAGAAATTGAGGACAAAAACATAAAATTCAAACACGAATTGAACGTGATCGTCCGCGTTCATACGAGATCGAATAGTTTTGAGAAAAATCCGAATTAATAGCTGTTGTTGTTGACTTTTCATTTTGGTTATTGGTGTGGGGTCGCTGTTGTTGCAAGTGTTGTCGTTGAAAGTTTTTTTGTCGAATTTGGGTTGCCAGGTTGGCCGATTCGAATTCGTTGTTGTTTGTTTGATGTGTTGTCGGCGTTTGGCGGGTCGGGTCGCCGTTGTTTGACATTGAAATTATTGATTTTATGGGTTGTTGGCTGGTGGGTTTGGCTGTTGTGGCTGTTTATATTGTTGAAGTTGTACGTTGTTCACTGGTGTTATCCGGTGGGGTTGGGTTAATTAAAGAAAAGAAAATATAAGGGTGTGGGCCGGGTCATTGAATTGGGCTGGTTGTGGTTCTTTTGTTTAGTTGTTATTTTGATTGGGTATTAGGAGAAATAAATGGGTCAAGATTTTGGTTTGGCAACTGAAATGTGGATTTGGCAGCTGAGATGTGGGCCTGGCAGGGCTGGTATTTGGTTGGCCCAATTTAAAAAGAAGGAAGGAGTTGTTTTTGGGTTAAAAGGGGGATTTTGGGGTTATTTAAACAATAAACCCAATTGATTTATGATTTAGCTAAGTTTATTTAATTTTTAGCCAAATTAAAAATCGATTGGTCAATTGCATTGCAATTATGATCATTGTTTTAATTATGGTCAAAATATAATAATTCTGGCTAAATTTAGTTGCAATATGGTATAAATTAATAACAGGTTTAATCTCGAGTTTCTTGATTTAGTAAAATCAAATAAATATTTTCAAATAATTTTTTTTTCTTGTTAAGAATAAATCATATTATGACCAAATTTTACCCACTAACTAATTTTCAAGATGCTTCTTCATTAAAAATTGATTTTTGATAAAGTAATCATTTAAGCGACCAAAATTATATGATCTCGTATACGTGAATACGAAAATATATAATTAGTTTCTTAAATGACAAATTTTGCGCAAATAAATATTTGAGAAAGAATTCATCCAACAAAATAAATATTTTAATTTTATTTATAACCGAAGAAACTCAAAATTAAATTTAGTTGTGGAGGCAAAAACTAGATGTCAATAGGGACAGTCAATGCATCATCATTAATAGTGTCTATCGAAGATACCACCCTCGTATCCTTTGGATGCCGCATCGACTGACACACATTAAAAGTCACATGTTCGCCATTGAGTTTGAACTTCATCTGCCCCATCTCCATATCAACCAATGCCCTATCTATAGCTAGGAAAGGCCTTCCCAAGATAATAGGGACTTCAAAGTCCACCTCACAGTCAAGGATCACAAAATTAGCTGGAAATATAAATGATGCCAACTTCAGCAACATATCACATAATATAAGAATCAGTTTCTTCACGGTGTGGTCGGTCATCAATAACCTCATTGATATTGGTTTAGGTGCCCCCAACCCCAACTGATTGTACACCACTAATGGCATCAGATTGATACTAGCTTCCAAATCACATAAAACTCAAGAGAAGTTGAGGACCCAGTAGTACATGGAATAGTAAAATCTTTGGGGCCCTCCTTTTTTTTACTAATGAACGAGAAACAATATCTACAATGGTGCATATTATCAGAGGGCTTAAAAATCACCATATGCTTCTTAGTCACTAAATCCTTCATGAATTTCGCATAGCCTAGCATCCACTCAAATGCTTCCACAAAAGTAATGTTAACAAACAGTTCTTTCAACATCGACATAAATTTCTAATACTTTTCTTCCTCTTGCTTCTTCTTCAATCTCTGGGGAAAAGGTGGGAGAGGCCGTGAAATGGTCTTCAATACAGGCTTGACTTTATTTTCCTTTTCTTTATACTTCTCAACTCTCTTATCAATACCCGATGATTTTTGTGATGACTCACCACTAGTCACTAACTTTTCAGGCTTCGCTTTGGGTGCATCATTAATATCAGCAACATCATCCTGAACTTCATCAACTACAGACATAGGAGGATTAATAGCGTCCTTACCACTATGAGTAGTGATGGCCAGACAGTAATTGTCATTCTTTGAATTGTACATAGTATTACTCAAAAGAGTGCCCGACTGATGCTGATTCAAGGTTGTTGACATCTGACCAAATTATTACTTAAGCTGTTTGATCATAGTAGAATGAGACTCTACTTTCTATCTCAAACTTGAAATATCTGCCTTAATCTCCTTAAGGCAACTCTCTTGACTTTTCAAATCCTTAACCAACTTAGTAAGCAATGCCTCCATCCTTAACTCAGTGTCACGGTTCTCCGATGGAACATACACACCACTCTTTTCCTTTTAATCTTTCTTACGCCTCCATTCACCATCTCTTTCTCTGCTCTGATCTCTATATTTGTCCCCGTAATAATTCCGATCTTGATTCCCTTTCCTCGAGTTCCAAGTGTCCTGAGAAGACCCTTTGCTCGAAAACCCACCAACTCTCTATCTAGATACTTTGCCTCTTCTTCAATATTAGAGTGATACAATCTTGGTGCTTTACCTTATGTGCCTACGACATTTGCCTTCTTGAAACTCATAGTTACAAATTGTTTAGTTAATAATACAATCTTCTTCCTCATCTGTGCAACTTCTTGAATCACTCTATCATCTTCAATTCTCTACTCGTTGGAAGGACTAATAGCATAAGTGCTAGTGCCTCTTTTTGCCTCTCGAGTATGCCACCCTTAGTTGGTAAGAGAGATTCAATCTAAGATTTGTGATGCTGCCTCCCAACGCAGGCTCATGAAAGGTCCACCGGTAATAATATCCACAATAGCTTTGGAACTGGTATTCAAGGCACGATAGAAATTTTTTAGCAAATTTCTCCCTGAAATTCTGTGATTAAGCACCATCATCAATTTCTTCTTAAATCAAAACCATACCTCATACATTGGTTCAAAATGCAATTACTTGAAATTATAAATCTCGTCCTTCAATTGCAACATTCCGGTGGGAAGGAAAAATTGGTCTAAGAACTGTTTCCATAACTCGTTCCATGTAGTAATGGACCCACGAGGTAGTTCCCCTAATCATAATGTCACTTCACTAGTTAGAGAGAATGGAAACAACCTGAGTCTCAAAGCTTTTTGACTCACCCCAAGTATATTATATGAAGTACAAATTCTAATAAAACTTATGATGTGCATATTTGTGTCATCGATTGGCAAACCCGCAAAACACCCTTCAGATTTAGCAGCTGAATCATACACTTGTGATATCAAACTTTGTCCCTTGGGAAACGCAGGAGGAATGATAGATCCTATCTCTATGGGCTCAACATACCCCAGGTCATCTCCTGGATCATCGTATGCTTACAACTACTGATAAGTTGGGAGTACTGAAACTCTATCTCTTCTACCTCTATCGAGTTTTGCTCGATGATCTTCCTCCTATCTTTATCTCTCCTCTTGATATGTATAATCGACAGCCTCATTATCCCTCCCTGAATTTGCTTTTACTAGTAACTGCACAGTGGTTTGCGCAATTATCTCATGAACACCATGAGGAGGTGGGGGAGTAAAGCCAATAGGATCATCTCGAAGCCTTTCATAATGAGATTCACGATTGTGTTCTAACATCATACGATTATATCATAGGGTTCTTTCAAGCTCTCGATCAAGTGGGATCAAGGAATTGCCTTGACTCCTAGTATTGGGAAACACTGGCGTACTCTTAAAGAAGAAGAGAATAGTAAAACCCAACAACTTCAACAAACTTTTTCAATCAATCTGTAATCGTATTTCATGGAAATAGCGCCAAAATTTAATGTCGCCTAAAATTACACCTCCAAGAAGTATTATGCGATCGATGTCAAATATAGTAACCCAACAGAGGTTGGGGTCGAACCTATAGGGAATAGGCCGAATATCTCTCATGAATCTGTTGAAGTAGCCAAAAAAATAAAGAAAAAGTAAATGGTTTTTTTTTTGTGAAAACAGTAAAGTAGCAACAAGTCTTGATCGCTTTAGTTGAAATCAATCTGAGAAGAATACTACGACTATGTTCCCCTCGACTTTCTAATTTTGTAGACTTATTGTGCTCAATTCAACTATCTCAATGTACTGCATGCAGAATCTGACAAGATAAATATCACTAATCGTCTTGTGAACGCCTTGGTAAATTTCACTCTTCACCTTGTGAGTCTCAGAGTGTTGCCTTACTAACCCTTGTCTTTGATCCCAGTTCAACTATCTCTTTTTGGGTGTCAAGTTGATTAGAAGAGGGTTGGTAGCCTCAAATTATTGTCATAATTTTTTTAATATTGACCTCTCTTGTGAAGATGATCTCGCATACAAGAAAGCTCTTAACTTTTGCAGTAGTTAAGAAAGCATATGATTCAAAAAATACCACAATACATGCATAAACACTGATTTAGAAAGACCTCACACTTTTTCTACTTCGTTAGTCAACCAAGGTTCCACAACCCTAGTTAGGTGGTTTAGCCATGCATAGTTGCAAGAAGATCCATAAAATTCATAAAAGAAAGCATAGAAATAATCTCATACTAATTGAAGAACAAAACCTAAAGTCTCAAATTAATAATCAACCAAATAACCAAGAACAAAGGATCCCAAGTCAAAAGTCGAATCTTGAAATTAATATATGTTTGTGAATGTAAAGAGTGCGTAAACTAGTACAAAAATATCAAAAGGGTATTTATAGATTACATAGAAACCCTACAAAATCTAACCAAAACAAATAGGGAAAACTAGGTGGTGGCCACTTACGGACCCACTTATGGGCCGTAAGTGGTACTTTTGCCTCATAGGTGGGTGTTGTAAGTGACCTAAATTCCTCAATCTGCAAGAGCACCACTTACGAAGGCACCTACAGAGCGTAAGTGGTAATTACGTCCCGTAGGTGACCCCATCGTAGGTGCCAGAAAGTTCTTCAATCTTTAGCTTCTTTGAACCTTCAACTTCTGTTACTTGCGTTGGCACTTACGACATCGTAAGTACTACTTACAAGCCATAAGTATCCCTTCATCAATGTCAGGTCAAAAATCAACTTTTAGGTTCTCTGGTCTTATATACTCTGAGACTCACGATGCCACTTACGATGGCTGTAAGTAGTACTTACGCCTCATAAGTAGGCTCGTAAGTGTTGTCTCTCAACAAACTTCAACTCTTTTTCTTCGTTTAATCTCCAAAACCTAGTTTCCTGCAAAATAGACATAAAAACACATCATATCTAATAAAACAGACCTAAGTACTTGCATATTTTTTTATTCTAAGCATCGAAAGTGCCATGAAATCATGACACATCAAATCTCCATATGAGGTGCTCTTTGGCAAGAAACCTCAACTTACTCATTTGAGATCTCTTGGTTATTTGTGTTATGGGAGTGTATTACCCAAGGTTGATAAGTTTTCTCTGAGAGCAGTTAAGTTTGTTTTTATGGGATATTCTTCTATATCTAAAGGTTAAATCCTCTTTGATCTTCTGAAAGTTTATTGTCAAGAGAGATTTTCATTTTGTGGAATATGTTTTTCCCTTCAAAGATTGTTCATTTTGTGCAATATGTTTTTCCCTTCAAAGATGCTACCTATCTTCCTAGAACTTTTGTTGTTTTCCATCTGACTTTCCTAATTTGCTTACAGATGATACCACTTCTATAACAACGCCTCCTACCTCTTCACAGACTCCCTCACTTGTTATTATTAATTTTTCTCCCACTTTCACCTCACCACATCCCTTATTTGCTACTAATGTTGATCATGTAGCACCTTTAGCCCCTAGAAGATCTCAAAGACCCACTAAAGCTCCTTTATGATTGTCACTAAAGGTTTATCTTACTTAGTAACTTATCCCATTGCTGAGTTTGGTTGTTTCCTATCAGTCTTATCTGAGTTCCTTGTCTTTTATTCAAGAACCTCAGTCCTATTAAGAAGTTGTATTTGACAGCACATGGCTTGAGGCTATGCAATTTGAGATTAAAGCTCTTCAAGATAATAGTACTTGGGTTTTAGTTCCTTTGCCTAATGGTAAATCCCCTATTGGATGTAAATAGGTGTACAAAGTTAAACTGAAGACTAATAGTGAGGTTGAAAGGTTTAAATCTAGGCTAGTTGCTAAGGGGTATGTTCAATAAGAGGGTCTTGATTATCATGAAACCTTTTTTCCTGTGGTTAAGATTTTTACAGTAAAGGACTATGCTATCCTTAGTTGCTCAGCATGTATGGCATATTCATAAACTTGATGTCCATAATGTCATTCTTCAGGGTGGTCTCCATCATGAGGTTTATATGGTTTACCCTAGGGTTTTTATAGCCAGGGGAGTCTAGTCTTGTATGCAAGCTATAAAAATTCCTTTATAGTCTTAAATAAGTTAGTAGACATTAGAACTTGAAATTATCTAAAGCATTATTGCAGTCTAGTTTTATGCAGAGTGTTTTGGATCATTCTCTTTTATCAGAAAATCAAGTAGTGATGTGGTGATCATCTTGGTGTATGTTGATAACATGTTAGTCATAGGAAACAATCTAAATCTCATAGAAGCTACTAAGAACTTATTACATAAAGCATTTAAAATCAAGGATCTAGGTGAATTGAGATTTTTTCCTTGAGTGGAGTTTAGCAGATCAACAAAAGGCGTTCAGATTAATCAAAGGAAACATGCATTGGAGATACTCTTAAATTTGGGATTAGAAAGTGCTAAAGCAGCTGAAACTCCTTTGAAATCTAATGTGAAACTTACTACTCAAGAACTTGATGAAGCAATAAGAAAAATAGATGATAACATCTTGGAAGATACAGGAAAGTACCAAAGACTTATTGGTGACATGTTGTACCGAACATTAACCAGCCAAATATTGCTTATTCAGTCCAATTACTGAGTCAGTTCTTATAGCATCCTAAAGTTTCACATTGGAAAGCAATGGGGAGGGTCATGAGATATGTTAAAAGAGAACCAGGACCTGGATCCTGCTTAGCAGTTGACAACCCAATGGTCGTAGTGTTTACTATGATGCAGACTAGGCTTCTTGTCTTAATACAAAAAAGTGAGTCTCGGGCTTTCTAGTGAAATATGGAGATTCTTTGACCTCATGGAAATCAAAAAAGAAAACTATGGTGTCAAGAAGTTCAGCTGAAGTTGAGTACAGGAGTAGGCAAGTTCAATATCTGAGGTAGTATCAACATTGTTGAACGAATTGGGATTTCCAGTTGATCGTCCAGTTATAATACACAGTGATAGTAAGGCTGCTCTACAAATTGCAGCAAATCCAGTTTTTCATGGAAGAACAAAACATATAGAAATCGATTTTCATTTCATTAGGTAGAAAATTCATAAAGGACTAGTGAAGACAGAACATGTGGGACTCTAAACATCAATAAGCAGACATCTTGACAAAAGGTTTAGCAAGGGTTCAACATGAGTTTCTAGTTAGCAAGCTAGGTGTGTTGAATATGTTCATACCACGTAGCTTGAGAGGAGTGTTGGGAATAAAAGTAATATAGATGAAGGGTAGTTGATGGCATTGCTACAATTAGGTTTGAGCCTGTTAGTTAGGCAATTAGAAAAGTTGATGTGGCATCCAGCTGTAGGTTAGCAAATCGTATAAATAGCATCATATTAGTTGTAGAATGTAATTAAATAATAAGATATTTTCAGTTTCAATTGTGAACAACTCGAAGCTGCCATATGTCCTTCAATGGAGCTTCACTGTTTCATTGAGATGGTAATCACTCATCAGTGATAAATTCAATAGATTTTAGCAGGAAAGAGATGGACCGATTTAGTGGTTTATGAAAATGGGTAGTTTTTTTTATTTTTTTTGAGTTTCGCTTTGAAAAACTTTCACGTCAGCAATATTTGTCACATATATAATATCACTTGAATTGGTCGAATGACAGTAGTTGAGTGAATTTTTTGTTTAAAAAAGTGACTTTCTAACATAATTATGATTAGTTGAGTAATTTTTCTGTTACAAAATAAAGAAAAAAAAGACTATTATGAGATAATTACTACTATTATTTAAGGACATACCAAAAAATCAACTCGACCTTTGTGTACGATTACATAGAGTACCTGCCTTACTCGAACAAAATCTTTACAAGAAAATAGTAAACAATAGGAATGAAGGTAACAGAATCGTATTTCAATTGACCTTTCCTATAGTCAATTATCAATATGGTCAAAAACTATCTTCCATAAAATGAAAAAAAAAAAAAAAAAGTTTGAATCGTGACCCTTTGTCCCGGCCATTGTAGGACGTGTGTCGTCTATTTTTGTGTATACCTTGATAAGCTGTTACTGCTGCTGCTAATTGAAATATCTCTGAATCTATCACTGTGTAATGAGTATGATTCAAATGACTCAAAGCCAAGGGGTAGTGGCCTATCTGGTAATATTGGAATATCAATGTCTCCTTCAAGCATTCTCAAAGCATCTTCAATTGTAGGTCTTAAAGCTACCATAACATGAGCACAAAGTATCCCAACATGAACAAATCTCTCCATAACTCTCTTTGGCCCTTCCTCCCTTATCGACGCATCGAAAATGCCTTCCACATTTCTTGACTTCACCATTGTCCATGCCCAGTCAGTGACCAAAAGTGTGGGGGAAGAATTCGATGCATCAAGAACCCTCCTTCCGCTCATGATCTCAAGGATCACGATCCCAAAGCTATAAACATCACTCTTTTCTGTTAATTGCCCGTAAAGAGCATATTCGGGTGCTAGATATCCATATGTGCCAGCAACTCTTGTAGTAAGATGAGTTTGTCCTTCTTTGCTTTGCTTAGCTAATCCGAAATCTGCTACTCTTGCCTTCATATCCATATCCAGAAGTATATTTGTGGCCTTTATATCCCGGTGGTAAATCGAAGGTTTGATTCCATAATGCAAGTAAGCTAGTCCTTTAGCCACATCAAGAATTATATTCTTTCTTTGAGGCCAAGACAATCGTTTCTTTCCAACGTTGAAGAGATGTTCATCTAAGCTACCATTTGGCATGAAATCATACACCAAATATCTCCCTTTTCCATTCACATTATCACTTGTAACACAAAAGCCTCTTAGAGGGAGAAGATTCCTATGCCTAATCTTGCTTATAATTTCGGCTTCGTTAATAAACTCCTCATCACCCTTACTATCCATATCAAGAATTTTCTTCACAGCAATTAAGGTACCATCAGAAAGGGTCCCTTTATAGACAGATCCACTCCCTCCTTGGCCTATCATATTCCTTTGGGAGAACCCTTTAGTGGCTTGTTCAAGCTCACCAACTTGAAACCACTTAGCACCAGTGTTGGGCAAAATTTGGGACTTAACACTAGTCACATACCCTTGATGTAATGCATCTTGCTTTCTCTTCTCGTCCCATTTCTTGTAAAAAATAATGAAACCTATAGCACTCAAAATCCCAAAGAAAGCACCTAAAAACCCGAAAACCAATTTTAACAGAGTCTCTTTGCTAAGTTGGGGCGATCTTCTAGCCTTACTAGCCAAGGGCAAGGCAAGTACACAACCAGCAGTTCTTGGATCCTCAGGTCCAAATTCACTAACCATAGCAGCAGCATAAAGGGCAGTGAAATAAAAACACTTAGCATTCGTCGAATTCGGATTCAAAGAAACCAAATAAGTATTTACCTTCAAACCAGCATCAACACACAAGCTGCACCTAGTAAGCCCTCCAAGATCACCAGTACAAGATGAGTCAAGTAGGCTCTTTGGACCAACTTTTTCCATCCAATCTTTCATTGAAACAATCCCTCCACAGCTCGAAGGCTTAGCAACGAACTCATTACTCCCATTCATGCACTGTGAGACAAAAGATTGAGATATTGACATGGAAGAAAGCTTGGATTTGAAGGCTGAAGTACATGAAAGAGCAGCATCTTCATTTGGGAGATAAAACATGGATGTTTCTTTGAGGTGTTGTGCTAGTCCTATACCAAAGAGACTGCGGAGAGTTTGGCAACAACTCTTCTCTAAAGACTCTTCTGTGCATAAAGAAGTGTCCCAATTACATGTTTCTATGTAATCAAAGTTTATTGGACATGAAGAAGAATCCAAAGCATAGGAGAAAGGAAAAAGAAGATGGCAAAAAGAAATGAACAAGATAATTTTCATGGTCTCTAGCTATTTGTTTAGATTGATTTTTGCCCAAAGAGTTTGTTTTTCCTGTTTTAGTTTTGGTTATATAGTAGAGGAATTTGATAAGCGCACATCCTCAAAAGATGGCTGGCTTTGGTCAATTTGCACGTTTTAGTTTGAAACTTGAAAGTGCTTTTTGAACAAAGTAGCTAGGTCATAGTCAACAAAACCTCACTACTCCCACATTTTAATATAGAAATAAATAGATCTGGAAGTCTCAATTATAATATTAGTCTATTTGATATTTTCATATTAACACTGATACACGCTTTCATTATTTTAGAAACTTACAAAAAGATTGATACCCTCGTTCTAATCTTTACATTTAATTATTTGTATTATTCGTAAGAACCATTTACTTTCACACATAATGCCATGTTCTTGATCTCTATGCTTATCTAATAAACAAAGAAAAAGATGCAGGTGGTGAAGATTGAATAATTATCCTGTAATTTATGTTGAAGAAGATTATATAAAAGAAATAAAATTTTCATTAAGGGAAACATCGAAAATAAAAGGCAAAATAATTAATATATTATAGATACATTTTTTTTTTTTATCTATCTACGTAGTACAATTTTCCCACTAATTCGAGTCAATTTGGACGTGTGGCTAACTAGGAACACTAGCTTGCCATACGAGAAATAATATTATTAAAATAGTAAAATTTAGATAACTATGGATAGAAGTCTTGCTCGTAATCAAAAGTTACAAGATAGACCTAGTAGGACCATTAAATACAACAAAAATACTGACAATATCACAATTTATAACACTAAGCTGCGTGTTTTAGTTGTGGTACTACTTCCAGATGCACAATTTTATTTACTCAAATTCCATCAAGAACTAATGTTGCACTCTACTCCTCAAATGTATAGTAACTACAAAATAAAATAGCGTTATCCTGTATAGAAACTTTTGAACTGCCTAGGCTGATGTAAACTACTTGGCGAGAAAAGGAAATCAGAAAACAACGGCACAGGCAAAAGAGCAGCAAAATCATCTGGTAGTTCATTTGTCAAACTCCCAAATGACTCCTCCATCCTCTGCAATCACAAGAACAATCAACTTAAACGATAAACCAGAAAATACAGAGTGAAAAAGAAAAATAATTGAATCAATTGAAACTAAATCAAACACATGCTATGCCGCATTCAAGTGGAGTGGGTTGTTATGCTTTCCTGGAGTACTAGATGAGGATAGACACTTGGAACATTCACAAAAACATATTCCCCTATATAGGGGTTGATCACAATCATTTCAAGAATGTTCAAGCAATGATGGATTATCAACACGTGGCGAGAAAGAGGTGGGATTCAAAAAGGACCAACGAATAACTAGCGAGGAACCATCTCCAAACTTCAACAAAGAAGGTAAGTAATGCAATTTAACAGTTAGATGTATATAGCTATATCTTGTATCCTCGTTACCAGGCCATAATTTGTTTTTCTTGCTGGATGAAAGATTTGCGATTACGAGGCAGAGGGAAGAGCTTATTTAGTTCAAGAGCAAGGCAGAGATGTCTTACGAATTATTGGACAAAGGAATTTTGCTGTAATTTTAACACTCCACGAAAGTAAAACCATGTCATGACATCCAAAGTTAGAAAAAGTCACTAAAATAACAACTCTTTAGTATTTTATATCAACTTGATATTCTATTTCCATACATCAATTTGTATCATTCTCAATTTCATGAAAAGAACAATGTAGGAGCATTTATCTTACGGAATAAACATTTACTGAGAGTCCCAAAAATTTGACAATCTAAAATCAAGATCTAAATACTTCAACACTATCCGCAGGGATCATTCTATCAACTAGGAAGGACTTACAAGCATTACATAACACATTTCTTGGAGTCCCCCCACCCAAATACCAAAAACAGGTCGTTAAATGTTATAGGCTTTATATGCTATCAAAAGACAATATCCACCTCCAACTAAAATTGAATCTACTAAAGAAAGGGTTTGAAATAACTTGTGGAAAAAAAGAAGCTAAGGGCTTCACATGCTATTGATACATTAGCTTAAATTTTGTATAGGGAAAAGGTTCAAATATGTCACTGAAGTATCAGAAATGACTCATTTATGTCATCCGTTAAAAGTTGGGCTCATTCATGTCATCGCCGTTATAAAACCGATCCATCCATGCTATTACTTTTTAACGGTAGTTTTCAAAAAAACTGCTTTGCCACGTGGCCTCTTATTAGAGGTCCACGTCATTTTTAAAATTTTTAAAGTTTTGACCCATTAAGAAGAATTCACCCACACCCAACCTATCACCTTAACCCACTTTAATATTACTCTTAATTTTGACCCTAGATTTAAACATATATATAATCATTTAGTCTTCGAACGTGAAATTTACACACTTGAATACTACGTTTAAAATAATATAAGTTAGAATAATTAATAATTTAAAATGGCAAATAAATAAATTGTGATCAAAAAATAATTTGTTTTGACTCTCGAAATCCGAACATCATTACATAATTTAGGACGAAGAGAATACCACATACATGAAGGACCACAACTTTTAATTAGGAAGAATACCTAAAAATTCCTTCTAAATTTGGATTATAAGTTGTATAATTGAATTATTGGTAGTCTTAATTATTTCGTGGACTTGGCTATTTGGTAGCCTTTATACTCTTTAACGTGAACGAGACGTAGAACATAATTTATTTTTAGGCATGTTAGAGTTTTAAAAAATATAAAATAAATAAAAGACCACCATCCAGGTACGTAGGGTGTTTTCAGTCCACATATTTTTTAGTGTTGTTTGGTACCTACTCACGCAGACACTATTTATGTGTATATTAATGGATCTTTAATGTGTATATTAAAGAATCCACCCACGCAAAAAAAAGTTATGCTCTACGTCTCGTCCACGTTAAAGAGTATAAAGGCTACCAAATAGCCAAATTCATGAAATAATTAAGACTACCAATAATTCAATTATAAAACGTATAATCCAAATTTAGAAGGAATTTTTAGGTATTCTTCCTAATTAAAAGTTGTGGTCCTTCATTTATGTGGTATTCTCTTCGTCCTAAATTATGTGATGATGTTCGGATTTCGAGAGTCAAAACAAATTAATTTTTAATCACAATTTATTCATTTGTCATTTTAAATTATTAATTATTCTAACCTATATTATTTTAAACGTAGTATTCAAGTGTGTAAATTTTATGTTCGAAGACTAAAAGATTATATATATGTTTAAATCTAGGGTCAAAATTAAGAGTAATATTAAAGTGGGTTAAGGTGATAGGTTGGGTGTGGATGAATTCTTCTTAATGGATCAAAACTAAAAAAGAAAAATTAAAAAAAATTTAAAAAATGACGTGGACCTCTAATAAGAGGCCACGTGGCAAAGCAGTTTTTTAGAAAACCACCGTTAAAAAGTAATGGCATGGATGGACCAATTTCATAACGGCGATGGCATGAATGAGCCCAACTTTTAACGGATGGCATAAATGAGTCATTTCTGATAGTTCAATGGCATATTTGAGCCTTTTCCCTTTTGTATTTTTATGTGTTCTCAATCTTGAGCAGTGGAAGCCAATTGCATATATTCGATTCAATATCTTATTAATTAGAGCAATATATGCATACCTTTGACCTTCTTGTTGATCCATACTTCAAGCAGCATCCCTGCACCAACTCCGGCAGCAATAAATGACCCATAAAAGGCTATGGAATATTGTAAGGATCTCCGTGGGAGGAAATAATAATCAGGAACTTGTCGAATCTTTTTTGGAAGCCGTTTCTTCACAGCTGTTCCAAGACCAGGCTCCCTACTTTCTCCACCCAGACTTTTCCAGTCCATCTCTTTTAATGGGTCTTTTGGCTGTTCTGCTCCCATGACAGCACTCTAGCATGGAAACCTGCTTATGAGACGAAATGTTCAAGAAACTCAAGAGTCTGAGTTTGAAATTACAAGGAATCGCCTTATAACAGCACATCTATAGTTGACATCTTTTTTTTATTTTTTTGATAAGGTAAAAAGTTTATTGATGAAACAGTACCAAGGTACTGCAAATATTAAAAAATTCTGGACTCCATCAAACACTATGCAAAAAAAGTATCTAGAGAGTCCATAAACTGAGATCAACCATAACAAAAACAAAAAAAGTATGCCAACAAAACAAGTCTTGCAAGAATCTAAATCTACATAGGCAATAAACTCCTTTTTCTTTCAAAGCATCTTTTGTTTCTCTCATGCAACACTGTCCTGATGATGCATGGGGGAATTATCTCCAAATATTCATCTGCTTTCTTTCCATACCCTGACCTTGCCAACAATTTAGTAGATCTTTAAAGCTCTGCGGCATCCGCATCATCCAAAAAACACCAAAGATATTCAAAATAAGGACCAGATCAGCTATGTTTGTTCACAGTGCAACAACCTAAGTAGAGCGAACTCTTCACTTTCGTTTCTGGATTCCTGACGGATTCTCCAAAAATACACTATCCAACATGCACCAATTGACATATTTGAAGAGTCCAAGCAACATAGGCAACAATAAGTGACTAGCAATTTCTTCAGAGTATTCACATAGAAAACACCTATTACATCAGATAAATCCCCTCTTTTGTAAATTATCTTGAGTCAAACAAGGAGCAAATCCGCCCAAAGCATGCTACTTTGGTTTGGGCCTTAGTTTTCCAAACTATGATTCTGTTCTTGCAGTCATTCAAAGCCTTATTTCACTTGAAACTTCCAAGAGGTATTTGCAAGCTATATCTGTGTATTCTCCTTCTCTCCTTCAAACTTAAAACTCTGCATTTTCTCCAAAAAAGAAGCTTCTTCATCCAGCTCCCCATCATTAAAATCCCTCTTGAAATGGAAGCTACAGCCTCCTTCAACAAAAGAATCAGCCGGCAGACACTCTTGATCTAAAACCAAACTGTAAATGGTAGGAAATTGATTCTTCAACAGCCTCTCATCACACCGTCTCTCAGACCATAATCTGATTTGTTTCCATTCCCCACCTTTTTAATATTATTCTTAAATTCACCCTATACAATTTACTATGTGCTTCCACATAGCCACCCCATATGGAGATTTTATAGGCTTAGTTCCCAAAATCGCTCTCTCCTATACTTGAAATCAATAACAGACTTCTAAATAGCATCTCTATCATCGTTCCACCTCCATAACCACTTATACATGAGACAGTCATTATGCATTTAGAGGTCCCTCACTCCACGCCCTCCTATTTTAGCCACTTAAAAACAAAATAGACTGTTTAGGAGGTATGTGACTTGTCAAGTGGCTAAACACCCCTTTCTTCTTATTAGTCAGATAGGTTTGGAACCCTTTCCCCCTTTTAATATAATAATAAGGTTAGTTTCCAAAGCTCCTTTCTTCAGCTGCAGTGCAGGAGCACTCTCGTTTTCTCCTTAACCTTAAAAAAGGGCTTTCATGAATAGGGAGTTCCCACCAGCAGTCTTCTCTTCCTATCACTTCACTTTGTTCTAGAAATCTAATCTCACTAGGCTGGACGAAGGGGAAGGAAGAGATGGGTGGTCCACCTTTGCTAGGATTGGTACTAATGACATTAAATAAGTTTGTACACCATCCAAAATATAATTAACCAATATCAGTCTTCCACCAAAGAGATACTGCTTCTTCCCCAAAGATAATTTTTCTCACTCGTTGATAACACCTCACCAAACACCAATGTCATTCTTTTTACAAATGTTAGAATATGAGTAGGAATAAAAATATTACTTCCTCCGTTTAAAAAAGAATGACCTACTTTGATTTGACACAAAGTTTAAGAATATAAAAAAGACTTGAATCTTATGGCCTTAAATTAAAGTTGTGTCAAATGTATCAAAATGTCCTTTAATCTTGTGGTCCTAAACATGTCACGTGGAAAGTTGAAATTAAAGTATTGCCAAAAAAGGAAAGGGGTCATTCTTTTTTAAACGGACTAAAAAGGAAAGTAGGTCATTCTTTTTTAAACGGAGGGAGTATGTAGAATCCTACTTAGTGTAAGTGCCCTAGTTGGAAAAGATGTATAATGTAATGTCTATAAATAGTGAAAGTTCATATACTGCAAAAGTATATTTTTTATTCATAGAATTGTATAGTATTTATAAGAGAAAAATATGATCAAAATAAACTAATCAATCCTTGATTCTTGGGAGATTCTTGAATCGATTTCCGCTAATCTATTTCCTAGAATAAAAAATAATATATTTTCCTAAGATACATGCTATCCCATATTTACAGGAGCTGATTACAGTCAAATCTGCTAGTTGATTTGTGGAGCAGATTTGATTGAAATCTGTCAGTTATTGTGGAGCAGATTCTGCCTCAATTTGTCAGCTCATTCCACAAATAGGATCTAATGTAATAATTTAGAAACAACTCAATAATATTCTTCTCTTATATTTCTCACATGGTATCTGAGCATTGGTGAAAAAAGTATCGTTGTGCATCATTCTAGTGAAATCAATCGTCACTGCAAATTTTTCAGTGACCTTGTTAGTCAGTTCTTTATTTTCCAAAAACCAGTCCACCACCAGGTTTGAAACTTTCCAGCGACAAAACCCCAATCAGATTCGCCGGAAACAAGTACTGCACGCCCTCAGGCGCCGCCAGAAGCAGATCTATGGTGAGCGCGTGAGCAGTTTTCGGCCACTTTTTTCGACAGGTTCTCTTTCCAGTAAGGTTGCCTCTTCAATCCGAGGTTGCCCATATAGTTATTTCTTGATTCTGATCAAGTTCCGACAGTCCGATCTAATTTTTGGGAGAGCACTTTATTTTCAAATTTCGATGACTGAACACTTTTTTCCCAAATTCTGGCAACATATTTTTTGCTCGTTTTAGTCCTATGATTAAGTTTGAACCCTTAATGAGAAAATCATAGAATCAAATGTCACAGTCATGAAGAATCGACGAGGGGGAGGTCATTTTGGAAGATTTCGACCTAGGTGTAGTTATTGTAAAAGGCTCAGACACACTCGTGACATATGTTATTCTCGACCCAGTTTACTTATTGTAATGGGTTTGGATGTACTCGTGAAATATGCTATTCTTTGTATAGTCGACCACCTAAAAATGCTCAAGTTGCTCGGTCTAACATCACATGCAATCAATGAGTGTATTTATCTGAAAAGCAATATAATGAGTATCCTCAGTATCGAGCAAGTAAGCAAACATCTCTACTAGTAGCCTCAACTACACAATCTCCTACCTTTGGATCATGGGTTGAGGACTCAGGTACTTCTGATCATAGTTTTGGTGATAAATCACTTCTATCAAATATTGTTTATTCAATCTCTTTCAACTATCACTTTAGGCAATGATAACCAAACCGAAGCAAAAGGAGTTGACTAAACTAATCCCCTATTCTTTGTCACTTTAAATTTCGTTCTACAGGTCTGTCCATTTAATTTTGCATCGACCAGTCATTTGACTCATGCCTAACTTATGGCATACTGTTCCTTGTGGACTCTTTTATTAGGCATGATTCGTAGTGAGGCAGATCACTCTGTATTTTATTCACAGTCTGCTCCAAATCTATGTATTTATTTGGTGGTTTACATTGATGATATCTTCATTACCGACAATGATCAAGATGGTATCATTAGTTTGAAGCAACACCTCTATCAACATTTCCAAACTAAAGACCTTGGCAGACTAAAGTATTTTTTAGGTTTTGAAGTTGCTCAAATCAGACCAGGTATTGTTATTTCACAACACAAACATGCCTTAGATATTCTCGTGGAGACAGAAATAATGGGATGTAAACCTATTGACACTCCTATGGATCTGAATACTAAACTCCTACCAGGACAGGGGGAGTCATTCAATAATCCTGGAAGATATAGGCGTCTAGTTGGTAAGTTTAATTATCTCATAGTGACCAGACCTGACATTTCCTATCTTGTAAGTGTTTGAGTCGGTTTATGGATTCTCCCTATGATAGTCATTAAGAAGCGGTTGTTCGTATTGTGCGATATATTAAGCCAGCTCCAGGTAAAAGACTACTCTTCGAGGATCGAAAGGTCATGAGCAAACCGTTGGATACACAGATGCTGATTGGGCAAGATCACCTTGTGATAGACATTCTACATTCAAATATTATGTTTTAGTAGAAGGTAATTTGGTGTCCTGGAAGAGTAAAACACATTGTGTGGTTGCTTGATCTAGTGCAAAAGCAGAATATCGAGTAGTGACGGTAGCCACTTGTGAGCTAGTTTGGATTAAACAGTTGTTGAGAGCTAAGTTGCTCGGACTCGGGTGCGGGTGTCCGATACGAGTATGGATCTAGAGGTTAGATCCTTCACGGTTTCAATTTAAAGATTCGGGAATATGGATCTAGGGATGGATACGGGTGCAGGGATTCCACGAAAAATAATTTAAATATCTAAAAATAGAGTTATAAAACATAAATTTTGAGATATTATGTGAAAAAATTAAGGAGAAAATATTTTTCAAGAAGAAAATCCTAAAAGGATATAAAAAGAAAAGCAATAACATAGAAATTTCTATACACAAGGTGTTCTATTTTCTTCAATTTCACCTTAGCTTTTATTTTGATTATAGAATTTCTTAACTCTGTCCGGACTTTCCCAGTCGATTTTGGTCAAAGTACCTAAAATCGGTTGACCATATCGGGTATGGATCCCATACCCATGTCATGTTGACACGGGTACGACACCAAAAGTTAAGAGTTCGAGTAACTTAGGTTGAGAGAGTTAAAATTTGGAGAAATCGATAAAATAGAACTTTTGTGTGACGACCAATCAACTCTTTATATCACATCAAATCCGATATTTCATGAGAGGACTAAGCACATTGAGATTGACTATCACTTTGTGAGAGAGAAGATACTTTTTAGAGATATTGTTACAAAATTTGTGAAATCGAGTGATTAGCTTGCAGATATTTTCCCCAAGTCCCTCACTAGTCCTCGTATTAATTACATTTGTAACAAGCTCAGTACACATGACTTGTATGCACCAGCTTGAGGGAGAATGTTAGAATATGATCAGGAATAGGAATATTATATAGAATCTTACTTGGAAAAGGATGGTAGTGTCAGTGTCCTAGTTGGAAAAGGAGTCCAATGTAGTGTCTGTAAATAGAATCTCAATGTAATAATTTAGAGACAACAACTCAAAAATATTTTTCTCTCATATTTCTCACAACCAAAGGAAATCTCATATAAGTAGTACGAAACTTTTCAGAGCTAAATGTGATGACCTGCCACATCATCATGCCACTTAGGTGCCACTTGCCACATATTTTTGCCAAGTGGTATGCTTATATAAGAAGAAGGCAAGTACTTGAGCAAAGGTTCTAGAAAAATATGAATATTTTCAGTGGAAGACCTTCGAGCGGATTGGCTAGGAAAGTCCTTGGAACTTTCTAGCCTTGTAGAGAATTCTAGAGAAAGCCATTGTAAATATAAGGAACATGTACATCCATTATTATTTGTACACTAACCCGACATCCAGTATAATAAACATAGGTCGTTCTTTGTAAATAATCAAGCAGTTCTCTGTAATACAAAAGCTCCCATTAACAAACTTCTCTTGTATTCCTTAAGTAGCATTTCCTTAACGATCTTAAGTGTAGCTATCTAGGTTAACTTTCTAGCAAGATAGTGAGCAAGTTGCCAAGTGTTGCACATGCATCTAGTTTTAAGATAAGACGTGACAACACAGTATCAGAGAAAAAGTTGAACCTAAGGGAATGGCAACGACAGATAAATCAACGTTGCTAACATCTAGTTAATGTCGTCAGAAGGCCGCTGGCAAGAAACGATATAAAAAAAATGCCACCAACAAGAGCTAGGAGGTGTCGACCAAGATTGTGTCAACAGAAGGACTTACATCCCAAGAACCATTTGCCGAGGTGAGCGAGAATGATGTGGAAGTCCTGTCTAAGGATGTCTCGCTGAATAGAGAGTGAGTTATGAAGGTTAATATGGGAATGGATGTTGTCAAGATCTTTGGCCAACGTTTAGTGAAGGTGGAAGGAACCCTAAACATTCTTGAGTTGCACACTCTTGAAGAAATTAAGAGCACTCGAAATAACTTGGAGGGGAACAAGTAGGCAAAGTTTGAACTAAAGCACATCGTTAGTGCCTTGGAGCACAGGCTCATGGAGGCGCTGAGCACTATTGATTCCATGAAGGCACTCAAGGAGCAAGTCGATGTTGGTCCGGGTGAGGCAACCAACAATGTTGTTGTGACGAGGGAGACCAAGATCGAAGGCTACAAGCCACTAGTGTTCAAAGGTGTCCATGACGTCCAATAAGAAGAGAACTTCTATGGGAACTTAGAGAACTACTTAAGGCACAACAAAGTGAGAGACAATGAGGCCAAGATCAACATTGTATTGGTGTATGGAAAAAACTAAGAGAAGTTTGTGCAACATTAACATGTGAGTCAGTTCAAGACCGAGTTCAGACGACAATTCTTCCTAAACAATGTCAGGTACGAGGCAAGGAACAAACTTAGGGAGTTGAAGCAAACTGGAAGCATTCATGACTATGTCAAACAGTTCACCACCCTTATGTGCCTTCTTCTCAGCATAGCCTTAATGAGCACTTGACTTCTTGAAGTAGAACTTATAGGCATCTTGAGTCGTGGGGCGTTGTTAGTAGGTCTCTTTGCTTTTGCCACGATCACCCTCGCCTTTATCCTCTGTCATACTTGAAATACATCAAGACTCAGCTTCCACTATGGCTTGGTCTATATCCATGACTTGCCGCATTACAACTCCTGCTTAGCTCAATTCTGCAACTCGTCCATGAAGTAAACCAAGTCATCGTTGGTTGGGTTGAGAATTTAAATCATAAAGGTAGTAAACTCCTTGACACAGTCACATATGCTTCTTGTCTATTTCAACTCCCTATGTTTGTGCCTTGCCTCGTATAAGAGATTGTTTGGGATGAATTGTCGCTTGGAATCTGGCTTGAACTGATCCCACAGTTAATGGTGAACAAACCTCTCTCAGCATCATCTATCTTGGATGAATTGTCGCTTGGACTCTATCTTGAACTGATTCTACAGTTAATGGTGAACAAACCCCTCCCAGCGTCATCCACCTTGGGAGCCTTAATCTTTGTATCCCTCTTCATAACATTAATGGCATCCTCAAACACACCAACATCGAACTGCTCCTTCAGTGCTTCCATCTTTACCTTTATGGCATCACCGGTGCTCAGCAACTCCATGAACCTGCAATCCAAGGCACTAATGGTTAGCGTTAGGTCAAACTCGTCTGCTTGTGCCCTACAAGTCATTCCGGATGCTCTCAATCTCTTCAAGAGTATGCACCTCAAGAATGTTTACGATATCCTCCACCTCCCCTTAGTGTTTGTCCAAAGATCTTGACCACGACCATTCCTATATTAACCTTCATAACCCACTTTTTATCGAGTGAAGCATCCTTAGGAAAGATTTCCACGTCATTCTCGTTTGCCTCAGTGGTAGATAGTTCTTGGGAGGTAAGTTCTTTGCTTGACACAATCATAGGTGGCACCTCCCGACACTTGTTGGTGGCATTCCTTTTTTTGATATGGCTCTTCTTGACAGCAGCATCCTTCATAACATTAGCTTGGATGTTAACAAGGTTGATTTCTCCGTTGTTCGTCATTCCCTTAGTTGCAACCTTTGCTCTAATACCACATTGTCACGCCCTAAGTCTTAAACTAAGTGCACGTGTTGTATTTGACAACTTGCTCACAATCTTGTTATACCAAGTCAACCTAGATTAGTACACTAAAGATATTAAGAGAAATCTCGATATAGAAGACGAGAGAAATTTCCTAAATAAAGCTTTTGTGTTACAGAGAACTTGATTGATTTTGCTTGATGATTTACAAATGAATGACCCCCTATTTATACTAGTTATCTAGGGGCTAGGGGCTAGTGGATAAATAATAATTACAAGTACAAGGTAAGGGCTTTCTCTAGAATTCTCTACAAAGCTAGAAAGTTTCAAGAACTTTCCTAGCAAATTCATAGGGTTGTAAGGCCTTTCAAAGAAAACATCCAAAATTATCTAGTACTTCCAATAAATGCTAGCTTTCTTCTTATGTAACCAACCGAGATTGCAAAAATGTGTGCCAAATGGTACCTAGGCGGCATGATGATGTAGCGGGTCATCACATTACACCCCAAAATTTCAGCAAACTCCTTAATGATATTATCCATATTAACAAAAAAGATGCAACTCTTTACTCCAGTTTACATTAAGTCCAAAGACTGTTTCAAAGGCTAATAAGATAATTCTCAAGTGTAAATTGGCATCTTGGTTTCCAAGTATTTTATGGCTGAAGAATTATGCATACCTTGTCCTTTTCCCTGTTAGCCTTTTATTTTTACCTCAATGATTCAGATTATTAAATCAGTTTTAAGCAAAAATCTGGATCTTCCAAGCCGAAAGACAAATGAACAAAACCAAAGTATCTCTCTCCCTCCCTCTCCCTCTCTCCTCCCTCTCCCTCTCCCTCTCTCTGTCTCTGTCTCTCTCCCTCCCTCTCCCTCCCTCTCCCTCTCTCACTCCCCCTCTCTCTCCTCCTTCCCCTGTCTCCCTCTTCTCTCCCTCCCTCCCTCCCTCCCTCCCTCCTCCTCTCTCTTTTTAATTTTCCATTTGAGAAAAGAAAGTCTTCATTATTAACATTATGAAAAGGTATAACCTTTCATGTCTGTTCCACAAAAAGATTAATCCTTAATTCATTGTCTCCAATTCACCAGCTCTATTTGATTCTAAAGGAAATTAATAGAAGTCGGAATATCTACTAGCTTATAACTTAATCAGTTTCTCTACTATCAGTCATTCTGAGTTAGGCCGATGTTTCTACTGTTGGATTGGATTTAGGTAGTTCTGGCAAATGGGTGGATCAAATTGGATAGGGGCGAGTTGAAAATGGGTTAGGAAAGATGGATAAAATATTCGACCTCATATTTGGTATGGATGAAAAATGGTTAGGTGACTGAAACATGTGTATTTATATGGTTCTTTTATGTTCAGAGAAAGAAAACTCATGATCCTTTCTTCAATTTGCAAACCGAAAGGATTTGCTAATTAGCTGCTTCGTTTTCCACTGGTTGAGTAATACCTGCAGAAATCCAAAGAAAAGAAATACCGCAAAAAAAAGAAGAAGAAATTCAAAGACAAACAGAAAACCTATCAAAAAGCAAAAGGCGAGATAAAACCAAGAGAAAAAGGGCAAGAGAAGAAAAACAAATAAAGAAGAGAAAACATGAAACTGAATGATGAAAACGACTACATAGAGATTTTCTCTTAGTATAAGTAACCTTTCACAGTTTCACGTAAAAAATCTCAGCAGCTCAAGAAATGAATAGGTGAAATCCTAATCTTTTTTGACCCATCACGTACCCATTTTTTACCAAGAATAATATGGATATGATCCATAGTCGATCCGTCTGAAAAGATCAATCATTCAACCTTTTTAATTGGGCAAGAGACTTGCTTTTTTTATCCATTTTGACAGGACTAGTTACTAGTATTAAGCATAATAATTTATCTTATCATTATTAGAATAAGTTACTAAGCAGCTGTAGAAGACTCCTCCTATTGTAGGAGTTTACTTTTGTGGTTGTTGTATATCTGTAGAAGACTCCGCCAGCTGTTTAAGAATATACATAGCAATTAGCTTCCTTAAGTTTAGCAGACTGTTATTTGTTGTATTTAAAGCTTAGATGCTGAAGGAAAAAAATCATTTTTCGACTATTTCTCTGTATCAGATTTTATATGGTAGCAGCACCTCTCGCCTCTTACGAGTTAGATACTTTTTCTCTTCCCATCTATGGCTGCATCTCAAGAAACAATCCCTCCAGTTTTTATTAACTATGGTGATAACAACAGTGCTTCTGCTGTTTCACCTATTATTCATGTGGTACAATTCAATCCCGCGTCTCAATTACCTATCAAACTGCAAGGTAACCTCAACTTCTAGACTTGGAAAGCGCAACTTGTGATGCTAATCAATGGCCATCAACTCAAGGGACATCTTGACGGATCAAAACCTGCACCACCAATGACTGTTACCCAAGATAACCTTACGATGCCAAATCCCAGATACCAAATTTGGTTCTCTTAGGACCAACTGATCCAGCAAGCAATGATGGCATCCGTCGACCCCACCATTGTGCCAACTGTTGCCACAGCTCCATCTGCTAAGACAGCCTGGGAACTTCATCACACGGCTTACGCAAATAAGAGTCACACTCGCATTTTTAGCTTGCGCAACCAATTGCAAAATATCAAGAAAGCCTTTAAATCCGTTACAGAATAATTACAAAAGGTTCGATCTCTCTCTGATGCTCTCAAAGTTGTTGGATCACCAGTAACAGATGATGAACTTATTGTCAAGATTCTACACGGCCTGCGCACCGAGTATCGTGAAATCTCTGCTGCTGTAAGAGCAAGAGACTATTCCTTGAGTTTTGAAGAATGGTTTCACAAGCTGGCAGATCATGAGTTTTTCCTCAAGCACCAAGATCTTGAGAAGTCATCTTTCAATATCACAGCTGTGTTATAGCACAGAAGACAAACATGCCACCCCAGTCTAACAAGAACAGTCGTCACTTCAACAATCAACAATGGAACCAATCTGGTCGACAGTACAGCTCCAACAATCAGCAAAATTGGAGATCAAATTCAAGACAATTTGTTCGATGCCAAAAATTTGGTCACATTATAGATGTATGAAGTTCCAAATCGCACAATCATTTTGAAGCTAAGGTCAACCTTGCCTCTAGTTTGCAGTCAACAGAAGACTCATGGGTTCTGGATAGTGGATTCTGGTGCGACTCATCATGTCACGGCTGAACCTCACAATCTTGAAGAGTATACAACCAATGAGGGAATATCTATGGGTGACGGCAAAACCATTCCCATTAATCATACTAGTTCAACTCAAATAGAAGCATCTAATTCTGCTTCCAGGCTTTCTAACACTCTATTTGCTTCATCAATTAAAAAATCTTATTTTTGTAGCCAAGTTTTGTCAAGACAATCTAACATCTGTTGAATTTTTTCCTTTTACTTTTCTTGCGAAGGACCTGCATACTCAGAAGTCGTTGGTGCAAGGCCGGAATAAGAATGGACTCTATGAGTGGCCATATCTGCCAACCAGACCACCAATATCCATCAGTCTCATCTCCACAAAAGTTTCTTTTCAGCTATGGCATTGTCGCTTGGGTCATCCTCATTTGACGAATTTAAACTTTAGTTTGAAGAAGTTATCTTTACCTGTTGCTACTAAAGAAAAATTTGAATTTTGTAATGCTTGTTCTTCGAATAAAGCACATCGTTTGCTATTTATCAGTAATGTTCATCTTCAGGTTATCTTTAGTGATTTATGGGGACCATCGCCCGTTTTATCACTAGACAAAAAGATATATTATTGTATTTTTGCTGATTAATGCAACAAGTATACTTGGTTATATACAATAAAAATAAAAGTGAAGTCGCCTCTTTGCTCCAAAATTTTCGTCCTTTAGTAGAGAATTTTTTCAAAACAAAAATTAAATCGCTTTAATTTTTTCGTCCTCTAATTTTGATGGAGGGGGTGAATACAAAAGTCTTCAATCCTATCTTCAACAAAATGGGATTGAAAATTTAGTTTCACCTCTCTACACACTATGATGCATTGCCATAGCTGAACGTCGTCATCGTCATACTTTTGAAACAGTCAAAACCTTTTCCATGAAGCATCCCTACCACCAAAACTTTGGTCTTTTGCCTACCATCATGTTGTTTATGTCATTAATTGGCTACCCACGCCCATCTTAAATAACAAGTCACCCTACCAAAAATTATTTGGTAAACCACCCAATTATGCCAATCTTAAAACATCATCTTTCGACTACTTCTCTCTCTCAGATTTTATAACTAGCCTCCCTTGAAATAAGCATATCTATACCAAGTTTCAACTGTTAATCAAACCAACAACAATAAGAACATACCCAGTATATCCCTACAAAGTGGGGTCTGGGGAGGATGGAATGTACATAGTCCATGCCACTACCTCAGAAGTGAGATAACGAGGTTGTTTTCGATAGACTCCCGTCTCGAGACAAAACAACATAGGAAAAGACATAATATAAGAATAAGAAACAAAAGGTAGTAACAAAACAACAAACAATAGCAGAAACAAGACACTATCCGAAACCACAAACGACACCTAGCAACTCCAAGAACAAGATACTACCCGCGAAACGCTACAACTACTAGCATGGATAACAAAACAAATGCACCTGTTAATCAAACCATAATTGAAAATTTACATTTAATGAAGTACTAATGTGGTTCTTATTTCACTAAGCTGTACTCCCTCCATTTGAATTTATTGTGTTAATTTCCTTTTTTAGTATGTCTCCAAAAGAATTTCTCCTTCTTTTTTGGCAACTCTTTAAATTTAATTTTCCATGCGACATGCTTAAAACCACAAGATTAAAGGTTATTTCGATACATTCAACATATCCAAACGCACGACAACAAATGAGGACAATGTGAATCCGAAAGACTGAGAACTTATCAAAGAAGTTGAAAGTTTCTTTTCCTTTAGCAGCTTTTGTCTAATTCAACTAGCTGTTAACTACCACAGCTACATTACCCCAGATTAAGTAAACTGCATACAAGGGGATCTTTTAAAGCAATTAATTTCGAAATCTACATATTTTCAACTGCAAAAAATGAATAGTAAAAAACTATTGCTTTGGATAGCTAGAACAGCTATTGCACCAAGGGCATGATCCAGCGGTCAATAAAGTAGGTGAGAGCCATAAGGTCTTAGGTTCAAATCGCAGCAGAGATAAAAAGACGTCGTGATTTCTTTCTCACCTGACCTAGTCTTGGTGAATCAAGTGATGTGATAACTGTTGTTGGTAGGAGTTGGAGAGCATGGAATTAGTGGAGGTGAACCCAAATTGCGCCGGAAACTAGTGTCATAAAAAATAAAGGAAAATACTAAGGAAATAGAGAGAACAACTTAACGTTAATGGAGAAACGAGAACTACTTCACTGTTGACTCCTGAGGCAGTGGTGGCAACTTAGCGAAGCAGCACACATATGAAATGGGCAGCCCAAAATGACACGGATTTTTTGGGTCTCAATTTAGATCCATCAACTCATTAGAGGGTAGGCCTTAGGCCGGAGGAAAATACATGCGATGATACAATAGTGGGTGATTTGGATTTTTGAACTGAATTTTTTAAAAAAAATTAGTCTTTCTTTCTTTTATTTATGTATAGTATAAGTATATTTTTGTTCCTCTACATCTTAAATATTTTTAAATTTTGCATTCTTATTTGTCTCTTAATTTTTATTTTTTTTATATTTTTTTTTTACCTTAACTTTTATTTTTTCTTGTTTTACTTAATTTGCCTTAATTTTTATTTTTATTTTACTTTTTTTTTTTTTTCAAACATTATTTATTTCTTCATTCTCTCTATTTTTTTAGTTCATTGGTCTTAATCTTTACTTTTTATTTTTTATCATTTCTTATTTTTTATTTTTTATTTATTATTTTTCTCAAACTTTATTTTTATTTTTCTCAATTTTCAGAAGATGAAGGTGGCAGAGATGAGAATGCTTCGGTAGATGTGTGGTGTACTAGAAAAGATAGGATTAGAAATGAGTTTATTCTAGATAAAGTGGGAGTGGCTTCGGTTGAGGACAAGATGAGGAAAGCGAGGTTGAGAAGGTTCGGTCATGTGATGCGGAGGAGCACGGATGCCCTAGTGTGGAGGTGTGAGAGGTTGGCTAGGGATGGTTTCAAGCGAGGTAGAGGTAGACCAAAGAAATATTGAAAGAAGGTGATTAGATATGAGATGGAGTAGCTTCAGCTCACTGAGGACATGACCCTGGATAGGAAGTTGTGGAGTAGGCGAATTAGGGTAGAAGGTTAGTCTGAGTTGGGATGTTGTATGTTTGGGTGTATACTTGGAGTATCTTGCTTTTGTATTATTGAATATGTTAATTTCAATTGTAGCTTGTTCTATTACTATTTCTTATATTATCTTAGATTATTTTATTTCGAGCGAGGGTCTATTAGAAACAGCATCTCTATCTCACATTTGAGGTAGTGGTATGGACTGTGTACACTTACCCTCCCCAGATCCCACTTGGTGGGAATATACTGGGTATGTTGTTGATTTTGTTTGTTCTTTCTTTTTCCTCAACTTCTATTATATTTTGCTAATAAATAAAAAATTGGATAATCCACAAAGAAATCTTCTTCTTTTTTTACATCAAAGCAAATTTAATAGCATGACTTATTGTTAGGAAGTCCTTTTGGATAAGTCTCTAAAGAAAAAATTATAGAACAACTCATAAATCAAGATACATTGTGGTAGTGTCAAGTCTTGCTTGTGGAGCATAACTTGTTGTTTGAAAATTCTTGAGTTAAGTTTTGCTTTTAAGGCAAGAGTTATAGAACATCTCATAAATCAAGAAACAATGTGGTAGGGTCAACACTTATTCATTGGGCATAACTTGTTCTTTTGGGAGGTTTTTGGGCTAAGTCTTGTCTTAGAGGCAAAACTAATAAAGCATCACATAAATCACGACAAAATATGATTGTACCAATTCTTATCCATGGGACGTAACTTGTCGACTAAGTCTTGCCTCTAAGGCAAGAGTTTTAGAATATCAATCAAGACACAATGTGGTAGTGTCAACTCTTGCCCATGGGACGTAACTTGCTATTTGAAAGTCCTTGGACTAATTCGTGCCTCTAAGGCAAAAGTTATAGAACATCTCATAAATCAAGACATAATATGGTAGTGTCAATTTTTACCCGCGGGGCATAACTTGTTGTTTGAAAGTTCTTGATTTATAAAATATCTCATAAATTAAGACACAATGTGATAGTTATTAATCTTGTCCATGGAGCATAACTTGTTGTTTAAAAGTCTTTGAGCTAAGTCTTTCCTCTAAGGCACGAGTTATAGAACATCTCATAAATCAAAACATAATGTGATAGTTTCAACTCTTACCCATGGGGCGTAACTTGTTGTTTGAAAGTCCTTGGATTAAGTCTTGCCTCTAAGGTAAGAGTTATATAATATCTCATAAATTAAAATACAATGTGGTAATGTCAACTCTTGCCCACAGGGCACAACTTGTTGCTTGAAAGCCCTTGGTCTAAGTCTTTTCTCTAAGGGAAGAGTTATAAAACATCTCATAAATCAAGACACAATGTGGTGGTGTCAACTCTTGCCCATGAGGCATAACTTGTTATTTGATGGTCTTTGGGCTGATTCGTACCTCTAAGACAAGAGTTATAAAGCATATTTCATAAGTTAAAAATACAATGTGTTAGTGTTGACTCTTGCCCAATGTACGTAACTTGTTTGAAAATTCTTGGAATAAGTCGTGCCCCTAAGGCAAGAGTTGTGGAATATCTCATAAATGAAGACATAACGTGGTAGTGTCAACTCTTGCCCGTGGGGCATAATTTATTATTTGAAAGTCCTTGAGCTAAGTCTTGCCTCTAAGGCAAGAGTTGTAGAGCATCTCATAAATAAAAAACATAACGTGGTAGAGTCAATTCTTGTTCATGGGGCATAATTTGTTGTTTGAAAGTCCTTGAGTGCCTCTAAGGTAAGAGTTATAGAACATCTCATAAATCAAAACACAATGTGATATTATCAACTCTTGCTCATGAAACGTAACTTCTTGTTTGAAAGTCATAAGCCTTGCCTCTACAATGTGGTTTTGTCAACTTTGCTCATGGGGCGTAACTTGATTTGAAGAAATCGAAGAAAAGAAAAAAAATGCAAAAAAGAAGAAAATGAAGAAAAATATTTTTAAAAAATAAAAAGAAAAATAAAGAAAATATAGAAGATGAGGGGAGAAAAGAAAAAAAATAAAGGTTGAGAAAAAACATAAAAAAAAAAAGACAAAACAAAAATAAAGATTAAGAAGAATTAAAAAATAAAAATAAAAAAGGAGAAATTTTTTATAAATAAATAGAAGTTGAGAAGAGAAAGGGGGGGGGGGGAATAAGGGTTGAGAAAACTAAAACTAAAAAATCAAAATCAAAGTAAAATAAAAAAAAAGAGAAAATCTTTTAAGAAAATAGAAGTTGAGAGGAGAAAAGGGAAAAAGTAAGGATTGAGAAAAACTAAAAAAGAGAGAGAGAGAAAAGAAAAGATAAAAATTAAAGTAAAATAAAAAAGAGAAAAAAATTAAAGTTGAAAGATAAATAATTATGAAGTTGCTTAAAATTATTTGAGATATTGAGAGACAAATAAGTAATTATGTTGTATAAAAAAAGGGAAGCTAGTTTTATAAGACCATTCTTATGAGGGACAAAAAAATAAAGTCACCCAATATAAGGGTCATTTATGTAATTTACCCGGCCTTAGGGCATCTCCAATCCAATCACACCAAATTTGTTGTTTTCCCTCTCCAACCCAATACTATATTTCACGCTTATAGTGTGTCAACACCAATTCACTTTGTGATTAGTTTATTACTATTTTTATTATATAATACTTTTAATTAACATATTATAAATTGTATGTTTTAAATTAAGTCCATAATATACTTAATTATTTTTATGTAATATCTTTATAATATTAATTTTAAATCTTAAATTTGGTTTATAATCTTAATATTTATGAAAATTATTGATTTGAATAATTTAGCTCGGCTTTAAAAAATTAAGGATAAAGACGCTCATTTTGAACTTTGTAATGTATTAGTAGAGCATTTATGGGAGCAATGTACTAATCTTGAAAGTTATATTTATGTAGAAATTAAAATATATTTTATCATAATATAATATTTATTTGATTATATTTCATCAATGATTTCACTTTTATATGTATTATCCATTAATATATATAATATTTGCTTGCAATTTATATTATTTAAAATTTTACAGTATAAAATAATTTATGTGTCAGGGTCTCTTGAGAAAATTGAAGAATAAGTGTCTTTTAAGTCTTGAATGAAGGATTGATGACATTGACCAACAGATAGGGTCAAATATTATTAGGAAACTTGATCAAGTTAATTGTGGACTTGATTAATATTTTCAATTTTTTTTAATCTTTTCAAAAATACAAATCAACCCAACCTACACCCTCTTCAATCCAAATCAACCACTCCCTCCTCTCTCTCGACAGCTTCTCTCAACTCTCTTCCAACCAACAGTTCTGCAAAATTTCTCCCTTCAACCCCCGACGACAAATAGTTGGGCTTCGAGTTCCCCTCTTCAATTCAATCAACCTATCTCTCATCCCTCTCTCGACAGCTTCTCTCAATTCTCTCCCAACCAACTGTTCTGTAAATTTCTTATTTCAATCCTCAGCGACTTCAACATCCGACTACAAATAGTTGGGATTCCAGTTCCTTTTCAACTTCAATCGATGTGACAGCCTTGCTCTCTGACCACAACAACTTCGAATTCTTCATTGGTCCTTTTCTTCTTTCACAAGTAAAAATTTATGGCCTTTTTAGTTTTGAAGAAAACGAGGAACTTGAGCCAACTTCTCTTATAGTATTGGTTAAGAATTTCAATATTTGTTGCACTAATTTGAAATGCGGTCTGAATAAAACCCTAATTTCTGGTATTTCTTCTCTTCTTTTCTCTTTTCGAAGTGAATTATGATATTCTGTTGTTTGTTGTATTTTTTTAAAGTTTGATTTTTATTGTTTGTGTTTATAAAAATAAAAGGACAATTTGGTTTGATTTGTTCTGTTCTTGTTCTTGGTAAAAATGGTGAAATTGCTATTTTTTGTTTAACAAAATTGTGCTACTGTTTCCTCCGACAGATTACCCATTTGGTGCAACATATTAACCATCTGATGCAATAGATTCATCATATGATGCAACAAATCAACCATCTGATGCACCAGAGGAACCATCAAATCATAATTCTGATGCAACAGATTAATAATCTGATGCAACAACTTTACCATATATTGCAATAGATTAAGCTTCGGATAAAAAATCTGATGCAACTAATTAACCATCTGGTGCAATGAAAGAACCATTAGATTAATGATATGATGCAGCAGATGAACCTCCTATTGGATAAAATCCTACCAACTCTTCCTACAGGAAAAGTCTAAGACTTGATTTTTCTAATTGATCATTCATCTGCGGCGATAGACGACCCTATGTTGGAAGAAATCTAAACAATATTGACCGTTGATAACTGTTCTAGTAGATCACTCATGTGTTGCAACAGATGTGTGACCTGTTGTACAGACCATTCATATTTTTCAACAGATGAGTGATATGTTTGTATTGTCGCAACAAATTACTCAGTCGTTGCTACGGATTATTTAACTATTCCAACAGATCACTCATATGTTGCAACAGATGATGTCATAACAGTTGTGTGATCTGTTGAACTGACCATTCATCTGTCTTAAAAGATGAGTGGTATGTTTTATATTGTTGCAACAGATTACTTATTCGCTGCAACAGTTTGGTTATATGCTGCAACAAATATACTACCTGGTGCAACAGATCGGTGATCTGTTGCAACTGTTATTTTACTGTTTTTCTTGTTTGATTTACTGTTATCCCTTTTTAACAATGCATTAATCAACAATAATATATTATTTTATGTTCCTGTTAATTTTAGATAATATGGTTCCCAAAAATAACAGAAACCGAATCAAGTTCAAGTAAAGGAACAAGTGAAGCAGCTAGGCTACATCCACCACTCTATGAGCTTGCTTTACAAGCGTTATCTCAATCAGGAGCAGAATATGATGAACACAGAGAGGAGAAATATTTTAAAAGAGATAATGCAGATGCTAATAGCCCTTCCACCGAAGAGCTGGTCAAAGCCTTCAGCATTGATCGTTATCCTGTGAGAATACAGTGCGATAGTGTCGTAGATTTAACGGGTGATTTAGTGGTTAAGTCAGCCATGGAAAAATCTTTCGACGCCTTCAGAAAAATACTTTGAGAACAAAAATTGGATGCTTATTTCAGGGACAACTGCTTTGGAAAATATCTTGATTTACCGGAGGACAACAATGCTCGTTTCCAAATGAAAATGGTATATGAACTTCTCAAGCGTAGGTTTATGTATGAAAATAAAGATAAGATGGATGAGGTGTTGATAAATTACTGTGGCATGCCTGTTTATTTTGGTTGGAAGGAGTTTGCCATAGTTACTGGACTAAAATGTTATCCTCCTTCTCAAGTTATACCTATTCTAACCCAAAAAAAGCACCCCGCACACCCAAAAAAGGCAAAGGCAAGTCGTGTGATCGTGATGACCTGGTGTCCATTGTTGGTCCAAGCTTCAAAAATAAAAATTTGATAGAAGCGTTGAAAGGTAAAGGACTTTCAAAGAAGCACAAAGATTCATTGTTCTTGGTTTGGTTTGTACATAATATTCTTTGGGCGAGAGACGTTAACAACATAAGCCTTAGTTTAATAAAGCTCTCCGAGGATCTTAAGGCGTTTAACAGCTATCCATGGGGGTATGAAATCTTCAAAATGACTGTCAAATATTTGTTGACTATGTTAACGCCAAAGACAGTCAACTTATATGGCTTTCCATGGGCTTTCATGGTAAATTTTTCTTTCTTCTATTATGATATCATTCATTTTTTTCATTCAATAATGATTTTGATTTATTGACGTTATTTTATAGGCTTGGGCGTTTGAAGTCATTCCTTATTTGAGACAACAAGTGAACTACTAGGAAGGAGTTTCCTGTCCAAGAATCTTGAGATGGTTGTCGGCCAAAACTCATAAAAATGTAAAGTTTCTTGATCTCTTCAACCCCCCGAAGGATGCAGTAAGTATAATTATAATTAATTTTTTTTTTTTTTGAATGATCTAATCATAATTCTAATATATGTAATGATTTATGTTAGAATATGCATCTGTCACTAGTTTCGACCAATCGAGAGTTGAAGATGCCATTTTTTCTTACTTTATGATCTGTGCAAACTTTATCGGACCCTAAGGTCATCGACAGAATAAAAATAGAATTGTTTGGAGCAACAACCATTACAAGAAAAACAATTTTGGAGGGTGTGCTTGTTGTTGTTGATGGAGCTGTTGGTGGTGGTAGTGGTGCTGCTGTTGGTGCTAATGATGCTCCTCTTATAGTATTTAAAGTAAACCATTATGAGTATGATCATACTGATTATACAGATTTTGCCTCTCCCAGCGAATGTTCTGCATGCAAATGTCAAGACTGCAGGGCGAAACATGATGTAGTGATTAATGCTATTAATGCATTAACTGCTTCTGTAAAGGAATTGATATCTAAGATGGGTCTCTTTCCATCAAAGAAGATTTTATTTCCATCCGCTCCATTAGAGATTAGGGCTAAGAGGAGAAGGAGAGTAATTTCGAGGGCATTATCAGGCATCCAAAAAAGCAAAATTGCAACTCCTCTAGCTGTGTATTGTACTGAGCAACGTAAAATGTCCATAGAAGAGCAGCACGAGCTGAAGAAGGTGAAAATATTATATGTCTTCCAACTGACAAAACAAACAGACATATATCTGTTTCAACAGATGACACATCTGCTGAAAATTATCAAACAGATATATACATCTGTTGTAACAGTTGACTAACCTGTTGCACCAGATAAAGTATCTAGTGCAACATATGTCTCATCTGTTTTAGCAAATTAAACAGCTCTTCGTACAACTTTTATTTGTACTAACAGATGACCTATCTGCTGCAACAGATGATTCATATGTTGCAACGGATGGTTTATCCGTTGGAAATTATCACACAGGGTCTTCCTCATGTAAAAATTTGTCCCAACAGTTGATTCATTGTTGCAACAAAAATATAATATATTTGGGACAATTTAAAATGGGAAAAAGACCTGTTTGATTTGCTAGAAGAGATGAGTTATCCTTTTTCGTTTTGTTGTATCTCCGTGATTAACATTGACCAATTCTGGCTTTTCAGGTGGATGTAGAAAAAGCTACTGCTGAACAACATTGACAATCTGCTACTCTTTTTATGGAAATACGGAGAACAGAAAGCGCAAAAACCGTACGCAAGCGACAATGAAGATCCACGACGAGCAAAGCCGAATTTCATAGTACCGGATGAAGAACAACTTGTCCATACTGAGTAGATCTTTATAGCTTGAGCCTATCAAAGCAATCCTTGGCAGTACACTTAAATTGTTGTTGATGTATTTATTGAGATCTGTACCCATAACAATTTTTTTACATTTTATTTATTCGTTGACTTATTTCAGCTAATTTATGAAGGCTTTGATTTATTTTATTTTGTCTACAAATTTTATTTATTCCTTAGATTTGAACTTATTAATTGAAAAGGAATACTAGATTCAAATATTGCAACAAATAATGTATCTGTTGCAACAGGCGATACATCTATTGAAAAATTCAAACAGATTTAGACATATATTGCAACAGGTAGGTGATCTGTTGGAATTTATCAAACAGGTCTTCCCACTGTTGCAACAGATGGACTTTAGATAAAAACATCATGATAATGCAACAGATGACACATTTATTAAAAAAAAAATAGATTTAGACATATGTTGCAACAGATGGACTTTATCTGTTGCAACAGACAACACATCTATTAGAATAATCAAACAGATTTATACATATGTTGCAACAGGTAGGTTATCTGTTGGAATTTATCAAACATGTCTTCCCACTGTTGCAACATATAGACTTTAGATAAAAACATCGAGATAATGCAACAGATGACCAACCTATTGCAACAGATAAACTATATGTCTGAACAGGTAGGATAACTGTTACAACGGATGGAGAATCCGTTGCATTATAAAAATTCAACTTTTGTTGGACATAAAAAATTGCCACTACATTTAAAAAGTTTAAAGTGAATTGTAATAAAAAAGGCGCAATCCATCGACGGTGTTTAGTTCAAACACCTAAAATAAAATAGGCATCAAGTAGACATGTTCATTGTAAAAACGTAAAATAAAATAGGCATCAAATGTGTTAGTGTCAGTCCTGGCATATTTTGCTGACTTGCCGTCACTTGGCCTCCAACGGTCATTTCCCCCCCATTGTCTTATATATTCATCTTCCTCCTAAAATTTAACCCTAAATTTCCAAATCTTCTTCTTCATCGTCATCTTCTTTTATCTATCCAAATTCTTCAAATTATTAATTTCATTTTTTCCAATTGACCTTGACAATGTTGAGCGCATCTCCCACTGTTTTTTGTGATAAAGATTTTCGATATTGTAAGTGCGGTCATGAAGCTCTGTTAAAGACTTCTTGGACTCGACAAAATCCGGGTTGTAGGTTTTTTACTTGTAAGATTTCAAAGATAATATTTTTTTATTTAATTAATTGATTAATTATTGACTTGTAATTATTTTGTAATTGTGTTCTTTTTTTTATAGAAATTGGGTGGATGCGATTACTTTGGTTGGTATGAAGAACGGCACCCTTCACAAGCAAATCATGTAATCTGGGATTTGTTGAACAAAGTCAAGGCTTCTAAAGAGAAACAAAATCGAGCAAGAAGATACTACATTGTTGCCGTTATTTCTACTAATTTGGTGTTGTTGGGCACATGGATATTGAAGCCTAATTGCTAAAATTTTCATTGTGGTGTGTGTATTTTCTACTGGTTTGTTGTCGACGAGCACATGAATATTCAAGCGTAACTGTTGGAAAATATCAAAAAGATCTAGGCATATGTTGTAAAATTTGGGTCATCTGTGGAAATTATCAAACAGGTCTTCCCATTATTGCAACATATTAGACTTAGATTATTAGATTATTCATAGAAATTATCAAACAGGTCTTCCTACTGTTGCAACAAATTAGACTTAGATTATTAGATTATTCAAACAGGTCTTCCCACTGTTGCAACAAATTGACAATCTAATCTATTGCATTATAAAAAACTCAACTTTAATCAGAAAAAAATTATTGCCACTACATGTAATAAAGTAAAGGGTGACTTGAAATTAAAAATTTCTATTTCATAGGCTCTTTTATATACATAGGCTTCAAGCGTCCAGTTAGTACCCCATAAGCCCAGACCTCTTACAGGTTTGCCACAACGTTGTCACACAGAAAAGTCGCTGGCTCGGCCATTTCTGTGTTGGTCAGCAAATATTCGATGTATGCAAGAGTGTGCGAGCCGCTCGCTTTAGCGACATCATCTTTTAGAAGGATCATTCCCCTATTTCGACCTTAAAAATCCCATGATTTCTTCATCAACACTTCCTTTGACAAATGATTCATCAGTTTACTCTCCCTCAACAAGATGGGCAACAACACCATCAGTGGCTTCACGAGGAGAAAAAGATCGAAATCGTCGACGAGATGTACGTTGGAGTCATAAACATTAATCTTTCCCTCCTCGATTAGTATCTCAACAGCCCGATAATGCATGCCATTCATGCTAATGACTGCAAGAATCCTTTTTGCCTCGGTCCAGCTCTTGTCGTATGGATTTGGCCTGTCCCCTCTAACATATCTTAACGTTTCTTCTTCATCCAAGACCAACGAAGGAACTAGGAAATCAAGTCCCAAGACAAGGGCTGATACCTCTCCATTGAGTTGATCGTACCTATCCTTGAGCTTCTTGCAGAAGTCGAGGTCCATTATCCTATCGGCAGTGTCATAAGCTTCCCGGTACATTAATTGCCTTTTCCTCATAAGGTAGAGAATTATGTCAACATGCTGTGAGATAAGAAGTTAATTTTTAAATAGGTTAGTAATTGTAAATATGCAACGGATGATCCATCTGTTGCATAGGGTTCTCTGAATCTATAATCCAACGCAACTTATGCAACAGATGAATAATAAGTTGTAACAGAACCACAACCAATTGCACCAGTATACCCAGCTGTTGCAACAGATGTGAAATCTGTTGCGTAGATTCTTATTCATGGGGTAGATTAAAGGGGCTAGGTTAGGAAAAGTAAACTTGCCTTGTCCTCGTACGGCATACGCATATCAGTCATAGTCTGGAAGTCTTGGGGGAGAAAGGGAGGCCTGGGGTAATTTGTTGCGCCTGGCTTGGCATTCTTGGCCTGTCGCAGATCCCTCTTCTCTTCGGCGCTAAGTTCCGCATATATGTCCACCTTCTTGACTGTCCCCTAAACTTCAACAGCTTTTGGAGAGGGAGGAATTACAATTTCTTTTGATTTTCGAGCGGAGAGTACGTCTTTAATTGCTCTTTTCTTTCTCCTAACCAACGCTGTAGGAGTATGTGGCTCCCTCACCTTCTTAGATGGTATGAAACATCTCTTGGATTTAAATTCCTCGATAGCTTTAGAGATAGCCTCTACTTTTTTAAAGAGTTTATCCTATCTGTCCTTGCACTCATCGCATTCGCAATGAGAACACGAGGGTGAAGAGGGGTGAGAGGGACCTGTGTAAGGGCGAAAAAGGGTGTTTTCAAACATATTTATTCTTTGGTAGAAGCATCAACATGCCTGCCACCAACACCAACAACTCCACCAGAAGAAGTACCCAGATCTGCCTTAGTAAAAGGTTGGTCATGAAGAGCCTCAACATTAGGCTGACCTTGCCCAACTGCTCTTCTTATGGCTGTTGCTCCAGCCAATTCCTTCTTTATTAACTCCACCGTTGGGTCTGCAATAGTATCAACATAACCAAGAGTAATATAAGAAGTCATCACCGATTCCTCATTAGTAGGCAAGATCCATGGATGCACAACCTATAAAAAAGAAAAAAAGACAGATGCATTTAAATCATATAATATAATAATTTTCATAGTTGGGCTACATTTACAAAAAAAGACCCATCTGTTGCATAGTTTGTAGTATATGGTTAAAATCCATTTGAGTCTGGTTCAGAGAAACAGAGCAACACATGGATAATCTGATGCAAAATATCAATTATCTGTTGCAACAGCTGCATAAGACGGGTAATCTATTATGCAACAGATGATCTGTACATCACAACAGATAAACAATATGTTATCAGATTAAACATCTGTTGCATAATTTGCAGTAAATGGTTAATCTTTTAGGAGTCGGGTTCAGAGAACCAAAGCCACAGATGGGTAATCTGATGCAAGATATACCCCGTTGCAACATATGTCCCATCTGGTGCATCAGATATAACATCTCATGCACCAAATATAACATCTGTTCAATATCTTTCTTATCTTTGAGTAGAATTATTTTACTTGAAGAAGACGTACTACATCATCCAAAGGGTTAAAGAGACCATCCTCCTTAATATTGGTGTTTCTCTTTGCAGCCAACCACCTAAACATCCTTGGATAAAAAACCTCATCTGGGTAATCCATTAACTGCTTTTGGAGGGAAGGAATGACTTCAAATGCCCAAGCCTAAAAAGTGTAAACAGGAAGCAAGCAAAAAAAATCATAATAACTATATTCAATATAAATTAATGGATGAGTAAAATTAGTGATTAATTTTACCATGAAAGCCCAAGGAAAGCTATATAATGTGGTCCTCTTTCTCTTTCTGACTCTCCAATTCCTCCTTTTTCTCACTTTCATTTTCTTCATCACCATCTACGAACCCTTGTCTACCTCCCTCAACATTGTTTTCACATCTCTCCTCAGCTTTACTTTTCCCTGACTGAGATTGTTCAGGAAGCTCCTCTGAATCCCTCTGTACTGTAGCTTTTTTTTTTAGTGGTCAGACGTTGATCCACTTTCACTTTGTTTTCTTTTGGGAGACATGTTTTACCTACAGGCAAAGAAAAATAAAAATTACATTACAGTTGATGTATGCATAGATTTTAAAAAATACATTACAAACACCACGAATACCGACACACCAACAACCACCACCACAAACACCACCAACCAATGCCAACAAACTAATAAACACTATGAATACCGACACCACCAGAAACACCACCAACCAATGCCACCACCGGTGCCACCACAATGACCATAAACACCACCACCAACACCATCCAACTATACCACGACAGTCAACGGAACACTACGATGGAAACTAGGGATTTCTCGAGTTCTTCTTACGATTTTACCATCAAAACTCAAAATTGTAAACCCATCCTCGAAGATAATACAACTAAAAGTTTTATTTTTCACCATTAACTTAAAATCCCTTATTTTTTTAGAAAAAAAACAAATATAGAGCTTTTCTCGAACTCTGTTGCCTACGAAGACAAAGAAAACGACTGATACAAGTAAGAATGATGTCGAAAATAACACCTATGTGGTCGGAAATGAGAAGAAAAGCGATCTGTTGTGGAGGGTTGAGAGAATTTATTGAGTAGTTGTTGTTTGTACTGTATTGTTGAGTGAGAATGAGAGAGAAAGAGCCAGACCTCGAGATTTGAAATGATGAAATATTTTGTATGGGTTGATTTGTATTTTGGAAAAGAATGACAAGTAGTTTTGAAAATGTTAATTTGATTCGAAATAATCTTAATTATTTTTAAAACCATAAAATATATGCGTAATTTTTAAAATCATATAAAAATAATTGAAGTTGTAGTTGACCGAGTACTCTAGGAGGTGACCCTGTGAAAACTCACCCCTGGTCCTAGATTAATCAATTTAGGAGTCTAACATATGAACTCAATTAAAATTGTAAAAAACAAATGTTCAACATGTTGCGTCAGATTTCTCATCTATTGTAAATTATCAATCAGATTAGGTAACAATAGATTATGAATCTGATGTAAATTATCAAATAGATTAAGTCATCTATTGCGACAGATTACCCATCTGTTGTAAATTATTAAATAGATTGTCATATGTCTCAATAGATTACCCATATGTTGTAAGTTATCAAATAGATTAAGTCATCTATTGCGACAGATTACCCATCTGTTGTAAATTATTAAATGGATTGTCATATGTCTCAATAGATTACCCATATGTTGTAAATTATCAAATAGGCGCTGCCATCTGTTGTGGCTGACTAGTGCTCCAACTACTTGATAGCAGTGGCATGTGACTCGACCTTCTGGGTCAACCCTAAAATATCACGACTCGAGGCTACCCCTAGTCGTAACACGGTGCTTAAAACCATAAGTGATCTCAAGCTAACCCATGAACTGGCATGCTTCTTGAGCAACTGATTTAAATTGTATAAAAACTAAATTTGTTAAGTGGAAACATAATCATGAGTAAATCTGACTAAATATAATACTGATAAAGTTTACAACATTTAAAACTGAAGAATGAACTTGAATTACATGAGTGACTCTGATTGACTATCTATGAAGCCTCTAATGTACTGACTATAGATAGCTGGGACATGCCTCAAACTACCACTAATTAATACATATGAATACTAAAATTACAACACACGAACTGCAATGGACTGGAGTCTCCAAAATAAGAGAACTCATCACCTTTCATATAACTAGCCCCATGTATACATAATCTACTAAATCCAGAAAAACATTATCTCCACTTTACTATTGTTAAACTTTTAGGTTCATGCTTCTAATTCCAGGTCATATGCTATCATAGGATTTTGAGAAGGGATCTGAGGGTGCATTTGAATTTGTCTTAGTGCGCGATTTTCATGAATATGAATGAATTATTTCATACTTTAGAACATAAAGGTACTAATTAGATCTTTTTTGAGCCAGCATGGAATCCCATAACTCTCTGTGGGGATTGTTTGAGAAAATTGTATCAGTAGGAATTTATGCTTGACTGTTTCTGTTACCTCGAAACTAAGGCATAGTTGGCATGAATAGAGCATGATGATAATATGCATAAGTTTCTTAGAGAACATTTCTACAACATGATCTGAGATATGAAAGAAGAGAAACATTTCCTATATGCCTTGTAGGCTCTCAAAAAAAAGTACAGACGTTTCCGTACCATTCCGCAATAATCTACTTGACACAACTTCATAGAAACCCTAGGAAACTTAAAATATATGCTCTGATACTAGGTTTATCATGACCCGAGATTGCCCCTAGTCTCAACATGGTGCCTGGGACTACAAGTGATCCCAAGCTAACCCTTGCACTGGCATACTGCTTGAGCATTTGATTTAAATTATATAAAACTAAATTTACTAAGTAGAATCATGATCATGAGAAAGTCTAAATAAATGTAATACTGATAAAGTTTACAACATGATAAAATTGAAGAATGAAACTTGAATTATATGTAATGACTCTGACTGACTATCTATGAAGCCTATACTATACCGACTGTAGATAGCTGGGGGATGCCTCCAACTACCACTAATCAATACATACGAATAATCAAAATATAATACAGTACATAAACTATAACTGACTGGAGTTCCTAAAATTGGAGAACTCATCACCTGCTGGCTGAAAGCTGAGAACTATCTGACCCTGGTGTATAATCTACATATGGTACCTACATTGTGAAGGATGTAGCCACAAATACATATATATGTTCAGTACGTTGGAGTATACTGAGTATATGGAGACATGTACTAAATCATAGAAATATTTAAAACATACTTTAAAACTAAGGATATAAGTTATTTGCTAAAACATACATTTAAAACATGGCTATACTTGAAAACGGTAAGTCACAATGAGATTTATAAATCATGAGCTAAAAATAATTCTATAAGCTGGCAAGAGGTAAAACCATAAATACTGTATATAAATCTCATGTAAAGCTGAACATGTTATAAAACTGAACTGAGTATTATGTATAGAAACTGAGCATGAAAACATGAACATGTAAAACTGAGAATGCATGACCAAGAATAAACATGTACTAAAATAATTTGTAATCTGAATGACTGAATCACTGTTACCTACATAACTGGATAAATGAGATCTGTATAACTAAATAACTAATAGCTCAATACTTGGTAATGCAAACCTGAACTGACCTACTCTGAATACAACACAGAGAATATGGGAGCTAACTACAACTGAGATGCCCTAATCTGAGCTATTATGGTCTAACCTGTAACCCCAGTTGGAAGGGTGTTGGTACCTTGCCTGGGGTACCAACACATGACTGACGATGGGATCTACAAGGCTGATGTCACGAAAGATGAGGGTGTCATGCCTAACTGATGGGGGACCTCTCATAATCTATGAGGTGCCGTAGGCCTGGAACTTAGGGATTGCTACTAACGACTCTTGCCTAACTGACAGAGGAGATGCCATCCCTGTGTTTACTCGGTGCTAAGTGTTACTCCCAACTAAATGACACTGTTATTATTATTCCTTTAACATGGTATGGTACTGTATGATAAATGATCAACATGAACATGGTAATCTAAACATAGTAATAAAATCATGGTCTGACTAACTTGTTGCTTGGAAATGGAATCATGTAAAACACATAGGTATCGGGTGTTCATAACTTGCCAACATTGAATGATCACAAAATACAATAACAAATTTTAAAATAGTGGCATGAAATCATAGCTCAAGACACAAAACATGAGACATTTCAATAATTGAGTGAAATACATAAACTTGAACATGGGGATGAGTTAAACTTGAGAAAATAACATATTCACATAATTTAACTTATAACTCAAAGATTTGACATGGAATAACTTTAATAAAACATGAGTAATTAAAGTTTAAAACATTAAATAAACCAGTTTACATGGGAACACATATTGACATGGCTTGAATTCAAATTACTGAGAAATACATGGATTAAGCTCATAAGTTGCATGGATAATTTCATAAAATAGGATACAATTCATACTTTATATCAAAAAGAGGGTTTTTGGGCTAAGTGGGTGAAATAAACCCATTGATGAATACCCCATATACCTCAATTAGATGAATTCTTGAAGGAAAACTTGAAAGTGGAACTTGAATCCTTGAGTTCTTGAGTGAAGAAACTTGAATTTTGTTCTTGAGAAGAGGGGAAGGGTTTTGAGTCATGTATTAGATGTTTAGGGTTAAGAGAGTGGAAATAACATATTTTGATACTCCTTAATTCATTCAATAATGACTAGAAATGGTTTAGGGATGTGAAAAGACCTCAACACCCTTAATTTTAACCAAAATAAAGTAATTTTGGCACTTGGCTTTTGCTGGGCAGCGCACAGCCAAATCCAACCTGAGGGTTGGTGGAACACGCTAAAATCCAAGCCTAGGGTAAGTGTCTCACACAAAACTCCAAGCTAATCCAGTGGTTATTGGAGTTTGTCATACGACACACGGCCTTAGCGGAGGGTCCAATATGCGGCGCACACCTATTTCTTTGTCCTAAAAGCACCCCAACACAACCCATAACATCAAAACATGGTATATTATCAAAATAAGGGTCCTAAATATTATTTTTAAGGCATTGCTAGAGCGTTAAAAGCACGGGGTGTTACACTTACTGTATCTCACAAAAATGGTCATAACTTTTTACTTGGATATCGGATTAAGGCAAAATTGGTATCGTTGGAAATATAATTCATTAATATTTAATTTTTCGATCTTGTGATTCAAAATTACACATATGTAAGAAGTTATAAACATTCAAAGCTGACCCTTGTAGAATCGAATATCAAAATTTGGTCAAATCAAAGGCTCTTAGCTCAACTTTTCTTTAAGTGATTCCTATGAACATTTTTACACCTGAAAAACACTCTTCATACTAGGCTAGTGACCATAACACATGTCTTAAAATATAAATCATGGGATTAGAGTTTATACACATAGAAATGATGATTCAATTTCTAGTTAAAAAATGCGGGGTGTTACATGAAATATCAGCCTTAATCTCCTTAAGGCTGGTCTCCTAATTTTTTTGACTCTTTTCCAATTTACCAAGAATCTCCTCCATTCTAGATTTTGTATCATGTCTACCAGGTGGAATGTATCTATCTCCCTTCTTTCTATGGTCATCCTTATTTCTCTAGTCACTATCTTACTCTCTGCTAGTCTCTGTACCTATCATAATAGTTATAACCTTGGTTCTCTTTCCCTTGGGCTCGAAAAACCACTAGTTAATGATCTAGATAATTAACTTTCTCTTCCGATTTAGACTTATATGTTTTGGAAATTGACCCCTATACTGCTACTGTATTTAATTTCTCAGAATTTGTTGCTATAAACTACTTTGCTAGCACCCTTAAATCAGTCCTTAGTAATGCAATTTATTACCCTACTATATCATCAGCTGCTTTCTGGTCGCAAAAAGAACCAATAGCATAAGTACTAGATCCCTTCTCAGACTCCCGAGGTTGCCACCCTCGATGAGTGAGTGAGATTCGATCTAACATCTCTAAAGCTGTCTCCTAAATTAGTCTCATAAAATCTCCTTCGGAGATGGTGTCCACCATGGATATGGAGATGATGGTCAAGGCTCTGTAGAATATCTCTAATAAACTTGTCCCTGATAACTGGTGATTTGGCACCAAACTCAGTTTCTTCTTAAACCTGAACCAAGCCTCGTATATGGATTCAGACTACAGCTGCTTGAAATTATAAATCTCATCCTTAAGCTACAACATCCATGATAAAGGGAAGAACCTATTTAAGAATTATCTGTGTAACTCATTCTAAGATGCGATAGAGCCTCTTGGCAATTCCCCTAACCATAATGATGCTTCTCCTATAAGTGAGAAGAGGAAAAGCCTCAGTCTAAGTTCTTCCTAATTTACCCTTGGATTGGTATACGAGTTATAGATCCCAAGGAAATTTTCAAGGTGCATGTTTGCATCATTGGTAGGCAATCCTGCAAATACACCTTTTAAATTTAAAAGTTGGATCATGGGACTCGTAATGTCAAATTTGATGCCTAGGGGAAAAACATAAGGTACTATGGCTACAGTCTCTGTCAGCTTAACATATCCCATATATTTTTTATCCTGTATATATGTATACATATACTGATATGCTGGAATAACTTAAACAGGAACACCTCTAGATCTATTTTGATTCTTACCGAGTGCTGCTCGGTGGTCTGCTGCTTGTTTCTATTTAGCTAGATCTGCATCCCTAACTCTTCTCTGAGCTTTTTCTGCTACTATCTTTTCTTCTTCAGTTTGAGCTAAAAGCTAACCAGTCTATCGATCAATAATATTTTGTACTCCTAAGGCAAGAGGTACAATATCACGAACCCTTTTCAGGATTATCAACTTTTTTTGGCTCAGACATCCTACCAGGTGTTTGTATGATCCTCTTTGGATTTCGATTCACTGGGATTAATGGATTGCCTCTACTCCGTGTGCTAGGCATACACCAGCGTATGCCCAACTAAGAACAAAAAAAAACCAAAACCCAAAACTGCAATAACCTCAATCTATAAACCAACACTGTTTTCCCCAACAACGACACCAATTTATTGATGACGTCCAAGCAATACCTTCTTTTAGATGATAGTATGATTGCTATCAATATATAGTAACCCAACTAAGGTTGGGGTCAAATACCAAAGGAACATATGGTTAGACAGATCTTAGTGGTTACAGTCTATGAGTAAAATCGGAAAGTAAATGGAGGGGGGTTGTTTTTAGTAGTTTCAAACACAGAACAAAATTAACTTGGTTGAAAATCAGTCGTAAGTGAACACTAGGATTGTGTTTCCCCTAGCATCTCAACTCTATAGGATTATCATGCGTTGTTGAACCAACTCAATACCTTGCATGTAGAATTGATAAGTTATGTACCTTCTATAGTTTTTTGGATGAGTAGGAGGATTTTACCCTTTACCTATTGAGTCTCAAGGAGTTGCATTACTAACCCTTATCCTGATCCCAGTTAACTATCACCTTTTGAGTCTCAATTTATTAGATGAAAGCTAATAATCATTCCAATATACCATTGTGCTGCAATGAATCGACTATTAACTCCCAAATTATTATTGTCTTTATCTTTTCCTAGTTACTACCCCTTTGTTAGAGGATGTAGAATATCTAGGAGGGATCCAAATGTATGCACCCATTAAGAAATCAATCATATCAAATATAAAACAATGCATGCTATGGGTATTGGTTCCTGTTAATAATCTCACTTTCCCTACTTTGTCAATTTTCTAGGGTTTTCATAATGCTAGCTATGGGTTTTAGCCACTCATGATTGTGAATAAATCAATAACATTCATACGTTAAAGCAAATATAAAATCACAATGGTAAGATGAAAGAAAACCCACAACCATAAACTGAATAATCAAGCAAAGTTAAAATAATGGAATCCCAAGATCAAAGATGGATCTTGAAATCAAAATATATTTCTAAGTGTTAAAAATGTGTAACCTCTACTAAAACATACATAAGGGGTATTTATAGTATAAGTGAAAACCCTAAAAACTAAGCCCGAATGAAATAGGAGAAAACAGGGTCGGTGACCACTTGCTTTTGGCACCTGCGGTTTGGTCTTGGCCGCAGGTTGTACCTGTGGTCTTCTCTGGGCATAGGTACCAACCACAGGTACCGAATGGGCATTTTTCTACAATTTAGCTCTCAGAATTTTGGACTTTCTAGTACCCGCTTTGTCTAACTACGGTCCGTAGGTTAATATGTGGTCCGTAGGTTGACTTAGTATGTTCCAGGAGTCATTTTTCAGCTCTAATCTCAAACATGCATAATCATGATCAAGACGAAAAATATCCCAATCATCTATAATCGCTCCAAAAGTGGCCAAAAACACTTTTTTCACCATTTTCACAAACTTATCATTCAAATCATGATTTTCTGTAAAACATACCCAAAACGAATCATATCTAACAAAAAGGACTCAGAAACTTGTATATTTTCCTCATTTTAAGTGTCGAAAGTACTATATTTCTATAGCATATCATGTACTTGAGTACATGTCATCTAGATAGTTTCCAGCATTTTTGACTCTTACCATATTGGTGATATAGGAGATTTAGAAGGTCGGGGTAACTAATATTTGGAACACTAAGGGCAAAGAAAATAGTGTTGATGATGTAATAGAGCTGGAATATCAAAGAAAAAGAGAAATATAAACAAATTTTTTTAAAGAAAGTGATGGAGGAAAGCAAACTAACCTTTCAAGACCACTTATTTGAGATTTACGAGATGAGGCATGGATACAAAAGATCCAGAGTATGTGAGGCCCTATGAGATATTATTATTGATGTTGTAGAGAGTGGTGGGGGGTATGGTGATTTTCTCTACTAGTTCAATACCTTTGAGTGCACCAACCACCACTTGTGCCCATATTGAGTTGAGCACTTTGACCACTATTGAGGCTATGTAAGTTAATATTGGAGTGAGTTCTGAAACCCCACCAGATGAGACCACATCTGGTACTTTGAGAACCGCAAGTATGTCCTTATACCTTGTTTTTACATATTATAGCTATATGCATATAGTGAGGACAGTAGATATTCTCAAAGTTGGGAGTAGGGGTATAATACCCCAGAATTTTGGCCTCTAAAAAATTCCATGAGTTTTGATCTCATTGTCCAGACAATGACTTATGCGATGAGTCATTATCACTCATCACGAGTCGTATAATACTAGTCATAGTTCAACCAATGAGGATAGACCATGTTTCTTTCCTGATCATGACTAGGACCCTATGAGTCATAAGTTGTGGTCATGAGTCATGGTGAGGGACTCATGGACATAATAGTAAGGGTGCCCTGAGTCACTGACAGACTACGAGTCATGGTGATAACTCGTGACCAATGATGACTCGTGATCTGTGACCATGAGTCGTTACCTGATTCAAAGCAACTGGGAGTTATATTTCCTGGTTGTTTTTATTAAGGGCATTGTGGTATTTTCCATTTATCCCACTATTCCCACGACTTAAAACCCTTCTTTTAGCCCTATTTCCACCAATTAACATAACATAAATAATCTCTTCTCTCTTAAATTTCCCAATCAAGAACAATTTAGGGTTTCAAATGAGTTGGTCATCTAAGCTTCAATTTATGGGTTTTCCTCCGAACTTCTTGGTGTCTCAGGAATGTATCTCTTACCTAATTTGGTTTTATATAAAAACATGTGTTTAATCATGGTTTATATGAATTTAATTATTGTGTTTTGAATAATGGCTTGAGGGTTTTTAATGGTTGTTACTTGATTGGTTTTCCCATGGTTTTGGAAATTTTATTCATGCTTTAACTTTTGTTTTTTAAACTAATTGGGTGCATGGTTATGGTGGATGGGATGGGGGTTGTGGATTCCCCCAAAATTATAGTTTTTGATTTGGAATTGATATTAACCTTAACCCACTGGAAAAATTAGTTTTGAAATTGGGACAATCACATGATATTCCTACTTATTAAACTATTGCATTGCTTTAATGGCTAAATGGACAAAAATGTTTTCGAAAGGCCTTGGTGGCCATAGTTTAGTTTTAATTGGTTATGAAAGGCCTTGGTGGACATGGATTGATTTCTAAATTGGAACTTTGGAGTCTAATTGGTAAATTGATTTTGGAATGACATAATGGAATTGGCTTGTAAGTTCAATTGGTATGATGATACCATTTGGTAAATGCCTTAATGGATGACTCCATGGTTAAATATATGGGTTATTTGCAAATGTTTTAATTAGGATTATAAAGGGTTGTGTAGTTTGTCATAGAAGGTGGAGGTCTCTGGGGGGATGAAACCAAAAATGATGTTTGTTGGCGTGGGGGCCTTGGTGATCGTGTGCATAGTTCCTACTTTATATATATATATATATTAGAATAGTTGGAGCCTCGATGGCTTTGGACCTTCCTCAAATTTTCTTAGTTCATGCAGTTGACACACACTAGGACCCTTTCAGCAAGGAGAGTTGAACCCATATAGCCCGTGGGTGCCCTTAGGATGGTTAGAACTATACAATCTAGGTTAATGGATTTAAATCTCATGCTAAACCCTTTTACCTATCCCAACATCTTATATATATGTATATGAATGTGTGCATATGGTTTGAGACTGATTTGTACTTAGCATTATTTTATACCTTCCCTGAGTTACATGTTAGCGCTCACCCCGTAACTATCCTAGGATGTTACAGTATTTTATAATGTAGGGTCCAAGACACTTTTTTTTTACCTCTGTGCAGGGTTAGGTGGATTCTGGTTCATCAATTGGTCTACGTTGAAGTGGTGAGCCTCCATCTTCTGAAAGGACAAATATTTCATTACTTTTTTTATAAGTATCGAAATCCCATCGATTTCTTTTCATAATTTGGATTTCCTTTTTTGGCCTTGTTTGGGGGCATGTACCGACCTAATTGACATTATGGTTTTAGAGGCTCCTATAGACAAATTTTTTTGTATGGTTATGGTTTAACTCATATATTTTGTCTAAGTTACATTAACTATTTTATCTTTATATTCTAGATATCTTTAGCTATTTATTTGGATTTTACTCAATTGGACAAGCTATGGGGGTGGTCTCTGATCCTCGGTGGGATTGAGATACCTATCATGACTATGCTCGGAGTTGGGTTATGCTAAGCTTGGTATCAGAGCATAGGTTTAGGGTCTTTAGGTATCCACATAGTCGTTTCAAGTAGTGTCCCTTTTATGGGTGTGTAGTGTACCACACTTATAAAGGGGAGGCTAAAAGGTATTTAGGAATTTTTTCCTTTTTTGTGTTCTATTTCGAGTTATAGAGTCTAGGGTCATAGTATTTGTCTAACTCCTGGTTTGCTCCCATTTCAGATTATGCCTCCTTGAAGATCTGATGTTCGTAGAATCTCTGTGGAAACCTCCATTCCACCTGAGAGAAATATGGAAGGGACTCTCCCTATTTATGAAGTGCAGACCCGGTCTAGGGTCTCTGCTCATAATTGTGCTGCTCTACTCGGGATTTCATCGGTCCTCATTAGTCCTTCCTCGGCTAGTGGCACTCATACTCAGTCACCTCAGAAGGATATTTCAAATACAGAGTTTCATCAATCTATTCATCTTCTTACTCAATTGGTGGCATCTCAGTCTCATCAGTTTGGTCCTGTTGGCTTTGCTATGGTTTTATCAGAGGTTACCTGGGTTGGACAGTTTTTGAGTTTGAATGCCCCAGCCTTTACAGGCTTTAAGGTTGATAAGGATCCTCAAGAATTCATTAATAAGATAGAGAAAATCTTTAGGGTGATGCATGCTACTGATATAGAGGGTGTAAAGTTTGTTTCTTATCAACTGAAGGATGTTGCGTAACAGTGGTATGGGGAGTATGAGCAGTTAAGGGGTGATGATCCTGAGTGGGCAATGTGGGAAGAGTTTTCTAGTGCATTCCTTGATCATTTCTTTCCTCAGGAGTTGAGGGAGGCCAAGGCTGAAGAATTTGTAAACTTGAGGCAAGGTAGGATGAGTGTGAAGAAATATGTCTGAAGTTCCATCAGTTGTATCATTATGCTCCGAAATTGGTATCTAGTATGAGGACTATAATGGGAAAGTTTGTTTTTTGGTTTGTTTCGTGACTTGGTATTGAAGTGTAAGGCAATGATTTTTAATAATGACATAGATATCTTTAGACTAGAAATGTATATGCAACAAGTTGAGGATAAAAAAAAGAAATAAGCAGAGATAAGGGAAAGGTAGAATAAGAAATTCAGGTATTCATAGCAAGATACAGGGCAACAAAATAGTGGGAGAGATAGTAGAAAGTAGACTAAGTAGAAGTATTGGAGGAGTTCTAATTCCTATTCAACGACTAGTGCTTTGTATCCTAATCCATCTGGTGATTGTCGATTTCAGTCTAGTATTAGTCCTAAGGCATAACATGCCCAGTCTCAGGCTAGTAGAGCTCAGTCAGCCCCACCTTATCCTCTCTATAGATTCTTTGAACAACTTCACCATGGTTATTATAATGAGGGGAGAAATTAGTGTTTTAATTGTGGTCAGCCTGGACACTAGGGCTGATAAGGTTTTGGTTGCCACTTCTTCAGCTCCTGCACCAAAAGGTGCCACTTTTTGTACCGGCACTGGTCGAAATTATCTCTTTATTCTTGCTAGCCTTCAGAATCTAAGGCATCTCTTTATATTATCACTGGTATGTTACAATTCTTTTGTTGTGATGTGTATTGTTTGTTTGATATGAGGTCTACCTTTTTCTATGTGCACCTTATGTAGTTGTGCACTTTGGTTTTGGTCTCGAAAGTATTTCCGACCCCTTTTCTGTGTCTACACTGATGGGTGATTCTATTATAGCTAGAAAGATCTGTAGGGGTTGTGTGGCATCAATCTTTCACAGAGAGACATTAGTTGATTTGTTAGAGCTTGATATGGTAGATTTTGATGTGATATTGGAGATAAATTAGCTTCATTCATTCTATACTTCTTTGGATTGTAGGATCCAAAAGGTCGATTTTTATATTCCTAATAAACCGGTAATCGAATGGGAGGGAAGCTCCTTAGTGCCAAAAGGGAGGTTTATTTCTTATCTTAGAGCCCAAAAGTTGATTTCTAAGGGGTGTTTATATCATCTGGTTTGGGTTAAGGATTTTAATTCTAAGGTTCCCTCTTTATAATCTGTTCCTGTGATTAACAAATCTCCTGAAGTGTTTTTTGATGATCTTCCTAGTATTCCTCCCGATAATTAAATAGATTTTAAGATTAATCTTCTATCGAATACTCATCCTATTTCCATTCCTCCTTATAGAATGGCTCTGGCTGAGTTGAAAGAACTAAAGAAGCCGTTAAAATATCTTCTTGATAAGGGTTTCATATATCCTAGTGTTTCTTCGTGGGGTGCTCCTATTCTTTTCATGCGTAAGAAAGATGGGTCTCTTCGGATGTGTATAGACTATCAGGAGTTGAACAAGGTTACAATGAAGAATAAGAATCCTCTTTCTAGGATTGATGATATTTTTTACTAGCCTCAGAGTGAGAAATATTTTCCTAAGATTGATCTTCGATCGGGTTATTATCATTTTAAAATTAGGGAGGATGATATCCCAAAACTATTTTCCAAAGCCACTATGGTCACTATAAGTTTTTGGTTATGTCATTTGGGTTGACTAATGCTCCAGCTGCTTTTATGGATCTTTTGAATTGGGTTTTCAGGCAGTTTTTGACTTGTTTGTTATTGTCTTCATTGATAATATCTTGGTGTATTCTATGAATGAGGAGGATCATGTCAATTACCTCCGAATTGTATTGTAGACTCTAAAGGATCAAAAATTCTATAAGAAATTCTCTAAGTGTGAGTTTTGGTTGAATGCTATGATATTTTTTGGGCATGTTGTTTTTAGTGAGGGGATCAAGGCGAATCCACAGACAGTTAAAGCGGTTAAGAGGTGGCCTAGACTTACGAATCCAACCAACATTTGGAGTTTCTTAGACTTGATTGGGTATTATAGATGGTTTTTGGAAAGTTTCTCTTCTATTGTTGCTAAGTTAATGAAGTTGACTCAGAAATAGATGACATTCTTGTGGTTTGATGCTTGTAAGGGTAGCTTTGAGAAGTTGAAGGATAAGTTAACTCCTGCTCTAGTTTTGACCTTTCCCGAGGGTACCGATGGATTTATGGTGTATTGTGATGTGTCCCACGTGGGGTTGGGTTGTGTCTTGATACAACATAGCAAGGTTGTAGCTTATGCTTCTAGGCAGCTTAAGGTTTATGAAAAGAATTATCTGACTCATGATTTGGAGTTGGTGGTTGTAGTTTTTGCTTTGAAGATTTAGTTTCATTATTTATATAGGGTATATTTGGATATTTATTCTGACCATAAGAGCTTGCAGTATATGTTTACTCAAAAAGAGTTGAATCTCAGGCAAATATGGTGGCTTGAATTGCTTAAGAATTATGACATGAGTCTTTACTACCATTCTAGTAAAGCTAACGTGATTGATGATGCTCATAGTAGGTTTTTCATGGGGAGCTTATCTCATGTGGATGAAGAGAAGAGAGGATTGGTGAAGGACATTCACTGGTTGGCTAATTTGGGAGTTAGTCTTTTGGACTCTAAAGATGGAGGGTTGATTGTTCAAAAGTAGTCAAATCATATTTTGAACTGGGGTAAAGAAGAAGCAGTCTATCGATCCCATCCTTATGCAAATCAAGGATGATGTTGGTCGGTAGAAGGTTATGGCTTTTGAGATCGGGGGAGATGGTATCTTGAGGTACTAAGGTAGATTGAGTATTCTTGATGTTGATGGGCTGCGAGAGAGGATCTTGACTGAGGCTCATCAGTCAAGGTATATGAATCATTCGGGTTTGACTAAGATGTATCATGATTTGAAGGACATTTATTGGTGAAACAATATAAAGACAAATCTAGCAAATTTCGTAGTTAAGTGTATGGTCTGTCAGTAAGTGAAGGTAGAACATTTGTGGTCTTGTGGCATATCTCAAGAGATAAAGTTGCCCATATGGAAGTGAGAGATGATTAATATGGATTTCATTACAGGTCTTCCATGGTCTCGCAATCAGTTTGATTCAATTTGGGTCATTATGAATAGGATGACTAAGTCTGCTCATTTCTTGCCTGTGAGGACTACTTACTCTGTAGAGGATTATGCTAAGTTATTCATTCAGAAGATTGTGAAGTTGCATGGTGCTCCAGTTTTTGTTATCTCAGATCGAGAAATGTAATTCTCTTCTCTCTTTTGGCATTCATTTTAGATGGGTTTGGGGACAAAGTGAACCTTAGCACCGTTTTCCACCCTCAAATGGATGGGCAAGTGGAATAAACTATTCTAATTTTGGAGGATATGCTAAGGGCTTATGTGATTGAATTTAAGAGAAGTTGGGTAAATCACTTACCTCTTATTGAGTTCACGTATAATCATAGTTATTACTCAAGTATTCAGATGGTTCCTATTAAAAATATTTATGATAGGATATGTAGATCTCCAATTATATGGTTTGAGGTTGGTGAGGCTAGGCTGTTTGATCCTGACTTGGTTCACAAGCTGTGGAAAAGGTTAAGGTGATTAAGGAAAGACTTAAGACTTCCCAAAGTCGCCAAAAGTCTTATTCGAATATGAGGTGAAGAGAGTTAGAGTTTGATGTAGGCGACTGGATGCTTTTGAAAGTTTCTTCGATGAAGGGAGTGATGAGTTTTGGGAAAAAGGGAAAGCTTAGTCCTCGTTATGTTGGTCCAAATTTGGTTTTGAAGAGAATGGGAATGTTTCCTATGAGTTGGATTTGCCTGCGAGCTTGGGTTCTATTCATCTGGTTTTCCATGTGTCAATGTTGAAGAAGTGCGTGGTTGATCCTTCTTTACTTATTCCTTTGGAAAATATTGGTATTTTGGATTCATTGTCTTATGAAGAAGTCCCGATTGAGATTTTATATAGGCAAGTTCGTAGATTAAGGACTATGGATGTGGCTTTGGTAAAACTGCTTTGGAGGAACTTAAAGGTGAAAAAAGCCACTTGGGAAGCTGAAAAGGACATGAAGTCCAAATATCCGTTCTTATTCCCTGCACTGGATGAAAGTGTTTGAAGTATGGGTTCCCTTTCATTTTTATCGTTGTTCAAATTTTTGCATGGGTTTGTGGTTGCTTTCTATCTAGTATTCATGTCGATGGAGGCCTTAACTCCTTATTTAGGGACAAATATCCTAGAGGGGGGGGGTATTATAATATCTCAAATTTTGGCCTCTGACAAATTCCTTGAGTGTTGAGCTCACTGTCCAGACAATGGCTCACGTGACGACTCATTATCACTCATCACGAGTCGTATAGTGCCAGTTGCAGTTCAACTAGTGAGGATTGCCCATGTTTCTTTCCTAATCACAATTAGGGCCCTACGAGTTGTAAGGTGTGGTCATAAGTCGTGGTGAGGGACTTCTGGCGATAACAGTAAGGGTGATTGATTTATTGCCCAGACTAGGATTCGTGGTGACGACTCATGACCAGTAACTATGAGTCATTACCTGATCCATACTAATTGGGAGTTATATTTCCTGCTTGTTTTCATTAAGGGCATTATAGTCTTTTCCCCTTATCCCACTATTCCCACTACTTAAAACCCTTTCCTTAGCCCTATTTTCACTAATTAACATAACATAAATGCTTCCTTCTCTCTCAAATTCCCCAATCAAGAACAAGGTAGGGTTTCAAAGGGGTTGGTCATCTAAGCTTCAATTTGTGGTTTTCCCTCCAAACTTCTTAGTGTCTCAGGCATGTATCTTTTCCCTAACTTGGTTTTATATAAAAACATGTGTTTAATCATGGTTTATGTGACTTTAATTATTGGATTTTGAATGATAGGATGAGTGTTTTGAATGGTTGTTACTTGGTTGGTTTTCCCATGGTTTTGGAATTGTTATTCATTCTTTAACTTGTGGTTTTTGAACTAATTGAGTGCATGCGGATGGTGGATGGTATGGGGCTTGTACATTCCCCAAAAATTATGGTTTTTGATTTGGAATTGGTATTAACCTTGACCCACTTGTATAATTGGTTTTGAAATAGGTACAGTCACATGGTTTTGCCTACTTACTAAACTATTGCATTGCATTAATGGATAAACAGACAAAAATGATTTTGAAACGCCTTGGTGGCCATGGTTTGGTTTTAATTGGTTTTGAAAAGCCTTGGTGGCCATGGATTGGTTTCTAAATTTGATCTTTGGAGTATAATTGTTAAATTGGTTTTGGAATGGCATAATTGAATTAGCTTGCAAGTTCAATTGGTATGACGATACCATTAGGTAAATGCCTTAATGAATGACTCCTTGGTTAAACGGATGGGTTATGTGAAAATGTTTTAATTGGGCTTAAAGAGGATTGTGTAGCTCGTCGTGAAAGGTGGTGGTCCCGAGGAGACCAAAATCAGAAACCAAATTTGCCAACGTAGGGGTCTTGGTGACCGTGTGAATAGTATATATATATATACACACACACATACACACATCTACGATATAGATGCCTTGCCAGCAGAAAGAAATCTAGAGTCCCTATCACCCGCTTGTGCAACCTCTCGAGATTGGTTCTTCCAAAGTTTCCAAATTTTCTTTAGAGATTAAGCAAGTTTCATTAGTCTAGGATGCGGTGTTCAGGTGATGTCTGCTAGAATAACAACCCAGAGCCTAGTTGAGGTCAAAACCTTTTTGACAAGATTACAGACTCGAACACTCATGATTCACTTCTTTGACCCTTCCTCGAAATTTCCTGGTTCGTGCTGCTAACACACATCGTGACCCTTTTAGCGGGGAAAGGTGAACCCATATAAATCGTGGGTGCCCTTAGTACGGTTACAGTTACACAATCGAGGTTAATGGTTGTAAATCTTATGCTAAACCATGTTCCCTATCTCAGCATTTTATATATATGTATATGAATATGTACATATAATTTTGGAATGATTTGTACTTGGCATTATTTTACCCCTTCCCTGAGTTACATGCTAGCGCTCACCCCGGTAACCATCCTAGGTCTATACATTATTTCATAAAGTAGGGTCCAAAGACACCATTTTTTTCGTCAATTGATCTGCATTGAAGTGGTAAGCCTTCATCTTCCGTAAGGCCAAACATTTCATTGGTTTTTTATAAGTATCGAAATCCCATCGATTTATTTTCATATTTTAGATTTCCTTTGTTTCCATGGTCGGGGGCATGTATCAACCTGATTGACATTCTGGTTCTAGAGGCTTTTATGGACAAAAGTATGGTTATGGTTATGGTTTGACTCCTATATTTTATCTGAGTTACATTAACTATTTTATCTTTATAATTTGGATGTCTTTCGTTGTTTATTTGGATTTTGCTCGATTGGACAGTCTATGGGGGTGGTCTTCGATCCTCGGTGGTCTTGAGATATCCGTCACGACTAGGCTTTGGGTTGGGTTGTGACAAGAGGTGTACCACCACTCAGGGGTTTTAGTTGCCATGTTTCTTTTTACACGGGTATGCTATCATAGGTGAACCAACAAGTTTAGATTTTATTTTTGTTTTTCATGTCTTTTTTATATGTTTTGTTATGTTTGATTATGAGGAAAATAGGGAAACCTTAGTGCAGTGATGTTTTAAATGTTTTGATTTGGATTTTGATGTTTAAAGGATACTCTACCTAAAAATTTGTGTTAGACTGTGTGCTATTTCTGTTTTGAACTGTGACCACTTTGGATCTTGGTATGGCACTAGTACTATAAGCCTAATATATGTAGCTTAGCAATGCATGAACTGGATAGGTAGTAGTTGACAGTGTAACCATGTATTATGTGTGTGTGAGGTTTTTACTTAGTTTAGCTTTGTATGTGCTATCTAGAACTTGTCCAATTAGTCTTGCCTAGGTTGTAAGACAGTTGATTAGGAAAAGATCATAGGTCATTCTTAATCAATCCACTTTTATCCTGAATGCCCTACCAAATGGAATTAATATTTCTTGATCCTAAGTTTGAGCCTAAATGGACCTTTTTATTTCATTAGCCTATTCACTTTTCCATTTCTACCTACAATGAACCTATTTTGGCTGTGGTACTTCCTTGGACACTGTGTACCTTAACTCAGGCAAATTGAATGATGCTATCATAAGGGTCCATAACACAAAGTGAGTATGAAGAAGAAGTTAGTAAATGAAAAGAAGAAGGACTCGAGTTCAGTAAGGAAAAGAGAGAGAGAGAAATGTATGAATAAAGTGCAAAAAAGAAGAATAAAGAAGACAAATACATAAAGTTTAAAAACAGAATTGCATAAAAAATCATAAGAAAAATAAAGGTGAATAAAATAGAGGATAATAAATATGGTTGAGAAGTGGAACCAAAAAAATAGTGTAGTGTCAAGTAGGATTGAGTCACTATATCCTTATCTACCTTACCCATCCTCAAACCTACATTACAAGCCGATATATGTTTTACAGTGATCCTAGTCCAACCGTCTGAAAAATTAAGGCATAGAAAATAAGGGTAAGCCTATATTATTTCACATGTATTGCTAGAATTTCTTTGTGAGAGTGAGTGTCCTGAATCAGTGCCTGGTTATATTTGCATCTCTAGATTGTAAGCATATAAAGACTTCTTTATTGTGAGGACACACAGATTACATTGTTGGTTGTTCTTTGTTCAGGTAGGTTATCTATATATGTGTTTAATTGTTTGTTCATAATTTGATGCCATCTATTGATCCTTTTGTGTTATAGTAAAGGGATGTATGTACACACACTAGATTTTGATTCTGGAATAGGAGGGGCTAAATAATTTTGTGCTAAAAAGAAGTGCATTAACTGTTGTAGGTCCCTTAGGTTTCTCTTAATTAAGCATCGTGGTTGTCTCTTTTGTTTTGTTTGCCTGAGGATATGCAAACTTCCTAAGTTGAAGGTGTTGATATGTCATGGTTCTATGACACTTTCGAAGCTTAAAATAAAGGAAATATGAAAGAACTTCAGTGTATTTGTGAAAATAATGTATTTGAATAAGTGTTTTGCGGGAAAATAGGTCTTAGAAGTAAACAAATGAAAAGAACTAAAATTGACTGGTTTGAGAGCTGGTGTATAGACACAACTTATTAGGTTACACTAAGAGTCGTGGACTGAATCGTACTAAGCACAAATTTAGGATCCTGAGAAGATACAAAGTCAGAACAGTGACAACAACTCAGGCTATGAGTTATCAGGAGAGGTGATGCGCCGTTAGGTGATTCATCTTGAGCATATTGTCCAAAATACCCACAGAAGTACAAATCTATATCAGTGGCTACGAGTCTATCCTATAAAATATCAGGAGGTGCTATGAGTCATTACCAACGACCATCCTAAGTATATGTGACGAAGTTCTAAAAGTTTACAAAAGTGACTCCATTGGCAACAACTAACCCAAGGAGTCGTTAGGAGTCACTACGAATCATCACCAAAGGCGTATCCAATATGCAAGAAGATCAGGAAACGAAAGCTCCCCAACTCGCAATGAGTTTTGAACAGATCTTACAACTTGTTGCCATGTCCGTAGCCACTGGTGACCCAGTTCTCCTATTTTTCTTAGGACAAGATTTATTTGTGTCTATAAATACTCTTAAAAGGTTTTATGTTTTAGTTTACGCTCTATTACTGCTTTTAGGTTATATACTTGTTCTTGAGAGTTACAAACACATATTTTGAAAATTTTAATTCATAGTTGAGATTTGTGGTTTTCATCTTCTCTTTGTAAGTGCCTAATTATGTCTTCTTATCGAATTATTCATGTATTCTTGTGATAATAAACACCACAACTAGGATTGTGGAAACCATGACAAGTTAATGGATTAGAGTTTGAAATACAAGGTGATTCTAAAAGGGTGTTCGGGCATATATTGTTGCTCTCTTTACTGTAATGGCTTTTTAATGGTGATCAATGTTAGAACTCATTTAAAATTACTTGCTTTGGAAGAAGGAGTAATAAATGGAAAATAAAACAAACAACAAAGACTTGGAGCTATCAACCTTCACTTAATAGCTTGAGCCATAGACACGGGAAAGCTAATCTGACATCTAAGGTAAGACTTAGATATAAAAACTCATGAAACATGGAAACATAATTGGGGATAGTCTTCTAATGGGGGATAATATCATTAGATGATCTTAACTTATAGATTCTGCATGTCAATCACCGAAAAGATCACCAGTATGAAGAACCTATGGAGTAATAAAGTTATGGAGAACACAATCCTAGTGTCGCTTGTTGACACCTAATTTTTTCCCTCCACATTTCAAATTAGTTCTTGAATTTCTCAATTTTAAATAGTTTAAAATATTTATTTTAAGTTATTTGGAAATCAATTTCAACCCTACCTTTTGAATTTAGGTGAAATTAATATATTTAGTATTTAATTATACATGATTATATAATTATCAGTTAAAAAATATTTTAGAATTTATTCAGAGTGAAAAGTTTGATAAAATTGCAAATATTCTATTTTTCTCAAGATCGATTGAAAATAAGAAATTGATGACATAATTAGTTTCTTAATTTATTATTATTACTATTATCTTTGAAAAAAATAAATAAAATAATATTGTGTTTCATTTAATATTTATTTTGAAATTATTGAATTTGAGAAACTCGTCAAAATAATTAAAAGTTAATTTCGTCTCAATTTTGTCCAATTAATTCAATTGCGGAGATTTTTATTAATATAAAGTGGTTACTATTTTAAAATTGGACTTCCTTGATTAACCTAATCTACCCATTCCTAATTTAATTAAACTAGCCCGACCCCCTTTCCCATTTCCTAAAATTGGCTTGGCTAACAACAAGATTAGCCCCAAAGCCTCCAAACCGCCCCATCACCAGCCCAATACCAATGACCTGCCAGGCCCACCATATTTTTTTCTTCATCAATGCACAACAACCAACAAATAATATCATCAACAACAAATAACCCAGTCTAGTAACTACACAAAAACAAGACCAACCGCCCATTGATCAACCCGACCCAACTCTCATTCCCCTTTTCCCTGTAACAACAACTCGTTCCAACAATAACATTCAACACAGTGAATAAACAATCGACTAAAAATCAAAACCAGTAACAAAACGCGATCATAATATGCAAACGGCAAAACACTACAGCCAAAAAAAATGACAACAACCTCATTTACCGTGTTACCCTCTCATATATCCGTTCTTGGTTAAGAAATCAGGAGCTTTCATCAATTTCAGTCCATGGTTCAGTACATCGGGTAAATTATTAATTCACCTCCTTTGACCAAGAAAAGTAATGACTCATTCCTCCATCTCTCCACTGATTTTTGAGTACAAAGGCCATTAATGTCCTTTATCTCACTACGGATGGGAAATTTTTAAGAATTAGTTGAAATTTCGGATTTGAAGTCCATTGTTTAAGACCCTAATTTTCCTCTATAAATAGAGGTTGAAGGAAGAGGAATTTTCGGGGGAAAATTGGGGGTTTTGGAGCCGCGTGCTTCTAACCTCACGTAACAAAAAATCCATAAACAAAAGCAATTGAAAATCAGTACTGACGAAGGATAAATTCCAGTAGGTTTGAGTTAAAATTTTGGTGGTGGTAGAAGTCCATCGCTAAGACTCATTTTCCTAAGTTTGTTGCTCTGAAAAAGGTAAAAACATACTTTTTACATTTTTTCTTCTGTTTGCAGTGTGATATTACGGAATTCAATCGATATTCGGAGCACTTCTTATTATTTTTAGACTGTTCGATAATAAAATTTGCATCTTTATCGGTATTCTTCTATATTAACCTGAAAATATGTGAAATACCACTGCGTCTATGAATCTGGGGTTGGTTTCATTTGAGCCTTATACATTTTTAATTACTGAAAGCTTAAATTTGGAGCTGTGGGAATTTGTTGAAAAGTTTTAAATCTCTTACTTGGTTGCAGAGATGGTTAGTTTAATCCTGGATGCAAAATTTGGCTTTGGATATTAAACTATTTCCTGTTTTCCTAGTCAGTTGCTTGAAAATTCTTTGCTAAAAAATGTTAACTTTATTAAAATTTAGTTGCAGTTTGATTTTTCTATTTGTTTGCTGTGGTAAATATTGAAAATTACATTCTTGTGTTCACTTTATGAGAAAATCCTGAATGATTGAGGAAAAGACAACATTACTTAGTTCTGGTCCAATCAATAATGTTGTCTACTTTCATTGTTTGGGGGAATTGATGTTAAATGGATGGTTAGCCCGTGTTTTGACACTTTGTTTGACTGATTAGTAGATGAAATACCTACGCCCATTTGATCCACTAGTTAGACCACATATTCTATGAAACGCTTTATTAAGTAGATTAATCTGTGTATTTGTTTTTTTCTTGTGCTCTTCCTCTCTCTGATTTTTGCAAACTAAATAATCTGGAGTATCACTGAAGAGGAATAAGAGATACCGGAGATGTATTTTAGAGAGTGATTTTGCATGTTGTATTGAGGTTTAGCCTCCTGACTATAACCATATATGTGATGGTTTGTTCAAATGGCAATATTAAGATGAGTTTTCTTAACTTCTATTCTTCAAGTATGTTTTTTATATATATAAATATAGCTTTAAATTAATATCTAATCCTTATTTCACCTTTTATATGCATGAACTCTTTAGGATGAGTCCGATAGGACTCCCTTTATCCTTGCATCGAGTCTGAGGCTCAAACAAGTCCCAAATGCCTTTATTTTTGAAGAAACGAGGCTGGTATACACTAGTATATGCCTGATATACGAAATCTATAGGTCAAAGGTGGCCAGTGTAAGACAAGATATGATGCAAAATGAAGTTGTAAGCAAGTATATAGAGTTTTATACGTTGATATACAACGTATATATGCAAAAAACGCAGAAAACCGGACTGGTATTCAACTCGTATACACTTCAGAAAAATGAACTGAAGTCCATAGTTCAAAGCCCAAAACTGGGCAGCTTTATTAATGAGTTAACTAAGGGCCCAATTTCAATTTTTGCATTATTTATGCTCAAAATTGCACAAACCCACAACTTAGGTTTTACATATTACAAAAAATCCCATCTCTCCAAACATATTACAAAAAATCCATTTTTATCTTTAAATACATATACATAGCTTTTTATGTATATGTTGGCCCTATTATATATATGAATCGGTTTTGTTATGTATATATCGGCCTTGCTATGTATATTTCGGTCTTGTCATACTTGTTATGTATATGAATCGACCTTGTTTTGTATATGTCGGCCTTGTCATAGACAAAAGTTTTTATGTGTATATCAGTCTTGTAATGTATATGAATCGGGAGAGAGAGTAAAGTAATTAAGGAAGTGAGAGAGAGTGTAACTAATTCTAATAAGGTTGGGATTTATGTTATTTTTACTTATTTTTGTAGCTTGTATTGATTGTATTAACTAACTTATTAATCAACTAACCTAGAAAAATTCCCTAAAGTTTTTTCATTTTTATTTTATCTTAGTTTTCTTTCATTAATTCATAATATCTTCACCTAATTTATATTGTTTAAAACGGATTAAATTGTTTCCTTCGATTTTCTCCTTGAAATAAGTCTTTTAAAGATTGAGTATTTTATTTATTTTGTTCATATGACTAATAGTCTATTTAGATTAAATTAATTTTCTTCAAACTTAAGAAACTAATTTTTCTCATAAATTCTAACTTTTCATGATTAATATGATACTTTTAATTTGATACACTCTTAACTTTTTTATTTTAAAAAAGTGTTATTTATAACGAAAATGGACTTTCCTATGGTATTAACACTAAGAAATTAACTTCATCATCTTCTTCTCCTACAAAAAGCAAAATTCATTTTTCTCTTAAGTTCGAAAAATTACAATTTAGTTCAATTCAAATAAATTATTTTCCCCTTTGAATAAATAAATGTCATTTTTAAATGTTTAAATAAATAATTTTAATATTTTCTATAAAATCAAGTCTTTGCAAAAATTAGCCACTTTAATTAGTCAAGTTAGTTCTTGTTTGGTATACCGTTTTAAATGGACGTTCCTAAGTGTCTTAAAAAGATTCTTAGGGCGTAAATTGAACCCTTTCCCTGTTTTTCTAGTTTTAAGGGTTTATTTCTTTTTTTTGAAACTTTGAAACCTTTTTAAGTTTTTTCTTGATTTTTTCTATAAAAATCAAGTGACGACTCAGTAATTTTCTCAAAATTATTTCAAAATTTTCTTGAATCTTTTGAAATAGTTTTAAAGAGGTCAAAATCATCTTTTTTTTAAAATAAAATCCAAAAAGAATAAAACAGAAATGACGACTTTGTTGGGGATTTAACTAGGTTCTAACCAATTATTTGAACTAACTTGTTTGACTAATTATTTGTATTTGTAATACTTGAACTGTTTGTTGTTTATGTGTTTAAATTTGCGTAAAATTTAAACTGTTACATTTCATGGCATACTTCCACATTTGAATATATAAACTGTTTTGGGGTTTCGGAGATGCCCCGTCCCCTATTTATCAATTCCAAATGAAGTGTGGGAAATACAATAGTTTATTGGCACATTAGACGTCCAATGGCTGTTCGGATTTTCCAACCCGAGTCGTCCACTAGGAGACTTGGTCAAATCCCACTTTAGAAACTAGGATAGAGCAAAACCAAAATACTTTTTAGGCATGATCCTAGGATGACCCAATATCTGAGAGGGTATTGGGCCCACTAGAAAACCCGCCTTACGTCTATTGGCCACGAGTTAATAATAAACGATCATTCTTTATGTGTTTTAATTGAAAGATGTAATGTCGAATTGTACAGATGATTGTCCCCTGAGATATATCTGGGGGAAACAGAATGTCTTATAAATATCATGTATACCTTTCAAATGCTAGGCTTACCTTGGGCTTGAAAGGTCCCATGAATGCTAGGACGCGTAATAACTGTTTATGTGCTAAAGTGTTTAATTGTTTTGCTTTGTCTATGTTTGCTTGATCTGTGTGTTTTAAGAACATATATTTGGCTTGAAACAATACTAGTCCATTATTTCTATTTCAAAGTCTTAGAGCATTAATAGCATATAAGACTCAAAATTTAAATCTTCCTAAAAATACTCATAGAGGTCCGTTGATAAAATTTCTTCCAATTTACTCAAATTTGTTTAAAATTTTATTAGGTGATTATCTAATTCACATTGATCATGTTACCCTTACAATTCATTTTCCCCCGCATTTGATTATAGTCAGAGCTATCTAGACATCTTTTAATGAAAGACTCTGTTGTCTTAAAAGGTTTTACAAATAAGCCTTTTAGGATGTTATCCGTTAATATCTGATTTCTTCAAATCACCTAGTTTATCCTATTCGAAGTTCTATTTTCCCATCAAATTCAAGATACGTCAAATGATCAAAATTCTGATCATTCGACCACTTTCTTAAATGTACTATCCTTTAAATTACTTAGTCTATTTCAAATTAAATATATGTCATTTGTTTTGTATATTACTTTGGTCAATCGTTACGATCATGCACTAACCTTTTATTTTTTGAGTGTTTTTCTTTCCATTTAGAGAGAGGCTAATTTGTGTTGGTAGTCGAACTAGCTCGCTTTACAAAGGAAAAAGTAATTGATGGCAGAACATCTGTATTTCACACGATTTAAGGTCAAGAAAGCAACTATAGAGTCATCAGTTCTTTCTTGGGATAACAGAAGGACTCAATCAATTATGGATCCTAGTCCGATCAGCACAAATACCATATCTGAGTCAGTTCCTACCTTCTCTATGGCAATGGATCCGAGTGACTCGATAGGAAGGGAAATAACCCAAGAGCTCAATGCCGGTTTGGTGCAATAAATTTCTGAGCTAAAACTTATGGTGATGAGAAGCAAAACACCTTCTCAAACTCCTCCAAACATGTCTTTGCCTCTTGATGCTCGACAAAAGGGGCCTATGTTTCCAATGATGGAAGGAGTTGATCAGGACGGTCATTTTGCTCATGCCTCTCAGAATACTCCTTTTGTGTACACATTTTCTCATCCAAAAGTTCAGAAAATATCATTGTCACACCAAGCTCAGCCAGTGTACACCTATTCTACTGCCCCTTCAGTGACATAAACTCTGTGGTTATACTGCTTAGATGTTAATAATTGTGTTGAAACAGAGAATGATCCGAGAATGTACCCTGATGAGACGGTGAACAAAAAGCTCAAGGTCTTGGAAGATGCAATGAGAAGCCTTCCAGGGCTTGGGTAAAATCAAAGTGTGAAGTATGAAGAGTAATGTGTATTTCCTGAGATTGAGTTTACACCTAGTTACAAGATCCCAAAATTTGAAAAGTTTGATGGGTCTGAAAACCCCTTCTTTTATTTGAAAACTTATTGTGAAAAGTTTATTGGCGTGGGAAAAAATAAAGGAATAAGGGTCAAGCTATTTAGTCAAAGTTTGAGTGGAAAAGCTCTAGAATGGTATGCTAAGCAAGATGTGACTAAGTGGCGCACTTGAGATGACCTGGAAAATGCTTTTGTGGATCACTACAAGTTTTATATCGATATCATTCCTGATAGGATCTCTATCACAAAGCTAAGACAAAGATCAAATAAGAATTTTTGTGAATATACCATACGCCGGAGAGAAGAAGAGACCAGGGTACATCCTTCTATGGAAGAAGCTGAAATGATTAGTTACTTCATCCATGTACTAAATTCAAAATATTTTGATTGCATGGTAACAATGGCTGGAAAAACAATTCGTGAAATTGTCAAGATCGGAGAAATAATTGAGGATGACCTCAAGACAGGAAGGATAATAAACTTGATAGAACTACAATCCACCCACATGGGCTTCCAGACTAGCTCTTTCAAAAATGGGAAGAAAAAAAAGAAGGAAGTAATGGAAGTGATGAATCAAGAAAATTCTTCCAACTACAAGCAACCTCCTCGATATCAATCCAATGCTCGATATGCTCACTATCCAGTCTTTAATGCATAGGCGACATAACATGCTTAACCTCCACCATGAAACTATCCAAATAATTCTCCTCGTGCCAATCATAAAAGAAAGTCTCTTAGAATTTTCACGTCATTAGCAGAGTCTCTTACTCAGCTTTTTGAAAGGTTAAAAGTCGCAAAACTACTTTATCCAGTAGAAACAGAGACTGTGAACACTTCTGCTAATTGGTATGATCCAAACAAGTGACGTGCTTACCACTCAGGAGTTGTTGGACATGATACAAAGAGATGTATCACTCTCAAACATAAAATTCTGGATCTGATTGACAACAAGGTGATAACGCTTGAAGAAACTCTAGCTAATGTTAACAACAATCCATTGCCCAATCACAAGAAGTGTCCATTGGCGCCATCAATTAGAAGAAGCATGAATTCTCCTCAAAAGGCAAACTTTTGGCGTCCTTCTATCCTTCATTTTGAAGTTGTTGTTTTCTTTTCTTGTAATCGTACTTTCTTGTTTTATTTCCTTGTAATTGAATTCTATTGCTTTATTTTCTTATAATCACACTTTGTGGTTTGATTTCCTTGTAATCACACTTTATGATTTGATTTCCTTGTAATCACACCCTTTACCTGTAATGAACTACGTTGGACTTGATTTCCCTTATGGAATACATAGGCGGCCTGTATTGGCTTCGATCACGTTATCAAAGAATCAAATATCCTATTTGTATGTATGAACTACATTTGACCTGAATTCCCAAGAATGGGATACATATGCGGCTTATGTCGGCTTTGGTCAACTCCTTAGAAAACTTATTCTTTCATTGTATCTACGAACCATATTTGACCTGAATTTCCAAGAATGGAATACGTAGGCAGCCTATGTAGACTTCGGTATACCTCTTACAAGATTTATCTTTCCATTTTATGGTAGAACTACCTTTCATATCTCAATAAAATGCGTAGGTGCCACACTGTCTCAGTTATATTTTCCATAAAACTTTCATAGAAACTATGGTAAATATTTGAGAACATCTAAAAAATTCATCAAAAGGATCCTTTCCCAAGTTAAATGAAGTTGACAGCGAAGCATGTAACTGGGGCAAAATTTTTTGAGAAGGTCTTAAAATTTCACAAAACTTGACGTTGGCTACAAAGTTGAAAGTCAGATGTTGTTGAATTGGAGTATAATTTTTGAAGTTCTCTATGCTTAAAGTACTCTACATCAGAAACAACTCAAGTACTTTGTATTTTAGACTGGGGCAGAATTTTTGAGAAGATCTAAAAAATTCCATACTCATAGATGTCGAAAGTTACAAAAAAGTTTGGGAGCTATCTGTTATAGACCGGGGCAGAATTTGAGGAGAATCATAAAAAATTCCACAAAAACTGCACTTCAAGATAATTTTTTTTTGCAAATCAATGATCAACAAGGTGCATCAGGAGAGAAAGGCAATACCAACACAGTCAGTCTCTCAAAACTAAGATTTTTTCTTTGGATGCAGGAACAGTGAAGTCACAAAGTTGACAATGTTAAGCATGCCAAAGGGCATTGTCAGAACCACTGTGGTTTTGCCATAATAATCTAGATAACTTCTCTCCTTTATCTTTCTCTTGATTTATGTTTCTATTACTTTGTTACGATATCTAACACTTTCTCTGATTTTATAGAGAGATGATCGGGCATAACGATGAAGATGTGGAGATATTATCCAAACTACTATCTCTTGATCATCATGAGTCAAACAACTTTATATTTATCTTTAAACTCTATCTTCTGTTACAGTCCTTACTTAGTTATAACAAATTATCGTGTTATTAACGAGTGTTGTTAAGTTATACAGGTGATGTTATGCAAGATCACCTCAAAGGAATAATGCAAATTATCCTCTCAAACTTGGAGGATTCAATCCAAAAGCTCAGGACATGCATAAATACTTTAAAGGACTCCTGATTCAAAGGATGCAGTTCAATGAATCAACTTCTTATTTGGGTTATCCACCCCTTAAAAAACACATCTTATTATATTTGGGTTTTCACTCTTTGTCACTCTGTTCAGAGTGACACATTACATGTAAGATAGGTTGTCTGCCTTTCAATGAGACACGTTGGGCCGTCTCCCTATTCAAAGTGATATGTTACATTCAAGATTGGTTGTCATCCTTTCAGTGAGACACGTTGGGCCGTCGCCCCATTCAAAGTAACACATTACATTCAAGATAGGTTGTCTGCCTTTCAATGAAACACGTTGGTCCGTCACCCCATTAAAGTGATATACTACATTCAAGATAGGTCGTTTGCCTTTCCATGAGACACGTTGGGTTATCACCCCCATTTAAATGACATGTTATATTCAATACCGATCATCCACCTTTCAATGAGACATATTGGGTCGTCACCTTTTTCAAAGTGACATATTATTATTCAGTATTGGTCGCCCGCCTTTTAATGAGACACATTGGGTCGTCACCCCCATTCAAGTGGCACATTATAGGTCGTTCGCCTTTTAATGAGACACGTTGGGCTGTCATTCTATTCAAGTGACATGTTATATTCATGATAGGTCATCCGCCTTTCGATGAGACACGTTGGGACGTCACCCCTATCAAAGAGATATGTTATATTCAAGATAGGCTGTCTGCCTTATAATGGGATATATTGGGTCATCACCTCATTCGAAGTGACATATTATTATTCAGTATTGGTCGTCTGTCTTTCAATGAGACACATTTGGTCATCACCCCATTCAGTTGGCACGTTACATTTTCAATAAGACACGTTGGGTCATCACCTCATTCAAAGTGGCATGTTACATTCAAGATAAGACATCGTTCTTTTTACAAGGCATGTTGGGTCGTCACCCCCTACAAATTGTCATAGTACATTCAAATTCGGTCGTCCGCCTTTAAATAAGATGTGTTGGACAGTCACTCTGTTCAAAGTGGTTGTGTAAATTGATTCAACTATCTCAGTATAGCATGTTCAAACAAGTTTGCACCAATTTACGTTTGCGTAATGCTATATTTATGAATTATAATTTATTTGAGTTTTTTTCGGGAGCATCCAAAAGGATGAAGTTCTGAAATCAAAACCACAGGTGCGGACAACTCCAAAAAAGCTGCAGTACAATGTGGAACTTTTTCTTAACAGCTAACTGGGACATAGTCTGAAGAGGAATTTCAAACTCTTTGGATGCGAGCTAAAGGACGACTTGCACCACCATCAAACCACATCCCTATCAGAAGGGGTGTGGGTATTTTGGGATATTTTTGGTTTCAGTTTCACCTCTGGGGAAATTCTAAACTCGCACCAGAGGTAGTCTTTCTCTTCTTTGAAAATCAGGTGACAACACACCTAGAGCTTTGGAAATTATATATATGTAGATCTTAGTTGTGGGTGTAAGGGGCCTCACATCCGTGATTGAGATAAATGCAAGCCTTTTTTCTATAATACGATATATTTGTCACTCAGTCCAAACCAACAGTCGTCTAAAATAAAAGACTATCTTTTCTACCGATTGAGTCGAACTATAGGCAGTCTGATTCCCCAAGTCTCAGAGATATGTAGGTTGAGATCTATATTGAAATCTCAAATGTATTACAACCTCCGTTCTAATCCTCTTATTTCCCAGCTTTTCGATTTCACCAAAATTCAAAACTCAAAATTTCTTGTGAATTCTTTGAAAATCGTGCTTTAAATTAAGCTTATGAACTACAAGTGACCTGAATTCTCATCTAACCTGAGATATGCAGGAAACCTGATACCGGGGTTCGTCCATAACTCCCAAAACGCATGTGAAACCAATCTCATCTGAGAGACGAATTGATGGTCAGACAAAATTAGGAACGTCAAACTCCCTTTGTCTAGAGTTACTTGCATCCACCCTAACCAAAGGGAGGGGACAACTGTTGACACCTAATTTTTTCCCTCCATATTTTAAATTAGTTCTTAAATTTCTCAATTTTAAATAGTTTTAAAATATTTATTTTAAGTTGTTTGGAAATCAATTTCAACCCTACCTTTTGAATTTAGGTGAAATTAATATATTTAGTGTTTAATTATACATGATTATGTAATTATCAGTTAAAGAAAATATTTTAGAATTTATCCAGAGTGAAAAGTTTGATTAAATTGCAAATATTCTACTTTTCTCAAGATCAATTGAAAATATGAAATTGATGACATAATTAGTTTCTTTATTATTATTATTATTATTATTATTATTATCTTTGAAAAAAAAGAAATAAAATTGTGTTTCATTTAATATTAATTTTATAATTATTGAATTTGAGAAACTATTCAAAATAATTAAAAGTTAATTTTGTCCAATTAATTCAATTGCGCCCATTTTATTAATATAAAATGATTACACTTTTAAAATTAGACTTCCTTGATTAACCTAATCTACCCATTCCTAATTTAATTAAACTAGCCCAACCCCCTTTCCCATTTCCTAAAATTGGGCTAGCTAACAACAAGATCAGCCCAATCAGCCCCAATAACAATGACCCACCAGGCCCACCACATTTCTCTTTCCTTTATTAATTCACAGCAGCCAACAAACAGTATCATCAACAACAAATAACCCAGTCCAATAACTAGACAACAACAAGCCCAGCCGCCCATTGATCAACCCGACCTAACTCTCACTCCTCTTTTCCCCTTAACAGTAACTCATTCCAATAGCAACGTTCAACACAACAAATAAACAACCGACTCAAAATCAAAACCATCAACACGCGATAATAACATGCAAACGTCAAAACACCACCAGCCAAAAATCACGACAACCACCTCATTTACCATTTTAGCCTCTCATATATCCATTTTTGGTTAAGAAATCGGGTGCTTTCATCAATTTTAGTCCATGGTTCAGTACTTCAGGTAAATTATTAATTCACCTCCTTTGACCAAGCAAAGTGATAGCTCTTTCCTCCTTCTTTTCACTGATTTTTGAGCACAAAGGCCATTAATGGCCTTTGTGTCACTATGGATGTGAAATTTTTAAGAATTAGTTAAAATTTTGGATTTTAAGTCCATTGTTCAAAATCCTAATTTCCTCTATAAATAGAGGTTGAAGGAAGAGGGAAAGAAATACAAATTTTTGGGGAAAAATTGGGATTTTTGGAGGCGCATGCTTCTAACCTCACGTAATCAAAAATCCAAAAAGAAAAGCTATTGACAATCAGTGCCGACGAAGGCTAATTCCGGTAGGTTTGAGTTAAAATTTTGGTGGTGGCAAAATTCCATCGCCAAGGATCGTTGTCCTAAGTTCATTGCTCCGGAAAAGGTAAAAACACACTTTTTATATTTTTTATTCATGTTTACAGTGTGATATTAAGGAATTCTGTCGATATTCGGAGCTCTTGTTATTATTGTGAGATTGTTCGATCATAAAATTTGAATCTTTATCAGTATTCTTTTGAATTAAACTGAAAATATGTGAAATACCACTGCGTCGATGAGTTTGGGGTTGGTCTCGTTTGAGCCTTATGCATTTTTAATTACTGAAAGCTTAAATTTGGAGTTGTGGAAATTTGTTGAAAAGTTTTAAATCTCTTACTTGGTTGCAGAGATGGTTAGTTTTATCTTGGACGCAAAATTTGGCTTTGGATATTAAACTATTTCCTATTTTCCCAGTCAGTTGCTTGGAAATCCTTTGTTAAAAAATATTAACTCTATTAAAATTTAACTGTAGATTGATTTTTCTATTTGTTTATTGTGGTAAATATTGAAAATTACATTCTTGTGTTCACTTTATGGGAAAATCCTGAATGGTTTAGGAAAAGGCTACATTACTTAGTTCTGGTACAATCAATAGTGTTGTCTACTTCCATTGTTTGGGGAATTGATATTAAATGGATGGTTAGCCCATGTTTTGACACTTTATTTGACTGATTAGTAGCCGAAATACCTACGCCCATTTGATCCACTAGTTAGACGACATATTCTACGAAACATTTTATTAAGTAGATTAATCTGTGTATTTATTTTTTTCTTGTACTCTTCCTCTTTCTAATATTTGCAACCTAAATAATCTGGAGTATCACTGAAGAGGTATAAGAGATACTGGTAATATATTTTAGCGAGTGATTTTGATTGTTGTATTAAGGTTTAGCCTCCTGACTGTAACCATGTATGTGATGGTTTATTCAAATGACAATATTAAGATGAGTTTTCTTAACTTCTATTCTTCAAGTATGTTTTTTATATATATAAATATAGCTTTAAATTAGTATCTAATCCTTATTTCACCTTTTATATGCATGAACTCTTTTGGATAAGTCCAGTAGGACTCCCTTTATCCTTGCATTCGAACTCCATCGAGTCTGAGCCTCAAACAAGTCCCAAATGCCTTTATTTTTGAAGAAACGAGGCTGGTATACACCTGATCTACGAGATCTACAGGTCAAAGTTGTCCGGTGTAAGATGATATATGATGCACGATGAAGCTGGGAGAAAGTATAAAGAGTTTTATACCCTGATATACAACGTATATATGGAAAAAATGTAGAAAACCGGGCTGGTATACACTTCAGAAAAATAGACTGAAGTCCATAATTCAAAGCCCAAAACTGGGAAGCTTTATTAATGGGCTAACTAAGGGCCCAATTTCAATTCTTGTATTATTTTTGTAGCTTGTATTGGTTGTATTAACTAACTTTTTAATCATTAACCTAGACAAATTCCCTAAAGTTTTGTCATTTTTATTTTATCTTAGTTTTCTTTCATTAATTCATAATCTCTTCACCTAATTTATATTGTTTAAAACGGATTAAATTGGTCCTTCGATTTTCTCCTTGAAATAAGTCTTTTATTTATTTTGTTCATATGACTAATAGTCTATTTGGATTAAATTGATTTTCTTCAAACTTAAGAAACTATTTTTCTAGTAAATTTTAACTTTTCATGCTTAGTATGATACTTTTAATTTGATACACTCTTAAATTTTTTTTTTAAAAAGTATTATTTATAATGAAAATGGACTTTCCTAGGTATTTATACTAAGAAAATAATTTCATCATCCTCCTCTCCTACAAAAAGCAAAATTCATTTTCCTCCTAAGTTCGAAAAATTACAATTTAGTTCAATTCAAATAAATTATTTTTCCCTTTGAATAAATAAATGTCATTTTAAATATTTAAATAAATAATTTTAATATTTTCTATAAAATCAAGTCTTCGCAAAAATTAGCCACTTTAATAAGTCAAGTTTGTTCTTGTTTGGTATACCGTTTTAAACGGACGCTCCTAAGTGCCTTAAAAACCTTCTTAGGGCATTAATTGAACCCTTACCCAGTCTCTCTAGTTTTTAAGGTTTATTTTTGTTTTTGAACTTTTGAAACCTTTTTAATTTTTTTCTTTATTTTTTCTATAAAAATCAAGTGGCGACTCTGTAATTTTCTCAAAATTATTTCAAAATTTTCTTGAACCTTTTGAAATAGTTTAAAGAGGTTAAAATCATCTTTTTTTTAAAAAAAATAAAATTCGAAAAGGATAAAACAGAAATGGTGACTTTGTTAAGGATTTAACTAGGTTCTAACCAATTATTTGAACTAACTGGTTTGACTAATTATTTGGATTTGTAATACTTGAACTGTTTGTTATTTATGTGTTTAAATTTTCATAAAATTTAAACTGTTGCATTTTATGGCATACTTCCACATTTGAATTTATAAAATTTTTGGGGGTTTCAGGGATGTCCCAGCCCCTATTTATCATTCCAAATGAAGTGTGGGAAATACGATAGTTTATCTAGTACAATGATGATACGGTGAACAGAAAGCTCAAGGTCTTGGAAAATGCAATGAGATGAGTTCACTACTGAGGCTCGGATCTGGTTGACTATCATCTGTAGTCGTGTTTCTCCAAGCACCAACATGACTTATATCCTTGTTATGCGAGATCAAATGGTATCTTTCCTCTTAGAAAACATTCTTTTTAATGTTGGTCAATTTATACTCTCCGACATCAAGCATTACAAGATCAAAGGCGACCCCATGGTCCTGTTTCTAGCCTTGACCACTAAGTTGTGTAAGAGATCCGAGGTTGAGGATTACCCGGGGGACAATTTGATATCCCTGAAGATGCCAATCTACCCTTTGAAGATTCATGGTGAGGGTGCTCCTTCAATGAGAAAAAAAAGAAAGATTGACTTGGGAAAATCTATGGATGATGATGTTGAGTCTTGAAGACCACGACCTCAGGGGCCGGGAGAACCATCCACCACTTGTCATTCATATGTCGCTCGAATTGATTATGAGAGGTTTATGGAGGACCAAAAGCAATAGGGAGATACCATTGCCAGAATTGAGTGAGCTTATTCTTCCTTGGCACAGTTGCATTGAGACTTACGCTGACTCCCACGATAGGATGAGGAAGAAGGTGAAGAAGAGAGATAAACTTTTCACTCATATGTGGAAAAGAGTTAAGGGCCTATGGAAAGTCTTTAAGCCCAGAGAGAGACTTTCTTCCCTGAGAGCAGATTCTGAGATGAGGCCTCAGCTACGTGGTCTGAGGATGATGAGCCACAGTCTGATGGTGATGATGAGGAGACAGCTAGTGATGGCAGTGCCTAATGTGGTTTTAAGAAGACTCATTTACTCTTTCTATGCTTTCATGATTATGTAGTCAGGACATTGCAAATATTTAGTTGGAGGTGCCCGTCTCTATATTTATTTCATATTTGTGATTGCTGGGTCTGTATTATTTTGAATGCTCATTTTGATGCGTTTAAATTTTTTATTCAAATGATTTGATCTTTATTTGTTATGGATAATTTAAGTTAATTTGGTTTGTAATATTAGGTTCCCTGATGTTGCCTACACTTTGTGGATTAGCCAATTTTGTTTTTCATTTCTAGATATTTATTTCTTTTAATAATGATATTGGACAAACTTTTCTCTATGATAGATTGAGTGACAACATTCTTAATGCAAAATCACCGTGTTGAGGCTTTGAGCCATAGATGCAGGGGAAGTCTGAGTACCCGTGGCATTATAAATTTGGTATTACTATTATTCGTATGGTGAAGTCTGAGAAGCCATATGGTTTGCCCTTGTGAGAGACAAAATGTGAGATGACGACTTGATTTGGTACTAACAATAGCCAATTTTGCGCGGTGAAATGTGAAGCAAGAATTCCCCTTTCATCCAAAAAATGGACGTGAATAATTTCGTAAAAACACTTTACCTCTTTTTGTTACTCCGAAGTTTTTAGTTAGTAGTGTAATGGTAAATAGCTCCTTTTGTCTCTACTAGGAAATACAATTCAGCCTCCTTGAAAAGTGTGTATGCCATGTGTGGTAAGCTTAGCTGATCAATTCTCATGCATGCTTATGTCATCTAAAACTTTCCCCGTTGGTCTTTTGAAGCAAATCTTAATTACTCATGGTTGGAGAAATAATCTCGGTCCTTCTTTTTGAATATTGAAAATCTCTCTAGCCTAAAAAGTCTACCCATGTTAGAGTAGTATCCCTAGTCACCCCTTTTAAGCCTTTGAAACTTCCTTTGGAAACCATGTTTCAAACTATGAACCATTTGAACTTTATCCCTCTTTTGAACCCTACCCTCCTTGAACTTAATAGTACGACTTAAGGCTAAAAGCCTAAGTTGGGGGTGGTGAATCTTGAGAGAGGTTATCTTGGGTCCATGGTATTGTAAGTGAGTGCCTAAAAACTTCGAATGAGAACAAATGATTGAGAATAAGAAAAGGTTCAACAAGGGAAAAAAAAGCATAATTGCACAAAAGAAAGAAATAAAAATATAATGCTTTTGATTAGAGAGTGAGTTAATATGGTAAAAGTAGGTACATGAGTAAATTGAAAGTAAATAAAGTGGCCCATGATCCAAAGTTCGATTAAATAGTGTTTTATGTAGAGTTCAAGGAAGGTGTAGTCACTTTGATCTCAAATGTTTATCCTACTATTTCCCAATCCTACATTATGAGTTTGTAAAATTCCTTTGAGATCTCCAACAAAGCATTTTTTTGAGTTAGTAGCGATTGAAAATAAGGAAAAACATATGGCATGATACTTGTTTTCATTGAGAGATTATATGTGAGAGAGAGTGCTTGTACTTTAGTCCCTTATTTTATGATAGACACTATGGTGTGTTGGGACTTCCTTTCATCAGGAGTTATGTAGACTAATTGAGGTGGGTGAAGTTTTAACCTTATGAAAATAAGGAAAGGAGTGTAGTTGAGTCGCTATTGGTAGAGAGTCACTTCTATAGACTTAGTAGTTGTTGCTTGATTGTTCTTAAAAGTCTTTTGCATCCTTGAAAGTGTGATTGATTTTGAGGGGAGTTGCACGAATAGTTTTTCCCATGCTTGAGGGCTAATTGGTGGTGCTAATGATCATTTGATTTTAAAAGTGGGCTTATAATTAAGTAGTCTCATTTAGTGTGGAGTAGTGTTGCTTCAGGACAAGCAAAGTTTTAAGTTGGGGGTGTTGATGAGTGGCAAATTTACTGCTCATTTACATCCAAATTTGAGCACATTATGATGAAATAATTGTGTATATGAGGTTAATTATCTATTAAAATGCACTAATTTCCAGTGTTGTTGATTTTGAAGGAAACCTAATGAAAATGAGTTGATACAAAGTTGGAAGAGATAAAATGAGAGTGAGGGGAACCAAAGCTAAAATTCAGGCCCAGGAGTCGACCCTCAGGTATCACGATCACGACTTGAGGTTTGCAATCATGGCGTGAGGGAAAATAGAGCCAAAGATGAAATTCAGTCCCAAGATTCAACCCTAAGGTATCATGATTACATCTGAGGGTCGAAATCTTAACCTATCAATAAATCAATAAGAGAGAGATCGCAGTAGGACCACTGCGATTGCGATATCACGACCGCAGTCAAGAGATGGTGATCACAATAAGGAAGTAAAGTTTCATTGGCAGACTTTGAATTTCACCGAGCTAAATCCCAAATCTTAAGGGGTTAAACCCCTTCACATTATTCATCATCCTATCTTCTAATTTTGAGCTTTTGGGGAGCTAGGAAATAATTTTTTGAGTGAATTACAAGAGAGATTTTGGTTGGAAAATGAATTTAAAGTTCAGATTTATTCTTGTTTTGCTCTTTAATGGATGAATTGAATGCCAACTTGGGTGTATCTTCTTTCTTTAAATTTATGAGTAGCTAAATTCATATCTTAGGCTTATGTTTGCTTAGGTGTTGGATAATGCATGGGTGTTTATTGTTAGTCCAAATAATTGATTAATTATTTTAGGTTTTACTCTTACTCTATGTTTGAATTGAAAATTGTAGGTGAAACCCCAATTATCTTTGATCCTATATCATCCTTGATAGAGGGATGTGGGCGAAGAGTAATTGTAAAAACAAATTAATTTAGCGTCTTCCTTACATTATATTAGAAATAAGGATGTTATGTGACTTAGCTATGTTCAATAGTATTATCTTAGAAACAAGGATGCAATGTAGAGGTATTGGATTGGTAAGTTTGGCATGCTCATGAGGTGTTCAAAAGAAATCATGAGTGAAACATAGTGTTTTATTGAAAGATTGATACTAAGACCCAAAGTTTATCTTACCCAAAACCCATAAACAAAATTGGATTAACTCTGTACTACCCATGAATGAACACTACAAAGGAGAACATATCCCCAATATCTTTCTTAATTTGATAAACTTGTCAATTGTTCACCATCATATTAGTATGCTTTGGTGATTTTTTTCAACAAATTTCAATATTCAAATCCCCCCTTTTACTTTTATGTTTGGTTTTAGTTTCTCTTTGTGGGTGAACTCCTAGTTAACTCTCAACACACGTAGGTATAGAAAGCTAGTTTGCACTCCTTATGGATATGACCTTGACTCTTGTTGGGTTTATATTGACAATGTCCACCTTTCATTGAAATTAAGGTATAAGTTAAGCGTTATCAACTTGCTGAAAAACCATATACTTGGCCACAAAGTTTGCCACCTCTCTCTTCATATTATTTCACCAGTAGATTTTCTTCGAGTCATGATATATCTTAGTTGATCCCAGATGAACTATATATCTAGACTAATAAGCCTCAATCAAAATCCTTTCCCATATTCCATCAACATCAAGTACATATAATCTTCCTTGATACCTGAAGATGCCATCTCCTCCAATCTCGAAAGCCATAATTTTTATTTACCCACTTTATCCACAATCTGCATAGGTATGGGGTCTAAAGCCTTTTTTCCCTTCACCTTAGAGCCAATGGATGATTAACCGCTTCATGAACAATCACTTCTCCATCCTCAGAGCCAAAAGACAGACTTCGAATTTAGCCAATCTTTGAATATCCTTTACCAATCCTTTTTTCTCCTCATCAACATTGGATAATCTCCCTATAGACAACCTACTAAGATCATCAACAACAACATTAGCTTTACCTGGATGGCAGTGAAGGCTTATGTGATAATCTTTAAGCAATTCGAGCCACCGCCTCTGCCTGAGATTCAATTCATTCTGAGTAAAAACATATATTGCAAGCTCTTATGATCTGCAATACAATTCAAAGGTGATTTACATGATCCTCCTCGCTGTTAAACTATACCAAGATGTCATCAGTGATTATTATACAAACAAATCAAAAAATGCCTGAATCCTTGATTCATTATGTCCATGAATGCAACTAGGGAATTAGTCAACCCAAATAACATAAAAAAAAACTCATAGTTACCATATCGAGTTTAGAAAATAGTCTTGGGAATATTAGCCTCCATAGTTTTCAACGATGATAACCCAAACGAAGATCAGTCTTAGAGAAATATCTAGCACTCTAAATCTAATTAAAAAAGTCATCAATCCTAGGAACAGGGTATTTATTCTTCACTATCACCTTATTCAACTGACGATAATCTATATACATTCAAAGAGACCCATCTTTATTTCACACAAAAAGTATAGGCGCACCCTAGAGAGAGAGACCATCTTTATTTCCTAAGTTTGGGCCTTCTATTTATCATATAACTCAGGCTTACTTGTCGTATGATATGGGTATGGTTTAGGGGTCTTGTTAGTATTTTGCTCAATTTATTTTTGGTTGTTTACTATCTAAGGTATGAATGGACAATATAAGGGTCATTTAGAGATAGTACGAGTGACATAGTCTAATTCATATGTTGTCCAGTGTCCAACCCCTTTAATTCTGTATTGGATATAGTTTGAGGGTACTAATCGTATGGTATGGGTATGAATTAGGAAAAGAAATTCATATGGTGGATAGTGTGTGATGTCCAATATTCTATCTAGGGTACGAGTGGTGGGTACCACTCGTATGTTATGTGTATGAGTTAAGGGGGTCGTACCCTCCTGTGGTGATTTTTATAGTTTAAGTTGGGGGTATTCTGGACATTTTACCTGTTAAACTCTCTTTACCCCATGAATTTAAAAATATTAAGACTTAATTTACCCTATTCATCTCAATCAAAACCACTTTAAACACTCTCAAATCTCTTTCAAGGCTCTTGGTTCAAGAAAGGCTAGGGTTTTCTTCTAAGTTGTCAATTAAGGATTACAAGGGTGGTTTCTCTCTATCTTCTTTGGTATAAAAGTCATGTTACTCCTCCCTCATTGTTAGTTCAAACAAAAAGCTTGTTTTCATGGATGGTTTTCATGATATTGATGTTGTATTATTTGAGTTTTGAAATATATGTTGGGGTTTTTGGTTATTAATGGTTGGATAATGTTTCTCGTGTTCTATTTATAGTTTTTCATGTTATAATGTTGGTTTGAACATGTGGTTGCATTGGAATGGTCAATTGGTTCTTGGTTTTAGTTTTGGAAACTATATGCCCTCAATATATTTGATAAAATGCCTATGAGAATGGTTTTTTTTACATAGTTAGACTTTCATTGAGAGCTTTGCATTGTATAATATGGTAATGGAACTTAAATTTGGTTTGAATGGCTTAGATGGTTAAATGGTAAGGCCTTGGTTGCCATGACTTTGGTTTAAGTAAAAACCCTTATGGGGTACAGGGGAATCCCCCAAGTAATTTTAATAATGGAAACTACGGGGTACATAGGAATCCTTAGGTGTTATCTAATGACATTGCTTGCAATCTATAGTCGGTATGATGATACCACTTCATAATATCTTGGTAATAAACTTTGAAATTGGTGGTCTAGTTATGTGCTAAAGGTTTTAATTGGGAAATAAATTTGGGTTATCATAGCTAGCCATGAAGTTGTGAGTCCAATGGGAGGACACTGGAAACTCATGTTTGCCGACATAAGGGTTGGTCATGGTGATCATATAATTGTGGGGTACATGGGAATCCCCTATTTTATACTTGTATATATGTATCATAGATGGCGAAGAGTACACAAGAATCCTCGGTCCCTATGATATCTCTGGTTCGTGTAACTACATGCACTGGGGCCTGTCTGAGGTAACACTGGACCATATAGCTCGTGGGTGTTTTTTGGACAGTTAAGCTACACATCCCAGGTTAATGATTTTAATGCATGCGAAACCTGATTCCCTTTCTCGACATGGATTATATATATATGGATGGATATGATAGCATATGGTTATTTACTTGGTTTTAAATGTTAGCATTATTATATCCTTACTCCTGAGTACATGCTAGTATTCAACCGCTATCCCATCTTTAGGAGCTATATCCCCATGCGATTCAGGAACTAGCCATACTACTCCTTCTTCTTAGTGACTTAGATTCGGGAACAACTTTGTGTCAGATTGAGGTGTTGAACTTCCATACTCCTGAAGGATCCATTTTATGTTATGGTCTTCTCTACATACTTTTGTTATTTCTTAGACTTTGGTTTTAGCTATGGTCGAGGTCATGTCCCGACCGAATGTTGTTTTTATTTTGGAGAGAGTCTTTATTAGACTACTTTGGGTTGGCATGGGCGATGTCGGTATTGGTATTAGCCTTGGCATTGACACTGGCATTGGTATTGGTATTGGGGCTGACACCATTTTACTATATTTGAGTGATGATTATTCTATCTCATTATGTTATATGAATAAAACTCATATGACATAGGGTGTAAGGTGGTTATGGTTGGGTATTAGGGGTGGTCTCTGGTCCCGGTTGGTCTTGAGGTACCCGACACGACTAGGCCCTGGTCTGGGTTATGTCAGATTGGTATAAGAGCCTTAGGTGTAATTCAAGAGGGGGAGGGGTGAAATAAAATTTTCTTCTGTGAGTCTACTACTAACTCCTCATAGTCGACTCGCTTGCAAATCAAAACACTTCACAAATAAAGTAAACTTAAACAATTAAGAACATAAATAATAAAGCATAAAGTTAAAAATATAAAGATTTATCTTGGTTCGGCACACCAATCCGGTGCCTACGACCAGTCCTCTTGGGTTTTAAGTTTTCTTTAGATTGTTGAAGGTTTGGTTCGAGTACAATGATAGGAAATAAGTTCTGAAGACGTATTTTTCTCTTCAGATCTTGTGATACAACTTCAGTTGATTTTATAAAGTTGACTCAATCCTACTCTTTATATAACAATTGTAAACTAACGTTATAGAGCTTTGTAATACTATGAAAAGTCACTTTGAATTTTCTCCTTGAAGTTGTGTGAAGAGTGTCTGTCTTTGGTCTTCTCCTTTTATAGTCTTCGGCTGCTACCCTTCATAAGGAAACCTAAGATATTTCTTCTCAATCAAGAATTTGAATTGATTCCTTAATTGAGGAATGTTATTACCATTTGATATGTCCATATTAGATATGTCCATATACGGCTTTGTATTACGTCCATATAAGATATGTTTGTGATCTTTCCTTCTTTTTAGTCTTGGATGTCTATGTGATAGTTGTGTCCTTCTTTCCTTCGTTTAGATCCTGATTGATTTTCTGATTGATCCGATCTTCCATGAATCTGGGAATGTGATTTTCATTTCCAAGGTTTCCATGTATGTGCCGTGTTCTTCTTGTGATTGGATGTCTTTTCTTTCTTAAAGAGTTCCATGATCTTCTTGAGATTACTAGTCCTTCCTTTCTTAAAAAGTATCGTGATCTTCTTGAGATTACTGGTCCTTCCTTTCTTAGAGAGTGTCGTAATCATATTATGATTGGATTTCCCACCTTTCTTAGAGTGATCTTTGATAGATCCTTGATTCTTTTACCATCAACAATCTTCCAGTATCTTCCATCCTTTATCTTGCAAATGATTCATTCATTAGTTTATCATTATTTAAAACTTAGTTTGTCATTATTAAAATGCTATCTGAGGAGGCTAACAATCTCCCCCTTTTTGATAATGACAAACTTAAATCTCAGTTAACTTCCCTATTAGGATTGTTGTTTTAGGTCCCCCCATCTTTCTGCCTTGGGGATGGTGATTTAGCTCATTTAGCTCCCCCTATGTTGATAACTGTAGTCCGCTTTGATATGATGATAGCTTTCTCTTCCTTTGTTAACTAACTAGTTAACTGATGAACATTTCTCCTCTTTTGGCATTATCAAAAAGATGACAGAGCAAGCATAAAAAAAGAATATACCAAGCCATAAAACAACGCAGAACTAGACAATAGCATAATAACAAGCTAAAATAGCATAGAGTACTAGTTATGTAGTTATGTTTGGCAAAAAAAGGTCAAAACAGGAGTATGTAGTATCTTTATAGAGGTTGAAGTTCAAGAAGGGACAGACCTCTTTCAAATGAAAGAATTCAACGTCCTTTGGAAAAAAAGTAAGTGAGAGTGTTGTGCATGTTAGAATAGGAGAAATCATAAGATTTTTCAACACTCCTAGTGAAATTTGAGTAAGAATTTTGAACTGAGACTGCAACCTCATTTGAGGAGGAAGAGGATTCTGCCTTGATGGACTCAACTTGGGAAAACACCCTGTTAAATAATAGTACTTCTTCCTTTTTGAAGCCATCAAGAGAGATTTGTACTTTACCTATGTCAGTACCTATTTCTTTGTCCTACAGCAGCTTGGCAGTCGACTCCTTGATACTCAAAATTTCTTCTTAGATGGTAGTGAGCCTGTTCTTGATTTCGTTGGTCTCCTTATCTGCATAAAACATCGATTTAGGCACTATTTTAATTACCCCAGATATCTCAGGTCAATTCTTGATAGACTTCTTTTTACACCATTCTTTCTCAATCAGGACATAACCCATGCTTCTAAAGATTTTTGAATCATAGGTGGTAGAGACTTCTCCCAATGGATAAGCTGAAAGGTCAACTCCATAGTAGATGAGAATCCAAGTGATAAGAAAATTGTAGGGTACGCTTGCTAAGGCATGGGAGTCAGTTGCACTTTTCACCTTGTGCTCACGAATCTAGACACTCTAGTTAATATTGTACTTTCTGATAATGCGGTAGAGGACAAATACATCTCTATAAGTCACATTACTGAGGGACCTTTTTCAGGGAATCAAATTTGTTGCAATGATATGCGCCAGAATCCTATTACAGAAACTGAGGGATAAAAGACCAAAAGCAGAGTTGTTTGTATCAGGGTCTGAGACAGCCTTCTTCGCTTCATCAAAACTCACTCCGAAATTCTTAGGCCAGCTTCCGTTAATAAAGTGGACAACGCCAGAGAATTTTTTTCAAACACTTTCTCAAATAAGAAGTCATTCAAAACAGTACATGTACCAATAACCAGAGTTTCTAGTTCCCCACTGTCAGGGAAAGGCAAAGATTAGCAAAAAACATATGGATTGGATCTTCAAACACCTCTATCCCACATAGCCAAAACATTATTGACATGTCTTGAGCTCTGAGAAAGTGATTGATATTACACTGAGACTCATTTAAGAGAGAAAAGTTGATTATTTGTCCAAAAATGATGGGGCAATTCTTAAATGAGAGAAACTTCTCTTTATGGGTAAGAGATAAGAATTTATACATGTCCTACGGAGAAAGAAACTCCAAAGAAGAGGATCTCCTTTTGTTAGAGGATGACAAGAGACTATAGGTGGTACGTTTCTTGGACATAGTTGACTGGATAGAGTGTGAGAACGCCTCTACAGAGGACTCTGAGAGAAGGACAGGGTCAAGATTGGAGGGCTTTTGATTAGTGGAATCTTTTGTAAGATTATCCATTGATCGGGTTTTAGTCATAGTACAGAGGACGAGGATGAATGAGTTTAAAAACAATAGGAAAGAGGAGGGGAAAAGAAAAATTAAAGAGAAAGAGCAGAGGGTTAGGGTTGAAGATAAAGGGATGGAGAAGTTTTGGGAAGAAAGATAGGTAATAATGAAGGAAGAGAGAGAGGTGACATGAGAGAGAGAAGATTTGAAAGGAAAGGATGGAGGGTCAGAAGATGTTGACGATTTTTGTGCAAAAAATATTGAAAATCATTTGGAAAATGTTCAGCACCGAGATTTTCTCCATAAATTTTTGTAAAAGTTTTGGTCAAAAGAAAAACAGAACTGAGTAAAAAATAAGACAAAAAATATGACTCATGAGTCAAGAATGCAGAATCCTTTTCTTAGTAAAAATAAGGTTGGACTAAGTAAAAATGACTTGTGTCCAAAAATATGACACATAAATTCTTGACACAATCTTTTTCTGAGAACCCCAAAAAAATATGATGGACAAAAAATACTTGACTCTAACATACTTACACAGAATAATTTAAATAGATGATCAACACAGACTTTTCACACATTCTAGGCACAATTTTAAAAGACAAATTAAAACCAAGTAGTTGATGCAGGATTCAGAAAACAATTTCTAAGAGTTGTGAATATTTCTCCAATTTCTGGGGAGTCAACTAAAGTTTATTCCTTGCTGAGTCACGCTCATGAGACGAGACCTTCATCAGAGTGGCCAAAAATTCTCAAAAAAGATGTTAGAATTGACAGGAAAGTATAAAACAAAAATAACAATTTTTTTTAAAAGAAACGAATATAAAAAAGCCAAGGACAATTTGTATTGGATTTTAACTTTATCATAAGAAAAAAAATTTAAGGCAGAATTCTCCAGGAGGGAAAACATCTTTATTTATTTTATCATTTTAGCTGCAAGAGTCGACTCTGAAGGGGATGTAGTCGACTCTGATGATATTTCTTCTCATAGCTATCACTGAATCTAACATATTTTTTGGTAGAAACTTTTTCTCTCAAGCTATACTACTGGAACATCCGCCATCAATTCCTTCTTTTTATGGATCTTGCAGACTGATGATTGATAATTTTACCACTCATTTACACCAAACATTTGAGCACACTACCACGCTTTGTATAAGAAAACAACATTATGATTTAAATGTGTTAATAACCACAATTTGTAGGTATATAGTGAAGAAGGTGAAAAGATATGGATCAGAGCTAAAAAGGGGTCAAACGAAAGCAAAATGGAATGCAGCTGGAGACCTAGAGCAGTTCAGCCTCCGCGGTTGTGGTCAGTCAATATGGTAAGCATAATGTGATCACAGAGCACAACCGCGGTCATGTATCCATGATCACGGTTCAGCGGGAATATGACCCAGGACAGTTTTGTAAAATTTCACAGACGAATCTCAAATCATATATTGGCAAAACCCCTTTTTTTCTTTGGGTATTGCTTATCTCATAGATATTTTTGAATTGAAAGAAAGAAACCCTAATTGGGAAATTGTGTAACTACTCTTGAAGGCTTAATTTTTTAGTAATTTTTTGAAGAATGAACGTTTTGGATAGTCCCCATGGTATATCTCTTTTTACTTTCTTCATGAGTAGCTAAGTAATTTATTCTTGGGATTATGTTGAACTAAAGTGTAATTATGTGTGGGTGTTGTTGTGTTTGCATGATTTTTAGTTGTTGAGTATGGATTCTACCATTGCTTGGGTTAATGAGTTGGAATTTGATGGGTGAAAACCTCAAATCTTCAAATGGATTTGATGGGTGAAAACCCCAAACTTTAAAAACCCTTCATCATCCTTGAAAGAGGGATAAAGATAAACTTAAGATAACCCATAACATCTTTGAAAGAGAGTTATAGGGGGACAGGTAATGGTGGACAATTAAGTCTATGGTTTACTTTCTTTTGCAATCTTAGAAATAAGTGTGATTGGAGTGTAAGCCATGTCAAGAGCATCATCCTAGAAATAGGGATACTTGATTGATGTTGTGGGTGATTATGAATGGCACACTTGTTAGGTTCTCGAAAGAGTCAATGGGTGAAATCGTTGTAGTTTTATTGAAAGATTGACTTCAATGACTTTCAACCTTGCCTATCCTTTGATCAATAACTAAACTTCATGCAAAACCATCATTAACCCACACGCTTTACCTTTAGGTAGATATAATCCCAAGATCTTCTCTAATCTTGATTTTAAATCAAAAGTGTCATATGTATGCATTGGTAGTCGAAAATCGTTACAAACGAATCCCCTTATTTTATTTTACATGTCTTGCTTATTATTATTCTGGGTAACCTTTTAGTAATTAGAGAACCCATAACACTTGAAATTTATAGTTCGTTCCTTGTGGAATCAACCCCAATTCTAGTTGGATTATTGACAATGACCCCCTCACCCCTCAATCATGGGAGTGAGTTGAGCGTTATCAAAATAGCACCGTTGGGGAATGAAATATAGATTTCACCTGTACGGTGTGATTCTTACTTTGGAATACCCAGGGTGGTTTAATTTACTTTATTTATTATTTTTGATCTTTTGTAGAAAATCAAAGTGTTAACGGAACAACGAGTGATAGCGCAAGCAATATGGGCCCCTTTGATTCCTCTCTAGATAATGAGGTTCCACTAAATGAAATGAGACAAACATGTGCAATCCGTATCCCACCAACTAATGGGAATAAAGTCTTCCATGTGACTAGCATCATACTTCACATGTTGCAAATAAAAGGATTATACGGGGGTCACTACTTTGAGGACCCAAATATATATTTGAAGAATTTTATGGAAGTGTGTGCGTCGTTCAATATATCACACAGTACTCAAAAATCCATTTGGCTTTGGCTCTTCCCATTCTCACTAACGGGTGAGGCATTTTTATGGCTCCGCTCACTTCTATCGGCTTAATTACCTTTTGGGATGACCTTACTACGGTGTTTCATGATAGATATTTCCTTCCATAAAAAATTCTTCAAAAATGGGATGAGATTGTGAGTTTTCTACAAATGAGTGGAGATTCATTGTTTGAAGCTTGGGAGAGGTTTAATGGTAAGCTATCTCAATGTCCAAATCATGAACCCTGGAGAAGATGTTTCTCGAGACCTTTTACCGGGCCCTTGATCCATTAAACAAAACGGTGGTGGATAATTCGGCGGTGGTTCCCCAGTGAAGTTGCACCACCACTCGACCTTTACATTGATTGGAGAAGTGTCAAAACAAAATCAGGGTTGGTATACTGGAGAAACCAAAGCTCCCAAGATCAGTTCTACTACTTCCATGGTCGATAATGAACAAAAAATGTGGAATAAAGAAAATGAGGACAACATGGTGAAAATGATGACCCAACTTGAACTCTTGACAAAGCATGTTATGGGTGCACCTGCGAAAGTGGTAAATGTTGTAGCATCAAAATCTTATGAAGATGAAGAAGAAGCAAAGAACTTGGATGAGGAAATTCGATATTTGGTTAACTACTCGGGGGGTTACCGCCCTACCTATCAAAGGCAAGGTAGGAACTAAGATTGGATGGACCACGAAAGGGATAGATATTGGAGAGATTGAGAATGCGATTATGACCGTTATGTTCCCCCTCATGATCGAGCTAAGGCCAAAGAGTCAAGTGCAATTGACACAAAAAAATAAAGACCGAGGATGTGTCATTTTGCATTTAAAACTGAACAGGAGAAAAATTCATGAAAATTGAGTAAAACTTGAACTGGGGAAAATAGGGGAGAAGAACTGCTCTCAGTTACTGCGATCGCGGTGATATGAGTGTTTGCAATTGTGGCCACCTGACTGCGATCGCGATCACTTTAGTCATTTAACCCCTCATTTCTCTCACACTCCTTTTAAAGATTGTACTCTCTAATTTAGGCTAATTTCTGGCCATTATGTGAGCTCTCAAAAAATATCTTTGCACCCCTCTTCCATCACAACTCCGGTAAGTGTCATGGATTCATGTTTTTATTTTAAAAAATAGGCCTTAGAATGCATCATTAATAGAGGGCCTAAAGTTTTAATTGTTATGACTTCCATGTTGTCATACTTAGTATGGGGTGATGTTAGCTTCTTAGATAAGGTGTGCCTATAAGTGGGACATCTTGAATACCCAATAATGTGTGAAAAATATAGACAAACAAGATGAGCACACCAAATATTTGACATTTTTTCCAAATGAACTTTAAATAGGGGTAACTATTTTTTAAAAGGTGCACTCAAACACTTATTAGCATTGCTAAATTGTTTTTCCTGTACATCCATATTATTGATCATGCTAGTAACCCATCTTGGAAAAGATCTAAACATGAGAAGCTGACATGAAACCAACCTCAGGTATCGCGACCACGGTCAGTGATGAGTGGTGAATTTACTACTCATTTACACTCAACATTAATGCACACTACTATGGTTTGAATGTAAAGTAAGACACATTTGGGGTTAAATGTACTAATTCCCATATTTTGCAGGTAAACAAGTACTGAGAAGAAAAGAAGCAAACTTGAGCTGAAAATGATCAAAAAGGGAATTAAAGTAGAAAAGCTGGACAAGTTGAAGTAGGATCAGTATCAAGCCCTCAGTTATTGCTATCGCACCGAGTCAAGATAGTCAACCAAATGCGATTGCAATGGACTAATCGCGATTGTGGTAAATGCGATGGCGACCAATCTTTCATGATTGTGTGAGGGTGGAAAATGGCCTAAGGGCAGAAACGTCATTTTGAACAGCTGACCCCAAATCCCATTTAAGGCTCAAAACCCCTTCATTCAAGATGAATCATTTCACAATCATACCTCCTATCCTTAGTTTAGATTTTGTAATTTTTTGGATCTTGGAGCTTAAATTTACACTAACTTGAGACAAGATTAAATTAGAGGAGCTTTAAAGTATAGATTTGGCTTTGTTTATTAAAGATTCATTTCAGTCTAAAGTATGGTTTGTCCTCTCTTTATTTTTTATGAATAACTTTGATGGAAATCTTAGTATATTTGTTTTCATTATCCTTATGATGTTCTAGATCTACCTCTTGGGATTATGCTTAATTAGGGTGTAAATATTTGTGGGATTTGATTTATTTATGTATGTTTTAGTTTGTTGATGACGAGTTCTATTATTATTTGATTAAATTGGTTAGGATTTGTGGGTGAAAGCCCCAAATACCTATATGGGTTTGATGGGTGAAAACTCCAAGCTCTAGAAAGATCATAGCCATATTCGAAAGAAGAGTTTTGGGATAACTTTAGGAACCCACATCATCCTTGAAAGAGGGATGTGGAAACCAAAGAAATGGTAGACAATTATGTGTGTAGTTTGCTAATATATCACTATCGTAGACATAAGGGTGGTTGAGAAGTTAACTACACCATGGGTATCATCCTAGAAATAAGGATACCCAATTGAGGTATTGGGTGGCTTTAATTGACACACTAATTAGATACTTGAAAGGGTTAATGGGTGACATCCTTGAGGTTTTGTTGAAAACTAGCCTCAAAGACCTTAAAACTATCCTACTACATCATCAACAATTAGAATTTTCATTGAATTATCATGTTCCCATGCATATCTTGCCCCTAAGAAAGCATAGTCTCAAGATCCATTTTAATTGATTATACTCTAATTATTCTTAGTCTTAAATTAGTCGCTTAGAAGCCTGAGAATTACTCTCACATTAGCAAATATTAAAAACCCCAAACTCTCTTGTACCATAGGTTTGAACTTAGCAAGAACCTTTTATTTTGAACTTACTCAACCGCCACTCACAATGTTCCTCATGGATTCGACCCCGACTCTTAGTTGAGAAAATATATTGGCAATGACCTCATTGCACTTAATTTGACATATAAGTTGAACATTATCAGTCAGATGACTATAATTACGGCAACACGAATGCAGTCATGGTTTGCGATCGCGGTATCTAGGGCTAGTTTCCTGCCATGCCAAAAATCCTACACTTCTAATTTTTAACCTAGCACCACCGAGCACCCGTTCCAATGAGCATTAATGAGAACTATGGTACAGTTTTCATGTTAAAATGTCATTGATTGATATAATGTGTGCCTATTGCTTTCAGGACAACCTCATGAACAAGTATGATCACATTCGATTCATGGCACCCAAGTGCCACACTTACTACTATAGGGATGTTTCAAGGACAAAACTTCTCCTAAAAAGAGGTATTTTCTTAGAGAACATACCAGAGAAACTATAGACATTTCATAACAAACTTGAATCCATAGGGTGGCAATGTTTGAACCTGGAAACATGCATTGAAAATGAACAATGGGTCCACGAATTATGCTAATATTAGTGAAGTGTCTTTTATGATTGTCAAGATTTGGGGAAAACTGGTTAAAGGTTTGATTAAGAAAATCAATTATGTTTATGAGATCAAACATACAGACATGGGTGAATTCAAAGCAAAAGGGTGTAAACCGGGTAGTTGGTTGGCACAATGGCTATACCCTAGAAAGAAAGTCTTTTGGAGCAAGACTAAAAGAAATATCTTCATGAATGACTTTACTTTCGAGGCTCGCATATGGTTGAATATCATTTGTAGATGAGTTTCTCCTTACACCCACATGACAACAATCCCAGAATTGCATGTTGGGATGGTTTCTTGTATTCTATACGACATCCCACTGGATGTTGGTATACTCGTGGTCAATGAAATAGATTATTTCAAAAACTAAGGTGGTACGTATATATTCTTCCCATTTTTTACTACTGAGCTTTGTAGGAAAGTGGGAGGGGGAGAGTATGCTAGTGATACATGGATGCATCCTCATTCCCCAATCTACCCCTTGAGGATTCGGGGAGAGGGATCACCCAATAAAAGTAAGAGAAGAAAGATCGACTTAGAAAAGCCAGCATTCAGTGAACCCGAGTCTTATAGGCCAAGTACTATGGGACCTCTTGAGGTGATTAGAGTAAATATTACAACCATCAAAGAGCTTAAGTCTAGTTTACCTCAAGGATCGAGTGAGACTTTCACCACTCGGTCAGTTTAGGGTTGACATCCTAGTTGTTTTGTAGCTTAGTGGATCCATGCAACCATGTGTTAGTACCCGTGGCACGGTATTGACACCCTTCTAACCGGGGTCACAGGTTGGACCCCAACTTGCTCATTGGGGCATGTCGGTTAGATTATTGCTCCCACAGTCTCAGTCTAGTATTCCGCTCAGTAATTCAATTTTAGTTTTGCCTGACCATAGCACATAGATACCAGTTATTCAATTATTAGTATACAGTATTTTAGTTTACAGAATATGTTTGGAACATGTTTTATGCTTGGTCATGCATTCTCAGTCATTACAGATTTCATGCATTCTGCTCAGTACTTCATTTTATTCATTCAATCAGTTATTACTCATGTACATGAAAATATGCATATTAGCCTAACCTCATTTAACATACTAGTACATTCAAAGTACGATCACATATTTGTTTCTTGCACTATGATGTTTAATATTATAGGTTTGGACGCTCAATTCCCTAATCGTGCATAGACATACCAGATTCTCAGTTGTAGTATGGTGAGTTTGCATACTTCGAGGACATGGTTTATTTATATCAATTTACCATATCAGTTCAGCATTTTCTATTCAGTTTGACTTAGTTGGGGGTTTGTCCCTTCAACTCTATTGTCAGATAGTTTAGAGGCTTTCATACTAGTACAGTCAGTCAATCAGTTTTTAGTTGTTATTTGTTAGCCATTTTATCAGTATTGTCAGTATTGTTTTCCAAGGTTACCATGTAAGTCCCTTGATCTTCTTGTGATTGGATGTCTTCCTTTCTTAAAGAGTGTCGTGATCTTCTTAAGGTTACTGGTCCTTTCATTCTTAGAGAGTGTCATGATCTTTTTATGATTGGATGTCCTTCATTTCTTACAGAGATCTTTGATACATCCTTGATTCTTTTACTATCAGCAATCTTCCAATATCTTGCATCCTTTATCCTTCAAAAGATTCATTCATTAGTTTGTCATTATTAAAACTTTGTCTGAGGAGGCTAACACTAGGTTCATGGTCACTTGGAAATCCACACAGTCGTGTTGAGTAGAGTCTCCTTTCAGAGTGTGTAGCACGCCACACTCATAAGGGAGAGGCTACAATATATATAGTAATGTTTCTCTTTCTTATGTTCTATTTTCTAGATGTTGAGTCTATGGTCCTGAATTCTTCTCTAATACCTATTTGTTTGCTTTTTAGATCATGCCTCCTTGACGATTTAAATCTCACAGAAACTTCTTTATCCCAACTGAGGCAATGATGATGGGACCCATTCTACTAATAGGGTTAAAACTCAGTCTAGGGGTCTGGTTCTAAATTATTCTGGAGTTCTTCCGGTTCCCTCTAGTCCATCTCAAACTACCTCAGATTAAAGTAAAGAATGTTGAGTTTCATCAATCTATTTATATGTTAGCACAATTAGTAGCTACTCAGTCTGTGCGTGGTGTTTCTGTTACAGTATCTTCTGAGGCAACAAGGGATGTCTGGTTCATGAGGTTAAACCTTCCTTTCTTTACTAGTGTTAAGGTGGAGGAAGATCCTCAAGGTTTTCTGGATAAGATAGAAAATATCTTTCGTGTTATGCATGCCATGAATGAGGAGGGCATGAAGTTTTCCGCCTATCAATTGAAGGATGTGGCCTACTAATGGTACGAGAAATGGGGTCAGGCAAGGGATGACGATTTTCAGTCATCTTTGTGGGAGGACTTTTCTAATGCTTTCCTAGAACACTTCTTTCCTCAGGAGTTGAGGTAAGAAAAGGCTAAAGAGTTTGTTAATTTGAGGCAAGGTAAGATATTTGTCAAGGAGTATACCTTGAAGTATCACTAGTTGTCTTAATATGCTCCAGAGGTGGTTTCTAGCATAGGGCTAGAATGAGGAATTCGCTTCTAGGTTGTACAGAGAGTTTATAATAGAAAGTAAGGCTGCCTTGTTGATTAAGGACATATATATCTCTAGTTTGGTTGTGTACATGCAATATGCAGAGAAAGAGAAACAGAAGTAGGCTAAAATAGGGGAGAGACAGAGTAAGAAGTTCAAGTTCTTTGAGCAAGGTGGTGTCCAACAACAGAGTGGCAGGGATGGTGGGAAGTGGCCCAAGAAGAAGTAGGGTAATTCTGGGTCTCACTAACGGCTAGTGCTCTCTACCCAAAGCTGTTGGGTGATAGGTATTTCTATGGTAGCGATAACTTCAGGGCACAAGGTGCGCAATCTCAGGATAGTGGGGCCTAGTAAGCTCCATCATATCCTCCCTATAGGTTTTATGGTAGATTTCATTGAGGTTTCTGTGATGAGGGGAGGGACAGGTGCTTCAAATGTGATCAACCAGGGAATATACTTAGAAACTATTATATTGGTAAGGTTGCTTTGGGGGAGAAAAAGGTTCCATTTGATTCATCATCATCTCTGGCACCAAAGGGTCCACCATCTAGTTTCGACACTGGTTGGAACCGTCTCTATGCTCTCACTTCTCGGCAGAAGTTCGAGGCATCGCCTGATGTCATGAATAGTATGTTGAAACTCTTTTATTTTTATGTGTATTTTTTACTTAATTTGGGTCCACTCTCTCTTATGAGACACCATTCGTGACTGTGAATTTTAGCTTTTGTTCAGAGTGTGTTTCAGACCCTTTTTCTATTTCTACCCTGGTAGTTGTCTCTGTGATCACTAGAAGAGTCTATAGGGGGTGTGTGGTATCTTTTGGTAGTAAAGAAACTTTGGTGGATCTATTTGAATTAGATCTTGTGGATTTTGATGTCATATTTGGGATGGATTGGTTGCACTTGTGTTATGCATCTCTAGACTATCGAACCTATAAGGTTGTCTTTAAATTCCTTAGTGAGCCGGTTATTGAGTGGGAGGGTGGATCCCTAGCTCCTAAGGGGAAGTTCATATCTTATCTTAGATCTTGGAGATTAATCTCTAAAGAGTGTCTCTATCATCTAGTTCGGGTTAAGGATTCTAACTCGGATGGTCCTTCTTTGAATTTCATCCCAGTGGTGAATGAATATCCTGAGGTCTTTCCTGATGACCTTCCTGGTGTTCCTCCTGATAGGGAGATTGAGTTTGGGATTGAACTTGTTCCTAACACTCGTCCAATTTTTATTCCTTCATATAGAATGGATCCGATTGAGCTGAAAGAGCTTAAGGAACAACTCAACGATCTTTTAGATAAGCATTTCATTCATCCTAGTATGTCCCCGTGGGATGCACCAATGTTATTCGTGCATAAAAAGGATTGGTCCATTCGAATATGTATTGATTACCGATAGTTAAATAAGGTGATAGTAAACAATAAGTATCCTCTTCCTAGGATAGATGATTTATTTGATCAGTTACAGGGTGCTGAGTATTTCTCCAAGATTGATCTTCTATTCGGGTGTATCAGTTAAAGATTAGGGAGGTGGATATCCCTAAGACTTCCTTTCAAACCCGATATGGGCATTTTAAGTTTCTGGTTATCTCTTTTGGATTGACCAATGCCCCGGCAGCATTCAAGAATTTGATGAATAGGGTATTCTGTCAGTTTTTGGATAGGTTTTTCATTTTTTTCATAGATGACATTTTGGTGTACTCGAAGAGTGAGGTGGATCATGTCAATTACCTCTGTATTGTGTTGTAGACCTTAAAGGAGCAGTAGTTGTATGCTAAATTTTCAAAATGTGAATTCTGGTTGAACGCTGTCACTTTTCTGGGTCATATCATTTCTAGTGAAGGGATCATGGTGGATTCACAGAAAGTTGCAGTGGTTAAGAAGTGACCTAGACCCATGACTCCAACTGATATTCTGAGCTTCTTGGGTTTAGCTGGTTACTGTTGCACCCAAACACACATGCAAGTGTATGTGGTTTCACCAAGTAATACATTGGCCTTAAATAAAGATGAATATTGATCCCTTAGAGAATTGTGTTAAACAACTAACCAATTATTGTTTAATAATTGAGATTAACTAGTGCAATGTAGACAAAAGAGTTTTGAAAGTTTATAAACTATAAGTAAACTAAAATAATTTTGGAAAGTAATGAATTTGGACAATTAATGGAGGAAAGCCCAGGGTTAAGACAGTACGAACAGTCATACTACGCTATTGAACTTAATTCGTTTGATCGCTTATCTTGGTTGTTGATTCGTAGGATTTATTGCATGATTATGGTATCCCGGCCTCTAATCGTCTACCTAACTTGGACATTACAACTACATCATTGATCAGGGATGTAATAATCAAATTAAGGTATTCTAGGTACATCCCTAGCCTAGATGCTAGTTCAAATTCTTTATTTCATAAAAGAAAGAGAACCTTACTCTATTCATCCCCACATTCTATCTTCTTATTCCCCCTCCCAAGATTACAAGGCTGATAATATATGTATTCTAAGGGTGCACAATGCTTAAAATAGTTTAAAAAAAGGATGACCAAATTACCAAATATGATAAGCAATCCAAACAAATTCAATTCCAAACAATAGCAACATGTTCTTGGCCTTAAACCTGGAAAGAGACGTTTAGCCACTAATTGAGATAACCATAATCCAATTAATTGAATACATGATTAAATATATGACTGAAATAAATGAAAGAGATAAAACCCTATTTGAATTGTATAGAAACCCCTCCTTAATTCTCCAAATCTTCCAAGGTAAGTACAATATGTTACAATGGGTTCTATTTATAGTTGAGAACTTAAGCCGTGTATGGGAAAAGTGGCGCGTCACATTGGTGGCTGCCCATGGACTAAGACACGTGATACCTAGATTAGTCCAGTGGATAAATCAGCATGGTTCATTGGATATTGCAATGGATAGAGGTCCGCTCCATGGACCAAACACATAGTCTCACTGGAATTGCCTCTTGATGCCTATATTCTTCTAAGTGTTCCTGTTTCCATCCCTTGGCTTGTGGTGATATTTCCACTCAATTTGCATCTTGTGTATACTTCATATATCCTCAAAAATAACTCACCAAGTATCATACATGATCAAACACCAAATATTAGAGCTCAAAACAACACAACATTCTCAATGATGAACTAAAAACACAAGCTAAGACTAGGCTTGCCCACATTGATCTTTAACTTATTAATTTGGCTTTTGGCTTAATCCAATTGAAATATGCACATTAAAAACAAGTTTTTCCACATATAGTTACACATTCAAACCATTAGGAACTCATTTGACACATTAGAATCCAGTGCAATAGGCTAGAACAACACTTAGCTCAAGCTAGTAAAACTAGTTTTCTCGTCTGGACTCTAAATGATCAATTTAAACCCAAACTTGTTTGAAAACATTCTCGTCTAGACTTTAAATGATCAATTTAAACTCAAACTTGTTTGAAAACACCTTTACACATTGTATTCTCTCACTTAAACACTTAGATGCTTATTCATATCATCATCAACACATAAATCACAAGGATTACTATAAAAACAAGGCTAAATAAGCTAAGGTAGCAATTCTAAAGTGCCTAAATACATCAAACATCACCACCCCACACTTAAAGCCTTGTTCATCCTCGAACAACTATTTACTCTAATCATCAAATTCTGAGGAGACTCTATACTTCTACTACATGCTAGACACTAAATCTAGTACTACAATGACTACATAGAATGCAGGTTTCTACACTAAGCATGTTATGTAAACAATTGAAAGTTCAAGAACACTACTTAAAAACATCCTAGCCTCAAAAATTGAATTACCTAGTTGGAAAACTCATGCACATTGTTCAATCAAGGACATCATACAATTCACCTCACTATCATCAAACATGTTCCCTCACAACAAGAGAGTTACCTATAAACATTCACATAAATGTTATTTATAATAAAATGGGCACAAGAATCAAGTTACACTCACTCTCACAAGGAATTCACAAGGTACACATAATGAACCATAGGCTTGCCCTTAGTGTAGTACTCCACTAATATCAAAATGATGAAGCTTTAGGATCAAATAGGTCTTTAATGGTTGTAATGTTGGCTAAGGGACAGGTAGGAACTATTATGGCTTAATAGTGACTATCTTCCCTAAGCGCTTTAATACAACACATTTTTACAATGAACTCACCTCTAACAACTAAGTTACACCACTTTTGTCTACCACATTTTTTTGTTTTTACCCCATCTCATTAAGCTCATTCTCAAACATTATGGTGGGAGTATTCTATGCACAACTCATTCAATTTGAATAAATTTTTATTATTTTCATTACTCAATCCCAACCACCACATATCATATTTTTTTAAACACCATTAACTATTACTTAGGGGCCTCAATTTCACCTTTTCCTTCTTGAATTTTCAACTCCTTAACCCAATTAATCTTTACTTTAGAGCACTTAGAAGATTTTTGGATCAAATTAAGGTCAATCACAAAAGGGGATTGGGATACATATGAGGATACCAAAGAATAAGCTAAAGTCTCAATGGGTCTTAGTAGGATTAGGCACAAAGGGTAGGTCAAAAGAAGGTATGAAACAAGGCTATCAAAGAAATTCCTATATCATCACCTAAACCCACACTCTTTATTTCATTTTGCACACACAGTAGGCAAGTTCTAGCGTTAAATATAACAAGGAATATACAACAACCTCGCACACACATGCCATATGTTCAATTCAAGTAGGACCATCATAGACTCTCAACCAAATAATAGCATGAATTTAACATTAAGCCAACATGTACAAGAGTCATAACCATAAGCCTAGAAGTCTAAAAAGTAGTAATTCACACAATAAACATGCTTTTAAAACCAAAACATTTGCATCATTCGATCAAATATATCACCAACAAGAACATATCATACTTATTTCTAACCTAGAAATTTTAAATTTACCCTAAAAATGGGAATTTCCCACCCCACACTTAAAAATCTACTTTGTACCCAAAGTATAATTTAAAGTAGAGTTAGAAATACTCCTTGAGGCCTCTAGGTCTAGCTAGTAGCATCTTTATACATTAAGAGGGTTCGGGATCACTTATTCTTCGCCATGCTCCTTAGCTTAGGTTTCTGGTACTCAGACTTCCCATCCACCTGTGACTAAAGAAAACAAAAACTAGTGAAGTAAAAACTAAAAATACTAAAAGTAAACATACCTTAACTTGGCTTGCCTCCCAAGCAGCGCCTAATTTAGTGTCTCGGCACGACCTAACGTTTGACTCAAAAGTTTTCCTTCATCCTTTTCCTCCTACTTGGAGGCCATTTTCTTATTCATTTCTCACCTTTTGAGTGTGACCTGTCAAGTTCAATAACTTTTTAACAAATAGCCTTTTCTGGCTCATCAATCTTCATCCTATCAGACTGAGGTATTATAGGCTTGGGTTTCTCAATGAGGAAGTATGAAGAGGTTTTCTAGGGAATATACTCCACCACCCTACACTTATCCCCTTAAATCATTGTAATCATGCATAAATCTTTGTTATGGGATAGTGAGTTAAGCGGTTTGTACACTTTGAAAACTGCCTTTTTTTATCTAGCCTTATTGTGAGTGTGCCTTCTCTCACATCTATTATAGCTCCTTCCGTCGCTAAGAATGGACATCCCAAGATGACTGGTACTCTTTTATCTTTTTGAAAATCTAAAACAATAAAGCCAATAGGAATAATAAACTTACCAACCTTGATGAAAATATCCTCTATGACTCATTCAGGATGGGTTATGGTCCCATTTTCTAGTTACAGTAACACAAAGCTCAATATTGGTTTTCCTAAGCCCAAAGTCTTGTACAAAGAGGGGGGCATCAAATTGATGCTTGCCCTTAAGTGACTAAGTGTGTGGACCACCTCACTTTTTCCAATTTGAATAGGGAGAGTGAACCTCCCAGGGTCCTTGAGCTTCTTTGGCATCTTCTATGCCACCACAAAGCTACACCCCTCAGCGAGTGCTACCGTCTCAATGTACTACATCTTAATTTTGATAGTGACCACATCCTTCAAGTAATTAGTATACTTAGGCATTCCCTGCAAAATATCTAAAAGAAGTAAGTTAATGTGAAACTCTATTAACATGTCAAAGTACTTCTTAAAGCATGCATCTTCCTTCGGTATCAGCCTCTGTGGGAAAGGTGGTGTTAGGCTCTTTTTTTACCAATTCTATAACTTCTTTTTTCTAGTACTCAAACTTTCTCAAATTTTTTGCAACTTTATCTACAATCGGTTGGGGAGTCAAATCAGCATCTACCTCCTTAGTTTTATTTAGAAGTTCTTTATTCAGCTCTTTTCCACTTCGCAAAGTGATTTCCATGACTTGTTTAGGATTTTTAGTATCACTTGGCAAATCACCTTGACGTTGTGTTCTGGGATGCTGCTATCTGACCCACCTGCAACTCCATACTCTTTATAGCCGCTTGTTGGCTCTTTATATCTACTGCCAATTATGCTTGAGCAGCTAAAATTTGTTTCATCAGCTCTTCTAAATTGCTATTTGTGGCCTGATTTGTTTGAGCTTATGGTTGCTGAAACTGTTATTGCTGGGCATTTTATTATTGATTAAGTGGTTGAGTCTTCAACTTTATGTTGTAGGCATTTCTATAGTTAGGCCTCTGAATATTGCCTACAAGCATCACATACTTAGGATTTGCAGCACACATATCTGCAGAATGACCACTATTTCAACACACCACGTACCAAGTGCTCGTTAGGTGAATTACATTCACTGCGGATGCAAGCTGTGTAGAACCTAATTTCATGTTTTTGAGATGCGTAGTCAACTGATTTTGCATGTAGCAATTTGAGAGGATATAGTGGAAAAATGGTCCACCTCCAACACACCTGCAACCTTCTTTGTAGCATTCCTTGAGTCTGAATCCTTGTGCAATCTAGTTCAATAAAGTACACAACTCATCATAGTTCATCTCCAGAGCTTGACCACCTGCAACTGAATCTATTAAAATTTTTGTGTAATGGTCAAGCGCCTCAACAAAAGTATGAGCTAATACCTCATTAGACTATTGATGGTGTGGATAGTCCTAAAGAAGAGAGATCTGAACCACTCCTAAGCATGATATAAATTCTTGTCTGGATTCTATTTGAAGTATACAATCTCACTGTGAAGTCTCACGATCTTGCCATACATAAAGAATCGGTTGAGGAATCTCCAAGATAAGTCATCCCAGGTTGTGATTGAATTTTCTGGCTTAGCGTTCAACCACTTCTTCACTTCCCCTAATAGTAGAAAGAAGAATAGTGTTAGCCTATTATAATCAGTTGACACACTTGTAAGGATGAATGTGTCACTAATATCCAAAAAGTTTTACAGATGGACTTGTGGGTCTTCATGTGAAAGCCCAATGAACTTTCCACTACTGATCAAAAGCGGAACCATATTCTGTTTTAGCTCAAAATAACCTCTAATAGTTAGCTTCTGAAAATGGGAGGTCAAATTTATCGAAAGTGGGATTTCCACTTCTCTAGCTGTTCTACAGGCCAGTTATTGTTCATCCATGATAGCAGGTTTGTCTTGGTATTCTTCAATTTATGAAATATAGAGGAGGAGGATTGCTTCTCTCCTTTATTGATGGAAGCGTTGCTTGAGTTCAGGGCTTGGTTTGACTAATTACCTATCCCTTGCCAGCTTACTAGCCTGTAAACTTGTTTCCTACAAATTAAATGCCAAGACTAAGCATAAAGCACCAAAGAAATCTAAGAAGTAAAACTAAAACAAAAATAGGTTCCAATCTATAATTACCCGACAACGACACCAAAAACATGTTGCGCCCAAGCACACACACAAGTGCACATGGTCTTACCAAGTAATACAGTGGCCTTAAATAAAGCCGAATATCAATCCCTCAGAGACTTATGTTTATCAACTATCCAATTCTAGTTTAACAATTGAGATTAACTAGTGCAACGTAGCCAAAAGAGTTTTGAAAGTTTATAAACTAAAAGTAAACTAAAATAATGCGGGAAAGTAATGCCTTTGGACAATCAATGGAGGAAAGTCCAAGGTTAAGGAACTACAAATAGTCATACTATGGTATTGAACTTCATTCATTAGATTTCTTATCTTGGTTGTTGATTCATAGGGTTTATCAAATGGTTATAGTCTCCTGACCTCTAATCATCTACCTATCTTAGAGATTACAAATACATCATTGAGTGGGGATGTAATAATCCAATTAAGTTCTTAATTCTATCATCCTACATATGAATCAAGCAAAGCTTCTAGGTACATCCCTATCCTAGATGCTAATTCAAATTCTTTATTTCATAAAAGAAAGAGAACCTTACTCTATTTATCCCCACGTTCTATCTTTCTATTTCCCCTCCCACGGTCACAAGGTTGACAATATATGTATTCTAAGGGTATGCAATACTTAAAATAGTTAAAACAAAAAATAAAATATAATGATAAATCCAAACAAATTCAATTTATAATGATAGCAACATGTTTTTGGCCTTAACCCTGGAAAGGGGGCGTTTAGCCACTAATCGACATAACCATAATCCAATTAATTGAATACATGATTAAATATATGAATGAACTAAATAAAAGAGAGAAAAACCCTATTTTAAGTGTACATAAGCCCCTCTTTAATGCTCCAAATCGTCCAAGGTAAGTAGAATATGTTACAAAGTGTTCTATTTGTAGTTGAGGACTTAAGACGTGTATGGAAAGAGTGGCGCATCGTGTTGGTGGCTGCCCATGGACTAAGAAACATGATGCCTTTCTTAATACTGTGTATAAAGTAGCACGGGTCATTGTATATCACTTGGAGACAGGTCCTCATCATGGACCAAGCACGTTGGCCCACTGGAATTGCTTTTTAACGCCTATATTCTTCTAAATGTTCCTCCTTCCATCCCTTACCTTGTGGTGTTGTTTCCACTCAATTTGAAGCTTGTCTATAATTAATACATCCTCAAAATCTACTCACCAATCATCCTACATGATAAAACACCAAAGATTAGAGCTAAAAATAGAACAACATTCTCAACGATGAACTAAAAATACAAGCTAAGACTAGGCTTGCCCACATTGATCTTTAACTTATTAATTTGTCTTTTGGATTAATCCAATTGAAATTTGCACATTACAAACAAGTTTTCCATATATAATTACACATTTAAACCACTAGAAAAACATTTGACACATTAGAATCCATTTCGATAGACTAAAACAACACTTAGCTCAAGCTAGTAAAACTAGTTTTCTCGTCTAAACTCTAAATGATCAATTTAAACCCAAACTTGTTTGAAAAAAACTTTACACATTGTATTCCCTAACTTAAAAACGTAGATGCTTATTTATATCATAATTAACACATAAAGCACAAGAATTACCCTCAAAGTAAGGCTAAATAAGCTAAGATAGAAATACTAAAGTGCATAAATACACCCAACTTCTGTTACTACAGGAGGTTTGTGGATTCTTTTTTTACTATAGCTTCCTAGTTGACGAAGTTAACTCAGAATAAGGTAAGTTTCTTATGTTCTGATGCTTGTGACGATAGTTTTGAGAAGCTGAAGAATAAGCTAATTTTGGCTCCAGTTTTGACTTTGCCTGAAGGCACTGATGGATTTGTGGACTACTGTTATACGTCTGGTGTGGGACTTGGTTTTATTCTGATGTATCATAAAAAGGTGATATCTTATGCCTCTAGACATTTGAAAATGCATGAGAGAAATTATTCAACCCATGACTTGGAGTTGTTAGTTGTGGTATTTGTATTAAAATATGGCGACACTATCTATATAAAGTGCATGTGGATATCTTTTCTGATTATAAGAGCCTACAATATATTTTTATTCATAAAGATCTTAACCTCATGCGAAGGAGATGGCTTGAGCTCCTCAAGGATTATGACACGAGTCTTTACTACCATCCAGGTAAAGCTAATATGGTTGTTGATACTCTAATCAGATTTTCCATAGGGAGTCTAGCTCGTGTGGATAAGGAGAAGTGAGAGATGGTGAAGAATATTCACCATTTGTTTAACCTTTAGGTTTGCCTCTTAGACTTTGAGGATGGTAGTGTGTTTGTACAAGAAATGGTGTGGTCGTCTCTTGGTGTTGAAATCATGAAGAAACAAGTGCTAGATCCTGTATTGATAAGGATCAAGGGTGACGTTGGTGGGAAAAAGGTAAAGGACTTTGAGATTAGTGGTGATGGTACCTTGTGGTACCAAGGGAGGTTATGTGTTCTCGACGTCGATGGTTTTTGAGAAAGGTTCTTGGCTGGAGCGCATGAGTTGTGCTATGTTTTTCATCTTCGTTCGATGAAAAAGTATCATGACCTCAAGGAGATGTATTGGTGGAACAATATGAAGATGGATGTGGCTAATTTTGTAGCCAAGTTCATGTTGTGTCAGTAAGTGAAAGTTAAGCACATGAGGCCTAGAGACTTGTATCAATAAATTGAGTTACAAAAATAAAAGTGGGAAGTGACCAATTTGATTCAATTTGGGTCATCGTGGATAGGATGACAAAGTCAGCTCACTTTTTCTCAGTGAAGACTAACTTCTTGGCTAAGGGCAATGCGAGGTTGTATATCCATGAGATTTTGAAGTTGCATAAGATACCTGTTTCTATAATCTCTGATTGTGGGATGTGGTTTTCATCTCACTTTTGGTGGTCATTTCAAAAAGGTTTGGGGACTATGGTCTGTCTTAGTACTGCTTTTTACCCGCAGTCGGATGGACAAGTAGAAAGGACTATTCAGACCTTAGAGGATATGCTTCTTGTGTGTGTGATTGACTATGGTGGTATTTGGGTTGAGCACTTACCTCTTGTAGAGTTTTCTTAAAATAATAGCTACCACTCTAGCATTGGTATGACCTCATTTTAGGAATTATATGGTAGGAGGTGTAGGTATCCTATTGGGTGGTTCAATCTTGGTGAGGAGGATATATTTGGCCCGAATCTGGTTTACCAATCTATGGAGAATTTAAAGGTGATTCGGGATAGACTTAATGCAGCCTAAAGTTTCCAAAAGTCCTATGAGGATATGAGGTGAAGAAAGTTGGTAGTTGAGGTTGGGGATAGGGTGTTCCTAAAGGTGTCTCCCATGAAGGAAGTGATGCTGTTTGGGAAAAAGGGAAAGATCAGTCCTTGGTATGTTGGTTCATACTTGGTTTTGGAAGGGTTGTTAATATTGTATATGAATTGGAATTTCCTTCTAGTTTGAGCTCCATTCACTCGGTATTCCATGTCTTTATGTTAAGGAAATGTATTGGTGATCCATTACAAATTGTGCATATCAAGGATATTGGTATTTCAGATTCCCTATATTATGAAGATATCTCGGTTGAGATCTTGGATTGTTAGGTTCATTGGTTGTGAATCAAGGAGGTGGCCTCAATCAAGATTTTATGGAGGAACCACAAGGTGGAAGAGGCTACATGGGAAGCGGAAGAGGACATAAAGTCCAATATCCATTCCTGTTTCCTACCACAAAAATTCATGCAGAAGTTGTGTGTTCTTCATAAAGTCTTTGTTTTCAAACTTTGTTAAAGAAAAGATTAATTCCTTGGTATTTTGGATTCTATCTTAAAGGTAAAGGTAGAGGGTTTAAATCATACTAGTACTGCCTCATTCCATCATTCAAGGATGAATGATCTATATGGGGGATAATAGAAACACCTTGAGTTTTGAACCTTAGAAATTCCCTGAGTTTAGGCCTTCTGAGCATCATACGACTCAGGCTTACTTATCGTATAATATTGGTACGGTTTAACGGCCTTGGTCGTATGTTACTCAGTGTGGTTTTGTTTTTTTACCATACAAGGTACAAATGGATATCATAAGGGTCGTATGGAGATTATACAAGTTGTATAGTCCAATTCATATGTTGTCCAGTGTCCAACCCCTTTAATTCTATCTTGGATACTATTTAAGGCTATGATTTGGGAAAAGGGAGTTGTATGGTGGACAGTGTGTGATGTACAACATTCTATCTAGGGTATGAGTGGTGGTTACCACTCGTATGTTGTCTGTATGAGTTAAGAGGAGGGAGTCATACCCTCCAGCGGTGATTTTTATAGTTTAAGTTGGGGGTATTCTAGATATTTTCCATCTTAACTTCTCTTGACCTCACGACTTAAAATATTGTTAGGACTTTATTTACTCTATTTTTCTCAATCAAAAACACTTCAAACACTCTCAAATCTCTCTCAAGGCTCTTGGTTCAAGAAAGGATAGGGTTTCCTTCTAGGTGGTCAATTAGGGCTTTCAAGGGTGGTTTCTCTTTGTCTACTTTGGTATCGAAGGCATATTACTCCTCCCTCATTGTTAGTTCAAACTAAAAGCATATTTCATGGATGGTTTCCATGGTATTGATATTTTATTATTTGGGTTTTGAAATATATATTGGGGTTTTTGGTTATTAATGGTTGGATAATGTTTACCCATGTTTTATTTATTGTTTTTCATATTATAATGTTGGTTTAAACATGTAGTTGCATGGTAATGGTTAATTGGTTCTTGGTTTTGGTTATGGAAACTATGCCCTCAATATGTTTGATAAAATGCCTATGAGAATGGTTTTGTTACATAGTTGTACTTTCATTGAAAACTTTGCATTACATAATATGTTAATGGAACTTAAAGTTGGTTTGGATGGTTTAAATGGTTAAATGTTAAGGACTTGGTGGCCATGTCTTTGGTTTAAATGAAAAACCTTATGGGGTACATGGGAATCCCCCAAGTGATTTTAATAACGGAAACTACGAGGTACATGGGAAACCCTAGGTATTGGCTAATGATATTTCTCGCAAGCTATAGTCGGTATAAAGATACCACTTCATAATGCCTTGGTAATAAACTATAGAATTGGTGGTATAGTTATGTGCTAAAGGTTTTAATTGGGCAATAAAGTCTGGTTGTAGTAGATAGCCTTGAAGGTGTGAGACCAATGGACGGACACTGGAAACTCATATTTGCCGAGATGAGGGTTAGTCATAGTGACCATATACTTGTGGGGAACATCAGAATCCTCTAAGTTTATACTTGTATATATGCATCATCGAGGGATAAGGGTACACGAGAATCCCCGGCCCCTATGATATCTTTAATTTTTACGGTTACATGCACTGGGGCCCATTTAGGGGGTAACAATGGACCCATATAGCCCGTGGGTGGTTTTAGAACAGTCAAGCTACACAACCTCGGTTAAAGATTTAAATGCATGCTAAACCCAGTTCTCTTTCCTGGCATGGATTATATATATATGTATGGATGTGATTTCATACGTTTATTTACTTGGTTTTAAATGTTGGCATTATTATATCTTTACACCTGGGTTCATGCTGACGTTCACTCACTAACCCTTCTTCAGGAGTTGTATCTCCATGCGATGTAGGAATAAGCCATACTCCTCCTCCTACTCAGTGACTTGGATTATGGACAATTTTGTGTCGGATTGAAGTGGTGATATTCCATACTCCGGAAGGCTCCATTTCATGTAATGGTCTTCTCTGCATACTTTTGTTATTTCTTAGACTATGGTTTAGCTATGGTCGGGGGCATGTCTCGACCGAATGTTGTTTTGATTTTGGTTAGAGGATTTGTGAGACTATTTTGGGTTGGCATGGGTGGTGTCGGTAGCCTTGGCATTAGTATTAGTATTGGGGATGACACCATTTGATTGTATTTGATTTATGATTGTCCCATCTTGTTATGTTAGATGATTGGAACTTATCTGACATAGGGAGTAGGGTGGTTATGGTTGGGTATTGGGGTTGGTATCCAGTCCCTGTTGGTCTTGACTCACTCGACATGACTAGGCCCTAGTCTGAGTCATGTAACCTTTGGTGCAGGAGATGAAGAAGTAGCGACCGAAACCTTATTAACTCTGGTGGCAACCCTAGCTTAAGGGCAATCTCATTGCATATGACCAAGTTGACCACAATTATAGCACCGATTTCTCCCCTCCTTATAATAAACATGGTGAAGCTGTCCACAAAATAGACAAGGAGGATAAGGTGGGGCTGACTGATCTCCACTGGCCTGAGACTGGACAACCTATGTCTTAGAACTACTACTAGCCTGAAAGCAATGGTCACCTGAAGGCTTAGGATAAGGAGAACTGGTAGACTAATACGAATTTTTCTTCTTAGTCCACTATTTACCATCTCTCCCACTGTTCTGCTAACCTGCACCCTGCTCTGAATATCTAAACTTTTTATTCTATCCCTCTCCCATCTTTTCCAGCTTTTTTTTCTCATCCTCAACCTATTGCATATAAACCACCAACCTAGAGATATCCTTATCATTATTCAACATAGCATCCTTACATTCAAACACCAAATCATGGGACAAACCTAAAGTAAACTTTCTTATTCGGTCCCTCATATTAGACACCAACTCTGGAGTATAACGAGCCAACTGCTGAAACTTCAAAGCTTACTTCTTGACACTCATCTTACCCTATTTCAGATTAACTAACTCCTCAGCCTTAGCTTCCTCAACTCTTGAGGAAAGAAGTAAACAAGAAAAGCACTTGAAAAGTCATCCCACACTGCCTGTTCAACATCATCACCACTCATCATTTCTTATTCCTCATACCACTAGTAAGCAACATCTTTCAACTGATAGGCAGTAAACTCTACACCTTTCAAATCAGTAGTATGCATCACCCTACGGATTCTCTCCATCTCATAAATAAACCCCTGTGGATCCTCCTCAACATTAGATCCTTTAAAGGTTGGGGGATTCAACCTCATAAACTGGACAACCCGGGTAACCTCAGATGAATAAAAAATAGAACCAACATGATCAGCTGGATGAGACTGCAATGCCAACAACTGAGCAAGCACATGAATAGACTGATAGAATTCTGCATTAGAGATATCTCTTTGAGGTAACTGAGCATAAGTATCACCAGCCTGGAAAGCCCATGGAGGACTAGTATGGACCGATGGAACCCCATATGGAGAGGTACAATAAGCGGTAGGGACCCTATATTGGGTCTTAACTCCATAGACAGGGCTAATTCCCTCTATATTTTCCTCAAGTGAGATGGAGTTTCCAACAAAATTCTTACGAATATCAGATCTTCAGAGAGGTATGATCTGATATACAAAGAAGCCAAGAGTTGGAGAAATTTTATAACAACTACACTCTATAGCCCAAAACAGAACACAAGAAAGGGAAACATTCCTAAATGTCTTGTAGCCTCCAACTTATAAGTATGGTGTGCCACACACTCATCTAAAAGACACTACTCGACACGACTTTGTGGATACCTAATGACCTTAAATCGTACTCTGATAAAAAGATTGTCAGGATCCAAACCAGGGCCTAGTCATAATGGGTATCTTAAGCCAACCATAAGTTGGAGACTACCCCCTTAGCCTAACATCCAAAGCACCATAAAAGAATACAATAAAAGCTAATCCAAATAGAAATAAGAAAAATAGATAAACCAAGTGTAACCCTTAGAATCAAAACAACCATCCAACCCACACTTGTCCACAAAAGCCTCTAAAAACCAGAATATCAAACTAAGTTGGGACATGCCCCCAACTATTACCAAAAGGATCAAAATAAAATAATAAAATAGTTATGAAACTAGTGAAATGACCAGGCTTTCTGAAAGATGGAATCTCGCCACTTCACAGCAAATCCATGGGAGTACTAAGCTACCATTGCAACATAGGAGCAATAGAAAACCCTTAAAACCCTACATTATGAAATGATGTAGAATACAGGGAAAATCAGTAGGGTAATCACTGGCATGTAACTCAGTAAAAATGATTAAATAATGCCAATGCCATAAACCAATCAAAACCATATGCACAACACTTTTTATGTACATATATATGATGTCAGGATAGGGACAAGTGTCATGAACATGGGTGTTTAATAATTTGACCTAAACTATGTAGCTCAATTTATCCTAAAGACAGCCAAGGGCTATATGGGTCTAGCTCCCCGTATTGGAAGTTCCCAATACGTGCTAGCCGTATGAACTAGAGAAAAACCAAGGGAAAGCTAAAGCCATCAAGGAAATAGCCATCCTAAAATATATATATATCAAGTGTGAACCAAGAACCGATCATATAAACCTCTAATGCCAACAAAAGTGGTTTCCAGTGTTCATCCCCTGGGACTTAGACCTTTACGGTAAGATACACAATTCTCTTTAAGCCTAAATTAAAATAATTTGCACATAAACCAATCCATTAACCTAGGAGTCATTCATTAAGACATTTACCACTTGATATCATCATACCATTATGCTTTCAAGCTTATATGATTATGCCAAACCAATTCACACAACCATATTAGACTCCTAAGTTCTATTTAAAATCCAAAACCAAGGCCGCCAAGGCTATCCAAAACCATTTTCATTCATTTATCCTTTAATGCAATGCATTGGGTTCAAAAACAAGTTAAACTATGCCATTCTCCATATTCAAAATCAAGTTTACAAAGTTGGTTGAGGTTAATGCAATTATCAAGCCAAAATTCCATCAACTTAGGGAAACCCATGTCCCCCATTTTAACCATCTAGACCATGCACCAATTCAGTCCCACAAACATCAATTTACAACATGAATAATCAATTTAGAACACGGAATAAGTAATTCAATTAGTAACAACCAAAAATCATGTAAAACTAAAGTTAAGAAAAGAGAAACATAGCTGAAATGCATAGGAAATTAAAGTCAATTCAAAGTATGGAGCCCAGTTAGTGATTTCACGTAAAACCCTTGAATATTCTTAGATTTTAAGTTTAAGAGATAAATAGGATGATTTGATCTTTTAAAAATAAAGTGAATAAGTATATTTTATGTTTAAAGGTTGTACAAGGGGTAAAAAGACCAAAGGCCCCTCACTCCAAGTGAAAAAGTAAAAAATTGGACAAATTTAAAATAGTAGTGTGGCATGGCCTTATCACGGAGGGTAGCATCATTTCCACGCTAATATCAGGGAGGTTAACCTCCATTACATACCTTATTGCGGAGGCTTACCGACTCGGGGTCCCCAAATGACCCTAAACCCCTTCCAAAAAAATCAAAAACTTTCCAAAAACACCCATTAAAGTCCTTAAACATAATTCAAGTCAAAAATTGACATTACGCATGTGGGAGGATCAAAAATAAAATCATTGAAATTTTAAGTGGTCTTACAGGAAAGCTTCATGTTGAAGCTCTTTAGGTTGGAATTTCATCATTTTAAGGTAGGTTATGGCTTAAATTCTTTCAGATTAAGCTGGGTAGTTAATAAATAAGTAAAACATGGTATGGGTTGGAAAAATAACTATAGGTTTTGTATTTTAAGATTATTTTTACTGTTGTGTGCCCTTTGTGGGGAACTTATATTTTATTGTTGTTGACTTATAATATTTTATATTGTCTATTACCCGTGCAGGGGCTTTATTTGACATATTGGCCTTATATACATACTTAAATTCATTCATTTTAGATCCAATGCCCATGTGGGGGCTTAAATGATTAATATAGGTCTTACTTGAGCATTTATGCTATTATAGACATATTGAGTTAATTTCTAGGATATATATATGTGTGTGTGTTAGATGGATTAGATACCATCATATTGAGTTGGTTATGTGCATTACATCCTCACTCCATACCTATACATTTATGAGATACAAGTATCATTGAGAAATACTAATTTTAGAAGAAAATGTGATACTTTTATGAAAATCCTCTCAGTGAACATGAGCTAGAGAGGTGAGTTGAGATTGAAATATAAGATATAGTATATGGGTTGAAAATCCCCCATGGGTACTTGTGATTTGTAACATCGATGGGTGTATATAGAAAGTCATGTGATATTTTATTATTCAACTCATCCACATTGCATTGGATTGCATTTACACACATATCTTTAATGATTTTTTATACTGGTGAAACATTTTCTGGTGCATTATTTCCTCTTTCATGATCACATGGTCAGGTGTAGCAATCATACCCCTTGATGGTAAAATGCATCACGATCATATTGTGGTGTAGTGCGATCGCAATGGGTTAATTGGTGGACCGAGTTGGGCTGTTTTAATGTGATCGTGAGGCCAAGCTATATGGCTATAATAAACAACTTCATTTTTGGTCAATGTTGACCCTCATAATCACATTATATGGGCCTAAAATCATGGGTCACTATTTACTAAATAGTATAAAAGCTTTATTTTTATGTTTTCCCACTATTTTTGTACTTTGAGCTTTAGGTTGGGGTAATTTCAAGGGTTTCCTCACTATCAGAGCTTGGGTAACCTCCAAAACCATATTACCATTACTTCTCATCAATTGTATCCTCAAAAACAACTCTAATTATGATTTCAAAATGAAAAACGAGAGTTCTTACTAGTAAAGTTTAAAAAGGGTCTTTCTTTGATTTGGACCTCGTTTTTAACTTGTAATTGTGTGAGTTTTCTCCTAGAGAGTCCTACAAACTTGAGAAAAGTATTTTTAATACAAAATTTTAATTTTACCCCTGTTACTTTCAACCCATTTTGGACAAGGCCTAAATATGGACAATATGGATATGATTAGCTTTCTTTTAACATATAGATGTAATATTTGAATATTGTAGTTAATTCAAAGGTGGTACGTTAGGGAAGAGCACTAGATTGAAGCACTTTAGACTGAAATTTCCTTATTTTGAGGTAGGTTATGGATTAACTTCTTTCAAATTGAGCTGGGTAGTTAATAAATAAGTAATGCTATGGGTTAGGGAAAATAGTTATGGGGTTTATATTTTGAGATATTTTACTATTGTGCGCCCCTGTGGGGGCTTATATTTTGTTGTTGTTAGTTTATGATATCTGATATTATGTGTTGCCCATGTGGGGAATTATTTGATATTATTGGCCTTATCTATGTATAGAGATGCCTTTATTCTAGATATGATGCTTGTTTGGGGGATGATTTTTCTAATATAGGCCTTATTTGAGTATTGGTTGCCTTTATCATGATAAAATACCTGAGTTAGAGATTGATATCATATTAATGATATCTTGTATGCATATTATTCTGATGGTGCCTAATTGGAGTGGGTAATTATGAATTATTGGTATATTGAGTTGAATTTTTGTCTTACTTGTATATCATCATATTGAGTTGATTATGATTATTCCATCATTATTCCATACATATAAAATTATAAGATACTAGTACCATTGAGAAATACTATTTTTGAAAGAAAATGAGGTACTTTTATGAAAACCCTCTCCGTTAACATGAGTTAAATAGGTGAGATGAGTTGACATTGAAATTGTGATATAGTATATGGGTTGTGAACTTCCATGATTCCTACCTGGTAGCTATGAACTCAGTGGTTATATAGAAAGTTATACAATGACTTTCATCATTCACCCCATCCATATTGCATTGCATTGCATTACCACATACATTTTGCTTATTTTCTTTAGTTTCCTTAACTTGTGCTTAGTTTCAGTGCATTTTTATTTTATGTCTTTGTTGTTTTTGTGTTTGTGTACTTATATATATTAGACCTGTTAGTGGAGAGAGTCTCAAATATCTTTTGGAACTATAACTTACGGGTAACATACTCATAACATATGTTTCTTATTTTATTTTATTCTTTGCTTAGTTGGCCTATGATACCTACTAAGTACTAGTGGAACCTACTCACCCTTACTAGGCCCTTTTGGTGTCGATCCTAGAATGAATACGACTCATAGAGGTTGATTCATACGGTGGAGTTGGTGACACTTTGAGTTACTGGCCTACTCTAGGCTTTTCAGAGTCGACTCCAGGACTCTTCTATCTATTAGTTGTCTTTACTTCTTTATTAGATATAAGCTATGTATTTTTAGTTTTGGATATCATATTAGATAACCTTATGCTAAGACACCAGATTTTATGTAACGACCCTCCATGTTATTTTCCATATTCTACTTATTTTCATTGTTAGAGATTTTTATAGCTGACTCAACTCATTTATGACTTGATGGAACTGACAATTTGATTACCAAGAAGTTCATTTGCTTTTTAAAGTTGATTTCCTATTTTAAAGACTTCGCTAGTTCAAATTGGATACTAGGTGAAAACTTTAACTAAATGACCTTGTACGCCAATTCTAACTATTCCAACAGCTCCAAAACATCGATTTTAGGTTGGGTGGACCCTTGGTTTAGGTCCTGTGGCTCCAGGACCCATTTTAGGCTATTGGCCAAAAGTTGAAAAAAATAGCAAGTAGGTGTCGAACCCACTTTTTGTCTAAGCAACCTCACATGGGAATTTCAGCTACACCATTAAGTCTGAAATATTGAATTTTGTAGGGTAGCATAGTTCGTTTGCACATACGGGAAATCCCGAGGGGTTGGGGGAGAATTAGAATTTCTCTAAGTTCTAGCTAGTGAGAACACTAAAGTGACCCTTTGGATGCTTTAGTGAAGGGTACTTTTGCGGACTTTTAGGCATTTTAGATGCCCTACCTAGCCAGCAGGTACTGCTTTAGTGGCAATCGAGCACTTTAATAGTGATTACTAAAGCGGCCAAGTGCCTGCTTTAGTAACACTCACGTGCCTGGAAAGGGTATAAATACCTACTTAGCCCAACTTTTCACCATTTACATCCATCCTCTAGAATCATAAACCCTAAAAAGTGGGAGTTCTTAGGAGAAGCAATTGTGGGTGATTGTGGTGCTTTGTATCATTATGTTACATGATTTCCCATTGAATTTGTGGTAAGATGCCATTATTTTAATGGTTGTTTTCTCCATTCTTATCTAAAATCCCTAAAAGCTTGGTGTCTTTATTTTAGCACCATTAGAGCTTGAATTCACTCATTTTAAGGGTAAATGTTCCTTGAGTGTACTGGGATGTTATGTCGATCTTGAATGTACAATTTTTTAAATGGGCCCTATATAAAATTTTATGTGATTTTTTGACTTGAAGCACAATAGTGAAATATAGGTGTAATTGTTCTTATTTTGATGTGTAGATTGTGATTTTGGTGGCATGACAACATGCGGAAGCTTTTCGAAAGAGAAAATCATTGGTTTAGAAGATTCTTTGAGCTTTTTTTGGCGTGCAGGTAGTCTGGGCTTACCCTCTTCATAGATTGAACTATTTCCTAGTATGATTATGATACTGTTCTAGATATGGGATGGAATTTAGGTGTTGGTGGTATTATCATTAATATTAGTGGTTAGTTGTACTGTTTAGCCTATCTTGGCCCATAATTTAGGCGTAATTAACTTATTTGCTCATGATTTGTGAGAGAATTTCTATTTGATGGATATTTAAGGCTTGATTAATATCTAAAAATGGATTCAGATACCTTAGTCTAGTCTGGGGTAGAAGTTACCTTATAATGGACTTTGAGTATTAGAAGTGGGCCTATTCGGCCCACCTTAGGCCAAGACTGAGCTAGTTTTTGTAGACCTTATGTGCTAGTTTTAAATTTTGAAATAGTTACTAAAGAATTTAGGGAAAATTATATGCTTAACAGAAACATTGGTTTGACTTTGGGTGTTGATGTTATTTATGGTAAGAACACGATAATTTAATTATGTTGTCATAAACACTAGCCCAACTTGACATTTGAGAGTGGTTAATGATGGGATGTGGTACAGATGCACTTTTGGTCATGACAAGATAGTTGGTAGACTATGGTTATTTAGTTTCCTTGATTTTACCTTCTAGGCAATGGCGGCATGTGTTGGGTTATTCACTTTTCCATACTTATTGGCTTATGGGGCCAATTTAGTAGATATACTTGTGTAATATCCATTTTACTATTTCAAATTAATTAATTTATTTATTCACTTGTAGCTTATTCCCAGGTTTTCCCTTTTACCTTGACTTAGCTTGCTTTATCTTATATTTTATCATATTTATATCACGATTTAGCTCAGTTGGCCGATGATGCCTATCGAGTATCTATGGTTTTGGTACTCATAGTACACTTTTGTTTCTTTATGGTGAAGATATGAGTACTAGTTGTCATCGCTGATTCGACACTTATGCAGGGTTGATTTCGGAGATTGGGTGAGCTTTGGATTCAGAGTTCCCCTTTTTTCTTCTATCTATCTATGTCTAGTCTTTTATTTCTGAAACATATTATATTTGACCATTTCAAAACTTATGGAGATTTGTAGTAGCTCTTTGTACTGACTCTACTAGGTCATGGGATGGTTATCTATGTTTTAGCTATCTTGTGGATTATATTTATTGTCTTATTTTAGTAGAAGTCTATATTTGTTGCTTTCTTGCCTTTTTGGCCCTTTCCACCAAAATAGCCCATTGTTTATAGCTCTGGGCTATGGTTTGGCTTACCTACTATTAGGAGTATAGTAGGTCCCATCATGACATAAATTAGGTCATGACCAATTGGTATCAGAGCTTAGGTTCACCAGTATTGTTAGCACAAGAGCAAGTATCTATTAGAGGCTCATGGATTAGAATGATGACATTTGATTCTTGGCATTAGGAGAATATAGGACATTCTTAGGAGTTCTTCACTTTTTAACTTACCTCATGTTAAGAGTTTGAGTTGTTTTTTAAAGAATTCCTTCGATTTCTGTCTTCGTAAATGGCTAGGACGTGTTCTATTTCTACATAAGATGAGGGTCTCAAGATTGATCCTCGGTTGCCTATCGCTGTTTGTGGATGAACTAGGGGTTGTGACAGCCTTAAAATATGTCCCAACTAGGTCTAGGATAGGGGGCCTTCCCAAACCCTATTCCTAACCCCAAGCCAGAGATTCTTTTGCCTTAGCTAGCGGTAGGCCAGGAACCATCCAGGATCCATTGAGATTTATTTCTTCTTCAATGATCAAGGATTCTTTGGTTTAGCTCTTTAGGTTGGTTGGTGGTACACCGTTTAATGGTCATAGTCTACAGGTTAAAGTGGCACTAAGGTAGGGGTGTCACCTATCATTGTGGCTCCCAGAGTTGAAGTTCCTCCTGCACCAATAGTTGCTGAATCAATATTTGCTCAGCCAGTGGTTGCTCTGTCAGAAAGTCTATTGAGGATCAAATAATATTGGGTAGATTCTTGAAATTAGCTCCACCTAGGTTTTTTGGTGAACTAGGCAAAGATTCTGATGAGTTTCTGATTGCTTGTAAGGATAGGCTCCTTAATTTGGTCCTAGTTGATACTCGTGGAGTGGATTATAGTACTTTTTAGTTGGACTTGGTAGCTAGACATTGGTAGAGAATTTATCTTAATTCAAGGCTAGCTGGGTCTTCTCTTTTGATATGGACTCAGCTCTTTGAGATCTTCTTACAAAAGTATATGTCTCACAGCCATAGGGATTATTTGAGAGATAAGTTTTCGAGATTATATTAGGTATCCATAACAATTATGGAGTATGAGTCTTATTTTATCAAGTTTGCTAGGCATGCTACTTCTATTTTGACTACTGAGTATGAGAGGGTTTGTTGCTTTGTTTAGTGTTTGAGGGTTTCTCTTCACATGTCTTTATGGGGTTTGTTTTTTGTGTGTAGGTTTTTTGCTGAGGTGTCAGACCACACTTAAGTCATAGAAGAGATGAATCCTAAGGCCCATAGGGGTGGCGATAAGAGGCCATAATATTGGGATAATTTTAGTGAGAGACGTAGTGGCTAAGGATTCAAAGATAGTGGTATGTATCCTCTGTGTTATCCATATAAGCCTTAGGGTTAATCTAGTAGATTTATTTGGGCCGCACTCTAAATTATTAATGGAGGTCAATCTAGTGTCAGTGATCATCCTAGCCAAGGTAGTGGTCTGTCTATAAGGGGTTCATCTTTTGGTTATTCTAGTCACAGTGGTTATTCTAAGTTAGTTGAATCCTTTAGTTTTGGTATAGTTCATAGGGAATGTCACATTTATGGAGTTTTTGGTCATTTCACGTGAAAGTGCCCCAATTGTTGAGTGATTTTCCTTCAGCTAAGGTTATTCCACCTATTAGGGCAGTTCATCCCTCAATTAGAGGTGGTATGCATGGTTATATGGGTGGTCTCCAGGGTGTTCATGGAGGATCTTAGGTAGGTCAGCTAGGAGATCGGTTAGGAGCCTAGTTAGGTGTTGGGCGTGGTCAGTTTTATGTTGTACTTGCTAGACCTGAGGTTGGGTCTTCAAATGTTGTTATCACAGGTATGATCTTAGTGTACCGTCAATAGAACTTTACTTTATTTGATCTGGGATCCACTTATTCTTATGTGTTTGCTTATTGTGCCTCATGTTTAGAGTTATCTTTGGATTAATTATCTATGCCATTATGTGATCTATTATCATAAGTATTTCTTTAGTAGTGGATCGGGTTTTCAGATTATGTGTTGTAACTGTTAGAGACGTTGACACTCATGCTGATCTTATTATATTTGACATAGTCAATTTTGATGTGATTCATGGAATGGACTGGTTATCCACTATCATGCGATCATGGATTATATTTCCAAGACTATTTTCTTATCCATGCCCGACATACCCCCAGTCATGTGATAGGGAGAAGTTAGCCACAAAATAATGAGTATAATGTCTTATGAGCATGCTAGGAGGCTTATGTCGAGGGGTTTCGAGTCTTATCTCGCTTCTATTCATGATGTTAGTGTGGAAAGTCTGTCTCTTGATTTTTTTCCTATAGTTTATGAGTTTCCAAATTTTTTTCTATACCGATCAACTTGGTATTCCCCCTGCTGGTGATATTGAGTTTGTTATTGATATTGAGTCAGGCACCCAACCTATTTCTACGGCAGTTAGCATATGGCTCTTGCCGAGCTTAAAGAGCTGGATTCTCATCTTTGGGACTTTCTTGGTAAGATTTTTATTAGACCAAGTATGTCTTCTTGGAGAGCTTTTATATTGTCTATGATTAATAAGGATGGCTCCATGTGTATGTGTATTAATTATCATCATCTTAATAAGGTGACGGTGAAGAACCGATATTCTATGCCTCGCATTGATGATTTGTTTGACCAACTTTAGGGTGCAATTGTGTTTTCTAAGATTTATTTAAGGTTTGATTACCATCAGTTGAGGATTTGGGCTAAGAATATCCCAAAGACAACCTTTAGGACCTGTTATGATCATTATGAGTTCCTAATGATGTCCTTTGGGTTGACTAACACCCCAAGCGCATTTATGAACTTTATGAATCAAGTGTTTAGGCCTTATCTAGATTCCTTTGTGAGTGTGTTTATCAATAACATCCTTGTGTATTCGAGGAGTAGAAAGGAGCATGCACAATATTTGAGAATTGTGCTCCAGACTTTGAGAGATCATTTGCTTTTTATCAAGTTTGTGAGTTTTGGTTTGAGTCAGTGACATTTCTTAGACATGTGGTGTCTAAGGATGGGATTATGGTAGACCCAGTAAAGATGGGGGCCATTCATGATTGGGCTAGGCCTATATTTTCGATTGAGGTTTATAGCTTCATTGGGTTAGCCGATTACTATAGCGGTTCATGGAGAACTTTCCTACTATTGCAACACTTATGTCCAGATTGACTCAAAAGGAGGTTTCTTTTTTATGGTTTGAGAAGTATGAGTAAAGCTTTAGAAAGCTCAAGTAGTTCCTCACTTTGGCTACTATTTTGGCTCTTTCTGTTGAGGGTGAGGGATTCACCATATATTGTGATGCTTCTGGTGTTGGTTTAGGTTTCATGTTTATATAGATTGCTTATGCTTTGAGGAAGCTGAAGGTTTAAGAGCACAACTACCCCACTCATTATTTAGAGTTGGCAGGGATAGTTTTCGTGTTTAAGATTTTGAGGCATTATCTTTAAGCATGCATTGTGAGATCTTCATGGATCATCATAGTCTTTAGTATCTTATGACCAGAGAGAGATTAATTCTAGGCAATGTAGATAGATGGAGTTCCTTAAGGACTATGATATCTCTATCTTGTATCATCCGAGTAAAGCGAGCGTAGTAGCGGATGCCTTGAGTCTGAAGGCGGTCAGTATGGATAGCCTGGATTGTATTTCAGTTTCTCAAAGGTTGTTGGCATGGGATATTTAGTCCTTAGCTAACTTGATGGTGAAACTTGATAGTTCAAACACTTGGAGGATTCTTCCTAGCATTAAGGTGAGGTCTTCTCTATTTGACCAGATTTAAAGTCGTTAATTTAAGGATAAGAGACTTTGCATCATCCGTGATCAGGTGTTGAGTAGTGAGTCCAAGAGGTTCACCATAGATTTAGCGGGTGTTTTGAGATTTGATAGCCAAATTTGGGTTTCGAGGGTTGATGATTTGATTCAGCTGATCTTGCATGAGGCTCACAATTCCAAATTTTCTATTCACCCGTGTATAACTAAGATGTTTAGAGATTTAAGACAACATTATTGTTGGAGTATTATAAAGAGAGATGTACCAGACTTTATGGTTCATTGCCTATGTTAGGTGAACGCTGAGCATCAGAGACCTGGTGGATTGATGCAGAGGTTGCCTCATCTCAAGTGAAATTTGGAGTGGATTACCAAGACTTTGTTAATAGTTTACCTCATACCACCCATGGGTTCGATGGTATTTGGATCATTATTTATCAGTTGACCAAGTCATCACATTGTATTCCTATTCAGATGTCTTTGAGTGTCGAGAGGTTAGCCTATATCTATGTTCGTGAGATAGTCCATTTGCACGGTGTGTCTATATCTATCATTTCAGACTGGGGTTCTGTGTTCACTTCTAGTTTTTTGAGAGATTTCAAGAGGAGTTGGGTACTTAAGTGAATCTTAGTACAACTTTCAATCCTCAGACCAATAATCCATTATAGCAAATAATTCAGCTATCAAGGCTATGTTCCTAGCTTATTATATGGATTTTGGAGGTCAGTGGGAGTAGTACTTAGCCTTGGTAGAGCTTGTATATAATAATAGCTACCATTAAAGTATTAAAATTGTTCCTTTTAAAGCTTTATATGGCAGGAGATGTCATTCCCCGATTGGATAGTTTGAGACTTCCAAGATTAAACCCCATGGTACTAACTTGCTTCAGGAGTCGTTGCATAAAGTTAGGATGATTCAGGATAGGTTGAAGGAAGCTCAGATTAGGAAGAAGGCTTATTCATATCATAGATTTCGTGCCTTTAGATTTGTAGTTGGTGATTATGTATTCCTTCATGTATGGATGAAGGGTGTTATAAGGTTCGTGAGGAAAGGCAAGCTCAAACCCAAACATAATGGACCCTTTAAGATTTTTTTCACAATTGGTGAGGTGGCTTATGAGTTAGCATTACCCCCATATTTTGTTGCTGTCAATCTAGTTTCCTTGTTTCTATGTTGTGGCAAAACATTCCTGACCCATCTCATGTGCTTAGATGGGATTTAGTTTAGTTAGATGAGTGTTTGACCTTTGTGGAGGAGCCTATGCTCATTTGGCTAGTGATGTTAGGAGGTTGTGGACTAGAGAGATTCCAATAGTTAAGGTTCAGTGGAGGCACTGTCCAGTAGAGGAGGCTACTTGGGATATTGAGGGCGAGATGCGGACCTATTATCCTCACCTATTTGAAGCTTAAGGTACATCTTAATCCTTTACTTTTACGGACGAAAGTCATTTTAGTATTGGATATTGTAATGACCCTCCAGGTCATTTTTTGTGTTTCCACTCATTTTTACCATTAGAGCTTTACTATAGCTTTCCCAGGTCATTTATGACTTCCTGTAACTGACAGTTTGGTTACGAGATAATTCATTTGATTTTTAGAGTCCATTCTTTATTATGAAGGCTTTGTTAGTTCAAATTGTCTATCGAGTGAAAAGTTCAGTTAAACAACTTCATATGCCAATTTTGACTATTCCAATATCTCCAAAACAATGATTGGACTCTTGGTTCAGGTCCCATGGCTCCCAGACTCATTTCAGGCTATTAGCCAAAAGTTAAAAAAACTGACAAGTAGGTATGTGACCCACTTTTGATTGAAACAACCTTGGATGGAAATTTTGAATGCACCATTGAGTCCAAAACATTGAATTTGATAGGATAGAATAGTTTATTTGTGCATATAGGATTCTGGATGAATCTCGAGGGGTTGGCGGAGACTTGGAATTTCTCTAATTTCTAGCTGGTGCTTGATAGCTAGTACGACCTCTAAAGCAGCCCTTTGGGCACTTTAGCAGGTGGCGCTTCATAGGGCCTGCCTAGCCAATAGGTACCATTTTAGCAACAATTGAGTGCTTAAGCAGGGATCGCTAAAGCAGCCAAGTGTCTTCTTTAGCGACACTCGCGTGCCTGGGTAGGGTATAAATACCTACTTAGCCCAACTTTTCAACATTTTCATCCATCCTCTAGGATCTTAAACACTAAATAGTGGGAGTTCTTAGGAGAAGTAATTGTGGATGACTGTAGAGCTTTTATATCATTAATTTACATGATTTCCCATTGAATTTGGGGTAATATTCCATTATTTTAATGGTTGATTTCTTTATTATTACCTAAAATCCCTAAAAAAATTGGTGGCTTGACTATAACACTATTAGAGCTCAAAATTTACCCATTTTGAGGGTAAATATTCCTTGAGCATAGTAAGAGGGTGTGTCTGTCTCAAATGTATGATTCTTCAGCGTCTAGGTATGCTAGGTTTACCATTTTCATAGATTGAACTATTTCATAGTATAATTATGATACTATGCTAGATGTGGGATGAGATTTAGGTTTTGGTGGTATTAACATCAATATTAGGGGTTACTTGCACTATTTAGGGTATCTTGAACCCATAATTTAGACTTAATTAACTTAGTTGCTTATGCTTTAGGTAGAATTTCTATCTTAGAGATATTTAAGGCTTGATTAACATCTAAAAGTGAATTCAGATACCTTGGCTTAGTCTGAGGTAGAAGTTTCCGTATAATGGACTTTGGGGATTAGATGTGGGCCCCTCTATCCCGCCTTAGGCTGAGACTTGATCTAGTTTTTGAAACACCTTGGCTTTGGACCCTTAGAAAATTTCCTAAGTTGAGCATTCTGGACATCATACAACTTGTGCATACTAGTCGTATGATGTGGTACGATTTAGGGTTCCTACACTCGTATAAAAATCAGTGTGATTTAGTTGCATTCTGTCCAAGGTATGATTAGGCATCTTACTATTCTTATGTTAGGGTACTAGCAGTATGGTACCTAATCATATGATGTCCTATTTCTAGCCTAGATTAATCTATTCTTCCTAGGGTATGGTTCTAGGGTACCACACATGATTTGGTATGATTTAGGTCATGAACTCATATGTTGGAAAGTTTTGGAGTCCAACTTGATACCTAGGGTATGAGTGGTGTGTACCACTCGTATGTTTGTGTATGAGTTAAGGGGGCGGGAAGTCGTACCCTCTTGTGCACGTTTTACAGTTTTTAAGCTGAGGGTATTTCAGACTTTTCCTACCCCAAAACCCTTAAGTCCCCATATCTTATAACATATTGTGGACTTTTATAACACACTTTTGAAAGATCAAAAATACCAAAAACACTCTCTAAACTCTCTTTTGAATATTGGACTAGGGTTTCTTCAAGTGTTCATCTAGAGGCTCAAGGGTTATGTTTCTTCTATGAATCTTCATGAATAACGCATGTGACTCTTCCCTCATTGTTAGTTCATAAATATCATGTGTTTTAAAGCTTGTTTATGATTCCTAGATGGTGGTTTTGAAAACCAATGTTAAGGGTTTGTTGCAAATGGTTGAGCATTGTTTACACTTGGCTTTAATTGTGTTTATACATGTTTTAAAGTTGGTTTTGCACATGTGGGTGCTTGGTAATTGTGATTTGACAATTGTGTCATGGTTAACCCTAAACTTGATGGTTCTCACCTTGGTATTGGTCTTAGTAAAGGTATGCCCTCAATATGTTTGTGAAAATGTCTAAGAGAACAAACTAGTCACATGATGAATTAGTTTTTGCACTAATGCTTGGTATAAGAATACTAATGGGGGATGAATAATTTTGTAAAGGTCCATAGATTTTAATTGAAATCAGTTTATAACTAACGAATTAACCTAGTGAATATGAGTGGATGGTAACTGGTTATGTAAAAGCCTTTTTGGCCATGTAATAATGTAACCTTGGTGGTTTAGTTGGCTAAAAGGGTTTGAGTCCATAAACATTAAAACGATTTATGTCCTTATTTGATAATGGGTTCAGTCCTTAGATGTTGAATTGAATTAATGCTTTGTATAGACAATTGGTTTGAGTCCCAAAGTTGAGTGACAATAGATATGGCATGTTGTATGCTTGAAAGTAGGGTTGTTATGATGATACCAATGAAGTGTCTTTGGTAAGTAATTGGATTAATAGTTGTGTATGTGAATGTTGGTTTTAAATTGGGCTTTAAAGCGGAATGTGTAGCTAGGCCATGAAAGTGGAGTCTGATGGACTAACAAAAGAAACGGCTCTTACCGGTGCGCATGTCTTTATGACTGGGAGGTTAGAGTCACCCGAATGAATATATGAAAGGGAGGTTTGATTCCCCCATATTGTACACATTGGTGCTATGTCACCTTGATTATGTCAGGAGGTTCAAGTCCCCCATATTGCATTTATGGTTATAAATATTCTCTAGTTTGTGCGACTACACGCACTGGAGCCTTTTCATCTAGGGGAGAGCTGGATCTAAATATCCTGTAAGTGCCTTGTTCTATGATGGTAATGCTACACTACCCAGGTTAATGATTTCAAAGTTCATGCAAATTTTGTTCCCTATCCCGGCATGGTATATTTATATGTATATTTATATGTATGTATCACATTGGTTATACGCATTGGTTGATTGGTTTTTAACTATTGGCATCATTTTATACTTATCCTTGAGTTACATGCTAGTGCTCCAACCTCTAACTATCTTCGATGCTATATCCCTACGTGATGTAGGTGATAGTTATATTCTTACACCTCTTACTCAGTAATTGTACTCGGTAATAGCTTGTGGTGACTTAAAGTGGTGAGCTTTCATACTTTGGAAGGCTCAATTTCTTTCTTTGAGTTCTCTTATGTCCTTATTAGTTTAGACTTAGACATTGGTTTTGGCTATGGTTGGAGGCATATCCTGACCAAATATTCTTGGATTTCTTTTGGAGGCTTTATATGGACAAATTGTTGACTTGGGTATTTTATGGAATGGATATGGATTTGATTTCTGAATTGTGGTTTGTTAAATGGTTGGATTAGGAAGCGAGGTGATCTTCGGTCCTTGTTGGACTTGAGACACCCATTATGATAAGGCCCTAGTTCGGGTCGTGTCAAGTTGGTATCAGATCCTAGGATCATTGTCATTTGGGTTTTTAAAAAGTCGTGTCAAGTAGAGTCTATTTTATGGGTGTGTAGTGTGCCTCACTTATAAAGGAGAGGATATGAGACACTTAGAAATGTTTCACTTTTTTGTTGTCTTACTCCAAGCTATAGAGTCTAAGGTCTTGAATCCTTCTGAGTTCTATTTGCTCATTTTTTAGATCATGCCTCTAAGAAGATCTAATGTTCATGTCAACTCTTCTGTCCCAACTGGGGATAATATTGATGGGACACGCTCTACCTCTAGAGTCCAGACCTGGTCAAGGGTCACTGTATTAGACTATCTTCATGGGGTTCCACCTATCCCCACTAATTCTACTCTTGAGGCTGATACTCATACTCAATCGCCTCAAGGGAAGGGCACTAATGTTGAGTTTCATCGCTCCATTACTCTATTGATTCAGATGGTAGCTTCTAAGTCTAAGCGTGGTGTTCTTGTTACTCCATCTTCTGAGGCCACAAGGGTTGTTCAACTCATGAGGTTTCATCCTTTTATGTATACGGGTACTAAGGTTGAGGAGGATCCTCAAAGTTTTAATAATGAAATTGAAAAGATCTTCCGGATTATGCATACTTCAAAGCTAGAAGTTGTTGAATTTGTTGCTTATTAATTAAAAGATGTAGCATACTAGTAGTACGAAGAGTATGAATAATTAAAGGGCGAGGATGCTGGTTTTAGCTTATAGGAGGGCTTCTCTAGTACATTTTTGGACCACTTATTTCCTTAGGTGTTAATGGAGGAAAAATAAAAGATTTTGTGAATTTGAGGCAAGATAGGATGTCATCAAAGAGTATGCATTGAAATTCCATCAGTTGTCTAGGTATGCTCCTAAGTTGGTCTCTAGCATGAGGGCTAGAATGCGTAAGTTTTCTTTAGGATTATCTTGTGAGTTAATCCTTGAGAGTAAGGTTGCTTTGTTGATCAAGGACATGGACATCTCTACGTTAGTGGTGTACATGCAGTAAGTGAAGGATGAGAAAGGGAAGTATGCGGAGTTTAGTGAGAGACATGGAAAGAAATTTAGGCCTTCTAAGTAAACTGGTAGAGATGGTGGTAAGTGGATAAAGAAATTGTGGGGGAGTTCTGGTACTTTCTCCATGGCTAGTTCTCCTTACCTGAAGTTGTTGGGTGATCATTGGTATTAGTATGATGGTGGGTCCTGGGAACAGGGTGCCAAATCTCAGGCTAGTAGGGCTTAGTCAATCCATCCCACCCTCTTTGTAGATTTTTTGGGCAGTCACACCATGGGTTATGTCAGGAAGGGAAGAATAGATGTTTTTACTACGGTCAAATTGGTCATATATAGTGTGACAGTCGTGTTAGAATAGCTTATCGGGCTAACAAGGTTCCTATTGCCTCTTCATCTACTCTTGCACCAATAAGTGTCATTTCTACATCTATTTTTGCTTCTTGTACCGGTACTAGCCAGAATCGCTTATATGCTCTTGTATCTCACTAAGATTTTGAGGCATCTCCAGATTTGGTTACTGGTATGTTGAAACTTTTCTCTTGTGATGCGTATTGTGTACTTGATCTAGGTTCCACTCTTTCTTATGTGACCCTATTTGTGGCTGTGCATTTTGGTTTTGGTCCTGAGTTTATTTTTGATTCTTTTTTTGTATCTACACCAATTGGTGACTCTATGATTGATAAAAGAGTCTATAGGGAGGGTGTGGTATCTATTAGTGGTAGAGAAACTCTTGTGGATTTGATAGAGTTAGATATGGTTGACTTTGATGTCATGTTAGGGATAGATTGGTTGCATCCGTGTTATGCTTCCTTAGATTATCGTACGTGTAAGGTACTATTTAAATTCCCTAATAAGCCAGTCGTTATATAGGAAGGGGGTTCTTTACTGCCTAAGGGAAGGTTCATCTCATATCTTAGAGCCTAAAAATTGATTTCCAAAGGGTGTTTTTATTATTTAGTCCGGGTTAAAGATTCTAACTCGGAAGGTCCTTCTATAGAATTCATTCCTGTGGTTAATGAGTAACCTGAGGTTTTCCCTAATGATCTTCCTGTTATTCCTCTCAATAGGAAACTTAACTTTGAGGTTGATCTTGTTCCGAACACTCGTCCTATCTCCACCCCTCTTAAAGAATGGCTCCGGCCCAGTTGAAAGAGCTTAAGGAGAAATTAAAGGATCTCTTAGATAAAGGTCTTATCCATCCTGGTGTGTCTCCTTGGGGTGCTCCTATGTTGTTCGTGCATACGAAGGATGGTTTCCTTCGGATGTCTATTGATTATCGTCAGCTGAATAAGGTGACTATAAAGAATAAATATCCTCTTCCTAGGATTGATGATTTGTTTGATCAGCTTTAAGGTGTGAAGTGTTTCTCTAAGATTGACCTTATGTCGGGTTATCATCAGCTTAAGATTAGGGAAGTGGATATCCTTAAGACTGCCTTCATGACATGGTATGGTCACTATGATTTCCTAGTTATGTCTTTTGGGTTGACCAATACTCCGGGAGCATTTATGGATTTGATGAATAGGGTTTTCTGTCAGTTTCTAGACTTGTTCATCATTGTCTTTATAGATGGTATTCTGGAGTACTTATAGAGTGAGGTGGATCATGTAGATCACCTCCATATTGTTTTGCATACCTTGAAGGATCAGCAGTTGTATACCAAGTTCTCTAAGTGTAAGTTTTGGTTGAAGGCCGTGACATTTCTTGGTCATGTTATCTCTAGTAAAGGGATCATGGTGTATCCATAAAAGGTTGCAGTGGTTAAGAAGTGGCCTAGACCTATGACTCCAACTGATGTTCGGAGGTTCTTGGGTTTTGTTGGTTACTATAGGAGATTTGTGAAAAGTTTTTTGACTATAGCTTCCCCATTGACTAGATTGACCCAGAAGAAGGTGAAGTTATTATGGTCGAATATGTGTGAGGGTAGTTTCGAGAAGCTAAAAAATAAGTTGACTTCAGCTCCGATTTTGACCCTACCCAAGGGTAGTGATGGATTTATAGTGAATTATGATGCTTTTTATTTTGGGCTTGGTTGTGTGTTGATGCAACATGGTAGGGTGGTGTCCTATGCTTCTAGGCAGCTGAAAGTTCATGAGAAGAACTACCCTACTCATGACTTGGAATTGTTAGCTGTGGTATTTGCATTGAAAATTTAGCGTCACTATCCCTATGGGGTTCATGTTGACATCTTTTCTGATCATAAAAGCTTGTAGTCTATATTTACTCAAAATGAGTTAAATCTCAGGAAAAGGAGGTGGCTTGAGTTGTTGTAAGACTATGATATGAGTCTCCATTACCATCCAGGTAAAGCTAACATAGTTATTGATGCTCTTTGCATGTTATCTATGAGATTTTTAGCTCATTTGAATGAGGATAAGCGGGAGTTGGTGAAGGATATTCACCGTTTGGCTAATCTTGGAGTTCATCTTACGGACTCTAAGGGTGGTGGTGTATTTGTGCATCAGGTATCGCAGTCATCTCTTGTTGTTGAGATAAAGGAAAAACAAATATTGGATCCTAATTTGTTGAAGATTATATCAGTAAAAGGTTATTAACTTTGTGATTGGTGGAGATGGTATCTTGAGGTACCATGGTAGGTTATGTGTTCCTAACATCGATGGATTGAGGGAGAGGATTTTATCCAAAACTCATGGATCTCGTTATATTCATCCTAGTTCTATGAAAATGTATCATGTTCTTAAAGAGTTCTATTGGTGGAATAATATGAAGTGAGATATGGCTAACTATGTGGCTAAGTGTATGATATGTCAACAAGTGAAAGTTGACCATATGAGACCTGGGGATTTGTATTAAGAGATAGAGTCACTTGAATGGAAGTGGGAGGTGAATAATATAGATTTCATTACCAATTTTCCTTAAACTCAGAATTACTGTGATTCGATTTGGGTCATTGTGGATAAGATAACCAACTTTGCTTACTTCTTGTCTGTGAGGACTAGTTATTCGGCGGAGGATTATGCCAAGTTGTATCTTGTAGAGATTGTGAAATTTCATGGTGCTCAAGTTTCTATCATTTTGGATCATGGTTTTCCATTCTTATCGTATTTTGCGGAGTCGGTTAAGAAAGGTTTGGGAACTATGTGTATTAGTACCACTTTCCACCCGTAGTTGGATGGACAAGCGGAAAGGACCATCCATACATTGGAAGACATGCTTTGCGCTTGTGTGATTGACTATGGTGGTAGTTGGCTCGACCATTTGCATTTGATTGAATTTCCTCATAATAATAGTTATCACTCTAGCATTGGTATGGCTACTTTTGAAGCATTGTATGGTAGGAGATGTCGTTCTCCTATTGGGTGGTATAAAATTGATGGGGGTAAGTTGTTGGGCCCTAATTTGGTTCACCAATCTTTGAAGAAGGTTAAAGTGATTGGTGATAGATTGAAAGCCACTCAAAGTTGCCAAAAGTCCTATGTAGATGTGAGGCATAGGGAGTTGGATTTCAATGTCGGCGATTGGGTATTCTTAAAGGTATCTCCCATGAAGGGAGTGATGTGTCTTGGTAAGAAGGGGAAATTAAGTCTTCGTTATGTTGGTTCCTACTTGGTTTTGAAGAGGGGTGGCAATGTTGCCTATGAATTAGAGTTGCCTTCTAGTTTAAGCTCCATTCATTTGGTTTTCCATGTCTTTATGTTGAGAAAATGCGTAGGTGATCCTTCATCGGTTGTTTCTTTGGAAAGATTGGGTATCTCGGGTTTCTTATCGTATGAGGTATACCCGGTTGAGATCTTGGATCGTTAAGTCCATTGGTTGTGGATGAAGGATGTGGCTTCGGTAAAGGTTCTTGGAGGAACCATAAGGTTGAGGAAGCTACTTGGGAAACGAAAGAGGACATGAACTCCATGTATCCATATTTGTTCCCCGTTCTGAAAATTTGTGCTTGAGGTATGTGTTTTTCTTAATATCTTTGTTTCATGTCTTTGTTTTCTAACTTGGTTAAAGGATAGTTTAGTGTGTAATAATGTGGTAACTTGTGCTTGTGCTTGTGCTTGCCTTACCCATCATTCGAAGATGAATGATCCTAGTGGGGGAGAATTGAAACACCTTGGCTTTGGTCCCTTAGAAAATTTCCTAATTTGAGAATTTTGGACATCATACAAGTTGTGCATGCTATTCGTATGATGTGGTACGATTAAGAGTCCCTCCATTCGTATAAAAATTAGTGTGGTTTGGTTTTATTTTGTCAAAGGTACGATTAGGTATTTTACTAGTCGTATATTAGGGTACTAGTAGTATGGTACCTAATCGTATGATGCCCTATGTCTAGCCTTGATGATTCTATTCTCCCTAGCATACGGTTCTAAGGTGCCACACGTATGATTGGGTATGATTTAGGTCATGAACTCATATGTTGGACATTGTTGGAGTCCAACTTAATGCCTAGAGTACGAGTGATGTGTACCACTTGTAAGTTTATATACGAGTTAGGGGGGAAGTAGTACCCTCCTATGCATGTTTTAGAACTTTTAAGCTGAGGGTATTCCAGACATTTCCCACCCTAAAAACCCTTAAGTCCCCAAGTCTTATAACATGTTGTGGCCTCTCATAACACACTTTTGAAAGATCAAACACTCCAAAAACACTCTCTAAACTCTCTCTTGATGATTAGACTAGGGTTTCTTCAAGTGTTCATCTAGAGGCTCAAGGGTCAAGTTTATTTTGTGAATCTTCGTGAATAAGGCATGTGACTTGCCCATCATTGTTAGTCATAAATATCATGTGTTTTAAATCTCTTTAATGATTCATAGATGGTGGTTTTGAAAACCAATGTTGAGGGTTTTGTTGCATATGGTTGAGCATTGTTTACACTTGGTTTTACTTATGTTTATGCATGTTTTAATGATGGTTTTGCACATTTGGGTGCTTGGTAATTGTGATTTGACAATTGGGTCATGGTTAACCCTAAACTTGATGGTTTTCACTTTAGTCTTGGTCTTGGTCTTGGTAAAGTTATGACTTAAGTGTGTTGATAAAAATGTCTAAGAGAACAAACTAGTCACATGATGAATTAATTTTTGCACTAATGCTTGGTATAAGAATGCTAATATGGGATGGATGGTTTTTTAAAGGTCTTGATGACCATAAATTGAATTGAAATGGGTTTTTAACTAAGGCATTAGCCTAATGAATATGAGTGGTGGGTAAATGGTTGTGTAAAGGCCTTGTTGGCCATGTAATGATCTAAATGGCAACCTTGGTGGTTTAGTTAGCTAAAAGGGTATGAGTCCCTAAAAATTAAAATGATATATGTCCTTATTTGATAGTGGGTTCAAGTCCCTGGATGTTGAATTGAATTGATAGCTTTGTATAGACAATAGGTTCAAGTCCCAAAGTCGAGTGAAAATGTTTATGGCTTGTTGTACGCTTGTAAGTGGGGTTGGTATAACGATACCAATGAAGTACCTTTGGTAAGTAATTGGCTTAATGGTTGTGTATGTTAAATGTTAGTTTTAAATTAGTTTTTAAAGCGGGGTGTGTAGCCGGGCTGTGAAAGTGGATTCCAAAAGACTAACACTGGAAACTGTGCTAGCCGGTGTAGGTATCTATATGATCGGAAGGTTTGAGTCCCCCGAATGAATATATGAATGGTAGGTTCGATTCCCCCATATTACACACATTTGTGTTATGTCACCTTGATTATGTTGGGAGGTTTGAATCCCCCATATAGGCATTTACGGTTATGAATATTCTCTGGTTTGTGCTACTACACGCACTAGGGCCCTTCCAGCTAGGGGAGACCTGAATCCATATAGCCCATGGGTGCCTTGTTTAATGAAGGTTATGCTACAAACCGCAGGTTAATGATTTCAAAGTTCATGCTAATCTTATTCCCTATCCCGGCATGGTATATATATATATGTATATGTATGTATCACATAGGGTATATGCATTGGTTAATTGGTTTCAAAGTGTTGGCATTATTTTATCGTTATCCTTGAGCTACATGCTAGATCTCCAACCACTAACCATCTTCAACATTATATCCCCATGCGATGCAGGTGTTGGTCATATTCTTACATCTCTTACTCAGTGATTGGACTCGAGAACAACTTGTGGTGACTTGAAGTGGTGAGCTTTCATACATCGAAAGGCTCTATTTCTTGCTTTGAGTTCTCTTATGTCTTTATTAGTTTAGAACTGGACATTGGTTTTGGCTATAGTCGGGGGCATGTCCAAAACGGGTATTCTTGGATTTCTTTTAGAGGCTTTAGATGAACAAACTGTGGACTTGGCTATGTAATGAAATGGATATGAATGTGATTATTGAATTGTTGTTTGTTGGATTGGGTAGAGGGGTGATCTTAGGTCCTTGTTGGACTTAAGTTACCCATTATAAAAAGGCCCTGGTTTGGGTCGTGTCAGTTTTGGTAGACCCATATTCGCTAGTTTTATATTTTTAAACACTTACTATGAAATTTTGGGAAAACTAGATACTTAACAGCCATGTTAGTTTGACTTTGGGTGTTGATGCTATTTATGGAAAGAACCCAATAATTTAATTTTGTTGTTATGAGCATCAGTTCAAGTACTAGAATTAATTATGATATTATTGATATAAGCACCGGTTCAAGTCCGACAATTGATTATGACATTAATGATATAAGCACCAGTTCAAGTAAAGTAATTGATTATGATATTGATGAAATAAGAACTGACCCAAGCCTAGTAATAGAGAATGGTTCATGATGAGATATGGTACAGATAGATTTTTTGTCGTGACAGGACAGTTGGTAGACTATGGTTATTAGGTTATTTATTTTTTTGATTGTACCCTCTAGGCTTATGGGGGCTTGCGTTGAGTTATTTACTTTTCCGCACTTATTGTCTTATGGAGGACCAATTTAGTAGATATACTTGAGTAATTTTTACGTTACTTTTTGGATTTATTAATTTATTTATTCACAACGGGGGTGAAGCTTATTCCCAGGTTTTCCTTTTTACCTTGAATTAGCTTACTTTATCTCAGATTCTATCGTATTTATATCATGATTTAGCTTAGTAAACCGATAATGCCTACTGAGTACCTGTGGTTTTGGTACTCATACTGTACTTCTATACCTTTTTGGTACAGATTCGAGTAATAGTTGTTGCCGTTGATTAAACACTCGAGTAGGGTTGATTTCGGAGATTGGGTGAGTTCCTGGAGTCGGAGTTTTTCTTTTTCCTTCTATTTATCTATGTCTAGTCTTTTATTTTTAAGACAGAATGTATTTGACCATTTTAGAACTGTGGTGTATTTGTAGTAGCTCTTGAACTAACTCTACTAGGTAATGAAATGGTTATCTATGTTTTAGCTATGTTTCTGATTATATTTATCGTCTTGCTTTATCATAAGTTTACATCTATTGATTTTTGACCTTTTAGGACATTTTCCATCAAAATTTCCCATTGATTTTAGCTCTAGGTTCTGATTTCGCTTACCTAGTGGCGGGAGTATAGTAGGTGTCATCATGACGTAAATTGGATCGTGACATATTGGGATTGGATTTATGGATTTCTATTATGTTCCGTTGTAATTATATTTTGTGTTTAGCTTGATTTGTTCTAGAAGTCTCGCCTGGATGTATGTTTTGTTTATCAGTTTGAGTGATTGACTTAATTATTAAGGTTGTGCCGTGATAAGTTCCATCATGACGTAGTTTTGGGTCGTGACATATTCCTACTCTTGATATCCTTGTTGGACCTGCTTTTAAGTAAAGGTTATCTTTTGTTTTCTCTAAATGAGTGTACACTTTTGGTTGCCACATTTTGTATGATCTTGTTAATACTTAATACCTATTCTATGGTTAAAGCTTAAACTACATTATACCGTAGTTGTTAGATAAAATTCTATAAAGAATTTGGGATTTTCTCTTTGGTATCATTTGATATGCGAGGTACTTTTTTACCAAGCTTATTTTTCTTTGAGAGTGTTTATTTTTTCTAAAAAATGCTTATTTTAAAAAACTGAGGTGCTTGACTAAGATTTTGGGAGAAAATAAGTGCTTCAAGAGAGTAGCAAACATTGTTTTTATCCAAACACTAATTGTTGCTCAAAAGTACTTTTTAAATTTATTACCCAAATACAAACTGATATTCATTGAAAGTGATTTTTTGAAATGCATTTGTGAAACAAGATAATTTTAGATGCTTGGCCAAACATGCTATAAGGTGGGATATCCCAAGCTTATTTTTGAATAAAATTTACTTTGTGTTTGGTTTAATGTATAGTCAGTCAAACACAATATAAATTTTATTCCTGACTTAATCCTGGATAAAAGGGGAGTCGTCTTGGAGTGACCGGTTCAATTCATGAAAACAACCACTTGCTGAAATGAAAGAAAAGATTGCGTATAATAGATTAGAAATTATGGTTGGCCCTTATCTGGACTTACACATAGATGGAGCTTTAATGCACGACTGCCCTTTTATTTCCCTTATTCTTCCTTGTCCCATCAAAGTTTTATTATTTATCCCACCTCTCATTTGGTAAAAACTCATCCAAAAATTATAATCCCAAGAGGCCAAGACCATATTTTTGGGATACAAATGACCCCTTAATCTCCTAGGTCCCCTTTTTCTGGAAGGCATAGAATTTAGGAAAAAGTTGCTAATATGTCACAATGTATTATGTCGGAGTGGTTTTAGAAATAAAACATGTTACAAAAACAATAACTAACATGCCAAACGTAATTCCACAAGTGGTTTGAAGAGGGTATAGAGAGGTTGTTTCCAATAGATCCTAAAATACCAAAAATCAATTATGTTAAGCTAATCCAGTAATGAAGAAGATGCATTGAAAATAACAAAGATGAATATCATAACAACAATATATAATAGGATAACCTAAGTTAGAGACACAAAATATAATACTAAAATCAAAGGATATGATAGTGATAGAGTAGTAATAACCATACTGATAAGGTGTGATGAGAAACAAAATAGATTCCTCTATCTAAAACTAAAGTAAAAACTAGTTTATTATTGCTGAACTACTCATGTGATTGAGTTACATACTTTTAAGTATCAAACCATGGAATAAGTCTTTTCAAATATAGCACTTATCTCTATAATGGTTTAGATGCCCCTTTTCTCTGCTCTTGTTTGAACATTCTATATTTAATGTATTTAATGTCGTCATTCATTCATTAGGAACCACGTATTTAAAAGATCTCATGTCAATGTATCCGGGTGTCACTCATTTGCTAATTATCTTGTGTCGATTTGGCTTGCTGAAAAAATTACACCAGTAATTAATTCATTAAAGACATTATTTTTTTTCCAAAGACGTATAAGTTGCATCCCCCCCATAGTCCTTTTCTTTAAAAAAAAATTGATGGATTATATGATTTTAATTATAACCTAGATAGATCTTCCCTAATTATATCCTTATTATCTATGCTTGAAGGTTAAATGTATCTCTTGCACAGATTTTAAGTACTTCCTTCCTTTTCTATCACTCATGTTAGCAGGTGATGAAATCTAAGAATGAAACTAATTTACCAAGCATTTTTTTCTTTATTCTCAATAAATTTTTTTTGTATCCACGTCCCACCCACCCTTGTATGGCCATGAAGCAATGACACCATTACCCCTTACCTCACCCCACCACTCCAATTTCTACAACAACCACTACCCCCATATGGTCATAAAATAATGAAAGCACCCTCAGCCTCAACCCTACCTCCCAACCCTACCATCACCAATAATAAACCCTACCCCAACATCATCTCTCATCAATGTTACCCTACCACTATTAAAACCATCATCCTAAGAAAATAAACTAGAACAACCTGACAATGATATAGTACACACAGAAGTCGCTTTTCACCAACCCCAAAAAGTGAACTTTTAAAAAAAAATCCAATTAAATTTTTTCTCAAAACCCAAAATTGGATCTTAATGAATTAACTACTTCTTAACTTAAGAGAGTGGAGGCTTTCTCGCCCAGCTCCTTTTATGTTCACTTTTTGGCTTTGAGATGAAACTGAATTGAAAGGTAATTGTTGGAGGTTCAAGTGTTGGATTTGGTTAAAGTGACTTTCACACCTATAATATCAATGTCAACTTGTTCTAGTTCTTAGGGTAGGAATGGTGGTGGTTGGTTGTGGTGGGGAAACACCGACCGAAGATGGTGTTGGGGTGGGGGTTATTGGTGGTGATTATGGGGCTCTAGAGGTGGGGTTGAGTTTAGGGGTTCTATCATTGTTTTATGGCCATGCAGGTGTGGAGATCGTTATAGAAATTAGAGTGGTGGGTTGAGATTTGAGGTGTTGCTTTCATTATTACATGGCCATGCAGGGGTGAGTAGGGTGTGGATTGTTATTTTTGAAAATTCATAAATTAAATTTTATTGAGAAGAAAGGGGAAAATGTTTTGTATATTTTAGAATTTAATCTACGAGCTTATATAGAAACTGGCATTTGACGATATATTTTGAAAAATTTTCTTCAAATGAGGTGTTAACCCTTGGCAAAAATATTGACCAATCAGAAGCAGTTAAGTGTTTAAATAACATTTTTTGGCCAGTCACAAGTAATTTTATATGCTTGATGACTCACCTGAACTAATTAGAATGAGACAAAAAGTTTATTTACGTCTAGATTTCATAGTATTCATAATGACGTGTCTTTGACCATATATTTTGAATTGAATTTTAATAATGGATCTTTAATGAGGTGTTACAACACTAAATATAGTAAGTCTTATTATGTTGTACACTTTGATTTGATCATCATTTTATTTCTCATTTTTATTAAAAATAATATCATTTTAAAAATACATAATCAAATTAAAAATAACATGACACTCGAACCAAACCAAATTTGATACAACCAGTTGACAGTCTACTCTTTATTAGTAGTACATACTTTAGAAAACTAAAATTAACTTCTACGTTAGCTAAAATAAATTTCAACTTAATAAAGGTATAGTTACTCAAAAATTTATCTTATAATTATTAACTATTGAGTACTAAAATGTTGTGTTTAACAATATATATTCCTAGAATTTTTATTATTTTAAAATAAATATTAATTATTAAACTGACTAAATTTGGTAAGGTCTAGCCCCTCATGGTTCACTCAAAGCACCTTTTAGTGATGGGTTATCAGTGGACCGGGTCGGGTACTCATCGCGATTGCGAGGCCTAACTATTGATTGTGATGACCAACCCATTTGTCGGTCAACATTGAACCTCGTGATCTCAATGTGGGGTCTGCAACCATGGGGCACTATTCATTGAATAGTATAAAAGACTCATTTTCACATTTTTTTCTATTTTTGGATCTTTGAGTTTCGAGTTTGGGTGATTCTGGAGGATTTCCTTACCATCTGAGCTTAGGGAAGCTCCGAAACCTTATTCCCATAATTTTCATCATTTATATCATCAAAAACACCTTTGGATCATAATTTTAAAATGAAAATTAGAGGGTTTTATCGGCAAATTTTAAAATTGGTTTTCTTTTGCTTGGACCTTGTTTTAACTTATTTTTTGTGTGGGTTTTCACCTGTAGATTATTATAACCTTAGGGAAGCTATTTCTAAAATAAAATTCTAGTTTTACCGTTTTTATTTTTAAATAGATTTTTTGAACTCACTTTGGACCCTACTAAAATGGATAATATGAGTATCAATTGTTTTCTTTAAGTACGTAGATGCTACATTTGATTGTTGTAATTAGCTTTGAGGACATTCGTAAGGGGAACACTTTGTGTTAAAGCACTTTGGATCAGGATTTCATCATTTTAAGGTAGGTTATGACTTAACTTCTTTCAGATTAAGCTGGGTAGTGATGATAGGCGAATTTACGCACCTATATCAATATATTTTGCCCATATTTTAGCCTAGTTTTGAGAACAAATTATATATTTCATGCACTTTTAGTCCTTTTTCCTGTAAATGAGCTAACGAACATGATTAGTAAAGTTTCAGGTATAAATGATGCATAATTCAGCATTTTATGGCTTACTTGACGCTAAAGAAAGCTCACGAAGGAAGGGAAGGGAGTTTACACGCCTAAGGACCAAAACTGCTGCATGGAAAATCTGTCCCGGGCTAAAACAGCATTTCTGAAGACTTTGGGGGACCAAAACTGCTGCATGAAAAATCTGTCCCGGGCTAAAACAACAATTCTGAAGACTTTGGGGACTTACAGACACAAAACTGGATTATGATAATGTTACATTAACCTAGTACAATTGGGTTAAGTATTACATTAGCCTAGTATGATTTGGTTAGATATTTTATTTATCTAGTAGGAGTAGGATATGGGTATTATAAATACCCTATCATGCTAGAGATTTTAGAATAAGGAGGGAGGAGGGAGAACACAATACTTCCTTCCATCCCTCTCAACATCTCATCTTACAAGTCAATTCTATTTTTCTTCTTCTACTCTTCTATTCTTAAATTCCACAACAAGAGAATCGTTACTTTGCCTAGGAATTCACGCCTCACGCCTACCACCTAAGCTACACGAAATTACTCAATCTTGTGGTATAACAACAATGTCAATCGTGATCTCCTTCGCATTCATGGGTAACTAAACTTCTCTGTTGGGGTTATGGAAGCCGAATGAGTTACTATCTATTGCTGTGAGTTTGTGAGTTCGAGGCACGTATATTGCTTATATCATTATTCTCTTCATCTTAATCTACATTCTTTGCGGTTGCAAACGCAAGAATACGCCAGTCTAACATTTAACTTGTACGAGAGAAAAGTTATTTGTCTGGAAAAGAGATAATGTCAAGGTAGTAGGACACCCTTTCCTATTAAAAAGCTAGTGCCGTAACTGGACTAACCTCTTGGAGAATTCGTACCGTTAGACACGCTTTAAGCTCGAGAGAGTTAAAGTGAAATAGTCCTTGTTTAGGTCGAGAGACGCTTGGATTTACCATCGACTACAATCCTCTATAAGCAATTGCATGTCAGAATTCTACACACTCATAGCCAATAGAGACGTATACCTCAGAAGGTGGACATAACCCCAACGCCTCAATTCTCATTGTTTACAACTTACGTAACAATCTTTCTCTTTTACTTTGCTATTTTCAGCTTTTATTTAATTGTTTTGGTGACACATTACAATCCCCCCTTTTTACGAGACTTGCACTAAAAGTCTAGTAATCGTTGCTTACTTGTTGACCAAGCTATTCCCTGTGGGATCGATACCCAACCCAGGTTGGGTTCTATATTTGCTAACGACCGCTTTACACTCAAACGAGAGCTGTAGATTGAGCGTTATCAAAAATTGGCGCCGTTGCCGGGGAATACAAGTGTCAATTAAGTTCGTGAAAATTACTAGACCCTTTGGTCAAAGATTCTCGTACTTTTACTTTTAGTTTTTGTTTTTGTTTACTGCAGGTTTTTGTTCAGTGCATCAATGGATGTACAACGTGAAATACCATTCGATGATGATGATGATGATCTTGATGGTGTCGGAGCCACTGGAGCTATAATTCCACCACCATTATCGCCCGGAGCCAAGTTCAACATCACAAGCACCATGATTCAGTTATTGCAACTCAAGGGATTATTTGGTGGACTAACAGGCGATGATCCGAATATGCATCTCATCAACTTTATTTCTACATGCAAGTCTTTTGACAATCCTGGTGTTGGTCAGAATGCAATTCGATTACGTCTATTCCCATTGTCTCTGTCTGGGGAGGCAACACTATGGTTGAATGGGCTGACTCCTGATTCAATTACAAATTGGAGGCAATTGAGAGACGCTTTCCTAGAAAGATTTTTTCCGTCTTCCAAAAGGGCACAATTGAGAGATGAAATCAACAACTTTCATCAGCTTCCCACTGAAGCTCTTCATGAAACATGGGAGAGGTTCAAGACAAAGCTAGCGAGATGCCCAAACCATCACATGACTAATGTTCACCTCATGGAGATATTGTATAGAGCCTTGAATTCAATAACTAAGCCAGTGGTGGATAACGCAGCTGGAGGATCTTTTATGGACCTCACCTTTGGTCAAGCAAGCAATATGCTAGATCGCATGACGAAACAAAGTAGAGCTTGGCATACCAGGGATTCTGAGGTAGCAAGCTCCACTTTATCTATAGGCATGACTGCAGACCAAAGAAGAAGACAAGAAGAACGTGATCAAGATATGGCGCACATGAAAACACAGATGGATCTTCTTACAAAGCATTTATTATCAGGGAAGACCGAAAAAGTGAAAGCTGTGGCGCTAAAAGGAAGAGACGAATCTGATTCGGAAGAGGAGGCCAACTACTTGAACAATCAGGGGGGTTTCTGTGGGAATACCCAAGGAAACCAAGGTCGGAACTATTATGATAATTCTGGAAACAAGGACCAAGGTAGTTGGAGAAAAAACAATGAAAAGAGTGGTGTATATGTTCCCCTTGGTAGACGTGATACCACCACATCTAATTCTGGAAGTATGGAAGACATGATGGCTAAATTATTGAAAGGAGTGGAAACAACGAGCGCGGGAGTTACTGAGGTAATTAATGATTTGTCCTCCATGAAACAACTAGTTGATTCTCATTCCACTTCAATCAAGCAAATAGAGCAGCAACTGAGCCAACTTTCAGCAACACTCAATCAAAGAAAGGCTGGCACTTTACCTAGCAATACTGTGCAAAACCCAAGGAATGATGGGTCATGCATGGCCATCACTACCCGAAGTGGTAAGGTGCTGGAAACTTCAGAAAAAGGCAAGCAAGTGGTTGATGAAGAAGCGGAAATTGATGATAAGGCGAAAGGGGAAGATGCCACAGCAGCCGATCCTAACGTCCTTAACATCACTCCTCACAACGTGCAGCCTGGAAAAGCTGAAAAACGGAAGCAAGAGGAGAAGAAAGCTATGGAAAGAACAATTCCATACCCACCACCACCTTTTCCTCAAAGATTGAAGAAGGTGGCGGATGATACAAAGTTCAGCAAATTCATGACCATGTTGAAGCAGCTGACCATTAATGTTCCGTTGGTAGAGGCACTAGAAAAAATGCCTGGGTATGCTAAATTCATGAAGGACCTGTTGACAAAGAAGAGGGCAGTAAGCTATGAGCCGACAGATAATATTCATCATTGCAGTGCAATTGCCACAAGGTCCTTAGTACAGAAGAAGGCAGACCCTGGTGCTTTCACTATTCCTTGCACGGTTGGATCTATGAATTTTGCTAAGGCATTGTGCGATCTGGGTGCTAGCATCAATTTGATGCCACTATCCGTCTACAAGAAGTTGGGGCTAGGAGATCCAACACCAACCAATATGAGGCTCGTGATGGCTGATAGGACGGTAAAACGACCTGTGGGTATCTTGAATGATGTGTTGGTAAAGGTATCTTCATTTATCTTTCCTGCAGACTTCGTTATTCTGGATTGTGAGGTGGATTCTGACGTTCCCATAATCTTGGGACGCCCCTTCCTCGCAACTGGAAGTGTGCTTATTGACATGAAAGATAATGAGCTTTTGTTTCGAATTAATGACGAAGTGGTCCGCTTTGATATATGCAAAGCGATGAAGCAGCCAAAAGATATGGATGTGTTCTCTGTAGATGATGTTCATTGTGAAGATAAGAAAGCATTATCTGTAGAGAAACAGCTTACTGTTGAGCCATTTTCTGCTGCGCTGCTGAAGGTTGAGCATGAGGACGATGAAGATTATGAAGAACTTATGGGTGCTCTAACAGAAATAGAGTCCTATTCCCATACTCCTAAGCAACCGGACCGTGATCTTAAGAATCAACCTTCACCTACAGCGAAGACTTCCCTTGAAGAGCCACCAATGCTAGAATCGAAAAAACTCCCCGATTATCTAAGGTATGTGTTCTTGGAAAGTAGAAATATACTTCCGGAGAGTGCAAATGATTTAAGTGAACAGCATGTAGAAGCTCTCATCTCTACTCTGAAGAGATACATGAGAGCTATGGGTTGGACTATTGATGATATAATTGGTACCCCTCCTACAAGTAAGCCTCATTGTCGTCTGAATCCATTCAGAAAACGATCCACCAGCTATCTCGACGAAGTCTGAGTACTCGAGGTAACCATGTCGTGCCGCGACAATAAATAAGGCGCTAGATGGGAGGCAACCCATCGTTTTATCATTTTATCGTTTCTTCTAGTACTTGTTTTGATTTTGATAAATGAAAAATCCAAAAATAAGAGTCGTGCCACGACCAAAACTAAGGCTCTTGGTGGGAGGCAACCCATCGTACTAATCGTTTTCATTTGTTTGAGCGAATATAGGTGCAAGAAGTAGTCAACGAGGAGATTGATTTCAATTGACGATTTGGACGCATTGTATGGTAAAGTTGGTAAGTTAGGAATGGTGATGCATAAGGCTATGGATTGAGCCTTTCTCACGCCAAAATAGGCTTTGAGGAAGGCTAGGCCTTGGTAAAACTAGGCCACGAACGATGCACAACCTATCCTATAGCCTAAGGTCTCGGAATCTAGTGTGCTATACACTATGCACCGCCTATTCCTAGGTATGCTTTTGACTATGCGCCGCCTATGCTATGGCATTTGGTCTCAGTATCTCATATGCCATAGACTATGCGGCGCATATGTCTACAAATGCCATAGACTATGCGGCGCATATGTCCCATTATGCCATAGACAATGCGCCGCATATGTCATATCTATGCCAAGCATTATGCGCCGCATATGTGGGATTTTTGTCTCCAAAACTGATTGTAAATGGGTCATAACCCGACCCATTCTCTTCCTATATAAAGGGGACTTAGTTTTATAACACAACACATTGCAAAGTGACCTAAAGGTGCCGCATATTCATCCAAATCCTCTCAAAATTTTCTATTTTTGCTCTTCCAATTCACAAAACCACCTCCAAAAGCTTCAAGCAAGTAAGTACTCTCTTATTCTTCATTTATTTCTCGTAAGTACTACGTTGCTATGTCTATTATAAATTGCTACATATTGAAAGATTGTTGGTGAAGTTCATGTGTTTGGAATGTTAATGCAAAATCATGTGAGTGAACGTATACGTTAGAATCATCTTGACTTGTTTCCGACTTGAATTTGGTTTTAATAGCATTGTCATACTATTTGCGGAATTGCTATAGTCTTGAACATTGCTTAAAATTGCTACTTGGATACTTACATGTTAGGCTATCCCGTTCATCGGGATAAGACTTATAGTGCCTGCCGACATAGGAGGTTGTGATTGTTGAAAGTAACTATATTATGTGGTAACCCCTATGTAGTAGTGTTGTTATATCTAACATGAAAGTAATGCAATGGCTGCAAGTAGTGATACATCACTGATTTTCTTGCCGGAATACAACTCCTAAAACGTATGTCGACGAAATCTGAGTAATCGACCACTTTCACTTCACTGATTTGTGTCAACAAAACTAAGTGTGGGGTGGTACCCCTACTGCTTGTGCATAGATTGTATCCATTGATATTGTGCTACCACTAACACTATTTCTAGTCTCAGGTACAATGGCACCTAAAGCGAGACAAGGCAAGGAGAAGGCTACCACCTCCTAAAAAGGGCAAAAAGAGAAGTCGCAAGGACCAAGGAGAACCCTCCTCGCTGCAAATACCTCGACTCACGCTTGGAATTAAGTGGGATACTTATGAGGAACTTCTGAGGATGACGACTCTGATGATGATTCCAATGCAAGGGGTATGACCCCAGACATAGAGGATAAGTCCGACCAACCAGGTTCTTCGTATTTATTTTCCACTGAGGACAGTGTCCCGACTAAGTGTGGGGTGGCGGTATCGTATGCTATACTTCTCTATCGCATCTATGTTTGCTTGCGTTGTTTTTGTTTCGTTTTTTTTAGTAGAAAATTTTTTCTAGCTTCGCATGAAATTATTTTGATAGGCAGCATGAGATTATAACAAGAGTATGTGCTACAATTGTGACTATTGAGACGTTTAGGCTCTAGTTGTGACTCATTATGTGATATTGTGTGGTTCAATTCCTTCACTTGTTGGGTCAAGAGTCTATATTACCTCCAATAAAGTCGACCATGTGCCTTGTGTGTGTGAGATAATAGTATATTCTATGTGTGTGGATGATGCTAGAACTTGCCTGGTATGTATGCAAAGCGAAAATAAGGAGTGTAAGTTTAGGATATGATTTAGGCATTTCTTTGGCAACCTATACATGTTTACCTTCAGTTTTACCTACCCATGGACATCATCCTAGTTAACCCTTTTGAGCCTTTAGCCTATTTCTTTGACAACCTTGTATGTAAGCCTAATCCATTTCTTTCAAGACCGTAATTTGATCCCAAAATCTCTAAGTGCTTTAAAGTGAAAAAGTCATGTGACAACATAAAAGGAAATTGGGTGAGTATAATGCTATAAATTGGAATGGTTCTTGAATGTGTTATGAAAAAGAAAAAAAAATGCTATCATAAGAGGTATGTTGTGAAAAGAAAAAGGAAAAGAAAGCTGAAAAGTGAGTTGTGCTTAAAATTGAAAAAAGAGGAGAACAAGGGTGGTAGAAAAAAGAAAGAAAAAAGGTTGAAAGAAAAAAGTGTCAATGATACAAAGTGATGTATTAAAGCGCTTAGGAACTTAGTCACTATTCCTGGCCAAAATAGTCCTACCCGTCCCTTAGCCTACATTACAACCATCAAAAGACCTACTTGATCCTAATCTTAACATTCCAACATTTAGTAGAGTATTACATTAAGGGCAAGCCTATGGTCATCAGTCGCTACATATGAATTCTTTGTGAGAGTGAGAGCAAGGACATTTTGATACCCATGTTTGAAAAATATGCTACATTTGTGAGTGATTATGGGTACTATATGGTGAGACACACATGGTTGATGAGTTTTGGGTAGTTATATATGATTCCTTGTACCTTAACGTTTGCATGCGAGTTGATCACCATCACGAGTCTATACTTGAGGTTAAATTGTTTCTACTTATAATCGGAAAGCTACTCTTGGTTGATAATCGTTGTGCTTGTCTTAATAAATGTTTTGTGTTGATTCTGTAAAAACCTTAAGTTGATGCTTAGAAGGACATGATATGTTGTTCGAGGACGAACAAAGCTCTAAGTGTGGGGTGTTGATGATAGGCGAATTTACGCACCTATATCAATATATTTTGCCCATATTTTAGCCTAGTTTTGAGAACAAATTATATATTTCATGCACTTTTAGTCCTTTTTCCTGTAAATGAGCTAACGAACATGATTAGTAAAGTTTCAGGTATAAATGATGCATAATTCAGCATTTTATGGCTTACTTGACGCTAAAGAAAGCTCACGAAGGAAGGGAAGGGAGTTTACACGCCTAAGGACCAAAACTGCTGCATGGAAAATCTGTCCCGGGCTAAAACAGCATTTCTGAAGACTTTGGGGGACCAAAACTGCTGCATGAAAAATCTGTCCCGGGCTAAAACAACAATTCTGAAGACTTTGGGGACTTACAGACACAAAACTGGATTATGATAATGTTACATTAACCTAGTACAATTGGGTTAAGTATTACATTAGCCTAGTATGATTTGGTTAGATATTTTATTTATCTAGTAGGAGTAGGATATGGGTATTATAAATACCCTATCATGCTAGAGATTTTAGAATAAGGAGGGAGGAGGGAGAACACAATACTTCCTTCCATCCCTCTCAACATCTCATCTTACAAGTCAATTCTATTTTTCTTCTTCTACTCTTCTATTCTTAAATTCCACAACAAGAGAATCGTTACTTTGCCTAGGAATTCACGCCTCACGCCTACCACCTAAGCTACACGAAATTACTCAATCTTGTGGTATAACAACAATGTCAATCGTGATCTCCTTCGCATTCATGGGTAACTAAACTTCTCTGTTGGGGTTATGGAAGCCGAATGAGTTACTATCTATTGCTGTGAGTTTGTGAGTTCGAGGCACGTATATTGCTTATATCATTATTCTCTTCATCTTAATCTACATTCTTTGCGGTTGCAAACGCAAGAATACGCCAGTCTAACATTTAACTTGTACGAGAGAAAAGTTATTTGTCTGGAAAAGAGATAATGTCAAGGTAGTAGGACACCCTTTCCTATTAAAAAGCTAGTGCCGTAACTGGACTAACCTCTTGGAGAATTCGTACCGTTAGACACGCTTTAAGCTCGAGAGAGTTAAAGTGAAATAGTCCTTGTTTAGGTCGAGAGACGCTTGGATTTACCATCGACTACAATCCTCTATAAGCAATTGCATGTCAGAATTCTACACACTCATAGCCAATAGAGACGTATACCTCAGAAGGTGGACATAACCCCAACGCCTCAATTCTCATTGTTTACAACTTACGTAACAATCTTTCTCTTTTACTTTGCTATTTTCAGCTTTTATTTAATTGTTTTGGTGACACATTACAATCCCCCCTTTTTACGAGACTTGCACTAAAAGTCTAGTAATCGTTGCTTACTTGTTGACCAAGCTATTCCCTGTGGGATCGATACCCAACCCAGGTTGGGTTCTATATTTGCTAACGACCGCTTTACACTCAAACGAGAGCTGTAGATTGAGCGTTATCAGGTAGTTAATAAATGCGTAAAACATGTTATGGGTTGAGAAACATAACTATGAGGTTTATATTTCAAGATTATTATTACTATTGTGTGTCCTCTGTGTGGGGGCTTATATTCTATTGTTGTTGACTTGTAATTTTTATATTATGTGTTGCCCGTTTGGGCGCGTTATTTGACATATTGGCCTTATCTACACATTCAAATGCATTCATTTTTTATCTAAAGCCCGTGCGGTTTCTTAAATGATTAATATAGGCATTACTGAAGCATTGTTTGCCTTTATCATGATATAAATACCCAAGTTAAGGGTTTATATAATATTAATGATTTCTGACATGAATATTTATTTTGATTGTGCCTAAATAGAGTTTATAATCATGAATTTTAGACATATTGAGTTGGTTTATCGGCTTATATATATATATCATAATATTGAGTTGGTTATGAGCATTACATCTTCATTCCATACATACACATTCATGAGATACAAGTACCAATGACAAACATTGATTTTTCAAGATAATTAGATATTTTTATGAAAATTCTCTCCGTGAACACTAGCGGGAGATGTGAGTTAAGATATGAGATATGAGATATAGTATAGGGTTGCGAACACCCATGGGTCCTACATGAGAGCTGCGAGCTCCATTGGTGTTTACAAAAAGTCGTGCGATAACTTTCATCATTAATTTTATCCACATTGCATTGCATTGCATTTGCACATTTATCTTTCATGATTATTTTAGTTTCCATAATTTGTGTTTAGTTTCAGTACTTCTTTCATATATATATATATATATGTTCTACTTTTCATTTTCATGTATATAAATTAGAATTATTAGTGGAGACAGTGTGAGCTACCATGTGGGACTTTTATGCTTGTAGGAGACATGCTCATAGTGTTATTTTACTAATATTATTTTGTGCTTTTCTCATTCACCCTTCGAAACCTACTAAGTAAGAGTGAACCGCAGTCACCCCTACTGTGCCCTTTTAATGCATATCCTAGTACAAACACCTCACATGGCGGTTGATTTTTTGTGGAAATTCTAGACTTTGAGATATTGATTCACTCTAGAGTTTAGGTCTAATTCGAACCTCATCTATACCTACTTGTCTTTAGTTATGCTTCATATATATATATATATATATAGTTTTTTAAATTATTACTAGATGCTCTTACATTATGACACAAGATTTTTGGTGAGTTATGACATTTCTCTTATATTTCTGATATTATTCTACATGTATGGGTCGGTTTTCTCTCTAGAAGTGTTACCTTGGGTTATATTATTGTTGTTTTTAGATTTTTCACTCTAGATTTTAGGGTTTATTCGAACCTCATCTATACCTACTTGTCTTTAGTTATGCGTCATATATATATATATATATATATATATATATAGTTTTTAAAATTATTACTAGATGGTCTTACATTATGACACAAGATTTTTGGTCAGTTATGACATTTCTTTTATATTTTTGATATTATTCTACATGTATGGGTCGATCTTCTCTCTAGAAGTCTTACCTTGGGTTATATTATTGTTGTTTTTAGTTTTTCTTATCAATTTGGGGGATTGTCTTACTTATCAAGGTTGAGTCACAATGAGTGTCATCGTGACTTTTTTGGGTTATAAAAAATTGGTATCAAAGCATCCAAATTCATCAGTCTCATAAATGTGAGAATAGAATGTCTAGTAGGGTCTCACAGATTGGTATGAAGATGTATGTATCTATCTTTAAGAGAATATAAGATGTCTTTAGGAAAAACATATCTATTTTGATTCCTAAACGTGCAAGTTGTTCTTATCCAATATTCTAAGTTGTGTTCCACTCTTTTCTGTGAAGATGGTGAGGACTAGATCTCAATAGGTTAGGGATGTTGAGTTAGCACCCAATAATGGAGCCTAGACTAAAGGAAGAGGTAGGGGTCATGGATGACCTAGAAGTAGGGGTGGGGCATGAGGAGCTTCCCCAAACAGAGGATGTGATAGGGAGGCCTCTTTTGAGCCCAAGGTTGTGTATAATACTATCATGGTTTCATTGATGTCTACTTCAATCCTTAGCAGGACCTCCATGATATCATCACAGTATATCTATATACTATCATGGTATAGTTATTGATATCTAATTCAATGTGTCAGTGATACCTCAATAAACCATTATAGTATATCTATATACTATCATGGTATCATTGGTGTTTGCTTCCATCTAAATGATACCATCACTATATATCTGTATACTATCTTGGTATTATTGATATCTGCATTAATCCTTTCATAATCCTTTCATGATATCATCATAATATATCTATTTACTATCAAGGTATCATTGATGTCTTCTTCAATTCTTTTAGTGAGACCTTTATGATACCATAAAAATATATCTATATACTAACATGGTAACATTGGGGTTTATTTTATTCTGCAATGATACCATCACAATATGTCAATATAATACTTTAGTCCTTTAATGAGAGGCTCCCCATTCTTTCATTATACAATCGTAGTATATCCAAATACCGACATGGTATCTAATCAGTACATATATACTGGCATTGTAACATCCCTCATTTTTGGGCTAGAATTCAAACTTTTCTTCTTACATGCATTAACATAAAACAAATGATTCCTATGTAAATATAAGTGTAATGATCATTATCCTAGTATGAATAGTGTTTTTGAGGTGAAAAATGTTCATAGGAAATACTTAGAGCAAAGTTGAGCTCAGAGCTTTTGATTCAACAAAATTTTGATATTCGATTCTTCTAGGGTCAACTTTTAATGTGTATAGCCTCTGATATATATATGGAATTTTGGATCTTAAACCCATGAAATTATATGAGCAAAACTGTATGAGCATTTTCGTGTGGAATCAGCGTGGCACAGACCTTGTGCTCTGTATTTTGCAGGTGCCATGGACCTTGTTCGGGAACATTAAAACATGTGTTTCTCTTTAGTTTTCAAGGTTAAATATGTCATTTACACCCTAAATCATCCTAAAATACTCTATGACTGATATAAACTCAATTTTATCATTCCATAACCCCAAATACATCAAATACAAAATCCCTATTCTCCCAAGTCCTCAAGAACACCAAATAAGGGTTTTTCTTCAAGAATCTTTCAAGGATCAAAATTCATGCTTTCCTTTAAGAAGTCAAGAAATTCAGATATATGGGTATTCAATGAGGATCTGCTTTCATCCTCATGCCTAAATTGTGATTTTATTTCATGAATTTTATGATTTCCATAATCTAGGGTTTTTACCCAATTGTTATTCTAAGCTTGAATTCAATCTCCCATGATATAAAATTTACTTATAAGCATGTTTTAATGATTAGTCATAACACCTTAGGACCATAACATATCATTCATACTATCCTTATGTCTATGCATGATTTACATATTATTATTCTGAAGCAATGAATGGCATACCCATTCTTTAAGAGATCTCAATCTTCAAGTTTAATTCCTCTTTTGATTTAAGGTTCCAGGAAAGCATAAATTCCATGAATCCTCTATGTACTCTTTGAATTCTACCATGAAATAGTGTCCTCTCTTAATTTCAAGTAGTCTTCCATACTTTAGTCTTGATAATTCGTTACATTCATGAAATTATTGGATTCTTGAGTGTAAGTCATGAAATTTCTTATAATATCAATACTTTGAAACTTTCGTATTTAACTATATTTTTCAATGCTAGTGGGTTATGAATACCTGATAAATAGATGATCAAGATTTCCAGTTATTTATGCTATGTTCATACCATGAAATTTATAAAAAAAGTTATAATGAGCACTCACCGGTATTATATCATGCTAAGTACATCAGTTAAAATGTTCATGAGTACTTTAAATTATGCATGCACTATTATTTTAAGAATACCATATTTGAGCACATTAGTTATCGATGCATATACTAGTTTATGCTTCCGTGTCATTCAGTTGGGAGTAACACTTAGCACTGAGTAAACGCAAGGATAGCAGATCCCCTATAAGTTTGGCATGAGTAGTTAGTAGTAGTCCCTAAGTTCCAGACCCATGGCACCACCTTAGATTTTTAGGGGTCCCCCGTCAGTAGAGGCATGATACCCTCGTTTTTCAAGAAATCAGCCTTGTGGATCCACATCGTTAACGTACCAACACCCTTCCAACTGAGGTTATAGGTTGGACCATGATTAGCTCAGATTGGGGTATGTCGGTTGTAGTTAGCTCCCACAGTCTCAGTTTAATTTTTAGACCATATCAGCTTAGGTTTGCATGGTCAAATGTTCAGTTTAACAGTTATTCAGTTTTATAGATTATTTTAGTATTTGCTTTACTTGGTCTTGAATTAATTTTATATGTTCATACTTTCACGCTCAGTATTTATACATGATCCCCAGTATGGTTTTGTAACCTATTGAGCTTTAACTTGAGATTTATATATAGTATTAATGTCTCTACTACTTTCTAGCTTACATCAAGGTTCTTAGCCCATAATTTAGAAACTTCACTGTGTCTTAAAGCTCTTACATGCAACCATGATTTAAATGTTATTTTAGCAAATAACTTATGTCCTCAATTTTAAAGCATACATTAAGTATTTCCATAATTTAGTGCATGTCCCATATACTCAGTATGTTCCAAAGTACTGACTATATACATGTGTTTGTGGCTACATTCCTTCATAATGTAGGCACCAGATGTAGCCCACACACCAGGGTCAAACAGTTATGAGTATTCATCCAGCAAGTGATAAGTTGTCTCATTTTGGGACACAAGTTAGTTGCAGTTTTGGTATTTTATTTCTGTTCTTCTTATGTATTGATTAGGGTTAGTTAGGGTTCATTTACCGACTATCTATAGTCAGTATAGTAGAGGATTCATAGATGGCCAGTCAGAGTCATTATTTATAATTTAAGTTTCTGTAATACCCCGTAAGATCCTAAGCTCGATTCAGCTCTTAGTCGCATGATTAAGTGGTCCAAGGCTTGAAAATAACACTAGGTTTTGAGGACTTAGTTATTTTAAAGACCCCTAAACTTTATGAATTTTTACTTTGGTCTTCCCGACCCCAAAATGTTGGTTTTTAAATTGATCCATGGTTAGAGAGGTTAATAGAATGTCTCCGGTGAGTTTTGGGATTTTTAAAAGAGGTTCGATACATGTTTGGATAGCCAAAATAGTGAACCAGTGAAATAAGGCTGCAATGCGTTGCTCTCTCGCATAGTGAGGAGTTCAGTGATGCATTGCTCTCTCCCCTGGAGTAAGTGAAGCGGAGCGTTGCTCTCTCCCACAGAGAGATGGGCACAACATGTGGCTCTGTCCCACACAGTGTAATGGTTTATGTGCTCAAGGAGTATTTAGGTCATTTTTGCTCATCCTATTTCATCCATAACATAAATTGGGGCTTCTAAAAGGGCATTATTTTCCTCTTTTACTCAAATTGCTCCCAAGAAAAACTCTCTTTCTCCCCCAAGAACAAATTCAAGCTTCATTCTTAAGAAATCAAGTGTTCAAGCTTTGAATCTAAGAAATCTTTAAGAATTCAGTTGTTAAGATATGTAGGATGTTCACCTATGGGTCCATTTTACCCATGGAGCCCAAAACCCTCTTTTGGTTTAATTTATGAGTTTTTACATGTTCAAGGTGAAATAGATCTATGAATACCTTGTTAATTCAATTACAAGTTATAGTTACAAGTGTTTTTAAGCGGAATGAGTCATATCGTATTTTAAGCATAGAAATTCTCATGTCATGTTCAATTGGTTTCAGGATAAATCTTCAAATGATGAATTTAGCCATGTAATCATGCTTCTTTCCTATGTTTTAAGATATTCCCATGTCCAAGTTCATGATTTTCATATGTTTGATGAAATGTCTATGTTTTGGGTCTTTGAATAATGACACCCTACTATAGTTTTATGCTTTAAATTATGTTATGAGTATTCAGTGTTGGTGGGTTATGAACACCCAATATCTATACGTTTACTTATATTTTAGGTCTTTCAACTAATAGTTTAGTGAAACCATGAGTCTTATTATTTACTTAGATAATTATGATCATGATGAGCACTATCAGTTATGTATTAATATTCGGTTGGGTCTAGTTCAGTCCAGTGCCAGTGTCAGTTCAGTTAGGAGTAGGATTTAGCACCGAAAAAACCCAAGGATGGGGGCTCACTGCCAGTGGAGGGTGTGACCTTTAGTATCATTCCCTGAGTTTCAGAACTACGTAGCCACTATAGTTTGGACATGTCTTCTTTCTAGTTGAGGGTTGACACATATCTCATGAGAGCACCTTCCAGTAGAAGGTGACTCCTTAGTCCTTTGGGACACCAATTTAGTGGATCCACACAGCTAGTATTAGTACCTGTGGCACGATACTAACACCTTTCAAACTGGGGTTACAGGTTGGACCTCGATTATCTTAGATTAGGGCATGTAAGTTATATGATACCTCACATAGTCTCAATACTGTATGCAGTGTATATCAGTTCAGGTTTGCTTGACCAAGTGTATAGATTTTCAGTTATTCAGTTGTACATATTTTAGTCATTCAGATTATAGATTATCTCAGAAACATATTTATGCTTTGTCTAGCACTCTCAGATATTACATGATCATGTATTTATTCTTATTTTACCCTATGCATTTCAGCTAGTTCTCATCTCATATACCAGTATATTCAAAGTACTGACTGGATACTTTTCTTTGCGCTATGTTGTCTTATAACATAGGTTTGGACGCACAGTTTCTCAACCGTTCTTAGATAGCGCAGCGTCACTCAACAGTAGTAATGGTGAGTCCTCATCCATCGAGGACATGATTTATTTATTTTAGTTATTTTAGTACTTTCTTATGTTCAGTCAGTCGAAGTTATTTGGGGGGTTTTCCCATCAACTCCTCATGATGTTTGGATGCTTTTAGACAATTAGTTAGACAGTCTGTTAGTTTTTTTAGTACTATCAGTTGCACAGACAGATAGTTTGATTTCAAGTATTCTATCAGATATTTTCAGACATGTTTTGATATGTATTTCAATATCTAGTTTACAGTATCTTATCAGTTTACCTTCTGCACATGTGTTGTATTACTATTTTATTTAGTTCTCACAGTAGGTACCAACTCATGGGTTAGCTTGTGGTCACTTATGGTCGTAATCACCGTTGTCGTAATTAGGGGAAGCCTCGGGTCATAACAGTTTCTCTTTCTCTCAGATTTCAGTGTTGTAAACTTTGATCAGCTATGTATTGAAATAACTTATCTTATGTTTATTATGCTTTCTCTTAGTTATTTAGCATTATAAACATATTAAATTAGTTTCTCAAGTATCATGTCAGTACATGGGTTAGCTTGGGATCACTTATGGTTCTAAGCATCGTGTTACAACTAGGGGGTAGTCTCAGGTCATGACAAACTTTGTATCAGAGCACAAGGTTCAAGTGTCCTAGGGCGTCTATGAAGCCTTGTATAGTAGAGTCTTATGGAACAGTAAGAAGATATCTGTACTTTTCTTTGAAAGGCTACAGGGCATTTAACAAATATTTTCCTTTTTTTTTTTTTTATCTCAAATCATGCTGTAGAGATGTTCTCTAAGAAAATTTTGCAGATTCTTACATTACTCCATTCATGTCAACTCTGCCTTATTTTAAAGGTAATTGAAATAGTTAAGCTTAAATTTCTACTAATAAAGTTTTCTCAGACAATCTCTACAGATAGTTATGAGATTTAATGATGGCGTAAGATGATCCCATCAGTGCTTTTATGTTCCAAACATTGAAAATGTTTGTTCCTATTCATAAATATCGTGCATTGAGCCAAAGTCAGATGTTCCCTCAAATCCCTTTTTAGAATCCTATGACAGCATATGATCGAGAGTTAGAAGCATAAACCCAGAAGTTTAGTAGCAGTAAAGTGGGGATAGTATTAATCTGAATTTAGAAGATTATGCATCCATGGATCCAGATAGGTATTGTGTAGTTTATTTAATATCACTTTGAGAGAGATTTCTCAGTTAAAGGAGACTTAGAGTATTTTAATTCCTTAGTTGGGATAGAGATTAGGCAGTGACCACAATGATAGAGTAGCTTGATAAGGTTGAATATGTTCATAAAATTTTGTGTGGGTTAGTGTTTCATGATTCCTATCCATTAGTACTAAGTTAGTATAGTTTATTAAAAGTTTGGGGATATCCATGTTAATTGTTAGAATCTAAGTTTGAATTATGGATGATTAAGCTAATAGAATGAAGAGTTTGAAATTCTAGATGTTGTGAACTTAGGGTATGGTGATACTCTTAAAAATTCTAAGTTAGTGAGTGTTTAAGTTATTATATGATTAATTTTGGGGCTATATAAAGTTAAGAGTTCTATCTCAGAAGGAAGTATTGGTAATGGGTTTTACACTTTCAGGTATAGTCTTTCAGAGTGAGCTTATTATTTATGTGTATTATTATATCTCGGACACTAGAGTACAGTGCTTGAAATTCAGTTAAGAGTTTATTAAAAGGGTCTACAACTTAGAACGATGGCTTAAATCTAAGGGGGAGATGATAGAACAAGGAACCAAGTTAGGCTCTCAGATTCTAGTAGTGATGCCAATTTATTGTAGAACATCAATAGGTGAGGTCTATGCCCAACCTATTATTATCTCAGTGCAAATTTTTGTGCTTCAATCATCACAAGATCTACTCATGCCTTATAAGTCATCTTTATGATCATAGCTCATATTCATGCACTTTATATAGAATCATGTACGCTTCTAGTCCTTAGTATAGGGAGTTCCAGTTAACTCAGAAGTACAAATCTTATTCCATGAATTTATGAACTCCAAACTTAAGTCATGCAACTCTTAATTCATGTACTCATGTTTTACTGTATGCTCAGTTCCCGAAACTCATGGTACACCCTTGATGGCCATTGAAAATTCACATTATGTCATGTATGTCCTCAGATTAGATCTTTTGAATAAATCCATGTCATTGATACACTATTCCTCAAGCCTCAGTTATGTGTTAAAGTTATGTGTAGTATCCGTTCATGCTTCAGGACCTCATGTTCTAACCTTTCAATAACCTCTCCTTATGAAATAATAGTGGTGATGAACAATTGTTTAGATGGGAGAGAGTAAATGTTTCTTGTTAGGGAAAGATTGTAGTATGCTTTTTTTATCGAAGGCTATAAGTGTGAAGAAAGATTGAGGCAAAGATTTGGTATCTTTCATGGTTAGTTGAGAATTCTCTTTGTGTCTTCTTAAGAATAGTGTAAGAAAATTAAGTGGATGAATGCATTGTGCGTTAGTGAATTCCTAACAAGAGAGTTAGTTGTTGAGGTGGTAAGGAGTATTATTCTAAAGATGAGAGTTGTGAAAAGACATAGGATATTGAATACGTGGTTTAGACAAGTATTGTGATATTATGTGTGGTACCTTGTGACTTTGAGTAGGCTTGAACATGGTGAGAGAATTTACTTCATCTTAGACTTTAGTAGATGGAGTTATCAATTCCATGTGAAGATTATAAGTGGCATCAAATGAAAGTTAAAATTTAAGAGGAAAAACATAGTTGAGGGAGTGTTTGAGAAGTGGGGCTGAGCTTGAAAGTTAGTTGTTTCATTACCTAAGACATAGTAGTCCTATTCTAGCATCTTTTTATAGGCCTATAGTCCATGTTATAGAGTTGTATCAATGTTGTAATTTCATACTCAAATTCCATACCCAGATTATGCCTACAATTCATTCCCTAGATTGTTATTAGAAGTTATGATAAAGAGAGTTTAAGAAAAATCATGTTCCATTCGTAGTAACTCTTGAAATTTTATTGCATCAGCTATCACTTTGCAAATCTATATGTATCATGAACATTTAAAGTAAGTTCTAAACTCTCAGCATGAAACAACTCTTTATAGTCGATTAAAGTTAGCATAGAAATCAGTTTCATGATGGAAGCTTTAATGATTCAGCTCAGCTATATCCTTCATTAGAAGACAATTGATGTTTACATTATTCCATACTTCTAAAGATTCAAGAAGTTCCTACCCATCATTCAAGGATGAATGATTCCATGAGGGAGATAATGTAACACCTTGCATTTTTGGGCTAGAATTTGAACCCTCATTCCAACGTGTATTAACTTAAAATCAATGATATCTATGTAAATATAAGTTTCATTATCATTAGCCTAGTGCAAAGAGTGCTTTTGAGGTGAAAAATTTTCATAGAAAATACTTAGAGCAAAGTTGAGCTAAGAGTTTTTGATTAGGTCAAATTTTGGTATTTGATTCTTCTAGGGTCAAATTTGAACATGTATAAATTCTGTAATATATGGAATTTTGGAGCTTAAGAAGACCCACCAAATTATAGATAATTGAGTCCTATTTCCAACTCATCTAATTTTTCCTTAATCTGACACCCAAGTGAAAATTTATCAGCATTTTCTTGAGGAAACAGTTAGGGTTTTTTATTTCAGCGTGTCACAGACCTTTTGCTGTGTGTTTTTCAGCGTGGCATGGACCTTATGCTCCACTTTTTGTAGCGTGACAAAGAACTTGTGCTCCACGTTTTGCAGTGTTCCATGGACATTTTTTAGGAACATTAAAACACGTGTTTCTCTTTAGTTTTTCAAGGTTAAACATGTCATTTACACCCTAAATCGTCCTAAACTACTCTAAGATTGATATAAACTTTATTTTATCATTCCATAACCCCAAATACATCAAATACAAAATCCATCTTTTCACAAACCGTCAAGAACACCAAAAAAGGTTCTTCTTTAAGAATTCAACTTCCAAGGATCTAAATTCATGCTTTCCTTCAAGAAATAAAGAAATTCAGGTATGTGGGTATTCAAAGAGAATCTCCTTTTATCCTTATGCCCAAATTGTGATTTTATTTCATGAATTTCATTATTTTCATAATATAGGGCTTTTACCCAATTGTTATTCTAAACTCGAACTCAATCTCCCGTGATATTAAATTTACTTATAAGCACGTTTTAATGATTATTTATGACTCCTTAGGCCCATAACATAACATTCATGCTATTCTCATGTCCATGCATGATTTACATATTATTATTTTGAATTTAAAGCATATGATCAAATTATGAATGACATACCAATGTTTTTAAGAGTTCTCAATCCTCAAGTTTAATTCCCCTTTTGATTTAAGTTTTCATGAAAAACATAAATTCGATGAATCCTTCATGTAGTCTTTGAATTCAAACATGAAATAGTGTCCCCGCATAATTTCAAGTAGTTTTCCATACTTAAGTCATGATAATTCGTTACATTTATGAAATTATTGGATTCTTGAGTTGATGTCATGAAATTCCTTATCATGTCATTACTTTAAAACTATCGTATTTAACTGTATTTTTCAATGTTGGTGGGTTATGAACACCCGATACCTAGATAATCATGCATGCTACAACTTTCAAGATCTTAAGTTATTTATGCCATGTTCATACCATGAAATTTATAACATTTTTATAATGTGCACTCACCAGTATTATATCATGTTAAATACATCAGTTAATATGTTCATGATTACTTCAAATTATGCATACATTGTTATTTTCAGAACGCCATGTTTGAGCACATTAGTTATTAGTGCATCCGCTAGTTTATGCTCCTATGTCATTCAGTTGGGAGTAATACTTAGCATCGAGTGTACACAGGGATGATGGCTCCCTCATTTTTTAGGCATGATTCATTAGTAGCAGTTCCTAAGTTCTAGACCAACAGATACACCATATATTTATAGGGGTCCCCCATCAGTAAAGGCATGACATCCTCATCCTTCGAGATATCAGCATTGTGAATCCATATCGCTAGTCATTCATTGGTACTCCTGGAAAGGTACCAAAACCCTTACAACTGGGGTTATAGGTTGGACCTCGATTAACTCAGATTGGATCATGTGGATTGTAGGTAGCTCCCATAGTCTCAATTAAATATTCAAACCACATCAACTCAAGTTTGCATGACCAAGTGTTTAGTTTATCAGTTATTTAGTTTTATAGATTATTTCAGTATATGCTTTACTTGGTCTTTCATTTGTTTTACATGTTCATGCTTTCATGCTCAGTATTTATACTTAATCCCCATTAACCTTGAGTTCAATCTCCCATGATATAAAATTTACTTATAAGCATGTTAGTTGATTATTCATGACTCCTGAGGCCAATAATATATCATTCATGCTATTTGAATGTCCATGCATGATATACATGTTATTATTCTGAATTTAAAGATTACGATCAATCTATGAATAACATACCCATGTTTTTAAGAGTTCTTAATCCTCAAGTTTAATTCCCCTTTTGATTTAAGGTTCCATGAAAAGCATAAATTCCATGAATCCTCCATATAACTCTTTGAATTCTATCATGAAATAGTGTCCCCTCATAATTTCAAGTATTCTTCCATACCTTGGTCAAGATAATTCGATACATTCATGAAATTATTGGATTCCTGAGTTTAAGTCTTGAAATTCCTTATCATGTCATTACTTTGAAACTATCATATTTAACTATATTTTTTTTAATATTGGTGGGTTATGAACACTCGATACCTAGATGATCATGCATGCTATAGTTTTCAAGTTTTCAAGTTATTTATGCCATGTTCTTACTATGAAATTTATAACATTTTTATAATAAGCATTCACTAGTATTATATCATGATAAATACATCAATTAGCATGTTCGTGATTACTTTAGATTATGCATGCATTGTTATTTTTAGAATACCATATTTGAGAAAATCAATTATCAATGTATGCACTAGTTTATTCCGTTAGAAGTAACACTTATCGCCAAGTGAACGCAGGAATATCGAATCCCTCGTTAGTTAGACATGAGTTATTAGTAGCAGTCCCTAAGTCCCAAACCTACGGCACTATCATAGATTTTTTAGGGGTCCATCGTACGTAGAGGCATGACACCCACATTCTTTGGGACATTAGCCTTGTGGATCCATTTGTTAATCATGTGTTGATACCCCTGGAAAGGTACTAACTTTTTTTCAACTGGGATACAGGTTGGACCTAGATTAACTCAAATTGGGGCATGTCAGTTATAGTTAGCTCCCACAGTCTCAGTTCAATATTTAGACCACATCAGCTTAGGTTTGCATGACCATGTGTTTAGTTTATCAGTTATTTAGTTATTCAATTTTATAGATTATTTCAGTTCATGCTTTATTTGGTCTTGCATACATTTTACATATTCATGCTTTCTTGCTAAGTATTTATACATGAACCCTAGTACGATTTTGCAATCTATTCAACTTTAACTTGAGATTTGCATATAGTATTTATGTTTCTACTGCTTTCTAGCATACATAAAGGTTTTTAGCCTATAATTTAGAAACTTCACTATGTATTATAACTTTTATGTATAGTCATGATTTAAATACATATTTTAGAAAATAGCTTATGGCCTTAGTTATAAAACATACATTAAGTATTTCCATGATCTAGTACATATCCTATATTCTCTCTATATTCTTAAATAATGACCAAATATGAAACACCCTAGGTTCTGGTCCTTGAAAAATTTTGTGAGTTTGAACCTTCTGTTGATCATATGACTCACCATACTAGTATTATAGTATGTGAATGGTTCAGGAAACTGACTCATAAGTTGTCCAGTGTGTGATAGTTGGGGTTTTACTGTGGTTACGACTTGGTGGGAATAGGTCATATGGTTTTGTGATGATTTGTTGGTTTTTACCTTTACTTAATCTGAAACTTTGTAAATTAAGTTGGCTCTGAGTATGAGTGGCTTACTAAGAGCCGTGAGGATAGGGTACGAGTGAAATAGTAGAGTCGTACATTGTTCAGTAGCTAACCTCTTTAAGTCTTTCTTGCATATAACTTTTAGGTACTACATGAATATTATGAGTATGAGTGGGGAAGAGAGAGTTGTATGGTGGAAAGTGTGTGGATGTATAAACTTTTATTTTAGGTACGACTAGATGGTACCACTCATATGATGTGGGTAAGAGTGGAGGGGTCAAAACCATATCCACCTATAGGAATTATTACAGTTTAAGTTAGGGGTATTCTGGATATTTCCCCTCTAAATTTCTTTTGTCCAGAAAAATTAAAACATTCTTGGGATTTTATTAACCTAATATTCCCAAATCAAACACTCAAAAATCTCTCTCAAAACTCTTAGTTCAAAAAGAGGCTAGGTTTTTTTAAATGTGGTCATTAAATCTTTTAAGAGTGGTTTCTATCTATCTTCCTTGTTATCTAAGGCATGTTACTCCTCTCTCATTTTTAGTTCAAAATAAAAGCATGTTTTACTTAATGGTTTTCATGGCATTATTGTAGGTTTGTGTTGATTTTGAAATATGTGTTGGGGATTTTGGTTACTAATAGTTGATTGATGTTTTTCCATGTTCTATTTATGGTTTTTCATGATATAATGTTGGTTTGAACTTGTGGTTAGATGAGAAAGGTTAATTTGTTCTTTATTTTGGTTTAGGAAACTATATGCCCCCAACATGTTTGTTAAAATGCCAATGAGAATGTTTCTATCATATAGTTTGACTCTTATTGAAAACCTTGCATTGCATAATATGGTAATGGAACCCTAAATGGTTTGATTGAATTAAATGATTTGGAAAGGCCTTGGTGGTCATGGTTTTGATTAATTGGAAATACTATGGGGTACATGGTAATTTCCTTAATATTGGCTACTGACATTGCTTGCAAACTATAGTCAATGTGATGATACCACTTCATAATGCCTTGGTAGTTAACTTATGGAATTGGTTCTTTGGTTATGTGTGAAAGGTTTTAATTGGACAATAACGGCGGGTTATGATAGCTAACCATGAAGGTGTGAGTCCAACATACGGACACTGGAAACTCATATTTACCGACATGAGGGTTGGTCATGGTGACCATATACTTGTGGGGTACATGGTAATCCCCTATATTTAACTTGTATATATGTATCCCGGAGGGAGAAGGTTACACGGGAATCCCCAGCCCCTATGATATCTCCAGTTTGTATGGCTACATGCATTAGGGCCTCTTTAATGGGTAACACTAGACCTATATAGACTTGGGTAATTTTAGGACGATAAAGCTACACAACCCAGGTTAAAAGTTTTAAATGAATGCTAAACCTGATTCCCTTCCTTGGCATGGTATATATATGTATGTATGTGATTGAACATGGTTATTTACTTTGATTTTTGTATAATGGCATTAGCTTATCCTTACTCCTAAGTACATTCTAGTTTTCACTTGCTAACCCATTTTTGGGCTCTGTATCCTACGCGATGTAGGAACCAGGCATATTACTCCTCCTACTTATTGATCTTAGATTCAGAGATAGCTTCATGTAAGATTGAAGTGTTGAGATTCCATACTCCAGAAGACTCCATTCCATGCTATGGATATCTTCTTATACTTTGGTTTATTTCTTGGACTTTGGTTTTTTCTATGGTCAGGATCATGCCTCGATCGAATGTTATTTGTTTTTAGATAGAGTCTTTGTGTGATTACTTTAGGCATAGAAGGTGTCGATATTAGTGTCAGCCTTGGCATTGTTAATGGTATTAAGGCTGACACCGATTGGATGTTTAGATGGTTATGGTTATGGATTTTATTATTGTCTTTGATCATTTATTGTTCTATCTTGTTATATGTTTAGAATTCATCTGACATAGGGTGTTAGGAAGTTATGGTTGGGTATTGGGGGTGGTCTATGGGCCCAGTTGGACTTGAGGCACCCCACATAACTAGGCCCTTATTCAGGTCATGTCAGATTAGTATCAAAGCCCTAGGTTCATGGTCACTTGAGAGTCCATAAATCCGTGTAGAGTAGGGTCTCATTTAAGGGTTTGTAGTGCACCACACTTATATTGAAGAGGTTATGAGGCATTTAGGAATATTTTTCTTTCTTGTGTTTTATTTTCAAGTTGTAGAGTCTAAGGTCTTGAATTCTCCTCTAATTCCTGTTTGTTCTCTTTTTAGATCATGCCTCGATGATATGAAGATCACAAAAAATCCTCTGTCCCAACTGGGGACAATGTTGATGGGACATGCTCTACTCATGGGATCACTACTCGGTCTAGGGGTCTAGTTAAATTGTTCTGAAGTTCCACCGATTCCCTCTAGTCCTCAAGCTCCTCAGGATAAAGCAACAAATGTTGAGTTTTATGAATATATTCATATGTTGGCAAAGTTGGTAGCTTCTCAGTCTGAGCATGGTGTTCCTGTTACTTTATTTTCTGAGGCCACAAAGGTTGGTCAGTTCATGAGGATGAACCCTCCCACCTTTACTAGTGTTAAGGTAGAGGAGGATCCTCAAGGTTTTTTGGATGAGATAGAAAAGATCTTTCATGTTATGTAGGCCATGAATGTAGAGAGTGTGGAGTTTTCTACCTACCAGCTAAAAGATGTGGTGTACCATTGGTATAAGGAATGGGATCAGTCAAGGGGCTACGATGTCGAGTCATCTCTTTAGGAGGATTTCCCTAATGATTTTCTAGATAGGTTATTTCTTCAAGAGTTGAGGAAAGCAAATGCAAAAGAGTTTATTAATTTGAAGCAAGGTAAGATGTCTGTCAAGGAGTATGTCTTGAAGTTTTACTAGTTATATCGGTATGTTCCAAAGATAATTTCTAGCATGAGAGCTAAAATGAGAAAGTTTTCTTTCGGGTTATCCAGAGATCTGATATTGGATAGTAAGACTGCCTTATTGATTAAGGACATGGATATCTCCAGGTTGGTTGTGTATATGAAGTAGGTAAAGAAAGAAAAGAAGCAGGCTGAAATAGGGGAGAGGCAGGGCAAGAGGTTTAAGTTCTTTGAGTAGGGTGGTGGCCAATAGTAGAGTGGTAGAGATAGTGATAAGTAGCGAAAGAAGAAATGGGGAAACTCTAGGTCTTACTCAACTGCTAGTGCTCCCTACCGAAAGTCATTGGGTAAAAGGTGTTTCCATGGTGGAAATAACTTCAAGGCACAAAGTGTTTAATATCAGCTAGTGGGGCCCAGTCAGCTCGATAATATCCATCCTATCGTTTTTTTGGTAGATTGCATTAGGGTTTTTATTATAAAAGAAGGGAAAGGTTCTTCAACTGTGGTCATCTAGGGCATATTCTCAAAAACAATCCTATTGGTAAGGTTACTTTGGGGGCGAACAAGGTTCCAGTTACTTCATCATCAGCTCCGACACCAAAGGGTGAACCATCTAGTTTCGGCATTAGTTGGAACCGTCTTTATGCTTTCATTACCTGTCAGGAGTCTGAGGTATCACCTGATGTCATGACTGGTATGTTGAAACTCTTTTCCCGAGATCTGTACTATTTTCTTGATCTAGGGTCTACTCTCTCTTATGTGACCCTATTTGTGGTTATGCATTTGGTTTTTGTCTGAAGTATGTTTTGAACCCTTTTTCTATTTCTACCCTAGTAGGTAACTATGTGATTGCTAGAGGAGTCTATAAGAGGTGTGTGGTATCTATTAGTAGTAAAAAACTTTAGTAGATATATTTGAATTAGATATTGTGGATTTCTATGTCATATTGGGGATGAATTAGTTGCACTCGTTCTATGCTTTACTAGAATGTCAGACCCATAAGGTTGCCTTTAAATTCCCTATTGAGTCAGCTACTGAGTGAGAGGGTGGTTCCCTAGATCCTAAGGGGAAGTTCATATCTTATCTTAGAGCATAGAGATTAATCTCCAAGGGGATATCTCTATCATCTGGTCTGGGTTAAAGATTCTAACTCGGATGGTCCTTCTTTGCATTCTGTCCTATGGTGAATGAATTTCCTGAGGTCTTTCCTGATGACCTTCCTGGTATTCCTCTTGCTAGGGAGATTGAGTCCGGGATTGATCTTATTTTGGTCACTCATCCAATTTCTATTCCCTAATATACATTGGCTCCAATTGAGTTGAAGGAGCTTAAGAAGCAACTCAAGAATCTCTTAGGTAAAGTTTTCATGCATCCTAGTTTGTCCTTGTGGGGTGTACCAGTGTTATTCATGCGTAAGAAGGATGGTTCCCTCTAGATGTACATTGATTACAAGCAGTTGAATAAGGTAATGGTAAAGAATAAGTATCCTCTTCCATGATAGATAATTTTTTGATTAGTTGCAAGGTGCACAGGTTTTCTCCAAGATTAATCTGTGATTCGAGTATCATTAGTTAAAGATTAGGGAGGTGGATATCCTTAAGACAACTTTTCATACCCGATATAGGTACTTTGAGTTTCTGGTTATGTCTTTTGGGTTGACCAATGCCTCCGCGACATTCATGGATTTGATGAATAAGGTCTTTTGTCAGTTTTTGGATCTATTTATGATTGTGTTCACAAATGATATTCTGGTGTACTCGAAGATCGATCTAGATCATGCTAATCACCTTTGCATTGTGTTACAGACCTTGAAAGAGTAGCGGTTAGATGCCAAATTATTAAAATATGAATTCTGGTTGAACGTTGTCACTTTTTTGGGTTATATCATTTCTAGTGAAGGGATCATGGTGGATCCATAGAAAGTTGTATTGGTAAAGAATTGGCCTAGACCCACAACTCCAACTTATATTTGGAACTTTTTGGGTTTAGTGGGTTACTACAGGAGGTTTGTGGAGATTTTTTTGCTATAGATTCCCCGTTAACTAAGTTGACTAAGAAAAAGGTACAATTCTTGTGACCTGATGCTTATGAGGAGAGTTTTGAAAAGACAAAGGATAAGCTAACTTCAGCTCCTATTTTGACTTTGCCTGATGGCATTGATGGGTTTGTGGTCTATTGTTATGCATCCCGTGTAGGACTTGGTTACGTTCTGATGTAGCATGGAAACATGATAGCTTATGCCTCTAGATAGTTAAAGGTGCATAAGATGAATTATCCAACTCATGACTTAGAATTGCTAGTTGTGGTGATTGCATTGAAAATATGGCATCACTATTTATATTGAGTACATGTGGATATCTTTCCAAATCATAAGAGCCTACAATATATGTTTACTTAGAAAGAGCTTAACCTTAGACAAAAAAGTTGGGTTGAGCTTCTCAAGGACTATGATATAAGTCTTCACTACCACCCAGGTAAAGCTAACATGTTTGTTGATGCTCTTAGAAGGTTATCTATGAGAAGTCTAGCTTATGTGCATAAGGATAAATGGGAGTTGGTGAAGGACATTCACTATTTTGCTAATATTTAGGTTCGTCTCTTGGACTTTAAAGATGGTGATGTGTTGGTGTAGGAAGTGGAATAGCTGTCTCTTGGTGCTAAAATTAAGGAGAAATAGATGTTAGATCCTATCATGATGAGGATCAAGGGTGATGTAGGTGTACAAAAGGTGATGGCCTTCGACATTAGTAATGATGGAACTTTACGGTACCAAGGGAGGTTATGTGTTCCCAACATGGATGGTTTACGAGAGAGGATCCTGGCTGAGGTGTATGAGTCATGCTATGTTTTTCTTCCTAATTCAATAAAAATGTATCATAACCTCAAGGAGATGTATTGGTGGATTAGTATGAAGAGAGATATGGCTAATTTTGTGGCCAAGTGCATGGTGTGCCAATAAGTGAAAGTTAAGAACATGAGGCCTAGAGGATTGTATCAAGAAATTGAGTTGCCAGAATGAAAGTGGGAAGTGATCATCATGGATTTCATTACCGATCTCCCTCGGTCTCGGAATGAATTTGATTTAGTTTGGGTCATCATCGATAGGATGACAAAGTCGGCTTATTGTTTCCCAGTGAGGACTAATTTCTCGATTGAGGATTATGCAAGGTTGTACATCCAAGAAATTATGAAGTTGCATGGGGTACCTATTTCTATAAATTTTTATTGTGGTATACAATTTTCATCTCACTTTTGGTGGTTGTTTTAGAAAGGGTTGGGAACAAAGGTATCTCTGAGTACTGCTTTTCACTCACAGTTAAATGGGCAAGTAGAAAGGACTATTTAGATATTGGAGGATATGTTTCAATCTTGCGCGATTGACTATGGTAGTAATTGGGTTGAGCACTTACCTCTTATATAGTTTGCTTACAACATTAGCTACCACTCTAGTATTGGAATGGCTCCATTTGAAGCGTTGTATGGTAGGAGGTGTAGGTCTTCTATTTGGTGGTTTGAGGTTGGTGTGGCAGATATGTTTGTTCTAGACTTCGTTCACCAAGTTCTGGAAAAGGTAAAGGTGATTTGGGATAGGCTTAAGGCTGCGCAAAGTCGCAAAAAATTCTATGCAAACTTGAGGTGAAGGGACTTAGTGTTTGAGGTTAAAGATAGGGTGTTCCTGAAGGTGTCTCCCATGAAGAGAGTGATGTCGTTTGGCAAGATGAGGAAGCTCAGTCCCTAATATATGGGTCCTTATATGATTTTGAAGAGGATTGATAATATTGCATATGAGTTAGAATTACTTTCTAGTTTGAGCTCCATTTACCCAGTATTCCATGTCTCTATGTTAAGGAAGTGTATTGTTGGTGTCTTAAATTGTACCTATCAAGAATATTGGTATTTCAAATTCCCTATCTTATAAAGAGATCCCAGTTAATATCTTATATCATCAGGCTCGTCAGTTGTGGACCAAGGATGTGGCCTCGGTAAAGGTTTATGGAGGAACCACAAGGTGGAAGTTGCTACATGGGAAGCTGAAAGGGACATGAAGTCCAAGTATCCATTCCTATTTTTTGTTTTAGAAATGCATGCATAAGGTATGTGTTCTCCATAACATCCTTGTTGTCAAACTTTGTTAAAGTAAAGATTGACTTCCTTGGTATCTATGTTTTCTATCTTGGTTAAAGGAAAAGGTAGTGACATTTGGGGGTTTAATCATACTTGTACTGCCTTGTCCCATTATTCGAGGACAAATGATTTAAGTGGGGGGAATTAAAACACCCTGGGTTTTGGTCCTTGCAAAATTTTGTGAGTTTGAACCTTCTGTTCATTATATAACTCACCATACTAGTCGTATGGTGTAGGTATGGGTCAGGCGACCCGACTCGTAAGTTGTCCAAGATGTGGTGGTTAGGGTTTTATTGTGGTTACTACCTGGTGGGTACGAGTCGTATAATTTGGTGACGATTCATTAGTTTGGCCCTTCACTTAATCTAAAACTTTTAACTTGACTTGGCTATGAGTATGAGTGGCTCTCTAAGAGCCGTGAGGATAAGATACAAGTGGTATAGTGGATTCATACGTTGTTCAGTGTCCAACCCCTTAGATTCTATCTGGGATACAACTTATGGGTACTACTCGTATGTTATAGGTACGAGTGGGGCAAGGAGAGTTGTATGGTGGACAGTATGTGGATGTCCAACCTTTTATTCTAGGTACGACTGGATGGTACCACTCGTATGATATGGGTACCCCTACCCACCTACGGGAAATTTTACAATTTAAGTTGAGTGTATTTTGGACATTTTCCCTCTTAACGTTTTTTGACCCCATGACTTAAAATACACTTGGGACTTCATTAATCTACTATTCCCAAATAAAACACTCTAAAATCTCTCTCAAAACTCTTAGTTCAAAAGAGGCTAGGGTTTCTTCAAGGTGGTCAATTAAGGCTTTCAATGGTGGTATCTCTCCATTTTCCTTGTTATCTAAGGCATGTTACTCCTCCCACATTGTTAGTTCAAACTAAAAGAATGTTTTACTTAATGTTTTTCATGAAATTGATGTGGGTACTAATGGTTAGATGATGTTTTCCCATGTTCTATTTATGGCTTTTCATGATGTAATGTTGGTTTGAACACGTGGTTTCATGGAAATGGTTAATTGGTTCTTGGTTTTGCTTTTGGTTTTGGTTTTGGAAACTATATGCCTTCAACATTTTGTTAAAATGCCAATGAGAATGTTTTTGGCACATAGTTTAACTTTTATTGAAAACCTTACATTGCATAATATGGTAATGGAACCCTAAATAGTCCGATTGAATTAAATAATTTTGAAAGGTCTTGGTGGCCATGGTTTTGATTGATTGGAAATCCTATAGGGTACATAGGAATCCCTAAGTATTGGCTAATGACATTACTTGCAAGCTATAATTGGTATGATGATACCACTTCATAATGCCTTGGTAGTTAACTTGTGGAATTGGTGGTTTGGTTATGTTCTAAAGGTTTTAATTGGACAATAATGGAGGGTTGTGATAGCTAAACATGAAGGTATGATTCCAATGGACGAATACTGGAAACTCATGTTTGCCGACATGAGGGTTGGTCATGGTGATAATATACTTGTGGGGTACACGGGAATCCTTTAATTTTATACTTTTATATATGTATCATGGAGGGAGAAGGGCATATGGGAATCCCCAACCCCTATAATAGCTTTAGTTCTTGTGGCTACACACACTGGGGCCCATTTAGGGGGTAACACTACACCCATATTAAAACACCCTGGGTTTGGTACCCTATGTAAATTTCTTAGATTTCTGGTTTCTGGACCAGGTATGACTTATGGGTACTAATCGTACCCTGGGGTACGAGTGGTATGGCTTGGTCAAATGCTGACCAGTGTTGGTTGGTGGAATTGATTGGTTTTTTTATTAGGTACGATATGGATAGTACAAGTTTTATGGTAGGATACGAGTCAGATCATGCACTTGTATTATGAACAATGTTCAAACCTCTTGTGATTCTATTATGCAAGGGGTATGGGTCAAGGGTACTAGTCATATACTTAGGTATGACTTGGTTTTGGTAAGTCGTATGTTGGATAATGTTGGGTCCAAAGGAGGTCTAAGGTATGAGTGGTGGGTACTACTTTTATTGGGGGGTACGACTGGTATGGTATAGTTGTACCCTATGATAGGACTTTTGTGCAATTTAAGTAAGGGAAACTTGGACATTTCCCTACTTAACCTATTAATGCCCCATGACCTCTAATCAACTTGTGAGGTTATTTACCCTATTATTTTATCATAAAACACATAGAAACTCTCTTAAACACTCTATAATTCTCTCAAAGGCTTTTGGGTAAAGGAAGGTTGGGGTTTCATCTTGAGGAGCAATTTGGGACTTGCTCAATTGTTAGTTCCAATCAAAGGCATGTTTTTTACAATGTTTTCATGGTATGATTATTGTATGGCTTTGGGGTTTTCAAATATGTGTTGGGGTTTTGGTATTAAATGTTTGGTTATGGTTTTCCCAAGTTTTAATTATGCTTTTACATGCTTTAATGGTGGTTTGGACAATTGATTGCATGGGAATGATTAATTGGTAATTGGAATTGGTTTTGGAAACACTATGTCCCCAACATGTTTTACCAAATACCTTTGAGAATGCTTTTACTATATTATTGGACTTTTAATAAAACTATTGCATCGTATGGTTTGGTAATGGAACCTTAAATAGTTTAAATGGTTTTGGAGTGGTTAAATGGTAAGGTTTTGTGGTCATGATTGGTTAATTAAACTCACTTGTGGGGTACATGGGATTCCACCAAGAAAATATAATAATGGAACACTTGTGAGGTACATGGGACTCCCCCAAGTAAACTTAATAATGAAACACTTGAGGGGTAAACGGTATTCCCCCAATATAACTGGATAATGTAGACTATGGCTACATAGGAATCCCTCTACATAAAAAGGTTGTCTACGAACATTGTTTTCAAACTATAGTTAGTACGACGATACAACTACTCACAACCTTGGTTAATAATAATAATATAGTGGTTTTGTTAGATAGAAATGGTTTTAATTGGGTAATAATGGAAGAGTGTGATAGCTATCCATGAAGTTGCGAGTCCAATGGACGAGCATTGGAAAATCATGTTTACCAAGATGAGGAGATGGACATGACGACCTTATATGATACTATGAGGTACATAGTAATACTCTAAGTACACTGTATATATGTATCATGGAGAGTGAAGGGTACTTAGGAATCCTTTACTCTTATGGCATCTCCAATTCATGCGGCTACATGTATCGGGGCCCATTCAGAGGGTTACACTGGAGCCATATAGCCTGTGGGTGGTTTTAGGATGGTTAAGTTACACATACCCAGGTTAATGGTTTTAAATACATGCTAAACCTGATTTCTTTCCCTGGCATAGTTTTATATATATATATGATTTGTATGCATATGGTTTGCTTACTTGGTTTTACTGGATGGCATTATTTTATTCTTATCCTAATTTCCTTGCTAGCATTCACCCGCTAACCCATCTTCGAGCGGTTGTATCCCCGTGTGATGTAGGAACTATCCATTCTACTCCTCCTACTTAGTGTTTAGCTTTGGGACCTTCTATTATTGAAGTGGTGAGCTTTTATTTTTTAAAAGGCTTCTTTTCTTTCATGGATATTTTTACATACTTCGGTTTACTTATGGATATTGGTTTTGTCTATGGTTGGGGCATGCCCCAACAACATATTGTCTTTCTTTTGGTTAGAGGTTTTTATGGAACTACTATAGGTTGGTATGGGCAAGATCGATAGTGGTGTCACCCTTAGTATTGGTATTGGTATTGGGGATGATACCAGTGGACTAAATTTCTCACTGTTCCATCCTTTTATATTATTTTATGGAACTTGGTTTGGTTTTTGTTTGGTTGTTGGTTTATGATTTGGTTTGGTCATCGGATGGGTTTGGACAGTTGGACTCGGTTGGGTCGATCTTGATTATAGACTTATCTCAGAGTTTGTAATTGGACAATTACACTATCTTGTTATATGCTCGAAATTCAGTCAATTCAAGGAAGGCGACTGAAGGTTAGGTTAGGTAACGGGGGTTGTCCCCGATCCTGGTTGAACTTGGGATGCCCATTACGACAAGGCCCTGGGTCGGGTCGGGTTAAATTGGTATTCGAGCTTTAGGTTCATGGTTAATCGGGAGTCCACAAAGTCGTGTCTAGTAAAGTCTCTTTTAGAGGTCTATAGTGCTCCATACTCATAAGGGAGAGGCTACAAGGCATTTAGGAATATTTCTCTTTCTTGGTATTCTGTTTCAAGTTGGAAGGTCTAAGGTCCTTTCTAATCCCTATTTTTTCACTTTTTATATTATGCCTCGACGATCAGAGACGCAAGGTAACTCTTCTGTCCTAACCAGGGACAATGTTGATGGTACTCGTTCTACTCAAGGGATCTATACTCGGTCTAGGGGATCAGTTTCTGATGATTTTGGAGACCCACCTGTTTCTACTAGTACTCCTACAGGTGATGTGACTAATGTGGATTTCGCTAATTGATTCATACTATTGCTCAGTTGGTTGCTTCTTGTGCTGAGCAGGGTGCATCTGGTATGTTATGTGTTGAGGCCACATGTAAGACCCCGTAAAATCCTAAGCTAAATTCATTCCTTGAGGCTTGTCAGGGGGTCCCAAACTTAGAATAATTTTTAGCTAAGTTCTCTGACTTAGTGTCATTTTAGCCTACGAAGGTTGGTAATCTTATTTCGCAACCTTTACGTCCATTAAATATTGATATTTAGGTTGATTCATGAACAAGAATGTCCGTAGGTGTTTCCAAACAAGTTTCGGATTTTTTTGACTTTGTTTGAGGTTTCTTTAGAATCTTAAATTAGTGGATCAACGCGATCTGGACGCACCGCAATAACTATCGTGTTGATTAATATTTTCCCCATCTACCAGCGTCCAATTCCAGTGAATCGACGAGAACATGGCGTGATACGTTGGCTATCGTGTTGATGACACGATGCACCACTTCGACCTACGTGTCGGCAACCCAGTTTTTAGTCATGAAAAGACCGTGTTCTTGGGGGTATTTAGGTCTTTTTCCCTCGACCCTTAGACCCCAAAACACAAAATTAAGCCCTTTGGAAAGCAATTATACTCATTCATTCTCCAATTAGCTCAAGAACAAAACCCTAGGTGCTCAAATTTCAAATCAAGAACTCAAGATTCAACCATAAACTTTCAGAAATTATTCAACAAAGGTATGTGAAGTATTCATCCTAGGGTTCCTTCCACCTTTGGAGTCCAAGAATCAGTTTTTAAACTTCAAGTATATGAATTTCATGAATACCATGATGGGTTAATAATATTCATGTTTATAATGATTATTTGAGTTTCAAATCCATATGTTATGCTAAGTTTCATGTGGAGTTTATTGATTTATATGTCGTACCATGTGAGATCATGTTAAAGCCTTCAAATTGTGAATTTGATTGAATTATGTGCTCATATGTTGATTAGTGTTATGCGCATGTTCTATGCCTTCCAAGTATTTGATAAATTGTACATGTGAACTATTAAGAGAATGAAATCATGCAAGTGTTTGTTCAAATGCCCCGATGAATAAATGATGATCAAGTTTATAGTTTACATGTTTCATGTTTATTCCATGTCTCTTAATTTAAGCTATCGAGTACTGGGGGTACATGTACCTGACAATTTAGCTAATTACCTAGAGCCATGGTCAGTCATAGAACAATATCAGTCATGTCACAATCAGTAATACTCTCAGTAAGTTACAGAGCTCAGGAAAACTAAGTAGATTCAGTAGTAGTTCAGTCTAACTCAGTATTCAGTTCAGACCTCAGTAAAATCTATCAGTTAATAAAATTCAGTAGTATTCTATCAGTCAACGAAATTCAGTAAACTCAGTTCAGCTTAGCTAAATAGTAATCTCAGTAACCTTTCATTCCAGCCTAGTACAGACTAGAAATCATTTCAGTGTCTATTTTCAGTCGGGAGTAGGATTCAGCACCGAGTTAACCCAGGGATAAGGGCATTTTTATCAACTGAGGGTCTGACCCTTAGCAGCAATCCCTGTGTTACACAACTACGTAGCCAGTATAGGTTAAGGTATCTTCCTTCCATACATTATGAGGGTTGATACTTCTCATCCGAGTTATCCTGCCAGTGAGGGTTGACGAAAGAGATTCCTGTCAGAGAGGGTTAACTCACGATTTGTCTCTACCTGTGGTACGGTATTGACACCCGTGCAACTGGGTTACCGGTTGGACCCCAATCAGTTTAGAGAGGGTCATTTCAATTAGATAATTACCTCCCACAATCTCAGTTTCAGTCTCAGTCTCAGAATAAAACTCAGTCAAGTTTTACAGATTCAGGACTATCAGGTATAGTCACTCAGCTTAGTGCAAGACTCAGCATAGTTCCCCAGAATTTAGGACTATTAGATACAGTCACCGAATCATCAGTTATACAGTATCAGTTATCCAATAAATAACTTGATCAGTATTCAAACTCACTGTTCATTGTTAATACAATTTCAGTTACGGTATACGTATTCATGCATGTACTCTTATTCAGTCATACTCATGTTATACAATTATTATTGTTCATGCATATGAACTCATGCATTTCATTCTACCTTACTGAGCATACCAGTACATTCAAAGTACTAATGCATGTTTTTTGTGCTATGATGTCTTATATCATAGGTTCTGATGAACGAGCTCCAAAGCACCTTCAGTAGACAAGACTTTCAGCATTCAGCGTAGTGGTGAGTCTTTTTAGTTCGAGGACATAATTACTATTTATAGTATTTCAGTTTATGTCAGTAGGCGGAGTTAGTTGGGGACTTGTCCCATCAACTCCACAGTTCAGATAGTTAGCGGCTTCCCAGACTAGAGTATTTAAGACAGTTAATCAGATTTTAGTTTTGTCTTTCAGTTTTGGTATTTAATACCGCATTTATTATTATTCAGTATTATTTACAGATTGAACCTTATGGCATGTTTCTGCCTAATTCCGCATATTATTCAGTGTTAGTGTTTAGTTATTGCAGCAGGTACCTGTCATGGGTCAGCTTGTGGTCCCTCAGGATTATGAGCATCGTGTAGTGTCCGGGGTACAGACTCAGGGCATTACAAACTTGGTATCAAAGCCTAAGGTTCAATATAGTCCTGGGAAGTCTGGAAGCCACATTTAGTAAAGTTTTGTGCATGGGTGTGTTGCGCGCCATATTTATGGACAAGAGGCTACGAGATGTTTTAGGAAAAGTTTCTCTTATTTCAGTATTCATATCATGCGAGTGAGTATGATGTCTAGTTACACTCTCTTTCTAATCCTATCTTCTCTTCTATTTACAAAATATGCCTCTAAAAAGGACTCATGGAAGAGAAATAGGATATCAGTCAGCCCCTCAGCCCGTCCATCCAGATCCTTTGGGAGAGCATGTCTCCCACGCAGAGTTTAGAGCAGCCTTCACCACCTTAGCTCATTATGTAGAAGCCCAGAATGAATGTCCAACTATAGTTCCGGCCAACCTAGTGGCCAATACTGCCGCTGCCAGGATTCGGGACTTCACCCGAATGAACCCTCCATATTTTACAGGGTCTAAGTAAGATGAGGACCCTCTCAAGAATTTCTTGATCAGTTTTAGAAGGTTACATATATTATGGGGGTGAATGCTGTTGAGAGAGCTAAGTTAGCCGCATATCAGTTAAAGAATGTGGCTCACTCATGTTTAAATAGTGAAAGGCAGAGAGGGTCGCAGATGAGGGTCCATAGAATGGGAGGAGTTTGCAGTTGGTTTTTTGGATAGGTTCATCCCACTAAAGTTAAGGGAAGCAAAGGTTTTGGAGTTTATAAACCTGAAGCAGGGCAATATGATTGTGCAGAAGTATTCTCTCAAGTTTACTCAGTTAGCCAGATATACCCCGCATGTTGTAGTAGATAGAAGATCAAAGATGAGTAAGTTCGTGTCAGGAGTGTCTAGTAGCATCGTCAAGGAGTGTAGGACCGCAATGCTTATTAAGGATATGGACATATCCAGTCTCATGGTCCATGATCAATAGATAGAGGAGGCCAAGAATAAACAAAAAGAGAGGGAGAATAAGAGCGCGAGAATAGGTAGTTTCAATTTTGCTCAGCCTAAGTCAGAGGGTGAGAATCGATCTCAGTTCCGCCCATAATCCTCAGTTCCAGATCCATCCTTAGCCAGTACTCCAGTGCTAAAATTTAGAGATGGCAACCCAGACAAGGCATTAGACCCTTAACCCCAGGGCAGTGTTAGCAGTGCCCGAACTAATCCCCTTTGCCAAAGTACGGTAGAAACCACCAGGGTATCTGCAAAGTTGGCAATGATATGTGTTTCGAATATTGTAATCCAGGCCATAGAGTTAGACAATGTCCTCAGGTGGGTTCGTAGAGTCAGCATAACCTTCCCCCAGCTTAGTTCGGTGGCCCAAATCAGAAGGGTGCCTCTTCCAGTGCCTCCAGTGGGCAGCGCCCAAACAGACTTTATGCTCTTCAGTCTCGACAGTATCAGGTTATTGGTATGTGGATAACTTGCAACATACCTGATATGGTTACTGGTATGTTGCAAGTTATCCATTTGCATGTGTACGCTTTGCTAGATCCAGGAGCTTCTTTGTCTTTTGTTACTCTATATATAGCAGTTGATTTCGGAGTCACTCCCAAAATTCTAGCAGATCCCTTCTCAGTTTCTACCCCAGTGGGTAAATCTATCATAGCCCGATAGGTATAAAGGAATTGTCTGGTTATGATATCTCATAAAGTCACTTCAGTATATTTAGTCAAATTAGAGATGGTTGATTTTGATGTCATTCTCGACATAGATTAGCTTTATTCTTGATATGCCTCAGTCGACTGCAGAAATAGAATTATCCAATTTTAGTTTCTGAATAAACCCATCCTAAAATGAAAGGGTAGTACTTTAGTACTTAGGGTCAACTTATTTCTTACCTTCAGGCTAGGAAGATGATATCTAAGGGATGGGTCTACCATTTTGTTCGAGTCTAGGACTCTAGTTCAGAAACCCCTACTCTTGAATTAGTATCAGTAGTATGTGAATTACCAGATGTGTTTCTCGAAGATCTTCCCGGAGTTCCTCCTAAAAGGGAAATTGATTTCAGAATTAATCTTCTCCCAAATACTCAGAATAACTCCAACAAAACTTAAAAAATTGAAAAAATAGTTAAAGGATCTCTTAGATAAGGGATTCATCAGACCTAGTGTATCCCCGTGGGACGTACCAGTGTTTTTGTGCATAAGATAGATGGTTCTCTTAGAATGTGTATAGACTACCGTCAGTTAAGCAGCGTTACGGTCAAGAACAAGTATCCACTTCCAAGAATCGATGACTTGTTTGACCAACTTCAGGGTTCCATCTATTTCTCTAAGATAGACCTCAGATCAGGATATCATCTGCTTAGAGTCAGGTAAAGTGATATTCCAAAAATAGCTTTCTGAACTCGGTATGGTCACTTCGAATTCATAGTCATGTCCTTTGGTCTTACCAATGCCTCAAAATCTTTCATGGACTTTATTAACCGTGTGTTCAAGTAGTACTTGGACATGCTCATCATAGTCTTCATAGATGATATCCTTGTTTACTCCCGTAGTGTGCACGATCATGCAGACCATCTCATAATAGTACTCCAAACTCTCAAAAAACTTCAGTTATTTGCCAAATTTAGTATGTACAAATTTTTACAAAGTTCAGTAGCATTCCTTGGCCATATAATTTCCGATGATGGCATTAAAGTTGATCCCCAAAAGACCAAAGCTCTGAGAAACTGGCCCAGGCCCATCTCTCCATCAAATATCAGGAGTTTCTTGGGCTTAGATAGCTATTACCAATGATTCATTGAGGCATTTTCATCTATTGCATCCCCTATGTCCATACTAACTCAGAAGAAAGTCAAATTACAGTGGTTAAATTCTTGTGAGAAGAGTTTTTAGCAGACTTGACTCACTACAACTCCAGTTTCGACCCTACCAGATGGTTCAGATGGTTTTGTTGTGTACTATAATGATTTTAGGGTTGGATTGGGTTATGTTTTGATGCAGAGTCATAGCCTATGCCTCCGGACAGCTTAAGCTCTGTGAGAAGAACTACCCTACTCATGATCTTGAGTTAGCAGATGTAGTTTTTGCCTTAAATATTTGGAGACATTACTTGTATGGTGTGCATGTTGATATGTTCACTGATCATAAGAGCCTCCAGTATGTGTTCTCTCAGAAATACCTCAACCTCCATCATAGAAGGTGGTTGGAGTTGTTGAAAAACTATGACATGAGTGTTCAGTATCATTCGGGCAAGGACAATGTAGTGGCTGACACTCTCAGTAGAATGTCTATGGTTAGTGTTCCCTATGTTGAGAATAGTAAGAAGAAGTTAACCCAGGAAGTTCATCAGCTAGCCCGACTAGGTGTTTGCTTAGTTGATTCAGCAGAAGGTAGTGTGTGGGTGTAGAGTAGCTTAGAATCATCCCTAGTTTCAGAAGTAAAGGAAAAGTAGGATAGGGATCCCAGTCTAGTCCAGTTGAAGGAATCAATTAGAAATCAGAAGGTAGAGGTTTTCTACCAAGGGGGAGATAGTGTATTATGTTGTCAAGGTCATCTGTGTGTACCAGTCGTAGATGACTTGAGATAGAAAATTCTTGCAGAAAATCATGGTGCGTGTTACTCTATTCATCCAAGGTTCACGAAGATGTACCATGATTTGCGAGAGATCTATTGGTGGAGTAGGATAAAGAGAGACATTACAGAGTTTGTGGCTAAGTGCTCAACATGTCAGTAGGTTAAGATTGAGCATCAGAAGCCTAGTGGGTCCATGCAGGATTTCAGTATTTCAGTATTCCTACCTGTAAATGGGAAGAAGTGAAAATGGACTTTGTTATGGGTTTGCCTCATAATCATCATCAGCATAATTCAGTTTGGGTCATGGTAGATAGGATGACCAAATCAGCTTATTTCTTTCCAGTTCATACCTCCTATTCAGCCGAGGATTATGCTAAACTCTATATCAGGGAGTTAGTTATATTGCATGGTGTTCCAGTGTCTATTATCTTAGATAGAGATACCCAGTTCACCTCTTATTTCTGGAAAGCATTCCAAAAGGGTCTTGGTACCCGAGTTCATCTCGGTACAGCTTTTTATCCTTAGACAGATGGTCAAATAGAAAGGAACACTCATACCTTAGAAGATATGTTGTGAGCATGTGCGATAGACTTTAAAGGTAGTTGGGATGACCACTTGCCTTTGATTGAATTCGCATATAACAACAGCTATCACTCCAGTATTCAGATGGCTCCGTTTGAGGTGCTTTATGGGAGGAGGTGTAGATCTCCTATTGGTTGGTTTGAAGTGGGTAAGGCCATAGTGGAAGGGCCTAACTTGGTATTTGATACCTTAGAGAAGGTCCAGTTGATCAGGGAAAGGCTTAAGACAGCTCAGAGCCGATAGAAATTGTACACAGATGTGCGTAGAAAGGATCTCAAGTTTGAGATTAGTGACTATGTGTACTTGAAGATCTCTCCTATGAAAGGATTGAAGCATTTTGGCAAGAAGAGAAAACTCAGTCCCTGATATGTCGGTCCTTATTGAATCCTCAACTGTTTCAAAAAGGTAGCTTACGAGCTTGAGTTACCTTCAGATTTATCTTCGGTTCATCCAGTGTTCCATGTCTCCTTGCTAAAAAAAATGCATAGGTGGCCCATCAGTTGTAGTCCCTATTTAGGGCATAGATATTAAGATCAGCCTCACTTATGAAGAGATCTCGATCGAAATCCTTTACTATCACATACATAGACTGAGGTACAAAGAAGTTCCTCTAGTCAAAGTTCTTTGGCGGAATCAGTCCGTTGAGGGAGTTACTTGGGAAGCAGAAGCAAACATGCGAAATAAGAATCCTCATCTATTCTTCTCTAATCCAGACTCAACTCAAAGTAATAGTTTTCCTTAAGCTTATTCAGTTCCATGTTCAGATTTTAGTTACAAACTTGGTGTTAGTTACCATTACGTGTTCAGTTATACATTTATGAGTCAGTTCATTCACGTATCCATGCATCAGATATGTATGTTTAGTATATTGATTCATTTTATCAGTAATCCCAGTCATGCATTCAGTAATCATGTTCAGCTATACTCATGCTTCAGATATGCATTGTTCAGTATGATAATTCAGAATACCAGTAATATCAATCATATAGTCTTGTTCCAGATGTTCATGTCCAGTAAGTAAGTCAGTCTCTAAGTATTCTCAGTCTCAGTAGTCTCATTCAAGGACGAATGTTCCCAAGGGGAAAGCTAATGTAAGACCGCGCAAAATCCTAAGCTTGATTCAGTCCTTGAGGCATGTCAGGGGGTCCCAGACTTAGAATAATTTTTAGCTAAGTACTCAGACTTAGTGTCATTTTAGCCTACGAAGGTTGGAAATCTAATTTCGTGATCTTTACACCCATTAAATGTTGATGTTTAGTTTGATTCATGATCAGGAATGTCCGTAGGTGTTTCTGGACAAGTTTTGCATTTTTTGATCTTCGTTTGAGGCTCCTTTAGAATCATAAAATAGTGGATCAATGCGATCTTGGCGCGCCGCAACGACTATCGCGTTGATTAATATTTTCCTTAGCTACTAGCATCCAATTCCAATGAATCGGCATAATCATGGAGTGATGCGTTGGCTATCACATTGATGCCATCAACATTCCGCATCGACCTGCGCATCGACAACCCAATTTTTAATCATTAAAAGCCGCATTCTTGGGGGTATTTAGGTCTTTTTTCCTCGACCCTTAGCCCGCAAAACACGAAATTAAGACCTTTGGAGAGCAAATATACTCATTCATTCTCCAATTAGCTCAAGAACGAAACCCTAGGTGCTGAAATTTCAAAGCAAGAACTCAACATTCAACCATAAACTTTCAGAAATTCTTCAACAAAGGTATATGAAGTGTTCATCAAAGGGTTCCTTCCACCCATGGAGTCCAACAATCAGTTTTTAAACTTCAAGTATATGAATTTCATAAATACCATGATGGGTTTGATAATATTCATGTTTATAATGATTATTTGAGTTTCAAATCCATGTGTTATGCTAAGTTTCATGTGGAGTTTATTGATTTATATGGCTTACCATGTGAGATCATGTTAAAGCCTACAAATTATGAAATTGATGATTGAACTGTGTGATCACATGTTGATTAGTGTTATGCGTATGTTTTATGTCTTCCAAGTGTTTGATAAATTGTACATGTGAACTATTAAGAGAATGAAATCATGCAAGTGTTTGTTAAAATGCCCCAATAAATAAATGATGATCTAGTTTATAGCTTACATGTTTCATGTTTATGCCATGTTTCTTAATTTATGCTATCGAGTCCTGGGGATACTTATACCCGATAATTTAGCTTATTACCTAGAGCCATGGTCAGCCATAGAACAATATTAGTCACGTTATGATCAGTAGTACCCCCAGTTAGTTACAGAGCTCAGGAAAACTCAATAGATTTAGTAGTAGTTCATTCTAACTTAGTATTCAGTTTAGACCTCAGTAAACTCTATCAGTTAATAGAATTTAGTAGTATTTCGTCAGTCAATGGAATTCAATAAACTTAGTTTAGTTCAACTAAACAGAAATGTCAGTAACATTCAGTCCAGCCTAATACAGACTAGAAATCAGTTGAGTGTCTATTTTCAGTTAGGAGTAAGATTTAGCATTGAGTTTACTCAGGGATAGGGACATTTCTGTCAGCTGAGGATCAGATCCTTAGCAGTAATCCCTGCATTATAGAACTGCGTAGCCAGCATAGGTTGGGGTATCTTCCTACCAGATATTATGAGGGTTGATACTTGGTAACGCTCAAATTACACTCTTGAATGGGTGTAAACGATCGTTGTCAATACAAAACCCAACTAGGTTGGGGTCGAATCCCACAGGGAATAGGGTGTGAACTTTGATTTGTTTAAGAAGGATTTTACTGGTAGTTTACTGCTTCCGAAAGATGGAGGTTTAAGTTCACGGTGTGTTAAATGTCACTTTCAATGCTTTAGTGTTTGTAATCAAGATAAATGGGAAACCAGAGCTATGTTTACCAAGGGTTTCGGGAATCGACAGATACTAGGTAATACTAGAGATTCTCGAAATGAGTAGAACAGCAGAATATCCCTAACGATTATACTATCTGACTTATCTCTCGACCTCACCAGATAATTTATTATCTAATTCGCTCAAACCTAGATAACTTATCTATTTCCAATAGTATGTTATCTCAGGTAGATTAATCCAGTTACGACATTAATCATTAAACAGAAGGTTGGTAGCTTTCGAGTCCCTATTGATAATTCACGTCCTCTAGTCTATTTCTCCGTTAGAAGAAAATAAAACCTAAGGCATAACCCAATCTTTGCAACCACTAGATTTTAGTTAAAACAACAAAATTTCAAGATGTTTTACTACTCTTTGAATCCGTTAAACACCTAGTATCATATCAAACCCTAATCCATGGATCCCATAACTCCGGCTAATGAAATTAGCCGCTCATGATTTGATGAATGAAATAACAAGTTGAATTCATGATTATAATGATAAACTTATGAATGGATAGAAAACAACAAGTAGTTCCTCCGATTTAATCACAAGGTAGAAACCCCAAAAATAGTTGATATGAAAACACCAGAATATTTTACGAAAGAGAGAGCAAAAATACGTGTCTCTCTTCTTAGAGTTGATGTATGATAGATTAATTATTCAATGAATCAAAAACCCTAAAATATGCTATTTATACTAAAGCCTAATAAAGGAAATAAAATAACAAAATTAATAAAATCGTTCGGAATAGCTGACGCCCAGGCTGACGCCGCGTCAAGAAGTTAATGCCCTATCACGGAGGTCGTCAGCCATGATTTCTTCTCTTTTGCTCAGATTTTCAAATTTTTTTCTCCATTGTCATTTGTTTTTATTCCTCCATCCTTTGACTGCAATATCATGAGCAAACACATCAAAACAATAAGAGTTGCTTCAGAATTCATAATTATTTTGAGCTAAAAAGCATTAAATGTGTTAGCTTTTGCTCACACATCAACACCCTCAACTTAAAAAAATTGCTTATACTCAAGAAATAACTAACTAAGAGAATACAATGAACATTCAGTAGTCAACAACCAATTTAGCTCAAAACTCAGTTTACCATCTCCAAGGTCAACCAACTCAAAACTACATTGCAATTTATTGAAAAGCAACAATGTAACACAAAGTCTTCTACCCATGGCACCAACTAAGTACCAACAATCATGCATGTATCAATGTACACTACCCAAACAAGTAAGTAACTTAGCAAAATACTAGTGTGCCCTCACAATAAAGAAATTCCCCTATTTTTCTCATGTCAGACATCAAAAATATAAACACGGGGATCATCACAAAAACACTCACTCTCAGAATGAAGTTCAAACCAGTGTATGCCAAATACCATATGCTTTCCCTTATTGTCATCACCAAGGTTTCCAGATAGGTACGCTAGGATCACTATAGGTCTTTTTCCGTCTTGTACCGTAGGCTAGGGATGGTATGATATTATATGAAATTTAGAGTGACTAACCTCCTTAGCACTACCTTAACTTGTGGGGTCCACTTATTAACCTCTTTCTCTCTCTTTTTCTTTTCTTTTCTTTTTCTTTTTTTCTCCCTTTTTTTTCACTTTTTCTATTTTCCTGATCACACTTTCAGGATGGGTGCACTTCTTTTTATTTAAGTAGAGTTTCTTTTCTTGCTCTTTTTCACCAACACCCAACCTTTTATTCTTTTTCTTTGATTCTTTCTCTTCTACTCTACCCTTCTTCATACCCAACTTATATCACGCACCCCTATGATAGCTACTCTCAACTTAGTCTGTTTGCCTACGTTAAGGTTCACAGTGTCCAAGGATGACCAGGGCCAAAATAGGTTCATTATGATTTAAAAAAGAAAGGTGATAGGTATCATAGAAAGAAAAATGGTCAATTAAGTCTCAAACCAGGATCAAGGGATATCATGCATTAGAGGAAGGTCATTTAGGCTAATAGTGACTTAAATTCAAAAACGGCTTATGATCCTTTCCTAACCCCTATCTTTTGACTATGGTAAGACAAACCGGGAAAGTTCTATATTTGACACTACAAAGAGAACTCGGTATAATCTCACACACACATGGCACACAAGCAATATCACTGGCTACTACCTATCTAGTTCATGCAATTGTTCAGCAGTGATGATCAGGTAACTAAACTAATGCCATGACGAGATGCATAGTGGTCACACTAAGGTCCAATTCATACAGTTATGAAATACAAACCTTTGCAGAGGTGTTCAAAATCACAAAATCAGTTAACTGCCTACAAAACTTGTACTACTCCTAGTTATTTACAGATTATGCTACAACAACATGCTACCCTACACCCTCAACTTAAAATCAAAACACAATGAAACTAAGGGTTAGGATATACCTGGAGTCAATCAAGTCTCAAATCATGGGTCCTCGACCCTGCAGCAGTGTTATTATCATCAGGAACTTTTTTTTGCTCTGGTTCAGCTGTTCTACTAGATGAGGCTCATATATCTCTCACTCGCAGTGCTTCTTCCTATTTACAGTTGTCCTCTCGGGACGCTTGCGCTGCGCTTTTCAGATCTACTTTTTCCTATTTTGTCAACTCTGCATCTTCCTGCAGTGTCTTCTCTGCCTTCTTCTTCTTCTTCTTTACCTTTTTCTCGGCCTTGCTCTCATTCTCATCATCTTCTTGTCTCTTTCTCTTACCTTTTTTAGCTTCTTTTTCTTTTTCACTGGCTCCGCAGTGAGATCAAGGATTGGAGGTTCATCCTCAGATTCCTCAGCTGTCTTCCTGCAGGCATCATAAACTGGTGTTATTGTACTACCACCATCTCAGCTTTTACCTTTTCTAGGGCCACTCTGAATTCAGCAAGCTCTGCTCTAGTCAGATCCTGTGCCCTTGCATCAAAATGGTTCTCCAGATCTGCAACCCGTGCAGGCAAAGTAGCAAAGGGCTCAAGAGAAGCCCTAATTATTTATCTACAGTAGCAGAAAACTGCTCAGCAAAGGCACGTAGCTGCGTCTCACACCATCTGGCCTGTTTGGCCACTTTTCTGATATCAATAGGCTGGGATGTAGCTTTTGATGGTGCTGTAGGAACTGATGGACCTGGCTCATCATCAGGAACTGAGCCTGCCAGAGCAGCCTCAGAAGCTTGCACCTTAACTTCAGGTACTGAACTAGGGCCTGCAACTGATGGGTTTACCTCAACCCTCACCCTTCTATCAAGTGTCATCCTTAGCTAATTTTCCTCATAGCAAATAGGGTTGTGGGTCTTGGTGGCATACAAAGTCTCATCAATCCCAGCAATATGTGGTACCCCTGCCTCTATGCATAGCCTGGTAATCAAACAAGGGAATAGATAAGCTATTTTAGACCTCGTTACCCGAATCTTGATCTCTTCAACAATAATCTTCCCAAAATTCAGCTTAAGGTTGGCCACAAAACATGTGACCAATATTACTCGATCATCACCCAGAATATTATCTCCGTCGGTCGGCATCAAATGGGTGCGCACAACACCCCACCAGAATTTTGTCTCTTGAGTTAAAGAAGCCTTGTAAATATGCTCACTGGGTTGGTTCAGCCATAAAAGATCTCCCTCAGCTATAAGTGTAGATAACCAAGGACGCCGATCCTCCTTACTCTTCAGACGATGGTAGAATGCAGGATTTATGACCTGAGGAGTGAAGTTGGTTCCATGTAGAAACCTGTTGATAGTCGTATCAGAAATATCTATATTTACCCCATGAACTAGAACTCTGGCCAGCAAAGGCTGGTCTGATGTGGTCTCTCCCCTCTTGCACATGCTCTCTAATCTATCCTGGTAGTTTGCATAGAACTCCCGGACTACTGTAGCACAAAATGGTTTACCTCTCTTAGCAGTCCATCCCATCCCATAATCTCTGAATTTCTTCTCAAATGCAGGATACCCAGGAAATCCTGTGATGATGACTCTCTTCTCTGGAAACACCGGTCATCTAGTAGATCTTCCTTTTGTTCTAATCAACCCTTTGAGGAAAATGTCCTCTGCTTCAGGGATTTGCCATCTAGAATTCTCTTGAACCTTCAGATTCTTGCATTTTATCAAAGTTCCCTGAACTGGGGGTTCCTTCTCATCTTGAATCTCAGTCGCGGAAGTTTCAGAGGATGTTTCCTCAGAATTAGCCTTCTCAGACTCAAGCTGTTCAGACTCAATTTGCTTAGAACCTTCTTTCTCAGAAGATTCACTCCCAGTTGGGGTGGTAGTCTCAGTATCATCACTATCCTCCACCGCAATGGGTTTAGGTGGAGGAGGTTTCTTTGTACTAGGTTTAATTCTCCTCCACCTGAGCAGTGGTTCTTCATCTTCGTAATCAGAGTCTTCATTAATAAGCTTTCGAACCACTTTAGGCTTGGCAGCTTTTTTTGGAGTGGTAAGATTCTTGATTTTAGGTGCCATTAGAATGTTCCTGGACTATAAGACAAACACAAGTTAATGATCAAGGTATAACAGTCAAAACATTCTATTCAAGTTCACTTAGCATTATCATCTAACTTGTGACGACGTGGCTGATAAGGCGCCATATTTGTGATAACCTATCAGCTATGTCGTCAGCCTTAAACAGAACTGACATACTTTTTTCAAACTTGTGACGACATTCCTGATAAGGCGTCACACTTGTAATAGCCTATCAGGTAGGTCGTCAGCCTTAAACAGTGAACGCTCCCTTTTCAAAGTTGCTGACGATATAGCTGATAAGGCATCACGCTTGTGATATCCTATCAGTAATGTCGTCAGCTCCAAAATTCCCCCCCACTCAGTTTGCATTCATAATTTTGGGACCAAATTCTTCGTATAATCACAAGGCATTTTTATTTTTGTACTTAAGTTTTTCAAATTTTTGTAATTTAGGCACAACTTAACCCTAATTTCCGACTTCCATTCTATTACAACTTGAACTCAAGTTTCTTCCTTTAGAGCATCATGTTTTCAACAACTTTACCACTCTAATGATAGGAGAACAAAGTTATGAGCTTACCTGATGAGTTGACTCCACTTGATTATGCGAGAGGGAAGAAAAGATGAGATATAGACTCTGATTTTCCTTGCAATCCCACAACTATCAGGAAGAAGGTTTCCTTGTATACTTAGGAGGGTTTTGAAAGGAAGTAAATATCCTACTAAGGAAATAAAATAATACTTAAAGAAGGAAATAAAATAAAGCGGGAACCTGAAGGCCTGGGCCGGGTTGGATTTGGATCGAATTGGGCCCAGATTTTTCAAATAACACAATGGATGACGCCAACTCGTGATAAGCCGTCAGAAATGTGATAGCTTATCACAGAGATTTCCAGCCTTAATAGAGAAGGTCTCACCCTCTGATCTTTCTGACGACTTTGGTGATAAGTCATCACAGTTATGATAGCTTATCACGAATGTCGTCAAGACCACTTGACTTGCATTCTTTAATTTTTACCTTGACCTTTTTGTACCCCTTCAGTTCCTTCCTATTACTACCTAATTGAATAAAAACAAAATGCATGAAAATAAAATTTTAGGTTGCCTCCCAATAGCGCCTGATTTAGTGTCGTGGCACTACTTGGTTATATCGACTACTCAGACTTCGTCAAGATGCCGTATCACTACCTCATTACCACGTTCCTAGAATACATCCAAAATCGAGAAGATGTTCATCTCCTCCAACTACTTCATAGGAGGTTGCATTTTAAATCTGGCCTCCTTTTTCCCATATCTGAACTTGAGCTCCATATCAACCAATACTCTCCTCGTGGCTAATAATGGTCTACCAAAGATGATGGGTACCTCAAAATAAACCTCACAATCCAGTATCACAAAGTCTGCAGGAAGAATAAAATCATCCACCTTTACCGGCACATCCTGCAATATACCAACCGGTCGCTTAACCGATCTATCTGCCATAACAAGACACATCATTGTGGGGGTAGGCTCCCCCAATCCAAGCTTATTGTATATATCAAGCGACATCAGATTTATACTTGATCCTAAGTCACATAAAGCTTTGGTAAACTTTATGGACCCAACTGTGCACGGTATGGTAAATGCTCCAGGATCAGGCTTTTTCTTCACTAAGGATTGTGAAGACACAACACCACAGTGATGGATGTTTTCCACCAGCTCACAACTTACCTTCCGCTTCTTTGTTAGAAATTCCTTCATAAATTTATCATAGTTCGACATTTGCTCAAGTGTCTCCATCAATGGCACATTCACAGTCAGTTGTTTCATTATTTCCATGAACTTGCTAAATTTTTCGTTATCTTCTTTCTTTTTAAAACTCTAAGGAAATGGAGGTGGTGGTCTTGGCATTTGTTTCAATACCACTTCCTCTTTCTTATCATCTTCTTTCTCTGGCATGTCAACAAAGCCATCCAGCTTCTCATACTCCACTGGATTTCTTCCTTCCGATTTATCAATACTTACCTCCTTCTCCACAGCTTTGCCCATAGAATGTTCAGATAACATCTTACCACTACGAGTGGTTATCGTCATACAAGAGCCATCAGTACGCGGGTTTTTAACCGTATCACTAGGTAAAGTGCCATCTTTTCTATGATTCAAAGTAGCCAAAAGTTGGCTCATCTGCTACTCCAACTGCTTAATAGAAGCTGAGTGTGAGCTAACTAACTGACTGAGGGTAGAAAACTCACTTCTTATATTAGTTACCCCCGAGTTGGTTGCCTCCACTCCCTTCAACAGCTTTTCTATCATGTCCTCCATGGATATCTTTCCAGAACTATTTATTGCAGCATCCTGACTTCCAGGAGGAATATACAAAACACTCCTTCATTATTGTTTCTCCAATGTCCCTGCTTCCTATCTTTATGATCAGGCTTGTCATAGAAAGTATGGCCTTGGTTCCCTTGGCTATTGCCTCGGAAACCCCCTTGATTACTCACATAGTTTGCCTCAGCATCAGCACCGGCAGATACAGTACCCTGAGAGTCCACAACCTTGACCATTTCAGTCTTGCCGGATAGCAAGTGCTTAGCCAGGAAGTCTATCTGCGTCTTTAAATGGGCCATGTCCTGATCTCGCTCCTCATCCCTTCTATGCTGCTCAGCATTAATACCACCAGCAACAGTAGGGCTAGCCACTTCAGAATACTTAATGTACCAAGCCCGACTCTGCTTTGTCATTCTATTCAGCATATCAGAAGCATCCAGAAAAGAGAGGTCAATGAACGAACCACCTGCAGCGTTGTCGATAATTGGCTTTTTCACAAAGTTGAAAGCTCTATACAAAGTCTCCATCAAGTGCTAGTCTGTCATATTGTGGTTCGAACATTGTGTAAGTTTCTTCTTAAACCTTTCCCAAGCTCATGCAGTGCTTCAGTCGGAAATTATCTGAAGTTGCTAATCTCATCCCTCAACTGTACCCTTCTGGAGGGTGAAAAGAACCATTCTCGGAATGCTTTTTTCAAATATCTATAGTTAGTTATAGAGTCGGGATCTAACTCATTCAACCACATTATTGCCTCTCCAGACAGAGACAATGGAAATAACCTCAACCTGATCGCATTCTGGCTTACTCCCGAATTGTCAAAGGATTTGTAGATAGTGATGAAGTTCACCAAATACATGTTCGGATCATCACCAGGCAAGCCTCCAAATAAACCTTTCAGATTCAGGAGTTGGATCATGGTACTTGTTATGCTGAACTTTGCACCTGGTGCCAACGGTGGCGGAATGATAGCACCCATTTCCCCAGCACCGTCCATTCCATCATCATCTTCATCAGCCTCATATTGCATAAGCTGATGACCATACCTTCCTTGGACTGGACGATTTCTGTTGACGTTTCGCTGGACTGGTTCAATAACTTGCTCAGCTCTCCTTGGGTTTTGAGGATTCAGAAATTCCTCATCACCTAAGTCTTCATCATCAGGGTTTTGGTGACGTGCTTGTTGACCCAAATTTTGTACATGTACCTGAGCCCTGGCTAAAGCAGCTAGTCTTTCTGCTTCCTGTTGTTCAGCCATTCTCCCAATTAGTTGATGTTCCGGATTGATTGGTAATAGAGGTTCTCCGAAACTTCTCGTGCTTGGCATAAACAACACAGTACCTACAATAAACAAAAACAACAAATAAACGTAAATCATGGAAACTTAACTATCAACAAATTTTCGCACATAAAATTTTTAGTCTACAACCGTATTCCCCGGCAATGGCGCCATTTTTGATAATGCTAAAATTACACTCTTGAATGGGTGTAAGTGATCGTTGTCAATATAAAACCCAACTAGGTTGGGGTTGAATCCCACAGGGAATAGGTTGTGAATTTTGATTTGTTTACAAAAGATTTTACTGGTAGTTTACTGCTTTCGAAATATGGAGGTTTAAGTTTACGGTGTGTTAAATATCACTTTCAATGCTTCAGCGTTTGTAATCAAGATAAATGGGAAACCATAGCTATGTTCACCAAGGGTTTCAAGAATTGACAGATACTAGGTAATGCTAGAGATTCTTGGAATGAGTAGAACAGCTGAATATCCCTGAAGATTATACTATCTGACTTATCTCTCAACCTCACCAGACAATTTATTATCTAATTCTCTCGAACTTAGATAACTTATCTATTTCCAATAGGATGTTATATCAGGTAGATTAATCCAGTTACGGCATTAATCATTGAACAGAAGGTTGGTAGCTTCTGAGTCCCTGTTGATAATTCACATCCTCTTATCTATTTCTCCGTTAGAAGCAAATAAAACCTAAGGCATAACCCAATCTTTGCAACCACTAGATTTTAGTTAAAACAACGGAATTTCAAGATGTTTTACTACTCTTTGAATCCGTTAAACACCTAGTATCATATCAAACCCTAATCCATGGATCCCATAACTTCGGCTAATGAAATTAGCCGCTCATGATTTGATTAATGAAATAACAAGTTGAATTCATGACTATAATGATAAACTTACGAATGGATAGAAAACAACAAGTAGTTCCTCCGATTTAATCACAAGGTAGAAACCCCAAAAATAGTTGATACAAAAACACCAGAATATTTTACGAAAGAGAGAGCAAATATACGTGTCTCTCTTCTTAGAGTTGATTTCTGATAGATGAATTATTCAATGAATCAAAAACCCTAAAATATGCTATTTATACTAAAGCCTAATTAAGGAAATAAAATAACAAAATTAATAAAATCGTTCGAAATAGGTGACACCCAGACTGACGCCGCATCAAGAAGTTGATGCCCTATCACGGATGGTGTCAGAGAGGCTTCAGTTGCCTTCAGGTTCTGTCTTAGGTTGACGATGTGGCTGACGCTGCTTCATGGATTTGACGGCGTATCACCAATGTCGTCAGATTTTTTCTTCAAACTCAATTCTCCAGTTTAGGCTAACGCCCTTCGTGATGCCTTATCACCAACTTGACGCCTTATCACCAACATTGTTAGAACTTCTTATCAGTATTCAAGTTTCTAGTTAAGATTGGCGTTAATGTTGATACGCTATCACAAGGCTAACGGCGTATCACGGAGGTCGTCAGCCATGATTTATTCTCTTTTGCTCATATTTTCAACTATTTTTCTTCATTGTCATTTGTTTTTATTACTCCACCCTTTTACTGCAATATTATGAGCAAACACATCAAAACAACAAGAGTTGCTTCAGAATTCATAATTATTTTGAGATAAAAAGCATTAAATGTGTTAGTTTTTGCTCTCACATCAATACTTATCATCCGAGTTATCCTGCTAGCAAGGGTTGATGAAAGAGCTTCCTGTCAGAGAGGGTTAACTCAAAGTTTACCTCTACCCATGGAATGGTATTGAAACCCTTCCAACTAGGGTTACAGTTTGGACCCCAATTAATTTAGAGAGGGGCATGTCGGTTAGATAATTATCTCCCACAGTCTCAGTTTTAGTCTCAGTCTCAGAATAGAACTCAGTCCAGTTCTATAGATTCAGGACTATTAGGTATAGTCACTCAGCTCAGTATGGAACTCAGTATAGTTCCCCAAAATTCAAGACTGTCAGATACAGTCACCCAGTCATTAGTTATACAGTATCAGTTATCCAGTAAATCAGTTGATCAGTATTCAGACTCAGTGTTCAGTGTTATCATAATTTCAGTTACCGTATACGTATTCATATATGTACTCTTACTGAGTCATACTCATGCTATACAATTATTATTGTTTATGCATAATACAAATATTTATCTACTAGCATCTCTACCAATTCTGATAGGATTTGGAAGTTTGTGAAGGTGTTAGATGGTACCTATCAGTTGGCAATAACCCATGTAGTTATTTTAGGGTTTCTTTCCTTAATACTATTGAGCATGCAAAGATGACTGAGTCTATTAGCCTGGCTACTCAAGAAAGTACCAAGAACGTATGTTAAGGAAAGTTTAATGAATAAGCATCTTGAGGTAGAGATTTATCTAGTAGAGGTTCATGTGGTTATTATGGTAAGACAGTTTAGGTTACATTATAGATTAGGTGCTAGACATTTAGGTTCCATGGTTTTTGGTATCCAAGTATTAAGTGGCATGGGTGGAGGCTCTAGGATTGGTTCTTCAGGCCAAGGTAGTCATTCTAGTTCTTCCGCATCTTTTCAAATTGATTTAGGTCACCATAGATGTTTCATATGTTATTTTCTTATCCATATGACTAAGGAAATACATCATTACTTCAGTTTTGTCCTACTCTAATTTCTGCAGTAAGATGTGGTTCATAGAGTTGTAGGGCTGATGCCAATAGTACTAAAGGTTTTAGAGGTAGAGGTAGGGGTTATTGTGGAGGTGTTCGTAGGTTACTCATTCTGAGAGAAAACATGATAAGAGTTATTCTATACTTGGGAGACTCGAGGTAGAGGCTTCTGATGTAGTTATTATAGGTATTATCCCGGTTTGCTACAAATCTACTTCCATGTTGTTTGATCCTTGATATACATTCTCCTATGTGTCTACCTATTTTGCTTCTAAATTTGATGTTGCATGTGAGCCCCTAATTATGCATCTTTATGTTTTTAATCCTGTAGGAGATTCTTTAGTACTGGATCAGGTGTACCAATCTTGTGTGGTTACTTTGTGGGCCGTGAGAATTGAGTAGACTTAATTATCCTAGATATGGTTTATTATGATATTTTCTATGGATTGGTTAGATCGTTATCCTTCTACTTGAGACTATTTTACCAAGATCATGACATTAGCTATGTCGGGTTTGGCGAAGATAGTTGTAATGCCCTAAAAATGGGCCTCGAGACGTCACACAATGCTTAGGGTCATAAGTGATCCCAAGCTAACCCTTCTACTGGCATACTTACAAGTAACTGAATAAAATACATAAATCTGAACAAAATCAGCGGAAATATAAAAATTCTCTGAACTTGATCAATATAAATCTGAATTTAGAAGATTACAACTCTACTTTTACCAACAAAACTGAAATTTAATACATTAACACCATTGATTGTCTATGAAGCCTCTACTAATACTGACTATAGGTAGACGGGTCATGACTCCCGACTATCCCAACTCAATATGACTGAATAAAGAAAGTGAAGAACATAATAAATCTAACTGAAGTCCCCTAAGTAGGAGGACTCATTATCTTGCTGGCTGGAATCTGCAATTGTCTTAGTCTGAATCTGCATACTAAAACTTGTACCTACATTATGAGACAATGTAGCACATAGACATATATATGGATCAGTACTTTGAGGATGTACTGAGCATATGGGGGTGAAATTCATTAGTAAAAACATATCTCATAATCATCATTTATAAAATAATGCATGCTAAATGTAAATGACTCACATAAGCTTGAGTAATCTGAAATCTAGAACTCATAAATCACAAATAGTAAAGCATGTAGTATAAATCTCGTAAGTCATTTCACTTAGTTCTAAATCGGTATTCTCTTCTTGTTCTCAAATTTTGTAAGCTAAATGAAATCTGAAACTCATTCTACATAATAAATACTTTATCATAATACTTTAAATCAATAAACTATTTTAAGAGTGGGGGACATCTTTGGGAGGTTCTTCTAATGGACATGTACACCATGTGAGCATCTATGATATCCCACGCCTAGCCCCCGTAAGGTTAGGGTTGTTCTATCCTTTCCATCGGAATAGAACAATCTATTACAATGATCACTATCTCAGTCATCCACGTAAAGTGGGAATAATCTCAATTCCTACGGTGGCCGTAGTTCTGGGGTATGAAACTAGAGTAACCTACCCAATTCGGTGCTAAATACTACTCTCAATCTTATTCTTAAAATCTCAAGAAAATCCACTTTAAAAGTAATCTCATGATTCATAATGAAACCAACAAAAGGGTATGTAATCTCAATATGAAAGTGGATTTCAATTCCATAGTGGCCAAACGGTCAAATCTTTTCTCAATAATCTTTCTCAATAATCATATGGTGCTTATTGTACAACAATTCTAAAAAAATAACAATCTCAAATAAGGGTTAGTGACCCATGTATTGATATCATTATAAAACATCTAAAAATGCATGCTTGATAACATAATCATTCGTAAATCATATTCAAATCTGGAAATTTCCAGCAATACTCATGAAAATATAAACAAACTCTTGAAATTTATTTTCAATAGCTCTCAAAACTCATATTCTTGTAAAGAGTGATAATGGGTATGAATCCCAATTTAGAACTCATATATAAACACTAAAAATCATAGAAAAACATCCAACTCAATATGCTTCTTGAAAATACTTCAACACCATCGAAATAATAAGATCAAGAATCTTAATATCATACTTAAACTCACTTTTGAAAATCTGAAAAATTGTGTTATGCGCATAAATACATAAAAATAGTCATGCAAATCAATATTCAATCACTTGTAAACTCATAATCTTCAAACAATATAAATTGGGTATAAAACCTAACTTCAATTTTATGGAAAATCACATAAAAATTCAGTAATTTATAATTTAAAACAAGTTTTGGACACAAGGACGAAAGGATTGTCCTTGTTGAAACCCTGCATACCTTAATAGTTTGGATTTGATGAATTGGAAGGAAAAGCTTGAACTTTTAATCCTTTGGAGATGATCTTGATATAATTCTTGAATTTCTTGGATTATAAAATCTAAATTCTTGATATTTTTGTTGGAGAGAAGAAGATGGAATTGATGATTCTTGAGGGAATTGATTAGGGTTGTTCTTGAGGGAAAATTTGATGAATGGTGGGAAATAATGCCCCAATTGAAGCCTTAGATTGTCTTTTTATGACCTGTGTTGAGGTGGGAAAAGAACCCATTGGCCCTTATTAATTTAAAGAAGAAATTCGTAACCCGCATTTCGATTTTGCCCTTTAGCGATATGTGTTACCATCGCGGCAGCTCACTGCCTCAAACTAAAAAAGTCATAACTTTTGACTCGGGTAACGGATTTTGGAAAAATTGATATCGTTGGAAATCTAATTCAATTATCTAAAATTTGGTGGGTCTTTGGATGGAAAATTTTATGTATATAAAATGCTATACACATTTAAAGTAGACCCTTATAGGATTGAATGCCAAATTTTGGTCGAATCTAATGTTCTTAGATCCACTTGGATCTAAGTGACTTCTATGAACATTATTCACCTAATAAGGACTTCACATACTTAGGATTAAAGTCATGACACAAGAAATCGAATTATGTATCAAGAGTATGATAATTACACCTTCACTATGATGCGTTGAAATTGCGTTAAGCTACTGGAAAAGGATGAGTGCGAACTTGCACTCTGGCGTGATGCAGTTCTATTGTGTTGCGCCACTGGAAATTGACAATTGGGAATTTGGACCTCTGCACGATGCGCCAATATCGTGGAGGTCCACTGAAATATGACGATTGCTATTTTGGCATCCACTGCAACGCGGTGAGTGCTCAGGTGGACCACTGCATACTAACAATGCTCTAACTTCTTCATCGAGTCTCGTATTTGGGCAAATTTGATATCGATGGAAAGAGTATTCAATCTCCCACATAATGGAAGGTCTAAATCTGGTAAATTCTGTATGAAATAAAGGTTATTCATTTTTGAAGTACACTCTTAACATTTTAGGAATGAATTTTAAGCTAGAAAAAATACGGGGTGTTACAATAGCTTAGAAGGGTATGCTTAATTTGGGTTTGAAGGGTGTTATATTTTTTCTGCACACTCATCGCATATTAGAGAAGGGGTTTGTCTTATTTGGCTCGTATCTGTGATACTAGTGTTGCCTCAGTGTCTCATATGGATTATATTTTGGTTGTTCACGAGTTCATAGATGTGTTTTTTATGGATTTTCCCGGTATAACTTTTGATCATGATATTGATTTTTCTATTGATATATCTATTCCTCCCTATAGGATTTCCCCGATTTAGTTGAAGGAATTGAAGGATCAATTGCAAGATTTATTGAGTAAGGGATTTATTAGACCTAGTATATCTCGTTGGGGTGCTCCTGTCTTGTTTGTGAAGAAGAAGGATGGTTTTATGTTTATGTGTATTGATTATATGCAGTTGAAAATGTGACATTTATAACAAGTATCCTCTTCCTCACATTAATGATCTTTTTTACTAGCTTCAGGTGCTTTGATATTTTCCAAGAGTGATTTGAGATTCGGGCATCATAAGTTAAGGATTAGGGATGTTGATGCTCTAAAGATGGATTTTCATACACGATACAATCATAATGAGTTCTTGCTCATATCTTTTGGGTTGACCAATTTCTCTGCAATATTCATGGAATTGATTATTTTGATCGTATCTCAACTCATTAGTGATTGTATTTATAGATGACATCTTGGTTCTTCCAAGAGTGAGGCCGGCTATGTGAAGCATTTGAGGATTGTATTTCAGAGATTGTGTGATGAGAAGTTTTATACAAAGCTTTCCAAGTATGAGTTTTGATTGGATTCTATTTATTAATTGGATCATATGGTTACCAAGGTTGGTATTATGGTTGATCCGTCCAAGATACTGGTGATAAGTAATCAAGATAGACCTACTTCTCCTATCGAGATTTAAAGTTTCATAGGTTTAGCAGGTTACTCTTGCATTTTGTATGGGATTATCATATATAATGGATCCATTAGCCAAGTTGACTCCAAAAATATGGGTTTTAGTGTCCGAATGCTCATTAGAAAAGCTTCCAAAAGCTCTAAGAGTTGTTAGCTTTAGTTCCTAGTTTGACTTTATCCAAGAAGGTGTGGGTTTTATCATGTTTTTTATGCTTTTGGTGTTGGTTTTGATGCAATGCTAATGCATGAGGATAAGGTGATTGCTTATTCCTCTCATTAGTTGAAGCCTTATGAAATAAATTACCCTACCCATGATTTGGAGTTGGCAGCCATAGTGTTTATGTTGAAGTTGTGGCGTCACTATTTGTATAGGGTTCCCTGTCTGATTTTCTTTGACCATTATAGCCTTAAATACTTCTTTAGTCAGTGAGATCTTAATATGAGGCAGCAATATTGGCTGAGTTTATTAAGGATTATGACCTTACCATTATATATCATCTGGGTAAGGAAAATATGGTTGTGGGTGACTTGAGCCAAAAGTTAACTAGTATAGGTAGTTTAGTATTGACCCAAAAGTGGCTATTAGCCTTGGAGGTTCAGTCTTTAGCTACCCAGATGGTTAGGCTTGATGTCTGGACACTCACATATTTTTAAACCTTTGTTGATACTAGATCTTCCTTGATGGAGCAGATTGAGAGCACAAGTTTTATGATGATAGTTTCAGGGTGATTCAAGATAAGGTGTTGAGTAGTAAGACTAAGGTAGACTCTTATTTCTAATGGTGTTTTGAGAATTAGGGATCAAGTTTCTATGTTGAGGGTTGGCGGATGGGTGAGAATGATTTTAGAGGAGGAGCATTATTCTAAGTGTGACAAAGATATATTATGATTTGAAGCAGCTTTATTGGTGGGTTGGATAAATAAAGATGTGGATGATTTTGTAGCTCGTTCCTTGTGTTGTTAGCAAGTGAAGGTCGAGCATCAGAGACTAGGTGATTTGCTTAAGAGATTAACCATTCCAGAGTAGAAGTAAGAGCAGATGACTATAGACCTCATGAGCTGGCTGCCTTACACTTCTCATGGTTTTAACACTATTTGGGTTATCATGGATCAGTTCACAAAATCAGCCGATTTTATACCTATTTAGATTTTTTTCCAATACAAAAAAGTTAGTTATATCTATGTTCGTAAGATAGTTTGTCTCTTCATGGGGTACTCATGTATATTATTTCAGATAAAGGATTAGTGTTCACTTCTAGCTTCTGGAAGATCTTTTAGGAGGAGTTAGGTATCAAGTTGACCTTAGCATGACTTTTCACCCCTAGACCAACGGTCAGTTGAAGCAAACTATTCAGGTTTTGGAGAATATTCTCCATGCATATGTTATGAACTTAGAGTAACTGGTAAAGTTGTTACCATGTGAATAGGAGGTCACGGGTTCAATCCTTGAAAATAGCCTCTGGCATAAACACAAGGTAAAGTTGTGTACAATACACTCTTGTGGTGGGGCCCTTCCCCAGACCCTGCACATAATAGGAGCTTTAGTACATCAGGATACCCTTTTAGAAGGGGAGCCTTGGAGTAACTAGTAAAGTTGCTGCCATGTGACCAGGAGGTCACGAGTTCAAGCCTTGGAAATAACCTCTGGCAAAAATTCAAGGTAAGGCTACATACAATACACCCTTGTGGTGGGGCAATTCTATGGACCCAGCGCATAGTGGAAGCTTTAGTACACCGGGTTTCCCTAATGAAGGGGAGCCTTGGAGTAACTGGTAAAGTTGCTGCCATGTAACAAAGTGGTCACGAGTTTATGCCTTGGAAATAGCCTCTGCTAGAAATGCCAATTAAGGCTGCATATAATACAACCTTGTGGTGGGGACCTTCCCCGGACCGTGCACTTAGCGAGAGATTTAGTGCATCGGGATGTTTTTTTTTATATATGTTATGAACTACAGAGGTCAATGGGAGTAACATTTGGACTTAAAGGAGTTCACTTATAATAATAGATACCATTCGAGTTTTGAGATGGCACCTTTTAAGGCGTTGTATGAAAGGCATTGCCAATATTCTATTGGTTGGTTTTGGACTTCATAGCTTAGACCATGTGGAACCAACTTTCTTCACGAGTCCTTGGACAGGTTTGGGTAATTTAGGATAGGCTTTGGACAGCCCAGAGTAGGAAAATGAGTTAAGAAAACCATAGGCTTCGTGCCTTACAGTTTGGGATTGGTGATCGAGTCTTTCTTTGTGTGTCTCCCATAAAGGGCATGATGAGGTTTTGGAAAAGGTTCAAGCACAGCCTGAAGTTCGTTGGACCATTTGAGATTTTTTAGACTTTCGGGGAGATTGCTCATGAGCTGGACTTACCTCTAAATTTTTTAGTTGTTCACTAATTTTTTCAAGTATATATAGTTCGACTCTATATTTTAAATGATTCTCACATGCTTTGCTTGGACTCGGTTTTTTAGGTAAGAAGTTGACCTTTGTAGAGGAGTCAATGTCCATTTAGCCAGAGATATTAGACAATTTTGTTCTAGAGATATTCCTTTGGTTAGGGTTCAATGGAGACACCATCATGTTAAGGAGGCTACTTGGGAGGTTGAGTCTGACATGCATAGTAGTTACCCTCATCATTTTACCGATTCAGGTATTTCCTCATATTTTAGTTCGAGGATGAACTAGATTCTTAATGGTGGAGGTTGTAATGACCTGAATTTGTGAATTTCCATTTTTATGTGTTTTGACTATTTTTCCCATTCCTAGATAACTAAATATTAATTTTGGGATTTGGGGATGGTTGGCATGGTTCTCAATGCAATCAATAATTATTTGAATAAATTTGAGAATTATAGATGCTTCAAAAGCCATTTAGTTGACTTCGGTTAACATTTATTGATTCGAGTGACAGATGGCAATTCGGGCTACTCCAACAAATTTGAAATATCGAATTTGGGTTAGTAGCATAGTTGATTTAGTTTTGGAATCTTTATATCTCATTTTTACCCTTTATTTAGAGAATAGTAAAAAGGGGTCCTAAAGGTCAATTAAGTGGAAAAAATCTTTTTCAACAATCTGATGTCACCATTTAGTCCAAAACGTTGATATTAGCCTAGTAGCATATATAGTTTGTATTTTTTCAGTCCTAAATGAATCCCGAGGGTACATTCAAAGACATTTCTTTATTTGGAAAATCTATTGGGGCAGCATTTTCTGGTGCATCAGGTCCTTCACCATTATCACATGGACATGTCATAATCATGAGGCTCGATGAAGGAATTCATTACCATTATATGGTGGCGGTACCACGATTATGATGGGTTATCGATGGAATGAGATGGTAGACTCATTCCGATTGCAAGGCGCAGCTATACAACCACGATACAACCTAATTATCGATCAACATTGACCCTCACTATCATGTGGTGGGTTCCATGATCGTAAAGCACTATTGATTGAACAATATAAAAGCCTCATTTTTGCATTTTCCTCAATTTCTAGACCTTTGAGCTTCGAGCTTGGGAGGTTCTTAGGTAGTTCTTCACCTTTTAATCTTGGGTAAGTTCCAAAACCTTATTGCCATTATATTTCATTTATTATATCATCAAAAACACCTATAAATCATGATTTCAAAATGAAATTTGAGGTTTTATAGGTAAGGTTTAAAAAGGATTTTCTTTAATTTGGACCTCATTTTTAATTTATTTTGGCATGGATTATCACTTGCAGATTCATATAACCTTGGGGAATATATTTCTAAAGAAAAATTCCAATTTTACCCTTTTTATTTTTCAAACCCATTTAGGACCTAACTCAATTATGGAAATATGAGTATCATTAATTTTTGTTTAATGAATCGATGTTATATTTGATTGTTATAGGTGGTGCTGAGGTCAATTGTAAGGGGAAAGCTCCCTATTAAAGCACTTTAGTCTGATATTTTGTCATTTTGAGGTAGGTTATGGCTAAACTTCTTTTAGATTGAGTAGGGTAGTTAATAAATAAGTAAAACATACAATGGGTTGGTAGACGGTTGGGTTCTAGAGATAATCTTGTGGTTAAGTTTCAATGGAGACACTGTCTTATTGAGGAGGCTACTTGGGAGGTCAAGTCCAACATGCATAGTAGTTACCCTCAGTTTTTTATCAATTCAGGTAATTCTTGCCTTTTTGTTCAAAGACAAACTACAGCATTAGTTGTGGATATTGTAATTATGAATTTTTCATTTCTATGTATTTTGATCATTTTTCCCTTCCCTGTAGTTGCTACATGTTGATCTTGAGGTTCGGGGATGGTTGGCTCAGTTTCTGATGAAACAAGAGTGATTTGTGTAAGTTTGTTGTTTTAGAGGTTTGAGAAGCCATATAGTTGACTTCAGTAACTGTTTGTTGATCTGAGTATCGGATGCCAAATAGACTACGATAGAAGATCCAAAATATTGAATTTGGGTTAGTAGCAGGGTTGGTTCAAATTGAAGACTTTTATATCTCATTTCGACCCTTGGTTCAAAAATAGAGGAAATAGCGTCTCGGGGGTCAATTTTGTGAAAACAACTTCTTTTTGAAAATTTGAGTCGCTATTTACTCCAGAATAATGAAATTATCCCAGTAGCATATATGATTTATTTTTGTTATCTTTCAATAGAATCCCAAGGTTCCATTCAGAACTATTCCTCCACTTGAAAAATCTACTGGTGCAATATTTTTTGGTGTATCATGTCCGCTTTCATGATCACGTGGTCACGTATAGCGATTGCAGGTCTCGATGAGCATCATGATCATATGATGGAGGTAATATAATCGCAATGGATAAATCGGTGGACCGGGTTGGGTTGACTCAATATGATTGTGAGGCCCAGCTACATGGCTATAATACACAACTTCATTGCTGCCAACTTTGAACCACACAATCATGATATGAGGCCCTACAATCGTGAGTCACTATTCACTAAATAGTATAAAAGCCTCTTTTTCATGGTTTCCTCAATTTTTGGACCTTTGAGCTTTGGGTTAGGGCAATTTTTAAGGGTTTCATCACTATTTGAGCTTGGGTAACCTCTAAACTATATTCCTATTAATTTTCATCGATTATATCCTTAAAAACAACTTTAAATTATGATTTAAATAAAAAAGTGGGGTTTTGATATGCCATGGTATCATGGAACTTTCAATGCTTAAAACAAGGAAGTTATGCAAGTACTTAGGTCTTTTTGTTAGGTATGATGCGGTTTTATGTTGGTTTTTTAGGAAAATAGGGTTTGGAGAAAAAAAGGAGAAAAAAATAATGAAGTGCAGCTAAAAGGCTACCTATAAGACCCACCCACGGGCCTGTAGGTTGGGTCCATAAGTTGTAGACTAAAGTTCTAAAAGTTGAAAAAAGACTCTGATTTCTATGAAGGCCACTTATGGGACGTTTGTGGTACTTACAACCTTGTAGGTACCCCTCATATATTGATGATAGAATCCTGAAGGATGTTCTAAGTCGTACGAACCCACCTAGGCCCCATAAGTACTGCCTAAGGTCTGTAAGTAGGGTCGTAGGAAGATGCCAACCTTATTTTCCTACTTTATTTTGGATAGGATTTTTAAGGTTTATGATGTAACTATAAATACCACATTGATTTTTATTATTTTTTATGCACTTTACATACTTATAATATTACATTGAGTTCTAAGATACAGTTTTAATCATGGAATTCTTGTTCTTGACTTTTAGGATTTGATATTAATTTGAGATTTCGGTTTTCATTCTTAGTTATTTGTGAGATCACTCATATGCTTCCAATTACCAATTATATGTGTGGTATGGCAATCATGTGCTGTAAAAACTAATAACTAGGATTGTGGGAACCTTGATGGAATAACTAAGTAGAGAAAGTGCAAAGTCTTTCTTGATTAGTGTTCTTGCATGTATTAAGGTTTTCTTTGAATTGGTTGATTTCTTAATGACTGTAGTTGTTAAGAACCTACTTATATTTGATACTAACTCGAGAGAGATGTTGATATTAGGAAAAAAAGATCATAACAGTAACTTGAACCTACCAACCTTTATCTAATTAACATGAAACTGAGAGAAAATAATTAACTTGGGGATCTAGGACAAGGGTTAGTAATACGACACTCTGAGACCAAGAAGAGATAAGTGAAATTCACAAAAAGGATTGAGAGATGGTTGGTGATACATAACTTGTTATATTCTATGGCATGCAAGGCACCGAGATAGTTTGACGAGCATGATAAGTCTATGGAGTTAAAAAGTTAGGGAGAACACAATCCTACAGATTGTCTCATACTTATTTCAACCTAAAGTGTCCAAGCATTGTTACTACTACTACTGTTCTTACAAGACCCCATATTTACTTTCTACATTTTCTGACTACATCAATATGTTCTTGACAGATATTCTCCCTAATCCCTATGGGTTCGACCCCAATCTTTGTTGGGTTCCATATTCGACAAGCGACCACGTTATATTTTTTAGGATTTTTAATTTGGGTGACATTAAATTTTGGCACCATTTCCGAGGAATATGATTATTAATTGATTGATTGAAGGTTTTGAGGTTGTTGGTTTTCTTCTATTTTTAGGGTATATATCAGTGTGTGCCTAATACTAGGATTCAAGGCAATCCCCTGATTCCTTTTATCTCGAGATTGAATGAACCTTATGACAATATTGTAAAATGGCTGGTTATAAGCATGGATCTCAGCACGATGGGGTTCAAGATGACCCAGATGCCTTGAATCCACTACTTATGCAAGGTGTTCAAGAAATAGTAACCCAAACCACCACTCAATTATTAGGTTAAAAGAATATGAGGTTGGTAGATACCCGTCATGAATCTTGTGAGGAGGAAAGAGTTAGACAGGAGGAAGATCATCGAGAAGCTCTCAACTGAGACAAAGCTAGAAGGGATAAAGTTAACTACCCGCTTATCAGTTTGTACCAGTATTTGATGATTTAGATGAAGATTTGGTGTATGTTGAAGCAATTAAGATAGGAACCATTATTCCTCCTGAATTACCCCAAGGAGTGATGTTTGACATTACGAGTGCAATAATTCAGTTGCTTAATCTGAAGGGTGTGTTTGTTGGTTTATCCACTAATGATGCAAACATGCACATTGTGAATTTCATGGAGATTTTCACTTCGTATAATCTATCATGGGTGAGTCAAAAATCTTTGAAGCTTATGTCACTCCAATTCTCTCTTACAACCGAAGCGATGTTATGGTTAGAGAAACTACCTCGTAGTTCTATTACCACATGGAATGAGTTGCAAACATAATTATTGGATAGATTTTTCTTGCATTCTAAAATGTAGTAGTTGAAGGATGATATTTACAACTTTAGACAATTGCATTTAGAGGCACTGTATAAGGCATGGTTGAGGCTTAAGAAGATGTTGATGAATTTTCCCAATCACAAAATTTCAAAGAGTAACCAACTGTAGATATTCTATAGAGCCTTGTATGCAAATACCAAGGTTGTGATTGATACTATAACTGGTGGGGCATTTATGATCCTTTATTGGGAGCAAGATGTTAAAATCCTAGATCAAGTCTCTAAAATAAAAACACCCTGGGTTCTGGTCCTTAGATATTTCCCGAGTTTTGAACTCTTTAGAAAATCATACGACTAGGGGTACTTATCGTATTATAGGGTACGACTTGGGTCCTCGGCTCATGTGTAGATCAATATAGTTTGGATGGTTTTTGTCCAAGGTCTGAATGGATTATACAAGTCATATGATAGGGTACCAAAAGTATGAGGCCAATCGTATGATTCACTAAGTCTAGGCTAGAGGATTCTATTCTACCTAAGGTACGATTCTAGGGAACTTGTCATAAGCTTGGTTACGAATTAACTTTGGTGGGTGTATGTTTGGCAATGCTAGGTTTAAGGGATGCCTAGGGTATGAGTAGTGGGTACTATTCATATGGTAGGGTTAGGTTGGAGGGAGGTATGATTGTACCTTTCTATGGAAAATTTGTACAATTTAAGTTGGGGATAATCTAGATATTTTCCCTCTTAATCTCTCAAAACCCCACGACTTAAAACACTATTGGGACATTATTTACCCTATTATTCTCTATTGAAAACACTTTAAACACTCTCAAATTCTCTCAAGGCTCTTGGGTCAAGGAAGGCTAGGGTTTCCTTCAAGGTGGTTAATTTTGGGCTTACAAGGGTGGTTTCTCTTCGTCTTCTTTGTAATCTAACTCATGTTACTCCTCCCTTATTATTAGTTCAACTAAAGTCATGATTTAGTGTATGGTTTTCATGGCATAATTGTTGTATTATTTTGGGGTTTTGAATTATATGTTGGGGGTTTTGGTTATAAATGGTTTGGTTATGGTTTTCCTATGTTCTTACTTATGGTTTTTATATTATACCGGTGGTTTGAATATGTGGTTGCATGGGAATGGTAAATTGGTTCTTCGGTTTTTTTTGGAAACTATATTCCTTCAACATGTTTGATAAAATACTTATGAGAATGTTTTTGGTACATTGTTGAACTTTTATCGAAAACTTTCCATGGTATAAAGTGGTAGGGGAACCATAAATTGGTTTGGATAGTTTTAAATGGTTGATTAGTAAGGTCTTGGTGATCATGGGTATGGTTTAATTGAAATCCTTATGGGGTACATGGTAATCCCCCAAGAAAACATAATAATGAACTACTTGTGGGGAACATGGGAATCCCCCAAGTAAACTTAATGTTAATGGGATCTACGGGTATATGGGAATACCTTCTTTACAAAGGTTGGCTAAGCACATTTCTTGCAAGCTATAGTGGTATAAAGATACCACTTCTTATAGACTTGGTTAATAATAACTGGAACTGGTGGATTGGTTATGTGCAATGATTTTAATTGGGCAATAATGGCGGGGTGTGATAGCTAATTGTGATGGTGTGAGTCTAATGGATGGACACTGGAAACCCATGCTCTATGACATGAGGTTGGTCATAGCGACCATATATATGTGGGGTACACAGGAATCCCCTAAGTTATCTTATATATATTTATCATGGAGGGTGAAGGGAACACGGGAATCCCCTGCCCCTATGATATCTCTGGTTTGGGCGGCTACAACACTGAGGCCAGTCCAGGGGGTAACACTTGACCCATATATTCTATGGGTGTTTCTAGGATGGTTAAGCTACACATATCCAGTTTAAATGTTTTAAAGGCATGCTAAACCCGATTCTATTTCCTGGCATGGGTTATATATAAATATGTATGGTTATGAATGCATATGGTTGTTTATTTGGTTTTAAAGGTTGGTATTATATTATCCTTATTCCTAAGTAATTGCTAGAGTTGACCCACTAACCCGTCTTTAGGTGTCTATATCCCCACACGATACAGAAGCCAGCCATACTACTCTTCCTGCTTAGTGATCGAATTTTGGATCAGCTTATGTTGGATTGAAGTGGTGAGCTTCCACTCTCCGCAAGGCTCCATTTCATGTCATGGATTTTTGTAAACACTTTGGATATTTTATAGACTTTGGTTCTGGATTTGGTCCGGGATTGTCCCGATTGGATATTGTTTTACTTTTGGATAGAGCTTTGTAGGACTACTATAGGTTTTATGGGTGGTGCCGGTATTAGTGCCAGCCTTGACATTGGTATTGGTATTGGGGATAACACCAGTTCACTATATTTGATTTATGATTGTTCCTTTTTTGTGATTATATCGATATATATGTCATAACCAAAACCAAGGCCTAGATATAATGGACATCCCAAGTCCAACCAGGACCGAGAATCGCCTAATGTTACCCAAACCAACCGCCCTATCCAGCCTTTGATGAGCTGAATTTTGAGTATATAACAAGATAGAGTAAATTATCTCATGAAGACTCTGGGATAGGGTCACAACTGTGACCGACCCAACAGAATCCAACCATCCAAACATACCAAGCCAAACTAAAGGCCATAAACCAGGCCGTAACTAAAGAGAATACCAAAACATAATATGATAATCAATTCCAAAATATAATATGATGGAATAGTGAGAAACTATGTCCGATGATGCCAGACTCCCAGCTTATTCTAATGGCAAGGCCGACACCAATATCGATCCCGCCCATACTAACTGCCAAAAATACCACAAAGCCTCTATCAAAAAGAGTAAGAATATCCGGTTGGGACATACCCCCAACCATGGACCAAACCAATATCCATAATAAAATAAAAATTTCCAAAGATGTCCATAACATGAAATGAAGTCTTAAAAAATGATGGAAGCTCACCACTTTAGTCTAGATATTGATATCGAATCTGAGTGCTAAATAGGAGGAGTAGAATGGGTAGTTCCTACATAGTGTGGGTATACAACCACCAGTATATGGGTTAGCGAGTGATCGTTAGTATGAACTTAGGATAAGGATAAAATAATTCCAGTTATAAAACCAAGTAAACCTATCCATAATGCATAAAACCATACATATATAAGTGCCAGGAAAGGGAACCGAGTTTAGCATGCATTTAAAAGCTTTACCTGGGTTGTGTAGCTTTGTCGTCCTACAACACCTATAGGCCATATGGATTTATCTCCCCCTGCTTAAAGGGCCCCAGTACGTGTAGCCGTATAATCAGGGAAGTATTCCATTGGGATGGCTAGTACATCCCCCAATATGAAGTGTGACATCATGTACACGGTCCACCAAGACCAACCTTATACTGGTAAATATGAGCTTCCAGTTTTGGCCCCCCTGGGACCTCTACCTTCCACGGCTTAGATACACCCCTCTTTAATACACAATTAAAACCATTTTCATGTAATCTATTTACCATTTATTTACCAAGGCCATTTAGTGGTGGTATCTTCATACCAACCATACTTGCAAGCATTATCCATATCCAACCATATGTAGGTTTAAGGGGACTTTCAAGTGCCCTTTTCATTTACCATATTAAACCTCTTTGGGAAATCCGTACAACAAAAGAATAACCATTTAGCCATTTACCATTCCAAACTATTTAAACCATGCATAAATCCTTTACCAAGTTTAAAACAAGAGTTTCATTTAAAAAAACTCAATGCAATGAACATATCTTTATAAGCATTTTGTCAAACACATTGGGGGCATAGTATATATCCAAAACCAAATTCCAATTACCAATAAACATTCCATGTATTCCAATTATCCAAAACCACCATTAATGCATATAAAAGCATAACTAAAACTATGGAAAACTATTAATAACCATTTATAAGCAAAACCCCCAAATCATATTTTAAACCCAAAATCATACAACATTGAAATCATGAAAAAAATAGTAAAATCATACCTTTAGTTGGAACTAACAATAAGGGAAGAGAACATGTCTTATACCAAATAATTGATGAAAAGAAATCACCAAAGCAAGCCCAAAATTAGTCCTCAAGATGAAACCCTAACTCATCATTTCCCCAAAGATTTTGAGAGGATTTTAGATTGCTTAGGAGTAGTTTCTAAGTGTTAAAAAGAGAAATAATAAAGTAATTAGCTTCCCAAATAGGCTAGAATTCGTGGGGTCCTATTAGGGTAAGTAGGTAAATTTTCAGAATACGCCCACTTAAGTTGCACAAAAATCCGATGACTTCAAGCATATGACTCATCCAACCAAGCAGTATCCAAAGCATACGATCTGTTCCTCCCATCCGTATCCCTGGAAGAATAGAATACTAAGAGGATAGAACACTGTCCCCTATATGAGTACAAGATATGACTCGTATCCAACCATATGACTCATAGACCTTAAGTTGTATCCATTCTAGTAACCTATCTGATCCTATCAACCAACACTGGTCAGTATAAGATAGGACCATACTACTTGTACCATAACATACGGATCATACCAATGACCCTTATTGGGTTTGGAGAATGAAATTCCTAGAAAAATTCTAAGGGACAAAACCCAAGTTATAACTATATATATATATTTAGAAGTCATTTGATATGGGATTTAGGGTGGTTATGGTGGGGTAATGGGGGTGGTCTTCAGTCTCAGATATGCTTGAGGCACCTGACACGACTAGGCTCTGGTTCAGGTCATGTTAGATTAGTATCAGAGCCATAGGTTCATGTTTAATTAAGAGTCCACAAAGATGTGTCAAGTAGAGTCTCTTTTATGGGTATGTAGTACTCCACACTCATAAAGGAGAGGCTACAAGACATTTAGGAATATTTCTCTTTCTTATGTTCTATTTTTAAGTTGTGGAGTCTAAGTCTTAAATTCCACTCTAATTCTTGTTTGTTTTTAGGTAATGCCTCGACGATTTAAAGTTCACAGAAACTCATCTATCCTAAATAGGGATAATATTTATGGGATACTCTCTACTTATGGGATCCATACTCGGTCTAGAGGTCCAGTCCATAATTTCTTTAGAGTTCCACCGATTCCCTCTAGTCCTCCTTTGGATGATGTGATGAATGCTGAGTTTTATTTGTCGATTCATATGATTGCTTAGTTGGAATATTCTCAAGATGATCGTGGTATTCCAATTACTCTATATTTTGAGGCCATAAGGGTTGCACAGTTTATAAGATTGAAACCTCTGACCTTTACTGGTATTTAGGTGGAGGAGAATCCTTAGGGTTTTCTAGATGGGATGGAAAAGATTTTTAAGGTTATGCATGCCACGAATATGAAAGGGTGGATTTTGTAGCCTACCAACTAAAGTATGTGGCATACCAATAGTAAGAGGAGTGGGATTGAGCAATGGGTGGTGATGATGAGTCATATCTATGGGAGAATTTCTCTAATGTATTTCTGGACTAATTTTTTCCTCAGGAGCTGAGGGTAGCTAAGGTAGAAGAGTTTTTTAATCTAAAGAAAGGGAAGATGCCACTGAAGAAGTATGCCTTGAAGTTTCACCAGTTTTCTCGGTATGCTCCAGTGATGGTGTCGGATATGAGGGCCAGGATAAGAAAGTTTGCCTCAAGACTATCTTGTAAGTTGATCCTTGAAAGTAAGACTGCCTTACTTATCAAGAACATGGACATCTCTAGATTGGTTGTTCATATGCAGCAGGTGGAGAAGGAAAAGAAAAAGTAGGTTGAGATAGAGGAAAGGTAGGGTAAGAAGTTTAGGTTCCCTGAGCAAGGTGGTGGCCAACAACAAGGTGGTGAGGTTGGTGGAAAGTGGCCAAAGAAGAAGTGGGGGGATTTTGGTTCTTTCTCCATAGCTAGTGCTCCTTTCTGAAGCCATTGGGTGACAAGCGTCAGAAGGATGGCGATAACTTTAGGACATAGGGCGCCTAATCTCAGGCTAGTAGGGCTCAGTCGGCTTCATCACGTCCTCCTTATAGGTTTTATGGTCGGTTGCATCAGGGTTTTATGATGAGGGGAGGGATGGGTATTTCAAATATGGTTAGCCAGTCCATATGCTTAGAAACTGTTTGGTTGGTAAGTTTACTTCGGAGGTGAATAGGGTTTCAGTTTCTTCATCATCATCTCTGGCACCAAGGGTGCACCATCTAGTTCCGACACTAGTCGGAACCATCTATATGCACTCATTATCCAACAGTAGTTTGAGGTATTGGATGATGTCATGACTAGTATGTTGAAACTTTTCTCCCATGATGTGTATTATTTACTTGATATGGGGTCTACTCTCTCTTATGTGACCTCTTTTGTGGCTGTGTATTTTTGTTTTGGTCTTAAGGTTATTTCAAACCATTTTTCTATTTCTACCCAGGTAGGTAACTCTATGGTTTCTAAGAGAGTCTATAGGGGGTATGTGGTATCTGTTGATAGTAAGGAGTTTCTGGTGGATTTGTATGAATTAAATATGGTAGATTTTTATGTTATTCAAGGGATGGACTGGTTACACTCGTGCTATGCGTCATTAGACTATCATACCTGTGGGTTTATTTTTAGGTTCCCTGGTGAGACGGATATTAAATGGAAGGGTGGTTCCCTAGCTCCAAAGAGGAAGTTTATATCATATCTTAGAGCTTGGATATTAATCTCCAAATGGGTGTTTATATTATATAGTTAAGGTAAAAAATTCTAACTCAGAAGATCCTTCCTTAAATTTAGTTCTGGTGGTGAATGAATTTTCTAAGGTCTTTCCTGATGACCTTCCTGGTGTTTCTCCTAATAGGGATATTGAGTTTGGACTTGATTTGGTTTCGTACACTCATCTAATTTCTATTCCCCTTTTAGAATAGCTCAAGATGAAATGAAGGAGCTTGAGGAGTAACTTAAGGATCTTTTGGATAAAGCTTCCATCCATCCTCGTAGGTTGTATCAGTGTTATTTGTTTGAAAGAAGGATAGTTCCCTTCAAATTTGCATTGATTACCGCTAGTTGAATAAGGTGATGGTAAATAACAAGTATCATCTTCCAAGGATAAATGATATGTTTGATAAGTTGCAAGGTGATAAGTTTTTCTCCAAGATTGACCTTTGATTTGGGTATCATCAGCTTAATATTACGGAGGTGGATGTCCCAAAAGCAAATTTCCATTCTTGGTTTGGTCATTTTGAGTTTCTAGTTATGTCTTTCTGTTTGACCAACGCCCCGTGGCATTCATGGATTTGATAATAGGGTCTTCCATCAGTTTCTGGATTTGTTTGTCATTATTTTCATAGAAGACATTTTGGTGTATTATATAAGTGAGGTGGATTATTCCAGTCACCTCTATGTTATGTTACAGACCTTGAAAGAGCAACAGTTATATGCTAAATTCTCAAAATATGAATTTTGGTTGAACACTTTCACTTCTCTAGGTCATATTATTTCTAGTGAGGGGATTATAGTGGATCCACAAAAGGTTGCAGTAGTTAAGAAGTGGCCTAGACCCATGACTCAAACCAATATTCAAAGCTTCTTGGGTTTGGCTAGATACTATGGGTGGTTTATAGAGAATTTTGTAACTATAGCAGCCCTATTGACTAAGTTGACTCAAAACAAGGTAAAGTTCTCTTGGTCAAATGCTTGTGAGGGTAGTTTCAAGAAGCTGAAGGATAAGCTCACTATGACTCTAGTTTTGACTTTGCCGGAAGACAAGGAAGGGTTTGTGGTTTACTGTGATGTGTCCTGGGTGGGACTTGGTTGTGTATTAATGCAGCATGGTAAGGTGATAGCCTATGCTTCTAGGAAGTTGAAGGAGCATGAGAGGAACTATCCTACTCATGATTTGGAATTGTTAGTTATGGTATTTGCATTGAAAATATGGTGTCACTACTTGTATAAAAGGCATATGGATATCTTTTCCAATCAGAAGAGTCTGCAGTATGTGGTCACTCAGAAAGAGCTTAACCTCAGGCAGAGAAGATGGCTTGAGCTTCTCAAGAACTACGACATGAGTCTACACTACCACCCAGATAAAGCTAACATGGTTGTTGATTCTCTTAGAAGGTTATCCATGTGGAGTCTAGCTCATGTGGATAAGGAGAAATAGGAGATGGTGAAGGACATTCACCACTTGGCTAACCTTGGAGTTCATCTCTTCGAATCTAAAGATTGTGGTGTTTTGGTACAGGAAGTGATGCGGTCATATCTTGGTGCAGAGATCAAGAAAAAATGAATGTTTGATCCTATCTTAATAAAAATCAAGGGTGATGTAGGTAGGAATAAGGTGATAGTATTTGAGATTAGTAGTGATGGTACCTTGCGGTATCAAAGGAGGTTATGTGTTCCCGATGTCAATGGGTTATGTGAGAGGATCTTGGATGAGCTACATGAGTCTTACTAGGTTGTTCATTTCGATTCGACAAAAATATATCATGACCTTAAGGATATGTATTGGTGGAAGGGTATGAAGAGGGATAAGGATTATTTTGTGGCCAAGTGTATGGTGTTTCAATAAGTAAAAATTAAGAACATGAGGCCTAGAGGGTTGTATCAAGAAATTAAGTTGCATGAATGGAAGTGGAATGTGATCAACATGGATTTATTTACCAATCTTTCTCTGTCTCGGAATTAATTTGATTCAGTTTGGGCCATCATAGATAGGATGACAAAGTTAGCTCACTTTTTTCCAGTGAGGACTAACTTTTCATCTGAGGATTATGTGAGATGATACCACTAAGAGATTTTGAAGTTTCATGGGGCACCTATTTCTATTATCTCTGATCATGGTACGCAGTTTTCATGTCACTTTTGGCAGTCATTTCAGAATGGGTTAGGGACTAAGGTTAGTTTGAGTACTATTTTTCACTTGCGGAAAAATGGGTAAGCAGAGAGGACTATTCAGATATTGGAGAATATGCTTCATGTGTGTGTGATTGGCTATGGTTGTAGTTAGGTTGATCATCTACCTCTTATAGAGTTTGCTTACAACAATAGTTACCGTTCTAGTATTGGGATGACCCCTTTTGAGGCATTGTATGGTAAAAGGTGTAGATCTCCTATTGGTTCGTTCGATCTTAGTGAAGCAGATATTTTTGGTCTGAACATGGTTTATCAGTCCATGGAGAAATTGAAGGTTAGTTGGGATAGTTTTAAGGCTTCTTAAAGACATCAAAAGTCCTATGTAGATGTAAGACGTAGAGACTTAGAGTTTGAGGTTGGAGATAGGGTGTTCCTAAAGGTGTCTCCTATGAAAGGACTGATGCGGTTTGGGAATAAAGGGAAGCTTAGTCCCCGGTATGTTATTCCTTATGTGATTTTGATAAGGGTTGGTAATATTTCATATGAATTGTAGTTTCCCTCTAGTTTGATCTTCATTCATCTGGTGTTCCATGTATCTATGTTGAGGATGTGTATGGGTGATCCATCTCAAGTGGTGCCTATCTAGAATATCAATATTTTAGATTCTCTGTCCTATGAGGAGATCTCGATTGAGATCTTGGATCGTCAGGTTCGTTGATTAAAGATTAAGGATGTGGCCTCAGTAAAGGTTCTATGGAGGAACCACAAGGTGGTAGAGTCTATTTGGGAAGCGAAAGAGGACATAAGTCCAAGTATCCACATTTTTTTTCCAATACGGATATTTGTGCTTAAGGTATGTGAAACACTATGGGTTTTGACCCTTAAAAAATTACTAGATTTTTGGCTTTTGGACATCATACTACTAGGGTACTTCTTGTATTATGGGGTATAGTTTGGTCGGTCTTGATCGTATGGTAATCAGTGTGGGTTGGTTGGTTTCTTTACAAGGTACGGTTGGAAAATACAAGTCGTATCTTTGGGTACTAGTCATAAGATGTCAATCGTATGTTGCCCTAAGTTTAGCCAAGGTGATTCAATTTTGCCTAGGGTACAATTTCATGGTACTAGTCGTATGGTTGGGTATGGTTTATACTTAGTGGTCGTATGTTGGACAATGTTTGGTCCAAGGGGAGGCTTAGGGTATGAGATTGGAGTACCACTCATACCTTAGGGTACAATTAGGGTGGGGTGGTCGTAGCCTTCTACAAGAATTTTATGCAGTTTAAGTTGGGGGTAATCTGGACATTTCCCCTCTTAACCTCTTAAGGCCCATAACTTAAATCACTCTTGGGACATCATTGACCCAATTATTCTAATCTTAAACACTTAGAAACTCTCTCAAATTCTCTCAAAGGCTCTTAGGTCAAAGAAGGCTAAGGTTTCATCAATATGATTAATTTGAGAATTACAAGGGTGATTTCTCTCCATCTTCTTAGTAATCCAAGGAATGTTACTCCTCCCTCATTGTTAGTTCCAACTAAAGGCATGTTTTATGAATTGTTTTCATGGCATAATTATTGTATGATTTTGGGTTTGTTTTGGTTATAATGGTTGGTTATGGTTTTCTAATGTCTTTTACTTATGGTTTTCATATTATAATGGTGGTTTGAACATTTGGTTGCATGGGAATGGTTAATTGGTACTTGTATTTGGCTTTGGAAACTATATCCTCCCAATATATTTGATAAAATATTTATAATAATGTTTTTGGTTAGATCATTGGACTTTCATTGAACTACTGCATGGTATAACTTGGTAATGGAACCCTAAATGGTATAATTAATTTAAATAGTTTGGAATGGTTAAATGAAAAGGTCTTGGTATTCATGGTTATGGTTTAATTGAACATCCTTGTGGGGTACAAGGGAATCCCCTAAGAAAACATAATAATAAACATCATATGGGTACATGGGAATCCCCCAAGCAACTAAATAATGTAATCTATGGGTACATGGGAATCCTTTCTTCTCTAAAAAGTTGTCTAAGGACATTACTTGCAAGCTATAGTCAGTATGACGATACCACTACCTATAGCTTTGGTTAATAATAAATGGAATGGTGGTTTTGGTTATGTGGTAATGGTTTTAATTGGGCAATAATGGTGGGGTATGATAGCTAACAGTGAAGGTGTGATCCCAATGGAAGGACATTGGAAACTCTTGTTTTCCAATATGAGAATTGGTCATGGAGAAAGTATATGAAACTTATGGGGGACATGGGAATCCCCTAAGTACACTTGTACATATGGATCATGGAAATCGAAGGGTACTCAAGAATCCCCTACTCCTATGTTATGTCCAGTTCATGCAGCTACACGTATCGGGGCCAGTTCAGGGGGTAACACTGGACCCATATAGCCCGTGGGTGGTTCTAGGATGGTTAAGCTACACATACCCAGGTTAATGGTTTTAAAGGCATGCTAAACCCGATTTTCTTTCCCAGCATGGATATATATTTATATGTATTATTTTGTATTTATATAGTGGTTTACTTGGTTTTAAAGGTTGGAATTATTTTATCCTTATCCTGAGTTCTTGCTAGCATTCACCCACTAACCCGTCTTCAAGCGGTTTCCCAAGCAATACAGGAACCGTCCATACTACTACTCCTGCTAAGTGATATGATTTAGGATCATTTTGTGTTGGATTGAAGTGGTGATCTTCCATACTCCGAAAGTCTCCATTTCATATACTTTGGTTATTTCATGGACATTGGTTTTGGCTATGGTTGGGGGCATGTCCCAATCGAATATATTTTTACTTTTGATTAGAGGCTTTGTGGAACTACTATGGGTTGGTATGGGCAGTGTCAGTAATGGTGTCAGCCTTATTATTAGCATTGGTATTAGGGCTAATAACATTTAAATGTATTTATGATTATTCCATCCTATTATGTTACGTTATGGACAGGGGCTTGGTAATTATATCGGTTTGGTTATAGTTATTAGTTGGCATTACATGGTTGGAATTGCATGGGTTGGTCACGATCATGGACCTATCCCAAAGTCTGGAATTATACAAAATGGTATCTTGTTATATACTTAGAATTCATCTGACTCAGGGATGCAAATGGAGGTTGGGTTTGGTAACGGAGGTGGTCCCCAGTCCTGGTTGGACTTGGGATGCCTATTACAACAAGACCCCGATTCGGGTCGTGTCAAGTTGGTATCAGAGATTTAGGCTCATGGTCAATTGGGAGTCCAAAAAACTATGTGGAGTCGAGTCTCTTGTAAGGGTGTGTAGCACGCCATACTCATAAGGGAGAGGCTACAAGACATTTAGGAATGTTTTGCTTTCTTATGTTTTGATTCAAGCTTGGAGTCTAAGGTCCTTAATTCTTCTCAAATTTCTGTTTATTCACTTTTCAAATCATGCCTCGATAATTTGAGAAGCACGAAATCTCCTTTGTCCTAACTAAGGATGATGTTGATGGGACACGCTCTACTCATGGGATCCATACTCGATCTAGGGGTTCAGTCCCTGGTATTTTTTGAGTCCTACTGGTTCCTTCTAGTCTTTCTCAGGGAGATATGACCAATGAGGAGTTTTGTCAGTCATTTCATGTGATTGCTCAATTGGTAGCTTCTCATGCTGAGCATGGTGAATCTGGTATTTCATCTTCTGAGTCCACTAGGGTTGGCCAATTCATGAGGATGATCCCTCATAATTTCATTATTTTTAAGGTGAAGGAATATCCTCAGGGTTTTCTAGATGAGATGAAAAAAATCTTTAGGATGATGCAGGCCATGAATGTGGAAGGGGTGAATTTTGCTGCCTACCGGCGAAAGGATGAGTGTACCAATAGTACGAGGAATGGGATGGGGCGAGAGGTGATGTGGAGGAGTCATCTATTTTTTTTTAAAAGATGGGCAGCAAAAAGGGGTTAAAATGGCTTTCTTTGGATTGAAATGACTTTAAAGCTTTAATAAGCTTTCAATGACTTTCAATAATTTTATTAAGCTTAGGAGGGCTTTAAATAGCCAAATTACAATAACAAACTGCATGATTTAAAATTCAAAAAATCCTAAACTATCTCAACAACTGAACAACCTAATTTTAAAATTCAAAATTCAAATGCATCCTAAATCAAATAACTTATTTTCCCAAAAACTACTGTAGTAACTAAATGCAAAACTCAACACTCCTTCTTTGCTTTAGTTGCTGCAATTTAAAAAAAATTGTTCCTCCTCAATTTTTGCTTTAGCAGTGAATGCTGAATTTTTTTAGTTTTTTTTTAACTTGCACATCTTTTTGATGTTCATCTTTCTCTTTTTTCTTTTTCTTCTTTTGATTCTTTGCTTAAAAACCATTAACAATCATGTGTTGTTTGAAAATACTTTCATAGACTTTGCAAAATATTGTAAGGATTTTTCATTCATCAAAACATCACATAAAGCATAGGTTTCAATATATGATTTCTTCACAGAACAAATTTGATCATTTTTGTCTGTAAAATTTTTTGGGGCATTCAAACAGAGACTGTTGCATGACATCTTTTTGATTGAAAATTACCCTATGCTTTGAAAATAAGCATGGGTTAAAAATGTGTAGCCCTGACGGGTTAAAAATGGAGCCCTTATGGGTTAGAAAGGTAGCCCTTGTGGGTTAAAAATAGTATGGTAGAGCTTTGGAAGGACACACAGATCTCGTAAGATCAATGAGGCTCTTGATATCACTATTGTTTCTTTTTAAAAAAAAAGATGGTGCAGCAAAAAGAGGTTAAAATGACTCTCTTTGGATTGAAATTGCTTTCAAGCTTTAATAAGCTTTCAATAACTTTCAATAATTTTCTTATGCTTAGGAGGACTTTAAATAGCCAATTTACAATAACAAACTGCATGATTTAAAATTCAAAAAAGCCTAAACTATCTCAACAACTAAACAACCTAATTTTAATATTCAAAACTCAAATTCATCCTAAATCAAATAACTTATTTTCCTAGAAACTACTGCAGTAACTAAATGCAAAACTCAATATCATCCTTGTGGGAGACTTTTGCTAATGTATTTCTGGATCACTTCTTTCCTCATAAGTTAAGAGAAGCAAAAGCAAAGGAATTTGTTAATCTAAAAAAGGGGAAAATATCAGTCAAGGAGTATACCTTAAAGTATCACCAGTTGTCTCAATATGCTTTAGAGATAGTGTTGGATATGAGGGCCAGGATGAGAAATTTCACCTCAGGAAAGTATCGTGAGTTGATCCTTGAAAGTAAGACTACTTTACTGATTAGGGACATTGATATTTCTGGGTTAGTTATTCATATGCAATAGGCAGAGGAGGAAAAGAAAAAATAGGCTGATGTAGGGGAAAGGCAGGGTAAGAAGTTTGGGTTCTTTGAGCAGGGTGGTTAATGGTAAAGGTGTAGGGATGATGGTAAGTGGCCAAAGAAGATGTGGGGGAGTTCTGGTTTCGTATCCACAACAAGTGCTCCTTACCCGAAATATTTGGGTGACAGACGTCAGCAGGGTGGAAATAACTTCATGGCAGAGGGTTCCTAATATCATGTGAGTGGGGCTCAGTCGGCCTCATTATGTCCTCCTTGTAGGTTCTGTGGTTGGTTATATTGCGGTTTCTGTGATAAGAGAGGGGAGAGGTGCTTCAAATATGGTCACCCAGACCATATGCTTAGAAATTGCTTGGTTAGTAAGGTTTCTTTAGGAGCGAATAAGGTTTTGGTTGCCTCTTCATCTACTCCTGCACTAAAGGGTTTTGCTTCTGTATCTTTTCTACTTTTGGTACCGGCGTAGGCCAAAATTATTTATATGCTCTTACATCCGGACAAGAGTCTGAGGCATCGCTCGATGTCGTGACTGGTATGTTATAACTCTTTTCTCATGACGTGTATTATATACTTGATTTGCGGTCTTCTTTCTCTTATGTAACCTCATTTGTGGATATGTATATTGGTTTTTATCCTGAGGTTATTTTGGATCCTTTTTCTATTTCTACCCTGGTAAGTGACTCTATGATTGCTAAAAAAGTCTATAAAGGGTGTGTGGTATCTATTGGTAGTAAGAGGACTTTGATGAATTTGTATGAATTAGACAAGGTAGATTTTGATATCATTCTAGGTATAAATTGGTTACACTCATGCTATGCGTCCTTAGATTTTCAGACCCATAAGGTTGTCTTTAGGTTTTCTTGTAAACCAATTATTGAGTGGAAGGTGGTTCCCTATCCCCTAAGGGGGGGTTTATATCGTATCTTAGGGATCGGATATTAATCTCTAAGGGGTATCTCTATCATCAAGTTTGGATTGATGATTCTAACTCAGAAGGTCCTTATTTGTATTAGATTCTGATAGTGAGTAAGTTTCCTGAGGTATTCCCTTATGATCTTCTGGTGTTCCTCCGAATAGGGAGATTGAGATTGGGATTGATTTAGTTATGGACCCTCATCCAATATCTAATCCTCATTATAGGATAACTCCGGATGAGTTGAAAGAACTCAAGGAGCAACTTAAGGATCTTTTTTATAAGGGTTTCATCCATCCTAGTGTATCCCCGTAGGGTGCACCGGTGTTATTCGTGCATAAGAATGATGGTTCCTTTTGGATGTGCATTGACTATCGATAGTTGAATAAGGTAATGGTTAAGAACAAGTATCCTCTTCTAAGGATAGATGACTTATTTGATCAGTTGCAAGGTTCTAAATTCTTTTCTAAGATATATCTTTGGTTCGGGTATCATTATATTAAAATTAAGGAGGTGTATATCCCTAAGATAGATTTTCATACCCAGTATAGGCACTTTGAGTTCTTGGTGATGTCATTTGGGTTAACTAAAGCTCTGGAAGTGTTTATGAATTTGATGAATAGGATTTTCTATCAGTTTCTGGATCTGTTTGTCATTGTATTCATAGATGACATTTTGGTGTACTCTAAGAGTAAGGTGGATTATGCAAATCACCTTTATGTTGTATTGCAAACCTTGAAAGAGCGGAAGTTGTATGTCATATTCTCAAAATGTGAATTTTGCTTGAACATTGTCACTTTTCTAGGTCACATTATTTCTAGTGAGGGGATTATGGTGGATCCACAAAAAGGTTGCAGTGGTTAAAAATGTCCTAAACCCACGACTCCAATCAATATTTGGAGCTTCTTGGGTTTGGCTGGGTATTATAGGAGGTTTTTGGAAAAAAAATTAACTGTAGCTACCCTATTGACTAAGTTGACTCAGAAAAAGGTAAAGTTCTCTTGGTCGGATGCTTGTGAGGGTAGTTTTGAGAAGCTGAAGGATAAGCTAACTTCGGCTCCAGTTTTGACTTTCCCTAAAGGCAATGAGGGGTTTGTGGTTATTATGATACGATCCAGGTGGGACTTGGTTGTGTTCTGATGCAGCATAGGAAAGTGATATCCTATTTTTCTTGGCAGCTAAAGGCGTATGAGAGGAATTATCCTTCTCATGATTTAGAGCTTTTAGAGGTGGTGTTTGCATTTAAAAGATGGCAACACTATTTGTATGGAGTGCACATAGATATCTTTTCTAATCATAAGAGTCTACAGTATGTGTTCACTTAAAAGAGCTTAACCTCAGGCAGAGGAGATAGATTAAGCTTCTTAAGGACTATGATATGAGTCTTTACTACCACCCAGGTAAAGCTAATGTGGTTGTTGATGCTCTTAGCAGGTTGTGCATAAGGATTTTAACTTACATGGATAAGGAGAAGCGGGAGTTTTTGAAGGTTATTCCCCATTTGGCTAACCTTGGAGTTCGTCTCTCAGATTCTGCGGATAGAGGAGTATTGGTACAGGAAGTAGTGCAGTCTTACCTTAGTGCAGAGATCAAGGAAAATCAAATGTTGCATCCTATCTTGATGAAGATCAAGGGTGATGTAGGTAGGCAAAAAGTGATGGTATTTGAGATTAGTGGTGATGGTGCTTTGCAGTACCAAGAGAGGTTATGTGTTCCTGATGTCGATGGTTTGTGTGAAAGGATATTGGCTGAGGTGCATGAATCTCCTTATGTTCTTCATCTCGATTTGATAAAAATGTAACATAATTTCAATGAGATGTATTGGTGGAATGGTATGAAGAGGGATGTGGTTGATTTTATGGCCAAATGACGGGTATGTCAACAAGTAAAAGTTGAGCACATGAGAGGCCCAAAGGGTTGTATCAAGAAATTAAATTCCCAAAATAAAAAGTGGGAGGTGATCAATCTTGATTTCATTACCAATCTTTCTTAGTCTCGGAATCAATTTGATTTGATTTGGGTCATCGTCGATAGGATGAAAAAGTTGGCTCACTTCTTGCCAGTGAGGACTAACTTTTCAGATGAGGATTATACGAGGTTGTATCTTCATGAGATTGTGAAGTTGCATAGGGTACTTTTTTCAATTATCTCTGATCGTGGTACACAGTTTTTATCCCACTTTCGGTGGTCATTTTAGAAAGGGTTGGGGACTAAGGTTAGTCTGGGTACTATTTTTCACCCGCAGACGGATGGGAAAGCAAAAAGGACTATTTATACATTGGAGGATATTCTTTGTGTGTATGTGATTGATTATTATGGTTATTGGGTTGAGCATCTACCTCTTGTAGAGTTTGCTTACAATAATAGCTACTATTTTAGAATTAGGATGGCCCTTTTTGAGGCATTGTATGGTTAGGAGGTGTAGGTCTCCTATTGGGAGGTTTGAGCTATGTGAGGCACATATGTTTGGCCCGAATTTGGTTTATCAGACTATGAAAAAGATGAAGGTGATTCGAGATAGCCTTAAGGCTTCCCAAAGTCTCCAAAAGTCTTATACAGATATAAGGGATAGGGAATTGGTTGGGGATAATGTAATCCTAAAGGTGTCACCCATGAAGGGAGTAATACGGTTTAGGAAAAAAAGAACGCTCATTCCCTGGTATGTTGGTCCTTCTATTAAAGGTAAGAGTAGAGAAATCTAGAGGTATAGAGTATGTTTGTACTGCCTTGTCCAACATTCAGGGATGAATGATCCTAGTAGGGGAGACTAAAATACCCTGGATTTTGACCCATAGAAAAATTTCTCAATTTTTGGCTTATGGACATCATACGACTTGGGGTACTTCTCATATGATGGGGTATAATTTGGTCAGTTTTAGTCGTATGGTTACCAGTGTGGGTTGGTTGGTTTCTATCCAAGGTACGGTTGGATCATACTAGTCGTATCTTAGGGTACTAGTGGTAAGATGTTAATCATATGTTGCCCTAAGTTAATCCTAGGTGATTCTATTCTGCGTAGGGTACGGTTTTATGGTAGTCATATGGATGGGTATGGTTTGGCCTTGGTAGTCATATGTTTGATAGTATTGGGGTCCAAGGGGAGGCCTAGGGTACAATATAGGGCTACCACTCATACCCTAGGGTATGACTGGGGTGGGTGTCATACCCTCCTGCAGGAATTTTATGCAGTTTAAATTTGGGGTAATATAGACATTTCCCCTCTTAACCTCCTAAGGCCCTGCGACTTATATCTATCTTGGTATATCATTTACCCTATTATTAATCTTAAACACTTAGAAACTATCTCAAATTCTCTCAAAGGCTCTTGGGTCAAGGAAGACTAAGGTTCCATCAATTGGATTATTTTAGGACTTACAAGGGTGATATCTCTCCATCTTCTTCGTAATCCAAGGCATGTTACTCCTCCCTCATTGTTAGTTCCAACTAAAGTCATGTTTTATGAATTATTTTCATGGAATAATTGTTGTATGATTTTAGTTTTTCAAATATATGTTGGGGGTTTAGTTATAATGGTTGGTTATGGTTATCCCATGTCTTTTACTTGTGGTTTTCATATTATAATGGTGGTTTATACATTTTTTTTCATGGGAATAGTTAATTGGTACTTGATTTTGTCTTTGGAAACTATATGCCCCCAATATGTTTGATAAAATGCCTATGAGAATGTTTTTGGCTTAATCATTGGACTTTCATTGAACTATTGTATGGTATAACTTGGTAATGGAACCCTAAATGTTATAATTGGTTTAGATAGTTTGGAATAGTTAAGTGGTAAGGTCTTGGGTGGCCATGGTTATGGTTTAATTGAACATTCTTTTGGGGTACAAGGGAATCCCCCAAGAAAACATAACAATGAACATCTTATGGGGTACATGGGAATCCCCCATGAAACTAAATAATCTAATCTATGGGTACATGGGAATCCCTTTTCCTCTAAAAGATTGGCTAAGGACATTGCTTGCAAGCTATAGGAGGTACGATGATACCACTACTTAGAGCCTTGGTTAACAATAAATGGAATTGTGGTTTTGGTTATGTGGTAATGTTTTTAATCGGGAAATAATGACGTGGTGTGACAGCTAACAGTGAAGGTGTGAACCCAATGAAAGGACATTAGAAACTCTTATTTTCCAATATGAGAATTGGTCATGGCGAACATATATGATACTTATAGGGTACACGGTAATCCCCTAAGTACATTTGTACATATGTATCATGGAAAGATAAGGGTACTCGAGAATCCCCTACTCCTATGGTATCTCCAGTTCATGCAGCTACACGTATCGGGGCTCATTTAGGGGGTAACACTGGACCCATATAGCCCGTGGGTGGTTCTAGGATGGTTAAGCTACACGTACCCAGGATAATGGTTTTAAAGGCATGCTAAACCAGGTTTTCTTTCCTGGCATGGATATATATTTATATGTATGTCTATGGTGGTTTACTTGATTTTAAAGGTTGCCATTATTTTTTTCATATCTTGATTACTTGTTAGAGTTCACCTACTAACCTGTCTTCGGGTGGCTATATCCCTATACAATATAGGAATCAACCATACTACTCTTCCTTCTTAGTGATATGATTCTGGATCAGTTTGTGATGGATTGAAGTGATGTGCTTCCATACTTCCGAAGTCTCCATTTCATATCATGGATTTCTTTACATACTTTGGTTATTTCATGGACATTGGTTTTGTCTATGGTTGAGGACATGTCCCAACTGAATATTGTTTTACTTTTGGTTAGAGGCATTGTGGAACTACTATGGGTTAGTATGGGCAGTGTTGATAGTGATGTCAGGCTTAGTATTGGCAATTGTATTGGGGCCAATACTGTTTGACTGTATTTATGTTTGTTCCATCCTATTATGTTATGTTATGGACAGGGACTTGGTTATTATATCAGTTTGGTTGTAGTTTTTGGTTGGCATTGGATGGTTGAACTTGCTTGGGTTGATCACAATCATGGACCTATCCCAAAGTCTGGAATTATACAAAAATGCTATCTCATTATAGTCTCAGAATTCATACGACTCAGGGTATGCAAAGGGAGGTTCGGTTGGGTAACGGAGGTGGTCCCCAGTCTTGGTTGGACTTGGGATATTCATTACGATAAGGCCCCAATTTGAGTCGTGTCAGTATGTGTTCTTTATAACATCCTTTCTTTTTGGTTTTTGATTAAAAAAAAGGTTAATTTCCTTGCATTTTGTTTTCTAACTTGGTTAAAGGTCAGAATAGAGGTGTTGGGATGTAAATTGTGCTTATACTACCTTGTTCATGATTCAAAGATGAATGATCCAAGTGGAGGAGAATTGAAACATCCTAGGCTTTGATCGTTGGAAATTTCCTGAGTTTTGAACTCTCTAGACATCATACGAGTAGGGGTACTTGTCGTATGATAGGGTACGATTTGGGTCCTCAGCTTGTGTGTTGATCAGTGTTATTTGGATGGTTTCTGTCCAAGGTACGAATAGATCATACAAGTCATATGATAGGGTACAAGAAGTATGATGCCCTAAGTCTAGTCTAGAGAATTCTATTCTGCCTAAGGTATGGTTCTAGGGTACTTTTCCTAAGCTTGGGTACAAATTGTACTTGGTGGTTATATGTTGGAAAGTTTTGGTGTCCAAAGAATGCCTAGGGTATGAGTGGTGGGTACCACTCGTATGGTAGGGTATGGTTGGAGGGAGGTGTAGTCCTACCTTCCTGCGGGAAATTTGTACAGTTTATGTTGGGGTAACTAGACATTTCCCTTCTCACCTCTCATAAACCCATGACTTAAAACACTATTTAGACATTATTTACCCTATTATTCTTTATTTAAAACACTTTAAGAACTCTAAAATTCTCTCAAGGCTCTTGGTTCAAGGAAGGCTATAGTTTCCTTGAAGGTGGTCAATTTGGGGCCTACAAGGTGGTTTCTCTTCGTCTTATTCATAATCTAAGGCATGTTACTCCTCTCTCACTGTTTGTTCAACTACAGTCATGATTTAATATATGGTTTTTATGGAATAATTGTGGTATGGTTTTGGGGTTTTGAATTATATGTTGGAGGTTTTGCTTATAAATGGTTTGGTTATGGTTTTCCCATGTTTTTACTTATGGATTTTATATTATAATGGTGGTTTGAATATGTGGTTGCATGGAATTGGTAAATATGTTCTTGGTTTTGGAAACTATATGCCCTCAACATGTTTGATAAAATGCCTATGAGAATGCTTTTATTACATTGTTGAACTTTTATTGAAAACCTTGCATGGTATAAAGTGGTAATGGAACCCTAAATTTGTTTGGATGGTTTTAAATGGTTGAATGGTAAGGTATTGGTGGTAATGGTTATAGTTTAATTGAAATCCTTATGGGGTACATGGGAATACCCCAAGCAAACATAATAATGAACTACTTGTGGGGTACATGGGAATCCCCCAAGTAAACTTAATGTTAATAGGATCTATGGGTATATAGGAATCCTTTCTTTTAAAAAAACCTGGTAAGTACATTGCTTGCAATCTGTAGTCTGTATGACAATACCACTTCTTATAGCCTTGGTTAATAATAATTAGAATTGGTGGTTTGGTTCTGTGCTAATGGTTTTAATTGGGCAATAATAGTGGGGTATGATAGCTAATCGTGTAGGTGTGAGTCCAATGGACGGACACTGGAAATTCATGTTTGCCGACATGAGGATTGGTCATATAGACCATATACTTATGGGGTACTAGGAATCCCCTAAGTTATACTTATATATATGTATCATGGAGGGTGAAGGGTACACGGTAATTCCCTGCCCCTTTAATATCTCAGGTTCGTGCAGCTACACATATTGGGGTCCGTTCAGGGGGTAACAGTGGACCCATATAGCCCGTGGGTGGTTCTAGGATGGTTAATCTACACATACCCAGGTTAATAGTTTTAAAGGCATGCTAAACTCAATTTCCTTTCTCGGCATGGATTTTATATATATATATATATATGGTTGTTTATTTAGTTTTAAAGGTTGGAATTATTTTATCCTTATTCCTGAGTACTTGCTAGTGTTCACTCGCTAACCCATCTTTGGGCAGATGTATCCCCGTGTCATGCAGGAACCAGCCATACTACTCCTGCTCAGTGATCTAATTCGGGATCAGCTTGTGTTGGATTCATGTGGTGAGCTTCCATACTCTATAAGAATCTATTTCATGTCATGGATTCCTTTACATAGTTTGGACATTTCATTGGCTTTGGTCTTGGCTATGGTCGGGGGCATGTCTTGATCAGATATTATTTTACTTTTGGATAGAGGCTTTATAGGACTACTATGGGTTGGTATGGGTGATGTCGGTATTGGTGTCAGTCTTAGCATTGGTATTGATATTAGGGATGACACCGGTTAACTGTATTTTATTTACGATTGTTTCATTTTATTTTAGATTTTATCTATATATATTTGGAACCCATATGATATGGGATGTAGGGCGGTTATGGTGGGGTAATGGGGGTTGTCTCCGGTCCCAGTTAGGCTTGAGGCACCCGACATGACTAGGCCCTGGTTCGGTCATGTCAAAAATAAATTGAGGGTGGCATACTTGAGAGGAAGAAAGAGGAGCGGGTACTTATGCTATTGGTTTTTCTAGTGAGAAGAGATCCCTAGATGATATAATGGGTCAAGATATAGCATAACTGAGGAAAGAGATAGGGTCGCTTAGAAAGTAGTTTGCAAATATGAATGCAAAAAAAGGTGAATGATGTGGGTGTGCAAGGTAAATCTATTAGACATGATGAGTTCTACTCTTAAGAGGAAGCTATATTTTGACAAAAAGATGGTGGGATTTTGAGCCAAAGGCCAGGGGTCCAATCAGGATACTTGGATCTTGAGGCAAGAGAATCAAGATCAGAACTATTATAGGGATAGGTATAAGGATAAGAGCATAGAGAGGGATGGTGACGGAAGGAGAAAGGATGATTTTAAGAAAAAATGGTGTGTATGTTCCATCGAGGAACCGTGATATTGAATCCATGATGGAAGCATTTCTTGAAAATCTAGTTAAGTCTTAAGAGAGCCAAGAGAGTTGCCTTAAGGAGATAAAGGCAGATATGTCAGGGCTGAGCTAGAAGTAGAATCGCATGCTACCACGATTAAGCATCTTGAGCAGTAGTTTGGTCAGATGTCATCTACATTGAATCAGCATCAACTGGGCACTTTTTTTAGCAATATCATTCAGAATCCTAAGAACGACAGCAACAGTCTGGACATTATTACTCGAAGCAGTAAGGCGACTATTGATTCACATTTGCATGTGGTTGTAATGTATGGAATAAGACTATGATTTATGATGCGGATGAAGCTAAAACTGAAAAATTAATGAATGATGAGGCATCTCTAAAGCCTATACTTTCATAGAAAGTAGCTAAAAGCAAAGAAAAACGTAAGAAGGTCATACCAATACTGAAGCCCATTCCACAACATCTACCCCATTTTCCTCAAAGGTTAATGTAAAAGGCCAAAAAAGGGAAGTATAAGAAGTTTATTGCTATGCTGAAGGAGTTAAGTGTGAATATCTCTCTTCTTAAATCTCTAAAGCAGATGCCTGGCCATGCAAAATTTATTAAGGATTTGGTGTTGAAAAAAGCAAACTGCCAGCAATGAAGATGTGGATGGCTTGCATTATTCTAGCATGATTATGTCTCGATCTCTTATGCAAAAGAAAGGTGACCCTAGTGCCTTCATAAGTCCTTATATTATTGGGTCATTTAGACTTTTCAGGGCTTTATGTGACTTGGGTGCAAGCATTAACTTAATGGCGTTGGTAGTGCTCAATCAATTAGGTTTGATACCCCCAAACCCACGACGGTGTTATTATTGATGGGCATATTATTTGATATGTTGGTCAAAGTGGACAACTCCATCTTTTTGGATGAATTTGTTGTCTTAGGTTGTGAGGTTAATTTGACATACCTATAATTTTAGGGAGACCATTTTTAGCGATGAGTAAAGCATTGGTGGATATGGAAAGAGGTGAGCTTAAGTTCAGGATGAATAATAAGAAAGTCATATTTAATATGCACAGAGCTATGAAGCAGCCAATTGACAAGAGGATGATTTTGATAATAAACAGTCTTGATGACCCTGAAGTCTAACCCTATAGGTACCTTGATGAAGTTTGAGTAATCAAGGTCCCCATATCGTATTGAGATGTTAAATCCAGCACTACTTAGGAGGCAACCCAAGGTGTTTTGTTATTTTTGCATTTGTGATAATTTTTATTATTTAATGTTGATATCAGATCTGCACTGTACCATAAGTATGTTCCTAACTCTCTTTCTTTGTAGTGGCCTAATGTATTAGGACAAAGCATGCTTATTTGATGGGGTTAGGGCTACTTATGGGTCTAGATACCCTCTTAGGATTTTTGTTGTCATGCATATTTTTCTTAGAGTATGTTGGTAGTAAAACCAATATGTTTAGGTTTCGTGTTGTGTTGTACAATGTTTATGTGTTGTTTATATTTAAGTAGAACAAAAATAAGCAACTAAATGCAGTTGACATGTTTTGTTTTGAGTTGTTAAGTGTTTGATAAAAAAATAATACCCCTCCAAAAAATTATGTGCACTGTGTGATGTAAATATGTGTGACCATTGTGTAAATCTTATTATGGCATTAGTCTTAGGGACAAAATAATCAAAGTTTGGCATTGTATGAACTGGATAGGTAGTATTTGATAGTATAACCTTGTACCATGTGTGAGTGAGGTATCTACCTAGTTCCCTTTGTGCATTTAATTTAAAACTTGCCCGGTTAGTCTTACCTAGGTTGTAGGATAGTTGGTTCGGACATGATCATAGGTTATTTTTGAATTAGTCCAATCTTATACTAAAAGACTTCCAAAATGAATAAGTATCCCTTGATCTTTATTTTGAGCCTAAGTTAACCTTGTTTCTTGAATTTAACCCTTTCACCTTCCTATTTAATTACAATGAACATGTTTTGGCCCTGGTCCCTCCTTGGACATTGTGTAGCTCAACTTAGGCAAATCTCTTAAGTTGACAGTGGCTATCATAGGGATGTATAGTTAATTTTAGGTATGTGGAAGGGTGTTGAATAAAAGAAAGAAAAGCAAGTAGGGTTGGGTGTGGTAGAAAAGTATAAAAAAAATGAAAAAGAGAAATGAATAAATGAAAAACAAGAAGAAAACCACACCTAATCTAAATAATCAATAAAGGAGATAAAGGAGAAATAAAGAAGAATGGTTAAGAAATGGGGCCTAAAATGTAAGTGTAGAGTCAAGGAGGGTGAGTCATTATATCCCAAATGTACCATACCTTGCCCCCAAGTCTACATTACAAGCCAAGCAAAGTCCTATAGTGATCCTAGTACAACTGTCCAAAAAACTAAGATATAGAAAATAAAGGCAAGCCTATGCTATTTTATACATATTGTTGGAACATCTTTTGTGAGTGTGAGTGTCTTGATATAGTCCTTTTAGCTGATATGCATGATACTGTAAGAATTGAGACTTCTTTGATGCGAGGGTACATGGGTTGTGTTGTGGATTCCTTATCTGTTCGGGTAGTGTAAATTGCATATTCTCTTAGTTTTTTGTTGCTAATGTAATGCCATTACTTTATTCCTTTGTTTCATACTATTGTGCTACATGGATATAGACAGTGGTTCTAAAAAGTTGGAAATAAAATGAGGAAAGAATTTTGGGTTAAGTTGAGTTGTCTGCCGTAGGTGGATTTGGTTTCTTTTAGTTAAGCATCGTGTTTTTATGTTATGTGTTAGTTGCCTAAGGATATGAAAACGTTCTAAGCTGAGGGTGTTGATGCGTCATGGTTTCATGGAACTTTTGATGCTTAAAATATGGAAATTTTGTAACTACTTAGGTATTTTTGTTTGATATGATGTGTTTTTATATTTGTTTTGCAGGAAACAGGGCTTGGAGAAGAAAAGGAGAAAAAATGATAAAGCTTAGCTGAAAGGTTACCTATGAGACTTTCCTACGGTCTATAGGTAGTACCTATGGGCCTGGAGGTTAGGTTCGTAAGTTGTAGACTAAAGTTCTAAAAGTTAAAAAGGGACTCTGATTTCTATGAAGGCCGACTATAGGACGTAGGTGGTACATATGGCCCCATAGGTACCCCTCATAGGTTTATGATCTGAAGCCTAAAGGATGTTTGATTCATACGAAGCACCCTAGGGCACGTAGGTACTACCTACAACCCATTAGTAGGGTCGTAGGTAGATGCCGATCTTATTTATCTATTTTTTTGTATAGGATTTTCAGGGTTTTTGATGTAACTACAAATACCCCATTGATGTTTTATTATTTTTCTATGCACTTTACATGCCTACAATATTGTATTAAGTTCTAAGATACAGTTTTGATCTTGGAATTCTTGTTCTTGACTTTTAGGGTTTGATATTAATTTGAGATATATGTTATCATTCTTAATTATTTGTGATATCCTTCATATACTTCCAATTATGAATTATATGCATGTTCTTCCAATCATGAGAGGCTAAACCTCATAACTAGGGTTATGGGAACCCTGATGGTATAACGAAGTAGAGAAAGTGTAAAATCTTTCTTGATTGGTGTTCTTGCATGTATTGTGGTTTTATTTGCATTGATTGTTTTCTTGATGACTGTAGACATTAAGAACTTGCCTGTATTTACTAACTTGACATAGAGGTTGAGATTAGAGAAAAGAATTACAACAGTAATTTAAAGCTACCGGCCTTCATCTAGTTAACTTGAGACCAAGAGAAGATAGTTAATTTGGGATCCAGGACTAAGACTGATAGGAGATGAGTAAAATTCACCAAAAAAGGTCGAGAGACGATTTGTGATACATAACTTGTTAGATTTTTCATGCAAGGCACCGAGATAGTTTGACGAGCACGGTAAGTCTACAGAGTTAGGAAGTCAAGGGGAACACAATCCTAGTGATCGTCTCATATTGATTTAAACCTAAAGTGTCTAAGTGTTGCTACTACTACTACTATTGTTCTTACAATACCCCCTATTTACTTTCTATACTTTCCAACTACATTAGCAAGTTCTTGAAAAATATTCATCCTATTCCCTGTAGGTTCGACCCCAACCTTTATTGGGTTTTATATTTGATAAGCAATCGTGTTATACTTTTTAGGAGGTGTAATTTGAGTGACATCAGGTTCCTACTAGTAAAGTTTGAAAAGGGTCATTCTTTTATTTAGACCTCATTTTTAACCCATTATTGGGTGAGTTTTCTCCTGTAGAATCATACAACCTTGAGGAATGTATTTTTAATATAAAATTTCAATTTTACCCCTTTCATATTTTAACTAATTTTAGACCCAGCCCTAATATGGGTATCATTAGCTTTCTTTTAACACATAGATACTATTATTGAATGTTGTAGTTGATTCAGAGGCCGTTCATGAGGGAAGAGCTCTCGGTTAAAACACTTTCGACTGGAATTTTATCATTTTGAAATAGGTTATGGCTTAACTTCTTTCAAATTGAGTTGGATAGTCAATAAATAAGTAAAGCATGTTATGGGTTGGGTAAAACAGTTATGGGGTTTATATTTCAAGATATATTACTGTTGTGTGCTCGAGTTGAGGCCTATATTCTGTTATGGTTGGTTTATGATATTTGATATTATGTGTTGCCCGTGTGGGGATTTATTTGATATCATTGTCTTTATTTGTGCATCGAGATGCCTTTATTCTAGATATAGTACCCATGTGGGGGCCTTTTTTGCTAATCCAGGCCTTATTTGAGCATTAGTTGACTTTATCATGTTAAAATACCCTAGATAGGGGTTGATATAATGTTAATGATGTCTTGCATCCATATTTATTCTAATGGTGCATAATTGGAGAAAATAATTATGAATTATGGACATATTGAGTAGATTTATTGGCTCACTTGGATATATATATACGTGTTGGATGGATTGAATATCATCATATTGAGTTAATTGTGAGCATTACATCCGTATTCTATGCATATATATTCATGAAATACTAGTAACATTGAGAAACACTATTTTTTAAAAAACATGAGACACTTTTATGAAAACCCTCTCCGTGAGTGCGAGCTGGAAATATGAGATAAGTTTACATTGAGATTGAGATATAGCATATGGGTTGAGAACCCCCATGATTCCTACTTTGTAGTTGTGATGTCTGTGGGTATACACAAATATTCATGCGGTGACTTTCATCATTAACCTTATCCACATTGCATTTGCACATACATATTGCTTGTTTTCATTAGTTGCCTCCATTTGTACTTAGATTCAGTGTATTTTTCTTTTACATTTTCTTGCTATCTTATTGTGTACTTATATGTATTAAAACTATTAGTGTAGACAGTCTAAGATATCTTTAGGAATTTTATAGCTTGTAGGTGATGTACCCATAGCATATTTTAATTATCTTATTTTCTTTTTTACTCAATCGGCCTATGATACCATCTAAGTACAAATGGACCCTACTCACCCCTAATATGCCCTTTCAGTGCAGATCCTAGAAGGAGTATGACTCACAGAGGTTATTTTGTGTGGTGGAGTGTTAATATTTTGAGGTACTATCCCACTTTAGGATTTTCAGAGTTCACTCTAGGCCTCCCTTATCTATTAGTTGTCTTTACTCCTATTTTAGAGATAGACTATGTATTTTCAGTTTTGGATATTATATTAGATGCTCTTATGCTATGACACTAGATTTTGGGATTGAATTTATGGATCACTTTGATATTCTGTTGTAATTATATTTCGTGTTCGACTTGACTTTGTTATATAAGTCTCACTTAGGTGTAATTTACTATAATTTTGTGTTTCCTTTATCAGTGTTGGTGTTTGACTTACTTATTAAGGTTTGCCGTGATAAGTGCCATCATGACCTAATTTTGGGTCGTGACATATTCCTACTCTTGTTGACCTTGGACCTGCTTTTAAGTAAAGGCTATCTTTTGTTACCTCTAAAGGTGTTGGTACTCATTTGGTTGCCACCTTTAGTATGATCTTGTAAATACCTATTCTTTGGTTAAAGCTTAAAACTACATTATATCATAGATATTTGATAAAATTCTCTAAAGAACTTGGGTTTTTCTTTTTGTTGTCATTTGGTATGTGGGTACGTTTTTACCAATCTTAGTTTTCTTTAAAAGTTCTTATTTTTATAGAAAGTGCTTAATTTGAAAAAGTGAGGTGTTTGACCAAGATTTGGGGAGAAAATAAGTGCTTTTGAAGTGTAGCAAAAGTTGTTTTTGGCTAACCACTAATTGCTGCTCAAAAGTACTTTTTAAATTTATTGGCCAAACATAAATAGATTCACTAAAATTGCTTTTTTGAAAAATATTTTTGAAAATAAGATTATTTTATAAGCTTGGCCAAACATGTTATAAGGTGGGATATCCCAAGCTTATTTTGGGATAAAATTTATTGTGTTTGATTTTATGTATCATCAGTCAAACACAATATAAAATTTATTCTAGGATTAATCATGGATGCAAGGGGAGTCATCTTGGAGTAACCGGTTTAAGTCATGGAAATAGCCACTTGAAGAAATGTAAGGGAAGATTGTATATAATAGATCATAAATTGTTGTTGGCCCTTATTCGGACTCACACATGGTGGGAGCTTTAATGCACAGGTTGTCCTTTTATTTCTCTTAATCTTGGGATATCAGACCCTATCCCATCAAAGTTTGGATTATTTATCCAACCTATCATTTGTTAAATACTAGTCCAAAAATTATAATCCCAAGAGGCCAAGACCATATTTTTTGGATACTAATGACCCCTTAACCTTCTAGGTCCCTTTTTTTCTTGAAGGCATATAATTTGGGAATGAGTTGACATATGAAATATGTCACAATGTTTTATGTCAGAGTGGTTTTATAGACAAAATAGGTTACAATAACAATAAATAACATGACCAGTGTAAATCTACAAGTGGTCTGAAGAGGGTATAGAGAGGTTGTTTTCAATAGATCCTAACATAACAAAAATCAAGTATGTTAAGTTGATCCAGTAATGAAGAAGCCATACCAAAAGAAATAGAGATGAATATCACTAAAACAATAAATAATATTATAACCAAAGTTAAAGACACAACATGTAATGCTAAAATCAAAGGATATGATAGTAGCAGAGTGATATAACCATACTAATAAGGTGTGATGAGAAAAAAAATAGATTCCTCTATCTAAAATAAAAACAAAAACTAGTTTATTATTGATGAACTATTCCTGTGATTGAGTTACATACTTTTTAAGTATCAAACTATGGCGTAAATCTGTTCAAATATATCACTTAGCTCTATAATAGTTTAGATGCTCCCTTTTTTGCTCTAGTTCGAACATGCAACATTTGATGCATTTATTGTCCTCATACATACATTAGGAACCAAATATTTTATAGATCTCATGCTAATCCATTCAGGTGTTACTCATTTGATAATTATCTTCTGTAGATTTGTGATGTGCTATAGAAATATAGCACTTTCGATGCTTAAACTAAGGAAAAGATGCAAGATTCTGAAGCCTTTTTGTTAGATGTAATCTTCTTTGGGTATGTTTTGCATGAAACCATGTTTTGGATGCTAAGTTCATGAAAAAGGTCTTTTTATCCACTTTTGGAGTGATTATGGATGTTCGGGATGTTTTCCCGATTGATCGTGATCAATGCATATTCGAGAGTCAAAGAAGAGCTGAAAAACTGACTTCTGGCACCTACTAAGTCAACCTACAGACCGTATGTAAACAAACGGACCGCATGTAGACAAAGCGGGTGCTAGAAAGCCAAAATCCCGAGAGCTGACTTGTAGGAAAATTGTCCATCCGCAACCTGTGGTCTGCGCCTGCACCCTATGCTAGACCACAGGTACCGCCTGTGCCCTGCCAGACCGCAGGTACAGAGAGCAGGTGACCACTGACCCAGTTTTCTGCTATTTTGTTTGGGCTTTGTTTTAAGGGTTTTCTCATTTACTATAATACCCCTTATGTAATTCTTAGGAGTTACATAATTTTAACACTCAGAAATGTATTTTGATTTCAAGATCAATCTTTGATCTTGGGATTTCATCGTATTGACTATGATTGATTATTCAGTTATAGTTGTGAATTTTTATTCATCTTATCATTATGATTTCATTCATTCTTTCAGTTATGATTGTTAGTGATTGTTTCACAACTATGAGAGGCTAAAACTCGTAGCTAGGTTTGTGGAAACTCTGGCGAATAGACGAAGTAGGGGAAGTGCAGTTGTTGATCTAAATCAATATCAATGGCATGTATTGCTTTATGTTCATTATGATTGATTTTTCAATGGGTTCACACATTAGGATCCTACCTAGATATTGCTACTTACTCAAAAAGAGTAGTGACTAGGAAAAAATAAAGACAATAATAATTTGGAGTTTAACTATCAATCCATACTTCTAGGTTCTATCTACATAAGATGGTTAGGTTACATCTAACAACTTGAGATTCAAAAGGTAATAGTTATCTAGAATCAAGATAAGGGTTAGTAATGCGACACCCTGAGACTCAAAAGGTAAAGGGTGAAATCCTTCTACTCATCCAAAAGACTATAGAAGGTACATAACTTATTACTTCTATATTCAAGGTATTGGATTGGTTCAACAATTCACGATAAGCCTATGGAGTTGAGAATCCAAGGGGAACACAATCCTAGTCTTCACTTACGACTTATTTCAACCAAGTTAATATTGTTCTTTGCTCTCGACTACTACAAACAAAACCCCCTATTTACTTTCCTGTTCTATCCATTGACTATAACTGCTGAGATCAGCTAAACCAAGTGTTCCCTTGGGATTCGATCCCAACCTAAGTTGGGTTACTATATCTTGACAGCAATCATATCATCATCTAAAAGGAGGTGTTGCTTGGACGTCATCAATAAATTAGCACCGTTGTCGGGGAACACAGTGTTAGTATTGACTTGAGTTTGTTGCATTTTTTGGGTTTTTCTTTTTATTTTTTTCTTAGTTGGGAATACGTCAGTGTATGCTTACCACATGTAGTAGAGGAAAACCTTTACTCCCAATCAATTGAAATCCAGAGAGGATCCTACAAACACTTGGTAGGATGATTGAGCAGAAAAGAGCAGGTAATTTTAAAAGGGTTTATGATGATTTACTTTCGCCAAAGGAGTGTAGGACATTATTGATCATCAGGCTGGTGAGCTAAGCTAAAGTAGAGAAGAAGGCGACAAAATAAGATCAGAGGGTTGCTAGAGAGGCAGAGCTTGCTGAGAAGAGGTAAGCAACAAACCGTCGAGCAGCACTCGGTGGAAACCAGAACAAAGCTAGAGTCTCCCATGTTCAAGTAATCACAACATATCAATACATGCAGCCACACATAGATAATGAATAAGATTCGGTAAATGTTGAGCCGACCGAGACTAGAGCAATAGGACCTCCTGCTTTGCCCTCGGGCATCAAATTTGACATTTTGAGTGCCATGATTAAGCTTTTAAATTTAAAGGGTATGTTTGCAAGATTGCCTACCGGTGATGCAAATTTACACCTTGCAAATTTCCTTGGGATTTGCACCTCGTATACCATTCCAGGGGTAGAACAGGAAGCACTTAGACTAAGGTTTTTCCCCTTCTCACTTACAAGAGAAGCATCTTTATGGTCAAGGGAATTGTCAAGAGGCTCTATCATGACTTGGAATGAGTTGCGCAGGCAAATTTTAAATAAGTTCTTCCCTTTATCAAGGATTTTGTAGATCAAGGACAAGATCTATAACTTCAGGCAGCTGCAATCAGAGTCCATGTACGAGGCTTGGTTTAGGTTTAAGAATAAGTTGAGCATGGTGCCAAATCATCAGTTTTCATGGATGAGATTATCAGAGATATTACAAAGCCCTAACCATCAGCTCCAGATCCATGGAAGACACCATCTCTAGATGAGCTTTTATGAGATGATGTTGGGAGGCATCTTTGAAGGTGTTAGAATAAATCTCACTTTCTAAACGAGTATGGTAAACTTAGGAGGCTGAAAGGGATCTGGTACTTATGTTATTGGTGCCTCCTGTGACCAAAGAAAAGCTGATGATGCAGTGGCACAAGAAATTGCATTACTAAGGACTAATTTAAGGATGCTAGCAAAGCATTTTCCAGCAGCAAATTCTGAGAAATTGAATGCATTAGCAGCAAAGGGGTAAGCTTCCAAAATGTACGAGTCAAAATTGGAATAGGAAGATAATTATCTGGATCATCATATGACAAATTTCCTAGCCCAAGGGCAAGGGAACTAAGGTCAAAACTATTATGACAAATACAAAAACCATAGTAGAGAGCAAGATGATGACTGCAGGAAGAAGGATGACAGTAAATAGAAGGGAGATAGGTACATTTCACCTGGTAGAGCAATGCAGAATCTAGAATAGAGGAGATATTGGCTAAGCTGGTTAATGGTCCAGAAAATAAAGAGACCAGCCTTAAGGATATTAAGGATGATATTTTAGGGTTGACCCAGAAGGCTGAGTCACATGCCACTGATATAAAGCAGTTGGAGCACTAGTTTGGGGCGATGTCAACAACTCTAAATCAGAGGCAGAAAGGTACCCTTCCGAGCAACATAATGCAAAATTTGAGAAATAATGGTCACGTACTTATTATTACCATGAGGAGTGGTATCACTACTATGGATCCCCCACTACCTGCTGCTGAAGTTTTTGATGATAAGACACCTATTATTGAGTCTTAAAAGGTAACAGGTTATAAATGGGCAGTTGCTAAAGATAAAGGTAAATATCTAGTCATTGAGCCAAAAGTCAAACAGATTTTGAGACCACCCCCACCTTTTTCTCAGTGATTGAGATAGAAGAAAGAGAAAGGTAAGTTTAAGCAATTTATTGAGACGCTGAGAGAACTGATCCTGAATATACCTTTTTCTTGAGGCGTTAGAGTATATGCCTAGATACGCCAGTTTCATGAAACAGTTGGTCACAACAAAGAAAGGAGCGACGTTTAAGGATGTTTATGGTGTACATTACTGCAGTACAGTCAAGACTAGATCCTTGGCTTAGAAAGAGGGTGATATCAGAGAATTCACTACACCGGACACCATTGGGTCATCTCGATTTTCCTAAGCCTTGTGTGATTTAGGGACCAATATTAATTTGATATCGTTAGTTGTATTCAAGTAATTGGGATTGAACCCTCTGGAACTAAATTCGATGCGGCTGTTGATGGCTGACAGTATAGTGAAGAAGCCTATAGGAATCTCATTTGATATGATCATAAAGGTGAATAACTTTATATTTTTAGCTAACTTTATCATCTTGGATGGTGAGGTTGACACCATGATGACCATTATCTTGGGAAGAGCATTTATGGCCACAAGCAGTGCTATGGTTGATCTAAAAAAAGGTCAGCTAAAATTTTGAGTCAATGGTGAGGAGGAGACATTCAACATCTAAAAGTTAATGAAGTAGCCAACCGACCTGAGGGTAGTGTCAGTGATTGATTGTATTGATGACCCTGGAGGATATTCCTATGGTTATATTGATGAATTCTGAGTAGTCAAGATACCCGCGTCATGCCGTGATATTAAATTAAGAGTTGCATGGGAGGCAACCCATGGGCTTGTTTGTGAAGTTTGAGTAACCAACATAGTCATATCATGCGTAACGTTAAATCAAGCATTGAGTTGGGGTAACCCACTATTTTAATGTGCACATTTTTGTTGTTTTTTTCTTTTTGTAGGTTTTTAGCTTTTGGACCTTAACCAAAATACGGTAAAAATATTGCGACATTCATTGATTTCTAGGTAAGGGGACTGTGTGATAAGCCCATCATGGTTACAAGTCCCACACAGTAAGTTGACTAATAAGTCAAAAAGTCAAAATTTTGAGGATGCAAAATAGTAAGTTACGAACTCTAGCATTTAATCTTACTATTGGGACCTAAATCTTAGGTTGTGGGACCATAAGTATCTGGAAAAATATCAAAAAACTGAGTCCGAGTTGCATAAAAGTGGGCCAAATTTTTTGTCCCGGTACCTATGCCTAGTACCTGTGCCCAAGGCCCGATCGCGGGTACAGGGCATGGGTAGGTGTCGCGGATAGGTCAACTTTTGGGCCCATTTTTTATTTAAAATTTTAGGCCCACCAATATTTAAATATGACCTAAAATATCCCCCCACCTATATAAAAACATTCTTACTCTCATTCTAACTCATTCAAATCCTCAAAACTTCACTTTTCTATTTGAATTCAACCTTCCCTATTAAAACATAAACTAACCCCACACTTGAGTAAAGGTTATACAGACACTTGTTTAAGATACCAAGTTGTCCCAACACGCTAAAAACAAGTTTCAACCTTGGTTGTGCTTGAGTTTTTCATTATTCTATTTCGAATCTTCATATAAATAGTAACTTTCTCAACTCCTAATGGTCATATATTTGTTTATCTATTATTTAAACAAGTTGATATGTGTATTTCATTGAAAAATATATAGAAACTATCACGCTTGTATGTGGGAGCCTTGAAGTAGCCTAAAATCATAATGTAGGGCCTTGTTTTGAACTAAGAGTCTAAGTTTTGGCCCTAATCAAAAGTTGAACCTAAATGAATGGAGTAATACCATGGGTTGAACATATTTGTTTTCTTTGAAATTCATTATTCTTGATTATTGTGTATACATTGAACTTGTTAGTATTTCAAATAGGTTATTGGGATGTGAAAAATGAGGAAAAATTTGAACTTTTCGAATTTTTAGTTTTTCTTCGAATTTTGCTATCCCTCACTTTTGTTGGAAATTGGCAATTGATTTTTTAGGTACATATGGAATCTAAAGCGGTGAAGAAGACAAAGTCCAGTACTTCAAGGAGACGGGAAGAGTCTCTCAAGCCTAGTGGTTAAGTGGAAGAGTATTCAACACAGAGACGCAGATACACTACTATTGGGGTGACACACAGAGTCATGAGAGAAAGACTCGTCGGGCTTATCAGTCAGCTATAGCCTATCCAAGGATGAAGTATGCATAATTATCACCTCCACACACTCCTCCACCTGATGATTATAATGATAATGAGGAGACAGAGTCCGAGTCTATTCCATAGGTTGCTTCTTAGGACTCCTAGTGTAAGGAGGGGTCCCAAGATTTATCTAATGAGGTTGAATAGGATCAGTCATCTGTGGTTCCCCAGTCTAATGAGTGTACCGCTACTCATGCATAATAGATAGAGGTTCCCCAGTCTGATGAGGGTGCCAAATAGTCTTCCCATGATACTTCAGTACAGAGTCTCGCACTGATACATGCTCTAAATGTACCTCTCGAGAAGGGACATATAAGGTGGTGTATGGATAGGATGAGGGATATTTATGATATCAATAGTCATGTTTTAGAGCTGGGTAAACTAACTAGATGTATTTATGAGGAGCGCCGAATTAACTTATCAATGCTGGAGCGAGTTCCATAGATACAAGCAAGATTTAACTGATATCAGCTAGAGTGGATGACCAGACCACTCGGTTCCTACAACACAGCTATGGTACGGGAGTTTATGCATCATATGGAGTTACCATAGTCCTTATTATGCTCATCATCTAGGCTTAATCATATTTTCACGGCAACCACAGCTTGATCACACACTGGTTAGAGGGGTCAGAGTTGACATATCAACAAAACTATTCGTAAAGTTATCTTTAGCCCAGATTGCTCACTCCTACATCTATAGCTGAGTGCGACATAGACTGAGGATTGCATGGGATTGACATATCATATGGGATATTGAGTATTATCTAGAGAGGGTTAGATGGCTAGGTGGATAGCCAATTATATTTCACCACTGGGTGATACGACCCTATGGATCGAGGGGAAAGTGGTGATCAAAAAGGTCCTCTTCATAGTAAAGGCCAAGTTTTGGTGGTTACTGATTAGATACTGTTACATCTTGGGTTTTGGCCCTTAAAACTTTTCCTAGAATTCTGTTCTTTAAACACAATATGACTCATGGGTATGAGCCATATGCTAGGGTACGAGTGGAATATTTCTAGTGTATACTGACCAGTATTGGTTAGTGGATGGATGAGTTACTGGAATGGATTAGGGGATATGAGTCATATGGTTGGGTACGAGTCATATCTTGTAGTCGTATAGGGGACAGTGTCCAATCCTCTTGGTATTCTATACTGCCAATGATACGGATAGGAGGTATAGATCATATGCTTTGGATATGACTTGGTTAGATGAGTCATATGCTAGAGAGTGTTGGTTCCAAGGGTTTAGGGTGGATAAAAGTGTGGGTACCACTCATATTAAAAGGGTAAGACTCATATAGGTCAGTTGTATCCCTGTGATGGGATTTTCGTGCAACTTATTGAGTGTATTTTGGACATTTCTCTACTTACCCTAATATGATCCCACAACTTCTAACCTATTTGAGAGGGTATTTACGTTACACTTAGAAACTACTTCTAAACAATCTAAAATCCTCTCAAAAGCTTTGGGGCAAGGAAGAGCTAGGGTTTTCTCTTGAGGACTAATTTAGGGCTTTCTTTGGTGATTTTTTTCCAGCAATTCTTTGGTATAAGGCATGTTCTCTTTTCTCATTGTTAGTTCCAACGAAGGGCATAATTTTACTATTTGTTTTCATGATTTCATTATTGAATGCTTTTGGGTTTTCAAATATGATTTTTGGGTTTTGTTTATAAATGGTTGGTTATGGTTTTCCATGGTTTTAATTATTTTTTTCTATGCATTAATGGAGGTTTTGGATTATTGGAATACATCAAATTGTTATTGGTTTTGGTTTTGGACATATACTATGCCCCTAATGTGTTTAACAAAATACTTATAAAGATATGTTCATTGCATTGACTTCTTTTAAATGAAACTCTTACTTGTTTTAAACTTAGTAAAGGATTTATGCATGGTTTAAATGGTTTGAAAAGGTAAATGGCTAAACGGTTATGCTTGTGGGGTACAGATTCTCCCAAGTGGATTTAATATAGTAATTGAAAGGTCACCTAAGGTCCCTTATACCTGCATATGGTTGGCTATGGATAGTACTTGCACGTATGGCCGGTATGATATACCACCACTAAATGGACTTGGTTAGTAAATGGTAAATGTATTTCTTGGAAACGGTTTTAATTAGGCATTAAAGGGGGAAGTGTATCTAAGCCATAGAAGGTAGAGGTCCCGAAGAGACTGAAACTGGAAACTCGTATTTGTTGGTATGAGGTGTATCATGGAAGACCGTGTGCATGATGTCATACCTCATATTGGGGGATGTACTAGTCATACCACTGGGATATTTCCGATTATGCGACTACAAGTATTGAGGCCCTTTCAGCAGGGGGAGCTAAACCTATATTTCCCGTGGGTGCTTTAGGATGAAAAAGCTACATAGCCCAGGTAAAGGTTTTAAATTCATGCTAAACCCGATTCCCTTTCCCAAAACTTATATATGTATAGTTGTATACATTATGGATGGTTTTACTTGGTTTTATAATGGCATTATTTTATCCTTATCCTGAGTTCATGCTAGCAATCACTAGCTAACCCATCTACTAGTGGCTATATACCCATGCTATGCAGGAATCGGCCATTCTACTCCTCTTATTTAGCACTCAAATTTTGTATCAGTATTTGGTCTCAATTGGTGAGCTTTCATCCTTTCGAAAGGCTCCATTTCATGTTATGGACATCTTTGGAAATTTTTATTTTATTATGTATATTGGTTTTGGCCATAGTTGGGGGAATGCCCCAACTAAATATTTTTACTCTTTTGGATATAGGCTTTGTGGTACTTCTAGGGGATGGTATAGGCGGGATCGATATTGGTGTTGAGGCTTATACCCTTGGATTATATTGTTGGTTGTTCCACTGTATTATATTTTGGGATTGATTATCATATTATGTTTTGGTATTGTCTTTGGTTACAACTTGGTTTATGGCCTTTGGTTTGGCTTGGTATGGTTGGATGGTTCGTTTGGTATGGTTGGACTCGGTTGGGTTGGTCATGATTGTGACCCTATCCAAGAGTCTTTATGAGAGAATTTACTCTATCTTGTTATATACTTGAAATTCAGCCCATCACAGGCTGGATTGAGAAGTTGGGTTGGGTAACAGGGGGCGTTCCCCAGTCCTGGTTGGACTTAGGATGCCTATTACCTCTAGGCCCTGGTTCGAGTCTTAATAAGTTGGTATAAGAGCATTAGGTTCTTATTCAACTAGGAAGTCCACAGCCGTGTCGATTATAGTCTCTTTTAGGGGTGTGAGCACGCCACACTCATAAGGGAGAGGCTACAAGAGATTTAGGAATATTTCACTTTCTTGGTATTTTATTTTCAAGCTTGGAATCTAAAGTCCAAAAATATTCTCTAATCCTTATTTGTTCATATTTTATATCATGCCTCGTAGATCTGGGAAGCAAAGAAATCTTTTTATCCTATCTGGGGCTGATGCTGATAGGGTACGTCCTATGATAGGGGTACATCTTCGATCTTAGGGTCCTATTCCAGATGGTGCTGGAGTTCCTCCTAATCCTGCCAGTTCTCCTCAGGTCCCTCAGGTAAATGTGATGAATGCAAAATTTCATCAATCTATCCATGTTATTTCTTAGTTGGTTGCTGCTCAGGATGAGTGAGATGTGTCAGGGGGGTGTATGTTGAGGCCACAAGGGTTGGCCAATTCATAAAGATGGGTCCTCTTACTTTTACTAGAGTGAAGGTGGATGAGGATCCATAGGGATTCTTAGATAAAATAGAGAAGATATTTTAGATGATGCAGGCTACGGATGTGGAGGGGGTGAACTTTGCAGCTTATTAGCTCAAAGATATTGCTTATCAGTGGTATGAGGAGTGGGACAAAGATAGGGGTGATGCTGAAGAATCTGAATTGTGGGAGCCCTTTTCTAATGCCTTCTTAGACCATTTCTTTCCTCAAGAGTTGAGTAAGGCTAATATAGAGGAGTTTTTGGATCTAAAGTAGGGGAGAATGACTGTCAAGGAATACGCCTTGAATTTCCATCATCTATCGAGGTATGCTCTTAACTTGGTGGCTAACATGAGAATGAGGAAGTTTATTTCTGGGTTAAATCAGGATTTGATCTTGGAGAGCAATACTGATTTTCTAATTAAGGATATGGATATTTCTCGGTTGACTTTCCATATGTAGCAAATAGAGGATGAAAAGAGGAGATGGGTGAAGTTTGGGGATAAGCAAGGAAAGAGAAACAGGTTTTCAGATCAGGAAGGTGCACAGTACCAGGGTGGTCAGGATTGTGGCAAGTGGCAAAAAAATAAGTGGGGAAGGTCAGGTTCCTTCTAAACTGCCAGTGCCCCTTACCCAAAGTAGTTGGGAGACAGGCATCATTAGGGTGGTGATAATTTCCGAGTACAAGGTTCCTAATATCAGGTGAGCGGAGGTCATTCAATTTGTTTATGCTCTCTGTGTTATTTTTGTGGTCAACCTCATCAGGGTTATTGTGAAGAAGAAAGGGACAAGTGTTTCTGGTGTGGCTAGCCAGGTCATCAACTCAGGTATTATCCAGTTAATAAGGTCGCTATGGGGGCAAATAAGGTTCATATGGCATTATTTTTTGCTCCTATACCTTGTGGTATTGCATCGACTTTTGCTATTGTTCCTGGTTCTAGTGTTGGTCAAAACAGGTTGTATGCTTTGGAATCCCATCAGGAATCTGAGGCATCACCTGATGTCGTTACTGGTACGTTATAGATTTTCTCTTATGACGTATATTGTTTGCTTAATTCGGGGTCCACACTTTCTTATGTGACCTTTTATGTGACTGTATCTTTTAGTTTTGACCCCGATGTAATTTTGGATCTTTTTTCTATTTTTACCCTGATAGGAGACTCAGTTATTGCTAAAAGGGACTATAGGGGGTATGTGGTATCTATTGGTGACAATCAGACCTTGGTGGACCTATTTAAGTTGAGGATGGTGTATTTTGATGTAATCTTAGGTATGGATTTGTTACATTCCTATTATGTATCCTTAGATTGTCGAACCCAGAAGTTTATCTTTAAGTTTCCTGGTGAACCAATTATAGAATGAGAGGGTGGTTCTTTAGCTCCTCGATGAAGGTTTATTTCTTATCTTAGAGATAGGAGGTTAATCTCCAAGGGGTGTCTTTATCACTTTGTTTGGGTTAAAGATTCTAACTCGGAAGGTCCTTTTTTACAGTCAGTTTCTGTGGTTAATGAGTTTCCAAATGTCTTTTCAGATGATCTTCCTGTTGTTTCTCTATATAGGGGAATAGAGTTTGGTATTGATTTTCTTCCGAACACTTGTCTAATATCTATTCCTCCTTATAGAATTTCTCCGACTGTGTTGAGAGAACTCAAGGAGCAACTTAAAGATCTTCTGAATAAGGGGTTTTTTCATTCTAGAATTTCTCTGTAGGGTGCACCGATGTTGTCATACGCAATAAAGATAGTTCCCTTTATATGTGCATTGACTTCAGGTAGTTGAATAAGGTAACAGTCAAGAATAAGTAACTTTTCCCGAGGATAGACGATCTGTTTGACTAGTTGTAAGGTGCAAAGTTCTTTTCTAAGATAGACCTTCAGTTTAGGTACTATCAGCTTAAGATTAGGGAGGTGGATATCCCTAATATGGCTTTTCATACTTGGTATGGGCATTTTGAGTTCTGGGTTATGTCATTTGGATCAACTAATGCCCCGGCGATATTTATGGATCTGATAAATAGAATTTTCAGGCAGTATTTGGATCTCTTCATCATTATGTTTAGTGATGACATTCTGGTTTATTTGAAGGATAAGGTGGATCATTCTAATTGCCTCTGTGTGGTATTGCTATCACACCCCAAAATCCCATCGGGCCGGACTGGCACCCGAAGCCAAGAAGGCCCGGGAGAACCCGTTCAAATACCTGTACTTTCACTTACATGTCACCAAAAATTTGGACAGCACTTCGTTGCATATAGAAGGGTCTAATTACCTGTATCAGCACAACACGCACAAATATATATATATATAATACTTGGCCGTCGGGGCCACCATATATACAAATATAACATCACTATATAAACTTTCATGACTTTACCCTTCCTTATGTCTACAAAGCCTCTAGGCTATACATGACATAACTAGGGTCGGGAAAAACCTCCCGCCCACACATGACTCCTGTACAATAACAAAACATAAGGAACCGACTCGGAAAGCTCCGAAGCAAACTGGAGCTCACCAACAATAGTTGTATGACCTGGCTCCTATCTATGTTGTGTATGAGCTGAAGCACCTGTGCCGGCAGCATAAAATACAGGTCCCCCGTGAGGGACGTCAGTACAAAATATGTACTGAGTATGTAAAGCTGTAAATAATCATATGTGATATAGGGGATCAAGAAAATCAGACACAAGTGAATAAATCATAATAGAAGTGAACCACACTTCATAAACACTTTTAGGATCATGTACATTATCATTAATCTGAATTGGGTTCTTGAATTCAAACACATTTGTGGAACGGTATATATTCGTTCATTTCATTCTTTACAATTATCATTCGCCATTACCTCCTCCTCCCGAACCTCCAACCACTTAACAATAATCAATACTGTACAGTACTTTGACCATTAGGTTGCCCCCAGTACATATCAACTGTAATCATATCAAGTATCGGGATCGGCCCATGCTAGGCTTAAGCCCCTGAGCTACCATCCACACGTATATCAAGTAACACACATAAGAGATCTTTCCAATAACTTAGTTCAAAATCTTTTGAGATTATTACATTAGTGTTCATGCCAATATAGTACCTTTGGAACAATGATACATCAATAGGAACCAAGTAATAGACCTGCTATACAATAACGATATAATAAAGACTCATTGGTACATCAACAATTTGTTTCAGAATCATCAATATCACAACAATGAAATAGGAGCCTTTTGGTATATCAATGAAACATTTTGACACTTTATAGAATGGAAACAACTTCGTTGGTAACGTAAAACAATACATGTTTTTTTGGACAACCTCGGAATCTTACTTGATGGAACATTGGTGTTTTCATGCCAAAGAACATCGTTAGAGTATGCTTTACATACCTCGTTGTAGATTCGGATACCAATTCAACACAACTTCCCCCCTTTACAAATCACTTATCTACAATGAAATGTTTGGCATCTAGTATTAGCAACCCAACACTATAATTCTCTTCCATAATTCCATACAACCAATATTTGCAAAGCATTCCAAAAACCAACTTGAACAATAGGTTTATGTGTGTATATATATATATATAATCATCATTTCAATACCACATCATCACACCAAATCCCTTCACAATTCAACATAATCCAACCATGCACAAGAATAATCCAACATCATTTCCAATCATCTTTCAACAACAATCAAATAACATACTTCTTATGCTCACATGCATATATATACATATCCATATAAATAACACCAACATAATTTACATCCTTACCATAAAATGGCCCTTTTGATTTCGAAGTCCTGTTGTCACAAGTAAGGGGTGCTTCTCGAAGCCCTCGAGACGGTGAACACAACTACGGAATCAATTTGGATTTTCTACGGTTGAATCACAAGATAATTAGAGTTGAAATTAGGCTAGGGTTTCTTATTCTTCAATAATTTGGATGATAAATGATGTATATGAGGCTAAGTATATGTATATAATGACCAATTTTCGTCCATGAGGTGATGGAAAATGACCATATTGCCCTTAAAATTTAAGTAAATCCGAATCTGTCCCTGGTGGAGTGTTTTGATACGCTAAAGTAAATCGACCATAACTCTTTACTCCGATAATGGATTTGGGTGAAACCAATTGCATTAGAAAGAAGACACTCGGGTATTCTCATCGATATATAGAATCTCACACATTTCATTTTCACAAGGAGTTTTGATCATTTAAAGTCGACCCAAAAATCTGTTTGGCTGCAGTACTTTTGTGTGCAGAAAATTTCTGCACATTTACTGTTCATTGCGTCCACCGTTTTCAAGTTTCGAACATGCTCGCTTATATCCGATACTCATCTGTTTTCAGAAATCTTTATATCGTTGGAAATTTAACTCGATAAACTTCGCATAAAAACTTCGACGAGCAAATTCTGGTATAAATAAAGTCGATTCCTATACACATATAATCAAACTATACCTTTGAAACCATCTGAAAATAATCAATACTCATACTTAAACTCAGATATACCTAACTTATGATCAATACATATACTCCAAAACATATAACCATGGCTAATGCACGTAATTAAGTACAGGGTGTTACATCCTTCCCCCCTTAAGGACATTCGTCCTCGAATGTGAATGTAGTTATTTAGCCGAAACAAGTTCGAATTCATAATTGATATTCACGTCATCATATAGATATTATGCATATGTAAAAACTTACTTGTTAGTGTCCCAGTTCCACTCCTTGCACTTCTTTTTCACCTTTGAACAAATAAGGGTATTTGGATTTCATTGCTTCCTCCGCTTCCCATGTAATCTCTTCCCTTTGTTGATTTCTCCAAAGTACTTTCACCGATGCTACTTCTTTATTTCTTATCTTCTTAACTTGACGATCTAATATAGCAATAGGAATCTCCTCATAGGTAAGATCTTCTATTACTTGCACATCTTCAGTAGAAGTAATAAGGGACGGATCTCCGATGCACTTTCGAAGCATCAATACATGAAATACTGGATGCACTGATGAGAGTTCCTGGGGTAGCTCTAATTCATAAGCAACTTGCCCACATCTTCGAATAATCTTATACGGGCCTATATATCGTGGACTCAACTTTCCTTTCTTTCCAAATCTCATCACCCCTTTCATTGGCGATACCTTCAAAAATACCCAATCGCCTAACAAAAACTCTAGCCCTCTTCTTCTACTATCCGCATATGACTTGTGTCGACTTTGGGCTGTTTTCAACCATTGCTGAATCACTTTGACTTTTTCTATGTCTTGATACACAAGATCCGGTTCGAACATAAGAGTTTCACCTGCTTCGAACCATCCTATTGGTGATCTACACTTCCTCCCATATAAAGCTTCATATGGTGCCATTTTGATACTTGAATGATAGCTATTATTGTAGCCAAACTCAATAAGAGGTAAATGATCATCCCAGCTGCCTTTAAAATCTATAACACATGCTCGTAGCATATCTTCAAGTGTTTGAATGGTGCGCTCTACTTGTCCATCCGTCTGAGGGTGAAAAGTTGTACTCAGATTCACTTGTGTTCCCAAACTCCGTTGGAAAGACTTCCAAAAGTTTGCGGTAAATTGAGTTCCCCGATTCGATATAATAGAAGTTGTCACTCCAGGTAATCGGACTATTTCTTTAACATACAACTTTGAATATTCTTCAACTGTGTAAGTGGTCTTAACGGGTAAGAAATGTGCGGATTTAGTAAGCCTATCCACAATCACCCATATAGAATCAAATTCCGAGTTGCACGAGGAAAACCTGTAACAAAATCCATGTTGATCATGTCCCACTTCCAAATTGGAAGATCTATGCATTGCATATAGCCTCCGGCCTTTTGATGTTCCACTTTAACTCGTTGGCAATTTGGACATTCAGCTACAAATTTTGCGATGTTCCTTTTCATGTCATTCCACCAATATATATCTTTAAAATCTTGATACATTTTGGTTGACCCTGGATGAATAGAATACCTTGAGAAATGTGCCTCAGTCATAATTTTTTTTCCTAGCTCATCAACAATAGGCACACATAGCCGATTTTGCATAGAAGTACTCCTTCTTGCGAAAGCTCAAATACCTTCATCGCACTATTTTGAACATTCTCCTTGAGTTGCAATAAAACAGGATCTGCATCTTGCTTCTCTTTCACCTCAGCTACTAATGAGGATTCCGCGGCATTATGCACAATAAGCTCCTCGTCCGGAGTTTCGAGAAGACGAACTCCTAGACTAGCTAATTGATGAAGATATTTAATCATCCCTTTTCTTTCTACAGGTGCCATCATAGCCTTACGACTCAACGCATCAGCTACTATATTCGCTTTCCCTGGGTGATACAAAATATCAACATCATAATCTTTTAATAGTTCCATCCACCTTCGTTGCCTCAGATTTAGATCCTTCTAACTGAAAATATATTGTAAGCTCTCGTGATCAGTATATATATCAACATGAACCCCATATAAATAGTGGTGCCATATTTTTAAAGCAAGGATAACCGCTGCCAGCTCAAGATCATGTGTGGGGTAATTTTTCTCATGTGGCCTCAATTGCCTTGAGGCATATGCTATCACCTTACCATGCTGCATTAATAAACATCCTAAACCAATTCTCAAAGCATCATAATACATTGTATACCCTTCTGTACCTTCTGGAAGTACCAACAGAGGTGTAGAAGTCAACTTATTCTTCAATTCTTGGAAACTCTCCTCACACGCATCATTCCATTGGAACTTAGATGCTTTATACGTTAGCTTAGTTAAGGGTGCTGAAATAGAAAAAAAAAACTCAACAAACTTTCTATAATAACCAGCCAACCCAAGAAAACTACGAATCTCCATAGGCGTTGTGGGCCTTGGCCAATTCTTCACAGCTTCTATCTTTTGAGTATCAACTTGTATGCCTTCATTTGATACAATATGGCCCATAAATGCCACTGACTTTAGCCAAAATTCACATTTAGAAAATTTTGCATACAGCTTGCAATCACGAAGAGTTTGCAACGCTTGTCGCAAATGATTAGCATGATCTTCTTCTGATCTTGAATAAACTAGAATATTATCAATGAAAACTATCACGGATACATCTAGAAATGGCTTAAACACCCTATTCATTAAATCCATGAAAGCTGCAGGTGCATTAGTTAGCCCAAATGACATAACTAGAAACTCATAATGACCATACCTTGTTCGGAATGCTGTCTTGGGTATATCTTTTTCTTTGACTCTCACTTGATGATAACCTGACCTCAAATCAATCTTAGAAAAACATTTGGCACCCTGTAACTGATCAAATAAATCATCAATTCTTGGAAGAAGATATTTATTTTTAAGAGTCACTTTATTCAGCTGCCTATAATCAATACACATTCTCAATGTGCCATCTTTCTTGCGCACAAGCAGCACTGGTGCTCCCCAAAGGGAAATACTAGGCCTAATGAACCCCTTTTCTAGCAAATCTTTCAATTGCCCTTTCAATTATCGTAATTCTGTTGGGGCCATTCTATACGGAGGAATTGAGATTGGCTCAGTGCCTGGTATCACATCAATACCAAATTCTACTTCTCATTCAGGAGGTAAACCTGGAAGATCTTCAGGGAATACATCAAGAAATTCACTTACTACTGGTACAGTGTGAAGATCTGGTGATTCCGATTCCGTATCCTTTACTCTAACTAAATGACATATGTAGCCCTTGGAAATCATTTTTCTCGCTTTGAAATAAGAAATAAATCTACCTCTTGGTGCACCAATCTTACCTTGACATTCAATAACTGCTTCATTAGGAAAATGTAAATACATCTTTTTCGTACAACAGTCAATTTTGGCATAACAAGACGCTAACCAATCCATACCCATTATAACAACAAAATCTACCATTTCTAGTTCCACAAGATTGGCCATCGTGTCTCGACCACACACAGTTACTACACAATCTTTATAAACTCTTCTAGCAATAATAGATTCCCCAATCGGGGTAGACACTTCCAACAGCTTATCTAACAATTCAGGGGTTCTTTTGAACTTTCCAGCAACCAAAGGAGTAACATATGATAATGTAGAACCGGGGTCAATTAGAGCATATACATCAAATGAAAATATGGACAACATACCCATGACCACATCTGGGGAAGCCTCTAGATTCTGTCGATCCGCTCAAGCATAAGTGTGATTCTGAGTCCCGCTGGAACTGGCAACTTTTTTTTCATTTCTAGCGTGACCCGAAGGTTGTGCGCCCCTACCAGAATAAGATACCGGTGATGATGATGCAACAGCTGATCCCGAAGGTCATGCTACGCCACCTGCGCCTCTTCGTGGGCATTCTCTCATCATATGTCCCGTCATACCACACCAAAAACAAACATTTGTTCCCATTCGACATACGCCCATATGATGTTTTCCACATCGATTACATAGCTCTCGAGAAGGTCTCGATTGGCTCATGTTCCCTTGCCCATGATAACCCACTGATCGCAAACTATGACCCTCACTTCTTTGCCCAAATTGACTGCCTCTGAACCCCTGATGCTGTGGTGGAGCACTAGCTGCAGAATAAGAAAATAATGGCCTAGGTGGTCTAGCAGAAAATTGAGGTCTAAAACCTCCCTGTGGCGCCATAAACTTCCCTGTAGATCTGGCCCTCTTAGAAGATCCACTTTCAAATTCCTGTGTTCTTTTTCTTTGCCTCTGATCTTCCATTTTTTGTGCAAATGCTTGGATCCTAGCTATATCCATCTCTTTATTCAGTGCAGCAATAGTACAATCCCTAACCAAATACGGATCCAATCCATCCACATACCGATGAACTCTGTCATCCATAGTAGCTATAACATTAGTAGCATATCTGTACAAAGAATTAAATTGAAGACTATACTCCCTCACACTTGTATTACCCTGTCGAAGATTTAAGAACTGATCTGCACGGTCCTGACGAGTCTCATATGGAATATAATGATCAATAAATGCCTCTTTGAACTCTTTCAAAGTAGCTGGGGGTGCATCAATGCCCCTTGATCGTTTCCAGTCTTCATACCAATATATAGCCTCACCTTTGAATCTATACGTGGCTAACTCCACTGTCTCTCTGCCCGATACATGCATCACCTCTAGGTCCCTTTGGATCTGATCAATAAAGTCCTGCGGATCTTCATTAAGATCGAATCCGGTAAAAGTAGGCGGATCCATCTTAAGAAAATCTTGCGTCCAAAGACTAGCCGCCCTATCAGTACCGCTAGAACCTGCGGTAGGAATAGCTTTCCCTTGGACTTGACTGGCAACAATCCGGGTTAACAGTTGTACTGCATCCCTCATATCCTGATCAGCAGCATTAACAAGTGATTCTGTGAATGTGGTTCGCCTCCCACTTATTTCATCTGGAGTGGAAGACATTTCAGATACCCGCTCAGCTTGAGCTTCACTCTGATTAACTTGTACAGGTGGTGACTTACTAGTCCCTTCTCCGGCAGCCACATCTACCCGCTCGCCGGTATTCTTACATCCGATATCCGGCATTCTTACTGTAATAAGAGAAACAAATGGATTCAGTGGTCAACTATGACTTCATTTGCTATATAAGTTCTATGGCACGATCTATGATCTGAAGGAGAGAAACAATTTCCTAAATGTCCATAGCCTCTTGTTTATAGATGTAGTTCACAACACACCGATAAATAAGACTCTACGTAGACACGGCTTTGTAGACTCACTAGGACGAACCTCTCTGATATCACTTTTATCACGCCACAAAATCCCATCGGGCTATACTGGCACCCAAAGCCGAGAAGGCTCGGGAGAACCCGTTCAAATACCTGTACTTTTACTTACATGTCACCAAAAATTTGGACAGCACTTTGTTGCATATAGAAGGGTCTAATTACCTGTATCAGCACAACACGCATAAATATATATATATATATAATACTTGGCCATCGGGGCCACCATATGTACAAATATAACATCACTATATAAACTTCCATGACTTTACCCTTCCTTATGTCTACAAATCCTCTAGGATATACATGACATAACTAGGGTCGGGACAAACCTCCCGCCCACACATGACTCCTGTACAATAACAAAACATAAGGAATCGACTCGGAAAGCTACGAAGCAAACTGGAGCTCACCAACAATAGTTGTATGACCTGGCTCCTATGTATGTTGTGTATGAGCTGAAGCACCTGTGCCTGAAGCATGAAATACAGGTCCCCCGTGAGGGACGTCAGTACGAAATATGTACTGAGTATGTAAAGATGTAAATAATCATATGTGATATGGGGGATCAAGAAAATTAGACACAAGCGAATAAATAATAATAGAAGTGAAACACACTTCATAAACACTTTTAGGATCATGTACATTATCATTAATCTGAATTGGGTTCTTGAATACAAACACATTTGTGGAACGGTATACATTCGTTCATTTTATTCTTTACAATTATCATTCGCCATTACCTCCTCCTCCCGAACCTCCAACCACCTAACAATAATCAATACTGTATCGTACTGTGACCATTAGGCTGCCCCCAGTACATATCAACTGTAATCATATCAAGTATCGGGATCGGCCCATGCTAGGCTTAAGCCCCTGAGCTACCACCCATACGTATATCAAGTAACACACATAAGAGATCTTTCCAATAACTTAGTTCAAAAGCTTTTGAGATTATTACATTAGTGTTCATGCCAATATAGTACCTTTGGAACAATGATACATCAATAGGAACTAAGTAATAGACCTTCTATACAATAACGATGTAATAAAGACTCATTGGTACATCAACAATGTGTTTCAGAATCATCAATATCACAACAATGAAATAGGAGCCTTTTGGTATATCAATGAAACATTTTGACACTTTATAGAATGGAAACAACTTCGTTGGTAACGTAGAACAATACATGTTTTTTTGGACAACCTCGGAATCTTACTTGATGGAACATTGGTGTTTTCATGCCAAAGAACATCGTTAGAGTATGCTTTACATACCTCGTTGTAGATTCGGATACCATTTCAACACAACTTTCCGCCTTTACAAATCACTTATCTACAATGAAATGTTTGGCATCTAGTATTAGCAACCCAACACCACAATTCTCTTCCATAATTCCATACAACCAATATTTGCAAAGCATTCCAAAAACCAACTTGAACAATAGGTTTATGTGTATATATATATATAATCATCATTTCAATACCAAATCATCACACCAAATCCCTTCACAATTCAACATAATCCAACCATGCACAAGAATAATCCAACATCATTTCCAATCATCTTTCAACAACAATCAAATAACATACTTCTTATCCTCACATGCATATATATACATATCCATATAAATAACACCAACATAATTTACATCCTTACCATAAAATGGCCCTTTTGATTTCGAAGTCCTGTTGGCACAAGTAAAGGGTGCTTCTCGAAGCCCTCGAGACGGTGAACACAACTACGGAATCAATTTGGATTTTCTACGGTTGAATCACAACATAATTGGAGTTGAAATTAGGCTAGGGTTTCTTATTCTTCAATAATTTGGATGATAAATGATGGATATGAGGCTAAGTATATGTATATAATGACCAATTTTCGTCCATGAGGTGATGGAAAATGACCATATTGCCCTTAAAATTTAAGTAAATCCGAATCTGTCACTGGTGGAGTGTTTTGATAGGCTAAAGTAAATCGACCATAACTCTTTTCTCTGATAATGGATTTGGGTGAAACCAATTTCATTAGAAAGAAGACTCTAGGGTATTCTCATCGATATATATAATCTCACACAGTTCATTTTTCACAAAGAGTTATGATCGTTTAAAGTCGACCCAAAAATCTGTTTGGCTGCAGTACTTTTGTGTGCAAAAAATTTCTGCACATTTATTGTTCATTGCGTCCACCGTTTTCAAGTTTCGAACATGCTCGCTTATATCCGATACTCATCTGTTTTCATAAATCTTTATATCGTTGGAAATCTAACTCGATAAACTTCGCATAGAAACTTCGACAAGCAAATTCCGGTATAAATAAAGTCGATTCCTATACACATATAATCAAACTATACCCTTGAAACCATCTCAAAGTAATCAATACTCATACTTAAACTCATATATACCTAACTTTTGATCAATACATATACTCCAACACATATAACCATGGCTAATGCACGTAATTAAGTACGGGGTGTTACAATTGCAAACCTTAAAGGAACAACGATTGTATGCCAAGTTCTCTAAGTGTGAGTTTTAGTTGAATATCATGACTTTATGTGGACATATTATTTCTAATGAGGGGATGATTGTTGATCCTCAAAAGGTTGTTACAATGAAAAGGGTGGACTAGACCCACGACTCTATCCTACATCTGGTGCTTCTTGGGTTTAGCCGAGAATTATAGGCAGTTTGTGGAAAGCTTCTCGTTGATAGCGGCTCCTTTGACTAAGTTGACTCAGAACAAGGCTAAGTTTTCTTAGTAGAATACTTGTGAGGGTATCTTTGAGAAGTTCAAGGATAAGCTAACTTTGGCTCTAGTTCTAACTTTACCGGAAGGCAATGATGGGTTTGTGGTTTACTGTGATACAACTCGGGTAGGGCTTGGTTGTGTCTTTATGTGGCATGGAAAGGTGATTTCTTATGCTTCCAGGAAGTTGAAAGTGCATGAGAGGAACTATCCTATTCATGATTTAGAGTTGTTGGCAGTTGTGATTTCTTTGAGAATATGACAGAATTATCTATATGGTGTTCATGTAGATATCTTTTTTTATCATAAGAGTCTATAGTACGTGTTCACTCAGAAAGAGCATAATCTTAGGCAAATGATATGGCTTGAGCTTCTCAAGGACTATGACATAAGTCTTCACTACCACCCAAGTAAGGCTAATGTGGTTGTTGATTCTGTTAGCAGGTTGTCTATGGGGAGTTCATCTTATTTAGAAGAAGAAAAAAGGGAATTTGTAAAGGATATTCACCATTTGGCCAATCTTTGAGTTCATCTCTTGGAATCTAAGGATGGTGGTGTGATGGCGCAAAAAGTGGTTTGATCGTCTCTTGGTGCAGATATTAAGGAGAAGCAAGTTTTAGATCATGTCTTGATGAAAATCAAGAGTGATGTTGGTAAGCCAAAGGTAGTGGTGTTTGAGATCAGTGGTGATGGTACTTTGCGGTACTAAGGAAGGTTGTGTGTTCTTGATGTAGACAGTTTATGGCAAAGGATTTTGGATGAGGAGCATGAGTCATGCTATGTTGTTCATCTCAGCTCGAAAAAGATGTATCATGATCTCAAGGAGATCTATTGATGGAATGGTATAAAGATGGATGTGGTTGACTTTATGGCCAAGTGCATGGTGTATCAACAGGTTAAGGTTGAGCATATGAGGCATGGTGGATTACATCAAGAAATTGAGTTGCTCGAGTAGAAGTAGGAGGTAATTAATATGGATTTCATTACCGATCTTCCTCGATCTCAGAACCAATTTAATTCAATTTGGGTTATCATGGATAGGATGACAAAGTCTGCTCACTTTTTATCGGTGAGGACTACTTTTTGGTGGAGGATTATGTAAAGTTATATCTTCAGGAGATTGTGGATTACCTATCTTGATTATTTCTGATTGCGGTACGTAGTATACATTTTATTTCTAGCAATCTTTCCATAGAGAGTTGGGGAATAAGGTTATTCTGAGTACTTTTTTCATCCACAGTCGAATGGGCAAGCAGAGAGAACTATTTAGACATTAAAGGATATACTTCAGGCTTGTGTAATGGACTATGGTGGCAGTTGGGTTGAGTATCTACCTTTGGTGAAGTTTGCTTATAACAATAAATATCATTCTAGTATTAGTATGGCCCCTTTTGAGGCGTTGTATGGTAGGAGGTGTAGATCTCTTATTAGTTGGTTTAAGCATGGTGAGGTGGACATGTTTGGTCCGAATTTGGTTCATCAAGCTATGGAGAAGGTGAAGGTGATTCGGTATAGGTTTAAGGCTGCCCAGAGTCACCAAAAGTCTTACACGAATATTAGGTGTAGAGAGTTAGAGTTTGAGGTTGAGGACATAGTATTCCTAAAGGTGTCTCCCATGAAGGGAGTAGTGCAGTTTGGCAAGAAGGGGAAGCTTAGTCCCTAATTTATTGGTCCTTATATGATTTTGAGAAGGGTTGGTAAGGTTGCTTATGAGTTGGAGTTTCCTGCTAGTTTGGGTTTGGTTCATTCGGTCTTTCATGTTTCCATGTTGAGTAAGTATATTGGTGATCCTTCTTCGATTATTTCTTTGGAGGGATTGGGTATCTCAGATTCTCTATCTTATGAAAAGGTCCTAGTTGAGATATTGGATAGGCAGGTTCGTTGGTTGCAGACCAAGGATGTGGCTTCAATTAAGGTTCTATGGAGGAACCATAAAGTGGAAGAGGCTATATGAAAAGTAGAGGAGGACATGAATTCCAAATATCTGCTCTTGTTTTCTTCTCCTAGGATTCGTATGGAAGGTATGTGTTCTTGAACACATCTTTATTTTCTGAGTTTGTTAAAGGAAAGATTAATATCTTTCGCTCTTTGTTTTCAAACTTTGATGAAGATTGGGAATACGTTTGATAATTCAAATGAATCTGTGTGTGGTTTTTCCCTACTTTGCCCATTATTTAGGGATGAATATACCTATTGGGGGAGAATATAACATCCAGGGTTTAGGCCCTTAGAATTTTTCTTCGAATTCCATTCTTTGAACCCAATACGACTCATGGATACGAGCTATATATTGGGATATGAGTGGTATGGTGTTATCATACACTGACCAGTGTTAGTTGGTGGGATGGATGAGTTATTGGAATGGGTATGGTCCTATTGTATATTGACCAGTGTTGGTTGGTGGGATAGATGAGTTATTGGAATAGATACGACTTTGGGGATATGAGTCATATGGTTGGGTATGAATCGTATCTTGTACTCGTATAGGGGACAGTATTCAATACTCTTGGTATTTTATTCTGCCAGGGATACGGATGGGAGGTATGGATCATATGCTTTGGATACAACTTAGTTGGATGAGTCATATGTTGGACAGTGTTGGGTCTAAGGGTCGAAGGTGGATACGAGTGGTGGGTACCACTCGTATCAGAAGGGGACGACTCGTATGGGTCAGTCGTATCCCTGTGATGGGATTTTTGTGCAACTTAAGTGGGGGTATTCTAGAAATTTCCCTACTTACCCTAATTGGATCCCACAACTTCTAACCTATTTTTGAGGCTATTTACCTTATTATTTCTCTCTTTAACACTTAGAAACAACTTATAAACAATCTAAAATCCTCTCAAAAGCTTTAAGGCAAGGAAGATCTAGGGTTTCATAGTGAGGACTAATTAAGGGCTTTCTTTGGTGATTTATTTCCATCAATTCTTTGGTATAAGGCATGTTCTCTTTCCTCATTGTTAGTTCCAACTAAAGGCATGATTTTACAATTGGTTTTCCTGATTTCATTATTGAATGCTTTTGGGCTTTCAAATATGATTAGGGGGTTTTGTTTATAAATGGTTGGTTATGGTTTCCTATGGTTTTAATAATGTTTTTCTATGCATTAATGGTGATTTTGGATGATTGGAATACATGGAATGGTTATCGGTAATTGGAATTTGGTTTTTGATATATATTATGCCCCCAATGTGTTTCACAAAATGCTTATAAAGATATGTTCATTGCATTGACTTCTTTTAAATGGAACTCTTGCTTTATTTAAACTTGGTATAGGATTTATGCATGGTTTAAATGGTTTGGAAAGATAAATGTCTAAACGATTATGCTTGTGGGGTATGGATTCCCCCAAGTGGATTTAATATGGTAATTGGAAGGGCACTTAAGGTCCCTTATACCTACATATAGTTTTCTATGGATATTACTTGTAAGTATGGTTGGTATGACGATACCACTACTAAATTTCCTTGGTTAATAAATGGTAAATGGATTGCTTGGAAACGATTTTAATTGGACATTAAAGAGGAAGGTTTATCTAAGCCATAGAAAGTGAAGGTCCCAGGGGGACCGAAACTGGAAACTCATACTTATCGGTATGAGGTTATTCTTGGCAGACTATGTGCATGATGACACACCTCATATTGGGGGATTTACTATTCATCCCAATGGGATACTTCCCTGATCATGAGGCTACATATACTGGGGGCCTTTCAGCAAGGGGAGATAAACCCATATTGCCCATAGGTGCTTTAGGACGGCAAAGCTACACAGCCTAGGTAAAGGTTTTAAATGCATACTAAACCCGGTTCCCTTTCCCAGCACTTATATATGTATGGTTGTATGCATTATGGATGGTTTTTCTTGGTTTTATAGATGGCATTATTTTATCCTTATCCTGAGTTCATGCTAGCGATCACTCGTTAACCTATCTACTAGCCGTTGTATACCCACACTATGCAGGAATCGGCCATTCTACTCCTTATGTTTAGCACTCAGATTTGGTATCAACATTTGGATTGAAGTGGTGAGCTTCCATCCTTTCGAAAGTCTCCATTTCATGTTATGGACAACTTTGGACATTTTTATTTTATTATGGATATTGGTTTTGGCCATAGCTGGGGCCATGTTCCAATCGGATATTTTTACTTTTTTGGATAGAGGCTCTGTGGTACTTTTGGAGGTTAGTATGGGAGGGATCCGTATTGGTGTTGGGTTTTACACCCTTGGATGATTTTTTTGGTTGTTCCACTGTACTATATTTTGGCATTGATTATCATATTATTTTTTGGTATTCTCTTTGGTTACGACCTGGTTTATGGCTTTTGGTTTGGATTGATATGGTTCGATAGTTGGTTTGGTACAATTGGACTCAGTTGGGTCGGTCACGGTTGTGACCCTATCCCGAAGTCTTTATAAGAGAATTTACACTATCTTGTTATATGCTTGAAATTCAGCCCATCAGAGGATGAATTAGGTGGTTGGGTTGGGTAACAGGGGGTGTTCCCCGGCCCTAGTTGGACTTGGGATGCCCATTACGTCTAGGCCCTGGTTTGGGTCGTGAAAGATATAGACTGATACCCACTATTTTGAATAACACATTGATATGGGAGAGAGCAGTACTAGTTGTCTATCTGATGACTGACTATTATGTTTACTTTACTGCTATTTTGAGGCATGAGTTACATGACAGAGCCTTTGGTGAGCTGACTAATTTGTTATTTCCTTTCATGATCCAGTGGCTATGTGATGAGGCCGGAGTGCCTGAGTTACAAGGTATTGGTGAGAGGGTACCTGTGACTACGACTGCAAAGACAAAGACCATGTAGGTTTTCGAACCTTCAGGTACTTGTAGATGATCGAGACAACGGGCAGCAGTACCACAGGGCCAGTCTCAGGGCCCAGCAGATTCCACAGAGCCTGATGAGGTACATAGAGATAATACATGTGTTAGTATGGACATAGAGATAGAGGAGTAGAGAGAAGCTCCAAATTTGAGTAGACAAGGTGAGGGGACACAAGCTACTACTTTTTCATCCACGGCTTCGACCTTAGAGCCAGTTGGTGTTTCTATAGAGCCTGCTCTCCCATCCGTTATAGCTCTAGTGACAGGTATGATTATTATATCTAGTGAGTTTTTGTAGAGCTTAGTAGATGGTTAGAGGGCCACAGCTACTCAATTGAAGGTTTTTTAGACTGAGATGACTACCCTTTTTGGGCTAATGAGATCAAGGGTGAGGAATAAATTTGAGCAGGTCGAGGCTAAATGGGAGGTTGCTTATAGATCTGCACTGTCAGAGCTGCCTGCTAATTTTCAGACACTGATAAATGAGATAGAGAGATGGGTTATGTCCCTATATACAAAGACAGATGCTCCAGATCTAGTTCAGATAAGGGAGGATTTTGATATCCTATAAGCAAAGGTACGCTCTCTTATAGAGAGCCATGTAGCAGCCACTCCCTCGACTATACCCCCCGTGGTCCATATATCACCTCCGCATGTGCTGTGATACTTTGACTTCTTTGCAAAGAATGGTGAGGAAGTCTCAGTAGTTGGGACCAGGAGAGGTCACTTAGATGATTTGCAGGATCCTGATATAATAGAGAAGGAAGATGTTAAAAAGGCCAGGCATTATTCTTTAAAGATTGTATTCATCGACAAGCAGAGGCGTGTATCTATAGAAGAGCTTCATCTACTAGTACTGCACCGCCACACTGCCACCTCCGCCAACTTCTATGCCCCCATCTGGGGATGCTCCTAATTTAGTCTCCTAGTGAGTCCGAGGTATGGTCTTACTTCCCTATGATTTTCTTTGTTTTAGCATATTGAGAACAGTGCACAATTTTTTAATTGGGGGTGGCATAACATTCCGCAGTGGTATGGTTGTAGAATCGGCATGTCTAGGATAATTTTGTGTCATATTGTGTTTTTCTTCGTATCATGTTGTGTTTGTGTGTAATTAGGAGATTTTGAGTATTTAAGGCAGTAATCATATTTTGACTAATTTTTTATATCGCTCCAAAATTTTGAGTTTTTAGAACTGTGTTGATGTATATATGTGTAAACTTTATGCATCTTGTTATGGCATTAGGATTAGGTACATGATAACCATTTGCTAACAAGTGCATGAACTGGATAGGTAGTAGTTAGTGATATTGACTTTATGCTATGTGCGAGCTAGATACTACCTAGTCCCTTTTGTATGTCGAATTCAGAACTTGCCTGGTTAGTCTTACCTAGGTTGAAGGATAGTTGGTTAAGAAAGGATCATAGGTCATTTTTTATTTTAGTCCACTTTTAGCCTAAATGACCTTCCATGCACGAATTATATCCCTTGATCCCTATTTTGAGCCTTGGAACCTATTTTTCTTCTTTTTACTATTCACCTTCCCATTTGTATTACAATTTACTTATTTTGTCCTAGGTCCTCCTTGGACATTGTGTACCTCAACATAGTCAAAATGCCTAAGTAAAGGGTGGCTATCATAAGGGTACGTAGTGTAAAATGGGTATGAAGAAGGGTAAAGTAAGAAAAAGTTAGTAGGGTTGGGTGTGGTAGAAAAAGAAAAAGAAAAAGAAAAAAAGAGATAAAGAAAAATTGTGAAGAAGAAAAACATAAAAGACCACACCCAACTTGAATGTGCATAAAAGAATAAAAGGGAGAAATAAGGGTGGAATAAAAAGAAATTTGGATAATAAGTGAGACCTCAAGGTTAGTGTACTGCCAAGGAGTCTTAGTCACTTGATACATCCAGATGTACCATGCCATCCCCCAATCCTACATTATAAGCCGAGTAAATTCCTATAGTGATCCTAACTTGACTATCTGAATGCTAAGGTAAAGAAAATAAGGGAAATCCCAGGGTATTTGTCATGCATTAATTGGAACTTCTTTGTTGAGTGTAAGTGTCTCTTGACTGTCCCTGCATTGTCATGCATGATTTCATATGAGTGAGTGGGACATCTTTGTTGTGAGGGCACTTGAGTCATGTTGCTAGCTATTTTCTTGTTCGGGTAGTGTAATTTGGATATATGATTGGTTGTCTATTGCTAATGTAATTCTCATACCTTGATCCCATTGTGTCATGTTGTGGTGCTTCATATTCATACACAGTTGGTTTTGAAAATTGAGATAGGAGGGGATGTTGTGATTTGAACATAATGTGGTGACTGGCTGTCTTGAATAGCTTAGTTTCTCCTAGTTAAGCATCGTTTTTGTTTTGTTGGGTTTTTGTTTCCTAAAGACATGCGAACATTCTAAGTTGAGGTTATCTATGTGCTATAGAAATATAGTACTTTTGACACTTAAAATGAGGAAAAGATGCAAGTTTTTGAGGCCTTTTTGTTAGATATGATCTGTTTTGGGTATGTTTCGTAGGAAATCATGTTTTGGATACTAAGTTCGTGAAAAGGGTGAAAAAAGGTATTTTTGGCAACTTTTGGAGCGATTATGGATGTTTGGGATGTTTTCTGGCTTTATCATGATCAATGCATGTTTGAGAGTTGAAGAAGAGCTGAAAAACTGACTCCCGTCACCTACTAAGTCAATCTACAGACCACATATAGACCTATGGACCATATATAGACAAAGTGGGAGCTAGAAACCCAAAATCACGAGAGCTGACTTGCAGAAAATTATCCATCTGCAATGTACGGTCTACACCTATGCCCTGTCCAGACAACAAGTACCAGTTGTTCCCTACCAGAGTGCAGGTACAGAGAGCAGGTAGCCACCGACCCGGTTTTCTCCTATTTCATTCGGTCTTTGTGTTAAGGGTTTTCCCATGTACTATAAATACCCCTTATGTACTTTTTAGTAAAAGTTATGCACATTTAACACTCAGAAACATATTTTGATTTAACGATCCATCTTTGATCTTGGGATTTCATCGTATTGACTTTGATTGATTATTCAATTACAGTTATGGGTTTTCATTCTTCTTATCATTGTGATTTTATTCATGCTTTCAATTATGATTGTTTCACAACTATGAGAGGCTAAAACCCATAGCTAGGGTTGTGGAAATCTTGGTAAATTAACGAAGTAGGGGAAGTGCGTTGTTGATCTGAACTAATATCAATGGAATGTATTGCTTTATGTTTATTATGATTGATTTCTTAATGGGTGAACATATTAGGATCCTACCTAGATATTGCAACTTACTCCAAAAGAGGAGTAGTGACTAGGAAAATATAAAGACAACAAAAATTTGGAGTTTAACTGTCAATCCATGCTTTAAGATGGTTAGGTTTCATTGAATAACTTGAAATTCAAAAGGTAATAGTTAACTAGGATCAAGATAAAGGTTAGTAATGCGACACACTGAGAGCGAAAAAGTAAAGGTTAAAATCTTTCTACTCATCCAAAAGACTGTAGAAGGTACATAACTTATCGATTATGCATGCAAGGTATTGGATTGGTTCAACAATACACGATAAGCCTACGGAGTTGAGAAGCCAGTGGAAACACAATCCTAGTGTCCACTTGGGACTGATTTCAACCAAGTTAATATGTTCTTTGCTCTTGCCTACTACAAAAAACCCTTCCCCCCTCCCCCATTTACTTTTCTCTTTTGCCCATTGACTACAACTGTTGAGATCCGCTAAATCAAGTGTTCCCTTAGGATTTAACCCCAACCTTAGTTGGGTTACTATATCTTAACAGTGATCGTATCATCATATAAAAGGAGGTGTTTATTGGACTTCATAAATTTTGATTGTTGAAAAATTTCACCAGTAATAGATTTATTAAATACATTCTTTTTCCCAAAGATGTATGAGTTGCATTTCACCCACAGTCCTTTTCTTTAAAAATAATTTCAGGATGGATTATATGATCTTTATTAAATACCTAGATTGATTTTCCTTAATTATCTCCTTATTATCTATGCTTAAAGGTTAAATGTATTACTTTCAAAGATTTTAAAGACTTCATTCCTTTTCTATTACTCAAGCTAGCAGGTGATGAAATCTAAGAACGGAACTAATTTACAAAACACTTTTTTCTTTCTTGTCAATAAAAAATTTCATCAAAATGGATTCTTGAAAATACCATCCTCTCCCCACCCACCCGTATCACCCCTACCTCAGCCCACCACTCCAATTTCTACAACAACCACCACCCCATATAGTCATAAAATAATGACAACATCCCCAACCTCAACCCTACCTCCCAACCCTACCATCTCCAACAACCACCCCCTTCCTAATATCATCTCTCATTAGTGCTACCCTACTACAACCACCTTCTCATGCATACAGACTATAATAACCTAACAATGATATGGTACATGCAGAAGTAATTTTTCACTAACCCCAAAAAGTGAACCGTCAATAATTTCTTTCAATTTAATTTCTACTCAAAACCCAAAATTAGATCTTAATTGATCAACTTCTATTTAACATGAGAGAATGGAGGCATTCTAGGACTACTCCTTTTATGTTGAGCAGTGTTTGATTCTTTAAGATCTAATTTTAGGCTGTGAGATGAAACTAAATTGAATGGTAATTTTTTAAGGTTCGATTGTTGGATTTGGTAAAATGACTTTCACACTTATCATATCAATGTCACGTTGTACTAAACCAAGGGGTTGGGATGGTGGTGTTTGGTGGTGGTGGGGCAATACCAATTAGAGATGGTGTTGGGGGTAGGGATTGTTATTGGTGATGATGAGGCTCGGGAGGTAGGGTTGAGGTTGGAGGTGCTGCCATTGTTTTATGACCATACATAGGTGCAGATTGTTCAAGAAATTAGAGTGGTGGGATTGATATTGAGGGTGATGCTTCCATTATTTCATGATCATGTAAGGGTGAGCAAAGTGTGGATGGTTATTTTTTAGAATCTATAGTATCAAAAAAAAATTATTGAGAAGAAAGGGAATTTTTTTTTATAACTTTTAGAATTTATCAATGAGTTTATATAGAAGTTGGGATTTGACCATATATTTTGAAAATTTGTCTTCAAATAAAGTGTTAACCCTTGGCAAAAAAATTGACCAATCAGAAGTTGTTAAGTGTTTAAATAACATTTTTTGGCCAGTCACAAGTAATTTTACATGTTTGATGACTCACCTAAACCAATCACAATAAGGCAAAATGTTTGTTTACATTTGGATTTCATAATGTTCAAATTTTTGTGTCTTTGACTGCATATTTTGAATCAGATTTAAAAATTCTATCTTTAATGAGGTTTTATAACACAAAATATTGTATGTCTTGTAGCGATGTACACTTTTATTTGATCTTCATTTTATTTCTCATTTTCATTAAATATAATATCATTTTAGAAATCCATAGTCGAATTTAAAAAAAACGGACACTTGAGCCAAATCAAATTCGATTCTATTAGATGCCTAGTTGTACTCTTTATTAGTAGTACATACTTCACAAAACTAAAATTAACTGCTACTTGTTAGCTAAGAAAATGCTCAACTTAATAAAAATATAGTTACTAGAAAACTTATTCTTTATTAACTATTAAGTACTAAAAAGTTATGTTTAATAAATTATATTCCTAGAATTTTTATTTTTTTAGAAGAAATATTATTTTATAAATCTAACTTTGTTCGATAAGGTCTAGTCCCACAGGGGTCACTCAAAGCACCTTTTAGTAATGGCTTATAAGTATATTGTGTTAGGCATTAATCGCGATCGCAAGGCCCAGCTACACGACCGTGATGACCAACCTAATTATAGGTCAACTTTCACCCTTGTGATCTCGATGTAGGGTCTCCAATCACGGGGTACTGTTCATTGAGCAATAAAAAATCTCATTTTTCATCAATTTTTGAACCTTTGAACTTTTGGTTCGAGCAATTCTTGAGGATTTCTTTACCATTCAAGCTTGGGAAGCTCTAAAATCTTATTCTCATTATTTTTTATCGTTAGTCTCATCAAAAACTCCTTTAAATTATGATTTTAAAATGAAAATTTGGTGTATATATTGGTAAATTTTAAAAAGGATTGTCTTCAGTTTGGACCTTGTTTTAACCCATTTTTTGTGTGGGTTTTCACCTGTAGATTCCTATAACCTTGGGGAAGCTATTTCTTAAAAAAATCAAATTTTACCCTTTTTATTTTTGAACCCATTTTGTACCCCAACCAAATATAGATAATATAGGTATCATTAGTTTTCTTTTAATACATAGATGTTATATTTGATTGTTGTAGTTAGCTTTGAGGTCATTCATAATGGAGAGCTCCATATTAAAGAACTTCACGTCAAAATTTCATTATTTTGGGGTAGGTTATGGCTTAACTTCTTTGATATTAAGTTGGGTAGTTAATAAATAAGTAAAACATGATATGGGTTGGAGAAAATAATTATAGGGTTTATATTTTAAGACTATTATTACTATTGTGTGCCCCGTGTGGGGTTCTTATATTTTGTTGTTGTTGACTTGTAATATTTGATATTGTGTGTTGCCCATATAGGGGATTTATTTGATATATTGGCCTTATCTACATATTCAAATACGTTCATTTTTTATCTAATTCCCGTTTGAGGGCTTAAATGGTTAATAAAGGCATTACTTGTGCATCAGTTGCCTTTGTCATAATAGGCATACCCGAGTTAGGGGTTTATATCATATTAGTGATGTCTTACATAAATATTTATTCTGATGGTGCCTAAATAGAGTTGATAATAATGAATTATAGATACATTGAGTTGATTTCTGGGCTCTCTCTCTCACACACACATATATATGTACATATTGGATGGATTAGATATCATCATATTGATTTGGTTATGAGCATTACATCCTCATTCGATACATATACAGTCATGAGATATAGGTACTATTAAGAAACAATATTTTGAAAGAAAATGATATTCTTTTATGAAAATCCTCTCCATGAACATGAGTGGGAGAGGTGAGTTAAGATTGAGATATGAGATATAGTCTATGGGTTGTGAATTCCCAAGGGTCCTACCTGAGGGCTTCAAGTCGAGATATCGTAAAAATTTTGACTATTTTATTTTTGACCCTCCCGCATTCGTAATGTTGATTTTGACTTGAATTATGTTAAGGGATGTTAAAAGGATAATTTAGGAAAGTTTTGAAATTTTTAAAATGGGTTCAAGGTCAGTTTTGAACCCCAAGGTTATGAGGGTCTGTGATATTAGCGTGCCACGGAGGTTAACCTCCACGATATTAGCATGGCATGGAGGTTACCCTCTATGATAATGTTGTGCCATGTTGATATTTTAATTTCATCCAATTTTGTTTTTTCTCACTTGGGGTGAGGGTCTTTTGATCTTTTTACCTCTTGTACAACTTTTAAACATAACATTGACCCTTTCCCTTCAGTTTTAAAAGATCAAATCATTCTCATTCTCTCTTAAACTCAAAACCCAAGAAAACTCAAGGGTTTTACAAAAGATTCACCACTCAAGATCCAAACTTAGAATTGAGTTCAATTTTTTAGGTATTTCAGGCATGTTTCTCTTCACTAAATATTAATTTTACATTTTGCCATTAATTGAATGGATTTTCATGTGATTTAAATTATGGGTTTGGTATTGGGTTAAGGGGTTTTGGTTGTTACTAATTGAATCACTAGTCTCATGTTTTGAATTGATTATTCATGCTATAAATTGATATTTTCGGGACTGAATTGGTGCATGTATAAATGGTTGGAATGGGGGACATAGGTTTCCCCAAATCGATGGAATTTTGGCTTGCTAAATACATTAAGCTCAATCTATCTTGGAAACGTGTTTGGAATATGGAAAAATTGTGTGGTTTAACTTGAACCCAATGCATTGCATTAATGTATAAATGGATTTTGATGGCCTTGGTAGCCATGGTTTTGGATTTTAAATGAAACTTGAGAGTCAATGTGGTTATGTTGATTGGTTTGGCATATTTAATTTAGTTTGGAAGCATAATAATATGATGATACCAAGTGGTAAATGCCTTAATGAATAACTCCTAGGTTAATGGATTGGTTTATTTGTAAATTGTTTTAGTTTGGCTTAAAGGGAATTTTGTAGCTCACGGTGAAGATGTAAGTCCCAGGAGGGACGAACATGGAAACCACGTTTTCCAGTATTGGGGGTCTATATGACTGTGTGATTAGTTCACACTTTATATATATATATATGTATATATATATATATATATTGGGATGGCTATTGCCTTGGTGGCTATAGTTTTCCTTCACTTTTTCTCTGGTTCGTGATGCTAACACGCACTAGGGCCCTTTCAGCAGGAGAGTTAAACCTATATTGTCCATGTGTGCCTTTAGGATAGATCGATCTACATAGTTTAGATTAAAATTTAAAATCTCATGTTCATGATCTTTGTTCCTATCCCGACATCTTATATATATGTATATGAATGTCGTACATATGGTTTATGACGGGATTTTTGTAATTGGATTATTTTATCCTGATTCCTCGAGTTACATGCTAGTGCTTATCTCATTGATTGTCCCTGAACGCTACATTGTTTCATGATATAGGGTCTGAAGGGTTTTCTGTTGCTCCTGTGCAGCATTAGGTGATTAAGCACATCTGTTGAGTTATTGTGAAGTGATGAACCTCCATCCTTTTGATAGACTTATCATTTCATTACTCTTTCTTTATTGTCATAGTACTTTTGGATTCTTTTTGGTCATAGTTGGGGGCATGTCTGACTTAGTTGATATTCTGGTTTTACAGGCTTTTATAGACAAGTGTGGGTTGAATTGTTGGTTTGACTCTTAGAACTTTTATTTGACTTATTAGCATTTTATCACTATCTTGATTGGCTTTTACTTTATTATTATTATGGTGCTCTTGAGATTAGGCAAGGGGGTGGTCTTTGGTCCATAGTGGGCTTGATATACCCATGACGACTAGACCCTAGTTTGGGTCATGAAAATCTTAGTACTAGAGCATTGTTTAGGGTCGTTGGGTATCCATAAAGCTATTTTGAGTAAAGTCCTTTTTATGGGTGTGTAGCGCACCCAACTTTTAAGGGTGGGGGGTTACTAGGCATTTAGGAATGTTTTCCCTTTCTTGTGTTCTATTTTGGGATATAGATTCTAGTGTTATGAAACTTCACTAACTCTTGGCTTTCTTACATTTTAGATCATGTATCCCCAAAGATTTGATGTTCTTAAAAACTCTATTGGACTTCTTTTCCACCTGAGAAAAATGTGGAGGGGATTCTCTATGTTTATGAAATAAAGGCCCATTCTAAGGTCCCTACTCCAGACTGTACTACTCCATGTGGGGTTCCATCAATCCCTACTAGTCCTCATCAGGCCTCCCGAGCTGATAACACTTATGCCCAGATGCACCAGGGAGATATCTTTAATGTGGAGTCCCGTCAGTCTATTCATATGCTTTCCCAATTGGTGGCATCGCAGTCTCATCAGTATGATCATGTTGGTCCTACTTTTAGTTCATCTATGGTCACTTGGGTATGCCATTTTATAAGGTTGAATCCCCTAACCTTTACTGACTCTAAGGTTTAGGAAGATCCTCAAGGAATTATTGATGAGATGGAGAATATTTTTAGGGTTAGGCATGCTACTGATGTAGAGGTTGTCAAGCTTTCCGCTTATTAGTTGAATGATATGGCTTACTAGTGGTATAAAGAGTGGGAAGAGCCGAGGGTTAATGATGCTGAACAGACTATGTGGGATGACATTTTAGGTAATTTTTTTTATTACTTATTTCCTTAGGAGTTGAGAGAAGCCAAAGCTGCAGAGTTTGTGAATTTGAAGAAAGGTTGTTGAGGGTTAAGGAGTATTCTCTAAAGTTTCAGTAGTTAACCTGTTATGATCTAGAGCTAGTGTCTTATATAGGGTCCTAAATGAGGAAATTTGCTTCTGGTTTGTCCCGCGATTTGGTATTAGAGTGTAAAAATTCTATGTTAAATAATGATATGGACATCTCCAGGCTAGTGGTTTATATATAGCAGGTTGAGGATAAGATGTAGAAATAAAAAAAGATAAAGGAGAGGCAGAATAAGAAATTTAGGCAATCAAAGCTGGGTATTAATCAGTAGAATAGTAAAAGAGATGGTAGGTAGTGGACGAAGAAAAAGAATTATGGAAACTCAGTTTTGTTTGCTAGTGTTCCTAACCCTAATCCTTCGGGTGATTATCGTTTTTAGACTAGCAGTGTTCCTAAGGTACAGGATGACTAGTCTCAACCTAGAGGAGCTCAGTCAGCCTATCTTATCCTCTTTGTCATTTTTGTGGAAAGCTTTACCATGGATATTGTGAGGAGAGGAGGAATTGATGCTATAATTATGGATATCTTGGTCATATGTAGTGAGATTGTCCTTCAACCAAGGTTTCCACTGGAGATAATAAGGTTTTGGTCATCACTTCTTCAGCTTCTGCACCAAAGGGCGCTACTTCTAGTACCGGCACTAGCCAAAATTATCTTTATGCTCTTGATACTCGATAGGAATATAAGGCATCCCCAAATTTCATTACTATTAAGTTATAGCTCTTCTCCTGTGATATTTAATATTTGCTTGATCCGGGTTCTACCCTATCTTATATGACTCTTTATGTGGCTGTGTACTTTGATTTTAATCTCGAAAGTATTTCTGACCCCTTTTCTAAGTCTACTCTGGTGGGTGAGTCTATTGTCACTAGAAAAATCTATAAGGGTTGTGTGGTGTCTATCTTTCATAGAGAAATATTGGTGGATTTAATAAAATTGGATATGTTAGATTTCAATGTTATCTTGGGGATGAATTGGCTTCATTCGTGTTATGTTTCTCTAGATTGTAGGACCCGAAAGGTCAATTTTTACTTTCCTAAAGAACCGTTATTAGAATAGGAAAGGAGTTTCTTATTACCCAAAGGGAGGTTTATCTCATATCATAGAGCTCAAAAATTAATTTTCAAATGGTTTCTATATCATCAAGTTTGGGTTAAGGATTCAAGATTTTAAAGTCTTTAGTAATTTGTCCTTGTGGTTAATGAATTTCCTAAAGTTTTTCTTAATGATATTCTTGGAATTCCTCTTGATAGGGAAATAAATATTGGGATTGATCTTTTGTCAGATACTCATCCTATTTCCATTTCTCCTATAGAATGGCTTAAGCTAAATTAAAGGAGATAAAGGAGCAATTGAAAGATCTTCTTAATAAAGGGTTCATTCATTCTTGTGTCTCTTTATGGGGTACTCCTATACATTTTGTGCGAAAGAAAGATGGATATTTTTGAATGTGCATAGACTATAGTTAGTTAAATAAGGTGACCATGAAAAATAAGTACCCTCTTCCTAGGATTGATGATCTTTTTCATCAGCTTCAGGGTTCTAGGTGTTTCTCTAAGACTGATCTCCATTTGAGCTATAATCAGTTGAAAATTAGGGAAGTTGACATTCCCAAGACTATTTTTTGAACCCGGTATGGCCACTATGATTTTTTGGTTATATTATTTGGGTGGACTAATGCTCCAGCTGCTTTGATGGATCTTTTGAATCAATTGTTTAGGCAGTTTTTGGATTTGTTCATTATAGTCATCATTGATTATATCTTAGTGTGCTCTAAGAGTGAGGAAGATCATGCCAATCACCTCCAAATTGTATTGCAGAATCTTAAGGACCAGGAATTATATGTGAAATTTTTGTAAGTGTGAATTTTGTCTTTGTGTTGTGACTTTTCTTAGGCATGTGGTAGTTCTAGTGAGGGTATCAAAGTGGATCCATAGAAATTTGAGGCAGTTAAGAAGTGGCCTAGACCCACAACTCAAACCGATATTAGGAGTTTCTTGGTCTTGGTTAGGTATTATAGGAGGTTTGTGGAGAGATTCTCATTTATTGCTTCTCCATTGATAAAGTTAACTCGGAAAAAGGTTAAGTTCTTATGGTCTAATTTGAAGGTAGTTTTGAGAAGTTTAAGGATAGTTGACTTTTGCGCCAGTTTTGACCCTACCCGGGGGGTACTGATGGTTTTGTTATGTATTATGATGTGTCTCATATGGGACAGGGTTGTGTTTTGATGTGGCATGGTAAGGTACATATGTTTCTAGGTATTTTAAGGTTCATGAGAGAAACTATCTGACTCACGATCTGGAATTGGCAGTTGTGATCTTTTCTTTCAAAATATGGTGGCATTATTTGTATGGGATGCATGTGAACTTCTATTCAGATCATAAGATCTTGTAGTATATGTTTACTCAGAAAGAGTTGAATCTCAGGCAGCGATAGTGGCTTGAATTGCTTAAGAATTATGACATGAGCCTTCACTACCACATAAGTAAAGCTAATGTTGTTGTTGATTCTCTTAGTAGGATGTCTATGGAGAGTTTATCTCATGTTGATGAGGAGAAATGAGGATTAGTGAAGGATATTCATAGGTTAGCTAATTTGGGAGTTTGTCTTTTGGACTCTAAGGATGGATGGGTAACTGTTCAAAAAGTGGTTAAGTCATCTCTTGGTGTTGAGATGAGAGAAAAGCATATGCTTGGACCCCATACTTGTGCGGATTAAGGATGCCGTGGGTCAGCAAAAAGTTAAGGCTTTCGAGATCAGGGGACATGGTATCTTGAGGTACCAAAGAAGATTGTGTGTTCCTGATGCTAATGGGATGCAGGAAAGGATTTTAACTGAAGCTCATGAGTTTAGATACATAGTTCATCCGGGTTCGACTAAGATATATCATGACTTGAAAGAAATCTACTGGTGGAACAATAATGAGAAATATGGCAAATTTTGTTGCCAAGTGTATGGTTTTTCAACAAGTTGAGGTTGAGAATTTGAGGCCTAGTTGCAAGTTCCAAGAGATAGAGTTGCCCATGTGGAAGTGGGATATGATTAATATGGACTTCATTATGGATCTTATGCAGTCTGACAATCAGTATGATTCTATTTGGGTCATTGTGGATAGAATGACTAAGTCTGCTCACTTCTTATTTGTAAGGATTAACTACTTAAGAGAGAATTATGCTAAGTTGTTCATTCAAGAGATTATGAAGTTGCATGGTGTTCTGGTGCCCATTATATCAGACTAAGGTATGCGGTTTTCTTCTTACTTCTAACATTCATTTTAGAAAGGTTTGGGTACACATGTAAACCTTAGCATCATTTTCCACCCTCAAAAAGATGGGCAAGAAGAGCATACAATTCAAACTTTAGAGGATCTGCTAAGGGACTATATGATTGAATTTAAAGGAAATTGGGTTGATCATCTACCGCTCATTGAATTTGCATACCATAACAGTTATCATTCTATCATCTAAATGGCACCTTTTGAGGCTCTTTATGGTAGAAGGTGCAGGTCTTCTATTGGGTGGTATGAGGTAGGTGAGACTAGGTTATTTGGTCCTAACTTGGTTTACCAATCCATGGAGAAGGTGAAGGTGATTAGAGAAAGAAGGCTCAAAGTCACAAAAAACTTATGCAGATGTGAGGCAAAGAAAGTTGATTTTTAAGTAAGCGATTGGGTATTCTTAAAAGTATCTCCTATGAAAAGAGTTATGAAATTTAGGAAAAAGAGGAAGATCAATCCCCTTTACATTGGTCCGTATCAGATTTTGAAGAGAATTGGGAATGTTGCTTATGAGTTAGATTCGCCTGCAAGTTTATCTTCGATTCATCCTATTTTTATGTGTCCATGCTAAAAAGGTGAGTGAGTGATCTTTGTTTAATAGCGCAAGTCGAGGATATTGGTGTTACAAATTTATTGTCTTATGAGAAAGTTTGATTAAGATATTGGATAGGTAGTTTCTTAGATTGAGGACCAAGGATGTAGGTTCGGTGAAGGTACTTTGTAGAAATAAAAAGGTAAAAGAGGCTACATGGGAAGCTGAAGAAGATATTAAAGCCAAGTACCCATTGTTGCTCCCCGTGGTGAATGAAAATGAATAAGGTATGAGTCTTATTTCCCTCTTGTCGTATTTTGAGTTGCCATCTGATTCTGATGTATTTTTGCTATTCTTGTGCTAAAAGTATCCTAATTCATCATTCGGGGATGAATGATCCTAAGGGGGATAATGTGAGACTCCATAAAAATTTCAATTATTTTATTTTTACCCTCCCGTGTTCATAATGTTGATTTTTTATTCATTATATTAAGGGATGTTAAAAGGGTGATTTGGGAAACTTTCAAATTTTGAAAGGGGTTCGAGGTCATTTTAGGAACCCGAGGCAATGACGGTTTGCGGTATTAGAGTCCCAGCGAGGTTAACCTTTGTGATATTGGTGTGGCTTGAAGGCTACCCTCCATGATAATGTCGTGCCATGCTAATATTTTAATTTTGTTAAGATTTGTTTTTTTCACTTCAGGTGAGGGGTTTTTAGTTTTTTTTACCCCTTGTATGATGTTTAAACACAAAATTGACCCTTTTCCTTCTGTTTTAAAAAATCAAATCATTGTCATTCTCTCTTAAATTCAAAGCCCAAGAAAGCTTAAGTGTTTTATAAAGGATTCTCTATTCAAGATCCAAACATTAAATTGACTTTAATATCTTATGTATTTCAGACATGTTTCCCTACCCTAAATGTTAATTTTACCTTATGGTATTAAGTGAATGGATTTTTATGTGATTCAAATTGTGGGTTTGAAATTGTGTTGAGGGGTTTTGGTTGTTACTGATTGAATTACTTGTCCTATGTTTTGAATTGATTATTCATGATTTAAATTGATGTTGTTGAGACTAAATTGGTGCATTGTATAAATGGTTGGAATGGGGGACATGGGTTTCCCCAAATCGATGGAATTTTGGCTTGATAATTGGATTAACCTCTACCCACCTTGTAAAATTATTTGAATATGGACAAAGTACATGGTTTAACTTGCTTTTGAACCCAACGCATTGCATTAATGGATAAATTGTTATGAAAATATATTTGGATGGCCTTGGTGGCATTGGTTTTGGATTTTAAATGGAATTTGGGAGTTAATATGGTTATGTGGATTAGTTTGGCATATTTAAATTAGCTTGCAAGAACAATGTGATGATACCAATTGGTAAATGCCTTAGTGAATGACTCCTGGGTTAAGGGATAGGTTTATGTGCAAATTGTCTTAATTTGGGCTTAAGGGGAATTGTGTTGCTCACGGTGAAGGTGTAAGTCCCGGGGGGACAAACAACGAAAACCACGTTTGCCAGCATTAAGGGTTTATATAATCGTGTGCCTAGTGCACACTTGATATATATATATATATACATTTATATGTATACACATTTAGACGGCTATTTCCTTAGTGGATTTAGTTTTCCCTTGGTTTTTCTTTATTTCATGTGTCTAACATGCATTAGGGACCTTTCAGCAGGGGGAGTTGAACCCATATAGCCCATAGGTGCCTTTAGGATGGGTGAGCTACATAGCTCAAGTTAATATTTTAAACTCTTGTGCTCATAACCTTTATCCCAATCCCGGCATCCTACATATATGTATATGAATGTGGTGCAAATTGTTTATGATTGAATTTTGGTAATTGCATTATTTTATCCTTATTTCCTGAGTTACATGCTAGTGCTTATCCACTTACCATCCCTTGATGCAATATCATTTCATGATGTAGGGTCTGAAGGGTTTTTTATTGCTCTTGTGCAGTGTAGGTAGTTGAGCACGTCTGTTGAGTTGTTGTGAAGTGGTGAGCCTCTATCCTTTGAAAGGCCTTGTTATTTCTTTACTCTCTCTTTATTGTCATCATAATTTTGGATTCATTTTTATCATAGTCGGGGGGGTTTCTCAACTTAGTTGATATTCTAATTTTACAGGCTTTTATGGACAAGTATGAGTTGAATTATTGGTTTGACTCTTAGAACTTTCATTTGAATTATTACCTTTTTAGCACTATCTTGATTAGCTTCTTCTTTATTATTATATGGTGCTTTTGGGGTTAGGCTACGGGGGTGATCTTCGGTCCATGGTGGGCTTGAGATACTCGTCACGACTAGGTCCTAGTTTTGGTCATGATGTTCGAACTTGGTGGTTGTATACTGAAAGTTGTGCGATGACTTTAATGATTCATCCCATCCATATTGTATTGCAATGTCTTTGCACATCCATTTTTCATGAGTTTTTTAGTTTCCTTGATTTGTGTTTAGTTTTAGTACTTTCTTCATATATATCTGTTCTATTTATATTTTTTATGTATATATATTAAAATTATTAGTAGTGACAATGTGGGCAACCGTTTGGGACTTTCCTACTTGCAGGTGACGTGCTGATATTGTTATTTTACTTATCTTATTTATTGCTTTGTTCAATTGGCCTATCTTACCTATTGAGTAAAAGTAGATCGTACTCACCCCTACTATGTCGTTTCAGTATACATACTAGTATGAACACCTTATATGACGATGGATCTTGTATGGAGATTCCAAACTTTAAGGAACTAATTTTGTCTAGAGTTCAAGGTTGATTTTGACCTTATTTTTCCTTATTTGTCTTTACTTATGAATCAGATATAGATGTTTATTTTTAATTTTTTGAATATTTTACTAGATGATCTAGTATTATGACACTAGGTTTTAGGTGATTTATGACATTACTTTTAGACTTCTTCTATTATTTTACCTGTATGGGGTTGTCTTCACTCTAGAAGTCTCACCTTGGGTTATATTAATATTGTTTTTATTTTTTCCTTATAAGTTTGGGTGATTGTCTTACTTATCAAGGCTGAGTCGCGATAAGTATCAGTATGATCCATTTTAGGTCATGCAAACAGGTGTCAGAGCAGCAAGGTTCATGTAATACCTCGCAAAGTCCTCTTCCAGTCTGAGCCTTAGAGCGAATTCAGTAAAGCAGAAATCCGAGTCTAAAAGTTTCAGAAGTGTCTTTCCAAGTATGGAATACCTTGAATCGTGTGGATTTTCCCTATAGAGCATTGAATAAGCTTTCCATCGATATCAAATTCGCCCAAATCGGACACTCGGGTGAAGAGTTAGAGCCATTTTAGTGAGACAGTGTGCCACCTGGCACCTTAGCACGTCGCGGAGCTAGCCAAAATGGCAATTTTCAAATTCCAGTGAACCTCCGCGATTCCACCGCATCGCGGTATAGTTCCATTTTGCAACCAAGTTGGCAAAGTGATCTCCACCGCATCACGTCGTCCTGCAATTTCCCAATTGTCCGATTTCCAGTAAGCTGGCGCGTCGCGCCAGCATGTAAAATCAGGATTTTTCAGTCAAATTCTAAAGGGGCATTTTGGTTTTTTCCACTTATTCCCAACCTCTATAAATACCCACTTAAGGGCTTTGAGCCTCATTTTTTCTTCCTTCCAACCAAGAAACTAGGGTTTCCAAAAATCAAATCCCCCTTTCTTCTTCAACCAAAAATCAAGCGAGAATCAAGAGTAATCAAGAAATCTTTCCAAAAGCCTTTAAGAAAAGAGTTTTCCAAGGTATGTAGATGTTGATTCTTGGGTCCCGTTCATCCAAGAAGCTCAAGAACCCTTTTTAAAAATATAAAGACTTTATGTTTGTGAGATTCCATGAATTGTATGAGTTGAAATTGATGTTACATGTGTTGTTGAGTTTTTATTCATGTTTGTTTACAAGATTCATGAGCTTTGACCCTAGTATGTGGAATCCATGTGATATTTATGATGAATCTTCCTTATGTTGCTTTCTATGTGACGTGTTCATGGCATGTGGGCATAGAAATGGTTGAATAAGCGAAGTATGTTCCCCATAGGTTTGATAAAAAGCATAGGTGAAGCATAAAGGGGCATTGTAGTATGTTGAAGATGAAACCCCAAATTGTGGGCTAGACCATGCATGCCTAGTGTTTGATAAAATACCTTAGTGAGTGAAATGTGCGATGATAGTATGAAATCCCCAAGTAGGTGTAAAACCAGACATGTCTAGTGGTTGTTGAAAGACCGTAGTGAGTAAGTTGAGACAAGATAGTAGTAAATTCCCCAAGTAAGTTCTCTTTGATATATGCTAAGGTTTTAATACAAGCCAAGTGGTTAGCAAGTAAGTTATGGCATGATAGTGTGAAGTTTCCCGAAAACATGTGATACCCAAATACGAGTCAAGAATGATATAAGTATGAAGTACTTGATGTAAGACCTTGTTGACCGGGGTATAATCTAATAGCATGTCTTCCCTAGCCTGGTATATAGTGAACTGATGTTAATGATTCTTAAAGGTTTGAAGGGACTCTTTAGTGATTGTGATGATGAATAGAGGCCTATGTTTCCTAAATGCTTGAAGTGACTCTGTAGTAATTGTGATGATGAATGGATGATTGTGATGATGAAAGAATGACCTTGATGATGAAATAATGATTGTGGTGATGACTAGTTAAGAATGATTATGTTTTACTTTTATGTTATCGAGTCCTAGGGGTATTTATACCCAATAATAGAGTTGTTGTCTAGAGTCGTGTCAGTTTCTCGATAAATTCAGTCGATCCATGATTCTCAGAACTCAGTGAACTATAGAACTCTATATCCTCAGACAGTTGCAGAACTTAAGAAAGCTCTGTGATCTAAGTAATCATAGTAATCTCAGTTATCTTTGTAATCTCCGTATCTCTAGTAATCTAGCCTCAGTCCTGCAATCAGCTCAGATCTAATAGTATTCAAGTGTTCAGTTCTGATCTCAGAAGCGATTTGAATAATCTATTCAAGCTCTGTATCGTCAGTCAGATACCATGATTCAATTCCATTTCCGTCAAATACGAAACTAAGTGATCTCAGTATAACTCAGTCAGATCTTTTGAGAAACATGATCAGTGTCAGATTCAGTTCAGTTGTGTTCAGTTAGGGATTCAGTTCTGAGTCTTTCAGTTGGGAGTAGAAATTAGCAACGAGGGAGGGAGGGGATGACGGCTCCTCCCATCAGTGAGAGAGAGGCCGGAGTCGTTAGTAGCAATCCATGAACTCCAGAACTGCGTAGCCAGTGCAGGATACAGGAGTCACCGTCAGAAAAAGTTGTCGCCTCCAGAGAGAGAGCATTTGACTATTATATTGCCTTAGGTCGACTGCCTGGTAGGGTCATCCATCAGAGAGGATTGACCAGAGAGAGGTCTTTACCCGTGGCACGGTATTGACACCCTTTCAGCTGGGGTTACAGGTAGGACCCCACCTGTGGTAGGTTGGGGCATGTCGGTTAAGTGACTACTTCACACAGTTTCAATTTCAGTATCAATCTTCATAAATCAAGACTGTCAGATACAGTCATCTATCTTTATGAGGAACTCAGATAGTTTCATTGATTCATGGACCATCCCGTCAGATAGTCTTGGTCTCTCATACAGTTATTTGATATCATATTCATAGTTATGCCGCCAGACAGTCTTGATTTCAGTATCATATCTCTATTGAGTATTCTTGTTGTCAGATTTAGATATAATCATATTTCTTATCATTGATAAAGTTTCCAAAGTCATTTATTAGAAAAGTTGATCTCTAATTCTATCAGTTGAAAGCAGTAAAGCTCAGGATTCAGTCCTTGATGTAAGTACATCAAGATTCTCAGTTATTAGTATCAGATGAGTCAGTGATTCAGTATCACAGTGTCAGTAGTGAGTTGTGATGATTGTGATTATGGTCTGTGCATTCATGTATGTGTTCTCATGTGATATTTTCATGACTATTCAGTTTAGATATTGTGCATGCATGAGCCTTTGCATTTAGCCTTACCTCGTCTACTACTCAGTACATTCCTGTACTGACGCATTTGCACTATGGTGATTTATTTGGCACCATAGGTTCAGAGGCACAGGATCCAGAGTATCCTCAGCAGTTCAGTCCCAGTTAGCAGCAGTAGCAGTGAGTCCTCTTCTTTCGAGGACTAATCTCAGTTTATTATTAGTGCTTCAGACTTTGTTTATTTTTAATTGACGGAGTTAGTTAAGGACCTATCTCATCAACTCCACAGTTTAGACAGTTTAGAGGCTTTTCAGATGGATGTATTAGTATTTTAGTTTTTCGTTTTGAGTATGTATAGATGTGTTAAACCTTATGTCCAGTTTCTGTATTTATTCTAGATATTATGCAGTGTACAGGTACAGATATCAGTAAAGGGTTAGCTTGTGGTCCTTTGGGGTCATAAGCACCGTGTGACGTCTCAGGATGGGATCTCGAGGCATTACAGTTCATCATCCTCATTAATGTAAGATTAAGATGTCTAGTAGAGTTTCACAAATCAGTGTGTAAACGCCTGTATCTATATTCAAGATGGTATAAGATGTCTTTAGGAAAAACTTCTTTATTTTTATTCCTAGTCATGTGGGTTATTATTACCCATTTATCTAAGTAGTGATCCACTCTTTTATGCCCGGGTGGTAAAGACTAGATCTCAAAAGGTTAAGGAAGTTGAGCCAACACCCGAAGATGGAGCCCAAACTTGAGGGAGAAGGAAGGGTCGCAAACTACCTTACGGTAGGGGCAAGGCACGAAGATCTACCCCAGTCATAGGATGTGCTAGGGATACCTCTCCCAAGGACGAGGTTGTGTATTCTAGAGATAATTATAAGACGAGGGTGTGGCTCTATCTCAAGTCCCGCAAGGTTCAGTATATACCCTAGTGCTTCAAATATTTTAGTTCGTCTCTTGAGTTGTTTGGAGGGTGTTCCCTTGAGTGTACATGGTATTTCTAAGAAATTAAGTGATATTCCACTGTCAGTGATGGTATCTTCTTATAGTATTCCTACTTCAGGGTCATAACCATCATCTATAGTACCACCACATATGGACTCTTTTCATATAAAACTAACTATCCCTCTTGTTTCTTCAAGTACATTCATGTCTTTTGATGATAAGAAAAGATTTAAAAGGTTTATTCGCTTGGGTCTGCCCATGTTTAATGGATCTCTTGGAGAGGATAACTATGAATTTTTGATTGATTACCAGGAGAAGTTACATAATTTTGGATCCCTTGAGTCTCATAGAGTTATTGGATCCCTTGAGTCTCATAGGGATGCTTATATTACCTATCGGTTAACAAAAGTGGCTAGGGATTGGTTGAGGTTATTTACCAATTATAGGCCTTTGGGTTTGTCTTCTATGACTTGGACTTAGTTCTTCAAGGCCTTTTTGGAGAGATTTGTACTGTATAGCTTGAGAGATATGAGACATTACGAGTTTGATCATTCAGAGAAGGACTCCTTGACTATCACTAAATATTAGGCATGTTTTTGCACCTTATCCTAATATTTAATCTTTAATATCTCGACCGAGACTGATAGGATTTGAAAGTTTATGAAGCAGTTAAATGGTATCTATCAGTTGGTTATAGCCCATACAATTATTTTAGGGGATTCTTTTCAGAGTATTACTAAGCTTGCCAAGATAACTGAATTAATTATCTAAGATACTCAAGAAAGCACCAAGAAGGTATGTCATTAGAGCGAGATTAATGTATAGGCCTCTTGATGTAGGGATTTCTCTAGTAGAGATTCCCTTAGTTATTATAGTAGGTCGATTCAAGCCACATTATAGAGATCAGGTAGTAGACCTTTAGGTAGCTATTAGGTCATATAGGTAGAGGTTCCAGGATTGGTTCTTCAGGCTAGGGTAGTCATTATAGTTCTTACACATTATTGTAGATTAAGTTAGGCTACCAGGGATGTTTTTAATGTGTTGTGTTTAGCCATGTGACCTAGGAAACACATCATTACTTCAGCTTTATCCTACTTAATTTCTGTAGTGAGATATGGTTCAAGAGTGATAGGGGTTGTACCAATGGTACTAAAGATGTTAAAAGTAGAGGTAGGGGTGCTCATGAAGGTGGTCATGTGTTACTCAATCCAAGAGTATACATCATTAGAGTTATGCTATACTTGGAAGACCTGAGGCAGAGTCTTTTGATGCAGTTATTTTAGGTATCGTCCTAATTTGCTATAAATCTACTTCTATATTTTTTTAATCTTGGATCTACATTCTCCTTTGTGTCTACCTAATTTTCTTTTGGCTTTTATGTTGCATATGAGCCCTTTTTATGCCTCTTCATGTTGCTACCCACGTAGGAGCTTTTTTAATGGTGATCAAATGTACTGATCTTATGTGGTTACTTTGTGGGCCATAAGACTTAAGTATATTTGATTATCCTAGATATGGTTGATTGTGATGTTATCTTGAGTATGGAATGGTTAGATCTTTATCATGCTACTTTGGAATATTTTACCAAGATCGTGATATTATCTATGTTAGGTATGTCGAGTATAGCTTGTAAGGGTGTGCTTAAGTTGATTTCAAAGGGTGTTAGATATTTTTCATGCAAATCGCATGATAGAGAAGGGGTGTTTGTCTTATTTGGCTCATATCGTGATACTAGTATTACCTCAGCGCCTCCTATGCATTATATTTGGGATGTTCATGATTTCATGGATGTGTTTCCTATAGATTTTCCTGGTATACCTTTAGATCATAATATTAATTTTTCCATTGATATGGAGTCGGCCACAAGCCTATATCTATTCCTTCCTATAGGATTGCCTCAGGTGAGTTGAAGAAAGTGAAAGAGAAGTCGCAAGATTTATTGAGTAAGGGATTTATTAGACCTAGTGTATCTCTTTGTGGTACTCCTGTCTTGTTCTTAAAGAACAAAAATAGTTTAAACAGTGACGGTTTTTAACAAGCATTCTTTTCCTCACATTAACGATCTTTTGGACCAAGTTCAAGGTTCTTCGATATATTTCAATATTGATTTGATATCCAGGTATCACCTGTTAAAGATTAGGGCTTTGGATGTTCCAAAGACGGCTTTTCAGACTAGGTACCACTATTATGAGTTCTTGGTCATGTCTTTTGGGTTGACCAATTCCCCTGTAGCATTCATGGAGTTGACAAACTAAGTATATCGATCGTATATTGTCTCATTTGTGGTTGTAATTATAGATGACATCTTGGTTAAACCAAGAGTGAGACCAACCATATGAAATATTTTAGGATTGTAGTTCAGAGGTTGTGTGATAAGAAGTTGTATGCCAAGCTTTACAAGTGTAAGTTTTGGTTGGATTTTACCTCTTTATTGGATCATGTGGTGACCAAGGTTGGTATTATGATTAATCCGTTCAAGATAGGGATGATTTTTTATTAGGCTAGACCTAGTTCTCCTATCGAGATTCTAAGTTTCATTGGTTTAGTGGGTTATTATTGAGATTTTGTAGAGGGATTCTTATCTATAATTGATCCTTTCGCCAAGTTGTTTCTAAAAATGGTGGTTTTTCAGTGTCCTAATGTGTGTGAGAAGATCTTCCAAGAGCTCAAAGAGTTGTTGACTTTGGTTTCTATTTTGACCTTGCCCAAGAAGGATGTGGGTTTTATTGTATTTGTAATACTTCCAGTATTGGTTTGGATGCACTTCCAATGTAAGAGGGTAAGGTGATTGCTTATGCCTCTCATTAGTTAAAGCCTCATGAAAGAAATTACCCTACCCATGATTTGGAGTTGGCAGCCATGGTGTTCGTGTTGAAGTTCTGGTGTCACTATTTGTATAAGATTCCCTATGAGATTTTCTTGGACCATCTTAGCCTTTAATGTTTTTTTAGTCATTGAGATCTTAATATGAGGCAACTATATTGGATTGAGTTGCCTAAGGATTATGACCTTACTATTCTGTATCATTCTGGCAAGGTAAATATGGTTGTGAATGCCTTGAGTTGAAAGTTGACTAGTATGGGGAATTTAGATTTTCTCTTGACCTAGGAGTGGCTATTAGACTTAGAGGTTCAGTCTTTAGCTAACTAGATGGTTAGGCTTAATATTTGTTAACCCAAATGTATTTTAGCCTTTGTTGATGCTAGATCTTCCTTGATAGAAAAGATTTAAGCTCACTAATTTGATGATGATAGTCCGAGGATGATTCAAGATAAGGTGTTGAATGGTGAGACTAAGGTAGCCTCCCTTGATTGTGATATTGTTTTGAGTATTGAGGGTCGAGTATATGTACCAAGGATTCGTGAAGGGTGAGAATAACTTTGGAGGAGGCACATTATTTTAGTTATAACAAAGATGTATCATGATTTGAAGAAGCTTTATTGGTGGGGTGGTATGAAAAACCCTGTGGCACATTTTGTAGCTTGTGTTGTTAGCTGGTAAAGTTTGAGCATTAGAGACTAGGTGGTTTGCTTTAGAGATTAACTATTCTAGAATGGAAGTGGAAGCACATAATTATGGACTTCATGAGTTGATTTCTCCAAATGCTTTGATGGATCTTATGAATCAGGTGTTTAGGCAGTTTCTGGATTTATTCATTAAAGACTTCATTGATGATATCTTGGTGTACTCTAAGAGTGAGGAGGATCATGCCAATCACTTTCGAATTGTATTGCAGACTTTTAAGGACTAGGAATTGTATGCAAAATTTTCTAAGTGTAAATTTTGGCTTAGTGTTGTGACTTTTCTAAGGCATGTGGTAGTTCTAATAAGGGGATCAAGGTGGATCCACAGAAAGTTAAGGCAGTTAAGAAGTGGCCTAAACCCACGACACCAACCAACATTAGAAGCTTCTTTGGCTTGGTTGGGTATTATAGGAGGTTTTTGGAGAGCTTCTCATCTATTGTTGCTCCATTAAAAAAGTTAACTCAGAAAAGGGTTAAGTTTCTGCGGTCTGGTATAAAGGTAGTTTTGAGAAGTTAAAGGATAAGTTGACTTCGGCGCTAGTTTTTACCCTACCCTGAGGGTACTAATGGTTTTTCTATGTATTGTGATGCATCCCATATGGGAATGGGTTGTGTTTTGATGCAGCATGGTAAGGTGTATATGTTTCTAGGCATCTTAAGGTTCATGAGAGGAATTATCCAACTCACGATCTGGAATTGGCAGCTGTGGTTTTTTCTTTGAAAATTTGGTACCATTATTTGTACGGGGTGCATGTGGACATATATTCAGTTCATAAGATCTTGTAGTATGTGTTTACTCAGAAAGAGTTGAATCTCAAGCAGCGGCGGTGGTTTGAATTGCTTAAGGATTATGACATGAGCCTTCACTACCACCTAAGTAAAGCTAATGTTATTGTTGATTCTCTTAGCAGGTTGTCTATTGGGAGCTTATCTCATGTTGATAAAGAGAAAAGAGGATTAGTGAAAGATATTCACAGGCTAGCTAATTTGGGAGATCATCTTTTGGACTCTAAGGATGGATGGGTATTCTTCAAGAAGTGGTTAAGTCATCTTTTGGTGCTAAGGTGAAAAAGAAGCAGGTTTTGGACCCCATACTTATGCAGATTAAGGATAATATAGGTCAGCAATAAGTTAAGGCTTTCGAGATTGGGGGAGATGGTATCTTAAGGTACCAAAAAAGATTGTGTTCTAGATATTGATGGGATGCAGGGAAGGATTTTGACTGAAGCTCACGAGTCTAGATATATAGTTTATCTGGGTTTGACTAAGATGTATCATGACTTGAAAGAAATCTACGGGTGGAATAATATATAGAGAGATATGGAAAATTTTATTGCCAAATGTATGGTTATTCAACAAGTTAAGGTTGAGAATTTGAGGGCTAGTTACAAGTTCAAAGAGATAGAGATTCCCATGTTGAAGTAGGAGATGATTAATATGGACTTCATTATAGGTCTTTTGTGGTCTCGCAATTAGTATGATTCTATTTGGTCATTGTGGATAGAATGACTAAGTCTGCTCAGTTCTTACTTGTAAGGACTTACTACTCAAGAGAGATTTATGCTAAACTGATCATTCAAGAAATTGTGAAGTTGCATGGTGTGCTAGTGTCCATTATTCCAGACTGAGGTATGTATTTTTGTTCTTAATTCTTGCATTCATTTCAGAAAGGTTTGGGTACACATATAAACCTTAGCATCGTTTTCCACCCTAAAAAAATGGGAAAGTAGAGCATATTATTCAAACTTTAGAGGATCTATTAAGGGACTGTATGATTGAATTTAAAGGAAATTAGGTTGATTATCTACAGCTCATTGAATTTTTATATAATAACAGTTATCATTCTAGCATCCAAATAGAACCTTTTGAGGCTCATTGAATTTGTGTATAATAACAGTGGTCTTGACTTGGTTTACCAATTCATGGAGAAAGTGAAGATGATTAGAGAAAAACTGCTCAAAGTCACTAAATGTCTTATGCGGATGTGAAGCAAAGGAAGTTGAGTTTGAATTAAGTGATTGAGTATGCTAGAAAGTATAGCCTATTAAAGGAGTTATGAGATTTAGGAAATAGGGGAAGCTCAATCCCCATTAAATTGGTTCATATCAGATTTTGAGGAGAATTGGGTATGTCCCTTATGAGTTAGATTTGCCAACAAGTTTAGCTTTGATTAATCTAGTTTTTATGTGTCCATATTAAAAAAGTTAGTGGGTTATCTTTCTATGATAGAGCCTATCGAGGATATTGGTGTTACAAATTTATTATATTATGAGAAAGTCCGGTTGAGATATTGGATAGATTGGTTCGTAGATTGTGGATCAAGGATGTACCTTCGATGAAGGTACTTTGGAGAAATCAATAGGTAAATGAAGCTACATGGGAAGCTGAAGAAGATATGAAATCCAAGTACCCGTTTTTGTTCCCCGTGTTGAATGAAAGTGCTTAAGGTATGAGTTTCATTTCCCTCTTGTCACATTTTGAGTTGTCATCTAATTCTGATGTATTTTTACTATTCTCATGCTAAAAGTGTCCTAACTTATCATTCGGGGATGAATGATCGTAAGGGAGGATAATGTGAGACCCCATAAAAATTTCAACTATTTTATTTTTATGCTCTCGTGTTCGTAATGTCAATTTTTTACATAAATTATGTTAAGGGATGTAAAAAGGGTAATTTGGGAATGTTTTAGAATTTTTGGAAGGGTTTGAAGTCATTTTAGGAACCTGTGACAGTAAAAGATTGCGATATTGGAGTGCCAAAGAGGCTAACCTCTGTGATATTGGCGTGGCACGAAGGCTACCCTCCATGATAATGTCGTACCACGCTAATGTTTTAATTTCGTCCAAAAAAAATTCACTTGGGGTAAGGGGATTTTAGTCTCTTTACCCCTTAAACGACTTTTAAACATTAAATTGACCCTTTTTCTTCTGTTTTAAAAGATCAAATGATTCTCATTCTCTCTTAAATTCAAAGCCCAAGAAAGCTTATGGGTTTTACAAAGGATTCACCATTCAAGCTCCAAGTTTTGAATTGACTTCAATTTGTTGTGTATTTCAGGCATGTTTCTTGACCCTGAACGTTAATTTTACATTATGGCATTAAGTTAATAGATTTTCATGTGATTTAAATTGTGGGATTGAAATTAGGTTGAGGGGTTTTGGTTGTTACTAATTGAAATACTTGTCCTATGTTTTGAATTGATTATTCATACTTTAAATGGATGTTTTTGGGACTGAATTGGTTCATTTTATAAATGGTTGGAATGGGGAAGATAGGTTTCCCCAAATCAATGGAATTTTTACTTGATAATTGTATTAACCTTAACCCACCTTCTTAAATTTTTTGAATATGGTACTAATTGCATGGTTTAACTTGCTTTTGAACCCAATGCATTGCATTAATAGATAAATTGTTATAAAAATAAATTTGGATGGCATTGGTGGCGTTGGTTTTGGAGTTTAAATGGAATTTAGGAGTCAATGTGGTTATGTGGATTGGTTTGGCATAGTTAATTTATCTTGCAAGAACAATATGATGATACAAAGTGGTAAATGCCTTAGTGAATGACTCTTGAGTTTATGGATAGTTTTATGTGCAAATTGTCTTAATTTGGGCTTAAAGGGAATTGTGTAGCTCACAATGAAGGTGTAAGTCCCAGGGGGAAAAACAATGGAAACCACGTTTGCCGGCGTTGGGTGTTTATATGATTGTGTTCTTGGTTCATACTTGAGATGTATATATATATAGAGACGGCTATCTCCTTAGTGGATTTAGTTTTCCCTAGGTTTTTCTCCGGTTTGTGCGTCTAACATGCATTAGGGACCTTTCAGCAGAGGGAGTTGAGCCCATACGTGCCTTTAGGATGGATTGAGTTACATTGCTCAAGTTAATATTTTAAACTCTCATGCTCATAACCTTTGTCCCAATCCTGGCACCCTACATATACGTATATGAATGTGGTGCAAATAGTTTATGACTGTATTTTTGTAGTTGGATTATTTTATCCTTATTTCCTGAGTGACATGCTAGTGCTTATCCCACTTACCATCCCTGGATGCTACATTATTTCATGATGTAGGGTCTGAAGGGTTTTCTGTTGCACTTGTGCACCGTTAGGTGGTTGAGCATATCTGTTGAGTTGCTGTGAAGTGGTGAGCCTCCATCCTTCAGAAAGACTTCTTATTTCAATACTTTTTCTTTATAATCATCGTAATTTTGGATTCTTTTTTATCATAGTCGGGGGTATGTCCCGACTTAGTTGATATTTTTATTTTACAGGCTTTTGTTGACAAGTGTGAGTTGAATTATTGGTTTGACTCTTAGAGCTTTTATTTGACTTATTACCTTTTTATTACTATCTTGATTGGCTTCCTCTTTATTATTATTATGGTGCTCTTGAGGTTAGGCTAAGGGGGTGATCTCCGGTCCATGGTGGTCTTGAGATACTCGTCACGAATAGGCCCTAGTTTGGGTCATGATATTCAAACTTAGTGGTTGTATACAGAAAGTCATGCGATGACTTTAATGATTTATCCCATCCATATTATATTGCAATGCATTTGCACATCTATCTTTCATTGTTTTCTTAGTTTCCTTGATTTGTGTTTAGTTTTAGTACTTCCTTCATATCTATTTGTTCTATTTATTTATTTTTATATATATTTTAAAATTGTTAGTAGAGATGGTGTGAGCTACCTTTTGGGACTTTTCTACTTGCAGGTGACGTGCTAATATTGTTATTCTACTTATCTTATTTTTTTCTTCGCTTAGTTGGTCTATCTTACCTACTGAGTAAAAATGGACCATACTCACCCCTCCTTTGCCCTTTCAGTATACATACTACTATGAGCAGCTTACATGGTGGTAGATCTTGTATGGAGATTCCAAACTTTAAGGTTCTAATTTTCTCCAACTTTCAAGGTTGATTTTGACCTTATTTGTCCTTATTTGTCTTTAGTTATAATTCAGAGATAGATGTATATTTTAAATTTTTTGAATATTTTACTAGATGATCTAGTGTTATGACACTAGGTTTTAGGGGATTTATGCTACTTCTTTTAGACTTCTTCTATTATTTTACTTATATGGGGTTGTCTTCACTCTTGAAGTCTCACATTGGGTTATATTATTGTTGCTTTAATTTTTTCCATATCAGTTTGGGTGATTGGCTTACGTATCAAGACTGAGTCGCAATCAGTGCCATTATGATCCATTTTAAGTCGTACAAGTAGGTTTTAGAGTAGCAAGGTTCATCGGTCTCATCAATGTAAGATCAACATGTCTGGTAGTGTCTCACAGATCGGTATGTAGATGTTTGTATCTATCTTCGAGATGGTATAAGATGTCTTTAGGAAAAATATCTTTATTTTGATTCCTAGTCATGTGGGTTATTCTTACCCAATGTTCTAAGCAGTGATCCTCTCTTTTCTAATCGGATGGTGAGGATTAGATCTAAAGGGTTAAGGATGTTGAACCAACACCCAAAGATGGAGCCCAACCTTGAGGGAGAAGCTAGGGTCGCGGATGACCTAAAGGTAGGGGTCACGCATGAAGAGTTGCCCCAGTCATAGGATATGCTAGGAATGCCTCTCCCAAGGCTGAGGTTTTGTATTCTAGAGATAATTATCAGAAAGGATGTGGGACCAACTTAAGTCCCACAAGGTTCAGTTGATACCCCAGTTCTTCAAAATCTTTTAGTTTATCTCTTAAGTTGTTTAGAGGGTGTTCCCTTGAGTGTACCTAGTATTGCTAAGAAAATAAGTGATATTCCACCGTCAGTGATGGTATCTTCTTATAGTATTCCTACTTCATGGTTACAACCATCTTCTATAGTACCACTACGTATGGACTCTTTACTTATCAGACTTACTATACCTCTGGTTTCTTCAAGGACAGTCATATCTTTTGATGATAAGAAAAGATTGAGAGGTTTATTCGCGTGAGTCTACCCATGTTTAGTGGAGCTCTTGGCGAGGATGCCTATAAATTTTTGATTGATTGCCAGGAGAAGTTACTTAATTTTTTATCCCATGAGTCTCATAGAGTTGTTGGATCCTTTGAGTCTCATAGAGATGCTTATACTACCTATCAGCTAACAAAAGTGGCTAGGGATTGGCTGAGGTCATTTGCCAATTGTAGGCTTTTGGGTTTGCCTGCTATGACTTGGACTTAGTTCTTTGAGGCCTTTTTGGAGAGATTTGTATTGTATATCTTGAGAGATATGATATGTGATGTGTTTCATCATTCTGAGCAGGGTTCCTTGACTATCACTAAATATGAGACATGTTTTCACACCTTATACAAATATTTAGTCTCTTAATCTCGATCAAGTCTGATAGGATTTAAAAGTTTGTCAAGGGGTTAAATGGTACCTACTAGTTGGTTATATAGCCTATACAGTTATTTTAGGAGGGGGGAGGGGGGTTTCAGGGTATTATTAAGCATGAAAAGATGACTGAGTAGATTATCCAGGATACTCAAAAAGGAACCAAGAAGGTATGTCGTTAGGGTGAGATTAATGGATAGGCCTCTTGAGGTATAGATTTCTCTTGTAGAGGTTCCCTTCGTTATTATGGTAGGTCGGTTCAAGACACATTATAGAGATCAGGTGGTAGACCTTTAGGTTCTATGGTTTTTAATATCCAGGTATCAGGTCATATGGGTGGAGGTTTCGAGATTGGTTCTTCAGGATAGGCTATTCATTTAGTTCTTACATATTATTTTAAATTAAGTCAGGCCACCAGGGATGTTTTGTATGTGATGTGTTTAGCTATGTGTCTAATGAAATACATCACTGCTTCAGCTTTATCCTTCTCCAATTTCTGCAGTGAGGGGTGGTTCATAGAGTGCTAGGGGTGGTGCCAATGGTACTAAAGGTGTTTAAAGTAGAGTTACTAGTGCTCATGGAGGTGGCCGTGGGTTACTCAGTCCAAGAGTAGACGTGGTTAGAGTTATGCTATACTTGGAAAACCCAGGGCAGAGTCTTCTAATGTAGTTATTTTAGGTATTATCCTAATTTACTACAAATCTACTTCTATTTTATTTGATCTTGGATCTATATTCACCTATCTGTCTACCTATTATGCTTCTGGATTTTATGTTGCATATGAGCCCTTTGTTATGCCCCTTCATGTTTCTACCCCCGTAGGAGATTTTTTAATGGTGATCAGATGTACTAAACTTGTGTGGTTACTTTGCGGGCCGTAATACTTGAGTATATTTGATTATCCTAGATATGGTTGATTGTGATGTTATCTTGGGTCTGGATTGGTAAGATCTTTATCATGCTACTTTGGACTATTTTACCAAGATCGTGATATTAGCTATGTCAAGTATGTCGAGTATATCTTGTAAGGGTGTGCTTAATTTGGTTTCAAAGGGTGTTGTATTTTTACACGCTCATCGCATGATAGAGAAGGGGTGTTTTTCTTATTTGGCTCATATTGAATACTAGTGTTGCCTCTGCTCCTCCTATGATTTATATTTAGGATGTTCATGAGTTCATGGATATTTTTTCTATAGATTTTCCTGATATACCTTTGGATCGTGATATTAATTTTGCCATTGATATGGAGTCGAGCACAAGCCCATATCTATTCCTCCCTATAGAAATTCCTCGGGTGAGTTAAAGAAATTGAAAGAGTAGTTAGTTGCAAGATTTGTTGAGTAAGGGATTTTTTATACCTAGTGTATCTCTTTATGGTACTCATGTTTTGTTCTTGAAGAATAAAAATAGTCAAAAAAGTGACGGCTTATAACAAGCATTCTTTTCCTCATATTGATGATCTCTTTCACCAGCTTCAGGGTACTTCAATATTTTTCAAGATTGATTTGAGATCTGGGTATCACCAACTAAATATTAGGGCTTTGTATGTTCCAATGACGCCTTTTTAGACTAGATACAACCATTATGAGTTCTTGGTCATGTCTTTGGGTTTGACCAATTCCCCTGTAGTATTCATGGAGTTTATGAACTAAGTATTTCATTCGTATCTTATCTTATTTGTAGTTGTAATTATAGTTGACATCTTGGTTATATCACGAGTGATACCAACTATGTGAAATATTTGTGGATTATACTTCAGAGGTTGTGTAATGAGAAGTTGCATGCCAAGCTTTACAAGTGTAATTTTTGGTTGAATTTTACCTCTTTATTGGATCATGTGGTGACCAAGGTTGGTATTATGATTGGTCTGGTTAAGATAGTGATGATTTGTGATTAGGCTAGACCTAGTTCTCCTATCAAAATTCTAAGTTTCATTGGTTTGGTGGGTTATTATCGGGATTTTGTAGTGGGATTCTCATCTACAATGGATCCTTTGGCAAAGTTATTTCTGAAAATATGGTTTTTCAGTGGCTGAATGCGTGTGAGAAGATCTTCCAAAAGCTCAAAGAGTTGTTGACTTTGGTTTCTATTTTGACTTTTCCCAAGAAGGGTGTGGGTTTTACTGTGTTTGTAATGTTTCTAGTGTTGGTTTTAATGCAGTTCCAATGAAGGAGGGTATGGTGATTGCTTTTGCCTCTAATTAGTTAAAGCCTGATGAAACAAATTACCCTACCCATGATTTGGAGTCCGCATCCATGGTGTTCGTGTTGAAGTTATGGCGTCACTATTTGTATTGGATTCCCTGGCTTGAGTTGTTTAAGGATTATGACCTTACTATTTGGTATCATTTGAGCAAGGCAAATATGGTTGCAAAAGCCTTGCGTCGAAAGTCGACTAGTATGGGGAGTTTATATTATCTCTTGACCTAGGAATGGCTATTAGCCTTGGAAGTTCAGTCTTTAGCTAACTAGATGGTTAGGCTTAATATTTATACACCCAAACGTGTTTTAGCCTTTGTTGATGCTAGATCTTCCTTGATGGAGAAGATTCGAGCTCACCAATTTGATGATGATAGTCTGAGGATGGTTCAAGATAAGGTGTTGAATGGTGAGACTAAGGTAGCCTCCCTTGATTTTTATGTTATTTTGAGTAGTGGGGGTCGAGTATGTGTGTCAAGGATTAGTGAAGGGGTGAGAATGATTTTTGAGGAGGCACATTATTCTAGGTGTGACAAAGATCTATCGTGATTTGAAAAAGCTTTATTGGTGGGGTGGTATGAAGAAAAGTGTGGCAGATTTTGTAGCTTGATGCTTGTGTTGTTAGAAGGTAAAGTTCGAGCATCGGAGACTAGGTGGTTTGCTTTAGAGATTAACCATTCCAGAGTGAAGTGGAAGCAGATCACTATGGACTTTGTGAGTTGGTTGCCTCACACTTCTCGTGGTTATAATAGTATTTGGGTCATCGTGGATCGGTTGACCATATCAACCAATTTTATCCCTATTCACATTTCTTCCAGTGTTGAGAAGTTAGCCCATATCTATGTTCATCAAATAGTCTATCTCTTCATGGGTTACCCGCATTCTATTATTTCAGTCAGAGGTTTAGTTTTCACTTCTAGCTTCTGGCAAATTTTTCAGGAGGAGTTAGGTAGTCAAGTTAACCTTAGCATAACTTTTCACAACCAGACCGACAGTCAGTCAGGCGGACTATTCAAGTTTTTTTGGAGGATATGCTCTGTGTATATGTTATATGAACTTCAGTGGTCTATGGGAGTAGTATTTGGCCTTAGCGGGGTTTGCTTATAATAATAGCTAACATTTGAGTTTTGAGATGACCCCTTTTGAGGTGTTATATGGAAGGAGTTATCAATATTCTATTGATTGTTTGGGACTTCAGAGTTTAGACCTTGTGGCACTGACTTGCTTCACAAGTCCTTAGACAAGGTTTAGGTAATTTAGGATAGGCTTTGAGCAACCAGTGTAGGGAAAAAAGTCATACAGGCTGTAGGTTTCATGCCTTGAAGTTCAGGATTTGTGATCGAGTCTTCCTTTGAGTGTCACCCATGAAGGGCATGATAATATTTCGAAGGAGGGACAAGCTCAGCCCGAGGTTCATTGGACTATTTGAGATTTTCTGACATTTGAGGAGATTTCTTATTAGTTGGCCTTACCTCCAGACTTTTTAATCATTCATCCAGTTTTTCAAGTACATATGTTTTGGTGCTACATTTTGGATGAGTCTCACGTGCTTCGCTGAGACTCAATTCTTTTATGTGTGAAATTGACCTTTGTAGAGGAACGAGTGTCCATTTTAGCCAAAGATGTTAGATGGTTGTGTTCTAGAGATATTTTTGTGGTTAAGGTTTAGTGGAGATATTAGTACATTAAGGAGGCTACATGGGAGGTCGAGTCAACATGCATAGTAGTTATGCTCAGGTTTTTACAAATTCAGGTATTTCCTTGTCTTTTAGTTCAAGGAAAAATAAGAGTCTTAATGGTGGATGATCTAATGACCTGAATTTATGAATTTCTATTTTTATGTGTTTTGATTATTTTCCCATCACTCGAGTTTCTACATGTTGATTTTTGGATTTGGGGATGATTGGCACAGTTCTCAATGCAATCATCAATGATTTGGGTGAGTTTGAGAATTTTAGAGGCTTCAAAAGCCATACAGTTGACTTTGGTTAACACTTATTTATCCAAGTGCCAGATGCCAATTTGGACTGCTCCAGTAGATTCAAAATATTGAATTTGGGTTAGTAGCGTGATTGGTTTGATTTTAAAATCTTTATATATCATTTTGACCCTTCATTTAGAATATAGTGAAAAGGGGTCCTGGGGGTCAATTTAGTAAAAACAATCTATTTCAAAAATCTAACGTCGCCATTGAGTCCAGAACTTTGAAATTAGCCTAGTAGCATATATAGTTTGTTTTTATGGGATCCCAAACAAATCTCGACGGTCCATTCAGATACATTTATTTTTTTGGAAAGTCTACTGGTACAACATTTTTTGGTGCATCAGGTCTTTCAGTTTGATCACATTGACACATATCATGGTCATATGCCTCGATGAAGGAATTCATTGCTATTGTCGTGGCGGCGATACCGTGATCATAATGGGTTATCAGTAGAATGGGTCGGGAAGACTTATTGTGATTGAGAGACCCAACTATGCGACCATTATAACTAGCCTAATTGTCGATTAACATTGACCCTCGCGATCACGAGGTGGGGTCCGTGATCATAAAGAACTATTCACTGAACAGTATTAAATCCTTATTTTTGCATGTTTCCTTTATTTTTGGACCTTTAAGCTTCAGGTTTGGCCGATTCTTAAGAATTTCTTACCATTTGAGTTTGGGTAAGCTCTAAAACGTTCCCATTATTTTTCATCGATTATATCATCAAACACCTTTAAATTATGATTTCAAAATGGAAATTTGAGATTTTTATAGGTAAAGTTTAAGAAAAAATTTCTTCAGTTTGGACCTCATTTTTATCTCATTTTGCCATGGGTTTTCACCTATAGATTTCTATAACCATGGGGAATGTATTTCTAAAGCAAAATTCTAGTTTTCCCCTTTTTATTTTCAAGACCTAGCCTAAATATGGACAATATGAGTATTGTTAGCTTTCTTTTAATGCGTAGATGCTATATTTGATTGTTATAGGTAAATCTGAGGTCGTTAGTAAGAGAAAAGCTCTGTGTTGAAGAACTTTAGGCTGAGATTTTTTCATTTTAAGGTAGATTATGGTTTACCTTCTTTCATATTGAGTAGAGTAGTTAATAAATAAGTAAAGCACGCTATGGGTTGGGGAAAATAACTATTGGGTTTAAAATTCAAGTTATTATTACTGTTATGTGCTCGTGTGTGGGGCTTATATTCTGTTGTTATTGACTTGTAATATCTGATATTGTGTGTTGCCCATGTGTGGACTTTATTTGATATTATTGGCCTTATCTGCGCATGTAAATGCCTTTATTATAGATATAATGTCGGGGATGAAATGGTTAATATAGGTCTTACTTGAGCATTAGTTGCCTTTATCATGATAGAAATACCCAGTTAGGAGTTGATATGATATTAATGATGTCTTGCATGAATATTTATTCTAATGGTGCCTACTTAGAGTTGATAATCATAAATTGTAGGTATGTTGAGTTTATTTTTGGGCTCTCTCCCCCCCCCCCCCCACACACACACATGCATATAATATATATATGTGTGTGTGTGTGTATTCGCGATAATTGAAGACAGAAATTGATCCCAAAAACACATAACAAGTTAAAAATTTATTACCAATAGGGGTAGTAGTAAAACATCCTAAAATGCAAGAAAATAAAAGAGAGTAATTGTTTGTTACAATCCCCAAATGGGGGCAACCCAAATCCAGCCAACAAATCATATGTATATATATAGTTGGTTGTGAGCATTACTTCCTCATTCCATACATATTCATTCATGAGATACAAGTACCATTAAGAAGCACTATTTTTAAAAAGAAAATAAGATACTTTTATGAAAACCCTTTACATAAAGACAAGCCAGAAAGATGAGTTGAGATTGAGATATGAGAGATAGTATATGGGTTGTGAACCCCCCTGGGTCCTACCAGGGAGTTGCGAGCTCAGTGGGTGTATATAGAAATTCATGCAATTTCTTTCATCATTTGTCCCATCCACATTGCATTGCATTGCATTTGCACATGGATTTTTCATGATTTCTTTAGTTTAAGTATTTCTTTCGTATATATTCATGTTATTTTTTGTTCTTATGCAGTATATATTAGAATTGTTATAGAGATGGTGTGAGCTACTATTTGAGACTTTTCTATTTGCAGGTGATGTGCTCATAGTGTTATTTTACTTATTTAATTTTCTTCTTTACTCAGTTGGTTTATATTATCTACTGAGTACAAGATGTCCGCGCTCACCCCTACTGTTCCCTTTCGCTACAGATCCTAGTACGAGCACCTCACGTGGTGGTTGATTTTGTATGGATATTCCAAACTTTGAGGTATTGATTCCCTCTAGAGTCCTATGTTGATTCGAACCTCATCTATCCCTACTTGTCTTTAGTATTGATGTAGAAACAGATGCGTATTTTTAGTTTTCTGATATTATAGTTGATGCTCTTACATTATAACACCATGTTTTGGATGATTTATGACATTTCTTTCAAAATTTCGCTATTATTTTACCTGTATGAGTCTAGCTTAGCTCTATAAGTCTCATCTTGACTTATATTGTTGTTGTTTTTTTATTTTTCCTTATCAGTTTTGGTATCACTTAGTTATCAAGGTTAAGATGGGATAAGTGCCATCATGACCCATTTTTAGTTCTTAATTATATTATTCTCATTTTATATATTTCACATTCATGAGATATTAGTATCATTGAGAAACACTGATTTTTGCAATACAATGAGACATTTTTAAAACACTTGGATTGTAGGATATGCCGGTCGGGTTGATTGAGAAATGAGATTAAGATTGGTGGAAACTTTGAGATATTATATGGGTTGTGAACCACCACCACCCGGGTCGTATTTTGAGAGAATTGAGGCTCGATAGGTGTATACAAAAATTCATGCAATAACTTTTGAGCCATTCATTTTATCATCCCTTGCCTTGCATTTTCATATGTATTTCATGTGTTCGTTATGAGCTACTTGACGTAGAATCAATATTTATGTATTTTCGTGTATATATTAGAACTGTTAGTAGAGATGGTGTGAGCTACTATTTAGAAACTTTTCTACTTATAGGTTGCATACTCATAGTATTTTCTTTACTAGTATTATTTTCTACTTTTGTCAGTCGTCCTATGATTTCTACTGAGTACAAGTGGGTCGTACTAATCCTTGCTATGCCCTTTCGTCCGTACTTACCCCTACTATGCCTTTTCAGTACAGATTCCAGCTTAAATACTACTGATGTGCTATAGAAATATAGCACTTATGATGCTTAAACTATGAGAATATGCAAGTACTTAAGGCTATTTTGTTGGATTTAAGGTGTTTTTGGAGTGTTTTGCAGAAAATTATGTTTTGGATGCTAATTTCATAAAAAGAGGGAAAAGGTGTTTTGGGCTACTTTTTGGTGAAATTAAGGATGTTTGGGACACTTTCTGGCTTGGTCGTGATCAAAGAATGTTCGAGAATTGAAGAAGAGCTAAAAAAATAACTCTCATCACCTACCAAGTCAACCTACGAACTGCATGTAGGACATACAGACAGTAGGTGGGCAAAGCAGGTGCAAAGGTCGAAATCTCGAGAGTTAGGCTGCAGGATTTGGACCTGTGGTCTGCACCTGCACCCAATGTCGTGACCGTAGGTACTACCTGTGCCATGTGCCTAACCGCGGGTATAGAGAGTAGGTGGCCGTCGACAATAATTTTCTCGGATTGTTCCAAAATCATTTCCTAGGATTTTTATGTATCCCAATTACACTCTTATGACATTTTAAATCCTATTATGTATAGGTAATTAAGTTTTCCTATTTTATTTAGGATTTGACTTCTAGGTTTCTTGTAATTTATAAATACCTATTAGGTTATGTATTCATTCATTAATTCCATACATTTATTCAAAAATACACATTCACATATTGATTGGTTGAGAAGGAGTCCCCTTTGGGGCCAAGTTGGGCCTCCTTCTCAAACATCTTGTTGTTCTTGGTTTGTTACTCAATTTAAGTCTTTGGGATTTCTTCTTTCATTATTGTGAGATTGATTCTGTAATTTCGTCTGTGGATTCCATGATTGATCTCATAACTATAAGCGGCTAATTCCTTTAGCTAGGATTTTAGGAACCCTGGCGGATCAACAAAGTTGAGGAAGTTATATTTCAGCGGATTAACTAAGATCAACCAATTCTTTTCTTTTTTCTATTTCAGCAAATCCCCCATTTTATTTTCCTGCACTGCCTAGTGATAGTAGCAATTTTGAGATAGATTTCCGAACTATTCCCTGTGGGATATACCCCAACCTAGTTAGATTACTATATTTGATAGAGACCGCTTCATCCTTCAATTAGAGGTGTACATTGGGTGTTATCAAATTTTGATGTCATTGTTGGGGAATACGGTCTTGGAATTCTTAATTGAAGTTATTGGAGTTATCGGGTTTTATTTTCTTTTGATTTTTGTTTTGTTTCTTATCAAACATACTATTCTTGAGATGACAACCTGGACAGAGAAAGTATGGAGTGATGATGATTCCTTATTTTTTTGAACCTTTTCCTTTGATATGGTGCATTATTGTAGGAGTGTGGCAAATATAGTGTGTGAGCACATGGATAGCCTATTGGAAATAGTAACACACCTTATCCACAATAATTATAAACTTATTCAAGAGGTTTACATGTTTGTCTTGGATATTTACTACCTACACGTGGATTTGAATGCAAACAATACTACATATAACGCATAGTAACTTAGTCATTGGTGTTATAAGACTGAAAGAATTCTAAAAAACCAACTTGAGAAGTTGAAATTGGAGGAGTCTAAAATTGCTCATGCTCTTATGGGTAGTGTCACTCTTGGATACCTTGATTCTTGTAGAGTTGCTTATACTACCTATCAGTTGATGGGTGTTGCTAAGGATTAGTAGAGCTCATATGCTAGCTGTAGACCTTTGGGTTCACCTGATATGACTTGGACTCAGTTTTTTTAGGCCTATTTGGAAGAGATTTGTACCATATATCTTGATAGATCAGATTTGTGATGAGAGCTTACTAACTATTTGTCACGCCCCAAAATCCCATCGGGCCGGACTGGCACCCGAAGACGAGAAGGCCCGGGAGAACCCGTTCAAATACCTGTACTTTCCCTTACATGTCACCAAAAATTTGGACAGCACTTCGTTGCATATAGAAGGATCTAATTACCTGTATCAGCACAACACACACAAATATATATATATATATATATATAATACTTGGCCTTCGGGGCCACCACATATACAGATATAACATCACTATATAAACTTCCATGACTTTACCCTTCCTTATGTCTACAAAGCCTCTAGGATATACATGATAGAACTAGGGTCGGGACAAACCCCCGCCCACACATGACTCCTGTACAATAACAAAACACAAGGAACCAACTCGGAAAACTCCGAAGCAAACTGGAGTTCACCAACAATAGTTGTATGACCTGGCTCCTATCTATGCTGTGAATGAGCTGAGGTACCTGTGCCTGTAGCATGAAATGCAGGTCCCCGTGGGGGACGTCAGTATGAAATATGTACTGAGTATGTAAAGCTGTAGATAATCACATATGATATAGGAGCTCAATAGAAATCCTAAACAAGTGAATAAATCGTAATAGGAGTGGACCACACTTACTAGAACTTGTGACAACCTGTACATTGAATTTATTCAATCACTTTACCTTCGTTCTTAACATCTTTGTAGTCATTACTGTACTGTACTGTGACCATTAGGCTGCCTCCAGTACATATCAACTGGGATCGACCCATGCTAGGCTTATGCCCCTGGGATACCACCCATAAACACGTAAATAGGGATCGACCCATGCTAGGCTTAGGCCCCTGGGATACCACCCGATAAGAGAGAACTTCCATCACTTAGTTTAATTAATCTTTGAGATTGTTATTTTGGTCTCCACCACATTTTTGATACTTTGAAACAACGATACATCAATAAGAACCAAGTAATAGACCTTATATACAATAACGACGTAATAAAGACTCATTGGTACATCAACAATGTGTTTCAGAATCATCAATATCACACCAATGAAATAGGAGCCTTTTGGTATATCAATGAAACATTTTGACACTTTATAGAATGGAAACAACTTCGTTGGTAATGTAGAACAATACATGTTTTTGGACAACCTCGGAATCTTACTTGATGGAACATTGGTGTTTTCATGCCAAAGAACATCGTTAGAGTATGCTTTACATACCTCGTCGTAGATTCGGATACCAATTCAACACAACGTACCGCCTTTACAAATCACTTATCTACAATGAAATGTTTGGCATCTAGTATTAGCAACCCAACACCACAATTCTCTTCCATAATTCCATACAACCAATATTTGCATAGCATTCCAAAAACCAACTTGAACAATAGGTTTATGTGTGTATATATATATATGTAATCATCTTTTCAATACTACATCATCACACCAAATCCCTTCACAATTAAACATAATCCAACCATGCACAAGAATAATCCAACATCATTTCCAATCATCTTTCAACAACAATCAAATAACACCCTTCTTATGCTTACGTGCATATATATACATATCCATATAAATAACACCAACATAATTTACATCCTTACCATAAAATGGCCCTTTTGATTTTGAAGTCCTTTTGGCACAAATAAGGGGTGATTCTCGAAGCCCTCGAGACGGTGAACACAACTACGGAATCAATTTGAATTTTCTACGGTTGAATCACAAGATAATTGGAGTTGAAATTTGGCTAGGGTTTCTTATTCTTCAATAATGGATGATAAATAATGGATATGAGGATAATTATATGTATATAAGGACCAATTTTCGTTCATGAGGTGATGGAAAATGACCATATTGCCCTTAAAATTTTAAGTAAATCCGAATCTGTCCATGGTGGACTGTTTTGACAAGCTAAAGTATATCGACCATAACGCTTTGCTCCGATATTGGATTTGGGTGAAATTGGTATCGTTGGAAAGATAATTCAAAGGTATTTCATTTCATATAAAGTAGGACACCCAGTTCGTCCTGTACAAGGAGTTATGATCGTTTGAAGTTGACCCTAAAAATCTATTTTGAGAGGCTAAAGTAAAACGAGTATAACTCCTTACTCAGACGTTGGATTTGGATGAAACCAATTGCATTGGAAAGAAGACTCAAATATATTTCTTTTGATAGGTCGTATCTCTCCCAATTCATTATATTAAGGGAGTTATGATCGTTCAAAGTTGACCCAAAAAACTGGCAGGCCTCAGTAGTTTGTGTGCAGGAAATTTTCCTGCACATTTACTATTCACCATATCCCGGCCACCGTTTTATAGTTTCGAACGTGCTCGATTATATCCGAAACTTATCCGTTTTTGGAAATCTTTATATCGTTGGAAAGCTTATTCAATAACCTTCGTATGGAACCATCAACGGGAAAATTCCGGTATAAATAAAATAAAAAAATTAATTCCATATAAATAAGACCAATACACGTACTTGAATATGCCAATACATATACTTGAATACGGGGTGTTACATCCTTCCCCCCTTTAGGACATTCGTCCTCGAATGTTAGCGTAGTTATTCAACCAAAACAAGTTCAAGTCCACCATTAACATTCACATCATCACATAAATACTATGCATATATAAACAAAAACTTACTTGTTAATGTTCTAACTCCGTTTCTTGAACTTCCTCTTCATATTTGAACAAATGAGGGTACTTAGATTTCATTTCTTCCTCAGCTTCCCATGTAATCTCTTCCCTTTGTTGATTTCTCCAAAGTACTTTCACCGATGCTACTTCTTTATTTCTCATCTTCTTAACTTGACGATCTAATATAGCAATAGGCATCTCCTCATAGGTAAGATCTTCTGTTACTTGCACATCTTCAGTAGAAGTAATAAAGGACGGATCTCTGATGCACTTTCGAAGCATCGATACATGAAATACTGGATGCACTGATGAGAGTTCCTAGGGTAGCTCTAATTCATAAGCAACTTGCCCACATCTTCGAATAATCTTATACGGGCCTATATATCGTGGACTCAACTTTCCTTTCTTTCCAAATCTAATCACCCCTTTCATTGGCGATACCTTCAAAAATACCCAATCACCTAACGAAAATTCTAGCCCTCTTCTTCTACTATCCACATATGACTTGTGTCGACTTTGGGCTGTTTTCAACCGTTGCTGAATCACCTTGACTTTTTCTATGGCTTGATACACAAGATCCGGTCCGAACATAAGAGTTTCACCCGCTTCGAACCATCCTATTGGTGATCTACACTTCCTCTCATATAAAGCTTCATATGGTGCCATTTTGATACTTGAATGATAGCTATTATTGTAGGTAAACTCAATAAGAGGTAAATGATCATCCCAGCTGCCTTTAAAATCTATAACACATGCTCGTAGCATATCTTCAAGTGTTTGAATGGTGCGCTCTGCTTGTCCATCCGTCTGAGGGTGAAAAGTTGTACTCAGATTCACTTGTGTTCCCAAACTCCGTTGGAAAGACTTCCAAAAGTTTGCGGTAAATTGAGTTCCCCGATCCGATATAATAGAAGTTGGCACTCCATGTAATCGGACTATTTCCTTAACATACAGCTTCGAATATTCTTCAACTATGTAAGTGGTCTTAACGGGTAAGAAATGTGCGGATAGTAAGCCTATCCACAATCACCCATATAGAATCAAATTTCCGAGCTGTACGAGGCAATCCTGTGACAAAATCCATGTTGATCATGTCCCACTTCCAAATTGGAAGATCTATGCATTGCATATAGCCTCCGGGTTTTTGGTGCTCAACTTTAACTCTTTGACAATTTGGACATTCAGCTACAAATTCTGCAATGCTCTTCTTCATGTCATTCCACCAATACATATCTTTCAAATCTTGATACATTTTGGTTGATCCTGGATGAATGGAATACCTTGAAAAATGTGCCTCTGTCATAATCTTCTTTCTTAGCCAATCTATATCCGGCATACACAATCGGTTTTGGCACTGAAGTACTCCTTCTCGCATAAGCTCAAATGCCTTGGTCGCACCACTCTGAACGTTCTCCTTAAGCTGTAATAAAATAGGGTCTACATATTGCTTCTCTTTCACTTCAGCTACTAATGAAGATTCCGCAGCATTATGTACGATAAGCTCTTTATTCGGAGTTTCAAGAAGACGAACTCCTAGACTAGCTAATTGATGAAGATCTTTAATTATCCCTTGCCTTTCTATAGGTGCCATCATAGCCTTACGACTCAACGCATCAGCTACTATATTCGCTTTCCCTGGGTGATACAAAATATCAACATCATAATCTTTTAATAGTTCCATCCACCTTCGCTGCCTCAGATTTAGATCCTTCTGACTGAAAATATATTGTAAGATCTTGTGATCAATATATATATCAACATGAACCCCATATAAATAGTGGCGCCATATTTTTAGAGCAAAGATAACCGCTGCCAGCTCAAGATCATGTGTGGGGTAATTTTTCTCATGTGGCCTCAATTGCCTTGAGGAATATGCTATCACCTTACCATGCTGCATTAATACACATCCTAAACCAATTCTTAAAGCATCACAATACACTGTATACCCTTCTGTACCTTCTGGAAGTACCAACACAGGTGTAGAAGTCAACTTATTCTTCAATTCTTGGAAACTCTCCTCACACGCATCATTCCATTGGAACTTGGATGCTTTATGCGTTAGCTTGGTTAAGGGTGCTGAAATAGAAGAAAAGTCTTTAACAAACCTTCTATAATAACCGGCCAACCCGAGAAAACTACGGATCTCCGTAGGCGTTGTGGGCCTTGGCCAGTTCTTCACAGCTTCTATCTTTTGAGCATCAACCTTTATCCCTTCACTAGATACAATATGACCCAAAAATGCCACCGACTTTAACCAAAACTCACATTTAGATAACTTTGCATAAATCTTACAATCACGAAGAGTCTGCAATGCCTGTCGTAAGTGATTAGCATGGTCCTCTTCTGATCTAGAATAAACTAGAATATCATCTATAAAAACTATCACAAATACATCCAGGAATGGCTTAAAAACCCTATTCATCAAATCCATAAAAGATGTGGGTGCATTTGTTAGCCCAAATGACATAACTAGAAACTCATAATGACTATACCTTGTTCGGAAAGTTTTTTTGGGTATATCTTTTTCTTTGACCCTCACTTGGTGGTAACCTGACCTCAAATCAATCTTAGAAAAGCACTTGGCGCCCTGTAATTGATCAAATAAATCATCAATTCTTGGGAGAGGATATTTATTCTTAATAGTCACCTTATTCAATTGCCGATAATCAATACACATCCTCAGCGAGCCATCTTTTTTGCGTACAAATAACACTGGTGCTCCCCAAGGGGAAATACTAGGACTAATGAACCTCTTTTCTAGCAAATCTTTCAATTGCTCTTTCAATTCTCGTAATTCTGCTGGGGCCATTCTATACGGAGGAATGGATATTGGTTGGGTGCCTGGTATTACATCAATACCAAACTCTACTTCTCGTTCAGGAGGCAAACCTGGAAGATCTTCAGGAAATACATCAGAAAATTCATTTACCACCGGAATAGCGTGAAGAGTTGGTGGCTCCGCTTCTGTATCCCTTACTCTAACTAAATGATATATATATCCCTTGGAAATCATTCTTCTTGCCTTAAAATAAGAAATAAATCTACCTCTTGGCGCGCTAATTTCACCTTTCCATTCAAGGACTGATTCATTTGGAAAATGGAAATATACCTTTTTCGTGCAGCAATCAATTGTGGCATAACAAGACGCCAACCAGTCCATACCCATTATAACATCAAAATCTACCATTTCTAACTCCAAAAGATCAGCCATCATATCACGACCACAAACAGTTACTATGCAGTTTCGATAAACCCTTCTAGCTATAATAGATTCCCCGACCGGTGTGGACACTTCAAATAGCTTAACTAACAGTTCGGGTATTCTTTCGAACTTTCCAGCAACCAATGGAGTAACATAAGATAATGTAGAACCGGGATCAATTAAGGCATATAAATCGAATGAAAATATAGACAACGTACCCGTAACCACATCTGGGGAAGCCTCTAAATTCTGTCGATCCGCTAGAGCATACGTACGATTTTAAGCCCCGCTAGAACTCGTGGCTCCTCTATCACCTCTAACACGACCCATTGGCTGTGCACCCCTTCCTGAATAAGGCATCGATGATGATGATGCAACAAATGACCCCGTAGGTCGTGCCATACCTCCTATGTCCCTTCGTAGGCATTCCCTCATCATATGCCCCAACATACCGCACCAAAAGCAAACATTGGTCCCCAGCCGACATGCGCCCAAATGATACCTTCCACATTTATTGCATGGCTCTCGAGGAGGTCTCGATTGGCTCATATTCCCTTGCCCTTGGTAACCCACTGATCGCGAACTATGACCCTCACTTCTTTGCCCAAATTGACTACCTCTGAACCCCTGATGCTGTGGTGGAGCACTAGCTGCAGAATAAGAAAATAATGGCCTAGGTGGTCTAGCAGAAAATTGAGGTCTAAAACCTCCCTGTGGCGCCATAAAATGCCCTGTAGATCTGGCCCTCTTAGAAGATCCGCTTTCAAATTCCTGTGTTCTTCTTCTTTGCCTCTGATCTTCCATTTTCTGTGCAAATGTTTCGATCCTAGCTATATCCACGTCTTTATTCAGTGCAGCAATAGTACAATCCCTAACCAAATACGGATCCAATCCAACCACATACCGATGAATTTTGTCATCCATAGTAGCTATAACATTAAGAGCATATCTGGACAAAGAATTAAATCGAAGACTATACTCCCTCACACTTGTATTACCCTGTCGAAGATTTAAGAACTGATCCGCACGGGCCTGACGAGTCTCATATGGAAGATAATGATCAATAAATGCCTCTTTCAACTCTTTCCAAGTAGCTGGGGGTGCATCAATGCCGCTTGACCGTTTCCAGTCTTCATACCAATATATAGCCTTACCTTTGAATCTATACGCGGCTAACTCCACTGTCTCTCTGCCCGATACATGCATCACCTCTAAGGCTCTTTGGATCTGATCAATAAAGTCTTGTGGGTCCTCATTAAGATCTGATCCAGTAAAAGTAGGAGGATCCATTTTAAGAAAATCCTGTGTTCGAAGGCTATCCGCCCTATCTATACCACTAGGAACTGCAGTAGAAATGGCTTGCCCTTGAGCTTTCCCAGCAATTATACGAGTCAAAAGTTGCACTGCATTTCTAAGATCTTGATCAACAGCATTAATAGGTGGCTCTGGGGATATAGTTCTCCTCCCCCTTATTTCTTCCGGACTGGGGGAAGTTTCTGATGTATGCTTAGCTGGAGCCTCACTTTAATTAGCTGGTATAGTGGGTGACTTACTAGTCCCCTCTCCGGCAGCCACATCTACTTGCTTACCGGTATTCTTGCTTCTGGTAATCGACATCATTACTATAATAAGAGAAACAAACTGATTCAGTGGTCAATTATGACTTCATATACAATATAAGCTCTATCGCACGATATAAGACATAAAGAAAAGAAACAATTCCTAAATGTCCATAGCCTCCTGTTTATAGATGTGGTGCACAACACACCGATAAACAAGACTCTACGTAGACACGGCTTTGTAGACTCACTAGGATGAACCTCTCTGATACCACTTTTGTCATGCCCCAAAATCCCATCGGGCCGGACTGGCACCCGAAGCCGAGAAGGCCTGGGAGAACCCGTTCAAATACCTATACTTTCCCTTATATGTCACCAAAAATTTGGACAGCACTTCGTTGCATATAGAAGGATCTAATTACCTGTATCAGCACAACACGCACAAATATATATATATAATACTTGGCCGTCGGGGCCACCACATATACAGATATAACATCACTATATAAACTTCCAAGACTTTACCCTTCCTTATGTCTACAAAGCCTCTAGGATATACATGACAGAACTAGGGTCGGGACAAACCCCCGCCCACACATGACTCCTGTACAATAACAAAATATAAGGAACCGACTTGGAAAACTCCAAAGCAAACTAGAGCTCACCAACAATAGTTGTATGACCTGGCTCCTATCTATGCTGTGAATGAGCTGAGGTACCTGTGCCTGTAGCATAAAATGCAGGTCCTCGTGGGGGACGTCAGTACGAAATATGTACTGAGTATGTAAAGTTGTAGATAATCACATATGATATAGGAGCTCAATAGAAATCCGAAACAAGTGAATAAATCGTAATAGGAGTGGACCACACTTACTAGAACTTGTGACAACCTGTACATTGAATTTATTCAATCACTTTACCTTCGTTCTTAACATCTTTGTAATCATTACTGTAATGTACTGTGACCATTAGGCTGCCTCCAGTACATATCAACTGGGATCAACCCATGCTAGGCTTATGCCCCTGGGATACCACCCATAAACACGTAAATAGGGATCGACCCATGCTAGGCTTATGCCCCTGGGATACCACCCGATAAGAGAGAACTTCCATCACTTAGTTCAATTAATATTTGAGATTGTTATTTCGGTCGCCACCACATTTTTGATACTTTGAAACAACAATACATCAATAAGAACCAAGTAATAGACCTTCTATACAATAACGACGTAATAAAGACTCATTGGTACATCAACAATGTGTTTCAGAATCATCAATATCACAACAATTAAATAGGAGCCTTTTGGTATATCAATGAAACATTTTGACACTTTATAGAATGGAAACAACTTCGTTGGTAATGTAGAACAATACATGTTTTTGGACAACCTCGGAATCTTACTTGATGGAACATTGGTGTTTTCATGCCAAAGAACATCGTTAGAGTATGCTTTACATACCTCGTCGTAGATTCGGATACCAATTCAACACAACTTCCCGCCTTTACAAATCACTTATCTACAATGAAATGTTTGGCATCTAGTATTAGCAACCCAACACCACAATTCTCTTCCATAATTCCATACAACCAATATTTGCATAGCATTCCAAAAACCAACTTGAACAATAGGTTTATGTGTGTATATATATATATATATAATCATCATTTCAATACCACATCATGACACCAAATCCCTTCACAATTCAACATAATCCAACCATGCACAAGAATAATCCAACATCATTTCCAATCATCTTTCAACAACAATCAAATAACACACTTCTTATGCTTACATGCATATATATACATATCCATATAAATAATACCAACATAATTTACATCCTTGCCATAAAATGGCCCTTTTGATTTTGAAGTCCTGTTGGCACAAATAAGGGGTGCTTCTCGAAGCCCTCGAGACGGTGAACACAACTACGGAATCAATTTGAATTTTCTACGGTTGAATCACAAGATAATTGGAGTTGAAATTTGGCTAGGGTTTCTTATTCTTCAATAATGGATGATAAATAATGGATATGAGGCTAAGTATATGTATATAATGACCAATTTTCGTTCATGAGGTGATGGAAAATGACCATATTGCCCTTAAAATTTTAAGTAAATCCGAATCTGTCCATGGTGGACTGTTTTGACAAGCTAAAGTAGATCGACCATAACTCTTTGCTCCGATATCGGATTTGGGTGAAATTTGTATCGTTGGAAAGATAATTCAAAGGTATTTCATTTCATATAAAGTAGCCCACCCAGTTCGTCCTGTACAAGGAGTTATGATCGTTTGAAGTTGACCCTAAAAATCTGTTTTGAGAGGCTAAAGTAAAACGAGTATAACTTCTTACTCAGACGTTGGATTTGGATGAAACCAATTGCATTGGAAAGAAGACTCAAAGATATTTCTTTTGATAGGTTGTATATCTCCCAATTCATTATATTAAGGGAGTTATGATCGTTCAAAGTTGATCCAAAAAACTGGCAGGCCTCAGTAGTTTGTGTGCAGGAAATTTTCCTGCACATTTACTATTCACCATATCCCGGCCACCGTTTTATAGTTTCGAACGTGCTCGATTATATCCAAAACTTATCCGTTTTTGTAAATATTTATATCGTTGGAAATCTTATTCAATAACCTTCGTATGGAACCATCGACGGGCAAATTCCGGTATAAATAAAATAAAAAAATTAATTCCATATAAATAAGACCAATACACGTACTTGAATACGCCAATACATGTACTTGAATACGGGGTGTTACACTATTATTGAGTATGAGGCTTATTTTCACACTTTATTTAGGTAATCAGTCACTAGCATCTCCATTGAGTTTGAAAGGATTTGAATGTTTGTGCAAAGGTTAGATGGTACTTATTAGTTGGCTACTGCTCAAATGGTAGTTTCAGGTGATTCTTTTTAGAGTATTATTGAGCATGCTAAGATGATTAAGTCTATCATCCAGGATACTCGGGGAGGCACCGAGAAGGTGCATCGTTATAGTGAGTTTAGTGGACAAGCCTCCTGAGATAGAGATTTCTCTGGTAGAGGCTCCCTTGGTTATCATGAAAAGCTGATTTAGGCAACTTTGCAGGGATCAAGTGGTAGGTCTTTAGGTTCAGAACCTTTAAGTAGCCAGACATTAGTCCAAGGTGGTTGTCCTAGTTCATGAGCTCCTTATTAGATTGAGTTAGATCGTAAAGGATGTTTAGTATGTGATGAGTTTGACTATCTGGCCAAAGATTGCCCTCGACATATTTTAGACATACTCCTATATTTTAGAGGTGGTTCATAAAGTGGTAGGGGTGCTGCTAGAGGTGTTTGAGTTTTAGAACTCGTAAAATCCTAGCTTAACTCAGTCCCTTAGAGCATGAAAAGAGGTCCCAGACTTAGAAATATCAGCTAAGTGTTTATTTTTAGAATTATTTTAGCCTTTATAATTTGGCGTTTTTATTTTACGACCGTTATGACCTTGAAATGTCGATCCTTGGATTGAATCATGATTGGGTGTCAATAGGTCACTTCGGGTAAGTTTCAAATTTTTCGAACTTCGTTTGAAACACGTTTGGTTGACCAAAATAGTGGGTCGACGCGATCTCGACGTGTCGCATCGCCCATCACATCGATGGATATTTTCCCCAACTCCCAATGCAAATTCTAATGAGCCAACGTAATCTCAATGCATCACATCAGACGTCGCATCGAATACATCAACGCGGGGCATTGGTCTGTGCATCACTAGGCACGTTTTTTCTCTTTTAATTCCGCATCTAAAGGGGTAATTAAGTCATTTTTCCATGTCTATTCTGCCACCAAAACACGAAAATAATTATTCCAAAGGGAAAAATTAACTCATTATTCACAAATCCTCTCAAGAACAAACCCTAACCCGCCAAATTCAAGATTTAAGCTTCAAGAAATTCACCAAAACTTTCAAAGAATTAACAATCAAAGTATGTTAAGTGTTCATCCAAGGGTTTCCGTGCACCCTTGGAGTTCAAGAATCTCTTTTAAAACTACAAGTTGATTGCCTCCATGAATTTCATGTTGAATTTGATTGTATTCATGACTATGATAAATTATTACAAGTTTCATTTGAAGTAATTAATATGTGTGTAGTGATATGTGGATTCATGTTAAAAACCCCTTGAATTTGTAAGTTGGGATTGTGATCATAATGCTTGCATGTTGATTATTTTTATGTGCACAAATTCATGCCTCTCGGGTGTTTGATAAAATATTCATGTGAGTGGAAGGGTGAAATCATGATATAATAGTATGTGCACAAATTCATGCCTCTCAAGTGTTTGACAAGATGTTTAAATGAAAGCATTGCTAACAAGCTACTATTGTTATGTCATTATGACCATGCCATGTTTTACATTCAAGGCTATTGAATGCTGGGGGTATTCAATACCCGAAATCTAGTTGTTTACCTAGAATTGCAGAAGCTTTAGAATAGTCTCAGAGATGTCACGTACAGTAGTACTCAGTCAGTTACAGAACTTAGTGTATTTAGTCGATTACAGAACCCAGTGTACTGAGTCAGTTAACAAAACTCAGTGAGCTCAGTCCAGTTTAGTTAGACAGCACGATCAGTAATAGTTCAGTCAAGCCTAGTACAGTCTAGAAATTAGTTTAGTATTTATTCAGTTGAGAGTAGGAATCAGCACCGAGTGAACCCAGGGATGGGGGCTTTTCTGTCAGTGGAGGGTTTTACCCTTAGTAGCAATCCCTGCTTTATAGAACTACATAGCCATCATAGTTTGAGATATCTTCCTACCAGATAAGGGTTGATACATCTCATACAAGTTTTCTTGCCAGTGAGGGTTGACGATATGTCTTCCTGCCAGATAGGGTTAACTTACAGCCATTATTAGTATCCCATGGCAAGGTGCGAACACTCTTCCAACTAGGGTCACAGGTTGGACCCCAACTCAATTTATAATCGGGGTATGTTGGTTAGATGAACACTCCCACAGTTACAATTTCAGTTCCAGACTCAGTATAAAACCTCAGTTTAGTTTTCAGAATCAGGACTGTCAGATATAGTCACCCATCTTAGTACGGAACTAAGTTTAGTTCCACAAAATCAGAACTATCAGAAACAATCACCCAGTTATCAATAATCCAGTTATCAGTGACCTTAGCTACAGTAAGATAGATTTCCATGCAACATTGCATAATCAGTAACTACAGCAGTTTCAGATATACATGTACTCTCATTCAGTTATATTCATGTTACTCAACCAGTTATTGTTCATGCATATGAACCCCTGTATATTAGCCTATCTCACTTAGCATACCAGTATATTCAAAGTATTGACGCATACTTTTCCTTTGCGCTATGATGTCTTATATCATAGGTTAAGACGCACGAGCTCCTGACCATACTTAGCAGCCAAGACTATCAGCAGCAGGTTTAGTGGTGAGCTCTCATAGTTCAAGGAAAGGGTTATTATTTAAGTGTTTCAGTAGTTTAGTACATTCAGTAATCAAAGTTAGTTGGGGACTTGTCCCATCAACTCCATATTCAGACAGTTAGAGGCTTTCGGGCTAGAATAGTTTAGACAAATATTCAGTTTTCAGTATTTATTTATCAATATTCAGTATTTTTTTCAGTTATGAACCTTATGGAAACTTCATCCTAACTTCCGTATATATTACAGTATTATTATTCAGTGATTTTAGTAGGTACTAGTCATGGGTTAGCTTATGGTCCTTCGGGATTACAATACCATAGGCATCCGGGGTGCAGACTCAGAGCGTTACAAACTTAGTATCGGAGCCTAAGGTTCAATAGAGTCCTAGGAAGTTTAAAAGTTGCGTATAGTAGAGTCTTGTGCATGGGTGTATAGCGCACTACACTTATGGACAAGAGGCTATGAGGTGTTTTAGGAACAAGTTCCCTTTTTTTCGTGTTCATATCATACGAGTGAGCATGAGCTCAAGTTAAACTCTCTGTCTAATTCAATTTTCCCTTCTTTTGACAGAATATGCCTCCCAAAAAGTCTAACATAAGAAGAACAAGAAACCAGCCAGCACCTCCGCCCGTCCAGCCAGATCCCTGGATGATCATGTTTCCCATGCAGAATTTAGAGCAGCTTTCACCACTCTAGCTCATTCTTTGGTAGCCTAGAATGAACGTCCAATTTTTATTCAGGCCAACCTAGTGGCCAATACTATTGCAGCCAGAATTTGGGACTTCACCCAAATGAATCCCCCATCATTTATGGGGTCTAAGTTAGATGAGGATCCACAGAAATTCCTTGATCAGGAGCAGAAAGTCACAGATATTATGGGGGTGACTGCTAATGAGACTACTGAGTTGTTCATATATCTGTTGTAGGATGTGGCTCACTCATGGTTCAAGCAGTGGAAGGTAGACAGGGTTGTAGATGCAGGGCCCATTGAATGGGAAAAGTTTGCTATTGCTTTTCTGGATAGGTTCTTCCCAGTGGAGTTAAGGGAAGCTAAGGTTTTGGAGTTTATTAATCTAAAACAGGGCAACATGACAGTGAAAAAGTATTCTCTCAAGTTTACTCAGTTAGCCAGATACACTTCTCATGTGGTAGCAGATTTAAGATGATTAAGTTTGTGTCGGGTGTGTCTAGCGGTATGATTAAAAAATGTAGGACCACAATGCTGATTAAGGAGATGGACATATCCAGGCTCATGGTTTATGCTCAGCAGATAGAAGAGGCTAAGAATAAAGAGAAGAAGGGGGAGAATAAGAGAGCTAGAATAGGTAGCTTTAACTTTACTCAGCCTAAGTCAAAGGGTGGTAATCGTTCTCAGTTTCACCCAAAATTCTTAGTTCCAGATCCATTCTCATCCAGTGCTCCAGTGCCAAAAGTTAGAGATGGCAATAAGGATAGGGACCCAGGCCCGAAACCTCAGGGTATTGTTAGCAGTGCCTGAACAAATCCTCTTTTCCAGAAGTATGGAAGAAACCACCAGGGTTATTGTAGAACTGGCAGTGATCTATGTTTTATATGTGTCAAGCTAGGACATAGGGTTATAGAGTGTCCCCAAGTGGGTTCGCAGAGTCAGTATAATCGTCCCCCAGCTTAGTCCCGATCACCCGAATCAGTAGAGTGTCGCTTCCAATGCCACCAGTGGGCAACACCCAAATAGACTTTATGCACTTCATTCCCGATAGGATTAGGAAAGTTCTCCTGATGTGGTCACTGGTATGTTATAAGTTTATCATTTACATATTTATGCTTTGCTAGATCCAGGAGCTTCTTTGTTCTTTGTAACTCCTCATTAGTTGTTGACTTTGGAGTCAATCTCAAAATCCTAGCAGAGTCCTTCTCAGTCTCTACCCCAGTGGGTAAATCCATCATAGCCCAGTTGGTATACAGGAACTGTCCTGCTATGGTATCTCAAAAAGTTACTTCAGCAGACTTTGTAGAATTAGAGATGATAGATTTTGACATCATTCTCGGCATGGACTGGCTTCATTCATGCTATGCTTTAGTGGACTGTAGAAATAGAGTTGTCCACTTTCAGTTCCCGAATAAACCTATCCTAGAATGGAGAGGTAATACTTCAGCACTTAGGGGTTAGCTTATTTCCTACCTTAGAATGAGGAAAATAATATCTAAAAAATGTGTCTATCATCTCATTCGAGTTCAAGACTCTAGTTCAGAGACCCCAAATCTTGAGTCGTATCAATAGCATGTGAATTTCTAGATATGTTTCCCGAATATCTTCCCGGGGTTCCTCCCGAAAAGGAACTTGACTTCAGAATTAACCTTCTTCTAGATACTCAGCCCATCTCTATTCCGCCAAACAGAATGGCTCCAGCAGAACTCAAAGAATTAAAAGAACGGTTGAAAAATCTCCTAGATAAGGGATTCATCATACCCAGCTTATCCCCTTGGGGTGCACCAATTCTATTCATGGGTAAGAAAGATGGTTCTCTTAGAATATGTATAGACGACCATTAGTTGAACAAGGTCACGGTCAAGAACAAGCATTCACTTCCCAGAATTGATGACTTGTTTGACCAACTTCAGGGTGCCAGTTACTTTTCTAAGATAGACCTTAGATCAGGCTATCATTAGCTCAGAGTCAGAAAATGTGATATTTCAAATATAGCTTTCTGAACTCGGTATGGTCACTTTAAATTCCTAGTCATGTCATTTGGTCTTACCAATGCTCCAGCAACCTTCATGGACTTGATGAACCATGTGTTCAAGCAGTACTTGGGCATGTTCATCATAGTCTTTATTGATGACATTTTTGTCTACTCCTGCAGTGAACATGATCATGCAGACCATCTCAGAATAGTATTACAAACTCTCAGAATCCATCAGTTGTTCGCCAAATTTAGTAAGTGCAAATTTTGGCTAAGGTCATTAGCTTTTCTTAGTCTTATAGTTTTCGGTGATGGCATTAGAGTTGATCCTCAAAAGATCGAAGTAGTGATAAATAAGCCCAATCTATATCTATCTGTCCATCAGATATCAGGAGTTTTTTCAGTTTGGCTGGATATTACCGATGGTTTGTTGAGGGATTTTCATCTATTGCATCCCTCATGTCCAGATTGACTTAGAAAAAAGTCAAGTTCCAGTGGTCAGATTCTTGAGAGAAGAGTTTTTAGGAGTTGAAGACTCGACTCACTACAGCTCCAGTTTTGAATTTACCAAATGGTTCAGATAGGTTTGTTGTATATTGTAATGTTTCCAGAGTTGGTTTGGGGTATGTTTTGATGCAGAGAGGTAAGGTCATAACCTACGCCTCTAGACAGCTTAAGCCCCATAAAAAGAATTACCTCACTCATGATCTTGAGTTAGCAGTTGTAGTGTTTACCTTAAAGATTGGGAGGCATTATTTGTATGGGGTACATGTTAATATGTTCATGAACCATAAAAGCCTGCAGTATGTGTTTTCTCAAAAAGACCTGAACCTACGTCATAGAAGGTGGTTAGAGTTGTTAAAAGATTATGACATGAGTGTTCTGTATCATCCGAGCAAGGCTAATGTAGTGGTTGATGCTCTCAGTAGGATGTCTATAGGTAGTGTTGCTCACATAAAGGATGGTACGAAAAATTTAGTTTAGGAAATTCACCAACTTGCCCGACTAGGTGTCCACTTAGTTGATTCAGAAGAGGGTAGCATATGGGTGCAGAATAGTTCAAAATCATCTCTGGTTTCCAAAGGAAAAGAAAAGCAGGACAGAGATCCCAGTTTAGTTAAACTGATGAAGTCAGTCAGAGATCAGAAGGTAGAGGTTTTCTCCCAAGGGAAAGATGGTGTGTTGCGTTGCCAAGGTAGAATATGTGTGCCATGTGTAGATGGCGTAAGATAGCGAATTCTTGAAAAAACGCATGGTGCGCGCTACTCAATTTACCCAGGGGCCACCAAGATATACCACGACTTACGAGAAGTCTATTGGTGGAGTGGAATAAAGAGAGACATTGTAGAGTTTGTAGCTAAGTGCTCGACATATCAGTAGGTTAAGATCGAACATCAAAATCCTATTGGAGCTATATAGGAGATTAGTATTCCTACTTCTAAGTGGGAGGAGGTGAACATGGATTTTGTGACAGGCTTGCCCCGTACTCATCGCCAGCATGATTTGATTTAGGTTATTATGGATAGGATGACCAAATTAGCTTATTTCTTACCAGTTCATACCTTTTATTTATCCGATGATTATCCCAAGCTCTATGTTAGAGAGTTGGTCAGATTGCATAGAGTTCTATTGTCCATCATTTCAGCTAGAGGTACACAGTTCACCTCTCACTTTTGGAAAGCCTTCCAAAAGGGTCTTGGTACCCAAGTTCACCTCAGTACCGTCTTCCACCCTAAGATAGATGGTCAAGCAGAAAGGACCATCAAGACTGTAGAAAATATGTTAAGAACGTGTGCCATTGACTTTAAGGGTAGTTGGTATGACCACTTGCCTTTGATTGAGTTCGCATATAATAACAGTTATCATTCCAATATTCAGATGGCTCTGTTTTAGGAATTCTATGGGAGGAGATGTAGATCTCTCCCATTGGTTGGTTTGAAGTGGGTGAAGCCGCAGTGGTAGGGCCTGACTTGGTAATTGTTGCCTTAGAAAAATTTTAGTTGATCAAAGAAAGGCTAAAGACTGCTCAGAGCTGACAAAAATCGTATGCAGATGTGTGAAGAAAAGATCTCGAGTTTGAGATTAGTGATTATGTATATTTCAAAATATCTCCTATGAAGGGAGTAAAGAGATTTGGCAAGAAGGGGAAGTTTAGTCCCTGATATGTCGGTCCTTACCGAATTCTCAGCCATTTTCGAAAGGTAGCTTACAAGATTGAGTTGCCTTTAGACTTAGATTCAGTGCATCTAATGTTTCACGTCTTCTTGCTTAAGAAGTACACAGGTGACCCAGCAGTTGTAGTGCCTATAGAGGGTATAGATGTTCAATACAATTTCTCTTATGAGGAAGTTCCAATTGAAATTCTTAATCATCAGATTCACAGACTAAGGAACAAAGAAGTTCCTCTAGTTAAATTTCTTAGGTGGAATCAGCCCGTTGAGGGAGATACTTAGGAAGCAGAAGCAGATATGCAGACCAATTATCCTCACATCCTCTCCACAAACTTAGACGTAGCTCAAGGTAACAATTTTTCTTAAACTTACTCAGTTCCATGCTCAGCTTACCATTACAACTCTGTATCGGTTCAGTTGCATAGCATTCTCATATTATACATACCTTCATGAAATAGTTCAGTCATGTGTCAAGTCATCATAATTCAGTCATGCTTTGGTTATGCATGTTTAGTATGAAAACTCAATATATCAGTAGTTTCATTCATGAAATCATACTCCAGTTGTGCATGTCCAGTATGTAAACTCAGTCTATTAGTATCCTCAACTTAGTCAGTCTCATTCGAGGATGAATGTTTCCTAGGGGGAGATATTGTAAGACCCCGCAAAATCCTAGCTTAACTCAGTCCCTTAGAGCATGAAAAGAGGTCCCAGACATAGAAATTCAGCTAAGTGTTTATACTTAGAATTATTTTATCCGTCATAATTTGGCGATCTTATTTTACGACCCTTATGACCTTGAAATGTCGATCCTTGGATTGACTCATGATCAGGTGTACCAATAGGTCACTTCGGGTGAGTTTTAGATTTTTTGGACCTCATTTGAAACATGTTTGGGTGAAAATAGTGGGTCGACGCGATCTCGATACGTCGCATCAGCCATCGCATCGATGGATATTTTCCCCACATCCCAGTGCAAATTCCAATGAGTCGATGCAATCTCGACGCATCGCGTTAACCTCATCGACGCATCACGTTGACCCCATTGACACAGTGCATCGGTATGCGTGTCACTGGGAACGGTTTTTGCTCTTTTAATTCCGCATCCAGAGGGGTAGTTAAGTTATTTTCCCACATCTATTCAGCCCCAAAAACACTAAATTAACCATTCCAAAGAGAAAAATTCACTCATTATTCACAAATCCTCTCAAGAACAAACCCTAACCAACCAAATTCAAGATTTAAGCTTCAAGAAATTCACCACAAATTTCATAGAATTAACAATCAAGGTATGTTATGTGTTTATTCAAGGGTTTCCTTCCACCCTTGGAGTTAAAGAATCTCTTTTAAAACTACAAGTTGATTGCTTTCATGAATTTCATGTTGAATTTGATTGTATTCATGACTATGATGTTATTTGGGTTTTAATCCATGAATTATTACAAGTTTCATGTGAAGTAATTAACATGTGTGTAGTGTTATGTGGATTTATGTTAAGAAACCCTTGAATTTGTAAGTTGGGATTGTGATCATGATGCTTGCATTTTAATTATTATTATGTGCACAAATTCATGCCTCTCAGGTGTTTGATAAAATGTTCATGTGAGTTGAAGGGTGAAATCGTGATATAATAGTATGTGCACAAATTCATGCCTCTCAAGTGTTTGACAAAATGTTTAAATAAAAGCATTGTTAACAAGCTACTATTGTTATGTCATTATGACCATGCCATGTTTTACTTTCAATGCTATCGAGTCCTGCAGGATTCAATACCCGAAATCTAGCTATTTACCTAGAATTATAGTAGCTTTAAAATAGTCTCAGTGATGTCGCGTACATTAGTATTTAGTCAGTTAAAGAACTCAGTGTATTCAGTCTGTTACAGAACCCAGTGTACATAATCAGTTAACAAAACTCAATGAACTCGGTCCAGTTCAGTTAGACAGCACTATCAGTAATAGTTCATTCCAACCTAGTACAGTCTAAAAATTAGTTCAGTGTCTATTCAGTTGGGAGTAGGAATCTGCACCGAGCAAACCCAGGGAAGGGGGCATTCCTGTCAGTGGAGAGTTTGACCCTTAGTAAAAATTCTTGCATTAAAAACTACATAGCTAGCATAGGTTGAGACATCTTCCTGTCAGATAAGGGTTGATACATCTCATATGAGTTTTTTTTCCAATGAGGGTTGACGATATGTCTTCCTGCCAGGTAGGGTTAACTCACAACTATTGTTAGTATCCTTTGGAAGGTGTTAACACCCTTCCAACTAGGGTCACTTATTGGACCCCAACTCAATTTGCAATTGGAGTATGACAGTTAGATAAACACTCCCATAGTTACAGTTTCAATTCTAGACTCAATATAAAACCTCAGCTCAGTTTTCAGAATCAGGACTATCAGACACAGTCACCCAGCTCACTACAAAACTATGTTTAGTTTCATAGAATTAGGACTGTCGGAAACAGTCACCCAATTATATGTAACCCAATTATCAGTAACCCAGTTATTAGTAATCCAGTTATCAATGACTTCAGTTACAATAAAGTAGATTTACACGCAGCATTGCATAATCAGTAATTACAGTAGTTTCAGATATATATGTACTCTTATTCAGTTATATTCATGTTACTCAACTAGTTATTGTTCATGCATATGAACCCTTGCATATCAGCCTACCTCACTTAGCATATTAGTACATTCAAAGTACTGATACAGACTTTTTCTTTGTGCTATAATGTCTTATATCATAGGTTCAGACACACGGGCTCTTGACCTTTCTTAGCAGCCCAGACTATCAACAGCAGGTTTAGTTGAGAGTCCTCATAGGTCGAGAACAGGGTTATTATTTCAGTAGTTCAGTACATTCAGTAGTCAAAGTTAGTTGGGGACTTATCCCATCAACTCCATATTCAGATAGTTAGAGGCTTTCAGACTAGAATATTTTAGACAGATATTCAGTTTTCAGTATTTATTTATCAGTATTCAGTATTTTTTTCTGTTATGAACCTTATGGAAACTTCACCCTAACTTCCGCATTTATTTTAATATTATTATTTAGTTATTGTAGTAGGTACCAGTCATGGGTTAACTTGTGGTCCTTCAGGATTATGAGCATTGTGTGGCATCTAGGGTGCAGACTCAGGGCATTATATTGAGGTTGAGGTAGAGGTTCTTGTCGTGGTGACCACAAGTTTACTCAGTTCGGGAGCAAACATGGTCAGTGTTATACTAAACCTGCTAGATCTGAGGTAGAAGCCTCTGATGTTGTTATTACAAGTATCATCTTGCTATGCTACATATTTGTTTTTGTGTTATTTGACCCTGGGTCAACTTTCTCCTATGTGTCTACATATTTTTATTTTGGTTTTGATATTGTATGTGATCCTCTTGTTATATCTCCTTATTTTTATACCCCCGTAGGAGATTTTTTAGTGTTGGATCAAGTGAACCAATCTTGTGTGGTTACCCTTGCTAGTCAAGAGACTTGGCTAAACTTGATTGCTTTAAATATGGTTGATTTTGATGTTTTCTTGTGTATGTATTGGTTAGCTTCTTATCATACTATTTTTGGATTTTTATGCCAAGATCATGACCTTAGCTACATTGGGTGTGCCGGGGTTAGATTGTAAGGGCACACTTAATTTGAGTCTGAAGAGTGTTGTATCATTTTTCATGCTTATCGCATAATAAAGAGAGGGTATTTATCTTATTTAGTTCATATCTATGATACTACCATTGCCTCATCGCCTCCTATGGATTCTATTCGAGTTGTTTACGAGTTCATAGATGTGTTTCCTATGAATTTACCCGGTATGCCTTTGAACCGTGATACTAATTTTTCTATTGATGTGGAGTCATTCACCAAGCTTATTTCTATTCCTCCCTATAGGATGACCTCGATGGAGTTGAGGGAATTGAAGAAGCAGTTGTAGGATTTATTGGTAAGGGGTATATTATACCTAGTGTATCTATTTTCAGTGCATCTATCTTGTTTGTGAAGAAAAAAGATGATTCTATGCGTATGTGTATTGATTATAAGCAATTGAACAGGTTAAAGTTAAAACAAGTATCCTCTTCCTTGCCTTAATCATTCCTTTGACTAGCTTCAGAGAGATTTTGTGTTCTCCAAAGTTGATTTGAGATCTGAGTATCACCTGTTGATGATTTGAGCTTTAGATATTTCAAAAATAGCTTTCTGAAGATGGATTTTTGAACTCAAAATAATCATTATGAGTTCTTGGTCAAGTCTTTTCGATTGACCAATGTCCTAGAAGTGTTCATAGAGTTGATAAACTAGGTGTTTTAACCGTATCTCGACTTTTTTTTTATTTTATTTATAGATGACATCCTAGTTTATTCTAAGAGTGAGGTCAACCATGTGAGACATCTGAGGATTGTATGTTCGAGGTTGCATGATGAGAAGTTTTATGCAAAGTTTTCAAAGTGGGGGTTTTTATTGGATTCTATCTCTTTATTGGATTATATTAGGACTAAGAGTGGTATTGTGGTTGATTCGGCCAAGATTGTGATGATTCGTGATTAAGCTAGGTCTACTTCTCTAATTGAGATTTGGAGTTTTGTAGGTTTGGCTGGTTATTATTAGCCTTTTATAGAGAGTTTCTCGTCTATTGTGGCTCTTTTGACCAAGTTGACTCTGAAAAAGGTGGTTTCTATCTTGACTTTGCCCAAGGAGGATGTGAGTTTCATTATGTTATGTAATATTTCTAGTGTTGGTTGGGTGTGGTGTTTATGTAGGAGGATACAATGATTGTATATGTCTCTCATCAGTTGAAGCCTCATAAGAGAAATTACCCTACCTATGATTTGGAGTTGGCTACGATAGTGTTTGTATCGAAGTTGTGGCATCACTACTTGTATGGTGTTTCTTGTGAGATTTTCTCATAATATCATAACCTTTAGTACTTCTTCATACAGAGATCATTATAAAAGGTAGTGGCGTTTGAGTTGGTTAAGTACTATGACCTGACTATTTTGCATCATCCGAGCAAGGGTAATATGGTTGTGAATGCCTAAGTTGGATGTCGACTAGAATGGGGATTTTACCCTTCTCTTAACCTAAGAATGTCCTCTAGGCTTGGAGGTTTAGTTCCTAGCTTACCAAATAGTTAGGCTTGATATTTTGACACCTAGGCGTATTTAGCCTTTCTTGATGCTAGGTCTTTCTTGATGGAGAAGATTCGAGCTCACTAATTTGATGATGGTAGTTTAAGGTGATTTGAGATAAGGTGTAGAGTAGCAATACTAAGGAAACCTCTTTTAATTCTGATGGAGTTTTAAGGATTGGGGGGCAAGTTTCTATATCGGGAGTTGGTTGATGGGTGAGATTGATTTCAGAGGAGGCACATTGTTCCGGATATTTTATCCATCCAAGTGAGACCAAGATGTATCGTGATTTGAAGCAATTGTACTGGTAGGGTGGTATAAAGAAGCACGTGGTAGATTTTGTAGCTTGTTGCTTGTGTTATCAACTGGTAAAGGTTGAGCACTAGAGTTAAGGTGATTTGCTTTAGAGATTGCCCATTCTTGAGCTGAAATGGGAGCAAATTACAATGGATTTCATCACTGGGTTGCCTCTTACTTCTTGTGGTTCTGACATTATTTGGGTCATCATGGATTGGTTGACCACATCATCCCATTTCATCCATATTTAGATTTCCTTCAGTGCTGAGATATTGGCTTGTATCTATTTTCGTAAGATAGTTCATCTTCATGGAGTACCGTGTCTATTATTTCAAATAGAGGCTTACTATTCACTTCTATATTCTAGCAGGCATTTAAGGAGGATTTGGGTACTTAGGTTGACCTCAGTATAAATTTTCACCCCTGATGTCAGTAAAAGCAGACTATTCAGGTTTCGGAGGATATGCACCACGTATTTGGTATGGACTTTGGATGTCAGTGGGAGCAATGCTTTACTTAAGCAGAGTTTTCTTATAATAATAGCTATCATTCGAGTATTAAGGTTGCCTATTTTGAGGCATTATATGGTAGGTGATCTCTTCTTGGTTGGTTTAAGAACTTAGAGGTTAGACTCTGTGGTACCGACTTACTTCTCTAGTCTTTGGACAGGATTCAATTGGCTTCGGGCAGCTCAAAGTAGGCAAAGTTGGGTCAAAAATAGAAAAAGTTGGGTCTAGGGGTTAATTTTATGAAAATAATTTTTCAAAAATCTGACGTCGCTATTTAGTTTGGAGCGTCAAAATTAACCCTGTAGCACATATGATTTATTTTTGTCGTGTTTCGAATGAATTCCAAGGGTTTGTTTGAAAATGTTTCTCCACTTGAAAAATCTATTTGTGCAACATTTTCTTGTACATCAGGTATTCTTTCGTGATTGTGTGGTCATGTGTAGCGATCACGGACGTCAATGAAGAAATGTATCGTGATCGTATGGTGGAGGTAATGCAATCATGATAAGTTAATTAACGGACCATTCGGGTTGACTCATTGCGGTCATGAGGCCCAGCTCTGCGACAGCTATGAATAACTTTATTGTCAATCAACATTGATCCTCGTAATTGCAATGTGGGGGCCCGCAATCGCGATGCACTTTTTACTAAATATTATAAAAGTCTCTTTTTCACATTGTACTCTATTTTTTTACTTTTGAGCTTCGGGTTGGGGTAATTTTTGAGGATTTCTTCACCATTGGAGCGTGGGTAAGCTCCAAAACTTTATTCCCGTTACTTTTCACTGATTATATTCTCAAAACAACTTTAAATCATGCTTTTAAAATAAATTTTTGAGTTTTTATTGGTAAAGTTTAAAAGAATTTTTCTCTGATTTGGACCTTATTTTTTACCCATTTTCTCATGAGTTTTCTCCTTTAGAGTTCTACAACCTTAAGGAATGTGTTTTTAAAATAAAATTACAATTTCACCTATTTTGTTCTCAAACCCATTTTGGAGCAGGCTCAAATATGGAAATATGGGTATCATTAACTTTCTTTTAATGCATATATGCTATATTTGAATGTTGTAGTTGATTCAGAGGTTGTTCATGAAGGAAAATATTGGGCTGAAGCACTTTAGATTGAGATTTTATCATTTTGAGATAGTTTATGGCTTAACTTTCTTCAGATTGAGTTGGATAGTTAATAAAGAAGTAAAGCATGCTATGTGTTGGGAAAAATAGTTATAGGGTTTATATTTTGAGATATTTTACTATTGTATGCCCGCGTTGGGTCCTATATTTTATTGTGGTTGGTTTATGGTATCTAATACTGTGTGTTGTCCATGTGGGAGTTTTATTTGATATCATTGGCCTTATCTGTGCATCGAGATACATTTATTCTAGATATGATGTCAGCACGGGGGATTATTTTGCTAATTTAGGCCTTATTTGAGCATTGGTTGCGTTTATTATGATAAAATACCTGATCTAGGGGTTGATATGATATCATATTTATTCTAATGGGGCCTAATTGGAGTTGATAATCATGAATTATGGACATATTGAGTTGATTTCTAGGCTCACTTGTATATATATATATACGTGTTGGATGGATTGGATATCATCATATTGAGTTGATTGTGAGCATTGCATCCTCATTCCATATATATAACATTCATGAGATACTATTACCATTGAAAAACACTATTTTTGAAAAAAATAAGATATACTTTTATGAAAACCCTCTCTGTGAACACGAGCCGGAGAGGTAGATGAGTAGAGATTAAGATTGAGATATAGTATATGGATTGTGAACTCCATGACTCCTACCTGATAGCTGGGAGTTTGGTGGGTGTATACATAAAGTCATGCGACAACTTTCATCATTTATCACATCCACATTGCATTGTATTGCATTTGCACACGCATCTTGCTTGTTTATTTAGTTTCCTTGACCTGTGCATAGTTTCAGTGTATTTTTATTTTATGTCTTTGTTTTTTATGTTTCTATGTACTTATATATATTAGGACTATTAGTGGAGACGGTGTGAGCTGCCTTTTGGAACTTTTCTACTTACAGGTGACGTACTCATAGTATATTTTACTTATCTTATTTTTGTTTTGCTCAGTCGGCCTATGGTACTTATTGAGTACTAGTAGACCGTACTCACCTCTACTATGCCCTTTCAATGCATATCCTAGCACGAGTATAACTTATTGAGGTTGTTTCATACGGCGGAGTTGGTGACACTTTGAGGTACTGACCCGCTTTAGGCTTTTTAAAGTTGACTCCTAGCCTCATCTATCTATTAGTTTACTCCTATTTCAGAGACAGACGGTGTATTTTCAATTCTTGATATTATATTAGATGCCCTTATGCAACTACACCAGATTTTGAGATTGGATTTATGGATTTCTTTCATGTTCCACTGTAATTATATTTTGTGTTCGGCTTGACTTTGTTCTAGATGTCTCGCTTGGGTATATGTCACTGTAATTTCATACTTTCTTTATAAGTTTGAGTGATTGACTTACTTATCAAGGTTGGGCCGCAATAAGTGCCATAATGACCTGATTTTGGGTGGTGGCATATTTCTACTCTTGCTGACCTAAGTAAAGGTTATATTTGTTGCCTCTAAAGGTGTCTACATACTTTTGGTTGCCACCTTTAGTATGATCTTTTTAATACTTAATACCTATTATGTGGTTAAAGCTTTAAACTACATGGTATTGTAGCTGTCTGATAAGATTCTCTAAAGAATTTGGAATTTTCTCTTTGGTGTCGTTTGGTACTTTTTAACCACGTTTATTTTAACTGCTTATTTTTTTTCTAAAAAATATTTTTTTTAAAAAGTGAGGTGCTTGACCAAACTTTTGAGAGAAAATAAGTGCTTCTGGAGAGTAGGAAAAACTGTTTTTGGCCAAACACTAATTGCTACTCCAAAGTATTTTTAAAATTTATTGACAAAATATAAATTGATTCTTACCGAAAGTGTTCTTTTGAAAAGCATTTTTGAAAATAAGTTGATTTTAGAAGCTTGGTCAAACATGCTATAAGGCAGGCTATCCCAAGCTTATTTTGGGATAAAATTTATACTATGTTTAATTTATTGTATCATCAATCAAACACAATATAAATTTTATTCCAGGCTTAATCTTAGGAAGATGAGTCATCTTAGAGTAGTTGGTTCAAGCCGTGGAAAAATCTTCTTCTAGAAATACTGGGGAAGGTTGCGTACAATAGATCATAAATTGTGGTCAGCCCTTCTCGGGACTCTCACATGACGAGAGCTTTAATACACGAGCTGTCTTTTTATTTCTCTTAATCTTGGATATCACACCTTATCCCATCAAACTTGGAATTATTTTATTCAACCTCTCATTTGGTAAAAAAATAGTGTAAATATTATAATTCAAATAAGCCAAAACTATATTCTCGAGATACAAATGACCCCTTAATCTTCTAGGTCCCCCTTTTTTGGAAGACATAAAATTTAGGTAAAAAGTTAATATATGAAGTATGTCATAATGTTTTATGTTGGAGTAGTTTTCACAACAACAATAACTAATATGTCAGCATAATTTTACAAGTGGTCTGAAGAGGGTATAGAGAGGTTATTTCCAGTAGATCCTAAGATAACCCAAATCAAGTAGGTTAAGCTAATCCAGTAATGAAGAAGACATACTGAAAATAACAGAGACGAATATCGTAGCAATAATAAATAATAGGATAACCGGAGTTAAAGACACAACATGTATTGCTAAAATTAAAGGATATAATAGTAGGAGAGTAGTAATAACTATATTGATAAGGTGTGATGAGAAACAAAATAGATTCCTCTGTCTAAAACTAAAATCAAAACAAGTTTACTATTGTTGAACTATTCATGTGATTGAGTTACATACTTTTAAGTATCAAACTATGACATAAGTCTTTTCAAACATAACACTTAACTCTTTAATGGTTTAGATTCTCCTTTTCTCTGCTCTAGTTCAAACATGCTATATTTGATGCAATTATTTATCGCCATACGTTCATTAAGAACTACATATTTAACATATCTCATTCCAAAGTATCTGGGTGTCACTCATTTGCTAATTATCTTGTGTCGATTTGGCTTTCTACACCAACAATTAATTCATTAAAGACATTCTTTTTTGCTAAAGATGTATGATTAGCATTCCCCCCATAGTTTTTTTCTTTAAAAAATAATTTTGGGTGGATTATTTGATCTTCATTAAATACCTAGACTGAGTTTTCTTAATTTTCTCCTTATTATCTATACTTCAAGGTTAAATATATCACTTGCACAAATTTTAAATATTTTCTGCCTTTTCTGTCTCTCATGCTAGAAAGGTGATAAAATCTAAGAACGAAACTGATTTACAAAACACTTTTTTTTTCTCAATAAAGTTTTTTTGCACTATGGATTCTCAAAAATCACCATCCACGCCTCATCCACCCCTATATGGCCATGAAACAATGGCAGCATCACCCATAATCTCAATCCACCATTCCAATTTCTACATCAACAACACCCCAATATGGTCATAATACAATGACAACACCCCAACCTCAATTCCCCCTCCCAACCCTACCATCACTAATAACAACCCCCACCCCAACGCCATCTCTCGTTTGTGTTACTCCATCACCACCTACAACCACCATCCCAGGCATACGGACTAGAACAATCAAACATTGATATGATACATGCAGAAGCTACTTTTCACCAATCCCAAAAAGCAAACCTTCAGTAATTTCTTCAATTCAATTTTTGCTCAAAACCCAAAATTAGATCTTCATGGATCAACTACTTCCTAACATAATAAAAGAGGCCAATCGAAGAAGTCTACACTTTCTCAAATTCCTTCAATGTTGTCGGTGAATCAAGTAGATTTTGTTGTTGTTGCTGCTTTAGAAAATGCATCTAAGAAAGCTTGTGGTGCTTATTCTTTAGAAAATCGCTCAGGTTTGGGTGTTTCTCTAACTCGAGTAGTAAATCAGGCAAACTTTATTGTTCCTTCAAAAAAATACTACAATTTGGATGATTCTACTCGAGTGATAAATCAAGCAGATTTTACTACTTTTCTTTCAGAATACCCTCTACTTTTGGTATTTCTTCTACTCGAGTGACGAATCAAGAAGCAATAAGCACACTAGAGAAATTCCAAACTAAAGGGGTATTCTGAAGGAGAAGTAGCAAAATATGTCTGATTCATCACTCGAGTAAGAGAAATGTCCAAACTGAAGAGGTATTCTGAAGGAGCATTAGCAAAATTTATATCATTCACCACTCGAGTAAGAGAAATGCCAATATTTGAGGGGATTTCTATATGAGCAACAACAAAATCTATCTAATTCATCTCTCGAATAAGAGAAACATACAAATTGAAGGAGTTTTTTGAAGGAGCAACACCACAAGCTTTCTTAGTTGCGTTATATGAAGTAGCGACAACAAAAAAATCCACTTTCTTCACAAATAACAATGAAGAAATTTCAGAGAGTGAAGACTTCCTCGGCCTGCCTCTCTTTTTATGTTGAGCAATAATTGTTTCTTCAAGATCTGACTTTGGGCTTTGAGAAGAAATATAATTATTGAAGGTTCGATAGTTGGAGTTAGTTAAAGTGACTTTTACACGTATCATATCAATGTCAAATTATTTTAGTTCGTGGGGTTGAGATGGTAGTGGTGGGGCAACACAAATTAGAGATGGTGTTGGGGTGGAAGTTGTTGTTGGTAATGGCGGGGTGGGGAGATGGGGTTGAGGTTGGGGGTTTTGTCATTGTTTTATGTCCATACGATGGTGGAGGTTGTTGTAGAGATTGAAGTAGTGGGGTTGAGGTTGAGGGTGATATTGTTATTGTTTCATGGCCATGTAGGGGTGAGTGGGGTGTGGATGGTGATTTTTGAGAATTCATAATACAAAAAAAAAAAATTATTGAGAAGAAAGGGAAAAATGTTTTGTAAATTTTAAAATTTTATCAATGAATTTATATAGAAGCTGACATTTGGCATATATTTTAAAAACTAGACATTGAAGGGCCTGTGCTAGCACGGGCCCAATATATGTTATTTTTGTAATCTCAATTTATGTGACACAAATATAATTTAGATAATTAATTATTAAAATAATTTTAATTTTTAATTATTGTGATTTATAATACTATTTCTTCTATTTCAATTTAAGTGACAATGATACAATTTCAAAAGTTAACTTATGTGGTAGTAATATAATTTCGATAGTCAATCAAATATTTTATGTTGACATATCGTTTTGTGTCTATTTTATGAAATATTATTAATTTTCTAATGCGATCGTAATAATTAATTAGGGGTGATATAATAAAATCACGATTGAAGCAGCGAAGAACTCGTGTCTTAAATGACTTATAATAACTAATTAGAAGTGATATAATAAAATTACTTTAAAAATATTTGTGAAAAAAGCATAAATAGGCATCATATAAGACATCAAGTTAATTTAAAAAATCAAAAGTTAATTTATTATTTTTTGTCAATTTTTTATTTTTTATTAAATATTATAATTTTTTAATACTTAAATAACCTATAGTAATTAATTTGGGGTAACATAATCAAATTACGATTGAAGCAGCTGAAGCAGGAAACACAAGTAGGCATGTCGATTATTTTATATTTTTATTTAATATTATAAATTTTTAAATACTTAAATAACCTATAGTAATTAATTAGGGGTAATATAGTAAAATTACAATTGAAGTAGCTGAAGCAAGCAGCACAAGCAGACATGTCGAAGACGTGCCTACTTATTGACACTTATTATATATAGTAAATTGTCTTCAAATGAGGCGTTAACCCTTGGCAAAAGTATTGACCAATAAAAAGCTGCTAAATATTTAAATAACATTTTTTGATCAGTGACAAGTAATTTTATATGCTTGATGACACACCTAAATCAATCAGAATGAGGTAAAAAGTTTATTTACGTCTGGAATTCATATTGTTCAAAATGACGTGTCTTTGACCATATATCTTGACTTAAATTTTAAAATTTGTCTTTAATGAGGTGTTACAACACTAAATATTGTAAGTCTTGTAGTGTAGTACACTTTGATTTGATCATCATTTTATTTCTTACTTGCATTAAAAAAAATCGTTTTAGAAATACATATCAAATTAAAAAAATCTGATGCTCAAATCAAATTAAACTTAATATTATCAGATGCCCAGTCCTACTCATTTTCAATAATACATACTTCACAAAATTAAAGTTAATTGCTACTTGTTGCTCCTTCCATCCCATTTTATGTGTCATTATTTGACCAGACACGAAATTTAAGAAATAAATGATGACTTTGTAAATTTTACAAAATTGGCCCTCTTAAAGTTTACTTTTTAATTGTGTTTTCTTATAAAGTGGGATCCACTAAGGATAAAATGAGAATGATGTCATTAAATAGTTACCAAATAAGAAAAAGATCACATTCTTTTTGGAATGGACCAAAAAGAATTTGGCGACACATAAAATGAGATGGGGGGAGTATGTTTAACAAAATATATTCCCATAATTCTTTTATTTTATTTAAAAAAAAAATATTTTATCAAACTGACTTGATTCGGTAAGGTCGAGTCCCGCACGGTTCACCCAAAGCACATTTTATCCCAAATCTGGTTAAACCCAAAAGTCCCAACCCGATCGCTGGTCTGGTCGGGGTTCAATTTTTCGTAAACTAGCCTGACTCAACTCCATATCCCTTCTTTAACATCAATATATAAAGGTGTCAAAATGAACCCAAATTGAGCTAACCCGGCCAACTCGTTCAATATTTAATGAGTTGGGTTCAAGATAATTTACTATTGGATAAAATCTCAATCCGTTAAGCCTCAACTCATTTTTAAATGGGAAAAGGACACTCTATAACACTTTTTAAAACAAATAGCCCAAGTTTGATATCTTTCCAAAAAGTGGTCAGTTGGGTATACTATTTTCACTTTATAGCCATTTTCTAATTTGGGTCATTTTGGCCCACGGAGTTCAGATACAGTCTATATAAAATACCGATATAGTCCATATATAATACTGATACAATTTACAACTTGGGTCATTCGACTCTTTTAAAAATATTTCAATTTTTTTTTTTTGCTATAAATTTTTTAACTGGAAAAATATTCTGCTTTTTTTATTGTTTAGAAATAATAATTAAATATAATTATATAAAAACGACATAATTGTTATATAGAATATGTATCTATATAAGATATATGTATCAAATATGTATATGCATAGAATATATATAAAAAAAAAAATATATAGAAAATGTATAAAAATTATATAATTATTGTATAAAATGTGTACAAAAAATATACAATTATTGTATAAATAGTGTATCAAAACTGTATAATTTTCGTATAGAATATTTATATGTATAAGATAGGTATAGAAACTGTATAGAAGGTGTGTAGAAACGATATAAAACAGGCCAGCAAATTGAAATGGCTAGAAAGTGAAATTTAAATTCCATGATCATTTTCGTGGAAATAATTTAATTTGAATTGTTGTTTCTATCCTTTTCTCTTTTTAAATTGGGTTTAAATGAGCCCAATTTAATCTCTACTTCAACCCATTTAATAGAAAAATGATTTTCTTAATGAAATTAGAAAAAATAAGCAATAATGTCCTCCAACTCTCAAAATAACCCACCTTACTTCACCCCGACCCCACTACACCCCAAGCTTACCTCATCCCCACCCCGCCTCCATTAAATATATTATTTTTATTTTATAAAAAAAATTATAAATTTTTTTTGCCCCTACCCCACCTTATTTCCACCCCCCTCCCTACCCCGAACCCCCACCCTACCTCTACCCCAAAAATTAATTCTTTTATTTTTTAAAAATAAATTAAGAATCTTTTCTTACCCCACAATTAAAATCCTACCCTCCTCTTCACCGCATCCCCTACCCTCCTAAAAAAGATATTTTTTCTAGAAATATTTTTTTAAAATAAATAAATAACTTTTTTATAAAAAAAATCTTGCCCCAACCCACATCTCCCCCTAAACCCTACACCCCCTATACAACAATATCTTATCCCCCCCAAAATATAATTTCTTAAAAAAGCTAAATTTCCTTGTTAAAAAAAAAACCTTTACCTCAACTCCTATCCCTTTCCTACCCCCACCCCACACCGCTCTTAATTTAAAAAATAAAAATAAAAAAATATTTTAAAAAAATTCTTACTCCAACCCCATCACCCTTAGCCCCCCATCCCACCCTTGTGGCATATCCCTTTCCCAAAAAGTTATTGTTTTAAAAAAAATCATTTTTAAAATAATTCTTACCTCAACTCCTTCCTAACCCCTGATCCCCTACCCCATACACCTCCCTAAAAGATAATTTTTTATTTTTTTTAAAAAAAAAAATTTAAAAAAATATTCTTACCCGCCCATCCAACTTTTCAACTCCATTCAAAATTATTTTCTTGAGTTGAATTTACAAGGGCTAACTATCAATTTGTTAATATTTTTTACATTAAGCGAATCAAATTGGATGGGTAAGAGCTAGGAAAAATGACACTTTATAATACTTTTTAAAACAAATAGCCTAAATTTGAAAGCTTTAAAAAAGTGGTCAGCCGCATATACTATTTTCGCTTTATAGACATTTTCTAATTTGGGTCATTCTGGCTCACGTAGTTCAGATACAATTAATATACAATACTGATACAGTCCATATACAATACTATACAGTATTCAACTTGGGCAATTCAGCCCTTTTTAAAATATTTTAAAAACTTTTTGCTATAAATTTTTTAATGGATCAAATATTTTACTTTTTTTATTGTTTAGAAATAATAATTAAATTATATAAAAAAGATATAATTGTTAAATAGAATATGTATCTATATAAAATATATGTATAGAAATTGTATAGTTCTATCAAATATGTATATGTATAAAATATATATAAAAAATATATAAAAAGTGTATGAAAATTATATAATTGTTGTATAAAATGTGTAAAAAAAAATTGTACAATTATTGTATAAATTATGTATCAAAATTGTATAATTTGCTTATAGAATATTTATATGTATAAGATATGTATAGAAACTGTATAGAAGGTGTGTAGAAATGACATAGAATAAATCAGTAAATTGAAATGACTAGAAAGTGGAATTTAAATTCCATGGCCATTTTCATGGAAATAGTTTAATTTGAAGTGTCATTTCTGTCTTTTCCCCGAAGAGCTAACCCAATTTTTACCCATTTTAACATAGTCCATTTCAACCCAAAGTAAATTTAAACAATTATGACCCAACCCAATATTCAATTCCACTAATTTAATATTTTCAATCTCAATTCAACCTGCCCATTTGACACTCTACCCATATATCATATCTCTATTATATTAAAAGTGTGAAGGGCCTTATAAATTACGTTTGGACTTTTTGTTTTTCATTAAAAGTCTCATCTTTAGACAAAATCGTCTTTTCGCATATTCTATTTAAATTACACATAATCGTTCTTTCCCTTTTTGTTTTAAATTATTATATTAAATATATAAAAAGAATAAATGGAAAGAGTCCTAACATATATTTGAATTAAATTTCAATAGGAGTAGATTAAAGACACAAAGAATCCAAATTAGGTTAAAATCTAATTAGCTGCGATGCTTGTATTAGAAAAGGAGCTCCTAACTGGTTTCTTCTCCGGGAAAGGGGTCGCAGAGATTCAGGAAAAAAAAAAAGCTTTTACGTTTGACTTTACATTGCATGATGCCTTTGATACTACCCCTACTCTTATATCTTCTACTTGAATTAGTTTTATTCTTGTAACTCTAATGTAGTAGTTATGTTATGTTAATACAATTTCAACTGGATAATTATAATAGTCTTCCCATCAGAGAAACATATATCCTTTGCTGACAGATAACAATATGAATGATGAATTTATTATGACGAGGAACGATGAAAGCATCATACTTTATGCAGTTGTAACCCACGAGTGCTATTGTAATTGATATACTCTTTCCAAAGATCTTTACTTATTTTGAACATGTATTTTAATCATTATTTAAATTTAATATTTTTAATTGATGCACAAAGCATCCCATATTTCATATATTGTAATTACGACATATGATTAGGATTTGCATCAAATATATGATATGTGCTTTTATTTCGTTTTTAACTGCTTATGACTTTTTGACGCAAAGAACAGAACGTGGTCTTGTCTTTTTGTTGTACGAACAAGTCAATAATGGGTCAATATATATATGATAAGAAAAAAGTATGGTATTTTCTTTGTGGCCTTATTGGTATTTTTTTGGCTTAAAAGAAAGAAGTGTTACATAATGAAGCAAGAAACAAATTTTTATATACTATTTTAATATTTTTATCCATGTCAATTGATGTGAATCTTTTCCCATGTTGAGTTTTAATCTATTTCTACTTTGTGCTTATTTAATTGAAATTGTTGTAATGTTGTTCAACAAAACGTTGGCTAGGTTCATGAAACGTATTCAATAGAAATTACTTTTAAAGAATTTTATGTACATTTATAGATTGTGAACGTTAGATTAGAGTTGGCTTAGTGGATGAGGGAGTTCAATATTCACCTTTAGGTTCATATTCAAATCCCAAGCATTATATATATATATATATATATATATATATATATATATTAAATTCCTTTAGTAAAAAATCTTAATTTGTCATTGAATATTATTGTGATTTCATCAATACGGGATTTAAGCATCTGAGATATAGCCACGAAGCGGACTATCAGCCAAGATGTCTGTAAACTTCCTACTATTAAAGCATTAGCAAATCTTGTATTCCTTAGGCTATAATTTTTGTCCTAATTTCTTGCCATTCTCTTCGTTTCCCAAGTCTTAGCTTTTTATTCCTCTGATAATTTGCAAAAAGGGAAAGGTTGGGGATGTAGGGTGTAGAAAATAGTTTTTTCTTTTTTCTTTTGTTGATTTTTTTAAAAAAATTATAATAGATTTAAAAAATTTTATGATGAATTATAATATATTTATAATAGATAAATTTTATTGTATCTATTTAATAGATAAATTATAATATATTTAAATTTTATTGGATATTTATGTATAGCACATACAAAATCATCTTTTAACTTTTTTTCTTCAATTATTATATCGTTATTGTTATAAAATTGAATATTGACTATAATAAATATATAAAAAAGCTCTTAAGAATGAAGACTCCTAAATATATGGATGATTTCTAATGTCGACTAGTTGAAAAATAACTTCTTGTTATGATTTATATCAATTATAGTGAATGTCTATCAAGATCTATCAAGATCTATTTGATGTCTATCAGGATTTGATGTATTTGTCTTTAGTGTGAAACTAGGAGCAATTTCCTCCTATAAATAGAAGGGTTTCCTTCATTGTAAATCATCCCTCAAAAGAAATAAGAATTACTCTTTCTATTCTCTCAACTCTTCTTCTTTGTTCTTTCTTGTTTTATAACACGTCATCAGTACGAGACTCTACTGTCTCAAATTTGAAGGCTAAGGCTAAGGCTAAGGTATTATTATTTTTCTTCTTTTATTTATGGCTAACAATCTTACAAAGTGTGAGTTTGTTGCCCTTCAAAGTTCGGGCAAGAACTATATTTCATGGGTGTTGGATGCTGAAATCCACCTAGATGTTATGGGTCTGGGAGACACCATAAAGAATTAAAATACAACATCTAGTCAAAATCGTGCTAAGGCTATGATTTTCTTGCGTCATCATCTTCATGAAGTTCTGAAAATTGAGTACCTTATTACTAAGGATCCACTCATATTGTGGAATAGCCTAAAAGAAAGGTTTGACCATTTAAAGATAGCCATCCGCCCGAAAGCACAATATGAGTGGATGCATCTAAGATTTCAAAACTTCAAGTCTGTTCATGAATATAATTTTGCCATGTTCAGAATTTCTTCTCAATTGAAACTATGTGGAGAGACAGTCAATAATAATGATATGATGGAAAAGGCACTCTCCACTTTTCATGCCTTGAATGTTCTCTGACAACAATAATATCGAGAAAAGGGTTTTAAGATGTATACTGAACTGAGTTCTCATTTTCTCATGGCTGAACAAAAAAATGATTTGTTGATGAAAAATCATGAGAACCGACCAACTGGATCTGCACCATTCCCTGAGGTGAATAATGTGCACGCTCACCATGCTAGGCGTGGAAAAGGTCGCGGCCCTGGTCGTGGACATGGTCGTGAACGTGGTCGTGATGACGAAGAAATTTCGGGTGTTAATCATTTATCGAACAAAAGAAAAAAGGATGAGAAATGTGAAGCAATTACTTGTTTCCGATGTGGTGGAAAAAGATATTATTCATGTGATTGTCGTGCTCTCAAGCACTTGGTTGATCTTTATCAAGCATCACTAAAGAAGAAAGAGAGAAATCCCGAGGCTAACTTTCTCTCTGAAAATGTTGTTGACATCACAAGCTTGGATGTAGCAGATTTTTTCGAGCACCCTGAAGGAAAGATTGATCACTTGATTGGTGATGGTTCCGTAAATATGGAAGAATGAATAATTTTTATTTTATTTTTTTATTATTGATAAGAGTTAGTGAATAAAGAATTATGTAAAAGTAGTTGTTTGCATGAATATTAATTTTTAATTAGTATTGATTAAGTTCAATTATATTATTGTAGTTTATTAGTGAATTGAATTTATTTTTTTCATTATTTATTGAAAAAAAAGGGGAAACAACGATTCATTAATGAAACAACTAATGGTAGGTTGTATGGAAGGATGATAGTGATCTTTTGGGCTTTACTTTTCATTACTTGCTGCTATGATAATGGAAAGGAAAATTTGTTCTTAATTATTTTATAATAATCACTAGCAGTGCCCCTAAGAAAAGAAAAAAGGATCATTGGCAGTACCTTTTCAATTTTTATCAACACTATGTATCAGTTAACTTGAACATAAGGTGACTTGACAATTAACGGTATTACTAACTTATATAATTATTATATTAAAGTTGTGCAAAGCTACAAATACGTACTAATTTTGCTTAGTAAAGTGTGATTAACAATTCCTTATAGTATAAAGCTTTCACAAAAATTTAATATATATCTTATTTGGTGTATGTTATTTTGTTTGAAGATATGGATAATTTTCAAAGTAAGCTGTCCAATTGTGAAGATATTTATTTGATTGATTCTGGCACTACACATATGATATTCAAAGATGAAAAATATTTCTCTCATCTAAACATGGACAAGATTAACGTTACTACAATTTCTGGTAGTGCTAATTTGATTGAAGGCTTCGGGAAAGCCATTATAATCTTGCCCAAGGAAACTAAACTCATCATAAATAATGCTATGTTCTCTCCCAAGTCTTGGAGAAACTTGATGATTTTTAAAGATATCCGTGAAAATAGTTATCATATCAAGGCAATTGATGAGATGAATCTTAAATATCTTGGTATCACCAAGAATGTCTCTGGCCAGACATGTGTTCTTGAAAGTTTCCCTGCTTTATCTTCTGACCTGTATTGGTCAAAGATTTGTGCAATTGAGGCACATTCTATAGTAAATCGAAAGTTTACTAATTCCAATACTTTTATACATTGGCATGATCGCCTGGACATCCTGGATCTATAATGATGAGACGAATCATAGAAAATTCAAATGGACATCCATTAAAGAACTTAAAGGTTCTTTCGAATGGTGAATTTTCATGCAATTCTTATTATCAAGGCAAGCTGATTGTGAGGCCATCGCCAACAAAAGTTGGGACTGAGTCCCCCGCGTTCTTGGAACACATAGATGGGGATATTTGTGGACCCATTCACCCACCTAGTGGATCGTTTAGATACTTTATGGTCCTAATAGATGCTTCTTCTAGATGGTCTCATGTGTGCCTTTTTTCATCTCGCAACTTTTCATTTACAAAATTATTGGCACAAATAATACGATTACAGGCACAGTTTCTCGATAATCAAATTAAGTCTATTCGTCTTGATAATACTGCAGAATTTTCATCCCAAGCATTTAATGACTATTACTTATCAATTGGGATAAGAATAAAACATCTTGTACCCCATGTTCACACTCAAAATGGCCTTCCTGAGTCATTAATTAAACGTCTGCAGTTGATAGCAAGACCATTGCTTATGAAAACTAAGTGGCCCACTTCTGTTTGGGGTCATGCAATTTTACATGCTGGAACACTTGTTCGTCTTAGACCGATAAATTATCATAAATTTTCTCTGTTGCAATTGGTTTTGGGTCAATATCCTAATATATCTCATTTGAGAATTTTTGGGTGCGGTGTTTATGTGCTTATAGCACCACCAAACCGCACCAAGATGGGCCCTCAAAGAAGGTTAGAAATTTATGTTGGGTTTGAATCACCCTTCATTATTCGTTATCTTAAACCATTAACGGGAGATATGTTCGCTGCTCGATTTGCAGATTGTCGGTTTGATGAGATAATTTTTCTAAAATTAGGGGGAGATGATACTGACATCAAAAGAGAAATTTTGTAGAAAAATCCATCACTATCTCATCTTGATCCACGTGCTTCTATTTGTGAGGAAGAAGTACAAAAGATTATTCATCTGCAGAAAATTACAAATCAAATGTCTGACGCATTTACAGATTTGAAAAGGATCACTAAATCACATATTCCTACAGAGAATGTTTCAATTTGTATTGATGTCCCTAAAGGATCATCCACTAGTATCATAGCTAATGAATCTAAAGCAAGCTTGAAGTGGGGCAGACCATTAGGTTCTAAGGATCGAAATTCTAGAAAAATAAAAATAAATGGTCAAGATGACACTACAAAAGATCCTCATATAAAAGTTCAATATTTGAGCAATGTTAATATTCCTGAAGGAATTAATGAGCCCGAGACTTAAGAAAATAAGGAACTATCCATAAATTCAAGTGATGTTGAAACTGATTTGAATCGATCTGAAATAGTAGTGGATTATGTATTTGCATATAATGTTGCAACAAAAATCATACAAGATAGTGAGGATCTTGAACCTCGATTTGTCATAAATGTCGACAAAGAAATGATTGGCCAAAATAGCAAGAAACAATTCAATCTAAATTGAATTCACTTGCCAAACATGAAGGTTTTGGACCTATAGCTCAAACACCAAATGATGTTAAGCCTGTTGGCTATAAATGGGTCTTTGTGCGAAAAAGAAATGAGAAAAATGAAATACAAAGGTATAAGGCACGCCTTGTTGCACAAGGTTTTTCACAACGGCCTGTGTCGATTATGACGAGACATATTTTCCAGTTATGGACGCAATAACATTGCGTTATCTTATTAGTTTCACTGTTCTTGAAAGACTTGAAATGCATTTGATAGATGTGGTAATAGCCTATCTATATGAATTACTTGATAATGAGATATACATGAAAAATTTTGAAGGATTTAAAATGCCGAAAGCATATAGTTCAAAGCGTCGGTAAATGTATTTCATTAGATTGCAAAGATCATTGTATGGTTTGAACCAATCTGGACGCATGTTCTATAACTGTTTTAGTTGATATTTATCTAAGGAAGGTTATACGAATGATGAAATTTTCCCATGTGTTTTCATAAAGAAAACAATGTCGGAGTTTGTTATACTTGCTATCTATGTAGATGACATAAGCCTTATTGGAACACCAATAAAGCTTCAAAAGGAAATTGATTACCTAAAGAAAGAATTTGAGATGAAAGATCTCGCAAAGACAAAGTTATGCCTTGGTTTGCAAATTGAGCATTTGACAAATGGTATTTTTGTCCATCAATCTGCCTACACAGAAAAGGTGTTAAAACGATTCTATATGGATGGAGCACATCCATTAAGTACTCTAATAGTTGTTCGATCACTTGATGTGAATAAGGATCCATTCCGACCTCAAGAAAAGAATGAAGAACTCCTTGGTCCTGAAATACCATATCTTAGTGCAATTGGTGCACTAATGTATCTTGCAAATACTACAAGGCCTGATATAGCTTTTTCAGTTAATTTGTTAGAAAAATATAGTTGTACTCCTACTAGGAGACATTGGAATGAGATCAAACACATATTACGGTATCTAAAAGGGACTACCGATATGGGCTTATTTTATTTTAAAGATTGCAGTTTCGATCTTGTTGGTTATGCTGATGTTGGATACTTATCTGACCCGTATAAAGCTCAGTCTCAAATAGGCTATATATTCATATGTGGGGGTACTTCCATATCTTGGAGATCAACAAAGCAGTCTATCGTAGCCACTTCATTGAATCATGCTGAGATTATAGCTATTCTTGAAGTAAGACGAGGGTGTGTGTGGTTGAGGTCCATAATACATCTCATTCGAGAAAAATGTGGCTTGAAATGTGACAAAGTACCCACGATTTTATATGAAGATAATGTAGCATGCATAGCACAACTTAAAAGAGGATTCATAAAAGGAGATAGAATGATGCACATTTCACCAAAGCTCTTCTATACACATGAACTCCAAAAGAATGGTGATATTGACGTACAACAGATTCGTTCAAGTGACAATGTGGCTGATTTATTCACCAAGTCTCTTCGAACTGCAACTTTCAAGAAGATGGTGCACAAGATCGGAATGCAAAGGTTCAAGGATGTTCTTATTAGGGGGAGCTAATACGCGCTGTACTTTTTTTCCTTTACGAGGTTTTGTCTCACTGGGTTTCCCTTGTAAGGTTTTTAATGAGACATCCTATATGCGTATTGTTACATATTCAAGGGGGAGTGTTATGATATATATCAATTATAGTGAATGTCTATCAAGATCTATTTGATGTCTATCAGGATTTGATGTATTTGTCTTTTAGTGTAAAACTAGGAGCAAATTTCCCCTATAAATAGAAGGGCTTCCTTCATTATAAATCATCTCTCAAAAGAACTAAAAATTATTCTCTCTATTCTCTCTACTCTTCTTTTTTATTCTTTTTTGTTTATAACACTTGCATAATTTTTTTCCTAATTTAAAGAAACGTTTGTTCTTTTTAGTCAATAAATAAGACACCTTATTTCCTTATAGAAAAAAGTTATTGAATATTAAAACTCTTTTCTTTAATTTGGCTTAGGTGTTTTCTAGGGGTATAGGGTATAGGCATATACTCATGTTTTTTTTTTTGGTTTCACGTAATAATGATCATATGGTAGTTTAGCACTAATTTGTTGAATTTTGACCTTTTAGATATGTACGTACTGTATTGTTTTTAATTCTATTAGCAATATATTTTGATACATTAAATAAAAATATACTTATTAGGAACATCATTGAAAAAATATTAAATTAGAGGTAACTATCAATAATATTGATGTACCTCATAAAATAATATTCTCAAATTCATCTCAGGTATCTGTTACCATACTTTATAAGATTTATTTGAAATTATCGTATTTAGTTATTCCTTATACATGTTTCCATAGAATTTTCATCAATCTAACAAATTTATATACATTCATATGATACACATGTGCAACGCACGTGTCCGTAGCACAAGTGAGATAGCAAAAACAAGAAGGACCATGCTGCTTAAAGCTATGAAGGTACATTGACATGCTTTACTTGGATAATAATTCCTATAACTTTTTTACCATTTTGGCGTGAGTTTGGAGTGAGATCTGCAGGCTTGATACATAGTTGATCAATCTTCACGTCCTCAAGTACCAGACTGGGTCAGCTAAAACTTATGTCAATTTAGTTTAAGCATATGTAAATGTTAAAGATGTGGCTCTAGCTCACATACTTCTCTATGAGACCCCTTCATCATCTTGCCATTATCTCTACGCGGATAGTGTACTTCATCATGATGACGTTGTTGAAATTCTTTTGAGAATATCCCATCCCCACCAAGTAAGTTCAATTTCTGAATCAATCGACATAATTACGCCATTATGTGAAGTATGAAAGCATGAATTATTATAATTATACATATACTATTATCTTAAAGAAGGATTAAAATTGTGGAGGATCAACAGATTGGATCAAAGAACAATGATCGTGGAAAAGCAAGAAAAAGGTTTCTAATAATGAGGTTCAATAATATTGTGCTAGGATTTGGAGGTTCGATAATATAGTGATTGGATTTGGACTCCACTTTCGTTGTTTCTTTTGTCGATCGATTTTGATATGCTTTTACTTGAGATGATGGTCTATTAAAAATGACCACTCTATCTACCAAGATAAGAATAAGATATACGTATGCTCTATCCTCTTCATACTCTACTTTTAGAATTACAATGGATATGTTATTTTTGTTTTTTATACAATTTTTATTCAAAAGGTCATGTGTTAAAGGCTTTTAGTTTGTACTCAAAGACAACAACAAAACCTTCTAGAAAGTTTATTATTTGCATTGAATGTTCTTTAGTTTGTCTATTAAACAGTTCTCTTATGGTCAATTTTTAATATTGTAAAGTACTGTATCATGAATGCTCGTGGTCTTAAATATCAAGACTTCGATCCAATTTTGCTATAGGGTTTAGGGACATTTACAAAGAGAGCCTAATATATTTGTGACTGGTAAATGACTCAAAATAACATATTTAATAGCAATTAAGCAATTTCTGTTAATTAATTGTCGCTAGAGATCATTTTTGGTATAGTGATAGGATAGAATACGCTTTCCACGATAGGATTAAAATCAAAACATGGAATGCATATTGAAACGCGTACAGATGACACTTGAGCTCAATGCTTATACATGAGGTAGGTTTAGACTATAGCTTAGGATTAGAGAAATAACGTAAGCTAGATAATTGGAAATGTTAACTTGGATGAGTTCGTAACACACATGATGTAAGTAGAGTCACTAAACTTGGTGTTGGGATCTCATACGACAAATCAACTCTCTTTATATTCTTCATAGCCTATGCCTATTTAGGAGGTGCTAAAATTGAATGATATATCCCATGAAATTTCATAAAGTGGGATCTAGAGACGATAAAATATTTGACTTAGATTTGAATCGTTAAACTTTACGATTCTCTAAGTATTTATATTCCTCATTCTACGTAAGGATACAATTGAGTTGTGATGTGATCTCTCGGATAATTTTTGGAAGTAGTTATGAAGAAGATAGAAAGATATTTGAACTTCAAAGGAAATAAGCTCAACATACCAAAGCTCTCCAATCAGTTTATACTCTGAGATGAAGATAAATAAATTTTCTTAAGAATTGGAGAGCTGTAGCCAAAGTATAGACTTAAAATGTTTTTTTTTTCTAGAAATGCACATTGCTTTCTCTTAATCTTTCGTATCTAATGTATGTCGGTTTACTTTTTTATGTAATACTAATTCAACATTTTTCCCAATAGAGAGGATCAGAAGAATGAGGGAAATAAAAATGGACAAGGACATCGAAATGAGCAAGCCACTGAAGAACGCAAGCTATTCACAAAAATTACATTAATGTTGCTCCTATGGAGTATGTTGTGGTTGAGCAGATATCAAGATTGGCAAATGGCAAGGGCTAAAGAAGAAGTTTTGTAAATGTTGAAAAGTTGAAACTCAAATTTTGATGGATTAAATCGTCTAAAAGTTGTAAGTATTATTTTAAATTTTATAGAAAATTCACAACCTCACAAACCCCATCAAAGATGTAAATCACATTTTAAGAAAAATTCACAACTTCACAAACTAAATCAAAGATGTAAACCATATTTAGTTTGACCTAAGTATATGTATTTATTCTAATATTATCATCTTTTTTTTTTTTTTTTACTATAAGAATATATAACTTAGAGTGTTATTTGAAAATTTAAAAATTTGTATTTGCAGATCTAATGGGATTGGACTTTTTTGCCTACAAATAAACTTTTGTCGAAAGAATCTCCTCTGACAATTATGAGCACTTCGCCCAATTGAAAAAAATATCAAAATTTTAAGTTGCATTGAATTTTTTTTAAAAGGGACACGAACTCCCAAAGACGGAAGAAAAAGGACTCATACAAGATTTGTACTTGTGAATGATTTTAGGATTTAATTATCAAAATTTCATGGCATATTAGGGGAGTAACTAAGTATCTATTTATAAATATATATTAAGAAACACAATAAATTTATTTATGTGAAATTTATAAGGGTAAAAGAGACTAACAATATTTTTCTGAGGGCCAATATTTTTTTGTTTACACTTATTTTAACAAATGAGAACTTTTAATTTTGTTTAATATGTAAGTTATTTCACCGCGAAATAAAACTTTTTTTAAATTACGTTTAGCAAAAAATTAGTAACGAATTATCAAAAAAAAATATCACATGTGAATTTATTGATGGATTATTAATGATGCTCGTGGTTAAATTAATTTTTTCTATGATGTTGATCATGCATAAAATACTTAATAATGAATTATCAAACAAGTACTTGATTTTACAAAATAGCTATTATTGTGTACTTCAACCCATGACTTATAACAAAGATTGTGAAGGTTGTCGTGGGGGAAGTGAGAAAAGAGGGGCCTAAGAGAAAGAATAAGGTGATTTTTTTTTGTTGAATTACAAAGAGATTGCAAAGTAAAATTGATTGATTTATTAAATCTTTTCTTACATAAATTAAGTAAAGAATTATTATTAATATTTAGAATTTTAAAATAAATTATACTTCTAATATTTATTTATATCATTTATTAAATATATATAACATTTATTTTAAAATCTTCTTTTGATAATTCATTTATGTTAATATAAATTGCTACCTTTTAACTATTAATTTTTTATATATATTTTTAGTGATCAGCACAACTGCACGTGCAACGCACTTGTACTACACTAGTATTCTGGAAACATGGCTAGGGCTCTCGTACAAAAATTGAAAGAAATGCTATTAGTCTAGCATGTCTTTTGAACAGAAACGAAAGACAATTGATGGTGATCAACCTCCTTCTTCTGGACGCAGCGCATTCATTCAACCACCAAAAAGGAGAACAACAGATACAACTTCCGTGATTGCAACAGCACAAACAAGCAGTCTGATAAAGGAAAGGGATGCTGCATTAACTCAAGCAAAACTAGACAAGGCCACTGGCAATTTTAGGGGTTTTGATTCTCCATTTCAAAATTTTCTTGTACCTGTTATTCCTACTCTTGCTGACCTCACCGGACCTGCTTTTAAGTGAAGGTAATACTATATTGTTGCGACTAAATGTGTCTGTGTGTATCCAATGTTGTTAATACTTAATGGTCTATTCTGTGGTTAACGCTTAAAACTACATTGTGGCGTAGATGTTTGATAAAATTCTCTAAAAAATTTTGGTTTTCTCTTAGGTGTGTTTGGTACGCGGGACAACGTGGGATTTTGAAGCTTATTCTTGGGATAAAATTTATACCGTGTTTGGTCAAATGTATGTCAATTAAACACAATATAAATTTTATTCCAGGCTTGGAGTAACCGGTAAAGTCTGGTAAAGTTACCTCCACTTGACCAGGAGGTCATCAGGTGTTCAAGCCACGAAAATAGTCTCTTGCAGAAATATACGGGAAGATTGCGTACAATAGATCATAAGTTGTAGTCCTAAGACTATATTCCCGGAATACAAACGACCCCTTAAATTTCTAGGTCCTCCCTTTTCTGGAAGGCATAGAATTTAGGAAAAAAGGTGATATTTGAAGTGTTTCAATGTTTTATGTCGGTGTGGTTTTAGAAACGAAGAAGATTACAACAACAATAAATGACATGCCCAGTGTGAAGAGGGTATAGAGAGTTGTTTTCAATACATCCTCTGACATAACACAAATCAAGTATGTAAAGCTAATCCAGTAATGAAGAAGCCATACTGAAAACAAAAAAGATGAGAACCATAGCAACAATAAATAATATGATAATCGAAGACAAGGAGACAATATGTAATGCCAAAATCAAAAGATAAGATAGTAGGAGAGTAATAATAACGATACTGATCAGGAGTAGAAACAAAACAGATACTTCTATCTAAAACTAAAAACAAAATAATTTTGTTATTGTTGAACTATTAATGTGATTGAGTTAACTACTTTTAAGTATATAACAATGGCATAATTTTTTTATAAATTTATGATAGACGTAGCACTTAGCTCTAGAATGGTTTAGATGCTCCTTTTCTCTATTCTGGCTCGAACATCTACATTGTGATGCAATTATTTGCTGTCATACATTTATTAGGAATTGCATATTTAACAGATCTCATGCCAAAGTATCCGGGTGTTGCTCATCTGCTAATTATCTCGTGTCGATTCAGCTTCCTGAAAAAAATACAGCAATAGTTGATTCATTGAAGACACTCTTTTTTGCCAAAGTACGTCCGAGTTGCATTCTCCCAGTCTTTTTTTTTTCTTTTTTGAAAAAAATATTTTTTGGATGGATTATTTGGTCTCTTTGAATACCTGCACGGAGTTGCCTTAGTTTCTCCTTATTATCTATGCTTGAAAGTTAAATGTATCACTTGCACAAATTTTAAATAGTTCCTGCCTTTTTCTGTCACTCGTGCAAGCAGGTGATGAAATCTAAGAACAAAACTGATTTTTTATAGTGTGGAACCGCGGAGACTTGGAAGATTACAGAGTGGAACAGGGATATGTCATTTAGACAGAAAGTCCTCTACTTGAAGGCGTCGCGAGGATGCTTGCGGTCTCCATGGCTAATCCAAACCTATTCTTTCTCAGACATTGTCCACAAGAAAACGAAGCTTGCTCCTCTACAGGTTTGCGATGCTTCCACTTCTCGCCCTCTACAAGTTCTGCTTTCAGTATACACACTTTCATTCCCCAGTACCACTGTACGTATTTGTCTGTTTAAACAAGTTTACATGTAGGAACGTAGAATGATTGACCGTTTTCGCATATGGGCCAAAGGAGGTGACGGTGGCAATGGTTGTACCAGTATTCGTCGTAGTCGACAAGATCGCCGTGGCAGACCTGATGGTATGTTCTCTAATCACTTTGTACCTCAGTGGTGATAGGGAGGAAATATTAACTAGTTGACTTCCATCTTTGGTTTCTTTTCTTTTCCAATTGAAGTTTTACCCGTTCTACAGTTCCCAGTTTACAAAAAACAAACAAACAAGCAAACAGAAGTTTTACCCTTTCTTTAATCTTATTCTTGTTCTTCTGTTACATTGCTCTTTTTCTCCTTCAAGTTTGTTTCTGTTATTACGTTGCTTGTTTCTGTTATAACGTTGGTTGGATGTTTTCATCTCTTGGTTCCCAAAAGATCTTTTGGTTTACTTGACATGATATACAAGACAACCAGCTCACTTACTGAATAAACAATTAAGATACTGTCAACAAAACAAGGGACACACCAAGTTACCAACCCATATTAAATTATAAAAGTTAGACCACCAAATATGTCATATATGTCTCCTGAATTTAACATATCAATTGTTTGCTAGTAAAGTTTAGACCATTAACCAACTATTCCTGAGGCTTTAACCCCAAGACTAACTACATCATTAGTTGGTTGGACGAAGTGCTTGTTTGGAGTGAAATCCCATAAACAAAAAACCAATTATTTGTAGTCTAGAATTCTCCAAAACCTCAATTACAGAAAGAGAAATGCAAGATTGAAAAAAAATAAACAAGAAATTCATACACCACAATGGAAAAGATAGCTGTACTTTGTTCACTTGCCTTGAGAGAGGAATGTTAAACCTGAGAGGAAACGAGAAATATAGTTTAGTTTGGTCTGCTTTAAGCAAGTTATTATAATTCAGCTTTTATGAGGACACTGATTGAGAAAGCTGTGGGTTTATAATGAGCTGAAAATTGCATGTTTGTGTCTTAGCAACAAATCTATGTGGTTCAGGGGTAATATGGTATGCAACTGAAATGTCCTCTAAAATGCACTTTATGTACCTCATGCATCTGTGCTGTTCAGATTTGATAGTTTGATACTTTTATGTGTTGAGAATTTCGTTTTCTTTATTTTGAAGGCCTTCTGCATACAGAAGTTGCAGTTTTGCAGAAACTAAAAGATGCTAATCAAGAAATTTGAATCTTTTAGTATCATTGTTATTGAATCCCGAATATCAGAAAAGGCACATGTACAGTAGAATCTAAACTTATACTCCCTCCGTTCCACAATAAGTTAATTATTGGATTTTGGCACACATGTTAAGAAAAAAAAGCAAAGACATAAATTTATCATATTTTTCCATTTTTACCCTCTTCAAAAAGCAAAGCAAAGACATATGATACATCATTCCCAATGCACATTTAATGGAGGGTAAATTTGGAAAAAATTTCCAACATTTACCTTGAATGATTGTTGCTGGGGTTCAATTCCCCACGTTTTAGTCTTGTCTCCCATTCTCCTTCTCCTCCCCATATGTATGATAAAATTTTGAAAAAATAGAAGAGAAGGGAAACAAAAAAAATGACAAGGTCCATGGATTTCCAGCTAAGTAAATTGTACAATTAACACATTTAAAACTCCAAACATACATGAACTTAGTATCATAATATTAAATTGCAATTGAAGTACTTATTCCAGCATTTGATATACTGTAATACTGATACTAATCCACCTCTTCAAGTTTGAGATTTAAAACACTACCACTTCTTGTTGGGATCACTTTATTTGTCATTACTTTAAGCGTGCACTTCTTCAAAGCACATGCTTCGCACTTGAAATGGTTTCCCCCACTTTACATTGGTAACATCCCTTTGAGTGAAGAGACAATGGCTGTTAATTACTCTGACCTGAAGAACGGCTTTACATTCTTGACCTCCTAGTTAGAGTCACTTTTTTTTTCCCCAGAGAACTTCCCGGAAAAGGTTTAGTATCTGTATAACTTCCTAGTCTGTCCTTTTCTTTTTACCTTTATAATTTTTTTGTTTCTTCTTTTTTTTTTCTTCATACATTTTGCTTTACCAATATAATGCAGTCAAGCTTGATTAGCTATGGCGACCAGTTGTAGGGATTCCTCTTTTCTTTACCTCCTTTTTGGACTGAATGCAGGTGGGAATGGTGGACGGGGTGGTGACGTGATATTAGAATGTTCTCCTACAATGTGGGATTTGAGTGCTCTGCAGCATCACATTGTATGTTTTCTTCCTTACTGTATGATATCTGATGCACAATTAATTATTAATTTAATTTGTCTTGTTATTGATTGATATATGTGTGACACTTCGTATTCTGGTTGCCTAATTGTTTGTGACATGTTTCAGAATGCAAAGAGAGGGGGGAATGGGTCATCCAAAAATATAATAGGAACCAGAGGAGCTGACAAGGTTAGTAGTTGTCTCTCTCTGGATCTTCAGTCTTTGGCATATGTATATTGTTTGTCTTTTAATAAAACCTAAACTAAGGACAGCTCGTTTGTGTGATAGGTGGTCCATGTTCCTGTTGGTACCGTAATTCACCTAGTAGAGGGTGAACTTCCATCGGCAGTTGAGAAGAGTTCAAGTTCTAAGTTGGATCCTTGGGAGATTCCAGGTACAGTTGATATTGATTCGCCAGAGTTTTCTACACAATCAAATTTGGTGGATCAAACCAGGTCAAAAGTTGAGAAGAAAGTCAAATCAAGTGGGCATCAAGCTTGTGATGGTGAAGAATCCACTACATCTAGGAGAAGAACTTTTGGTTTGCTGACCGATTCCAGCACACTGTGCTCAATTGCTAGAGACAAATTCAAATATGATGTTGATGATTTTTCTGATTGGGAGGAAGAAAACTGTGGACAAGTGGAAGATAAAGATGGTGATGATATCATGGGAACAGAATGTGAAGATGAGTTAGAAGAAACTGAACTTATAGAATACAATGTGGCAGAGTTAACTGAACAAGGCCAACGAATAGTTGTTGCTCGTGGAGGGGAGGGTGGCTTAGGCAATTTGTCCCAGAGGAAAGCGTCTAAGATGACGCAAAAGGGAGCCGATTCTGATGATGAAGTATCTGATGATTATGATCATGCATCACCAAATGTTGGCTTGCCTGGCTCAGAGGTGGTACTTGTGCTAGAATTGAAAAGCATTGCTGATGTGGGTCTTATTGGGATGCCAAATGCCGGCAAAAGCACCCTTCTTGGGGCGTTATCAAAGGCTAAACCTGTTGTAGGTGATTATGCATTCACAACATTGAGGCCTAACTTAGGTAAAGTCAATTATTACGATTTTTCTTTAACTGTAGCTGACATCCCAGGACTCATAAGAGGAGCCCATGAAAATCGTGGGCTTGGACATGCTTTCCTTCGGCACATAGAACGTACAAAAGTTCTAGCATATGTGGTAGACTTGGCTGCAGCACTGGGTGATAACAAGGGAATACCACCATGGGAGCAGCTAAATGACTTGATATTGGAACTCGAGTACTATAGTGAAGGTTTATCTAATCGACCATCCTTAGTGGTGGCCAACAAAGTCGATGAAGATGGGGCTGAAGAGGTATACAAGGAACTAAAACACCGCGTATCTGGTGTGCCCATTTTCCCAGTTAGTGCAGTCCTAGAGGAAGGAGTACCAGAACTGAAAGATGGTTTAAGGATGCTTCTCAGTGGTGAACAAACACAAGCTAAAATTAGATAGTATAGTTCTTCACCAGGATGCTGCTGCCTTTGTGAGCATCTAGTCTTGTATCCTTTCCCTTGAAATGAGATATTTTTTTGACTTAAGGAATAAATAAAGTTGCATATTTTAATTTAGCACGTTTTGAGTAACCAATTGTTAGTTTCAATTTCAGATCTCTCAAATGGGTTTAAAACTATGGTCAACCATTGCTTGTTATACGTAAGCTATTCGTAATGTATAAATTATATTGAAATAACTCAATGTGTATATGTATTATATTACGGATACCCCATGATGTAATGGAGCCAATCAGATTAGCAAATTGTAATGGAGCTAATCAGATTAGCAGATTAGCACGTTTTGAGTAACCAGTTAGTTTCATTTTCAGATCTCTCAAATGGGTTTAAAACTATGGCTAACCATTTCTTGTTATACGTAAGCTATTCGTAATGTATAAATTATATTGAAATAACTCAATGTGTATATGTATTATATTACGGATACCCCATGATGTAATGAGCCAATCAGATTAGCAAATTGTACTGGTCATAGTAAAAGAAGAATCTTAAAAACTTTATCGTGGAAGAAATAGTGATATGCTTCTCTCTTTATTAGTACATAAGAAGATATATGCTGCCTCTTTTCGTAAAAGATACGTGAAAGCTTTGGTATGTAATTTTCAAAAGCAAAAGGGGATTGAGGATTGATAAAGGGGAAGAGGATTCGAATATATCTTTAACCTTTGCGAAAGTCGTAACACACCTTAATTTTGTGGGGTTTCTATGACTCCCTAGCCCCACCCCTCCCCCAACTATTTATTACTGTATTTCATTAGCATATATTTGCCTGATTGAACTACTTATTCAGTTCACTGAAACACCGTGATTTACAAGCGCCATTTAAATTAAAAAAAAAAGAGTTTAATATGTTTATATATTTTGTTGTAAATTCTCACTATCCACATTTCACAAATTAAAAAAGAGAACGAATTATCAATGACCTTTCCTCTTTCCCAAAATTGAACAAACTAGATCATCTATCAAAATAGATCCTTTTCATCCATTTTCCCCATTCTTTAGTTTCAGTCCTCATGCTAAAATTGTTGTTCATATTAACTTGGTAATGCACTGCTGATTTTTCTTTGTGGAGATTGATGTCGCCCAAAACTATACTCCAATGAGAAGTATAATGTGGTCGATTGCAAATATAATAATCCAACTAGGTTGGGATCGATCCCACAGGGAAAACGTGAACAGTTGCTTGAATTTGATGGAATCCACGAGCAGTACAGGAAAGTAAATGGGGGGAATTTTAGTATCAATCAAATAGTAACCAAATCTTGAGTGCTTTTGAGTTGTAGACAATATGAGATGAACACTAGGCTTGTGTTCCCCCTGGCTTCTCAACTTCATAAATTTCTCGTGATCAACGCAACTATTCTATTGTTCTGCATGCAAAGTCTACAAGATAGGTATTATCAGCCTCCTTGTGGGCGCGAAGATAAATCTCACCCTTTACCGGTTAAGTCTCGGGGCGTCGCCTTGATGCTCCTTGCTACAAACTCAGTTTACTATCACCCTTTGGGATCTAGTGATTAGATGAGATGACGGGGACTAAAAGGTGGAGGTGAATCCCAAATCACTGTCCTAATCTTCTTTTTCCAATCACAAACTCCCTTGTGGGGATAGATGCGAATACAGACTATCTCAAGTTACTGTAGCTACTTGAGATTAATTATTGTGAAGAAGATTAAGATACATGCAAAAACCCTAGAATAGATGAATATCACACTTTCTCTATGTAGCTAATCCGCAAGGGTTCCCACAACCCTAGTCAAGGAGATAAGTCGCTCATGTTTGTGCAAGAAACCATGATTATCAATGAAGAACACATAAATTCAATTGCGCAAGAATAAAATGAATAAACTCCAAAGTCTTTAATTGAATAAAAACCCAAAATCTCAAGAGCAATTGTAAGAGTATCGTAATAATATGTAAAAGAGCATAAAAGAACGCAATCTAATAAAAGATAAACCCTAGGGTATTTATAGTATCTCAAAATAACATTAAAGTCCTAATAAAAATGAAAAAGGTAAAGTTATGTCGGTAGTCGGTAGGACTCGGTCTTTACTCGTATCGGCATCATACGAGTCGTACCATGCTTTCTCGTATCCGTTCCATTATTTGTTCTCCCAAGGCTTCAACTTTCTGTTCAGCATACGACTTCCTCTTATGAGTCGTACCTGAGTGTACGACTCGTGTCCTTCACTCGTATCTACCTGGGACTTTAGCCTTTCCAAGTATTGAACACTGGTTTGTACACGACTTCCCTAGACGAGTCATACTCAGAATTCTGACTCATATACTTCTGAGACTTCAATTCTTGAGTAGTTGCTGAGATTCTGTTATGCTTAAGACTTTTCTATACGACTCGTATCCTGGCTTACGACTTGGTTACTAGAGTCGTATCTTCCCCATACTTGGCTTTTCAGATTGGCTCTTGGTTCTATTGTGCTTACGATTCAGAATACGAGTCGTATCAGATGTTTATGACTCAAGAGCTGACTCGTATCCTAATCAGAGTTTTTTTTTTTTAGGTCTTTTTCTTCTTTTTTTATTCCAACACCATTGTAGACCTATTTTACCTGCAATACACACCAAAGTGCATCATATCTAACAAAATATCCTAAGTTCACGCCTAAAATCGTGGTTTTAAGCATCAAAAGTGTCGTGTTTCCACGCTGCATCAACACTCTCAACTTAGACTTTTGCATGTCCTCAGGCAAACAAAACCAAAGACTACTTTCTAGCACAGAGACAATGCTTAAACAAGAAGATCTCAAGAAACCCACGGTAGTGATTTTGAACTCGAGTTAAATCTTATTGTTCCCCTCCTAATTCTAACTTTCAAAACCCAAACTGCGTATAACAATTTAGCACATGTGTAAATATGAGGGAATCTGATGATGGCATTACATTAGCAATAGACACTTGGACATAGACATAAATTACATTCATCAAACAATCTAGCAACCTAGCAGCATAAACCATGTGCACTCATGGTCAAAGAAATCCTATTCACTCTTCGTTTGGATAAACCAATCTATTTAGGGATATAATAAATGACTCTCTTGCTCACAAAAAAGTATCACCGATGCGAACAGAATACCAAAGGCTTGCCCTTATGCTTTTTGCCTAAGTTGTCAGACAAAAATTATAAGATCACTATAGGACTTTATTCAATTTGTAACGTAGGCTTGGGGATGGTATGATCTCTTTTTGGGATTTATTTTGTGACTAGGCCTCCTGGAAACTACACATTTCTCGGAGTCCACTCTCTTTTCACTTCTTCTTTTATTTCCTCCCTTATGTCTCTCTTTTTCTTTTAAGCACATTCTAGTTGGGTCAGGTGTGGTTTTCTAGCATTTTATTTTTCCTATTCTTTCTCTTTTGCTTTTCATTGCACTTTTTTTTCTTTTCTTTTCACCACACCTGCTCAAATTTCAACTATTTCCCTTCCACACACTTTCTTCATACTCATTTTCTCTCATGCAGCCCTATAATAGCCACCCTCAACTTAGGCTATTTGCTTGAGTTGAGGTGCACAGTGTACAAAGGAGGACCAGGGCCAAACAGGTTCATTGTAAGGTAAACAAGAAGGTGATAGGTGTAACAAGAAAAATTTATCTACGAAGGCTCAAATATTTGGATCAAAGGAGATTTATTCACTTGGTTAGGGCATTTTAGGCTCAAGTGGACTCACACAAACAGGGCCTATGATCACTTCCTACCTAACTATCCTGGACCTAGGTAAAAGCAACCAAAAAAGTTTTAGATTCCAATACACCGGGAACTCAGTATATCTCACACACACTTGCACAGGGATACATTGCTATGTACTACTTATCCAACTATGCAACTGCTTTGTCCTTAACTATTCTATCCCTAATCCTAATACAATTTCCAGATTCGCAACTGTCTCACAAGTATATAATTCACACAGAATAACATTATTGATTTCGGAGGGACACACTTTTCCTGTTAAATTTTAGCACAATTTAATATAGCTTTTCACATAAGCATTTCAAATCAGTAGTGTTTCAAAAACCACAAATAAAAATCAAAAAAAAATCTTTTATTACAACTGAAATTTTTTCAAAATCCTCAAAAATAATAATAAAAAATATTCCACTGCCATAGGTGCGCTAATTTACTCCCTATCCCAGCTGCCCGTATCAAACTTGCAAGTCATAATAGACTTTCAATCTTAGCAACTTATACTTTTTAGCTACTTCCAGATTTTTTGGAATAACCCTCACCCCTAACTAAAAGTTGGTGCACTATCCCTAGTGCTGCAAAAATGAATCTAGTAAGGATAAAGGTCATACCTAGGCGCTCAAGGTGCCAAGTCATCGACATTCACACGTGGGCCCTCAGATCGGGTCCCACTCTCATAAGCTATCGTCCTATTAATCAAGACTAGATCAATAACAATAGTCGGGGGCCTATCATCATCCCCATCAACATCAATTGCTGGTGGTCTCGAACCACCAGCTTCAGCGACTATCTTTCGGACCCGTGTCTGTCGATCCAACTCATCTGAAATACTCTCATGGCTGGCCTTCTTCCTAGTTGCTCTATCTTCCTTCTTCTTTCTCTTCCCCTTTCTTCTTTGTTCTTTGGACTCCTCAATTGGTGAATTATCTAGGTCTGCCCAAATATTAAGCACATGGACAGTAGGAATCACTGTCTCTACAACGGGCTCAACAACCACCGGTATCTCATAAAGCTCCAAGACCATTTTCTTAATTTTGGCAAACTCAGCTTTGATATCAGTAACATTGGGTGTCTTTCCTCCACATAACTGTCGAGTGATTCTCAAATCAAAAGCATCTAGATGCCCTTAGACTCTCCTATCCTGGTTCTCAAACTGCCTGTCAAACCAATTTTTCACTCCTCCTTCTATGCGACCTACTTTTGCATCAAGTGTGGCTAATTTGGTCACAACCTTGGTCCATGCATCTTGGGAGATCATCATAATATTGAGAGGAATACCTCGTGGCCTAGGTGGCATAGACTGGACTGATGGTGGGTCACTAGAAGTGCCCGCTGCATCAGTATGAGAGCCCTCTGTCTGTGCTCCTGCCTCAGTAGCCTCAGCTGCAGCAAGAGTGTTAGTCTGATCATCCTGAGGGAATAATCCTACAAAAATATCTGCTTCCCGTCTCACAGGTCGGGCCAAAGGGCTGGCCGCATCTCTAATCAAGCCAATGTCAAATGTCCTCCAGTCATCGATTATTTCATCTATTCTAGGGAGTTCCAGCACTCTTGTAGCTAGGCATATCTGTGTGATCATACATGGTAGGCCAGTAATGCTTTTTGACCCTCAACTACCCTATCCCTCAACTCTCGGGATAGGGACTCTATGGTATCAAACTCGTAACCGGCCATAAAACCAGCTATCATGGCTGCCCGGACCGAGCTTAGAATATCATCACCTGTGGTTGGACGTAGATGGTGTCGAGATAGTGTCCACCAAGACTTTTTCTTGAAGTTGAAGGTATTCTTCTTTATCTTTTGCGAAACCACCCCGGGGCCTCCTATAACCCAAACTGCATTTCTACCTTGTGATTAAATCGGAGGAACTACTTGTTGTTTTCTATCCATTCATAAGTTTATCATTATAATCATGAATTCAACTTGTTATTTCGTTCATCAAATCATGAGCAGCTATTAGCCGGAGTTATGGGATCCATGGATTAGGGTTTGATATGATACTAGGTGTTTAACGGATTCAAAAAGTAGTAAAACATCTTGAAATTCTGTTGTTTTAACTAAAATTTAGTGGTTACAAACATTAGGTTTTGCCTTAGGTTTTATTTGCTTCTAATGGAGAAATAGACTAGAGGATGTGAATTATCAACAGGGACTCGGAAGCTACCAACCTTCTGTTTAATGATTAATGCCGTAACTGGATTAATCTACTTGAGATAACATCCTATTGGAAATAGATAAGTTATCTAAGTTTGAGAGAATTAGATAATAAATTGTCTGGTGAGGTTAAGAGATAAGTTAGATAGTATAATCGTCAGGGATATTCTGTTGTTCTACGTATTCCGAGAATCTCTAGCATTACCTAGTATCTGTCAATTCCCTAAACCGTTGGTGAACATAGCTCTGGTTTCCTATTTATCTTGATTACAAATACTGAAGTATTGAAAGTGACAATTAACTCTCTGTAAACCTTAAACCCCCATTTTATCTTTTTATATTGATTGTTTGAATTTAACTTGTAGCTATAATTTCAAACTAGTTTAATTGCCACTCACATTGTTCCCTGTGGATTCGACCCCGACTCTAAAGTTGGATAAATATATTGACGACGACCGCCTTAAACTAATTTGATATGTAAGTTGAGCGTTATCAGCACCTAAGTCACACAAAGCACGCGTAAAGTTGGAAGATCCTATGGTTCAAGGTATAGTGAATGCACGAAAATCCTCTTTCTTCTCCACCAATAATCTCATATCTATAAAACTACAATGATGAAAATTATCAACTGGCTTATAACTGATTTCTTTTTTCTTGGTGATCAGACCCTTCATAAAATTTGCATATCCAGGCATCTACTCCAATGCCTCTACCAATGGTATATTGACTGACATTTTTTGTAGCATAGATAAAAATTTCTAGTATTTACCATCTTCTTGTTTTTTTTAGCCTTTGAGGATAGAGAGGAAGAGCTTTTAAAATAAGTTTCAGCACAGGATCTGTAGCCTTCTTTTCTTGTCTATTCAGCATGCTACTGCTCCCTACATCAACCGACTCATCTATAGTGGGTACATGTGGATCTGTAGTGACCTTACCACTCTGAGTGGTAATGGCATGGCATTGACTATTGTTTCTAGGATTTACCACTGTATTGATTAGAAGAGTACCAGACTGTTTTGGATTTACTGTGGCTAACATTTGACCAAATTGCTACTCTAACTACTTGATTGTTGTAGCATGTAACTCAACTTTCTAGTTTAATCCTGACAGATCAACTTTGATATCCTTCAGGCAATTCTCTTGACTTTCTTTCCCTTTGACTATCTTAGACAAGAGTGCCTCTATTCTAGACTCTGGATCTCGACTACCTAGTGGAATATACTTGTGACTCTTCTCCTTATAGTCATTCTTACGCCGCCAATCACTATCTCTATATCGACTTCTATCTCTTTATCGATCATTATAATAGTTTCGACCTTGATTTCCTTGCCCTTGGGCTCATAAATCTGCCAATCTATGATGAAGATACTTTGCCTCTTCTTCAGATTCAATCTCGAATGGTTTGGAAATAGACCCTTATGTTGTCACTTCATTCACTTTCTTAGCACTCATTAGTGTAAACTATTTTGTAAGCAACCCAATATCTGTACGAAACTGGGCAACCTCTTGTGCTATCATATTATTACCTTCTCCATAGGTATTTGTTAATCCAATAGCAGATGTACCGCCACCTTGTTCTAAATCTCTCGTGTGCCATCCTCTGTTAGTTACCGCACTATCATCCAACATCTCTTGCACAACATCCTAATGAAGATGCATAAATGCTCCTCCTTAAATAGTATCTGCCATAGCTCTCGAACTATTGTTCAGTGATCTATAAAGGATTTATGATAAGTTAGATCTTTGGATTCTGTTACTTGGTACCATGCTCAGCTTCTTCTTGAATCAAAACCATGCCTCACACATAGACTCTATAAGTAGTTGTCTGAAATTATAAATTTTATCCTTCAACTATAACATCCGTATAGGAGGGAAAAATTTGCTTAGAAACTATTTCTTTAACTCGTGCCAAGTAGTAATAGATCCTCTTGGAAGTTCCCCTAACCATAGTGATTCTTCTCCTATCAAAGAAAATGGGACAACCTCAATCTAAATGCTTCCTGATCAGCCCCTGGAATAATATAAGATGTGCAGATCCCAATAAAATTTGCAAGGTGCATATTTGCATCATCCTTAGGTGCAGTTGAAAATACACCCTTCAGATTCAACAATTGGATCATAGTACTCATGATATCAAAATTCATATTTGGGGCTAAAGTAGGAGGGATAATGGCTCCAGACTCAGTTGGCTCAACATAACCTAGATCTTTATCCTTCTCCTCATATGGGTCTAAGTATTGATATGCCAAAATAAATGGAGCTCTGTCTCTCTGAAATCGATGATCAACAACCTGTCTAGGGCTGACTAGTCCACTTTGCTGAGCAAACTTTGCCTCTGCAGCAAGTTTATCCCCTTCGACTTCTCTAAACTCTCGCTCCAACAGTTGCTATATTTATAAGTCTGCAATGTTCTGCGGATCTAATGGAACATGTGGGAGAGCCGCATTTGGATCCACAGGTGGGGGATCTTGAAACCCATATCGAACTTGTCTTGACATCCTTCTCAGAGTTTGAAGGATCCTCTCAGGTTCTGGATCAAAAGAGAGTAAGGGATTGCCGTTACTCCTAGTACTTGGCATACACCGGCGTATGCCAAATAAAAAATAGAAAATAAAAAACCTCAAACTTCACCAATTCAATTCACTACTCAAACCATAATCCTCGGCAACAACGCCAAAAATTGATGTTGCCTAAAACTTCACTCTAATAATAAGTATAATAGGGTCAACTGCAAATATAATAACCCAACTAGGTTGGGGTCGATCCCACAAGGAAAATGTGAATAGTTACTTGACTTTGAAAGAATCCACAAGCATTACAGGAAAGTAAATGGGGGGAATTTTAGTATCAATCAAGTAGTAACCAAATCTTGAGTGCTTTTTAGTTGTAGACAATATGAGATGAACACTAGGATTGTGTTCTCCCTGGCTTCTCAACTTCGTAAATTTCTCGTGATCGGCCCAACTATTTTGTTGTTCTGCATGCAAAGTCTACAAAACAGGTATTATCAGCCACCTTGTGGGCACGAAGATAAATCTCACCCTTTACTAGTTAAGTCTCGAGGCGTTGCCTTGTTGCTCCTTACTACAACCTTAATTCACTATCACCTTTTGGGATTTAGTGATTAGATGAGATGGTGGGGGCTAAAAGGTGGAGGTGAATCCCAAATCACTGTCCTAATCTTATTTTCCCAATCACAAACTCCTTTATGGGGATGGATGCAAATACAAACTATCTTAAGTTACTGCAGCTAGTTGAGATTAATTATCATGAAGAAGATTAAGGTACATGCAGAAAACCTAGAATAGATGAATATCACACTTTCTCTACGTAGCTAATAAGCCAGGGTTCCCAAAACCCTAGTCAAGGAGATTAGCCATTCATATTTATGCAAGAAACCATAATTATCAATGAAGAACACAAATTCAATTGCGCAAGAATAAGAGGAATAAACCCCAAAGTCTTTAATTGAATAAAAACCTAAAATCTCAAGAGCAATTGTAAGATTATTATAATAATAAGTAAAAGAGCGTAAAAGAACATAACCTAATAAAAGATAAACCCTAGGGTATTTATAGTATCTCAAAATAAAATTAAAGTTCTCATAAAAATGGGAAATGTAAAGTTATATCGGTAGTCAATATGACTTGGTCTTCACTCGTATCGATATCATACGAGTCGTATTGCCTTCTCGTATCTGTTCCAGTGTCTGTTCTCCCAAGGCTTCAACTTTCTGTTTAAAATAAGGCTTACTCTTATGAGTCGTACCTAAGTGTACGATTCATGTCCTTCACTCGTATCCACCTAGGACTTTAGTCTTTCCATGTATTGAACACTGGTTTGTATACGACTTCCCTATACGAGTCGTACTCAGACTTTTGACTCGTATACTTCTGAGACTTCACTTCTTGAGTAGTAGCTGAGATTCTATTATGCTTATGACTTCTCTACACGATTCGTATCCTGGATTATGACTTGGATACTAGAGTCGTATATTCCCCATACTTGGATTTTCAAATTGGCTCTTGGTTCTGTTGTGCTTACAATTCAGTATATGAGTTGTAGCAAATATTTACGACTCAAGAGATGACTCGTATCCTGATCAGAGTTGGTGTTTTCTGATCTTTTTCTTTTTTTATTCCAACACCACTGTAGACCTATTTTACCTACAATATACACTAAAGTGCATCATATCTAACAAAATATCCTAAAGTCATGCCTAAAATCATAGTTTTAAGCATCGAAAGTATCATGTTTCCATGCCACATCAGAGATGTGAAAATTTTAGTGTTCAACAAGTCTTGAAGGTAGTCATGTTTTTCGTGACACCTAATATTAAAATTGAAACTTTATGACAATTTATCCTGGGTTTAGTTATATATTACGTTATTGTTGATTTTGTCGTCTACAATTTTTGGATTTGTTAAAAACTTAGGTTTTTTTCTAGTCTAAATTGATTCTTATTTTATCGATAAATTATAAGTTTTTATCTAAATTGATTCTTCTAGTGTGATTGATTACAATATCTGTTGTTTCTTTCAAGTTTGAATAATCAATTTTTCTCAAATTATTAACTTGTACTATGACTATATCGACTGTTTTTATTTTTTTGGTTACATACCTAATTGTATTCCACTATGAATGTGACTTAATTTCATAAATTAGTGAGTTTACATATACAACCTTGAGATATTATCATAGTGAGATTTTTAATAGTAAAAGTCAAAAATCAAATATGAAGGTGGGAAAGTCACGAATATTTTTGATGTGGATATGGATAGGATGCCTTATTTTAGCTAACTAGATTTATAAAAGAGCTAGGATATTCTACTACAAGTTGCACATTTCATATTAGGCCACCTAAAAGAACTTTCTATTGCATATTCGAATTGACGGGGACATTTATGAACTTTCACAATCCTTTAAAAATGGGGATATTATTGAGATGCACGTTTGTCACATGATTGAACAACTTGATCATCCCATTATTTTTTTAATATCAATAAGAAATCTTTTGTTGCTTTTAATAAAGAAGGAGACAAGGGAGTCCATGAAGGGGATAGGGTTGCTAAAGGTGCTCATTTTAATGAAGAACCAACTACTAAAAATGCTGATCTACTCAACCAGTAGCTAATCAAAGTGATGGATCTCCTAAGCTTGAAAATATGGAAGCACCTACTCAACTAGCAGCTAATGAAGGTGATGAATCTATTACTTCAACCTAAACTGCCGAACCTTCTTAACCAACAGTTAATCAAGTGTTGCATCTGCTGGCGAGGTTGCAACTTTTGGTGGTGATGACAAGATCCTAATTCTTAATTCTGATCACTCAACTGAAAATAGTTCAGATTTAGTTTATCCAGATCTATTTGTTGAAGATAATGCTGAATATGAAAATAATATGCATGAGGAGTATATAAACTTAAGGGCTGAAATGAGGACATATCGTAGTTGGAAGAGAAAAGAAAGAATACCAAATGACCCTATAGAAGTTCCTCTTGATGAAGTTGGTCCAAACTTGGGCTTTAATAAGACAAAACCTATTTTTAAAAGCTTAAAAGGTTAAGTTGTTATGGATGAGCCTGTGTATTGTAGTTCTGATGCATATAGTGCAGAATCTAATTTAGAAGATGGTTAGGGACAAGGAAATAGAAAGATTGTTCTTGATAAATCTGCTAAAAAAATTGTGTGGTAGTTGGGCGTGGTATTTAAGGATGTGAATGAGTTTAGGGATGCTGTTACAAAATATTACTTCAAAAAGGTGTTTAGTTAAAGAAGTACACTAACGAGTCCAGAAAATTAGGGTCAAATGTAGGGAAGGGTGTCTTGGCTGTTATATGCAAGTCTTAACAAGTCTATCAACGATTTTAAAATTAAAACTTACAATCCTAAGCATAGGTGTATCAAGACCACTAGAAATTGCATGTGTAATTCTAAGTTCTTGTATAAGTATTACAAACAAAGAATTACTGAGTAGCCAAATATGAGGATATTCAAATTTCAACAATTAATTAGAAAAGTGGTGGGGATACATGTTGGACAGACTACTATCAGGAGAGCTAGAGGTAGAATATTTCAAGAACTAATGGTGATTATGTGAAAGAGTTTGAAACAATATTTGACTGTAGAGATGAAATATTGAAGACCAATCCTGGTTTTACTTATGGTATGAAAGTAGTAGATCTGATGGTAGTTGTAAGTTGTTTTTCAAAGTTTCTACATTTGTTTTGATGCATGCAAAAAAAACTTTTCTGGGTGATTGTAGAAAATGTATTGATTTAGTGGATGTTTCCTAAAGGGAGTAACCAAAGGACAATTATTGGTTGTCGTGGCTAAAGACGAGAATAATCAAATGTTGCCTATTGCTTGGGATGTAGTAGAGTATGAGAATAAGAACACTTGGACATGATTTGTGAAATTATTGATAGAGGACTTGGGATTAGGAGATGATAGAGATTACACAATCATTTTAGACACGAAAAAGGTATGAATTTTTGTTCATTTAGTTATGTTTAATGAATATTATGTGTAATTGTGCATATCTAAATTATTTGTATTTAATATTATGTTATGATTTTCAGGGTCCTTGAGCAACACTAATGAAACTTTTATCAGAGGCAAAGCATACGATGTGTGCATGGTACATCTTTGTCAGTTGGGCAAAAACATAGAGAGGTCTTCAAAGATGGAACCAATTATGAAAATATGCAAGAAACACTTTTAAGCAGAAATAAATAAAAATCTCAACCAAATGGCCATGCTAGGTAATGAAACAATTGTTCCATATTTACTATACTACAAGGTAGAAACTTGGTGTAAAATGTACTTTAGAACTAATATCAGGTGTGATATCATAGACAACAACATAATTGAGAGATTCAATGCTTGGATCTTAGGATCAAGGCACAAAATAATTATCACTATGCTCAAAGAGATAAGGGCGAAGGTAATGACTAGACTTGGTGAATTCACTTAAGTTTTTAGAAATATGGTTGAAAAATGTATCTCAAATGGCTTTGAGAGAGTAAAAAAAGATGTTCATGAGATATAATATTACTTTATAGAGAGAGAGAGTCCTTAAAATTTCAGATGGACCATATGTACATACTGTAAATGTGAGAAATAAAACATAAAGTTGTAGATTATGGATGCTCACGGGAATACCCTATCCACATGGGATTGTTGCTATACTTACAAGAAATGGAAACCAATTGACTTTGTTGATAATTGTTATAGTAAGAAAACTTATCTCAGAACTTATTGTCATAACATTCAACTAGTGACCAACATGAACATGTGGCCAGAGTCAATAAATCCTCACGTTGAGGCACCGATTGTTAAACCTATGCCTGGAAAGGAAAGTAAGGTTAGGAATAAAGAGTTTGGTGAGATCAAAATATGTGGAAAGTTGTCAATAAAAAGGGTTAACATGAATTGTAGCATCTGTCAAGGAAAAAATTACAACAAAAGAGATTATCCTTTAATAGGTGTGTAACTTTTACATGACTTATAACATTTATCTGTAGTTTAATTATTTTGAATATATGACTACTTCACCTCTTTTTTTGTAGGATTGTACTAGAATAATTAATGTTGTTGCTTGATCAAGTGATGTACCAAGTACTTCAAGACCTAGGGGGAGGCTAAGAAAGATCTCTACTATATCTAATACACTAATTATAGGAAAGTAAAGGCTAATGAAATAACTGCTAATCTAAAGCATCTCCTAAACCTAGGGAAATGCCAAAAAAACAACATCTATTGAAAAAGTTGCATCAAAGCACCTATGGAAACATCAGGTCTTCCCATGACTGATGAACCAGTTGCAACACCTGCAAAAGAGAGGGGAAGGACTGCTGAATAAGTTTCTATTGCAACACCTGCATAACTTAAGGGAAGGCCTACTGAATAATGATAGGTTGAATTCTACTGAATATTGACCAAACTCATGGTAGGTTGTATATTGTTCCAGGATTGCCAGTCAAAAGTACTGAGGCTTGGCACAATCATGGCATGAAGGGTCGAGTATCGCGTCAATACCATCGACGCACCGCGTCGACTAATGCGTCGGTGCCCAGTTATCAGTCATTAAAATAGTCGCGACCCCAGGGTTATTTCAGTTTTTTTCCCACCCCTATATAGCCCTAAAACACGAGATTCAGACATTATTCACCAAAGTACTCTTATTTTCTCTCAAATTCTCTCAAGAACAAGCATTAGGGTTCTTAGTTCAAGACTCGAAACTTAAGAATTTCACTGTCAATCTTCTTAAAGTCAAGTATTAAGGTATGTTAGATGTTGATTCATGGGTCACTTCCACCAATGAAGTTCAAGAAACTCTTTTCTAAATTCAAAGATTATATATCTATGAGTTTTGATGAATTATGTGAATTGATATTCTTGTTCATGTTGTTGTTTGGTGGTTATTCATATCTTAGATTACAAGTTTCAAGATTTGATCCTAGTATGTGATGACTTACATAATATTCATGATAAACCCTTAGATTTGCAAGTGATTTGAAGTATCCATGATGATTTAGATGTATTGATTGTTGTATGACCAAAGCATGCTCCCCATATGTTTGATAAAAGGCCTACGTTAATGAGATAGAGTCATTATAGCATATTGACAAGAAATTCCCAATTAATATCAATTATGTGAATTGATATTCTTGTTCATGTTGTTGTTTGGTGTTGATTCATATCTTAGATTACAAGTTTCAAGATTTGATCCTAGTATGTGATGACTTACATAATATTCATGATAAACCCTCAGATTTGCAAGTGATTTGAAGTAGCCATGATGATTTAGATGTAATGATTGTTGTATGACCACAGCATGCTCCCCATATGTTTGATAAAAGGCCTATGTGAATGAGATAGAGTCATTATAGCATGCTGACAAGAAATTCCCAATTATGTATATGTTAATGCATGCCAAGTATTTGATGAAAGACCTTATTGAAAGAATCATGAGACATTAATATGCTTCTCTATACATTTACAAGTTTATGACTTTCAAGTGCTAGATAAAATACCTCATTGATCGTATTATGAATGATAGACCATTGTCAAGTTATTCAAGAATTATTGTGCTTTATGTTATCCGTGCTATTGAGTATTGGGGGTATTTAATACCCGATAATTTAGTTGTGTACCTAGAGCCAGTGTCAGTTACAGAATCTCAGTTATGTCACAATTAGTAGTAATCTTAGTTAGTCACAAAACCCAGTAGAAATCAGTCAGTTACAGAACTCAGGAAAACTTAGTAGTCTCAAGTATCAGTCCAGTCCTATTCAGTATACTCAGTTCAGTGTCTTTCAGTTGGGAGTAGGATTCAGCATCGAGTGAGCCTAGGTATGGGGTCTCACCCATTTGCTAAGACTGGGTCCCTAGAAGAAATCCCTAAGTTCCAGAACTACATAGCCAGCGTAGGTATAAGATGTCACCTATTAGATAGGACTGACATACTCAGAGATCACCCGCTAGTTTAGGACTGATCTCAGGGGTCACCCGTTAGATTAGGACAGACTCCATAGTAGTTGTATTTACCCATAGCACGGTACTGATACCCTTCTAGCTGGGGTTACAGGTTAGACCCTAATTAGTTCAGAAAGGGGCATGCCGGTTAGATGACTACCTCCCATAGTTTTAGCCTCAATCATCTAAATAGAACTCAGATCAGTATTACGGAAATAAGGACTATTAGACACAGTCACTCAATTTAGTAAAGAACTTAGATAGTTCTATAGATTCAGAGATCACTCGCTAGAAAGACTTGATCTCAGATTCAGTCAATCATTTTAATTATCAGTAGATTCAGAGATCACCCGCTAGATAGGCCTGATCTCAGCTTCAGTTAATCAGATATCAGTATCAGTAGACTTAGTTATCAGAAATCCAGTTATTAGAATTTTGTATTCAGTGATACTATGATTTCAGTTCTAGTTTATACACTCATGCCTTCATTCTCACTCAGTCATGTTCACGTTATGTAGTCAGTTACAGTTCATGCATATAAACCCTTGTATTTAGCCTAACCTCATCTAGTATACCAGTACATTCTCACGTATTGACGCATTCTTATGCTATGGTGTCTTATACCATAGGTTCAGAAGCATGGGATCTCGAGCATCCTTAGTAGTTCAAATTCAGCCAGCAGCAGTAGACTTAGCAGTGAGTCCTCATCATGCGAGGATGTTCCTTATTCTATTATTGCATTAGATTTAGCATTTCAGTAGATAGAATTAGTTGGGGGATTGTCTCATCAACTCTTTATTCAAATAGTTTAGAGGTTTTTTTAGACTAGAATTCTTTTAGACAGTTGTTTTAGATTTTGTATTGTTATACTTTATTCAGTCTTATTTCAGTATTGAACCTTATGGAAAGTTTTTCACCAATTTTTTGCATTTTACGGTATATTATTTAGTGCTTAGTTACAGTTACAAATATCATTCATGGGTTACCTTGTGGTCCTTCGGGGTCATAAGCACCGTGTAGTATCTGGGGTTAAGAATCCGGGGTGTTACAAACTTGGTATCAGAGCCTAAGGTTCAACAGTGTCCTAGGAAGTCTGAAAAGCCATATCTAGTAAAGTCTTGTGCATGGGTGTGTTGCGTGTCACATTTATGTACAAGAGGCTATTAGATGTCTTAGGAATAGTTTCCCTTCTTTCAGTATTCATGTCGTGCGATTGAGCATGAGCTCTAGTAAAACCCTTAGTCTAATGTTTTTCTTCCTTTCATTTACAGTATATGCCTCCTCGCAGAGCTAATGCCCGTAGAAATGATAACCAGCCACCTCAGGCCGCAGACCCCTTGAATGAAAATGTGTCACATGCAGAGTTTCGGGCAGTTTTTCAGGTACTAGCCCAACCTGTGACAATAAATATTTAGGGTAATCGTCAGGCTGCAGCCCCACCTCAGCAATATGGGGATTTATCAGCCAGAATCAAAGATTTTATAAGAATAAACCCGCCAGAATTCTTTGGATCAAAGGCAATACCACCCTCTTTCGGTAAGCCTATCTAGCATTTGATCCATGAACGACATTGGAAAATGGTCCTTCTCGGTCCATAAGTTCAACTTTTGGTAGTCCATACACACTCTCTATTCAGTGGCAGGTCGGACGGGGATGAGATCATTTTTTTCATTCTGGACTACCATGTTACTACCCTTTTCGAAATGTATTGCACCGGGCTCACCCTCGTGCTATTGGATATAGGATGGATCACTCCCACATTAAGCCACTTTCTAATGTCTTTTTTAACCACCTCTTGCATGGGTTGGTTCAATCTTTTTTGGTATCACCCAAATTATTCATGTGTCTGAAGAGCAGAGTGTAGAGTTATGATACAAGCACAAGGAGCATCAAAAGTACAAGGAATTATCAAGGGGGTCAAGGCTTCGGAATTAGCAAGAAATTGAAGACTTTTCAGAGTATTTTGAAGCCTTGGTCAAGAGAAGGAAGGAGGGGAACTTATGCACTCAATAGGAACCTCAAGTGAAGGTTAATGAAGACATTTTGCACTCCAAGGGAACACTTAAGAGGCACCCAATTCCCTTAGCTCATTAAGGGTAGTTTTGTTATTTGGCATGTAATAATATAAATAGACCACTTTGCTTCTCTTTTCATTAGACTTTGATGAAATTATTGAGAGATACTCTTTAGTTGTAGTTTTCTTTATCTCTTAGAGAGAGAATCTGAAATTAGGGTTTACACTAAGTGATGGATTTCACTTGTGTTGCCAAATTGGCAAGAAAGGTTGGTGCTTGGGGAAGGTGACTCCCTTTGTGTTTACCTAAGAGAGTGGTTTGAACTTTCATTTGTGAGGTTTGATTGGAGATTTGATACATCTCCTTTTGTTAATCATCTTGTGGAAGTAAGGGTCACTCTACTATCTTTACATTTATGCAATCGTTCTTCTTCATCTCCTTTCTAAGTGTTGTTTTCTCTTTGTGTGCTTGCTGATTTTTGCATATCTAGTGTCAATTTCGTATTTTAGTCTTTATTTAGGCTATAATTTGGTATCAAAGCCATGTTTTAGGGTTGTTCCTACAACCCTAAGTCTTGGATCTAAGAAAATCTCAACAAAAAAAGAGTGTAGAAAATCAAAAATCTCACAAAAAAATTGTAAACCCGTTTTTGTGTTTGGGCAAATTTTTAAATCTTAGATCTACATATTTTTGTGTTTTTTTGTTGGTTTCAAGTTCTAGATTCTTGTTTCCTAGAACCTAGTGAGTCTATATCTACATTTGGAACAAGATTTGGTTGTTTTTGAGCTAGATCCACCATTGTTGTGCCTTGTTTGAAGCTTTTTGAGGTGGGATCTCGTGGTACATATTATTTTTTGGCATGTTTGTGGATGATTTTGTGTTATTTGAGCTTGACTTGACCCAAGGAACCTAGATCCAAAAGAAAAATTGAAGTTAGAGTTCATTTGCCTTGTGGTCAAACTTCGGTCAACTCTTGAATATTCATATTGTTCTTCACCATCTTCATAGCTTGTTGAAGAAGAATATTCAAAAGGGGTGTTATATCCACAAAAATAAAGAAAGAGAGTGAAAAGTTATTTGTACAAAAGAATATTCCAAGAATATTCAAGTCATCTAAAAGAAGAAGAGACAAAGGGAATAATCAAGTTTAATTGAAAGTACAAGGGGGGGACCAATCCATTTTGAATTTATTTGAAGCTCCAAAAGGGATCCAAACCTTCAATTTTTCCCTCCCAAACAAAATTTCATCTTCTTATAAGTGTTTTTGGCCGAAACAAGTGAATTGGGATTTGAAAATTTTGAAAAGTGACGTCCAATCACAAGTTGCCACATCATCACTTATACAAACGACCAAATTGAGTTCTAAATTAGATTTTCTAGTTTCTAATTGTTGTTTCTAGTTTCAATTTTGTTGTTCCTTCACTAATTATCAAACCAGTAAATACCTACTAGTTTGGTAATTAGATTAGAGTCTGATTATTTCGTGTCTTCAATTTTTGTGTACTTTTCTCATTTTTAATTTGTAGTAATTTGTTGGTTCAAGTCCATGCATCATTTTATTTGAGTCATATCAAACAAAAATCGATTCTGGACCAAAGAATATTCATCACTCATTCACTTGCCAAGTACTACCAAGTTTTCAACACTTGTGAGACCAAGTGTGAGGTAAGATCCGAGTGTGAGTATGGTGAGACCTTTTTGAACTAACTTGTTTGCTCATTTTGTAGGTTGTTTTGCTTGCTGTTTTTGCACTTTTTAGGTACATTTTCCATGGAATGCGAAGGTAATACTTCCCAACCATTGGGAAATGATGCTATTGGAGCCTTGATGGCTCGAATTGATGCCTTGGGTCGAGACTTTGCTCAAAGAATGGAAGATAGTCATGATGCCTTGAGAAGAGATATGAAGGGTGATATGGATGCAATGAGGGGTGATATGATTATAATTAAAGCGAGGGTTGATAGAATATGTCCACCAAAATCTCCACAAAATTCAAACCCCCAAGTTCCAAACTCACTTGACCAAAGGCTACCTTTACAATTCCAAACACCTCAAGTCCAAAGATCCTATAATTTACAAAATCCAATGACTCCTGTCCATGAGTTATAAACCAAAGAGAGTGAGTCCAAGTATCAATATGGAGAGAAAATGAATGGTGAGGTACAAGAATAATGTGAAGAAAGAAGGGAAAAGGAAGGGGAAACCATGGGTAGTGAAGTTGGAAAGGGAAAAAAATACTTGACTGTGGATCTTGTCCACAAAGGACCCTTGTTATTCACTAACCCAAATGCTAGAATTTTACCTAGTATTTTCTCTTCTCATGTGCAGGTTCAAGACCCTAGAAGTCCCGAGGAGAAGCCCAAGAATGTTCCCTTCAAGCCTTTGGCCAAAATTCCCAATTTTGGGATAGGTGATGAAGAAGTTAGTCCAAAGGGAAACCTTGACATAATACCTTGTAATATGGAGAATGTAGGCTTACATAATACAAACCCAAGTGAATAACGCATTTCCCATGGTCTACAAGGTAACAAAGCTATCTTCTACACCTCCTTGAACTTAAAATGTCGTGATGTGGCTAGTAGTGGCCAAAGTGGTGTAGTTTTGGATTTTCTTATTAAAGAAGTGTGTGAATATTCCTTTTGTGATACTCTTGGTGTTTTTGCGTTGAATAAGGACCAAACTCTTGTTGTGAGTATGCAAGCACTAGTTGATATTTTTGATGACAAAATTAATTCTTTTCGTAAGAATGATTTGTGTCCATCTATTGCTAGAACTTATAACTTGAATAAGGTTCCATTACTAAGGTACAAGAGTATTCACACACTAGTGGGCTGCCCTAGTATAAACCAAGGTAATTTGGGTACATTCCACACTCCCTAGAGTTTAAAAAGTTGTGATGTGATTTTGGGTACATCTAGTGTAGAAGCACATGTTTCCTTCTTTGATAATGCTTTGGGTAAGTGTGATACCCTAGTAAATGGAATGAGTAGCCTCGGTTTATTCCCTTGGACACTTCACCCATTTGATCCCAGTGTACTAGTGGGGTGGGGAAGGGATTGTTTCGGCTTGAGCTTATTGTCTCCTGATGTTTACCTTAGTCCTATCCTTTATGATGCATAAACTAAATGTTACATGGACAAAATAAGGGATTGTTGATTGTATTTTAAAAGTGTACCCCCTCGACATGATGTCTTCACACTTGATTCCTTCCTATACTACCTTTTTGCCTATGATGATAACCATGTTAATTTTGAATTGGTATTATGTAGAGGTAGTAAGTTTGGTGGCTGGTTTCCTTTCTTTAATGATGATGATTGTGAGTTTGGTAGCCTAGTGAAAGGGGTGGGTCACGTCGGATTAACCCCTTGTCTTCTACTCCCATTTGACCCCGAAATACTCTTGAGATATGAAGGTTATAGTTGCTGGTCATGCTCCCTTATCTTTGATATTAATGCTATTCATATCTTTGGTTTCATTTATACTAAGCTTTTCATGTCAAATACTAAGGATATGTGGGTATATGTCAAGTGTGAGAAACCATGGGTTGATGATATGAGTATGTTACTAATACTAACCCTCTTACCAAGAGGATTGTGTGTTTGTTTTGCTCTCTCTTTGGTTTTTGCAAGATCTGAATTTGAGGACAAATTTTTTCAAGATGGAGAGGATGATACAAGAACAAGGAGAAACAAAAGTACAAGGAATTATCAAGAGGGTCAAGGCTTCAGAATTAGCAAGCAATTGAAGACTTTTCAGAGTATTTTGAAGCCTTGGTCAAGAGAAAGAAGGAGGGGAACTTATGCACTCAATAGGCACCTCAAGTTAAGGTTAATGAAGACATTTTGGACTCCAAGGAAACACTTAAGAGGCGCCCAATTCCTTTACCTCATTAAGGGTAGTTTTGTCATTTGGCATGTAATAGTATAAATAGACCATTTTCCTTCTCTTTTCATTAGACTTTGATAAAATTATTGAGAGATACTCTTTAGTTGTAGTTTTCTTCCTCTCTTAGAGAGAGAATCTGAAATTAGGGTGTACACTAAGTGATGGATTTCACTTGTGTTGACAAATTGGCAAGAAAGGTTGGTGCTTGGGGAAGGTGACTCCCTTTGTGTCTACCTAAGAGAGTGGTTTGAACTTTCATTTGTGAGGTGTGATTGGATATTTGATATATCTCCTTTTGTTAATCATCTAGTGGAAGTAAGGGTCACTCTACTATCTTTACATTTATGCAATCTTTCTTCTTCATCTCCTTTCTAAGTGTTGTTTTCTCTTTATGTTCTTGCTGATTTTTGCATATCTAGTGTCAATTTCGTGTTTTAGCCTTTCTTTAGGCTATCAAGTTGGCATCCTATAAGCTAAAAGATGTTGCTTACGATTGGGTAGTGATGTGGAATAAAAATAGAGGGGAGGATGCAACTTCCATGACTTGACAAATATTTCAGGATGCGTTCTTAGACAAGTTTTTCTCACTTGATATGAGGGAAGCTAAGATATAAGAGTTCATGAACCTGAGGCAAGGGTCTATGATAAAAAAAGAGTATTGCCTCAAGTTCAACCAGTTTTCTAAGTATGCCCCTGATCAGATAAATAACCCTAGAGAAAACATGAGTAAGTATGTGACCGGTGTGCCTAGGTTGGTGGTTAAGGAGTGTAGGACTGCTATACTTAATAGAGATATGGATATTTCTAGATTGATGATGCACACTTAGAGATTGAGGTAGAGAAATCCAAGGAAAGAGAGAGAGTAAATAAGAGAGCCAGACCAGGTAGTTTTAGTTTTTCTCTGCCAGGGTCACAGGTTGGTAACCGTTCTCAGCATAGTTAGAAGTTTTTAGTCCCATCTCCATCTTCAGTTAGTACACCAATATCAAAGTTCAGGAATCACAGTCATAATGGGCCGCCAGGCTCCAAAACTCAAGGTAGTGTGAGAAGTGATCATACCTATCCGCTTTGTGAAGAGTGTGGTAGGAATCACCTAGGTGTATATAAAGCAGGCAACGAGGTATGTTTTGGATGTGGTAAGCTAGGCCACAGTCTATGGGAGTGTAGAGTTTTGTCTCAGAGGGGCAAAGATTTGCGTTAGCAGGGCGCCACTTCCAGTACCACTAGTGGTCAGCGTCAAAATAGATTTTATGCACTTCAGGCTCGCCATTATTAGGAAAGTTCCCCTAACATAGATTCGGGTACATTATGAGTCTTTCATATTCATGATATGCTTTGTTAGATCCTTTGCTCCCAGTTGAGCTTAAGTTTTCAGCATGAGTCAGTCAGTAAAGCCGTAATTTAGTTTAGCAGTCAAATTCGTATGGTTTATTTTTCCCATCTTTCCATCTAGTCATATTATTAGAAATTTCAGGAACATAACTATTCCCAGATAGAACATCCTAGAGTTGCGAGTTTATCTTGACTCATAAATCATGTATTAGTTTTAGATCTCATATATTTAGTCACGATTCAGTTCATAGGTTCCCTGTGTATCTCCCCAATACCTCAGTGAAGTAAGCATTCTTAGAGGGACATAGTGTCCCAAGGGGGAGATACCCTATGATTTCCCCGATGCTTTCATGTCCTTAAAACCATCTAGTTTTATGTTCAGATTTTTCCTTACAAACTCGCTATCAGTCACCATTGCATATTCAGTCATGTATTCATGAGTCAAGTATCCATGCATTAGATATGCATGTCCAGTATGAAATTTCAGTAAATTAGTAATGTCGGTTATATAGTCATGCTTCAGATGTTCATGTCCAGTAAGTTAGTTCAGTCTATCAGAAATCTCAGCTTAGTCAGTCTCATTTGAGGATGAATGTTCCCAAGGGAGAGATATTATAAGACCCCGCAAAATCCTAAGCTTAATTCAGTCCATTAAAGCTTGCCAAGAGGTCCCAGACTTAAAAATTCTAGCTAAGTTTTTAGACTTAGTTTATTTTTAGCCTTCGAAAGTTGGCAAGCTCATTTCGCGACCTTAATGTCCTTTAAATGTCTATATCTTAGTTAATTCCGGATCAAGGATGTCAAAAGGGATTCCTGGATGAGTTTTGGATTTTTTTAACCTCATTTAGACCACGTTTGGTGTCCCAAAATAGTGGACCAATGTGATCTTGGCGCGCTGCATCGCCTATTACGTTGGTCAATATTGTTCCAGGATTGCCAGTCAAAAGTACTGAGGCTTGGCACGATCATGGCGCGACACGTTGAGTATCGCATCAATGCCATCGACGGACTGCATCGACAAATGTATCGGTGCCCAGTTGTCAGTCATTAAAATAGTTGCAACCCTAGGGTTATTTCAGTCTTTTTTCCCACCCCTATATAGCCCTGCGATATTCAGCCATTATACACCAAAGTACTCTTATTTTCTCTCAAATTCTCTCAAGAACAAGCATTAGGGTTCTTAGTTCAAGACTTGAAACTCAAGAATTTCACCGTCAATCTTCTTAAAGTCAAGTATTAAGGTATGTTAGATGTTGATTCATGGGTCCCTTCCACCCATGAAGTTCAAGAACCCCTTTTCTAAATTCAAAGATTATATATCTATCAGTTTTGATGAATTATGTGAATTGATATTCTTGTTCATGTTGTTGTTTGGTGTTGATTCATGTCTTAAATTACAAGTTTCAAGATTTGATCCTAGTATGTGATGACTTACATAATATTCATGACAAACCCTTAGATTTGCAAGTGATTTGAAGTAGCCATGATGATTTAGATGTATTGATTGTTGTTGACCAAAGTATGCTCCCCATATGTTTGATAAAAGGCCTATGTGAATGAGATAGAGTCATTATAGCATGTTGACAAGAAATTCCCAATTATGTATAAGTTAATGCATGCCAAGTATTTGATGAAAGACCTTATTGAAAGAATCATGAGACATTAGTATGCTTCTCTATACATTTATAAGTTTATGACTTTCAAGTGCTAGATGAAATACCTTATTGATCGTATTGTGAATGATAGACCATTGTCATGTTATTCAAGAATTGTCATGCTTTATGTTATCCGTGCTATCGAGTCTTGGGGGTATTTAATACCCGATAATTTAGCTGTGTACCTAGAGCCAGTGTCAGTTATAGAATCTCAGTCATGTCACGATTAGTAGTACTCTTAGTCAGTTACAAAACTCAGTAGAACTCAATTAGTTACAGAACTCAGGAAAACTTAGTAGTCTCAAGTATCAGTCCAGTCCTGTTCAGTATACTCAGTTCATTGTCTTTCAGTTGGGAGTAGGATTCAACATCGAGTGAGCCTAGGTATGGGGTCTCACCCATTAGCTAGGATTGGGTCCCTAGAAGAAATCCCTAAGTTTTAGAATTACGTAGCCAGTGTAGGTATAAGATATCTCCCGTTAGATAAGAATTCCATACTTAGAGAACACTCGCTAGTTTAGGACTAATATCAAGGGTCACCCGTTAGATTTGGAATGACTCCATTGCAGTTGTCCTTACCCGTGGTACGGTACTGACACCTTTCTAGCTAGGTTACAAGTTGAACACCAATTAGTTCAGAAGGGGGCATATTGGTTAGATGACTACCTCCCACAGTTTCATCCTCAATCTTCAGAATAGAACTCAGATCAGTATTATGGAAATCATGACTATTATACATAGTCACTCAGTTTACTAAAGAACTTAGATAGTTCTATAGATTCAGAGATCACCCGCTAGAAAGGCTTGATCTCAGATTCAGTCAATCATTTTCATTATCAGTAGATTTGGAGATCCCCCGCTAGATAGGCCTGATCTCAGCTTCAGTTAGTCAGATATCAGTATCAGTAGACTTAGTTATCAGAAATCCAGTTATTAGAATTTAGTATTTAGTGATACTACGATTTCAGTTCTAGTTTATGCACTCATGCCTGCATTGTCAGTCAACCATGTTCACATTATGTAGTCAGTTATAGTTCATGCATATGAACCCTTGTATTCAGCCTTACCTCATCTAGCATACCAATACATTATCACGTACTAATGCATACTTTTCTCTTATGATATGGTGTCTTACACCATAGGTTCAGAATCACGGGATCCCAAGCACCCTTAGCAGTTCAGATTCAACCAGCAGCAATAGACTTAGCAGTGAGTCCTCACCATGCAAGGATGTTTCTTATTTTATTAGTGCATTAAATTTAGCATTTCAGCAGATAGAGTTAGTTGGGAGATTGTCCCATCAACTCCTTATTTAGACAGTTTAGAGGCTTTTTACAGACTAGTGTACTTTCTGACAGTTGTTTTAGTTTTGGTATTGTTATACCTGATTAAGTTTTATTTCAGTATTGAACCTTATGGTATGTTTTTTGCATTTTACAGTATATTATTCAGTACTCAGTTATAGATATCAGTCATGGGTTAGCTTGTGGTGCTTCGAGGTCATAAGCACCGTGTAGCGTCTGGGGTTCAGAATCTGGGCCATTACATTTAGATAGTTAGCCAATTTATCAGTTGTTATCATAAGTCTTATTAGTATTATTTTCAGATATTTTTTAGAGCTATGATTTAAATCATATGTTTCAGTACTTAAGACCTTTGACATTATTCAGTTATTTTTGCATATGTGTATCTTATTACCTTTTCATTCAGTGCTCATAGTAGGTACCAGTTCATAGGTTAGCTTGTGGTCTTTTGGGATTATAAGCACCGTGTGGCGTCAAGGGTGTACTCCCAGGTTATTACAAACTTGGTATTAGAGCCTAAGGTTTTACAATGGCCTAGGGAGTCTAAAAGCCACACTGAGTAGAGTCTTGTACATGTGTGTGAAGTGCGCCACACTTATGGACAAGAGGCTATAAAATGTTTTAGGAAATATTTCCCTTCTTTCAAGTCTCATATTGTTCTATAGAAAGGTTCTCTAAGAAATTTATACAAATTCTCATCTTGCTTTATTCATGCCAGCTCTGCCTTGTTTTTGAGGTAATAAAAATAGTCAAGCTCAAATCCCTGCAGATAGAGCTTTGTCAAATAGTCCTCACAGAAAGTTATGAGATTGTATATAGGATTAAAAGGATCCCATCAGGTCTCTTATGTTCTACACTTTAAAAGTTTACTTCCATATACATGAAAATCGTGCACTAAGACAAAGTCAGATATGCTTTTAGATCCTTACTCAGAATCCTATGGTAGCATATGACCTAGAGTTAGAAGAATGAACCCAGAAGTTTAGCAGTACTGAAGTGGGGATAGTGTTATATATCTTTCATAAATTTGGTATCCATGGGGCTAGTTGTATGAAGGTAAATCAGTAGGCTTGAAACAGTGCATGTAATAATTTAAGTTATTGATTTGAAATATAAGAATAGAGATGTGATATTAGTAGGCTATAAAGAAATTTAGTATGGTTCATTAAGAGTTTGAGAATATCCATGTTAAGTGTTAGAAGTGAATCTTTGAAAATTGAGCTAATGAAAAGTAGAGTTGAAGCACTAAATGGTGTGAACTCATGGTATGGTGATACTCCTAGAAATTTTAAGTTAGTCAGTGCTTAAGTTTTTGTATGATAATTGTTGACGCTATATAAAGCTAAGAATTATGTATCAGAAGGAAATACAAGAAGTGGGCCTTACATTATCAGGTGTAGTCTTTCAGGGTAAGTATAGTATTTATGTGCATTATTATGTTTCAGACTCTTGATTAAAGTGATTGCAGTCCATTTTAGAGTTATTTGAAATGGTTCCATAGACTTAGAGTGATAGCTTAAAGCTAAGGGAAAGATGATAGAACCAGTAACCAATTTAGGCTCTCAGGTTCTAGTAGTGATGCTAGTGTATTATAGAACATCAGTAGGGAAGATAATGCCCGACCCATTCTTATCTCAGTGCAAAGTTTTGTACTTTAGTCATCATGATATCTACTCATGCCTTACATGTCAGCTCTATGATCATAGCTTATGTTTGTGCACCTTATGGAAAATCATGTACTGTCCCAGTTCCTAGTATGAGGAGTTCCAATCCACTCAACAGTAGGAATCATGTTCCATGAATTCAGGAACTCCAAATTCAGGTTACGTAGCTCATGACTCATGTACTCATGCTTTATCATATATTTAGTTCCAGTACTCATGCTACATTTCTAATGATCAATGAAATTCAGATTATGTCATTTATATCCCCAGTTTATATCTCTTGATAAATCCATGATGTTGATATTTTATTCTCCAGGCCTCAGCAAAGTGTCAAGCCATGCATAGTATCCTTTCATATTTTAGGTCCTCATGTTTTAACCTTTCAGTGACTTTTATTTATGTAAAGCTAGTGATAATGAATAAATATTTAGATGGGTGAGAGTGAATGTTTCTTGTTGATGAAAGATTTTTGTGTGCTTTTTTTGCTAATGCTATAAGTGTGAAGTAAGGTTGAGGCCGAGTTTTGATATATATCATGGTTAGTTGAAATTTTGTGTATTTTCTTGGGGTAGTGCATAGAAGTTGTTAATCATAGAGGTTTGGAGGATATGAGGAAGATGCTTTTATGGGTGGTTTTTAACAAGTGCATATGTGGTTATGATGATATGCTTGAATGCCATGTTTGTATATATGTGGATGAATACACTGCGCATTAGTGAATGTCTAGTAAGAGATTGAATGTAGTTGCTGAAGTGATAATAAGAATTATTCATGAGATGAGGAGTTGTAAAAATGCATGGTGTGTCGAATTCATGATTCAGGCTAGTATTACAGTGTTATGTGTACACTTTGTAGATTCTCTTAGGCTTAAACATAGTGAGAGAATTCAGTTCAGCTCAGACTTCAGTAGGCAGAGTTATCAGTGCCTATGTGAATATTTTCAGTAGCCTCAAGTGAAGTACAGTTTTGAAGTGGAATATATAGTTAAGCATAATCTTTCAGTATAACTTAGTCTGTTTAGCCAACAGTTCAGTTAGTAGTTAGACAGAAAAGTTCCTATGGTTTTCCATAGTTCGATTTAGTTTTACTATCTGATGTGTCATAAATATGTTCATTCCAAGAGATAGTTTATCTGCATCCATGTAAATTGTTAGTTCAGTTCAGTCCATGCATCATGTTTCAGATTCCAGATATTAAGTCATGATTCAGTTTGTAAGTGCCCCGTGCATCATCTCAGTCTTTCCTTAGTATTTCAGCCAAGCCATGTATCATGTTTGAGACTCGGTCATGTAATCATGTTTTCAATTATGAATGTTTAGTAAATAATCTCAGTTCCTCAGTATTCTCATCTTAATCAGTCTCATTCAAGGACGAATGTTCCCAAGAGGCAGATATTGTAAGACTCTGTAAGATCCTAGCTCAATTCAGCTCACCATTGTATGTAAAAAGGGGTCCAAGAGTTAGAAAATTTTACTAAGTGTTAGGACTTAGTCATTTCTAAAGCCTCTAAACTTTGAAGATTTTAGTTTTTACCTTCCTGGCCTTAGAATGTCAATTTTAAAGTTGATTCATGATCATCGATGTCATAGGTGCATCTCGGGTGAGTTTCAAAATTTTTAGACAAACGTAAGGGTATGTTTGGATTTATAGAACAATAGCCGGACCAAGATAAGCCCGCAACGCGCGCTCTATTTCACCCGTAGGGGTGCACGCGACAGAGCCAGTGGTGCGCAGACCAGAGCCCGCGGCACGTGCTTTTATTTTCCAGTTTTTGTTTCCATTTTTCCAAGGGCAATTGGGTCTTTTCCCTTCACCTATTTGGTCCATAACATGGGATTTAGGGTCCCAAAAGCATAATTTGCTATCCTATTTCATAAAATACTCTCAAAAGAAGGCATCATCTCTCAATAACAAACCCTAGCCTTCTCAAAAGAATCAAGGAAATTCAAGCTTAGTTTTAAAGAAAACCATCACGAATATTAACAAATTCTTCAATTAAGGTATGTGTGATGTTCATTCATGGGTCCTTTTCACACATGGAGTCCAAGAGTCCATTTTCAAGTTTAAAGTTATAATTTTTACATGTGTTATGAATTATCTACATAAAGCTATTATGAACTTTGATTTCAAATTATGTTTACCATGTGTTTTCATTGAAATTTGTCCGTGACACATTTGAATGATGATTTTTGCATGTTTCATCCTTAAAGCCATGATTTTAGTATTGCAATTATGTTATTATCACATGATTTAACATTTCTATGCTTTAACTTATGACCCTCATGTGTTTGATGAAATAGCTGTGTTGAATGTTGAACAAGGATCCCCCTCTATGGTTTTAAAGTTTTTGTGTGGCCCTATTATTATTGATATCGAGTCCTGGGGGTTATGAATACCCAAAATTTAGCTGTTTACTTAGTATCAATATTTTCAGAGTGGTTTCAGACATGCATGGGCATTGTCAGTTCAGTCAGTTATCATGTCAGTCAAACTTAGATCAGTTCAGTAATCAGTGTCAATTCAGTTGGGAGTAGAATTCATCATCGAGCGAACCTAGGGATGGGGGCTCACCCGCTAGTTAATATTGGGTCCTTAGTAGTAGTCCCAAAGTTCCAAAACTATGTAGCCAGCGTAGGATTAAGAGATTTTACCCGCTAGTTTAGGATTGACATTCTCTTAGGGATCACCCAAAAACTTAGGATTGATCTCAGGGGTCACTCGCTAGTTTAGGACTAACTCCATAGCCATTGTTAGTACCCGTGGCATGGTACTAGCACCCTTCCAACTGTGGTCACAGGTTGAACCCCTATCAGCTCAAATTTGGGGCATGCCGGTTAGATGATACCTCCTATAGTTTTAGTCTCAATTCAATATTCAGTATTGAATTCAGTTTCAGGTTTTTTTGACTATAGCATACAGTTATCAATTATTCAGCTATTAGTATTTTAGTATTTTAGCTTATAGACTAATTCAGAATCAGGTTATATGCTTGGTCACACATTCTCAAATTTTTCATCTTTCATGCATTTAAACTCACTCATCTCATACTATTTATTCAGTCATTATCTCATGCACATAAACCCATGTATTTTTTCCTAACCTCATCTCACATACCTGTACATTCAATGTACTGATCGCATATATTTTCTTTGCTCTGATGTCTTATATCATAAGTTCAGATGCTTAGTTTTCTGACCACTCTTAGACAGATCAACCTATCAGAACCAGTAGTAGTGGAGAGTCCTCATATATCGAGGAACGTTTATGTTTTTTATAGTATTTTAGTTCAGTAGTCATTCAAAGTTCGTTGGGGGCTTGTCCCATCAACTCCTTAGTCAATTAGAGGCTTTTCAAACTATTTCAGCCAGTTAGCCAGTTTATCAGTTGTTATCATCAGTCTTATCAATATTGTTTTCAAACATTTTTCAAAGCTATGATTTAAATAGCATGTTTCAGTACTTAAAAACTTTGGCATTATTCAGTTATTTCCACAAATATGTATCTTATTACCTTTTTATTCAGTGCTCATAGTAGGTACTAGTTCATGGGTTAGATTGTGTTTTTTTGGGACCGTAAGCACCGTGTAGCATCCAGGGTGTACTTCCAGGTCATTACAATAGGTAGCACCTCAAGTTAGGGATGATTATTAGATAGGCCATAGTGGTCACAGTGGATAAAGTACTGATCAGACATCATAAAGTATACAGTCTTGGTCTTCAGGCTGTGGTGCAGGTTTAGTGCGTTAGTGACTCCAAGAGTTGTTTTGATTGTGGTGAGATTCACCATTTTACTAGGTAGTGCCCCGAATGCGAGTTGGTAAGCCAGTTAGAGTTAGCTTGTGTTTTTCTAGGTTAGAGCTTTAGGGTTTTGTTACGACTATAGAGAGATCGACCATTGGTCAAGAGAGTGCTCTATGTAGGGTTATTTAGTAGCCATTGCAACCAAATTAGACTCTTAGGGATGTGACACCTTCAGGAAAAGAAAACACACTTAGTATTTCAGTCGACCATTTAGATACTCAGACTTAGGCAATCTGAGGTTAGATGCATTCAGATTTGTACTTCTTTATTTAGTTAGGGACCATGGCTTCAGATTCCATCATTATAGGTGAAATTTTAGTTTCTTCCTTTTAATTTATATTTTGATTGAGTTGGGTTTTCATACTCGTTGTGTTTACATAACTTGATATTACTATATTTGGTGTTGTAGCATCTATTTAGATTTTTATGCTTTTGTGGCTACTCTAGTAAATGATTTATTTTAGTAGTGGATGGAGTGGATCAATATTTTAATTTCCTTGGGGTGTAACATGGGTTAATGTCCCTTTTTTGGCCTTGGTTTTACCTTAGAGTGGTATTGGTTATGTTGTCTATTTTTGGGGCCTCATGCACCTTATGTCGTTGTTGCTATTGTTATTATTTTAATTGTTATAGATCCTCACATGATAGACAGCTAGACTAGTGTTATCTAGTTAGCATTTTCCTTCTTGCAATTCTTATCCGTTGTCCTAGAACATTATTTGGTTGGTCTTCCTTTCTATTAGCAAGGAAAGGTTGATTTTTGAGTGGGTTGTAAAAGCTAATGTAGGGTTTTCCTTCCGTAGTTTTGTTATGATTCTAGAATTGGCAACTTATTTCTATGGCCCATTCCTTAGATTAATCAGTTTGAGGTTTTCCCTTTTGGTTTGGAGAGTTCGTTGCCTGGTAATGGTCTTGACCATGGTATCGATATTGAGTCGAGTACTCCATTCTTTCTACAATGTGGTTCATGGTCTTGTTAGTGTAAGGTTGGTGCAAATGGGTAATCTTTAATTTCTTATTTTGGAATTGTTTGGATCAAATATGACTTCGTGGAATGTTTTAACTTGGAGATAGGTTCTTGTGTATTAGTTGTCAGTAACTATTCCTTTGGAGTAAGTATTCATTGTGATAGATTGAGTATTGATTTGACCTGATTTAGGCTAAGTTTGTGCATTCTAAGTCCCTTGAGATTTGGCTATTCTTAGCACTCCTCACATTCTTGGTAAGTTCTTGGTTATGTCTTGATATGTTATGCCCTCAATACATGTGGATTTGATTACTCATATCTTTAGCCTATGGTTTGACTTAGTGTGCTTATGTTCTTCATCAATATTTTAGTTTCATCCCTCGAAGGAACCGTTAGATATATGCTTGATTTTTGATAATTTTGGAGCATGGATTCTTTCTCGTTAACAGGATTAGTTTGGATAGTTGAGATCGAGTGGTTCAACTTTAGTGTCGAGATGTAAACTATGGATTGCATAACATAGCTGCAACCTCATTACAAGGTTTTGATTTAGTTGAGCATTCATAACAAGTTGACTGAGCCTACTTTCTACCTGTTGATTCAATTTTCTCTAATTTAGAGTGTTTGACTTTGATAGATGTTTGAGGGATATCCTATTGGCTCCCGGTGTTGTTTTATAATGATTTTGACCTTGGTTCGCAATTTTGTTAGATTTTGGTTGCCTTCTCAGTAGAAAAAAATAAACTTGAGTTGTGCATTGATCCTATGCTAGCCCGTATGGATTTTTGGTAGATTAGCTTTATTCTTTTGAGATTAATGTAATGTGATTGCGTGGATAGGAATCAAATGATATAGGAGATATTATGTGTAGTTTGAGCGGATATTAGGTTGGAAAGATAAGGGAATTCCAGATTTGGAGTTTGAGTGGGTCAAATATTTCAGGCTTTGGATTATCTCTAGCTTGGTCGGTTTATTGCTTGGTTGTGTTTGTATCGGTGTGATGTCAGCATGGCGTGGTTTGAGTTTGTGTGCTTCCACCATGCTCAGTTCATGTGGTGGCCATTTGGTCATTGAGGATGAGTTTTTGATTGATCGAAAAAGTGATGTGAGGATGTGAAGGAAAAAGGGATACAACAACAACATACCTAGTGTATTCCCACATAGTGGGGTTTGGGGAGGGTAGAGTATACGCAGACCATACCACTATATCAGATGAAGTTGAGAGGCTGTTTCTGATAGACCCCCCCGCTTAGGACAGATAGCAGTATAACAAACATAAAATATAAATGCATATAAACTAGTAGAATCTGCAAAATAAACTAATGCCACTAGCCATAAGATAATACTACAACCACAAGATAGTAATAAAAATTATCTACCCAAAACCATAGACAACACTCAACACCACAAACAAGAAACTTCAAATACAAATAAAGAATGCTCCTCTATTGTTATCGATACACTCTCACACCCTAACCCTCTACCCTAATTTGCATTCTCCACACCATTCTATCAAGGGCCATGTCCTCCGTAAGCTGTAACTGCTCCATATCATGCCTAATCACCGCCTTCCAATATTTCTTTAACCTACCTCTACCCCTCCTAAAATCATCCATATCTAGTTTCTTATACCTCTGCACTAGAGCGTCAGAGCGCCTTTTCATCACATGACCTAACCAACGTAACCTTACTTCTCGCATCCTGTCCTTCACCAAGGCCTTCACCAAGGCCACTCTAACTTTTTACTGAATAATCTCATTGTTTATCCTATCTTTCCTGGTATGGACACACATCCATCGCAACATCCTCATCCCGCCACCTTCAACTTTTGGATGTGGGAGTTCTTAACTGGCTAACACTCTGCTCCATACAACATATCCTATCGGACTGCCACTCTGTATAACTTTTCTTTAAGCTTTGGGGGCACCTTCTTATTACATAAAACTACCGAAGTGAGCCTCCATTTTAACCACCCCGCCCCAATATGATGCGTGACATCCTCATCAATCTCACCATTGCCTTGAATCATAGACCATATATGCTTGAAGCTCTCCCTCTTTTGAATAGCCTGAGAGTCCAGCTTCGCAACCACGCCAGCCTCCTGCGATACCTCACTAAACTTACACTCCAAGTACTCCGTCTTGGTCCTGCTTAACCAAAATCCTTTAGACTCAAGGGTCTATCTCCAAATATCTGACTTATCATTAAATCCTCCTTGAGTCTCGTCAATTAGTACCACATTATTTGAAAATAACATATACCAAGACACCTCCCCTTGAATATGTCGTGTCAAAACATCCATCATCAAAGCAAATTAAAAAGGGCTAAGAGTCAATTCCTGATGCAACCCTATCAAAACTGAAAAGTGCTCCGAATCTCCACCTACCATTCTCAATCGAGTCTTTGCGCTATCATACATGTCCTGAATTGACCTAGTATACTCCATGGGCACCCCTCTAGCCTTCAAACACCTCTATAGAATCTCTCTGGGAACTCTGTCATATGCCTACTCAAGATCAATAAACACCATGTACAAGTCCTTTTTCCTCTACCAAAACTTCTCCACTTATCTCCTCATGAGGTAAATGGCCTTTTTAGTTGAGCAACCTGGCATAAAACTAAACTAATTCTTAGAAATAGTCACGCTCTTTCTTAGCCTCAACTCTACCACCCTTTCCTAAACCTTCATAGTATGACTCAACAACTTAATACCTCTATAGTTGTTACAACTCTGGATGTCTCCCTTGTTTATATACAAAGGAATAATCGTACTCCACCTCCATGCTTTAGGCATCTTCGCCGCCCTAAAAATGATGTTAAACAACCTTGTCAACCACTTCAAACCTGCCCCTCCAGTGCTCTTCCAAATATCCACTGGAATCTCGTCTGGTCCCATCACCCTACCCCGATTCATCCTACGAATATCCCCATGACCTCTTCAACCTTAATACACCTACAATAACCATAGTTGTGACACTCCTCGAATTTCTCCAAGTCCCCCAACATGAAACCTTTGTCCCCTTCATCGTTCAAAAGTTTATGAAAATAGGACTGCCACCTCTTCTTAATGAGGGCATCCACAACCAACATAGTACTATCCTCTTCCTTGATGAATTTTACTTGGTTGAGGTTATGATCCCTCTGCTTTTTGGCCTTGGCAAGCCTATACAACTTTTTATCTCTGCCTTTCTCCTCTAAAGCCGCATACAAGCTCTCAAAAGCTACCGACTTAGCTGTCGTAACAGCTAACTTAGCCTCTCTTTTAGCCTCCTTATACTTTTCCTTATTCACCTGTCTCTCCTCCTCATCCTTTCTCTTAACCAACTTAGTATAAGCCACCTTTTTAGACTCCACCTTCCTTTTAACCTCTTCGTCCACCATCAGTTCTCTCGATGCTTGTCAGAACAAACCTCTTGAGACACCCAACACCTCTCCAGCAGTCTCCCTAATGCAACTGGCTTTCTTATCCCACATACTATCCACATCACTTCTACTCTCCCAAGTCCCTCTGCTCCTCAACTTCTCTCCCATCTCTAAAGCACTAGCCAAAGTCAATCTACCCCACTTAATCTTGGGCCGAGCCTCTACCTTCCTATTTTTTCTATCTTTATTGATTATCAATTCCATCACCAATATCCTATGTTGAGTCGAAAGATTCTCGCTAGGTTTGACTTTACAGTCTTTACATAGCGCTCTGTCATCCTTCCTAAGGAGTAAAAAATCTATCTGTGTCTTGACTACTGAACTACGAAAAGTAATAAAGGAAAAAGAGATACCTTTAGTAAAATCCTTAGAAGAATAGTTTATCCTAGGAGGTTATCTGAGGAGTCTTGCTCAAAGTATGCGGGGCTAATACCCCATCCTTTTGCGATTTTAGGCTCTTCTGATCCAATTACTTTAGTGTTGGATATTGTAATGACCCTCCACATTATTTTCTTGATTTTCATGTATTTTTGGCATTTTTAGCCTTTCAATAGTATCTACGAGTCATTTATAACTTGCTAAAACTGTTGATTTGATTATCAGACAGTTCGTACGGGTTTTCGGTTCATTTCCCTATTGTAGAGATTTCTCTATTAAGGAATTGGTCTCAGACCAAAATTTATAGTAAATGTTCTCAGATGAGAATTACAACAGTGTCATTATCTTTGAAACTTTGATTTTAGGCTAGGGGAATGATTTTAGGCTAGGGGGAGCCTTGGTCTGAGTCCCAAGGTTTCCCGACTCATTTTGGGCTATTGGGTGGATTTGATGGAAAATAAAACTATAGGTGTGGGACCATATTTATTCAAAATGACCTCAAATAGAAATTTTGATGGCTTCACTATGTTCGTAATATCAAATTTGGTATGGTATCTTAGTTTTTTGCGTGCACAGGGTTCTGAACGAATCTTGAGCATCCAATTGAAGTGTGTTAAATTATGGATTTTGCTAGTTTTTCCAAAATCTGGTGCTAACATATTTTACCCTTTGTGTTTGCAAGGGGTAAGTTGTGTTTGTAAAGGGTCAAGACTTTGACCATATCTTTCACGAGCCTCCTCCCTAGCATTCCCGATATAAGGCAACCCGACCCATATCCCTTCCCCTTCTTTGCACTTATGACCTCTAGCATCATTTTTGTGATACCTGACCTGTTTGTCTTTGCATATGCAAACCCTATGACTATGTTCGTGAAGGTCAATTTTGTGGTTGTCATATTTGCGACCCCCGAGCCCTACGTTCGCAAAGGGAAATTCCCTGGCATTATATATATCATCTTTTCCTATCTCTTCATCATTTTAAGACTCCCTTCACTAATTTTGATAGCTTGGGATATGTAAAATTAAGAGAAATCATCCATTGAAGATAAGATAAGCTAGTTCAATACTCCTTGATTATTTTCATTATTTTCCCCATCAAATTCCATCCTTTTTCATTGTAAATTCCTAGAATTTAGATCTTAATTTCCCAAACTTTAGGGGGCTAATTTGAGCTCCAATTTTTCTCTCAATTTTTCTCAACTTTTGACCACATATTTCTTTTCCTTTGAGGGACCTTGTGATGGACTTAGTTTTGGAATTGCATTAGTGGACTCTACGAGTCTATTTAGATCTAATTTTGGGATCAGAGTTTTATATTGTAATACGGGTATCATTTTACTCCACTTAACGTGAAAAGTATTATTTTTTTAGTGGGGCAATATTTTGGGATCATGGAACTAAGACGAGCATTTTATGGGCAATTCAAGAGCTGTGGTTTGGCATAAAGGTAGGCTTTGGTCTACTTATCTATATGAAATTATGTATTGTATATTTTGCATGGTAGGTATGGATTATAAACTGTGTTTATACCTATATATATCATGACTTAACCTAATTAGGGGATTCAAAATTAAAATGTGACCCAAACCTTTGCCTAGAATACCTGTTAAGGCTATAGGATCCTTTTACATCTAAATATAGACTTGATTAACCTTATATTTGCATAAGGGATACTTTAGCACAAGACTTATCATATTACTTAGTGAATTGGGAGATATTCCCCAATTAGGCCCTTCTAGCAACTTTATGCCCTATTTTTTTTACTATCGTTTCCTAATTCATGGAGTTAATATTATATTGAATTACATTATTGGGCCAAAGGATGTGGTTAAGGTACCAGTCAGATACTGGTTAGTGTTCTATCCTTAGAAAGGATGTGATTAGGGTTATAGATGCATAGGCGCTTATGATTGAATTGTTTGGATACTAGTGATGACATGCATACATGTAAAAACATTTACACTTATTTAGTGATACAATTCTTGTTTAGACCATGATTTTACTATTATTCTCTAAAATGAAATGTATTTCCGATTTTCCTAACTTTGAAATTGATTCTTTGAAAATGGAAGTTGTACCACCCTTATTATAAATTATGACATTTTAAACTAAAAGTATGACTTTGGAAATTAGATCAACCAATTCACTTTGGTCAAGGAATATTTTGACCCTTTCTACATTACTTTGTTGTTTTAGGCTCGGATTTGATCTCTAATAGATTTACCGTTATTTATTCACTCAGTTTTGGTTCTAGTCTAGCATTTGTTATGATACTATATATATCTCCTATAATGCATGGAGTATATTATTATGATGGTTATTGAAAGTTTTGGTTTGGGACTAGGCTGTGTATATAGATATCTTGAGTCCACTATTGGCCCCTTCATCCGTAAGCCACAACACCAGAGAAGGATGGTTATTGTAGGCCCTGCCTTTGTGAGTTACTAAGCTGGATGAGGTGTATACACTTGGTAAATTATGTCACTTGATTGGTTGATAGTACTAGATTACACTTGCATTTATTCATTCATATGATAGCCTATCACCATTATAATTATTTGGCACGTAAATCTATCAGTCTTATAGGGGAGGGGTTGTTTAAGTATAAGCGGATAATTATTATTTTTTGAGTGCTTACATGAACCTTTTGGGATTATGGGGGCCCAATAAGGTTATTGTTGGTCTGGACTAGTTAGTTACTTTATTTTTTATTATTATGGTTAGTTCATGACAGAGTGATTATGAACTGTACCCGAGATTGTCAGTTTGATTCTAATTTCCCTTTTTCCATTACAGTAAGGTGTATTATTTTTATATTACTGCATGATTAGTCATACTTTGGTTAGAGTCCTGGAGTATGCTAGCATTAGTTCCCTTACTTGGCTACGATCCTTGAGATATTAGGTTGGTTCCCTCATCTTATTATCTCTGAATTTATTTCTATATGTGTGTATACATATATCTCTGATATTACCGTATGTCCCTATCTTTCCTTATCCATTCATATTATATATGTATCCTTTGGCCTTGTATTGCTATTATATATTCTTCTTTTATTCTTCATTTCTACATTGAATATTGATATATGGTATGGCCCTTTAGTTCCTGAATACTGTTAGAATAAAATAGTTTATCTTTATTTCTCCATTAGCATTATTATGTTTAGTTCCTTGGATAGTTGCTTGTAGTTTTTATTCCTACTTTACATGTTATTTATGCTTACATTATCTTTGGAGCTCAGTCGGCCGGTGCTCGCTGAGTATCACATATTTGGTACTCTCATACTACACTTTTGTAGCCTGTAGATCATAGTATGAGCTATCGCTATTGAAGTTTACATCATGAAGAGCAACCATGGATTGAAGATTTGTGGTGAACTCCTGATGTTTGGAGTATTCCTACTCTCCCTCTTATTGATCTCTATTTTGTATTCAGAGACATCTTTGTATATATATTTATTCTATATTTCATTGTATTCCTGGGGTATTAGAAGTTCTTATACTGACTTCATCAGGTATGAAATTTCATCTTTATATTAGTCTCTTTATTAGATTCCTTTTCGTTGCTTTCTTTATTTCTCTTGATAGTCCATTACTAGTGGTTTTGGACTACAGATTGGTTTACCTGCTGGTGGGTTATAGTAGGTGTCGTCATGACTTGAGAAATTGGATTGTGACAAATATATCCATACATGGAGACATTCACTACCTTTACCATCATTTAAGGTGTTGCACACGTCTATTTTTACCCTTATGTCTTTCTTTTTATTTAAAAATATAATTGTTAAATTTGAAAAAGAATAAAAGCATATTCAGAAATTAGAATGCTAAGTAGTTGAATTAATTGTAGCTATGGAAGGGTTGAGGAGAAAGCAGCCGGAAAAGGTGCAAATGGATGCAAATACAGATCAAACTGCACTTGTGACCCTTGCAATTTCTAAGAACATCATCCCTAATGTATTAAAATTATATTTTAATTATAATAATAAGACTACTACTGACCATGGACCTGATTACAATGATAATAAGTTCCTAGGTTTGGGTGACGTGCCTTTCATTCTAATTGGTATATTCTGGAGTGTAACAAGAATGCTAATTACTTCCTCCGTCCTAAGTTTTCTAATTTGATTTCTCATTTTATTTGTATTTTTTCATTAATCAAGATAAAATATTTTTTTCCCCATTACACCCATAGTAATTGATTACTCCTTGTTACTAGCATTGAATTATAAATCTTGAAAAATGTTGCAAAGACTTTGGTAATCCTATAATCCTAATTATCCATGCAAAAAGTGCTTTGGTCTCAGCCATATAATAACTCCATCAATATTGGAACTAACAACATGACACAATTAATAGGAGCAAAATAGTAAAGTTACATTACCAATTATTGTTTTTTTAATAATTGTGCCATCCTAATTTGAGACGGAGGAAGTAGTTGAATTAATTGTAGCTATGGAAGGGTTGAGGAGAAAGCAGCAGGAGAAGGTGGAAATGGATGCAAATCTGGATCAAACTGCACTTGTGACCCTTCCAATTGTTAAGGAGATCTCTAGTGTTTTAAAATTCTGTTTTAATAATAATTCATAAGACTAATACTGGCCATGTAACTGATTATGATGATATGATAATCACTTCTTAGGTTTGTGTGATGTGTCTTTCATGTTAGTTTCTCTAATTGGTATATTTCTAGAGTGAAACAGAAATGCACCGAATATACTATATAAGTTCATTTAATTTCTTTCTTTATTAGTTGTGTCTCAATATTTGTTTCATTGAAATCTTGACGAGTAATGAGTTTTGAGATATAAAGTGTGTTCTGTCGGGAGGAAAACCTTTTCTTATTTGAATTTAAATTTTGTGCACCGTCAGTGTAGAAAATATTCTATACTATCAGGTAAACTTGACTTGCTATTGTAGGTTACCTAATTTTTTCTTTTTAAAATTTTATGTAAATAATTGGGTAACCTGCAATAGCAGGTCAAGTTAACTGATAGTGTAGAATTTTTTATGCACTGACAGTGCACAAAACTTAAACTCTTCTTATTTTATCATGTTTATTTAGTTAAAATTTTAGAAAAAATCTTTAGGAAAACAAGCATTTAGAAAATAAGGAAAATCTTCTTTAATGAAAGTAGGCAAAACAAGTGGCATTGTTTTATCTCATACAAAAATAAAATTTTTGCTCTATTTTGATTGGTTCATGTGAGTCATCAAGCGTATAAAATAACTCGTGACTAGCCAAAACATGTTATTTTAAATACTTAGCAACTTTTGATTGGCCAATGTTTTTGTCAAGGGTTAACACATTATTTTAAGATAGACTTTCAAATTTTGATTCAAAATATATGGTCAAACGCCATTTTCTATATAAACTCATTGATAAAATCCTAAAAGTTTACAAAACATTTTCCCCTTTCTTCTAAATAAAGTTTTTCTGTACTATGGATTCTCAAAAATCACCATTCACATCCCACCCACCCCTACATAGCCATGAAAGAATGATAGCATTACCTCCAACCTTAACTCTACCCATCTAATTTCTACAACTCCCACCCTCTTATGATCATAAAATAATGACATCACTCCAAACCTTAACCCCACCTTCTTAACCCCTCCATCACCAACAAAAACCCCCACCCCAACTATAGTGACCCTTCAAACCATTTTCTACAATTCGACACTATTTGGGCATTAGAGCTTTTCTATAACTGTCCCAAGTCATTTATGACTTTCTGGAGCCGACAGTTTGGTTATCGAACAGTTCGCTTGATTTTTAGAGTCAATTCTCTATTTTAAAATTCTTGCAGTTTAGAGTTAGGTATTAGACCTAAATTACAGGTCAACTACCTTGTATGCTAATTTTGATAGTTACGTTAGATCCAAAATATTTATTTTGGCTAGGAGACTCTTGGTTTGGGTCCCAAGGCTTTTAGCCTCGTTATGGGTCGTTGTGTGAATTTTGATTAAAATAACCCTTAGGTGTGGGATCTATATTTCATCAAACAACCTCAGATGAAAATTTTTATGGTACCGTTGAGTTTGAAATATCAAATTTGGTAGGGTAGTTTAGTTTATTTGCATTCATGAGATTTTGAACGAATCTTGAGGGTCTGATCAAATATTTGACACTTGGACAAAACTATTAGTGTAGCCAAAAAATATACTTTGCATTCATGAGGCCTTGGATGCATTTGTAAAGATGAAGGTAATAGATTTTTGTGATTGTGAGACCTTGATCACATTTGTGAAGGCCAAGATAATCGGCCATCACATTCGCAAAGAGTCTCCTCCAAACTGGATAGACCTTCTTCTTCGCGATTATAGTGGACCAGCCGAATTCACGAAGTGTAAGCTAGGTCTTGGTATGCATTCACGATAGGGTCCTCGCATTTGCAAAGAACGAACCCCTGGAAGTATTTAATGTTGTGGAAATCAATATCTCTTCTATTTTTTCAAGTCCCAACATTATAAATAAGCATAGAGAGTTTAGAGAAAGAGAAAATTGATCATCGAGTGTCGGGAGTGAGTTGGATACCTCATTGCAGTCATTTCCCTATCCTTTATTCTATAAGTTCTCCTTAATTTCTCTATTAGTTCTCTGATTTAAACTCAAATCTCTAGTTTACTTGACAGGATAATTTAGGATTTGTTTGTGCTTGAATTTCACTTATTTTTTAGGATAAATAATCCTTGAGCCTATATGAATATTTTGTTGATTTCAAAAGTTGTGATTTCACAAGCGTGCCCTATATAAGATTTTTAACTTAATTTTGTACCCAAAGAATTTATATGTAATATAAGTATTGTTAATCTCGTGTTAATGCATAGAATATTATTTTGATAGCGTGGAATCATGCGGAGCCTTCTCATAAGGGAAATATTTTGATCTAGTGGACTTTATTGAGCTTTCAATGACATTCAGGTAGGTTAGGCTTACTTCTCTCTTAGAATGAGCTCTATTACGATATTAGTGTAGTATTATGCTAGCGATGGATATTGTTTTATGGCTTAGTTGTATGTTTAGTGATTTTTGGATTATTTATCTTCTTAGATAGCCGTTTTAGATAGAGTTTGGGCTCATTATTCCTTCTTGGTGTTAGGTGTTATCTCAAGACTAGTTTTGACTTATTAACTATTTAACAGTAGAACCTTGGAGACTTATATACTAGTTTTGGATGGAAAGTGGCCTTAGTATGAATTTTTTGAATTAGTAGCGGGCCCCACTGATGCTCTTTTAGGTTAAATATCTAAATTACCCCCTCTTAGACATGTGAAGTCTTTGTTAGTCACCCTAGAATAATTTTTAACTCTTAGAATAATTTAGACACCTTTTTGATCTTTAGTTTAACTTTTGACCTTGTACTTGTTTACTAGTTTTGATTCATGTTCGACAAATAGTGATTTATATGTGATACTTTAATATGATGGTACGATACTCTAGTTTTTATTTGAGTCAGGCATTTATGACCCATTTATGATATTATTACGATAATATCACTTTTCAGTTCTAGTTCAAGTCTAACATTATGGTTTGAAGGGAATATCAGGTATGGTCTCACTATTGTTCACTTGAAGTTATGATTATTGGTACTCTTTTCCATATTTGCATCCACTGGGCTTATGGAAGCTCGATTGGGTTTTTTCCTAATTGTTTGCACTTTCTAAGCTTATGAGGGTCCAGTTAGGTTATAGTTAGACTGCATTTATTTTGATTTGCTTATTATGCATGATTAACGCTTATCCTTACATTTAGAGTAGTACTTTATACATAATCTTATTTCTTGACTTTACGTTACTTTCCCATATTTTATATATACTTTCATTATGATTTAGTTCAGTCGACTGATGTTGGCTATTGAATACAACACTTTGTTACTCATTCTACGTTTTTGCATATTTTTCAGATGCAAATCCATGTATGAGACACTGCCACTAACGTTCGATCTAGTTTGCCTTTGAGATTCAGAGATATGGGAGCTTTTAGAGCTGATGTTGATCCTCTCTCCTTCTATTATTTTAAATAGTCTTTACTCTTAAGATTATCTATATATTTTAAACTATTCAGTACTTCTATTTTCTTAGATTTAATGGCTCTTGTATCGACCTTACTAGGTCGTAGGATATTCTTTTTTTCTCTCTCTTGTTGATATCCATACTGTTGCACTTATTTTTTTTCCGCTTACAATTCTATTGAATGTTTATTTTTTATATTTTTTATACCTTCCACCAATTAGCATTTATCCCATTACTGTGCATTTTGGTCCATGATTCGGCTTACCTATTGGTGGATTAAAATAGGTGGACATCATGACTCAGAAACTGAACCGCGATACCAACACCATCTCTTGTTTGCGATATTCCACCATCACCAAAAATCACCATCCTAATCACATAAACTAAAACAACCTAACATTATATGTTATGTGCAAAATTCACCTATCACCAACCCCAACAACCAAACTTCAGCAATTACAGTTCAATTCATCCTGATTAGAACCCCAAAATTAGATCATGAAGGATCAACTGTTGCTTGCCATAGGAAGAGAGACAGGCTGGGAAAGTCTCTATTTGCTCAAATTCCTTTAGTATTGCCATTGAATCAGGCGGATTTTATTGTTGGGGTTACTTTAAAAAATGCAGCTATCAAAGCTCATAGTGCTGCTCCTTTAAAAAAATCACCAGGATCAACCAACACCACAAATTTTCTTAGTCCTATTTTTAAAGCATCAACAACAACAAAATTTGCCTGATTTATCAACAACAATGAAGGAATTTGAGCATGTGGAGACTTTCTCAGCCTTTCTCTCTTTTAACATTGAGCAACAGTTGATTTTTCAAGATTTGATTTTGGGTTTTGAGAAGAAATTGAATCAAAAAGTAATTGTTAAATGTTCGATTATTGGGTTTAGTTAAAGTGACCTTTACATATACCATATTAATGTTAGTTTTTTTTAGTTTATGGATTTAGGATGGTGGTTTTTGTTGGTGGTAGGGTAGAACATATTAAAGATGGTACTGAGGTGGGGGTTATTATTGGTGATGGTGGGGTTGGGGGAGCTTTCATTGCTTTATGAGCATATGGGGGTAGAGGTTACTATATAAATTGGAGTGGTAGGGTTGAGGTTGGGGTTGATGTTGCCATTGTTTCATTGCTATGTAGGGTGGGTGGAGTGTGGATGGTAATTTGTGAGAATCTATTATACAAAAAAACTTTATTTAGAAGAAAGGGAAAAGTGTTTTGTAAATTTTAGGATCGTATTAATGAGTTTATATAGAATTGACATTTGACCATATATTTTAAATTAGATTTTGAAAATCTTCTTCAAATAAGGTGTTAATCCTTGACAAAAATATTAACCAATCAAAAGTTGTTAAGTATTTAAATAACATTTGTTTGCCAGTCATAAGTAATTTTATATGCTTGATGACCCACATGAACAAATTAGGATAAGACAAAAAGTTTATTTTCATTTGGATTTCATAGTGTTCAAAATTCATGCAAACACTTGTCAACATGGAATTCGGTATGTTTTCCTAAATAAGAAGGTGTTTAGGCTTCAGATCTATGTTTGATGTGTCTAAGGCCTTGTATGCTAAGTTATGGTGGAAATGTAGGACTCAAAAATAACTTATGGCCTTATTATATATGAAATAAGTACTACAAAAATAGGATACCCTCTCTTGTTCAGTGGAGCAGAGGATCACAAGTTTGGAAGCACATGCTAGAGAATAAAGAGAAGGTTTAACAGTTTCTGTAAGAGGAACCTAAAAGGGAAACTTCAAATATATATTATGACAACTGGACTAATTTAGGTCCTTTATGTCTTCATCCTACAGACGTTTAAACTTGTCATAACTTGAAGGATATTGGGGAATTTTTATTGATAGAAGATTGGGATTGGGACATGATGAAAAATTTGGTTCCTGAATATGTTATGGTACACATAAGATATATTTTGGGCATAGCTCAAATTAAAGAGTCTTGTGACTAGTCTTGGTGTAGAAAAACTAAGCTGACTGATTTTAAATGTTAAGAGTGTGTAGAAAATGTTGAGACAAAGGAAAGATCTTAAGGACCATTTTAAGCAGATTTGGAGTAAGGGTCTTCTTTTTAAAATTTCTTTCCTATTTTGGAGATTTAAGCAAGGTAAAGTTGTTTTTGCTCATATTTGAATACAATGAATCCAAATATTTCTTATGATTGTAACTGTTGTGCTAATTCTGAGAGGAAAACTATTGAAAATCTCTTTCTAAAGGGAGAAACTGCTTATAGGATTTGACATCACTACTCAACAGTTATTGGTATACCTATTGGGAATCATTTGAAACAATGAATTAGGAAGTGATAGGAGACTGATAAAAATCCCAGGAGTAAAGTAGTCTATCAGGTGGTTTCTATGGTTGTGGTTTATTTTTTATGGAAAAAGAGAAACACTATTTTAAATGGTAGGTATTTTTCTATCGCAAAGATTATAATAGATGTCAATGACACTATAAAAATATTCATCAAGGTTAGATTTAAGATTAACTAGGAGAGTAAAAGCTGGCCCAAAATGGTTTCAGCATTGGAAGGGTATAGACCATCTTACAAATTCAGAATAGTGAGATGGATCAACTAGAGGCTAATTAAATCAAGTGCAACATTAATGGTGCCTCAAAAGGAAACTCCAGGCACAAGCTCTGCAGTCTTTTGTTTGAGAAAGTCTTTGGGACAGTTTGTGATGGCAATATGAATTAAATTATCAGATTCTTTTAATCTAGTAGCCGAAGTAAGGGCAATTAAAGAAGGATTGAAGTACTATCAATAGCAAGGATTTAATCATATTTATTAAAACCGATTCAATGGTTATTGTTCAAATTCGGAAAGGCAGGTAGAAACCCCCTTGGTGTGTTGTGATGGAAGTTAACCTCATTAACATTATAAGAAACCCCCTTGGTGTGTTGTGATGGAAATTAACCTCATTAACATACTAAGAAGGAACTTATCAGTAAGAGTACAACATTTTCTCTGAGAAGCCAATACTCTTGCTAATTTTTTACAAATTTTGTTTCGATTTTGATAGGTAATTTTATTATTCAACATTATTAAGACATTTGTAGTTTGGGAAGGAAACTTCCATACTTAGACAAATTAGGGACTGCACATATAAGAAGACAAATGAGGGACTGCATATGAGTTTGTGTATCAAATATTTGCTACTGGTAGCAGGTAAAGCAGTAACAATGGCAAAGTAGAAATAAATACATATGTTTAAAATCGAGAACTAAAGTATGAAGCATTTCTTTTGGTTTTTGTATCCGCACCTGTGAGATGTAACGTGCTATTCAATTAAATATCAGTATTTTAGAAGGGATCAGTGTGGTAGTATTTTCTTTTGTGTTTGGGACATTTTGGACCTGCTACAAGTAAATCAAGAAAATAGCTGATGAGTTTAATGTTTTATTTACCCAGTTTCTAGATCTGGTGGTGATATTAATCTCATATGATATTTAATCTACAGATTGACGGAAAGGAAAGGTGGAGTGATGAATTTACTAGTTAAACGAGTTGTATACTTCTTAGAAGTGAAAGAAGAGATGATGTGAAGAAAATCAGCTCACACAAAAGGCGTTGATGCTCAGTAGATCTGGAAAATAAAGAAACTCTGCTCGAATAAACTTCTGACAGTGAGATTAATCCATAAACATGGTATTGTTTACTCTAATCTAAAGATTGAATAACATTCAAACAATCGATTTAAAGAATGAAAGAGCAACACTTAACTTATGAATTGGATCCAGTAGTTTTAAAGATGCACCTCAAAGTGAAATAAAGATTGATATCGACAGTACAGTAAGAAACAAAGTCATCGAAGAGTTAAAGTTATACCATGGATGATGAGAGAAAGAGGAAGATGAAGCAATGCTTATAGAGAACTCCTCAATTTTTTCTTGTTTTCTAATTTGATAGTTGTGATGACATTGACCCTTTTAATTGTTATTGAACCAGGTCACTTTTGGGCTTGATCTTATAAATGTTTTTGCTTTATAATAGGGCCTTAAGCCCATCAATTTTGCTAAATAAAGTTCAAAATAATGTGTCTTTGATCATATATTTTGGATCGAATTATAAAAATCTATCTTTAATGAGGTGTTACGACACATTTAAATATTGTAAATCTTTTAGTGTTGTACACTTTGATTTGATCATAATTTTAGTTCTTATTTTCATTAAAAAAATCATTTCAGAAATGCAGATCGAATTAAAAAAATCTGATGGTCGAACCGAATCAAATTTGATATAATTGAAGCTCAATCCTACTCTTACTTAGTAGTATATACTTCACAAAATTAAAATTAACTGCTACTTGCTATATAAAAAATTATTCAACTTAATAAAATATAGTTACTAGAAAACTTTTCTTTTTGTAATTATTAGCTATTGAGTACTAAAAAGTTATATTTGGAAAATATGTTCCTGATTTTTACTTTTTTAAAAGAAATATTATTTTACTGACCCAGCTTGATTTGCTAAGATCTAGCCCCGCATGATTCGTCCAAAGCACATTTTAGTCCAATCTGGTTAAACTCAAAATCCTCCAACCCAATTGCTAGACTGATTCAGGTTAATTTTTGGTGAATTTGATCCTACCCGATCCGGCCTTTGACACCCATATATTAAGGAAAAGTACATTCATACTCCATACGAGTAAACAATTTACAACTAAATGCCCCTTCCCTCGTAGCTTTATTTATTTATCTTTTTTTTGATTCTTTTCTTTTTTATTTATCTACTTCTTTTCTTGTTCTTTTTTTTTTCTCATTTTCTTTTTTCCTTTCTGTTTTCTTTTTATGCTTCTTTGTTCATTTATTTTTTCGAAAAATTATTTTGTTCTTTATTTTATTCTTACACCATAATCTAATTCACTCTCAATTTTTATTTTATATACTCTTTTTCTTCTTTTTTTCCTTTTCTCATTTATTTCTTTATTCATTTATTTCTTTACTATTATTTTCTTGCTGCTTTTATTTTTCTCTTTTTTTCCTTTATTGACTCTTTTTATTTTTGCATTTTCATCTTTATTTTCTCTTTGTTTTTCAATTTCTTTATTTATTGTTTCTTTCTATTTCAATATTATTCTTTTTTTTATTCTATTCTCTACTTCATTTTTCTCTGTTTCGATCTTTTATTTTTCTCTTTTTTTTCTTATTAATTTCTTTTATTTTTGTGTCTTTTATTCTTTATTTTCTCTTTATTTTTCAATTCCTTTTCTTGTTCCTTTCCTTTTCATTGTTTTCATTTATTTGTTTATTCTTTATTTTTTCTCCTTTGTTTATTCATTTTTTCAAAATCATAATATTCTTTATTTTTTCACCACAAGATAATTTCATATTTTCAGTCCTTTTTTATCTTTTTATTTTATTTTCTAATTTATTTGATTCTCTTTTCTTTTTTCTTTTTTTCTTTTTTTATTTGCTCCGGCCCATAATGATACCATCACATTATTATCTATATACTGTCATGATATCATTAATTTATGCTTCAATATTTAGTGGGATTTTTATAATGCCATCAGAGTATATCTATTTATCATCATGGTAGTATTGATGTTAGCTTCAATTGATACAAGTACGATCACGTAGATGGACTTATGAGGGCATATGTTAGACCCAAGACTTGGTGTGTGCAAATGAAGTGCAAATAAGGGCCTAAAAAGGCTAAAAAACAGCCCACATTCTACACACCAAGGGCACCTAAAGTGAAGCATTTGACTAAGGAGTCTTTTGGATATTTCATACTATTTTTGTAACCTACTATAAATAAAATATGTTAGGCATTTACTACTAATTTTTTGAAAATTATTGAAAGTTAAAACATTGAAACACTCTCTCTAGAAAGGCCTCTTGGCCAAAACAATGTAACTAGGGGTTTCGACTTGAGTGTGGAATCACTCGTGTTGGATTCAAGATTGGAAACATTGGATGCTTGAGAGATCGAGGTCCCTCTTGTACCAACATAAGAGATAGATGAATTGTTGTGAGTAGTGTTAATGATACAAGCGTGGAATATATTCTTGGGTTCTTAAGATTATTCCTTCATTTAGTCTATCTATCTATTCTTTTGTTCATTGTAATCTTATAACCGTTATGTGTCTTGCTTGTGGAACCCATGTGTATTGTTGTAATATCGTTATTGTTCTTCATTTCCTTTATCTTGTGTTGATAATATTAGTTTGGGGTGGATATTTAGGTATTGAAACACATCCTTATCTCGTGTATTATTGTTCTTGTTTGTGAATTCGAGTGTGGTCATCAAAAGGGTCCTCGGTTCTTTAAATTTGTGGACTGATTTTGGTATTTATTTCGTGCTCCCTTGTCTTTCTTGTATCATTTGGTATCAAAGCATTTCTTGATATTATTTCCACAAGATCAATCTTGGGCTCGTAAACTTGAAAATAAAAAAACATTATTGAAAAATTGAAAATTTCAGAAAAGGTGCAATTTGCCCGTGTTGTATTCTTGGCCGATAATTGTGTTATTGTTGTGTCTTGGCCAAGATTTTTTTACTTATTTTGTTGTTTCTAGTGTTAGTTTTCTTCATCTCTAACACTCTTGAGTCTAAATCTAAATTTGAGCTTGAAATGTTGATCTTGTTATTGTGAACATAACTTGGCCGATTGTGTTGGTATTGTTGTTGTGGATTTACCTTGGGCTATGTATTGGTGACATTGTTGATTTTTATAGACGTTGAAGTTGTTGTTATTAAGCTTGAAAGTGAATGTTTTTATAAATTGGTGGCCTAAGAACATTTTGTTGAAGTGTTGTAGTCTTGGCCGTGTGAGACATTGTTGTTGTGGGGTTGGCCGTGTGAAAAATTATTGGTGTTCTTAGAGATTATTGTTGTAGTTCTTGGTGTTTTTGTTGTTATTATTGATGTTCATCACCACCTTCATATATTGTTGAAGATAAAGTGAATGCTAAATCCAAAAAGTTGAAGGAAAAAAGGTGTATTATTTGTTAGTCTTGAAAGGCACTACAACCAACCAAGACTTATCAATCAAGTCTCAACCACTTCCCATCACTTTTCATGATTTAAGGAACCACGTTTTAAGGAGAAGTACAAGAAAAAGTCAAGTCTTGAAAATTAAAAACTGAAAAAGGCTCCAAGACTTACTTTTCCCTCCTAAAACAAAATTTCACCAATCCAAATTAAATTTTTGACCAAGACATGAACATTTGAGAATAACAATTCGTTAGAAAGATCGCAACCAATACGTGGCTACGATGTCACCAAGTTACCGTTCACATATCAAATTTTGGCTCAAATTTCAGATTTCGTATTTTCCGTTTGTTGTTCCTTAGTTTCAATTTTGTTGGTTCCAATACTAATTGGCAAACTAGTACTCATCTTCTAGATTGTTGGTTAGTCTTTGTGTTCGTTCATTCATGTTAAGCACTTGTTGTGTGTTTTTATCTTTAGTGAATTCATTGTATTTTGTTGGTTCAAGTCTGTAAAAAAATTTTCCTTGAGTCAATTCAAACAAAAATCTATTCTGAGCAAGAGTAGACTCGACCCTCAATCACTCATGAAGTACAAGCCGGCTTACAAAACTTGTGAAATCAAGTGTGAGACGATCAAGTGTGTAAGAGTGTGGTAAGGTTATTTCGAACTAACTTGTGTTTTGTTTTGTAGGCGCGTTCTTTTCATTTTTAGGTACAATTACAAGGGAACCCACGGCTTTAACCTCTCAACCCATGGACAACAATGCCACCAATGTCATTTTGGCCTACCTTGACACTATGTCCTGAGACCTAACTATGGCAAATAAAAGGTTGGATCGTATGGTAGGTCAAAGGGAGAAAGTGGGCTGCCCGAACACATGTCAAGAGGAAGGTCGTAGCTCATGTGAGATATGAGGTAAAAATGCTATCACACTCCTATGAGCTTAGAATATTGTGTTGTGGCTAGTAGTAGCCAATTGGATGTAGTTACGGATTTACCTAGAGTAGAGGTGTTTGAGTCTTCCTATGGTGATACTCTTGGTGATGTTAGGTCATGTGAGGACCAAACTCTTATTGTAAGTACGCAAGAACTCAAGAACTAGTTGATCATTTAGATGACGAAATTGATTCTTCTTATAAGAATAATTTATGTCCATCTAGTGCTAGCCCTTATAACTTGAACAAGGTTCTATTACCAATTGACAAGAGTACTCACACACTAGTGGACCCATGTGAAAATCAAGGTGAGTCTACATTTGTATACGGGTTACCAACAACTAGTGAGGTCGTACAAAATGATCAATCGGGTGAAGATGACCTTGATTTATTTAAAGGTATAGGAAACTCGAATTGTGATTGTACTTGTGGAAATGGTTTTTTTCGTAACCCCTTGGCTGCCCGTGATGGTGTGAAGCAAAGTGTAGATTACCCTTTTGTAATAGAGTATGATCGAGACCCATGCCCATGGCTACTTCTCCCATTTGACCCCGATGCCATCTTAGAGTATGATAGGAGTAGTCTCGGCCATTGTTCTTTATTTCTTGATTGTGGTCCCTTTGCTTCCCATGATAGTTTATGTTTATGTAGGGACTACTTTCTTGAAAGAGAAAGCATTGCATGCCTAGAAATGCTATCTACTCTTTCTTCGTGTGTTTTCTATGTTGAGAATACTAATGACAATGAACTTGAAATTAGTAAGTACTTACATAAGGACACTGCAGTTAGAGTTAAATTGTGTGACACCTTTCTCTACCCTCTTTGTGCTCATGATATTATCCATAGTGATATAGAGGGTATGCCTAATTTTGAGGACAACACCATAGGGAAAAGTAGGAGTGGCCAAGACCTAAGCCCTTGGTTACAACTACCATTTTATCCCGGTGCCAACTTAGGATGGGAAAGGATTATTCTCGGTTTAGGCTCATTTTGTTTTGATGTTTATCTGAGCCACTTCCTTTGTAACATTTGTACTAGTCTTTCCATGTTTAATACAAAGGACCCGTGGATATACTTCAAATTTATTCCCCCTCGGCGTAACATGTTGATGTGTTTATTTTGCTAACCCTAATTCTCATGTCATGAGGATGTGTGCTTGTTTATCTCCTCTTGATTTTGCAAGGTACGAATTTGAGGTCGAATCCTTTTTAAGAAGGGGAGGATGATACAAGTACGATTACGTAGATGGACTTATGAGGGCGTTTGTTGGATCCAAGACTTGGTGTGTGCAAATAAAGTGAAAAGGAGGGCCTAAAAAGGCTCCAAAACAGTCCACATTCTACATACTAAGGGCACCTAAAGTGAAGCATTTGACTAAGGGGTCTTTTAGATATTTCACACTATTTTTGTAACCTACTATAAATAGAATATGTTAGGTCATTTACTACTTAGTTTTTGAAGATTATTGAAAGTTATAACATTGAAACACTCTCTCTTGTGAGAAAGGCCTCTTGGACGAAACAATGTAACTAAGGTTTTCGACTTGAGTGTGGAATCACTCGTGTTGGATTCAAGCTTGGAAACGTTGGATGCTTGAGAATCGATGTCCTTCTTGTACCAACGTAAGAGATAGGTAAATTATGGTGAGTAGTGTTAAGGGTCCAAGAGTGAAATATGTTCTTGGGTTCTTAAGATTATTCCTTCACGTAGTCTATCTATCTATCCTTTTGTTCATTTTAATCTTGTAATTATTGTGTGTCTTGCTTGTGAAACCCGTGAGTATTGTTATAATATTGTTATTGTTATTCATTTCCTTCATCTTATGTTTATAATATTAGTTTACTGTGGCTGTTTAGGTGTTGAAACATACCCTTATCTCGTGTATTATTGTTCTTGTTTGTGAATTCGAGTGTGGTCATCAAAAGGGTCCTCGTTCTTCAAACTTGTGGACTGATTTTTGTTTTTGTTTCGTGCTCCCTTGTCTTTCTTGTATCATCAATCCTTTAGTCAGATCTCCATGATACCATAATAGTATATACTAACATGGTGTCATTGGGTTCACTTTAGTCCGTAATATGTCATGACAGTATATTTACATACGATCATGGTAATATGGATGTCTGCTTCAATCCTTCAGTGAGACATCCATGATGCCATCATAATATATTTGTATAATGTCATGGTATCATTGATATCAGTGTCAATCCTTCAGTTAGAAATCCATGATAGCATCATTATATATATATATATATATATTTATATATATATATATATACTAACATAGTATCATGAATTTTCTTAAGTCTGTAATGATATCATCACAATATATCGATATACTGTCATGTTATCATTAATGTCTGCTTCAATTCTTAGTGGGGCCTCCATGATACCATCATATACTTTTGAGTCTTTTATTTTTTACTTTCTCTCTATTTTTTAATTTATTTATTTCTCATTCCTTTCCTTTTACTTTTTTATTCTTTATATTTTTCATTCCTTTTTAATCATTTTTTTCAAATCATACTATTCTTTATTTTTTCACCACAAGTTATTCATATTTTCAGTCCCATTTTATTTTTATTTTTAATTTTATTTATTTATTTTCTTTTATAATTTTATTTGATTCTCTTCTCTCTTTTTAATATTTTTTTTCTTTTACTTCATTTTGTAATGATACCATCACAGTATATCTATATACTATCATGAAATCATTAATATATGCTTCAGTCTTTAGTAGGACCTCCATAATACCATCACAATATATCTTTATATCTTGATATCATTTATGTTTGTTTCAATTCTTCAGTTAGACCTCCATGATACCATCATAGTATATATATATATATATATATATATATATATATATATATATATATATATATATACTAACATGGTATCATTGGATTTGCTTCAGTCCGTAATGATACCATGGCAATATATTTATATATTGGCATGGTATCATTGATGCCTGCTTCAATCCTTTAGCGAGACCCCGATGATACCATCTTATTATATTTATATAGTGTCATGGTATTGATGTCTACTTCAATCCTTTAGTGAGCCCTTCAATCAATCACAATATATGAATATATTGTAATGGTATCAAAGAGAAATTTAGTAAATTTTTAATTTATTTTTTATCATACTTTAGTTATTAAGTTATTTTATTTTTATTAATCTAAAAATATTTAAATAATATTTTTATCATTTTATTTTTAAAAATTCTAAAATCTAGTAAGAGACAAAAATATTGAAAAAGAAGATAAACTAATAAGAAAGAGAAAGAGAAAAATAATTAAGAAAAAAGATTCAACAATAGATTTTTTTTTTAAAAGCTATCTGTGTTATAGAATATAGTGGAGTCCATGTAATGTAAGTCCATGTGTCCACAATAAAGGACATGTGGCATATCTTTAAAGTAGTAGAAAATTGGGTCATCCTTCACCCCTTCCTTGGATATATATTCGTTTTAGTATTTTGGCTATAAATTAGCCAATATTAATATAATGGAATATAGAACTTTTACACTCTCCAATTCTATTTTCTTTACTTTGCTTGCTTATATTTTTATATCACGTTATCAACACAAATCTCTGAAAACCTCCCAACGATATTTAAAGGTTAGTGTTTATTTTTCTTAAATAATGTCTAATATTTTCAGACGCGAATTTAGTGCCCTAAATATATCGGACAAAACTTATATGTCTTGGGCACTAGATACCGAAATATATTTAAATGCAATGGATCTGACAGACACCATAAAAAATGACAATAAAGCATCAAACAAGAGAAGAACAAGGCCACGATATTTCTTCGTCATCATCTTGACAAAGATTTAAAAATGGAATACCTCATGATTAAAGATCCTCTTATATTGTGAAACAATTTAAAAGAAAGATACGAGCACCTGAAGATGGTCATTCTTCCACAAGCTAGTTATGAATGGACCTAGTAAAGATTGCAATATTTTAAGAATATAACTGATTATAATTTTGTGATGTTTAAAATTAAATCACAGTTTAATTTATATGGGGAAGATATCACAGATCACAACATATTAGAAAAACATTCTCTACTTTTTCCGCCATGCTCCTACAACAGCAGTACTGAGAAATAGGATTTAAAAAATATTCTAAATTGATTTCTCATCTTCTTATTGCTGAGCAACATAATGATCTTTTAATGAGAAATCATGAAAGTTAATCTACTGCTACTGCTCCATTTCCAGAAGTGAATGCTGTAAATTTTCACCCAACTAAGCGTGAAAGAAGTCTTGACCCCAGTCGTGATCGTGGTCGTAGTTGTGGCAGAGGTCGTGGAAGGTATTTTAATCAAGGTGATCGTCTTTCAATAAACAGTAACCCTCAGCACCAACAGTTCCAAAAGAAGGGGAAGCTTCTGAAGTAGCGCCAAGGACAAACTCTGAAAGTAAATGCTATCGATGTGGAGGAAATGGGCACTGGTCGTGTACTTGGCGTCTCTTAAGAAAGAAGAAAATGATGTTGAAGAAAACTTTCTATTTGAAGATAGTGTTGAGCCCATGGACTTGAAAGTTTCAAATTTCTTTGTAGTTCCTGAAGAACATGTAAATCACCCTGTCGGTGATAATTATGAAATAGTCTGATTATGTTACTTTTTTGTTCAAGTTGTATTAGTTTACGTTTCTGTCATTTACTAATCTTGTATATAAATAAAGTTTATATAATATGTTATATGCTAGTAATGTTATAATATTTATTTTATTTATATTTTCATTTTGAAGAATATGGATACTCCTCAAGTATTATTTAGATCAATAATCGATCATGACGATATTTGTGTAATTGATAGTGGGACGCACGCAATATTTAAAGATGAAAAATACTTTTTCTACTTACTTAGAAGAAAAACAAATGTTACAACTATATCTGGCAATTCGAAATTAAATGAAGGCTCCGAAAGAGCTACTATATTTCTGCCTAAGGAGACTAAATTAGTTATAGAAGATGCATTGTTCTCTTCTAAATCCCTAAGAAACTTATTAAGTTTTAAAAACATCCACCGAAATGGATATCATATTGAGACAATAAATAAAATAAATACCGAATATCTTGGCATTATCAAGAATGTCTCAGGTCAAAAACAAGTGTTGGAGAAATTACCAATTTTATCTTCCAGCTTATACTATGCCAAAATTAGTACAACTAAAGCACACTCTTTCGTAAACTAGAAGTTTACTAATCTAAATACATTTGTACTTTGGCATGATAGAATAGGCCATCCCGGCTCAATAATGATGAGACGAATCATTAAAAATTCAAAAGGACATCCATTATAGAACTTGAAGATTCTTACAACTTATGAATTTTCATGTGCTGCTTGTTATCAAAGCAAACTGATAATTAGTCCATTGCCATTAAAAGTTAGCGCTGAATCCCCTATATTTCTAAAATATATACATAGAGATATATGTGGGCCTATTCACCCACTTAGTGGGTCATTTAGATATTTTATGGTCCTAATAGACACATCTTCAAGATGGTCGCATGTTTGCCTCTTGTCATCTCGCAACCTGACGTTTGTGAAATTATTGCCACAAATAATACGATTAAGGGAACAATTCTCAAATTATCCCATTAAAGCTATTTGTCTCGATAATGCTAGAGAATTTACATCCCAAGCTTTTGATGATTATTATATGTCAGTTGGGATAAAAGTTGAACATCCAATTGCTTATGTTCATACTCAAAATGGCCTTACTGAGTCATTTATTAAGCGCCTACAATTGATAGCAAGACCATTGCTTATGAAAATAAAATTGCCTACTACTGTTTGGGGTCAAACTATCTTACATGCAACATCACTTGTTCGTCTCAGACCAATTCATTATAATAAGTACTTCCCGTTATAATTGGTCCTGGGTCATGAGCCAAATATTTTCCATCTACGAATTTTTGGATGTGCTGTGTATGTGCCAGTTGCACCACTTCAGCGTACTAAGATGGGCCCCCAAAGAAGGTTAGGAGTATATGTTGGGTTTGAGTTACCTTTTATAATTCGCTACCTTGAACCATTGACAGGAGATTTATTTACTGCTCGATTTTTAGATTATCGATTTGATGAAATAAATTTCTCACAATTAGGGGGAGAAAAACTTGAAGTGAAAAGAGAAATTACGTGGAAATTTTTGATTTTATCTTATTTTGATCCACGTACCCCCATATGTGAAAATGAGATCCAAAAGATCATTCACTTACAGAAATTGGCAAATCAAATGCCAGATGCATTTACTGATTTGAAAAAAATAACCAAGTCATATATCCCTACATCAAATGTGCCTATCCGAATTAAAGTTCCAAAAGAACCATCTTCTAATATAATGGCTTCTGAATCCCAAACACGCCTAAAGCATGTTAGGCCTTTAGGTTCAAAGGATAAAAATCCTAGAAAAGAAGTGCAGAAACTAATAAAGATAATATTATAAAAGATTCTCTTGAAGAGACTCAAAATTTGATTAATCCTGATATTCCTAAAGAAATAAGTGAATCCGAGACTCAAGTGAATAAAGAACTTTCACTAATTTCAACTAGTGATGAGGTAAATTTAGATCGATCAAAATTATGGTGGATAATGTTTTTGCATATAATGTTGCACTAAATATCATGCAAGACAATGAGGACCTTGAACCTCTATCTGTCGAAGAATGTCGATGAAGGAAAGATTGGCCAAAGTAGCAAGAGGCGATTCAATCAGAATTGAACTCACTTGCTAAACGGGAGGTTTTTGGACCTGTAGTCTAAACCCCAGATGGTGTAAAATCAGTCGGCTATAAATGGGTCTTTGTACGTAAAAGAAATGAGAAAAATAAAATTGTAAGATACAAGGCACGCCTTGTTTCACAAGGATTCTCTCAAAGACTCGGTATCGACTATGAAGAAACATATTCACCTGTTATGGATGCAATAACATTTTGATACCTCATCGGTCTAGCTGTATATGAAAGTCTTGAAATTCATTTAATGGATGTGGTTACAGCTTATCTTTATGGTTCACTTTATAACGATATTTACATGAAAATCCTAGAAGAATTAAAACTTCCTGAAGTATATAGTTTAAAGTCTCACGGATTATATTCAATCAGATTACAAAGATCATTGTACGGTATAAACAACCAAGGAATATGTAGTATAATCGCCTAAGTGAGTACTTGAAAAAAGAAGGATATATAAATGATGTTATTCATCCTTGTATTTTCATTAAAAAAACGGCGTCAGGATTTGTTATACTCACTGTTTATGTGGATGATATAAATCTCATTGGGACTCCAGAAGAGGCCCAAAGGCAATTGAATATCTAAAGAAAGATTTTGGAAAAACAAAATTTTTTCTTGGTCTGCAAATTGAACATTTAGCAGACGGAGTCTTCATCCACCAAACTGCCTATACCCATAAGATTTTGAAATGAGTTTACATGAAAAAAGCATATCCATTAAGTACTCCAATGGTTGTTCGATCACTTGATGTAAGTAAAGATCCATTCCGACCTCTGGAAGAGAATGAAGAGATTCTTGGTCTCAAAGTACCATATCTCAGTGCTATTAGTGAACTTATGTACCTCACTAATGCCACAAGGCCGGATATAGCATTTTTTATTAATTTTCTAGCAAGGTATAGTTCTTCTCCTACACGAAGACACTAAAACGGAGTTAAGCATATATTGAGGTACCTAAAAGGGACTATTGATATGGGCCTGTTTTATACTGACAAAGCTAGTCCAGATCTTGTTGGTCATGCAGATGCAGGTTATTTATCTGACCCACATAAAGCGCGATGTTAAACAGGGTATGTATTTACATACGAAGGTACTGCAATATCATGGTGATCGACAAAACAGTCCATCGTTTCATGGTGAGATAATAGCGATCCATGAAGCAAGTAGAGAATGCATATGACTGAGATCAATGGTACATTCCATCAAAAAAAGATGTGGCCTGAAACTCGATATCAAGGTTCCTACAGTCATATTTGAAGACAATGTAGCATGCATAGCTCAATTAAAATGAGGCTTTATAAAGGCAGATAGAATGAAGCACATCTCGCCGAAGTTATTCTTCACGCATGATCTCTAGAAGAATGGTGATATTGATGTACAACAAATACGTTCCAGTAACAATCCAGCAGATTTGTTCACCAAATCTTTACCAACTCCAACCTTTGAGAAGATGTTATACAAAATTGGGATGCGAAAATTGAATCGGTTGAATCGGGGTCTTCATCGGGGGGGGGGGGGGGGGTGAGAATACACGTTGTACTCTTTTTTTCTTAACCAAGGTTTTCATCCCACTGAGTTTTTTCTGATAAGTTTTTTAACGAGGAAACACTCAAATGCGTATTCAATAAATTTTTCTTTACATGGACATCCAAGGGGGAGTGTTATAGAATATGATGGAGTCCATGTAATGTAAGTCCATGTGTCCACAATAAAGGACATATGGCATACCATTAAAGTAGTAGAAAATTGTGTCATCCCTTACCCCTTCCTTGGATATATATCCACTTTTGTATTTTGGATATAAAATAGTCAATATTAATATAATGGGATATAGAACTTTTACACTCTCCAATTCTGTTTTCTTTACTTTGCTTGCTTATATTTTATATCAATCAGGGAAGTAACAAAGTAAGGGGAAAAAAGGGAATAAAGAAAAGGAACTTCTAACAAAAAAATAAAGATGAATAACATTAATTGATATTAAGAACAAAATCAAAATAGTTTTGTGGTGCATTAAATGCAACTATTATAACTATTACGAATATGCTTTAATATTTGAAAATCTATATCTATATCCATAATCTATAGTATATATCTATATCTATATTTATAATCTATAATCCTTAATCTATAGTCTATAATCTATAATCTATATATCTATAATATATTAAAAGTGTGAAGACCTTTAGAAAAGTGATTTAAACTTTTTGCCCTTCATTAAAAGATTTCATAATAGACAAAATCATCTTTTCACATTTTTTCTTCAATTCTTAATGTTGAATATCGTCTAAAATAAATATATACAAAGAATTCAATGGAGAAGATTTTCTACTTTTAGTTGAATTCTTAAATTTATGGCAATAAATTATTAAGGAAAATATAACTTCAAAGAAATTATTATATTAAAAAAAATCTATATAAGGTAAAGTTCAAAATATTTTAGAAAAATTGAGACTATTTTACATAAAATAGGTTAATACTTCTAAAAGAAGAAGAAGAAAAAAATTCTTCCAAAAATTAAATGTAATTTGTGTATCCCATTAAAAAAGGTAGTGGACTTCACCCAAAAGAAGGTATTGCTTTTATTTTAGGTTAGAACTATTATTCTTAAATTTTGTTATAATATTTAGTTTATGAGTCTTTATATTTCTTTTTTTTTTTCAATTTTACAAGTCCGTTTTTAGGTTTATACAAATACATTATTTGAGAAATAAAATTTTGTGACCATAGCGTTGTTATTGAGTAACTTTATAATTTTTGAATCTCAAATTTCTATTTATATTATATTTTGATTCTATTGATCATAACCTTTACACAAAGCTTTGTTATGAATTTTTTGTGTAAAAATTAAGTTTAATTGTATTATTTTGATGGCTTTATTATCGTATTATTTTATTTTAATTTATAGATAGTAGATAAATGTCAGTCGGCTTTGAATTTTTTTTGTTTAGAAAAAAGGTAGATTTAATTGTAGTGTTTTGATGTCTCTACTTTGAGATTTTTTTTTGTGTAAAGGTTAGATTTAGTTGTATTATTTTGATATCGCTATTATCGTATTATTTTATTGTAGTTGACAATAGATGAATGTCGATCGACGTTGAAGAAAATCTTTTGCAAAGGTTAGGTTTAATTGTATTATTTTGATATCTCTATCATCGTATTGTTTTGTTGTAGTTTACAGGTTGTAGGAAAATTTTGATTGACTTTGAGGTTTTTCTTTTTGTATATGTTAGGTTTAATTAAATAAATTCTCCATCTTTACATGTTTAAAAAATGTTGAATTTAATTATTGTATTCTTCTTTATTATTTAAACAAATATTCTATTTATTGTAACGTTCGAACTCATTAAAGTGAGGTATACGCGCGAGGCGCGTACATCTAAACTAGTTATTATAAAAGCATGAATAACAATGTTGAGTGACCAAAATATTCATTAATTAATGATTGACTTATTTATCCTTTTAAGTTATAGTTTCTTCCATTTGGAAACTTTCTAAGGGTATAATTGTAATTTTTTCTTAGAACTAAACAAAATATTTTTGTATTAGGATAGGTCTAGATTGCTTTTCTTTTTCTTTAAATTTACTTTTTAACCACAAATTAAATAAAACTAAATTCCAAATCCCATTAATTATAGGTGTGTCCAAACGTATCTTTGTTGTCCAATAACTTTACAATTGATATGTAAAGTGTAGATTTTAGTTTGTTGTCTAACTTTATTCGTTAACTTGCGAAATATTAGCTTGTCTTAACTTTAGTTCGTTGACTTGTAAAATATTAGATTGAAAAGTATAATCAAATTGATTTAGCATTAATAATATTGGGTTTTATCCTACATTGTTTTGTTCTTCAATAATTTCTTTCAAAATTAAGATGAAGTAACTTGGACAAAAAAAGCGAAGTGGCTTAGATAATTTTTTTTTTTGGGGATAACCTCAGACAATCAATTGGATATTAGTTAATACGTAATCAATCAAACACATAAACACACAAATAACAATGTCGAACGACAAAAATAATCCAAAAATATTGATTGGCTTATATACCCTTCTAGTCTAATCCTATCATATATTGATTGAGTGTTTTGGTAAATATAAAAAATTTCACTTTGGCCGAACAACTTGAATTTGAATAGGGTAAGACTTTTATTAGAAATTAGGAAAAATATGAGTACTTTTCTGTTACCATATATTAAACAAAATTAAAGAAAGTAGCGCATACAATACTTTAAATACGAAAATCGAACTTATATTTTGAAATAGACTGTGAATAGAGTCAAATTTACCGTTTCTAGATATTACATAATTTAGAATGTTCATATTTTTGAACCCCCCATGAGTCCTATCTTGGGAGATGTGAGCTCGGTATATGTATAGAGAAAGTCATGTGATGACTTTCACCATTGCATTCCGTCACCATTGCATTGCATTACATATGCATCCTTGTGATTTCTTAGTTTCTTTGATGTGTGTTTACGTTCTGCATACTTTTCGTATATATTTGTGTTGTTTTAGTTTAACATTTTATTAGAACTATTATTGGAGAGGGTGTGAGCTATCATTTTGGACTTTTTTGTTTACGGAATGTGTTCATAGTTTTCTTTACTTATATTATTTTCTTCTTTGCTCTATCGACCTTTGATATCTACCGAGTACAAGTGGATCATGCTCATTCCTACTATGCCATTTCGGTGCAAATCCTAGCACAAGTACGACAGGCAGAGGTTGAGATCATGCTATTGATTGGTGGTATATAAGGTGCCAGTTACTCAATGTCTTCAGAGTCGACCCAAACCTCTTCTTATCTATCTGAATGTCTTTATTTTTATTTTCTGAGACAAATCATATACTTTATATTCAGTTTGTATTATTAGATTGTCTACACCTATGACTTCATATTTTGGAATGGTTTTTATACCTTGTTCATATTTATCTTTTGCTTATAAATATATGCATGACTTTACTTCATTCTAGAAGTCTCGTTTTACTTTATTGCCTTATTTATTTCGTATTTCTTTCCTTTGGGCTGATTAGCTTACTTATCAAGGATAGGCCATGATAAGTGCCATCATGATCTTGTTTTGGGTCGAGAAAAATTGGTATCAGAGCAACCAGGTTCACCAATCTCATAAATGAAAGAGTAGGATGTCTAGTAGAGTCTCGTGGATTGGTATGTAGACGTCTGTATCTCTTTTTGAGAGGCTATAAGATATCTTTAGGACAAAACTTCTCCAATATGATTTATTTCATATGGGTTGTTCATTCAATGTTCTAAACTTGTATTCTATTCTTTTCTACGCAAATGGTAGAGATAAGGTCTAAAGAGGCTAGAGATTCTAAGTCGACACCAAATATGAAAATCCAAATTTGAGATGAGGTAGGGGTCATGGTCGACCCAAAGGTAGAGGCGGCCATGAGAAGTTGTCCCAGATAGATGACATACTAGGAAGGCCTCCCCCAAGCTTGAGGTTGTGTGATCTAAAGAATATTATTAGATAAGGATGTGAGCCAGCTCAGGTTTGACAGGGTTCAGTCGAAACCCTAGTACTGTAGGGTTTTTAGTTTATCAATTGAGTTGTTTAGAGGGTATTCCCTTGAATGTACCTGGTTTTTCTCAGACTTTGAGTGATATTCCACCCTTAGTACCAACATCTTCTTATGGCATTCCTGCGTTTAGGGTACAACCATTATCTATGATGCCCCACATGTGGAATTATTACTTTCTAGACTTACTATTACCTCATTTGCTTCGAGTACATCTATATCTTTTGATAATTAGAAGAGATTTGAGAGGGTTTTTTTCTTGGGTCCGCCCAAGTTTAGTGGAGCTATTTGCGAGGATGCCTATGAGTTATTGATTGATTGCTAGTAGAGGTTACATAACCTTGGATACCTTGAGTCTTATGAAGTTTCTTATATTACATATCAGTTGATTGATATGTCTAGGGATTGACGAAGGTCACTTGCCCATTGTAGGCCTTTGAGTTTGCCTTCTATAACTTGGACTCAATTTTCCAATGTATTTTTGGAGAGATTTGTGCTATATAGTTTGAGAGATTAGACGTGTTATGAGTTTGGTTATTTTTAGCAAGGCACCATGTCTATTTCCAAGTACGAGGTATATTTTTACACCTTATCTAGGTATTTAGTTGCTAGCATCTCCATCGAGTTTGAGAGGATTCAAAAGTTTATAAAGTGATTAGATCGTACATATCAATGGATACAACCTAGATGATAGTTTCAAGGGCTTCTTTCTAGAGTATTATTGAGCATGCAAAAATGACTAGTATATTCCCCAATCTATCCAAGGAGGTACAAAGAAGGTGCATCATCAGGGTGAGTTTAGTGGTCATGGATTCTAATATTGATATTTCTTTAGTAGAGGTTCCGTTGGTTACCTTGGTTGGTCGATTCAGGAAGCATTGCAGGGATCAAGTGGAATGTATTTAGGTTTTGTGGCTTCTAGTAGTTGGTTATCAATTCATGCGAGCAGAGGCTCCAGGATCAGATTTATAGGCCAGGGAAGTTATTCTAGTTCATCCATACCTTCTCAGATTGAGTCACATCATTGGAGATGTTTTGTATGTGATGCTTGTCTATATGGACAAAGATTTATCTCTACATATATATGGACCCACTCAACAGGGTTATCAATTTTAAATTTTCCCCACTCCAATATCTATAATGAGAGGTGGCTCACAGATGTAGGGGTGGTACCAGTGGTGCTAGAGGTGCTATATATGGAGGTAAGAGAGTTCATGGAGGTGGTCAAGGGTTTCTCAGTCTAGGAGTGAACATGGTCAGTATTATTCTATACCTGGGAGTCCCGAGGCAAAGGCTTCTAATGCAGTTATTACAGGTATCATCCTAGTTTACTAAAAATATACTTTTGTGTTATTTGACCTTAGGTCTATATTCTCTTATATGTCTACGTATTTTGCTTCTGGTTTTGATGTTGTATGTGAGCCTCTTGCTATGCCTCTTCATATTTCTACCCTTAGAAGATTCTTTAGTGATGAATTTAGTAGATAGATCTTGTGTGGTTACCTTTATGGGCTGTGAGACTTGGATAGACTTGATTATCCTAGATATAGTTGATTTTGATGTTATTTTGGGTATGGATTAGTTAGCTCCTTATCATTCTATTTTGGACTATTATTACAAGCCCGTGACCTTAGCTACGTTTGGTATGCTGAGGTTTGCCTGAAAAGGTATGCTTAATTCATGTCCGTAGGGTGTTATATCTCTTCTATGAGTTTGTTATATAATAGAGAGAGGGTTTTTGTCTTATTTGACACATTTCTATAATACTAGTATTGCCTCATCACCTCCTATGGAATCTATTCAGGTTGTTCATGAGTTCATAGATATGTTTCATATAGATTTGACTAGTATGCCTCCGGATTGTGATATTGATTTTGCTATTATGGTGCCGAGCACTAAGCCTATTTTTATTTCTCCCTATAGGATAACCCCGACTAAGTTAAAAACTTGATGTAGTAGTTGCAGGATTTTTTGAGTAAGGGGTTCATTAGACTTAGTACATCTCCTTGGGGTGGTATTATTTCGTTCATGAAGAAAAATTATAGTTTGATGCATATATGTATTGATTATAGGAAGCTGAACAAAGTGACAGTTAAGAACAAGTATCCTCTTCCTTATATTGATAATCTTTTTGACCAGCTTCAGGTTGCTTTGGTGTTTTCCTATATTGATTTGAGATAAGGGTATCACCAGTTAAATATTAGAGCTTTAGATGTCTTGGAGACGACATTTCAAACTCGATATGGTCATTATGAGTTCTTGGTCATATCTTTTAGATTGACTAATGCCCCTCCAATGTACATAGAGTTAATGAACCATGTATTTTTTACCATATCTCGACCCTTTGTTATTGTATTTATAGATGACATCTTGGTTTATTCCAAGAATGAGATCGACCACGTAAAGAATTTGAGGATGTACTTCAGAGATTACATGATGAGAATTGTCTGCCAAGTTTTCTAAGTGTTAGTTTTGGTTGGATTCCATTTCTCTCTTGGGGCATGTGGTGACCAAGGATGGTAATATGGATGATCAGACCAAGATAGCATCGATTCGTGATTGGGCTAGACCTAATTCTCCTATCGAGATTTGGAGTTTCATTGGTTTGAAGGTCTATTATCGGTGCTTTGTAGCATATTGCTCATCTATTGTGACTCATTTGAACAAGTTGACTCAGAAAAAAGTAGTGTTTTAGAGACCGAATACATGTGAGAAGATCTTTCAAAAGCTCAAAGAGTTGTTGACTTCAGCTCATACTTTGATTTTGCCAAAGAAGCGTGTGGGTTTTACCATGTTTTGTCATACTTTTGGTGTTGGTTTGGGTGGGCTGTTGATGCACGAGGGTAAGGTGATTGCTTATGTCTCTCATCAGCTGAAGCACCTTGAGAGAAATTACCCTACTCATCATTGGCATTATCTGAGAAATTAAATGCCTTAAAGCTTAGATATAATGCTCATGTAGGGACTTAAACAGTTACTTTAGTTCTTTTTGAGCATTGGTTGCCTTTAACATGATGGAAATGTCCGATTTTGGGGTTGATATGATATTAATGATGTCTTACATCCATATTTATTTTAATGGTGCTTAATTAGAGTTGATAGTCATGAATTGTGGACATATAAAATTAATTTCTTGGCTTACTTATATACATGTTAGATAGATTGGATTTCTTCATACTGATTTGATTGTGAGAATTACATTCTCATTCCATACATATACATTAATAAGCCACTGGTATGATTGAGGAGCACTATTTTTAAAGAAAATGAGACAGTTTTAAAAATGGAGATATGAGTTATACTATGTGTTGTGAACCCCCCATGGATACTATCTTGGGAGTTGTGAACTAGGTAGGTGTATACAGAAAGTCATGTGATAAATTTCACCATTCCATTCCATCACCATTGCATTGTATTGCCTATGCATCTTTGTGATTCCTTAGTTTCTTTGGCATATGTTTACTTTCCTCATACTTTTCGTATATATTTTTGTTGTTTCATTTCAGTATTTTATTAGAACTGTTAATGGAGACTATGTGAGCTACTATTTGGGATTTTTTTATTTGCAGGTGACGTGCTCATAATTTTCTTCACTTATATTATTTTTTGCTTTGCTCAACAGGCATATGATACCTACTGTGTGCCCTTCTAGTGCAGATCCTAGCACGAGTATGTCATGATCCAAAAACTAGGTCATGATGGAACTTACCATGACCTAACTATAATAAGTAAGTCGATCACCAAGACAAATTAAATGCGAACAAATAAGGAAATAAAATTAAAAACTTAACAACATTAAAGATAATCGAGACTTCTAGAACGATGTCAAGCCAAACCTAGAATATAACAAAGAAAAAATCTAAAGAAATTATATAAAATCCCAAAATTTGGTGTCATAAGTTTAAGAGCATATAATACAACTCAAAATATTAAAATAAGAATATTTGTCTCTGAAAACAAGTAAAGACATCTAAAACAGTCAAAAGAAGGTCCGGAGTCAGCTTTGAATACCTAGAGCATGCCAGCACCTCAATCACCACTCAGATAAGCCCAAAATCAACAGTCACAGGTCACACTCATGCTAGGTTCTACACCAAATTGGCACAGTAGGGGTGAGTACAGTCCACTTGTACTCATTAGGAATAATAGGCCGATCGAGTAAGCAAAAATTAAGATAAGTAAAATGTACTATGAGCACGTCACCTATCAGTAGAGAAGTCCCAAAAGGTAGCTCTCACCGTATCCACTAAAAGTTCTTATATATATAAGTACACCAAAATATACATAATACAGTTAAAAAGGAAAATAAATGAAACTAAGCACAAATAAAGAAAACTAAAGAAAATAATCAAGATACGTATTGATAATGCTTAACTCACTCCATGATTTATGGGCAAGGCAATTGTTGTCAATTATATTAACCCAACGTGAGTTGGGGTCGAATCCTCTAGGAGTGGAATTAGACTTCAAGTCCTATGGGTGTTAATAGCTACTAAGGAGATACCCATAATGTAAGCAAAATGAAATACATAAATTAAAATTGAGGGGGGGGGGGGGTTAGTTTGAAAAGTTGTTTTGCCAAAATCTACTCAAACTACCTATTAAGGGCAACAAATGTGGATAAGATTTCAATATGAGACAGGTTTTGGGATTATGTCTTCCTAGGGGCAAATAATGCATGGGTTCATGATAATCAATTGCAAATTCTAGTTAACTACTACGTGGGTAGGCTAGGTTAGGGATTATTGATGCTAGTTTTTCAACCAAACATCAAGATTATCACCCGTGGACCCTTTCGGATACCTCATGGATGTGGCAAGCAAATCCATCCAATACCTCAATTGAGCATCCCTATTTCTAGGAAGATGTCTAAGACCTAGCTAATTCTCATCCCACCCCTATTTCTAAGATAATGAAAAGGGAATAAGTTATATCTAACTATTGTTCACTAATACTTTGCCACCCATATCTCTCTTTCAAGGATGATATAGGATACAAAAGTATACTCACATCCCCCTTTCAAGGATGATGTGAGATTTTAAAATTTGGGGTTTTCACCCACAAGTTCCAACTCTATCAAGCAAGAATTAGTGAAACCCATCATCATTAACCAAGAATCTACACTAATAAATCACAACCCACACATATTTACACCCTATTTCAACATGATCCCAAGATAGATATTTATCTACATATGAAGTTAAAGGAAATAAATATACCAAAAGGATCATTCAAAGCTTCCATTCAAGATGCAATCAAGAATATTCTCCAATTTAACTTCAATTATAACTAAACTCAATTGAGAAATTAGAAACAATATTTTTCCCAATTTGGTAGGGTTTCAAATTGCTCCAAGTTCAATTCTAGTTGGGAAGATATTCAAAAATGAAAAGGTTTATGCTCTATATGGGATTTGGGGTCGACTCCATGAAATTACAAAACTACCCTATGGCATAAACCCACGCTTCCGCGACCTCCCTAGCTTGATCGCTATCACGACTCTCATAATTGCGGTGAGTCTGTCGTGATCGCTTAATCTGACTGATTGTGATTGTCTGCGATCGCGGCCCTCAGACCGCAATCAAGGTAACTGAGGGTTAGTTCCTGCTCCTGCTTCTCCAGCTTTTGTACTTCTCTTCTCTTTTTAGCTCACTTCACTTCTTTTGTTCTCATCACCTGTACATACAAAATATAGGAATTAGTGCATTCAAATGACTAAATTGTCTCATTCATACCGTTAAATCATAGTAGTGTGCATGCATTTGGACGTAAGTGAGTGATAAATTTACCACTCATCAATACTCCCAACTTAAACCTTTGCTTGTCCTCAAGCAACACTAATTCTTACTCAATGGGACCATGCAATTGTAAGCCCATTTATGCAACCAAATGACTACAATGACTTTGATCTTGATTTACACCAACAAGTAGATCTCAAATATGAGCAACACTATTTTCACGACTTCCCTTAACATGAAACACAATTTCAAAGATGCAAAAGATTTTAAAGAACAACAATGTAACAATCACCAACTCTCTAGAGGTAACTCCCTATCTATAGCAACTCAACTATACTTTTTTGCCTCATTTTTCGAAAGATAAAAATTTCACCCGCCTTGATTTGTCTGCATGCCTCCTCACAAGAAAGAAATTCCACACACCAAATTATCTATTATGCAACAAGAAATTTTAGTGCAAAACTTTTTCTCTGAAAGGCTCTCTCAATGCGAACAAGTACCATACCATATGTTTGCCCTTATTTTCAATCTCCACTATAATGAATACACTTGGTTGGAGATCTCAAAGGGATTTTTGCGCTTGTAACATAGGTTCGGGGAAGGGTATGATATCAGTTAGGAATAAAGTGGCTACTCCCTCCTTGAACATCTACATCACACCATTCAATCTAACTTTTGACCATGGTCCACTTCATTTGTTTCCAAAATTCACACATGCCTACTTTAGCTACCTTGATTTACCCATATATTTGAAAGTATTTTCATTTTGATTAATTTTTTCGATATCTAATGCTATTTATTGATTTGATTATTCCTTTCTTTTTCACTTTTTTCATTTCTTTCTTTGTTTAGCATTAAAGGCATCCACTTACATTACCATGGTCCAAGGTCATATCTTCTAAACTTACCACCTCTAACTTAGGTATTTAGCCTTAAGTTTCATTTTCCAAGTTCAAGGAGGGTAGGGTTCAAAAGAGGGAAAAACTTTGAATGGTTCAAGGCTTGTAATGTCGTTGCCAAAGAGAGGTTTGAAGGCTCAAAATGGGTAACTAAGGATACTATTCTATGTATGGGTAGGCTATTTAGGCTAAAGTGGGTTCCTATGTTCATAAAGAAGGCCTAAGATCATTTTACCAACCAAGTATAATCACAATTAGCCTTAAGAGACTAACGGGGCCAGTTCTAGACGTACAAGTATGAATGCGAGTGATGTTGGGTGTATTTATACACTTTAGCATTACGATTCTAGCTTATTTAGCCTTGTTTTGAGAGAAATTTGTGTTCTTAACGTGTTAATATTGATATAAATAAGTATTTGAGTGTCCAAGGACGTGATTATAATGTTCCAAGTGTTTTCTAAACAAGTTTGCACTTAATTGAGTCATTTAGAGCTCAACCCGAAAAACTTGTTTTACTAGCTTGAGCTAGTTGCGTGTCTAGTTGGCTTCGTTGGATTCTAATGTGTTTAATTTGTTTCAAATGGTTTAAATATGTAATTATGAGTGGAATAACTTATTTGTAAGGTACAAAGTTTAATTTAAGTAAGTCAAGAGTCGAAACATAAAGTTGAAGATTATTTTGAATTGGCCTAGTCTTAGCTTGTGTTTTGATTCATTGTCATGGATATTGTGTTGTTATGTTCTCTAATTCATAGTGTGTGATGTTGTAGGAAGCTTTGTGAGCTGAATACGGTGATATATTGTTGATATAAAGGCTAAAAATCCATGAGAAATACACCACGATACAAGGGATGAGAGATAGGACTATAAAGACTTAACCAAAATTTTGAATGCAATTTTCAGTGTGTGCGTATGATTTTTATACGACGCATGCTCTAATACGATGCTCCTTTGCCTTAGAGAAATTTCAGAAGATGAATTCTAGTGTGTTCATGCAATTTTCATGCAACGCATGCTTCATTTTGGTGCAGTCATGCGTGCGTCGCATCCTCTATTTCGGGGCAGCCAATCATGCGTCGCATGAAATATTTCGCCGCTTAAATTTTGAACAATTCCCACTATTATACACGGATAGAAAGTGAATAATATAATATATTCCCTTGTGGGAATCTTATAAGGAACCTTGGTGGGGAACAAAGCTTAAATCCTACTATGATTAGGAGTATTTTTTTTATATTCCCACAGGAAGTTGTACACAGCTGGAATAAACTTTGACAATATTAGTATAAAAGGACACAGTTTTGGAATAAGAAAGAGGAATTACTTGGACAGAAGCCTGGGACGGTTTTGACAGAGTTTGGAGGGCTGCTACTTCTTCTTTAGGTTTTGTTAATATTTTTATTTAGTTGTTAATTAATTCATATCATGTATTCATTATTTGGATCGTAATTATGAATACCATCGGCTAAAAATTCTCTTTCCAGGGTTAAAGCAAAGAACATGATTACTATTGTTTTGGATTAAATTCAATTAATTTTGATTATCATATTTGGTTGTTTGTTTACTCTTGTTTTAATTATTTTATGGATTGATCACTCGTAAAATACATATATTGTCGACCTTTTGGTCTCGGGAGAGGGAATAGGGAGATAGAACATGGGAATAAACAAAGTTTGGGTTTTTATTATTTTATAAAATAAAGAATTAAACTTAGCGTCTAGGACAAGGATGTACTTAGATGCCTTACTTGATTCAAACGTAGGATGATATCTTTAATTAACTTAATTGGATTATTACATCCCCGCTCAACGATATAGTTGTAATATCCATGTTAGGTAAAAGATTAGAGGTTGGGAAACCATGATCATGCAATTAATCCTACGAATCAACAACCAAAATAAGCAAGTTAACGAATGAAATTCAATAACATAGTATGATTGTTCAGAGTGCTTTAACTCTGGGTTTTCTCCTATTGATTGTCTCAAGTATTTTAATTTATGCATTATTACTTTAGTTTTAATTTATAAAATTACAAATTCTCTTTTTGGTTACCTTTGCATCAAATTAATCTCATAAGCTAAACTAGAATTGAATGGTTGTTAAATCAAGTCTCTGTGGGATCGATAATCGACTTTCTTGAAGGCCACTATATTACTTCATAAGACGACGTACACTTGCGTGTGTGCTATCATAGAGTTAAACAATTACGCTCACCGGACATGGCATGCAAACTTTTCAAGGAGGCTCAATTGCACTTCCTACTAGAGACAAAAAAAGGAGTATTTATCAATTTCTACAAGCTAAAGACTTCACAAAAAAGGTAAAGTATTGTTACAAAATTGTTTACATCCATGCCCTTGGTTTTTAAAAATTTTTGTATGGAGGAAGGTGTTTGCTCCATATTTACACCATGCAAAATTTGCTATTGATGGCACCAAACCAAGCCGTCGTCTCAAATTTCGACTCTCAAGGGGCAAACCATATTGCAACTCAGATTTCACCATAGGCGTAAGGGCGATCCCAAAACTCCAATGCTACGTGTACTCAGGCTTCCCCTACATCTATGGCTCAAAATACAATCCCGATGATTTTTTCTTAAGAATTTCGTCACTCAATCTATCATAGGGAAAGGCTCGTTCGATATAATCATAGGCAAGATAAAAGTAAAAACTAATAATGATCAAACAACTAATCCATGAAATATGGGTACCATCAGAGTTCCCGAACATTACAACCCAAAAAAAAAAAAAATCATCCAAATCAATATAAAAACATCCAGAAAAAACCTCAATAATATAGAAAAAATGAATAAATACGGAGAAGGGCACCCCCAATTAAAAATCTTACAACGACCTCATTGCATAATCAATAATGTATAAGGAGAGTAAGAGGGTGTTTATTGTAACCACATCAAGAGTAGTTTTCTCCCTCGGACTCAGCATCACCTCTTGCATCATCTGAATTGGATCACTCAACTAGGGCCTTATCATCACTATCAACTCTGGGATAAGAAAGTCTTTCTCTGGGTTTTAGGACCTTCCAAAGGCCCTTCATCCCCTTCCACATCTTGGTGAAGAATTTGTATCTGTTTTTATCCCTCTTCTTAATCTTCTTATATGAGTCCCTGAGATCCCTGTGAGAATGTGCCAAAGATGATTAGGCCCTCTCAATCCTAGATATAGTGTCCTCTTGATTCTTCTGATCCTCTAGGTACTTCTCATTATCCAACCAAGCAACATATGAATAATGAGTAGTGGAAGACTCTCCCAGCTACTGAGGTAACCCTGTTACAAGATTTTTTATTTCTCTTATCTCTACCGAGATCTCCTCAAAAGGCCCTATTATGGATGGCCTGCAAGAGTCAGTGTCCTTACCTATCGACTTGCCTAAGTCGACCTTCCTCTTCTTGCTCTTACTAGATGCACCCTCATCCTGAATATTAAGAGGGTAAATGGGGGTATTAGGACGCACCTAAGTGTCTCCGGGATATTCGTCAACCCCGATTCTCCTGTACATCTCAATAACAAAAAAAAAAAAGAGGAGTGTACCACCGTGGTTCTTGAAATGCCTCATGTATGAAATCACATACTGACCAACATTCAAAAGAATGTTGTCTAGTATACAAGAAACTATCTGGACTCGCACATCTGGAACAAAAGTCATGTGTGTGCATGGAGAAACCCAACTACAAATAATGTTTAACCATATCCTTGCCTTAGCTATGAAATCATTCATTTATATACCCTTTTTGGTGGCCACCCAATGAACCTCCTTTCCAGGATATAACTTTTCAGCCCTCCAACTCCTCGGTTCATACCCCTTTGCCTCGAATTGGCTTATGTATTCATCTAGTAACCCATATAAATCATTAATTTACATGGCCCCAAAGTTAACATTCTTCTCTCAGATATGCAAAATTGGTTCCGAGAAAGATACTGCACTAAGGCTAGCATAGAATTCCCTTACCCAATGCCTATTTGCCTGATAAGGATCTGAGATAAAACAACTCTACTCGGTGGCTACCAAGTAGTTATAAAATGCCAGGAGCTTCTCCGACCTTTGTCCAAACAAATGCCTCTCTCAAGGAACAATTTGGTTTTAGGGAGGTCGACATAGTACTGATTGTGGCATTCTGGGGCTATGAATCGAGTTTTGTCATAATCTTCCATATTGAGCCTTGAAAACCTAAGATTCATGCAATAACATTAATCGTCAATATTTACATGTGAAAACTATGTTATGTTATCAATTTAAGCCAATGGGGTGGTGCCACAACAATTTTTGGGTAAAAAATAGATTTAACAGATCTTTGGACCTGGCTAAAAAACAACCTCAGATGCCACAATCGTGTGCCATTACGCCGTGATTGTGGTAACACTATCGGGATCATGTGACCGCGATTACGGTAACTAAGGTTATGTCGACCAAAATTTTCAAACACTCTTGTCCAATTTCAATGCCAAATTGTGTTCCAAAGTAAAAACATACATTAAAAGTAAAGAACATGGTTCCTAGGTACTCGATCATGCCCCCAGAACATGAAAAAACTAACATTGTATTAGTTTGGGCATTTAATTGAGCATTTGGTGTGCACACTCTAGTTCTATTATTTTGAAAAAGTTTGGGTACTCAAGACTTCCCCAACTATGTACACACCACTAACAACAACTAACCACACCACACAAGCACAATTAACACATAATTTAACATTCAAAGCATAATTTTAGGGCAATCGTAAGACATGAGTTTAACGCCTATACAAATACATAAAAAAAGACAATACGAACCACATACCGAATTGAGGATCAAGGGTGATGTTAATGAACAAATTTAGATGCCCAAACTCAACCAAAATCAGTAATAATTTGAGAGAAAATTGAAAAGGGAGTGTAGGGGAAAAATGGTAGTCGACTGGTCATTTAACCAATCATGACTGCGATCACGATCTAAGTTCCTCGATCGTGGTCATGGGGATACCGCAATCGCGATAGCACGGGTGCCTTGATTGCGGTAACTAAGGCCATTTTCTGGTCTTATGTTTTCCCTTGTTCAGTCCATTACTCAAATTTTCCATATTTCTCCCTATTCAACCTCATTCAAAACACCTTACAGGACCATACTTTCTTGGATCAATCATAAACCAAAAATAAAATCTATTTTAACAAGCAAAATTCAAAGAATATGGGCCACTTTTGTGACATTGATGAGTTACCTCCTATCCAGTGCCTAATTTATCACCATTGCACGATGTTGTTCAACTTTCAAGGTGTATCCTCAAGGGACCCATCATCCACTTCCTTTTCCACCACATAAATGATGGACACCACTTATAGTTTCATGGGTTGTTTCTTTATCTTACATACTTGAAAGTACACTTCATCATTTTGGATCCAAAATTTCATTTCTCCTAACTCCATATCAACGATAGCTCTTCTGGTTGCAAGGAAATGTTGTCCAAGGATAATATGTATCTCTTGGTCGATTTCACATCAAGCATAATAAAGTTCATAAGAAGAATGAAATGGTCCAGCTTCACCAAAACATTAAACATAACTCCAACCGATCTCTTTATAGATGAATCCACTATTAAAAGCCTTATTGTTGTTGGTGTAGGAGTTCCCAAACCAAGATTTTTATAGATTGCATAGGGAATGAGATTGATGCTTGCACCAAGGTCACACAAAGCTTTTTCAAACTTGTGTGTCCCTATGGTGCAAGGGATTGTAAAAGACCTGGGATCCTCTTTCTTTTCTGCTATAGCACTAGTCATGATACCGCTACACCCATGAGTAACTTCAATGGTTTCACCATCAACAAGACACTTTTTTGACATCAACTTCTTTATAAGCTTAGCATATTTTGGAATCTCTTGAATGGCCTTTAGCAACGGGATATTAATTGATAGATTGGTAAGCTTAGCAAGGAACATCTTGAATTTGGAATTGTAATCCTTTTTTAATCCTTTGAGGGAATAGAGGGGGAGCTTTCATGGTAAGCAAAGAATCACTTTGAAGTTTATCATTCTCAACTACCTTAGGATCTCTCTCTTCATTAACCATTTCTTCAATAATCATTGTTTTTTTTTATCCCCTTCTTGAGTCTTTGGAGCCTCCTCATTTGAATCAATCACATGTTTCTTATTCATATTTATTTGTTTAACATTGGCCTCTTTTTTAAATTCCACCACATGATCACCGAGGGATTTTCCACTCCCGATGACAATTGCCAATACTTGGGCATTATTTTTTGGATTCACAATGATATCACTAGGAAGGCCCTATTTTTGTCTAGCATTAAGTTGAGTGGATATTTGGCCAATTTGAGCCTCCAATTATTTGATTGAGGAGAAGTGTGATACAACCATTTGGTTAATTTTCAAAAATTTTCCTTTTAATTCTCGGACCATCTTGCCTATCCCCTCTTTCATCATCAAGATTCTTGCTAACACATCCTCAGTCTTGAACTTTTCGAGATCAATTAAATTGGATTCTCTATATTTTACTCGATCATGAGGAGGCACATGTCGATCATATTCTTTTTCCTTGTCCCTCCAATAATAATCTCTATCTCTTTCACGCCATTTTCTTTCTCGATCACGATCCGTCTAACCTTGGCTCCCACCCCTCATTTGATAGGTCGGATGGGAATCCACCGGATAGTTAGATAAATATCTAATTTCTACATCAAGTCTCTTGGACTCTTTATTCATCATAGCCTTTGTATGCTACTACATTCACCATTTTTCTGGGTGCACCTATCACATGCTTTATTAGGAGGTCTAATTGTATTATCATTTTTTTCATATTTTCCTTTCTCTCTTTATTTCTCTTTATTTGCTATTTATCAATATAGGAGGTGGTAGGGGACCCTTTAGCTACCTCGGTGTCTTGGGTATGCCACCCCCAATTTTTGTTTGTGACTTTCTCAAGCAAGTTTGTAGCCACATTATAAGACAACTTCATAATTGAACCCCTAATTGCATTATTCACCATGGTTTTATTTAGTTGATCCAAATCCCAATAGAAGATTTGGAGAAACATCTTCTCTAGGACCTCATGGTTGGTACATTGCATAATGTCACAACCTAAGGCTAACCCTTAGTAGCGACAACGATGCTTATGACCTCCAGGTCTACATGCTAACCCATGAGCTGGTACCTGTCGTGAGTACTGCGTAATACTATAATGTAATACATGAGCGGAAGATACACTGATAAGGTACTGTAAAACTGAATACTAAAATATAAAGTAAAACATATCTCAAATATCTGATAAAGTACTAGAAACTAAACTATCTATCTGAAATAACTGTTAATACTAAAATAACTAACTGATTGTCTAACTGATTATCTGAAAGCATCTAAACATCATAAAGAGTTGATGGGATAGACCCCCAACTATCTCCAACTGAATGAACATGAGAAAGCACTGAAGTAACTGAAATAAACAAATCATATCTTCGATGGATGAGGACTCACCATTATTGCTACTGAGTAACACTGAGTTATCTAAAGGTGGTTGAGAAACTATGCAATCGAACCTATGTTATAAGATAACATAGTACAAAGAAAAATATGCGGTCAGTACTTTGAATGTATTGGTATATGAGATGAGGACTGGATGAAATACATGAGGTGTCTGAGTATAAATGCATGAACATGTAATATTTGAGAATGCAAGACCAAGCATAAACATATTTTTGAGATAATCTGTAATTCGAAAGACTGAATTCTGTATAACTGAATAACTGAAAATCCGTATGCTTTGGTCAAGCAAACTAAGCTGAGACATACTGAATACTGATTAACTGGTATCTTTATACTAATTAACTGATAGTTGTACACTGATTAACTAATATCTGAATATTGATTATGTAATATTAAATTGTACTTAGTCTGAATAACTGGACTGAAACTGTAGGAGGTATTATGTAACCGACATGCCCTAATCTGAGCTAATCGAGGTCTAACCTGTAACCCTAGTTGGAAGGGTGTCAGTACCATGCCACGAATACTAACTCTGGCTATGTGGATCTACTAAAATGGTATCCCAAAAAACTAAGGAGTCACCCTCTACTGGAAGGTTTTATCATGAGATATGTGTCAATCCTTAATTGGAAGGAAGACATCTCAAAGCTACACTGGCTATGTAGCTCTAGAACTCAGGGACTGCTACTAAAGGCCACACCCTCTACTGGCAGGTGAGACCCCATTTTTGGGTTTGCTCAGTGCTCAATTCTACTCCCAACTAAACTGACACTATTACTTAACTGATCTGAATTCACTGAACATAACAACTAACACTGCTCATCATGATCATAACATATGAGAAAATTATAATTTTCATGGTTTGAATGTAATCATTACTTGAAAGATTTGAAGTCATGTAAAACACGTAGGTATCGGGTGTTCATAACCCGCCAGCACTGAATTACCATAATTTATGAAAATAAACTTTTAAAACAATAATATGGGGTCATGGTTCAAAATCCAAAGGCATGGGCACTTCATCAAACATGTGAGAATCATGAACTTGAACATAGGAATGTCTTAAACATGAGGAAGCAATATGATTACATGGCTAAATTCATAATTTGGGGATTTATCCTGAAATCAATTGATCATAACATGGGGATTGCAACACTAAAAACATGATATGACTTATTCCACTTGAAAACACTTGTATACTTAACTTGTAATTGAATTAACAAGAGATTCATGGATTTATTTTATCTTAAAACATGTATAAACTCATAAATTAAACCAAAAGAGGGTTTTTGGGCTCCATGGGTGATAGGGACCCATGAATGAACATTCCACATACCTGAAGCTTCTTAACATGGGAAAGAAACCCTATTCTTGATGCTTTCTTGAAGGTTCTTGAACTTGGGGAGCTTGAATTGTTGATTACTTAGGGAAAAAGGAATTGATTTATTCTTGGGGAAGGAGGAGGGTTTTCTTGAGACTGTTTTTGAGAAGAAGGGAAAATAATGCCCTAAAAGATGCCCCAAGTCGTGTTATGGATAATTTGGGTTGAAGGGGGAAAGTACCCACCCCTAAGTAATTTAAATCAAGAACTGAACTCAACATCCTTACCGCGACGCGGTCTTATCACTGTCATAGAATTTACTCACCACAACACGGTCAGTATGAGGCGTTTCTAGCTACCGTAATGCGGGCTTATCATGGAGACCGACTATTTCCTTGATCCAAACATTCCCCAAACAGTGTCTAAAAAATTTAAAACTTCTCTGGGGCATACATTTTACATCCCTGAACATGAATTAACTCAAAAAACAATATCTCGAGGTCGAGAAGACCAAAATAAAAATCCTCAAAGTTTAGGGGTCTATTAAATGACTAAGTCTCCAACACTTAGTGAAAATTTCAAACCTTAAGCCCCTTATGGATGCAACTAGGAGTTGAATCTAGTAAGAATATTGTGGGGTATTACAATATCTCCCCCTTGGGGACGTTCGTTCTTGAATAAGGCTGGTTAGACTGAGAGTACTGTACTAAGGCATCTAAGATCATATACCGAACACGAGTCTATTGAGATATAGGGGATACAATAGAATCAAACATTTTAACAAACTATCTGTAATACCAGCCAAACCCAAGAAACTCTGAATATCTAATGGAAAGATAGGTCTAGGCCAGTTTCTCCCTGCTTTGGTCTTTTGAGGGTCAACTCTAATTCCATCAGCGAAAACAATATGGCCAAGAAAAGTTACTGATCTTATCCAAAAGTTGCACTTAATAAATTGGGCGAACAACTGATAAGCCCTAAGGGCCTACAACAAAATTCTCAGATGGTCTGCATAGTCATTCTCACTACGGGAATAGACAAAGATATCATTAATCAAGAATATGATGAACATGTCTAAGTACTATTTGAACACCCTTTTCATCAAGTCCATGAAAGTTGTAGGGGAATTCTTTAGTCCAAAAGATATAACTAGGAATTCAAAGTGACCATATCGAGTTCTAAAAGTTATCTTTGGAATGTCACATTCTTTAACTCTAAGCTGATGATAGCCGGATCTGAGATCTTAGAGAAATAACTGACACCCTGAAGTTGGTCGAATCAGTCATCAATTCTGGAGAGTGGATACTTTTTCTTTATTGTGACTTTGTTCAACTGACGGTAGTTGATGCATATTTGAGAGAACCATCTTTCTTATGCATGAACAAGATTGGAGCGCCCCATAGAGAAATACTGGGCCTGTTGAAACCCTTATTTAAGATATTTTTTAACTGTTCTTTCAACTTCTTAAGCTCAGTTGGAGCCATTCTATAAGGTTGAATAGAGATAGGCTGGTTTTAGAAGGAGATCTATTCTGAAGTCAATTTTCCTTTCGAGAGGAACTCCGAGAAGATCTTTAGGGAACACATATGGAAATTCCCCTACGACTGAAACTGACTTGAGACTTGGAGTCATAAAACTAGAGTCTTTGACTTGAACAAGATGGTAAACACACTCTTTAGATATCATTTTTCTTTCTTTAAGATATGAAACAATCTAACCCCTAAGCATTGAGGTACTATCCCTTCATTCATAGTATCTCCTAAACAATCTGAATGGCTTATTAGGAAACTGAAACTTAATGACTTTATTTCTATAATCAACTGAGGCATAGCATGAGTGGAGCCAATAAATGTTGAGAATGACATCAAAATCAGTTATTTCTAACTCCATAAGATCAACTGAGGTGATTTTCTGAGATACTGTGATCGGGCAATTTCTATATACCCATTTGGCTATAATAAATTTACCCAGTGGGCTAGACATTGAGAAATACTCTGCTAACATTTTGTGATTGACACCAAAGTTGACGACTATATAAGGAGTTACAAAATAAAGTAAAGCTCTAGGATCTAACAATGCATAAATAAGAAGATGGAAAACCTATAACGTACCTGTAACCACATCAAGAGAAATTTCTTGATCATGTTGAGTTTGGAGTGCATACAACCTATTCTAGCGTTTCTCATTAGTGGAACTAGAAGTAGCACCCTGCTGAGTCGGGTAACCTACTGGACTGAAGAATAATTGGAATAACCCTGTTGACCAGCCCTCAGGCAATCCCTGGTCTTATGTCCTAGCCTTACACTCACTCAAATAATTCCTACCGTATTTTTAACAAAGTAAATTAGTAGGACCATTGTTCACACTACCCTGGGACTTAGATCCTGGCGCCCTGTCCTAACTATCTTGCCTGAACTTAGGCACTGGTGATGATAATGCTCAACTCACTCCCATGATTAAGGGGTAAGGCGTTCATTATCAAACAACCCAACTAGAGTTGGGGTTGAATCCACAAGGAGGGAATTATAGGCTTCAAATCTTATGGGTGTTCTAGTTACTACAAGTTTACCTGAAATGATAATAAATAAGACATGTAAAAAAAAGAGGATTTGATTTGGGGATAGTTTGTCAACTAACAATGCACGAATATAACACTTTGATTTAAAATCAAGATTTGAGGAAATCTTGGGATTATGTCTACCTGAAGGTGTAAGCATATAGGGTGATGATGGTTTGACATGAAATTTAGTTGTCAACTAAAGGATAGGCTAGGTCTATAATCACTATGACCAATCTTTTAATCAAACCACAATGATTTCCCCCATTGGCTCTTTCGAGCACCTAACAAGTGTACAAGTTAAAATCACCCAAATCCTTAATCAAGCATCCCTATTTCTAGGATGATGCTATTAACATGATTTAAACTCCAATTACACGTATTTCTAAGATTGCAAAAGACAGTAAACCATAGACTTAATTTTCCACCATTGCCTTGTCCCTCTATAACCCTTTTTAAGGGATGTTATGAGTTACCTTATGTTCACCTTCATCCCTCTTTCAAGGATGATGAAGGGTTTCTAGAGTTTGGGGTTTTCACTCATCAAACCCATTTGGAGATTTTGGGGGTTTTACCCACAAATTTCAACTAATAAGCTCAAGAAATGGTGGAATCCATAATCAACAACTAAAAATCATGAAACACATAAACACCCACACACAAGCACACTTTAGTTCAATATAATCCCAAGACTAAATTACTTAGCTAATCATGGAGAAAGTTAAAAGAGATATACCATGGGAATTATCCAAGACATCCATTCTTCACAAAATTAATAAGAAACTAATCCTCCAAGATTAACTACACACTTGCCCAATAAGGGTTTCTTGCTTTCAAATAAAAAATAGATATGAGGTAAGCAATACCCAAAGAAGAAAGAGATTTTGCCTATATATGATTTGGGATTCCTCCATGTAGTTTTACAAAACTGCCCTGGGGAATAATTCTGTTGAACCATGATCGCATAAGATTGTCCACGATTGAGGTTGTGTTTCACGACCACGTTATAATGACTATCTTGACTGATCGCAACTACAGATTGAGGACCGCGGTTGTGGTAACTGAGGTTGATGTGGTCCAGGTTTTCAACTGCACTCTTCCTTGATCCCTTTTTATCATTTTAAGCTCCATTCCACATCTTTTGATATCTCCAACTCTATGCCTTCAATGAGTGGATATTAGTGTATTTACTCACAAATATATCTCATTTATTCATTCAAAACAAGGTAGTGTGCACGAATTCTAGTGAGAAAAGGTGGTAAAAATCACCACTCATCAATACCCCCAACTTAAGACCTTGCTTGTCCTCAAGCAACATCACCTCTTATTATGAGACCATTTCATATGTAAGCCCTCATTCTATCACCCAATGATCATGATGATGTAAACTTGATTATTACCACCAAAAGCTTTTTACACATGGGCAAATAGGCTTTTAACGACTCCCCTCTTCATAAAATGAAATTGTGAAGGATGTAATAGAATTCGAGGAGAAACCATGTAACAACTACTAACACTCCAGAAATGACTCACATGTTAACTATAATCATGCTATACTTTCATTTATCTTATTGTGCAAAATATGACAAAATCACCCACCTCAACTAGTTCATAGGCCTCCTCACAAGAAAGAAAAAATTCACACACCTAGTTACTAATTATGCAACAAGGAATTTTAAGTGCAAACACTCACTTTCTCAAGAAATTTTCCATGTTAACAAGTACCATGCCATAGGATTTCCCTTTCAATCACCACTATAATGACCACACTTTATTGGGAATCACAAAAGGACTTTTTGAGCTTGTAATGTAGGTTTAGGGTAGGGTAGGATATTAACTTAGGACGATAAGGATAAACCCTCCTTGAACTTCTACATCATAATCCTTTTATGCATTGCTATTTGGGCCACTTTTTTTTCCTTTAATAATTTGTCTACTTTTCCCCATTTGCTTTATTCATATGCCCTTCGCCTTTTTTTCTTCACTCTATTTGTATGCAATTAAAAATTAAGTATTTTATTTTTTAATGGATTTCTCATTTTCAAAGAAAAATGCTTACTTGCTTAAGCCTGTAGGCACTTTCTTACGACTTTGTGGCTCAACTACACTTCTTTCTTTTCCCACCACCCCAACTTAGGATTTTAGACTCAATTTGTATTCTTAAGTTCAAGGAGGACAGGGTTCAAGAGAGGATGAATAGAAGGGTCACGACTTATAATACGTTTGACAAAGAAAATTCCAAAGGCTCAAAGAGGGTGAAAAGGTGTAACACCCCGATTTGCTGAACCAAAACGTTACATAATGCTCATGACCCCGAAGGACCACAAGCTAAACCATGAATGATATCTATACCTGTATAATGCATAAAATACTGAATAATGTGGAAACATGCATTGAAAGGTCATAAGGTTCAATACTAAACAAAGTATGGATGAGATAACATCTATGTGGTAATATAATACCTAAAAACAAAATTGTAAACACTGAAGTCTGAAAGATAATAGTCTGCATCTTGTCTGAAAGCCTCTACTATCTGAATAATCTGAATAACAAGTTATGGGACATGTACCCAACTAACTCCAACTAATAACTAATTAATGAAATAGTGGAGAAATAATCATGTCCTCTAAGGATGAGGACTCACTTCTATTCTGACTGCTGAGACTGGAATCTACTGCTGATCTAGAACTCGTGTCTCTGAACCTATGGTGTAACATAAAAAGAAAGCACCATAGTGAAAATGAGTCAGTACATTGGAATGTAATAAGTATACATGTGAGGTAGGCTAATGCAAGGGTTAACATGCATGAATAATGCTAGCTGACTGTCTAACATGAATCCGAGAATGCATACATAAATACGTAACTATAACTGACACTGTGATATCATAATTACTGAATCTGAATACTGATGACATGACATACTAATATATGATAGCATAAATAGTTGTATCTGAATGTAACTAATAATATGGGTGACAGTAGCTGACAGTCCTGAATCTGATGGAACTATCTGAGTTCCTTACTATATCTGAGTCAACTGTATCTGTCAGTCTTGAATCTGAAGAACTATCTAAGTTCTTTTATTGAGACTGGTACTGAAACTGTGGGAGGTAGTATTTAACCGACATACCCTTGATACGCCATTATGGCTGAGTTGGGGTCCAATCTGTAACCCCAATCGAAAGGGTGTCAACACCGCGCCACTAGTAAGGATAAGATATGGGTGACCCTTCTCTGATAGTGTCCCCAAAAAAAATGTTGGGGCCCTTATCTAATAGTGCTTATCCACCTGATCAAACCTCATCAGACAGTGTTGATGTCTCAACCTATGCTGGCTATATAGTTCTGGAACGCAAAGATGACTTTTAAGGATCACACCTTCATCTGATAGTATGTGTCCCCATCCTTGGGTTCACTCGATGCTAATTCCTACTCTCATCTGAATGGACACTGAACATAATTTACTGAACTGAACATGAGCTGAGTTACTAAGTTCTGTTGACTGGCGGAATATTATTGATATCTAACAACTGGCTGAGTCATGAGATCATGGAGATTATTCCTGAGTCATAAGACTATCTGAAGTCTAAGGATTGATATCTTGACTGAGAGTATCGTGAAAACATGACATGGCTCTAGGTACACAACTAATGTTTCGGGTAAAAGTACCCCCAGGACTCGATGGAAGAAAACTGACAAAGCATGACTTACTTGAATATATAATAATCATCATAATACATTTATTGAAGCATTTCATCAAACATGTGATAGGCATAAGCTTGTACGCATATGGGGATTTCATGATATCATGCTAATTAGACACTTTACCTTCATCTAGGCATTCAACCAAACACATAGTAGGCATAGAATGTGTAAACAACATCATACAACAATTAACTGTCGTGATTCAATTCCAATTTAACCATTCAAGGGTTTAGTCCTAGAGTTTCATGAATCTATACCGTTACAAATCAACCCATATGGAATTTAACACTCATTCATGGAATACAATTTAATTACTCATTATCAACATAAACAAAAGTATCCCAATCATGAAATTCATAAGAAAATCCATAACTTGAATTTATAAAAGGGATTCTTAGGCTTCATGGATGAAAGGTGTTCATGAATGAACACTATGCATACCTTAGTTCATGATTTCGTGTAGATTGATGGTGAAACCTTCTTGAATTTAAATCTCCAATAGAAAACCTATCTTTTTCTTTAGAGAAACTTGAGAGAAAATAGTATATTTTGGGTGAAGAATAGCTAAATCACGTGTTATTGGGTTTAAATAGGGGTAGGAAATTGACCCTTTTAACCCTGGATGCGTCATTTTATTTCAGTAAAATTTTCCCAAATTGGGCCCCTGGCGCAATACGGTGTTATCGCGTTGTGTCACTAGAAAATGACAATTGGAAAATCAAGGGATGGCGCGACATGGATCCATCGCGTTGACCCTTCCTTCATGACCTGGAACATTGGCGCGACACGGGGAAAATCGCGCTGAAACATTAGAAAAAGGATAATTCTGAATTTGAGTGCTGACGCGACACACCATAATCGTGGACACCTACTAAAAATTACCAAATGTCATTTCCTCTTATGGCACGGCGTGCCACTAACTAATATGGCATTTTTTTACGACGGGAACTTTAAATAGTCATAACTTCTTACCGATTATCGGATTTAAGCGAATCATATATCGATGGAAAGTTTATTGAATTTTCCACATGAAAAAAAGTGAAAATCTTAATTATTCCTCATGGAATAATTATACTTCACTTTATAACATAATACTAGGCATTTTTGGGATGAAATTTGCTAGAAATCTTCGTGGTATTATGATATCTCCCCTTGAGAACATTCGTCCTCGAATGAGAATGACTGAGAGGGGAAACAATAAGCTGAACATGAACTGAACATGAATAACTGGAACATGATCTCATGACTGACAAGCTGAACATAACATACTAAACATACATATCTGATGCATGTGTAACTGATTCATGAATGCATGACAGAATTGTCTGAGGAACTAAGTTTCTCACAATGAGAATGCATTTCTAATGCACTATTATATAACTGAGATGATACATGAATGCATGAATGAATATGTAATTGTACTTGATACCAAGTTTATACTGGGAATATGAACATAAAACTGAATACCAAGTTCGTGATGAACATTGATTATGAAACTGAGTAAGCTTAAGGAAAACTATTACCTTGAGCTTGATCTGAGTTGGCGGAGAAGAGGTAAGGATACGTGGTACGCATGTCTGCTTCTTCTTCCCAAGTAGCTCTCTCGACAGACTAATTTCGCCAAAGAAATTTAACTAGAGGGACTTCTTTGTTCCTCAATCTACAAGTCTGATAGTCTAAGATTTCAATTGGAGTCTCTTCATAAGAGAGACTGTTCTGAACATCAATGCTCTGAATAGGGACTATGACTGGTGGGTAACCTATACACTTCTTGAGAAAATATACATGGAAGACTGGATGAACTGAGTCTAGATTTGAAGGCAATTCGAGTTCATAAGATACCTTGCCGAAATGACTGAGAATCTTAAAGTGACCAACATATCGGGGATCGAGCTTTTCCTTCTTGCTGAATCTCTTCACTCCCTTCATGGGAGAGATCTTTAGAGACATGATCACCAATCTTAAACTCAAGATCTTTTCTACGAACATATGCATAAGACTTCTGTCAGCTCTAAGCAGTCCAGAGTCTTTCTCTGATTTACTGGACTTTTTCTAAGGCGCCGAATACTAAGTCAGGACCTATGACTGAGGCCTCACTAACTTCAAACCAACCAATTGAAGATCTACATCTCCTACCATAGAGAACTTAGAATAGAGCCATATGAATACTGGAATGATAGCTATTATTGTATGCAAACTGAATCAAAGACAAGTGGTCATCCCAACTTCCCTTGAAATCAATTGCACATACCCTTAGCATATCTTCTAAAGTCTGAATGGTCCTTTTTTTCTTGACCATCTGTCTGAGGATGAAAGGCTGTACTGGGATGAACTTGGGTACCGAGACCCTTTTGGAATGCTTTTAAAAAATAAGAGGTGAATTGGGTACCTCTATCTAAGATAATAGACAACGAAACACCGTGCAATCTGGCCAACTCCTTGATATAGAATTTGGTGTAATCCTTGACCGAATAAGAGGTATGAACTAGAAGGAAATGAGCTGATTTGGTCATTCTGTCTACAATGACCCAGACTGAATCATGCTGATAACGAGTTTGAGGCAAACCTGTCACGAAGTCCATGTTCACAACTTTCCACTTCTAAGTAGGAATACTGAACTGCTGCATGGACCCACTAGGCTTCTGATGCTATATCTTAACTTGCTGACATTAGAGCACTTAGCCACAAACTCTGCAATGTCTCTCTTCATCCCACTTCACCAACAAATTTCCCCCAAGTCGCGGTACATCTTTGTGGCCCCTGGAAGAATATAGTAGCGCACACCATGAGTTTCTACAAGAATTCGTTGCCTTAAGTCATCTACACCTAAAATACAGAGATGACCCTGACAACGCAAAACACCATCTCCCCCTTGGGAGAAAACCTCTACTTTATGATCCTGAATTGACTCTTTCAACTTGACAAGGTTGGGATCTCTATCTTGCTTTTCTTTCACCTCAGAAACTAAAGATGATTTTGAACTATTCTGAACACATACACCACCATTTGAAGAATCATTAAGCAAATGCCTAGTCTGGCACGCTAATGGACTTCTTGAGCTAACTTCTTCTTACTACCCTCTACATGAGAAACACTACCCATGGATAGCCTACTGAGAGCGTCGGCCACTAAATTGGCCTTGCCCAGATGATAGAGGACCCTTATGTCATAGTCTTTCAAGAGCTGTAACTACCTTCTCTGACGCAGATTGAGATCTTTTTGAGAAAAGACATACTGAAGACTCTTGTGATCTGTGAAGACATCTACATGAACTCCGTAGAGATAATGCCTCCATATCTTCAAGGCCAAGACTACGGCTACTAACTCAAGATCATGTGTAGGATAATTCCTCCCATATGGTTTAAGATGTCTGGAGGCGTAGGCTATGACCTTACCATGCTGCATGAGGACACAAGCCAAACCTACTATAGATGCATCACAATATACAACAAACCCATCTGAACTATCTGGAAGAGCTAAGACTGGGGCTGAGGTAAGTCGAGTCTTCAACTCCTAAAAACTCTTCTCGAAAGGGTCTGACCACTGAAACTTGACTTTCTTTTGAGTAAATCTGGACATAGGGGATGCAATAGATGATAATCCTTCAACAAACCACATGTAATAGCTAGCAAAACCCAAGAAACTCCTGATATCTGATGGAGAGACAAGTCTTTCCCAGTTTCTTACTGCTTCAGTCTTTTGAGGATCAACTCTAATTCCATCACCGAAAACAATATGACCAAGGAATGCTACTGACCTTAGCCAAAATTTGCACTTACTAAATTTGGCGAATAGCTGATAATCTCTGAGAGTCTAAAGTATTGTTCTGAGATGGTGTGCATGATTGTGCTCAGTGCGGGAATAGACCAGAATATCATCTATGAATACTATGATGAACATGTCCAAGTACTGCTTGAACACGCGGTTCATCATGTCCATGAAAGCTGTTGGGGCATTTGTAAGACCAAATGATATGACTAAGAATTCAAAGTGACCAAACCGAGTATGAAAAGCTATTTTTGGAACGTTAATTTCTCTAACTCTGAGATGATGATAGCTGGATCTGAGGTCTATCTTAGAAAAATAACTGGCACCCTGAAGTTGGTTAAACAAGTCATTGATTCTGGGAAAAGGATACTTGTTCTTAACCGGGACCTTATTGAGTTGGCGGTAGTCTATACACATTCTGAAAGAACCGTCTTTCTTGGGCACGAATAATACTGAAGCACCCCACGGGGAAATGCTAGGCCTGATGAATCCCTTATCTAAGAGATCTTTCAACTGTCCTTTCAATTCTTTGAGTTTTGTTGGTGCCATTTTGTATGGCAGAATAGAGATAGGCTGAGTATCTGGAAGAAGATCAATACCGAAGTCTATTTCCCTTTTGGGAGGAATTCCCGGAAGATCTTTGAGAAAGACATCTGAATATTCATTCACTACTAGGACTGATTCAAGGCTGGGAGTTTTGGAACTAGTGTCCTTAACTCAAACAAAATGATAGACACATCCTTTAGATATCATTTTCCTTGCTCGAAGGTAGGAAACAAGCTGACCCCTAAAAGCGGATACACTACTCTTCCTCTCAAGGACGGGTTCATTTGGAAACTAAAACTAGACTATTTTGTTTCTGCAGTTGATTGTGGCATAGTAGGAATAAAGCCAATCCATGCCGAGAATGATATCAAAATCAGTCATCTCTAATTCGACTAAGTCTGCTGAAGTGTTTTTATAAAATATCATAATCGGGCAGTTCCTGTATACCCGCCAGGATATGATGGTTTTTCCCATTGGGGTAGAGACTGAGAAGGGCTCTGCTAGAATTTTAGGATTGATTCCGAAATCAACTGCTATATAGGGAGTAACAAAAAAACAAAGAAGCTCCTGAATCTAGCAAAGTGTAAACATGCACATAAAAGATCTGTAACGTACCAGTAACTATATCAGGAGAATTTTCCTGATCTTGTCAGGTTTGGAGAGCATATAGTTTATTTGGGTGTTTCCCACTAGTAGCACTGGTGGTGGCACCCTGCTGATTCGAGCGACCAGACTGAGATGAGGAGTGGAGATGACTCTGATAACCTGATTGAGGGCAGTCTCTGACTCTGTGGCTTGGCTTTCCAAAACCAAAACAGACATCGCTGCCAGCTCTGCAAGCACCCTTGTATTTCGTACCACAAGTCTGACAAAGGGTATTAGTTTGGGCATTACTGACACTGCCCTAAGACTTAGAGCCTGACACTCTATCTCTGAACTTAAGAGCTGGAGCACTGGCTAAAGAAGGAGCTGGAACTGATGACTTAGGACGAAACTAAGAACGGTTTCCTCCTTTTGATTTAGGCTGACTAAAATTGAAGCTACCTATCCTAGCTTTCTTATTCTGCTTTACCCTCTGCTTAATCTTATGCTCCTCTATCTACTGAGAATGGGTCATAAGTCTGGATGAAGTCATGTCACTATTTAGCATGGCGGATCTGCACTCATTAACCATACTATTATTTACCCCTGAAGTGAACTTACTCATCTTGGCTCTGCCGTCTGCAACCACATGAGGGTCATTTCTATCCAATTGAGTAAACCTTAGAGAATACTCTTTCACCGTCATATTTCCCTGCCTGAGTTTGATGAATTCTAGCACCTTAGCCTCTCTAAGCTCTTGGGGAAAGAATTTGTCTAAGAATGCAGTGACAAACTCCTCCCACTCTATAGGACCTGCATCATCTGACCTTTTTGACTTCTACTATTAGAACCAAGTATGAGCCACATCCTGCAACTGGTATGTGGCTAACTAAGCACTCTCAACAGTAGTCACCCCTATGATATCTTTCACTTTCTGAACTTGATCAATGAATTCCTGAGGGTCTTCATCTAATTTAGACCCATGGAAGGATGGAAAATTCATTCGGGTGAAGTCCCAAATCCTAGCTGCAGCTTAGTTGGCCACTGGGTTGGCCGGCATGACAGTTGGTCACTCATTATGGGCAGCTACTGACTGAGCAAGAGTGGTAAATATGATTCTAAACTCCGCATGAGAAACATGATCGCCCAAAGGTTCTTCGGCCTGAGGGGCTGACTGATTTCTTCTCTTAGGAGGGATATTCTGAAATAAAGATAAGAAAAGATTAGACTGAGAGATTGACTTATTATTATGCTCACTGTCACGACATGAATACTGAAAGAAGGGAAACTATTCCTAAACATCTCATAGCCTCTTGCACATAAATGTGGCGCGCAACACACCCATGCACAAAACTTTACTCGATACGGCTTTCAGACTTCCCAGGACTCTATTGAACCTTAGGCTCTGATACCAAGTTTGTAACACCCCAATTCGCTGAACCGGAATGCTACACGATGCTCATGACCCCTAAGGACCATAAGCTAACCCATGACTGATATATGTACCTGTATACTGCATAAAATACTGCATAATTTGGAAACATACACTGGAAGACCATAAGGTTCAATACTAAACATAACATGGATGAGATAACATCTGTGGGGTAATATAATACCCAAAACAAAACTGTAAATACTGAAGTCTGAAAGATAATAGTCTACATCTTATTTAAAAGCCTCTACTATCTGAATAATCTGAATAAGGAGTTGATGGGAACTAACTCCAACTAATAACTAATCAATGAAATAGTAGAGAAATAATCATGTCCTTGAAGGACGAGGACTCACTTCTATTCTGACTACTGAGACTGGAATCTACTGCAGATCTGGAACTCGTGTCTGAACCTATGGTGTAACATAAAAAGAAAGCACCATAGTGAAAATGCATTAGTACAATGGAATGTACTGAGTATACATGTGAGGTAGGATAATGTAAGGGTTAACATGCATGAATAATTCTAGCTGACTGTCTAACATGAATGCGAGAATGTATATATAAATACATAACTATAACTGACACTGTTATATTGTGATTACTGAATCTCAATACTGATGACATGACATACTAATATCTGATATAACTGATAGCATAAATAGCTGTATCTGAATGTAAATTATAATATGGGTGACTGTATCTGATAGTCCTGAATCTGATGGAACTATCTGAGTTCCTTACTGTATCTGAGTCGACTGTATCTGACAGTCTTGAATAGGAAAAACTATCTGATTTCTTTTACTGAGATTGGTAATGAAACTATGGGAGGTATTATTTAATCAACATGCCCCTGATACGCCACTATGGCTGAGTTGGTGTCCAATCTGTAACCCCAATTGGAAGGGTGTCAATACCACGCCACTGGTAAGGACAAGCTGTGGTCGACCCTTATCTGATAGTGTCCCTAAAAGAGAATGGTGGGGCTCTTATCTGATAGTGCTTATCCACCTCATCAACCCTCATCGGAGAGTGTTGATAACTTAAACTATGCGGGCTACATAGTTCTGGAATGCAAGGATGACTTCTAAGGATCACACTCTCATCTGATAGTATGTGTCCCCATCCTTGGGTTCACTTGGTGCTAATTCCTACTCCCATCTGAATGGACACTGAACATGATTTACTGAACTGAACATGAGCTGAGTTACTAAGTTCTGTTGACTGACGGAATACTACTGATATCTGACAACTGACTAAGTCATGAGATCATGGAGATTTTTCCTGAGTCATAAGACTATCTGAAGTCTAAGGATTCATAGCTTGACTGAGAGTATCGTGAAAACATGACATGACTCTAGGTACACAACTAATGTTTTGGGTACAAGTACCCCCAGGACTCGATGAAAGGAAACTGACAAAGCATGACTTACTTGAATACATAATAATCATCATAATACATTTACTGAAGCATTTCATCAAACATGTGATAGGCATAAGCTTGTACGTACATGGGGATTTCATGATATCATGCTAATTAGACACTTACCCTTTATCTAGGCATTCAACCAAACACATAGTAGGCATAGAATGTGTAAACAACATCATACAACAATTAAATGTCGTGATTCAATTCGAATTTAATCATTCAAGGGTTTAGTCATAGGGTTTCATGAATCTATAACGTTACAAATCAACCCATATGGAATTTAACATTCATTCATGGAATACAATTCAATTACTCATTATCAATATGAAAAAAAGTAGCCCAATCATGAAATTCATAAGAAAATCCATAACTTGTATTTAGAAAAGGGATTCTTGGGCTTTATGGACAAAAGGAGTCCATGAATGAACACTATGCATATCTTAGTTCATGATTTCGTGAAGATTGATGGCGAAACCTTCTTGAATTTGAATCTCCAATAGAAATCCTCTCTTGTTCTTGAGAGTAACTTGAGAAAAAATAGTATATTTTAGGTGAAGAATAGCTAAATCACGTGTTATTGGGTTTAAATAGGGGTAGGAAATTGACCCTTTTAACCCTGAACGCATCATTTAATTTTAGTAAAATTTTCCTGAATTGGGTCCCTGGCGTGACGCGGCATTATAGCGCTGTGTCACTGGAAATTGACAATTGGAAAACTGAGGGATGGTGCGCGGAGCCATCGCGTTGCCCTTTCCTTCGTTACCTGGAACTTTGGCGCGATGCGGGAGAAATTGCGCTGAGACACTGGAAAAAGGACAATTCTAAATTTGAGTGCTAGCGCGATGCACCATAATCACAGACACCTACTGGAAATTGTCAAATGCCATTTCCTCTTATGGCGCGGCGTGCCACTGACTACTATGGCATTGTTTTACAACGGGAACTTGAAATAGTCATAACTTCTTACCCGGTTATCGGATTTAAGCGAATCATATATCGATGGAAAGCTTATTGAATTTTTCACATGAAAAAATAGTGAAAATATTGGCTATCCTTCACTTTAGAAGCTAATACTAGGAATTCTTAGGACAAAATTTGCTAGAAATCTTTGAGGTATTACACTAAGGGTAAATCCTATGTATTGGGAGTATTTTTTAGGCAAAAGTGGGTTTCCAAAATCACAAGATGGCCTATGATCATTTTAACAACCAAGCACAATCAAAATTTAGTTTCAAAAGACTAATGAGGCAAGTTCATGATGGTACAAGGACACATAAGATAAAGACAATTAACCTAACACACATTGCATACGAAAGTTGTCAAAGGGGTTCAATTGTTCTACCCACTTGAGACAAAGATGGAGTATTCACTATTTTTCTGAAGTTAACTTTCAGAGTCATAGAAAGAGGGAAAGTTTCATCACGAGTTTGTTCACATCTAAGCCTTCAAATTTTACAAAATTTTCAGACGGTAGGGGTTATTTTGCTTTTGTATCTGCACCATGCAAATACGGAGGGGTTTTTTTTGCTTTTGTATCCGTACCAGACCTAATTTCCTAATCATGGAAATAACCCAACTTTAGTCTCACATTGCAAATTGTAGTGAGGGCGAACCACCCATATGGTTACTCAGACTTCACCAATGGATATGAATGCTATCCCAAATTATCAATGCTACAGGTATTCAGAATTTTCTTATATTTTATAGCCTCGATGCCATGGGTACTCAGACTTCCCCTACACCTATGGTCAGAAATTCAATCACGATAAATAATCTCATATATTTAAAACTAAAATAGAGAGACAAACTAAAAATAGAGTAACTAATTCATGCAAATGTGGGCACCATCAGAGTTCCCGAATATCACAACCCATATAAGAAGTTTACAAAAAAAAAGAAAAATACGAAGAAATGTCAATAATACAAGCCCAAATCAAGTGAATAAGGAGGCACCCCTAACTAGAAAAGGCTGCAGTGTCCCCATTTCATAAATAATCAAGGACAAAAGGTCTAAGGGTGATCCCTAAAAATATGTCAGGGGCTAACATCTCTCTCAAATTTTGCAACATTATCATTCCCCTTAAGTTGGATCAATTTGTAGTCGAAAACTTGAAAGGGAGTGTGCAGAAAATATGAAGGAAATCAGGGGATAAGTGGTTGAAATAACCACAATATCTACTAAGTAAGCGCAATCGCGGGAACACGGATGACCGTGATTGCGTAACTGAGAGTATTTCTGCTCCCCTATTTTCCCCAATTCAGCTCTTTTTCATTTAACACTTATTTGATCTCGAATCAGTTAGTAATGCATATTTCTTCATATTAACCACTTTCAAAACATATGCAATGCACTTAGTAGTTCCATATTTTCATGAGTTATTCATATGCAAAACCTAGCATTGACACTACAAAAAATTACAACAAGGGTATAAGCCAATTTTATGGCATTTGTGGGTTGCCTCACACATGGCGCCTTAGTTATCGTCATGGCATGATGTTGTTATTTATCAATTTTCAATGGAGTTTTGCAATTCCCCACTTATCATCTTCACCAACATCAATTTGTTTTTTGTCCACTTTTGCCGTATTTTTCTTCCCTTCTTCGCCTTGACTTTGGGGTAACTCTTCCTATGCCTTCTTGCTCCTTGCACATATTGCCAAGTCTTGATCATCACTTTATGAATTTATAATTTTTTCACTAGAGGGACTGCTTCTAGGCTCAACATTTAGTCACGCGAATATTTGTCCAATTTGGGTTTTGTATCTCTTAATAGAAGCAGAGTGAGACACCATGGTTTTAGAGAGTTGAGAAAAGTCCCCTTTCAATTCAAGGACCATTTTCTCCTTACCTTCCACTCTATTCAAGATTCTTCCTAGAACATCTTTGGTCCTGAATTTTGTTGGATCAATTGAGCTTGATTCTTTATTATAAACTTGGTCATGGTGGGGTACAAAATGGCATTAAGCATGATCACAATCTCTGCAAAATCAACCACCATCCTGATTCATCCAACCTGAATTCTCACCTTGTCGTTTATTGGCCAAGTGAAAACCCTTTGAATGGTTTGGCAAGCATTTGATATCTTCATCCAAATTTTTAGTTTCCTTACCATAGGCTCTTGACACTGATACATCTCCTATTTCCGCATGTGCACCCATAACATATTTGGCTAGGAGCTTAAGTTGGTTAAAAATCTTTGCCATAGTCACCTCTTATTCCTCATCCTGCTTTCGTTGTTCTATATTGATATTGGGTATGGAGGGAGAGATATTTAGGACGTCGATGCCCTGGGTATGACATTCTCGATTGTGCTTAGTCATTGTTCTCAATAATTTTGTAGTCGCATAGAAGTGCAAGTTTAAGAGAGAACCTTCCGCCGCATTGTTAATGATAGTTTGCTTCCAAGGGTTTAGCACCCGATGGAGTATTTGGAGAAGTATATTCCTCAGAATTTCATGGTTGGGGCATTTGGCTAATTTTCCATTAAACCCCTCCCATACTTCATGAAGCGGCTCCCCACTTATTTGTTTAAAGTTGATGATCTCATATCTTACGTGGCACACCTTGGGGGACAGGGAGTATTGATCAAAAAACACCTTTGTAAGCTCATTTCACAAAGTGATTGAAGCCGTAAGGAGTGAGCGGTGCCATAACAATGCTTTGCCCTTTAGTGAAAATGAGAAAAAATAGAGCCAAAAGGCTTCTTGAGTGGTGTGTGCAAGGTTGAATAGTGCACACACCTCCAAGAAATTCTTTAAGTAAACATACGGGTCCTTATACACTTGACCCCTGAAAAACCCCTTAATTTGCAAAAAATAAAGCATGACGCTCGTCATGTGGAGGGCTCCACTCTCGTGAGGCGAGATACTGGGTGCTCCTATTTGGCCTTCAGCATTTTGTTGGCTCTCTCCATCAAGGAGAGCATCAAATGACTCCACATCTTTAGTGTTTTTACTCATAATACCATTCACATTAAAGTTACCTACAAAAAGTCCAAAAACAACCAATATAGTAACACACACCACCCTAAATATACCTAAGTAAGAAGAACACCGCACAAGTGAAATCTATATTTAACTCCCCATGAATGGTGTCATTTTGATAATGCTCAACTCACTTCCATATTTAAGGGGTGAGGCGGTCGTTGTCTAACAACCCAACTAGAGTTTGGGTCAAATCCACAAGGAAAGAATTATAGGCTTCAAATCTTATGGGTGTTCTAGTTACTACAAGTTTACCCAGAATGATAATAAACAAGACATGTAAAATAAAATGGGGGAATTTGATTTGGGGATATTTTGTCAACTAACAATGCACGAATATAACACTTATGATTTAAAATCAAGATATGAGGAAATCTTAGGATTATGTCTACCTAAAGGTGCAAGCATGGGGGTGATGATAGTTTGACATAAAATTTAGTTGTTAACTAAAGGATAGGCTAGGTATATAGTCACTATGACCAATCTTTCAATCAAGCCACAACGGTTTGACCCATTGGCTCTTTCGGGCACCTAACAAGTGTACAAGTTATAATCACCCAAATCCTCAATCAAGCATCCCTATTTCTAGGATAATGCTCTTGACATGATTAATACCCCAATTACACTTATTTCTAAAATGGGGAAAGGTAGTAAACTATAGACTTAATTGTCCACCATTGCCTTGTCCCCCTATAACCCTCTTTCAAGAATGTTATGGGTTACCTTATGTTCATCTTTATCCCTCTTTTAAGGAGGATAAAGGTTTTTTTAGAGTTTAGAATTTTCACCCATCAAACCCATTTGGAGATTTTGGGGTTTTCACCCTCAAATTCCAACTAATAAGCTCAAGCAATGGTGGAATCCATAATCAACAACTAAAAATTATGAAAACACATCAGCACCCACACAAAAGCACACTTTAGTTCAACATAATTCTAAGACTAAATTACTTAGCTACTCATGAAGAAAGTAAAAAAATATACCATGGGAATTATCCAAGACATCCATTCTTCACAAAATTACTAAGAAATTAATCCTCCAAGATTAATTACATACTTTCCCAATTAGGGTTTCTTGATTTCAAATAAAAAATATCTATGAGGTAAGCAATACCCAAAGAAGAATGGGTTTTTTCCTATATATGATTTGGGATTCATCCATGTTGTTTTACTAAACTGCCATGGGGCATAATCCCGTTGAACCGTGATCGTACAAGATTGTCATGACCACAGCTATGATGACCGTCTTGACTAACCACGACCATGGATTGAGGACCGCAGTTATGGTAACTTAGGCTGATGTGGTCAAGATCTTCAGCTGCACTCTTCCTTGCTCCCTTTTTATCATTTTAAGCTCCATTTCATATCTTTTGATCTCTCTAACTCTATGCTTGCAATGAGTGGATATTAGTGCATTTACTCACAAATATGTCTTATTTATTCATTGAAAATAAGGTAGTGTGCATGAATGTTAGTGAGAATAGGTGGTAAAAATTACCACTCATCAATGCACTAACTGAAGATGGAGTTGGGGCTGAAAATTTCTAAAGAAACTGAGAATGGTTATCTCCTTTTGATCTTGGCTGAGAAAAGTAAAAACTACCTATTCTGGCCCCCTTTCTCTCTCTCTTTATCCTTATGATTTTTCTTCTCAATCTGCTGAGCATGAACCATAAGCCTAGATGGTCTATGTCCTTATTCAACATGACAGTCCTACACTCCTTGACCACACTATCAGATACACCAAACACAAACTTACTCATCCTAGACCTATTATCCACCACCATAGAAAGAACATACCTCTCCAGCTGAGTGAACTTAAGTGAGTACTCTTTTACGCTCATATTACCCTGCTTTAAATTGATAAACTCTTAAACCTTATCTTTTTTCAACTCTAAGACAAAGAACATGTATAAGAAAGTTGTGGCAAACTCCTCTCACTCTATTGGACATGCATCAACACCATGGTCTTCCTTCTACTGGTTAAACCAAGTGTGAGCTACATCTTGTAACTGATATGCAACTAACTCTGCACTCTCACTCAAAGTGATGCCCATGATATCGATCACTCGCTACACCATATCCAAAAACTCCTACAGATCCTCTTTAGACTATGATTCCAAAAACAAAGGGGGATTCATCCTAGTAAAATCCTAAATCCTAACTGCAGCTATATTTTCCATTTGATTAGTTGGATCAATAGCCTGCTAGTTGTTCTGGGCAGTTCTAGAGTGGGATAAGGTAGTGAAAGCAAATTTTAATTCAGCGTGGAAGACATACTCATTTAGGTATCTTCCTGAACAGGTGGGGGTGCAGGTTGATCCTCATTCCTTCTGCCATTGTTTCTTCTAAGAGGCACTATCTATAAATGAAATGAAGGATAAGTTAAAAAGAGAGTTTAAATAGAGCTCATGCTCTTTCGCACGTCATGAACACTGAAAGAAGGGAAACTTTCCCTAAAACATCTCATATCTTCTTGTCCATAAGTGTGGCACGCTTCACACCCATGTACAAGACTCTACTCAACACGACTTTCAAACTCCCTAGGATATATTAAGACCTTAGGCTTTGATACAAAGTTTTGTCACAACCTAAGGCTACCCCCTAGTTCCAAAAATAATGTTTATGACCTCCACGGCCATAAGCTAACCCATGAGCTGGTACCTTTTGTGAGCATTAAGTAATATTGTAATGTAATACATAAGAAGAAGATGGAATGATAAGGTACTGTAGAACTGAATACTAGAATACAAAGAAAAACATATCTAAAATATCTGATAAAGTACTAGAAACCAAACTATATATCTAAAATAACTATTATTACTAAAATAACTGACTGACTGTCTAACTGATTATCTAAAAGCCTATAAACATCATGAGGAGTTAATGGGATAGACCCCCAACTAACACTAACTAACTGAACATGAGAAAGCACTGAAGTAACTAAAATAAAAAAATTATATCCTCGATTAATGAGGACTCACCACTACTGTTACTGAGTAATAGTGAGCTTTCTAAGGGCGGCTGGGTTGGGAAACTATGCGTCCGAACTATGTTATAAGACAACATAGTACAAATGAAACACCCTAGTGTCTGGATGTTAGAAAATTTCCTGGAATTCTGATCTCTGGACCATATACGACTCATGGGTATGAGTCATATGTTGGGGTATGAGTGGTATGGTCTAGTCGTATATCAACCAGTGTTGGTTAGTGGGATGGATTTTGGTTGGTTGAATGGGTTCGACTTTGGGGTATAAGTCATATTGGTGGTTACAGATCATTTGGTTCCTTAACTTAAACTTAGACTTGGTTACTTAGATGGGATCTGAGTACTATTGCCTCTCCATGAGCTATAATCCAGGGTATGAATCATACCAAGGACTCATATGGCAGACAGTGTTCAATCCCCAGGTATTTTATTCTGCCAGAGATACGTGTCATGGATACAGATCATATGCTATAGTTACAACTTGGTTGGATGAGTTGTATACTAGAAAGTGTTTGATCCAAGGGTTGAGGCCAGGTTATGAGTGGTGGATACCAATAGTATTGGGAGGGTACGACTCATGAGAATCAGTCATATCCTTATGAAAGGATTTTTGGTGTAACTTAAGAGGGGGTATTCTGGATATTTCCCACTTATCCTAATAGGGTACCATGACTTCTAACCTACTTGGGAGGTTATTTAACCTATTATTCTATTCATTAACACTTAGAAACTCTTCCTAAACACTTCATAATTCTCCCAAGAGATTTTGGGCAAAGAGAGCTAGGGTTTCAACTAAGGGATCAATTTGGGGCTTATCTTGGTGATTTCTTTCCGTCATCATCTTGGTTTAAGGCATTTTCTATTCTCACATTGTTAATTTTACTTAAATTCATGGTTTGTATGAATGTTTTCACGATTTCATTTATTGCATGATTTTGGGTTTTTAAATATGATTTGGGTGGTTTTGATATTAAATGGTTAGTTATGGTTTCCCATGGTTTTAATTATGTTATAATATGCATTAATGGTGGTTTTGGAAAATTGGATTGCATGGGATGGCTTAGCGGTAATTGGAATTGGTTTTGGTAATATTATGCCCCCAATGTGTTTGACAAAATGCTTATAAAGATATGTTCATTGCATTGAATTTTTTTAATAGAACTCTTGCATGTTTTAAACATGGTAAAGGAATTATGCATTGTATAAATGGTTTGGAAAGGCTAAAGGCTAATTGGTTATGCTTGTGGAGAACATAGAAGTCTCCCAACTGGTTTAATATGGTAAATGAAAGGGCACTTAAAAGTCTCCTTAAACCCATAAATGGTTGGGTATGGATGATACTTGCAAGAAAGGGTTAGTATGACGATACCAATATCAATGGCCTTGGTTAATAAATGTATAATGGTTTGGTTATTTGGAAAATTGGTTTTAATTATGCAATAATAGTAGGAGGTGTAGCTAAGTCATGGAAGGTTGAGTCCGGGGGGACCAAAACTGGAAACTCATATTTTCCATTATGAGGTTGGTCTTGGTGATCGTATACATAATTTCATATCATTTTTTAGGGATGCACTAGTCATCCTATAGGATACTTCCTTGGTCGAGCGGCTACACGCACTGGGGCCATTTCAGCAGGGAGAGTTGAACCCATATAGCCCATGGGTGGTTTAGGATGACAAAGCTACACAACCCAGGTAAATATTTTAAAGGCATGCTAAACCCGATCCCTTTTCTCGACATGGTTATATATATATATGTATGGTTGTGTGCATATGGATGGTTTTACTTGGTTTTATAAATGGAATTATTTTATCCTTACCTTGAGATCATGCGAGTGGTTACACGCTATCCCATCTACTGGCGGCTATATACACACTCTATGCAGGAACCAACCATTCTACTCCTCCTACATAGTGATTGACTCGGGGACAATATTTGGTCTGAAGTGGTGAACTTCCATTCTTTCAGAAGACTCCATTTCATGTTATGGATATTTCTAGACATTTTGTTTTTATTTTGGATATTGGTTTTGGCTATGGTCAGGGGTATATCCTGATTGAATTTCTTTAATCTTTTGGTTAGAGGCTTTGTATCATTTTATGGTTTGGAATGGGCGGGATCGGTATTGGTGTCAGCCTTAGCATTGGAATAAGTCAGGAGGCTAGAATCATTGAACATACTATTCTGTCATATTTCATTTTGGGATTAATTATATTATGTTTTAGAACGTCCTTGGTTATGGCCTTGTTTATGGCCTTTATTTTTGTATGGTTTGATATGGTTAGATTGGTGGTACAGGATGGTTAGACTTGGTTGGGCCTATCATAGCTGTGATCTATTCCCAGAGTATTTATGTGAGCTGTTACACTATTTTATTACATGATCGAAATTTAGCCAACTTAGGGCAAGCGGTTGGAGGTCGGGTTGGGTAACAGGGGTGGTCTCCGTCCCCAATCGGACTTGGGACGCCCATTATGACATGGCCCTAGGATTGTTTGTGTCTAGTTGGTATCAGAGCTAGGTTCATGGTCAGTTGAGAGTCCAGAGAGTTGTGTCATGTAGAGTCTCTTTTAGGGGTGTGTAGCATGCCACACTCATAAAGGAGAGGCTACAAGGCATTTAGGAATGTTTCACTTTCTTGGTATTCTATTTTCAAGATTGGAGTCTCAGTACTGGATTCTTCTCTAATCCTTGTTTGTTTGTCTTTCAGATTATGCCTCGTAGATCTGAAACACAAGAAAATTATTCTATCCCATCTAGAGGTAATGTTGAGAGGGTGCATCCTATTTCTGGGGTTCATCTTCGTTCTCATGATCCTATCCCTAATAGTTCTAGAGTTCCACCAGTTGCTATAAGTCTTTCTCAAGGTGAGGTGACTAATGGGGAATTTCGTCAGTCTATTCATGCTATTGCTAAGTTGGTTGTTGCTCAGGCTGAGCGGGATGTGTCTGGTGTTTTATCCTCTGAGGCCATGAGGGTTAGCCAATTTATGAAGATGTGTCCTCCCACTTTTTCTGTAGTGAAGGTGGAGTAGGTTCCACAGGGATTCTTGGATGAGATGGAAAAGATATTCTGAGTGATTCAGGCCACTAATGTGGAGGGGGTAAACTTTGCATCTTATCAACTCAAAGATATTACATATCATTGGTATGAAGAATGATATAGGGATAGAGGAGATGTAGAGGAGTCGTCCTTATGGAATGCCTTCTCTGGTGCTTTTTTGGATCATTTCTTTCCTTAAGAGTTAAGAGAAGCAAAGATGGATGATTTTGTGAACCTCAAGAAGAGTAGAATGTTTGTTACGGAATATTCCTTAAAGTTTCATCCATTGTCAAGGTATTCTCCTGATTTAGTGGCTGACAAGCGGGCTAGAATGAGGAAGTTCGCTTTTGGGTTGAATCGGGATCTAATTTTGGAGATCAAGACTGCTTTGCTGATCAAGGATATATACATATCTAGGTTGAATATTCATATACATCAAGTAGAGGATGAAAAGAGAAAGCAGGTGGAGTTTGGAGATAGGCAGGGTAAGAGGAGCATGTTTTCTGACCAGGGAGGTGCTCAATCTCAGGGTGGTCGAGATGGTGGCAAATGGAAGAAAAAGAAGTGGGTTATTTCTATTTCCTATTCTTCTACTAGTGCTCCTCACCAGTCAGGAGACAAGCATCATCATAGTGGTGACAATTTCTGGGAAAATGGTGCCCAATCTCAGGTAAATGAAGGTCAGTCAGTTTCTTCATATCCTCCTTATTGGTTCTGTGGTCGTCCTCATCGGGGTTATTATGATGAAGAAAAGGACAAATTCTTCAAGTGTGTCCAGAAAGGTCATCGGCTCAGGGATTTTCTGATTAATAAGGTTGCTAAGAGGGCAAATAAGATTCCTGTGGTTTCATCTTCTTCTCCTATACCTGGTGGCATGTCATTTGCTTCTATTACTGTTCCTGGTTCTAGTATTGGTAGGAATAGGTTGTATTCTTTGGCATCCCAAAAGGAATTAGAGGCATCACTTGATATCATTACTGGTACATTACAACTTTTCTCTTGTGCCGTATATTATTTGCTTGATTCGGGGTCTACTCTCTCCTATGTGACTCCTTAAATGGCTGTATCTTTTCATTTTGATCTGGAAGTTATTTTGGATCCTTTTTCTATTTTTACCCCAAGTAGGTGACTCAGTTATTGTTAAGAGAGTCTAAAGGAGGTGACAAAGCCTGAGCGCACACGCAAGTGTACGTGGTCTTATCAAGTAGTAAAGTGGCCTTCAAGAAGCCATGTATCGATCCCATAAAGACTTGATTTAACAATGATTTAATTTTAGTTCACAGTTTAGATTTAATTGGTGAAAAAGTAACCCAAAAGATTTTGGAAAATTGTAAATTAAAAATAAAGTAAACAATGCAAAAAATAAATTCTTGAAACAATCAATGGAGAAAACCCCAGGGTTAAAGCACACCGAACTATCATACTATGTTATTGAATTTCATTCGTCAATTTTCTTATCTTGGTTGTTGATTCATAGGGTTAATTACATAATCATGGTTTCCCAACCTATAATATTTTACCTAATATGGACATTACAAATACATCGTTGAGTAGGGTTGTAATAATCCAATTAAGTTAATTAAAGTTATCGTCCTACGTCTGAATCAAGTAAGGCATCTAAGTAGATCCCTGTCCTAGATGCTAAGTTTAATTCTTTATTTTATAAAAAATAAAAACCCAAACTTTGTTTATTCTCATGTTCTATCTCACTATTCCCTCTCTCGAGATCAAAATGTCAACAATATATGTATTCTAAGGTCTGTAAATCCATAAAATAATTGAAACAAGAATAAACAATCAACCAAATATGATAAGCCAAATTAATCGAAATTTAATCCAAAACAATAGTACTCATGTTCTTGGCTTTAACCTGGGAAAGAGGGTTTTTAGCCGATAATATTCATTATCACGATCCAATTAATTGACTACCTGATATGAAAAATTAAAGACTAAATTAAAAAAAAATCTAAAAATAGCAGCCACAGATTCACGTGTCCACTGAATTGACTAGAAAAAAAGTAATTTTGTCCAATGCTGACTACTTGTCCCCCCTTTGAAAATTGTCCAAGATTAATAAATATATATATGTTTGCTTGAGGTTTTCCACCATTGTAGTGTATATATATTATACAATATAATATTATAGTGGGATTAGGAGAACTTGCACGTGGTCCAAGGAAAAATTCACCAACCGCCCAATCACGTGCCACTTTTATTCAAAGTGGGAAAAAGTCATGTTGTGTCGGCACACTTTAAATTGCAGTGTTTGAACACATTGATGCGACGCATCGACTTTGCATCAGTGTACTGGAATTAGAATTTAAAAATTCTTCTAAGGGTAAATTGTGTGACCATCGACGCGACGCGTCGACTTGGCGTCAACTCACTGGAATTTGCTTTCAAAATTTTGGTTAAGTGTTGAACGTCCTATCCTTTGCCCATGCCTTTTGTAGTGTATTTCCAATGATTTTTGGCCTTTAAATCATCTATATATCATCGTATTCAGATCACGAAGACTCCTACATTATCACACACCATATATTAGAGATAAAAATAACACAATATTGTCAACGACAAATCAAAACACAAGCTAAGATAAGGCAAATTCGCAATGATCTTCCACTTATTATTCCGACTCTTGACTTAATTAAATTAAACTTTAAACATTACAAACAAGTTATTCCACTCATAATTACACATTTAAATAATTTGGAACAAATAAAACACATTAGATTCCAAAGAAATCAACTAGACACACACCTAGCTCAAGCTAGTAAACTAGTTTTCCGAGTTGAACTCTAAATGACTCAATTAAGTACAAACTTGTTTGAAAAATACATTGAACATTGTAATCACATACTTGGACACTTAAATTTTTATTTATATCATATTAACAAGTTAAGCACAAGAATTATCCTCAAAACAAAGCGAAATAAGCTAGAATAATGATACAAAAGTGTATAAAACCACCTCAGATCATCACCCCACACCTAAATCCTTGTTCGTCCTCAAACAACTCTTTACTCTAAGCATAAAAATATGAGGTGATGATGCACTTCGACTAAAACAAAGACACTCAAGCTAGTACTACAATGACTACATGGAATGCAAGTTTCTACACAAAGCACATCATTTACACAATTGATAACTCATGAACACTACTCCAAAACGTCCTAGCCTTAAGAATTAACTCACCTAAGTGGAAAAATCATGCTTATCATTCAATCAAGGACATCATACAAATCACCCACATTCATCAAACATGTGCCCCTTACACTAAGAGAGTTACCCATAATCACTCATAATAATGCAATTTATAACATGATGGGTACAAGAATCAAATTACACTCACTCTCACAAAGAATTCCCAAGTTACAAATAATGAACTATAGGCTTGCCCTTAGTGTAATACTCTACTAATATCAGAATGTCATGTATAGGATCAAATTGGTCTTTCCCGGGTTGTAATGTAGGCTAAGGGACAAGTAGAAACTATTTGGGAATAGTGACTAACCTCTCTAAGCTCTTTAATACACTAATTTTTATAATAAAACCAATCTCCAACAACCAAATTACAATTTTTTCATTCATCCATACCTTTTGTTTTTACCCCATCTCTTTTAAGCATTTTCACAAACACATTGTGGGTGTATTGTTTATTCTTTCAAGATTCAATTTTTCTCATTTTCTACAACCATGGGAATATTTCTAACACCATTTATATCACTCCCAACCATTACACATCAATTATAAACACTAATAACAATTACCTTGGGGCATCAATTTCACCTTTTTCTTCTTTAATTTATCAAACTCCTTACTAAATAAAAAATATTTTTTTTCAATTAAAGCACTTAGGAGCTTTTTGGGTCAAATTAAGGTTTATCAAAGAAGAGAATTAGGATACATATGAGGCTACAAAATTAAATAAGCTAAAGGCTCAATGGGGGTTATCTAGGAAAATGCACAAGGGTAAGTCAAATAGAAGGTATAAAACAAGGCTATCAAAGAAATGCCTAAATCATCTCCTAAACTCACACTCTTTATTTCGCTTCACACATACACCGGGCAAGTTTTATACATCACATGCAACAAGAAATATACAAAAATGTCACACACACATGGGACATGCTCAACTAAATAGGATCATCATCGACTCCCAACTAAATAATTACACAAATTCAAATTTAAGCCAACAAGTACAACAAAAACAAACCTAGTGTATTCCCACAAAGTGGGGTGTAGGGAGTATAAAATGTACATAGTCCATACCGCTACCTCTGAATAAGTAGAGAGGCTATTTCTGATAGACCCCCAGCTTAGGAAAAAGAATAGTAAAAAGGTCGTAATAAACATGAAGCATGATGGATGGCATAACATAAATAATGAAAGAGGAATAATACAAATAGATATCATACAAATATGAAATAAGAGAAATACGAGCATAACGCAATACAAAATAGGAAGTAAGAAACAAGAAATAGGACACCCACCTAGCAGTAACATACATTCACAAGCCCAAAGGCACCCACCCCACCCAAACTCTCCTGGCTAGAGCCTCCTACCTATGGACCTAATCCTAGGATTACTAACTCGACTACACAAGGGCTCTCCTAACTACTAGCTATAACTCACACATCCATACTACCTTTCTACCCTTATCTGTGACCTCCACACCTTTTTATCTAGGGTCATGTCCTCAGTAAGCTAAAGTTGCTCCATGTCATGAATAATCACCTCCCTCCAGTATTTCTTCAGCCTACCTCTACTCCTCCTAAATCCATTTAAGGCTAGCCTCTCACACCTATGAACTGGGGCATCTGTGCTCCTCCTCATCACATTCTCAAACCATCTCAGTCTTTCTTCTTGCATTTTCTCCTCCACCGAAGCCACTCCCACCTTTTTCTAGATAATATCATTTCTAATCTTATCCCCTCTAGTAATCCCACACATCCAACACAACATTCCTATTTCCACCACCTTTAATTTTTTAATATGGGAGTTCTTGACTGGACAACACTCCGCTCCATACAACATGGCCGGACAACAAGTACAAGAGTTACAAAAATAAGACTAAGAGTCTCAAAAGTAGCAATTCACTCATTCAACATGCTTTTACCAAACAAACCACTTGCACCTTGCAATAAAAAATAACACCAACAAGAATATCTCACTTATTCCTAACCTAATTTTTTTTTAAATTGAGTCAAAATTTGGGAATCTCCCCACCCCACACTTAAAAATTTACTTTGTCCCCAAAGTGAACTTTTAAATTAAGAGATAGAAATACTCCTAAGGCCTTTAGGCCTAGCTAGTTTCATCTTCGCATAAAAGAGATCAGTGGGACTCCACATTCAGTTTTTTCCATGTTTTTTAGCTCAAGTTTATGATACTCAGACTTTCCATTAACCTATGAGTCAACCAAAAACAAAAACTATATAAAGTAAAAACTAAAAACTAAAAAGAAAATATACCTAATTAACTTGGGTTGCCTCCCAAGCAGAGCCTGATTTAGTTTCGCGGCATGACCCAACTCAATTCAACCCTATTCTTTCAACCTTTTACTCCCTTTTGGGAGCCATTTTTCATTTGTTTCAGACCTTTTTTACTTTTGGGAATCAGTGGGTTTATTTTAGGCTGCTCAATCAGGTATTCGGAAGTGGTCTTTAGTGGCTTAAGCACCCCACATTCATCCATTTCAATCACATTAATCATGCATAAATCTTTATATTTAGGATTTTCAATGGATGCTTTGTAAACATCAAATACCACCTCTTCATCCTTAACCCTCATCTTGAGTGTGCCTTCTCTAACATTAATCAAGGCCCTCTAGTTGCTAAGAATGGATGCCCCAAGATGATTTGTACCTATTCATTTGCCTCAGTGGTCAATTTTGTCTCTCCTAATCCCAATGTCTTAAACAGTGATAGGGATATCAAATTAATGCTTGCCCCTAAGTCACTAAGTGCATGGACCTCTTTGTTCCTAATTTGAATAGGGATAACAAACTTCCCCTGATCTCTCAATTTTTTGGGGATTTTCTATGTCATTACCACACTACACTCTACAGTGAGTTTTATTGCTCCCACATCCTGCAATTTCACCTTTTTCGCAACCACATCCCTCAAGTAATTTTCATAATTAGGCGTACTCTGCAAAATATCTAGCAAAGGTAAGTTAATATGAAGCTCTTTAAATATATCAATAAATTTTTTGAATAGGGCTTCCTCCTTCACTTTTATGTGCCTTTGAGGGAAGGGTAGTGGTGAAATCTTCTTCACTTCTGGTTCAGCAACTTTTTTATTCAAGCACTCAGATTTCCTTGAATTTTCAGCAACTTTTTCATCTACCTTTTGGGTCACCACATCAGTATCTACCTCCTTTGTTGCCTTGGGAAGTTCTTCTTCAAACTCTTTACCACTTCCCAAGGTGATTGCCACAAACTTCTTTGGCATTTTTGTGTTAGCTGGAAAACTACCTTGTGGCCTAGTAGTCAACACTTTTTGATTCTGCCCCACTTGCAACTCTAAACTTCTAGTAGCTTCTTGCAAATTTTCAGGTCTGCAGCAAACTGCGTCTGATTATCTAGAATCTGATTTAACATTTTCTCCATGTTGCTAGTTGATTGACTTGGTTGGGCCTATGGCGGTGGGGCATTCCATGGATTATTTGTTGGCTGAGTCTTCCACTTCATGTTGTAGGCATTCCCATAATTTAGCCTTTGAGAATTTCCTACATACATGACAGATTCTGGATTTGAAGCACGCATGGCCGCTGAATGGCCATTATTTCTGCATACCTTACACCAACTTGTGGCTTATTGGACGACATTGACTGTGACTGCAGGTTGTGCTGCTTCCAACTTTATTCTGCTGAATAATATGTTGATTGAATTTTGTAGTGCAGAAACCTGTGCTGATAAGGTTATGAATTGGTCCACCCCCAACACACCCTCAATTCTTTTCGTGGCATTTTTAGAATCTGAATGCCACTCTAGATTTCCTTGGGCTATGCAGTTCAACAGTGTGTACAACTCATTATAGGTCAACTCCTGCGCTTGACCACCTGCGGCTGAATCTAGCAAAATCTTTGTATTATGATCAAGAGCTTTTACAAAAGTATGAGCAAGTATCTTATTATACTGTTGGTGGTGTGGACACTGCCAAAGAAGAGCCTTAAAGCATTCCCAAGCATTATAGAGGTTTTCATCAGGCTTCTATTTAAAGCTCACTATTTCACTGCAAAATCTTGCAGTCTTGCCTGATGAAAAGAATTTGATGAGGAACTTTCTGGCTAAGTTGGACCATGATGTAATTGAATTGGTCAGCTCCGCATTCAACAACCTTTAGTTTCCCCCAAAAGTGAATGGGGGAACAGTGTCAGCCTCAACTAATCTGGAGTCACCCCAATTGGAGTGAATGTATCAGTAAGCTCAATGAAGGTCTGTAAGTGGACTTATGGATCCTCATGTGAAAACCCTGCAAACTATCCACTGCTGATAAGAAGTTGCACCATATTGTTCTTCAACTCAAAATTCCCCCCAGCTATCAGTCTTTGAATTAGGGAAGTCAAGTTCATTGGAAGTGGGACTGCCACTTCCCTAACTGTCCTTTGGGCTGCTTGTTGTTCAACCATTGGAACAGGAATTTCTTAGCCTTCTTAGATTTAAGGAAATCTAGGGAGAAGGATTTCTTATCTCCTGTGTTTCTGGTAAAGTTACTCGAGTTCCAAGCTTGGTTCTACCAACGCCCGATCCCTTTCTATCTTATAAACTTAAGAACCTGATTCCTGCAAAAATAGAAACAAGACCAAACGTAAAAACACCAAATAAGTCTAAAAGTAAAACTAAAATAAACAATTGCCAAATAACAAATCCCCGGTAACGGTGCCAAAAACTTGACAACGTCCGAGCGCACAAGCAAGTGTACGTTGTCTTATCAAGTAGTAAAGTGGCCTTCAAAAAGCCAAGTATCGATCTCACAGTGACTTGATTTAACAACGATTTAATTTTAGTTCACAGTTTAGATTTAATTGGTGAAAGAGTGACCAAAAAGTGTTTGGAAAATTGTAAATTAAAAATAAAGTAAACAATGCGAAAATTAAATTCTTTGTACAATCAATGGAGAAAATCCCAAGGTTAAAGCACTACGAACAGTAACTATGTCATTGAATTTCATTCGTCAATTTGATTATCTTGGTTGTTGATTCGTGGGGTTAATTGCATGATCATGATTTCCCAACCTATTATCTTTTACCTAATATGGAAATTACAACTACATCACTGAGCGGGGATGTAATAATCCGGTTAAGTTAATTAAAGCTATCATCCTATGTCTGAATCAAGTAAGGCATCTAAGTACATCCCTTTCCTAGATGTTAAGTTTAATTCTTTATTTTATGAAAGAATAAAAACTCAAACTTTGTTTATTCCCATGTTTTATCTCCCTATTCCCTCTCCCGAGATCAAAAGGGCAACAATATATGTATTCTTGGGCCGCGAATCCTTAAAATAATTAAAACAAGAATAAACAAACAACCAAATATGATAAGCAAAATTAATCGAAATTTAATCCAAAATAATAATACTCATGTTCTTGGCTTTAACCCCGGAAAGAGAGTTTTTAGCCAATAATATTCATAATCACGATCCAATTAATTGAATAACTGATATGAAAAATTAAAGACTAAATAAAAAATAAAAAAATCTAAAAGTAGCAGCCACAGCTTCACGTGTCCACTGAATTGACTAAAAAAATAATCTTGTCCAATGCTGACTACGTGCCCCCCTTTGAAAATTGTCCAAGATTAATAAATATATATATGTTCGCTTGTTGTTGTCCACCATTGTAGTGTATATATAATATACTATATCATATTATAGTGGTATTATGATAAATTGCACAAGGTTCAAGGAAAATTTCACCAGCCGCCCAATCACATACCACTTCTATTCAAAGTGGGAAAAATTCATGTTGTGTCAACGCACTTTACATGGCAGTGTTTGAACACATCGATGTGATGCGTCGACTTTGCATCGATGTACTGGAATTAGCATTAACAAATCTTCTAAGTACAAACTGTGTGACCATCGATGCGACGTGTTGACTTTGCATTGACTTACTGGAATTTTCTTTCAAAACTTTGGTTAAGCATTGAACGTCCTATCCTTTGCCCATGCCTTTTGTAGTGTATTTTGAATGAATTTTCGGCCTTTAAATCATCAATATATAACCGTATTCATCTCACAAAGACTCCTACAATATCACACACCACATATTAGAGACAAAAACAACACAATATTCTCAACGACAAATCAAAACATAAGCTAAGATAAGGCAAATTCGCAATGATCTTCCACTTATTATTCTGACTCTTAACTTAATAAAATTAAACTTTTAGCTTTACAAACAAGTTATTCCACTCATAATTATACATTTAAATCATTTGTAATAAATTAAACACATTAGATTCCAACAAAATCAACTAGACACATACCTAGCTCAAGATAGTAAAATTAGTTTTTCGGGTTGAACTCTAAATGACTCAATTATGTACAAAATTGTTTGAAAAATACATTGAACATTCTAATAACATACTTGGACACTTAAATGTTTATTTATATCATATTAACATGTTAAGCACAAGAATTATCCTTAAAATAAAGCGAAATAAGCTAGAAAAATAAAGCAAAAGTGTATAAAACCACCTCAGATCTAGGGGTGTGTGGTATCTGTTAGTGTTAATAAGACCTTGGTGAATATATTTGAGTTGGATATGGTGGATTTTGATGTTATTTTGGGAATGAATTTGTTACACTCTTGTTATGCGTCCTTGGATTATCGAACCCGTAGGGTTATCTTTAGGTTCCCTGGTGAGCCAGTTATAGAATGAGAGGGTGTTTCCTTAGATCCTAGTGGGTGGTTTATTTATTATATTAGATCTCGGAGGTTAATCAATAAAGGTTTTCTTTATCACTTGGTCTGGGTTAAAGATTCTAACTCAAAAGGTCCTTTTTTCAGTCAGTTCCTGTGGTTAATGAGTTTCCTGAGGTCGTTCCAGATGATATTCCTAGTATTCATCTGGATAGAGAAATAGAGTTTGGTATTGATCTAATTCTAGACACTCGTCTAATTTTTATTCCTATATTTATGATGGCTCTGACTGAGTTAAGAAAATTCAAGAAGTAATGTAAGGATCTTCTAGATAATGGGTTTATTCGTCCTAGTGTAGCTTCGTGGGTTGCATCGTTGTTGTTTATGTGCAAAAGGATGGTTATTTTCAAATGTGCATTGACTATAGGAAGTTGAACAAAGTGACGATCAAGAACAAGTATCCTATTCCAAAGATTGATGACCTATTTGACCAGTTGCAAGGTGCCAAGTTCTTTTCTAAGATAGATCTTTGGTATGGATACCATCAGCTAAAGATTAGGGAGGTGCATATCCCTAACACGACTTTTCATACTCGGTATGGGCACTTTGAGTTTTTGGTGATGTCATTTGGGTTGACTAATGCTCCGACGGTGTTTATGGATTTGATGAACATAGTTTTCCATCAGTATTTGGATCTCTTCATCATTGTGTTTATTGATGACATTCTGGTTTATTCAAAGAGTGAGGTGGATCATGTTAATCACCTCCGTGTGGTATTGCAAACCTTAAAGGAACAATAGGTGTATGCCAAGTTCTCTAAGTATGAGTTTTGGTTGAATGTTGTGACTTTCTTGGGTCATATTATTTCTAACGAATGGATCATGGTGGATCCATGAAAGGTTATGGTGGTAAAGAGGTGACCTAGACCTACGACTCCATTTGAAATTCGGAGCTTTTTGGATTTAGCCAGGTATTACAGACAATTTTTGGAAAGCTTTTTATCGATAGTTTCTCTTTTGGCTAAGTTAACTCAGAAAAGGGTCAAGTGTTCTTAGTCAGATTCTTATGAAGGGAGTTTTATGAAGTTGAAGGATAAGTTAACTTCGGCTCCAATTCTGACTTTGCCGAAAGACAATAATGGGTTTGTGGTTTATTGAGATTCATCTTGGGTAGGGCTTGGTTGTGTGTTGATGTAACACAGGAAGGTGATTGCCAATGCTTCTGGGTATTTAAAAGCACATGAGAGGAATTATCCTACTTATGATTTGGAGTTGTTGGTGGTTGTGTTTTCTTTAAAAATATGGAAGAATTATTTGTATAGTGTTCACGTGGATATCCTTTCTAATCATAAGAGTCTATAGTTTATGTTCACCCAGAAAGAGCTTAATCTCAGGTAGAGGAGATGGATTGAACTTTTTAAGGATTACGATATGAGTCTTCACTATCACCCAGGTAAGTCTAAAGTGGTTAATGATGCTCTTAGCAAGTTATCCATGGGGAGTTTAGCTCATGTAGAGGAAAGAAAATAGGAATTAGTGAAGGATATTCACTGCTTGGCTAATCTTAGAGTTCACCTTTTGGTCTACAAAAATGGTGGTGTGATGGTGTAGAAAGTGGTTTAATCATCTCTTGGTAGAAAGATTAAGAAGAAGCAAGTGCTAGATCCTATCTTGATGAAAATCAAGAGTAAAATTGGTGGGAAAAGGTAATGGTGTATGAGATCAGTGGTGATGGTACTTTATGGTACCATAATAGGTTGTGTGTTCTTGATGTCGACAGGTTGCGACAAAGGGTTTTGGTTGAGGCGTATGAGTCACACTATGTTGTTCATCTTGGATATACTAAGATATATCATGATCTCAAGGAGATTTATTAGTGGAATGGTATGAAGAGGGATGTGGATGATTTTATGGCCAAGTGTATGGTGTGTCAACAGGTTAAGGTTGAGCACATGAGGCCAGAAGGGTTGTATTAAGAAATCAATTCACCTGAATGAAAGTGGGAAGTGATCAATATGGACTTTGTTAATGGTCTTCCTCTGTCTCTGAATCAAGATGATTCAATTTGGGTCATCGTGGATAGGATGACTAAGTCTGCGCTTTTTGCCAGTGCGGACTACCTTTTCGGTGGAGGATTATGCAAAGCTGTATCTTTTGGAGATTGTGAAGCTGCATGGAGTGCTTGTTTTGATTATTTTTTATCGTGGAACGCAGTTTACATCTCACTTCTGGCAGTCTTTTCAAAGAGGGATGGGGACTAAGGTGAGTCTGAGTACTGCTTTTCATCCACAGATGGATGGACTAGTGAAGAGAACTATTCAGACATTGGAGGATATACTTTGGGCCTGTACAATGAATTATAGTGGTAGTTGGGTTGAGCATCTACCTATGGTAGAGTTTGCTTACAATAATAGCTATCATTCAAGTATTGGAATGACCCCTTTTAAGGCATTGTATGGTAGGAGGTGTAGATCTCCTATTTGTTGGTTTGAGTTTTGTGAGATGGACATGTTTGGTCCCTATTTGGTTTACCAGGCCAAGAAGAAGGTGAAGGTGATTCGAGATAAGCTTAAGCCTGGCCAAAGTCTCCAAAAGTCCTATGTGGATGTTAGGTGTAGAGACTTGGAATTCAAGGTTGGGGATAATTTTTTTCTTAATGTATCACCCATGAAGGGAGTAGTGTGGTTTGGAAAGAAGGGGAAGCTTAGTCCCCGGTATATGGTTCCTTATGAGATTTTGCAGAGAGTTGGTAATGTTGCTTATGAGTTGGAGTTGCCTTCTATCTTAATCTTGGTTTATCCGGTCTTTCATGTTTTCATGATGAGGAAGTGCATTGGTGATCCTTCTTCGTTTTTTCTTTTGGAAGCGTTGGGTCTCACAAATTTTTTATCTTATAAAGAGGTTTTGATCGAGATCCTGGATAGGTAGTTTCGTCGATTGCAGACCAAGTATGTGGCTTCGGTTAAGGTTCTTTGGCTTAACCATAGGGTGGAAAAAGCTACATGGGAAGTGGAAGAGGACATGTAGTCCAAATATCCGCATTAGTTTTCTGCTTCTGGGATTCGTGTAGAAGGTATGTGTCTTCAACACATCTTTGCTTTCAGGGTTTGTTAAAGGAAAGATTAATATCATTGCCTCTGTGTTTCCAAACTTTGTTAAAGATTGGGACTATATTTGATAATGCAAATGACTCTTTCGTTCGGTTACCCATACCTTGTTCGTCATTCGGGGATGAATGTTCCTAGTGAGGGAGACTGAAACACCCTATTTTCTGGACCTTAGAACATTTTTAGGAATTCTGATCTCTTGACCCAATATGACTCATGGGAATGATTTGTATGTTGGGGTATGTGTTATATGGTCCAATCGTATACCGACCAGTATTGGTTGGTGGGATGGATTTTTGTTCTTGGAATGTGTACAACTTAGGGGTACAAGTCATACTAGTGGTTACAGATCATTTGGTTCCTAAACCTAATCTTAGAATTCATTAATTAGGTTGGATATGAGTACGAGTGGCTCACCATGAGCCATAAGCTAGGGCACGAATCATACCAGGGACTCGTATGGTAGACAATTGATGTTGGGTGTATTTATGCATTCTAGCATCACTATTCTAGATTTTTTAGCATTGTTTTGAGGATGATTCATGTGATATATGGGTGAATAATGAGATAAATGTGTATCATAGTATAAAAGCATGTGTTATGATGTTCAAAGTGAGTTTCAAATAAGTGTGTACCTAAAAGATTCATTTAGAGTTCAGCTTGGAAAACTAGCATTACTAGCTTGAGCTAGGTGCTTGACTAGTTGATTCAGGTGGATTCTATTATGTTTAAAGTGTTCCACATAGTTTTTATATGTAATTATAAGTGAAACAACTTGTTTATAATGCTAAAGGGTCAATTGGATCAAGCCAAGGGTCAAAACAATGAGTTAAAGATCAAAGTGAAATTAGCCCATGCTTAGCTCGTGTTTCTAGTTCGTCGTGTTGGATGTTGTATTTTTTTGAGCTTTAAATTATTGTGTTTAACGTTATAGAATTCTTGGTTAATGTATTATCATGATATATTAAGGATATACAAGCTTCAAATCAAGTGGGAACAACTCAAAAAGGCTATGAATGGCTCAACGAAGGTACAATACGCAGAATGATGCATTTTTGGACCCTTGGAATGCCTTGGGAGCGTGTGTACTGTAGGAGTGGCCAATGTAGCATAAAAAACACCAATGGATTCACAATAGGCCCAAAATAGTAACCAATAGGCTTGTGGTGGTCTTAAAGGAGATTAACCCGAGACGTGGTCTCATTTCGGTGATCCTGTGTCTTAGAAAATTTCTGAACAACAAATTCTAGAGAGGGCGTGCGATTAGCATGCGCAACATACTTTATTCCTAGGGAATAGAGTGTGAGATGCACGCTCTATTACATAGGAATAGAGGGTGTGACGTACGCTCCAATCCACACCTAGGCGTTTCAAGCTAATTTGACTCTTTCACGGACTTGGCGTACCCTTATGCTATATATACATGTTATATCACGTTTTTACACATCTTTTGACATATTTTGGAGATTGCTGCTACAAATTTATTATTAGTTTTTTATTAATTTTATTTAGTTCATACATGTTTTTAGTCATTAATTACAACCTTGTGATTACGATTATGACTATGCGTGTCTAAACGCCCTCTTTCCGGGGTTGAAGCCCAGAACATGATCATTATTGCTATGGATTAAGATTCTTTGCTTTGCTTATCAACATTGGTTGTTTTCTTATTCTTATTATAACTATTTTAAGGATTTGTAACCCTTAGAATACATCCATTGTCAACCTTGTGAACTCGGAAGAGGGAATAGGGCGATAGAACATGGAAATAAGCAGAGTATGGTTCTTGATTCTTTATAAAATAAGAAACTTGAATTAGTATCTAGGACAGGGATGTACTTTACTTGATTCATATGTAGGATGATGTTTGCTAAGAGCTTAAGTGAACTATTACATCCCTGCTCAACGATGTAGTTGTAAGGTTCAACTTAGGTAAAAGTTTAGAGGTTGGGAGACCATAATTGTACAATTAACCCTATGAATCAACAACCAAGATAAGCAAAGGAATGAATGATATCCAAATGCATAATATGATTGTTCAGAGTGCTTTAACCCTGGGTCTTCTCCTATTGATTGTTTCAAGACCTTTATTTTCCGCATTGTTTAATTTTAATTTACAATTTCCAAACTCTTTATTTGGTTACTCTCACATCAATTGAATCTAAAGTGTGAACTGAAATCAAATCATTGCCAAATCTAGTCTCTGTGGGATCGATAAATCGGCTTTCTTGAAGGCCACTATATCACTTGGTAGACCACGTACACTTGGCACCATCAAGTTTTTGGCGCTGTTATCGAGGACTTGTTATTTGGAAATTGTTTATTTTAGTTTTACTTTTAGGTTTATTTGGTGTTTTTACTCTTGGTATTGGTTTTATTCTTGCAGGAAATAAGTTTTTAAATTGATATGCTGGTAAGGGATCAGAAGTTAATAGAACCAAGCCCACAACCCAAGCAACTTTACCATTAACTTAGGAGAGAAGCAATCCTCACTACTAGAAATTAGCCCTATGGAAACGGTTCAAAAATTTTTGCGATAGATAAAAACACCGTTGCCTCAGATGTATTGCAACGGTTAGGCAAGCGTTGCATATATGGGCGTTGGGATAGGTCTATCGTAATGGTTATTGCAACAGTTGTTGTAACCATTGCAATAGATAGACCTATTGCAACAGTTTTTCTAACCTCCTATTGCAATGCTTCGTATTGTCTATAGCAATGGTTAAGAACCATTGCAATAGACTATATTGGAACGATGAAAAAGCATTGCAATAACCCTATTGCAACAATTTTCGAATATCTAATGCAACACTTTTTGGTTTTTTTCAATGGTTTTTAACTGCCTATTGCAACTCTTTTTGACACCCATTGCAACGATTTTTGGGTCTTTTGCAATACTTTTTTTGCTACCTATTGCAACTATTATATTTAGCTATTGTAACGATTTTTTCCACCTATTTCAACTACTTTAGATACTATTAATAGTTCAAATATCAATTGATATATATATACACATCACAACAAAATCTTCCATTAGTGATAATCCAAATTCAAATATGCAACAAACTAGTAGTAATCTAAACCCAAAATCAAAATGTTAAGTCAAATGATCATCAGTTTTTCCATAGTATCAAGTTCGATTGGTGATAAGTTTCACGAACTTCAATATAAAAAAGATTGATATTAAAACATCTATCAACAATTCAAAAATCTTCTCAAGTAAGATCAATTTCTTCATCACTTCTTTCATCATCTCCTTCATTTTGGACACCTATAAAAAAATCTCAATTAGCACTTAAATGACAACATATTTAAAAAAGATGAGTTAGCGATGGTGTATAATACTACAACGAGCAAGGAAGCAAGTTGAATTTTAAGTCGAATTATTTAACTTTTTGAATTTTAACTTAAATGGAAAAATGACTCACTATTTAACTTTAAGAATTATTCATTATACAACCTCTGTAATGGCTATGGATTAACTAGCAATAGAAAGTAAATTTAAAAGCAAAAGAATTAAGTTCTGCCCATGTTACAGTCATATCATGAAGAAAAAAGTCCACATGTAAATCACTATCAGTAATTACAATTCCCTATCACCAAATCCACATAATCAAATGATCACTCCCACTTCTAGGATGACTTTCTGAGAATAGGCAGTAGATCACTATTTGGTAACAATTCAACTAAGGCCAGATAATTAACATAGGCATTACCAAGGTCTACCAACGATAACTACAAACTAAGCCATCAGTTGTTAGAATCTTTTGTAGCATTTCGTTAAGCTAGGCCAAGGTATCTAAATCTCACAAAAAGATATTATACTTGCATCAAACATGATAGGTACATGAGCTTTCTCTGATCTTAAGAAACTGTAATGAGACAATGGACTGAATACGTACAATTAAATTTCTCCTGCCAACTAATAAAGCATTAATACAAAGTCAACAACCTCGATATGCCTAACTTGAGTTTACTTATTAGTATGCCCTTTCGTCTATATTCAAATCTATTTTCTACTTCTGTGGCTTCTTTTTAGTTTTTTTTCTTTTTAGTTTTTTTAAACCATATCATAAAATCAAATAAATTCAGTGATGGTATTTAGTTCATTGTAAATGAATGTAGCACTAAATAGTAGTAAAAGTTGATGAGAACTAAAAGAATTTAACAAATGGATCATTTGAATCTATTCTAAGAATCCAATGAGTATTTAGTGCAAGCACTATCTTGAAACTCCCTAAGGTAACGACACCAAAAAAGTATACAATCTTCAGCTATTACTGAGAACAAGATTCTGGGAGTGTTTTGATGGCAATGTAAGCAAGAAAGATTTGATTAGGGGATGGTCTGATTATATTGCTCTCTGAGTGTAAATGAAGTTGGTGCTTATAATTTTTTACAAGAACTTTCTAAGCCAGCCTTGTAGGGCGGTCTAGAATAGGGTAGAATCACTGTGTATATAAAAGAGTAAAAACTCCTGGCCAGAGTAACAGTAAGCATTAATATCTTCAGTGGACTCTATTGCCTTGTGCCAAGGAGCAAATAGCAGTGAAATTCTTTGTTGGAATTTTCATGCGATAACATATACCTAAGGACTTCTTGGCTATGGAAAATAATAAAGAAATTGTTTGAGTTTGAAATGATACATGTCAACAATCATCAACTCTAGTAGCTAAGAAAACCAGAAACCATCACATCATATAGAATATTTGAGTGAATAGGCATTAGCATCTTACCTGGGGGTGTTCCACATCACAAACTTCGTTCACCAATACATTCAACATCAATCCTAATAAACCAAGAGCCAAGAGAAACATCTTCATTTGAATACCTATGGAGAATATGCCTGACGAGAAATTCTTTATGAATAAATTGTAGATTGTGACCAGTAAAGCACATGGATATGCAATAAACTAAAAGCTTGAGAAAAAACTTACGAAGCAAAAGGTGTACCCATTGATTGATGTGTAGGTATCCAAATCCTTTGAGATCGCATATATTTGTCCAGTTGTATACCTAAATTACTTATTTCCCTCCTCACCAAATTTCCAGTATTACGGTTCATGGTACTTCACTCTTCACAAAAAGTATGCCATTCTTGAAAATTTCAAACCTTGAAGTAGAACTGTAGAAGCTCATTATGGATCTAGAATCTTACTTCTGCGAGATAACAAGTCCATATTATATGCAACCACATACACACAAGGTTTAGATCGATTACGGTCTAATAGTGAACCTAAAACACCTGTGACAAAATATGAAATTAGTACATATTAATCTCTCTCCTACTTAGTGTTGAGAGGATGCATTATTTTTCATAAGGGTACATAATGTTTCACAAGGACCTCAAAAGGAAAATTATTTCCATTTACAACTATTGGATAGTAAAGGCCAATTTGTTGCACATTATGCGCTGGCAGTGGTCATTGATATGTAGAATTGTTTTTCCATTAGCATTTGATTTAAATAAGACAAAGCAACAATGTCTCCTTAAGGATCAGATGGACACCCACCTAGTCTCCTTGGGAGATCTTCCATTTCTGTAGTTTTTCACATAACGGTCATTATTTTCAGGGCGTTGCTGCACAAGTTATGGGAACTAATAAGAAACAAGAAACAAGAGAAGCTTGGTAGAACAATGTGGTGTGTTACATATTTAAACAAACAAGAAAGAAATAGGTTCTGACACATTTGAAACAAAAGTTCTTTTCGCATGGTGGATCTCATAAAAGCAACTCAAATTAACATTAATATAAATACAGGAAAGGCATCTTCACAGTTGAACTTGACAGCATGGATAGAATACTGATGTATATAGAACTGACTATCATGGAAGGAGACCATGAATCATAGAGAATATTTGTATGACATGAAGAAGATGTTGTCAACTTCTGGTTCTAATGATGCATGTCCAATTTCTACCAGATGGAAAATTTTCATGAGATGGAAGCTTAGCGCTAGCACACCAATTAGCGAATTGCGGATGAACCCTTCAAGTTTTCACTTTCCACCCACAGAATAAACAAAAGGACTGCTATATAACAAGATATCAGGAGAAACTAGACAAAGAAAAACAAAATATAGTATGGGACATTTTCTTTTCACTTTCACTCACAGAATAAATAAAAATCTACAATATGATTTCTGCAAATCCACAAGACAGGAAGAAACTACAGAAAGAAAAAATAAGTGAAGAAAATGGAATTCAAAAGTTTCCATCTTCAGCACCATCCTAATCCAGAGGTCACTTAAGGATGAGTTATGTGAACATGAGTTCTACAAACCTGCCTAGTATATTTGAAAAACCTTTCATCTTGAATAGGGTAATACATGACAAGACAATGAGATCAAAGGCCATATCAACACAGGAGAATTTAGATTCTAATTTTGGAATAGTTGAACCTCACAATGAAACTAAGTGCAGATTGCCACTATCGTCACAAGCAGACTCTTGGTTTTTCCTGATGCACTTTAGTCAAACAAATAGGCATGGATATGGATATTTTTTCATGCCTCTTACCAAAATACCAGATACCAAAAATAAATTAAAACGGATACTAGCAAACCTGGTACTCATGCTGATGTCAACGTATATGTCATATTGGTGCCAACTTAATTTAGATTCGATGTGTGTGCATTATTGTCCGTACCCTCTAAAAGCATATTCTCCTAGAATACAAGGGTCATTTAGTTAAGATAAGAATAGCATCGTCTCTATCGCAAATTATGCAACTTCTACAACATATTGTAACAATGCTCATTATGGTAAAGGTAATACGACTATTTTGAAAGATTTTGATAATATAGACTTCACAAACTGATACGGCATAGTAACTTACTTAAATCACTATTTCAAGCAAGAACCTAATGGCAAAAATATTCACTAGACAAAGAAAAACAAAGTAAATAACAACTCATTGATGTCCATCAGTCCAGAAACAGTATGACATATTCAAAGCCAAACAATAATCTTTCAGTTTCTCAAAACTTACTGCAATAATTGTTTAACCAATATAGGATAGCTGGCAAACCTTTACGTTCGTTGATACACTAATTCAATCTATTGTGCAGAATTTTAGCACCATACCGACACCTTATAATTTATCCAATGACAAAGCTGTTCACATCTGAATTTTAAATGTTAAATAGTTATATTTATTTTTGTTTACCAAAGCTAAACTGCTCCCAAAGAGAAAATAAGGGAATTGGTGGAAGTCATGACTTGATGGTAAGTACAAAGTATGTAACTTTGATCTAAACGAGAATGAACTAGTGTGTAATGAACTATTTAAAAAGAGCCAAAATAGTAATCTTTTATGTGGTATCATCGTGAATACCCCAACTTTAAGCTAATACACTCTACTTCAATTAGACAACTAAGAAGAATATTTACCACAATTACGTCATGCAAAAGTAAAAATTAGAGGCATATTAATGCAAAAAGGACACTTATTCTTAGTGGATAAAGGGGATGTTGCTTTTGTAGAATGGTGCTACTGTGCTTTTTGTCTTAGTCAAAGAAGAAGAAAGAAAATTCAAATTTACATTAGAAGAAAGTAATATGACTTATATGTTTTCTTTATCTGAAACACGACAATAATATGGACCCAAAAAAGACAAAATGAAGACATAATGCTTATTCCACTCATGCAATGTGTAAGAATCTGCATGTGGTCGATCTAGTTTTGTTTTGAGATATTTGGGTTTATGATTGTTTGTTTACCATATGTAGATAGGAAAATCGATCATCATCCAGTTTGGCTTGGTTTTTCTAATTTGGGACTCTTATGGGCATCTAAATTTTGTTTCTTTTGGGCTTCTTATGATCTTATCTACCATCATCCCAAATTTTGTCCTTGCATACTCCCATGTGCAGTGATCGTTAACATCAATCTCCAATCCAATCGGGAAGAGTAGAACGTATGCAGACGTAACCTCTAACTCAGAGGTAGAGAAGATATTTCCTGTAGACCCTCGATAGAGTATATATGAGTATGAGAAGTTTACTTAAATATTAATATAGTTGTATCTATTGGGCTCGTGAGATTAGGATAGGGTAAAACTAAGGAGCAATTTGTTAATGTTCAAATATGTTGCCTACCCATCAATGAAAAGAAAAGGGTTTGATTACTTGTATCTTTTTAAAACACACAGACCTCGTGCTTCGTCCAAACACACATACACACGCACACACAGACCTCCTAATCTTATCTAGGAGCCATGATAATTAAGAACTAAAAACAACTTGAAGCTTTGAACCTCGGTGATTCAAACTTCATAGGTAATGTAAATTTCACTTTTCAAAAAAAAAAAAAAAGTAATCCTCGTAAATTTCCCTCAAAACTGTGTTTGTTTTTGTTGTTTATCCAATCATTCAAAAATAATAATGTAACAATTGATATCTTTGGTAGTGATAGAACTACAACTTCCATTTCTAAATTCTCATCATATTATTGGTTTGCACACCCCTTACAAAACTACGTATTTTACCATCATACCGTATTTAATTTCTTTAATCATCTTTCTTTAATTAATGAAAAGTGTGATCTCTCTTCACTAAATGAAAAGCATGCTATGGGTAAAATGGGAAGAATAAACTCAATTATGTCTTGTCTTTCTAAAATGACAAGTATTGTGGAACATCAATTATAGTAAAGATGACAAGTATTTAGGAACGGAAGGAGGGAGCATTAAAGAATCAAGTGTTAGGAACTTAGGAGACTTAATAAAGTGAAGCCTTAAACCACATCTTGTTAGTGACTCAGGCCACAAGGACAATGATCAGAATCATGTGGGCAGCTAGGACGCGGATTACTCTTTCGCATAATATCTTTGTTATGTAAGGTGATTGTGACTAACACCTTCATCAAGTAATCCTAGATAAATTTCCATGCTATATCTCAAAAATTTTGATTTTTTAATTTAGTGGGTTTTTTCTTTCTTTTAGAAAATTGAAAACGAACCGAAAAATTGGATTCTCATAAACGAACTCTAGAAGAGGATTGAAGAGAATAGAAAATTATTTCTGATAAGAGGCCCAAATTAGAGCAGGTAAATTTTCTTTGAATCTAAAATAGCACAGAGTACAAACTGAGGATAGAACTGATTCTTCTCCACACTGCTGGTTAAGATCTATTTTACATAGCTATAGGCAAAATTCTCTCACATAGCATAAGAATAGGTGAAATTATTATGAGTCGCCACTTCGCAATTGGAAATGTCATTCAAGTATAAGCACAACAACAAATTCAAGATATACTAGATAGAGAAGGGGAGTAATAAACTAGACATACCAGACCTAATGCTTCAGCCACACTTCTCCTGGTCTCATCACCATACACAGTTTGAAAACTGTTCATTAGCAACTCCCGTTGGTCTAGTTTTAAGTGTTTCTCAAGTCTGCGAGCCACCATCTCCATCTCAAGTTGTAGCGATAGCCAATAAAATAATAAATAGCATGCAATAGTCTGAAACTGTGGTGCAAAGTCCAATAACACCTTAAAATAGTGACAACTAGAAAAATTACTACAAATGGTAAATATTCCATAATCTAGGATAGTCGCTAGCCATTTTCTTCAGATAGTAAATTATACTCCATTAAAAATTAGGATCAAGAATAAGTTATAACTATTATTTTTCCTGGATTCTTTTCTTTTTAAAAAATATCAATGGCTCAATGCTAAGACGCTTCCAAAAGAATTAAAACAAAACACACCATAAGATACACAAATAGAGCATAAATCAGTCATACAAAATGAAGAGATACGAAACAAGAACTCTTCTGGAGGAAATATCTGGTGAATGACACAAATTATAATAGTTCCACCACAGCTTCAGATGTTTTCCTTGTATTCCTAAGGATTGAAAATTAAAAGATTAGAGTAGCATCAGTAAAAGAAAAATATAAGTAGCTGAAATTAAAGTCGGAGCAGCAGCAGTTGGAGCACAGTAAAGTTGAAGCACTGTGCTCCAAAGTCATTTCTGTCTCCCTACTTCTATCCCCACCCTCACCCCCTGCTACAATATCTATCCACACGTCATCCACAGTTTTACTAGGCACCATATACCCACCACCGACGGCCACCGCAATAGAATTAACAACAGCAACAGTGGTGACAGTGAAGGTAGTAGTGGGGTCAGAAGCAAAAGGGTTAGAATCAGAATAAATGTTCTTGGGAATTTCATCGATGTTCATAGAACTGAAGTTTCTAGAAATATGAGAGTGAAGTTGATGATGTAGAGAAGAAGAAAAAGAATGATCCGAATTAGGCAATTTGAGAGTGAATTTGTCGGAACTCAATGAAATAGCACAGTGAAATTGGATCATTGGAGCTTAAGGAAACATCAGTGAAATTAGGGACATAATATTTATATTTCTTTGATTCTTGGAAATATTGGGGAGGGAAATAAAAAGCATTGCAATAGTATTTTTTTTCCAATAAAGTGTTGCCATAGATCATCTATGGCAATGGTTCGTGCAACGGTTATTGAACAATAGCAACAGTTATACTACAAAATCATTCTATTAGAATAATTTTTTTTTGCAACTATTATAATCGTTGCAATAGAGGGTCTATTGCAACACTTTTGAAATCGTTGACAAAAAGTTCATTACAATAGGGGTAATTTCTAGTAGTGCCTTTTCCCTAGAATTCCTCAAATCCAAGAAGTCCAAGAGAATACCGTTCCTATGGCTAAACAACAAGCAACTGGTAGGAAGGTTAGGGAAGTGGCAGTCCCACTTCCAACGAACTTAACTTCCCCAATTCAAAGACCGGCAGTTGTAGGGAATTTCAAGTTGAAACATAATATGGTTCATCTTCTTATTAGTAGTGGACAATTTGCAGGGCTTTCACACTAGGATCCACAAGTCCACTTGCAGAATTTCATTGAGCTTACTGATACATTCACTCTGACTGGGGTAACTCCAGATTATATGAGGCCGACACTGTTTCCCTATTCACTTTTGGGGGAAGCAAAAAAGTGGTTGAATGCAGAGCCAGTGAATTCAATTACTCCATAGGATGACTTAGCCAGAAAGTTCCTCATCAGATTTTTTTCATCAGGCAAGACTGCGAGACTTCACAGCGAGATAGTGAGCTTCAAACAAAAGCCTGATAAAAACCTCTATCATGCTTGAGAACACTTCAAGGCTCTTCTTTGGGATTGTCCATATCACCAACAGTCTACTGAGGTACTTTCTCATACTTTTATTGAAGTTTTTAATCACAATACGAAGATTTTGCTAGATTTAGATGTACACATTATTGAACCACATAGCACAAGGAAATCCATATTGGCATTCATACTCTAGAAGTTCCATAAAAAGAATTGTGGGTGTGTTGGAGATGGACTAATTCACAGCCTTATCAGTATAGGTTTCTGCACTACAGAATTTGATCAGCACATCATCCAGAAGCATGAAGTTGGGAGTAGAACAACCTGTAGCCACAGTCAATGTCATCCAATAAGTTGCAGGTTGGTGTGACGTATGCAGAAATAGTGGTCATGCATTGGCCATGTGTGCTTCAAATCTAGAATCTGTGATGCATGTAAGTAATGCTCAAAGACTAAATTACGGTAATGCCTATAACATGAAGTGTCAAACTCTACCATCAAATCAGCCATGGAACGCCCCACAACCACAAGCTCAATTAAATCAGTCAATGAGCAACATGGAAGAGATGATGAAACAACTCTTAGCTGGTCAAGCACAATTGTTTGCGGATCTGAAAAGTCAAAAGGTAGAATTACAGAATTAGCAAGCGGCCATAAGATGCTTAGAGTTGTAAGTGGACTAATTATCACAAGTACTAAATATAAGACCACAAGATAGGTTACCAGCGGATATAGAATATCCAAAGAAGGTCATGGTAATCACCTTAAGAAGCGGTAAAGAGCTTCAAAGAGAACCTCCAAAGGTAACAAAGAAGGTAGATACTGAGGTGGTGACCCAACAGGTTCCCAAAATAGTTTCTAATAATTCTAGGAAGTCTGAGTACTTGAAAAAAAAAGTTGTTGAACCAAAAGTAAAGAAGAAACTGTCATTGCCCTTCTCTCAAAGGCAAATAAAAGTAAAAGAGGATGCCCTGCTTAAAAAGTTCATTGATACATTCAGAGGACTTCACATTAACTTACCTTTGTTAGAGTATTCTGCAAGTACACAAATTACTTGAGGGATGTGGTGTCTAAAAAGGTGAAATTATAGGATGTGGGAGCTATAACACTCATTGAAGAGTGTAGTACTGTGATGACTCAAAAAATTCCCAAGAAATTGAGAGGTCAGGGGAAGTTTACTATCCAATCCAAGTTGGAAGTAAAGCAGTCCATGCACTGAGTGACTTAGGGGCATCATAAACTTTATGCCCCCATCACCATTTAAAACATTGGGCTTGGGAGAGCCTAGACCGACCACATGGGTATTGCAGTTGGCAGATGGTTCATTCACACATCTGGATGGAAGAATTGAGGATGTCCTCATAAAGGTTGGTAAATTTATTATACCTGCTGATTTTATTGTTCTTGATTTTAAGGAAGATGAACAGGTACCAATCACCTTGGGGCATCTATTTTTAGCAATCGAAGGAGCGTTAATTGATGTTAGAGAAGGCATACTCAAAATGAGGGTAGGGGATGAAGAGGTGGTGTTTGATTAATAGAAAGCACCCACAATTACATCCCAATTTAAAGATTTGTGTATGATAAATGTTATTGAAGGGGACAAGTGTGGGGTGGCTAGTCCACAAAAGACCTCTTCAAACTACCTGATTGAGCTGCCTAAAACTCTATCTTATAAGACTTACATGATGGATGTTGATGAGTTTTAAAAGGTTAAAGTTGAGAAACCTGTTGCTCTTGAGAATTCACACCCAAAAGCAATGAAAAGGAAAAGAAGATGGCCTCCAAGTGTGAGGAAAAATATGAAGGAATATGGTTGAGTTGAGCTGGGTTGTGCCACGATACTAAATCAGGCGCAGCTTAGGAGGCAACCCAAGTTAATTAGGTATGTTTTCATTTTTGTTTTTTTAGTTTTATTTTACGTAGTTTTTGTTTTTTATTGAGTCACAGGTTAATGGGAAGTCTAAGTACCATAAACGTGAGCTTGAAGCATGGCAAAAATGAAGTGTGGGGTCCCACGGATCCCATGAATACAAAAGATGTTGCTAGCTAGGCCTAGAGGCCTCAGGGAGTATTTCTATCTCTTACCTTTTAAATTCACTTAGGGACAAAGTAGATTTTTTAGTGTGGGGTGGGGAAATTCTCAAAATTTATCTCAATTTAATTTATTTTTTTGGGTTAGGAATAAGTGAGATATTTGAGTTGGTGTTATTTTTATTACATTATGCAAGTGGGTTTGTTTGTAAAAGCATGTTGATTGTGTAAATTACTATTTTTGAGACTCTTAGGATCATGTTTATGACTCTTGTACTAGTTGGCTTAATTTTTAATTTATGCTATTGTTTGGTTGGAAGTCTATGATGATCCTATAAGAGTTGACCATTTGTCATATGCGTGTGAGAATTTTTGTATATTCTTTGTTACATGTGATGTCAAGAACTTACCCGGTGTATGTGTAAAGCAAAATAAATAGTGTGGATTTAGGAGATGAATTAGGCATTTCTTTGATACCCTTGTTTGATATACCTTCTTTTTGTCCTACCCTTGTGCATTATCCTAGTTAACCCCCATTGATCCTTTAGCTATTTCATTGTCAACCTCATTAGTAGCCTAATTCCTTCTTTGATAGACCATAATTTGATCCAAAAAACTCCTAAGTACTTTAAAGAAAAAAATCTATTAAGTGAGGAGTTTAAGAAATTGAAGAAGAAAAAGGTCAAATTGATGCCCCTAGGTAATAGTTATTGGTGTATAATTGATATGTGGTGGATGGTTCTGATATATTTTATGCTAAAAATATTGCCATGATTGTGAAAAAAGGAGAAAAAAATAATTCTTGTGGTAGTAAACTATGTGTCCACCAAGTGTTTATGAAAATTCTTAAAAGAGATGGGACTGAAACAAAATGATAGGGTTTGATGAATAAGTGTAATTTGGTTGTTGGAGAGTGATTTTAAATGAATAATATAGTGTATTAAAGTTCTTAGAGAGGTTAGTCACTATTCCCAAATAGTTTCTACCCGTCCCTTAGCCGACATTACAGCCCAAAAAAGCCCTAATTGATCCTAAATTTTACATTTGACTATTAGTGGATCATTACACTAAGGGCAAGCCTATGGTTCATTGTGTTTAAATTGTGAATTCCTTGTGAGAGTGAGCATAAATTTGATTCTTGTACCCATCGTGTTCTAAATTGCTTAATTGTGAGTGATTATGGGTAACTATCTTGTTGTGAGGGAACATCTTTGATGAAGGTGGGTGAATTATATGATGTCCTTAATTGAGCAATATGCATGAGTTTGCCATTATGTGAGTCAATCCTTGAGGCTAGGATGTTTTAGAGTAGTGTTCATGAGCTTTCAATTGTGTAAGTAATATGCTCAATGTATTAACTTGCATTCTATGTAGTCATTATAGTGCTAGCTTGAGTATCTTGCATTTAGTAGAAGTGTAGAGTCTCCTTAGTTGATTATGATTTTATTTAAGAGTTTTTTGAGGACGAACAAAGTTTTAAGTGTAGGGTGGTGATGTTGGGTGTATTTATGTATTCCAGCGTCACTATTCTAGCCTTTTTAGCCTTGTTTTGGGGATGATTCATGTGATATATGGGTGGATAATGAGATAAATATGTATCATAGTGTTAAATCATGTGCTATTATGTTCAAAGAGAGTTTCAAACAAGTTTGTACCTAAAAGATTCATTTAGAGTTCAACCCGGAAAACTAGCATTACTAGCTTGAGCTAGGTGCTTGTCTAGTTGATTCCGGTGGATTCTATTGTGTTTAAAGTGTTCCAAATGGTTTCTATGTGTAATTATATGTTAAAAAACTTGTTTATAATTCTCAAGGGTCAATTGGATCAAGCCAAGGGTCAAAATAATAGAGTTAAAGATCAAAGTGAAATTAGCCTATGCTTAGCTCGTGTTTCTAGTTCATCGTATTGGATGTTGTATTGTTTTGAGCTTTAAATTGTTGTTTTTAATGTTATAGTATGCTTTTTGAATGGATTATTATTATATATTAAGGATATACAAGCTTCAAATCAAGTGGAAAAAACTCAAAAAGGCTCGAAATGGCTCAACGAAGGCACAATACGCACAATGATACACTTTTGAACCCCTGGAATGTCTTGGGCGCATGTGGACTGTAGGAGTGGCCAATGGACACATTCAAAACACCAATGTATTAATAATAGGACAAAAATAGTAACCAATAGGCTCATGGTGTTCTTAAAGGCAATTAGCCCGAGACGCGGGCTCATTTTGGTGATCTTGTGCCTTAGAAAAATTCTGAACAAAAAATTCCAAAGAGGGTGTGCGATTAGAGTGCGCAGCATGCTCCATTCATATGGAATATAGGGTGCTACGTATGCTAAATTTCATAGGAATAGAGGGTGCGACGCACGCTCCACTCCACACCTAGGTGTTTCAAGCTAATTTGACTCCTACACGGACTTGGCTTACCCTTATGCTATATATACATCTTATATAACATTTTAACACATCTTTTTACATATTTTGGAGATCAAGGGGCTTCTACAACTTCATTATTAGGTTTTTATGAATTTTATTTAGTTTATACATGTTTTTAGTTGTTAATTACAACCTTGTGATTACGATTATGACTATGTGTGGCTAAACGCCCTCTTTCCGAGGTTGAAGCCAAGAACATGATTATTATTGCTATGGATTAAGTTTGTTTGCTTTGATTATCAATACTGGTTGTTTGTTTATTCTTATTATAACTATTTTAAGGATTTATAACCCTTAGAATACATCCATTGTCAACCTTGTGAACTCGGGAGAGGGAATAAGGTGATAGAACATGGGAATAAGCAGAGTATAGTTCTTCATTCTTTATAAAATAAGAAACTTGAATTAGTATCTAGGACAGGGATGTACTTTACTTGATTCATATGTAGGATGATGTTTGTTAAGAGCTTAAGTGAACTATTACATCCCTGCTCAATGATGTAGTTGTAAGGTTCGACTTAGGTAAAAGATTAGAGGTTGGAAAACCATAATCGTACAATTAACCCTACGAATCAACAAACAAGTTAAGCAAAGGAACGAATGTAATCCAAAAGCATAATATGATTGTTCAGAGTGCTTCAACCCTGGGTCTTCTCCTATTGAGTGTCTCAAGACCTTTATTTTTCGCATTGTTTAGTTTTAATTTACAATTTTCAAACTCTTTATTTGGTTACTCTTGCATCAATTGAATCTAAAGTGTGAACTAAAATCAAATCATTGCCAAATATAGTCTATGTGGGATTGATAACTCGGCTTTCTTGAAGGCCACTATATTACTTGGTAGAGCACGTACACTTGCGTATGCGTTTGGGCGCTGTCAACAATGTCTAATCCCCCAGGTATTTTATTCTGTTAGGGATACAGTCATGGCTATGGATCATATGTTGTGGTTACAACTTGGTTGGATGAGTCATATACTAGATAGTATTTGATCCAAGGGTTGAGGCCAGTTTATAAGTGGTGGATACCGATTGTATTGGGAGGCTATGACTCATAAGGGTCATTCTATCCCTGTAACAGGATTTTTGGTGCAACTTAAGTGGGGGTATTCTAGAAATTTCTCCACTTTTCCTACTAGGGTCCCACTACTTCTAACCTACTTGGGAGATTATTTACCCTATTATTCTATTCATTAATACTTAGAAACTCTTCTTAAACACTTTATAATTCTCTCAAGAGCTTTTGGGCAAGTGGAGCTAGGGTTTCAATTAAGGAATCAATTTGGGGCTTGTCTTGGTGATTTCTTTCTGTCATCAACTTGGTTTAAGGAATGTTCTCTTCCCTCATTGTTAATTTACTTAAAGGCATGGTTTGTATGAATGTTTTCATGATTTCATTAATTACATGATTTTGGGTTTTCAAATATGATTTGGGAGTTTTGATATTAAATGGTTGGTTATGGTTTCCCATGGTTTTAATTGTGTTTTTATATGTATTAATGGTGGTTTTGGATAATTGGATTGCATGGGAATGGTTTAATGGTAATTGAAATTGGTTTTGGTCATATTATGCCCCCAATGTGTTTTCCAAAATGCTTATAAAGATATGTTCATTGGATTGACTTCTTTTAATGGAACTCTTACATGTTTAAACTTGGTAAAAGAATTATGCATGGTGTAAATAGTTTGTAAAGGCTAAAGGATTATTAGTTATGCTTGTAGGAAACATGGAAGTCTCCCAAGTGGTTTAATATTGCAAATGGAAGGGCACTTGAAAGTCCCCTTAAACCTATAAATAGGTTGTTATGGATAATACTTGCAAGTAAGGGTTGGTATGACAATACCAATATCAATGGCCTTTGTTAACAAATGGATAGTTGTTTGGTTATTTGGAATGGCGGGAGGTGTAGCTAAGCCGTGGAAGGTGGAGGTCCGGGGAGACCAAAACTGGAAACTCATATGTGCCTATATGAGTTTGGTCTTGGTGATCGTGTGCATGATGTTACTCTACTTTAGGGGGAGGTACTAGTCTTTTCATGGTATACTTCCCGGGTCGTGAGGCTACATGCATTGGGGTCCTTTCAGCAGGGGGAGCTGAACCCATATTGCCCATGGGTGGTTTAGGATAGCAAAGCTACACAGCCCAAGTAAAGGTTTTAAAGGCATGCTAAACCTGGTCCCTTTTCTTGGCATGGTTATATATATATGCATGGTTATGTGGATATGTATGGTTTTACTTTATTTTATAAATGGCATTATTACTGGCGGTTGTATACCCACACTATGCAGGAACTATCCGTTCTTCTCTTCCGACATAGTGATTGACTCGGGGACAATATTTGGAATAAAGTGGTGAGTTTCTATCCTTTAGGAAGACTCTATTTCATGTTATGGGTATTTCTAGACATTTTGGTTTTATTTTGGATATTGGTTTTGGCTATGGTTGGGGTCATGTCCAACCAAATTTCATTACTCTTTTGGTTAGAGGCTTTGTGGTACTTCTATGGGTTGGAATGGGTGGGATCAGTATTGGTGTCGACCTTGGCATTGAAATAAGCTGAAAGGCTGGCCTTATTAGACATAATTTCTCACTATTCTTTCATATTTCATTTTGGGATTAATTATATTATGTTTTGGAACATCCTTGGTTATGGTCTGGTTTATGGCCCTTGTTTTGGTATGGTTGTATTGGTGGTACGGGATGGTTGGACTCGGTTTGGTCGGTCATGATTATGATCTATTCCCAGAGTCTTTATGTGAGCTGTTACACTATCTTATTACATGATCGAAATTTAGCCAACTCAGAGCAGGTGGCTAGAGGTTGGGTTGGGTAACGGGGGTGGTCTCTAGTCCCAATCGAACTTGGGACGCCCATTATGATAAGTCCACAGGGTGGGTCATGTCAGCAAAGAAAAATATGCAGTTAGTACTTTAAATGTAATGGTATATGAGATGAGGACTGGCTAAAATACATGAGGTGTCTAAGAATAAATGTATGAACATGTAATATCTGAGAATTCAAGACCAAGCATAAACATATTTTTTAGATAATTTGTAATCTGAAAGACTGAATTCTGTATAACTAAATAACTAAAAAATTGTATGCTTTGGTCAAGCAAACCTGAGCTGAGACATACTAAATACTTCTTACTGGTATATGTATATTAATTAACTAATAGTTGTATACTGATTTATTGATATCAAAATACTGATCATGTAATATTGAACTGTACTTAGTCTGAATAACTGAACTGGAATAGTGGGAGGTATCATTTAACCGACATGCCCCAGACTGAGCTAATTGGGGTCCAACCTGTAACCCTAGTTGGAAGGGTGTCAGTACTGTGCCATGGTTACTAACACTGGCTATGTGGATCCACTAAACTGGTGTCTCGAAGAACTAAGGAGTCACCTATTACTAGCAGGTGATCTCATGATATATGTGTCAACCCTCAACTGGGAGGAAGACATCTAAAACCTATGATGGCTACGTAGTTCTGGAACTTAGGGACTGCTACTAAAGGTCACACCCTATACTGGCAGGTGATCCCCCATCCCTGGGTTCAGTCGATGCTAAATCCTACTCCCAACTAAATTGACACTATTACTGAACTGAACTGAATTCACTGAACAAATAACTGACATTGCTCATCATGATCATAACATCTGATTAAATGATAATATTCGTGGTTTAACTAAAATCACTACATGAAAGATCTGAAGTCATGTAAAACACGTAGGTATCGGGTGTTCATAACCCGCCAGCACTGAATGACTATAATTTATGACAATAATCTTTTAAAACAATAATATGGGATCATGGTTCAAAATCCAGAAGCATATACATTTCATCAAACATGTGAGAATCATGAACTTGAACATGGGAATGTCTTAAACTTGAGGAAACAATATGATTACATGGATAAATTCATAATTTGGGGAGTTATCTTGAAATCAATTGATCATGACATGGGGATTGCAACACTCAAAACATGATATGACTTATCCAACTTGAAAACACTTGTAAACATAACTTGTAATTGAATTAACAAGAGATTCGTGAATTTATTTCATCTTAAAACATGTATAAACTCATAAATTAAACCAAAAGAGGATTTTTGGGCTCCAGGGGTGAAAGGTACCTATGGATGAACACCCACATACCTTAAACTTCTTAACGTGGAAAAGAAACCCTATTCTTGATGCTTTCTTGAAGGTTCTTGAACTTGGGGAGCTTGAATTCTTGATTGCTTGGGGGAAAAGGAATGAATTTGTTCTTGGGAAGGAGGAGGATTTTTTTAGAGTGATTTTGAGAAGAAGGGAAAATAATGCCCTAAAAGATGCCCCAAGTCGTTTCATGGATAATTTGGGTTGAGGGGGAAAAGATCAATTTCCCCTCAGTCATTTAAATCAAGAACTGGATGCAACATCCTCACTGCGATGTGGTCTTATTACAATCGTAGAATTTACTCACCGCGATGCAGTGAGCATGACGTCGGTACTAGCTACCGCGATACGGGCTTATCACAGAGACCGACTACTTTTGTGATCCAAACATGTCCTAAACCTTATCCGAAAAATCCAAAACCCCTGTGGGGCATACTTTTTACATCCCCAAACATTAATTAACTCAAAAACCAACATCTCACAGTCGAAAAGACCAAAATAAAAATCCTCGAAGTTTTGGGTTCTTTAAAATGACTAAGTCCACAATACTTAGTTAAAATTTCAAGCCTTAATCCCCTTATGCATACAACTAGGAGCTGAATCAAGCTAAGAATATTATGGGGTATTACACATAAGATTCCCATTAAATATCTCCCACACCTCATATGGAGGCTCTCCATTTAATTGATGAAAGTTTGTGATTTTGTCACAGAATTGCAACATCTTTGATAGTGGGAAGTATCAATATAAAAAGGCAACAATAAGTTTGTCCCAAAATATGATTGACCCAATGGTAAGGGATCGTAGCCACAATACCGCCTCACCCATTAGAGAAAACAGAAAGAGGCGCAACCGTATGGACTCTTATGAGATGTGAGCAATGTCAAAGGGGCACATACTTCCACAAAATTCTTCAAGTATAAATTTGGGTCTTTATGAGCTTGACCCCCAAAGAGACCTTTCATTTGAAGCATGTGCAACATAACACTTGTAATATGAAATATCCCATTCCCTTGATTAGGTGGGATATGGATAGCACTCGCACGTCCAATATCATGGAGTTGCTCCTCATCATCAAGGGGCCCATCAAATGTTCCAACATTACTTGCATGGTCACTCATTTTGTTGTGGACACAATTGAAATCACCTAAAAAAAAAAAAAACCAAAATAAATAACAACCACTACGGTTAATCCAAAAGCACTATCAACACCGTACAAGCAAAAACTAAGTTTCACTCCTCGGCAATAGTGCCATTTTGATAACGCTCAACTTACTCCAAGATTTATGGGCAAGGCGATCGTAGTTAAGTATATTAACCCAATATGAGTTGGGGTTGAATCCTCAAGGAGTAGAATTAGTCTTCAAGTCCTATGGGTGTTAATAGTTACTAAATAGATACCTGTAATGTAAACAAAATGAAACATATAAATTAAAATGGAGGGGGGTCGGTTTGGAAAGTTGTTTTTCGAAAATCTACTTGAACTACCAATTAAGATCAACAAATGTGGATAAGATTTTAATATGTGACAAGTCTTGGGTTATGTCATCCTAGGGGCAAATAATGCATGAGTTCATGATAATCAAATGCAAATTCTAGTTAACAACTACATGGGTAGGCTAGGTTAGGGATTGTTGATGATAGTTTTTCAACCAAACATCAAGATTATCACCCGTGGACCCTTTTAGATACCTGAAGGATATGGCAAGCAAATCCACCCAATACCTCAATTGGGCATCCTTATTTCTAGGACGATGCCCAAGACCTAGATAATTCTCATTCCACCATTATTTCTAAGATAATGAAAAGAGAATAAGCTACATCTAACTATTGTTCACTAATACCTTGTCACCTATATCCCTCTTTCAAGGATGATATAGGATCCAAAAGTACATTCATATCCCTTTTTTAAGGATGATGTGAGATTTTGGGAATTTGAGGTTTTCACCCATAAATTCCAACTCAATCAATCAAGAATTAGTGAAACACGCAATCATTAACCAAGAATCTACACTAATAAATCATAACCCACACATATTTGCACCCTATTTTAATATAATTCCAAGATAGATGTTTAGCTACTCATGAAGTTAAAGGAAAGAAATATACCAAAAGGATCATTCAAGATGCAATCAAGAATGTTCTATAATTTAACTTCAATTATAACTAAACTCAATTAAGAAATTAGCAACAATAGTTTTCCCAATTTGGTAGGGTTTCAAATTGATCTAAGTTTAATTTTAGTTGGGAAGATACCAATCAATAAAAGGGTTTTTGCTCTATATGGGATTTAGGGTCGGCTCCATGAAACTACAAAACTACCCTTTGGCATAAACCTATGATGCCGCTATCTCCCTAGCTTGATCACAATCATGACTCTCATAATCGCGGTGAGTCTTTCGCGATTGCTGACTCTGACTGATCTTGACTGGCTGCAATTGCAGTCCTCAAACTGTGATGATGGTAACTAAAGGTCAGATCCTGCTCCTGCTTCTTCATCTTTTGCACTTCTCTTCCTTTTTTGATGTCTTTTCAACTCACTTTTTTGTATCATCACCTATATACATGCAAAATATGGGAATTAGTGCATTCAAATGACAAATTTTCTGATTCATACCATTAAATCATAGTAGTGTGGATGCATTTGAACGCAAATGAGTGGTAAATTTACCACTCATCACGTATGCAAATACAATACAATGTAATGTGGATGGGATGAATGATGAAAGCCATCAGATGACTTTTCATGTACACCCACCAAGTTTGAAACTATCAAGTAGGAACTATGTGAGGTTCTCAACCCATATACCATATATCAACCTCAATCTCAACTTATTTCACCTTTCCAACTCATTTTTACGGAGAGTATTTTAATAAAAGTGTCTCATTTTCTTTCTAAGACAATTTTTCTCAATGATAACATTATCTCTTGAATGTATATGTGTGGAATGAGGATGTAATTCTCACAATCGACTCAATATGATGATATCAAATCCATTATATATATATATGATCATCATTTCCAATTAGGTACCATTGGAATAAATATACTTGTAAGACATTATCTATATCATATCAACCCCTATCTCAATTATTTTTTTCAGAGTAAAAGCAAATAATGCTCAAATAAGACCTATATTAGCAGAATAAACCCCTACACGGGCATAATATCTAGGATAAAGGCATATAAATGTACTAGTAAGGAAAATAATGTCAAATAAATACTCCACATAGGAAACAAATAATATTAGATATCATAAATCAACGACAATAGAATATAACCCCCTACACAGTCCAATGATGGTTTCATGGCACTTTCAATGATTAAGATGCAAAAAATATGCCAAAACTTAGTTGTTTTTGGTAGGTATGATTTTTTTTCATTATATTATGTAGGAGAATACAATTCAAATGCAAAATAGAGAAAAAGGCTCAAATTTTACCAAAGAGATCCTAGAAAGTATCTATGGGTCGTGAAATTATCCAAAACTATCAAACTTGCTCGAGAATGAAGTCCAAAAGAAAAAAAATCAAATTTCTACTTCCACATATAGTGTTCACAATTTGTAGACTTGGTATATGATTGGTAGATTAGATTAGTGGAAAAGAGTCTGATTTCTACAACTCTGGTTCACGATTGGTAGACTAATTCACGACTTTAGTCAATGATTGGTAGAAACATGCTGACCTTCTCCTTCTACATAGTTTAGGATAGGATTACTTTTGTATCTATAAATACTCATATTAGATTTTATGCTTATTTTGTGTTGTATTACATTATTGTAAGTATCTAAGGCATATTCTTGATTTTGAAGCACAAACATCAAGTTTTAGGGTTTTAATTCAAAATGAGATTTTGGAGTTTTTCATCTTATTAATGTATGTTCATTATTATCCTTTCTTATCTGAATTCTTCCTGTGTTCTTAAAATTATGAGTATATAAACACCTTAACTAGGGTTGTAGGAACCACGATGGATTAATGAAGTAGTGTTAAAAGTACAAGCTGATTCTCAAAGGGTAGTTGGGAATGTATTGTTGTTTCTTTAGAATTGGTTATTTTCTAGCGAATATACGTATTGGAACTTGTACTATCTCTACTTTGGACTGTAGCAAGGGTAGTTAAATCAGAAAAGTGAATCATTAATAAAACTTAGAGTTATCTTCATTCAATTTTAAGCCGATAAATAGGAAAGACTATATTAGGATTATAGATAGTGGTTAATAATGCAACACTTATGATACATTAGCCTTTGTTCTTGGGGATACTCATCTACAAGGGTCATAACATAGTCGGTTGGATAATACATAACCTATCAATTATGCATGTCGAGTACCATAAGATATCACTAGAGTACGGAGTACCTACAAAGTTATGAAGTTATTGGGGAACACAGTCCTAGTACTTTTCTCATATTGATACCAAATTCAACCAATCAACACTTTTTACTCTTGATCTTTTGTTTCATAAACCCCTCTCTACTTACTTTCCAATTACTTAGACAAACACGCGATAGAGATTCAACCTATTCTTTGTGGGATCAACCCTAACCTTTCTAGGTTATATATTTGATCAACGACCATTTTTTACTTTTTGGGAGGTTTAATTTGGGTAAAATCAAATTTTGGTATGATTTTTGAGGGGTATAGTTATGGAGTTTATTAATTATGTTTCTCGGGTTGTTGGTTTTATTTGTTGTATTTAATTTCTTACTATTTATAGGGCACACGTCGATGTATCCTCTATACTCATAGACAAGGCAATCCCCTAATTCCATTTGATCCTAAACTTGAGAGAAATCTGAGACAAAATTAAAGGGTGGATAGAAAAGGAGATTATGATCAAGCAACCCTGCTCGACGGGGTTCATCATGGACCAACAACTTTGAATCGGACACTTTAGCATGATGTTAAGGAAACTGTGGAACAAATCAGTGTTCGATTAATGTCTAAGGAAAACGCTAGGCAAGCAGCTTCCCAACGAGCAACAAGGAAAGTGAGGGCTAGACAAGAAGAGGCAAATCATCTAGCTGTACTTGATACAAAGGAGAGATTGAGAAAAAATAAGGGACAACACCCCATCAAATAATATTTTCCTATTTGTGATGATCTAAAGAAATATATGTGGTATGTAGAGCTAATTAAAATAGGTGAAATCATTCCACCAGAATTGCCAAGGTCTAAGCTTACTATCATGAGTACAATGGTCTAGCAACTAAATTTGAAGGGGGTATTTGTTGGCCTGCCCTTGATGATACAAACATACATATCATGAACTTTGTAGGGATTTTCACTTGACATAATATACCTGGAGTGAGTCAGGAGGAGACTCAACTGAGATTGTTTTCATTCACTTTAATGGGAGAAACTACTATGTGGTTAGGTAAGTTTCCCCATAGATCATTACTACTTGGAACGAGGAAGACTAAATTCTTGGATCAACTTTTCCTACCCTCCAGAATGCTGTAATTAAAAGATGAAATAAATATCTTTTAATAGTTGCATTTAGACGCACTGTACGAGACATGGTTGAGGTTGGAAAAGAAGTTACAGAATGTACCAAATCAAATTAGTGGTAGAAATTTGCTAGAGATCTTCTACAGAACCTTGAATTCTAACACTAAGGCTATAGCGAACACTATGATTGGTGGAGCCTTTATGAGTCTACGATGGGAGCATGCTTCTGAGTCTTAGATTGGAAACAAAAACCTACCAAGGTTGGCATGTTTGGGAGGGAGAAAAATCAGCCGATAGGTATGTAATTGGAGACTCTAATGAGCAATGAACACTAGATGAGACAGTCACTTTAGAGGTGGCATAACTGAGGTCAAGATTGGATAGCTTACTATGAAATTTGAGGCAGCTGGAGCAGAGAAGGTCAATGAAGTGGGTTCATAAGGTAAGGCTTCCATATATGAAGATTTGGATTTTTATAAATAGGTTAAATATATTGATAGAGAGGTAGAAGGCTTCCAAGACAAGGATAATGGTCTAATCAAGACAACTAGAATTCTAGAAAAGGGAATCAAGGTCTAAACTATTATGGAGACAACTTGAAAAGGTCTGGGTAGTGATATAGGAGTAGGGAAAGAGATTGTAATTGGAGTCGAAAAGATAATTATAAAAACAAGAGTGTTATGTATATTCCATCAGGAACCATAATGTTTAGCCTGTAAAGCTTTGCTCATGAAACTTGTTTAGGGGTCAGATGGTCAAGAAAATTACTCTGAGGAGATTAAGGCAGGCATTTCAGCAATGAGATAAAAAGTTGAGTCTCATGTAACTGCCATTAAGCAACTTGAGCAACAATTTAGAAAGATATTCACTGTCAATGAACAATCATCAATTGGGCACACTATCGAGCAACACCATATAGAGTCCCAAGAGTGATAGTCATTGCCTAGCCATCACTACTTGGAGTGGTAAGGCTGCTACTGATCCACCTATACATATGGTTGTTGACAAGAAGAATAAATCCATGATTATTGATAACATGGATGATAATGAAGCAGAGAATTTGGTGATAACTGAATATACCCTTAAAACCCCGTAGTTGTTGAAAAAGAGGCTAAGTTTGATAAAGGAAAAGATAAGGAAGTCACACCAGTATTGAAGCCCATTCCAGGAAATCCTCCTTTTACTCAAAGATTAGATAAGAATTCCAAGGAGGGAAGATATCAAAAATCTATTTTGATGTTGAAGAATTTGTATGTGAACATCCTCTTGTGGAAGCTCTAGAGAAAATATCGAGCTATGTGAAGTTTATGAACGACTTAATGAAAAAGAAAAGGATTGTAAGTTTTCAACTTATGCATAATGTGCACCATTGTAGTGAAATTGTATTTCTCTCTCTAGTTGAGAATAAGGAGTATCCAAGAGCCTTTAAAATTCCTTGTATTATCGGGTCTTTAAATTTTGCAAGGGCCTTATGTGACTTGGGTGCTAGCAGTAACCTAGTGTCGCTAGTCATTAATAAGCAATTGGGAGCATCTACGATACTTCTGATTGTGGATCCAACTATGAATAAACATATGGGAATAGTATGTGACATATTTTTAAAGGTAACATCTTTCATATTTTTGGCTGGCTTTGTGATTCTTGACTGTGAGGTTGATTTTAAGGTTTCTATTCTATTGGGAAGGCCTATTCTTGTGACTGGTCGGGCATTGGTTGATATGGATAATGGGTGTATGAAGTTTTGACTAGACAATGAGCAAGTTAATGCTAATGCATACTGGTCTTTCAAATAGCCAAAGGATATGTGTGTGATCTCTGTAATAGATACTACAGATGAGGATGAGTTGGTAGTTTCTATTAAGGAGAGACTAAATATTGAGGCACTTGTGGAAGTGATAATAAATTTTGATAGTGATGGTATTGATAAGTATGATGAGAAAGTGAGCATACTTATTAGTAGGGGTTCATTCACTTATGCACCAAAGAAGCTGGATCTTGATCTGAATAATAGAGTCACCGCACCGGCTAAACCGTCTATGGAGAAGCCCCCAGTGTTAGAGTAAAAGGTCTTCCTTTTAATCTGTGTTATGTATTTTTGAAGGCCAACAATACCTTGTCGGTTATCATTGCAATTGATTTATTAGAGTGGAAGGTTCAGGACTTAGCGTCTATTTTGTAGAGGTCCAAAAGGGCCATTAGATGCATCATTGCTGACATTATTAGAATTCCACTTAGGATTTGTACTCACAAAACCAACTTGAGCCGAATTATATACTTAATGCACAAACATAGATTGAATACACCAATATAAGAGATTCTGAAAGAGATCATTAAGTGGTTGGATGATGTGGTTTCTATGATTACTGACAACAAATGGGTGAGCCTAATCTAATGTATGCCAAAGAAGGGTGGAATTACCACGATTCCAAATGAGAAGAATGAGATAATTCCTATGAGGTCAGTCATCATATGGAGAGTTTGCATGGACAATAAGAAGCTAAATTCATTGATAAAGAAAGATCACTTTACTATGTATTTCATGGACCAAATGTTAGACTGTCTTTATGGTAGAGGATGATATTTTTTTCAAGATGGTTATTCGGGCACAATCAAATTTCTATTGTCCCCGATGGGATGTTTGTATTTAAAAGGGTACCTTTTGGCTTATGTAATGCCCCCACAACTTTTCAGCATTGTATGATGTCTATCTTTTCTGACATAATGGAGGACACTATTGAGGTTTTCATAGATGACTTTTCAATTATGGGTAACTCATTTGATGATTGCTTGGCATATCTTTTAAACATTCTAAGCTGATGTGAGGAGTTTAACTTGTTGCTAAACTGAGAGAAATTCCATTTAATGGTTAAGAAAGGAATAATGCTTAGTCATAAGATTACTAAGAAGAGGGTGGAGGCCGACAAGGCAAAGATTATGGTGATTGGGAAATTGCCACAACAAATTTCTTCCATCCAACAAGGGAAAGATTGTGGTGATTGAGAAATTTTCACCACCAATCTTTGTGAAGGGCATTCGTAGTATTTTGGGTTATGCAGGTTTCTATAGATTATTCATCAAGGGTTGCTCTAAAATTGGGAATTCTTTGTGCACGTTGTTGGAGAAATATGTAAAATTCATGTTTGACGAGGCATGTCTAAAAGCGTTCGAGTGTCTAATAAAGAAGTTTATCTCATCCCCTATCATTGTATCTCCTGATTTGGCATTGCCATTTGAGGTCATGTGCGATGCTAGTGGTGTGGGACTAGGTTCGTTCCTAGTCCATAGGTGAGATAAGATCTTACATTTTGTCTACTATGACAACAAAGCACTTAATCCTGTGTAAAAAATTACACTATGACTGAACAAGAGTTGCTTGCTGTTGTGATCGTATTTGAGAAACTTTGGTCTTACTTGATTGGAACAAAATTTATTATGCATACTGACCATGCAGATTGTAGATACCTTATGGAAAATAAAGATTCAAAGCCATGGTAGATTCAATGGGTACTTCTATTGCAAAAGAGACTTTGAGGTTAAGGATCGAAAGGGCACTGAAAATCAAGTAGCCGACCATTTATCATGCCTTGAGGAGAAAATTCTAAAATAGGGGATGAGCTTGAAATTGAAGGTACTTTTCCAGATGAGCAATTATTGGCAGCATCACAAGAATTAATATCTTGAATTGCAAATTTACCAATTATTTGGTAAGTGATGTAGTTCCAGAAGATATGTTGTTTCATCAACAAAAAAAGTCCATGCAAGTGGTGCAAAAATTCTTTTGGGATGAGTAATACTTGTTTTGAGTTTGTGCAGATGGTGTGATTCAAATATGTGTTTCAGAGGTTGAGAAAATGATTATCTTAGAAGTGTGTTACTCCTCACCAGTTGGAGGTAATATGAGAGGTGTGTGAACTACGTACAAGATTATGCAATATGTATATTATAGGTCTACCATTCACAAAGATGCCCATGACTATGCAAGGTCTTGCGACCAATGTCAACCGGAAGGGACAACTCCCGGAGACATGAACTTTTAATGACTACTATCCTTGAGATTGAATTGTTTGATGTTTGGGGTATTGACTTTATGGGCCCCTTTGTATGATAACATTACAAAAAAAATATATTGGTGGTTGTAGACTATGGTACAAAGTGGGTAGAGGCAGTTGTGCTTCCCAACAATGAAGGTAAAAATGTCACAGTTTCTGAAAAATGAACATATTCTAAATATTTATGACACCTAGGGATATCATTAGTGAGAGAGGATCTCACTTCTGCAATAGTCTATTAAATCAATGCTTAAGAAATGTGATTTGAAACACAAGGTGGAGACACCTTATCATCCTTAACAAGCGGGCAAGTTGAGTGTATCTGGAGATTAAGTCCATTTTGTCAAAACTATGAAAGCAATAGGATGGATTAGGAGAGGAAGTTAGATGAAGAACTTTGGGCACATCGGACAACATTCAAAACTCCTATTAGTGCATCTGTTTATCAGCTTGTGTGTGGAAAACCATACCACTTGCCGGTTGAACTTTAGCATAAGGCATTATGGGCGTTGAAGAGGTTGAATATAGAATGGAATGATGCAACCAAATTGAGACTTGAATAGATAAATGGGAAGGATGAATTCTGTGTCCGCCCATATGAGAGCTCAGCCTTGCATAAGGAGAATATAAAGTTGTAACATCATCACAAGATTGAAAGGCGAGAATTCACTACGAATAATATGGTACTTGTCAAGACCCGAACCAGGGCCTAGTCGTGATGGGTATCCCAAGCCCACCATGGACCGGAGACATCCTCTTAGCCTATTTTCAAGAGAACAATAATAATAATAAAGCAAAATCCAATCAAGATAGTAATAAAAGATTAATAAGTCAAATGAAAGTTCAATGAGTCAAAACCAATAATCCAACCCACACTTGTCCTCAAAAGCCTCTAAAATCAAAAATGTTAACTAAGTCGGGATATGCCCCCGACTATGACCAAAAGAAAAGAATCCAATAGTACTAAAGTCAACAAGAGAAACCCGTGAACTGACAGGGTCTTCCAAAGGATGGAAGCTCACCACTTTACAGCAGATTCACAGGAGTAGTCAACCACAAAACACTGCATAGGAGGAAAAAAATCTTCAAACCCTACATCATGAAATGATGTAGCATCCAGGGACGATCAGTGAGGCGAGCACTGGCATATAACTCAAGGAATAAGGATAAAATAATACAATTACCAAAATTTAGTCATAAACAATATGCAACACATTCATATACATAAATACACACACACACACATATATAGGATGCAGGGATAGGGACAAGGGTCATGAACATGAGATTTTAAAGATTAAACCTAAATTGTGTAGCTCAATCCTTCTTGAAGGCACCCATGGGCTATATAGATTCAACTATCCCTACTGAAAAGGCCCCAATCCGTGTTAGCCGCATGAACGAGGAAAAACTATGGAAAGGCCAAAGACATTAGGGTCATCTCCCATGGACCCCCAACACCGACAAACATGGTTTCCAGTGTTTGTCACTCTGAGACTTATACCTTCATAGTGAGCTACACAATTCCCTTTAAGCCTAAATTAAAATAATTTGCACATAAACCAATCCATTAACCCAGGAGTCATTCATTAAGGCATTTACCACTTGGTATCATCATACCAATATGTTTGCAAGCTAATATATTTATGCTAAACCAATCCACGTAATCGTATTGGACTCTAAAGTTCTATTTAAAATACAAAACCAAGGTCACCAAGGCCATCCAAAATGATATTCATTCATTTATCCTTTAATGCAATGCAATGGGTTCAAAACAAGTTAAACCATGCAATTTTCCATATTCAAAATTAAGTTTACAAAGTGGGTTAAGGTTAATGCAATAACCAAGACATGATTCCATCAATTTGGGGAAACCTATGTTCCCCATTTCAACCATTTATACCATGCACCAATTCAGCCCCAAAAATATCAATTTAAAGCATGAATAATCAATTTATAACATGGGACAAGTAATTCAAGCAATAACAATGAAAACCTCTCAACCCAATTTCAAAAACCACAATTAAATCACATGAAAAATCACTCAATTAATGCCATAAAATAAAATTAAAGTTAGGAAAAAAGGAAACATGCTTGAAATACACAAGAAATTAAAGTCAATTTAATGTTTGGAGCCAAAATGATGAATTCTCTGTAAAATTCTTGAATGTTCTTGGGTTTTGAGTTTAAGAGAGAAAGAGGATAATTTGATCTTTGAAAACTAAAGGGAATGGGGTTATTTTATGTTTAAAGGTCGAACAAGGGGTAAGAAGGCCAAAAGTTCCTCACCCCAAGTGAAAAAGACTATTGGGCAAAATTAAAACAATGGTGTGGCATAGTGTTATCGCGGAGGGTAGCCTCCATGCCATGCCCTTATCGCAGAGAGTAACCTCTATGGCACACCATTATTATGGACCCTTACTGACTCAGGGTCCTAAAATTACCCTGAACCCCTTTCAAAAATTCCAAGTTACCTTTTTAACATCCTTAAACATGATTCAAATCAAAAATTGACATTACACAAGCGGAAAGGTCAAAAATAAAATAATTGAAATTTTAAGGGGTCATACATTAGCCTCCATTAGGATTATTCATCCCAGAATGATGAGTTAGGACACTCTCAACATAAGAATAACAAGAATACATCAAAATCAAATGACAAATTTGAATTTCCACAAGAGGGAAATGAGACTCATACTTTACACACTTTCATCCAACACAGGGAACAAGAATTGATACTTGGCCATCACATCTTCCTCATCTTCCCATGTAGTCTATTCTACCTTTTGATTTCTCCAAAGAACCGTCACCGAGGCTACATCCTTGGTCCTCAATCTATGAACTTCCCTATCCAATATTTCCACCAGGACCTCCTCATAAAATAATGAATCTATGACATTAACATCCTCAAAAAGCACTACGAAAGAAGGATCAACCCCACTTTTTTAGAATGGACACATGAAAATAGGATGAATCGAAGCTAAACTTGTAGGAAAATCTAACTCATATATGACATTCCAAATCCTTCTTGAAATCTGATATGGACCAATATAACGGGGACTGAGCTTTCCTTTCTTCCCAAACCTCATGGATCCTTTCATATTATACACCTTCAAGAATACCAATCGCTTACTTCAAACTCCAACTCACTTTGTCTTACTCCCGCATAAGAATTTTGCCGACATTGAGAAGCCTTAAGTCTTTCTTTAATCACTTTCACCTTTTCCATGGCTTGGTGAACCAAGTCAGGATAAAACAACATAGTCTTACATACCTCAAACCACCCATTGGGAGATCTGCACCTTCTACTATATAGATCCTCAAAAGGTGCCAAATCTTCAAAGCAAAGAGCATAACCCCCAACTCTAGATCGTGAGTCCAAAAATTCCTCTTATGAACCTTAAGATGCCTAGAAGCATAGGCCACAACCTCACCATGATGTATCAATACATAACCCAATCCCACACGGGATGCATCATAATATATAACGAAACCATCAGTACCCTCGGGCAGGGTTAAAACTGGCGCAGTAGTCAACTTATTCTTCAACTTCTCAAAACTACCTTCACAAGCCTCGAACCATAGAAACTTAACCTTTCTTAGAGTTAACTTTGTAAACGGAGAAGCAATAGATAAAAAAAACTCTTCACAAACCTCCTATAATACCCTGCCAAGCCCTAAAAGCTCCTAATGTTAGTTAGAGTCGTAGGTCTAGGCCGCTTCTTAACTATCTCAACTTTCTAGAGATTTACCTCTATCCCATCACCAAAAACAACATACCTATGAAAGGTCACATCACTTAACCAAAATTTAAACTTAGAAAATCTTGCATACAATTTCTAGTCTTTAAGAGTTTGTAATATAATTTAGAGGTGATTGGCATGGTCCTCCTCACTCTTAGAGTGAACTAAAATATCATCAATAAAGACTATCATAATAAGATATAGGAATTTCCTAAACACCCAATTCATAAGATCCATGAAAGCAGTCAGAGCATTAGTCAATCCAAATGACATAACAGAAACTCATAATGACCTTACCGGGTTTGAAAAGAAGTCTTGGGAATATCAACCTCCCTAATTTTAAACTAATGATAGCCCGAATAAATATCAATCATAGAGAATCATTTAGCACCCTAAATTTGATCAAAAAAGTCATCAATGCTAGAAAAAGGGTGCTTAATCTTCACTGGAATCTTATTAAAGTGACAATAGTCTATACACATCCGAAGAGACCCATCTTTATTTTGCATGAAAATGCAGTAGAAGCCCATGGAAAAATACTAGGTTGAATGAACCCTTTATCAAAAGGATCTTTTAACTGCTCTTTTAGTTTAGCGAAGCCATTCTATAAGGAGGAATAGAAATGGGATGGGTATCTGGTAGAAGATCAATCCCAAAGTCTATTTCCCTATTGGGAGGAATCCCAGGAAGATCATCGATAAAAATTTAAGAAATTCATTAACCACAGGAACAAATTTCAAAGAGGGACTCTTAGAGTTAGACTATTTAATATGAACTAGATGATATAGACACCCTTTAGAAATCAATTTCCAAGCTCTAAGATATGAGATAAGTCTTCCTTTAGGTACTAAGGAACTCCTTTCCCATTCAAATACCTGTTCATTATGAAAGTGAAAACTGACATTTTGGGTGGAGAAGCATATTAAGAATTAAGCCAATCCATCCCCATGATAACATCAAAATCCACCATATCCAGTTTTATCATATCTACCAATATCTCCCTATTAAGAATAAAAAACACACAAACCCCATAGATTTTATAGAATATGGGTTAAAAGTATTTTTTGGACTAAAACCAAACTGTACAGCCACTTAAGGGGTCACATAAAATAGGGTAGGACCCGGTTTAAGCAAATAATAAACATCACGAGAGAATAGTTGTAACATACCAATAACAATATTTGGGGATAAGTTAGATTCTTGACGAGTAGCAAGAGCAGAGAGATAATTTTTACTAGTGTCGGTACCTAAAGTGGAGCCCTTAGATATTGGAGCCAAAAAAGTGGCAACCAAAACCTTATTAGCCTACTGGAAACCCTAGCTAAAGGAAAATCTCACTGCATATAACCAAGCTGACCATAATTATAGCACTTATTTCTCCCTTCCTCATGATATCCATAGTGAAGTTGCCCAAAAAATCAACAAGAAGGATAAGGTAGGGCTGACTAAGCTCCACTCACATGAGACCGGGCACCCTATGCCTTAGGATAACTACTAGTCTTTAAACAATGATCACCACATGGCTAAGGATAAGAAACACTAGAAGATGAATACAAATTTCCCAAATTCTTCTATTTAGTCCACTGTCTACCATCTCTCTCACTGTTCTGGTGATTTGTACCCTTCTTTGTATATCTAAACTCTTTGTTCTGTCTCTCTCCCATCTATGCCTATATCTTTTTCTCATCCTCTACCTATTGTATATAAACCACTAGCCTGGATATGTCCATATCATTATTCAACATAACAGCCTTACACTCCAACACCAAGTCAAGGGATAAACTAGAATCAAACTTTCTCATTTGGTGAAGTTTGAGTAACCAACATAAACATATCGTGTTGTGATACTAAATCAAGCACTTCCTGGGAGGCAACCCAAAAATTTAGTTTTTCTTCTTTATTTTGTTTTTATTATTATTTATATTCATTAGTATGAGGATGATTTATTGAAGTATACAGGGTTTACTTGATCTAAGGAAAAGATGAAAAGGAAACAACTCCATTACTAATTAAGTGTGTCACGGATTGATTCCTATATATTGGACAATTACCATGAATGTAGACTCCACCCATGGAAATCAGGGTAGCTTTCTAAGCAATTTGAGACATCTAGAGCAGAGAAGGTCAATGCAGTGGGTGCATGAGGTAAGGCTTTTATATATGAAGTTTTGGATTTTAATAAATAGGTTAAATATCTTTTCAGAGACGTGGAAGGATTCCAAACCAAGGATAAGTGTCTAATCAAGACAACTAGAACTCTAGACAATAGAATTATGGTAAAAACTATTATGGAAAAACTATAAAAGGTCTAGGTATAGATACAGGAGTAGGGATAGAGATGGTGATTAGAATTGAAAAGATGAGTAAAAATACAAGAGTGGCATGTATATTCCATAAAGATCCATGATGCCAAGTCTGTAAATTCAAGGATCAAAGCTTTGCTTGGAAAACTTGTTAAAGGGTCAGAACGTCAAGAAAATTACTTTAAGTAGATTAGGGCAGACATTTCAGAGATGAGACAAAAAATTGAGTCCCATGCAACTGCCATTTAGAAGCTTGAGAAATAATTTGGAAAGATATCCACCGGCACTGAAACAACATCAATCAGGCATACTCTCGAGCAACACCATCTAGAATCCCAAGAATGATAACCATCGCCTACCCATTATTATTCAGAGTGGTAAGGCAATTTCTGATCCACCTATGCATACGGTAGATGAAAAAAGAATAACCCCATGTTTATTGTTGATATAGGTAAGAATAGAGTAGAGATTTTAGTGATAAATGAAGATGCATCTCAAAAACCTCTAGTTTCTGAAAAAAGTCTAAGTATGATTAAAAAAAGATAAAGAAGTCACACCAGCATTGAAGCTCATTCTAGGAACTCCACCTTTTTTTCCCCAAAGATTTAACAAGAAATCAAAGCAGGGAAAATATTAAAAATATTTTTCTATGCTGAAGGAGTTGTCTGTGAACATCCTCTTGTGGAAGATCTAGAACAAAGGTCGGGCTATGTGAAGTTTATGAAAGACTTCATTAAAAGGAAGACGATAGAGAGTTTTGAGCTTATGGGTAATATGCATCATTATAGCACAATTGTGTCTCACTCTCTAGTTTAGAAGAAGGAGAATCGAAGATCCTTCACAATTTCTTGTACTATCGGGTCTTCAAATTTTGCAAGGGCCTTATAAAACTTGGGTTCTAGTAGTAACCTAATGCCGCTAGTTATTTATGAGCAGCTAGGATCATCTATGAGACTTCTAATGGCGGATCCTAAAGTGAAGAAATATATGGGAATATTATGTTAGGTATTTGTAAAGGTAGTATCTTTCATATTTTTTGTTGACATTGTAATTCTTGACTGTGAGGTTTCCACTATACTAGGAAGGCCATTTCTCGAGACTGGTCAGGTATTGTTTGATATGTAGAATGGACATATGACATTTTTGTTGGATAATAAGCAAGTTTATTTTAATGTATGTTAGTATTTGAAGAAGCCAAAGGACATGTGTATGTTCTCTATGATTGATAATATGGATAAGGATGAGTTAGTAGTTCCTATTGATGAGAGACTAGGTGTTGAGGCACTTATGGCAGCGATAATAAATTTTTATAGTGATGCTATTGGCAAGTACGATAAGATAGTAAATGCACTTATTGATTAGGGTTCATACACTTATGCATAAAGAATCTGGATCTTGATATGAAGAATAGAGTAACCCCACCAGCTAAATCATCTATGGAAGAGCCTCTAACGTTTTAGCTAAAAGCCTTTATCTCATCTGTGTTATGTATTTTTGGGGGCCAATAATACCTTATCGGTTATCATTTCAACTGATTTATTAAAGTGGAAGGTTGAGGCCTTAGTGTTTATTTTGTAGAGGTTCAAAAAGTCCATTAGATGCACCATTATTGACGTTATTGGAATTTTACTTAGGATTTGTACTCACAAATCCATCTTGAGCCAAATTGTATACCTATAGCACAAACAAAGATTGAACTCACCAATGTAAGACATCGTGAAGAAAGATATCATTAAGTAGTTGGATGTTGCTATGGTTTGTATGATTATTGACAGCAAATGGGTGAGCCACATCTAATGTATGCCAAAGAAGGGTAGAATCATCGTGATTCCTAATGAGAATAATGAGATAATTCCTATGAGGCCAGTCAGCAGATGCCGATTTTTCATGGACTATAGGAAGCTTAACTCATTAACAGAGAAGGATCACTTTACTATGTCTTTCATGGACCTGATGTCAGACCATCTTTTTGGTAGAGGATGATATTATTTTCTAGATGGTTATTTGGGGTACAGTAAAATTTCTATTGGCTCTAATAGGTTGTTTGAATTTAAAAAGATGCCTTTTGGACTATGATACACCCTCACCACTTTTCATCAATGTACGATTCTATCTTTTCTGATAGGGTATAGGACACTATTGAGGTTTTCATAGATGACTTTTCAATTGTGGGTAACTAATTTGATGATTGCTTAGCGCATCTTGCCAACATTCTAAGTAGATATGAGGAATTTAACTTGTTGTTAAACTAGGAGAATTTCCATTCATGGTTAAGGAAGGAATAATGCTTGGTCACAAGATTACTAAGAAGGGGACAGAGGCTGACAAGGCAAAGATTATAGGGGATTGAGAAATTGCCAGCACTAATTTTTGTGAAGGGTATTCATAGTCTTTTGGGGCATGAATGTTTCTATAGATGATTCATCATGTACTTCTCTAAAATTATGAATCTTTTATGCAAGTTGTTGGAGAAATATGTAAAATTCATATTTGATGAGGTGTGTCTAAAAGCGTTTAAGTGTCTGATAGAGAGGTTGATCTCACCCCCATCATTGTGTCTCCTGGTTTGGCTTTGCCATTTGAGGTCATGTGCGATGCTAGTGGTATGGCTTTAGGTGCAATCCTAGGTCATAGGTGAGAGAAGATCTTATATCCCATCTGCTATTCTAACAAAGCACTTAATCCCATGCAGAAGAATTACACTGTGACTGAATAAGTGTTGCTTACTGTTGTATTGGCATTTGAGAAACTTTGAACTTACTTAATTGGAACAAAAGTCATCGTGCATACTTAAATTACAGATCTTAGATATCTTATGGTGAAGAAATATGCAAATCCAAGGTTGATTCAATGGGTACTTCTATTGCAAAAGTTCGACTTTGAGGTTAAGGATCGAAAGGGCACTGAAAATCAAGTAGCGAACCATTTATCATGCCTTGAGGAGGAGACAATGCTAAAATAGGGGATGAGCTTGAAATTGAAGATACTTTTCCAAATGAGCAAGTCTGGGCAGCATCACAAGACTTAATACCTTGGTTTACAGATTTTACCAATTATTTGGCAAGTGATATAGTTCTGGATGATATGTTGTTTCAACGGCAAAAGAAGTTCATGCATGATGTACAACTATTCTTTTGGGGATGAGAAATACTTATTTTGAGTTTATACAGATGGTGTGATTCAAAGATGTGTTTTAGAGGTTGAGATGATGAGTATCTTAGAAATGTGTCATTCCTCACCAGTTGGAGGTCATCATAGAGGTGTGAAAACTATGCATAAAATCTTGCAATATGTATATTATAGGCCTACCATTCATAAAGATTCCCATGATTATGCAAGGGCATACGACCCATGTCAACAACAAGGGTACAAAACTCAGATACATGAACTTTTAATAGACCACTATCCTTGAGCTTGAATTGTTTGATGTTTGGTATATTGACTTTATGGACATTGTTGTGTTCTCACATTACATGAAATAATATTGGTAGTTGTAGACTATGCTTTGAAGTAGGTGGACTATGCTTTGAAGTAGGTGGAGGCAGTTGCGTTTCCCAACAATAAAGGTAAAATGTCACAGCTTTCTTAAAAGAAACAGACTCTCCTAATTTAGGACACCTAGGGTTATCATTAGTGATAGAGGATCCCACTTTTCCAATCCTTTATTTAAATCCATGCTTGAGAAATATGATGCAAAACACAAGGTGGTGACACCTTATCATTCTAAAAAATAGGCTAGTTGAGGTCTTTAATCAGAATATCAAGTCCATTTTGGTAAAGACTTTAAATGTCAATAGGATGGATTGGGTGAGGAAGTTAGAAAATACACTCTGGGCACATCGGACAACATTCAAAACTCCTATTGGTGCATCTCTTTATCAGCTTGTGTATGGAAAAGCATGACACTTGCCTGTTGAACTTTAGCATAAGGCATTATGGGTGTTGAAGAGGGTGAATCTGGAATAAAATAATAAAACCAAGTTGAGACTTGAATAAATAAATGGCATGGATAAATTATGTGTCCGCCTATATGAGATCTCAACCTTTCATATGGATAAGATAAAGTTGTATCATGATCGCAAGATTGAAAGGAGAGAATTCACTGTGGTCAATACGGTGCTATTATTTGATTTGAGGCTAAAGCTATTTCCTGGGAAGTTACAGTCACAATGGAATAGCCCATATAGAGAGGTTATAGTGTTCCATTGTGGTTCAATTGAACTTGATAATAAGGATGGTAAGAAAATTAAGGCCAATGGCCAATAGGTGAAACACTACATGGGTAAAAGTAAAGACCCAAGGTTGACTTGTGAAGTGGACTTAAAGGGGGCTTGAGAAATCAAGACAACTCGAGTTGTGTCGCGATGTTAAATCAGGTACTTCATGGAAGGCAACCCATGGGCTTGTTGGTGAAGTATGAGTAACCAACATAGCCACATCATGCTGCGACTTTAAATCAAGCGCTTCATGGGAGGGGACCTAAAGATTTAAATTTTTCTATATTTTCTTATTCTTATTATTTATGTTAATTAGTATAAGGATGATTTATTGAAGTATGAAGGGATTAATTGATATAATTGATCTAAGAAAAAGATTAAAAGATGGAAACTCCATTACCAATTAAGTGTGTCATGGATTGAGTCCACATGTCGTGGACAATGACCACGAATCATAGACTCCACCCATAGAAATCAGGGTGGAATGACCTCTTTCAGAACATGTATCACAAATTGATTCCACGGGTCGTGCACTAAGTCTACCAATCATTGAATCCACCCATGGAATCAGGTAATTTTCTTAGCTTTAGAACATAACCTACGGATTGATTCCATAGGTGGACTAAGTCTACCAATCATAGACTTCACGTGCAGGATTAGGTAAGTTTCTTGTATTTAGAACATTACCTAAGAATTGATTCCATCGATAGTGGACTAAGTCTACCAATCATATACTTCACCTATGGAAATTAGGTAAGATTTTTTTCACTTATTTATTTACTTATTTTGTTGCCCATGCCCAAACAAATTGACCCAACCCACCCAACCCTAAGTTAAAATACATCACACTATCCTCTTTCCTAACAATAATACCTAAATTATAACCCTTTAATCTCCCCTACAGTCAGTAATCTTTCCTTTTTGTTCGCACAGTCAGATATCCCAACACCAAGGCAAGGCACCCACCTTTTTATTAGACATTATGAAGCTTGGAATAAATTTTTCTGTTTATTTATCCATTTTCACAACTCTTCCAAGGTATGAAGCTCTTGATTCTTTCATGTTTGCTTGTGGGTCAAAAATTACCTAGCCTAGGGCTTTACATATTCGTGTAGCCATGTTTAAATTGAGAATTAATTTTTATGATATTGAGAAATGGTAATGGTGTTAGAATACACAAATGTTGAATATGTTTATGTGATGATGCAAATTTAGTGGATTCTCTATTCATGAACTTTAATTTGAAGACCACAAGGGTAACCTTTGCTTCGTGGACTTCGTTCATAATTTGATAAAAAGATTTGTAGGAATTAGTATTCCAATATCATGTACCTTAGTTCTAACTCTAAAGTTTGCAAGAGGATTCTAGGGGTCGTGACCCAGTCTACCAATCATAGACTTAACTCGTGAATTTCTGAACTAAAAAAAGCTTCTCTTTATTGTTTCCCATTTGTTTGTTCTACATTAAAACACCTGGAGAAGAGTAGGTCTAAGGAGGTATATGAGATCGAGCATGATGACAACCCACTTGTTCCTCACTACATGAGTCAAAGAACATAGAAGCAAGCTGCAACATATGCCACACCTCAACTATTCCATAGCCTCAACAATAGGTTCCACCGACGATTACTATGCAGGCACCTGACACTTCTCCCTAATCTAACGATGGAGAGGAATTATATCAGTATAGTAATAGCAAGAACAAAAAATCTACTACTTTAAATTCTAATATTGGGATATAGAGTTCAATGAATACATCAATGTTATCCTTAGCCGAGCAAAGGACCTAGTCAAGAATAGTCTAGGTGGTAGGTTCAGGATATGAAACTGATCTATGATATGGATACAAAGACAATTTAGAGAGGTTCATTGGAGAGAAATATTATGGAGGAAAACCATATTCTTATAGATAGTTTTTTTGGTCCATAGATAAAATCGTTGTTTGATTGATACAGTTTTGGTTGGATGTAGGAACCATCAAAGAGCTATTTTTAGAGTTGGTTCATGAGTTTTATGATTCATATGCCACTTTAGTTGACTTAATCACTCATTATGAGAAGTTATCTAGGGACCAAATTCTATTTATGAGCACATTAGTTCAAGGTACATGGGTAGATTTCTCCAAGCATACGATTAAGTGCATCTTGTTTGGGCCCAGTCATGAAGTCCTGGTGAGAGTAGCATAGTTTGATCATGATATGGAGATGGTGAAATATAGAACAAAAATAATGGATCTAGAGTAGAATTAATAGCTATTGAGATGGGTATCAGGCTACATAATTGAGCAAGGGGTTGATGCCAAATAGTTAGATTCTGAAAAACTCAGTTAAAGAAGTCATCCCTACAATTTGCAAGTAAGTTTTGGTAGTCCATTGTACAAAATTGTTTAGGCTCTATGGGCACTGAAAATCAACTTACCCTTGATGGACTAGTTCAGGTGGCGATCATTATGGTAGGGTATGACATTAATTTTTCATAATACGTCATTGATGAGATCCATGAGCGAGATTTCATAGACAACACAAGTATCTTGTTTCTCTTCCTTGTTTAGAAACTATGTGTTGTTGTAGGCGTTATGGTACTAATAAGTATTAATCATGCAGTATAGGTGACCCATATAAAATATGTGGGGTTAATTTGTAATGATACCAACCTAGTTTCCCAAATTACGACACAACTCTCTACTTCATTGAGAGCAATCCTATTTGAGGGGCCATCAGATTTGAATAATCAGGTAGACACCCAGCATCAAATTATAAGAAAGAGGTTCTAATAACACCTACTGAGAGATCAGTCCTCATGGTTTGTGAGTGGGAAACAGCACCACAACCCCACCATCCACTTCTATCGTACCTCTATGTCTACCCATTTCTATTATAGTTTTGATATCTCATGAGTTTTTTCTATTGATGGTTGATAGGTAGACACATATTATGGACCAGTTGGCCAAGTTGTTGGCTTACCTAAAGCCATGGGTCTGGACTTTTATTGAGACATTTGAGGCATATGTAGAGAGTCGTATGATGACTACAACATAGGGGTTTATACGATAATTGCATGTGCTAATTTATAGTTTTGAGATTTAGATGAGTTATCGACTGTGAGTGGTCCACATTTTAGATTTGGATAGATTGAAGAAGGAGGTGCCTATATTGAGAAAGAAGTCCAGACCATTAGCAGCCAATCACACTCCTATTATACCACCTATTCCCATATCGATTTCCATATCTCTAATATTAGTATATGATCTTTTTTAGGGTGATGAGCCCCTATTAATAGGGGAAAGAGGGCACAGAGCCCCAAGGGACATACTACTACTTCTGAGAAGTTTGAGAGAGACTTGAGGAGGGCGACTAAGGCCTCTTGAATTGATTATCATGTTGACCAAATTTCTTGTAAAGAAAGGGACTTAGGATCCTAATTTAGTAAGCAACCACCACCACCCAACTTGGATCCTGGGTACTTTTTGAGACCCTAGCAATGGGAGAGTCCACATTCGGTACTTAGAGTGCCACAAGTATGTCTTCACTCCATTGATATTATAGTTTCTATAGTTATGCACTAAGGATAGAGCATCATCTTAGAGTTGGGGTGGGGGTATACCACCACTCGAGGATTTCTATTGTCATATTTATTTTTCCCCGAGTGTGATATCATAGTAAAATCGGCATGTCTATGATGATATTTTTGTTTTGTTTCTATTATGTTTTGTTGTGTTTGATTAGGTGAAAAATATGGAACCTTAGTAAGGACAAATTTTGAATCTTTTATTTTAATGTTTGATCTTTAAAGGATACCCCTCCTGAATTTTAGTTTTAGACCGTGTGTTGTAGTTGGTTAAATGTGACCATTTTTGGATTTTGTTATGGCATTTGTATTATGGGAAAAATAAACGTATCTTAGAAATGCATGAAATTGTCAGGTAGTAGTTGATAGTGTAACCTTGTGCTATGTGAGTATGAAATTATCTACTGAGTTCACTTGGTGTGTGCGATCCAAAACTTACCCAGTTAGTCTTACTGAGGTTGTAGGATAGTTTGTCATGAAATGACCATAGGTCATTCTTGAACAAGTCCACTTTTGGCCTAAATTCCCAAACAAATGGAATAAGTATCCCTTGATCCCGAATTTGAGACTTAATTGACCATTTTTTTTCATTATCCTATTCACCTTCCTATTTCTACTTACAATGAAACTGTCTTGGCATTGGTCCCTACTTGGACATTATGTACCTCAGCTCAGGAAAATAGCCTAAGTTGAGGGTGGGTATCAGGGGTGCACAGTTTGATATGGGTATGAACAAGGAGTTAGTTAAAGAAAAGAAAATCGATTTGGATGTGGTAAGGAAAAAAAAGCAAAAAAATATAGGAAGTATAAAGAGAAAACCACATCCAAAATTTGAAGAGAAGTAAAGGAGAATAAAGGAGAATAAAATGAGTAAGTTCAAAAGTGGAGCCAAAAAAATAGTGTAGTGCAAAGAGGGTTGAGTCACCTTATCAACCATACCTGTCCCCAAGACTATATTATAAGTTGATGAAATTCCTATAGTGATCCTAGTCAAACTATCCAAAAAAAAAAAACTAAGGCATATAAAATAAGGTTCAAGTCTATGGTATTTCACGCACACTGCTTGAACATCTTTGTGACGGTGAGTGCTTTGATCAAGTCTCGGTATTGATATTCATTATTATAATGAGAGTGTATGATATGTATTTTCTTTGAGAGAACATGGGTTGAATTGATAACTACTATTTGTTTGGGTAATGTCATTCGCATATGTGCTTGATTATTTATTCGTAATCTGATGCTATCACTTGATCTCTTTTGTGTCATGGTAATGTGTTGCATGTATATACATGGTGGGTTTAAATTTTTCATAGGAGGGGGGTTGAAACTTTGTTCTAAAATCAATGAATTGACTTCCATAGGTCTCTTAGAATTCTCTTAGTCAAACATCATATGTGTTTATTTTGTTTTGTTTTCTTTATGACATGCAAATGTTTAAAGTTGATGTTGTTGATGTGCCATAGTTCCATGACACTTTTGATGCTTAAGATGAGTAAAATATGTAAGAACTTAGGTGTTTTTGGTATGTATGATATGTTTTTGTTATATTGTGTAGGAGAATAGGGTTCGGAGGCAAAACAGAGAAAAATGGCTCAAAATTAACCAAGGAAAGAGTCGTGGAAAGCATCCATGAGTTGTGGAATTACCCATGAACAGTAAACATGCCTAAGAATGAAGTTCAAAAGAAATAAAATCAAGATTCTACTTTCCACAGATGGTGTTCACGATTGGTAGACTGTATCAGTGGAAAAGCGTACGATTTCTACAACTCTGGTTCATGACTGGTAAAATGATTCATGACTCTAATCCATGATTGGTAGAAACATGTCTAAATTCTTCTCCTACATAGTTTAGGATAGGATTACTTTGGTATCTATAAATAATCTGATTAGTTTTTATGCTTGTTTAACAATCTATAACATTATTTTAAGGTTCTAAGCACATTCTTGGTCTTGGAATCACAAATATCAATTTTTAGGGTTTTAATTCAATGTGATATTTTGAAGTTTTTTATCTTATTATGGTAAGTTCATAATTATAATTTTTTATCAGAATACTTCTTATGTTCTTTAAAAAATAAGTAGCTAAACATAGTAACTAGGGTTGTGAAAATCATGACAGATTAACAAAGTAGTGTTCGAAGTACAAGGTGATTCTCAAAGGGTAGTTGTGCATGTATTGTTGTTTCTTTAGAATTGGTTGTTTTCTAGCGAATGCAAGCATTGAAACTTGTAGTATCTCTACCTTGGACTATATCAAGGGTATCTATATGGAATAATGAACCAATAACAAGACTTAGAGTTATCTTCATTTAATTAACCTTAAGTCGATAAGTGGGAACTACTATATAGGGATCATAGATAGGGGCCAGTAATGCAACTCATGACACGTTAACCTTTTTTATTAGGTATAGTCATCTATAAGGGGTGTAACATAGTCGGTTAGATAATACATAACCTATCTATTCTGCATGTTCAATACCATAAGATCACTATAGAACAGAGAACCTAATAGGTTATGAAGCCATTGGGGAACACAATCTTAGTACATTTCTCATCTTGATTACAAATTCAACCAATAGATACTTGTTACTCTTTATCTTTTAGTTCACAAAACCCCTCCTTTACTTACTTGCCAATTACTTAGACAAACATGCGATACAGATTCGATATATTCCCTGTGGGATCGACCCCAACCTAGTTTGGTTCTATATTTGATTAGGGACCGCTTTATACTTTTTGGGAAGTGTAATTTTGATGAAATTAATTCCCCTTGCAAACAGATTCAAAATCAGATACAATATTCAGATATATCATCTATGCATTAACAAAAAGTTAACGATAACCATATTGCCTATATTCGGGCTTCTTCCAAAATGGGTCCAAAAATAAGATCAAAAACAAAAGGAGTAGACCCAGAATGTTGTTTTAAAAACACATTCCCTAATGTTATAGGAGGCTAAAGGAGAAAACCTATGCAAAAATAGATTAAAAATGAGGTCCAAATTGAAGAAAATCCTTCTTTTAAACTTTCCTAATAAAACCCCCAATTTTCCATTTAGAAATCATAATTTAGCGGTGTTTTTATATGATTTAATCAAATGGTGAAGAAATCCTTAAGAATTGCCCAAACTCAAAGCTCAAAGGTCTAAAAATAGAGAAAAACTTGAAAAACAGCATTTATACTGATTCAGCTCTATTCGCTTAAGCGGTCAAAAGAGTCATCGTTTAACCAATGAATGACTACTAATAACCCGATAACTCCAATAATCCAATTGTTGAATCAATTGGGACCTGTAATAATTTTTAGCAGAAAAAAACAAAGTATTTTCTAAAACATTTTCACCCAAGAAAAATGACTCGTTTAAAAAACCATTGCTCTTATAAAAAAGCTTTCTGTTTTTTCGAAATGTAATCACTAGAAGTGCTACTGATAATAACGATCCACATAAAAGGGCTGCATAGCCCAATATCATCATACTTACGTGCATTATTAACCACTCAGATTGAAGAGCAGGTACTAATATTCCAGATTGGTGTATTTCAGTTAAAATACCTGAAGTAGCAAAGCCTTGGGTAAAAATAGCACTTGGCCCCGTTATTTTACTTAAAATTAAAACATTTTTTTTTAAATACGGAATTATATGAATAAGGGAGAAGCTCCATGAAAGGAAAATTAATGATTCATATAAATCGCTTAGTGGGAAATGTCCCGAAGAAATCCAATCCTTCTTTTAAACTTTCCTAATAAAACCCCCAATTTTCCATTTAGAAATCATAATTTAGCGGTGTTTTTATATGATTTAATCAAATGGTGAAGAAATCCTTAAGAATTGCCCAAACTCAAAGCTCAAAGGTCTAAAAATAGAGAAAAACTTGAAAAACAGCATTTATACTGATTCAGCTCTATTCGCTTAAGCGGTCAAAAGACTGCTTAAGTGGTCATCGTTTAACCAATGAATGACTACTAAAGCGGTCTGGCCTATATGTCTAGGCCACTAAAGTGGTACCTGCTAAAATGGTCAAGTTCCCACTTTTGTGGTAGGGGCTGGTCAGCTAAGACTACTAAAGTAGCTGCACCAGCTTCAGTCTGACCAAAAACTTCGCTAAGCTACAAAATTATTAGTTGACCCCTTGGGATTTGTTTGAAATATCATAAATGCAAATGAACTATTACACTAGGTTAATTTTGATGTTCTGGACTCAGTGGCGATGCCAGATTTTTAAAAAAAAATATTTTCACAAATTAACCCCCAGGACCCCTTTTTCACTATTTTTGAAGAGTCAAAATAAGATATAAAATCCTTAATCCAAACCAACTCTGCTACTAAACCAAATTCAATATTTCAAATCTGTTGTTGCATTCTGTTTTGCCATCTGACACTCAAAACAACAAATGTTGACCGATGTCAACTATATGGCTTCTCAAGCGTCTAAAAACCACAAACTCACACAAATTATTTCTGATTGAATTAGGAACCATGCCAACCATCTTCAAACCTCAAAATCAACATATAATATCTATAGGAAAGGGAAAATGGTCAAAATACATAGAAAAAGAAGATTCATAAATTTAGGTCATTACAACATCCACCACTAAAACTCTAATTTTTCCTTAAACTAAAAGGAAAAAAATACCTTAATCGGAAAAAAATTGAGGATAACTACTACGCATGTTAGACATGAATTCCAAAGTAGCCTCCTCAATTGGATGGTGTCTTCGCCAAATATTAACCACAAGAATATCCAACCATCTAACATCTCTAGCTAAAATGGATAATGGCTCCTTAACAAAGGTCAACTTCTCATCCAACTGAACCTAATCCAAATTAAGCACTTGAGACTCATCCAAAATATACCACCGAAGCATAAATACATGAAAAACTAGATGACTAGCTAACGTAAGTAAGGCCGACTCATAAGCAACCTCCCCAACTGTCTAAAGAATCTCAAAAGGTTCAATATACCCGGGGCTAAGCTTGCCTCTCTTTCAAAACCTCATCATGCCCTTCATTGACAATACATGATGGAAGACTTGATCACCGATACCAAACCTCAAAGCATGAAGCCTACAATATACATAACTCTTTTGCATACTCTGGGCTACTCAAAGCATATCTTAAATCACCAGGACTCAGTCTAAAGACTCACAAAGCAAGTCGGTACCTCGGAGTCTAACCTCTAAAGTATCAAACCAACCAACAAGAGATCGACAACACATACCATACCATACCTCAAAAAGTTCCTTCTCAATACTTGAATGGTTTCTATTATTATAAGCGAACTCTACCAAAGCCAAGTGCGTTTCCCAGTAACCTTCAAAGTCCATATCGTATGCACGAAGTATATCTTCCAAAACCTAACTAGTCCACTCCGACTGACCATTAGTCTAGGGTGAAAAACAATGCTATGGTCAAACTGAGTGCCCAACTACTCCTAAAATATACTCCAGAAGCTATAAGTGAACACTAAGGTTCCATTTGAAAATAATAGATACGGATACCCACAAATACGAACTATCTCATGAATATAGATACAGAATAACGCATGAAGCATAACCTCTGTTCAATTATTATATGAATCTATGTACAAAGTCCAATCAAACAATAACTTTAATACTCTATATAAAGTTGTACAATATGATACAAGAAAAATCATAAGTCTAAGAGCAGAACCGTAGAAGTGATTCTCATATGTGTTAAAAATAAAAAATGGAACAAAAATATATTCTTAAATGTCGCCTATTAAGTGCATCCATTAATCAAGGAGTTGTTCCGTATTCTTTTTGGCAAAATGACCTTCTGGACCCCTGTACTATGTCGGTTTTGTAAGTTGGATACTTCTACTTATATGTTTGTCATCTGGACCCCTGAACCCACTAAAAAGTAACATTTTAAACACTTTTTCGGTGAGTGTAACACACTCTCGCCACGTCAGCTGCCATATCAGCTTCCACATCATTTTTAAATATAAAAGATATTAAATATTAAAATAAATAAATAAATTTTTTAAAAAAAAAACAATCCCCCCTTCCTCTTTCCCTCTCTCTTCTCCTTTCTTTCTCTTTCCCCGATTCTTATTCTCTCTCTCTCTCTTTCTTCTGTTTCTTCTTCTACTCTCTCTCTCTTCTCCTTCTTCTTTTCTTTATAAACCCTAATTAATATATTCTACTTCCAATGAATCAAAAAAAAGTAATTAAAATTGTTAGATTTTATAAAAAAAAATTATATGAATTCAAGATCCATAATACCCATTTTATTTATTGATTGTGTTTAGTTATTTGGTGTGAAATTTTAATTTTTTTTGTTAGTAGGTGATTCCATGGTAAAATTGAAATGCAATTGAAATTTGAATTTCTTTTTTTTTTAATTAATTCTATGGTGTTTGATTTGAATTAATTCCATGATGTCTTGACCAAATCTTACCCAAAAACTAAAATTTAACACAAAAATTGACAACAACTGCTAATGAACTTAGAGGAGAAAAATTTTTGTAATGGAATTTTATAATGGGGTTTTGTATTGCTGGGGTTCTTGATGGGATTTTGTAATGCTGTGTACTGGGGTAGGGCGGTGGAGTGACGAAATGCTGGTGGGGTGGTGGAGTGACGGAATGCTGGTGTGGTGGTTGTTGTGTTACTTGGGGGAGGGTGAAAGATGGGGTGGGGGAATGAGGAGAGGATGGGAGACGGGGAGGGTGCTAGATGGAGGGCGGGAGTGGTGGTGGACTGGTGGATGGGGTGAGGGACGGTGGTGACTGATGGATGGGGTGGAGGATAGTGGTGACTGGTGAATGGGGTGGGGGACGGTGGTAACTGGTGGATGGGGTAGGGGATGGTGGTGACTGGTGGATGGGGTGGGGGAGGGCCTTTTTTTATTTTTTTATAAAATATATTTTTTAGTTTTTAAAAATATTTTTAAATTTAAAAGGCTGAAAAAATATTGAATTTTTAAAAAATATTATTTTTTAAATTTTTAAAAATATTTTTAAATTTAAAAAAGCTGAAAAAAACTGGGTGGGGTGGAGGGGCTGGGACGGGGCTGGGGTGGGGTGGGGGAGTGGCTGGACTGGGAAGGGGGTGGGGGGTTTATTTTTTATTTTAAAATTTATTATTTTTTAATTTTTAAAATATTTTTAAATTAAAAAACTAAAAAAAAAATTAATTCTTTTTTTTATTTTTTAATTATTTTAATATAAAATTGGCAAAAATTTAACCCCCCACTCGCACCCCAGGCTAGTGTAATCACTCTCCTCATCCTAGTCAGTATTTTAATGTCGCATAGGTAAAGTCAACGGTCAAAGGATTTAAAATATATTTTTTTAGTGGGTTTAGGGGTTCAGATGACAAACATGTAAGTAGAAGTGTTCAACTTACAAAATCGACATAGTATAGGGTCCAGAAGGTCATTTTACCTTCTTTAAAAAGATTAGTTTTCTTTTCTATTATATTTTCTTATCAAAAAATTTTAATCTTTTCCTATTCCTAGTGTTCCTCTTTTTAAAAAAAAAAAATTGTTTGTTAATAAATTTTTATTTGTTTTCTTTTAGATGTCAAACATAAATATTACAAATAGTATATTATACATATTACCAATTAAATTGTTGTTCTTGACTCCTTATGTAAATTTATACATGCATACTTGCATGCACACACACATACATACATACATACATACATACATATTATATATATACATACATACATACATATTATATATATACATACATACATACATATTATATATATACATACATACATACATATTACATGTATATATAGATAGATAGATAGATAAATAAGTTAATCGCAGTACAATATCTGAAATTTATGTAAAATAATTTTTTAAAGCTATCACGATAAAAATAATATTGAAGAAAAAGCATAAGAACTTGTGAAAGCGAGAGATAGAGAAGAGTAAATATACTTTATTTAATTAATCATTTTATTACTTTGCATTAAATATAAGATTGAGAATTTCGCTGCATAATAAGATTATATATTTATGGTTTCCTAGTTTAGTGTAATTTTCTTTAATCAATAATTTATTAAATAATTATTTAGGTAATTAATTGTTTGATTAATTATTATAAATTTTTTTATGTAAATTATGAAAGTGAAAAAAAGATGCTATTTATGAAATAATGTAACAATTAGGCTATTTCTATAATTAATTATATGAGATATGTACTGGCCATTTAAACTATATGACTTAACACATATGTTAACTAAAAATTACACAAATAAACAAATCATGTTTTCAATATTACAAAAAAATCCCAACTCCCTAAACATATTACAAAAATCTCAACATATACACAGAATGCTATGTATATGTCGGCTATGTTATGTATATTATAGGGAGAGAGTAAAGTAATTAAAAAAGTGGGAGAGAGTGTAATTACTTCCAAAAGAGTTGATATTTATGCTATTTACACTTCAATTTAGTCGATATAAATTAGGTATATTGTATTTTGTTTCAAGTTTTTGTTATTGATTTAAACTTATCTAATCAATATGTATTTGATACTTTGCATTATGTTTTAATATGTATTTTATTTTATTCAATTTGATATAAATTGTGTTCGTTGATACAAATTGAATCATCAAAATACAAATGATGGATATATCTATTAATATACAAATGTAAATGATAAATTTGATACATTTGAGAGAGAGAGGGGTGAAAATACAAAATACAGAAGGAGAAAAAGAGGAGGAAAATTAAAAACGAGAAAGATAGGTTTGTATTTGCTAATACGTAGCTATTTTCTGAAAGTATTTCTTTTAATTTGAAGTGAATTTATGGTTATATTTTTGCTTAAATAATATAGAATCTAGATTAAAAAAATTATCATAAAAGTTGTCTACTATTTATATTAAACAATATTTTAAAATTCTAAATTAAACTACTTATATCTTCATATTAGTAAAGGGTGAAAATCATTTTCACCCCCCAACTTTGATTAAAAAATCACCCCCCCCCCCCCTCAACATTGAACAATAATCATATTCCCCTCTTTATCTCATGCAATATCCATTTTGTCCTTGTAATTTTAATTCTATATTTATGTAATATCTTTTTATATTATATGTAATGAATATTTTTTTAACATGGATATTTGTAGCATTTTATTTAAATTTATTAACTTTATATGCAAATTAATACTTTTTATAAATTTATCACAAAATTTAATGTTATTTTTTAAGATCATTATTTTTGTATTATATGTATTAAAGAGTCGTTTGGTGTGAGGTATAATTATAATAATTCAGAGATAAAGTTCATGATTATTTATCCTACGTTTAATTAGATGTAATAGGTAGTCTCAAAATTATTTGTCGCACCATTTATACTCCAGTGATGAGATAAGTGATCACACATACATGTTAGTACAACTTCTTTTGTAATAACTAATCCCGAAATAACTTGTTTCCAAACAACCCACGCCTAAGTGTGTATATATACATATGTATGTACATGCATGTGTGTATATTTTCGTGTTTTATCACTCTCTTACTAAATTCATTTCGTATTACATAACTTTTTATTGATATAACACAATCCTTAAGAAAATTTTACTTAGAGGTATATTTGCTAAATTAACCTTATTAATGATAATTTGAAACTTTTAATTTGTCTATATTGTTACTTTATATAGTTATTTAACACTAAAGGGTAGATAAAAAACATAATACAATTCTCTTGATTTCACAAATTGAGCAGATAAATTAAAACATTTATTTTTAGTATGAGGATCAAGTGATAAAAAACGATATTATCTATTGTCTATATCTGTAAATAAGTTGTGATTGTCATTAATAGAGTATTACATATTTTATAATTTATATAAATAAATATAATCTTTAAAATTTGACTTTATTTTTATTCGAGAAAAACATCTAGTATCCCCGAACTATGATCAAATTTGCTACGTCTCGTCAACTTCACGGGGTCCTATTAACCCTTAAACTAAATTTTAGCATATTTTTGTCAATCTTTTTAGCTAACGTGATATCTTTTGCCAATCATTTTAGATGGCGTGACACCTTTGATGTGGGTTCCATTTTATGTAATAAAAGTGTCACATTAGCACAAAATAATGACAAAAATACGCTAAATTTGAGTTCAGGGGATAATAGGAACCCTGTAAAGTTGGAGTGTGTCGTAACAACTTTGACCATAGTTCGGGGTGGTACTAGAGGCTTATCTCTTTCATTTATTGTTTGTATTTTCTGCATTGAAATATGTTTATAAAATTAGTATTACTCATTATTTTCACTTGTAAAATAAATATTATAGTTTTGATTATTATTAATAAAATTAATTTTCTTATTATGCTAATTTACTTCATAAAGATCATCATTATCTTATATATTTCTTACTTTTTTTTTCCTAGAAGATAATGTTTATGTTTTTATGAAAATTTTGTTATATGAATAATGTTTATGTTTTTATGAAAAATTTGTTATATGTATTTTTATTTTTTTTAAATGAAAATATGATGATTTTAAAGAAGTTAAAAAAAGAATAAAAAAATTGATGATAAAGGGTAAAATAGGCAATTTAAAAAGTCAATAAGAATAAGTGGGAGTGTGATTATTGTTCAAAGTTGAGGGGGGAATTTGATTTTTAAGACAAAGTTGAGGAGGGAAAATGATTTTGACCCTATAGGTAAATAAAACTCATTATAACATCAACCAACAGGCTGGATTCTTAAAAAATGACTAGGCCTAAATTTAAAGTTTTTATATTTTAAAAGGATATTATAAAAAAGTATGAAAGATAAGTATAGGACTCTGGTTAAAAATTGGCTATAGGGCACAGGCTACTAATTTCTCCTTTTTGAGCTATTTTGCATATAGTTGTTGTGTAGTACCCGTTCTTTGTTATGTTTGTAAGGGTATGCAGAGTTGTTATATTTCATAAGGATGAGAAGGAACAAAAAATTAAAAGTATATAGACTTTTCTTTGAAGCAGTAGTCTTCTCTTTTTCAGAAGGAGATTAAATTAATTATTGTGTATATTTTGCAATGTGTCCGACTACCTTGAAAAAGATATGCCAATTAATATGTAGATGGATATCCTAGAAGATAAATAAAGTCAATCAGTCATTCAAAAAGATACAACCAGTGCTTGAAAGGGGAATTGAAATTTGATCCATCCATTGGAGGTCTAGTTCTAACTGGCTCTATCATCCAACATTTCCATGCACAAAAAAGCATATTTTTTCGATCAAAGATGTCTCTATCAAAAATCCTACACCTATTTTTCAGCATGTTGTGTCTGTACCCTCAACTTCATGTAATGACAAAGAGAACTCTATAGTGAAAATGGAGGAAGACTCTTATCTTGAGGGTAACCAACTCAGCCAATCAAATGATATCAATACTCCCTTATTTATTTAAGGGAAGAAATAAATTAAGAATCTAGTTCTTGTTTTTTTTGCGAACCTAAGTTGGTAGCATTAGATACAGGGTCGTCTGAAATCGACCCCACCACTTACAAAGAAAACAGTCTGATTTAAGTTTGCTTCCAATTCATGAGGAGGTTGCTAAAAGGTTTAAATAGTAAACCGGACATTCCAATTCAAATATATTGATAACGGGGAAGAATGGGTGGTGTTGTTAAATGATGCAAATTTGCATAAGTGTCTTGGGATACCAGATTGGGTATTGTACTGTCAAATTTCTTATTCGTGATACACCTTATGCTATGGTAGCTCATGAAGCAGTAACTGTTTTTTGGCAAGTAGCTCTTAATACTATCACTTCATGCAGCTCCAGAAACTTTAATCAGCATCTGGTACCTAAAATGATAACAGGGCCCCTCGAATGATTTTGAGAGTTGCTAGCCAAGTTTACGCACAAAAGCTTTACTTTCTACCTTTGAATGTGCTTATTCAGCAATATATCCAAAGAAAAGCAATGAAAATCCCTTGGAGTTCAAGTTTTAATGATTAGACAATTATATTAATAACTCTATTTATGACAAGAAGTCTAATTTTGGTATAGACTGTCCATATTAGTCAAGGACAGGTTTTGTACTTCACTAACAAGAAAAGGTTTCTTTCCATTGGTTCCCTACAAATAAAGAAGAACATAAAGTATCTATATAAGAAGGAGAGCAACACAATTTTGATACCTATTGTATACGCAAAGAAGACATTATTCTCAATCAGTAAGAGACATAACACGCAAATACGAAGTCATCCATTGAAGGCAAATGACAGTTGAGTTTGTGTGTTTAGTAAGAGTTTGTTAATTTATTCTTGAGTTTTGCTAAAGTCTAGCTATTTAGTTATAGCTTAACTATGTGATTGTTATAGCTTTTTTTTTTGTGAGTCTTGTAACAAGAAGCAGGTTTGACTTCTTGGAGAGTTGTTAGTTGAAACAGTTATAGCTAACTATTTGAGTATAGGTATTTGAGGTAAAAGATTTTGATTATTGAGTTGTAATGATAAACACTGTTTGATTATAGTGGATTTATATTTGTGGTGGTTACTCCTAAAAGAAGGAGGTTTTACTACGTAAATTGATTGTGAAATTTACCTATAGCTCGAACAAAATCTGCCAAGGAACTGGTTCTTATGAAATGTAATTGGCACTAGTTTTCTTCAATTAGTACAAGAGAAATTCTTTTCACAAGGGTTAACACCTGAAAAAGATCCTATGGCTACTTCTCCAACTTCTCAAGAAGGTTCCTTTCAAATAAGACCTCCACTATTCATTGGAAAATACTATAGATGGTGGAAAAATAGAATGATGGACCATCTCATTGGTGATAATGTTCATCTGATGAAGGGTTCTGCTGATGGAAGGAAACAAATTCCTATGGAAAGACATGAGTGGGATGCTGCCAATAATTTGGCCATACAGAATAATGCAAAAGCTAGAAAGATCTTGATATATGAAATTGGACCTGATGAATACAATAGAATCTCTTCATGTAAAAGTGCTAAACAAATATGGGATACTCTTTAAATTGTTCATGAAGGTATTTCTACTGTGAAAAAGGCAAAGATAGACAACTTGAATTGGCAATATAAACTTTTAGAATGAAGAAAGGATAAACTATTCAGACATGCATATAAGGTTCACTGTAATTTTAAGTGAAATCTATTCTCTAGGAGAACTAGTTTCCACTAGAAAAATTGTTAGCAAAATTCTCAGTGTGTTGCCAAAATCTTGGAAAAGCAAGGTAGAAGCTATTACAGAAGCTACAGTTCTGGACACTTTGGAGATGAATGAGCTTACTGGAATCTGACTACCTATAAACTGAAAAATAATTCAGAAATGAATATTGAAACTAAAAGGAAGGATAAAACTATTTCTCTCAAGGTTACTGAATCTGTTGATTTTAAGGAAGAGAATTTGCATTAGTAACAAAAAGCTTTAAAAGAATATTCAAAAAGGGCTAAAAATTTCAAAGAAGAAGTCCCAAAATTCAAGAAAAGGAAGTTCAAGTGCGTCATAAGTGTGGAAGTCCTGATCACTTCATCAAATTTTGTCCATGTAGGAAATAGAATACATGTAGGCTGCATCAGAAAAGCCTAGAAATCAAGTGAAAGAGTTCACCCTCCTTTCTCATAAGAAGATAACCTCTCAAAAACTAACATAGCTGTTCAAAAGGCCTAGCGCTGCTACGGGAGACGTTACTGATGAATTTGCTAAGGATGATCCTAATAATCAACCTTTTTTTACCACGATGGAAGCAAAGGAAGGAGACACTCTACTTGTGTAGCTATGAGTGTCATTGAAAATGATCTTGAATCCAAGGACTCAACATAGACAATTCTTGCACTTATGGTTATCTCTAAGAATGACTATGACTATGAACAAGAAGAAACCAAGTTATATTTCTCTCATATTAAGCCTAATCTCCACAAATACTCTAAACAGAAACTTGAATCTCTCACAACTTTCCTCATAGATGCATATTACACTATATATTCTGATAAAAAAATCTAATGAGTGATTAAGTCTTGAGGAAGACAATCCATCTCTAAGTAACTCACTCAAAGAATTCTTAGACAAAGTAAATAATCATGCTACTATTTTTCAACAAAATTTGGAGGAAGACATTACAAAAACTCAATGCTAGTCTTTTTGATTTATCTAAGGAAAATACCTCATTGGTAAAGGAGTTGATAAAGTCAAGCTTGAGTTAGAACATAATAAAAAATAGACAAAGTCCTCTACCCTTTTCACTCACATTCAGAACAGTCAATCCATCTCTAAGCATGGATTAGGATTCAGACCTGAGTATTGAAAAGCAAATCAGCCCATGAACATGGTATGTATTAATTGTGGCAAGGAAGGGCATCTTAGAAACCAAATAGTGCACAAATAAGAGCTGAACAAAGAAACCTCAGTTTTGTTAATTAAAAGGGCCCTTCCTCGTTAGGCTAAAAGAGACTTGATTCATTCTTTAACTCACAAAAAGGGTCCAAGTTGATCTGGGTATCCAATGTAATCTTTGATCTACTTGTTGCAGGAAGATGCAAAGCCTTGGTACCTGGATGGGGGTGTTCATGGTTCGGTTTAGGTCTGTTTTTGATTAAAATCATAACCAAATCAATTAAGTTAGTTTTTAAAATTCTCAAACCAAACCAAATAAAATAAAATAAAAAATCATCGATTTGGTTCCTGACGGTTTGATTTTTCGATTTATGATTAACTAATCAATAATAGTAAACAAACGGGACATGAGACAACTATTTTAAATAAGTGTTTGGAATCAATAAATTTCTCTCTAATATCACATGACGAATGTATATGAATCTTATATTATTTTTCAATACAATTCCCAAGTTTTAGCATTTTATGTTGCATAATCATAGAGGTTCTTTCACTTCACGAGTCTAATATCTATAGAAGAATATATATCTTTAAATAGAAAGATCAACCATTAAATAACCAACGGAGCAATCCGTTGAAGAGTAGATAGATGTCTTAGTAAAAAAATTTAAAACTGTCAATACACCGAACCACATATAAAAATATTATAGTGCATGTGAAATAAGTAGACTACAATTAAATTAATGATTAAAAGATATAAAATATTTATAATTATTTATAAAAAACTAATATTATAGATTCAAATAATTATAAAATTTATGCAAATAATTTATCTATTTGGTTTGTTGTTTTTCGATTTTTTTAGTAGAACCATAACCAAACTAATTTTATCGATTTTATTAAAATTCAAAACCAAATCAAATCAAATATCATTTTTTTTTGTAGGTTTGGTAAAAAACAAATCATGAGACCAATTGTAGGGGGGTGCGAATAACTTAACTTAAATAGATCTATTATAACTCTAATGGATCTATTTTTATTTATGCGTGGATGTTTCTTAACTTTTCTAAATATTTTTATTTTTAATTTATTTATTTTAGTTTTATTGATGTTCATATGTTGGGGGGTGATTAAATGGTATTTGATTAAATGTTTTACTGTAGTATTCTTTAGTTTTTTCTCTTAGTTTTTGTAATTCTTGTATATTATTTTGAAGGCATTCTAAATATTCTATATCTTTTGTTCTAAAATATTCAATTAAATTCTCTTTCATAAGTATTTCTGTTAATCTTATTTCTTCCATTATTGCTCCGTTGATTTTTATCTTCTAGCTGGCGTCTTTAGCTTCTTGGTTTTTTTTCTTTTATTCTAGCTGGACTTTCGGGATAATATTATCTTCTCCATTACATCTTGAACATAGATGGTCTGGATATTTGTGTCCTATCATTTTGCAATATCTTGTTAATAATTCCTCTTAAATAAATCTCTTCCTAATTGCTCTTGCAGTTGGTTGTTTCTTTGGGTTGAGTAATGTCAGAATCCATTGTCTAGCATCTTCCATATCTGTTTGTCGTAGTTCTCTTGAATTTGAATAAATCATTTGATGATCTCTTGAATAATATCTCCATATAGGGTTTCCATTGATATAATTATTTGTTAATTCTTGAACAATTGTAGATATTCCAATAAGTCGTTTATTTGCATAAAAATCAGGTATCTCAATTTTAGGTATCTCTGGCTGTTGAACAATATCTTTTGGTATAATTATTTCTCTGGTTAATCCTATTTTTACAATTTGTATAATGGTTTGATCTCGTCATATAATATCTCTGCTGGTGCAGTATAAAACTTTATAAAAAATAGATTCCCTTTGGTTATTTTTTTATAAGTGGTGAATGCTCTATATAATTCTGGTATATTTGTCAGTTCATTTCCTTCATCGGTATGTACGATATTTAATAAACCATAACTGAAACAAGTTTTAACTAAGCTTGGGTTGGTTTTCGATAGTGCGATTAACTTGTTGTAACCTTGTAATTTTTGGGTTATATAGTTTGTGTTTGGTTCTTGGATATCTATGGCTCTGGGTTTAAGGTTTAGATAAGTCTGTATTTTGTGGATATTTTCTATGTATGCTCGGGTTATGTGGTAATAGGCTTTTTATCTTGGTTCAAACTTTCTCGATATGTGGTAATTTGTGAGGGTATGAACAAGGGGTCTTTTTGTGTTTTTGGTATAAATGATTTTTCAAATATCTTATTCATGTTCATGTTCTGATATCTTTGTCCACTAACTCCTTTGTTTGTACCTGCAATTGTAGATTGATAAACGTTATGGGTTTTATGGAGTGTCCCAACGTCTCCTTTTAGCTCTGGAATTTTGATGTCTTCCGATCGACATAGCTCTGCACACTGCTGAGTTAGCTGATTCATAGCTTTAGACTTCAGTTTAACTTCATTAGTCTTTAGCTTTTCTATTTCATTACCTATACTGTCCACTTTCATTGAAAACGTAGTTAGGGTTTGGAGTATTTTTTCTAAAGCATCATCTTCTATTATATCAGTCTGTGTAGCTTTGTCTTGATATGTAATCTGCAATAACATTTTTGTTAGTACTAATTACTTCAATTGTAAATGTAAAATTTAATATATTTAATACTAGTCTCCTAATCTTTTTCGTTGTAACTGAATTTTGTATTTTCTTTGTTAACCACCAGCGTACTTGTGTATTATCTGTTCGTACAATAAACTTGTTATATACAATATATGACTCAAATGCTAATAAACATTTATATAATGAACATAATTCTTTTCTATTTATTTTCTATTTTATTTCTGTTTCATTAAACATACCTGAGTAGTATCTACAATGATGTTCTAATTTTTCTTCTTCATATCTATATTTAAGTACTCCTCCATAACTATATTCACTAGTATTTACTTCTACTATATATATAAATTTTTTATTTTCGTCTGGGAATTGTAATTTTGGTAACTATTTACAAAGTATTTTTATTTTCTGAACTTGTTTTTTATCTTCTTCGTTGTAATTATATTTTATATCCTTTTTAAATTTTTTCTGTAATGGCTTTAAGTTTTCTGCTAAATTTTGGTATATATTCTCTTACTTGGTTTACTAATCCTAAAAATGATTGTAATTTTTTTTTTGTATCTAATTCTTCTTTTGAATTTATTATTTTTTGTACTATATGTTGTTGCATTTTTACTCCACTTTTATCTATTTGTATTCCTAAAAACTCTATCTGGTTTTTCATAATTTCGACTTTCTTTTCACTTAGACTTATTCCCGATTTTTCTATTATATCTGTAAATTGTTCTAATAATTTTAAATGTTCCTCTTTAGTTTTTGTATATAGTAGTATATCATCTATGTATACTATACAATTAGGTAATTGCTTAAAATAACTATCCATAAAGTGTTGGTCTCTACCTGGTGCATTTTTATATCCAAATGGTAATACGTTCCATTCATAAAATCCTTATGGTACCGTAAATGTGGTTAATTCCTTAGAATTTTCATCTAACTCTAAGTGGTAAAATCCTGATTTACAATCAAATTTACTAAAGTAGTTATATCCTTGTATTTGTCTTATTTTTAATATCTTATTTGGTATTGGATAATTGTATGTCATAGTTTTTGCATTTAAATTTCTATATTCAATCACCATTCTACTTTTTCCTCTTTTTTGTTCACTATGTTTATTTACTATAAACGCTGGATTATTATGTTTACTATTGCTTCTTTGTATATACTGTTTTTCTAATAATTCATCTATATACATTTTAAATTCTTTTAAATCGTCAAAATTATATGTTAATGGTTTTTGAGTTATTATACTATTTTTATCTATTAATTCAATTTTATAGTAGTTTTATGTTTTTCCCATCCTTTTAATGGATCTTTACTGTATAATTGTCTTAATCTTTTCTTTATTATTTCTACCTTATCTATTGAAAATATAGTTATTTCTTTTTTATTTATCGAAAACACAACTAGTTCTATTGTGTCTTCTTTATTTTTTATATTTTTTAACTTTTGTGTAATTTTTTCACTTCCTTTTATCCAATCAGTTTTCTTTCTTATTTTATTAATAACTCTTTTTGCTCTTACTTTTTGTTTACATGGTGTTGTAAATCACCAATCTGTTTTAGTTATTATATGTGGGCATAATTTATCTAAAAATGGCATTCCTAAAAGCATATCTTTTGATGTTAGTTCATAATTATAGATTTCTTCTATTGTTATTATTTTATCCCATATTTGTATTCTTACATTTTTAGCTTTATATGTAATTAAACTTCATTCATTATTAAATCCTTTGACTACTATTGGTGTTTTTAATTTATCACATTTACTTTCTGGTAAACAGTTGTATCTACATAAGTTTGCTTCTGCTCCTGTATCTATCATAGGTGTATAATACCTATTAAAATATCCTTCTACTATTATTTTTACAAGTACATATATTTTCATATCATGTCAAAACTCTTTTTATTAATAATTTTTCTTTATTATATGTTATAGATATTGTGTATGTTCTATATTGTATGATTTTACTTGTTCTAACCATTTTATTCCTAATATTATGTCTGATATTTGCATTTCTTCCTTTATTCCAAATTCTATTTTTATTTTTTTGACTCCTATTATTATTTCTTTTTTTGTCGTATCTTTAATGTTTATTAGACTCCTTCGTAGATCTGAACATATATTACTATTAGATTTTATTTCTTCACTTTTTACTAGATATTTTGTTATATAATTTTCTTCTTGTCCTGTGTTTAAGAGTATTAAATATTTTTTTTCATTTATTGTTCCTGTTATATAATATTGATTTAAATTAACTGTTGAAGTTGTTTCATAACTTGTTCTTTTTTATGAGCTTGATGATTCTGGTTTTTCATGAGCTATTCTTTTTGTTGTACTTATTCTATCATTTATTATTTCTAAATCTTCTTCTATATCTATGTCTTTGTAACTATAATCATTATTATCAATTGTTTTTACAAATTATTCGAAAGGACTTTCTATTTGTATCTTATTAATTTTATTTTTTTCCGTTATTTTATGTTTTGTTGTTAATACGTATAGATTTTTACATCTTGCTATAAATATTTTACTTCTTGGGGGTAGTTCTATTCCTGATATTTTCCAATATAATACTAATGATTTATCTATATTTTTATCTGTTATTGCTACTGAATAATTCGTACTTATTATAAATTAAAATTTTTGGTATATTAAATTTCCTTTTATGACAGTTATTATACTTTTTTCTATAGGTTTTATAATTCGATCATCTGCTAAATATAATTCTATTGGTGTATCTATTCCTTCTCTAAAACATGTTTTTATCAATATCTCTGTTCCTTCAAAGTGTACATATTTTATTGGGTCTTTACTTTTTATGTCGTTTATTTCTTTATTAATTATTATTTTTGTTACTAGTGGTATACTAGCTCTACCTTTTGCATATCTACAGTCTATTACATGTTCCTTTCGGCTTACTACGTAATATTCTTCCTTTTTTCTACTAAATATATTTTTTATTGTTGGTATTTTGAATATTTTTTCTACACTTAGGTCTAACTCTTTTCCTTTTATTTCGCCAAATATATTATTATCAAATATTATTTTTTGATCAGTTCCTTCTTCATTTAAATATTCTTCCTTTGTTATTATTTTCATATCTTCTTCAGTTATTTGGTTCATTTTTATATTTTCTTCAGTCATTTGATTCATCTAAATCACTATCTATTTCATTTCATTTTTCGAAATTTCATATATACTATCTTCACTTTCTAATTCATAATCTATATAATCTATCTGCATATATTCTGTATTTTCTATTTTTATTTCTGATATTTTTTATTTTTTTTGGATTTTTAGACATTTTACAATCTCTAGTTAAATGCCCTAGTTTTTCACAATTATAACAAGTACATTCTTTTATAGATTTCTTTTGCCTATATGGTCTTTTATGTTTATAATTTTTTACATAATATCTTTTTCTTGGTTTTTTATATTTATATTTTAATTTTTTGTATTTCTTATATTTCTTATGTCTTTTTCTTTTCATATAATATCTTTCTTCACATCCAAATTGAGGTGTTATTTTATCTTTGCAACATGATAAATTTCTTATTAATATTTTTTTCATTTTTATTTCTTCTCTATATTTTTCACATAGATTTCTATACCATTGTTGTAAAAATTTTATTCTTGCTCCTAGGGTATCTACTATTTTTGCTTCATCCCAACTCTTTATTATTTTTGAACTAAATGGTTCAGGTAATTTACTAAAATATAATCTTCTTATTTTCTTTACTTTCTTTTGTATTATATGTTCCCTTATAGTAGTATTCTTTAAATGCGCACGTATATTTATCTATATAGAACATATTACATATTTCTAATCTTAACATTTTATTTCCTATTCGTATCTTTTTCTTTATTTTGTTCTTCTTCTTCTTCTGTTGTTATACTGCTAAATTCATGTCTTATAGTTACTTCATATTTTTTCAATATTTCTGTTGGTGATGTTTTAGTAGTTGTTGATGTTCCTTCTGTTTTATTATCACATCTTAATACTTTTTTACTTGCTTCGGCTAGGTTTAAAAACCATAATTTTACTGTTCCTATTAATGTTCTTTCTATATATTCTGGTGTATTTGTTGTATCTATATTATTATCTAATAATTATTTTGACATGTATCCTGCCCATAATTGTATTGTTTTATTTGTGTCTATTACACAGTCTAAATCTAAAAAGTTATAATTTTTATTAATTATTTGTTTTGGTGTCCATTTGTTATATTCATTTTTTAGGTTATATTTTTTTGAACTTATCTTTATAATAATGTGTAGGTTTTCTTATTTCTGATGTACTAGGTATTATGTTTTCATCGTCTTCTTTATTAAGAGTATTTATTTCTGTGTTTGTATTTTCTAAGTTTTCTTTATTAATTACTTCTTGTTTTTCATTAATTTTTAGTTTTTCTATGTTTTCTAGAATTTCTGTATATGTTTTACTACCTTCCGAATCATAATTATCTGTTTCTTCAGCATCTATTGTATCTATTTCTAATTCACTGGTTTCTGATTGTTTAATGGTGATTGAATATAGAAATTTAAATGCAAAAACTATGACATACAATTATCCAATACCAAATAAGATATTCAAAATAAGACAAATATAAGGATATAACTACTTTAGTAAATTTGATTATAAATTAGGATTTTACCACTTAAAGTTAGATGGAAATTCTAAGGAATTCTTATTTGCTTAATTTATAAGCACTTATTTTAAACTTTTAATCACTTAAGAGAAAAAGTTATATTTTTAATCCTAAATTAATTTAATCATATCCAAACGGGCTCTTAGTCTATTTGAGGGTCTTTTAATGAAGGACAAAAAGTTTGAATCACTTTTTTAAAAATCTTCACTTTTTTAATATATTGTAGATGTGCATGTAGATATAGATGTTGATATATCTTGAGAATGATTTGAAGAATAAATAATGAATGCTAAGGAAAAAATATGAAAAGATTTTTTTTGTCTTTTTTTGATATGTCAAAAATGAAAACTAAAAATAGAAATCAAATCAGAAAACTAGTGGTAAGTAAAAGCAAAGGGAGGGAAGGAGTATATCTTAAATGCTACCCGTTAAATTGTGTAATCTTAAATTCACCCCACCAAGTCAACATGGTCTTCTCGTACAATACACCAACTTCATACAAAACTCCTTAGTTCATGCATGTCTTCGTCTAGTTACAAGGCATTTGATTTTACCATAGCAGGGGAAGTTTGATATGCCAGTGGTAATATATGCTACTGTACATAATCTAACCAACGGTAGAATCACCGGCTTGTTGTAGTCGATCTCAAGGGGAGATCTACTTGGTATGAATCCATCAAAATGGGTTTGACCTTTGAGGCTGGTCCAATTCAATCCGCTATTAAGGTAGGGTTTGGTTACAATTTTTGAGTCCATTCAATACTGGTCTTATACGCCCAGCCCAAGTCAGCCCACTAGCCCTTGAGGCTAGGTTGGGCCAGCCCATGGTTCAAAAGACTATTTAAATTAAAATTAAAATATAAGAATATTGTGAAAGGAAAAATAATAACGAAGAATAGTAGTTACTGAATAAGTTTAATATCCTTCATAATATTTAACTTATTAAGTGCTATATTTTAATTACCAAGTATAGATGTTTCATTTATTATTGTTATTCAATTTAAACTTAAAATTAAAAAGAAGTTAAGCAAAATGAATTAAAATATAAATAACAATTACTCAATAAATTCTAGCTAGTAGCTTACAAAATATTTTATTCATTTAGCATTAAATCGCTAATACTAAAATTTCTAACCATAAGTGTAAAGACTACATCCATTATGAAATGTTCTAACACTTGTTGCACTACTCGAAATTGATTGCACAACATTACCCAAATTCAAAGCGATAATATTTTAAGTGAATTTTAAATATTATTATTTTTTGATATATAACTTTCTGTTATTGTTTAACTAATTAAATTTGCATATGAATTTAGATGAAGGTGATTTTAATTAAGATAATTTAATCGACAAATTCAGATGTGCTTGATGATGTATTGGTGTTGAAGATACTATAAATCATCGTAGAATTATGTACTTTATATAATAATATGTTAGAAGTGTGAATAGATTGTCATACCTATTAGTTTAAATACATAGTAAAAAAGAAAATCTAACCAAAAGGGGGTTTAAATGAAAGGCTAGCCTGCTCCAACCATAACCCTTTTAGGAGGGTTGGACCATACATTTTAAGACCCTTTAAAGTGAAGAGCCGCCCCATCCTAACATATAGAATTCTTTAACCCGTGAGGCTTGAGATGGATTGGATTGGGCTAGCCCATTTTGACTACACTAGCTTCAATGCAGAAACTCGACACTCAAAATTTTGTTGAACTTCAATGCATTATTGGATAGCAGATGAAAAACAGAAAGTGTAAATAACATGCAAGCATTTGCAAAAATTTAGCCGAACTTGTATTAATCAATCTTAAGGAGAGATTTTCTGAGCTCCCAAACAAAAATTAGGCCCACCCACGGTGGATGGGCAATTTGGATGTGCCGCCATGACTGCTTCATTTCTTGATAATCAACTTTTTGGAAAGCTAACGCACCCATAGTGGGTGTGCATATATCCAAATTAATGGCCAACACACCCATGTTGGGTGTTCTTTCGTGATACCACATTCTGGTGACTAATGTTGCATCTCCTTAGTTAAAATATCAAACAATTGATTTATAATTGATCGATGTGGTATTGTTAATTTGAGCAGTATTTGCTATTTATTTGTAATATATAATCACTCTATTATTTTCCTTTTAGTAAAACACTTGTTTGCTATTGATATTATTTAGTTTCCTCTTTTTCCAGAATAATAATGGAAAAAAGTTGTCAGATGGAGTTCATCGCAGAACTCGAAACCAAAATAAGACAAGAAATAAAAAAAAGTGACCAAAATAGGTCATATATTTAAAAAGTTACCAAAATAGGCTAAATGTAATAATTTATTACGTTTTTCACTTTTTTCTAACGGTCAACTAATGAAATTGACTTTCTGTAAAACGTAATAATTTATTACGTTTTACATATTTATTTGTAAAACGTAATAATTTCTTACGTTTTATATATTTATTTGTAAAACATAATAATTTCTTACATTTTATCAAAAAAATATATAAAACGTAAGAAATTTTTACGTTACGTGTAAAATAAAAAATGTGCCAAATCATAACAATTTGTTACTTTTTAAGAGTTCTGACTTTTAGATTGATTTTGACTTCTAAATATGTCAAATATTAACCAAACACGTAAATAAATAAAAATTGGCTTAAAAACTTAGTCACATGCCTTTTAAGATAAACCATAAAATTCAATAAACTTTTCTATGTTTAGAAGGACCAAAAGTTTATAGTATTATTACTCCCTTCGTTTCATTTTACTTAACCTTCTTTTTAAATATATTTATTTTAAACTAGTTGTTTATTTTCGCAAATCAAAAGTGTTTTATTACTTATCTCTCATATTATTCTCAAGAGTAATAGTTAGATTTTGATACAAGAGAGACCAAGAAGACACGAAAATATACACCAAAAATAATCCACAAGTTAAGAAACCCGAGGACTCCTTTGATGACCACACTCGAATTCACTACTTGAACAAGAATGAGATAATATCAAGATGTTATTGACACCAAACCATCAACCAAACTAAGTTATCAACACAATATAGTGAACAATATAACAATAACAACAATACACGAATTACATTGACAAGAACCACACGGATTACACTAGAATAAGAACCAACGATTACAAGGAAAAGTAAAGATAGGAAGATAGACAAATGGAGATGTAATCTTAAGAATCCAAGAGCATATTCCACTCTTGGACCCTTAACACCACACACTACAATCACCTATCTCTTAAAATGACACAAGAGGGGCATCCACCACCCAAGAACCAATGTGTCAAGCAAAATGCAGCACATAAGTGATTCCACCCTTGTGCTATGCCCTAGTTTCGGATTAGGACTCTCCCTTTCTAAGAGAAGTGTTCTCTCAATAACAAGCATAAACTAATGGAACTAAAACCTACCATGTTCTCTATATATACAATATTACAAATAAAAGAGAAATGACAAAAGGGCCCTTTCACTAAAGGGCTCCAAAGTTGCCCCATTAAGTGCATCAAAATGACGGGTTTGGGCCTCCTCTTCACTTAGGCTTGTACACTCTTTAAGTGATTATCAAAATGCTCAAAAAGTGTCCATGGTCATGATCATACTTGTATCATCCTCTCCATCTTGAGAGAAATTTGATCACAAATTCACAGGTTCACCTCTTTTACAGAGGCACTTCACAATCTCCTTTTTGCGGCCACACATCTTCTCCATACTCTTCAGTTTGCACTTCGACTTCTTCTTTCTTTCCAGCTTGCGGTTTGCCATCATTCTTAACTAATTCAATGCCCACCTCTTCTCCAAGATAGTATAATCTACCCTCTCTTAGAATTATATTCCTTCGGTTTGGGCACTCACTAGACTTGTGCCCCCACCCTTGACACTTGAAGCATTGAAACCCCTTGGGGTTGGAAGTAGAATTCAATTTACCTTCATACCTTGGAGGATATTTTTGGACAGCCTTGGTGGCCTCGGATTAGGCACCCATGAATGAGTTCTCTTTGAGCTTCCTCTCAACTTCTAAAGTCGCGTGGAAGATGCCATCTATAGTGTTGAATTTGTGAAGCGCCATGCGAGTGGAGATGTCATTGTTTAACCTAACCTTGAAGCGCACAATGTCATGACTTACTTTCTTGCCTCGTTGGTCAAGTTTCAACATCAATTGCTGAAATTCATCATAGTAAGCCATGCCACTCTTGCTCCCTTGCCTCAAATTGTACAATTTGACAATGAGCTCATTCCTATAAGTTTTGGGCAAGTACCTTTGCCTCATAAGGTTCTTTAACCGAAACCAAGGAGGTTTCCAAACCATTTAACATACTCTCACCACGTATTAGCATACCCTTCAAAGTGAGCTATCGCATAACAACTCTTCTTTTCCTCGGTGAGATCATTAAGTTGGAATATCTTGTCACACGATGACTCCCAATCAAGATAAGCTTCAGGAAACTCTTCTTTTCCTCGGTGAGATTATTAAATTGGAATATCTTGTCACACGATGACTCCCAAGAAAGATAAGCTTCGGGATCACTCTCACCCTTAAAGATTGGAAGGCTAACTTTGATAGAATTTATGCCTAAGTCTCGATTTTGGTGTCCATCCCTCACCTCTCGGCCTAGATCACCATGTTTACCCCTCACTCTTTCTTCCCTCAAGTAAGCATCACCATAAGCTCCATAACCCCCATTTTGTTCTTCCCTACCATACCTCTCTACATGGTTTGGTTGGTTCTGGTTAAGTGGATTTGGATTGGGTGGAAAGTAAGGCCTTTGGTCTAATAGAGCTTGGATTGGAATGAGAGGCTTTTGGTTTAGTGGAGGGCTCGGGTTTGGTGGCATTTAGGTTCCAAATCCATCATGTTGGACTTGGTGGATTGGCCTTTCATGGTCTCGATTTTTGGAGTAAAATGGGGTTTAGTTTGTGACATTGGGTGGTTGTCTCGGTGGGTAGAATATTTGGTGCAACGCCTTGGGCGTAATGGTTGGGGAAATGTTTTGAGGGGTGGAAGGTCGACTCCTTTGGCTTTCCACACGTTCTAATCTCCCACTCATTGATGTCACATCTGTATCTAATTTCTATAGACCCACATTAAACCTAGCCACATCTCGGTACATAGTTTCAAGGTGAGCCAAAATGAGATTGATGACATTATTGTCCATTGTTTGAGCATTTGAAGCCTCGGGTTCCATTGGACTTAGGAAGTTACCTACAAAACAATAAATGAGTTAGTTGTAAAAGAAAGGTCCTCGCACTCTCTCTTTAGTTCTTTGCCTCTCGGGTTCCTTCACTCAATCACACAAGTATGGCAAGCTTGATTGTATTCCATGCTTGAGAGGTGAACCAAGAATTTACAACGACTCAAAAGAATAAAGCACACAAAGGAACGTAAACGCAAAGAACAATTTCAAAACTAACTTATAATCTAGTACTAACTTGTAAGTTAGATTTGGAATCAACAAATGTAACTAAAGATACAAAATGAAACTAAGAGATAAAAGTTTTAGCCAAAAATTTTCGTGTGAACAGTAATTTGATGATGTATCACCCTTCAATTGGCCGAGGTTTCAACAAATTTTAATTATATATTTTGATATTTTTTTGTCCTCCACAATTTGGAATAAATGAAATTAAGATTGGAGGTTCAATCTTCAAAAAGATGTGACTTGACTTGTACTACTCCCACAAAATAAGGCCCTTGAAATAGGGAAAGTGGTTGAAAAAAAAGTTGATGTCAAGTCTAAGAGTGATGTGAACTACTCCTTTCACCAACAACTATTACAACATGTCTTTCACCTTTTGTAGATTAAAAGTTCACTTTTCTTGTGTTACAAAAGATAAATGGGTGAAGAACAACAAGAACAAAACAACAATTTTTCAAGAAGAACAACAACAACTCCAAGGTCCAACTACAAGGTTATCATTCGGCCAAGTTATAACAATAACATCAACATACGGTTCACACTTTCTTCACAACAACACTTCAAAATTTCAAGATCAAGTTTTAGATCTAGACTCAAGTGCTAGTGAACAAGGAGACCAACACTTAGAAACAACAAAACAAAGAAGGAGACACCAAGATCTAGTGACAAAGCTCTCAGCCAAGAACAACAACAAAAACAAAAACACTACAAGCTTCTCGTCCAAGAACAAAAATATTTTTTTTTATTTTTCTAGCAATCCCAAGATTGAATTTGTTGGAGAAAAATCAACCACAAGCTTTGATACCAAATGATACAAGAGAGACCAAGAAGATACGAAAACATACAGCAAAAATAGTCCACAAGTCAAGAAACCCGAGGACTTCTTTGATGACCACACTCGGATTCACTACTTGAACAAGAATGAGATAATATCAAGGTATTATTGACACCAAACCAGCAACCAAACTAGGTTATCAATACAATATGGTCAACAATATAACAATACACGAATTACAATGACAAGAACCAAATGGATTACACTAGAATAAGAATCAACAATTACAAGGAAAAGTAAAGATAGGAAGATAGACAAATACTCAAGAACATATTCCACTCTTGGACTCTTAACACCACACACTACAATCACCTATCTCTTACAATAACACAAAAGAGGCGTCCACCACCCAGGCACCAATGTATCAAGCGAAATGCAACACCACCACCCAGGCACCAATGTATCAAGCGAAATGCAACACCACCACCCAGGCACCAATGTATCAAGCGAAATGCAACACCACCACCCAGGCACCAATGTATCAAGCGAAATGCAACACCACCACCCAGGCACCAATGTATCAAGCAAAATGCAACATACAAGTGATTCCACCCTTGTGCTATGCCCTATTTCGGATTAGGACTCTCTCTTTCTAAGAGAAGTGTTCTCTCAATAACAAGAATAAACTAATGGAAATAAACCCTACCATGTTCTCTATATACAACATTGCAAATAAAAGAGAAATAACAAAAGGTCCCCTTCACTAAAGGGCTCCAAAGCCGCCCCATTAAGTGCACCAAAAGGACGGTTTTGGGTCTCCTCTTCACTTGGGCTTGTGCACTCTTTAAGTGGTCTTCAAAATGCTCAAAAAGTATCCATGGTCATGATCATACTTGTACCAGATTTAGAATAATAAAATATCATTAATAGGACTAATTTTATAAAATACATTTTTAATTAATATTTTCTTAATAAATGTGACAATCAAATAGAACAGAGAAAGTAGCTTTAGCCAAAATACACCTTTCATTCAACAATAGTGAATCAAAAAATATGTTCATGAGATATGACTTTATTCTCTTAGTTTCGTTAAAACCATCTTCCAATCTACTTTCTTCGTTCGCTTTTACTTGTCGCTAATTTTCTTATTAGATTTCTAATTTTACTTATTATTTTCGACATATCAAGAAATGACAACTTCTTTTTTCCTCTTTTATTCTTAACATTAATTATTTTTTTCTCAAATTTACTTCAAGATACAATCTAAGCATCATTTAATAGGAATTCTATCGTAAAATAGTTATGTTATTAATTTTTTAAATAAAATATGTCAAATAAAATCGAATGGTAGGAGTAATAAAGTATATTATACTCATGGTGCCAAATATATACGAAGAGGGAAAAAACAGGAAAAAAAAATTGGCTTTGCATAAGAGAGGGGACCACGGTATGTCACATAAAAATCATTTTCCAAAAGTGAAACACGTAACAAATTGTTATGATTTGGCACATTTTTTTATTTTACTACTGATGTGACAAAACATTGTTACACTTTATTTTGAAGTTCGTGTAAAACGTAAGAATTTCTTACGTTTTACATATTTTTTTTGATAAAACGTAAGAAATTATTATGTTTTACAAATAAATATGTAAAACGTAATAATTACTACATTTTACAAAAGTCAACTCTATTAGTTGATTGTTAGAAAAAAAATAGAAAACGTAATAAATTATTACGTGTAGCCTATTTTGGTAACTTATTAAATAGGTGGCCTATTTTGGTAACTTCTTTAATTTCTTGGCTTATTTTGGTTCTGAGTCCGTTCATCGCATTGCGCCAATTACTTCATCCACATCATCTTTCAATTTTTCATCTTGTACCCATTTTAGGACTGAACTAGTTCGTCGATGTACCAAAAAATCTCTCTTTGGAGTAAGGCGTTCCTTACTAAATGCGGCTTCATTTTCAGGGAAACTCATAAATTCTTGTTAACTAAAGACGGAGTTCATTTACACTCCATGGGCTCAACTCACGAAAAAGTGCAACCCCATTGGGCCTAATCGGTAAGTATTGAAAGAGTAGAGTCTTTACTCTGTTTATGAGAGAACTCCCTCGTTGATTAACTTTCTCAGGAATCTTAAGAGGGCCCTCCTTTGATGATGGGTGCACTTCCTAAGTTTGAAAATTATGTCGGATCAATGCTTTCTCCTATTAGAATTCAATAAAATTTTCTTAAAGTCGATTATTACAAGTGTTACTATTACCAAGGAACCACTGGCTTTTTAAAAAAAAATATGGGAAGAAATCGAAGGGGCAAATGAGTGTTGTAGTAATGAGCTTGAATAATCATTTGAAGGAGCGGAACTTTGATGATCCATCCTCATGGTTACTGAGAAATTAAAGTGCAATTTTATAACCCCAGTTTCTAAAGTTTGAAAATTATGCCGGACCAAGCTTTCGGGATCCAATTAAATTTTTATGAAGTCGATCACTAAGAGTATCACATTTACTAAGCAAACACGCCTGTATATTTGAAGAAATTGAAGTGTTGAACGAGTGTTGTGGTAATGAGCGCAAACAATCATTCGAAGAAGTGGAGCTTAGACCGTTTACATATGTAAAGTGCACTCACTAACGACATATATACATGTCGCATAATGGACAGTGACCTTACTAATCAGCTAATTCAAAATGTTTAAATTGTTAATTTGTCACCGAGAAATTAAATTACCTAAAATCCTAAATTCAACACCGGTAAATTATCTTATCTAAATTCTATATCCACCACCAGTAAATCATTCAAATTCTTAATTCGACATCAATAAGTAATCTAAATCTTATATTCACCCCCCCTCCCCCAAACCCAACATGCTCTCCTTGTACGATACACCAATTTCATACGAAACTACTTAGTGCATGCATGCCTTCTCCTAGTTTAGAGGCACATGATTTAGCATAACAAGGGAAGTTTGAAAGGGATATTATTGTCATCTGACCAACACTACCTGCCGCAAATTCAAATTTTGTCTAGCTCCAATATGGAAACGGGATACTCGAATTTTGTCGGACTCAAATATGATTATCGGACACTGGATATTGAAATAAAAATAAAATGTCATACAAGCACCAACTTTTTAAGAATTTAGTCGAGATTGTTATAGACAATACAAAGAAAAATCTTTGTGAAAATTCAAATTTAATTCGGTCAAATACGGTTAAAAAAAAAAAATTTAAGCCCACCCGTGGTGGATAGGCACTTCGGGTGTGGCGCCACAAATTCTTCAATTCTTGATATTCAAGTTTTTGGATTGCTACCACACCCATGGTGGGTGTGCATGTCTTCAGATTCATGGCTAACACATCTGTATTGGGTCCTGCTTCATGATACCATATTGTGGTGACATGCAGTGCGTCGCATCTCATAAAATAATGGGGAATTTATTTATAATTGGTCGATATGGTGTTGTTAATTTGAGAAATATTTATTTTTAGTAAGCATTGGTTTCGTGTTACTATTTTTTTCTTTTCAGTAGAACACTTCTTTGGTATTGGTTTAAATTAATTTCCTCTTTTTCAATAATAATTTAAAAAAACTGTCGGATGAAGTTCATTAGCATTGCACCAATTTCTTCATCCGCATCGTATTTCGTTTAGATTTTATCTCGTACTCGTTTTGGAGCTCGACTAGCTCAGATACTATGGAAAAATCTCTTCCTGCGCTACTAAAAAGTCTTGTTTTAGCAATGCGATTTAGTGAGGGACGTCCCTCACTAATCGGGCGGCATAGCCTTGCTAATTATTAGCGAGGGAGACCCACACAAAGTAGTGACGGATTCCGACACTCAGCTATCGCTATTTTGATCTTACAATTTTATAGAAAATATAATGTAGTGAGGGATGTCCCTTGCTATATTAAAAATATATATAATATTAATTTATTATTTAATGAGGGACAACCCTTGCAATATTAAAAATATATATAATATTAATTTATTATTTAGTGAGAGACGTCCCTTGCTATATTAAAAATATATATAATATTAATTTATTATTTAGTGAGGGACAATCCTTGGTACATGAAAATTAATACAAATTATAAATTTAAATATATTGAGGGACATCCCCCGCTAAGTCAAATAAAAAATTAATTTGATATTGGAATATTTTGAGGGATATAGCTACAAAAGTCCCTTGCCAATCTGGTGTTATTATTAGTTTTTTACTGCACTACAACTCAATATTTAAATAAAAAATTAACGTACAACTAATATTAACCAGCAAAACAATAAGAAAAACACCTCCAAAATAATTTAAACATTAAAATTAAGCAACCAAACTTCATACATATTCATCCAACTTAAACAATATGCAAACAATCACCAAACAAATTCTTTCAAACACTCCAAACTAATAAAATTCAAACCTAAAAAAACAACACCACCTAATACTCTATTCCATCCTCCTCGTCCTCTCCACCACCATCATCAAAGCTAGAGGACGAAGAACGGGGAAGCTTGATTAAGGTATTTACTTGAGCCTTGAGTTCTTTGACGTCTGACTCAAGTGTCGTCCTATGCTGCTCCTCCTCCATCCTTTTTTTGTTCCTCTTTGTACTTCCTAGCTAGCTCCCGAACTTCTTATCGCATCTCCTCAAACTACTCATCTGACATGGTGGCAAAACTCCCTATACCTTGCAATCCACATGGAAGATGGTGAAAGTTCTTCTCAGAGCAAAGGTTGTATGCCCTTCCCTTATGCATGCCCTCAACTATGTCTAACCACCAGGACAGAGTTTCTTCCTCTGATGGCATGATTGAATTGCCTTGGTCATCTGTCGATCGACTCCTTTTGATCTCTTCAATTGCTTGAACATATCGATTTTACATTAAAAGTAAAATTAGTATATAATAAATGATATAAAATAAATTCGAAGTAAGATATGAACTTACGTAAGTATCCTCTGCCCGTGTTTCGACCTAGACTTCTTTTTCATCTCTAATTTTCATATCGATCTTCTTCCCTACCTCTTCACGAGTGGTTGTTCTATCAAGAGATATTTCCTGCAAATAAAATAAACACGGTGAACCACAATTACATAAATAATTTACTGACATCTAAGTGTACAAATAATTACCAGTATCTTCATTCAAAAGGTCAAAAAGAATAACTCAAAAAGAGTGACATTGACTCCCTGGATGTTTTAATTCTAGATGAGATGAATGATGCATCAGATGCTGGTTACAAAACAAGTGTATCTTCTCAAGGGACCACACTTAACTAAATTCAAAATACAAGTTCACATTTCAAGTACCTACACTTAACCATTTTCAAGTATCTAATTCACTTCAAGTGACCACACTTAACTAAATTCAAAAGACAAGTTCACATTTCAAGTACCTATGCTTAAACATTTTGAAGTCACTAATTCATTTCTCAACTGACCACACTTACCAAAACTCAAAGCACAAGTTCATCTTTCAAGTAACTAAATTCTAAACACAAGTCACTAATTCATAATTCAAGTCCATACACTTAAACATTTTTAAGTCACTAATTCACTTTCCAAGTGACAACACTTGACCAGTTTCAAGTCATGAATTCACATTTCAAGTGACTATACTTAAACATTTTGAAGTCACTAATTCATTTCTCAAGTGACCACACTTAACTAAAATTAAATCACAAGTTCACCTTTCAAGTAACTAAATTCAAAACACAAGTCACTAATTCATAATTCAAGTCCATACACAAACATTTTCATGTCACTAATTCACTTCTCAAGTGACAACACTTAACCATTTTCAAGTATCTAATTCACTTCTCAAGTAACCACACTTAACTAAATTCAAAACACAAGTTCACATTTTATGTACCTACACTTAAACATTTTGAAGTCACTAATTCATTTCTCAAGTGACCACACTTAACTAAAATCAAAACACAAGCTTACCTTTCAAGTAACTAAATTCAAAACACAAGTCACTAATTCATAATTCAAGTCCATACGCATAAACATTTTCAAGTCACTAATTCACTTCTCAAGTGACAACACTTAACCATTTTCAAGTCATGAATTCACATTTCAAGCGACTACACTTGAACATTTTCAAGTCACTAATTCACTTCTCAAGTGACCATACTTACCAAAATTTAAAATGCAAGTTCACATTTCAATTAACTAAACTTACACATTTTCAAGTCACTAATTCACTTCTTAAGTGACCACACTTAACTAAATTCAAAACACAAGTTCACCTTTCAAGTAACTAAGTTCAAAACACAAGTCACTAATTTACTTCTCAAGTGACCACACTTAACTAAATTCAAAACACAAGTTCACGTTTCAAGTACTTACTCTTAACCATTTTGAAGTCATTAATTCACTTCTCAAGTGACCGTATTTTATTAAATTCAAAACACAAGTTCACATTTCAAGTACCTACACTTAAACATTTTGAAGTCACTAATTCACTTCCCAAGTGACCACACTTTACTAAATTCAAAACACAAGTTCACCTTTCAAGTAACTACACTTGAATATTTTGAAGTCACTAATTCATTTCTCAAGTGACCACACTTAACTTTTTTCAAAACACAAGTTCACATTTCAAGTACCTACACTTAAACATTTTGAAGTCACTAATTCAGTTCTCAAGTGACCACACTTTACTAAATTGAAAATACAAGTTCACCTTTCAAGTAACTACACTTGAATATTTTGAAGTCACTAATTCACTTCTCAAGTGACCACACTTAACTAAATTCAAAACACAAGTTCACATTTCAAGTACCTTCACTTAAACATTTTGAAGTCACTAATTCACTTTTCAAGTGACCACACTTTACTAAATTCAAAACACAAGTTTACCTTTCAAGTAACTGCACTTGAACATTTTGAAGTCACTAATTCACTTTTCAAGTGACCACACTTAACTAAATTCAAAACACAGGTTCACATTTTAAGTATCTACACTTAAACATTTTGAAGTCACTAATTTACTTCTCAAGTGATCACACTTAACTAAATTCAAAACACAAGTTCACATTTCAAGTACCTACACTTAAACATTTTGAAGTCACCAATTCACTTCTCAAGTGACCACACTTTACTAAATTCAAAACACAAGTTCACCTTTCATGTAACTACACTTAAACATTTTGAAGTCACCAATTCACTTCTCAAGTGACCACACTTTACTAAATTCAAAACACAAGTTCACCTTTCATGTAACTACATTTGAATATTTTGAAGTCACTAATTCACTTATCAAGTGATCACACTTAACTAAATTCAAAACACAAATTCACATTTCAAGTACCTATACTTAAATATTTTAAAGTAACTAATTCACTTCTCAAGTGAACACACTTTACTAAATTCAAAACACAAGTTCACCTTTCAAGTAACTACACTTGAACATTTTGAAGTCGCAAGTTCACAATTTCAAGTAACTACACTTAACCGTTTTCATGTCACAAGTTCCCAATTTCAAGTAACTACACTTAATCTTTTTAAAGTCAATACACTTAATAATTTTCAAATAACTTATTCATATTTCAAGTCACTACACTCAAACCATTTTCAAATAGCTGATTAACATTTCAAGTCACTATACTTAACAATTTTCAAGTAACTACACTTAACCATTTTCAAGTCACTAGTACACATTTCAAGTCACTACACTCAACCATTTTCAAATAAATAATTCACACTGCAAGTCACTATACTTAACCACTTTCAAGTAACTAATTCACATTTGAAGTAACTACACTTAACCATTTTCAAGTCACTAGTACACATTTCAAGTCACTATATTTAACCATTTTCAAGTAACTACGCTTAACTATTTTCAAGTCACTAGTACACATTTCAAGTCACTACACTTAATCACTTTAAAGTCACTAGTATACATTTCAAGACACTACATTTAATTATTTTCAAGTCAAAAGTTCATAATTTCAAGTAACTTATTTCACATTTCAAGTGACTACACTTAATCATTTTCAAGTCACAAATTCACAATTTCAAATGACTACACTTAACCATTTTAAAGTCACCGGTATACATTTCAAGTCACTACACTTAACCATTTTAAAGTCACAAGTATACATTTCAAGTAACAACACTTAATTATTTTCAAGTCACAAGTTCACAATTTCAAATGACTATACTTAACCATTTTTAAGTAACTAATTCACATTTCAAGTAACTTCACTTAACCATTTTCAAGCTTGAAAATCTTTATCTAAAATATTAGGTATAGTCCATATCTAATCAAAGCTACTGAGAGGACTAACACATTCCACCACGCTTGTCTATCCAGCAGGAAACAATGTACTACATAATTACAAAACACACACTGTCAACTAAAAGTCCCTAAAACTACGCTAAAATCATCAACAAGATCCCCGAAAATAAAAATTGACTCAATATATAAATTCATACAAACACTATTCAATTAAAAAAATATCTCAACTAAGGAAACAGAGTATTCCTAATTTTGTCAATCAATCAAGATATCAGAAATCCACTCAGTTATAGACTTACAGTATCAACCATTGATGAATTTGACTTACTATAAAATGCAATTCAATAAATAATGACAAAAAAAAATGAAAACATTTTAAAAAAGATACCTCTCCCATTGAATGGAGCAGCTAAAGCAGCTAAAAGAGAGCCTGTTGAATGGAGCTGCAGAAAGCAATAAATCGAAACGTATGAATTCGCCAATTCCAATCCACGAATCCAATATAAAATAAACCCATAAAAATGAAAAAGCGCCTCTCAAAATAGTGTCTATAATAACTTAAGAACAAAGAAAAACTGAAGAAATGTGCGACTTTGCCAATTAAAAGATTAATTAAGTTCGAAGCTTAATCTAAAAGCTAAGTATAGATAGATCGAAGAAGAAAGAAAAAATGAAAAATCACCTTGGTAATCTACTCAACAGGGGTCATGCAAGCAACGTCTAAAATTTCTTCTCAAATTTTCCACTCGCTAAAGCGACGACGCTGGAGGAGATGATTGTAGTGTGGTTTGGTGGTTGGCTGGAGAACCCGCCAGCCACATGGCTTCTGCTAGTGGCGACAACAACGAAGTTTGTCGAATGGAAATATTTAAGTAAAAGGGGGGGGGGCTGATATGGTTGTTGTTTTCAAGTGAGAGAGGAGAGAGGGTTGTAGAGGTGTTGCTGATATTGAAAAATATAGAGTTAGGGTTTATTGTTTTGTTTAAAATGAGAGAAAATGATGATGGGATCTCAGCTGTTGGATTAATTTTGATCCACGACTAAGATTAAAAGAATTTAAAAAGTGGTCTAAAATTGAAGCTTTATTTGGAGATCAAAACTAATATCAATTTGACTAAAATTGACATTAATTGGGTACAAAAGTGGCTAAAAATTAAAGGCATGAAGAAATTAAATAAAATTGACTATCATTTTAATAATAATAATAATAATAAGACCCAAATGTTTGTAAAATTACGAGTGTGAACATCAGATAATTTAATAAATATAAACAAATTACATAAAAAATATTACATTTAAATTGATAAATTGTAAAAAATGTTAATGATAATAAGAGTAATAAAATACTTTGTATATTTTATAAATCATGAATGTGACACATCAATATTTGTTTGATACAAGAATAATGCATGAAAAATATTAATATTTTAAATTAATAATTTTTACAAAACAACAGCCTAAAAGGAGTATTGAGCGGTCAAAATTGGGTGTCAACATATACTACAAATAATTTCCGATTAATTAATTTTTAAATATAGTATTATATATATATATATATCGTAATACAACGTATTAATCTGATGAACTATCGGTTAATTAGCTTTATTATTATAACTTCAATAGTATATTATTACCTCGATCATATGATGTTAACATATTATTCAAAATATTTGGATATATAGATTCAGTTAGCTAGCCTTTGACTACTATGTACATCACTACATGAGAGATACGTATATATACATATTAAAAAATTAAAACTTTAATGAATTGCATAATATTTATAATAACATTCAAATAATTTAATATAATGTATATATAAATCAGATAATTAGTTATTTTATATACTTATACATACACACACGCACATTCTCTTTATCAACTGTCAGGTTCTAAATACCTATCATATACATCACATACACGAGTAGATTACCCCATAATGTGACATATTTCATACATACTTTGATGAGTTATCGATTAATTTGATTTAGCTTACATTAATATAACTTCAATGTACACTATATTTTTACTTCGATTGTTTCAAAACAAGGTATTCAATATAAATTTGGATACATTTAGTTAACTTTTGACTTTTACAATATATATATATATATATATATATATATATATATATACACACACACACACACACACTCACTATCGATTATCAGGTTCTAAATACGTACTATATATAAATCACGTATACATGAGTATGTTATTACCCCATGCACAATGTATATATACACTCTGATGAGTTAACGGTATTATATATACTCCCTCCGTTTCAAAAAGAATGACCTACTTTGACTTGACACAAAGTTTAAGAAAATAAAGAAGACTTTTGAATCTTGTGGTCTTAAATTAAAGTTATGTCAAATGTACCAAAATGTCCTTTAATCTTGTGGTCCTAAACATATCATCTGGAAAGTTGAAATTAATGTATTGCCAAAAAAGGTAAGGGGTCATTCTTTTTTAAACGGACTAAAAAGAAAAGTAGGTCATTCTTTTTGAAACGGAGGGAGTAGTATTTAACTTTGACAGTATAGTATTAATACCGCGTTCGTATGATATTAACATACTATTCAATATGTTTATATACATTCAGTTAGTTTTTCACTACTCCATAAATCGATCACATACATATATACATATTAACTTTTGAATACGTACAATATCATCACATGCACGAGTATATTACCTCACGTAGTCGCTTTTTCAAATACTTTCTTTTTAAATTTTTTTAATTGATAGAGACCACATGTGGTCGATTTTTGCATAATATATTTATTTTAATGAAAACCGACCACTTGTGGTCGTTTTTTATAAAATATTTTTTTAATTTAAAACTGACATCGCCTTTTTAAATATTTTTCTTTTTCTTTTTTTAATCGTAAACCAACCACAAGTGGCCGCTTTTTGCATAATATTTTAAATTTATTTATTTAATAAAAAATGACCACTTGTGGTCACTTTTTCAAAGTATTTTCTTTTAATTTTTCTTAATTGAAAACTGACCACAAGTGGTCATTTTTTAAAAAATCGACCACAAGTGATCGCTTTTTGCATGATATTTTTGATTTTTTGATTTTTTTAAAAGCGACCACTTGTGGTCTCTTTTTCAAAATTATTTTTTAAAAAAATTAATTAAAAACCGACCACAAGTGGTACTTCATTTGTTGGTACTTCATTTTTTTTTTTTAATTTTTCGATTGTAAATCGGTCACTATTACTAAAAATTTTGCTAAATAAATATAACATGGAGAGTTGAGATATAAAAATCGTGAACACCCTTATATGTGAATTGCAAATTAATGATTAAGTAAATTCATGTAAAAAAATTACATTGTTGAGTTGGAATTACTGAAAAGGCGAATTTTGCAATTTATTTACCGTTGAAATATTGATTTCTTGAAAACATTTGTGGATTACGATACTCCAGCCAAAGTATATTAGGATAGTATGAATGATGAGCGGTATTTTTTTTTAATCTTTTTTATCTTTTGGATAATGCTTTGTTTTAATCCTTTGACCTTATATTTTTTTTTTCTGAGAATATGAATTCTTGAAAAAAGTTTTGGATTAGACTACTTCCTAGCCAAAGTAAATCAGGATAATACTATTTTTGTGGTGTTCTTTGATAATTTTATCTTAATTGAACTTAAATATTTAAGGGTATAAAAGTCCTTCAATATTTGAAGGATATTTTAGCCAATTAACATTTATATTCATATTTTTATAATAGTATAGATAAAGAGATAGATATGTTGATTAATCAATAATAATTTCTATAAATATTATTAATATACTTATACGTGGTATAGTTGTCAAAATATATATTATTATATCATTCGCTAATATTACATAATGATATCACTAATACTTACGGTTAGTATAATTGTCATTGTATTACTTAGCAGGCAATAATATTTCTAAAAAAATCACTAATAAACTTTACTTAATTTAACTATCGTATAAATTAATAAATCAATATTATTTTAATAAAGATATTAAAGATACTCTTTTATTTTGCTGTAATTATTGATATATAAATTACAACAACAACAACAACAACAAACCCAGTATATTCCCACATAGTGGGGTCTGGGGAGGGTAGAGTGTATGCAGTCCATACCACTACGTCTAATGAGGTAGAGAGGCTGTTTCCGATAGACCCCCGACTCAAGATAAAAGACAGTATAAGAGGCAGTATACAAAAAACATCAAAAGCATAGAACATAATAAAATAACATAGATACGACATCCACAAAAAGTATCTTGTCAAACAAAGGACACCACAAATCCCCTACCTACTGACTACAACTCAACCATACCCTTAGCCCTTTATCCTAATGTTTTTCCTCCATATCTTCCTATCTAGGGTCATGTCCTCAATCAGATGTAACTTCTCCATGTCACGTCTAATAACTTTTCTCCAGTATTTCTTTGGTCTACCCCTACCCCGCTTAAAACCTTCTAAAGCCAACCTCTCACACCTACGAACTGGGGCATCCGTGCCCCTCCTCATCACATGACCAAACCATATCAACCTCACTTCCCGCATTTTATCCTCCACTGATATCACTCCCACCTTTTCACGAATAATTTCATTCCTAACCTTGTCTGCCCTTGTGAATCCACACATCCAACGAAACATTCTCATTTCCGCCACTTTCAATTTTTGGACATGAGAATTCTTAACCGGCCAACACTCCGCTCCATACAACATAGCAGGCCGGGCTGCAACTCTATAGAATTTGCCTTTAAGCTTGGGAGGCACCTTTTTATCGTATAAAATTCCCGAAGCGAGCCTCATTTTAACCAACTTTCCCCAATACGGTGAGAGACATCCACATCTATCTCTCCATTCCCCTGAATCGTAGGCCCAAGATACTTAAAACTATCCCTCTTGCAAACCGCCTGAGAATCCAACTTTACTACCACCTCCTCCTCAAGTCTCGAGTCATTAAACTTGCACTCCAAGTACTCCGTCTTGGTCCTACTCAATCGAAACCTTTAGACTCCAGGGTTTCTCTCCAAATCTCCAGCTATCATTAACCCCTTGTCGCGATTCATTAATCAAAACTATATCATCCGCAAAAAGCATACACCAAGGCACCTCGCCTTGTATATTCCGCGTTAGCACATCCATTACCAAAGCGAATAAAAACGGACTAAGAGTTGATCCTTGGTGCAACCCTGTCAAGACTGGGAAATGCTCAAAATATCCTCCCACTGTCCTTACCCGAGTCTTCGCCCCCTCATACATATCCTTAATCGCTCTGATGTACGCCACCGGAACCCCCCTCACTTTCAGGCATCTCCAAAGAACCTCCCTAGGGACCTTGTCATATGCTTTTTCCAGGTCTATAAACACCATGTGAAGATCCCTCTTCCTCTCTTAATACTGCTTTACCAGTCTCCGCACAAGGTGAATTGCCTCAGTCGTGAAGCGACCAGGCATAAAACCAAATTTGTTCTCCAAAATAGACACAAACTTCCTCAACCTCCGCTCCACCACCCTCTCCCAAATCTTTATCGTGTGACTCAACAACTTAATACCCCGATAGTTGTTGCAATACTGAATGTCACCCTTATTCTTATATAGAGGAATCATCGTTCTCCATCTCCACTCCTCGGGCATCTTTGCTGACTTGAAAATATTGTTAAACAAATTGGTTAGCCACCTCAACCCTGACCCGCCAGAGAACTTCCAAAAATCCACTGGAATCTCGTCGGGTCTCATCGCCCTGCCCTTTTGCATCTTGCGAATAGCCTCACTGACCTCCTCTTCCCTAAATCGACGACAAAAACTAAAATTGCGACACTCCCCGGAATGCTCCAACTCTCCTAACACAACACTTCTGTCCCCCTCATCATTCAAGAGCCTATGGAAATACGACTGCCATTTTCCTTTAATGAGGGAGTCGTCAACCAAAACTCTGCCATCCTCCCCCTTAATGCATTTCACCTGATCCAGATCACGACTCTTCCGTTCCCTAACCTTGGCAAGCCTAAACAACCTCTTATCCCCGCCTTTCTCCTCTAACCCCTTATACAAACTCTCAAAAGTTGTTGTCTTAGCAGCCTTAACAGATAACTTAGCCTCCTTTTTAGCTGCCTTGTACTCTTCTCTGCTCACCCGATTCTCTTTTTCATCCTTACACTCCACCAACTTAGCGTAAGCTGCCTTCTTCGTCTCCACTTTTTTCTTAACATCTTCATTCCACCACCAATTCCCGCGATACCGGCCAGACCAGCCCCTCGAAACACCCAACACCTCTCTAGCCGAATCTCTAATGCAACCAGCGGTCCAATCCCACATACTATCCACGTCCCCTCTGCACTCTCACACCACCATCCCCTCCAACTTTGCCCCTATCCCAAAGCACTAGCCAGAGTCAGACTGCCCCACCTAACACTAGGTCTACCCTTCCTACCTCGACGCACCTTACCCTTCTTAATCAATCAATAATATTTGTAGTTATAAAATTATAAGACGATCAGTCAATAACATTACATAAGAATATCATTAATTCACTTCTATTTACTACAATATCAAATATAAGCTAATCAATTACTTATTGTATTACTTATAACACTAATATACCTCTTTTTTTTCGTTATCAAATTAATTATAAGCTAATATAATTCATCAACATTTATTAAGAATACCACCAAAATATTTTTATTTATTCTAATTTTCACTATCTAAGCTACTCATTCAATTATAACATATTAAATAGTATATATATACTTAAAGCAATTATTGAGGGATCAAACAATTGATATCATTGTTATTGTTTTTTCTGCAAATCTATAATATGGTTGTTTATTAAATACTCAAGTTTACATATTTAATTTAGTGAGATACTTTCCTCACAACAATGAAAAAAATCACAAATAATTATATGTATCGTATTGAGGACTCCTTGGATAACTTATATTTCATTTTCATTTAATTTTTACTAATGCTTTATTACCAACTAAATTTTTTTTCAAATTATATTTAAATTTTCTTTGAAATATGAATTTATTTGTTATTATTTATCGAGGGAAATCCCTCTCTATAACAAATTTAATATTAATTTTTTATTATCATCATAATTTAGTGAGGAATGTCCCTCACCGCCTTTAAAAAATGAAGGTTAAAATATTAAAAATTATATTTAAATTTTCTTTGAAATGAGAATTTAATTATTATTATTTAGAGAAGGAAATTCCCCGGTATAGAAAATTTAATATTAATTTTTTATTATCATCATATTTTAGTGAGGGATGTCCCTCTTAGCCTTAAAAAAATGAATATTAAAAATTATATTTAAATTTTCTTTGAAATATGAATTTATTTGTTATTATTTAGCGATGGAAATCCCTTGCTATAACAAATTTAATACTAGTCTTTTATTAGCATCATATTTTAGTGAGGGATGTCCCTCTCTGCTATTTATAAAAATAAAAATTTAAATATTTAATTTGTATGAGGGACAACATTGCAAAGTCCCTCACAATATCGACATACAATTTGTCCCTCACTAACCTTGGTAGTTAATAGTCAAGTTTTTAGCAGTGCTGGAGTAAAGCATTCCTTACTAAAGGCAGCTTCATTTTTAGAGAAACTCAAATACCCTTGTTAATTAAGGTTGGAGGAGTACTTTCATGCCTCGAATCCACGAGCTGTCCACGAGCTTTATTGATCCATTCATGCAGTTACTAAAAAAACACAACTCTATTAGACTCACTAGGAGTAGACCTAAGAGTATAGAAAGAATCTTAGTGAAGATTCTTCTCTCAGTTCATGAAAGAACTCCCTCCCAGATTGACTTCATCAGTAATCTTTAGGTCTTGCCTTTGTTGGGGTTTTAAGAGGTATCAATGGAAAATGAATAGGTGTTTTTTTTCGAAAAAATATCAAGAGAAAGAGTGCAATTTGACTAGACACCTTTTTAGTATTGGATAGTTATGGCCTTTTTAAAGGGTTGTGACTTTTTTCGAAGAATAGCACCTTTTTCGAAGAGGTTTACCTTTATGAAGGGGTACACTTTTTTGAACTATTACTTCTCTTCATGAAGCAAAACCTTGATGGCTATAAATACCTAAATTTTTTCTCAGGTATATATTTGTAAATTTAAAAGAAAAAATACTCCTCTTTCTTGAAAAAAACTCTAGTGTGATTTGCACCCGTTGAGTACATTCGTAGTTCGACAGAATTTGAGGTACCACTATTCTATCGAAGTAATTTATTTTATCCTGTAAAGATATATTCTATAACCTTGAGTACTTGAAGGAATAATTTCCTTACGGACACACCATGCATTCGGTGGACTTGATTCTATAATTTCCTGCTACATCTTTTTTTCTTTCTTAAAGTTGATTTTACTGTTTTTCAGTAAATAGTTTAAAATTCATATTGATAGTTGTTCAACTGGTTGAACTTGTGTTTGAAGTTCTTGAAACTTCATTTTGATAATTCATAAGCTGGTTGAACTTGTGTTGAAGTTCTTAACATTTGTTTTGCTATTTTCCAAAAAATAATTTGAACTTCATTTTGTTGATGCTCATAAGTTGGGTTGAACTTATTATTAAAAGTTAAAAGTTGCAAATACAGAGTTTAAAATTCTTTTGAATGTTCATATATTAATTCGAATATGTGTTTGAAGTTACTGTTGGAAACTACATATTTTACCACACACGAGAAAAACAACAATCTTAAGGAATTTATAAAAATATTTATTTTTGTGCTTGTTTGGTGAAAGAAAAAACTTATCATCATTTATAAATCAAGTAATTGGTTGATCTGTATTTGATCTGATTTTATGGAGACTAAAGTCTTTTGATTTCTACTCCGTCGGTTAGAAGAATATAAAAACTTCATCAAAAATTCAGTGTGGGGGTTCGGTTCAAAGAATATAAAAACTTCACTGATTTGGTAAACACTCTGTATTGGTTACCTGAGCTTAAAACCTATGAGTTTTTACTCTGTTTGATTTTGATTATGATTTGAAGTCATAAAAACTTCGTCAGGTTTCAAATTTTAATCGGTTGATGATTTAAAGATATAAACACTTTATCAGTGACTAGAAACAAGTTGAATAAAGATTAAAGTCTTTATTGTTAGTATTCTGAAATACTAAAGTGTATGTCAAAGATTGACAGGAAAATTATGAATGAAACTGAACAATAAATTGAATCGGTTGTGAATGGTGTTATCCCACTGACAATCAATGTTGCGTCATTAAGTTGTTCATATATTTCTCTAGAAATGGAATGCAGAGAAATTAAAAAAAAATATTTTAGTGTGAACTTCAAAGAATGGCAACAAATGATGTCATTTTGGCCGATCAAACCAGAAATGCAAATGTTCACAAGTATAGATCCTCATATTCTAGAAAATATAATGATTGAAAATTATTTGTTTGATTTGAAAGATCTTGTGAGTCATCCCAAGATAAAAAAAAAAGAAAATATGTTGAATGAAAAATCATCAATGATGGTTGCAAATCCTGTTAAGAACGATGCTCCAAATAATAAGAAGATGAAGAAGTCTTATGGACAAAAGATAGAGCAGAATAAGAAAACGTTCAAAGATAAGTGCAACAATTGTAGTAATGTTGTCCACAAAGCTCTAAATAGTCAAGTTCTGAATAAGAACAAGAAAAGAGATTAGATAAGCATGTTGGAAACAATAAGAAAGGTTGAAAATCTATGTGCTATGATCACTTAAAGTAATCTAGTTGAAATTCAAATTAATGGTGATTTGATTATGTAACACCCCGTATTCAAGTACGTGTATTGGTCTTATTTATATGGAATTAATTTTTTATTTTATTTATACCGAAATTTGCTCGTCGATGGTTCCATGCGAAGGTTATTGAATAAGCTTTCCAACGATATAAAGATTTTCAAAAATGGATAGGTTTCGAATATAATCGAGCACGTTTGAAACTATAAAACGGTGACCGGGATATTTGGGAATAGTAAATGTGCAGAAAAATTTCCTGCACACAAACTACTGAGGCCAGCCGAATTTTTGGGTCAACTTCGAACGATCATAACTCCCTTAATATAATAAACTGGGAGATCTGCGACCTATGAAAAGAAAGATCTTTGAATCTTCTTTCCAATGCAATTGGTTTCATCCAAATCCAACGTCTGAGTAAGGAGTTATACTCGTTTTACTTCAGCCTATCAAAATAGATTTTTAGGGTCAACTTCAAACGACCATAACTCCTTGTACAGGACGAACTGGGTGGCCTACTTTATATGAAATGAAATACCTTTGAATTATCCTTCCAACGATACCAATTTCACCCAAATCCGATATCATAGCAAAGAGTTATGGTTGATCTACTTTAGCTTATCAAAATAGTCCACCAAAGGACAGATTTGACATTATTTAAATTTTAAAGGCATTTTGGTCATTTTCTATTATATTATGGATGGGAATATGTGTATATATACATGTATATGAGTTCAAAAACTCATTTTCATCATCAATCATTGAGAAAGAACAAACCCTAGCCAAATTTGACCTTTAAATTACTTTTGATTCAACCGTAGAAATTCCAAAGTAATCCGATAACTGCGTTTGTCATCTCGAGAGCTTCAAACGACATCTATTATTTGTGTAAATAGGATTGCATAATCAAGAGGTGAATTCTAAGGTATGAATATTGTTTGCCTTTATTCTTTTCCATATGTATATGTGTGATAGAGGATGGTTATATGTATTGGTAGTTATTGAAAGGTGATGGAAATAGGGTTATGGACTATTTTGCATGGTTTGGTTGTATTGAATTGTGGAAGGTGGATATGGTAATTGAGTTATGGAAGGTGGATATGGTGATATACTATTGAATTGATGATTATTTATGTCTATGGCTCAATTTGGTTTAATGGATTGGTTGGAAGGATAAATGAATCCAAACTTGATATTGGAGGATGTTGTATGAATGTTCTTGGCATGTGAATGTAATTGGAGTATAAGAGGGTTAAAGTGACACCCTTTATGGTGTAATTAAGGCTTACTACTTAACCACTAATTTGGTGAATTCAAATAATTTAATTGTGACGTTTGGTTGCTAATACTAGATTGCTATATATGTTCATTGTAGATAAGTAATCCGAAAAGACGGGAAGTCCATTTGGGACTAGTATTGAAGGTTGATAGTCAGGTATGTAAAACATACTCTATACCATATCTTTGGCATGAAAGCGAACAATTGTTCTATTAAGAAAGTTTCCAAAGTTATTCAATAACATGTGATCCATAATGGTTTTGTATGATGTCCTACGTTACCAATGAACTTGTTTCCACCCTACAAGATGTCAAGACATTCCAATACTTACTTGTTTTCCAAATCTTACATGTTTATTGCACTAATGAATGTCAGAAGGTATCCGGTTACTCAAACAAGATCCATGTGCTATTAATGACTCCAAAACGTTTCATTGATATACCAATAAGTTCCTACTTCATTGTTATGGCATTGATGACTCCAAAACACTTCATTAATGTGCCAATGAGTTCTTACTTCATTGTTATTGCATTGATGGTCTATTTATATGTTTCTTATTGATGTATCATTGTTTCAAAGTATCAAAAATGCGGTGGCGACCGAAATAACAATCTCAAAGATTAATTGAACTAAGTGATGGAAGTTCTCTCTTATCGGGTGGTATCCCAGGGGCATAAGCCTATCATGGGTCGATCCCTATTTATGTGTTTATGGGTGGTATCCCAGGGGCATAAGCCTATCATGGGTCAATCCCAGTTGATATGTACTGGAGGCAGCCTAATGGTCACAGTACAGTACAGTAATGATTACAAAGATGATAAGAACGAAGGTAAAATGATTGAATAAATACAATGTACAGGTTGTCACAAGTTCTAGTAAGTGTGGTCCACTCCTATTACGATTTATTCACTTGTTTCTGATTTCTATTGAGCTCCTATATCATATGTGATTATCTACAGCTTTACATACTCAGTACATATTTTGTACTGACGTCCCCCACGGGGGACCTGCATTTTATACTGCAGGCATAGGTACCTCAGCTCATACACCGCACAAGTAAGAGCCAGGATATCCAGCTGCTTTTGGTGAGCTCCAGTTTGCTTCGGGGCTTTCCGTGTCATATCCAGTCACTTTTGGTATTGTATAGAAGTTAGTTATATGGCAGGGTGTGTCCCGACCTTAGTTAAACTCTGTGTATTATCTAGAGGCTTTGTAGACCTAATATACAGTGAAGGTGGTGCTTTGTTAATAGACGTGATGACTCCAACGGCCAAGTATTGCATATACATATATAGGTGTGCTTGAGCTTATACAGGTGATTATTTCCTTTTATATGTGACATGATGCTGTCCGAATTTTGGGTTGTCATAGAGGTATGCATGGGAAGTATAAGGTTATGAGTTGGTTCTCCCGGGCCTCCTCGGTTACGGGTGTCAGTTCGTCCCAATAGGATTTGAGGCGTGACAGATTCTGGAGATACTAGACATGTTTATGCAAACAAAAAAACTTTTTCTACTTATGATACCGCTGGTCCCAAAGATATGATCTTCATAGGAAATAATGCAACAACCAAGATTGAAGAAAGTGGAAAGATATTCCTAAAAATGACTTCTGGCAAGGTGTTGACTCTCAGAAATGTTCTCCATGTTCCTACTATTAGGAAGAACTTAGTATGACTACACTTCTCGTTAAAACTGAGTTTAAGTGTGGGTTGTGTTGGAGAAAGTTGTAATAAGCAAAAATGAAACGTATGTAGGGAAGGGCTACCTCAATGAGGGTCTTTTCAAACTTGATGTAATGATTGTTGAAATAAAAAAAGTTGAGGTTTCTTCTTACTTGCTAGAGTCAAATGATTTATGGCGTAGTCGTTTAGGACATGTCAATTACAAAACTTTCCAAAACTAATTAATTTAGAAATTTTACCTAATTTTGAGTGCAGTAAATCAAAGTGTCAAACGTGTGTGGAATCAAAGTATGCTAAGAATATGTATAAGTTTGCTGAAAGAAATTCCAATTCCTTAGACTTAATCTACAGAGATATTTGTGATATGAAGTCAATACTATCACTTGGTGAAAAAAAGTATTTTATAATTTTTATTGATGATTGCATTAGATACTGTTATATTTATTTTCTAAATAATAAGGATGAAGAAATAGATGCATTTAGGTAATATAAAACAGAAGTAGAAAATCAGTTGGATAAAAAGATCAAAATGATAAGAAGTGATAGGGGTAGAGAATATAAATCTCCTTTTGCAAAGATATGTGTAAATAATGAACTTATCTATCAAACTAATACCCCGTATTCACCTCAATCAAATGGGATAAAAAAAAAGTTGAACGCTAAAAATGATGAATACCTTACTCACAAGTTTGGATTTACCGCAAAACTTATGGGGGGAACCTATCCTTACAGCTAACCGAATACTCAATAGAGTGTCTCATAGTATGGCACTTTCAATTCCATATGAACAATAAAAAACAAAGAAAACCCAACTTGAAATATTCCAAAGTGTGGGGGTGTCTAACAAAAGTCCAAGTTCCTTTGCCTAAAAGGATAAAAATAGAACCTAAGACTGTGGACTGCGTATTTATTGGATATGCTAAAAGTAGTAAAACATGTTGGTTTTTGGTTCATAAATCTGAACATCCGGATATCAATGAAAATATGATAACTAAATTAGATATTGCTAAGTTCTTTAAACTCATTTATCCGTATAAAATCGGACATGAGCAGTCTAGTGGGGGGTCTAAATGACCTCGAGATGAACCAAACGAGAACGTAATTAATGATGAGAATCCAAGCCATAGCACCTGTCAAAGAACGTCAACATACTTTGACTAAGATTTTGTGACATTTCTTCTTGAAAATAAACCTCAAATGTTTAAAGAAGTGATGTCGTCTTCAGACGCATCCTTTTGAAAAGAGGCAGTCAATAGTGAGATTGATTCAATCTTGAGTAACTATACTTGGAAGTTGGTTAATCTTCTTTCAGGAAATAAACCTTTAGGTTCTAAATGGATCTTCAAAAGAAAAATGAAAGTCGATGGTACTATTGACAAATTCAAGGCAAGATTTGTAGTAAAAGATTTTATACATAAAGAAGGTCTTGATTATTTTGATACATACTCGCCTGTAACAAGGACAACGTCCATTCGGATGTTGGCTTCCTTAGCATCGGTATATGGTCTTGAAATTCATCAAATAGATGTGGAAACAACATTCTTAAATGGAGAATTGGAGGAAGAAATTTACATGGAACCTGAGGGTTTTGTGGTTCATGGTAAAAAAAAGAAAGTGCGTAAACTAGTTAAGTCACTTTATGACCTAAACCAAGCACCGAAATAGTGGCATGCAAAGTTTGACCAAATTATGTTGGCAAACGACTTTAAGATAAGTGAAGGCAATAAATTTGTTTACATTAAAGACACTCCAAATCACAAGGTCATTATTTTTTTTATGTGGATATGTTGATCATCAGTACAGACATTTCTAACATAAATGCTACGGAATAAATGCTTGAGAGTAAGTTTGATATGAAAGACCTTGGAGTTGCGGATGTGATCTTAGGGATAAGAATCCATAAAACTCCATAAGGATTGACTTTGTCATAGTTTTATTATATTAAAAAGGTACTTGACAAATTAAAGTATTTGGATTTGGGTATTGCCAAGACTCCATTAGACGTGAGCTTTGCACTTCAAATGACTAAAGGTGAAAGTGACTCACAGTTGGACTACACAAGAGTGTTGGAAAGTTTGATGTGTATCATGAATCGTACACAACAAGATATAGCATGTTTTATTAGTGAATTGAGTCGGTACACGAGTAATCTCAATCAAATCATTGGATGGCAATAAAAAGAGTTTTGGGTTATCTAAAAAATACTTAAGACTATGCTTTGTATTATAACAAATGTCCAATGGTAACTAAAGGATATAGTGATGCAAATTGGATCACCAAATCAAATGAAGTAAAATCCATACATGAATATGTATTTACTTTAGGTAGAGGAGCAGTCTCTTGGAAATCATCCAAATAGACATGTTTTGCCCTCTTTACAATGGAATCTGAATTTATCTCATTAGATAAAGTCGGTAAAGAAGCTAAATGGCTCCAAAATTTATTAGAAGATATTTCTTATTGGCCCATACCTTTGGCACCAGTATGTATACGCTGTGAAAGTCAAGCGGTGATAAGTAGGGCAGGGAATATGATGTGCACGATAAATCTCATCATATAAGACGGAGACATAATACCGTTAGAGAACTACTCTCTAGTGAAATTATCATTGTTGAATATGTGAAGTTAAAGGATAATGTGTTGGATCCACTTGAAAAAGGGACTATCTAGAGAGGGAGTTAATAGATCATCAAATGGAATAGGTTTAAGGCCTAAGACAAGTTAGTGTGGAGGTAACTCTACCTAACAGACTGGAGATCCCAAGAGCTAGGTTCAAAAAGATCAAACAAAGTTGTGACTGACGATTCAACATCGTCAATATACTCAACCCATCCTTATGATGAAGACAATGTTCAGAGAACAAAGATAAGACTTATGGTTTGAAGCTTTTTAATGGTTTCTAAGTTTGACAGGTTTGACCAAATAGTTTGATCTATAGGACTAAATAATTAGGAATCACCTATGTGAGGGTGAAGTCGAATCCGCTTCAAGGAGAATGTTAGTAAAGGCCTATTCTTTATGCTCTCATGAAATCGGGATGTGTTCATGGCTGAAACGAACAAAATTGTGAGAACCATTAAAGGTAAAAGACTGGTTATGTGACTAGTGTTGTCTAGGTGTACATTAAAACTCGACGTTTAAAAGATATCAAATGTACCGATTGACCAAGTGCATCCGATGCATGTTCACTACGAAAAGTTCAAAGGAAAATCCACTTATCCAGATGCAACTAGTCTTTGCTTGTAAATCACGCAATTGTCCGTAATTTTTTTATAAAATTGTCATTCCTCATTCATGTGGGGGATTGTTGAGTTTATAAGTGGTGTAAATAAAAAGTAAATTGGTGTTTTTTCCAAAAAGACACCAAGAGAAAAGATGCAATTTGAATAGGTACCTTTTTGGATTGGATGATGATGACTTTTTCAAAGGGTTGCGGCTTTTTTGAAGAGTTGCACCTTTATGAATGGGTGCATCTTTCTAAACCATTGTTTCCTTAGTAAAGCAACACCTTGATGGCTATAAATACCTGAATTTTTCCTCAGTTATAAATTTGAAAATTTGGAAAAAGAAATACTCCTCTTTCTTGGGAAAAACTCTAGTGTGATTTACACCCATTGAGTGCGTTCGTAGTTCGACAGAATTTGAGGTACCGCTATTCTGTCGAAGTGATTCATTTTATCTTGAGAGGATATATTCCATAACCTCGAATACTTGAGGGGAATAATTTTCTTAAGGACCTTTTATGCACGGTGTACTTGATTTTACAATTTTCTACTTCATCTTTTATCTTAAAGTTGGTTTTACTATTTTCAGTAAATAATTTGAACTTCATATTGATAATTCTTCAACTGGTTGAACTTGTGGTTGAAGTTCTTGAAACTTCATTTTGATAGTTCATAACTTATGAACTTGTATTGAAGTTATTAACATATGATTTTGCTATTTTACAGAAAATATTTTGAACTTCATTTTGTTGATGTTCATAAGTTGGGTTGAACTTATTGTTAAAAGTTCAAAGTTATAAATACAGAGTTTAAACTTTATTTGATTGTTCATATGTTAATTTTAACATGTGTTTGAAGTTACTGTTGAAAAATAAAAAAAATTCCAAACTCGAAAAAACAACAGCCTTTGCACCGGTGGACATGCCCCAATGCCCCCAACTTCTTAAGTTTGAAAATTGTGCGAGACCAATGTGACAAGCTTCCATTATTCAATATAAAATCATCGTAAAGTCGATTATTACGAGTGCTACTATTACATGGAAAGAATACCCTTTTGAATGCAAGAAATCGAAGGGTGAGCGAGCGTTGTGAGCACAAACAATCATTCGAACAAGCGAAGGTTGGAGCTTTTACTTTATATAAAGTGCACTCTCTGAGGACATACAACTATTGAAGTTGGTAAAAGACAACTCTTTTATTATTGATATATTTCACTATCAATTCAAAAAATGGCACCAATTGATATTTTAGTAGGATTTTTTATATATTCATATTTTTAATAATTGTTTTTCAATAAAACTTCAATAAATTTGGGAGAAACCAATAAATATATTAATCAATTTTTTGTTTTTTGAGTAGAATTAAGTCAAATGTAGAAATATTAACCATTTTTTTTTGTCTGTTTTGGAGTAGAATTCAGATTACAAAAATTAACCAATTTCTTTCCATATATTTATTAATCTGAGGAAAATAATGAAAAGACAATTTAGTTCTTTTAGTGAAAGATAAACAATTTAAATCACTTTTCTAAAAGCCTTCATGCATTTAATATATTGTAGATACAGATGTATAGTGTGTTTGCTATGACGAAAAACATTTTCTGAAAAATGTTTTCCAATTTTCTCATGTTTGGTTTGCTTAAACGTTTTGGAAAATGTTTTATAAATCAACTTATTTTTCTCAAATCTAAAAAAAATGACTTACCTTCAAAAAGTAAGAAAAACATTTTTCAAAACTATCTTTAAACCTCACTCTTAAGCTGAAATGTTCATGCAATTCTCAAATCACCCACCCCTACCCTGACACCCAATCCCCTACCACCCCCACCACCCCAATCCAAATATCATATTTAATTTTTTTAAAAATGTTTCAATTTTTTTTTCTTACTCCATCCCCTACCCGACCTCCTATTAGCCCCCTTCCAAAATAATATTTAATTTTTTTAAAAAAAAATTCAAACTTTTTTTTTACCGCAACCCCTACCCGGCCCCCACTCCTACTAGTCCCCCTCCCCCCACCTCCACCCACCTCAAAAAAAAATAATTTTTTAAATTTATTTTAAAAAATAAATTATTATTTTTCTTACCCCACCCTCACACCTTACCCTGACCCCATCCCTTACTAGCCATCGACGCCGCCCCACCCCACCCCACCCCACCCCACCCCAACAAAAAATATTATTTTAATTTAAAAAAAATTTAAAAAATTTTCTTACCTCACTCCTACCACCTATTCTAACCCCCTCCCCCCTCCCTTCAGCCCTCTCCCCCTCAAAAACGTATTAAATTATTTAATTTATTTTTTTAAAAGGTTTCAAACTTTTTTCTTACCCTTCCCTTCTTATCCTATTCGTTTTCATTATTTTTTATTAAACCAAAAATGCAACAACGACCAACAACTACTGCATCACTTATAAGGCTAGCCAACATTAGCAAATTGTTGCTTTAGAATTTGAAAATTAGAAATTGAAGTTATTAGAAAATCACGTTTTAATTATTAAATTATATTTTTAACACGCTCAACCATGTGCGTGTCAGATTCTTTTACATAAGTTACCCTTTTAGCATGTAAAAGTTTTTTCTAATAATTAATGACATTGAGATTCGATCCCAGAAAAAACAATGAGAAAATAAGAAAAAATTTATTTTTCAAGAAAATGTTTTCCTCCTTCATATTGAACACACCTTAAAGAAAGTATTTTCTGGGATCAATTTTTTTTTTTATGAAAAATATTTTCTACTCATTAGCTAAACAATAAAATGTATTTTCTGTAAAATATTTTTTTCATTCACCAACCAAACACTAGAAAATATTTTTCGAAAATTATTTTCCACTCACCAACAAAACATAAGAAAATAAATAAGAAACCAACTTCTTTTTCATGAAAATATTTTCTAGGAAAATATTTTTCATGAAAAACATTTTCCTTCATACCAAACACACTCGTAATGCAGATATTTCTTGAGAATGGTTTGGAGAATAAACAATAAATGCTAAGGGTAAATTAAGATTTTTTTTTTTTTTGTCTTTTCTTGATAAGTCAAAAGTGACAAATAAAAATAAAAATAAAAATTAAATTAGTAAAAAACTCATAAGTAAAAGCGAATGGAATTAACATGAGGGAGTATATCTTAAACGCACCTGATAAATCGTGTAATCTTAAATTCACCCGATCAAGTCAACATGGTCTCCTCCTATAATTAGAATATTAATTAAAAATTGGAAGGGAACATAATGAGGTTTATATTCTGATTGGAAATAATTACCTTTTACAAAATTTCAAAATGAAACTCTCATTTTGAAATATATTAAGGTATATTACTTGTGGTTTATTTTTTCGAAAAATGACTTCCCTTGGCCTATGAGAGAAGTTATTTTTCCTTAGAGAAAAATGAGTTATTTTGAAAAATATTTTTTCAATATTTTATTATAACCAAACAAGGGAAAATAGAAAAACAAAATAAACAAAGCAACTAAGAAAAGTTGTCACAAAAATGCAGCTATGGTTTGACCTACAACAAAAGTTAGAAGGATCCATATCATATTATAAAGATTCATTACCCACACGGTGATTTAACCCCCCAACTTAACCATTTTGAGAAGGAAGAACCATGGAAGGAAGTAGGAGAAAGAATAAACTGGGAGTGAATAAATCAAAGAGAAAAGAGGGAACAATTTGGACACAAATAACAAATTGGATAAAATCCTTTTAAAGTGTCAAAGTAATAAAAAAACAAATTTTTGATTGATTTCAAACATGGAGCCAACTATACTTAATTAAAACTAAAATACTGAGCCAAATTTTCCATTCTCTTGATCAAGTTATGCAAAATAGTACTATCAGAAGCTTTAGCCGATTTTATCAAATTGGTGCTTCTGGACTCTTGACGAACTCACTGATCTCCTTGATATTTATAGATCAAAGAAACCTCGAAAGTCGTATTAACATCATATATGTATCATGGACAATGACTAAATAAACAAGAATTGAAAAAAATTCTACCAACTATTCATGGTTAAAGGAATTATCATACAACCACAATTTCAAATTGACAAGAGTATCCATGTATTTGCTTGCAACATATTGACACCCATCAACCAATTTTAGGAAATGAATACTTCACTGGAATGTGTTATACATGGTAGGAAAAGAAGGAAAAATAATATAAATAAATGAATAAGTAAGAAATGATGTCTGGACCACAATGTACTAAACAAATTGATGAATTGGAGCAGGAAACTATAAGGAAAACAACAAATTATAAACTGAAATAATATAACATATCAAAGCATTATTTGAGCAACATTCGGAGTAGCTTCATCTCCTCTTAGCGGATTTGTTATGCTTTGCTGCAAATCCAGGACCATCGAGAAATCCTCGGGTTCAGAATACTTTTAAATCATGTTAACAAACCTTCAACTCAAACCATTTAAAACCTAACATCAAACTCTATCCAGTTATGAAGACACAATTAACATTTAAGAGAAAACAATGACAAAACATCTTTAAATACTATACGAACATGGCTAAGTCATAGGGAAAAGGAACGAAAACAAAAGCAACAACTTAAATTATATCATTTTTAGACGGGTAAAGACACAAAAATTAAATCTATCAGTGCAGTTAAACACTAGTGAGATAAACATTTCAAACCGTCCAACTTTACGTAATAATGGCAAATACTCAACAGTTATCTTAACAGAAAACCTTCCAAGAGTGAGAACACCTTTCATATACAAGATAATGTTGCAGACTCAGAATGGCAATGAGCAGCGACATAGATTTATTAAAGCTTGAATCTTTTTCCAGAAACACACCAATAATTGAATCAAAACACCATTTTCAGTCTTAGAAATTTCAAATAACATTGAACAATATAAATCACGCGAGCACAAAAGCAAGAATAAACAGAATTCAAGATTCTCATACCAATTGTGAAAAAAGAAACAACAAACAATAATGCGACCTAAATGCTACTACCACTACAAAACAGGATGACAAAGAAATCACACAATTTTCATTGTATGAAATCTATGGCTTGCAAGGCCTTCTATAGCAACAAATTCCCAGCATACAAGGCTATCGCATGAGCAAAATGCTACTATGACTAAAAAATGACAAGATGAAAAAGAAACAAAGTCGAAACTTAATGTAACGAAGTGTTACCTTTTTCAGAGCAGCAAAATGAGACAACGAGCTAGCGTTGGAATTTCGACCACCATTGGAAAAGATCCGCAGCTACTCCGACAATTCCAATGACTTTTCATGAGAATATTTTTTACTAAAAAATGTTGGCTTGAGAGCCTGGTTTCTAGCCTTCAAGACTTGCCCAATTTTCCTCCACAACGAGGTATTTATAGGAAAACTTGAGGATTGGATTTTTAACCCTCAACCGATGAGGGATCGCCACTCTCAGAGGCATTTTGAGAATTAAAAAAATAGGAGATTTCGGATTGAGGTTTAGGATAGGATTTCCAGCTAAGAACTTGTACCAATTTTGGAATTTTTTTTAAGAATTTGAAAATTGAGAATATTGGGGAAAATGAATTTTTCCCCAACCAATCCAAATTGAGAACGTATGTACCTTCATGGTACAGATTTAACAAATTCTATATGGATTTTCAAAGAATTTTTTTTGACATTGCGATGTGGCTACCACTTAGTGATTTCTGGAAGCTTCTCGATTTTTCTTGCATGAACTCGCGTAGGTGTCACGCGGCGAAGAGGGAAAAGGTCAGGTTGAGGCTTCGTTGGGTCGGGTTGGCTGGTTTGTTCGTCGGTTTTCACTAGCGGAATCGGGTTGCTGGTGGAATCGAGTTGAGGCGTATTGTTGTTGTTTGTTGTCTGTACACTGATGAAGAAGAGGAATTATGTGGGTTGGATCGGGTTTAGATTTTGGGCTAGTTATGGGTATTGGGCTGGTGTTTTGGTTTAATTAAAAATGGAAAATGATTGATATTTTGGTCACTTATAAAATTGTCAAATTAAATTAGATTTTTTATTTTTTTTATTTAAATATTAACCAAGTTGAATATTAATCTGACCAATTGCATTGCTATTGTGGTCAATTTGATTTCAATTATGGCTAATCTAATAAATCGACTAAATTGAATCAAGGCTTAAAACAAATTAACGATCGATTCAATCTCGTGCTTCTTATTTTAACAAAATCAAACACATATTTTCCCAAATAAATTATTTTTGAGAATAAATTATAAGTAACTCAAAATTTTACCATTTGAATTGATTTTCAAGATTAATCTCAATAATAGTCCAATTTTAATTAAAAAAATAAAACTTACATAATCTCGCATATGTAAATACGAAAATGTATAATCGTCATTTAAATGATAAAATTAATTTAAAATAAATATTTTAGAGCACATTTATTTGGAGGAAATAAAAGTTTTTATTTTATTAAAAATCAATGAAACTCAAGATTAAATTAGTCGTGGGGAAAAAAAATTAAATGTCAACAGGTGGCATTGTTTTTTGGGGAGACACTGTTGGAGATGTTCATATTTGTAAAAGTCTTGAAAAGTGGTGAGAATTATATGGTAAATTCTTCAAGCCATTAAATTTCTTGGAAGAGAGAGCAATAAAGGTCATTCCCTTGGTAAGAATCATCATGCATATACAGTTTAAGTTCTACTACTTAATTATCCTTGTAGATAGAGCTATTGTTACTTTTATTATATTATCCACAGAATCAAAATTAGAATGCATCCTCCATAGTTATGGCTTCAACTCTTAGCAAAAAATAGAAAATAGAGATGTTAGTTTTGGCTCATTCTCACCATCATTGTAACGACCTAAAAATTTGATGAAATATGTAAAATTTGTGATTTTATATAATTTGACTATCTTATCCCTCTCTGTAGTTGTATTGTGATATTTCTGGAGTGTGGGAGTAATTGGCATAATTTTGATGCATTTTGGTATTATTTATCCAATATTATGGTTTTTGATAGCTTCGAGAGCCTTATTTTGGACTTATGTGGATATCTTTTGATCCGTGCGACAGATGGCCAAACGAACTATGTCAGCAGCTCTGGAATATCAATTTTAGGCTAGGTAGACCTTTGGTTTGAGTCTTGGTGCACCCGAGCTCATTTCGACCTATTGGACGGAAAGTTGGAAAATTGGAAATATGGATGTGGGACCCACATTTGATTGAAACGACCTCGGATGGAAAATATGACTTCTCCAGCAGATCCGGAATATCGATTTAAGGATGTTATCATGTTTGGTATGATTTTACGACTTTTCAATCTCATTTCGATCCTCGATTTGGAAAATTATAATTTCGGGTTTCAGGGGTCAACTTTGTGAAAAGAATGTTTTGTGAAAAGAACGTTTTCTTGAAAATCTGATATCGCCATCGCATCCGGAACGTCGAATTTAGTATGGTTGCATAGTTTATTTGCACAAATCAGACTCCGAACGAATCCCGGGCAACCTGTCGAAGTCCATTTTGACTTAAAAGGGAAAAAATCTGCACAGCGTAGAAAATCTGCAATAAATAGCAGATTTTTCACTCTTTTTGGCTCATTTTGCTCATTTTCATCTTGGCTCTTGGGATTTTAATCCTAAAATAGTGTGGGAGCTTAAAAGTAAAGTTTGTGGGAGCTTGGAAAGCTAGATAACACCTTTTTTTTTTGTTTTATTACGGATTAAAGGTAAGAATTCACCCATTTCTTAGTAATTTCTTGATTAATTTCTCAAAACCCCAAAAATCTTAGGGTATGATTTTAAACCCAAATTTCACTCATTTTCAATTGAATAATATTTTTATCTTATAATTACTAATTTTTCATCAATTTAACCTTCAAAATAACTTCGATTCTTGATTTTAACCCGAATTTTAAAGATTTACCCGGTAAATCTCAAAAATAATTTTTCTTCAATTTGAACCCCATTTTTTACTCGATTTAACTTGGGTTTTTAGTTGTAGGTTCCTAAAAATATGGGAAACATATTTTTGAAGTAAAGTTCTGATTTTGTCCTTCTTTTTTGAAAACCCATTTTGAGGGTCCGTTTTGATCCCGAACCAAAAGTAGTCAATATGGGTGTCGTTGATTTTGTCTTGACGCATAGATTTTATATTTTATGTTTTTAGTAGAGTTCGGAATTATTCATGAAAAGTAAGGTCGCAAGTTCAAGTGTAGCAGACCGGTTTCGACTTTCGAGGTAGGTTATGACTTAAGTTTTTCAGACTGGGTTGGGTAGTAAATGATGGTACAAAATGCATGTTAAGGGTGGGAACTAATTATGAAAAATAGATATCTATGTGTTGTGCCCGTGTAGGGGCCTATATGTGATATAATTGTCGAAATTGAGTTATTATGTGATAGGTGTGATTGTGTGGATTCTATGTGATATTAATAGCCTTAAATACATGTGAATAATTATATTGTGTTGTTAAGATACTTAATATGGTAATATTGGTGTATTATGATTATATTCATACTTTATTTGACATATGAGAAATGTGAAAATTCATGGATAAAAATAAAAAAACGAGGGGATATTAGATCACATAGTTGTGAAAATATATCATTGTGGTTGTTTGTGAAAATACTCATTGTGATTGATTGTGAGCATTACATTCTCATATCATACTCATTTATGAAATGTTGGTACCACCGTGACAATATCTGAGAAACACTGGTAATACCACCCTCCCCGAGGGATGGGTTGGGGAGGAGATATTGTAACCCCTTATAAAACCCTTTCTGAGGAATGTGCCGAAAAGGAGATATTAGATATGTGGATTGTATACGGGCTAACGAACCCCTATGGGTCCTACGTCGGGAAGCCTTAGCTCCGTAGGTGTATACGGGGATTGTGCGATGATCCCGGAGGTTGTGCGACGACCTCGTACATCATCATCATCATCATATACATTTCACTTACTTTATTGTGTTTAGGTTGTGTTGTATTGTCTTATTGACTTGTTATTTATGTATTTGTCTTGCCTCCCTTTACTTGTATTTGATGATCTTGTATCTATATGTTCTCTTTTTTTCTATTTATATATGACATAATGTATACTTGTGTTCTATATATTGGTGTGTTATTGTAATATATACGAGATATATTAGAACTGTTAGTGCAAACGGTGTGGGCTATTGTTGTGGGACATTTTCTGATTGCAGATGACGTGCCCTTAGTGTATATTTTGTATGCTTTATTTACTACTTTGCTTGGTCGGCCTATGATACCTACTGAGTACAAGTGGACCGTACTCATGCCTACTGCGCCCTTTCGATGCAGGTCCTAGCTCGAGTGCGCCTCAGCTTGATTGACTCGGGCGATTGTTGGAGCTTCCAAGGTAGCGATTGGACATTCATGCATCTGAAGTTCACCTCTATCTTTTGACACTAGTTATGTCTTTATTAGTATTCGAAGACAGATATTATTCATTTGTGGTTATTTTTTCCCAATGCATTTGACTCATGGATTGTATTAATAGTTTTTACACTATTGACACCTGGTTTTGAGCATGATTGATATTTTAGATAAGTTTTTTTCTGCATTGTTATGATTATTTATATGGTTCAGCTTAGTTCTAGAAGCCTTACTTTAGGATATTTTTTTCTTTTTCTTATTTCGTATTAGTTTAGGTGATAGGCTCAAGGTATGCCGCGACAAGTGCCATCATGACCCTAGTTTTTGGGTCGTGAGAAATTGGTACCAGAGCAACCAGGTTTCATTGGTCTCAATGGTGTAAGAACGAGATGTTTAATAGATTCTCACAGATCGGTATTTAGACGTCCGTATCTATCTTCGAGAGGCTATAGGATATCTTTAGGAAACCTCCATCATTTTATTCCTTATCGTGTGAATTCTTTCATATCTTGTGTTCTGAGTTATGTTTCACTCTTTCTACGTAGATGGTGTGGCTTACACTACTATCAGTTGAGAGATGCTGTGAGAAATTAGTGGATATCATTTGTAGGTTGTAGGCTTGTTGATGCTCTTGAGTTGTCATGGGATTAGTTTGTTGATGCCTTTCTAGAGAGATTTGTGCCTTTCAATTTGAGAGATCGTATGTGAGATGAGTTTGATCATTTGGAGTAGGGCTCCATGACAGTTTTTGAGTATAAGGCATGCTTCCATGCCCTATCCAAATATTTTTATGATAGCATTTCCACCAAGTTTAAGAGGATTTGAAAGTTTGTACAGGGTTTGGTTGTCTCCATTTAGTTGGCTACGTCTCATATGGTTGTGCTTGGAGATACTCTTTAGAGTATTGTGGATCATGCTAAGATGACAGATGATATTATTTGTCCATCTCAGGAAGGAGCCAAGAGGGTGCATCATTTTGGTGAGTTCAAGAGTCATACCTATTGAGGTAGAGATTTTAGAGGTTCTCGTGGATACCATGGTAGACTAGTATAGGTGATTTTATAGAGTTTAGCTAGTGGATCTTCTAGTTTAGCAGTTCAGGGTGGCCGTTCGGGCTTAGTTGTACTTTCTCTTGTTGAGACTGATCGTAGAGGTTGCTATGTGTGTGATGAGATTGTCCATATGACCAAGAACTTTTCTCACCGTGTGTTTAGAGCTACACCTATTTAATCTATGAGGAATAAGGGTTGTACCAAAGGTGTAAGAGGTAGAGATGGTAGAGCCCGTGTTGGTAGTCATGGGGCTACTCAACCAGTTGGTAGTCATGGATAGTGTTATGCTATTCCAGTCAGATCTGAGACGGAGGCTTCAAATATTGTGATCTCAGGTACCATTCCATTTATTTCAGACTTGCATCTGTATTATTTGATCCTGGATTAATTTTCTCCTATGTGTCTATGTATTTTGCTTTGGATTTTGATTATGTTAGTGAGCCTATTTCCATGCCTATTCATGTATCTACCCCGATAGGTGATTCTTTAGTGGTGGATTGGGTGCATCAATCTTGTGTTGTGATTTTTACCGGGTGTGAGAATTTGGTAGACTTTCTTGTGTTAGATATGGTCGATTTTGATGTTATTTTGGGTATGGATTGGTTGGCTCCTTATCATTTTGTCTTAGATTATTTTGCTAAGACTGTGACTTTAGCTTTGGATGGTGTGACAAAAATATCTTGGAAGGGTACACTTCATTCAGGTCCTAAGAGGATTATATCTTATGTTCAGGCTCGTAAATTGGTTGAGAAGGGATATTTATTTTACTTGGCCCATATTTATGACACCAGTGTTGTTTTACCTCCTTTCTTAGATTTTGTCTGCATTCTCCATGAGTTTATGCATGTGTTCTCTATGGACTTATCTAGTATGCCTCCAGATCGAGATATTGATTTCGGTATTAATGTTGAGTCGGGCACCAAGCCCATTTCTATTTCTCCTTATAGGATGGCCCCAGTAGAGTTGAAAGAACTGAAGGATCAGTTGCAGGAGTTGTTAGATAAGGGATTTATTCAACCTAGTATTTTACCTTGGAGTGTGCCTGTCTTGTTTATGAAGAGAAAGGATGGATCTATACGGATGTGAATTGATTATCGATAGTTGAATAAGGTGACGGTTAAGAATAAGTATCATCTTTCTCGTATCGATGATTTGTTTGATCAACTTCAGGGTGTTGCAATGTTTTTAAAGATTGAGTTACGGTTTGATTATCACCAGTTGAGGATTAGAGCTTCAGATATTCTGAAAATAGCTTTTCGGACTCGATATGGTCATTATGAGTTCTTGGTCATGTTTTTTGGGTTAACCAATTCCCCTGCCTCATTCATGGAGTTGATGAATCGGGTGTTTCGACCATATCTCGACTCTTTTGTTATGGTATTTATAGATGATATCTTGGTTTATTCCAAGACTGAGGTTGAGCATGAGGAGTATTTGTGGATTGTTCTTTAGAGGTTGAGGGATGAGATATTGCAAAAATTATTTTATTGATTTCAATATGTGAGTGTTACAATCTCTATGAATCAACTGATTCCCCTTTTCAAATATAAATTCAAGGTTTTAGAGCTTGATCTAGTATTTAGACGTGATTTTTGAATTTGATGAACTTGATCTTGACTTGTACTTGAATTCAAGGGTTTTTGGGCTCGATAGTTGATTCGCCTTTTCAAATATAAATTCAAGGTTTTAGAGCTTGATCTAGTATTTAGATGTGATTTTTGGATTTGATGAACTTGATCTTGACTTGTACTTGAATTCAAGGGTTTTTTGGGCTTGATCTTGAATCTTGTGACGTTGATCCTGAATCTTGATGAATTGGATTTGAATACTTGAGCTTTGTAGAAAAATTACGACGTTTGATCCACGAGCTTTCTCTTTATTCTTATTAGATTTCTTGGTTCTTTTTTTGAACTATGAGACACATATTTATAGTTGTAGGAAGTAAAGAGTAGTCATGGTGAATATGAACATCTTTTGACCAATCAGATTTAAGTGACATGAAGCCTTTTATGGGCTTTTGATTTCACTAGGCCTGCTGCATCATTTCGACATATGGCGTGGTCCTATTGGCTGCATCACTTGACTTGGCATGCCACGTCATTCGACACGTGACACTCATTTGGATCTCTAGAATATGACAATATTTTGGGCTTTGCAAAGTAGACTCATCATTTGAAGCCAAAATCAATAGGCTAACCCAATAAAAATTGGACTTTAATTAAATCCATACATGTTTGGATTTAAATAATTAATTCAACTATATTAATCCACGATATTTATTTGGAACTAATATATTTTGAATTTAATATAATTCAAATTTTGTAAGGATTTTAATTTAATAAAATTTCGTTGCCCACAAAATGCCCCCTACTTCAAGACTGATCGATTGTATTCTTTAGAGACTAGACTTGAAGTATGATTATTTAAACATACTTTCTTTGTGCTTCAAAGATTTTCATAGATATGAACACCCTATTTCATTAGTCGATAAAATTTAAAGCTGAATCATGCAATCTGCATATTGATATTCCCTCTAAAAAACTCTCTTACTTTTTTTAGTTCCAATTTTTTCATGAATTTCTACACGTAAGACCTATTAGCAAGACATGATATCCAACTCTAATAATGAATTTCTTAATGATGTCCACTTCTACTAGTATATCTTGACTTTGTCTAATTCCAAATAGATTTTGAAATTTTTTTCACCACCTTACTTAATATGAATAAAACTCTTTCAATTTGAATTTATATTGGAGATGAAAACAACTTTCAATTTGAATTTATATTGAAGAAAAAACAACCTCCGATTTGAAATTATATTGGAGATGAAACTCTTTCAATTTGAATTAATGTTGGAGAAGGAAACAACCACCCTACAACTCTATAAAACTATGTACGTTTTCCATTTTTTCAATATCAATTTTGTGGTTTCCAAGCCATGAATAATGTTGAGGCAATTTATTTCCCTTCCACTTTTCTTTTATTTCTCGTTACTTTTTTCAGCCTAATATGTTAGTGGTAGAAAATTTATATCTTATTATAGGAATATCAAATTCATAAGACCTTTGATATTATAGAAACTAGACTTTGAGACCTATAACATATCCAAAATTCAAATTTAAAATACTTCAATATAATTCGTGATAATTTTTTCTTTGCTAAAACTTTTATATCTTGAAGTCGAAGGGACGGAATCATAATCCACTTGATTCTTGTGAAACTAGACACAAAGATCTATAACATATCCAAAATTCATAATTTAATTACTTCAATATCTTTTCAGGTGTTATCCCGAAATCGGCATTGGAATTTAATGTCTTGTTTCAGATTTGCACGATGATACCAAAAGATTTATATCTTAACGTGGGAGTGTCAAAATCATGATCCGCTTGATTCAGGAGTTTAAAGACTTATTGATCATTCTATAAATTTTTTTTGAAGTCAATCCTAAGTTCTGTCCGATAGAAAATTTTAGATTTGCATTGCCCCACCAAATAATTTATCTTTTGATGTGGGACCATCACCATCAAAGGGTGTTTTGATTGCTGCAAACTAGATTTTGAGGGATTCATTCTCACCAAAATATCATGTCTCAATCCAAGTTGGTGGTATACGACTTTCAAGTTCTCAACTCTCTAATCGATAATATCTCTTCTATTTGTTTTTTCTTTACATTGTCTTTTCCTCTCCTTTTTTGAAGGATTGAAACAAATAAAATTCACGATGGATCAACTTGAAGTGTGAGAGTTTAACCTCGCCTCCATCACCTTGAGACTTGATGTGTTCAGCTGTAAGCATGGTCCCTTTCACCGATGTATTTATGCAATGATCTTCTTTAAGTATGGACCCTTTCACCGATGCACTTAGCAATGATCAGCTTAAGGTGCGAGAGTTTAACTTTACCTCCGTCATCTTGAGACCTGACATGTTCATCTTCAAATATGGTTCCTTTTTAATGTTCATCTTAAGGTGTGAGAGTTTAACTTCACCTCTGTCACCATGAGACCTGACAAGTTTAGCTTCAAGTATGGTCTCTTTTAACCGATGTACTTATGCAATGGTCAACTTAAGGTGCAAGAGTTTAACTTCGCCTCCATCACCTTGAGACTTGATAAGTTCGGCTTTAAGTATGGTCCCTTTTCAATGATCAGCTTAAGGTGCGAGAGTTTAACTTTGCCTTCGTCACCTTGAGACCTGACAAGTTCGGCTTCAAGTATGGTCCTTTTTCAATGGACAACTTAAGGTGGGAGAGTTTAACTTCCTCTTCATCACCTTGATACCTAAAAAGTTTGGCTTCAAATATGGTCCCTTTATAATGGTCAGCTTAAGGTGCGAGAGTTTGACTTTGCCTTCGTTACCTTGAGACCTGACAAGTTTGGCTTCAAGAAAATTTTGAGATCCTTTTAAGGATTAACTCATGCAAGAACAACTTAAGATGCAAAGAGAAAAATCTTGTCCACCTTAAGGTATGAAAATTTCAATATCCTTTAAAGGATAAACCCATGAATATGCAGGTCATAATATGGTGAATTTAAAAGTTCCACCATGATGACTTAATGAATCTGAAGACTTCAACTTGTAAAGACTTTAAAGGCTTTCGTGTAGCATATTTGAAGACCCCAACTTGAAAATTTATGAATTTGAAAACTTCAACTTATGAAGCTCATATTCCATTGGAGTTTGCCCTCACTGAGCCACCAATATTTGGTGTAAGTATGAAATTCGATGAGTATACTCGCAGACTTAACTTTTGTATGACGAATCAAAAGGGAATATTTTTTTTGACAGTCATGCAACTGAACCCAGAATGAAATTACAAGCACCTATGTACCTCAATAAAGAGGATCAAGTCATAATGTAGTTCTCGGTAACTATTGTTTTTTATTATTTTTTTATTTTTTTTTGTATCCTAACTTTTCCCTAGGTTGCCTCTTTCGAGGTTTTCAACCTAGCGAACTCTTTTTTTGAGTCATACATAATTTATAATCTTCCGAGCTAAGGAGTGTCATCTTCCTTCAAGGATAGTACTTCTTCAAGAACTTGGCATTGATAGGGTCAATTTTCATGTCATCTGTATTGACAGGCTTGTAAGCATCATTTGAATATACCTCTAGTATGATGTATGGTCCATCCCACTTTGGGGTGAATTTTCCCCAGAACTTATAAGTAGTAATAATGGGCCTTCTTACTGTGAGAAATTGATCTCCAACTTGGAAGCACCTCAACTAAACTCTTTACTTGAAAAATGAGATAGACGGGCTTGATAACATTCAAGATTTTGCTAAGCCTCCAGCCTCTTCTCATCAAGAGCTTCTAACTCTGCATGACGCAACTTAGCATTTTTTTCATTAGTGAGCCTTTCTTGAATAACTAGTTTTAAAGAAGGTATTTGACGCTCAAGTGGCAGGACTGCTTCAACTCCAAAAGCAAGTGCATATGGATTTACTTGCATCGGTGTGAGATAAGTCATTCTATATGCATATAAAGCTTCTTCCATTCGCTTATGCCAGTCTCGTTTAGAGTTGGAGATTACTTTTTTTAACAGACGACATAAAGTCTTATTGAATATTTCAACTAGTCCATTAGCGACAACATGGTACATAGAAATTTACACTGGTTGAAATAAAAAAGATCATAAATACTATTCATCATCTTGTTATCAAATGGCTTGCCATTGTCAGTTATTATGTTCTGAGAAATTCAAAAGTGGTAGATGTACAAGTGCCCACTAGAAGATTTTGGCAGTGGTCCAACAATATCTAATCCTCAAGTGTTAAATGGCCAGGATGCTATAGTTAGATGTAATACTTCAGGAGGTTGATGTATAAAATTTGCATAAAATTGAAAAGCTTTATACCTTATAGCATATTCCAAGCAATCTTTTACCATCGTTGGCCAATAATATCCCATCCATTTAATGTGAAAATAGAGCTTCAGTCCAGACTACTGAGATCCATAAACTCCCAAGTGCACTTCTAGCAAAAGTTGAATTACTTATTTCTCTTCAAAACATCATAAGAGTTCTCCTTCAAATGATCTCCTATACAGTGTGTGTTTGTAGTAAATAAAGTGAGGTGCACGGTGACGGATGCCAGTCCTTCTTCTTGGATCCTCTAGAAGTATCCCATAACACAAGTTATCAATGATAGGCTGTCACCAATCTTTCTTTACATCTTCAGACATGGCGATGAGGTGCTCAACCGTATTTTCTTCATCTTCATCCTCACTCAGTGGTGGTACTACCCATTCTTGGCGGATAGTTTTCAAGTAAAATTCTCGATGTTATTATTTTTTATTTTTCTCTAATATTTATAGCTATTTCGCATTTACCCAATAATTTTGTCTAGCTCCAATGTGGTAACCAGATACTCAAATTTTGTCGAACTCAAATATGATTATCAAACACTGGATAGAGAACTAAAAATAAAAATGTCATGCAACATCAACTTTGTAAATATTTAGTTGAGCTTATTGTGGACAATATTAAGAAAGATCCTCCAGCGAATTCAAATTTAATCAGGCCAAATATGAAAAAACTATACCCACCCATGGTAGATAGGAACTTCGAATGTGGTGCCACAAATTCTTCAATTCTTGATATTTAATTTTTTGGAATGCTAATGCACCCATGGTGGGTATGCATATATCCAAATTCATGGCCAACACACCTATGTTGGGTGTTTTTTCATGATACCACATTGTGGTGACATGCAATGCATCACATCTCATTAAATAATGGGGAGTTGATTTATAATTGATCGATGTGGTGTTGTTAATTTTATTTTTAGTAAGCACTCATTCCATATTACTATTATTTTATTGTTAGTAGAACACTTGTTTGGTACTTATTTAAATTTCCCCCTTTTTTTCCATAATAATATTAGAAAACGTCGGATGAAGTTCATCGCAATAGAACCAATTCCTTCATCCGCAACGCATTTCATTCGGTTTTAATCTTGTACCTATTCTAGAGCTCAACTATCTCGGATTGTATCAAAAAATATCTCTTTAGAGTAAAGTATTCCTTATTAAAAGCAACTTCGTTTTAGGTAAACTCGAAAACTCTTGCAAATTAAGGTTGGAGAAGTACTTTAATGCTCTGTGTCCATAAACTTTGATGATCCATTCATGAAGTTACTAAGATTTCGCAAACCTATTAGATTTGATTGGGAGGAGTAGACCCAAGAAGTATAGAAAGTTTTTGAGTGAAGAGTCTTCACTCTGTTCATGAAAGAACTCCCTCCCAGTTTGACCTCATTAGGAATATTGAGGGTTTTACGTTTGCCGGTGGACATATCTGGAATAATAAAAAGTGTCTCCTTCATTTGTGCAAATTCCAATCGAATGAAGTCCATCATATTGCACCAATTCTTTTCTCCGCTTCGTATTTGATTTTTCATCTTGTATTTGTTATTGGGCTCTATTAGTTTCAATTTACACAGGATAGTAGGACATTATGCTATAACACTCCCTACCATAGACGACTTTATTTTTAAGAAATCCTGAAAACTCTAGTTAATTAAGGATGAAAAAGTACTTATTACTTCACACAAGTTTCTGATCGATTGTCCACATTCACAGTATACTTGTGATTATTCTCTACTTTGTTATGAGTTCATCTTCTCGTTCTCTTTAGGGCACTAGAAAGATGATAGAAGAAGATCTCATATATGTAATTCGAGTTATGATATTTGTAAGACCTTGCAAAATTCCTAACTTAATTCAGTTCTTTAAGCTTGTCAAGGGGTCCTAGATTTAGAAAATTTTAGCTAAGTTTCCAGACTTAGTTTATTTTTAGCATTCTAAAGTTGGAAATCTCATTTCACAACCTTAATGTCCTTTAATGGTCTATATTTTTGTTAACTCATGATCAGGAAGGTCAATAGGTGTTCACGGATAAGTTTTGAATTTTTTGGACCTCGTTTAGACCTTGTTTGAAATCCTAAAATAGTGAGTCGGTGCGATGTTGGCGCGTCATATTGCCAATCACGTCGATAGAGAAAATGTTTCTCAGCTTAAGGCAATTTCCAGAGAATCGACGCGATGTCGGTGCGTCGCGTCAGTTATCACGTTGGTACCCTCAACACGCCGCGTCGAATACAGCGTCGCTGCGCATATTTTTTTTGTCTTTTAAACCCGCGTCTTTAAGGGTAATTAATTAGGTCATTTTCTCCCAACCTTCAGCCCTCATAACATGAAATTTAGCCATCTTTTGGCTAAATACATTTGTTATTTCACAAGTGCTCAAGAACAAAAAACCCTAGCTGATTAATTTCAATTCAAGAACTCAAGCTTTCTTCCATCAATCTTCAAGAAATTGTCAACCAAGGTATGTAAAGTGTTCATCCAAGAGTCCCTTTCACCCTTGGAGCTCAAGAAACCCTTTTCAAAATATGAATTTTGAATTCTATGTTGTGGGTTTGATTGTACACATATTTGTGTTGTGATTTGATTTCCAAGATTGAATTTTTATTGAATTCTCATGACTTTATGTTAGTATGTGGATTGAAATCCTTAAATTTGAAGTGCTTGATATAGCCATAATGTATTAGTTGTTGATCCATGCCCTAGAAAAGGTTATGCCTTCCATGTGTTTGTAAAAATGCCTAAGTGAATAAGAATTATGTATTATGACCTATTTGTGATCTCAATGATGAATTTATAATGTAGCCACATATTCAAAATGGCTCCCATGCTAAAGCTATGTCTTGTTATGATTTAGTGGAATGCTTATAAGTATGGATTTGTGAAATTATATTACATTAGCATATATTCCCAATCATGTGTAAGCTTATGACATGCAAATGCTTCATGAAATCCATCAATAATAGTATTATGAATTGTTGACTATGGTCATGCGTTCAAAAAGTGTCATATCCAATTTATTTTCATGCTATCGAGTTCTGGAGATATTTAATACCCGATAATTTAGCTATGCGTCTAGAGCCAATGTCAGTTTTAAGATAACCTCAGTTAAGCCACAATCAGTAGAATTCAGTCAGTCTCAGAACTCAAGAAAACTCAATAGTATTCAGTTCAGTCCTCAGTAACTCAACCAGTTAACAAAATTCAGTAATATTCCATTAGTCAACGGAATTCTCTTAACTCAGTCCAGTTCAGTCCAGTATACTCAGTTCAGTGGCTATTCAATTGGGAGTAGAATTCAGCACCGAGTAAATCCAAGAATAGGAACTCACCTACCAGCAGAGGGTGTGATTTGAAGCAGTATTTGTGTTCCATAACTACGTAGCTAACATAGGTTGAGACATCAAAACCTGTCAGATGAGGGTTGATGAGGTGGCTTAACTTGTTAGATGAGGGTCCCACCATTCTCGTTATATTACTTGACAGATGAGGGTCACTTACAGCTTGTCCTTTCCAGTGGCGCGGTATTGATTCCCTTCCAATTGGGGTTACAGATTGGACCCCAACTCAGCTATATTATCTTATTTGGGGTATGTCGGTTAGATAACTACCTCTTATAGTTTTAGTATCAGTCTTCAGTTAAGAACTCAGATAGTTCTATATATTTTAGGACTGTCAGACACAGTCACTCAGTTCAATACGAAATTTAGCTAGTACCATTAGAATTAGGACTGTCAGATACAGTCACTCAGTTGTCAATTATATCAGTTATCAGTAATCCATGTTATCAGTAAACTCAGTATTCAGAATCCTTATCATTACAGTTATGTATTCATGCATGTATCCTCACGTAGTCATGTTCATGTTATTCAGTCAGTTTAGTTCATGCATATGAACTTTTGCATTCAGCCTTAACTCACTTTGCATACCAGTATATTCACACGTACTGACGCATACTTTTTTTTGCGCTATGGTGTTTTATACCATAGGTTCGGACGCTTAGGTTCTTGATCGCGTTTAGCAGCTTAGATATCAGGAGTCAGATTCAGAGTCAGTGGTGAGTCCTCATATTTTGATGACATGATTATTTCATTCTTTCAGTATATCAGTACTTAGTCACTTTCAGTAGATGGAGTTAGTTGGGGCCATGTCCCATCAACTCCTTATTCAGACCATTTAGAGGCTTCCAGACTATAGTATGTTTAGACAATTATTTCAGTCTTGGTATTATCATACCTTGTTCATACATTGTTTTATTCAGTATTGCTTAGTATTTGAACCTTATGGCAAGTTTTTCGCCAGATTTCCGCATTTATCTCAGTTATATTATTATTACAATATTACTATTATCCAATGCTCAGTTACAAATATCAGTCATGGGTTAGCTAGTGGTCCTTCAAGATCGTCAGCATCGTGTAGCATTCAGGGTACTAGACTCGAGGTGTTACAAGCTTGGTATCAGAGCCTAAGGTTCAATAGAGTCCTAGAAAGTCTGAAAGCCGTATCTAGTAGAGTCTTATGGATGGGTGTGTTGAGTGCTACATTTGTGTGCAGGAGGCTATGAGATGTTTTAGGAACAGTTTACCTTCTTTCAATATTCATGTCATGCGAGTGATCATGATATCCAGTTAAACTCTCAGTTTAATCCTTCTTTCTCTTCCATCTATAGAAAATGCCTCCAAAGAGGATTCAGGGTAGAGGAATAGGAAATCATCCAGCCCCTCAGCCCGATCAGCCTAATCCTTTTGGTGAACATGTCTCCCATGCAGAATTTAGAGCTGCATTTAATACTCTTGGTCATTCAGTTACCACCCAGAATGAACTTTCAACTGTTGTTCCGGCCAACCTAGTGTCTAATTTTGTTCCAGCTAGGATTCGGGACTTCACCCGAATAAATCCTCCTTCTTTTTCTGAGTCTAGGTCAGATGATGATCCTCAGGAGTATATTGATCAGGTGTAGAAGATTACTGATATTATGGGAGTGACTGCTATCTAAAGTGTTGAGATAGCTACATATCAGTTGCGAGATATGGCTCACACTTGGTTTAATCAGTGGAAAGAAGAGAGGCCTATAGATACAGGTCCTATTGATTGGAAGGAGTTTGCCACCACTTTTCTAGATAGATTCTTTCCCCTAGAGCTGAGAGAAGCTAAGGTGTTAGAATTTATTAACCTCAAGCAGGGCAACATGAAAGTGAAATAGTATTCTCTTAATTTTACTCAATTAGCTAGATATGCTCCTCATGTGGTGACCGATAGCAGATCCCAAATGAGTAAGTTTGTGTCTGGAGTAAATGATGGGGTTGTTAAGGAGTGCAGGACCGCGATGTTGATTAGTGAGATGGACTTGGCTAGGCTAATGACCCATGCTCAATAGATAGAGGAGCAAAAGAATAAGGAGAGAGGAAAGCAGAATAAGAGAGCTAGAACATATAGCTTCAATTTCAGTTAGCCTAAGTCAGAAGGTGGGAATCGTTCTCAGTTCCTCCCAAAGTCCTTAGTTCCAGCTTTTTCCTCAGCTAGTACTCAAGTTCTTAAGTTTAGAAATGGTAACAAAGATAGGGCGCCAGGCTCTAAGTCTCAGAGCAGTGTTAGCAGTGATCAAACTCTTCCTCTTTATTAGACTTGCGGCAAACACCATTAGGGTATTTGCAGAGCTGGCAGTGATGTTTGTTTTGGATGTGGCAAGCCAGGTCACAGATTCAGAGATTGTCCCCAGTCAAGTTTTCAGGGTCAGTCTAATCATTTCTCAGCTCAGTCTGGTCGCCCAAATCAGCAGGGTGCCACTACCAGTGCCACCAGTGGGCAATGCAAAAACAAATTTTATGCTCTTCAATTCCGATAGGATCAGGAGAATTCTCCTGATGTGGTCACTGGTACATTATAGATCTTTCATATACATGTTTATGCTTTGCTAGATCCAGGAGCTTTTTTGTATTTTGTTTCTCCTTATATAACAGTTAATTTCAGAGTCAGTCCCAAAATTATAGCAGAGCCCTTCTCAATCTCTACCCCAGTGGGTAAAACTATCATAGCCCGACGGGTATACAGGAACTGTCCAGTTATGGTATTCAAAAAGTCACTTGAGCGGACTTAGTTGAATTAGAGATGACTGATTTTGATGTCATTCTCGGCATGGATTGGCTTCATTTCTGCTATGCCACTGTTGACTACAGAAATAGAATTGTCCATTTTTAGTTTCCGAATGAACCCATCCTAGAGTGGAGGGGTAATACTTTAGCCTTTAGGGGTCATCTTATTTCCTACCTAAGGGTAAGGAAAATGATATCTAAGGGATGTGTCTATCATTTTGTTTGAGTTAAGTACTCTAGTTCCGAAACTCTCAGTATTGAGTCAGTTCCAGTAGTGAATGAATAGTCAGATGTATTTCCAGAGGATCTTCTCGAAATTCCTCCCGAAAAGAAAATAGACTTCGGCATCGATCTTCTCCCAGATACTTAGCCCATATCTATTCTGCCATACAGAATAGCACTAGCAAAACTCAGAGAATTAAAAAAGCAGTTGAAGGATCTCTTAGATAAGGGATTCATCAGACCCAGCGTGTCCTCATGGGGTGCACTAGTTCTATTCGTGCGAAAAAAATATGGTTCTCTCAGAATATGTATAGACTACTGTCAGCTCAATAAGGTCACAGTCATGAAAAAGTATCTACTTCCCAGAATCGATGCCTTGTTTGACCAACTTCAAGGTGCCAGTTAATTCTCTAAGATAGACCTCAGATCAAGCTATCATCAGCTCAGAGTCAGAGAATGTGACATTCCAAAAATGGTTTTTCGTACTTGGTAAGGTCACTTCAAACTCTTAGTCATGTCATTTGGTCTTACCAATGCCCCAGCAGCTTTTATGGACTTGATGAACCGTGTGTTCAAGCAGTACTTGGACATGTTCGTCATAGTCTCTATAGATGACATTCTTGTCTTTTCTCACAGTGAGCATGATCATGCAGACCATCTCAGAACAGTATTGTAGACTCTCAGAAATCATTAGTTATTCTCCAAATTCAATAAGTATGAATTTTGGCTAAGGTCAGTAGCATTCCTTAGACATATCGTTTCTAGTGATGACATTAGAATTGATCCTCAAAAGACCAAAGTAGTGAGAAAATAGCCTAGACTCATCACTCCATCAGATATCAGGAGTTTCTTGGGTTTGGCTGGCTATTATAGATGATTTGTTGAGGGATTTTCATCTATTGCATCCCCTATGTACAGATTGACTTAGAAGAAAGTCAAATTTCAGTGGTCAGATTTATGCGAAAAGTGTTTTCAGGAGTTGAAGACTCGACTTACCTCAGCTCTAGTTTTAACTCTTCTAGATGGTCCAGACGGGTATGTCGTGTACTGCGATGCATCTAGGGTAGGTTTGGGTTGTGTCCTCATGCAGCATGGTAAGGTCATAGCCTATGCCTCCAGACATCTTAAGCCCCATGAGAAAAATTATCCGACTCATGATCTTGAGTTAGTAGCAGTAGTCTTTTCCTTAAAGATTTGAAGTCACTACTTGTATAGGGTGCATGTAGATGTGTTCACAGATCATAAAAGCCTCTAGTATATGTTCTATCATAAATATATCAACCTTCATCAGAAAATATGGTTAGAGCTCTTGAAGGATTATGACATTAGTGTCTTTTATCATCCGAGCAAGGCCAATGTAGCGGCTGATGCTCTCAGTAGACTGTCTATGGGTAGTATTGCTCATGTTGAGGACAGTAATAAGAATTTAGCCTAGGAAATTCATCAGTTAGCCAGACTAGGTGTCCGCTTAGTCGATTCAGCAGAACGTAGTGTATAGGTTCAAAAAAGTTCAGAATAATCTCTAGTTTTTAAGGTGAAAGAAAAGAAGGATAGAGATCCCAGTCTAGTCAAGATGAAAAAGTCGGTCAAAGATCAGAAGGTAGAGGTTTTCTCCCAAGGGGGAGATGGCATTTTGCATTTTCAAGATCGTTTGTGTGTGCCAGGTATTAATGACTTAAGGCAGCGAATTCTTACAGAAGTGCATGGTGCGCGTTATCTATTCATCCAGGGCCACTAAGATATACAACAATTTATGGGAGATCTATTAGTGGAGTGGGATGAAGAGAGATATTGCAGAGTTTATGGATAAGTGCTCAATATGTCAGTAAGTTAAGATTGAGCATCAGAAGCAAGTGGGTCCATATAGGAGTTCAGTATTCCTACTTGGAAGTAGTAAGAAGTGAACATGGACTTTATGATGGGTTTGCCTCGTACTGATCATCAGCATGATTCAGTTTGGGTCATTGTAGACAGAATGACCAAATCAGCTTATTTTCTTCCAGTCCATACCTCTTATTCAGCCAAGGATTATGCCAAACTCTATACTAGAGAGTTGGTCAGACTGCACGGTGTTCCATTGTCTATTGTCTCAGATAGAAATACCCAGTTCACCTCTCATTTCTATAAAGTGTTCCAAAAGGTTCTTGGTACCTGAGTTCACCTCAGTACAACCTTTCATTCTCAGACCGATGGTCAAGCAAAAAGGACCATCCAGACTTTAGAAGATATGCTGTGAGCATGTGAAATTGACTTTAAGGGTAATTGGGATGACCACTTGCGATTGATTGAGTTTGCATACAACAATAGTTATCATTCCAGTATTCAAATATCTCTATTCGAAGCTCTCTATGTAGGAGATGCAGATCTCCAATCGGTTGGTTAGAAGTTGGTGAGTCCCAATGGTATGGCCTTACTTGGTCTTTGATACCTTAGAGAAAGTTTAGTTAATTAGAAAAAGGCTCAAAATAGCTCAGAGCCAACCAAAATTGTACGCAGATGTTCCAAAAAAAGATCTCGAGTTCGAGACTGGTGATTTTGTGTACCTGAAAATTTCTCCCTTGAAGATGTCCCTGATATGTCGGTCTCTCCAAAATTCTCAGTCGCTTCGGCAAAAGTAGCTTATGAGCTCGAGTTTTCTTCAGATCTAGATTCAGTGTATCTAGTGTTCCATGTCTCTTTGCTTAAGAAGTGAATAGGTGACCCAACAGTTGTAGTCTCTATTGAGGGCGTAGATATTCAGAACTGTTTCTCTTACGAGAAAATTCCAGTCGAAATCCTTGACTCTCGAATTCGCAGACTAAGGAACAAAGAAGTCCCCCTAGTCAAAGTTCTATGGCGGAATCTGTCCATTGAGGGAGCTACTTGGGAAGTAAAAACATACATGCAGACCAAGTATCCTCACCTTTTCTTAGCTAATTCAGACTCAGCCCAAGGTAATGGCTTTCTTTAAGCTTATTCCATTTCATGTTCATATTTTAGTTACAAACTTGGTATTCAGTTTCATGCTCAATTTTCCATTTCACATTTGGTATCCTTTACCATTGCATGTTTAATCGCATGTTCATGATTCAGTTCAGTTATATATTTATGCATTAGATATGCATGATCAGCTTATCAGTACTCCCAGTCATCCATTCATGTATCATATCCGTCATAAAATCATCAATCAGATATGCATGCTCAGTATGAATCTCAGTAAATCAGTAATGTCTTTTATGTAATCATGTTTCATTTGTTCATGTTCAGTATGTACTTCATCTTATCATTTTTTCCATCTCAGTCAGTCTCATTCAAGGACGAATGTTCTCAAGGGGGAGATATTGAAAGACCCTGCGAAATTCCTAGCTTAATTTAGTCCTATAAGCCTGTCAAGGGGTCCCAAACTCAGAAAATTTTAGCTAAGTTTCTATCAATTTTAATTCAAGAACCCAAGCTTTCTTCCATCAATAGTCAAGAAATTGTCAACCAAAGTATGTAAAATGTTCATCCAAGGGTCCCTTTCACCCTTGGATCTCAAGAAAACCTTTTCAAAATATGAATTTTGAATTCCATATTGTGGGTTTGATTGTACACATGTTTGTGTTGTTATATGATTTTCAAGATTGAATCTTTATTGAATTCTCATGACTTTATGTTAGTATGTGGATTGAAATCCTTAAATTTGAAGTGCTTGATATAGATATGAAGTATTAGTTGTTTATCCATGCTCTAGAAAAGGTTATGCCTTTCATGTGTTTGTAAAAATGCCTATGCGAATAAGAATTGTGTATTATGACCTATTTGTGATCTCAATGATGAATTTATGATGTACCCACATGTTCAAAATGACTTCCATACTAAAGCTATGTTTTGTAATGATTTGATGGAATGCTTATAAGTATGGATTTGTGAAATTATATTACATTATCATGTATTCCCATTCATGTGTAAGCTTATGACATGCGAATGCTTCATGAAATCTATCAATAATAGTATTATGAATTGTTGACTATGGTCATGCGTTCAAGAAGTATTATGTCCCATTTATTTTCATGCTATCGAGTCTTGGGAGTATTTAATACCCAATAATTTAGCTGTGCGCCTAGAGCTAATGTCAGTTTTCAAGATAACCTCACCAAACCACGATTAGTAGAATTCAGCTAGTCTCAGAACTCAGGAAAACTTAGTTGTATTCAGTTCAGTCCTCAGTAACTCAATCAGTTAACATAATTCAGTAATATTCCATCAGTCAATGGAATTTATTGAACTCAGTCCAGTCCAGTATACTCAGTTCAGTGGCTATTCAGTTGGGAGTAGGATTCAGCACCTAGTGAACCCAAGGATAGGAACTCACCTACCGGCAGAGGGTGTGATTCTTTAAAGCAGTCCTTGTGTTCCAGAATTATGTAGCCAGTGTAGGTTGAGACATCAAAACCTGTCAGATGAGGGTTGATGAAGTGGCTTAACCTATCTGATAAGGGTCCTACCATTCTCGTTAGAGTACCTGACAAATGACCGTCACTCACAGCTTGTCCTTTCCAGTTGTGTGGTATTGACACCTTTCCAACTGAGGTTACAGATTGGACCCCAACTCAGCTATATTATCTTAGTGTGGGTATGTCAGTTAGATGACTACCTCCCACAGTGTCCATCTCAGTCTTCAGTAAAAAACTTAGATAGTTCTACAGATTTCAGGACTGTCAGGTACAGTCACTCAGTTCAGTATGGAACTCAGCTAGTTCCATTAGAATCAGGACTGTCAGATATAGTCACTCAGTTATTAGTTATAACATTTATCATTAATCCATGTTATCAGTAAACTCAGTATTTAGAATCCTTATGATTTCAGTTACAGTTATGTATTCATACATGTATCTTTACGTAGTCATGTTCATGTTATTCAGTCAGTTTAGTTTATGCATATGAACTCTTGCATTCAGTCTTACTTCACTTTGCGTACCAGTACATTTACACGTATTGATGCATACTTTTCTTTTGTGCTATGGTGTTTTATACCATAAGTTTGGATGCTCAGGTTCTCGATCGTTCTTAGTAGCTCAGATATCAGCAGTCAGAGTCAGTGGTGAGTCCTTATAATTTGAGGACATGATTATTTCATTCTTTTAGTATTTCAGTATTTAGTCACTTTCAGTAGCTGGAGTTAGTTGGGGACATGTCCCATCAACTCCCTATTCAGAAAGTTTAGAGTCTTCCAGACTATAGCATGTTCAGATAGTTATTTCAGTCTTGGTATTATCATACCTTGTTCAGACGTTGTTTTATTCAGTATTGCTTAGTATTTGAACCTTATGGCAAGTTTTCTGCTAGATTTCCACATTTATCTCAGTTATATTGTTATTAAAATATTACTACTATCTAGTGCTCAGTTACAGATATTATTCATGGGTTAGCTAGTGGTCCTTCGGGATCGTTAGCACCATGTAGCGTCTGAGGTACCAGACTCGGGGCGTTACAATATTATACGATGTTTGATGAAGAAAATTATTGATATGCTTGCTATAATAGAAGAAGATAATTAGTCATATTATTTACCTTTTTAGCGTATTCCAAACAAATCATATATCCCCATCAATGATTATCTAATGATTATCTTTAAAACCTGTTATTTTTGGCTCAAATCTAATTAGAAAAAGGGTAAAAAATGACCCTCCACTTTGGTTAAAATGGTTAAGTTTGCTCCAAGTCAAATTTTATTCCTTTTCTTTTATTTTTTCCCTTTTCATTTGACGCCTCTAAGGGTACCACTACCAAAGGATCTCTAACTAAGGGGAAATGAGCAATTTTAAATTTTGAGTAGGAAAAATAATTGATCCATTTTGGATTTTGCTCGCTTTAATTTCCTTCTATAATGACTTTTCAGGTAATTTTATTAATTTTCACATGTTTCGGGTGTGTCGCACCTTCTCACAGACAGTTATTTTGAAGCTCTTGTTGTTAAAGAATTGGTCTTGGATCAAAACTTTTAGTAAACGGCCTCAGATGAGAATTCTAAAAGTGTCATCAACTCCGGAATATTGATTTTAGCAAGGAGGACCCTTGGTTCAGTTCCCGAGACTTCCATACTAGTTTTGGTTTATTGGGTGAATTTAATAAAAAGATAAGTGTTGGATCCACATTTAATCAAAAAAAATTTGGATGAATGTTTTCATGGTATTGTTGAGTCCAAAATATCAAATTTAGTATGGTATCATAATTTCTTTGCATGCATGGGGTTCCGAATGAATCTCAAACACCCGATTAAAGTCCGTGCGGACTTGCTGAAATGCTGATATGCAATAGCTGGTGCAAGGATAACTTACCCTTCACGTTTGTGAGGGTTAGGCTACTTTCGTGAAGGATCAAAAGTTTGACCATCGTGCTGTAAGACCCCGCAAAATCTTATGTTGATAATTAGCTTTTTTAGCTCCTAAAAACTCTTTGGAAGGTTCAACACTTAGAATATTTTAGCTAGGTGTCCAACACTTAGTCTTATTTTAAGCTTTCAAACTTCAGGGATTTAGTTGACGACCTTCTCAACCTCAGTTTTCCAATTTTCAAGTTACGTTGCGATGGGGCAAGTCCATAGTACATTCCGGGTGAGTTTCAAAATTTTTGAAATCCATTTAGGGTACGTTTGGATTTCGAACCAGTAGCTAAAGTCTATAAGGGGGCGCCACCCATCTTATAGCCTTGGAACCCTCCCTCAATAGCAAGGCACCGCCCAGTTGCAAAAGGCTCTGGGGAAGGCGCCGCCTTGCTATATATCCTTTGTGCCCAGTTTTTCAGCATTCCACCTCCGTGCTTTGAGGAATAATTTGGTCATTTTTCCACCCCAATATATATATCAAAAACATGGAATTTAGCCATCAAAACACAAAATATACTTCTTTTTATATATTTCTCTCAAGAACAAGAGCAAGGGTTTCAATTTGAAGACCCGAATCCAAGAGATTTCACCGTAGATCGTTAAGGAACTTTCATCTAAGGTATTCATTGTGTTAATTCATGGACTCCTTTCGTCCACGAAGCTCAAGAACCCTATTTTAAACTATATATATATATATCATGATATTCATGTTATGACTTGATTGTTGATCATGTTTATGTGTTGAATGATTCCAAGATAGGACCTTTATGTGTTTCTATAAAACTAGGATGGCATGTTAGTTGAAATATTTATGAATTTTGGGTGGATTGAATTGTTAAATTAATGAATATACCTATGCCATAAAGTGTGCATGCAAGGTGTTCGATAAAATGCCTAGGAGACTAAAAAACATGTTTTCATGACTTAATAGGACCTAAATGACAAGTCCATGCTCTATCCCTTATGATTTAACATGAATTCCATGCTATTGTTGCATATTGTTGTTGTGATATGGAATGCTCATGACATTGGAGATATGCAAGTATTTACATGGTATATGCATTCTCTTTCATGTACAAGATTATGATGACTATGTACTTCATGAAATCCCCCACTTATTATATTACAGATTGTTATTGATGGTCATGTATTCAAGAAAGTCATGCTTTATCAGTTTTCCTTCTATCGAGTCTTGAGGCTACTTGTATCAAAAAAATATAGTTATGTGCCTAGAGTCAGTGTCATGTTTTCACGATACTCTCAGTCAAGCCATCTTCAGTAGAATTTAGTCAGTCATGCGACTCAGGAAAGTTCAGTAACTCAGTAATCTCAGTAGTATTCCGTCAGTGAATGGAACTTTATGAATCCAGTCAGTTCAGTCCAGTTAATCATGTTCAGTGTTTATTCAGATGGGAGTAAGAATTAGCACCTAGTGAACCTAAGGATGAGAACACACATTGTCAAGTGAGGGTGTGATTCTTAGAAGTCATCCTTGCATTCCAGAACTATGTAGCCAGCATAGGTTGAGACATCAACACTGTCATATGAGGGTTGATGAGATGGATAAACACTGTTAGATAAGGGCCCCATCATTCTCTTTTGGGGACACTGTTAGATGAGGGTTACCCACAGTTTGTCTCTACCAGTGGCGCGGTATTGACACCCTTCCAATTAGGGCACAGATTGGACCTTAGCTTAGCTATTATAGCGTATTTGGGGCATGCCAGTTAGATAACTATCTCCTGCAGTTTCAGAATCAGTCTCAGTAAAAGAACTTAGATAGTTCTTCAAATTTTAGGACTGTCAAATACAGTCAACTCAGATACAGTACGAAAATCAGCTAGTTCCATCAGGTTCAGGACTATTAGATTCAGTCATCCATGTTATCAGATATATCAGTAAACTCATGTTATCAGTACTCAGACTTAGTAATCATGTTTTCACGATCTAATTTATAGTATTGTGTATTCATGCATGCTTTCTCACGTTCATGTTAGTTATCCAGTTAGTATTTTTCATGCATATGAACCCCATGAATTCAACCTACCTCACATACATACCAATACATTCAAAGTACTAACACATTTGCGCTATGGTGTCTTATACCATAGGTTCAAAGACACGAGCTCCAGAGCATTAGTGGATTCCAGTCTCAACAGTCAGAGTTAGAAGTAAGTCCTCATCTTACGAGGACACAATCATTATTTTTATTATCTCATTAATTATTTTATTAGTTGGAGTTAGTTGGGGACATGTCCTATCAACTCCTTATTCAGACAACCATGTTTTAGAGGCTTTTCAGACTACAGTATGTTCAGACAACTTATTTCAGTCCTATTTTGGGTATTTTATACCCCACCCAGATGTTATATCTTTATCAGATTTTATGTCATAGTTTTGAACCTTATGGCCTTTTAGTTCATGTTTCCACATTTTACAGTATATGATGCAGTATACAGGTACATATATCCGTCATGGGTTAGATTGTGGTCCTTCGGGGTCATGAGCACCGTGTATCATTTTGGGCACCAGATTCGAGGCGTTACATGTTATCATGAGACTCTTCTCTCGAGTTTGCGATGAAGGCCAACCTAACCCAATCCATTCTTATTCTTTGTGATTGCAACTACTATTTTCATGTTCATGAAAATTTGGCCGCTTTTCCTTCACATTCACGATGCCTTGCTCACATTCATAAAGGGTTCTTTTAATAAGCATTGTGATTGCAATCAGGAGGCCTCACATTCGCGATAGGTAACCACCTGAATTAATTATTGTTAGGACCAAGTCCTTGGTGACGATGCCATTTGAATACCAGGTTAGTATTCCATACTTAGAAAGAATGTGGTTATAGTTACAAATGCGCAAGCACTTATGGTTATATTGTTTGAATACCGGTGATAGCATGCATACTCTTAGGCACATTTATGATCACTTAGTGGTACTATTTCAACCAAATACTTGATTTTACTACTATTTTCTATAAAGGAATTTATTCCTGCTTTTCACTGTAAAACTGAATTATTTTACAATAAAAACAGTACCACTTTATTTAATGATTTATGAGCTTTTGAAACTAAATATAATACTTTAGAAATTATACCAAGGTTGATTTTGATCCATTATTAATCAACTCTTTTACCGCTATTATTTATTTTGGTAGATGGAGATTTTGACCTTTTCTACGTTATTATGTTAATTTAGTCCCAAACTTGATTTCGTGCAATGGATTTATAGATTTACACTTTTTTAGTCTTGTTTTGAGTCCAAACACCTATTTTTCTGTATACACACACACACACACCGGACACTTGATGGAGTAGATTGATTATGATGGATATTAGAAGTCCTGGTTTGGGACTAAGTAGTATATACAAATATTCCTAGTCTCCTATGGGTCCCTTCATCTATGTGTCATAGTTCAAGAGAAGGATTATTCACCGTAGGTACTTCCTTTGCAAGATACTGAATTGGAGGAGGTGTATACTCTTGATACATTATTTCACTTGAATTGGACATGGTACTATTAGTATATATTGTATTCAATCATTCATATTCATTGCCGATCACCAGTATAATTGTTTGGTGCTTTTATCCATCAACCTTATTAGGGGTTGTATAGACATAAGTTATTATTGTTGTTTGATAAGTGCTTGCTTGAATTTTCTAGGCTTCGGGGTGGGGTGGGGTGGGGGGTTGGTTAGGTTATTATTTTTCCAGACTAGCCGATTACTATATTGTTGGTTATTATGGTTAGTTCGTGGCAGGATTTTTATGGAATAGTACCTAAGATTGTCAGTACATTTCTAATTCCTTTTCTTTCTCATAGTATGATATGTTATTATTAGATTATCTCATATGTAGTCATCCTTTGGTTAGAGACTGATTATGCTAGGATTAACTTTCCTTCTTGTCTAGGATTCTTTGAGATGTTAGGTTGGATCCCTCGGGTATTTAATCTTGAGTTTAGTCCTATATAAGAATACACATGCGCATGCGCACATATATATGTATCCTTGGGCCTTGTATTAATTATATATATCCTTCTTTCACTCTTTATTTGTATATTGACTAATGAGATACAGTATTATAATTTAGTCCTTGGATACTATTAGAATAAAATAGTTATCCTTATTGTTCCATTAGTGTTATTATGTTTGGTTTCTTGGATAATTGTTTGCAGTTTAAATTCCTACTTTACATGTTATTTATGCTTACATTATCTTTGAAGCTCAGTCAGGCAATGCCTACTAAGAACCATTTGCTTGGAATATATACTACAGTTCTGCAGCCTGCAGATATTAGTACTAGTTCTCACCATTGACATGTGCATCATGCAGAGTATCTATGGATCAGAGTTTTGGGGTAGACTCTTGATGTTCAAATTATTTTTGTTCTCCCTCTTATTGATTAGATGTCTTTACTTTTATTTTGAAGATGGTTTGTACACATACAGTTATTTGGTATTTCACCTTATACTCTGATTATATTAGAAATTCTTGTACTGACCTCACTAGGTTTTGGGATTTCATTGTTTTTAGTCTTTTATTTAAATTCATTTTTGTTATTTTCTCCGTTTCTTTTGATAGTTTGTTACTAGTTGTTCTAAACTTCGAATTGAGTTACCTTCTGGTGGGTTATAGTAGGTTTCATCATGACATTATAAATCAGGTCGTGACACCTTCACTAAAATAATTGATTCATTTTGGCTTTCCCTTGGTTTCAATCACTTCCATTGAACATTTCTCTTTCCAAATATACCTTTCCTTCAGGAACTCCTGAGAAAGAAAAATCATAGTTTGAGTTCTTATAGATGTTTGAAAGAAAATTAGATGATTTGTTTTCAAATATTTAAACTTTGGTGAATTTAATCATATAGGGAGAGGTAATACTTCATCTTAGAATCGATGACAATGACGATGATGATGAAGCATCATTCTTATTAATGCCACTGAAGGCTCCGCCGTCACTGATGCTTTTACTGTTAATGTTTTAGTCCAAACCCTTTTATTAGTTATGATGATCTATCAGAAAAAGTATCATGGCTGAAATAAAGTTCGCCGTCCTCTGGTGGATCAAGAAAACACAAAGTTGTTAGGTGGATTTGAAAAATCAGCGTGAAATGGAAAGGAAACAGAAGAAGAAAAAGATTGAAACTAAAAAAATACATCAAAATAATAAATATTTGGGTGGTGATGTGGAATGCTACATGCCATCCATCCATCCAAATATCATACCACATTAGATTTTAAAATGACATGGTGGATAGCCATAAATAAAAGGACATTTTTGTTACCTTTCTTAATGGAGGGATATATTTGACATATAAATAACATAAATCCCATCATTTTACTACTTAATTTCACTTTCTTTCAATTTTTAATAAGTTTCTTCTCTCTATCGACTTTTAATGGAAGGGGTATATTTGACGTATAAATAACATAAATCTCATCATTTTATTACTTGATTACGCTCTCTCCCAATTTTTAATAAGTGTCTTATCTCTCCCGGATTTTAATAGATCATACACATAGCTAAGAGTCAATATACATTACTACGTTATGTATATAAAATAACTACCTTAACTATATTTAAGGAAAGTGATGATTCTGCCACTAATGATGGACACAGTTGACAAGATAATAAGCAATATGCAATTATTGAATTCCCTAATTTCAATAAATTCTTTTTAATTTAAAAAAATTAAAAAAAACTAATGAATTCTTTGAATCATCAAATCAGTGGATCTTCCCAAGCTCTGTTTTTCCGATTTTTTTTCATAATTTCAGAAGCTCTGTTTTGTCGGTAGATTTCTTTAAGAAGATAAACATTGGAATACCTTTGAGGCATTCAGGTGTCTGACAATACCAAATACAATAAAATGATACAAACATCATGAAATTGTTGTTGCAATGAGTATTTCGTATTTGAGGTTGATATCGATATTGCGATCGAATTAGAGATTGAAGAATCCCCCAAAAAATTGATGTCTGATATATCGTTGAAGGTAATTCTTAGTTGAGTTTTATTTGGAATTGAAGAAAAGTGTTCCCGGATTTGTGATATATCTTTTGTGCATTACAACATCGAATAAGTCGACAGAAGAATTAGAGTTAGATGGGGAAACTGGAGTTGTCGTTTGTGTTGAAGGAACAGAAAGTGAATGCACTTGCTATTTCTGTGGTTGATCACCATATTGATTATCACTTTGTGTATTTATATTTTTTATAATGATTAATGTATAATTTTGAGTTGTGTATGCTATTGAGGATAGTGATGAAAGGACATTTATTTCACTACATATACATTATTGTATCATGCATATGTATATTCTCGAACTGCTAGACTGTTTTATTTACTAGCCTTATATATAAAACCGGCTAGAATACTTTATATATATATATATATATATATGTATATGTTTTACAACACATATAGATAAGTGTATTATATTTATGGATGTTCTTACTAGTCATATACATAAGACACTTATGTATATGACTGCTAGAATATTTTATTTACCAGCCATATACGTAATAAAATGTATGGATGTTTGAAATTTTTTTGTATTTGAATATGTTGTGAATTTGATTTTTTCTAGAACTGGATATACATAAGTGCATCAAAGATCCTCCTACATACGGCACCGTACTACAAGAGTCTATCGTAGGCAATCTTTTCTTGCATAAACTTGCATTTCTATAAGAGATTATTTTCATGGATTGAATTTGTGACCTCCTAGTCACATGACAACAAGTTACAACTAAGATCCCATTTACATGACAACATCATGATTTTTATAAAATCACTTTATATTCAAGAACTGCTAGACTGATTTATTTACCAATCATATGTATAAGAACTGCTACACTGATTTATTTACCAGTCATATGTATAAGAACTGCTACACTGATTTATAATGTATATACATAAGTGTCTTATGTATATATATATATATATATATATATATATGTTGTACAATATATATAGTTAAGTGTCTTATGTATATGATGTTCTTACCATCCATATACATAAGACACTTATGTATATGACTGCTAGAATATTTTATTTACTAGCCATATACATAGTAAATATATTGATGTTTGAAATTGTTATGTATATTTAAATACATTATGTACATATCTAAGCTATGTATAAGGTTGAAATAAAAACAACTCACACTTATATAACAATGTATAAGAATGGGTAAAATCGACGAAAAAATACAAATGAAACAATAAATCACCATACCTTTGGAAGATGCAGTCGTCCTGATTCTTCACTTTTTTTCTTACTTAATGATTTAACAATGGGATTTTTAGAGATTGTATGAGCAAGTTCCCTCAACTTCTTCATCTTGACTGTGTCATTTCAGTGTTTCGATCAATTTTCTATGAAATAGGGCTCTTCATTATCAAATGTTTTAGGAACAAATCTCAATACGGGATTTGTTTGTTCTTTAACATCTAGTTAACTTAATCCTAAACTAAAACTCGGAGAAGACTCTATTACTATGCTTAAATTTTGAGAATTACACACATGCAACAAATTAATTTATAGATTTTTTATTTAGTAAAGTTGAAAAAGCTAAGAAACTAAACTAACCTCAAAAAGAAATTGAAGAAGATAAAGATGTTGAGAAATTTGATAAGATACCATTGAGCAATTTGAAATCTTGAAATCGTTGATTATAATTGCTTGATCTTAGGCACAATTCTTGGAGCATTAACCGACATAAAATGCCTGATTTGATATGTATAAGGATTCTGGAGAGAGAAAAGGTAAAAAAAGGTATATTTGTAATTACTTTTGTTATATGGGATTGTATGTAATAATAGTAACCTAGGATGTATATTTATGAAAACTTGTTTAATCCGCGCGTGACTCGCACATGTAACATTTGATTATTTAAAATTAAATAATTTTATCTATTGCGGAAATTTTTAATGAAGTGTGAAAGTTCAAATCAGTTTTTAAAAATCTTTCACACCTTAATATAATAATGGAAACATAAACATATGCACATATATATTTTACCACCAGAAGTTCTAAGTGGCTGACGGATCATATTTCAAACCAACACATAAAACTTAGTATATAATATTTCATATTTCAAACCAACACATGAAACTTTATTCTCATTAGCAATGATTCAACTATTTATCGAAGGCATTCAATGCCAAATCGACATTATCAAGATGAATTATCTTGACTACAAAATCTGAAAATTATGCTCTTAACTCAATTTTATTGAGAAACAACTTTATGAATGTTAAATTGCAGGCTGACAATAAATGTACAAGTGATCATCTTTTATCGAGGCATCTCAATAGATCACATGACAGGTGAACGAGCCCATATTCACCTTTTATAATTTTCAGATTTTGAGGGATCAAATCCCAACATTAGTTGGTCCAACCAACTTATCATGAGAACAAACAATATTAAAAGTTCATGAAGAATTTTATAGTTCTTCATATATGCACATCTTTGGGATGTCACAATCATTCTTGTCAATTTATGAATTTTTATACTCGTAAACTCCAAGTTTACCATGACATGTACTTTTTCTTTAGTAAATTTCAGACTTATTATTACATGAATAAAGTTTAGATTTACTACTTTAGAAGTAGCATTCAAAATAACTCTTCTCGATTATTCAGCCTCTTTCGAAGGTGAGTTGTGAAACCATCACAATCAAGTGCACGTTTGCATTAATAAGCTTCTCATTTTCCAGGAATGAAATATAATCGTGCCTTAAGCATATCAAATTATGTTAGATTATAACCTCTTTCATGATATTTCTACATCAGGAGCACATCGAGGCATATATATCTTTCAAATTATATCATATATTGCTACCACATTCACTTCAAGAATGGATCAAATTGTCAACTTTTAGACTTATCATATATTGATACCACATTCACTTCATGGAATGGAGCATATTCAGTAGACAAGTTTCATGACTTCTTATCAAATACATATTATTTTTTCCTTAGCCATCATAATATCATTAATATAGTGCATTAGATTCAAACTCAATGTCTTATCCATATAAAGGCGTCTTAGGCATAACTCGGTGGAATTGAACCCAACATCTTATCATCATAGTGCATTGGAACTTTTAACCCAATGGTTTACCCTCTTAATGAGATAAGACTTAAATTCATCATCATATCATTTAATAACATTGTTCTTCATGAACAAATTGAAAGCATAAGTGGTTCCAAATCTATTATTTTTTTCTCAAATCCAACAAGAATTATATCATTAGTAGCAGGTTTTCTCTACTCGCTTTTCCACCCAGCTGCCTAAGAGATTATTCGACAACAGCAAGATGACTAACTGATATGAGATTGAGCGAGGAAATGCCACATAAGGAAAAACACTTTCCATTCGTCTGTTATTAGCGGCATCCCGAAAACGTTTGGGTAAAAATATGACTTTCAAATTGAGTTTTGAATTAGTGGATGCTGCCAAAGGGAGTGACGATGCCATATGCAAAAAGAAAAAGACTCATAGAATGGCAGAGAAAATAAAGCTTTTGCACATTTTCGTTAATCCATGAAAGACAAATAACATAAGGAATCACTAACCTTGAAATTACCTTTATCTTTATAATCTCAACTTGTTTGGCAGAGTCTCGTACTGATAACGTGTTATGAAATATAAAACAAATAAAATAAAGAATAGAGAGAGAAGAAAGAGTAATTCTTCTTTATCTTGAGGGATTCTTTTGATGGGGTAATTACAATGAAGGAAAACCCCCTTTATTTATAGGGAAAAACTAAACTTGGGGTTTCTAACTTTTCCATAAATAGACATTCACTATATATTATAAAGTATACATTCACTATATATGGAAAAGTAGAAATTCACTATATATGGTAAAGTAGACATTCACTATATATGGTAATATATTTATAACAACAAGAACTTTGTAAGAAAATTTCATGCATATAATTAGGGACTTACAATGGTCCGGTTCACATGAATTTACTATTTCATCTATTTCTATTTTTTTGCATATTATGTTTTTAATATTTTCACCAAGTTCACCCAACAAAGACATAGTTCTTAATCATAATATAAGTTACTATCACTTTATTATATTATGCCTCAATTTCTTGCAAATCTTAAAATTGAACAATAAGTCCTAAGTCAAATTTGGTAGAGAGCGCTTAACCTCTAATATGAAATTTTTTAATGTGAATTCAGATTCAGTCGAGGTTCAATGCAGATACTAAACACTTTAAATTATAATGAAAATAAACAAATAAATAAAGAGAAGGTATATATACAGATTTACTTTAAAATAAGAAAAGTTTCTTAAGTTTACCTCAAATCACAAGGAGCAATTCTCAAAATTATTGATGGCCTCTTTATACCTAAGCAAACACCAACAACCATTGATGAAAAAAATTAACGGGAAACCAAACAACTAATAAATAAAAATCAAATCTTCTAAGAATCTAATCCCCCGAATAATCCTCAAAACGTAGTACACGTAATTTTTAACCTTAAGGAATAAATAAAGAAAATATTAAATTAATAAGATTATTAATTATTATGAATTCAAAATGACCTATCAATTTTTCGTGAATGCGATGATCCAAATAATTTGTCCAAAATTATAAATAAGTCAATTTCATTATTAACTATTATGAATTCAGAATGACCAATCAATTTCTCATGACTAAATGTGACGATATAAATAATCTGTTCAAAATTATAAATAAGTCAATTTTAAATCACTAATTGTATATGAAACATTATAAGCAAAACTAACAAAGAAGTTTCTCAATTTGCAATTATCTATAAAAAATACATCGTTTATTATTGTAAACTTCAAAATCAATCTACATTTTTTTTTAAAAAAACATACCTCTACACAAACTCACTTTACAAACCTGCAATCTTGATAAAAAAATATGAATAATATATTCATGGAAAAAAAGCATAAAAGAAAGTTGTAAGACAAACATTATAAAATAAAAATTCTTAAAAAAATGAAAAACAGCTTTGACTATAAAGTTCATGAATGAGATAGTGAAATAATATTATTTTATATATATAGGAGACTCTAAACCAAAAAAGTAAATAAAAAGGTCAATATTAAGAATTCCTACACTGAAAAGAAAGCCAAAAACATTAAAAATGTAACACCCTAAGACTACACCCTGGATGTCACACGATGCTTACGATCCCGAAGGATCACAAGCTAACCCATGACTGGTACCTACTGTGAGCACTGAATAATAATACCAAAAATATATGCAGAAGTTAGGCTAAAATTGTCATAAGGTTCATAAACTGAAAACAAATACTGAATATTGATAATAATACTAAGAATATTGAGAACATTTGTCTGATGAAATCTAGTCCAAAAACCTCTAACTTTCTGAATGTGGAGTTGATGGGATAAGTCCCCAACTAATTACAACTAATGAACATACTAAATCTGCTGAAATGCTAAAATAAAATAATATCCTCGATGGATGAGGACTCACTATTGAATCTGCCGCTGATATCCTAAGCTGCTAAGTAAGGTCAGGACCCTGAGCGTCCGTTGTATAAACATCATATGCATGAGATGACAACTGATTGTATGAACATCATGAAGTAACTGGATTAGTGTACATGCAAAACTGTAACTGTTGAACATAATGAACATCTAATACTGCGCATGTAGATATACATCATATATGTGAGTTTATATTAAAACTGATTACTGAATTCTGATGGCTGAGTAACTGATAATTGATAGAAATAGTTCTGTAGAACTGGATGAGTTCTTTACTGAATACTGAGACTGAAACTATATCTAACTGACATACCCCAATATAAACTGATTTGGGGTCGAACCTGTGACCCTTGTTGGAAGGGTGTTAGAACCTTTCCACGAGCTACTAACAATTCTGGATCAATCCTAATTTGGAAGGAAGACTAATGAAATATATATATGATGACGTCAACCCTACTCTGGCAGGAGGACGACTTACCCTACACTGGCTACGTAGTTCTATCACGCAGGGACTGCTACTAAGGGTCAAACCCTCTTCTAGCAGGAATGCCTCCATCCTGGGTTCGCTCGGTGCTAAATTCTACCCCTAACTGAATTGACACTGAACTGATCACTAGACTATACTAGGCTTGACTGAACTGACACTGATCGTGTTGACTGACTAAACTAGACTGGGTTCATTGAGTTTCATTACTGATTGAGTACTACTGTTCTTGACCTTTATTGGGACTATTCTATGCCTACTGCAACTAAGTAAACAACTAGATTTTGGGTAATAAATACCCCCAATACTCGATAGCATCAATAACAAAACATAACAAATCTTCAATGCATAATGATAGTCAATTGTTCACAATTCATTCACTGAGACATTTTGTCAAACACTTGGAGGTCATGAACTTGTACATGAATGAGAACACTTGATAACATGTCATGATTATACTACTCAATCCACATGGACATTCTATCAAATACTTGGGGAGCATAATTAATGCACATGGTAATGAACAACACATAAGCATCATGACTACAACTTAAACTTACAATTTCAAGGATTTTAACATGGGAATTACATCAATCAACATACATTCCATCTTATGTTCATGAAACTTATAATTAAATCTTGAATTGAAACCCATACAACAACACAAACATGAATATAACCCAATTTGCGTATGAAAATCATGAATCTGAAAACTTGTAGTTTTAAAAAGGGTTCTAGAACTTCAAGGGTGGAAGAAAATCCAAAAATGAACACCTAACATACCTTTATTGTTGATTTTGTGAAGGTTGTTGGGATTTCTTAGAACTTGGACTTGAGCTTGATGAACTAGGGTTTATTTCTTGAGAGGATTTTGAGAAGAATGAAAGTATTTTGCCTTTTGGGAGGTTTAATTTTGTGTTTTGGATGAATTGGGTGAGGGAAAAAAGACCTAAATGCCCTTTAAAACTCATAAGTTAATGAGCAAAACTGGCCCAATAAAACGATAGGTGCTGCGCCACATCGATGGGGTCGACGCGATCACCGACGCATCACATCGATGGGTACACCGTGATAGCCAACGCGATGCATCAAGATCGCATTAGCTTGCTATTTTGGCCATCCAAACACTACTCAAATGATGTCCAAAAATTACGAAACTAACCCAATGTGACCTATTGACATCACTGATCATGAATTAATTTTAAAATTGACAAGGCTAGAAAGATTTTAAATGATGCCATTGAAATATCGAGGCCAAAAATGAGACTTAGTTTCAACACTTAGCTAAAATTTTCTAAGTGTGGGACCTCTTTTGGCATGCTATATAGGACTGAAATGACTGGGACTTTGTGGGGTCTTACAAAAAAACTGAAAAAAAAAGAAAAATAGACTCCCATTGTAAAAGATTATGGATGTCCATAACTCCTTGGTGTAATTCCTCCATTACTCCTTGGTGTAATTCCTCCATTACTCCTTGGTTTAATTCCTCTTTTAAATGTAGTAACTCCTATACCTCCACTACCTTCTCATTGATCATCATGTTTATGACACCTCTTGAAACCCCCCTATGTAATACTATAAATAGAGGACTTGATGAAGATGTTCAATACACTTGAAAGAAAGAAAAAAGTTATATCATATTATCTCTTGTTATTTACTTTGATTGTTCCTCTTAGCTTGTCTTGTTCTTTTCATCTTCTCTTAAGTGGTTAGACGCAGGAGTTGTATATCCTATCTCTGATAGTACGTGGGTAAGTCCTGTACAATGTGTTCCCAAGAAAGGAGGAATGACGGTAGTCGCAAATGCAAAGAATGAACTTATTCCACTCAGGCCCGTTACTGGATGGAGAGTATGCATGGACTACCGCAAGCTGAATTTGTGGACACTCAAGGATCACTTCCCCATGCCATTTATGGACCAAATGCTAGATCGATTAGCGGGGAAAGGATGGTTTTGCTTCTTGGATGGTTATTCAGGTTATAATCAGATTTGTATTGCTCCCGAAGATCAAGAGAAGACAACGTTCACATGCCCATATGGTACGTTTGCCTTCAAACGCATGCCATTCGGGTTGTGTAATGCACCAGCCACCTTTCAACGTTGTATGATGTCTATTTTCTCTGATATGGTTGAAGACACTTTGGAGGTATTTATGGACGACTTTTCAGTTGTCGGTGAGTCTTTTGAAGCATGTTTGGCAAACTTGAGCATGGCATTGCAAAGATGTGTAGAGTTCAACCTTGTGCTGAATTGGGAGAAGTGCCACTTCATGGTAAAAGAAGGAATTGTTCTTGGGCACAAGATCTCTGAAAGAGGAATAGAGGTTGATCGAGAAAAAATAGAGGTAATTGAGAAGCTACCGCCTCCAATTTCGGTGAAGGGAGTCCGTAGTTTTCTTGGCCATGCTGGTTTCTATCGTAGATTCATCAAAGACTTTTCCAAAATTTCTAGTCCATTGTGCAAACTACTGGAGAAAGATGCGAAGTTTGACTTCAATGACAATTGCTTAAAGGCATTCGAATGCCTTAAAGGAAAACTCATTGAAGCCCCTATCATGGTAGCACCAGATTGGACGCTCCCGTTTGAGGTCATGTGCGATGCTAGTGGTATAGCCGTTGGTGCTGTTCTTGGACAAAGAAAGGAGAAACTATTTCATCCTATCTACTATGCGAGTAAGGTCCTAAATGAAGCCCAAAGGAACTACACTGTTACTGAACAAGAGCTTCTAGCGGTTGTATATGCGTTTGAGAAGTTTCGTGCCTATCTATTGGGTACCAATGTGATCGTCCATACAGACCATGCAGCTCTTAAGTATCTAATGACGAAGAAGGATGCCAAACCAAGGTTGATTCGATGGGTACTGCTGCTGCAAGAGTTTGATTTCGAAGTCAAAGATAGAAGAGGTTGCGAGAACCAAGTGGCTGATCACCTATCTAGACTTGAGAATGAACCTGTGGCGCAACCTGAAAATCAGATTGATGATGCATTCCCTGACGAGGAGATATTAGCAACAAAAATGGAGAAAGTACCATGGTATGCCGACTTTGCAAATTTTGTAGAGAGTAATGTGATACCTGCCAACTTATCTTACCACCAAAGGAGGAAGTTTATGCATGACGTTCAGCACTACTATTGGGATGAACCTTATTTGTTTCGAAGATGCGCGGATGGGATCATTCGACGATGTATATCCCATGAAGAAGTACCTGCTATATTGGAAGCATGCCACACTTCGCAAGTTGGAGGACATCATGCAGGAAATCGAACGGCAAGAAAAGTATTGCAAAGTGGTTATTATTGGCCCTCGATATTCAGAGATGCATACGACTATGTGAGAAGGTGTGACCAATGCCAACGTGAAGGTACTATTTCAAAACACCATGAAATGCCCATGTCCAAAATTATGGAGGTAGAACTTTTTGATGTGTGGGGTATTGATTTCATGGGTCCATTCGTGAATTCGTTTGGAATGAAGTACATCTTGGTTGCTGTGGATTATGTTTCGAAATGGGTTGAAGCTGTAGCATTGGCCGACAACGAAGGAAAGCGTGTTGTAGCGTTCTTAAAGAAGAATATCTTCTCTCGCTTTGGGGTACCTCGTACTATCATAAGTGATGGAGGATCTCACTTTTGCAACAAGCTATTCAAATCTGTATTGGCCAAGTATGGTGTCAAGCAACACAAGGTAGCTACGCCTTATCATCCCCAAACTAGTGGACAAGTAGAGGTTTCCAATCGCGAGATTAAGCAAATCCTTGCAAAGACGGTTAATGCAAATAGGAAGGATTGGTCTCGAAAGCTAGATGATGCACTATGGGCATATAGGACTGCATTCAAGACACCCATTGGCATGTCTCCTTATCAACTAGTTTATGGGAAGGCTTGTCATCTACCCATCGAGCTTGAATACAAGGCATTGTGGGCATTGAAGCACTTGAATCTGAATTGGAATGATGTGAAGAATCTGAGGTTGGAGCAGCTGAATGAATTAGATGAGTTCCGTCTCCATGCATATGAAAGATCGGATTTATACAAGGAGCGGATGAAGAAGTATCATGATCAGCGGATTGTTCGACGAAACTTCCAAAAGGGTGATATGGTACTACTCTTCAACTCCAGATTTAAGCTCTTCCCAGGTAAGTTAAAATCTAAGTGGTCTGGTCCATTTAAAGTTATCCAAGTCTACTCGTCTGGAGTAGTCGAATTGGAAGACAATAAGGGTGTTGTCTTCAAAGTGAATGGCCAACGTGTTAAGCCGTATATCGGTCCTCTTGACTCGATGAATGACATGGCCATCACTTATCTCGACGAAGTCTAAGTACTCGAGATTACTACGTCGAGCCACGACAATAAATAAGGCGCTAGATGGGAGGCAACCCATCGTTTATCGTTTATCATTTTTTATTTTTCATTTCAGTATGTGTTTTGCTTTTGATAAATAAAAATCCAAAAATAAGAGTCGTGCCACGACCAAAACTAAGGCGCTTGGTGGGAGGCAACCCATCGTACTAATCGTTTTCATTTGTTTGAGCGAATATAGGTGCAAGAAGTTTTCAACGAGGAGATTGATTTCAATTGACGATTTGGACGCATTGTATGGTAAAGTTGGTAAATTAGGAAGGGTGATGCATAAGGCTATGGATTGAGCCTTTCCCACGCCAAAATAGGCTTCGAGGAAGGCTAGGCCTTGGTAAAACTAGGCCACAAACGATGCACAACCTATCCTATAGCCTAAGGTCCCGGAATCTAGTGTGCTATACACTATGCGCCGCCTATTCCTAGGTATGCTTTTGACTATGCGCCGCCTATGCTATGGCATTTGGTCTCAGTATCTCATATGCCATAGACTATGCGGCGCATATGTCCCATTATGCCATAGACAATGCGCCGCATATGTCTACAAATGCCATAGACTATGCGGCGCATATGTCCCATTATGCCATAGACAATGCGCCGCATATGTAGGAATTTTGTCTCCAAAACCGATTGTAAATGGGTCATAACCCGACCCATACTCTTCCTAAATAAAGGGGACTTAGTCTTATAACACAACCACAATAGAAAATACCCTAAAGGCGCCGCATACTCTTCCAAATCCTCTAAAATTTTTCTTCTTTTGCTCTTCTAATTCACAAAACCATCTCCACAAGCTTCAAGCAAGTGAGTGCTCTCTTATTCTTCATTTATTTCTCGTAAGTACTACATTGCTATGGCTATTATTAACTGCTAAATTATATAAGATTGTTGGTGATGTTCATGTGTTTGGATTGTTGTTGCAAAATCATGTGAGTAAACATATACGTAGGAAAATCTTGACTTGTTTCCGACTTGAATTTGGTTTCAATAGCATTATTATGATATTTGCGGAATTGCTATGGCTATGAATATTGCTTAAGATTGTTGTTTGGATACTTACATGTTAGACTATCCCGGCCATCGGAATAAGACTTATAGTGCCTACCGACTTAGGAGGTTGTGATTGTTGTAAGAATAACGATAACCCCCATGTAGTAGTGTTGCTATATCTACCATGAAAGTAGTCCAATGGCTGCAAGTAAGTGATGCATTGCTGATTTTCTTGCCGGAATACAATCCTTAAACGTATGTCAACGAAATCTGAGTAAATCAACTACTTTCACCTCACTGATTTGTGATAACAAAACTAAGTGTGGGGTGGTACCCCTAATGCTTGCTTATAGATTGTATCAAGTGAGACTGTGCTGCAACTAACACTATTTCTAGTCTCAGGTACAATGGCACCTAAAGCGAGGCAAGTCAAGGAGAAGGCGACCACTTCCCAAAAGGGCAAGAAGAGAAGTCGAAAAGACCAAGGAGAATCATCCTCAGCACAACCACCACGCAGAATGTTCGGAATAAAATGGGTTCTTGAGGAAGAAGCCAAAGCATGGTACAGCAGCAACAAAGAAAGAAAATATGTGCACGTCGACTTGATCAACAAGGATACCTTAGCAAAGAAGGAGCCGCGTATGTTGGCAAAAATAATGGCTTTGAAGTTGGATTTCATCTTCCGCGACATGGGAGAGTGTAATCTTGATCTAACAAGAGAGTTTTATGCCAACTGGTCGCCAAACACAACAGGCAATGAAGTCAAAATTCGGGGCCAGGTGTTACAGCTCACCACGGACTGGATCAACTCTTTTCTTGGCTTACCTTCAATCGACGCAGCACCATTCAAAGAGCTGTACAGCAGGCCTCCTTATAGAGCAATACGACACACGCTTTGTGGAAGCAGATCAATGGCAAGGTGGGGCAGACATAAAGAAACAGGCCGACACAACACCTTCCCCTATGCTCCACTAAATAGGGAAGCAAGAATCTGGATGCGCATTGTCAACTCATGTCTTATTCCTGGGACTCAATACACCAAGATATCAAGAGATAGAGTGTGTTTGGTCTATGCTTTGATGACGAATGTCCCAATCAACTTTGGGGCAATCATTCGATCCACCATGAGGAAGGCCAGACTACACAAAAGGTCCCATTTCACATTTGGCAATTTGTTGACAGCAATCTTGCGGAAGGAGGATATCGAAGAGGAACCAGCTGATCATAAACTCCCACACAATCCGAAGAAGGTTGACCTCACAAAGGTCAAAGATGCTGAATCAACACATGGCATCAACCTTACTACGGCAGAGAGACATGCTCGGGATGAGAGTTTCTCCCGCCATATGTACGGCATGATGAGGTTTACAATGATGAGCGGAGGTCGTATTCCAACTGCTGCAGAGCTCCAACAGCTGGACCACGATTATCCCATGAACATGCATGCACGGGAGATGTGTGGAGTGGGCGTATACTTTGAGGAACCTCTAGATGATGATGTGCCGACTGATGACGATCGACGCTTACCAGACTCTGACGAGGAGGAGAACTCTGACGACGACTCTTATGATGATTCCGACGAAGGGGGTATGACCCCCGACAATGAGGAAGAGTTCGACTAACCAGGTTCCTCGTATTTATTTTCCACTGAGGGCAGTGTCCCGTTTAAGTGTGGGGTGGGGGTATCGTATACTATACTTCTCTATTGCATCTATGTTTGCTTGCTTTGTTTTTGTTTCGTTTTTTTCATTTTTTTAGTAGTAAATTTTTTTTTCTAGCTTCGCATGAAATTATTTTGATAGGCAGCATGAGATTATAACAAGAGTATGTGCTACAATTGTGACTATTGAGACGTTTAGGCTCTAGTTGTGACTCATTATGTGATATTGTGTGGTTCAATTCCTTCACTTGTTGGGTCGAGAGTCTATATTACTTCCAAGCAAGTCGACCATGTGCCTTGTGTGTGTGAGATAATCGTATATTCTATGTGTGTAGCTGATGCTAGAACTTGCCTGGTATGTATGCAAAGCGAAAATAAGGAGTGTAAGTTTAGGATATGATTTAGGCATTTCTTTGGCAACCTATATTTGTTTACCTTCAGTTTTACCTACCCATGGACATCATCCTAGTTAAACCCTTTTGAGCCTTTAGCCTATTTCTTTGACAACCTTGTATGTAAGCCTAATCCATTTCTTTCAAGACCGTAATTTGATCCAAACTCCTAAGTGCTTTAAAGTGAAAAAGTCATGTGACAACATAAGAGAAAATTGGGTGAGTATGATGCTATAAATTGTAATGGTGCTTGAATGTGTTATGAAAAAGAAAGTGCTATCATAAGAGGTATGTTGTGAAAAGAAAAAGGAAAAGAAAGCTGAAAAGCGAGTTGTGCTTAAAATTGAAAAAAAAAAAAAAAAAGAGGAGAACAAGGGTGGTATAACAAAAGAAAGAAGAAAGGTTGAAAGAAAAAAAAAGTGTCAATGATACAAAGTGATGTATTAAAGCGCTTAGGAACTTAGTCACTATTCCTGGCCAAAATAGTCCTACCCGTCCCTTAGCCTACATTACAACCATCAAAAGACCTACTTGATCCTAATCTTAACATTCCAACATTTAGTAGAGTATTACATTAAGGGCAAGCCTATGGTCATCAGTTGCTTCATATGAATTCTTTGTGAGAGCGAGGGCAAGGATATTTTGATACCCATGTTTGAAAAATATGCTATACTTGTGAATGATTATGGGTACTATAGTGTGAGACACACATGGTTGATGAGTTTTGGGTAGTTGTATATGATTCTATGCACTTTAACGTTTGCATGCGAGTTGATCACCATCACGAGTCTATACTTGAGGTTAAATTGTTTCTACTTATAATCGGAAAGCTACTCTTGGTTGATAATCGTTGTGCTTGTCTTAATAAATGTTTTGTGTTGTTGCTGTAAGAACCTTAAGTTGATGCTTAGAAGGACATGATATGTTGTTCGAGGACGAACAAAGCTCTAAGTGTGGGGTGTTGATGATAGGCGGATTTACACGCCTATATCAATATATTTTGCCCATATTTTAGCCTAGTTTTGAGAACAAATTATATATTTCATGCACTTTTAGTCCTTTTTCCTGTAAGTGAGCTAACGAACATGATTAGTAAAGTTTCAGGTATAAATGATGCAGAATTCAGCATTTTATGGCTTACTTGACACAAAAGAAAGCTCACGAAGAAAGGGAAGGGAGTTTACACGCCTAAGGACCAAAACTGCTGCATGGAAAATCTGTCCCGGGCTAAAACAGCATTCCTGAAGACTTTGGGGGACCAAAACTGCTGCATGGAAAATCTGTCCCGGGCTAAAACAGCAATTCTGAAGACTTTGGGGACTTACAGACACAAAGCTGGATTTTGACAATGATACATTAACCTAGTACAATTAGGTTATGTATTTCATTATTTTAAGTGGATTATGATAATGTTACCTTAACCTAGTACATATGGGTTAAGGATTTCATTAGTCTAGTAGGATTTGGTTATTTATTTCATTAGCTTAGTAGGATTAGGAGATGGGTATTATAAATACCCTATCATGCTAGAGATTTAGGGGGGCCGCTACTCCTCTATTATTCTACACTACAAACAATTCTACAACTCTTCTAATCTTTCCATCAATTCTATTTTCGTCTATTCTTCTATTCTTAAATTCTGCAACAAGAAAAACGTTACTCTGCAAGAAATCACACCTAACGCCTACCACTCTTGTGCTACACGAAATTGATCATTATTGTGGTATAATAACAATGCCAATTGTGGTTTCCTTCGCATTCATGGGTAACTAAACTTCTCTGTTGGGGTTATGGAAGCCGAATGAGTTACTATCTATTGCTGTGAGTTTGTGAGTTCGAGGCACGTATATTGCTTATATCATTATTCTCTTCATCTTAATCTACATTCTTTGCGGTTGCAAACGCAAGAATACGCCAGTCTAACATTTAACTTGTTCGAGAGAAAAGTTATTTGTCTGGAAAAGAGATAATGTCAAGGTAGTAGGACACCCTTTCCTACTAAAAAGCTAGTGCCGTAACTGGACTAACCTCTTGGAGAATTCGTACCGTTAGACACGCTTTAAGCTCGAGAGAGTTAAAGTGAAATAATCCTTGTTTAGGTCGAGAGACGCTTGGATTTACCATCGACTACAATCCTCTATAAGCAATTGCATGTCAGAATTCTACACACTCATAGCCAATAGAGACGTATATCTCAGAAGGTGGACATAACCCCAACGCCTCAATTCTCATTGTTTACAACTTACGTAACAATCTTTCTCTTTTTACTTTGCTATTTTCAGCTTTTATTTAATTGTTTTGGTGACACATTACAATCCCCCCTTTTTACGAGACTTGCACTAAACGTCTAGTAACCTTTACTTACTTGTTGACCAAGCTATTCCCTGTGGGATCGATACCCAACCCAGTTGGGTTCTATATTTGCTAACGACCGCTTTACACTCCTACGAGAGCTGTAGATTGAGCGTTATCAAAAATTGGCGCCGTTGCCGGGGAATACAAGTGTCAATCAAGTTCGTGAAAATTACTAGACCCTTTGGTCAAAGATTCTCGTACTTTTACTTTTAGTTTTTGTTTTTGTCTACTGCAGGTTTTTATTTTAGTGCATGCCCCATACTCGAAGTTCTGGTCAACCATTATTACCAATCAATCCTGAACCACAACGCATTGGTAGAATGGAAGCACAAGCTGAAATCGCAAGGATGGCTGCTCAACAGGAACAAGCAAGATTGGCTGCCTTTGCCGCAGCTCAGGTTCAACAGCAGAACATTGATAACCCTGCACGAGCACCAAATCCTGACGATGAGGATTTAGGTGATGACAAGTTACTAAACCCTAGGCGTGATTCTGAAATCGTAACACCTGCCAACAGAAGAGGTCGACAAGCTCGGTATAGATATGATCACCAACCTATGCAGCCAGCTTTCGACGATGATGATGATGATCTTGATGGTGCCGGAGCCACTGGAGCTATCATTCCACCACCATTAGCGCCCGGAGCCAAGTTCAACATCACAAGCACCATGATTCAGTTATTGCAACTCAAGGGATTGTTTGGTGGACTAGCAGGCGATGATCCGAATATGCATCTCATCAACTTTATTTCTACATGCAAGTCTTTTGACAATCCTGGTGTTGGTCAGAATGTAATTCGATTACGTCTATTTCCATTGTCTCTGTCTGGGGAGGCAACACTATGGTTGAATGGGCTGACTCCTGATTCAATTACAATTGGAGGCAATTGAGAGACGCTTTCCTAGAAAGATTCTTTCCGCCTTCCAAAAGGGCACAATTGAGAGATGAAATCAGCAACTTTCGTCAGCTTCCCACTGAAGCTCTTCATGAAACATGGGAGAGGTTCAAGACAAAGCTAGCAAGATGCCCAAACCATCACATGACTAATGTTCACCTCATGGAGATATTGTATAGAGCCTTGAATTCAATAACTAAGCCAGTGGTGGATAACGCAGCTGGAGGATCTTTTATGGACCTCACATTTGGTCAAGCAAGCAATATGCTAGATCGCATGACGAAACAAAGTAGAGCTTGGCATACCAGGGATTCTGAGGTAGCAAGCCCCACTTATTCTATAGGCATGACTGCAGACCAAAGAAGAAGACAAGAAGAACGTGATCAAGATATGGCGCACATGAAAATACAAATGGATCTTCTTACAAAGCATTTATTATCAGGGAAGACCGAAAAAGTGAAAGCTGTGGCGCTAAAAGGAAGAGACGAATCTGATTCAGAAGAAGAAGCCAACTACTTGAACAATCAGGGGGGTTTCCGAGGGAATGCCCAAGGAAACCAAGGTCGGAACTATTATGATAATTCTGGAAACAAGGACCAAGGTAGTTGGAGAAAAAACAATGAAAAGAGTGGTGTTTATGTTCCCCCTGGTAGACGTGATACCACCACATCTAATTCTGGAAGTATGGAAGACATGATGGCTAAATTATTGAAAGGAGTGGAAACAACAAGCGCGGGAGTTACTGAGGTAATCAATGATTTGTCTTCTATGAAACAACTAGTTGATTCTCATTCCACTTCAATCAAGCAAATAGAGCAGCAACTAAGCCAACTTTCAGCAGCACTCAATCAAAGAAAGGCTGGCACTTTACCTAGCGATACTGTGCAAAACCCAAGGAATGATGGGTCATGCATAGCCATCACTACCAGAAGTGGTAAGGTGCTGGAACCTTCAGCAAAAGGCAAGCAAGTGGTTGAAGAAGTTGCTGACATGGATGATAACGCAAAAGGAGAAGATGCTGCAACAACCAGTCCTGACGTCAAGGACGTCATGCCCAGTGACGTGCAGCCTGAAAAAATAGAAAAACGGAAGCAAGAGGAGAAGAAAGCCATGGAGAGAACACTTCCATACCCACCACCACCTTTTCCTCAAAGATTGAAGAAGGTGGCTGAGGACACGAAGTTCAGCAAATTCATGACTATGTTAAAGCAGCTGACCATTAATGTTCCATTGGTGGAGGCACTTGAACAAATGCCTGGGTATGCGAAGTTTATGAAAGATCTTTTGACTAAGAAGAGGGCAGCAAGTTATGAGCTGAAGGATGATGTGCATCATTGTAGTGCAATTGCTACCCGATCGATAGTTCAGAAGAAGGCCGACCCCGGAGCTTTCACTATTCCTTGCACTGTCGGATCTTTGAACTTTGCCAAAGCATTATGTGACTTAGGAGCCAGCATCAACTTGATGCCATTATCGATCTACAAGAAGTTGGGGTTAGGAGATCCTACGCCAACTAACATGAGGCTGGTTATGGCAGATAGGTCGGTAAAACGACCGGTTGGTATTCTATGTGATGTCTTGGTAAAGGTTTCTTCATTTATCTTTCCAGCAGACTTCGTCATATTGGATTGTAAAGCAGATTCAAAGGCTCCCATAATCTTGGGACGTCCTTTCCTTGCTACAGGAAGTGTGCTCATTGATTTGAGAGCTAATGAACTTTCATTCCGAATAAATGACGAAGTGGTTCGATTTGATGTTTGCAAATCAATGAAGCAACCCAAAGATCTGAGTGTATTTTCTGTGGCTGATGTTGTCTTTGACGATGAGAAAGAACGCCTTGAAGAAAAGCAAATTCTTGATGATCCTTTGGAGGTTTTGCTCATGAAAGGAGAGAATGAGGATGCTGAAATTTCTGAAGAAGCTGTTTGTGCGCTATCGGAATTAGGGACATATCGCTATACTCCCAAGAAGCTGGATCTTGATCTCAAGAATCGACCCACACCACCAGCCAAGCCATCTATTGAAGAACCACCCACACTAGAATTGAAGGAGCTGCCAAGTCATCTGAAGTACGCATTCTTAGGAAGCGGAAACACACTTCTAGTCATAGTGGCAGCCGATTTGGGTGAGCAACAAGTTGCAGCTCTTATTTTGATCTTACGCAAGTATATTAGAGCCATTGGATGGACCATTGCGGATATTATTGGTATTCCACCTGGGATTTGCTCACATAAAATTCAGCTCCAAGAAAAGTGCACACCCACCATTGAACATCAAAGGCGTTTAAACCCACCTATGCAAGAAGTGGTGAAGAAGGAGATTATAAAGTGGTTAGACGCAGGAGTTGTATATCCTATCTCTGATATTACGTGGGTAAGTCCTGTACAATGTGTTCCCAAGAAAGGAGGAATGACGGTAGTCGCAAATGCAAAGAATGAACTTATTCCACTCAGGCCCGTTACTGGATGGAGAGTATGCATGGACTACCGCAAGCTGAATTTGTGGACACTCAAGGATCACTTCCCCATCCCATTTATGGACCAAATGCTAGATCGATTAGCGGGGAAAGGATGGTTTTGCTTCTTGGATGGTTATTCAGGTTATAATCAGATTTGTATTGCTCCCGAAGATCAAGAGAAGACAACGTTCACATGCCCATATGGTACGTTTGCCTTCAAACGCATGCCATTCGGGTTGTGTAATGCACCAGCCACCTTTCAACGTTGTATGATGTCTATTTTCTCTGATATGGTTGAAGACACTTTGGAGGTATTTATGGACGACTTTTCAGTTGTCGGTGAGTCTTTTGAAGCATGTTTGGCAAACTTGAGCATGGCATTGCAAAGATGTGTAGAGTTCAACCTTGTGCTGAATTGGGAGAAGTGCCACTTCATGGTAAAAGAAGGAATCGTTCTTGGGCACAAGATCTCTGAAAGAGGAATAGAGGTTGATCGAGAAAAAATAGAGGTAATTGAGAAGCTACCGCCTCCAATTTCGGTGAAGGGAGTCCGTAGTTTTCTTGGCCATGCTGGTTTCTATCGTAGATTCATCAAAGACTTTTCCAAAATTTCTAGTCCATTGTGCAAACTACTGGAGAAAGATGCGAAGTTTGACTTCAATGACAATTGCTTAAAGGCATTCGAATGCCTTAAAGGAAAACTCATTGAAGCCCCTATCATGGTAGCACCAGATTGGACGCTCCCGTTTGAGGTCATGTGCGATGCTAGTGGTATAGCCGTTGGTGCTGTTCTTGGACAAAGAAAGGAGAAACTATTTCATCCTATCTACTATGCGAGTAAGGTCCTAAATGAAGCCCAAAGGAACTACACTGTTACTGAACAAGAGCTTCTAGCGGTTGTATATGCGTTTGAGAAGTTTCGTGCCTATCTATTGGGTACCAATGTGATCGTCCATACAGACCATGCAGCTCTTAAGTATCTAATGACGAAGAAGGATGCCAAACCAAGGTTGATTCGATGGGTACTGCTGCTGCAAGAGTTTGATTTCGAAGTCAAAGATAGAAGAGGTTGCGAGAACCAAGTGGCTGATCACCTATCTAGACTTGAGAATGAACCTGTGGCGCAACCTGAAAATCAGATTGATGATGCATTCCCTGACGAGGAGATATTAGCAACAAAAATGGAGAAAGTACCATGGTATGCCGACTTTGCAAATTTTGTAGAGAGTAATGTGATACCTGCCAACTTATCTTACCACCAAAGGAGGAAGTTTATGCATGACGTTCAGCACTACTATTGGGATGAACCTTATTTGTTTCGAAGATGCGCGGATGGGATCATTCGACGATGTATATCCCATGAAGAAGTACCTGCTATATTGGAAGCATGCCACACTTCGCAAGTTGGAGGACATCATGCAGGAAATCGAACGGCAAGAAAAGTATTGCAAAGTGGTTATTATTGGCCCTCGATATTCAGAGATGCATACGACTATGTGAGAAGGTGTGACCAATGCCAACGTGAAGGTACTATTTCAAAACACCATGAAATGCCCATGTCCAAAATTATGGAGGTAGAACTTTTTGATGTGTGGGGTATTGATTTCATGGGTCCATTCGTGAATTCGTTTGGAATGAAGTACATCTTGGTTGCTGTGGATTATGTTTCGAAATGGGTTGAAGCTGTAGCATTGGCCGACAACGAAGGAAAGCGTGTTGTAGCGTTCTTAAAGAAGAATATCTTCTCTCGCTTTGGGGTACCTCGTACTATCATAAGTGATGGAGGATCTCACTTTTGCAACAAGCTATTCAAATCTGTATTGGCCAAGTATGGTGTCAAGCAACACAAGGTAGCTACGCCTTATCATCCCCAAACTAGTGGACAAGTAGAGGTTTCCAATCGCGAGATTAAGCAAATCCTTGCAAAGACGGTTAATGCAAATAGGAAGGATTGGTCTCGAAAGCTAGATGATGCACTATGGGCATATAGGACTGCATTCAAGACACCCATTGGCATGTCTCCTTATCAACTAGTTTATGGGAAGGCTTGTCATCTACCCATCGAGCTTGAATACAAGGCATTGTGGGCATTGAAGCACTTGAATCTGAATTGGAATGATGTGAAGAATCTGAGGTTGGAGCAGCTGAATGAATTAGATGAGTTCCGTCTCCATGCATATGAAAGATCGGATTTATACAAGGAGCGGATGAAGAAGTATCATGATCAGCGGATTGTTCGACGAAACTTCCAAAAGGGTGATATGGTACTACTCTTCAACTCCAGATTTAAGCTCTTCCCAGGTAAGTTAAAATCTAAGTGGTCTGGTCCATTTAAAGTTATCCAAGTCTACTCGTCTGGAGTAGTCGAATTGGAAGACAATAAGGGTGTTGTCTTCAAAGTGAATGGCCAACGTGTTAAGCCGTATATCGGTCCTCTTGACTCGATGAATGACATGGCCATCACTTATCTCGACGAAGTCTAAGTACTCGAGATTACTACGTCGAGCCACGACAATAAATAAGGCGCTAGATGGGAGGCAACCCATCGTTTATCGTTTATCATTTTTTATTTTTCATTTCAGTATGTGTTTTGCTTTTGATAAATAAAAATCCAAAAATAAGAGTCGTGCCACGACCAAAACTAAGGCGCTTGGTGGGAGGCAACCCATCGTACTAATCGTTTTCATTTGTTTGAGCGAATATAGGTGCAAGAAGTTTTCAACGAGGAGATTGATTTCAATTGACGATTTGGACGCATTGTATGGTAAAGTTGGTAAATTAGGAAGGGTGATGCATAAGGCTATGGATTGAGCCTTTCCCACGCCAAAATAGGCTTCGAGGAAGGCTAGGCCTTGGTAAAACTAGGCCACAAACGATGCACAACCTATCCTATAGCCTAAGGTCCCGGAATCTAGTGTGCTATACACTATGCGCCGCCTATTCCTAGGTATGCTTTTGACTATGCGCCGCCTATGCTATGGCATTTGGTCTCAGTATCTCATATGCCATAGACTATGCGGCGCATATGTCCCATTATGCCATAGACAATGCGCCGCATATGTCTACAAATGCCATAGACTATGCGGCGCATATGTCCCATTATGCCATAGACAATGCGCCGCATATGTAGGAATTTTGTCTCCAAAACCGATTGTAAATGGGTCATAACCCGACCCATACTCTTCCTAAATAAAGGGGACTTAGTCTTATAACACAACCACAATAGAAAATACCCTAAAGGCGCCGCATACTCTTCCAAATCCTCTAAAATTTTTCTTCTTTTGCTCTTCTAATTCACAAAACCATCTCCACAAGCTTCAAGCAAGTGAGTGCTCTCTTATTCTTCATTTATTTCTCGTAAGTACTACATTGCTATGGCTATTATTAACTGCTAAATTATATAAGATTGTTGGTGATGTTCATGTGTTTGGATTGTTGTTGCAAAATCATGTGAGTAAACATATACGTAGGAAAATCTTGACTTGTTTCCGACTTGAATTTGGTTTCAATAGCATTATTATGATATTTGCGGAATTGCTATGGCTATGAATATTGCTTAAGATTGTTGTTTGGATACTTACATGTTAGACTATCCCGGCCATCGGAATAAGACTTATAGTGCCTACCGACTTAGGAGGTTGTGATTGTTGTAAGAATAACGATAACCCCCATGTAGTAGTGTTGCTATATCTACCATGAAAGTAGTCCAATGGCTGCAAGTAAGTGATGCATTGCTGATTTTCTTGCCGGAATACAATCCTTAAACGTATGTCAACGAAATCTGAGTAAATCAACTACTTTCACCTCACTGATTTGTGATAACAAAACTAAGTGTGGGGTGGTACCCCTAATGCTTGCTTATAGATTGTATCAAGTGAGACTGTGCTGCAACTAACACTATTTCTAGTCTCAGGTACAATGGCACCTAAAGCGAGGCAAGTCAAGGAGAAGGCGACCACTTCCCAAAAGGGCAAGAAGAGAAGTCGAAAAGACCAAGGAGAATCATCCTCAGCACAACCACCACGCAGAATGTTCGGAATAAAATGGGTTCTTGAGGAAGAAGCCAAAGCATGGTACAGCAGCAACAAAGAAAGAAAATATGTGCACGTCGACTTGATCAACAAGGATACCTTAGCAAAGAAGGAGCCGCGTATGTTGGCAAAAATAATGGCTTTGAAGTTGGATTTCATCTTCCGCGACATGGGAGAGTGTAATCTTGATCTAACAAGAGAGTTTTATGCCAACTGGTCGCCAAACACAACAGGCAATGAAGTCAAAATTCGGGGCCAGGTGTTACAGCTCACCACGGACTGGATCAACTCTTTTCTTGGCTTACCTTCAATCGACGCAGCACCATTCAAAGAGCTGTACAACAGGCCTCCTTATAGAGCAATACGACACACGCTTTGTGGAAGCAGATCAATGGCAAGGTGGGGCAGACATAAAGAAACAGGCCGACACAACACCTTCCCCTATGCTCCACTAAATAGGGAAGCAAGAATCTGGATGCGCATTGTCAACTCATGTCTTATTCCTGGGACTCAATACACCAAGATATCAAGAGATAGAGTGTGTTTGGTCTATGCTTTGATGACGAATGTCCCAATCAACTTTGGGGCAATCATTCGATCCACCATGAGGAAGGCCAGACTACACAAAAGGTCCCATTTCACATTTGGCAATTTGTTGACAGCAATCTTGCGGAAGGAGGATATCGAAGAGGAACCAGCTGATCATAAACTCCCACACAATCCGAAGAAGGTTGACCTCACAAAGGTCAAAGATGCTGAATCAACACATGGCATCAACCTTACTACGGCAGAGAGACATGCTCGGGATGAGAGTTTCTCCCGCCATATGTACGGCATGATGAGGTTTACAATGATGAGCGGAGGTCGTATTCCAACTGCTGCAGAGCTCCAACAGCTGGACCACGATTATCCCATGAACATGCATGCACGGGAGATGTGTGGAGTGGGCGTATACTTTGAGGAACCTCTAGATGATGATGTGCCGACTGATGACGATCGACGCTTACCAGACTCTGACGAGGAGGAGAACTCTGACGACGACTCTTATGATGATTCCGACGAAGGGGGTATGACCCCCGACAATGAGGAAGAGTTCGACTAACCAGGTTCCTCGTATTTATTTTCCACTGAGGGCAGTGTCCCGTTTAAGTGTGGGGTGGGGGTATCGTATACTATACTTCTCTATTGCATCTATGTTTGCTTGCTTTGTTTTTGTTTCGTTTTTTTCATTTTTTTAGTAGTAAATTTTTTTTTCTAGCTTCGCATGAAATTATTTTGATAGGCAGCATGAGATTATAACAAGAGTATGTGCTACAATTGTGACTATTGAGACGTTTAGGCTCTAGTTGTGACTCATTATGTGATATTGTGTGGTTCAATTCCTTCACTTGTTGGGTCGAGAGTCTATATTACTTCCAAGCAAGTCGACCATGTGCCTTGTGTGTGTGAGATAATCGTATATTCTATGTGTGTAGCTGATGCTAGAACTTGCCTGGTATGTATGCAAAGCGAAAATAAGGAGTGTAAGTTTAGGATATGATTTAGGCATTTCTTTGGCAACCTATATTTGTTTACCTTCAGTTTTACCTACCCATGGACATCATCCTAGTTAAACCCTTTTGAGCCTTTAGCCTATTTCTTTGACAACCTTGTATGTAAGCCTAATCCATTTCTTTCAAGACCGTAATTTGATCCAAACTCCTAAGTGCTTTAAAGTGAAAAAGTCATGTGACAACATAAGAGAAAATTGGGTGAGTATGATGCTATAAATTGTAATGGTGCTTGAATGTGTTATGAAAAAGAAAGTGCTATCATAAGAGGTATGTTGTGAAAAGAAAAAGGAAAAGAAAGCTGAAAAGCGAGTTGTGCTTAAAATTGAAAAAAAAAAAAAAAAAGAGGAGAACAAGGGTGGTATAACAAAAGAAAGAAGAAAGGTTGAAAGAAAAAAAAAGTGTCAATGATACAAAGTGATGTATTAAAGCGCTTAGGAACTTAGTCACTATTCCTGGCCAAAATAGTCCTACCCGTCCCTTAGCCTACATTACAACCATCAAAAGACCTACTTGATCCTAATCTTAACATTCCAACATTTAGTAGAGTATTACATTAAGGGCAAGCCTATGGTCATCAGTTGCTTCATATGAATTCTTTGTGAGAGCGAGGGCAAGGATATTTTGATACCCATGTTTGAAAAATATGCTATACTTGTGAATGATTATGGGTACTATAGTGTGAGACACACATGGTTGATGAGTTTTGGGTAGTTGTATATGATTCTATGCACTTTAACGTTTGCATGCGAGTTGATCACCATCACGAGTCTATACTTGAGGTTAAATTGTTTCTACTTATAATCGGAAAGCTACTCTTGGTTGATAATCGTTGTGCTTGTCTTAATAAATGTTTTGTGTTGTTGCTGTAAGAACCTTAAGTTGATGCTTAGAAGGACATGATATGTTGTTCGAGGACGAACAAAGCTCTAAGTGTGGGGTGTTGATGATAGGCGGATTTACACGCCTATATCAATATATTTTGCCCATATTTTAGCCTAGTTTTGAGAACAAATTATATATTTCATGCACTTTTAGTCCTTTTTCCTGTAAGTGAGCTAACGAACATGATTAGTAAAGTTTCAGGTATAAATGATGCAGAATTCAGCATTTTATGGCTTACTTGACACAAAAGAAAGCTCACGAAGAAAGGGAAGGGAGTTTACACGCCTAAGGACCAAAACTGCTGCATGGAAAATCTGTCCCGGGCTAAAACAGCATTCCTGAAGACTTTGGGGGACCAAAACTGCTGCATGGAAAATCTGTCCCGGGCTAAAACAGCAATTCTGAAGACTTTGGGGACTTACAGACACAAAGCTGGATTTTGACAATGATACATTAACCTAGTACAATTAGGTTATGTATTTCATTATTTTAAGTGGATTATGATAATGTTACCTTAACCTAGTACATATGGGTTAAGGATTTCATTAGTCTAGTAGGATTTGGTTATTTATTTCATTAGCTTAGTAGGATTAGGAGATGGGTATTATAAATACCCTATCATGCTAGAGATTTAGGGGGGCCGCTACTCCTCTATTATTCTACACTACAAACAATTCTACAACTCTTCTAATCTTTCCATCAATTCTATTTTCGTCTATTCTTCTATTCTTAAATTCTGCAACAAGAAAAACGTTACTCTGCAAGAAATCACACCTAACGCCTACCACTCTTGTGCTACACGAAATTGATCATTATTGTGGTATAATAACAATGCCAATTGTGGTTTCCTTCGCATTCATGGGTAACTAAACTTCTCTGTTGGGGTTATGGAAGCCGAATGAGTTACTATCTATTGCTGTGAGTTTGTGAGTTCGAGGCACGTATATTGCTTATATCATTATTCTCTTCATCTTAATCTACATTCTTTGCGGTTGCAAACGCAAGAATACGCCAGTCTAACATTTAACTTGTTCGAGAGAAAAGTTATTTGTCTGGAAAAGAGATAATGTCAAGGTAGTAGGACACCCTTTCCTACTAAAAAGCTAGTGCCGTAACTGGACTAACCTCTTGGAGAATTCGTACCGTTAGACACGCTTTAAGCTCGAGAGAGTTAAAGTGAAATAATCCTTGTTTAGGTCGAGAGACGCTTGGATTTACCATCGACTACAATCCTCTATAAGCAATTGCATGTCAGAATTCTACACACTCATAGCCAATAGAGACGTATATCTCAGAAGGTGGACATAACCCCAACGCCTCAATTCTCATTGTTTACAACTTACGTAACAATCTTTCTCTTTTTACTTTGCTATTTTCAGCTTTTATTTAATTGTTTTGGTGACACATTACAATCCCCCCTTTTTACGAGACTTGCACTAAACGTCTAGTAACCTTTACTTACTTGTTGACCAAGCTATTCCCTGTGGGATCGATACCCAACCCAGTTGGGTTCTATATTTGCTAACGACCGCTTTACACTCCTACGAGAGCTGTAGATTGAGCGTTATCAAAAATTGGCGCCGTTGCCGGGGAATACAAGTGTCAATCAAGTTCGTGAAAATTACTAGACCCTTTGGTCAAAGATTCTCGTACTTTTACTTTTAGTTTTTGTTTTTGTCTACTGCAGGTTTTTATTTTAGTGCATGCCCCATACTCGAAGTTCTGGTCAACCATTATTACCAATCAATCCTGAACCACAACGCATTGGTAGAATGGAAGCACAAGCTGAAATCGCAAGGATGGCTGCTCAACAGGAACAAGCAAGATTGGCTGCCTTTGCCGCAGCTCAGGTTCAACAGCAGAACATTGATAACCCTGCACGAGCACCAAATCCTGACGATGAGGATTTAGGTGATGACAAGTTACTAAACCCTAGGCGTGATTCTGAAATCGTAACACCTGCCAACAGAAGAGGTCGACAAGCTCGGTATAGATATGATCACCAACCTATGCAGCCAGCTTTCGACGATGATGATGATGATCTTGATGGTGCCGGAGCCACTGGAGCTATCATTCCACCACCATTAGCGCCCGGAGCCAAGTTCAACATCACAAGCACCATGATTCAGTTATTGCAACTCAAGGGATTGTTTGGTGGACTAGCAGGCGATGATCCGAATATGCATCTCATCAACTTTATTTCTACATGCAAGTCTTTTGACAATCCTGGTGTTGGTCAGAATGTAATTCGATTACGTCTATTTCCATTGTCTCTGTCTGGGGAGGCAACACTATGGTTGAATGGGCTGACTCCTGATTCAATTACAATTGGAGGCAATTGAGAGACGCTTTCCTAGAAAGATTCTTTCCGCCTTCCAAAAGGGCACAATTGAGAGATGAAATCAGCAACTTTCGTCAGCTTCCCACTGAAGCTCTTCATGAAACATGGGAGAGGTTCAAGACAAAGCTAGCAAGATGCCCAAACCATCACATGACTAATGTTCACCTCATGGAGATATTGTATAGAGCCTTGAATTCAATAACTAAGCCAGTGGTGGATAACGCAGCTGGAGGATCTTTTATGGACCTCACATTTGGTCAAGCAAGCAATATGCTAGATCGCATGACGAAACAAAGTAGAGCTTGGCATACCAGGGATTCTGAGGTAGCAAGCCCCACTTATTCTATAGGCATGACTGCAGACCAAAGAAGAAGACAAGAAGAACGTGATCAAGATATGGCGCACATGAAAATACAAATGGATCTTCTTACAAAGCATTTATTATCAGGGAAGACCGAAAAAGTGAAAGCTGTGGCGCTAAAAGGAAGAGACGAATCTGATTCAGAAGAAGAAGCCAACTACTTGAACAATCAGGGGGGTTTCCGAGGGAATGCCCAAGGAAACCAAGGTCGGAACTATTATGATAATTCTGGAAACAAGGACCAAGGTAGTTGGAGAAAAAACAATGAAAAGAGTGGTGTTTATGTTCCCCCTGGTAGACGTGATACCACCACATCTAATTCTGGAAGTATGGAAGACATGATGGCTAAATTATTGAAAGGAGTGGAAACAACAAGCGCGGGAGTTACTGAGGTAATCAATGATTTGTCTTCTATGAAACAACTAGTTGATTCTCATTCCACTTCAATCAAGCAAATAGAGCAGCAACTAAGCCAACTTTCAGCAGCACTCAATCAAAGAAAGGCTGGCACTTTACCTAGCGATACTGTGCAAAACCCAAGGAATGATGGGTCATGCATAGCCATCACTACCAGAAGTGGTAAGGTGCTGGAACCTTCAGCAAAAGGCAAGCAAGTGGTTGAAGAAGTTGCTGACATGGATGATAACGCAAAAGGAGAAGATGCTGCAACAACCAGTCCTGACGTCAAGGACGTCATGCCCAGTGACGTGCAGCCTGAAAAAATAGAAAAACGGAAGCAAGAGGAGAAGAAAGCCATGGAGAGAACACTTCCATACCCACCACCACCTTTTCCTCAAAGATTGAAGAAGGTGGCTGAGGACACGAAGTTCAGCAAATTCATGACTATGTTAAAGCAGCTGACCATTAATGTTCCATTGGTGGAGGCACTTGAACAAATGCCTGGGTATGCGAAGTTTATGAAAGATCTTTTGACTAAGAAGAGGGCAGCAAGTTATGAGCTGAAGGATGATGTGCATCATTGTAGTGCAATTGCTACCCGATCGATAGTTCAGAAGAAGGCCGACCCCGGAGCTTTCACTATTCCTTGCACTGTCGGATCTTTGAACTTTGCCAAAGCATTATGTGACTTAGGAGCCAGCATCAACTTGATGCCATTATCGATCTACAAGAAGTTGGGGTTAGGAGATCCTACGCCAACTAACATGAGGCTGGTTATGGCAGATAGGTCGGTAAAACGACCGGTTGGTATTCTATGTGATGTCTTGGTAAAGGTTTCTTCATTTATCTTTCCAGCAGACTTCGTCATATTGGATTGTAAAGCAGATTCAAAGGCTCCCATAATCTTGGGACGTCCTTTCCTTGCTACAGGAAGTGTGCTCATTGATTTGAGAGCTAATGAACTTTCATTCCGAATAAATGACGAAGTGGTTCGATTTGATGTTTGCAAATCAATGAAGCAACCCAAAGATCTGAGTGTATTTTCTGTGGCTGATGTTGTCTTTGACGATGAGAAAGAACGCCTTGAAGAAAAGCAAATTCTTGATGATCCTTTGGAGGTTTTGCTCATGAAAGGAGAGAATGAGGATGCTGAAATTTCTGAAGAAGCTGTTTGTGCGCTATCGGAATTAGGGACATATCGCTATACTCCCAAGAAGCTGGATCTTGATCTCAAGAATCGACCCACACCACCAGCCAAGCCATCTATTGAAGAACCACCCACACTAGAATTGAAGGAGCTGCCAAGTCATCTGAAGTACGCATTCTTAGGAAGCGGAAACACACTTCTAGTCATAGTGGCAGCCGATTTGGGTGAGCAACAAGTTGCAGCTCTTATTTTGATCTTACGCAAGTATATTAGAGCCATTGGATGGACCATTGCGGATATTATTGGTATTCCACCTGGGATTTGCTCACATAAAATTCAGCTCCAAGAAAAGTGCACACCCACCATTGAACATCAAAGGCGTTTAAACCCACCTATGCAAGAAGTGGTGAAGAAGGAGATTATAAAGTGGTTAGACGCAGGAGTTGTATATCCTATCTCTGATATTACGTGGGTAAGTCCTGTACAATGTGTTCCCAAGAAAGGAGGAATGACGGTAGTCGCAAATGCAAAGAATGAACTTATTCCACTCAGGCCCGTTACTGGATGGAGAGTATGCATGGACTACCGCAAGCTGAATTTGTGGACACTCAAGGATCACTTCCCCATCCCATTTATGGACCAAATGCTAGATCGATTAGCGGGGAAAGGATGGTTTTGCTTCTTGGATGGTTATTCAGGTTATAATCAGATTTGTATTGCTCCCGAAGATCAAGAGAAGACAACGTTCACATGCCCATATGGTACGTTTGCCTTCAAACGCATGCCATTCGGGTTGTGTAATGCACCAGCCACCTTTCAACGTTGTATGATGTCTATTTTCTCTGATATGGTTGAAGACACTTTGGAGGTATTTATGGACGACTTTTCAGTTGTCGGTGAGTCTTTTGAAGCATGTTTGGCAAACTTGAGCATGGCATTGCAAAGATGTGTAGAGTTCAACCTTGTGCTGAATTGGGAGAAGTGCCACTTCATGGTAAAAGAAGGAATCGTTCTTGGGCACAAGATCTCTGAAAGAGGAATAGAGGTTGATCGAGAAAAAATAGAGGTAATTGAGAAGCTACCGCCTCCAATTTCGGTGAAGGGAGTCCGTAGTTTTCTTGGCCATGCTGGTTTCTATCGTAGATTCATCAAAGACTTTTCCAAAATTTCTAGTCCATTGTGCAAACTACTGGAGAAAGATGCGAAGTTTGACTTCAATGACAATTGCTTAAAGGCATTCGAATGCCTTAAAGGAAAACTCATTGAAGCCCCTATCATGGTAGCACCAGATTGGACGCTCCCGTTTGAGGTCATGTGCGATGCTAGTGGTATAGCCGTTGGTGCTGTTCTTGGACAAAGAAAGGAGAAACTATTTCATCCTATCTACTATGCGAGTAAGTTCCTAAATGAAGCCCAAAGGAACTACACTGTTACTGAACAAGAGCTTCTAGCGGTTGTATATGCGTTTGAGAAGTTTCGTGCCTATCTATTGGGTACCAATGTGATCGTCCATACAGACCATGCAGCTCTTAAGTATCTAATGACGAAGAAGGATGCCAAACCAAGGTTGATTCGATGGGTACTGCTGCTGCAAGAGTTTGATTTCGAAGTCAAAGATAGAAGAGGTTGCGAGAACCAAGTGGCTGATCACCTATCTAGACTTGAGAATGAACCTGTGGCGCAACCTAAAAATCAGATTGATGATGCATTCCCTGACGAGGAGATATTAGCAACAAAAATGGAGAAAGTACCATGGTATGCCGACTTTGCAAATTTTGTAGAGAGTAATGTGATACCTGCCAACTTATCTTACCACCAAAGGAGGAAGTTTATGCATGACGTTCAGCACTACTATTGGGATGAACCTTATTTGTTTCGAAGATGCGCGGATGGGATCATTCGACGATGTATATCCCATGAAGAAGTACCTGCTATATTGGAAGCATGCCACACTTCGCAAGTTGGAGGACATCATGCAGGAAATCGAACGGCAAGAAAAGTATTGCAAAGTGGTTATTATTGGCCCTCGATATTCAGAGATGCATACGACTATGTGAGAAGGTGTGACCAATGCCAACGTGAAGGTACTATTTCAAAACACCATGAAATGCCCATGTCCAAAATTATGGAGGTAGAACTTTTTGATGTGTGGGGTATTGATTTCATGGGTCCATTCGTGAATTCGTTTGGAATGAAGTACATCTTGGTTGCTGTGGATTATGTTTCGAAATGGGTTGAAGCTGTAGCATTGGCCGACAACGAAGGAAAGCGTGTTGTAGCGTTCTTAAAGAAGAATATCTTCTCTCGCTTTGGGGTACCTCGTACTATCATAAGTGATGGAGGATCTCACTTTTGCAACAAGCTATTCAAATCTGTATTGGCCAAGTATGGTGTCAAGCAACACAAGGTAGCTACGCCTTATCATCCCCAAACTAGTGGACAAGTAGAGGTTTCCAATCGCGAGATTAAGCAAATCCTTGCAAAGACGGTTAATGCAAATAGGAAGGATTGGTCTCGAAAGCTAGATGATGCACTATGGGCATATAGGACTGCATTCAAGACACCCATTGGCATGTCTCCTTATCAACTAGTTTATGGGAAGGCTTGTCATCTACCCATCGAGCTTGAATACAAGGCATTGTGGGCATTGAAGCACTTGAATCTGAATTGGAATGATGTGAAGAATCTGAGGTTGGAGCAGCTGAATGAATTAGATGAGTTCCGTCTCCATGCATATGAAAGATCGGATTTATACAAGGAGCGGATGAAGAAGTATCATGATCAGCGGATTGTTCGACGAAACTTCCAAAAGGGTGATATGGTACTACTCTTCAACTCCAGATTTAAGCTCTTCCCAGGTAAGTTAAAATCTAAGTGGTCTGGTCCATTTAAAGTTATCCAAGTCTACTCGTCTGGAGTAGTCGAATTGGAAGACAATAAGGGTGTTGTCTTCAAAGTGAATGGCCAACGTGTTAAGCCGTATATCGGTCCTCTTGACTCGATGAATGACATGGCCATCACTTATCTCGACGAAGTCTAAGTACTCGAGATTACTACGTCGAGCCACGACAATAAATAAGGCGCTAGATGGGAGGCAACCCATCGTTTATCGTTTATCATTTTTTATTTTTCATTTCAGTATGTGTTTTGCTTTTGATAAATAAAAATCCAAAAATAAGAGTCGTGCCACGACCAAAACTAAGGCGCTTGGTGGGAGGCAACCCATCGTACTAATCGTTTTCATTTGTTTGAGCGAATATAGGTGCAAGAAGTTTTCAACGAGGAGATTGATTTCAATTGACGATTTGGACGCATTGTATGGTAAAGTTGGTAAATTAGGAAGGGTGATGCATAAGGCTATGGATTGAGCCTTTCCCACGCCAAAATAGGCTTCGAGGAAGGCTAGGCCTTGGTAAAACTAGGCCACAAACGATGCACAACCTATCCTATAGCCTAAGGTCCCGGAATCTAGTGTGCTATACACTATGCGCCGCCTATTCCTAGGTATGCTTTTGACTATGCGCCGCCTATGCTATGGCATTTGGTCTCAGTATCTCATATGCCATAGACTATGCGGCGCATATGTCCCATTATGCCATAGACAATGCGCCGCATATGTCTACAAATGCCATAGACTATGCGGCGCATATGTCCCATTATGCCATAGACAATGCGCCGCATATGTAGGAATTTTGTCTCCAAAACCGATTGTAAATGGGTCATAACCCGACCCATACTCTTCCTATATAAAGGGGACTTAGTCTTATAACACAACCACAATAGAAAATACCCTAAAGGCGCCGCATACTCTTCCAAATCCTCTAAAATTTTTCTTCTTTTGCTCTTCCAATTCACAAAACCATCTCCACAAGCTTCAAGCAAGTGAGTGCTCTCTTATTCTTCATTTATTTCTCGTAAGTACTACGTTGCTATGGCTATTATTAACTGCTAAATTATATAAGATTGTTGGTGATGTTCATGTGTTTGGATTGTTGTTGCAAAATCATGTGAGTAAACATATACGTAGGAAAATCTTGACTTGTTTCCGACTTGAATTTGGTTTCAATAGCATTATTATGATATTTGCGGAATTGCTATGGCTATGAATATTGCTTAAGATTGTTTTTTGGATACTTACATGTTAGACTATCCCGGCCATCGGAATAAGACTTATAGTGCCTACCGACTTAGGAGGTTGTGATTGTTGTAAGAATAACGATAACCCCCATGTAGTAGTGTTGCTATATCTACCATGAAAGTAGTCCAATGGCTGCAAGTAAGTGATGCATTGCTGATTTTCTTGCCGGAATACAATCCTTAAACGTATGTCAACGAAATCTGAGTAAATCAACTACTTTCACCTCACTGATTTGTGATAACAAAACTAAGTGTGGGGTGGTACCCCTAATGCTTACTTATAGATTGTATCAAGTGAGACTGTGCTGCAACTAACACTATTTCTAGTCTCAGGTACAATGGCACCTAAAGCGAGGCAAGGCAAGGAGAAGGCGACCACTTCCCAAAAGGGCAAGAAGAGAAGTCGAAAAGACCAAGGAGAATCATCCTCAGCACAACCACCACGCAGAATGTTCGGAATAAAATGGGCTCTTGAGGAAGAAGCCAAAGCATGGTACAGCAGCAACAAAGAAAGAAAATATGTGCACGTCGACTTGATCAACAAGGATACCTTAGCAAAGAAGGAGCCGCGTATGTTGGCAAAAATAATGGCTTTGAAGTTGGATTTCATCTTCCGCGACATGGGAGAGTGTAATCTTGATCTAACAAGAGAGTTTTATGCCAACTGGTCGCCAAACACAACAGGCAATGAAGTCAAAATTCGGGGCCAGGTGTTACAGCTCACCACGGACTGGATCAACTCTTTTCTTGGCTTACCTTCAATCGACGCAGCACCATTCAAAGAGCTGTACAGCAGGCCTCCTTATAGAGCAATACGACACACGCTTTGTGGAAGCAGATCAATGGCAAGGTGGGGCAGACATAAAGAAACAGGCCGACACAACACCTTCCCCTATGCTCCACTAAATAGGGAAGCAAGAATCTGGATGCGCATTGTCAACTCATGTCTTATTCCTGGGACTCAATACACCAAGATATCAAGAGATAGAGTGTGTTTGGTCTATGCTTTGATGACGAATGTCCCAATCAACTTTGGGGCAATCATTCGATCCACCATGAGGAAGGCCAGACTACACAAAAGGTCCCATTTCACATTTGGCAATTTGTTGACAGCAATCTTGCGGAAGGAGGATATCGAAGAGGAACCAGCTGATCATAAACTCCCACACAATCCGAAGAAGGTTGACCTCACAAAGGTCAAAGATGCTGAATCAACACATGGCATCAACCTTACTACGGCAGAGAGACATGCTCGGGATGAGAGTTTCTCCCGCCATATGTACGGCATGATGAGGTTTACAATGATGAGCGGAGGTCGTATTCCAACTGCTGCAGAGCTCCAACAGCTGGACCACGATTATCCCATGAACATGCATGCACGGGAGATGTGTGGAGTGGGCGTATACTTTGAGGAACCTCTAGATGATGATGTGCCGACTGATGACGATCGACGCTTACCAGACTCTGACGAGGAGGAGAACTCTGACGACGACTCTTATGATGATTCCGACGAAGGGGGTATGACCCCCGACAATGAGGAAGAGTTCGACTAACCAGGTTCCTCGTATTTATTTTCCACTGAGGGCAGTGTCCCGTTTAAGTGTGGGGTGGGGGTATCGTATACTATACTTCTCTATTGCATCTATGTTTGCTTGCTTTGTTTTTGTTTCGTTTTTTTCATTTTTTTAGTAGTAAATTTTTTTTTCTAGCTTCGCATGAAATTATTTTGATAGGCAGCATGAGATTATAACAAGAGTATGTGCTACAATTGTGACTATTGAGACGTTTAGGCTCTAGTTGTGACTCATTATGTGATATTGTGTGGTTCAATTCCTTCACTTGTTGGGTCGAGAGTCTATATTACTTCCAAGCAAGTCGACCATGTGCCTTGTGTGTGTGAGATAATCGTATATTCTATGTGTGTAGCTGATGCTAGAACTTGCCTGGTATGTATGCAAAGCGAAAATAAGGAGTGTAAGTTTAGGATATGATTTAGGCATTTCTTTGGCAACCTATATTTGTTTACCTTCAGTTTTACCTACCCATGGACATCATCCTAGTTAAACCCTTTTGAGCCTTTAGCCTATTTCTTTGACAACCTTGTATGTAAGCCTAATCCATTTCTTTCAAGACCGTAATTTGATCCAAACTCCTAAGTGCTTTAAAGTGAAAAAGTCATGTGACAACATAAGAGAAAATTGGGTGAGTATGATGCTATAAATTGTAATGGTGCTTGAATGTGTTATGAAAAAGAAAGTGCTATCATAAGAGGTATGTTGTGAAAAGAAAAAGGAAAAGAAAGCTGAAAAACGAGTTAAGCTTAAAATTGAAAAAAAAAAAAAAAAAAAGAGGAGAACAAGGGTGGTATAACAAAAGAAAGAAGAAAGGTTGAAAGAAAAAAAAAGTGTCAATGATACAAAGTGATGTATTAAAGCGATTAGGAACTTAGTCACTATTCCTGGCCAAAATAGTCCTACCCGTCCCTTAGCCTACATTACAACCATCAAAAGACCTACTTGATCCTAATCTTAACATTCCAACATTTAGTAGAGTATTACATTAAGGGCAAGCCTATGGTCATCAGTTGCTTCATATGAATTCTTTGTGAGAGCGAGGGCAAGGATATTTTGATACCCATGTTTGAAAAATATGCTATACTTGTGAATGATTATGGGTACTATAGTGTGAGACACACATGGTTGATGAGTTTTGGGTAGTTGTATATAATTCTATGCACTTTAACGTTTGCATGCGAGTTGATCACCATCACGAGTCTATACTTGAGGTTAAATTGTTTCTACTTATAATCGGAAAGCTACTCTTGGTTGATAATCGTTGTGCTTGTCTTAATAAATGTTTTGTGTTGTTGCTGTAAGAACCTTAAGTTGATGCTTAGAAGGACATGATATGTTGTTCGAGGACGAACAAAGCTCTAAGTGTGGGGTGTTGATGATAGGCGGATTTACACGCCTATATCAATATATTTTGCCCATATTTTAGCCTAGTTTTGAGAACAAATTATATATTTCATGCACTTTTAGTCCTTTTTCCTGTAAGTGAGCTAACGAACATGATTAGTAAAGTTTCAGGTATAAATGATGCAGAATTCAGCATTTTATGGCTTACTTGACACAAAAGAAAGCTCACGAAGAAAGGGAAGGGAGTTTACACGCCTAAGGACCAAAACTGCTGCATGGAAAATCTGTCCCGGGCTAAAACAGCATTCCTGAAGACTTTGGGGGACCAAAACTGCTGCATGGAAAATCTGTCCCGGGCTAAAACAGCAATTCTGAAGACTTTGGGGACTTACAGACACAAAGCTGGATTTTGACAATGATACATTAACCTAGTACAATTAGGTTATGTATTTCATTATTTTAAGTGGATTATGATAATGTTACCTTAACCTAGTACATATGGGTTAAGGATTTCATTAGTCTAGTAGGATTTGGTTATTTATTTCATTAGCTTAGTAGGATTAGGAGATGGGTATTATAAATACCCTATCATGCTAGAGATTTAGGGGGGCCGCTACTCCTCTATTATTCTACACTACAAACAATTCTACAACTCTTCTAATCTTTCCATCAATTCTATTTTCGTCTATTCTTCTATTCTTAAATTCTGCAACAAGAAAAACGTTACTCTGCAAGAAATCACACCTAACGCCTACCACTCTTGTGCTACACGAAATTGATCATTATTGTGGTATAATAACAATGCCAATTGTGGTTTCCTTCGCATTCATGGGTAACTAAACTTCTCTGTTGGGGTTATGGAAGCCGAATGAGTTACTATCTATTGCTGTGAGTTTGTGAGTTCGAGGCACGTATATTGCTTATATCATTATTCTCTTCATCTTAATCTACATTCTTTGCGGTTGCAAACGCAAGAATACGCCAGTCTAACATTTAACTTGTTCGAGAGAAAAGTTATTTGTCTGGAAAAGAGATAATGTCAAGGTAGTAGGACACCCTTTCCTACTAAAAAGCTAGTGCCGTAACTGGACTAACCTCTTGGAGAATTCGTACCGTTAGACACGCTTTAAGCTCGAGAGAGTTAAAGTGAAATAATCCTTGTTTAGGTCGAGAGACGCTTGGATTTACCATCGACTACAATCCTCTATAAGCAATTGCATGTCAGAATTCTACACACTCATAGCCAATAGAGACGTATATCTCAGAAGGTGGACATAACCCCAACGCCTCAATTCTCATTGTTTACAACTTACGTAACAATCTTTCTCTTTTTACTTTGCTATTTTCAGCTTTTATTTAATTGTTTTGGTGACACATTACAATCCCCCCTTTTTACGAGACTTGCACTAAACGTCTAGTAACCTTTACTTACTTGTTGACCAAGCTATTCCCTGTGGGATCGATACCCAACCCAGTTGGGTTCTATATTTGCTAACGACCGCTTTACACTCCTACGAGAGCTGTAGATTGAGCGTTATCAAAAATTGGCGCCGTTGCCGGGGAATACAAGTGTCAATCAAGTTCGTGAAAATTACTAGACCCTTTGGTCAAAGATTCTCGTACTTTTACTTTTAGTTTTTGTTTTTGTCTACTGCAGGTTTTTATTTGAACGCTAAAAATGATGAATACCTTACTCACAAGTTTGGATTTACCGCAAAACTTATGGGGGGAACCTATCCTTACAGCTAACCGAATACTCAATAGAGTGTCTCATAGTATGACACTTTCAACTCCATATGAACAATAAAAAACAAAGAAAACCCAACTTGAAATATTACAAAGTGTGGGGGTTTCTAACAAAAGTCCAAGTTCCTTTGCCTAAAAGGGTAAAAATAGAACCTAAGACTGTGAACTGTGTATTTATTGGATATGCTAAAAGTAGTAAGACATGTTGGTTTTTGGTTCATAAATTTGAACATCCGGATATCAATGAAAATATGATAACTGAATCAGATATTGCTAAGTTCTTTAAACCCATTTATCTGTATAAAATCGGACATGAGCAGTCTAGTGGGGGGTCTAAATGACCTCGAGATGAACCAAATAAGAATGTAATTAATGATGAGAATCCAAGCCATAGTACCTGTCAAAGAACGTTAACATACTTTGACTAAGATTTTATGGCATTTCTTCTTGAAAATAAGCCTCAAATGTTTAAAAAAGTCATGTCGTCTTCAGACGCATCCTTTTGAAAAGAGGCAGTCAATAGTGAGATTGATTCAATATTGAGTAACTATACTTTGAAGTTGGTTAATATTCTTTCAGGAAATAAACCTTTAGGTTCTAAATGGATCTTCAAAAGGAAAATGAAAGTCGATGGTACTATTGACAAATACAAGGCAAGATTTATAGTAAAAGGTTTTATACATAAAGAAGGTCGTGCAGCCTCTAGGGTGCATGAGTCTGAGTTAGGGGAGGAGGCAAAGTATGTGGATCCTCAGTTGGCGGATTTTTTATCCCAATGGCAAGGGAATCAAGGTTGGAACTATGATTATAGATATAAATACATTCCACCTGGCAGACGAGATGTAGAGTTGAGAATAGAAGAGATTTTGGCTAAGCTGATAAAGGGTCAAAATAGCCAAGAAGTGCGCCTTAAAGAACTTAAGGCCGATGTTTCAGGATTGGCCTAGAAGGTTGAGTTATATGCAACTGTTATCAAGCAGTTGAAGCCGCATTATGGGAAAATCTCTGTTACTATAGCTGAAAGACAATGAGGAGCAATTCCTACAGATAATGTGCCGAATCCTCAAACACTAGTCCATTGTTTGACTATTAGCACATGGAGTGATTCCCCACCTAATGAGCACTTTTTACCTATTACTAATGAGCCAATAAAGGAAAACATTATTGTGGATGAGACAATTGAGTTGAATTTGATAAGCTGACTTGTAGTGATGATGATTTGGGAATGATGATGATGACAACTAGGTAGTGGGAGAGCTCCAAGATATAGTACAGAAGTTTAGTGCAGGTTTTCATGCAACATTAGTAGGAAAAAAAAGGCAACCCAGGTGTAGTCACCATTCCATGTTCTATTGGGCTTTATGACATTAATCAGGCTTTATGTGATATGGGAGAAGGAATAAATGTAATGCAATTAGTAATATACAAAGTCTTAGGGTTAGGCAAATTAAAGCCTACATCTGCAAGGTTGTTGATGGCAGATTCATCTGTAAAGGAGACAGTGGGTATTGTGCGAAATGTAGAAGTGAAGGTGGCATCGTTCACGTATCCAATAGATTTCATGATTTTAGACTGTAAAGTGGATGCTTATTCCCCGATTATATTGGGTTGACCTTTATTGTCCACGGGTTGAGTATCAATTGATATGGACCTAGAAAAGATCACTTTCAAATGGAATGATAAGCAAATAGTGTTGAACATATGCATGACAGTTCAACAGTCTGATAATATGGAGTGATAATAGTAATTGATGCAATAGATGATGATATGGTTTCACCAGAGGTGACTATTGAGGAGAGATTATGGGTAGAGACATTAGCAATAGTAATTATAAACTTTGAGAGTGATGGGATAGATGAGTATGATGAGATGGTTTAGGCACTACATGGCATAGGTTCTAACAAATATGACTCTAAGAAGCTGGATCTTGACTTGAAGAATAGAACCATACCTCCTGCAAGACCATCAATTGAAGAACCACTATTATTAGAATTGAAGGCCCTCCCACCTTATTTAAAGTATGCATTCTTGGGGGCCAACAAGACCTTAACGATAATTATTATGGTAGATTTAGTTGGAGCGCACGTAGAAGCTTTGATATCAATGTTACAAAAGTTCAAGAGAGCTATTGGATGGACCATTGTAGATATTATAAGGATTCCACCAGGTATATTCACACATAAGATACAGCTTGAGCCAGACAATACTCCCAGTATTAAGCATCAGACATGACAGAATTCTTCAATGCAGGAGGTAATAAAAAAGGAGATAATCAAGTGGTTAGATGATGTGATGGTTTTTCCCATTACAAATAGAAAGTGGTGAACCCAATTTAGCATGTTCCAAAGAAAGAAGGAATCACAGTGGTGACAAATGAGAAGAATGAATTAGTACCAATGAAGTCAGTGACTGGGTGGAGAGTATGCATGGACTAAAGAAAGCTAAACAAGTGGACACAAAAAGACCACTTCCCCATGTCATTAATGGATTAGATGCTTGACAGATTAGCAGGCAGGGGTTGATACTATTTTCTTGATGGGTATTCAGGTTACAATCAAATCATGATTGCTCCCGAAGATCAAGAAAATACTACTTTTACTTTTTCTTATGGGACCTTTGCATTCAAGCGGATGCCATTTCGATTGTCTAATGCGTCGGCTACTTTTAGAGATGTATGATGTCCATATTCTTTGATATGGTGGAGAAACTATTGAAGTATTCATGGATGACTTTTAAGTGGTTGGGGAATCATTCGATGACATCTTAGCCCATTTGGCCAGTGCTCTATAGAGATGTAAAGAGTGCAACTTGGTACTAAATTGGAAAAAATGCCACTTTATGGTGGAAGAAGGTATCACTCTAGGGCACAATATCTCCATACATGGTATTGAGATGGACAAAGCTAAGATTGAGGTGATTGAGAAGTTGTCACCGCTAGTGTCAGTTAGAGGTATACAGAGTTTTTTTGGATCATGTAGGATTTTATAAAAGGTTCATCAAGGACTTCTCTAAAATTTCAAGTCCTCTATGCAAGATTTTGGAAAGGAGGTGAAATTTTTGTTTGATGATGATTGTCTCAAGGCTTTCAAATGCCTAAAGGAGCAATTTATTTCAGCACCCATCATTGTGTCTCCTGATTGGTCTGCTCCTTTTGAAGTAATGTATGATGCGAGTGGAGTGACCTTGGGATATATTATAGGCTAAAGAAGGGAAAATATACTGCATCCCATCTACCATGCCAACAAATCTTTAAACCCCAAACAGAAAAATTACACAGTTATAAAGCAGGAGCTACTTGTGGTAGTTTTTGCTTTTGAGAAGTTTTGGTCTTATTTGATTGGTACTAAGGTTATAATGCACACTGACCATGCATCATTGAGTTACTTAATATCAAATAAGGATGCGAAATCCAGACTAATTCGTTGGGTTCTCTTCCTGCAAGAGTTTGATTTTGAAGTTAAAGATCGAAAACGGAAGGAAAATTAAGTTAAAGGCTACTTATCCAGAATTGAGAAGGATACCATATAGAAACTAGAGGATAATCTTGATATAGCTAATGTTTTTTCTAATGAGTGAGTATTGGCAGCATCTCATGAACTAATTCCCTAGTTTGCTGATTTTGCCAACTTTTTCGCAAGCGATATCATCCCAGGAGATCTATCCTTCCAACAACGATGAAGATTTATGCATGAGGTAAGGAATTAATTTAGGTATGAGCCCTATTTTTTTAGGGTTTGTGCTGATGGTGTGATTCGAAGATGCATTCCAGAGGTGGTGATAATGAGCATTCAAGAAGCTTGTCATTCTTTACTAGTTGGGGATCACCACAACGACATCCAAACAACCTACAAACTCTAACAATGTGGGTTTTACTGGCCTTTAATTTACAAGGATTCTCATGATTTTGAAAAATCTTTTGACCAATGTCAGCATCAAGGCAATATTTCACGGTGCCAGAAACTTCCCATGACACCATTCTAGAGTTGGAGTTGTTTGATATGTGAGGGATTTATTTCATGGACCCGTTTGTGAGCTCCTATAGTATGAGGTGCATTCTGGTAGAAGTTGACTATGTATCAAAGTAGGTGGAGTCAATTGCACTCCCAGACAATGAAGGTAGGAGCGTTACCGCCTTTTTAAAAAAGAACATTTTTCCCAATTTGGCACTCCATGTGCAATTATCAATGGCGGTGGGTCACACTTTTGAACCGCTTGTTCAAAGCACTGCTTGATAGATCTGGTGTGAGACATAAGATGGAACATCTTACCATCCTCAGAGGAGTGGGCTAGTGGAAGTCACCAATAGAGAGATAAAGTCCATATTGGTGAAAACTGTGAATACCAACAGGACTGACAGGTCCAGAAAGTTAGATGATATATTATGGGCCTACTGGACATCCTATAAGACTCCCATAGGTGCCTCTCCATATTAGCTTATGAATGGAATAGCATGCCATTTACCGATTGAGCTTGAGCATAAGGCACTCTAGTCATTGAAAAGGCTAAATTTTGAGTGGTGGGATGCAACAAACTTGAGGCTGAGCAAGGTGAATGAGTTGGATGAATTTTGACTCTGTGCTTATGAGAGCTCGGTACTATAAAAAGAAAGAATGAAGTTGTACCATGAAAAAAAGATTGAGAAGAGAATTTTCAAACTCGATTTGGTCTTGTTGTATAATTCAAGACTATGCTTGTTTCTTGGCAAGATAAAATCAAGATAGATCAGACCATTCATTGTGGTTAAGTTGTTCCCATATGGTGCTATTGAGATAAAATATGATGGTGATGTCCTGTTTAAAGTGAACGAGCAGCGAGTGAAACACTATATGAGAAACCTGGAAGAAGCCAGAGTTTGTGTTGAAATAGACCTTGGTGAATTCTGAGTAGCCAGAATAACTGAGTCGTGCTACAACAGTAAATCAGGCGTTGCTTGGAAGATAATCCATGGTATTTTGTTGTTTGTATTTGTATTGAGTGATTGATTGTCTGATCTGCGCTCCTATCGCGCCATAAATATGTACCTAACTCTCTTGTAGAGGTTTGATGCATTGGGGACAATACATGATCTTAAGTTGGGGGTAGGGCTACTTCTGGGTCTTGATATTTTTTTATTGTTATGCCTCTTTTCCCTAGAGTCTTGTTCCTAGTAGAGTCAACATATTTAGGTGTATCATGTTTCGTATTGTGTTATTTTTGTTTAATTAGGAGATTTTTAAGTATTTAGGGCAGTAGTTATGTTTTGATTGATCTATGATACCCATCTAAAAATTTGTGTTTTAGAACTGTGTGAATATATATATGTGTGAAATTTTTGGATCTTATTATGAAAGTAGAATTAGGGACATGATAATCATTGGTAACAATACTTGAATTGAATAAGTAGTAGTTGGTAATACTGACTTTGTGTTATGTGTGTGTGAGATACTACCTAGTTTCCTTTGTGTGTTGAGTTTAAAACTTGCTTGATTAGTCTTGCCTAGGTTGAAAGATAGTCGGTTAGGAAAGGATCATAGGTCATTTTTTATTTTAATCTACTTTTAGACCAAATGACCTTCCATATGTAAATGATATCCCTTGATCCTTGTTTTAAGCCTCGTAGCCTACTTTTCTTATTTCACCATCCATCTTTCCATTTATATTATAATGAACCTGTTTTGGCCCTGTTCCTCTCTGGGGACATTGTGCACCTCAACTTAGGAAACATGCTTAAGTTGATGGTGGCTATCATATGGGTGTGTAGCATAAAATGGGTATAAAGAAGGGTAAAATAAGAGAAAAAGCTAGTAGGGATGTATGTGGCAGAAAAACAAAAGAAAAGAAAAAAAAGAGAAATTATGAAAAAGGGATAAGAAAGAATAAAGGAACCACATCCAACCTAGATGCAGCTTGGATGTGGATAAAAGAATAAAAAGGGAGAAATAAGGGTGGAATAGAAAGAAAATTGGCTAGTAAGTGAGACCCCAAGGTTAGTGTAGTGCCAAGGAGGCTTAGTCACTTTAAAAGTTCATATGTACCATACCAGCCCCCAAACCTATATTACAAGCCGAGTAAAGTCCTATAGTAATCCTAACTTGACTATTTGAATGCTTTTGTAAGAAAAATAAGGCAACCTAATGGTATTTGACATGCATTGAGTGGAACTTCTCTTCTGAGTGTGAGTGTCTCTTGATCGTCCCTACATTGATATGTAAGATTTTATATGAGTGAGTGGGATATTTTTGTTGTGAGGCCACCTGAGTCATATTGCTAGTTATTCGCTTATTTCGGGTAGTGTAACTTGTATCTATGAATGGTTGTTTATTGCTAATATAATTGACGTATTTTGATCCCATTGTGTCACATTGTTGTGATTCATGTTCATACACAGTTGGTTTTGAAAAATAAAATTGGAGGGGGATGTTGTGTTTTGAGCTTTAAATGTTGACTGACTGCTTTGAATAGCTTAGTTTCTCCTAATTAAGTGTCATGTTTGTTTTTGTTGAGTTTTTTTGCCCAAGGACATGCAAATGTTCTAAGTTGAGGGTGTTGATGTGCTGTAGAAATATAGCACTTTTGATGCTTGAGACGAGGAAAAGATGCAAGTTTCTAAGGTTGTTTTTTAGAAATAATGCCTTTAGGGTATGTTTTGCAGGAAATCATGTTTTGGATGATAAGTTCGTGAAAAAAGATGGGAAAAAGTGTTTTTAGCCATTTTTGGAGCAATTATGGATATTCGGGATGTTTTCCAGCTTATTCGTGATCAAAGCATGTTCAAGAATTGAAGAAGAGCTTAAAAGATGACTCTCGGCACTTACCAAGTCAACATTTGGCCACGTGCAGAACCTACAGACCGCATGTAGGAAACACAAGTACGAGAAGTCCAAAATTTTGATAGCTGAACTTGCTGGATTTTTTTCTTCTGGTACCTGCGGTTTGTACCTGTGCCGGTGTCAGGACAACAGGTACTACCTGAGCTTGGTACTAGACGCGGGTACGGACCACATGTGGCCACCAACCCTATTTTCTCCTATTTTATTCGGGCTTTGGTTTAAGGGTTTCCTCATGTACTATAAATACCCTTTATGTGTTTTTTAGTAGAAGTTGCACACTTTTGATATTCACAAACATATTTGAATTCTAAGGTCCATTTTTTATCTTGGGATTATCTTGTATTGACTTCAGGTTATTAATTCAGTAATGGTTGTGGGTTTTGACAATTCTTATCACTATGATTTAATCTATGCTTTCAACTATGAATAATATTGATTTCTTCACTAGTATGAGTAGCTAAAGACCTATAGCTAGGGTTGTGGAGACCCTAGCGGATTGACAAAATAGGGGAAGTGTGATTGTTTAATTGAACCGATACCCATGGCATGCATTACATTTTCTTCATTGTAATAGATTTCTTAGCGGTGTCCAATGTTAAGATCCCTCCTAGACTATTGCTACTTACTCCAAAAGAGGAGTAGCGACTAGGAAAAAATAATGACAACAGTAATTTGGTTGTCAATCCACGTTTCTATGTTCTATCTTAGTAAGATGGTTAGATTTCATCGAGTAACTAGAAACTCAAAAGGTAATAGTTAACTGCGATCAAGATAAGGGTTAGTAAGGTGACATCCTGAGACTCAAAAGGTAAAGGGTGAAATCTGTCTACTCGTGCAAAAGACTGTAGATAGTACATAACTTGTCGATTCTGCATACAAGGTATCGGGTTGGTTCAACATAGCACAATAAGCCTACGGAGTTAAGAAGCTAGGTAGGAACACAACCCTAGTATTCACCAATACTGATCACAATCAAAGTTGCTAATTGATCTTTGTTTGATATTTCCATTCAAAAACCCCCATTTACTTTTCAGTTCTTGCCCATCGATTACAACATCTGAAATCAATGAGTCCATTATTTCCTTGGGAGTTGACCCCAACATTCATTGGGTTACTATATTTTGACAGTGACCATATCATCATTTAATAGAAGGTGTTGTTTGGACGTCATCAGGGACCCTAAAGTTTTTTGTTTTAAAAGGACTCATTTCAAACCACCCCCGGTCCCTTGTTGGAAAGAATAAGAGGCTTTTAGATGCCGAATTCTTCTTCTCTAAGATCAATTCTGAAGTGAGGCTCCCCTAATGATTTTTGAAAATTAGTCTCATCATAGTAGTCAGTCGAATATTTTGACTAAAGGTTACTTCCATCACTACTTGTGCAAGGTAATATGGATTTTGGATCAGCAGGGTGGTTTTTAAACCTTCTACCTCAAATTTGAGTGGGACCATCAAGTTTTATAGTCCCATCTATAGCCATGTAATTGGATGGTGGCACAAAGAAAATGGTAATATGGTGTTTATGATTGAGTCTGATGGTGGAAAGCTCATTTTAAGGGATACTTTTTTCTTCTCTGAGAGTAACTAAAGAGATATTGGATGGAGAAGAAGAGGAGTGAGTAACAGTAAGAGAAAATTGACGGTGAGATTGGAGTGGGAGTAGTGAGAAAAATAACGGTGAGATTGGAGTAGGAGTAGCCTTCATCATTATTGCTAGGAGGGATAGCTAATGATGGAGTTTTAGGTTTGGCATTGAGTTTCTCATCATTGACAGTTGTGTCACTGTTGTGATTGACCTTATCCAATATTTCATTAAGACAGAGAGTTGGTTCTCCAAGATAGAGAGAGATTTAGAACGATAAACCTGGATGACAACATATTTATTGGGTAAAGGATCTTTCAGAGGGGGCATCATAATCATTGAATAAAACTGAGTAGGGTTACTAGAATTATAAATTGAAATTGGTCCCATGTTCAAAGACTCTTGGGTCATTCAAGTGGGTTGAGAGACTATAGTACTAATCTTACTAGAGTCCTTCAGGATGGGCCCATCGAGCATCGACCTTTTTTATTCCTTCTTGGTCATGTGGTAATAGAATTATTAAGCCTATAAAGGTTCTTTCTAGAGTAGCCCATGCTAGCTTTAGCCTTACCCTATTCCCTCTTGGTCTTGTAGTAATATAATTATTAGGCCCATGGAGGTTTTTTCTAGAGTGGCTCATGCTATCTTTAGCTTTACCCTTGCCTTTGCCAATATCGACATTGGCATTGACGAGTTATGAAGTTTGGCAGAGGGAATCTCTGATTTCAAGGAACATACTTGTACCGGCGTCGAATATTTTTACCTTGATTGGTTGACTTGAGCTAGATTTCCCTTTTTCTTTACTCCGCTATTGTGTTGCAGCTCTTTTTTTCCTACGTGTGAATGGCACAATTGTCCATTCATCACTTTCTTCTTTAGTGGTGGCTTCATTATTCATTAGGTCCTGGGTTGGTGTCTGCTTTTGGAGTAAGAGTAGTTAGAAGCCACATGTTCCAACCTAATACAAAACTCTCTCCCCATCACAGGGAATGTTTTGTTTATGATTGCCCACTATCTCTGAAGTCTTAATTGGGGTTCTCAATGGTATCTGAACACAAATTCTTATACACCGCCCTCCTAGTAGAGGTTGTGCAAGAGTCTACTTTGACCAGCCTCCCTATTTTCCTTCAATTCGTTCTAAGATAGTTCTATCATAGATATCTGTGGGCAATTGCAAAAGTCTAATCCAGATTATCGTGGATAAAATTTTTTATTCTGTCGGAATCCCAGATTCTAACCAAAAGAAAAGCTTTGACTATGAACCAAGGTCCATCTTGAATAGCTTTTCTTTGATTTTTCTTGAAATCAAATTTGATTGTATCGAAATCTAAACCTAGATCTAGGGAATATTTTCTTTCAGTTTTCAAAGATCTGAGAGTTTCAATTTGACAAATTGATGATTGAACTTCTTCTCAAAAGCTTTTATAATGACTGAAAATCGCCCAAGGAGCATAGATTCTTTACTTTTCTTCTGCAGAGATGTGAATAGACTCATTGTCTAGATATGTAATAGTGCAGGATTCAACATTCAGGATAATAGGGTATGTAGTGGAGAAGGTGAGGTTTTCGTCCATTACTATATCACTGTATGTGACTTTTTTCATTGGATCCATTGCTATTTGGCATTCAATCTACATCTGGAGTTTTTGGTGGGGCTGGTGGGGGTTGGTCCCTTGAGTTAGTGGAAGCTTGGGTCATGCTTACGTCAATAGTGGTGATTTTAGAGAGAGGGTGGTCGTCCTTACTCTATATAATACTTTTTTTTTATTGTATATAATATTATTGTATAATTTTTCTAAATATTTCACCTATAATATAATTAATGTTATACTCCTTCCATTTCTTTTTATTTGCTCTTTTTGGAGTGTGTTTATATTCCTTTTAAGTATTTTTTTTAATATTTCAAGAATAATTTGATCAATATCTTCCTGTTATACCCTTATTCAAATTACCAACACCATTAATTGAGAATTTCTTTGTCAATGTATTTAATTACTAATTTTAAAAGAGGTACGAAATTAATTCAGGATATATTGGTAAGATAACTTTTAATTTCAAGGAGTGAGGACTTTATTAAGGGGTGTGTCCAACACAAAAGAAGCAAATAAAAGAAACAAAGGGATTATTATTTTACCACCAGTGTTCAGAATTACTTGTCACTAATTTCGTGATTGGATTTCCATTTTTACTTGTCATTTCTAACATATAATTTTTTTTTACTTTACCCTTAACATTAATTGTTTATTATCTAAACTAATTTCAAGACACAATGGTATCCAATCAATAAATAGGGATACTACGATAAAATAATTATGTTAATAATTACTTTTTTAATAAATGTGTCAAGTCAACATATGACAAGTAAAAGTGAACGGAGGAAATATTGATTGTATTATCTATGTTAACATGAAGTTTGAAAAACTTAAAAGACAAATGTCTTCCCTTGGTAACCCTTTCTTTTTGACAACCTTAGTAGTCCATTTATAAATAAATCTACCTGCTTTTTCTTCTTTTATTTTTATTTTTTTTTGGTTCAAAATGAGTAAACGAGTCAAGTTTTAGTTGTTTAACTACAATTACATGACGTATATTTATTATCGAATTAATAATGTTCAAAAAAAATTATTCCCTCTATCACAAAATAGTTGATATGTTTAGATTATGCATTACTATCAAGGAAAAACTAATTAGGAGTGTGATTTAATTAATATATTTCTTATTAATTCTTTAATCTTCATCTATTTATGTGTCCCTTAATTAATTCTAGGATAATTAGTAATAAGGGTAAAATTGAAAAAAAGTGGTTAATTATCTCTTGATCTCTTAAACATGTAAACTATTTTTAAACAAATTTTTTTAGCTAACATATTAACTATTTTGAGACGGAGAAAGTAAAATTTGCTAAGAATTTCTCATAATCATTAAGTTTTTAAGAGTTTCACGCCAAATTTTGGCACTTCCAGTAAGTAAAGGCAAAGGTGCCCCGCTGCCGCTTAAATATTGGGTCCGTTTCCACTTCTGGTTAGTATATTTAAAGGCAAAGATGTTCCATCGTGCTTAAATTCTGAATCTGCCTCTGATTAACTAGGGATAAAACTAGTGTAATTCTTTTATTCCTTATTTTTTATTCAATGTCTGTGATAGAATAGGAGTGTTATGAAATATAAAAATAAGAACAAGAAAATATAAACAAGAACAGGAATAAATAGAGAGAGAAAAGAGAGTAATTCTTTTTTTTTCTTGGGGATGAGAGATCATAAAATTGAGGATACAATGAACAAAATCCTTTATTTATAGAGAAAAATACTCCTAGTTTCTGACTAAAAGACAGATACTTCAAATCCTGATAGATATTAACTAGATCTTGATAAATCTTATCTAGATTCTTGATAGACATTCACTATAATGTAAATACATTTATAACACCCCCCCTTGAATGTCTAATCGATAGATATTGTGCCTCATTAAAACCTTACTAGAAAAATCCAGCGAGAAAAAAAATCTAGTGAAGAAAAAAGAGTATACATCTTTAACAATACACATATAGGCTACCTTATTAAAAACCTTACAAGGAAAATTCAGTGGGACAAAACTTCGTAAGGGAAAAGAGTACAACGAGTATTAATTTCTCCTAATAAGAACATCCTTGAACCTTTGCATCCTGATCTTGTGCACCATCTTCTTAAAAGTTGCAATTGGAGGAGACTTGGCGAATAAATCAACCACATTGTCACTTGAACGAATCTATTGCACGTTAATATCACCATTATTTCATATCTCATGTGTATAGAAAAGCTTTGATGGAGTGTGTTTCGTTCTATCTCCTTTTATGAATCCTCCTTTAAGATGTGCTATGCATGCAACATGTTGCATTATCTCTGTATAAAAATGTAGGTATATTATCACATTTCAAACCATATTTTTCTCGAATGAGATGTATCATGGACCTCAACCTTACACATTCTCGACTTGCTTCATGAATAACAATTATATCAGCATAGTTCGATGAAGTGGTTAGATAGACTGCTTTGTATATCTCTAAGATATGACAGTATCCCCACATGTGAACATACTACATCTTTGAGACCGAGATTTATGTGGGTTAGATAAGCACCCAGCATCAGCATAGCCAATAAGATTGGAACTGCAAGCTTTAGAATAAAATAAACTCATGTATTTTATTCCATTTTGATGTCTCCTACTAGGAGCAGAAATATGTCTTGCTTAACAAATTGACTTAAAAGGCTATATCGGGCCTTGTAATATTTGCAAGATACGTTAGTGTTGTGCACCAATTGCACTAAGATATGGTACTTCATATTTCTTATTTTAGCAAATAATCTTATTGCTTTTGAAAACTCTCCAAGAGTTTCAGCAATATTCAGACCATCAATTTATCCCTTATAAGGATAATAAATAAGTTTCTCAGAAACTTTATATGGTTCAGGCATTTTGAATCCTTTAGGACTTTTCATATAGATTATTGTCAAGTGACAATGTCCAACATGTCAAGTGTGACATCTTCAAGTGTCTGGACTGCAAATCAAATAAGTTTTACGCTTACCAAAATTCATCATTTCATGTCACTTGATAAATTTTTCTACGTCAGCATGCTTGATTCGGATCCTCGTAATCTTTACAATATTGCGCCAATATTGTATCAAAGATATCATTGATGATATATCATTTTGTATTGGTTCACAGTATGACATAACATTTTGAGATCTCATCACTTTATTATTTTCAGGTACTTGAACATCTCATAAGGTTTCATGAAGTGTTATGTCGTAGGCTCTTTAAGAGCACATTGCCTTCTTATTACGATTATTTGTTCCTTATTCTTTTTAAAGATTATTTTATTTGAAATCGATTGGTCTACCACGCTTAATGTATGCGTAGACTTTGTCCTTTAAAGACACAAAATAGGAGCACTTACAGCTTAAATATAAGATATTTTCGACATTTGACTTGAATTATATGATAATTCCTAACATATTTCATAGTTGCTTATAATCTCCTCCTTATGTTAGAAAAACTAACTCAGAACCAACTTTGAGGGGAATTAATCATAATTTATTGGTTTGATGCATGCAAGTACTTTTGTATATGATATTTTGAACCAACACATGAAACTTTTGTTCTCGTTAGCAATGGTTCAGCTATTTATCGAAGGCATTCAATGCTAAACCATCATCATCAAGATGAATTATCTTGATTACCCAATCTGAAAATTATGCTCTTAACTCAGTTTTATTGAGCAAGCAATTTTATGAATATCAAACTGCAGGTTGACAATGAATGTATGTGTGATCATGTTATTGATGCATCTTTTCAATATATCACATAATAGGTGAACGATCCTTTATTCACCTTTTATATTTTTCAGATTTTGAGGGATCAAATCCCAACATTAGTTGGTCCAACCAACTTGTCATGAAAACAAGCAACATAAACAATTCTTGAAGAATCTTCTATTTCTTCAATACATGTCTAATACTCAATATGCACATCTTCGAAATGTCACAATCTTTCATATCAACTTATGAACTTTTATACTAGTAAACTTTAAGTTTATCATGACATGTACTTTTTTACTTTATTAAATTTGGGATATACTATTACATGAATAGAATTCAGATTTACTACTTCAGAAGTAGATTTCAAAATAATTTTTCTTAGTTATTCAGACTCTTTCGGAGGTGAGTTGTGATACCATCACAATCAAGAGCACCAGGGCGGCTCAACGCGAATTGTGGCCTAAAGCCAACTTTAAGAAGAGGCCTTAAATTTAATTAATAAAATTATACATATGTTTATTTGATTTCTTTTCTTTTTGTTTTATAGTGATGGTGTACATGCCATTTGTATGTATATTAACTATTCATGTGACTACATATTAGTGCTTATTATATAGTTTTTGAACTAGATATTAGTTTTTGAACATCTAAATTTTAAATATTGCATTAATCTAATCTTAGTTAGCTTTAAAAATTAGCCAAATTAACTATCGAAGTCAAAAAAATCGCATAAATTGAGACGATAGAAATATTTATCTGAATATTATCTACTTGTTTCTACATAAACTCTATAAAATATTCAAAAGACAAGCATAAATTTTATTCTTTTAAAGAAACAAGGATACTAATTCTCTAATATATACAATATAACATTAAATATTAGTGAGAATATGGGGCCTTTAATTTGGGTGGGGGGTTGGGGGGCCCAAAGCCATGGCTTTAGTTGCTTCCACCTTGAGCCGGCATTGAAGAGCACGTTTGCATTAAGAAGTTTCTCATTCAACATGAATGGAATATAATCGTGTCTTAAGCCTATCAAATTTTGATAGCTTATAACCTCTTTCATGATATTGCTACTTCAGGAGCCTATTGAGGCATACATATCTTTCAAAGCATATCATATATTGCTACAACATTCACTTCAAGAATGGAGCAAATTGTCATATTTCAAACCTACTATATATTTCTACCACATTCACTTCATGGAATGAAGCATATTCAATGGGTCAGATTTCATGACTTTTAATCAAATATTCATTATTTTGCCTTAGCCATTATAATATCATCAATATGGTGCATTGAGATTCAAACTCAACGTCTTATCCATATAAAGGCGTCTTAGGCATAAATCGATGGAACTTGAACTCAACATATTATTATCTCTTTTGATAATATTATTATTGAGGAATAAATAAAACATAAATGATTCCAAACCAATTATTTTTTCTCAAATCCAACAATAATTATATTATTAGTAGCAAAAGACAAATAACATAAGAAATCGCTAACCTTGAAATTACCTTTAGATTTATAATTTCACCTTGTTTGGCAGAGTCTCGCGCTGATAACGTGTTATGAAATATAAAAACAAGAACAAGAAAATATAAACTAAAACAGGAATAAATAGTGAGAGAAGAGAGAGTAATTCTTTATTTCTCTTGGGGATGAGAGATCATAAGATAGAGGATACAATGAATAAAATTCCTATATTTATAGGGGAAAATACTCCTAGTTTCTGACAAAAAGAATACTTCAAATCCTGATAGATATCAACTAGATCTTGATAAATCTTATCTAGATTCTTGATAGACATTCAATATAATGTAAATACATTTATAACAAGGAGAGTTATTTAAAAGGATTATCTCCTTTCCCGCGTTGGATATGCAATTTAGGTAAAAAGTTTCAATTTTAATAATATTGCTTCCTTAAGGTTGGAATTAAATTGAGATCTCTTTATTAATTAGTAAGATCATCTTGAAAATTAAAATAGGTATAGAGATTACGTACTTGTGTATGCAATTAAGGTAATAACAAAAAGATCTGACTGACAAATTCCTTTCTTTATAAATTTGAATTAAATGTGAGATCTCTTTATTAGTTAACCATATATGTTTGCAAAAGGAATTCCTTTAGGATATTAAAAGACGTATGTACTTGTAGTTCTTTGTGCTTATCTAATATCGGCAATAGAATACGAGGATTATTTTAAATCTCATTTCACCAACATAAGCACAATTTGCAATAACTATAATAGACCTCTAGTGAAACATTTATTTTAATTTTGTTTCGAATTCGACTCAAAATTTGACATCTCTATATTAAGTATGAGTATTATTATTAGTATCTGTAAAAGGTCTATACATTTTAGTCTATTATATAATAGGTATAGCATTTATTTTACTTGTTTCTTTACCATATAGATGAATCAAAGACAAATAGAAAATTGTTTATCATCACTAATATAAATAGAAATGCAAGAGATTAAAATTTAAATCACCTAAACATTGAAGAATGAAGGTGAAGCAAACTTTGCCAAACATTTTTCTCGTGATCGTTTTTCTTATTCTCACATCAGGTATATTCTTTTTCTTCATTTGTATTTCATCTAATCATGTATATTCAGCTGTTCCAAATGGTTGTGGAATATAGAATTGATTTATTTTCTTTGCATTGAGAATAGTTCTCATCCTATGAGCTAACTATTGTGATTAATTCTTTCAATTCCTATAAAAAAAATATACAAAAATACTTTTTATGAAAGGTCTTATGATTTAAATTTGGGCTGCCAAAAAGATGGGTTTGAGTTGTAGGCAAGTTAAACTGACCTGGTTAATATTGATTTATCCAAAAGTTAGTTGAGTTGAAATGGTTCAACCAAAAAAATAGGTTATAGCCGATTCGTTCAACTTTTATGGAGTTTTAATATTTTTGTTTGTTTGTTGTTCCTTTATAATTTTTTTAAAATAACTAATAATTTTTTTTTATTTTGATTACGCAGAACATATCAAACCAAAAAAAGAAATCCTTTTGAAAATATTTCGATGAAATTTTTCATATGTAAGTCTGGACTATACATGAATTGAAGTTTTAAATTTCTGAATTAGGCAAATCAAATGGATTGAATCAATACATGGATGATCATGCTCAAACTAAAATATATTGATTGTATTATAGTTTCATTGCCTAATTTTTACTATCCCTAAACCATATTAACCGTTGAAATCAAATAAAAATAGTTATTTGGTGTTGTCTATAGCTATTTTTTAAAATTTTAACTTGTATCGTAAATGATTAATTTTTTACAGAAAATGGACTCCCTCAAATTGAAGGTATTTTTACAGGAATTTGTGAAAAGTATATTTTTGGAATTGACTGTCCACCAGATGTAGATTCAAGGATATGTCTGACTGAGTGCACTAAAATATCCGATCGTCATAATCCCATCAATCATCCTTGTTTAGATGGAAAGGATTCAACCAAATGCTTTTGTCAGTGGATAGCAAATACATGTTAAGATCTACTAATTAATTATAATTTCATTTCGATATTAGGAGAACTTTTATGAAAGTTTTTGATTTATGATAAATTGAAATTCTATATTTGCTATATTAATCTTTATGTTTTAAAATATTTAATGTAATATTAAATAGTTAATATCTATGATTTTTAATTTCAGTGGTGTAATTACATAAAATTAATTGCACGAAATTCAAATATTCCTGTCGATGTATTTTGATATCCCATAGTTTCGATAAATCGTTTAGCCTTATTCATCATCGACGCAAGAGAACTCGATTAATAAGCTATTACACACTCTTTCAATGGTGGTTGCTTCTAGGCAAACAAGTTTAAGATTACAAATGATCTTATAAAGTAAGGGAAAAGGGCAAATATAACTCTCAACTTTGTAATTTAGAACATATATAATTCATGTTAAGAAAGTAGTGCATATATACCCTCATTGTCTAATAGATGGCGTATATATACTCTTTTTACTAAAAGAACTGCATTTACTAAATTAAAGAAGATATTTCAAAAATGCAACTAACTTTAAAAACTTCTTTCTTCAATTTGTTTTCTTAGACTCAACCCAAAAATCCTCCATTTTCTTGCATTTTGCTTTCTCACCACTGCCCAAGCTATTACGTAAAAATGAAATCCTAAAGAAGATTTTGAATTTTACTTAGTCGAAAAAGAGTCCTAAGTTTAAGCCATTAGGGTATGATCGAGTAAAGAGGAATTCAATTTTTTTTAGTTGAATTGGGTCTATAGGGGTAAAGAAAAGTGGATGATGTAATTTTTTAAAGCTACATGATATTTTTTGAAATTTAAAAGATCAGTTTAGAATTTTATTTTTCTCTACTAGCTTTCTCTCTCTCTCTCTAGCATTTATTTTAAAAAAAAACTAGCTTTTCCTACCTGTCCCACTAGATGTACCAAATAACAAATGACATTTTGATGAGTCAGCAACAAAAGCCAAACTCATCACCTTTAGTCCCATCCTTCAACCATCAGCCACTACTAATCTCTCCACCGATTCTACCCAATCGCAAAAGTTTTGAACTCCACAGATGGAGATAATCAAGCTATCAAACCCCATACAAGATCCAAAGCTCAAAAGCTTCCTCAACAACCAAAAAATTCTACTAATTTTTATAAATCCAATCATTGGAAGAAAATTTTTAATGATGAAGCTATCAACTACCATCAACAAATTATCCTGAGCACAACCTGACAACCTATCACTATCAAACAACATTGAACCAAAATTTATCCCACATGCAACAAACATAAATATAATTTGTTGGTAATAAAAATAGCATGCATATAAGGACGGGTGCATGTTTTCGGGTGTTAATCTCACTCCTAGATTTAAGATGTGTGAATTTGAGGCATAATATGGGCATGAGGATTTTGTGGCACACCTAGGATGATAAGAAGAAGAAGAAGAAGAAGAAGATATTACAAAGAAGAAGAAGAGGAGGAGGAGGAAGAAGAATAAGAAGAAGATATTACAAATAAGAAGAGGAGAAGAAGAAGAAGAAGATATTACAAAGAAGAAGAAGAGGAGGAGGAGGAGGAGGAGGAGGAAGAAGAAGAAGAAGATATTACAAAGAAGAAGATGAGGAGGAGGAGGAGGGGGAGGAGGAGGAGGAAGAGGAGGAAGAAGAGGAAGAGGAGGAAGAGGAAGAAGAGGAAGAGGAGGAAGAGGAAGAAGAGGAAGAAGAGGAGGAAGAGGAAGAGGAGGAAGAGGAAGAAGAAGAGGAGGCGGAAGAGGATGAGGAAGAGGAAGAGGAAGAGGAAGAGGAGGAGGAAGAGAACGAGGAAGAGGAAGAGGAAGAGGAAGAGGAAGAAGAAGAGGAACAAGAAGAAGAAGAGAAAGAAGAGGAAGAAGAGGAAGAAGAGAAAGAGGAAGAGGAAGAGGAAGATGAAGATGAAGAGGAAGAAGAGGAAGAGGAAGAAGAGGAAGAGGAAGAAGAAGAAGAAGAAGAGGAAAAAGAAGAAGAAGAGGAAGAGGAAGAGGAGGAGGAAGAGGAAGAGGAGGAGGAAGAAGAGGAAGAGGGGGAGAAGAAGGAGGAGGAGGAGGAAGAGGAGGAGGGGGAGGAGAGGGAGAAGGAGGAAGAGGAGGAGGAGGAAGAAGAGAAAGAAGAGGAGGAAGAGAAGGAAGAGGAGGAAGAAGAGGAAGAAGAGGAGGAAGAAGAGGAAGAAGAGGAAGAAGAAGAAGAAGAAGAAGAGGAAGAAGAAGAAGAGGAAGAAGAAGAAGAGGAAGAAAAAGAAGAGGAAGAAAAAGAAGAAGAAGAGGATGAAGAACAGGGCCACAATAGAACTCGAGAGGTCCAACTAAACAATACCATCAATATCAACCGTGAGCCTATACACCATATTCATATACTCACCTACAATAAGGATTCTCTCTTTGAAATATAAAATATTTCATTCCTCTTTCTTAGTATCCCTTGAACAATGCACAACCATATGCTCATCCATCTTCTTATCTTCAATAGTATGAACTGATACCTAAAAATCATCCTCCATCGTCATATAATTACCAATGCTCCTCTAAATATAATTTTTTTCTTGGGGACAGAATTTGCAAAGAGGAAGAAGTTAAGGGATAGTTCACACTAATTTGGGAATCTGATACCAATTTGTTTCATAAATTAAGCTAATAGGAATGATTATTTCTCTCCTCGAGTATAATCTTAACCCATATTCAAGATATTTTAATCCTAATTATAATGTACATATCATTCTGATGTTCAGGGTCAAAGTACTGAAGATTGTCGTGCTTTGAAAAGAGAAATAAAGGGGATGATTCAAGAAAAATTAATTGTGGTGCAAGACATTGACACTACGAGTATCACACATCTTTCATCTACACACAGTAATGCACAATACAAGGAAAGTAATGAGTTAAACATGGAGATTCAAAACTTATTTGTTGGGAAAAATGTATTTGATAGTGGTGAAAATCCTAGTCATACTGATTTGCCACCTAATGGCTAGGATGTAAGACTTTGCAGTTGAAAAGTCACTCATCTTCCCGCCGAAAAGGAGTTTTTCTAGTTTGATTTATTTTTTTCTATTCTCTGAATTATTTTAGGATTAAAATTTGGTATCTATCTTGTTTTGTTTCTCTTTTGGTTCAAGTTCAAATCCTCCTATCTTTTCTTTCATAATGCAGTGTCCCTTTTGCTTTTTTATTTTTAATATATGTTTTTTATTTGTTTTGTTTACCCAGTTCATTCTATGTCGGTTCTAGTGATATGACATGTTAGTAGAATTTTCTGTCAGATCTTAAAATTCAATCTAATCATGAAACATTGAATCAGGAAGCTAAAATTAGAAAAGAGTAAATGATGAAATAAGTGAAGTGTTGAGACATTTGGTGACCGAGTTGACGCCTTACTTGATGATGCAATCAATTTAAGACACAAAAATGACTTGGTCATCAATGACAAGGTACATCTCAAGTCTCTTGACCTATTTCAACAAGAGGATGAACAATTTTCTTTCTCAAGAGAAGGAAAAAGAATATTATCTCTAAAAGGTCATGAATTTTTCATTGTGAGGAATGTACAGTACATACGACTCTGTATATTTCACAAGGATGAAAAAAGTAACAAACGTACACCTACTCAGTTAAGGTCAATGTAGATAAGATGTCATAAATAATATTTATTTTTCACTCTAATATTGCATGTTAAGTACTTGCATTGTTAAGAATTGATAAGATGAAGAAATTTTATTCTGCTATCCAAATATTGTGTCATCCTTTATTTACCCTTTTTGAATCAAAATAAATTCTAAATATTCAAAAAAGAAGTCTCAAGATAAATAAATAAAGTCAAAAAAAGTTTAACAAAAAAAGAGAGATAAGAGTGTCAAGAAAAATAGAGTCAGAAAAAGTCCAAAAAAGAAGAAAGAAAACCAAAATCAAGCAAAAACCAACTTTCTTGAACTACGTTTGACCTAATTCTTACTATGACAAGATATGTAGGCAACCCTACTCTGGGGTTCGGTCCAACCAAGTAAAAATTTTGATTACCTAGCTCAAAAAAACAGGGGCAAAAATTAGTTTGTGTTATTTGAGTTGATTTCAAAAGTTGTAAATCTCACCTCATTTTAAGTATCATTTAAGCCTCATGTCATTCTTTCTTTCAAACCCTATACAAAATCCACGTTAGAACTAAAGAAAGACCTTCAGATCTATCTTTGAGAATGTTAAGTCTAAGCATGTGATAGATATATGACATTTTTTTTTGGGTACTACTTGTCTTCATCGACATAAGAAATTAGGAGAAAAATAAAAAATGAGAGAGTCTTATTGGTGAAAATCTTTAATGACACCGTAAGAAGATTGTGAGTTGAGAGAAAAAACATGAGTCTTGTTAGTGAAAATCTTCAGGAACACCATATGGAGATAGTGAGCTGAGAGAAATGAAATAAAATAAAAGGAAAGAGACTTATTGGTGATAATCTCCGCAGACACCATAAGGAAATTGTGAGTTGAGAAGATTAAAAATGAAAGAGGCTCGTTAGTGAAAATCCTCCAGGACGTCACTAGCCGAACGAGGTCTATGAGTGCAATGGGCCTAAGAAAATAAACTCCGTCTCAAGTTCAACGAGTTGGAAAAAGTTGATGAATAGTTAGGGTAGAAAAATGGGTTTCTCAATCCAAAATGTGTGTCATAATTATTGGAGTCGGCTATCCCGCTCAAGTAAGTTTTTTTTCTTTTGTTTTTTAAAAAGGGACACCCGTGTTCTTTTATTTCCTTTCTAGATTTATATTGTGTTTTATTTTTTTTTGTTATCAAAGTTAAAATAATTATTATTTTTCTCATGTCTTTGGGCCAAGTCCATGTTAAAGTAAGTAAGAAAGGACTTCAAAACTCGATACCAACTGCTTCAATTGCACAAAAAAAGCCAAGAACCCAACACATGAAAGTAAATGATCCAAAGTGAAGCAAAATAAGCAAAGAATCCTTATCAACGAATAGGTTGTAAGCTTATGATAATTCAAGGTTTCAATAGACTTTAGTTTGGAGACACTGTGAGACCGTGGTACAGTGTTTCCATCAGAGTCACTCTTGATAGCCCTGAGTTTAAGTCAATGGCGCAATAAGTACTTGTGTCATAGTCACTCATAATAGTCTGAGACTTGGTCAATGGTACAAAAAATCAAGGTCATATACCATCAATCTGAAATAGAGATGAATGAGACGACTGCAGGAGCAGGTGCCTGGAAACCCAAGCGCCACAAACCACCCCCAAGTTTTTAAAAACAATTTTTATTTGTTGAAATAGGGGCAAAATTTTTTTCAACGAGTTTAGGTATCTTTTAGAGAAGTATGTCCATGAGTTATCATACTCTTAATCAGGGCTCTTCTAAAAAATAGGACATTACTTTTGATTCAAGACCCTCTTGGAAATTAGGACTTTAATTTATGTTCTGGACCCTTTTGGAAAATAAGACTTTACTTTCTTTTCAGGACCTTCTTGGAAAATGGGACTTTACTTTTAATGTCTGGCCCTCCTAGAAATAAGATTATCAGGACCCTCTTAGAAATGGAATTAGCAGGACCCTCCTAAAGAATAGGATTAGCAGGACCCTCCTAGAGAATGGAACTTTAATTTTCTATTTGGGATCCTCCTAAAAATGGTATTATCCACCAGGGGCCTCCTATAAATGGGATTATCAAGACCCTCCTAGAAATGGGATTAGCAGGACCTCCTGAAGAATGGGATTAGCAGGACCCTCCTACAGAACAAGACTTTAATTCTCTATTTGGGACCCTCCTAGAAATGGGATTATCAAATGGACCCTCTTAAATGAGATTATCGGGACCCTCCTAGAAATGGGATTAGCAGGACCCTCCTAAATGAGATTATCAGGACCCTTCTAGAAATGGGATTAGCAGAACCCTCCTGAAAAATAGGACTAGTAAGATCCTCCTGAAGAATGGTACTTTAATTTTCTATTCAATACCCTCTTAGAATTGGGATTATTGAAACCATCATAGAAATAAGATTGGCAGGACCCTCTTTAAGAATGTGACTTTAATTTTATGTTTGAGGCTCTTCTAGAAATAGGATTATCGATCGAGACCCTCCTAGAAATGGGATTAGTAGGACCCTCCTGAAAAATGGAATTAGCAAGACCTTCTTAGATAATGGACTTTAATTTTTTATTCGATACCCACCTATAAATGGGATTATTGATTTGGACCCTCCTATAAATGGAATTATTGAGACCCTTCTAGAAATTATACTAGCAAAACCTTCCTGAAGAATGGGACTAGTAGAACTCTCCTGGAGAATGGGATCTTTCTTTGTCATAACCCTTTTAGACAACTTTTGTTCTAGTTTTGAATTTGAATTCAAGACACCGCCTGGAGAATAGGGTGAAGACTTTCAATTTCAAGTTCAGGAGCCTGCATACCTGGAGAATAGGGTAAAGAATTTTAATTTCAAGTTCAGGAGCCTACCTGGAGAATAGTAGAAGACTTTTAATTTCATATTTAGAGGCCTGCCATGAGAATAGGGTTAGGTCTTTCAATTTTAAGTTCAAGAGCCTTCCTGGAGAATAAAGTGAAGACATTCAATTTTAAGTTTAGGAGCCCGCCTAGAGAATAGAGTGAAGACTTTTAAGTTCAAGTTCAGGAACCCCTCCTAAAGAACAGGTTAATTTTCAAGTTCATCTCCAGTACCAAAAGTTTATATGGAGAAAAATTTCACTTTCAAGTTCAACCCAAAGAAAAATGGATATCTTATCACTTGAGAAAGCATTGAAGACTCAAGTCAAGACTCAAAATAAGTTGCATAGATAGGATTTTTTATACACGAGAAAACTACGAAGACCAAAACACAAAACAAGGAAACAAGGCAACAAAGACAATAAAAGTAAAAGATAGAAAATAAACACAAAATAGGAACGTAGGAAAACCGCGATATATTAAAGTGAGGACCTCAAACATAGACCAACTACAAACGCCTAAATTATACAAAGATCGAGAGGATCATTGAACCCTCACAACCAATGTTTCTACTCAAATCATACAAAGCAACCAATAAGCTTTCTAAAACACTCTCAAGTGTGGTTTTTATCAAAAATCATCTAACCCTAAAACAAGGAGAAGACTACCTATTTATAGCCTAGGTTATTTATTACAATTGGACCTAAAAGTGACCCTAAATGGTAACTGAGCCCAAAAGTGACCCAAAATCCAAACCTAATACTAATTGGGCCCAAAAGTTTCACAAAAGCCAAATACTCAATATGGGGCTTCCCTTCTCCATCCATCCCCCTCATGGTGGGTCGCAATACTCCTCCTTATCCATAAATCTTTGCAATTACCTTAAGCTCAAGTCTTTAGGGCAATTTTACTTGTATTATCCTCTCCTTCTTGAAGAGAATTTGTCCTCAAATTTAAGAGTTCATCATGTGCAAGATCAAGAATTTTGGGGGAGTCTTTAGAATAGGGAGGGATCATAACTTTCTTAACTAAGTAAAGTGGAATGCTAATCTCTCCTTCTTAAGGCCAAACCTTCATAAATGGAACTTGGTTGGCTAGCATATTTGGGATGGTGATATCTCGATCACATGGATCTACTTCAACATCCACATTCTTATCAAGATTATCAACCCCTTTAATATGTCTTTCCTCTTGATCCATATCATCTTTGTAGTATGGGTCACCTTTTATATGTATGATTATTCTTGGAGTTAGGAACTCACTGATTAGGTAACCCCATCCTTGATATTTAAAGAATTAAGTACCCTTAAGATTAGTATTACCTCCTTTTCTAGAGGGATTACCTTAGATAATTCATCTCAAAAGTCTTTTCAAATTTGGAGTCGTGACTCCAAATAGAGAATAATTAATTCCCTATATTTCTTTATTCAATCCTACCTTAAATCGGATCTTGGTGTGCTCTTAATCCTTGTTTTAATCAAGCTTCAGAGTATTTTTTTGAAATTCATCATAGTATACTTCAATAATAACGTCTTCTTATATCTATTTGTACAACTTGGCAAGCAACCCTTGTCTATACCTCTCTAGTACATACTTGGCTCTCATAAGGGTCTTTATTACACCCCATAGTGGATAATGACCTCCATGAACAACCCCTTGCATTTTCTTAGATGACTCCCACCAAGTTAAGGCATATCCTTTAAATTGAGAAATGGCATAGGTTGTCTTCTTAACATTGGAAAAAACATTATCTTGGAAGATCCTATCACATTACGACTCTCACTTGAGCTATCCTTCGGGATCATTACCTTTATGAAATATAGAAAGAGTAACCTTAATAGAGTTAAGGCCCACGTCATGACCTCTAGAACCTCCATTGTCCCTTGGACCATGTTCTTGATCACCATACCTATAAACTTCTTTTACATATCCCTCAGACTCTCTTTGAACTTCTACGGCTTGATTTAGCATAATTTGGTTAAGTGGAGCTTGGTAGAGTGGATTTAGATTTTGTGGTCTTTGCTAGTGTAGTATTTGGATTTGGGGTACTTGATAGGGTGGATAGTATGGTAGTTTGAGTCCTTGTGGGTTCAATCCTTGGGGAATTTAATAGTTTGGAACTTGGTTTTGTGGTGTTTGATAGGATAGGGTGAGAATTTATAGAACTTAGGGTGGATTTTAGGGCATATGTTAATTGAATTGTAGTGGTGAGGCTACATGTTATGGAGTTTGATTGGTAGTAGTAGAGGGTAAGGGATCACTTACTTGTGAGAGGGGGTCGAACATGTGGTGTAGATTTCTAGGAAAGATGGTGGTGGAAGTTTATTAAGCGTGCCCGCTTGAAGTAGAACCTCCCTTGTTAGAGTCTCCTTCCAAACTCACCACCCTTTTATCCATATTCATCACTCTTCCTTCCATATTGGATATCTTCTCCTCGATGCCCAATATCCTTTCATTCATAGAATCCATACCTTATCACATCCCCATGATAGCTTCCTAAAAAGTTTCAAGATTTGTCCCGCTAGGGGTAGGTTGGATCTCATCTTCCTGTGCCACAGTACCTATCAACAAGACACTCAACATAAATAACAAATCAGGTTAGCATTATTGAAATCAAGTCTCTCAATCCGGGTGTTTGGATGGGCTCACAATTAGCTCAACTTGTTGGTTTTGCTTGTTTGTAATGGTATATGAGATGTCAACTTGCTACTCTCGTTAGAATAGATTCTAGTTGATAAGAACAGACAACTCAATTAAGAAATAAAGGAATTCAATGAAAAGTTAACTACGAAAATAAATGATAAAATATTCAAAGAAATAGGACACGAAAGAAGAACAGACTCAAAAACCAATAAAAAAACTATGTATATCAATTACTAGTTGTTAATTCGTACTAAGAATCAAGACAGAAGAAAAGAGGGATCAAGAATTGAAACTGGATGGATATAACCTGCTTGAATTGCTATGTGGTACTTTCTTAAGCAGCTTGGGTACACTTTAAATGAAGGCCAAACGCAGGAGGTTCAGTCTTAACCTACTTTAGTAGGTCCGACACACCTCTAGCATAGAATAAGTATAGGTGGTTCTATCTTGACCCACTTTAGTTGGTTAGGCACACCTCCGGTGTAGACTTAGTGCAAGTGGCCTGATATTTAACTGGGAAAAGGGTAAAAATGACCTCTCCCCCCTTTGACTCTCTCTTTTAGAATATTCCTTGAGCCCTTTGAATATGTTTTATACTATCACTTTTGCTTGCCTTTTCTTTCCCTTTGTGGATCAAACAAACCTTTTTGAACAATCTTTCTTCTTTGAGGCATGAATATCATCAAGAACTTAAGAACATACAAAAGTTGAACCTCGAGCAAATAGATTCAAAATTCAATGAAATTCAAAATCCAAGCTCCTTCCAAGCTTCCAAACACAACCCAACAATTCTTAGGCTCAAAATCCTAACCAATCATTTTAGATTTCAACACCCACTTCTAGCTTCTTCAAACTCAAGCTTTCAGCAATAGTAGAAACTTTGATTTAGCTTCCATTAAGATCAAATTCGATATTTAGACTCTAATAGTGCTATGGAACAAGAATCTAGCACTAGAATCTCAAGAAAACAACAAAACAAAGACTAAAAATTTATTTTAGACCCAAAAATATGAATAGTAATTTTTTTGTATTTCTTAATTTTTGTAGATAACAAGACCAAGATTGACTTCGTGCGAATAAAATCAAGCTTGGATCTGGAACCAAATGATACACAAGGAAACTACGAAGACAAAAACACAAAATACGAAAACACAAAACAAGGAAACAAGAACAATGAAAGTAAAGGATAGAAAATAAACACAAGAGAAGGAACGTAATCAAACCACGATATATTCAATCGAGGCCCTCAAACGTAGACCAACTACAAGCACCTAAATTATACGAAGACTGAGAGTGATATTGAACTCTTAAAACCAACATTTTACTTAAATCATACAAAGCTCCCAACAAGCTTTCTAAAACACTCTCAAGTGTGATTTTCATCAAAAATCATCAAACCCTAAAACAAGGAGAAGACTACCTATTTATAGCCTACGCTATTTATTACAAGTGGGACCAAAAGTGGCACTAAATGCTAATTATGGCCAAAAAAAATCCAAAAGACAAACCAAATGCTAATTGGGCCCAAAAGTGACCCAAAATCCAAATACTCAAGGTGAGGCTACCTTCCTTCGTCCATCCTCCTCATGGGGGGTCGCAATACTTCTCCTCATCCTAAAGCTTTGCCAATTGCCTTGAGCTCAAGTCTTTGGGCTGATTTGACTTGTATCAATTTTGTAATTTTATTTTTCATTTTAAATTTTAGTTTTTATTTTGATATAATGACAGGAGCTACAGACCAGAACCTCGATAGAACCTCACTCGACTCTCCATCTTGGTATACTCCCTCTCCTTTCTTACCCTTGAACTATACTCCACTTGATTTTCGTATAACTTGGTATAGGTACGATGTGCAAAATTAGGGCTTAGTTGCATTCTATCTTTCTTTTCTCTTTTTGAATAATGTTTTGGTCAAAACTTGTCTCAGTGTCTACTTCTTTGTTTCAAAACATTTTGTGTTTACAATTAAAGAGGGGGATGACGTAAGCACTTAAATTTGACCCTCCTAAAGATCGTATTTCATTTTTATTGTGTTAGTTTTAATCAACCTTCTCTTTATATGAAAATCAAAAATTCAAAAATAGTGTCAAATCAAATAATGCCCCTTGGCATGATTTCTTTGATCCAAAAATATCCTTTAATTTTAACTTATTTTTATTCTTGTCTTGCCCACCAAGATTTGCTACGGTATGGTACCAACATGTACACCCTAATCAAATTACACTCTCACCACATGGATCATTTCGAAGTCAAAGATTAAATAAACTAATCTCATACTCTAACTCACCATAGAAACATAGACCTACCCACTCTGGATAAGCGACCCCTTAGGATTCTCACGACAACCTCAAGTGGACCCCACCTAATATCCCCACACATACCTCAACCCTCTCCCTTACCCCACATGTCCTCCCTCCCCACATAATTAAAAGTGAAGATACACAGAAAAATAGAGAGAATAAATAAAAACGGGGAGAAAGAAAAAATCGGGGAACAATACTACATAAACAAACATAATACATAGGGTAAAAAAGTGGAAAGGAAGGAGTAGAAGAAATATACACACACACCCATATTAAAAAAGAAGCAATAAAATAATAAGAACACACACATACACATATGGAAAAAATAGAAAAAGGGGTAGAAGGAGATATATACACATAAATGGGAGAAGTAGGAGGTGCACATAACTAACAATGAAGATAGAAAATTCTCCTTCATTGTCCATCGCTGGAGCTCACTGCTCAAGTAAATCTATCATCGTCTCTCCCTCCTCAAACCACTAAACCACCATAAAAATTCCATTAATGACTAATAAAACCTTCAATTTCTCATCACCACTGGTGATTTCCCGCTAATTGATCGTTAAACCACCATTATTATCATGTTCCAGTGATGGAACCACAACTATCTAACCTCCATCCTCAACGGAGAACCACCCAACTCGGATGATACCAGTGAACCACCATCATCTAATTTTCATAGAAATATTGACGCTTAATTATTTACACAACTTAATTTCACTATAACAACTTTAACAACTTTAACGTTTGGGTTCATCATTGAGGTCGACCATTTGATTGATTATTCAAAATATGGGTCTTCTTAGTTGATACTCTTGTCGAGGTTTGTTTGTTGATGAGTTTTGATTTGAGGTTTTTGATTGAATTCTACTTTTCTAGTCAAAATCAATCGATCATTTGCTTCTCATAGAGTGTAATTGTAATCGGTGGAGATTCTCAATTTAAACAGGCTCTCAATTGCGTAAAGGTCCATCTCAACCCTTAATTTTATCTCTCTGAGATTGATTGATGTTGATGCCATATTTTCTTGATAACTATAAAGTTGCATAATCTTGTTTTGTTTTGTGAGTTAATCTGTACTTTGGGTTTTACTATTTGATTTAAAAAAATTTAAGTCGTGGAGGGGTTGAAAATTGATAAAAAAAATATGATTGCTTGCTTTGATTCATTGGTTATGATTAATCTAGAATAATTATAAATTATTATCGAAATTAGGTAGTATCATGTTTAGGCCGAGATTGGGTAGGCAAACTTAGGACTTGGTATTGGATTGTATTTGAATCACTAACTTTCGTGTTTATTTTATTATTTTGACTCAAAATGTATACATTTTTGGGAAGAAAGACACAAAGTGTTATGTGTTCATTAACCGGGGAATACCCCCACGTACTATGTATTCGAAGACCGTTTGTGATTAAGGCCCAGGACATCAGGTGAAGTATAGCCTTAAAATATTATAGAGTAGTATAGGCTTACCTTTCCATACTTTCTCTTTCATTTTGAAAGTATAATCGAACTTGACTTTATTTTTATTTGAAACTCTTGTTTGTTTGTTTGCCTTGTATTCTTTTTGTGAGTTTATTCACCTTATAGTGTCAATTTAGCCAATAAAAATCAATGAAGTAAACATGCTAAAATCATGGGATCGAGGGGTGCCTCACATCTTTCCCTTGATCAACAGAATTCCTTAGCTGGAATCTCTACTTATAGATCAGTATTTTTTCTTAGAGTCAAACCATTTTTGAAAAGGAAATATTTAAAGGTGACTTGGAACACCCAATCAATACCAAGTGGAAACTCTGAGTTATATTAGAAATCCCTTTTTGAAAAATAATTTTGTCACTTTCAACAATTGAAAACTCTTTCGAACTTAAAATCATAATTTTTAGTAAAAGAATGGGTGTGACAACGCTCGAGGCTTTAAATTTTGCCATTTTGGTTTCTTTGTCACATGATGCTATCCCACAAACACTTTGTTACCCCTATCTCTCACGTGTTAGAAATTCATCGCTAAGAATGCTCAAATCTATTATTATTCTATTGCTTATGTGGTTCTGAATCCTTCACTCAATTAGCACAATAAGGCTCCCAAAACACTACTCATCGTAAATGATTACCCACCGTGATAACTTTGACTAAACATAGAAAGGTATACAAGTAATTTTCTGGTCCCAAATGGAAATTGAGGAATACTTCAAGTAACAGGAAATCCAGATGGATCCCCAATCATGGAGATGAAGTCATACCATAAAATCACACCCACCTTTACGATACCCAAATTTCTTGCCACCACTCACTTCATTCTATTCACAAATATCACTTACATTTAAGAATTTTAATCATCACATAGTAAAACAATAACAATCCACCCAAGGAATACACATAGCATTTTATCATAACAAAGTAAAATATTTAAAACACAATTACCTTTTCCACAATCCTTAATAAACACTCAAATAAGAGATATACTCACTCATAGTATTGTAAAACTACACAACATACTATATTCAATTGTATTTATGATATTAGAACACAACCCTACACTTCTTATTGACCTCCATATATTAGAATAACACTATTCCAGCCTTCTAAATATTATCGAGATACAAATTTGGAACCACTACTTTTAGTTGTGGTTGTTGAGCTTTAAATTGTAATCTACCAGATACCAATTGGACTCACCCCATAGACACAACATAAAACTAGCACGGTAGGAGAGAAGAAAGTGAGAAAAAGTCCTAGATGCCTTATAGCACCATATGGATATAATATGGCCATAAACACACCAATTTGAATAACCCTACTTGATATTTGCTCATATATTGGGGATCAGTAACCCGGCTTTGATACCATCTTTCCATAACCCAAGTCACGGATTGTAAGAGAAGCTGCCCAACTTTACCATTGATCAGAGAACCCTTATTAAGCAATCATTCAATTAAGCACAGAAGTAAAATAGAATTGTTTTTTTTAAGAATAAACCTTTGATGAAATAATCTCTTGTAAAATATATTTGTTAGTTAAAACATTGCAAAAAAAAAGAACACCTTTCCCCAAAATTAATATAAACCTATTGTAACAACCTAATATGTGAAAATTTTCTATTTATGTGTTTTGAACATTTTTCCTTCCTTGTAGTTGTTAAATGTTGATTATAAGTTGTCACAGCCCAAACCATGGCCTGGCCATGAGTGGTATCTTAAGTCTACCGAGGATCGGAGACCACCCCTTTATCATCAAGCCAAACAGAACAAAACATATCTAACAACCGCTGAATTCCAAATATATAACAAGATAGAGTATATATAAACTCAATGTCTATGAAATATCAATGAATAATACCTAACCACCGTAATCCACCAAGCCTCTAAACAAAATTAAAAGACAATCTAAGTTGGGATATGCCCTCGACTCTGACAATGACAATGATAATGTTAATAACAATGTAAAGTCTTTTAATTCTACATAAGGGAAACAAATTGGTGGAATAATCAATTCTTTTAGAGAATGAAAGATCACCACTTCACCGCAACCAACCAACGAACCGAGCCAAACTACCTAACACTAGCAGGAAAAGTAGACTTCCCTTCGGACCCAGTACCGCGTGGGGATACAATATTTGAACATAGTTAGTAGGTGGAATACTAGAATGTAACTCAAGGATAAGGGAATAAAGTAATTCTATGAATAAAACAGTTCAAAATCAACCGAATTCTAGTGTGTACAATCACATGCAAATACATATATATACCAAAGTTGGGATAGGGAACAAGGCTTAGAATGCATTTTAAGACCATTAACCTAGAATGTATAGCATAAGCGTCATAAGAAAGAACCCACGGGCTATATGGGTCCAACTCTCCCCAAGCTAAAATGGCCCTAGTGTATGTAGTTGCACGAACCAGAGAATAATCACATGTAAATATGCACTATGGGGGACTCAAACCTCCTGGCATATAGCAAGAGTTACTTAAGAACTCAATTTTATAACATGGGGGACTCAAACCTCCCAATCATTTAGTAAGGAAGACTCAAACCTCCTGGTCATTCAGACCCCCGTGTCAGGAACTGGTATTTCCAACATTGGTCTCCGCGACCTCCACTTTCATACCATAGCTACACAACCCCCATTTAAAGCCCAATTAAAACACTTTATCATGCATTTCCGTTCATGCACCAAAAATCAATCGTTAAGGCACTCCATGGGTATCGCCATACCCCTATACTTACAAGCTTATTTCTATGCCACAATAATCACATTATCTTTGGGGAATGCCTTGGCCCCCTATATTCACTAAATCAAAACATAGCCAACAAGTCTTTTAAAATCCATGATCATTGTTTAACATCTTGTATATATGCAATAGTATAGGTGAATAATCAATCTAAGTGACAATTTCCACAATTCAAAGCCATTTACACAAGTGGGTTGAAGGAACATAATTATTCAAGAGCCAATTTCCATGTTCAAAATATAAATTTCGAGAAAACCATATCCCCTTCATTTATTCACCATACCCATGCACCCCACAAGTTCAAAACCTTTAATAAAGCAAAAACAATGCATAATACATCATAGGAAGACAATTTAAGGAGACAGTTTAAGGACCAACTATGTCAAAGCACAATAATAAAATCCACATTTACATCCATACAACTTAAACCATTTAAAACATATGTTATTCATAAAATAAGTGTTGGGGAAGAGTAACATGCCTGAAAGGATCACGATTATGGAGGGAGTTTTCCTTTGGAAACCCTAGACAATCAACCTTGAGAAAACCCAATTGTTCTTGGTTGAGAGATTTTATGAGAAAAAAAGAGTGTTTTGATTTTGTAATAGATGCTAATATGGTCTTCAGTAGGGTTTTAAGTCATGGATCACAATTGGAGAAAATGGAAATTTCCTAAAGTGCCCTTGATTAAAAACTATAAAAATTATCGCCAGTGACTACGGGTCACTCTGCGACTCGTAAGGATACATTATGACTCGTCGCCATGAGTCATAGTAGAGATAGTGTCTTCGAGCACACACATTGTTGACCCTACAAATTACCCCATACGACTTGTCAGGTGACCCTACGACTCGTAGGGTCCAAGTCGTATCCATGACAGAACCATGTAGGTAACTCATTGGTCACCCTATAATTAACACATGATGACTCATTTAGAATCACTACGACTCATTGAGTCTAGTCGCGATCAAGGCAGAGAGTTTGACACATACACTGGTTAGCCTATAATTTGTATCTATCAGACTCATATAAGGGTCGTACGAATCGTAAGGAGAGTCGTAAGTTGGGCAATAAACTCAAAGCTCATGGATCTCAGAGTCTAACACCGGGGTGTTTTATTCTCCCCCCTTAGAATCATTCGTCCTCAAATGATGGGTCAAGGTATCCATTAGCACGATTTAACATAGAACACAAGCACACTTTTCTTTAACAAAGATAGAAAACAAAGATGTTAAGGAATACACATACCTCAAGTACGATTATCCAAAGCAGAAAATAAGAAGGGATACTTGTACTTCATGTCGTTTTTAGCTTCCCAAGTAGCTTCTTCAAACTTTTGGTTCCTCCATAGAACCTTCATCGAAGCCATATCCTTGGTCCTCAATCGCCAGACTTGACTATCAAAAATTTCAATCAGGACTTCCTCGTACGACAAGGAATCCAAAATGCCTACACTTTCTAAGGGAACAATCAAGAAAGCATCACCCATACACTTCCTCAATATTGAAACATGAAAAATCGGATGAATGGAACCCAAGCTTGAAAGTAATTCCAACTCACAAGAAAATTTCCCAATTCTCCCTAACACACGATATGGACCAACAAAATGAGGACTTAACTTCCCCTTCATTCCAAACCTCATCACTCCCTTCATGGGAGATACTTTTAGTAAGACCCAATCACAAATATCAAACTATAACTCCCTTCACCTCATGTATGCATAGAACTTTTGGAAACTTTGGGCAATTCTAAGATATCTCGAATCACCTTCACCTTCTCCATAGCCTAGTGAACCAAGTCAGGACTATACAACCTAGTCTCACCAACTTTGAACCACCCAATAGGAGACATACACCTCTTACCCAATAAAATCTCGAACGGAGCCATACTGATACTTAAATGATAACTAATTTTAAGTAAACTCGATGAGAGGAAAACGATCAATCCAACTACCACCGTAGTCGATCATACAAGACCTTAGCATATCCTTCAATGTCTGAATGGTCCTCTTCGCTTGTCAATTTGCTTGAGGTGGAAGGCGGTTCTAAGGTCACCTTAGTTCCCAAACCTCTCTAAAATAAATGCCAAATATGAGATGAGAACTGTGTACTTCAATCATAAATGATGGAAACTGGAGCACCGTACAGTTTAACTATCTCTTCAATAAACAACGTGGCCTAATCCTCAAAGAGAAATTAGACCTCACCAGCAAGAAGTGAGCCGACTTAGTCATCCTATCCATGATGACCTAAATTAAATCAAACTAACCATGAGACCGCAATAGACCGGTAACGAAATCCATATTGATCACTTCCCATTTTTATATATGTAATTTAATTTCTTAGAAAAAAACACCAGGCCCTAAGTGCTCCATCTTCACTTGTTGACACACCATTCACATAGCCATATCCCTCCCTCTTTATGTTATTGCACTAATAAATCTCCTTTAAGTTATGGTACATCTTCATTGAACTAGGATTAACAATATACTTTGAATCATGAGCCTCTTTCAAGATCCTCTCTCATAGCCCATCAACATTGGGAACACATAACCTACCTTGGTATCACAAGATACTGTCACCATTAATCTCAAATGCTAGAACTTTCTACTGACCCACTTCCTTCTTAATCTACATCAAGATGGGATCCAAAAACTACTTCTCTTTAACCTTAACACCAAGTGATGACTTCACCATATTTTGCACTATTACACCTCCATCTTAAGAGTCCAAGAGATGAACTCCATGATTAGCCAACCGATGAATATTTTTCACTAACACTCGTTTCACCTCATCCACCTGAGTTAAGCTTCCTATAGAAAACCTGCTAAGAGCATCAGCAACTACGTTAGCTTTACCTAGGTGATAGTGAAGACTAATATCGTAGTCTTTGAGCAATTCAGGCCATCTCATTTTCTTGAGATTCAGCTCTTTCTGGGTAAACACATCCTATAAACTCTTATGGTCTAAAAAGATGTCCATATGAACCCCATACAAATATTGATGCCCCATCTTCAAGGCAAAGACCACAACTAATAATTCCAAGTCATGTATCAGGTAATTCTTCTCAAGAACTTTAAATTGTCTAGAAGCATACGCTATAACTTACCATGCTGCATCAACACACAGTCCAGTCCCACATGGGACGTTATCATAATAAACAACAAAACCATCAATGCCCTTTGGCAGGGTCAAGATCGAAGATGAAGTGAACTTATCTTTCAACATTTCAAAACTACCCTCACAAGCAGTTGTCTACAAGAATTTCACTTTTTTCTGGGTTAACTTAGTCAATGGGAACAATGGAAGAGAATCTTTCCACAAACCTTCTATAATACTCGGCTAAACCTAAGAAGCTCTGAATGTCAGTTGGAGTCGTGGGTCTAGGACACTTCTGAACTGCCTCAACTTTCTACGGATCCACCATGATCCCCTCACTAGAAACAACATGACCCAAGTAAGTCACAATGTTCAACCATAACTCACACTTTGAGAATTTAGTATACAGTCGATGATCCTTAAGAGTCTACAACACTTTGTGGAGGTGATCAGCATGATCTGTCTCACTCTTGGAATACACCAGAATATCATCATAAATACAATTACAAACACATCTAAGAACTGATAGGATACCCGGTTAAAAGATCCATAAATGCAGCTAGGGCGTTGTTCAAACCAAAGGACACAATAAAAACTCAAAATATCCATACTAGGTACGAAAATCAGTCTTAAGGATATCTACTTCCCTAATCTTTAACTGGTGATAACCCGACCGAAGGTCAATATTAGAGAAGTACTTGGCACCCTGAAGCTCGTCGAAAAGGTTATCAATCCTAGGAAGAGGATATTTAATTTTTACTATTACCTTATTCAACTAATGGTTATCTATACATATTCGAAAGGACCCATCATTCGTATGCACGAAAAGCACAGGAGCACCCCACTGAGACATGCTAGATGAATAAAACCCTTATCAAAGAGATCTTTCAACTGCTCCTTGAGTCCTTTCAACTCCGCCAGAGCCATTCTATAAGGAGGGACAGAGATAGGATGGGTTTTCAGGAGAAAATAAATCTCATCCCTATTGGAAAAGACACCAGTAAGATCATTAGGAAACACTTTGGGAAACTCACTGATCACGGGAACAGATTGCAATAAAGGACCCTCGGATCTAGAATCTTTGACATGCACTAAATGGTATAGACACCCGTTGGAAATTAACTTCTGGGCTCTAAGATATGATATAAATCTCTCCGTAGGTGCTAGGGAACTCCCGTCCCATTATATAACTGGCTCATTTGAGAATTTGAAAATAACCTTATGGGTTCGAGAATCAAGAAAAGCATAGCTTGAATGCAACCAATCCATCACTAGGATAACATTAAAATCTAACATATCAAATTTTACTAAATCCACCAAAGTCTCCCTACCTAAAATAGACACCACACAACTTCTATAAAACTTTTTCTCCATAGTAGAGTCACCCACCGAAGTAAACACGGAAAAGGGCTCAAAAATACAATTAGGGCCAAAACCAAAATGAACAGCCAAATATGGGGTCACATAAGAAAGAGTAGACCTAGATCAAGGAGGTAATAAACATCATGAGAGAAGAGTTTCAACATACCGGTAACAACATCAAGAGATGCCTCAAATTTTTTATGGGTGGCAAGAGCATAAAGGCGATTCATAAAAGTGTCAGAACCAAGAATGGCACCTTTTGGTGAAGGGGCTAATAAAGTAGCAATTGAAAACTTGTTAGATCTAATGAAAACTCTAGATACTGGACAATCCCACTGAATGTGGCCCAACTGACCACACTTAAAGCACTTATTTCTCCCTTCCTCACAAAATCACAGTGCACCTGCCTACAGAAATGGCAAGGGGGATAAGATGGGGCTGACTAAGCTTCACTAGCCTAAGATTGGGCACCCTATGCCCTATAACCATGGTCAATCTAAAATGGGTGATCACCAAATAGCTTAGAGTATGAAGAAATCACCGTAGAATAGGAACCAGAATTTCCCTAGGTCTTTTTCTTAGACCGCTGCCTACCATCACCACTACTATTTTTTAGACCTCTACCTTTCTTTGAGTACCAAAACTTCTCACTCTGCCTTTTCCCAATTTTTACCTGCCTTTCCTTTTCATCCTCTACTTGTTGTATGTACACCACCAATCTAGAAATATATATGTCCTTGTTCAATAAGGCGTCCTTGCATTCCTACACCAAGTCATAGGATAACCCAGAGGCAAACTTCTTCATCCTCGCTCTTATGGAAGACACTAACTCTGGAGCATAACGAGACAACAGGTGAAACTTCAAGGAATATTCCTTAACAGTCATCCTGCCCTGTCTTAAATTTACAAACTCCTCTTTCTTTTCTTCCCTCAACTCTTAAGGAAGGAAATAGTTAAAAAAGACACACAAAAAGTCATCCCAAAGGGAAACCTCAACATCATCATCTCTCAACTAATTCCACTCCTCATACCACAAATATTCCACATCTTTTAATTGATACATAGCAAACTTCACACCTTTAAAGTCAAAAGCACGCATCACTCTGAATATCATTTCCATACCTTTAAAGTCAAAAGCATGCATCACTCTGAATATTATTTTCATCTCATCGATGAACTCTTAAGGATTTTACTCAATTTTATAGCCAGTGGAATTTGAAGGTTTGAGCCTCAGAAAATGAACAACTCTAGTGGTTTCAAAAAAAGGAGTAACAACATCCTCACGCTCAAACTGGCGAGATTGAGAGACGACCAACTGAGTAAGGAGATGGATCGACAGATGGAACTCAATATTAGTCACGTCACCCTGAGGTGCCTGAGAAGGACTAGTGGAGTTTGGGGGAACCCCACAAGAGCCATCAGGTGCAGGAGACTTAGACCGGGTCTGAACTCCATAAGTAGGGCGGGTTCTATCGGCATTGTCCTCAAGTGGAATAGAGGAGTTTCCAAGAAAATCAAATCACTGGGGAGGCATGGTCTAAAATATGAACAAAAGGATATTAGAGGAGATTCAATACATTAGACTCTATAGCCCTAAAATCGATCAATAGAAAGGGAAATATTCTTAATTGTCTCATAGCCTCTCCCTTATAATTAAGGCATGCTACACACCCATAAAAGAGACTCTACTTGACATGGATTTATGAAAACCTAATGACACCAAACCTAGGCTCTGATACCATCTTATTCATGACCCAAACCAGGGCCTGGCCGTGACGGGTATCTCAAGTTCATTGAGGATTGGAAACCACCCTCTTATTGCATAGACAAATAGAACAAAACATATCTAACTTTGGATGAATTCCAAAAATATAAGAAGATAAAGTAGATAGAGACTAAAAGTCTATGAAATATCAATGAACAATACCCAATCACAGTAATCCATAAAGCCTCTAAACAAAACCAAAATACGATCTAAGTCGGGACATGCCCCCTTCTTTGATAATGACAATGACAATGATAATATAGTGTTTTTTAAATCTACTTGTAGGGAAAAAATGGGTGGACTGGTCAAGTCTTTCATAGAATGAAAGCTCACCACTTCACTACAACTGACCAATAAACTGAGTCAAACTACCTAACGCTGCACAGGAAAAGTAAACTTACCTTCGGATTTTGCATCATGTGGGGATACAGCATCTGAAGATGGTTAGTGGGTTGAGCACTAGCATGTAACTCAAGGATACGGGAATAATATAATGCCATGAATAAAACAGTTCAAAATCAACTGAATTCCAATGCACACGATAACATGTACAAAACATATATACTAAATGCAGGGATAGGTAATAAGCTTAGCATATATTTTAAAACCATTAACCTAGACTATATAGCATAACCATCATAATAAGGTACCCATGGGATATATGTGCCCAGCTCTCTCCTTAGTAAAATAGCCCTAATATATGTGGTCATATGAATAAAAGAATAATTACATGTACATATGCACTATGGGGGACTCGAACCTCCCAACATATATCAAGAGGTACTTAAGCATTCAATCATATAACATGAGACACTCAAACCTCCCAATCATTTAGTAAGGAGGAATCGAACCTCCCAGTCATTTAGACCCCCATGTCGGCAACTGCAATTTCCAGCATTGGTCTCTTGGAACCTCCATTTTCACGGCAAATCTACACAACCCCTGTTTAAAGCCCAATTAAAATACTTTTTCACATATTCATATTCATGGATAAAAATCAACCTTAAGTCATATCATGGGTATCTATATGCCCTTACACTGGCAAACTTATCTCTATGCCAAAACAATCGCATTATCTTGGGGAAATGTCTTGACCCCTTTTGTTTATTAATTCAAAAAGTAGCCAACGAGACTTTTAAAATCATTGTCTGTTGTTTAACCATTTGTACAATACAATAGTATCGGTTAATAATCAAGCCAAGTGATAATTTCCACAATTCAAAGCCATTTACACAAGTGAGTTGAGGGAACACAATTATTCAAGAGCCAATTTCCATGTTCAAAACATAAATTTGGGGAAAATCATAGCCCTTTAGTTTATTCATCATATCCATGCACCCCACAAGTTCAAAACCTTTAATAAAGCATAAACAATGCATAATACATCATGGGAAGACAATTTAAGGACCAATTATGTCAAAGCCCTCAACCATAATAAAACCCACATTCAAATCCATACAATTTAAACCATTTAAAACTCATAATTTTCATAAAATGAGTATTGTGGAAGAGTAACATGCCTGAAAGGATCATGATTATGGAGGGAGTTTGCCCTTGGAAGCCCTAGAAAATCAACCTTGGGAAAACCCTAATGTTCTTGCTTAAGAGAATTTGAGAGAAAAAAGGAATGTTTTGATTCTGTTATAGATGATAATATGGTCTTCAATAGGGTTTTAAGTCATGGGTCATAACTGGAGAAAAGGAGAAATATCTAAAATGCCTTTAATTAAAATTGGAAAAATTATCGCTAGTGACTATGGGTCACTCTGCGACTCGTTAGGACATATTATGACTCGTCACTGTGAGTCATAGTCAAGACAATATCTTAGGGTACACACATTGTTTACCCTATGACTCGTTAGGTGACCCTACCACTCATAAAATCCAAGTCGTATCCAAGACAGAACTATTTCGGTAACTCACTGGTCGCCCTACAATTAATACGTGACAGCTCGTATAGAGTCACTATGACTCGTTGAGTTTAGTCGTGATCAAGGTAGAGAGTTTGACACATACACTGGTTGGCCTATGATTTGGGTTTATAAGAATCGTATCAGGACCTTACAACTCATAAGAAGAGTCATAAGTTGGTTAGTGAGCTCAAAGCTTATGGATTTCTCAAAGTCCAACACCTGAGGTATTTCAAAAGTAATGGGGATTGCTGGCATAGTTTCCGATGTATTCGAGAGTATTTTGAGAGAGCTGAGGCTCTAAGAGCTTTAAAAGGCACTAATTTGACTTCGATCAACATTTTGTGTTTTGAGTACTGGATGATAATTTGGACAATACATCTCAAATGTCAATCTTGGGTTAGTAGCACGGGTAGTTTAGGCCAGGAGACTTTGCTTTGCATTTTGACCCTTGATTCAAAAACTAGTGAAAATGCCTAAATAGGGTATCAAGGGATAATTTTTTATAAATGACTTCTTTTCAATAATCTAATGTTACCACTGAGTCCAAACATCAAAAATAGCCTATTAGCATATATGTTTTAGTTCTATGGGGTCCCAAATAAATTAGGAGGGTCCATTCAAAGACATTTTCAACTTGCAAAAACTCTCCATTTGTTGATATCTAGTGCAGGTGGATTTCTTCTTCGTGAATGTGAGGCCTAGGATATGAACACGGAGAAGGAAATAATCCTTCATCATGATAGCAAGTTGGTCAACTGCAATCAATAAGGTTTGTTGGATCCAAGTCAGGTAATTCCTTTATCACAAATACTACTGGATTGTCACAAAGGCAATGGTCTGGAATATCGGCTTTCACGAACATGAAGGCATGACCGAGAGTATGAAGGCCAACTTATTGTCCTAGCCAACGTTGACCCTTATGAATGTGAAGGTTTGACCGCATTTGTGAGGTTTTATTCACAAAAAGTATAAATACTCTATTTTTTCACAACTTCCTCTACTTTTGTACCTAGGAGCTTCGGGAAGAAGCAATTTTGAGGGTTTTCTCCATCATTCATTCTTGGATAAGCTTTTAATCCATCTTCCCAGATTTTTTTATTGATTGTATCTTTAAAAACATCTTTTAATCATGATTTCAAAACTAGAATTTGGGGGGGTGCCGGTAAATTCTTAAAATAGTTTTTTTTTTTGGATTTGTGCCTCATTTATAACTTATGTTTTCTTGGGTTTTCAACTACAGATGACCCCCATGATCTTGGGGAATATATTTATAGAGAAAATTTTTGGTTTTACCCATTTTGTTTAAAACCTATTTTTCAAATTGATTTTGGACCCATTATAAATATGGTCAATATGGGTATGATTAGCTCTCTTTTAATGTATGGTTTATGTATTTGGCAGCTTTAGACCATTTTAAGACCTTAGGAAGAGGAAATGCTCTACGTGGAAGGTTCTAGCCTTGGATTTTGGCACTTTGAGGTAAGTTATGGCTTAACTTCCTTCATACTACTGTATAGTTAATGAACTTCTAAATTATGATATGAGTTAGGGATTTAGATATGGAAACCTTATTTTGATATTATTTTATTTTGGCGTATTGCTCGTGCGGGGGATTCTACACATATTATAATTGACTTTAGAGGTGGCAAATGATGTGATGCATGTGCAGGGGCTTTATCTGATGATTCATGCCTTATTTATCTATAAATTGCCATAATTATTGTTGTATTGCACAAACGGGGGCTTGACTAGTTATTATAGGCCTTATTTTGAGCAATTAGTTTCCTTTATCATTTTATTGATACCTGAGATGATTTTAAATATGTTTATTCATGTCTTACATGACTATATGTACCAATGGTTCATTATAATGACTTACATCATGAATCAATATCATATGGAGAAGATTTTAAGCTTATTCATACCTATATTGAATTGGTATTTATATTCATACTTATTGGTTTTGTCATTCATACTTGTATTGAATTAATGTTTATCTTCATACTTATTAGTTATGATCATTATATCCTTATATCATCTATATATTTTTATGGGACTTGATACCACTGAGACAACACGATTTTGAAAGAAAAATGGATTTTTTTCATAAAACCCTTAGTCGGGGTTATTGCTGAAAGGGTGAATGATGAGACATTATAATCCTAGGCCTGGGTCATTTGCCAATAAGTCTTGTTGATATTATGGAGTTATATGGGTTGCAACCCCCCTCCCGGTCCTGTCCGAAGTGCTAAAGCTTAGAAAGTGTATATGTAAGTTCCACCATTATTACATCCTTACATTGCAAGGCATTGCATTGCATTTTTTACGTATTTCCTTGTACTTGTTGGACATGTTTTGTATTCCATTCCATATATATAAATATATATGTGTATATATATATATATTGCATGTTAGTTATTTCCTTTTTATCTTATATCATAAATATTGCCTGTTAGTTCTTTCATTTTGATCTTATATTATAGATATTGTGTGTTAGTTCTTTCCTTTTGATCTCATATTATAAAAATGTTAGTAGAGATAGTGTGAGCTATCATTTGGTAATTTTTACTTGGGTTATTTTCTACTTTGTTCAGTAGGCCTATGACACCTATTGATTACAAGTGGACCACAGTCACCCCTACTATGCCTTTTCAGTGTAGATCCTAGTGCGAGTACGAGCCGCAGTAGCTGATTTATATGGTAATAGTTGACCTTCTAGAGTATCTGTGAAATTCCCATTCAGAGTATTTTTCTAGGCTTCATCTATCCTTATCATGTCTTTATTAGCATTCAGAGACATACTTTGTAATTTCAGTTTCTAGACCTATGTATTAGATATTCTTCTATTTATGACACTATTTCTGGTGTTTATGTATTTTATTTGGATTTTTCTATGTGTTATGTGATAGATTGACTTCGTTATAAAAGTCTCATTTCATGGGTTTCTCTATTATAACTCTTTGTTTATTTTTAGGTGGATTTTGGCTTACGTATTAAGGCTAGATCTGAGGTAAGTGTCATTATAACCTTAATTTTTTACTTGTGATATCGGTACAAGAGAACTAAGAAATATGGAAAAAGACCAGTATCCATGTAAGAGTAAGATAAGAGGAGTTGTTGAAGAGTAAACATCTGATTGTACCTATAGAAACTCCAACTGACCTGCAATATAGCTATATCCCCAAGTGGAGATATAGTTAGTGTAGTATCAGTATAACCACACGTACTGGTAAGTATTATCAGTCGATTAGGGTTAGAAACAAATAGAAATAATAGAGAATAGAGAGGAAATCATGACATAAGTTAAGGTTCCAAAAAGCTAACCCTTCTTAAAATCCCTCTTTTCAGGTCTTTGACACATTTCCTTTAGCATCTTTGTGACCTATCTTCCACTTAATATTTTTGTGTAACTTTGTCCTCTGGAAATTTTAACCTTCATAAGTTCCCTCACTCTCAATCTACTTTCCTCGCTAATAGTCCCATAATCTCTACCCTCTATAATATTATATGTCTCTAATCCACTCAACTCATAAAGACAACCCCTAGATTGAACTCCTAGGACTAGACCTGGTCACATATACCCCATAATTATAGAATACACATACTATGCATATTGATCTTAAGATAATTACCTACATAAAATATACCTAACATTACTACTATGTTTATCGGTCCACCACTCTTTCTCACAACCTCAAAACAAGACATAAAGCAATATATTATAACACTTCACCTCAACCACTTATCAAGTATACAATCACATGACATATACTTAAGTTGATTCTTCCAACCATAGGCACCACAATAATATAGGTAATGAAATGATAAATGGATACATGTAAGGTATAGACACATACTAGAGTCAATAAGTACTCTTAGATATAACCATCAGGGGATGAGTTCAGTTCATGTACCAATAATGATGTGGTACCCAATCCAATGACAATATCAGGATGACACCCAATCTATATAATAGTATCGATGTGACACCTGATCCATATAATAATGTTGGAGTGATACTCGATCCATATATCATCTCAATACCATCTTAGAATAATATGTCAATACAAAATACAGTTAATAGTCACAAGTAATGTCTGAAGGCTTATCATAACACCCAGCTCACATATAAACATAGAGTAAAATGATTTCATATTACACCTTGTAACTCGCACTCAAACAGTATGATAACCAAAACTCTAACCATCACTCATGACTTTACTGACAACCTAATCCCAAATGTTATGCCTATCTCTTACTTTTATTTCTCTCTACTATGATAATACCACACCACTAAGAACAACAACACACAAACATAGTAGGCACACTAATAGTCTTATTCCTTATGGTTACCTCTTAATATCCTCCAAAACTCTATTGAACTCCAATGAACCCACCAAATACATACTCTGGCCCTAAAAATGCTCATTGCAATCATAGTCATCTTAACCTTTTGGCTAACTCATAAGTACACTAACTTTCACTGAGCTACCTCTTGTTCATGCAATACTCATTCCCTTAGACAGTTAAAGTAGAAAAATAGTTTGACATCATAGCATTTAAGTCACAAATTATCCTAGTTCGGTTATTATTTTATTCCATCCAAACTTTGTGCCCAAAGCCCTAGGCATGAAATATCCTGACATTACTATTATTATTACATAAATCTAGCCCAAGTCTACAACAATTAAATATAACCTACCCCATAGATGAATTCTACTTTTATAGAGAGCAGAGGGTTGTCCTATATGTTCCTTTACTTTTTCTAAAATTATAAACCCCATTGGAATGCTCTGAAATTGGCCTCATGGATCTTAGCCTTCAAATTTCATTTTTCGAGGTATAGGGTTTACTTGGGGTATTTTGGGAGGAGGTAAAGAATTTAAAAGGGCTTTAGCTAAATAAGGGTATTAATTAACCCTCAAGCTTGCTACTGCCTACTTCTATTAAACCAATAAAAGTGTTGTTGTAGTGGCACGTCAGCAGCCTAGCCTAAATTCTTTCCAAATTTGGTTCAATTTGGTTTGGGCCTTAGATTTCCCCCCTAAATAATTCCTAAAAGGTCAGAGACAAGGATTTCTTAGTCGAAATGTTTTATTGGGATGATTTTTAATATAACAATAATTTGTATCATTAATAAGTGGCATGGGGGAGTTGGGTATCATTCTATTAGTCTTTATTTGATTGTCGCCCAAGAAAGGTCTACTTATAATATGTGTAGGAGGAAAGCTCTACTTACCTTGAAGGATTCTTTGATTTAGCATTTGAAGGTTGAGCTATAGTTAGCCTTATCGAGACCAAGTGAGAGATTAGGTTATGTGAAAACACTTCAGCAAGAAAATATCCAGTCAAGTACTGAAGTTGTCACTCTGATGTACTAAGTTGGGGTACCTTGCTCAGAATCCACTTCAATCTCACAATATTTCAAATAAATGTCAAGATATGATGTTTGAGAAGTTTTCTAGATCTATCTCATATGTTCCCCTCCTATCTTTCTTAGTTCTTTTTGTTTCCATCTATTTTTGTTTGCGACCCTTAGTATCTATGTGGCTTACCCTATTTTTACTGTTTATTTACTTTTATACATACCTTTTATGGTAGTAATTTTGAATTAACTATGATTACTTCTTAATTACTTATCTTGATATTTCTATTCCTTAAATATCTCTTACTACTCATGCTAGTATTGCCTCGGTAGCTATGAATTAACATTGAAAATTCTCACTTTTGCTCAGTTTACTGATTTTGTTCTTTTTCATGATACCAAAAAAGGAAAGATCTTGGTGACAAGAGGAACTGGTGATAAGGGGACTAGTGATAAGGTTAACATTGATAAGGAAAACTGAGTGTGTAATGTGTAAACTTTAATTATAAGACAATGAGGAAAGTTTTAGTTTTAAGACGAATGGAGTTTGACATCATTAAAAAGAAAGAAATTGATGCAATATTGATTTTGATGATTGACAAACTTATAGAGGGGCCTAGTACTATCACTGATGTCTTTCTGAAGCCAATTGTACAATTGTAAATTGTACTACCACTGTAGTTGTGTGGCAGCACTGTAGTAGGACTGTAATGCTCCTTTTTAATCTCAATAATAGCATTCTCTTAAGTGTCACAACCCAGAACTAAGACCTGGACATTAACCAGCACCCAAGACCATTATCGACCCGAGAGAACCACTTGGCTTACATCATTAGAATTCATATAATGAGATGTGAAAGACATATTTAAAAATCATAAAGAAAACTATGCAGGCAAAAATTCATTCTTTGAATGATAAAGTCTTTGAACATAAATATGGACAAAGTATCTAAACAACTGAATAAAATCCAAAACAACTTAAATGACATCAACATAGGTCTATGAAACCTTTAAATATCATAAGTCAATAAACTATGCCGAGATAAGGCCCGGTTATACCATAAATCTGAGAAAAAGACTAAACATCAAATGAACTATGCTGTTGGGGAGATGGAGGGCTAACTAATATCAAATTTGTCAAGTCCTAGCACTGCATAGAATCACAAATGTATACCTTGTAATCTACACCATGAAATTACGTAGCGTCCAAGATGGCTAATAGATGAAATGTATTAGTATGTAAAACGTGTTAGGGAAACATAACATTAAACATATACATGAAATTGAAACTATATAGATTAGTAGGACATAAAGAATTAACTAAAAAAGAGACAAATTAACATCAATTAATTTACTTATGAACTAGATGGTTAAATTGACATCATATACATGATACACCAAGGGCTATAGGGTCCGATCAACTCCCAACCGACTGAGCTCCAATCTATGTTTGTCGCATGGACTGGAATCTAGTTGCGTAACATTATCTGAGAATGCATATAGAGGAAACATCTAAGATTGTTAATATTTACTGAATGAACCATCCAAACATCAGCAAAATGTGGTATTGGGTAGTGAGTCTATTTAAGACATACCCTCTCGGTTAACTACCTAATAATCTTCAAGGCCGTATTTTATACCTTCATCTCATCCATCATCTTTCATACAAAAGGTCATCATTTTCCCATCAACCATCCATTTAAACATGAAAGAATCCATAAACTATTGGATTTTTCATACCAAGACTTGCAAGTCTAAATGTTCGTATTTTTAAACATCATCATGGAGGTTTTTGAGACTTCTTATATCTCATGAGTAAATATCATATTAAATAAAAGTTATTGAAGGTCATTCAAACACCTGTTGAGAAATCTTAATAGTTAAACAACAGTATAGTAACTAATAAAAGCCATCTCAATAGTTATGTTCATAACAAATGGGTTACAAATTTTGTGAATATAAAGAAAATTAGTTATAAAGCACAATTTGAAATAATAATCATTTTTCTTAGCCCAAAATATGGATTTAAAGTACTATATAGCAACCCAAAACACTATTCAAAATAATAGAGTAAAGAGTTTCTTCTTGTGGGAAGAACATTCACAAGTCTAACGTTTTCACCTTTATAAAGAATACTTCAACTTTAAATAATTACTTAAAACATAAAATAAATTGATTTAGAGAAATAAAGTTTAAAATTAATTTGACTTAGGGTAGCTCTACATACATTGGAGAATAATTTAGAGAAAACCCTTTGAATAAAAACCCTAGCTTTGATCTTCTCTTAGGAATTAAGAATTGGGGTTTGAAAGAGAGTGGAAAGGACTTTTAACTGCTAAATTTATGAAGTCAAACAAATGGAGACATTTTAAGAATAACAAGAGCATTTTATAATATGTTAAAGACCAAAAAGCCTTTTAAAATAATAAAGTTTGGATAAATTTCCCCTTAAGAGGGGAGGTGTGACTCACCATCCATAATTCCCCACTAGACTCAAGGCATACCAACCATAGTGTAGGGTAACTAGTGGGTCTCTTCCTTTTTACATACTGCACAGACCCCATCTTGAGGCTCTTTCAGTGTGGCACATGAGGTATGTTTCATATCTAAAACCCTGTATAAGTCCAAATACTCATTCCAAACATTTTCCAACTAATATTAAGACCAAAAAATTCCATTATTGACATTTATGAGCCATATCTAGACTACATTAATGCTAAAAAATTTAGGAGTATTACAATATCTCCCCATTGGGATAATTCATCCTCGAATGATGGCTAGGGACTTGTTGAAGTTCTTTAAGCATGACTAATAGGCAGAAACTTAAGATCAATACTTCATTTCTAACTCACATACATTTAGAGAAATTTTATAAAACAAAAATCAAGTCAGTTAAGCATGAATAAGGAGATGCTATGAGTTCACATTAACATAAGATAAGGCATGAGTTCTATAGGACATGATTTCAATCGATGCACAGTAAGTATTTCAAATGAAACTTAGATATGAGTTAGGATTGATACCTTTAATATAACCTTCAAGAGGAGCAAACAAATAAGGATATCTTACTTTCATAACATCCTGGGCTTCCTATGTATCTTCCTCAACCTTTTGATTCCTCCATAATAACTTTATTGAAGCAATCTCCTTAGTCCTCAACTTGTAGACCTATCGATCTAAAATCTCCATATGGACCTCCTGATAAGTCAAGGAATCCTTCACACTAATGTTCTCAATAAGGACTATTAGCGATGGATCGCCACTTAATTTTAAACATAAAGACAAGTAACATTGGGTGGACGAAGACTAAGTCTATTGGTAAATCTAACTCATATACAACTGCATCGATCTTCTCAAGATCTAATACATACTAATGTATCAAGGACTTATCTTACCTTTTCTTCTGAATCGCATAACAATCTTCATAGGAGAAACTCTTAAGAACACCTAATCATTCACCACAAACTCCAATTCTCTTTTCTTTACATTGGAATATGCCTTTTGGATGCTGTGGACAGTCTCCAATCTTTTCTTAATGACCTAGAATATCTCCATTTCTTGATGAAATAAACCTGGTCCCAACAACTTTACTTCACCAACCTATAAGAAACTGATATCTTTATGCATACAAGGCCTCAAATGGTGCCATTTGGATACTAGAGTGATAACTATTATTGTGGAAAAATTCAATAAGATATAAGTGATTAACCTAACTACCTTTTAAATCAATAACACAAGATATCAACATGTGCTTCAAAGTCTGTATGGTATGCTCTTCCTGGCCATCCGATTAAGGATGAAAGTCGGTACTAAGATTTACCTGAGTATCCAAACCTCTCAAATAATTTCTAGAGAAGTGAGAGGTAAATTATATACTTCTATGAAAAATAATAGAAATTTGAATCTTGTACACATGGAAATCTACTGAATATACAACCTGACATAATCCTTCACAGAATAAGTCATCATAATTATCAAAAAGTGAGTTAAATGTTGCTTCCAAATGCATATGCAAGTTTACATAATTGTACAAGTAAAAATGTGGTTCTTGTGAGACAAATATCGATCCCAATAGGACTTGGTACATTGCAAAATAATCCAATTCAAGTACTACAATGAAATTGGAGAAGTGCAGTTGTAACCAATGCCATACATAAGTTGGGTTAAAAGTATGATGTGTGTAAGTCTGGTTGTAAACAATATCAAGGAGATTTCTAAGGAGAGTTAATTCACAATCATGTATAGAAATAATACTCATAACACCCTACATTTTTGGGATAGAACTTGAATCATTCTTTCTGCGTAAATTGACCCAAACTCAATGATTTCTTAATTGTATATAAGTGTGGGTAACAATTCTTTGTTGTTCGAACATCTTTGGAGATAAGTATAAGTCATAAAAAATCTCCTAGCTTAAAGTTAAGCGGAGTACTTTCCTACTGATTGAATCTTTTGTTAACATTTTTACTTAAGTCAACTTCCAATGACCATTAATCCTAGAATATAATGAGTTATGTGACCTTCTATATACCAACTTAAATCCCTTTGAGTCCTCTTTCCAATGCAACTGACCGTTTGTCAATTCGAGTTTGGAGTTAAAAGTTATAGGCATTTTAGTGAGGCACTACCTCGGGTTTGCGATTGGGTTCGCCCCACAAACCCTATGGTTCACAATTGGGTTCGCCCCATGAACCATGTGGTTTGTGATTGGGTACGCCCCACGAACCCTAAGGTTTGTGATTAGGTTCTCCCAACGAACACTAAGGTTCATGATTGGATTCACTCCACGAACCTTAGGATCTGCGATGGCAAACCCCCTCATTGTGTTTCAAAAATCTTCCATTTTTAGTATTTTTTGAAGGTCATAAGGATTTTTTCACACCCCTAAATCATCCCAAACCCCTTATGTACGTGAATAGGGTCTTAAAACGACTTTAATCATCCAATAAGCATTATTTGCCCCTTCCCTAGTCGGTTATCGAACATATTCTTCTCTTTACTCTCAAGATATAAAAAGGTAGGGTTTCTTCCAAAAATTCACCTCCCAAGGCTCCAAATTCAAGCTCCCTCCAAGTAGTAAGGAATTTAAGGTATGTGGGATTTGAGCAAGGCTAATCTTTCATCCTTGTGCCAAAAAAACTTTTTTAAAATCAAAAGGCTTGCTATATGCCATTTATTCCAACTCAAAAAGCAGTCCAAAAAAACAAATCCCATAAAACCGGGTTAGGCCCAGCTAATAACCCAATACAAATCTAAAATAATAATTAAAAAAAATCCTACTAATGACTTTACTGTATATAATAAGTGGCAATAAGTAGGCACGTCTTCGACATGCCTTCTTGTGTTGCTTGCTTCAGCTGCTTCAATCGTAATTTTACTATATTATTCCTAATTAATTACTATAAGTTATTTAAGTATTAAAAAATTTATAATATTAAATAAAAATATAAAATAATCGACATGCCTACTTGTGTTGTCTGCTTTAGCTGCTTCAATCATAATTTTACTATATTACCCTAAATTAATTACTATAGGTTATTTAAGTATTAAAAAAATTATAATATTTAATAAAAAATATAAAATTGACAAAAAATAATAAATTAACTTTTGATTTTTTAAATTAACTTCATATCTTATATGATGCCTATTTATGTTTTTTTCACAAGTATTTTTTATAGTAATTTTATTATATCACTTCTAATTAATTATTATAAGTCATTTCAGACACGAGTTCTTTGCTTCTTGAATCGTGATTTTATTATTCACCCCTAATTAATTATTATGATCGCATTAGAAAATTAATAATATTTCATAAAATAGACACAAAATGATATGTTAACATAAAATATTTAATTAACTATCAAAATTATATTACTGTCAAATAAGTTAACTTTTAAAATTATATCAATGTCACTTAAATTGAAATAGAAGAAATGATATTATAAATCACAATAGTTATAAATTAAAATTATTTTAATAATTAATTATCTAAATTATATTTATGTCACATAAATTGAGCTTGAAAAAATAACATATGAGCACGGACCCTTCAATGTATGGTAATAAGCTAAAATAGAAAAAAGAAAGTAAAAATTCAGGTTGTCCGATAGGCTTCCAGTAGCTTCTTGTTCGGCAGCTCAAGGGATTTTAACCTCGATTGGTTCGATTTTCCTAAGGAGCTTCATCCTCTGGTGACTCCTTTTCTTTTACAACTTGTTGTTATCTTTTTTTCTTCATAGCCTTTTAGTGAGCTAAGATTCCTTTTCATCAAGCTTCGATAAGATTTACACAATATTTCACTTTAATCTCTCACTAGGTGTTGTGCACTCAATACCGATAGAATGTGTTTCCAAGTTGACGATGATATCTCTTCTCCTTTGGGCTACAAATCTGAACTACTTTTATTAATTATAAGTTACTAAGGTGATATCCTTATTAATTCTCTATAAAGGGCTAAATCTCTGTGAGGTTAATACCACCTTCATATCGAAATAAATAATTTATTTTGTTTGTAAACTTACTATCAATTGATGCGATCTTCATTTCTATTTTGACCTTTTTGTGCATGCATTCTAAGTGTTCTATGTTGACCTCCCCACTGTGTTTGTAACTTGAGTTTAGGGAGTATGTTTTGTGTTGAACCTCAGTTTGGTGATTTTCTCTTGATTCTTCTTATTCTCAATTGTGGTACTTGTTGCTTTTCTGATACTAGGATGTCGTTTGCTTCTGAGGTAGTTCCATGAAGGAACTAAATGTTTTTGTACCTGCAAAACTAAAATAATAGTTAGTGAAAAAATCTGCTAGGGAGTTTTATTCTCTGTGTATTTGTTGAACTGTTATCATGTAATCCTTCATCCATACTCTTATTCTCCTGGTTGTCTCCATAATAGTCCAAGGACTTGCCCACTCCCCTTTCACCATCTTGGTAAGAGCCATAGAATCAGTCTCTAAGGTTACAGGTAGCCATTGATGTTGCATGCAGTATTTACACCCTTTTATAATAGCTAATGCTTCAGCAAAAATACTTGATTCATCTTAGATTTGTCTACAGCAAGCATATATTAAATCCCCATCCTCATTCCTTATGCAAAAAGCAATAAAACTCTTTCCAGGATTTCTCCTAGATGCCTCATCAAAATTGCATTTATCCTAACCAAGAATTGGCTTCTTCCACTCCACTACAGTTGTCTTTAATTGAGCTCTGTAATTCTATAAAAAAATCCACCAGTAAAGGCTAATATTTGGTATATTCTTTACCCCAAGGGTATACAAACTAGCTAGATAATGCAGATTCACATTAATTTCATAGATCACCCTATTAAAAGACATAGACTTACCACTATTCAGGTTATTTCTTCTCTTCCACAGATACCAACATACCATTGCAGGCACAGCTTGAAAAATTGGTTTTAGTCTTTATGTGACTTCGGCATTTCACATTTACATAGTGTTTAATGACACTGTACAAAAGGACCTTCTACTCCTACAGATAGTGCAAAGTAGTTCCATACTTTAGTAGCATCCTCACTTGACACAAATACATGATGTACAATTTCTAGATGAGGATTTAAGCAACACCTACATCTAGAAACTAGATTAACACCACATCTCTGTAATACTTAATCAATAGGTAATTTAAAGTTCCATAACCTCCATAAGAAAAAACTGATTTTGAATGGGATTCCTTTGCTCCATATGAACTTCATATGCTTTTCAACTTTTCTTCTTTGTCTAATAATATGGTATACACTTGAGACTGTAATTTACCATTTGTTTTAGACATCCACCAAGGAATATCCCATGGTGAGGCATCTTTACTTATGGTGATATTTTCAGCAACATGTTCTACAATATCTTCAGGCAACAAATATTCCAGGTTCTGCATATCCCATTTGTCTCCTATCATGAGAGATTCAATATCTTGATTCTCTTCTTTTATATAAAAATTAGGGTCAGCCACATAGTATAAAGCTCCCAATGTAGTCTAATTATCAAACCAAATGCTTGAATATCCCACAGTAGGCTCCCACCAAATATCCTAATCAATAATGTCCCTTGCTTCCAACATATTCTTCCATATCTGAGACCCATTTTTCCACTGAACTACTGTTGGAATAAGTTTTTTATAATACTTATTCCACATGTAGTTAGTCCACAATGATTTAGTTGTCCTGAATATCCACCAAAGTTTAGAGAAAGTAGCCTCAGAAATATCAAAAAGATTTCTAAAACCTACTTCACCTTTCTTTTCATGAAAACACATCTTATCCCATGAAACCCAGTGTTTACTTTTCCCCTCCTCTTTTGTGCTCCACAAAAACCTTTTAACTATTTAATGCAATTCATACATAGTAAATTTGGGGGGCCAACTACTAATAATAAATACAGAGGAATGCTCTATAAAACACTGTTTATCAACACAACTTTTCCTCTAAAAGATAAATCTTCCCCTTCCAGTTGTGAAGCCTGTTCTTTACCTTTTTGATCAAATCATTATAGTCTACCTTACTTTTTCTAGCATGAGTAATAGTACATCCCAAATACTAAAAATAAAAAGTTCCTTGCACAAAACCAGTGATATTACCTACCTCACCCATCAAAGAAGCTGCCACCTTCTTATACATGTAGAAAGAACTCTTATGAGTGTTTATTTTTTGCCCTAAAAAAGCTTGATAATCTTTCAAAACCCTCATAATCAACTCTAAAGATGGTTTATCAGTAGATGTAAAAATAATTATGTCATCTACATAAGCCAAATGATTTAAATTTCTACTCCACTTTGGCAAACCATATCCCTTATACATCCCATTCTCAAAAAAACTATTTAGAGCTTTGGATAACACCTCAATAGTAGGTATAAATAGTGTTGGATATAGCAAATCACCCTTTTTCAGTCCTCTAGTAGAATGGAAAAAACCATGTGACTGACCATTGATAACAATAGAGTACCAATTATTAGCAACCAATCTCCAGATTAAATCAATAAAAACTTTAATAAAGCCCATTTTTCTTGGCACCTTGGTTAAAAATAACCATAAGACTCTATCATTAGCCTTAGACATATTTAGATTTAACACCATACTAGCAGGTTTTTTCCTTAATTTTATATTTGATAAATCTCCTGTGTAAGTAAGACATTCTTAATAATGCTCGTACCTTTAAAAATCCTGATGATTACTTGAGATTAGGTTAGGCAGAAAACCCTTTATTCTAACATGAAGATTTCTTGATATCACCTTATTAGTAAAATTACTAAGGCTTATAGGTCTGAGATCACTAGAACTCTCTATCAATTCTTTTTTGGGATCAACACAAGATTGGTATGATTAATACTTTTAGGAAGGATATTAACTTTGAAAAAGTCTCTTAACACATTAAGTACATCTTTTCCAACCACTTCCCAGCAATGTTGATAAAAAGCTCTGAGAAACCATCCAGCCCACTAGCACTACTACCATTCAGGATGAAAATAGTCTTCTTCACTTCTTCCAAGGTAGGTTCTGCACACAGATCCAAATTTTCTACATCTTTTACTGTAGCTGTAATGTGCTGCAGTAACTCAAAATTACTCCCTTCCTCTTCTTGTGAAAATTAATGCTGAAAACATCTTAAAGCCTCATCTGCAATCAATTTTGTATTATCAATCCAATCCCTTCACTATTTTTGATCTTGTGTAGGTGCAACTTTTTCCCTCTTCCTTTTACAAGTATGACAAAATCTTGTATTTCTATCACCCTGCTCAAACCAAGTTGTCCCTGACTTTTGCTTCCAAAACTACTCCTTCAGGTGTAGATATCTTTTTATCTCTGCCTGTGCTTACTGTAATACTGCTCTATTTTTCTGGGTAGGTTTTTCTTCAAAAATCTTTTCATTTATAAACATTATATCTTCTCTAATAGCTAATTGCCAAAAAATATCACCACATGTTTCTCTTCTCCATTTACTTAGAGCCTTCTTAACATTTTTAGCTTATTTTTGAAAAGCCAAAAATTGTTACCAACTTCATCAGTTTTCCAATTATATCTAACCACTTCTATGATAGATTCATTTTCTACCCAAAAATTAAGGAACTTGAATGGTTTTGCAAATTGTTGTGTTCCTTTCTTCATTGACAATAGTAATAAAGAGTGATCAGATTGTGTCCTTGACAAATGCTCTACTTCCACCTTTGTAAACTATGTTTGTAGATCATTATTAGTAAATAATCTATCTAACCTTTTAAAAATATAGTCATCCCCTGCTCTATGTTCCACCATATGAATGGACTTCCTCTAAAAGTAAATTCCTCAAGCTCACATGAATTAACACAAATGGAAAAATCTTCCATCTCTTAACGAGTCACTAGTAAACCACCTTTTTCTCCTCTTCACTAAGGCTACATTTGTTTTATTTAAGATTTAGACGTCTGAATCTGAATGCACATTTGAATAATTAAGATGTTGTCTCTAGATCTGAAAACTGAATGATTAAGACTGTTTTTTAACATTTGAATATGCAAAAAAAAAAAATTATTTGTATGTATATTAATGTAAAAAATATAATTTAAATAAAAAACTAATTATATATCATAAAAGTATGTAATTTAATACAACAAAATTATTATTTGATTGAAAAAAAATATTTATATTTGTTAGTGAAAGTGGAGATGGTTTATAATGGTAGTTGTGGTGACGATGATTGATATTAGTGATTAGTAATGTTAGTGGTGATAGTTGTGATGGTTGGTATTGTAGTGACTTTTATGATGGTGGCAATTGATAGTGGCGCTGGTCGTTGTAATGTGACGTTGCTTTATGTTAGTAGTTGGAGGTGTTGATTGTAATGGCTAAAAAATGAATGCATCATGGTTGACGATGTGTTGGTGCTAGTTGAAGATGTTGTTAGTTGTGATGGTGGAGATGGTTGTTAGTAGAGATAAATTATACCGATAATAGTGATTGAAGTAATGGTAGAGGTGGCATTACTAGTGACAATGGTGGTGGTCACCAAAGAATGTGTAGAGGTTGTGATGTATTAGTGGTAGTTAGCGGTGGTGCTAGTTGTGATAGATGAGTTAGTTGATAGTAGGGATTGGTCGGTAGTGGTTGATAATGGTGGTGCTATTGATGGCGGTGGTGGTGGTAATATAATTAGAAAAATAAAGATAGTAGGTGAGATAGCGGTTGACAATAGTGCTTGGTAGCGATTTTTGTTGTCGATGGTGGTTGATGGTGATTGACAATAATGGCGGTGGCAGAGGTGTGACTGATGATTTTGAATAGGGTGGCGGTTAATATTATTCAATACCAGAATACCTCTTCAAATATATTAAGACTTGATCCTAGATCTAAATGATTAAGATATATTCAAACCTATTAAGAGCTACAATCTTAATACAAACAAATACACTTAATATTAAGTTTGAAGTCTGAACCATTTAGATTTAGACCTCCACTAAGTGCAAATAAAATGACCCCTAAGAATGGCATTGAAATCTCCCCAATAAACCAAGGTAAATTGGATCGAGACATGCTGTATATATTACTCCATAATGATACTTTTCCCCCTCTGTACACTTAGCATACAGCATAGTCACCAATAAGTGTTTCTTCTCTTCTGGAACCAAAATTATGATTGTAACATGTTGGTTTGTGTTGCTAATAACTTTAAATTCTGCATCATCTCTGATAAAAAACCATGTTTGTTCATTTATGTTTGCACAAGCATTGTATATATTAAGTCTTCTTTTATACCTCTGAATGTGCTCCACCTACTGAAAAGGCTCCATAAGAGCTATTAAAAAAATCTATGATGTCTATTGAGCAATAGTAGTCTTGTAAATGCCTAGTGAGTATTTACAGACCTAATATTCCAAAATAATGCTTTCATCATTTACAGGATTTAGCCACTACCATCCTCTTTTCGGATTTGTCCTTTTTGGCTATTAATTCTCAAGTTCTTGTTTCTTTCCTTCTTGACGCTTTTTCTCTAATATTTTGGTAACACATCATATGTTTGCTGGCATACTCCATCTTATTATATGATTCTCCATTTTTTATATCTATCTGATTATCAATATTTGAATGTAATGTAGAGTTCTCTTCAATCTGATTTGTGACTAAGTCATGTAATGATCTGACTGGGCTTTTTTTATTACTGTTGACTGCTATTATCCACTGACCTATATCATTCACCTCTGTGTGATAGGTAAGGACTCCTGTGATTTAATTTTTCCCCTGATATCACTGTTATAGGCTTCACATTAAGCTCAGATTCCCTGATCACCATAGTTAGATCTGAAGAGGGTCGATCGTCATGAATTTCTCCTTCCTTCAGGTACTTTTCTTTTTCCATCTCAACTATATCGCCTCACTTGTTATTAACTTGTTGCGTCTTCTTATTGGCACTCTCTTGACTTTTGTCTATACTTTGAACTGACCTTTTCTTCTTTGTTGATTGATCTAGACATATGGTCTGACCAAAAACACTCTCTACCTAATCTTTTGTGGAACTACGTTATTGGTTAATATCTACTGCATCATTAGTAACCTATCCCTACTTATTGTGAAAAATCTCTCCTAGTGTATTTCCTTCTTCTTTTGATAGGTCTTCTGCCAGACTCTCTTTATTTAACACATCAAACTGATTAGTAATTTTGATACCTTCTTTAGGAGACACTGGTTTATCACCTAAAATTGAACCTACATTCTTATTTCTAGTGAATCTTCTGTTGGTTAGATGTCATTTCTGGTGATATCTTCCATATCTCCATCCACCCAGCTGATGATGATCCTCAGGTGCTTTCTCTTGATTATTTTGCAACTCTTTCTCTGCTTCAGACCCTTCTATCTTTAGTTCAGGATGTAAAATTCTACAATCTTCTTCTTCATGACCTTAAAGTCTACACCTCTTACAATAAGAAGGGAGCATGCCATACTTAATTTTAACCTTGACACTTTTTATTTCCTTTGTAATTTCATTTGCAATCTTCATCATTACAAAGTCGTGCCTTTCGGCTAATAAACCAATTTGCACCTTAACTATGGCACAACTCGGCCTTGATTTATTAATAGTTGCACCATCCAAATACAGGGGTTTTCCAACTACAGATGCTAAGGAGAATAACGATTCCTTGGAAAAGAAGGTTGGTAGAAAATCAGGGAAAGAGATCCATGGTAGAGCTTGTGTGGTTTCTTCCTCTGGCTTGAAGTTGGCATCATAAATTAATGGACATATTTGATAAGAATGTCCATCTTTTGAATTTATGTAATATGCACTTTTAGACATTATGTTAATGAAATCCTCCATTAATTAAAGTCTCATTAGAATGTATCTATTTTACATGAAACCTATCTTACATTCTCCTTTTATTCCACACTATTTCGGCAATTGTTCTCTTAAATCAACAATCTCCGTCCACCCATATGAAAGATTATACACCCCTGCATGTTGGAGATTTTCCATAATATTCATCCTATTGACTTTCTATTCTGTCCACTTAAGAATTGGAATCCTATCTCTGAAATCAATTTTTTTAATGGGAATTGGAGCAATGTCAACCTTTAAACCTGCCTTCTTGTATTGTTACTAGAAGATTTAGTGATCAGTGCATAATTACTAGTTGGATTGGTAATTTGAGGATTTGGATTGGTATTTGTTCAAGAATTAGAAAGCAAATTGAATTTCAAAGTCTAAAGAAGGGACCTGGCCAGTCACCTCCAGTGACATATGAGGGGGTGAATATATATGATTTTCAGCCTGATTTAATCATCTTACACATGAGCATATGAATTCATCATGGTTATCTCAATTTGCAAGAAGTTTAGACTTACTATTTTAGATTACCACAATATGGTTCAGATTTTAGTTTTGATCTTATCATATTAACATGATAGGAAATTCACACAATATTCAGAAGTATGAGTTATTAATAGAAGCATGATTGACTTTCAAAGTTACAAACCCACAGGCTTATTTTAAGGTGAATTTCATTAGTAGGAGCATATAGTATATATTTTAGGAGTAGTATTTAGCATCGAGAGGTAAGTATGGGTTCAGCTTATCCTATTTCCCAGAAACTATGTGCCACCGTAGGTTTAGGGGCCTCGCCAGAGAGTGTTCCCCTTGCTCAATTTGGGCTCAGTTAGTGGTTACTTCAGTTCAGGTTTTATTCTGATGGAAAGGGTAGAACAACCCTCCCCAACATGGGTCAGATGTTAAACTCCATGCTAGCTCACATGGTTTATGTCGATTATGAGAATCTCCCACAGAAAAGAGTATTTTACAAACTAAGTGTAAAGATTCACAATTTTATTCAGACATTTTTTTATAAGTTATTATCCATGAGATTTCAACTCTCAGTCTTACCTACGATCAAGGTGACTCATTTTATACTTAGCCTGCATGATTTGAAAGTATATTCAGCTTTAGTTTCACTTATTCTATATAAAAGAGAGTTCTCAGAAACTACGTGTAGCAATTCACCCAGCTTATCAAATATATTTGTTATTCAATTTTTATGATCAACTGTCAGTTTATTTCAGTCTCATGGTGAGTTTACTTACACTTAACATGCATGTTTAAGATTATGCATTGATTCAGTTTTAATTATTGCATTCACCCACACTTAGTATATTCTAGAAGTACTGACCATATATACCTCTATGTGGCTACATTATTTCATAGTGTAGGTACCAGTTGTAGCTTACACATCATAATCATATAGTTCGCAGCATTCAGCCAGCAGGTGATGAGTTCTTTTGATTCGAGGACTCGAGTTAACTATAGTTTCGGTATATTTTTAGTCAGTCATATTGATTAGGGATAGCTGGGGGTCATGTCCCGACTACCTATAGTCCGTATTAGTAGAGGCTTCATAGACAGTCAGTGAGAGTTAATGTATTTATTTTCGGTTTTGTTTTGTATAACTAGAGTGTAAATGTTTTAAAAAAATTGATCTAAACGTATTCAGCTAAAGACATCTTTTCCGCTTATTACTTCATATTTTATATATTTTATTCAGTTGCTCATGTTTAATATCAGTATCATGGGTTAGCTTAGGATCACTTGTGGTTCTAAGCACCGTGTGACGTTCAGTGGGGGCATTATATATCTCATTGGATAAGTTATCTACCTTTTTGTTTATTAAAGGGGTTACTATCATGATTATGGTCTTCCAAGCCTCGAATAATTTATACCAACTAGCCTCACAACTACATCATTGAGTGGTGATGTGAGGTCTAATTCAAGTGAATTTATATTTCTTCATGTCTTGTAACCAAATGAGGCATATTCAGCATATTCCTATCCTAAATATGAATCCTATCTTTAATTCCTTTAAAAAAAGAACTCACTGCTTGTGTTCTTTATGCTAACCTAGTGTTCATTCATTTGGGTTCATATAATATTTATAGATGTATTTCAATGGTAGCTAAACATTAAAATAGTAATAACAAGAATGTAAGAACAACTAAACATGACAAACAATACTAACCAAGGTAAAAATAAGTTATACAATCATGCTTTGTAGCCTCAACCCTAGAATAAACAGCTTTAGCCACTCATCATCTAGTACAAACTTACAAAATTGATACAGTTCATACAAGAATTAATTAACTAAAAAGAGATAAAAAAAAAAGAACCCTATTTTTCAATTTTGTAATGTTGTAGCAGCCCCTTAAGTCATCCAAGAATGTCTAGGAAATAACCTAAGTTTTCCTATTTATAGTATAGTACAAAGTCTATTATAAGATAAGCCTAAGATCCATTTCACCCTCTCATAATGCTGCTTAAGCAGGATGCCACACCCATGGCATGACAGTACACTACCTAACAGCCCTTTTATGGACCAACTTGCTCCTTCAATCTGAGCAATGGCCCCAAAATAGATAGCTATTTTTTGGCAAGTTTAGGAGTTTCAAATGCCATTCTTTGTTCCCTTGATTCATGTCATCTCGTGAGTATGGAGGTACATTGTTTTGATCAGTCCTTGCCACAATCATTTAGATATTTGCTGCACACTATGGCTTCAAGTGCTAAAATGTTTCTCCGTTGTAAGGATTTACACTGTATCGAAGTTTTCAGCTCCATTCATGTCCCATGATTCAAATAGTAGACTTTGTCTTCAGTCTTATCTCCATTGTCCTCAAAGTAAGCTTTCTACATGTAATTCCATCCTGCACAAAAGCTAATTACATATGTGTAACACCTTCCAAATTTTGAGTATTTTATTTTTGGCCGTCCTATATTTGAAATGACAATTTTTGTCTTAAATTGTAATTAGGCATGTGAATAGGGTATCCTATGAGAGTTTCAGAATTTTTGGATGGGGTTCGGGGTGATTTTGGACCGTGGAGGTAGTGAGCCTCGATATCCCCATGTCATAGAGGATAATCTCCATGATATGATCCGTGACACGGAGGATAATCTCCACATTAGGTTCCGTGGTATAGAAGTTAGCCTCTTTAATAAGGTCCTTGCCACACCCTTATGTAAATTCTATGCATCTTTGTTTTAATTACTTAGGATGAGGGGTATTAGGGTCCTTTCACCTATGTATGACCCTTAAGAATTATATAGCCTATTCCATTTAGTTTTAAGAGATTAAAAATCACCAACTCCATTATAAAAACTCAAAACTCCAAGAGAGCATAAGAATTTCATCGTATGTTCATCTTTCGGGTTCCAAGTTCTAAATTACTTTCTTGTTCTCGTGTGTCTAAGGAATGTACCTCTTTTCCTACACTTGTGTTTCATTAATGGCATGAAAATTGATATATTGTTCATGGTTTTGATGTTGAGTTTTGAACTATGTGTTGAGGGTTTTGGATATAAGTTGTTTGAATGTTTTTCCATGGTTTCTATTGATTTATTATGCGTGAATTATTGGTTTGTACACTCACTAGGGTGAATGGGAATGGTGAATGAATTTAGGGGTACAATGGATTTCCAAAATAATTGGTTTTGGTATGGAAATTTATAATAACCTCGAACCACTTGCATAACTGGTTTTGGAATATAAATTATCATTTGGTTTGGCAAATATCCTTGAAACTAATGCATTGCATAAATTGAAAAATGGTTAAGGATGGTTTTTAAAATCATGTGGGGTACAATGGAATCCCCCAAGTTGATTTTAATAATGGATTCTGAGGTATAAGGTTTCCCAAAGGGTTGGCTAATGATATTTCTTGCAAGCTATAGTCGGTATGATGATACCACTCAATGATGCCTTAATGGTTAACTCCATAATGAAATGGTTGGGTTTTGTGTTAAATATTTTTATATGGGCTTAAAAGAGGTTGTGTAGGAAAGTCATGAAGGTGGATATCCCGAGGGGACTGATATAGGAAACTCACATTTGCCGAGATGAGGGTTGGTCATGATGATCATATGCATAACTCACACTTGATATATATATATATATTGGGATTGCTAGTTGCCTTGATGACTCTATCTTTTCCTTTTGTTTTCCTGGGTTTGTGAGGATAACACGCATAGAGGCCCTTTAAGCAGGGGGAGCTGAACCTATATAGCCCATGCATGCCTTTAGGACGGTCAAGCTACATAGTCTAGGTAAGGTTTTAACGTTTATGCTAAGCCTTATTTACTTTCTCGACATATGATATATGCCCTAGTTTTAATAGCTTCTATATTATGGATCATGGTATTATTTTATTTATCCCTGAGTTATATGTTAGCGCTCCAACCACTAATCATCTTCAAACGTTGTATCCCCATGAGATGCAGGAACTGACCATACTTTTACTCCTCATGCACAGTGACTAGGTGATCATAGGATGTCTCTTGAGTCAAAATGGTGTGGTGAGATTCCATCCCTCGAAAGACCTCATTTCATGCTTTGTATTTCCTTATTTATTGACACTTTATTTTGGATTTATTTTTGGCTATGGTCGGGGGCATATCCCGACCAGACTATCTTTGATTTTGTTAGAAACTTTGTTTGACATTACTATAAACATAGGCATTATGATTGGTTATCGATATTTGTTATTGGTTTGTGGTTATTGGATAATGGTTTATCATATATTCTTTGACTTTTCTTATTATATCTTGTCTTATGTTTGAATTCATCTGCTGCTAGGTGTACTTGGTTCTGTTGGGTTAGGCTAGGGGTGGTCTCCGGTCCTCGGTGGATTTGAGATACCTGTCACGGCCAAGCCCTAGTTTGGATCATGAAAAAGTTGGTTTTAGACCTTAGGTTCATGGTCAAATTGGGTATCCACAAAGTCGTGTCAAGTAGAGTTTTTTTTATGGGTGTAGCACATCACACTTATAAGGGAGAGACTCCGAAGCATTTAGGAAAGTTTTCCTTTCTTGTTGTTTTATTTTTGGGCTATAGAGTCTAAGGTCTTGGATTCCTCTAACTCCAGTTTATTCTCCTTTTAGATCATGCCTCCAAGAAGATCTGAAGCTCATGGAAACTCAATTGTCACTCTTAAGGACAACGTTGATAGATCTCATTCAACTTATGGGGTACAGACCGGTCAAAGGTCACTACTTCTGATTGCCCCCATGGATTTCCACCTATCTCCATTGATCCTTCTCCAGCTAGTGGCACTCGTACTCAATTACCTTAAGAAGATATTACTAATGCTGAGTTCCGCCAATCCATCATCTGTTAACCCAGTTGGTGACATCTCAATCACATCAGATGGGTTTTGCTGGTACTGCTTAGAATACATCTGAGGCCACTAGAGTTGACCAGTTTATGAGGTTGAGTCCTCTAACTTTCATGGGTACTAAGTTTGAGGAGGATCCTCAAGTTTTTATAGATAAGATGGAGAAAATCTTCCAGGTTATGAATGCTATGAATGTAGAGAGTGTGGAATTCATTGCTTATCATTTAAAGGATGTAGCATACCAATGGTACGAAGAGTGAGAGAAGCGTAGGGGTTATGATGTTGAGTCCTCTTTATGGGATGACTTCTCTAGTGCTTTTCTTTATCGCTTCTTTACTTAGGAGTTGATGGAGGCAAAGGGAGAGGAAATTATTAACTTTAATCAAGGCAGGGTGACGGTGAAGGACTATGCCTTGAAGTTTCACCTGTTGTCCTATTATGCTCCAAAGTTGGTGTCCTATATGATAGCTCCGATGAGAAAATTTTCTTCTAGACTGTCCCATGATTTGTTATTAGAATGGAAGGTTGTTCTGTTGAACAAGGACATGGATATTTCCAGGTTGGTAGTATACATGCAATAGGTTGAAGAAGAAAAAAAAAGCAAGCAGAGGTAGGGGAGAGCCGAGTAAGAAGTTTTGGTATTTGGATCAGGGTAGAGGTTAATAGAAGAATAGTAGGAATAGTGGGAAATGGACTAAGAAGAAGTGAGGTAACTCTTTTTCCTATTCGACGGGTAGTGCAACTTCTCTGGAGTCATCTGGAGATCGTCATTTACAAAGTGGTGATGGTTTCAGGGCATAGGGTGCCCAATCTCAGGCCAATGAGGCCCAGTTAGCTCCATGATTTTTTCATGAAGACCTTATAGTCAGTTCCATTGTGGTTTCTGTGACGATGAAAGGAATTAGTATTTCAATTGTGGCCAGCCGAGACATATGTTGTAGGATTTCCATGGGGGAAAGGTCTTTAGGGGGATAATAAGGTTTTGTTTTCCATGCCATTAGCTACTGCACAAGGGGTACCATATCTAGTACCGATACTGGTTGAAATTTTACATATGCTCTTACTACCCATCAGAAGTCTGAAGCTTCTCTTGATGTCATTACTGGTATGTTAAAACTTTTCTCTCATGATGTATACTATTTACTTGATCTGGGGTATACCTTTTCTTAAATGACCCAATTTTTGGTTGTGCATTTTGGTTTCCATCACGAGTGTCTTTCGGACCCCTTTTCTATTTCTACCTCTGTGGGTGAGTCGGTGGTTACTAAAAAGCTCTATAGGGGTTGTGTGGTATCTGTTGGTTATAGGAAAACTTTGGTGGATTTGATTGAATTAGACAAACTAGATTTTGATGTCATCTTGGGGATGGATTGGTTGGATTCGTGCTATGCCTTTTTAGACTATCAGACTTGTAATGTCATTTTCAAATTTCCTAATGAGCCGATTATTTAAGTAGGAAGGGATTTCCCTTGTGCCTAAGAGAAGGTTCATATCATATTATAGAGCTCAAAAATTGATTTCTAAGGGGTATCTTTATCATTTCGTCTAGGTTAAAGATTCTAACTTGAAGGGCCCTGATTTACAATTTAGTCTCGTGGTTAGTGAATTTCCCAAGGATTTCTCTGATGATCTTTCAGGTGTCCCTCCTAATAGGGAAATTGAGTTTGGGATTGATTTTTTTTTTTGGACATTCATCCTATCTCTATCCCTCCTTATAGTATGGTTCTGGCTGGGTTCAAAGAACTTAAAGAGCAGTTGAAGGATCTTCTTGACAAGGGTTTAGCCTGCCCTAGTGTGTTTTCATGGGGTGCACCTATTCTTTCGTGGATAAGAAGGATGGTTCTCTTCAGATGTGTATCGATTACCATCAGTTGAATAAGGCGACGGTGAAGAATAAGTACCCTCTTCCTAGGATTGATGGTATGTTTGACCAACTTTAGGGTGCTAAGTATTTCTCTAAGATTGAACTTTGGTCAGGTTATCATCAGTTAAAGATTAGGGAGAAGGATATCCCTAAGATTGCCTTCAGTACTTGGTATGGACATTTTGAGTTCTCGGTCATATTTTTTAGGTTGACCAATGCCCCGACGGCATTTATGGCTATCACAAACTGAGTATTCTGTCAGTTTTTGGTCTTGTTTGTGATTATGTTTACAAATAATATTTGGGTATATTCAAAGAGCGAGGTGGATCATGCCAATCACCTCCATATTATGTTGTAGACCCTGAAAGATTTGTGATTATATGCTAAGTTTTCCAAAGTGTGAATTTTGGTTGAATGGTGTTACTTTTCTAGGTCATGTTGTTTCTAGTGAAAGGATCATGGTGGATCCACAAAAAGTTGTGGTGGTTAAGAAATAGCCTAGACTTACGACTCCAACCGATAATCAGAGTTTCTTGGATTTAGTTGGTTATTATAGGAGGTTTGTAGAGAGCTTCTCGTTGATTGTCGCACCTTTAACTAAGTTAACTCAGAAGAAGGTGAAGTTTCTATGGTCCGATGCTTGAGAGGGTAGTTTTGAGAAGCTGGAAGATAAATTGACTTCTGCATCGTCTTTGACCCTACCTAAGGGTACTGATAGATTCGTGGTTTATTGTGATGCATCTCATGTGGGACTTGGTTGTGTGTTAATTCACCATGGCAATGTGGTAGCATGTTCTTCTAGACAGTTGAAAGTTCATGAGAGAAATTATCTGACTCATGATTTGGAGTTCTGGCTATGGTGTTCGCATAGAAGATTTGGCAACACTATCTATACGGGGTTCATGTTGACGTTTATTCAGATCATAAAATCCTGCAATATGTATTCTCCCAAAAGATGTTGATCTTAGGCAAAGGATATGGCTTGAGTTGCCCAAAGACTATGAATGAGTCTCCACTATCACCCTAACGGGGTTTCTGATGCCCTTAATAGGTTTTTTATGGGAAGATTATCCCATGTGGACAATAAGAAGTAGGACTTGGTAAAGGATAATCACCATTTGGCTAATCTTGGAGTTTTTCTCTTAGATTCTGAGGATGGTGGTGTGTTCATGCAAGAGGTGGCGAGGAGATCTCTTGGAACTAAGGTGAAGAAAAGGAAGGTGTTGGATCCTATCTTAATGCACATCAAGGATGATATGGGTAAGAAAAAGGTGATGGTTTTTTAGATTAGTGGTGATGGTATCTTGAGGTACCGAGAGAGGTTGTGTATTCTCGATGTGGATGGTCTGCAAGATAGAATTTTGGCCAAAGCTCATAAGTTGTATTATTTGGTTCGTCCTGGTTTGACAAAGATGTGTCATGAACTTAAGAAGATATAGTTGTGGAATAACATGAAGAGAGACGTGGAAAATTTTGTGGCTAAGTGCATAGTGTGTCAATAAGTGAAGGTGGAGCACTTGAGGCCCGGAAGGGTTGTCTCAAGAAATTGAGTTGCCTATGTAGAAGTGGGAAGTGATTAATATGGATTTTGTTACCGGTCATTTGCAGTCTTGAAACCAGTTTGATTCTATTAGGGTCATTGTGGATAGGATGACTAAATCTGCTCATTTATTACCAGTGAGGACTAATTATTTTATGAGGACTATGCTAGGTTGTTTATTCAAGAGATCATGAAGTTACATGATGGTACAGTTTCCATCATTTCAAATCATGGTACTCAGCTCTCATCTCATTTTTGGCGGTTGTTCCACAAAGTTTGGGGAAAAAGGTGAACCTTAGCACCGTTTTCCACCCGCAGATGAATGGACAGGCGGAAAGGACCATTTAGACTTTGGAAGATATGTTTTGGTCTTGTGTAATTGACTTTGGTGATAGTTGGGTTGACCATTTTCCTCTTGTAGAGTTTGCTTAAAATAATAGATATCACTCTAACATTGGTATAGTCATGTTAGAGGTGTTGTATGGTAGGATGCATAGATCTCCTATTAGGTGGTTCAAAGTTGGTAAGACGAGGTTGTTCGGTCCTGATCTAGTTCATCAAGCTATGGAGAAGGTGAAGGTGATTTGAGATAGACTTTGGACTGCCCAAAGTCACAAAAATTCCTATGAAGACGTAAGGTGAAAAGAGTTGAAGTTTGATGTAGGTGATTGGGTATTCTTGAAGGTGTCTCCCATGAAGGGAGTGATGTGATTTTGAAAGAAGGAGAAGCTTTGTCCCCATTATGTTTTCCCCTATTTGATTTTAAGGAGAGTGGGGGTGTTGCCTATGAGCTAGAATTGCCTGCAAGTTTGGGTTCTATTCACCCTGTGTTTCATGTGTCTACGTTGAAGAAATGTGTGGGTGATCCTTCCTTGGGGGTGCCTATTGAGAGTGTTGGTATTTCGAACTCCATAGCATACGAAGAGGTCTCAGTGGAGATCTTGGATAAACAAGTTCATAGATTGAGGACTAAAGACGTAGCCTCAATAAAGGTCCTTTGGAGGAACCATAAGGTGGAAGAATCCTCTTGGGAAGCAGAGGAAGATATGAAAGCTAAGTACCCATTCTTTTTCTATATGTCGGGCGGAGGAGATTAAGGTATGAATTTCATTCTTTCTTTGTTATTATCCGGTATTATCATTTGAATCTGGTGAAATATTGTTATTCTCATGCAGAAAGTGTCCTAACTCATTATTCAAGGAGGAATGATCCAAAGAGGGGATAATGTAATACCCCCCAAATTTTGAGCATTATATTTTTGGCCTTCCCGTATACAAAATGTTGATTTTTGACTTAAATTGTATTTAGGCTTGTGAATGGGGTATCCCGGGAGAGTTTTGAAATTTTCCAATGAGGTTCGGGGTGATTTTGGACCCCGAAGGCAGTGAGTCTCCGCGATATCCCCGTGTCATGGAGGATAATCTCCGCGATATGGTCCATTACACGGAGGATAATCTCCGTATTAGGGTCCGTGGAACGGAGGTTAGCCTTCGCGATAAGGTTCGTGCCATGCCCCTATGAAAAATCTATGCAGTTTTGTTTTAATTATTTGGGATGAGGGTTATTAGGGTCCTTTTACCTATGTATGATCCTTAATCATTATATAGACTATTCCTTATAGTTTTAAGAGAATAAAAATCCCCAAATCCACTCTAAAAACTCAAAACCCTAAGAGAGCATAAGGATTTTATCGTACGTTCACCTTCTGAGTTACAAGTTACAAGTTCCAAATTACTTTTCAATTCTCGTGTGTCTAAGACATATACCTCTTTCCCTACATTTATTTTTCATTAATGGTATGAAAATTGGTTTAGTGTTCATGGTTTTGATGTAGGGTTTTGAACTATGGGCTAAGGGTGTTATATATAAGTTGTTTGAATGTTTTTCCATGGTTTCTATTGATTTATTATGCATCAATTGTTGGTTAGTACACTCATTGGGGTGCGTAGGAATGATGAGTGAATTTAGGGGTACAATAGATTCTATAAATAATTGGTTTTGGTATGGAAATTGATTATAACCTCGACCCACTTGCATAATTGGTTTTAGAATACAAATTATCATTTGGTTTGGCAAATCTCTTTGAAACTAATGCATTGCATAAATAGAAAAATAGTTAAGGATGGTTTTGAAAACCTTGTGGGGTACAATGGAATCCCCCAAGTTGATTATAATAATAGAGTCTGGGTACAAGGTATCCCAAAGGGTTGGCCAATAACATTGCTTGCTTGCTATAGTTAGTATGATGATACCACTCAATGATGCCTTAATGGTTGACTCCTTACTGAAATGGTTGGGATTTGTTTTAAATGTTTTAATATGGGCTTAAAGGGGTTTTTGTATTAAAGCCGTGAAGGTGTATTTACCAGGGGGACTAATACTGGAAACTCGTGTTTGCCAACGTGAGGTTTTGTCTTGATGACTATGTGCATAAGTCACACTTGATATATTTTGGGATGGATAGTTGCCTTGATGGCTCTAGCTTTCCCTCAGGTTTTCTCTGATTCGCGTGGCTAACACGCACTGGGGCCCTTTCAGCAGGGAGAGCTGAACCCATATGGCATGTGGATATCATTTGGGATGGTCAAGCTACACAGTCTAGTTTATGGTTTTAAGGTTCATGTTAAGCCCTGTTCCCTTTCTTGGTATATGATATATATATATATATGTAGTACATATGATGTTGTGCACTGGTTTTAATGGTTCTGTATTATGGATTATGGAATTATGTTATCCTTTATCCCTGAGTTACATGTTAGCGCTCCAACTGCTAACCATCTTCAGATGTTGTATCTCCATGTAATGCAAGAACTGGCCATACTACTACTCCTTCTGCACAGTGACTAGGTGATCATGGGACAACTTTTGAGTCAGACTGAAGTGGTGAGCTTCCATCCTTCGAAAAACCCCATTTCATACTTTGGGTTTCCTTATGTATTGACTCTTTCTTTTGGATTTGTTTATGGCTATGGTCGGGGGCATGTCCCAGCCAGACTATCTTTGGTTTTGTTAGAGGCTTTGTTGGACATTACTGTGGACATGGTCATTATGGTTGGTTATCGGTATTGGTTATCGGTTAGTGGTTGTTGGATAATGATCTATCATAGATTCTTTGAGTTTTCTTATTATATCTTTTCTTATGTTTGAATTCATCCGCTGCTAGGTGTACTTGGTTCTGTTGGGTTAGGCTTAGGGGTGGTCTCTGGTACTCAGTGGACTTGAGATACCCATTATGGCCAGACCCTGGTTCGGGTCGTGACAATATGTTAGTTCATGGACACCTTTTAATCACAATACATGAGACCATAATCAAATTAGTTCTCAAACCAGGCTATAATATGAATAATAAATGACTCTTGTACGTGTAAATACACTCAAGATCACCACCCCAAACATAAGGCCTTGTTCATCCTTGAAAAGCTCCTTCAACATCACCAATTAAACAAGATTACTCAATATAAGACTACAACGACTAACCTAGATGAATTTTTTTTATCATGCATTCTTTATTCCACACTTTAAAACTCATGAACAATCACTTTGAAACCTCTTAGCCTTAAAAATTGACTCTACGATATTAGCAAACTCATGCAAGTTACCCAATAAAGAAATCAAATATGTTACCATTGTCATCAACCATGTGCCCTTATTATGAGAGAATTACTCATATTCACTCTCAAATATACAATTTATCAGACAAATGGATATAACAATAAAATTTCACTCACTCTTATAGATAATTTCACGTGCCACATATGATGAACCATAAGCTTGTCCTTAGGGTATTACTCCACTAATAAGTACATCTAAGTTCAAGATCAAGTAGGACTGATGAGATATAGTGTAAACTAAGGGACGGTAGGATATATTCTTGTTAGTAATAGTGACTATAATCCTTAAGTGATTCAATGCATAACAATTTAACACTCAAAGACTTTCTTTGATTTCCAATTTCTATAAGCAATTTAACATGCACTAGTAAGGGGTATTTAATCACACTCTTTCAATTATTTTATTCTCTTTTTCTACTCTCTATCAATAACATGTGAATTTTAACTTCCACCATTAGTATTTTCTACAAGTTTCCCAACTCAACTATTTTTCTTTCATCAATTCTCACCCCTAATAACTTTTATTTTTCAATCAAAGTGCTTAGGTTCTTTTGATATATTAGAGGTCAATTGAAAAAAAAAACCAAGGATCAAGCTTCATATGTGGTTATCAAAAAACAGGCTAAGGTCTCAATGGGGCTTACTAGGATCATCTTCTAGTGTAGGTAAAATAGAGGATAAAAATATGGCTAATCAAATAATGCCAACATCATCTCATAAACTCAACGTTCTTCATTTTTCATTGCAAATACATTGGTCAAGTTCAAGACATTAATATGAATGCACGAAATATTAAAAAAATAATAAACAGTCATGGCATATGTTCAAATCAAGACGGGTCCATACAAGTGCTCAATCAAGCAACCAACAAGAATTCAACTTTGATCCAAAATCATACACAAGTCAAATAAAAGATCCTAGGTGTCTTAGAAGAACTCATTCAATTCTCACATCATGCTTTCAAATTTAAAATCAACTTGCATTAATCAGTCATGACTAACCTAACAAGAGTACCTAACACTCAATAGGTGAAGGGTTCTACTTATTCCTAATGATTGATTGTCTGTCAAGATGGTCTTCATCCATCCATCATGAGTAAAAGTCCAAAACTATGGCTGAAAACTTTAAATTTACTCCTAAAAAAGAAAACAGATAGCTAGCTCAAAGGGCTCCTCTTGAAAAAGAACCAAAAAGAAAAAATAAGAGATAGGTGAAGTGTGATTATAAAGAACTAAAAAATTAAAAACCAAAAGAAAATATTTTTATTTTTTAAAAGAATTTCAAAAAGAAAGATACAAAATATTCCTCTAGTATACTTCACCATAAGCAAATCGGAAGATTCATACTCCACACTTGAAAAGACGTTATGTCCACAAAGCATAAATTAAGAACAATGGTTAGGAATACTCCCTGGAGCCTCTAGGCCTAGCTAGTAGCATGTCATTTCGACTATTTCCATTAAAAAGGCATGGGACCCCACACTTATGGTTTTCCACGCTTTATAGCTTCACTTTCGGTACTTATACTTCCCAAAGTACAAAACAACCAACCAAAGAAAAACAAAGATAAAACTATAAAAGAAAAAACAAAAATAAAATACCTAAAATACAACTCGAGTTGCCTCCCAAGCAGTGCCTGATTTAACATTGTGGCACGACACAAGTCACAGTAAAATTCAGGACTTTCTCTACCTTTTCTTCACTCGCATGCTTTAGTTTTTTTCTTTTTTTAACTCCATAGGGGCCATCAAAAGATTTTCCCTCTTTCTAATTTGAAAATCCCTTCCAGTATTACTTTCCAACTTCTCTACTTCGGGCTTAGGCTCAACTTATGTCTTGTTCACTTTATTAATTTGCACCTCAGGCCATTCAATAGTAAGTTTTGTGGGAAACATAATTTAAAGATCACATTACTCCATCACGTACTTACCTTTTTGGACCATTATGATCATACATAAATAGTGGCAATGTGATGGTGTGTTAAGGTCTTTGTACACTCTACAGGTGGCATCCTTACTATTCACCCAAATATTCAGGTTGTCTTTCCTTACATCAAATAACTGCCCCCTAGTTACTAAGACTAGGTGTCCCAATATGATTGTCACCCTGCCATCTGCAACATATTCAAGAACAACAAAATCAATAGGGATTACAAACTTATCAAATTTAATGAGCACGTCCTCAATGATCCCTTTCAGAGCTATATTTGATATATCCATAGGCTATAAGACTATTTTGGAAGGCCTTGGTTTCCCCAAACCAAAAGTATTTACCACAGATAGAGACATCCAATTTATACTTGCCCCTAAGTCACATAAGGCCCACATCAACTATTTTTACAATTGTATGGGAAGGGTAAAACTCCCTAGGTCTTAAAGGCTCTTGGGAATTTTGATCATTAACCTCAAACTGCACTCCTTATTGAATGCCACAATCCCACATCTATAAATCGATTCTTATTTGGTGCCACATCCTTTAGATAATTAGCATAACCAGGCATACCTTGAAAACATCAAGTAAAGAAAGATTTATGTGTAGTACTCTGAATATGTCAAAGAGCTTTATGAAACATGCATCCTCTTTTCTTTTATGGATCTTTTGCGGGAATAGTGGTTATTGTCTCTTCTTTTTAGCTTAACCATATTCTTTGCAACTACTTTCTCCGGAACCTAATTTGCAACTAGACTTGGTCTACTCAGCTCTGTTTGTACCTCATAATTTTTTGTCTTTGTGGGTACTTCATCCAATTTTTTTCCACTTCTCAAGGTATTTCCATAACTTTCCTTGGAATGGGATCTTTTTCACTAGGCAAACCTCTTAAGGTCTTGTATTGTAAGCTTTAATTAACTGGCCCATTTGCTTTTACAAATTCTTTTGAGCAATTTATTGATTCATTATTTATGCATCCATTTGCTCTTGGTTGTCCATGATCTTTTTTAGTATCTCTTCTCTGTTACTAGACTGGGAACTAGCATTACCTCCCTAAGCCTATTATTGAAATTATTAATTTTGCCCTGGGTTACCCACCATTCAAGGTTGGTTGATCCTACCAGTTTGATTATGGGAACTTACATAATTTTGATTTTCTCATGATGCATCACTTATAAAGTTCACTGATTCTAAATTTCATCCACATAAATCTGTCGAATGACTATTATATCATCAAATTTTACACCAAGTATGCATTTACTGAACTGCATTTACTAGGGTCTGAGGCTTAGCTACACTCAACTTGTTAAACTAGGTTACATTTTGTTCTGGAAAGAATCCAATTATGCAACCAATGTTTTGATAATATCAACCTCTAACACACCTGTAGGATTCTTTATCGAACCTCTAATTGTATCATCATGCGAATCATGATTACCTTATATAGTATAGTTGCGGAGAGTATATAGATCATCATAAGTTTTCTCTAAATCTTGACTACTGTAGGTAAGTCTAACAAAATCTTTGTGTAAATGTGCAGAATTTCAACAAAATTGTAGGCTAATACCTCATTTTTCTATTGGCAGTGTGAACAGTTTCTGAGACAATATTAAATCTCTCACATGCATGATATAGATTTTCATCTAAATTTTATTTAAAACTCAAAATTTCACTACTTAACCTTGTGTTTTTTTCTAGATGGGATGAGTCAAATCAGGAACTTCCTAGAAAATTCATCCTAACTAGTGATCAAATTTGAAAGTTCTACATTTAACCATCTTTTTGCTTCTCCCAACACTGAGAATGGAAAAAGTTTGAGCTTCACATAATTAGTAGAGACTCCTATTGAAATAAAAGTGTCACTGATCACCAAAAAGTTCTACAAATATTATTGTGGGTCCTTATATGGCATGCCTATAAACTGACCGCTTGTAAGCAACTTCACCATGTTTTTCTCTAATTCAAAACTACCTCCCAATTTTGGTCTGTGAATACTAGAGATAACATTCGTTGTGAGTGGGATTATCAATTCACAAACTGGTCTCTAAGCCATTGCTTCAAAAACAACCTCGTCCCGTTGATTATGTTGAAATGTGGTATAGGATAGAGAAGTGTTGCTTATCTTCTTAACTCGTTCAGGTTCAGGATGTTGTTCAATCAAATCCTTTTTCCTTGCCATCATACTGTAAATTCAAACATATACCTGTAAGATCAGAGACTAAGACTAAGTTGTTAGCACTTATCAATTAAAACAGTAACACAAAAATTAGAAATTTCTTAATTTTTCAAGTCCCTGGTAATAGCGTCAAAAATTATTGTGTCCAAATACACACATAAGTGTAAGCAATTAAGTGAACTTCATAAAGTAGGAATTAGAAGATTTTCATAAAGTTTAACTTCATCACATGAACTAAAGTATGAAAGAAGGAAAATACTTCCTAATATATTATTTCCTCCTCTTTATAAGTGTGGAGCGCCATACACCAATAAAAAAGAGATCTACTAGACATAGCTTCATAGACACCCTCAGACATTTAAACTTTAGGCTTTGATATCAAGTTTCTCACAATCTGATATTAGGCCTAAGATATAATTAGTACCTGAGACAATTACTGGCCCTAGAGACTCACTTGTCTTATATTATTGACATCCATATGAAAAGATGCAGAAGACACATTTAAAAATCATAAAGAAAACTGCAAAAGCAAAAATTCATTCTTTGAATGACAAAGTCTTTTAAACATTAGTATGAACCAAATTTCAAACAACTGAATGAAATAAAAACAACTGGAGTGAAATTAATATAGGTTTACGAAGCCTCTAAATATTGTCTACGAATAAACTATGTTGGATCAAGGCCTCAACTATGTCATAAAATTGAGAAAAAAGTCTAAACATCTGAAGAACTATTTTGTTCGAAAGATTGAGGGTTCACCTATAGCTAATACATCAATTCCTTGCACTATGTAACATCACGAATATATGCCTCAGAACTTTCATCTTAGAATAATGTAGCGACCAAAATAGTTAATACATGGAATGTATTTATATAAAAAATAGGAGAGAGAAAAATAACATAAAAACATATACATGAAATTAAAACTACACTGAATAGGAAGACATTAAAAAATAATTAAAAAAAGTCTGATTAACATTGAGTACTTTACTTCTGAACAATATAGTTTAACCAACATCATATACATAATATACCATGGGGGCTATGTGGATCTGATCAAGACCCGATCGACTAAGACCCAATCTATGTTTATCGCATGAAATGGGATCTAGATGAGTAACATTATCTGAGGATTCATAAATCTTCATACAGGAAACAACTAAGATTGTTCAAATTTACAAAATGAACCATCCCAATATCGACAAAATATGATTTTGGGTAGTGAGCCTATTCAAGACGCATCCTCTCGGTTAAGCATCTAATTCTTTATGAACTCATATTTTATTTGTATTCATCTCATTTATCATCTTTCAAATAAAAGTTCATCATTTTTCATCAACCATCCATTTAAACATAAAAGATATCATAAACTATAGGTATCATAATACCAAGACTTATAAGTCTAATTGTTCATCTTTTCAAACATCATTATGGAGGTTTTGAGGTTTCTTATATCTCATGAGTAAAGATCATATTTCATAAAATTTATTAAAGGTCATTCAAAAGCTTGTTAAAATTTTAATAGTGAAACAATGATAAAGTAACCAGTAAAAAACATCTCCAAAGTTATGATCATACATAATAGGTTATAGATTTTGAGAGTATAAAGGAAACACATTATAAAATATAATGTGAAATAATCATCATCTTTCTCAATCCAAAATAAGGATTTAAAGAACTAATAGCAACCCAAAACACAATTCAAAATAGGAGAGTAAAGAGCTTCTCCTTGAGGAATAACATTTATAAATCTAAGTTTTTCACCTTTTTCAAAGAATACAAATATCAATCCTAAAAAATTACGTGAAACATATTTGATTTAGGATAGTTCTACATATCTTGGAGAAGAGAAAATATTTTGAATAAGAGCCCTAACTTTGATCTTCTTATAGGAAATGAGAATTAGGGTTTGCGGGGGAGGATTTTTAATTAATAAAGTTGTGAATTCTAATGAGCAGAGGCATTTTAACTATAAGAGGAGCGGTTTATCAAAGTTAAAGACCAAAGAGTCCTTTTAAAAATAACAGAGTTGGGTAATATTTTGCCCTTCTGAGTGGAGAAGAATTAGTTCTTGGTCCACTTTCAAAACTTATTTTGAAGAATAGACACCTTTTTTTGTTTGACCTAATTTTTTAGGGTTTTGTGGGGTATGGGTTAAAATGTAAAATAAAAAAACTTTTTGGCACCCCTTATGTATTTATTAAATCTTTTGGAACCCCTAATGTATTTATTAAATATATTTTTAACCCCACTCTTCCATTAAATACAAAAAAAAAATTCTCTCTCATCTTCTCTCATTACTCTCTCCCACTTCACCTCCCCTTTTCACCATTTTTCAATTTCGATCTTGGGTAAATCATCTCCAACTTCGATCTTTAACTTCAGGTAAGTTATATTCATCTTTCGGTTAATTTGTGCTCCATATTGATGGGGTGTTTTATTTTTTTTTGAAGTCTTTTGTGGCGGTTGAGATCGTTGGAGTTAAGAAAATTGTATTTTTTTAAAAACGGGCTTGATTTTTACTGAAATTGGTTGTTTTAAGTTGGTATTTACTTGATTGTTGATGGATAATTGGTGTATATCAATTATCCTTGGCGATTGCATCTTGAAATTTCTTCACTAATTTCGTTGGAATGTGGCAAGATATGTGATTTATGTTCAACCTTTTCTCTAATGTAATGGTATTGTAGAAGCATGTTCATGTTGGGGATTCCTTGGTTTGAATCATACTCGTATTTGATATTTGGACCCAAAAAATTGATTTTTTTTTTTTAAAATGGGGTTTGATTTTACTTAAAATTTGTGTTTTTAAGTTGGCATTTGGTTTGATTGTGCATTGTTTTTGTTGGGTTTTAATTTCCCTCAACGATTGCATTGAGATTTTTTTACCAATTTTTCTCGGTTTTTGTGCTAAAAATCTGGGTTCCTTCCTATTATTGTTTAATATAATGGTGATTTATATGCATGTTCTTGTGGGTGATGGAGTTGTTTTGTGAGAAACTTCTTCTATAAATAGGCTTTATTGGTGTTGCAACTTCTGTCATGTTAATAGACTGTTAGGTCGATTGGGTATTGTATTTGCTGTTATAGTTGAGAAATGTTATTTTTTGTTCGTAGACCATAACAAATAGCTAGAGGTAACAAACACAAGGTTGTAGAGGTTGATAGGTCTGAGAAAAGAAAAAAATGAGTAGTCGATGAATCGGAGAGTAGAAATTGCAGCTAGGAAGCTGTTGAAGCTTCGGTTCGAGATGAGCTAGAGGAAATAGAAATTGAGGCTAGGATAGATGAGGAAGAATTGATCTTGCCCCACTGTGCAAGGTTTATTTCAGTTTAGATGTACGACCACGCCATATCCTGGATGATGTCGGATCATTTTCAGCTAAGATATCTGTTAGGTCCCGTTTAAAAATGTTTTATAAATTCAAACAAGTCGTGGTTGATCAACGTCTGAAGTCTAGGTTTAAGAATTTCTGTTTTGGTGGTTTATGGGACTTGCCAGAACATATGAAGTTCAACAGACAGTTTGTCCACTATACACTTCTTCGCCGAGTTGAATAGGACAACAAGCTGCATGAAATGTGGTTCTGCATCAATGACAGGACTACATATTTTGGCCTGAAGAAGTTTGTGCTAATCACGGATTTAAACTGTGGCTGTTATCCCCATGATTTAAAATATGTCAAAGCGATGGAGGAGGGTAAAGGTTTTTTCAAAAAGATTGCAAAAAAGAGGAGTGTAAATGCAAAGAAATTATTGAAGTTTATTTGAGGTGGGAGGTTAAACAAGGAGGACAAGTTCAAATGTTGCTTGGTTTGGTTCGTGCACTGTATATTACTTACACACGACTTGCCAAAAAATGTGCACATATACACCATCAAGATGGTGGATAACTTGAGCTTCTTTAAGAGATACCCTTAGGGTAAAGAGTCATTTGCCTTAACTCTAGACTATCTAAAGAAGCGGATAGACTTCAGCAGGCAGAAGAAGACATTTGTGACAAAGGGAGTTTCATCGTACGCGCTCTATGGATTTACCTGGGCATTAATGGTATTTGATTATAAACCATTGAAGTAGTTTATTATATATTGTAATTCATCTATGGTGTCTATACTATACTGACTCTCAGTTATATGTTTTTGTTTTTTCTTTTGATCACAGATTTGGATATACGAAACCTTTTCCGTGCTCAGCAGGGGAAATGGTAAATTAACTGAAGACCTAGTGCCCATTCCCCGATTTCTCATATGGCACACCTTAAAAAGCGATAAACTAATTAAAGGTGATCCATATTTGAACGGATGGAGCACAAAGGTATAAAACTATTTTTTTGAAGAATAATTTTACCAATATTATGTTGCTAATCAATTACATTTGCCTATTTATCTGTTGAGAGCGCACCCATACCTTATCCCCACAGTCTTTGAAATGAAGCATCACTACATGAAAAAGTTCAAAGCATTCGCGGACGAACCGAAGGACACATTCATCAATGGATTGAAGACTCATCTGGAGGGTGTGACTGTCATTACCTCATCAGAGGATGGTGAGGATGAGAATGATGAATGGGATTTGGGTGGAAATGTTGTTTCAAGGCATGTCACTCGGGGTGCAGGGACGAGTAAGCCGATAGCATCGGGAAAGACACCGATGATTGAAAATCTGAAAGAGCACATGTTTAGGCTGGAGGAGTCGATCAAGGACATCGTTGATTTTGTAAAAAGGGAGAGGCTGAGGAGAACAAAAAAGAAAAAGCAAAAGAAGAGAGATGAAGATGAAGGTAATATCTACTCTATATATTATAGAAGTTGTATATTTTATATAATCTCTTTTACTTATAATAGAATCTATACCTTTCTTCATCAACAAATATCTTAGTTTATTATAAATGGTAAATACTTAAAAATATAGGTGTGCAGGTGCAAAGTCATCATTCAGCGGGGAGGGTTGTCCGCAATGACAGTGGCATTAAAGAAGCGCTCCTTGAGGAAGCAGTTTTGGAACAGGCCTCGATCAATGCTGATGAGGTGATGATCCCTGAGATTATAGCTATTGTAGAGAAGGAAAATCTCGATGACGGCGATGAAGAGAAAGAAGAAGAAAAAAATGAAGAAGTTGTTGGTGAAGAAGAAAACAGAGCTGATGGATCAGTTGGTGTGAAGAAGGAGGATCATGATCAAGGCAGGCAGGCTGAAGAAGATAAAAATGAGAAAAGTGTTTGTGTAGAAGAAAACAATGAAGGATATGGAGAGAAATCAGAAGATAAGAATGCAGGAGAAATAGAGAAAGAAGAGGGAGAAAAATATAAAGAAGAAAGAAAAATTGATGCACCAGAAAAAGAAGGTATTGCGGAGAAAGAAAATGAGAATGAATTTCCGAACTTAGATGAATTTCTTAATGAAGTTACTCAGGACATCGACAAGATGCAAGTGGAAGATGAAAATGTTGAATGTTTAGACAATGTTTAATTTTTATTTGTGGCTGATAATTATTTTATTAGAGTAGACAATCTTAACTTTTAACTTTCAGCTCGAGATGTGTACTACTGAACAATTTTGTTTTCTAAACTGCTTTTATAGTTTATGATAAACATTATAAATTTTATATAATCAACATATCATTGCTTGTACATAAATGTCATCATTGATTATAGACTCTGACTAAAAGATAAAGTATATACAGTAGAGTGTTGTGTAGTCGATGAATGAAAAAGGTAAACCATATATAATATAAGTAAAAGTAGATGCTTAATAAAAGAGTCAGAATACATTCAATCCCACTACACCCCCATTACACCTTTCCAAAAAGCTAAAACTAATAGTAAATCATACACCATAATTGTTATGCCCTTTTCTTTTTCTTCAGCCATAGCCAACCTATGCTTAAGTTGATCCCTCTCAATTTTGACGTCTTTCAACAATCCCTTTAAGTTATCAATCTTGTGTTCCGATTCTCTATATAATGTCATAAGAAGATCCTTATTTTCTTCGGAATCTCTAAGCCTTTTCAATATTTCAAACTTTGCAACGCCTTGAAATTTTGATACCTTGGAATCGGAGGAAATCCACTTGAAATAAGAGCATCTATCATTATCCTTAAAAATGAGGATAAATTAGTAAATGAATTATGCGATGAACAAAAATAAATTTTTATTTAAACAAAAACAAACCTTTTCAACCGCACAACTGTAGAATTTTTTACCCGAATTCTTGTCGGTTCATGATGTTTTCAACACCACAGGATTACCACAACAACAAATATAAGAACATTGGGATGTTTGAGATGACTGCGACATTATTATTGTTGAAGAAAAATTAGAAAGTGATGAATAAATAAACATGGATGAGTTCAAAAGGGTCTCTTTAATTAATATAGTAGGGCTACCTAAATCTGACCGCTGGAGAAAATTTAAATGGATTATCATTTACTTCAAAGTGTCTCTAAAGAATGTTTATGTCTTCTATAATCGACTAGGTTACGTATGAATTATATACTGATGTCAGCATTGATTATCCTGTGTATTGGCATATTATCGATTTAGACTAAGGACGATTATAGACCTTTCACACAGTCTATGATCAACTTATTGAATATATGGACAGCTTAAAATAATGGAAAAAAAGGAGAAATTAAATAAAATAAAATTAGAGTATGTCAATTAACACCATTAAAATATTGTAAAGCAATTTAGATATATCAATTGTGAGTCCCAATCACTTTTGAACGTGATCAAGTGTTATCTAAGACATGAAGTAGTCGTAGATCATTGAGATGACACAAAAAAGGAGAGAAAATAAATAAATTAAAATAAAATAAATATTAATCATCCAAGCACTAAAGAACGACTACTTATCATGACAAGTGATTAGACTTGTGTGATAACCATAAGGAAGAGTGGTGGTGGTCACTTGTGAGTGTTCAATGAACAAGTAGTGTATGAGAACAAGGAGTCCTTCTCAGCAGAGACGCTTGTTCTAGGTAATTGGTTGTTACTACCATTGCCCTCCCTTATACTCATTTGATCGAGTGTCCAATTGTTTTGTAATCTCATATTATGGTATTTAGTCACTTTACATTGCGTGAATGATGTTTATTTATTTTATTTTATTTTATTTCTTCCCTTTTTAATCTCACCTCCTTTAAAAATAGACTCAGTTGGTATATTGAGTATATTATAGATAATTAGCTTTATCTATATCAGACTATATTATTAGTCATGGATCCACCAACTAAGTCTTTTTCAGAAGGAGGTGAGATTAGAAAAAGGAAGAAATAAAATAAAATAAAATAAAATAAATAAACATCATTCACGCAATGTAAAGTGACTAAATATCATAATATGAGATTACAAAATAATTGGACACTCGATCAAATGAGTATGGGGAAGGGAAATGGTAGTAACAACCAATTACCTAGAACAAGCGTCTCTGTTGAGAAGGACTCCTTGTTCTCATACACTACTTGTCCATTGAACACTCACAAGTGACAACCACCACTCTTCCTTATGGTCATCACACAAGTCTAATCTCTTGTCATGATAAGTAGTTGTTCTTTAGTGCTTGGATGATTAATATTTATTTTATTTTATTTTAATTTATTTTATTTTCTCTCCTTTTTTGTGTCATCTCAATGATCTACGACTACTCCGTGTCTTAGATAATACTTGATCACGTTCAAAAGTGATTGGGACTCACAATTGATGTATCTAAATTGCTTTACAATGTTTTAATGGTGTTAATTGACATACTCTAATATTATTTTATTTAATTTTTACTTTTTTGCCATTATTTTAAGTTTTTCATATATTCAGTAAGTTGATCATAGATTGTATAAAAGGTCTATAATCGACCTTAGTCTAAATCAATAATATGCTAATGCACAGGATAATCAACACTGACATCGATATATAATTCATAAGTAACCAAGTCGATTATAACCTTGATATTTCCTTTCTTACGTTTAATGAAAGAGTCTTTAGAAGAGTTTAAACGTACTAGTCAATTATATATTTGTAGTGAGCGTATATAATTTTTATTTAGCGTAGTCGATTATATATTCATACTGTACTCCGAGTTTAAACAGTGTTTGCAAATCTTTAAACATGCACTACTGAAGTATCATCGACAAAAACTGAAACACATAAATCATTATAGATAAATAGAATATCATGCAGACAGAAACTTGTTTATAGATATATAAATGTTCATTGCATCTATATTTACAATTTTTGAGAAAAAAATCCCCAAAAGAAGGAAAAAACGAAGCTTTCATTTACATAATCCTACCATGAAAGCTTCATTCGGCAATGAACTACAAAACAAACAAAACTAAACTAGACTAGGGGTGTGAAGGGGGTGATGAGTTCACGGGGGTCCAGGTTGAACCTCTCAGCTATGGCCCAAATAAAATGAGCCATCCTCCGTAGCTCTCTGTCCAGCCGTCGTTGATCGGCGGCACGACCCTAGAAAAGAAAATACAGGTCACTCCGAAGCCTAAGCTACTCTATGTTATCGATGGTTGTCATTCTGTGCATTGGTCGTAGTGTGTACCTCCTCCTAGACATCTTCTTCTCTCCTTAGTCTGTTTTTCAGAAATATGGTTTAAAATCTACAAGGGCCTCTTTAAATAGGCCAAAGCATGAGACAATCGACCAATAGAAGTTGTACACGTGTTGATGGGAAGGGAGAAGGCATATGGGAATTGTAAATAAAAAGTCGCGAAAGTTGTAGCAGTCGTGGCATTTCAAATCGTATCATTTCCTGAAGTGTAATAATTACATTGAAAGGTTTAGTGTATGAGGAAAAGGGTTTCTTTAATAGACTAAACAACTGGCCGATGATATACTATGTAGTTTAAAATATATCCCGTAGACCATGCATCGATCTATTATATATTTTGAGTCCAGTAGAAGTGTAATATGTACATTCGATTTCATAACTTGGGATGATTGTTTTCAAAATGACACTTTTTCCAATGCGTCATAATTATTTTGAATTCAACATTGTATGAAGAAAAGAGTTTGTTCAACAGATAACTAGGTAGGTTTATTATACACTACGTATTGAATATTTACTCTTTAGACCAAACACTGATATATTATATGTTATGAGGTTGGTCGATTATTTCAGTCTATAATCTATTTAGTACGTAGTATATAATATATGAACTGGAATCAATAATGCACAACAAAAAAAGTCAATTATAACTACAGTTCAGTGGTTTTCAAAACAGAATACACATTACATATTGTCCAGTGCATTTGAACAAACCAAAAACATAAAATACAATGTCAATCATATTGTCCTACGTTAAGGTTGCATGTTGTTCTCTTATGTCCCAGCCTTTTACACTTGGATCACTTGTTTCTTTTCTTGTACCTTGAAGGCTCCAACACACCCTTAACACGTTTCACCTTCCTCCTTTCAAGTTTGGGATCGAAATCGGGTGGAAGAACTTGTATTTCTAGATACTCTCGCGCCACACTCCATTCCAACTCCAATGGTGCTGTACAAATAGGTTCCAAGTATGAAAGGAGGTATGATTCTTTCGAATATATTTGCGAAGAGTAGTTGTAAATGCTAGTGTCGTATTCGTCCCTGTGCTTCAAATGCAACCTACCATTGCATGAGCGTATGGCTGTTTCACCAAGTCGTACTTTCTACAAGAACATATCTATCTCAAAAGATTAACTTTGGCAGAACGACCATAACCAAGCACGGTGAATTTATCGGTGCTTCCATTTAGGTTGTTCATATATAATTTATCGCCCTCAGCCATGTTTTCCTTCAAGATCGTCTCGGCTACGGGAATGAATGTTGTCTTTGAATTGTCCACCTCCGAATACCTCTTCCTAAATATTTATCCAAACCTATGTGCAATTGAATTGAATATGGCCGCCACTGGATACTCTCTTTCGTCGCACAATATTGAGTTGAGCGACTCGACGATGTTTGAGGTCATGACGTCGAATCGATTACCTAGAAAGTGAGCCCGACTCCACTTTTTAAATCCAAATTTATGCTCGAGGCAAGATGTTGTGTTGGGGCATCTTTCTTTAAGGGCGTTGAAGTAGTCATTAAATTCTTCCAATGTGTACGCCTTGGCCGTATGGTAGTACAAATAGAGAGAATCGTAACAATGGTGATTTGTTCGAAGATTTTCACTGAGATACCTCATAAAAACATTGTGATGCACAAATGGATAATGCCTTGTGAGGCCGTTGGCTATGCTTACGTGTCTGTCGGAGATAATGCACAACTCTAGTTCGTCAACGACAAAGGCCTTAAGCTTCTCAAAGAATAAGCCCCACGATGCATTGTTCTCTTTATCCACCACACAATACGGTAAGGGATAGATATGATTCTGCGTATCTTGAGCGACAGAGAACAGCAGCATGCCCTCGTACTTGCCAAACAAATGAGTGTCATAATGGAAATGACCTTTCTCATGTGTTCATATCAACGGATGGAATCCCCAAATGCCATAAAGTAGTAAATAAACCTGTCTGACTCCTCATCGACTATGAGGGAATTAATAGACCCGGGATTGAGGCCGCTGAAAATATATGAAAATGTGGGAAACACTACATATCCGTGCTCGGGCGTACCTAGAACTATGTTCTTCGCAATGATGCCTGCCATCCAACACTTCCAATAGCCCAGCCTGCAATGTAGCTCCCTAAATACGATCGTCTCGATATCTTTTGAGCTTAGACCTTTGTTGTCGACGAAAAGGTTTAAAATAAGTGAGGCAATGGCCTCCACAGTGACATTCTTGTTGTTTTCCATGACATGATCAACGCCACAAGTATTCTCTCCCACGTACTTGTGGATATGAAACCAACCTGATTCTCCAATAGAACATGCACGCACCATCCATCGGCAAGTAGGATCTACGCACCTCACCCTCAAGTATTTCTTACAACTCTTCACCGTTGTGTAATTGAATGACATTTTCACCGACGCCTGCTTCAACAAAAGATTCAACGTTTTTTTATTCTTGAATGTTTGTCCTACAAAAAGATTGGTGTCGTCTGAGAAAGAGTTACTTCTTTGTGGTTCGAGTTGCCCATCCTTACCTCATCCACACTCCGTTTTTTCATAATCTTCACTATTATCTCATTCATCACCACCCATGCAATCGTATTCCGTTAATGTATCATCCAATGTCGGGGGTAGAGGTGGGGGTGAGGGTGGGGGTGGGGCTGATGTGGAAGCTTCTTCCCGGGACCTTCTAACAACTTTAACCCGCAATATAGGTCTTGAGTTGTCAGAATCAACGCAAAGCATATATAACTCCACGTGTCTATCATTTCTTATGAACTTTGAATAGATTTTCCCCCTCCTGTTCATCAAGTAATTAATTACCACCTCTCTTTGATCACAACCTAATTCATCGCTCTCTATTACGCTTTTAACCATATCGGCGTATGAACCGTTGCGACGAAGGACAATGGGCACTGTCTCCTTAGACGCGGTTTTCCAAATCCAACATTTAGGAGTCTCCTCCCATTCACTAGAAAATATACCACCAACAACCACGTAATCTATAATAGACATGATATACCTTGATAATAGTATTTAATAAACTTAAATAGTGGTTTATGAGCCTAGACTTAATAGACTATAGTCTTCTTCTTCTTAGCTGTTGTCTGTATAGTACACAATCGACCCTTTTTCGATGACCACCGGAATAAACCGAGGAATTTCAGCTTACAAATAACCTAAGAAGTGTTGGAATGTTGTTATTGAGCCAACAATCGATTTCGAAATGTGGGATTGATTTTCAAGCTTTTTGTATGAAAATGGAAGAAAAAATTGGGCTAAAAATATGCAAAAATGGCTTAAAATAATGGAGATAATGTCTCTTTTTGATGGATGCCGGAAAATTCAACGAAAAATGGCTAGAAAATGGCCGAAAAATCGAGGAAATGGCGCCAAAATTGGGTGGCTGGTAGTGGATTGGTTGAGAAGCTTGGAATTTTTTTTGAAAATTAATTATCCAATATTTATATTTTTGGACATGGACTAAAGTATAGTTTTAAGAAAATTGGGGCTGAAATGAGAAAGGAGCTAAAGTATATATTTTGTAAATTGAGTGCTAGGGTTGCATTTTTTTTTATGGTCCCATTAGGGTGTCTATTTTTTCAATTAAAAAAACTTGGTGTTTAAATGTCAAAAAATATTTGGAATGTGGCCTTTTAGCCAATTCCCCCTTCAGAGTGAGAGGCACGGTGCACCATCCATCGTATCAACTGGCTTCTCTGGTGCACCCGCATAGCGAAGGGCAACCAGTGGGTCTCTTTCTTTTAACATGCGGCATGGACCCCATCTTGGGGCTCTTTCAGTGCGCCAAACGGGCTATGTTTCACGTCTAAAATTTTCTGAGTCTCCATACGCATTCCAGATATTTTCCAATCAATATTAAGACCAAACAAATCTATTCTTGAAATTTAAGAGGCATAGATATGCTACATAAATACTAGAAATATTTAGAGTGTTACATTAACGTTTTGGCTTTTCTCATATATAAGGAGATGCGACTATGAAGCAAAACCTAGTTTTTGCATATTTCAAAATTTCACTCAACTCTGAAAAGACGCCATAGTTTCCTAAAGGTAAAACTTCTTAACAAGAGACCTGATCGTATCAACTAAAGATGTTCTTAATTTCTTGATGTTAAGTGTTGTATTATGTTCTTACATGTAAGCCTACACCACATTGAGAACCATGTGTATGTGTTCTTTTTATATATTTTTTTATCATTCGAGGTTTTGTATCATCTAGAGTTAGTTGGTCAAGTGACATTGCAATAGAGTTATTGAAACGAGGGTTTGTAGTAGAGTTGTTGCATGGGGAGGAATTAAGAATTTAATTCCTAGAATAACAAGAGTTTGTAATCAAAATATTGCTCTTTGTTAGTGAAGACGTCTTACTCTGGTAGATTGTGGTTTTACTTCCTTGAGAAAGAAGGTTTTCATGAAAAATATCATGTTTTCTTTGTTTGCATTAACTTTCATTATTTACTTCTTGTTATTAGTAGTGGAACTCAATCAAGGACTATGTCCCTTGACTCGTGGTGAATTCATACAAGCCATCCATGTACATACACTATTCCAATTTGTGTCCCTTTTTTTTTGGTATATTTCTGTCCAAATTAATAAAATAATTAAGAGTATAAAAGTCTCTTACTATTTAAAAGATATTTTGGTCAACCAACAACTATATTTAGATAGATAGATAGATAGATTTTATTAAATAGGCATAAAATTTATTTACTTGTATCGTACAGAATCTTTTTCCAATTTGACTCAAAATATGAGGCCCTCTCTTTTTTGGTTTTTTGGCAAGTAAATCTCTATATTAAGCGTGGGTATTATTATTAGCATGTGTAAAAGGTCTACATTTTAGGAATAACATTTAATGTACTTGTATTTTTACCATATAGTTGAATCAAAGCCAAAGTAGGAAATTTATTTATCACCACTGCTCACTAGTAGATACATAAATAGAAGTGCAAGAGATTAGAAAGATAAAGCACCTAATTAAAGATTCAAGAATGAAGATGAAATTTAGCAACATTTTTCTTGTGGTCGCTTTTCTTATTCTCGCATCAGGTACATTTTTTTTTTAATTTATATTTTTACCTAATCATGTGTGTTATTTTGTTACAAATGGGGTGTGGAATATACATAAAATTTATTTATTTACATAATTAAGTCATAATTCTCATCTTATAGGCTAACTTTTGTACTTAAATTATCCCCCAAAAAAAGTATGTTCAAATGCTTTTTATTAAAGGCCATATTAACGGTTGAAATTGAGGTGTCAAATGGATGGATTGAGTCGTAGGCGGATTAAAATAAATCGATTATTAGTGATTGATCCAAAAGTTACTTGAATCGAAATGAATCTGACTAAAACGCATGTTATAGTTAACACGTCTAATTCTTACTAAGTTTTCATTTCTTTTTCTTTTTTTTTTAAAAAGGAAATAGGTGAAGGGGAAGAGAAAACAGCGAGAGAATTACAATATATGCAATCGAACCCTCACCACTAAAATAAAAGTTCAGGTAGCCTCACCACTAAATTTTAATTTATTTGTTCTTTTATAATTTTAAATATTTAACGAAAGAAATCTTTATTTTGGCTACATATAACATAGCACAAAAAAAATACCCTTCTTAAAAATGTGTAGATAAAATTGTCCATGGATCTATTTGGAATATATATGAACTCAATTTTTATATGTGATTACTAAATTGCATATCAAAAGGGCTAAACCAATAAATAGGTTGATTAAGACCAAATTTGAATAGGTTGAACAGATTATATTTTTCATGCACTAACGTTGGCATCCTAGACCATATTAATTGTTGGATCAAATAAAAAAAATTATTTTCCATTGTTTATACCACCAATAACAATAACAACAAAAACAACATAAAAAGGGGCAGTCCGGTGCACTAAAGCTACCGCTATGCGCGGTGTCCGAGGAAGGGCCTTCACCACAAGGGCGTATCGTACGTAACCTTACCTTGTATTTCTGCTAGAGGCTGTTTCCAAGGCTTGAACTCGTAACCTCCTGGTCACATGGCAGCAACTTTACCAGTGAAATTTTATACAATAGGCTTTGGAAAAAGTAAAGTGTACGTAGGTGTTAAGTATCCAACATCGAAAAACGGATGGATAATTGGTCTCCTTATATGGACTTGGACAATCCTCCCCTCATGAGCTAGCTTTTAAGGTTGAGTTAGGCTCAAGATCCAATTCTTTACATGGTATCAGAGTCAGGCTCATCCCAAGCATTGGTCTCCTTATATGGACTTAGACAATCCTCTTAGGTCCAAGATTCAATTCTTTACAGTAGGTCTTACTACTACCTCTTGAAGACAATTGATCTCCTTATATGGATTTGGACAATCCTCTTAGGCTCAAGATCCAATTCTTTACAGTAGGTCTTACTACTACCTCTTGAAGACAGTGAGGTTGTTTCTGAGTTGTTTATATAGCTATTTATTTATTTAAACTTGTATTTATAATAATTAATTGATATTATTTTGCAGAAAATGGAGTGCCTCAGGTAGAAGGTATTTTTACAGGGATTTGTGAAAAGTTACTTCTTGGAGTTCACTGTCCACCAGAGCCAGAATCAAAGATATGTCTAACGGAGTGCAGTAAACTAGCCGACGGTCATATACTCATCGAACATTCTTGTTCAGATGGATATAAGTGCCTTTGTAAATGGGTTGACGACAGATGTTAAGATCAACTAGTTACTTACAATTTCATTTTTGATTTTATCAGAAATTTAATGTAAGTCATTCATTTATGATGAATTGAATTTTTTTATTATTGTATTCAATCTTATGTTCTAGAATGTTCATTACATTGTATGGTTAATAATTAAGATTTTAATTTCAACACTGCAGTCACTTAAAGTCGATTGCACGAAATTGAAGAAATATAAATAATCTTATATATAAAGTACAATTCACTATATTACTATAACTCTCCTTGATGATTTTTTATTTCTTGAAATATTCAAAATAATTTCATTACAAATTATACTAAACATTTTCTTCTATATAAGGCACCAAATAATCACTAAAAAGGTCTTCACTCATTTGATTTCAAATCGATTTTAAATCAATTTTTTATTAACAAGATAGATGATGAAAGAAAAAAATACATCAAACAGATTTCGCCAATGTTGATCAATTTTATTTACAAAAAAGAAGATGAAAGAAAAAAACATAGTACCCAACTGGAGAAACAACCGTGCTAATTTGTAAATGTTTGTAATCTCATTAGGATCACTAAAGTAAAGATATTAAACACACTATCTAGCAGTATAAATTCGCAAAAGAAATAATAATTAAGGAAGCAGCTATCCTTCCTAAAGAAAAACTCTTAAAAATTTCTTGTCACGTTGATAGTAACTAACTGGTTCATACCATGGTTAACTTATAAGAGGTCCATACATCGAACCTGTACAAGTCCTTTTGTAAATGAATTAACGTGCTACGTATCGAGTTCTCGACATCAACTCAAAATTTGACACTCTTAGACTTAAGGTAAATTCACCTCTGGATATAGAGTAGCTATTTTGAATAAAAGAGAAATAACGGTGAAAGAAGAAAGGATGCTTTTCAATTAAAAATATTTTACAACATTGATTCACGCACTTAGGAAAAAGTGCATGTCACTTTCTATGTCATGTTGTGTGAGGTGTTTAATAGGTACATAATTGATAGTATTCGACATCAACCCAAAATTTGACACTCTGCTTAAGGTAAAATTCACCTCTGGATATAGAGTAGCTATTTTGAATGAAAGAGAAATAAAGGTGAAGGAAGAAAGGATGCTTTTTAATTAAAAATATTTTACAATACTGATCCACAAACTTAGCAAGAAGTGCATGTCACTTTTTATGTCACGTTGTGTGAGGTATTTAATAGGTACATAATTGATAGTATTGAAGTGTATAATAAGAAAAAGGATATGTAAGTGAATTCTATAGATAATTTTAAGGGGCCGTATGTGATTTAAAACCAATAATAATTGAAAGATCATGACTACATCATGACTAGTACCTCGGCCATCATTCTTTCAAATAGACGAACCTTTTAATCTATATATATAAATAAAAGAGAAATATGAGGCTGCTGATATAGCAGACATCTAAAGTCAGTATTCAGATTTATCTTTTTTCTTATTTTTTTGGCATTTTATTCCTTTTAATTCTCTTTCTAAAACAAAAACTTCTACCAATTAATTTTCCTTAATAAAATTCATTAATTCTCCTTTATTAAATTTATCAAATACACCGTACCAGCAAAATTATTACATACTACCGTTTTCAACAAACTCACCGTCTTCCTCTTTCCTTCCCCATTATTATTAACCCTTCTTCAGAAAAATTCAATAATCAAATCACGGTGCCACAATTGTTTCTTACTCTCCGAGAAAAAGTAAAAATTAATTAACAGAGGAGGAGAATTCAACCCATCAGATGCATTATTCCAGATCAAAAACTTAAAGATTTCAATTTTAAGAAGGTATGAAACTTCATGTTTTCTTGATTTTTCTTTTATGTGTATTTGTATTACTCTTTCTCTTGTGTTTATTATTCTTATTGTCAATCTTACAAACTTTGTGCAATTTGTCATAATTTGGGAGGAGGTGCTATTCTAATGTACCTCCTAACACGTCAAATTGCGGGAAAGCCCCATAGACTTTCAAGATTAAACTTATTATCGCCTGCTGGGTTTCATCATGATTCCAATCCTGTATTCACTATGATGGAATACTTATTCCTGCTATTGTCTCCTTTACTTGCCCCTTTTATGTCATCTTTTTATATTTTCACTCGATTTTTTCGCATGTTGTTTAACAAATTGGCTCGAGACTTCCACAACTTACCAACAGTTGGAGGCCTTGTGCAAACTCTCATATAAGTTATTTGGTTGGTGGAGACAGTTCCAACTGGGTTGGAGGCTTAGGGTTACCAAACTACAATATGAATGACATATCAACTGTTTCATTTCGTGTGGCTCTTCATTTGGCACAGATCAAGAACAGATGGAAGTTTATAATGTTTGACTATGGGAGTGCAGTTGCGAACATGGAAGCTTATGGTTCCCTTAGGCCTTTAGATTTTGGGGAGTACTATTTCCTTATTGATATTCTGGTTGATCTTATTGCTGGGAGAAACGGCAAGGTCATTAGGCCATCCATAGTAAGGAAACATTATAAGATGATGAAAGATGCAGGTGTGGAGGTGTCATATAACGAGTTTGAGTAAGATCATTTGGATTTTACATTTTCCCATCATGAAGAATTATTGGCATATGTTATGTCTCGATTAAATTTAGTAGGTGCTTCTATGAAGCAGCAACCCCGTCAAAAACCATTGAAGTTCAGGAGAAAAGAGGGGCAGGCCTTAGGTATTGCGGTTTCATTGTTAATAACTATGTCTTTAGGTGAATGGTTCTTCTTTTAAGTTATTCCTACTCGTAAGGTATGTATACTCATCTTCTATTTGAAGTTGTTTGATGAAGGTGGAGGAGCTTTTGAATCTTCGTTTATAAAGATGCGATCAAATTTGCATGCTTAGTGGCCAAACAACACAAGGATCGATTTTTTTTAGGACATTCCTTGGTAAAAAAACTTCTTAAAGGGTACAACTGAAGATGTGCCTATTATTAAGGGCAAGTACTTGAAAAAAGACAATTTTTTATTTGTGAGAATGATATTTTCTTGTACAAATGTGCTACAGGGCGATTAATAAAAAACATCACCTTACCATTGAAAGTTGGTTTGTTCATTGGTTGTATTACTCTTTCTCTTGCATTTATTATTCTTATTATTCTATATTTTTTTATTATTTCAGGCCTTAGGTATTGCGGTTTTGTTGTTGCTAACTATGTCTTTAGAGGAGCGGTTCTTCTTTTAAGTTATTCCTATTTGTAAGGTATGTATACTTGTATCCTCATGCCTTCTCGATTTTCAGTTGTTTATGTTCATACATTACTTGACTATTTTGCTTATTTCTCTTAGATCATGTAAACTGAGTAATTTTTACTTTCTCTATTTTTGTATTGTTTAGCGGTTTAACATTGTGTATTATTATGTATATAAAAAACAACAATGTACAATTATGACAGGCGATACTAAAATTCAAAAGTTTTTCATGTTTTTCTACAAGATTGAACACTTTATGTCCTGCTTATTTATCTCTACATGTTGTAGGGCTCAAGAATTTGATGGATGACCATAACAATGAATTCGTAATGATGCAAGATCAACTTGATCAAAGAGAAAAGGAGCTCTAAGTTGTCTGTATTATACGAACGGGATGCATCTACAAGATAATTTTAGCAAATAAAATCTATCATGATCCATTAATAATTCGGCATAATTTTGATATTCATACAAAAGTTATTGTTTCACAAAATATTTCGTAAAATGTATTCATAGGATTTCTTTCTTATATAAGTAATAAACCATGTGTTAAGCTTCATAACGGATAGTTAGCACATCAAAAGCTTCTAAAAGGCAAGAGATACTTGATAGTCATTGTGATATATGAACTACAAGAGTTTGAGATGATACAAAATAAATATTTCTAAGTTTGTAATAATGAAAGTTGAATATCCTTACCTACACAGAATATGAAAGTGGCTGAATATGCTTGAGAAATAAATTGCTTTAAAGTGTAGTGGATTGTCACTAATAATTGTTGAGATTAAATTTATCAAACTATTATTGTGGTCATATATGAGTTTCTTTTGTTACAAAATATTATTGCTTAAGAGTAAAAACAGAGGAATGAAAATTTTAACATTTTAAAAAATAAAGAGAATAAGAAAGAAAAGTGTTTAATTAAAGAAGATAAAAGAGGATAAAGGTATAATTTCATCAGTTAGATTAAGTATTTTGAAAATCCAATATATTTGGATTTAAAGTCTAAACCTTTTTTTCATGGAGTAAAAAATTATTTGTAGGCTTAACAAGAAGAATTATTATCACGCGCGAAGCGCGGATATGTTATCTAGTTAAAGTGTAAGAAACGTTATTATCAATCAAATGGATACATGCAATGACATCATACCATCATTTTAAAATGTACTCATTTGAATTTTGTACTATATCATAAATCATCTGAAAATTATCATATTGAAATCTCATAATTATGTGTATTGAAGCTCTTGTTATTTCAAACATAGGTTCATGCCCTAATTAAATCATAATCTTAGCATACTTTCGTTACCAAATTCTACACATACACCTTATTATGCTACTATTTTTACAAAGAACAAAAAGTAAACAAGAGTAGAAAAGAAAGAAAAATATATGGCGTTAGTATTACATATTTTGAAGATATTTGAATACTGTTCAAGAACATCATTCAGATTTTGAACGTTTGGTGCTTGTCAATTCACTTTTTGTTCTCACTCCATTTAGTTATACATTGTCCTCCTCCATCCTTTTGAATATCCTCCAAGTGGAGCTTTTAATTATTCTTTTTAATATTTTTACCACTCTTTTATTGATGAAGACTGAAGATCATAAATTCCAATTGGAAGAAAAGAAGTCATTAAAATTCTTTTTAGTAATTTTCCAAAAAGTTTCTACTTTAAATATATTGGTTATTTGTGAAAAGCATTTGGTCCAACAATTGTGAAAATTGGTTTTGGGCCTAACTCACACCTCAAAAGCTAGCTCATGAGGAGGAGGATTGTCCAAGCCATATAAGGAGACCAAGACTCTCACGCACACCCAGGCTAACTGGAGCGTGGACAATATATATGGGGGCCCACCATCGGTGAACAAATATTTGGAATGGGCCTGGTTTTGATACCATGTGAAAATTAATCTTGGGCCTAACTCACACCCCAAAAGCTAGCTCATGAGGAGGAGGATTGCCCAAGCCTTATAAGGAGACCAAGGACCCTTTCCTCTTCCGATGTGGGATACTTAACTACTATTCTCACCCATAGAAAATTAATTTCAAATATTCATTTTCGATCGAATAGGAAATATGTGATTCCACACTGAAATATGAATTATGGATGGTAGCATCTTCAAGTACATATTCCCTTCTTGTTTGATTCTTGTGATGTTTTACAAGAGGGCACTCGGATGGTCATTATTTTCCTCATTTATGAAGATAATCTCCACCATTCATGGTCATTATTTTTGTGACCTTATACATTCATAACCTCCTCCATTATGTTAGTGGTTCATGTCATGTTTATTACAACCTTTTGCATGCCTCTATATGACACTATAAATAGAGGCACAAGGGTTCATATTGTATAACTTGTACATTTGATATTTGGAAGAATGAAAAACACTCATCTCTTATCTTCTCTCAATATTTTTTGTCTACTTTACTATTCATAATATTCATTTTTTGACTTAATTTTAAAATACGTTATCAACACGAGTTTGCTAAATCTGTCTCCTGATCCTACCAATTTGCCAATTATTAGTTCATCCTCAGTAGCAAGATCTTGTGGTAGGTGTTGGATAAACACGACGGCTAATTAGGTCAACTATACTATTTTGGTTGTCAGGTAATGTTATTTCAATATATCTAAATTGTGTTAAGACTATACATTTATATATATATATATATATATATATATATATATATATATTGATCTTTATTTTTTTATTTCTTAAATATTAAATCTCACATGAAATTATTTTTGTTGAGATTGATTTATGAATAAATAGTAAGGAACATAATTGATGCTTAACTTGTTATAGCCTCGTGAAGGTGTAATGCCAGACATAAAAGAAAAATAGAGTAATGTATTTTTCTCCTCTAAAACATTTTTTATAGTGTATTATTTATTCATGACTAATATTAAATATTATCATGTGTCACTAAATTGTTAGTTTTTGTTTGGTAAATTGATTCCACCAAAATTATTATAAATTAGATGAGTATGACATGGCATATAGATTTGGTTGATATTGTTTCTGGTTATCAACTAATAAGTTGTTGCTTTTCTAGGAGATGTAAAAATGAACAAAAATTGAGGTTCTTATGTTGACATACATAATTCTTTGTTTGTCTGGTGCTTCATTTTGGATTATTAGAATGTATTAGTTATTTGTATTTATATATAATTGTATGTAGTGTTGGATAATTATTTTCTTTTAATAAACACTACAGAATATATTGAACATCAAAAATTATAGTTGTCATCTGTTTGAAAGATTTTTTCCTTCAAACATATTGAATTCATTTATTTCATCAAAGGCTCATCTTAAGATTGAGTCTCTTATTTCACTTTAGCTTATTATGTCATTAGTCGATGGTAATACGGTGGATTCAAGTCCTATTATATGAGAGGGTATGATATTGGGTTTGATTTTTGATGCACTATGATAATAAGGTATTAGATTAAAGTCCCACGGTAATATGGCCTCACATGCCTTTTTATGGGTAAGACATTGAGATCGAAGTCTCAACTCAATATATTTGATAATAATGATGACCGATGTAAATGTACTTTTGGTGAAAAATCACAAAACTCGCCACATTGATTTGCTCCATTTTTTATGTTAATGTGGTAGCACTGCATATAAGTCTGAAAGAAGACAAGTGGTTAAAAATGTATGTGGGCGTGGAGGAACAAAATTATAATTGTCATTATTTTGATAATAATAAAAGGAAGGAACACTATGGGTTCTCCAAATAGTCCTTCAAAGATGGAGGTAATTTTTTACTATCAATTTGGTCTGAAAGATATTGGGCAAATGGTTATTGTGCGATCTAATTCGATAATTTTATAAATTTTTCATCAAAAGAATATAACGTGGTAGTACATTTAATAATTCAAAATGATGTTGAGGTATGTATCATATTAATATGATAAATGATAAGATATTGAGCTCATACAATATATTAGTCCATTTCTTGGAGAGAATGTGACTTGTGATAAATATGGTGGATGCTCGACCGTTTATAAATGTGAATGTGTCATGATGTGATGAAATTTAATGACAAAGACGTGCTTATATATGGTTGGATAAACACCAAAACTCGCTTCTACGGAATGTTTGAGAGAAAGAAAGAATATTTTAATTTGATATAAAAAGGTCATTAATGCTATAGCATGTTTTATCATGATCTACCAAACGGTAAAATCAAGAAGTGATTCTTGCCTATAAAGATTTTGGTCATGACCAAAATGATTATGGTGTAGTCGAATGAATTCGACATCGATCTCGTAAATATGGTACGCCAAAAAGACCTTTATCAAAATGTTATAAAAATAAATTATTAAAAGCAAAAGTAAAGCAAGAAAGAGGTCTTGCATAAAATGATTTTGACTATAATGATAATAATTTTATCCCTAAAAGGAGATGGCCATCATATAAATGGTATTTTGAAATATGAGGTAGTATACAAATATTTAATAGCCTCAAAAAGCTAATGTGTTACAACACGGAGAAATAAAATTATTCAGATCATTGAAATTGTAGTAAGTTTCCAAAAAGACTTTGTAAGTTTTAAGGAAATTAAAAAAAACTATTATTGTATTGAGACTGTAAATTATAGAAAGATTTTGTATGTTCAGATTACTACATTCGAAACGGGTTATAAATATTTATGGAAAAACTACTCGTTTTTCTCCTATTTATTGATACAAATATATGAACATGGTGATGGAATAACATACTATAGTAAACTAAAAGTTTACAGAAAATATATAAGTTGGCATGATCGGTTGACCATCCCGATTCAAATGTGATGCAAAAATAATTGAAAATTCATGCGGTTCTACATTGAAGAAATAAAAGATTCTTCAAGAATTCTCTTATGTTGTTTGTTCTCATGATAACATATTATAACAACTAAGGTTATGATTGTATCCCCCAAATTTTTGGAATGTACAGCAAGATGAATATGGGCCCGTTCACTGCCATGTAGACAATTTAATATGAAATGAGATGCATCTATGGTTGGTCACATGTGCTGCTATCAACTTGCAATTTGATTTTTGCAAGATTGTTTGCTCAAATTATTAAATTGAAAGCATGGTTTTAAACTATAAAAGTTGATAATGCTGATTGGTTTAGCAGAAAATTGTGTGCCTCTAATTATAGCTGAACGATTGATTATGAGAATAAATTTTTCAAAAATAAATTTGGTATGAGACGAGTTTATTTAAATATAGCAACATTTGTATGCATCAAGCCAACAAGGTTTCCATATGTTGTTGGTTTTGGGTCAGGAACCAATTAAAATCCATCTAAAAATTTGAATGTTCAATATCCACCACGCACAAAGATGAATTCCCAAATAAGATTGGGGTGAATGTTAGATTTGTTGGGTTAGAAATCGAGAGGACGTAGAATTTTTTACCCGAATTCTTGTCGGTTCATGATGTTTTCAACACCACAAGATTACCACAACAACAAATATAAGAACATTGGGACGTTTGAGATGACTGTGACATTGTTATTGTTGAAGAAAACTAGAAAGTAATGAATAAATGAACATGGAGGAGTTCAAAAGGGTCCCTTTAATTAATATAGTAGGGCTACCTAAATCTGACCGTTGGAAAATTTTGCCCGTTTGAATTGTACCATTGGAGAAAATTTAAATGGAATATCATTTACTTCAAAGGGTCTCTAAAGAATGTTTATGTCTTCTATAATCGACTAGGTTACGTATAGATTATATACTGATGTCAGTATTGATTATCCTGTGTATTGGCATATTATCTATTTAGACTAAGGTCGATTATAGACCCTTCAGACAGTCTATGATCAACTTACTGAATATATGGACAGCTTAAAATAATGGCAAAAAAGGAGAAATTAAATAAAATAAAATTAGAGTATGTCTATTAACACCATTAAAATATTGTAAAGCAATTTAGATATATCAATTGTGAGTCCCAATCACTTTTGAATGTGATCAAGTGTTATCTAAGATATGAAGTAGTCTTAGATCATTGAGATGACACAAAAAAGGAGAGAAAATAAATAAATAAAAATAAAATAAATATTAATCATCCAAGCACTAGAGAACGACTACTTATCATGACAAGAGATTAGACTTGTGTGATGACCATAAGGAAGAGTGGTAGTTGTCACTTGTGAGTGTTCAATGGACAAGTAGTGTGTGAGAACAAGGAGTCCTTCTCAGTAGAGACGTTTGTTCTAGGTAATTGGTTGTTACTACCATTGCCCTCCCCTATACTCATTTGATCGAGTGTTCAATTGTTTTGTAAGCTCATATTATGGTATTTAGTCACTTTACATTGCATGAATGATGTTTGTTTATTTTATTTTATTTTATTTCTTCCTTTTTTAATCTCACCTCCTTTGAAAATAGACTCAGTTGGTATATTGAGTATATTATAGATAATTAGGTTTATCCATACCAGATTATATTATTAGTCATGTATCGATCAACTAAGTCTTTTTCAGAAGGGGGTGAGATTAAAAAAAGGGAGAAATAAAATAAAATAAAATAAATAAACATCATTCACGCAATGTAAAGTGACTAAATATCATAATATGAGATTACAAAATAATTGGACACTCGATCAAATGAGTATAGGGGAAGGAAATGATAGTAACAACCAATTACCTAGAACAAGCGTCTCTGTTGAGAAGGACTCCTTATTCTCATACAATACTTGTCCATTGAACACTCACAAGTGACAACCACCACTCTTCCTTATGGTCATCACACAAGTCTAATCTCTTGTCATGATAAGTAGTTGTTCTTTAGTGCTTGGATGATTAATATTTATTTAATTTTATTTTAATTTATTTTATTTCCTTTCATTTTTTGTGTCATCTCAATGATCTACGATTACTTCGTGTCTTAGATAATACTTGATCACGTTCAAAAGTGATTGGGACTCACAATTGATGTATCTAAATTGCTTTACAATGTTTTAATGTTATTAATTGACATACTCTAATTTTATTTTATTTAACTTCTCCATTTTTGCCATTATTTTATGTTGTCCATATATTCAGTAAGTTGATCATAGACAGTATAAAAGGTCTATAATCGACCTTAGTCTAAATCGATAATTTTCCAATACACAGGATAATCAACACTGATATCAGTATATAATTCATAAGTAACCAAGTCGATTATAACCTTGATATTTCCTTTCTTACGTTTAATGAAAGAGTCTTTAGAAGAGTTTAAACGTACTAGTCGATTATATATTTGTAGTGAGCGTATATAATTTGTATTTAGCGTAGTCGATTATATATTCATACTGTACTCCGAGTTTAAACAGTGTTTGCAAATCTTTAAACATACACTACTGAAGTATCATCGACAAAAATTGAAACACATAAATCATTATAGATAAATAGAATATCATGCCGACAGAAACTTGTTTATAGATATATAAATGTTCATTGCATCTATATTTATAATTTTTGGGGAAAAAATCCCCAAAAAAAGGAAAAAACAAAACTTTCATTTACATAATCCTACCATGAAAGCTTCATTCGGCAATGAACTACAAAACAAACAAAACTAAACTAGACTAGGGGTGTGAAGGGGGGTGATGAGTTCACGGGGGTCCAGGTTGAGCCTCTCAGCTATGGCCCGAAGAAAATGAGTCATCCTCTGTAGCTCTCTGTCCAGCTGCCGTTGATCGGCGGCACGACCCTAGAAAAGGAAATCCAGGTCACTCCGAAGCCTAAGCTACTCTATGTTATCGATGGTTGTCATTCTGTGCATTGGCCGTAGTGTGTACCTCCTCCAAGACATCTTCTTCTCTCCTTTGTCTTTTCTTAAGAAATTTGGTTTAAAATCTACAAGGGCCTCTTTAAATAGGCCAAAGCATGAGACAATCGACCAATAGAAGTTGTACACGTGTTGATGGGAAGGGAGAAGGCATATGGGAATTGTAAATAAAAAGTCACGAAAGTTGTAGCAGTCGTGGCATTTCAAATCGTATCATTTCCTGAAGTGTAATAATTACATTGAAAGGTTTAGTGAATGAGGAAAAGGGTTTCTTTAATAGACTAAACGACTGGTTAATGATATACTATGTAGTTTAAACTATATCTCGTAGACCATGCATCGATCTATAATATATTTTGAGTCCAGTAGAAGTGTGATATGTATATTCGATTTCATAACTTGGGATGATTGTTTTCAAAATGACACTTTTTCCAATGCATCATAATTATTTTGAATTCAACATTGTATGAAGAAAAGGGTTTGTTCAACAGATAACCAGGTAGGTTTATTAGACACTACGTATTGAATATTTACTCTGTAGATCAAACACTGATATATTATATATTATGAGGCTAATCGATTATTTCAGTCTATAATTTATTTAGTACGTAGTATATAATATATGAACTGGAATCAATAATGCACAACAAAAAAAGTCAATTATAACTACAGTTCAGTGGTTTTCAAAACAGAATACACATTACATGTTGTCCAGTGCATTTGAACAAACCAAAAACATAAAATACAATGTCAATCATATTATCCTACGTTAAGGTTGCATGTTGTTCTCTTATATCCCGGCCTTTTACACTTGGGGCACTTGTTTCTTTTCTTGTACCTTGAAGGCTCCAACACACCCTTAACACGTTTCACCTTTCTCCTTTTGAGTTTGGGATCAAAATCAGGTGGAAGAACTTATATTTCTAGATACTCTCACGCCACACTCCACTCCAACTCCAGTGGTGTTGTACAAATAGGTTTCAATTATGAAAGTAGGTATGATTCTTTCGAATATATGTGTGAAGATTAGTTGTAAATGCTAGTGTCGTATTCCTCCCTGTGCTTCAAACGCAACCTGCCATTGCATGAGTGTATGGCAATTTCACCAAGTTCTACTTTCTGGAAGAACATATCCATCTCGAAAGATTAACTTTGGAAGAACGACCATAACCAAGCACGGTGAATTCATCGGTGCTTCCATTTATGTTGTTCACATATAATTTATCGTCCTCGGTCATGTTTTCCCTCAAGATCATCTCGGCTACGGGAACAAATGTTGTCTTTGAATTGTCCACCTCCGCATACCTCTTCCTAAATATTTATCCAAACCTATATGCAATTGAATTGAACATGGCTGCCACTGGATACTCTCTTTCGTCGCCCAATATTGAGTTGAGCGACTCGGCGATGTTTGAGGTCATGATGTTGAATCGATTACCTGGAAAGTGAGCCCGGCTCCACTTTTTAAATCCAAATTCATGATCGAGGCAAGCTGCTGTGCTGGGGCATCTTTCTTTAAGGGCGTTAAAGTAGTCATTAAATTCTTCAAACGTGTACGCCTTGGTCGTATGGTAGTACAAATAGAGAGAATCATAATAATGGTAATTTGTTCGGAGATTTTCATTGAGATACCTTATAAAAACACTGTGATGCACAAACAGATAATGCCTTCTAAGGCCGTTGGCTATGCTTACGTGTCTATCAGAGATAATGCACAACTCTAGTTCGTCGACGACAAAGGCCTTAAGTTTCTCAAAGAATAAGACCTACGACGTATCGTTCTCCTTATCCACCACACAATATGGTAAGGGATATATATGATTCTACGTATCTTGAGCAACAGCGGATAGCAGCACGCCCTCGTACTTGTCGGACAAATGAGTGCCATAACGGCAATGACCTTTCTCATGTGTGCATATCAACGGATGGAAGCCCCAAACGCCATAAAGTAGTAAATAAACCTGCCCGACTCCTCATCGACTATGAGAGAATTAATAGAACCGAGATTGAGGCCGCAGAAAATATATGAAAATGCAGGAAACACTGCATATTCGTGCTCGGACGTACCTAGAACTATGTTCTTCGCAATGACATCTTCCATCCAGCACTTCCAATAGCCCAACCTGTAATGTAGCTCCCTAAATACGATCTTCTCGATATATTTCGAGCTTGGACCTTTGTTGTCGATGAAAAAGTTCAAAATAAGTGAGGCAATGACCTCCACGGTGACATTCTTGTAGTTTTCCGTGACATGATCAATGCCACAAGTATGCTCTCCCACGTACTTGTGGATGTGAAACCAACCCAATTCTCCAATAGCACATGCACGCACCATCCATCGGCAAGGAGGATCTACGCACCTCACCCTCAAGTATTTTTTACAACTCTTCACCATTGTGTAATTGAACGACATTTTTACCGATGCCTGCTTCAACAAAAGATTCAACGTTTTCTTATCCTTGAATGTTTGTCCTACAAAAAGATTGGTGTCGTCTGAGAAAGAGTTGCTTCTTTGTGGTTCGAGTTGCCCGTCCTTACCTCCTCCACACTCCTCTTCTTTATAATCTTCACTATTATCCCATTCATCACCACCCATGCAATCATATTTCGTTAACATATCATCCAATGTTGGGGGTGGAGGTGGGGGTGAGGGTGGGGGTGGGGCTGATGTGGAAGCTTCTTCCCGGGACCTTCCAACAACTTTAACCCGCAATATAGGTCTGGAGTTATCAGAATTAACGCAAAGCGTATATAATTCCACGTGTCTATCATTTTTTATGAACTTTGAATAGATTTTCCCCATCCCGTTCATCAAGTAATTAATTACCACCTCGCTTTGATCACAACCTAATTCACCGCTCTCCATTACGCTTTTAACCATATCGGCATATGAACCGTTGCGATGAAGGGCAATGGACAATGTCTCCTCAGACGTGATTTTTCAAACCCAACATTTAGGATTCGCTTTCCATTCACTAGAAAATATGCCACCAACCACCACGTAATCATTAATAGACATGATATACCTCGATAATAGTATTTAATAGACTTGAATAGTGGTTTATGAGCCTAGACTTAATAGACTGTAGTCGTCTTCTTCTTAGATGTTGTCTGTATAGTACACAATCGATCCTTTTTCGATGACCACCAGAAAAAACCGATGAATTTCAGCTTACCAACAACCTAAGAAGTGTTGGAATGTTGCTATTGAGCCAACAATCAATTTTGAAATGCGGGACTGATTTTCAAGCTTTTTGTATGAAAATGAAAGAAAAATTTGGGCTAAAAATATGTGAAGATGGCTTAAAACAATGGAGATAATGTCTCTTTTCGATGGATGCCAGAAAATTCGACGAAAAATTCGATGAAAAATGGCCGAAAAATCGAGGAAATGGCGCCAAAATTGGGTGGTTGGTAGTGGATTGGTTGAGAAGATTGGGATATTTTTTAAAAATTAATTATCCAATATTTGTATTTTTGGACTTGAACTAAAGTATAGTTTTAAGAAAATTAGGGCTGAAATGAGAAAGGAGCTAAAGTATATATTTTTTAAATTGAGTGCTAGGGTTGTATTTTTTTTTTGTGGTCCCATTAGGATGTCTATTTTTCCTATTAAAAAATCTTGGTGTTTAAATGTCAAAAAAAGTTTGGAATATGGCCTTTTAGCCAATTCCCCCTTCAGAGTTAGAGGCACGGTGCACCATCCATCGCATCAACTGGCTTCTCTGGTGCACCCGCATAGCGAAGGGCAACCAGTGGGTCTCTTTCTTTTAACATGCGGCATGGACCCCATCTTGGGGCTCTTTCGGTGCGCTAAACGGTCTATGTTTCACGTCTAAAACTTTCTGAGTCTCCATACGCATTCTAGATATTTTCCAATCAATATTAAGAGCAAACAAATCTATTCTTGAAATTTAAGAGGCATAGATATGCTACATGAATACTAGAAATATTTAGAGTGTTACATTAACGTTTTGGCTTTTCTCATATATAAGGAGATGTGACTATGAAGCAAAACCTAGTTTTTGCATATTTCAAAATTTCACTTAACTCTGAAAAGACGCCATAATTTCCAACATTGAGAACCATGTGTACGTGTTATCTTTATTATTTTCTTATCATTCGAGGTTTTGTATCATCTAGAGTTAGTTGGTCAAGTGACATTGCAATAGAGTTATTGAAACGAGGGTTTGTAGTAGAGTTGTTGCATGGGGAGGAATTAAGAATTTAATTCCTAGAATAACAAGAGTTTGTAATCAAAATATTGCTCTTTGTTAGTGAAGCTGTTAGAGACGTCTTACTCTAGTAGATCGTGATTTTACTTCCTTGAGAAAGAAGGTTTTCATGAAAAATATCATGTTTTCTTTGTTTGCATTAACTTTCATTATTTACTTCTTGTTACTAGTAGCTGAACTCAATCAAGGACTATGTCCCTTGACTCGTGGTGAATTCATACAAGCCATCCATGTACATACACTATTCCAATTTGTGTCCCTTTTTTTTTTGGTATATTTCTGTCCAAATTAATAAAATAATTAAGAGTATAAAAGTTTCTTACTATTTAAAAGATATTTTTGTCAACCAACAACTATATTTAGATAGATAGATAGATATATTTTATTAAATAGGCATAGAATTTATTTACTTGCATCATACAGAATCTTTTTCCAATTTGACTCAAAATATGAGGCCCTTTCTTTTTTGGGTTTTTGGCAAGTAAATCTCTATATTAAGTGTGGGTATTATTATTAGCATGTGTAAAAGGTCTACATTTTAGGAATAATATTTAATGTACTTGTATTTTTACCATATAGTTGAATCAAAGCCAAAGTAGGAAATTTATTTATCACCACTGCTCACTAGTAGATACATAAATAGAAGTGCAAGAGATTAGAAAGATAAAGCACCTAATTAAAAATTCAAGAATGAAGATGAAATTTAGCAACATTTTTCTTGTGGTCGCTTTTCTTATTCTCGCATCAGGTACATTTTTACTAAGTTATAGTTAATACGTCTAATTCTTACTAAGTTTTCATTTCTTTTTTTTAAAAAAAGAAAAAGGAAATAGGGGATGGGGAAGAGAAAACAGCGAGAGAATTACAATATATGCAATCGAACCCTCACCACTAAAATGATAGTTCAGGTAGCCTCACCACTAAGTTTTAATTTATTTGTTCTTTTATAATTTTAAATATTTAACGAATGAAATCTTTATTTTGGCTACATATAACATAGCACAAAAAAAAATACCCTTCTTAAAAATGTGTAGATAAAATTGTCCATGGATCTATTTGGAATATATATGAACTCAATTTTTATATGTGATTACTAAATTGCATATCAAAAGGGCTAAACCAATAAATAGGTTGGTTAAGCCCAAATTTGAATAGGTTGAACAGATTATATTTTTCATGCACTAACGTTGGCATCCTAGACCATATTAATTGTTGGATCAAATAAAAAAAATTATTTTCCATTGTTTATACCACCAATAACAATAACAACAAAAACAACATAAAAAGGGGCAGTCCGGTGCACTAAAGCTACCGCTATGCGCGGTGTCCGGGGAAGGGCCTTCACCACAAGGGCGTATCGTACGTAACCTCACCTTGTATTTCTGCTAGAGGCTGTTTCCAAGGCTTGAACTCGTGACCTCCTGGTCGCATGGCAACAACTTTACCAGTGAAATTTTATACAATAGGCTTTGGAAAAAGTAAAGTGTACGTAGGTGTTAAGTATCCAACATCGAAAAACGGATGGATAATTGGTCTCCTTATATGGACTTGGACAATCCTCCCTTCATGAGCTAGCTTTTGAGGTTGAGTTAGGCTCAAGATCCAATTCTTTACATGGTATCAGAGTCAGGCTCATCCCAAACATTGGTCTCCTTATATGGACTTGGACAATCCTCTTAGGTCCAAGATCCAATTCTTTACAGTAGGTCTTACTACTACCTCTTGAAGACAATTGATCTCCTTATATGGATTTGGACAATCCTCTTAGGTTCAAGATCCAATTCTTTACAGTAGGTCTTACTACTACCTCTTGAAGACAGTGAGGTTGTTTCCGAGTTGTTTATATAGCTATTTATTTATTTAAACTTGTATTTATAATAATTAATTGATAATATTTTGCAGAAAATAGAGTGCCTCAGGTAGAAGGTATTTTTACAGGGATTTGTGAAAAGTTACTTCTTGGAGTTCACTGTCCACCAGAGCCAGAATCAAAGATATGTCTAACGGAGTGCAGTAAACTAGCCGACGGCCATATACTCATCGAACATTCTTGTTCAGATGGATATAAGTGCCTTTGTAAATGGGTTGACGACAGATGTTAAGATCAACTAGTTACTTACAATTTCATTTTTGATTTTATCAGAAATTTAATGTAAGTCATTCATTTATGATGAATTGAATTTTTTTATTATTGTATTCAATCTTATGTTCTAGAATGTTCATTATATTGTATGGTTAATAATTAAGATTTTAATTTCAATACTGCAGTCACTTAAAGTCGATTGCACGAAATTGAAGAAATATAAATAATCTTATATATAAAGTACAGTTCACTATATTACTATAACTCTCCTTGATGATTTTTTATTTCTTGAAATATTCAAAATAATTTCATTACAAATTATACTAAACATTTTCTTCTATATAAGGCACCAAATAATCACTAAAAAGGTCTTCACTCATTTGATTTCAAATCGATTTTAAATCAATTTTTTATTAACAAGATAGATGATGAAAGAAAAAAATACATCAAACAGATTTCGCCAATGTTGATCAATTTTATTTACAAAAAAGAAGATGAAAGAAAAAAACATAGTACCCAACTGGAGAAACAACCGTGCTAATTTTTAAATGTTTGTAATCTCATTAGGATCACTAAAGTAAAGATATTAAACACACTATCTAGCAGTATAAATTCGCAAAAGAAATAATAATTAAGGAAGCAGCTATCCTTCCTAAAGAAAAACTCTTAAAAATTTCTTGTCACGTTGATAGTAACTAACTGGTTCATACCATGGTTAACTTATAAGAGGTCCATACATCGAACCTGTACAAGTCCTTTTGTAAATGAATTAACGTGCTACGTATCGAGTTCTCGACATCAACTCAAAATTTGACACTCTTAGACTTAAGGTAAATTCACCTCTGGATATAGAGTAGCTATTTTGAATAAAAGAGAAATAACGGTGAAAGAAGAAAGGATGCTTTTCAATTAAAAATATTTTACAACATTGATTCACGCACTTAGGAAAAAGTGCATGTCACTTTCTATGTCATGTTGTGTGAGGTGTTTAATAGGTACATAATTGATAGTATTCGACATCAACCCAAAATTTGACACTCTGCTTAAGGTAAAATTCACCTCTGGATATAGAGTAGCTATTTTGAATGAAAGAGAAATAAAGGTGAAGGAAGAAAGGATGCTTTTTAATTAAAAATATTTTACAATACTGATCCACAAACTTAGCAAGAAGTGTATGTCACTTTTTATGTCACGTTGTGTGAGGTATTTAATAGGTACATAATTGATAGTATTGAAGTGAATAATAAGAAAAAGGATATGTAAGTGAATTCTATAGATAATTTTAAGGGGTCGTACGTGATTTAAAACCAATAATAATTGAAAGATCATGACTACATCATGACTAGTACCTCGGCCATCATTCTTTCAAATAGACGAACCCTTTAATCTCTATATATAAATAAAGGAGAAATATGAGGCTACTGATGTAGCAGACATCTAAAGTCAGTATTCAGATTTATCTTTTTTCTTATTTTTTTGGCATTTTATTCCTTTTAATTCTCTTTCTAAGAAAAAATTTCTACCAATTAATTTTCCTTAATAAAATTCATTAATTTTCCTTTATTAAATTTATCAAATACACCGTACCAGCAAAATTATTACATACTACCGTTTTCAACAAACTCCCCGTCTTCCTCTTTCCTTCCCCATTATTATTAACCCTTCTTCAGAAAAATTCAATAATCAAATCACGGTGCCACAATTGTTTCTTACTCTCAGAGAAAAAGTAAAAATTAATTAACAGAGGAGGAGAATTCAACCCATCAGATGCATTATTCCAGATCAAAAACTTAAAGATTTCAATTTTAAGAAGGTATGAAACTTCATGTTTTCTTGATTTTTCTTTTATGTGTATTTGTATTACTCTTTCTCTTGTGTTTATTATTCTTATTGTCAATCTTACAAACTTTGTGCAATTTGTCATAATTTGGGAGGAGGTGCTATTCTAATGTACCTCCTAACACGTCAAATTGCGGGAAAGCCCCATAGACTTTCAAGATTAAACTTATTATCGCCTGCTGGGTTTCATCATGATTCCAATCCTGTATTTACTATGATGGAATACTTATTCCTGCTATTGTCTCCTTTACTTGCCCCTTTTATGTCATCTTTTTATATTTCCACTCGATTTTTTCGCATGTTGTTTAACAAATTGGCTCGAGACTTCCACAACTTACCAACAGTTGGAGGCCTTGTGCAAACTCTCATATAAGTTATTTGGTTGGTGGAGACAGTTCCAACTGGGTTGGAGGCTTAGGGTTACCAAACTACAATATGAATGACATATCAACTGTTTCATTTCGTGTGGCTCTTCATTTGGCACAGATCAAGAACAGACGGAAGTTTATAATGTTTGACTATGGGAGTGCAATTGCGAACATGGAAGCTTATGGTTCCCTTAGGCCTTTAGATTTTGGGGAGTACTATTTCCTTATTGATATTCTGGTTGATCTTATTGCTGGGAGAAACGGCAAGGTCATTAGGCCATCCATAGTAAGGAAACATTATAAGATGATGAAAGATGCAGGTGTGGAGGTGTCATATAACGAGTTTGAGTAAGATCATTTGGATTTTACATTTTCCCATCATGAAGAATTATTGGCATATGTTATGTCTCGATTAAATTTAGTAGGTGCTTCTATGAAGAAGCAACCCCGTCAAAAACCATTGAAGTTCAGGAGAAAAGAGGGGCAGGCCTTAGGTATTGCGGTTTCATTGTTAATAACTATGTCTTTAGGTGAATGGTTCTTCTTTTAAGTTATTCCTACTCGTAAGGTATGTATACTCATCTTCTATTTGAAGTTGTTTGATGAAGGTGGAGGAGCTTTTGAATCTTCGTTTATAAAGATGCGATCAAATTTGCATGCTTAGTGGCCAAACAACACAAGGATCGATTTTTTTTAGGACATTCCTTGGTAAAAAAACTTCTTAAAGGGTACAACTGAAGATGTGCCTATTATTAAGGGCAAGTACTTGAAAAAAGACAATTTTTTATTTGTGAGAATGATATTTTCTTGTACAAATGTGCTACAGGGCGATTAATAAAAAACATCACCTTACCATTGAAAGTTGGTTTGTTCATTGGTTGTATTACTCTTTCTCTTGCATTTATTATTCTTATTATTCTATATTTTTTTATTATTTCAGGCCTTAGGTATTGCGATTTTGTTGTTGCTAACTATGTCTTTAGAGGAGCGGTTCTTCTTTTAAGTTATTCCTATTTGTAAGGTATGTATACTTGTATCCTCATGCCTTCTCGATTTTCAGTTGTTTATGTTCATACATTACTTGACTATTTTGCTTATTTCTCTTAGATCATGTAAACTGAGTAATTTTTACTTTCTCTATTTTTTTATTGTTTAGCGGTTTAACATTGTGTATTATTATGTATATAAAAAACAACAATGTACAATTATGACAGGCGATACTAAAATTCAAAAGTTTTTCATGTTTTCCTACAAGATTGAACACTTTATGTCCTGCTTATTTATCTCTACATGTTGTAGGGCTCAAGAATTTGATGGATGACCATAACAATGAATTCGTAATGATGCAAGATCAACTTGATCAAAGAGAAAAGGAGCTCTAAGTTGTCTGTATTATACGAACGGGATGCATCTACAAGATAATTTTAGCAAATAAAATCTATCATGATCCATTAATAATTCGGCATAATTTTGATATTCATACAAAAGTTATTGTTTCACAAAAATATTTCGTAAAATGTATTCATAGGCTTTCTTTCTTATATAAGTAATAAACCATGTGTTAAGCTTCATAACGGATAGTTAGCACATCAAAAGCTTCTAAAAGGCAAGAGATACTTGATAGTCATTGTGATATATGAACTACAAGAGTTTGAGATGATACAAAATAAATATTTCTAAGTTTGTAATAATGAAAGTTGAATATCCTTACCTACACAGAATATAAAAGTGGCTGAATATGCTTGAGAAATAAATTGCTTTAAAGTGTAGTGGATTGTCACTAATAATTGTTGAGATTAAATTTATCAAACTATTATTGTGGTCATATATGAGTTTCTTTTGTTACAAAATATTATTGCTTAAGGGTAAAAAGAGAGGAATGAAAATTTTAATATTTTAAAAAATAAAGAGAATAAGAAAGAAAAGTGTTTAATTAAAGAAGATAAAAGAGGATAAAGGTATAATTTCATCAGTTAGATTAAGTATTTTGAAAATCCAATATATTTGGATTTAAAGTCTAAACCTTTTTTTCATGGAGTAAAAAATTATTTGTAGGCTTAACAAGAAGAATTATTATCACGCGCGAAGCGCGGATATGTTATCTAGTTAAAGTGTAAGAAACGTTATTATCAATCAAATGGATACATGCAATGACATCATACCATCATTTTAAAATGTACTCATTTGAATTTTGTACTATATCATAAATCATCTGAAAATTATCATATTGAAATCTCATAATTATGTGTATTGAAGCTCTTGTTATTTCAAACATAGGTTCATGCCCTAATTAAATCATAATCTTAGCATACTTTCGTTACCAAATTCTACATATACACCTTATTATGCTACTATTTTTACAAAGAACAAAAAGTAAACAAGAGTAGAAAAGAAAGAAAAATATATGGCGTTAGTATTACATATTTTGAAGATATTTGAACACTGTTCAAGAACATCATTCAGATTTTGAACGTTTGGTGCTTGTCAATTCACTTTTTGTTCTCACTCCATTTAGTTATACATTGTCCTCCTCCATCCTTTTGAATATCCTCCAAGTGGAGCTTTTAATTATTCTTTTTAATATTTTTACCACTCTTTTATTGATGAAGACTGAAGATCATAAATTCCAATTGGAAGAAAAGAAGTCATTAAAATTCTTTTTAGTAATTTTCCAAAAAGTTTCTACTTTAAATATATTGGTTATATGTGAAAAGCATTTGGTCCAACTATTGTGAAAATTGGTTTTGGGCCTAACTCACACCTCAAAAGCTAGCTCATGAGGAGGAGGATTGTCCAAGCCATATAAGGAGACCAAGACTCTCACGCACACCCAGGCTAACTGGAGCGTGGACAATATATATGGGGGCCCACCATCGGTGAACAAATATTTGGAATGGGCCTGGTTTTGATACCATGTGAAAATTAATCTTGGGCCTAACTCACACCCCAAAAGCTAGCTCATGAGGAGGAGGATTGCCCAAGCCTTATAAGGAGACCAAGGACCCTTTCCTCTTCCGATGTGGGATACTTAACAACTATTCTCACCCATAGAAAATTAATTTCAAATATTCATTTTCGATCGAATAGTGAAATATGTGATTCCACACTGAAATATGAATTATGGATGGTAGCATCTTCAAGTACATATTCCCTTCTTGTTTGATTCTTGTGATGTTTTACAAGAGGGCACTCGGATGGTACTTGGAACGGTCGCATTTGGTTACGCACCACTAGGCCTACTCCAACGGAAAGAACTTTTTTAAAATAGTTTATAATTGTTATAAAACTAATAGGTGTGGATGTCACTACACTTCCACTACTTATCCCCATTATTTTCCTCATTTATGAAGATAACCTCCACCATTCATGGTCATTATTTTTGTGACCTTATACATTCATAACCTCCTCCATTATGTTAGTGGTTCATGTCATGTTTATTACAACCTTTTGCATGCCTCTATATGACACTATAAATAGAGGCACAAGGGTTCATATTGTATAACTTGTACATTTGATATTTGGAAGAATGAAAAACACTCATCTCTTATCTTCTCTCAATATTTTTTGTCTACTTTACTATTCATAATATTCATATTTTGACTTAATTTTAAAATACGTTATCAACACGAGTTTGCTAAATCTGTCTCCTGATCCTACCAATTTGCCAATTATTAGTTCATCCTCAGTAGCAAGATCTTGTGGTAGGTGTTGGATAAACACGACGGCTAATTAGGTCAACTATACTATTTTGGTTGTCAGGTAATGTTATTTCAATATATCTAAATTGTGTTAAGACTATATATATATATATATATATATATATATATATATATATATATATATATATATATATTGATCTTTATTTTTTTATTTCTTAAATATTAAATCTCACATGAAATTATTTTTGTTGAGATTGATTTATGAATAAATACTAAGGAACTTAATTGATGCTTAACTTGTTATAGCCTCGTGAAGGTGTAATGCCAGACATAAAAGAAAAATAGAGTAATGTATTTTTCTCCTCTAAAATTTTTTTTATAGTGTATTATTTATTCATGACTAATATTAAATATTATCATGTGTCACTAAATTGTTAGTTTTTGTTTGGTAAATTGATTCCACCAAAATTATTATAAATTAGATGAGTATGACATGGCATATTGATTTGGTTGATATTGTTTCTGGTTATCAACTAATAAGTTGTTGCTTTTCTAGGAGATGTAAAAATGAACAAAAATTGAGGTTCTTATGTTGACATACATAATTCTTTGTTTGTCTGGTGCTTCATTTTGGATTATTAGAATGTATTAGTTATTTGTATTTATATATAATTGTATGTAGTGTTGGATAATTATTTTCTTTTAATAAACACTACAGAATATATTGAACATCAAAAATTATAGTTGTCATCTGTTTGAAAGATTTTTTCCTTCAAACATATTGAATTCATTTATTTCATCAAAGGCTCATCTTAAGATTGAGTCTCTTATTTCACTTTAGCTTATTATGTCATTAGTCGATGGTAATACGGTGGATTCAAGTCCTATTATATGAGAGGGTATGATATTGGGTTTGATTTTTGATGCACTATGATAATAAGGTATTAGATTAAAGTCCCACGGTAATATGGCCTCACATGCCTTTTTATGGGTAAGACATTGAGATCGAAGTCTCAATTCAATATATTTGATAATAATGATGACCGATGTAAATGTACTTTTGGTGAAAAATCACAAAACTCGCCACATTGATTTGCTCCATTTTTTATGTTAATGTGGTAGCACTGCATATAAGTCTGAAAGAAGACAAGTGGTTAAAAATGTATGTGGGCGTGGAGGAACAAAATTATAATTGTCATTATTTTGATAATAATAAAAGGAAGGAACACTATGGGTTCTCCAAATAGTCCTTCAAAGATGGAGGTAATTTTTTACTATCAATTTGGTCTGAAAGATATTGGGCAAATGGTTATTGTGCGATCTAATTCGATAATTTTATAAATTTTTCATCAAAAGAATATAACGTGGTAGTACATTTAATAATTCAAAATGATGTTGAGGTATGTATCATATTAATATGATAAATGATAAGATATTGAGCTCATACAATATATTAGTCCATTTCTTGGAGAGAATGTGACTTGTGATAAATATGGTGGATGCTCGACCGTTTATAAATGTGAATGTGTCATGATGTGATGAAATTTAATGACAAAGACGTGCTTATATATGGTTGGATAAACACCAAAACTCGCTTCTACGGAATGTTTGAGAGAAAGAATGAATATTTTAATTTGATATAAAAAGGTCATTAATGCTATAGCATGTTTTATCATGATCTACCAAACGGTAAAATCAAGAAGTGATTCTTGCCTATAAAGATTTTGGCCATGACCAAAATGATTATGGTGTAGTCGAATGAATTCGACATCGATCTCGTAAATATGGTACGCCAAAAAGACCTTTATCAAAATGTTATAAAAATAAATTATTAAAAGCAAAAGTAAAGCAAGAAAGAGGTCTTGCATAAAATGATTTTGACTATAATGATAATAATTTTATCCCTAAAAGGAGATGGCCATCATATAAATGGTATTTTGAAATATGAGGTAGTATACAAATATTTAATAGCCTCAAAAAGCTAATGTGTTACAACACGGAGAAATAAAATTATTCAGATCATTGAAATTGTAGTAAGTTTCCAAAAAGACTTTGTAAGTTTTAAGGAAATTAAAAAAAATTATTATTGTATTGAGACTGTAAATTATAGAAAGATTTTGTATGTTCAAATTACTACATTCGAAACGGGTTATAAATATTTATGGAAAAAACTACTCGTTTTTCTCCTATTTATTGATACAAATATATGAACATGGTGATGGAATAACATGCTATAGTAAACTAAAAGTTTACAGAAAATATATAAGTTGGCATGATCGGTTGACCATCCCGATTCAAATGTGATGCAAAAATAATTGAAAATTCATGCGGTTCTACATTGAAGAAATAAAAGATTCTTCAAGAATTCTCTTATGTTGTTTGTTCTCATGATAACATATTATAACAACTAAGGTTATGATTGTATCCCCCAAATTTTTGGAATGTACAGCAAGATGAATATGGGCCCGTTCACTGCCATGTAGACAATTTAATATGAAATGAGATGCATCTATGGTTGGTCACATGTGCTGCTATCAACTTGCAATTTGATTTTTTCAAGATTGTTTGCTCAAATTATTAAATTGAAAGCATGGTTTTAAACTATAAAAGTTGATAATGCTGATTGGTTTAGCAGAAAATTGTGTGCCTCTAATTATAGCTGAACGATTGATTATGAGAATAAATTTTTCAAAAATAAATTTGGTATGAGACGAGTTTATTTAAATATAGCAACATTTGTATGCATCAAGCCAACAAGGTTCCCATATGTTGTTGGTTTTGGGTCAGGAACCAATTAAAATCCATCTAAAAATTTGAATGTTCAATATCCACCACGCACATAGATGAATTCCCAAATAAGATTGGGGTGAATGTTAGATTTGTTGGGTTAGAAATCGAGAGGACGTCATGCTGAAGCTAATAGTTTGCAAACCATCAAGATGATAATATAGATGACAAAGAAAACAATACTAAAAAGCATATAATTATTATCTATTTTGGCCAATTGGCCTACATATTATAAAACCTAATATAAAAGAAATCATAAAAACTTTAGAGAGAAAATCTCCCCCTTAACAAAACTCTAAAATGTTAAAGGACTACATTGTGGATACTATTGTGTTATAGTATGAGAAGAGAGGTCTTTTATTTATAGAGTTCCAAAATCTTTCTTTCAGCAAAGAGGTTAGCCTAATATGTCAAAGTTTTATATTTTCCTTTCAGGAAAAGTAAAAGTAGTTATAGTATTACTTTTATTTCCCTTGTAATAAAAATAAAACTTAAATTTCGTTAGAAAATCAAGGCAAAAACTCTAACAAATCTTCCCTTTTTTGACATGATTTTCTTGACATAATTTGATCTACCTTCTTCGCGTGCAAGATCTTTGTTCTTCCCATAATCTTCATCATTGTTGTTTGCTATGATTTAAAATATTATGACTAAAAGTGGATTCAAAATTAATATTTTATTTTTATTTTTAAAGAAGCAACAACAGAATTGTTGAAATTTACTTAAAACTTCTTCTCCACATGTAGCCAAAAAAAAATCGTCATTATCACCAAATTGATTTCAGCTTGATTTTGAAACCGCTTTGAACCTGTTTGATCTCGTCTCACCACACCATTGGAACTTTGAACCATAAGCTCTGATACCACTTGTTGGATTAGAATTCGAGAGAGCGTCATGCGGAAGCTAATAGTTTGCAAATCATAAAGATGATAATATAGATGACAAAGAAAATAATACTAAAAAGCATAAAATTATTATATATTTTGACCAATTGACCTACATATTATAAAATCTAATATAAAAGAAATCATAAAAACTTTAGAGAGAAAATTTTCCCCTAAAAAAAAATCTCAAATGTTAAACGACTACATTATGGATACTATTGTTTATGATATGAGAAGAGGGGTCTTCTATTTATAGAGTTTCGAAACCTTTCCTCCAAGAAAGAGGTTAGCCGAATAGAAAAATATTTTATATTTTTCTTTCTGAAAAAGTAAAAGTAATTATGGTATTACTTTTATTTTTCTTCTAAGAAAAATAAAACTTAAATTGGTAAGAAAATAAGGACAAAAATCCTAACAAGATTTTCTAACATTAGGCGAAGATATGATTATAGCTAAAATGTGTGGAATAAATTATCTAGATCCTCGTAAGAAAAAAATATAGTGAACTTGAAGTTCAATTGATAATTTATGATTTGCAAAATGTTGCAAGTTCATTGACAGACTGACCCTATGTTATAATTCAGCTGTAAATGCTTCAATGAAAAGTCCTTGAAGGGCAGAGTCTATGACACACCTGAAACGTGATAGACCAATTAGTTGTAAATATAAAACTCTTTGAAGAAAGAGAGAAGCAAATGATCAAGATGGATTTGATAATAAGGCAAGTGCTTTAAAAGAGCACCATGACATAACACTTCATAAAATATTGGCAAAGGTTCAGGTACCTGAAAATGATGAAATGAAGAAATTTCGATAAGTTATGTCTTATTAGAATCAATATCAAATAACCATCGCTGATATATTTGGTATAATATAGCGCTCACCATTATAAATGGTAACGAGAATCTTGAATTTAAATTTGTCGAATAGTGTGGACAGATAAAATACGCGATTCAAGTACATTATGTTTCACTTGAAAAGTGATATTTTAAAATTAGTCCATAGACTAAGGTATAACGCCAATGAGATATAAATTGATGATTGTGGGAAAAGTAATATCCTAAGATATAAAATACGACTTATGCCTTGAGGCATAAAGGTTATTCGCAAAGTCCTGAGATTTTTGTTTGGAGATGTGTTCTCCTATGATGGATGTAATAAGGTTTCTTTAAATTTGGCAATATATGAAAATCTTGAATGTGTATAATAAATGATTGTCTTGTCTAGCTAGACGATAAATGTTATAGGAAAATCCTTAAAGGATTTTAAAGAGATTCGATCCATTGAATATCCCAATGATTGCGAGATCACTTACCATAAAGAAAAATCAATTTTTATCTCATGAAAATGATTAGAAAATATCATGTATTAGTGCAATTATTGCACTTATGTATCCTGCTATTCTACACATGAGATAATAGTTTTTATTAATGTGCAGAAAAGATATAATTTTACTTTTATGTGAATGTAAGTGAAATCAAATATTATTGATATGAATTTATTATTTCTAACAAATATTATCAAAGGCTTGTTGGTTATGCAAATGCAAGAAGAATATTCGATCTATGGCCAATTTTAATATCACACAAATAAAGTTTCCATAACTAATTTTACATGAATATCATAGCTTTTACGTGAATGTCATCGTCGATTATAGACTCTGACTAAAAGGTAAAGTATATACAGTAGAGTGTTGTGTAGTCGATGAATGAAAAAGGTAAATCATATATAATATAAGTAAAAGTAGACTCTTAATAAAAGAGACAGAATACATTCAATCCCACTACACCCCCATTACACATTTCCAAAAAGCTAAAACTAATAGTAAACCATACACCATAATTTTTATGCCCTTTTCTTTTTCTTCATCCATAGCCAACCTATGCTTAATTTGATCCCTCTCAATTTCGACATCTTTCAACAATCCCTTTAAGTGACCAATCTTGTGTTTCGATTCTCTATATAATATCATAAAAAAATCCTTATTTTCTTCGGAATCTCTAAGCCTTTCAAACTTTGCAACGCCTTAAAATTTTAATACCTTGGAATCGGAGGAAAGCCACTTGAAATAAGAGCATCTATCATTATCCTAAAAAAATGAGGATAAATTAGTAAATAAATTATGTGATGAACAAAAATAAATTTTTATTTAAACGAAAACAATCCTTTCCAACCGCACAACAGTAGAATTTTTTACCCGAATTCTTGTCGGTTCATGATGTTTTCAACACCACAAGATTACCACAACAACAAATATAAGAACATTGGGACGTTTGAGATGACTGTGACATTGTTATTGTTGAAGAAAACTAGAAAGTAATGAATAAATGAACATGGAGGAGTTCAAAAGGGTCCCTTTAATTAATATAGTAGGGCTACCTAAATCTGACCGTTGGAAAATTTTGCCCGTTTGAATTGTACCATTGGAGAAAATTTAAATGGAATATCATTTACTTCAAAGGGTCTCTAAAGAATGTTTATGTCTTCTATAATCGACTAGGTTACGTATAGATTATATACTGATGTCAGTATTGATTATCCTGTGTATTGGCATATTATCTATTTAGACTAAGGTCGATTATAGACCTTTCAGACAGTCTATGATCAACTTACTGAATATATGGACAGCTTAAAATAATGGCAAAAAGGAGAAATTAAATAAAATAAAATTAGAGTATGTCTATTAACACCATTAAAATATTGTAAAGCAATTTAGATATATCAATTGTGAGTCCCAATCACTTTTGAATGTGATCAAGTGTTATCTAAGATATGAAGTAGTCTTAGATCATTGAGATGACACAAAAAAGGAGAGAAAATAAATAAATAAAAATAAAATAAATATTAATCATCCAAGCACTAGAGAACGACTACTTATCATGACAAGAGATTAGACTTGTGTGATGACCATAAGGAAGAGTGGTAGTTGTCACTTGTGACTGTTCAATGGACAAGTAGTGTGTGAGAACAAGGAGTCCTTCTCAGTAGAGACGTTTTTTCTAGGTAATTGGTTGTTACTACCATTGCCCTCCCATATACTCATTTGATCGAGTGTCCAATTGTTTTGTAAGCTCATATTATGGTATTTAGTCACTTTACATTGCATGAATGATGTTTGTTTATTTTATTTTATTTTATTTCTTCCTTTTTTAATCTCACCTCCTTTGAAAATAGACTCAGTTGGTATATTGAGTATATTATAGATAATTAGGTTTATCCATACCAGATTATATTATTAGTCATGTATCGATCAACTAAGTCTTTTTCAGAAGGAGGTGAGATTAAAAAAAGGGAGAAATAAAATAAAATAAAATAAATAAACATCATTCACGCAATGTAAAGTGACTAAATATCATAATATGAGATTACAAAATAATTGGACACTCGATCAAATGAGTATAGGGGAAGGAAATGATAGTAACAACCAATTACCTAGAACAAGCGTCTCTGTTGAGAAGGACTCCTTATTCTCATACAATACTTGTCCATTGAACACTCACAAGTGACAACCACCACTCTTCCTTATGGTCATCACACAAGTCTAATCTCTTGTCATGATAAGTAGTTGTTCTTTAGTGCTTGGATGATTAATATTTATTTAATTTTATTTTAATTTATTTTATTTCCTTTCATTTTTTGTGTCATCTCAATGATCTACGATTACTTCGTGTCTTAGATAATACTTGATCACGTTCAAAAGTGATTGGGACTCATAATTGATGTATCTAAATTGCTTTACAATGTTTTAATGTTATTAATTGACATACTCTAATTTTATTTTATTTAACTTCTCCATTTTTGCCATTATTTTATGTTGTCCATATATTCAGTAAGTTGATCATAGACTGTATAAAAGGTCTATAATCGACCTTAGTCTAAATCGATAATTTTCCAATACACAGGATAATCAACACTGACATCGGTATATAATTCATAAGTAACCAAGTCGATTATAACCTTGATATTTCCTTTCTTACGTTTAATGAAAGAGTCTTTAGAAGAGTTTAAACGTACTAGTCGATTATATATTTGTAGTGAGCGTATATAATTTGTATTTAGCGTAGTCGATTATATATTCATACTGTACTCCGAGTTTAAACAGTGTTTGCAAATCTTTAAACATACACTACTGAAGTATCATCGTCAAAAACTGAAACACATAAATCATTATAGATAAATAGAATATCATGCAGACAGAAACTTGTTTATAGATATATAAATGTTCATTGCATCTATATTTATAATTTTTGGGGAAAAAATCCCCAAAAAAAGGAAAAAGCGAAGCTTTCATTTACATAATCCTACCATGAAAGCTTCATTCGGCAATGAACTACAAAACAAACAAAACTAAACTAGACTAGGGGTGTGAAGGGGGTGATGAGTTCACGGGGGTCCAGGTTGAGCCTCTCAGCTATGGCCCGAAGAAAATGAGTCATCCTCTGTAGCTCTCTGTCCAGCTGCCGTTGATCGGCGGCACGACCCTAGAAAAGGAAATCCAGGTCACTCCGAAGCCTAAGCTACTCTATGTTATCGATGGTTGTCATTCTGTGCATTGGCCGTAGTGTGTACCTCCTCCTAGACATCTTCTTCTCTCCTTTGTCTTTTCTTAAGAAATTTGGTTTAAAATCTACAAGGGCCTCTTTAAATAGGCCAAAGCATGAGACAATCTACCAATAGAAGTTGTACACGTGTTGATGGGAAGGGAGAAGGCATATGGAAATTGTAAATAAAAAGTCACGAAAGTTGTAGCAGTCGTGGCATTTCAAATCGTATCATTTCCTGAAGTGTAATAATTACATTGAAAGGTTTAGTGAATGAGGAAAAGGGTTTCTTTAATAGACTAAACGACTGGTTAATGATATACTATGTAGTTTAAACTATATCCCGTAGACCATGCATCGATCTATAATATATTTTGAGTCCAGTAGAAGTGTGATATGTATATTCGATTTCATAACTTGGGATGATTGTTTTCAAAATGACACTTTTTCCAATGCATCATAATTATTTTGAATTCAACATTGTATGAAGAAAAGGGTTTGTTCAACAGATAACCAGGTAGGTTTATTAGACACTACGTATTGAATATTTACTCTGTAGATCAAACACTGATATATTATATATTATGAGGCTAATCGATTATTTCAGTCTATAATTTATTTAGTACGCAGTATATAATATATGAACTGGAATCAATAATGCACAACAAAAAAAGTCAATTATAACTACAGTTCAGTGGTTTTCAAAACAGAATACACATTACATGTTGTCCAGTGCATTTGAACAAACCAAAAACATAAAATACAATGTCAATCATATTATCCTACGTTAAGGTTGCATGTTGTTCACTTATATCCCGGCCTTTTACACTTGGGGCACTTGTTTCTTTTCTTGTACCTTGAAGGCTCCAACACACCCTTAACACGTTTCACCTTTCTCCTTTTGAGTTTGGGATCAAAATCAGGTGGAAGAACTTATATTTCTAGATACTCTCACGCCACACTCCACTCCAACTCCAGTGGTGTTGTAAAAATAGGTTTCAATTATGAAAGTAGGTATGATTCTTTCGAATATATATGTGAAGATTAGTTATAAATGCTAGTGTCGTATTCCTCCCTGTGCTTCAAACGCAACCTGCCATTGCATGAGTGTATGGCAATTTCACCAAGTTCTACTTTCTGGAAGAACATATCCATCTCGAAAGATTAACTTTGGAAGAACGACCATAACCAAGCACGGTGAATTCATCGGTGCTTCCATTTATGTTGTTCACATATAATTTATCGTCCTCGGTCATGTTTTCCCTCAAGATCATCTCGGCTACGGGAACAAATGTTGTCTTTGAATTGTCCACCTCCGCATACCTCTTCCTAAATATTTATCCAAACCTATGTGCAATTGAATTGAACATGGCTGCCACTGGATACTCTCTTTCGTCGCGCAATATTGAGTTGAGCGACTCGGCGATGTTTGAGGTCATGATGTTGAATCGATTACCTGGAAAGTGAGCCCGGCTCCACTTTTTAAATCCAAATTCATGCTCGAGGCAAGCTGCTGTGCTGGGGCATCTTTCTTTAAGGGCGTTAAAGTAGTCATTAAATTCTTCAAACGTGTACGCCTTGGTCGTATGGCAGTACAAATAGAGAGAATCATAATAATGGTAATTTGTTCGGAGATTTTCATTGAGATACCTTATAAAAACACTGTGATGCACAAACAGATAATGCCTTCTAAGGCCGTTGGCTATGCTTACGTGTCTATCAGAGATAATGCACAACTCTAGTTTGTCGACGACAAAGGCCTTAAGTTTCTCAAAGAATAAGACCTACGACGTATCGTTCTCCTTATCCACCACACAATATGGTAAGGGATATATATGATTCTACGTATCTTGAGCAACAGCGGATAGCATCACGCCCTCGTACTTGCCGGACAAATGAGTGCCATAACGGCAATGACCTTTCTCATGTGTGCATATCAACGGATGGAAGCCCCAAACGCCATAAAGTAGTAAATAAACCTGCCCGACTCCTCATCGACTATGAGAGAATTAATAGAACCGAGATTGAGGCCGCAGAAAATATATGAAAATGCAGGAAACACTGCATATTCGTGCTCGGACGTACCTAGAACTATGTTCTTCGCAATGACATCTTCCATCCAGCACTTCCAATAGCCCAACCTGTAATGTAGCTCCCTAAATACGATCTTCTCGATATATTTCGAGCTTGGACCTTTGTTGTCGATGAAAAAGTTCAAAATAAGTGAGGCAATGACCTCCACGGTGACATTCTTGTAGTTTTCCGTGACATGATCAATGCCACAAGTATGCTCTCCCACGTACTTGTGGATGTGAAACCAACCCAATTCTCCAATAGCACATGCACGCACCATCCATCGGCAAGGAGGATCTACGCACCTCACCCTCAAGTATTTTTTACAACTCTTCACCATTGTGTAATTGAACGACATTTTTACCGATGCCTGCTTCAACAAAAGATTCAACGTTTTCTTATCCTTGAATGTTTGTCCTACAAAAAGATTGGTGTCGTCTGAGAAAGAGTTGCTTCTTTGTGGTTCGAGTTGCCCGTCCTTACCTCCTCCACACTCCTCTTCTTTATAATCTTCACTATTATCCCATTCATCACCACCCATGCAATCATATTTCGTTAACATATCATCCAATGTTGGGGGTGGAGGTGGGGGTGAGGGTGGGGGTGGGGCTGATGTGGAAGCTTCTTCCCGGGACCTTCCAACAACTTTAACCCGCAATATAGGTCTGGAGTTATCAGAATTAACGCAAAGCGTATATAATTCCACGTGTCTATCATTTTTTATGAACTTTGAATAGATTTTCCCCATCCCGTTCATCAAGTAATTAATTACCACCTCGCTTTGATCACAACCTAATTCACCGCTCTCCATTACGCTTTTAACCATATCGGCATATGAACCGTTGCGATGAAGGGCAATGGACAATGTCTCCTCAGACGTGATTTTTCAAACCCAACATTTAGGATTCGCTTTCCATTCACTAGAAAATATGCCACCAACCACCACGTAATCATTAATAGACATGATATACCTCGATAATAGTATTTAATAGACTTGAATAGTGGTTTATGAGCCTAGACTTAATAGACTGTAGTCGTCTTCTTCTTAGATGTTGTCTGTATAGTACACAATCGATCCTTTTTCGATGACCACCAGAAAAAACCGATGAATTTCAGCTTACCAACAACCTAAGAAGTGTTGGAATGTTGCTATTGAGCCAACAATCAATTTTGAAATGCGGGACTGATTTTCAAGCTTTTTGTATGAAAATGAAAGAAAAATTTGGGCTAAAAATATGTGAAGATGGCTTAAAACAATGGAGATAATGTCTCTTTTCGATGGATGCCAGAAAATTCGACGAAAAATTCGATGAAAAATGGCCGAAAAATCGAGGAAATGGCGCCAAAATTGGGTGGTTGGTAGTGGATTGGTTGAGAAGATTGGGATATTTTTTAAAAATTAATTATCCAATATTTGTATTTTTGGACTTGAACTAAAGTATAGTTTTAAGAAAATTAGGGCTGAAATGAGAAAGGAGCTAAAGTATATATTTTTTAAATTGAGTGCTAGGGTTGTATTTTTTTTTTGTGGTCCCATTAGGATGTCTATTTTTCCTATTAAAAAATCTTGGTGTTTAAATGTCAAAAAAAGTTTGGAATATGGCCTTTTAGCCAATTCCCCCTTCAGAGTTAGAGGCACGGTGCACCATCCATCGCATCAACTGTCTTCTCTGGTGCACCCGCATAGCGAAGGGCAACCAGTGGGTCTCTTTCTTTTAACATGCGGCATGGACCCCATCTTGGGGCTCTTTCGGTGCGCTAAACGGTCTATGTTTCACGTCTAAAACTTTCTGAGTCTCCATACGCATTCTAGATATTTTCCAATCAATATTAAGAGCAAACAAATCTATTCTTGAAATTTAAGAGGCATAGATATGCTACATGAATACTAGAAATATTTAGAGTGTTACATTAACGTTTTGGCTTTTCTCATATATAAGGAGATGTGACTATGAAGCAAAACCTAGTTTTTGCATATTTCAAAATTTCACTTAACTCTGAAAAGACGCCATAATTTCCAACATTGAGAACCATGTGTACGTGTTATCTTTATTATTTTCTTATCATTCGAGGTTTTGTATCATCTAGAGTTAGTTGGTCAAGTGACATTGCAATAGAGTTATTGAAACGAGGGTTTGTAGTAGAGTTGTTGCATGGGGAGGAATTAAGAATTTAATTCCTAGAATAACAAGAGTTTGTAATCAAAATATTGCTCTTTGTTAGTGAAGCTGTTAGAGACGTCTTACTCTAGTAGATCGTGATTTTACTTCCTTGAGAAAGAAGGTTTTCATGAAAAATATCATGTTTTCTTTGTTTGCATTAACTTTCATTATTTACTTCTTGTTACTAGTAGCTGAACTCAATCAAGGACTATGTCCCTTGACTCGTGGTGAATTCATACAAGCCATCCATGTACATACACTATTCCAATTTGTGTCCCTTTTTTTTTTGGTATATTTCTGTCCAAATTAATAAAATAATTAAGAGTATAAAAGTTTCTTACTATTTAAAAGATATTTTTGTCAACCAACAACTATATTTAGATAGATAGATAGATATATTTTATTAAATAGGCATAGAATTTATTTACTTGCATCATACAGAATCTTTTTCCAATTTGACTCAAAATATGAGGCCCTTTCTTTTTTGGGTTTTTGGCAAGTAAATCTCTATATTAAGTGTGGGTATTATTATTAGCATGTGTAAAAGGTCTACATTTTAGGAATAATATTTAATGTACTTGTATTTTTACCATATAGTTGAATCAAAGCCAAAGTAGGAAATTTATTTATCACCACTGCTCACTAGTAGATACATAAATAGAAGTGCAAGAGATTAGAAAGATAAAGCACCTAATTAAAAATTCAAGAATGAAGATGAAATTTAGCAACATTTTTCTTGTGGTCGCTTTTCTTATTCTCGCATCAGGTACATTTTTACTAAGTTATAGTTAATACGTCTAATTCTTACTAAGTTTTCATTTCTTTTTTTTAAAAAAAGAAAAAGGAAATAGGGGATGGGGAAGAGAAAACAGCGAGAGAATTACAATATATGCAATCGAACCCTCACCACTAAAATGATAGTTCAGGTAGCCTCACCACTAAGTTTTAATTTATTTGTTCTTTTATAATTTTAAATATTTAACGAATGAAATCTTTATTTTGGCTACATATAACATAGCACAAAAAAAAATACCCTTCTTAAAAATGTGTAGATAAAATTGTCCATGGATCTATTTGGAATATATATGAACTCAATTTTTATATGTGATTACTAAATTGCATATCAAAAGGGCTAAACCAATAAATAGGTTGGTTAAGCCCAAATTTGAATAGGTTGAACAGATTATATTTTTCATGCACTAACGTTGGCATCCTAGACCATATTAATTGTTGGATCAAATAAAAAAAATTATTTTCCATTGTTTATACCACCAATAACAATAACAACAAAAACAACATAAAAAGGGGCAGTCCGGTGCACTAAAGCTACCGCTATGCGCGGTGTCCGGGGAAGGGCCTTCACCACAAGGGCGTATCGTACGTAACCTCACCTTGTATTTCTGCTAGAGGCTGTTTCCAAGGCTTGAACTCGTGACCTCCTGGTCGCATGGCAACAACTTTACCAGTGAAATTTTATACAATAGGCTTTGGAAAAAGTAAAGTGTACGTAGGTGTTAAGTATCCAACATCGAAAAACGGATGGATAATTGGTCTCCTTATATGGACTTGGACAATCCTCCCCTCATGAGCTAGCTTTTGAGGTTGAGTTAGGCTCAAGATCCAATTCTTTACATGGTATCAGAGTCAGGCTCATCCCAAACATTGGTCTCCTTATATGGACTTGGACAATCCTCTTAGGTCCAAGATCCAATTCTTTACCGTAGGTCTTACTACTACCTCTTGAAGACAATTGATCTCCTTATATGGATTTGGACAATCCTCTTAGGTTCAAGATCCAATTCTTTACAGTAGGTCTTACTACTACCTCTTGAAGACAGTGAGGTTGTTTCCGAGTTGTTTATATAGCTATTTATTTATTTAAACTTGTATTTATAATAATTAATTGATAATATTTTGCAGAAAATAGAGTGCCTCAGGTAGAAGGTATTTTTACAGGGATTTGTGAAAAGTTACTTCTTGGAGTTCACTGTCCACCAGAGCCAGAATCAAAGATATGTCTAACGGAGTGCAGTAAACTAGCCGACGGCCATATACTCATCGAACATTCTTGTTCAGATGGATATAAGTGCCTTTGTAAATGGGTTGACGACAGATGTTAAGATCAACTAGTTACTTACAATTTCATTTTTGATTTTATCAGAAATTTAATGTAAGTCATTCATTTATGATGAATTGAATTTTTTTATTATTGTATTCAATCTTATGTTCTAGAATGTTCATTATATTGTATGGTTAATAATTAAGATTTTAATTTCAATACTGCAGTCACTTAAAGTCGATTGCACGAAATTGAAGAAATATAAATAATCTTATATATAAAGTACAGTTCACTATATTACTATAACTCTCCTTGATGATTTTTTATTTCTTGAAATATTCAAAATAATTTCATTACAAATTATACTAAACATTTTCTTCTATATAAGGCACCAAATAATCACTAAAAAGGTCTTCACTCATTTGATTTCAAATCGATTTTAAATCAATTTTTTATTAACAAGATAGATGATGAAAGAAAAAAATACATCAAACAGATTTCGCCAATGTTGATCAATTTTATTTACAAAAAAGAAGATGAAAGAAAAAAACATAGTACCCAACTGGAGAAACAACCGTGCTAATTTTTAAATGTTTGTAATCTCATTAGGATCACTAAAGTAAAGATATTAAACACACTATCTAGCAGTATAAATTCGCAAAAGAAATAATAATTAAGGAAGCAGCTATCCTTCCTAAAGAAAAACTCTTAAAAATTTCTTGTCACGTTGATAGTAACTAACTGGTTCATACCATGGTTAACTTATAAGAGGTCCATACATCGAACCTGTACAAGTCCTTTTGTAAATGAATTAACGTGCTACGTATCGAGTTCTCGACATCAACTCAAAATTTGACACTCTTAGACTTAAGGTAAATTCACCTCTGGATATAGAGTAGCTATTTTGAATAAAAGAGAAATAACGGTGAAAGAAGAAAGGATGCTTTTCAATTAAAAATATTTTACAACATTGATTCACGCACTTAGGAAAAAGTGCATGTCACTTTCTATGTCATGTTGTGTGAGGTGTTTAATAGGTACATAATTGATAGTATTCGACATCAACCCAAAATTTGACACTCTGCTTAAGGTAAAATTCACCTCTGGATATAGAGTAGCTATTTTGAATGAAAGAGAAATAAAGGTGAAGGAAGAAAGGATGCTTTTTAATTAAAAATATTTTACAATACTGATCCACAAACTTAGCAAGAAGTGTATGTCACTTTTTATGTCACGTTGTGTGAGGTATTTAATAGGTACATAATTGATAGTATTGAAGTGAATAATAAGAAAAAGGATATGTAAGTGAATTCTATAGATAATTTTAAGGGGTCGTACGTGATTTAAAACCAATAATAATTGAAAGATCATGACTACATCATGACTAGTACCTCGGCCATCATTCTTTCAAATAGACGAACCCTTTAATCTCTATATATAAATAAAGGAGAAATATGAGGCTACTGATGTAGCAGACATCTAAAGTCAGTATTCAGATTTATCTTTTTTCTTATTTTTTTGGCATTTTATTCCTTTTAATTCTCTTTCTAAGAAAAAATTTCTACCAATTAATTTTCCTTAATAAAATTCATTAATTTTCCTTTATTAAATTTATCAAATACACCGTACCAGCAAAATTATTACATACTACCGTTTTCAACAAACTCCCCGTCTTCCTCTTTCCTTCCCCATTATTATTAACCCTTCTTCAGAAAAATTCAATAATCAAATCACGGTGCCACAATTGTTTCTTACTCTCAGAGAAAAAGTAAAAATTAATTAACAGAGGAGGAGAATTCAACCCATCAGATGCATTATTCCAGATCAAAAACTTAAAGATTTCAATTTTAAGAAGGTATGAAACTTCATGTTTTCTTGATTTTTCTTTTATGTGTATTTGTATTACTCTTTCTCTTGTGTTTATTATTCTTATTGTCAATCTTACAAACTTTGTGCAATTTGTCATAATTTGGGAGGAGGTGCTATTCTAATGTACCTCCTAACACGTCAAATTGCGGGAAAGCCCCATAGACTTTCAAGATTAAACTTATTATCGCCTGCTGGGTTTCATCATGATTCCAATCCTGTATTTACTATGATGGAATACTTATTCCTGCTATTGTCTCCTTTACTTGCCCCTTTTATGTCATCTTTTTATATTTCCACTCGATTTTTTCGCATGTTGTTTAACAAATTGGCTCGAGACTTCCACAACTTACCAACAGTTGGAGGCCTTGTGCAAACTCTCATATAAGTTATTTGGTTGGTGGAGACAGTTCCAACTGGGTTGGAGGCTTAGGGTTACCAAACTACAATATGAATGACATATCAACTGTTTCATTTCGTGTGGCTCTTCATTTGGCACAGATCAAGAACAGACGGAAGTTTATAATGTTTGACTATGGGAGTGCAGTTGCGAACATGGAAGCTTATGGTTCCCTTAGGCCTTTAGATTTTGGGGAGTACTATTTCCTTATTGATATTCTGATTGATCTTATTGCTGGGAGAAACGGCAAGGTCATTAGGCCATCCATAGTAAGGAAACATTATAAGATGATGAAAGATGCAGGTGTGGAGGTGTCATATAACGAGTTTGAGTAAGATCATTTGGATTTTACATTTTCCCATCATGAAGAATTATTGGCATATGTTATGTCTCGATTAAATTTAGTAGGTGCTTCTATGAAGCAGCAACCCCGTCAAAAACCATTGAAGTTCAGGAGAAAAGAGGGGCAGGCCTTAGGTATTGCGGTTTCATTGTTAATAACTATGTCTTTAGGTGAATGGTTCTTCTTTTAAGTTATTCCTACTCGTAAGGTATGTATACTCATCTTCTATTTGAAGTTGTTTGATGAAGGTGGAGGAGCTTTTGAATCTTCGTTTATAAAGATGCGATCAAATTTGCATGCTTAGTGGCCAAACAACACAAGGATCGATTTTTTTTAGGACATTCCTTGGTAAAAAAACTTCTTAAAGGGTACAACTGAAGATGTGCCTATTATTAAGGGCAAGTACTTGAAAAAAGACAATTTTTTATTTGTGAGAATGATATTTTCTTGTACAAATGTGCTACAGGGCGATTAATAAAAAACATCACCTTACCATTGAAAGTTGGTTTGTTCATTGGTTGTATTACTCTTTCTCTTGCATTTATTATTCTTATTATTCTATATTTTTTTATTATTTCAGGCCTTAGGTATTGCGGTTTTGTTGTTGCTAACTATGTCTTTAGAGGAGCGGTTCTTCTTTTAAGTTATTCCTATTTGTAAGGTATGTATACTTGTATCCTCATGCCTTCTCGATTTTCAGTTGTTTATGTTCATACATTACTTGACTATTTTGCTTATTTCTCTTAGATCATGTAAACTGAGTAATTTTTACTTTCTCTATTTTTGTATTGCTTAGCGGTTTAACATTGTGTATTATTATGTATATAAAAAACAACAATGTACAATTATGACAGGCGATACTAAAATTCAAAAGTTTTTCATGTTTTCCTACAAGATTGAACACTTTATGTCCTGCTTATTTATCTCTACATGTTGTAGGGCTCAAGAATTTGATGGATGACCACAACAATGAATTCGTAATGATGCAAGATCAACTTGATCAAAGAGAAAAGGAGCTCTAAGTTGTCTGTATTATACGAACGGGATGCATCTACAAGATAATTTTAGCAAATAAAATCTATCATGATCCATTAATAATTCGGCATAATTTTGATATTCATACAAAAGTTATTGTTTCACAAAAATATTTCGTAAAATGTATTCATAGGCTTTCTTTCTTATATAAGTAATAAACCATGTGTTAAGCTTCATAACGGATAGTTAGCACATCAAAAGCTTCTAAAAGGCAAGAGATACTTGATAGTCATTGTGATATATGAACTACAAGAGTTTGAGATGATACAAAATAAATATTTCTAAGTTTGTAATAATGAAAGTTGAATATCCTTACCTACACAGAATATGAAAGTGGCTGAATATGCTTGAGAAATAAATTGCTTTAAAGTGTAGTGGATTGTCACTAATAATTGTTGAGATTAAATTTATCAAACTATTATTGTGGTCATATATGAGTTTCTTTTGTTACAAAATATTATTGCTTAAGGGTAAAAAGAGAGGAATGAAAATTTTAACATTTTAAAAAATAAAGAGAATAAGAAAGAAAAGTGTTTAATTAAAGAAGATAAAAGAGGATAAAGGTATAATTTCATCAGTTAGATTAAGTATTTTGAAAATCCAATATATTTGGATTTAAAGTCTAAACCTTTTTTTCATGGAGTAAAAAATTATTTGTAGGCTTAACAAGAAGAATTATTATCACGCGCGAAGCGCGGATATGTTATCTAGTTAAAGTGTAAGAAACGTTATTATCAATCAAATGGATACATGCAATGACATCATACCATCATTTTAAAATGTACTCATTTGAATTCTGTACTATATCATAAATCATCTGAAAATTATCATATTGAAATCTCATAATTATGTGTATTGAAGCTCTTGTTATTTCAAACATAGGTTCATGCCCTAATTAAATCATAATCTTAGCATACTTTCGTTACCAAATTCTACACATACACCTTATTATGCTACTATTTTTACAAAGAACAAAAAGTAAACAAGAGTAGAAAAGAAAGAAAAATATATGGCGTTAGTATTACATATTTTGAAGATATTTGAATACTGTTCAAGAACATCATTCAGATTTTGAACGTTTGGTGCTTGTCAATTCACTTTTTGTTCTCACTCCATTTAGTTATACATTGTCCTCCTCCATCCTTTTGCATATCCTCCAAGTGGAGCTTTTAATTATTCTTTTTAATATTTTTACCACTCTTTTATTGATGAAGACTGAAGATCATAAATTCCAATTGGAAGAAAAGAAGTCATTAAAATTCTTTTTAGTAATTTTCCAAAAAGTTTCTACTTTAAATATATTGGTTATATGTGAAAAGCATTTGGTCCAACTATTGTGAAAATTGGTTTTGGGCCTAACTCACACCTCAAAAGCTAGCTCATGAGGAGGAGGATTGTCCAAGCCATATAAGGAGACCAAGACTCTCACGCACACCCAGGCTAACTGGAGAGTGGACAATATATATGGGGGCCCACCATCGGTGAACAAATATTTGGAATGGGCCTGATTTTGATACCATGTGAAAATTAATCTTGGGCCTAACTCACACCCCAAAAGCTAGCTCATGAGGAGGAGGATTGCCCAAGCCTTATAAGGAGACCAAGGACCCTTTCCTCTTCCGATGTGGGATACTTAACAACTATTCTCACCCATAGAAAATTAATTTCAAATATTCATTTTCGATCGAATAGTGAAATATGTGATTCCACACTGAAATATGAATTATGGATGGTAGCATCTTCAAGTACATATTCCCTTCTTGTTTGATTCTTGTGATGTTTTACAAGAGGGCACTCGGATGGTACTTGGAACGATCGCATTTGGTTACGCACCACTAGGCCTACTCCAACGGAAAGAACTTTTTTAAAATAGTTTATAATTGTTATAAAACTAATAGGTGTGGATGTCACTACACTTCCACTACTTATCCCCATTATTTTCCTCATTTATGAAGATAACCTCCACCATTCATGGTCATTATTTTTGTGACCTTATACATTCATAACCTCCTCCATTATGTTAGTGGTTCATGTCATGTTTATTACAACCTTTTGCATGCCTCTATATGACACTATAAATAGAGGCACAAGGGTTCATATTGTATAACTTGTACATTTGATATTTGGAAGAATGAAAAACACTAATCTCTTATCTTCTCTCAATATTTTTTGTCTACTTTACTATTCATAATATTCATTTTTTGACTTAATTTTAAAATACGTTATCAACACGAGTTTGCTAAATCTGTCTCCTGATCCTACCAATTTGCCAATTATTAGTTCATCCTCAGTAGCAAGATCTTGTGGTAGGTGTTGGATAAACACGACGGCTAATTAGGTCAACTATACTATTTTGGTTGTCAGGTAATGTTATTTCAATATATCTAAATTGTGTTAAGACTATACATTTATATATATATATATATATATATATATATATATATATATATATATATATATATATTGATCTTTATTTTTTTATTTCTTAAATATTAAATCTCACATGAAATTATTTTTGTTGAGATTGATTTATGAATAAATAGTAAGGAACATAATTGATGCTTAACTTGTTATAGCCTCGTGAAGGTGTAATGCCAGACATAAAAGAAAAATAGAGTAATGTATTTGTCTCCTCTAAAAAATTTTTTATAGTGTATTATTTATTCATGACTAATATTAAATATTATCATGTGTCACTAAATTGTTAGTTTTTGTTTGGTAAATTGATTCCACCAAAATTATTATAAATTAGATGAGTATGACATGGCATATAGATTTGGTTGATATTGTTTCTGGTTATCAACTAATAAGTTGTTGCTTTTCTAGGAGATGTAAAAATGAACAAAAATTGAGGTTCTTATGTTGACATACATAATTCTTTGTTTGTCTGGTGCTTCATTTTGGATTATTAGAATGTATTAGTTATTTGTATTTATATATAATTGTATGTAGTGTTGGATAATTATTTTCTTTTAATAAACACTACAGAATATATTGAACATCAAAAATTATAGTTGTCATCTGTTTGAAAGATTTTTTCCTTCAAACATATTGAATTCATTTATTTCATCAAAGGCTCATCTTAAGATTGAGTCTCTTATTTCACTTTAGCTTATTATGTCATTAGTCGATGGTAATACGGTGGATTCAAGTCCTATTATATGAGAGGGTATGATATTGGGTTTGATTTTTGATGCACTATGATAATAAGGTCTTAGATTAAAGTCCCACGGTAATATGGCCTCACATGCCTTTTTATGGGTAAGACATTGAGATCGAAGTCTCAACTCAATATACTTGATAATAATGATGACCGATGTAAATGTACTTTTGGTGAAAAATCACAAAACTCGCCACATTGATTTGCTCCATTTTTTATGTTAATGTGGTAGCACTGCATATAAGTCTGAAAGAAGACAAGTGGTTAAAAATGTATGTGGGCGTGGAGGAACAAAATTATAATTGTCATTATTTTGATAATAATAAAAGGAAGGAACACTATGGGTTCTCCAAATAGTCCTTCAAAGATGGAGGTAATTTTTTACTATCAATTTGGTCTGAAAGATATTGGGCAAATGGTTATTGTGCGATCTAATTCGATAATTTTATAAATTTTTCATCAAAAGAATATAACGTGGTAGTACATTTAATAATTCAAAATGATGTTGAGGTATGTATCATATTAATATGATAAATGATAAGATATTGAGCTCATACAATATATTAGTCCATTTCTTGGAGAGAATGTGACTTGTGATAAATATGGTGGATGCTCGACCGTTTATAAATGTGAATGTGTCATGATGTGATGAAATTTAATGACAAAGACGTGCTTATATATGGTTGGATAAACACCAAAACTCGCTTCTACGGAATGTTTGAGAGAAAGAATGAATATTTTAATTTGATATAAAAAGGTCATTAATGCTATAGCATGTTTTATCATGATCTACCAAACGGTAAAATCAAGAAGTGATTCTTGCCTATAAAGATTTTGGCCATGACCAAAATGATTATGGTGTAGTCGAATGAATTCGACATCGATCTCGTAAATATGGTACGCCAAAAAGACCTTTATCAAAATGTTATAAAAATAAATTATTAAAAGCAAAAGTAAAGCAAGAAAGAGGTCTTGCATAAAATGATTTTGACTATAATGATAATAATTTTATCCCTAAAAGGAGATGGCCATCATATAAATGGTATTTTGAAATATGAGGTAGTATACAAATATTTAATAGCCTCAAAAAGCTAATGTGTTACAACACGGAGAAATAAAATTATTCAGATCATTGAAATTGTAGTAAGTTTCCAAAAAGACTTTGTAAGTTTTAAGGAAATTAAAAAAAATTATTATTGTATTGAGACTGTAAATTATAGAAAGATTTTGTATGTTCAGATTACTACATTCGAAACGGGTTATAAATATTTATGGAAAAAACTACTCGTTTTTCTCCTATTTATTGATACAAATATATGAACATGGTGATGGAATAACATGCTATAGTAAACTAAAAGTTTACAGAAAATATATAAGTTGGCATGATCGGTTGACCATCCCGATTCAAATGTGATGCAAAAATAATTAAAAATTCATGCGGTTCTACATTGAAGAAATAAAAGATTCTTCAAGAATTCTCTTATGTTGTTTGTTCTCATGATAACATATTATAACAACTAAGGTTATGATTGTATCCCCCAAATTTTTGGAATGTACAGCAAGATGAATATGGGCCCGTTCACTGCCATGTAGACAATTTAATATGAAATGAGATGCATCTATGGTTGGTCACATGTGCTGCTATCAACTTGCAATTTGATTTTTGCAAGATTGTTTGCTCAAATTATTAAATTGAAAGCATGGTTTTAAACTATAAAAGTTGATAATGCTGATTGGTTTAGCAGAAAATTGTGTGCCTCTAATTATAGCTGAACGATTGATTATGAGAATAAATTTTTCAAAAATAAATTTGGTATGAGACGAGTTTATTTAAATATAGCAACATTTGTATGCATCAAGCCAACAAGGTTCCCATATGTTGTTGGTTTTGGGTCAGGAACCAATTAAAATCCATCTAAAAATTTGAATGTTCAATATCCACCACGCACAAAGATGAATTCCCAAATAAGATTGGGGTGAATGTTAGATTTGTTGGGTTAGAAATCGAGAGGACGTCATGCTGAAGCTAATAGTTTGCAAACCATCAAGATGATAATATAGATGACAAAGAAAACAATACTAAAAAACATATAATTATTATCTATTTTGGCCAATTGGCCTACATATTATAAAACCTAATATAAAAGAAATCATAAAAACTTTAGAGAGAAAATCTCCCCCTTAACAAAACTCTAAAATGTTAAAGGACTACATTGTGGATACTATTGTGTTATAGTATGAGAAGAGGGGTCTTTTATTTATAGAGTTCCAAAATCTTTCCTTCAGCAAAGAGGTTAGCCTAATATGTCAAAGTTTTATATTTTCCTTTCAGGAAAAGTAAAAGTAGTTATAGTATTACTTTTATTTCCCTTGTAATAAAAATAAAACTTAAATTGGTTAGAAAATCAAGGCAAAAACTCTAACAAATCTTCCCTTTTTTGACATGATTTTCTTGACATAATTTGATCTACCTTCTTCGCGTGCAAGATCTTTGTTCTTCCCATAATCTTCATCATTGTTGTTTGCTATGATTTAAAATATTATGACTAAAAGTGGATTCAAAATTAATATTTTATTTTTATTTTTAAAGAAGCAGCAACAGAATTGTTGAAATTTACTTAAAACTTCTTCTCCACATGTAGCCAAACAAAATCGTCATTATCACCAAATTGATTTCAGCTTGATTTTGAAACCGCTTTGAACCTGTTTAATCTCGTCTCACCACACCATTGGAACTTTGAACCATAAGCTCTGATACCACTTGTTGGATTAGAATTCGAGAGAGCGTCATGCGGAAGCTAATAGTTTGCAAATCATAAAGATGATAATATAGATGACAAAGAAAATAATACTAAAAAGCATAAAATTATTATATATTTTGGCCAATTGACCTACATATTATAAAATCTAATATAAAAGAAATCATAAAAACTTTAGAGAGAAAATTTTCCCCTAAAAAAAAATCTCAAATGTTAAACGACTACATTATGGATACTATTGTTTATGATATGAGAAGAGGGGTCTTCTATTTATAGAGTTTCAAAACCTTTCCTCCAAGAAAGAGGTTAGCCGAATAGAAAAATATTTTATATTTTTCTTTCTGGAAAAGTAAAAGTAATTATGGTATTACTTTTATTTTTCTTCTAAGAAAAATAAAACTTAAATTGGTAAGAAAATAAGGACAAAAATTCTAACAAGATTTTCTAACATTAGGCGAAGATATGATTATAGCTGAAATGTGTGGAATAAATTATCTAGATCCTCGGAAGAAAAAAATATAGTGAACTTGAAGTTCAATTGATAATTTATGATTTGCAAAATGTTGCAAGTTCATTGACAGACTGATCCTATGTTATAATTTAGCTGTAAATGCTTCAATGAAAAGTCCTTAAAGGGCAGAGTCTATGACACACCTGAAACGTGATAGACCAATTAGTTGTAAATATAAAACTCTTTGAAGAAAGAGAGAAGCAAATGATCAAGATGGATTTGATAATAAGGCAAGTGCTTTAAAAGAGCACCATGACATAACACTTCATAAAATATTGGCAAAGGTTCAGGTACCTGAAAATGATGAAATGAAGAAATTTCGATAAGTTATGTCTTATTAGAATCAATATCAAATAACCATCGCTGATATATTTGGTATAATATAGCGCTCACCATTATAAATGGTAACGAGAATCTTGAATTTAAATTTGTCGAATAGTGTGGACAGATAAAATACGCGATTCAAGTACATTATGTTTCACTTGAAAAGTGATATTTTAAAATTAGTCCATAGACTAAGGTATAACGCCAATGAGATATAAATTGATGATTGTGGGAAAAGTAATATCCTAAGATATAAAATACGACTTATGCCTTGAGGCATAAAGGTTATTCGCAAAGTCCTGAGATTTTTGTTTGGAGATGTGTTCTCCTATGATGGATGTAATAAGGTTTCTTTAAATTTGGCAATATATGAAAATCTTGAATGCGTATAATAAATGATTGTCTTGTCTAGCTAGACGATAAATGTTATAGGAAAATCCTTAAAGGATTTTAAAGAGATTCGATCCATTGAATATCCCAATGATTGCGAGATCACTTACCATAAAGAAAAATCAATTTTTATCTCATGAAAATGATTAGAAAATATCATGTATTAGTGCAATTATTGTACTTATGTATCCTGCTATTCTACACATGAGATAATAGTTTTTATTAATGTGCAGAAAAGATATAATTTTACTTTTATGTGAATGTAAGTGAAATCAAATATTATTGATATGAATTTATTATTTCTAACAAATATTATCAAAGGCTTGTTGGTTATGCAAATGCAAGAAGAATATTCGATCTATGACCAATTTTAATATCACACAAATAAAGTTTCCATAACTAATTTTACATGAATATCATTGCTTTTACGTGAATGTCATCGTCGATTATAGACTCTGACTAAAAGGTAAAGTATATACAGTAGAGTGTTGTGTAGTCGATGAATGAAAAAGGTAAATCATATATAATATAAGTAAAAGTATACACTTAATAAAAGATACAGAATACATTCAATCCCACTACACCCCCATTACACATTTCCAAAAAGCTAAAACTAATAGTAAACCATACACCATAATTTTTATGCCCTTTTCTTTTTCTTCATCCATAGCCAACCTATGCTTAATTTGATCCCTCTCAATTTCGACATCTTTCAACAATCCCTTTAAGTGACCAATCTTGTGTTTCGATTCTCTATATAATATCATAAAAAAATCCTTATTTTCTTCGGAATCTCTAAGCCTTTCAAACTTTGCAACGCCTTAAAATTTTAATACCTTGGAATCGGAGGAAAGCCACTTGAAATAAGAGCATCTATCATTATCCTAAAAAAATGAGGATAAATTAGTAAATAAATTATGTGATGAACAAAAATAAATTTTTATTTAAACGAAAACAAACCTTTCCAACCGCACAGCAGTAGAATTTTTTACCCGAATTCTTGTCGGTTCATGATGTTTTCAACACCACAAGATTACCACAACAACAAATATAAGAACATTGGGACGTTTGAGATGACTGTGACATTGTTATTGTTGAAGAAAACTAGAAAGTAATGAATAAATGAACATGGAGGAGTTCAAAAGGGTCCCTTTAATTAATATAGTAGGGCTACCTAAATCTGACCGTTGGAAAATTTTGCCCGTTTGAATTGTACCATTGGAGAAAATTTAAATGGAATATCATTTACTTCAACGGGTCTCTAAAGAATGTTTATGTCTTCTATAATCGACTAGGTTACGTATAGATTATATACTGATGTCAGTATTGATTATCCTGTGTATTGGCATATTATCTATTTAGACTAAGGTCGATTATAGACCTTTCAGACAGTCTATGATCAACTTACTGAATATATGGACAGCTTAAAATAATGGCAAAAAAGGAGAAATTAAATAAAATAAAATTAGAGTATGTCTATTAACACCATTAAAATATTGTAAAGCAATTTAGATATATCAATTGTGAGTCCCAATCACTTTTGAATGTGATCAAGTGTTATCTAAGATATGAAGTAGTCTTAGATCATTGAGATGACACAAAAAAGGAGAGAAAATAAATAAATAAAAATAAAATAAATATTAATCATCCAAGCACTAGAGAACGACTACTTATCATGACAAGAGATTAGACTTGTGTGATGACCATAAGGAAGAGTGGTAGTTGTCACTTGTGAGTGTTCAATGGACAAGTAGTGTGTGAGAACAAGGAGTCCTTCTCAGTAGAGACGTTTGTTCTAGGTAATTGGTTGTTACTACCATTGCCCTCCCCTATACTCATTTGATCGAGTGTTCAATTATTTTGTAAGCTCATATTATGGTATTTAGTCACTTTACATTGCATGAATGATGTTTGTTTATTTTATTTTATTTTATTTCTTCCTTTTTTAATCTCACCTCCTTTGAAAATAGACTCAGTTGGTATATTGAGTATATTATAGATAATTAGGTTTATCCATACCAGATTATATCATTAGTCATGTATCGTTCAACTAAGTCTTTTTCAGAAGGAGGTGAGATTAAAAAAAGGGAGAAATTAAATAAAATAAAATAAATAAACATCATTCACGCAATGTAAAGTGACTAAATATCATAATATGAGATTACAAAATAATTGGACACTCGATCAAATGAGTATAGGGGAAGGAAATGATAGTAACAACCAATTACCTAGAACAAGCGTCTCTGTTGAGAAGGACTCCTTATTCTCATACAATACTTGTCCATTGAACACTCACAAGTGACAACCACCACTCTTCCTTATGGTCATCACACAAGTCTAATCTCTTGTCATGATAAGTAGTTGTTCTTTAGTGCTTGGATGATTAATATTTATTTAATTTTATTTTAATTTATTTTATTTCCTTTCATTTTTTGTGTCATCTCAATGATCTACGATTACTTCGTGTCTTAGATAATACTTGATCACGTTCAAAAGTGATTGGGACTCACAATTGATGTATCTAAATTGCTTTACAATGTTTTAATGTTATTAATTGACATACTCTAATTTTATTTTATTTAACTTCTCCATTTTTGCCATTATTTTATGTTGTCCATATATTCAGTAAGTTGATCATAGACTGTATAAAAGGTCTATAATCGACCTTAGTCTAAATCGATAATTTTCCAATACACAGGATAATCAACACTGACATCGGTATATAATTCATAAGTAACCAAGTCGAATATAACCTTGATATTTCCTTTCTTACGTTTAATGAAAGAGTCTTTAGAAGAGTTTAAACGTACTAGTCGATTATATATTTGTAGTGAGCGTATATAATTTGTATTTAGCGTAGTCGATTATATATTCATACTGTACTCCGAGTTTAAACAGTGTTTGCAAATCTTTAAACATACACTACTGAAGTATCATCGTCAAAAACTGAAACACATAAATCATTATAGATAAATAGAATATCATGCAGACAGAAACTTGTTTATAGATATATAAATGTTCATTGCATCTATATTTATAATTTTTGGGGAAAAAATCCCCAAAAAAAGGAAAAAGCGAAGCTTTCATTTACATAATCCTACCATGAAAGCTTCATTCGGCAATGAACTACAAAACAAACAAAACTAAACTAGACTAGGGATGTAAAGGGGGGTGATGAGTTCACGGGGGTCCAGGTTGAGCCTCTCAGCTATGGCCCGAAGAAAATGAGTCATCCTCTGTAGCTCTCTGTCCAGCTGCCGTTGATCGGCGGCACGACCCTAGAAAAGGAAATCCAGGTCACTCCGAAGCCTAAGCTACTCTATGTTATCGATGGTTGTCATTCTGTGCATTGGCCGTAGTGTGTACCTCCTCCTAGACATCTTCTTCTCTCCTTTGTCTTTTCTTAAGAAATTTGGTTTAAAATCTACAAGGGCCTCTTTAAATAGGCCAAAGCATGAGACAATCTACCAATAGAAGTTGTACACGTGTTGATGGGAAGGGAGAAGACATATGGAAATTGTAAATAAAAAGTCACGAAAGTTGTAGCAGTCGTGGCATTTCAAATCGTATCATTTCCTGAAGTGTAATAATTACATTGAAAGGTTTAGTGAATGAGGAAAAGGGTTTCTTTAATAGACTAAACGACTGGTTAATGATATACTATGTAGTTTAAACTATATCCCGTAGACCATGCATCGATCTATAATATATTTTGAGTCCAGTAGAAGTGTGATATGTATATTCGATTTCATAACTTGGGATGATTGTTTTCAAAATGACACTTTTTCCAATGCATCATAATTATTTTGAATTCAACATTGTATGAAGAAAAGGGTTTGTTCAACAGATAACCAGGTAGGTTTATTAGACACTACGTATTGAATATTTACTCTGTAGATCAAACACTGATATATTATATATTATGAGGCTAATCGATTATTTCAGTCTATAATTTATTTAGTACGTAGTATATAATATATGAACTGGAATCAATAATGCACAACAAAAAAAGTCAATTATAACTACAGTTCAGTGGTTTTCAAAACAGAATACACATTACATGTTGTCCAGTGCATTTGAACAAACCAAAAACATAAAATACAATGTCAATCATATTATCCTACGTTAAGGTTGCATGTTGTTCTCTTATATCCCGGCCTTTTACACTTGGGGCACTTGTTTCTTTTCTTGTACCTTGAAGGCTCCAACACACCCTTAACACGTTTCACCTTTCTCCTTTTGAGTTTGGGATCAAAATCAGGTGGAAGAACTTATATTTCTAGATACTCTCACGCCACACTCCACTCCAACTCCAGTGGTGTTGTACAAATAGGTTTCAATTATGAAAGCAGGTATGATTCTTTCGAATATATGTGTGAAGATTAGTTGTAAATGCTAGTGTCGTATTCCTCCCTGTGCTTCAAACGCAACCTGCCATTGCATGAGTGTATGGCAATTTCACCAAGTTCTACTTTATGGAAGAACATATCCATCTCGAAAGATTAACTTTGGAAGAACGACCATAACCAAGCACGGTGAATTCATCGGTGCTTCCATTTATGTTGTTCACATATAATTTATCGTCCTCGGTCATGTTTTCCCTCAAGATCATCTCGGCTACGGGAACAAATGTTGTCTTTGAATTGTCCACCTCCGCATACCTCTTCCTAAATATTTATCCAAACCTATGTGCAATTGAATTGAACATGGCTGCCACTGGATACTCTCTTTCGTCGCGCAATATTGAGTTGAGCGACTCGGCGATGTTTGAGGTCATGATGTTGAATCGATTACCTGGAAAGTGAGCCCGGCTCCACTTTTTAAATCCAAATTCATGCTCGAGGCAAGCTGCTGTGCTGGGGCATCTTTCTTTAAGGGAGTTAAAGTAGTCATTAAATTCTTCAAACGTGTATGCCTTGGTCGTATGGTAGTACAAATAGAGAGAATCATAATAATGGTAATTTGTTCGGAGATTTTCATTGAGATACCTTATAAAAACACTGTGATACACAAACAGATAATGCCTTCTAAGGCCGTTGGCTATGCTTACGTGTCTATCAGAGATAATGCACAACTCTAGTTCGTCGACGACAAAGGCCTTAAGCTTCTCAAAGAATAAGACCTACGACGTATCGTTCTCCTTATCCACCACACAATATGGTAAGGGATATATATGATTCTACGTATCTTGAGCAACAGCGGATAGCAGCACGCCCTCGTACTTGCCGGACAAATGAGTGCCATAACGGCAATGACCTTTCTCATGTGTGCATATCAACGAATGGAAGCCCCAAATGCCATAAAGTAGTAAATAAACCTGCCCGACTCCTCATCGACTATGAGAGAATTAATAAAACCGAGATTGAGGCCGCAGAAAACATATGAAAATGCAGGAAACACTGCATATTCGTGCTCGGACGTACCTAGAACTATGTTCTTCGCAATGACGTCTTCCATCCAGCACTTCCAATAGCCCAGCCTGTAATGTAGCTCCCTAAATACGATCTTCTCGATATATTTCGAGCTTGGACCTTTGTTGTCGATGAAAAAGTTCAAAATAAGTGAGGCAATGACCTCCACGGTGAAATTCTTATTGTTTTCCGTGACATGATCAATGCCACAAGTATGCTCTCCCACGTACTTGTGGATGTGAAACCAACCCAATTCTCCAATAGCACATGCACGCACCATCCATCGGCAAGGAGGATCTACGCACCTCACCCTCAAGTATTTCTTACAACTCTTCACCATTGTGTAATTGAACGACATTTTTACCGATGCCTTCTTCAACAAAAGATTCAACGTTTTCTTATCCTTGAATGTTTGTCCTACAAAAAGATTGGTGTCGTCTGAGAAAGAGTTGCTTCTTTGTGGTTCGAGTTGCCCGTCCTTACCTCCTCCACACTCCTCTTCTTCATAATCTTCACTATTATCCCATTCATCACCACCCATGCAATCATATTTCGTTAACATATCATCCAATGTTGGGGGTGGAAGTGGGGGTAAGGGTGGGGGTAGGGCTGATGTGGAAGCTTCTTCCCGGGACCTTCCAACAACTTTAACCCGCAATATAGGTCTGGAGTTATCAGAATCAACGCAAAGCGTATATAATTCCACGTGTCTATCATTTTTTATGAACTTTGAATAGATTTTCCCCATCCCGTTCATCAAGTAATTAATTACCTCCTCGCTTTGATCACAACCTAATTCACCGCTCTCCATTACGCTTTTAACCATATCGGCATATGAAACGTTGCGATGAAGGGCAATGGACAATGTCTCCTTAGACGCGATTTTTCAAACCCAACATTTAGGATTCGCCTCCCATTCACTAGAAAATATACCACCAACAACCACGTAATCTATAATAGACATGATATACCTCGATAATAGTATTTAATAGACTTGAATAGTGGTTTATGAGCCTAGACTTAATAGACTGTAGTCGTCTTCTTCTTAGATGTTGTCTGTATAGTACACAATCGATCCTTTTTCGATGACCACCAGAAAAAACCGATGAATTTCAGCTTACCAACAACCTAAGAAGTGTTGGAATGTTGCTATTGAGCCAATAATCAATTTTGAAATGCGGGACTGATTTTCAAGCTTTTTGTATGAAAATGAAAGAAAAATTTGGGCTAAAAATATGTGAAGATGGCTTAAAACAATGGAGATAATGTCTCTTTTCGATGGATGCCAGAAAATTTGACGAAAAATTCGATAAAAAATGGCCGAAAAATCGAGGAAATGGCGCCAAAATTGGGTGGTTGGTAGTGGATTGGTTGAGAAGATTGGGATATTTTTTAAAAATTAATTATCCAATATTTGTATTTTTGGACTTGAACTAAAGTGTAATTTTAAGAAAATTGGGGCTGAAATGAGAAAGGAGCTAAAGTATATATTTTTTAAATTGAGTGCTAGGGTTGTATTTTTTTTTTGTGGTCCCATTAGGATGTCTATTTTTCCTATTAAAAAAACTTGGTGTTTAAATGTCAAAAAAAGTTTGGAATATGGCCTTTTAGCCAATTCCCCCTTCAGAGTTAGAGGCACGGTGCACCATCCATCGCATCAACTGGCTTCTCTGGTGCACCCACATAGCGAAGGGCAACCAGTGGGTCTCTTTCTTTTAACATGCGGCATGGACCCCATCTTGGGGCTCTTTCGGTGTGCTAAACGGTCTATGTTTCACGTCTAAAACTTTCTGAGTCTCCATACGCATTCTAGATATTTTCCAATCAATATTAAGAGCAAACAAATATATTCTTGAAATTTAAGAGGCATAGATATGCTACATGAATACTAGAAATATTTAGAGTGTTACATTAACGTTTTGTCTTTTCTCATATATAAGGAGATGTGACTATGAAGCAAAACCTAGTTTTTGCATATTTCAAAATTTCACTTAACTCTGAAAAGACGCCATAATTTCCAACATTGAGAACCATGTGTACGTGTTATCTTTATTATTTTCTTATCATTCGAAGTTTTGTATCATCTAGAGTTAGTTGGTCAAGTGACATTGCAATAGAGTTATTGAAACGAGGGTTTGTAGTAGAGTTGTTGCATGGGGAGGAATTAAGAATTTAATTCCTAGAATAACAAGAGTTTGTAATCAAAATATTGCTCTTTGTTAGTGAAGCTGTTAGAGACGTCTTACTCTGGTAGATCGTGATTTTACTTCCTTGAGAAAGAAGGTTTTCATGAAAAATATTATGTTTTCTTTGTTTGCATTAACTTTCATTATTTACTTCTTGTTACTAGTAGCTGAACTCAATCAAGGACTATGTCCCTTGACTCGTGGTGAATTCATACAAGCCATCCATGTACATACACTATTCCAATTTGTGTCCCTTTTTTTTTGGTATATTTCTGTCCAAATTAATAAAATAATTAAGAGTATAAAAGTTTCTTACTATTTAAAAGATATTTTGGTCAACCAACAACTATATTTAGATAGATAGATAGATATATTTTATTAAATAGGCATAGAATTTATTTACTTGCATCATACAGAATCTTTTTCCAATTTGACTCAAAATATGAGGCCCTCTCTTTTTTGGTTTTTTGGCAAGTAAATCTCTATATTAAGTGTGGGTATTATTATTAGCATGTGTAAAAGGTCTACATTTTAGGAATAACATTTAATGTACTTGTATTTTTACCATATAGTTGAATCAAAGCCAAAGTAGGAAATTTATTTATCACCACTGCTCACTAGTAGATACATAAATAGAAGTGCAAGAGATTAGAAAGATAAAGCACCTAATTAAAAATTCAAGAATGAAGATGAAATTTCGCAACATTTTTCTTGTGGTCGCTTTTCTTATTCTCGCATCAGGTACATTTTTACTAAGTTATAGTTAATACGTCTAATTCTTACTAAGTTTTCATTTCTTTTTTTAAAAAAAAAAAAAAGGAAATAGGGGAAGGGGAAGAGAAAACAGCGAGAGAATTACAATATATGCAATCGAACCCTCACCACTAAAATGATAGTTCAGGTAGCCTCACCACTAAGTTTTAATTTATTTGTTCTTTTATAATTTTAAATATTTAACGAAAGAAATCTTTATTTTGGCTACATATAACATAGCACAAAAAAAATACCCTTCTTAAAAATGTGTAGATAAAATTGTCCATGGATCTATTTGGAATATATATGAACTCAATTTTTATATGTGATTACTAAATTGCATATTAAAAGGGCTAAACCAATAAATAGGTTGGTTAAGCCCAAATTTGAATAGGTTGAACAGATTATATTTTTCATGCACTAACGTTGGCATCCTAGACCATATTAATTGTTGGATCAAATAAAAAAAATTATTTTCCATTGTTTATACCACCAATAACAATAACAACAAAAACAACATAAAAAGGGGCAGTCCGGTGCACTAAAGCTACCGCTATGCGCGGTGTCCGGGGAAGGGCCTTCACCACAAGGGCGTATCGTACGTAACCTCACCTTGTATTTCTGCTAGAGGCTGTTTCCAAGGCTTGAACTCGTGACCTCCTGGTCACATGGCAACAACTTTACCAGTGAAATTTTATACAATAGGCTTTGGAAAAAGTAAAGTGTACGTAGGTGTTAAGTATCCAACATCGAAAAACGGATGGATAATTGGTCTCCTTATATGGACTTGGACAATCCTCCCCTCATGAGCTAGCTTTTGAGGTTGAGTTAGGCTCAAGATCCAATTCTTTACATGGTATCAGAGTCAGGCTCATCCCAAACATTGGTCTCCTTATATGGACTTGGACAATCCTCTTAGGTCCAAGATCCAATTCTTTACAGTAGGTCTTACTACTACCTCTTGAAGACAATTGATCTCCTTATATGGATTTGGACAATCCTCTTAGGTTCAAGATCCAATTCTTTACAGTAGGTCTTACTACTACCTCTTGAAGACAGTGAGGTTGTTTCCGAGTTGTTTATATAGCTATTTATTTATTTAAACTTGTATTTATAATAATTAATTGATAATATTTTGCAGAAAATAGAGTGCCTCAGGTAGAAGGTATTTTTACAGGGATTTGTGAAAAGTTACTTCTTGGAGTTCACTGTCCACCAGAGCCAGAATCAAAGATATGTCTAACGGAGTGCAGTAAACTAGCCGACGGCCATATACTCATCGAACATTCTTGTTCAGATGGATATAAGTGCCTTTGTAAATGGGTTGACGACAGATGTTAAGATCAACTAGTTACTTACAATTTCATTTTTGATTTTATCAGAAATTTAATGTAAGTCATTCATTTATGATGAATTGAATTTTTTTATTATTGTATTCAATCTTATGTTCTAGAATGTTCATTATATTGTATGGTTAATAATTAAGATTTTAATTTCAATACTGCAGTCACTTAAAGTCGATTGCACGAAATTGAAGAAATATAAATAATCTTATATATAAAGTACAGTTCACTATATTACTATAACTCTCCTTGATGATTTTTTATTTCTTGAAATATTCAAAATAATTTCATTACAAATTATACTAAACATTTTCTTCTATATAAGGCACCAAATAATCACTAAAAAGGTCTTCACTCATTTGATTTCAAATCGATTTTAAATCAATTTTTTATTAACAAGATAGATGATGAAAGAAAAAAATACATCAAACAGATTTCGCCAATGTTGATCAATTTTATTTACAAAAAAGAAGATGAAAGAAAAAAACATAGTACCCAACTGGAGAAACAACCGTGCTAATTTGTAAATGTTTGTAATCTCATTAGGATCACTAAAGTAAAGATATTAAACACACTATCTAGCAGTATAAATTCGCAAAAGAAATAATAATTAAGGAAACAGCTATCCTTCCTAAAGAAAAACTCTTAAAAATTTCTTGTCACGTTGATAGTAACTAACTGGTTCATACCATGGTTAACTTATAAGAGGTCCATACATCGAACCTGTACAAGTCCTTTTGTAAATGAATTAACGTGCTACGTATCGAGTTCTCGACATCAACTCAAAATTTGACACTCTTAGACTTAAGGTAAATTCACCTCTGGATATAGAGTAGCTATTTTGAATAAAAGAGAAATAACGGTGAAAGAAGAAAGGATGCTTTTCAATTAAAAATATTTTACAACATTGATTCACGCACTTAGGAAAAAGTGCATGTCACTTTCTATGTCATGTTGTGTGAGGTGTTTAATAGGTACATAATTGATAGTATTCGACATCAACCCAAAATTTGACACTCTGCTTAAGGTAAAATTCACCTCTGGATATAGAGTAGCTATTTTGAATGAAAGAGAAATAAAGGTGAAGGAAGAAAGGATGCTTTTTAATTAAAAATATTTTACAATACTGATCCACAAACTTAGCAAGAAGTGCATGTCACTTTTTATGTCACGTTGTGTGAGGTATTTAATAGGTACATAATTGATAGTATTGAAGTGTATAATAAGAAAAAGGATATGTAAGTGAATTCTATAGATAATTTTAAGGGGCCGTACATGATTTAAAACCAATAATAATTGAAAGATCATGACTACATCATGACTAGTACCTCGGCCATCATTCTTTCAAATAGACGAACCCTTTAATCTCTATATATAAATAAAGGAGAAATATGAGGCTGTTGATGTAGCAGACATCTAAAGTCAGTATTCAGATTTATCTTTTTTCTTATTTTTTTGGTATTTTATTCCTTTTAATTCTCTTTCTAAGAAAAAATTTCTACCAATTAATTTTCCTTAATAAAATTCATTAATTTTCCTTTATTAAATTTATCAAATACACCGTACCAGCAAAATTATTACATACTACCGTTTTCAACAAACTCCCTGTCTTCCTCTTTCCTTCCCCATTATTATTAACCCTTCTTCAGAAAAATTCAATAATCAAATCACAGTGCCACAATTGTTTCTTACTCTCAGAGAAAAAGTAAAAATTAATTAACAAAGGAGGAGAATTCAACCCATCAGATGCATTATTCCAGATCAAAAACTTAAAGATTTTAATTTTAAGAAGGTATGAAACTTCATGTTTTCTTGATTTTTCTTTTATGTGTATTTGTATTACTATTTCTCTTACGTTCATTATTCTTATTGTCAATCTTACAAACTTTGTGCAATTTGTCATAATTTGGGAGGAGGTGCTATTCTAATGTACCTCCTAACACGTCAAATTGCGGGAAAGCCCCATAGACTTTCAAGATTAAACTTATTATCGCCTGCTGGGTTTCATCATGATTCCAATCCTGTATTCACTATGATGGAATACTTATTCCTGCTATTGTCTCCTTTACTTGCCCCTTTTATGTCAGTTTTTTATATTTTCACTCGATTTTTTTTGCATGTTGTTTAACAAATTGGCTCGAGACTTCCACAACTTACCAACAGTTGGAGGCCTTGTGCAAACTCTCATATAAGTTATTTGGTTGGTGGAGACAATTCCAACTGGGTTGGAGGCTTAGGGTTACCAAACTACAATATGAATGACATATCAACTGTTTCATTTCGTGTGGCTCTTCATTTGGCACAGATCAAGAACAGACGGAAGTTTATAATGTTTGACTATGGGAGTGCAGTTGCGAACATGGAAGCTTATGGTTCCCTTAGGCCTTTAGATTTTGGGGAGTACTATTTCCTTATTGATATTCTGGTTGATCTTATTGCTGGGAGAAACGGCAAGGTCATTAGGCCATCCATAGTAAGGAAACATTATAAGATGATGAAAGATGCAGGTGTGGAGGTGTCATATAACGAGTTTGAGTAAGATCATTTGGATTTTACATTTTCCCATCATGAAGAATTATTGGCATATGTTATGTCTCGATTAAATTTAGTAGGTGCTTCTATGAAGCAGCAACCCCGTCAAAAACCATTGAAGTTCAGGAGAAAAGAGGGGCAGGCCTTAGGTATTGCGGTTTCATTGTTAATAACTATGTCTTTAGGTGAATGGTTCTTCTTTTAAGTTATTCCTACTCGTAAGGTATGTATACTCATCTTCTATTTGAAGTTGTTTGATGAAGGTGGAGGAGCTTTTGAATCTTCGTTTATAAAGATGCGATCAAATTTGCATGCTTAGTGGCCAAACAACACAAGGATCGATTTTTTTTAGGACATTCCTTGGTAAAAAAACTTCTTAAAGGGTACAACTGAAGATGTGCCTATTATTAAGGGCAAGTACTTGAAAAAAGACAATTTTTTATTTGTGAGAATGATATTTTCTTGTACAAATGTGCTACTGGGCGATTAATAAAAAACATCACCTTACCATTGAAAGTTGGTTTGTTCATTGGTTGTATTACTCTTTCTCTTGCATTTATTATTCTTATTATTCTATATTTTTTTATTATTTCAGGCCTTAGGTATTGCGGTTTTGTTGTTGCTAACTATGTCTTTAGAGGAGCGGTTCTTCTTTTAAGTTATTCCTATTTGTAAGGTATGTATACTTGTATCCTCATGCCTTCTCGATTTTCAGTTGTTTATGTTCATACATTACTTGACTATTTTGCTTATTTCTCTTAGATCATGTAAACTGAGTAATTTTTACTTTCTCTATTTTTGTATTGTTTAGCGGTTTAACATTGTGTATTATTATGTATATAAAAAACAACAATGTACAATTATGACAGGCGATACTAAAATTCAAAAGTTTTTCATATTTTCCTACAAGATTGAACACTTTATGTCCTGCTTATTTATCTCTACATGTTGTAGGGCTCAAGAATTTGATGGATGACCATAACAATGAATTTGTAATGATGCAAGATCAACTTGATCAAAGAGAAAAGGAGCTCTAAGTTGTCTGTATTATACGAACGGGATGCATCTACAAGATAATTTTAGCAAATAAAATCTATCATGATCCATTAATAATTCGGCATAATTTTGATATTCATACAAAAGTTATTGTTTCACAAAAATATTTCGTAAAATGTATTCATAGGCTTTCTTTCTTATATAAGTAATAAACCATGTGTTAAGCTTCATAACGGATAGTTAGCACATCAAAAGCTTCTAAAAGGCAAGAGATACTTGATAGTCATTGTGATATATGAACTACAAGAGTTTGAGATGATACAAAATAAATATTTCTAAGTTTGTAATAATGAAAGTTGAATATCCTTACCTACACAGAATATGAAAGTGGCTGAATATGCTTGAGAAATAAATTGCTTTAAAGTGTAGTGGATTGTCACTAATAATTGTTGAGATTAAATTTATCAAACTATTATTGTGGTCATATATGAGTTTCTTTTGTTACAAAATATTATTGCTTAAGGGTAAAAAGAGAGGAATGAAAATTTTAACATTTTAAAAAATAAAGAGAATAAGAAAGAAAAGTGTTTAATTAAAGAAGATAAAAGAGGATAAAGGTATAATTTCATCAGTTAGATTAAGTATTTTGAAAATCCAATATATTTGGATTTAAAGTCTAAACCTTTTTTTCATGGAGTAAAAAATTATTTGTAGGCTTAACAAGAAGAATTATTATCACGCGCGAAGCGCGGATATGTTATCTAGTTAAAGTGTAAGAAACGTTATTATCAATCAAATGGATACATGCAATGACATCATACCATCATTTTAAAATGTACTCATTTGAATTTTGTACTATATCATAAATCATCTGAAAATTATCATATTGAAATCTCATAATTATGTGTATTGAAGCTCTTGTTATTTCAAACATAGGTTCATGCCCTAATTAAATCATAATCTTAGCATACTTTCGTTACCAAATTCTACACATACACCTTATTATGCTACTATTTTTACAAAGAACAAAAAGTAAACAAGAGTAGAAAAGAAAGAAAAATATATGGCGTTAGTATTACATATTTTGAAGATATTTGAATACTGTTCAAGAACATCATTCAGATTTTGAACGTTTGGTGCTTGTCAATTCACTTTTTGTTCTCACTCCATTTAGTTATACATTGTCCTCCTCCATCCTTTTGCATATCCTCCAAGTGGAGCTTTTAATTATTCTTTTTAATATTTTTACCACTCTTTTATTGATGAAGACTGAAGATCATAAATTCCAATTGGAAGAAAAGAAGTCTTCAAAATTCTTTTTAGCAATCTTCCAAAAAGTTTCTACTTTAAATATATTGGTTATATGTGAAAAGCATTTGGTCCAACTATTGTGAAAATTAGTGTTGGGCCTAACTCACACCCCAAAAGCTAGCTCATGAGGAGGAGGATTGCCCAAGCCTTATAAGGAGACCAAGACTCCCACGCAGACCCAGGCTAACTGTAGCGTGGACAACACGCACAGGCTAACTGGAGCGTGGACAATATATATATGGGGGCCCACCATCGGTGAACAAATATTTGGAATGGGTCTGGCTCTGATACCATGTGAAAATTGGTCTTGGGCCTAACTCACACCCCAAAAGGTAGCTCATGAGGAGGAGGATTGCCCAAGCCTTATAAGGAGATCAAGGACCCTTTCCTCTTCCGATGTGGGATACTTAACAACTATTCTCACCCATAAAAAATTAATTTCAAATATTCATTTTCGATCGAATAGTGAAATGTGTGATTCCACACTGAAATATGGATTATGGATGGTAGCATCTTCAAGTACATATTCCCTTCTTGTTTGATTCTTGTGATGTTTTACAAGAGGGCACTCGGATGGTACTTGGAACGGTCGCATTTGGTTATGCACCACTAGGCCTACTCCAACGGAAAGAACTTTTTTAAAATAGTTTATAATTGTTATAAAACTAATAGGTGTGGATGTCACTACACTTCCACTACTTATCTCCATTATTTTCCTCATTTATGAAGATAACCTCCACCATTCATGGTCATTATTTTTGTGACCTTATACATTCATAACCTCCTCCATTATGTTAGTGGTTCATGTCATGTTTATTACAACCTTTTGCATGCCTCTATATGACACTATAAATAGAGGCACAAGGGTTCATATTGTATAACTTGTACATTTGATATTTGGAAGAATGAAAAACACTCATCTCTTATCTTCTCTCAATATTTTTTATCTACTTTACTATTCATAATATTCATCTTTTGACTTAATTTTAAAATACGTTATCAACACGAGTTTGCTAAATCTGTCTCCTGATCCTACCAATTTGCCAATTATTAGTTCATCCTCAGTAGCAAGATCTTGTGGTAGGTGTTGGATAAACACGACGGCTAATTAGGTCAACTATACTATTTTGGTTGTCAGGTAATGTTATTTCAATATATCTAAATTGTGTTAAGACTATACATATATATATATATATATATATATATATATATTGATCTTTATTTTTTTATTTCTTAAATATTAAATCTCACATGAAATTATTTTTGTTGAGATTGATTTATGAATAAATAGTAAGGAACATAATTGATGCTTAACTTGTTATAGCCTCGTGAAGGTGTAATGCCAGACATAAAAGAAAAATAGAGTAATGTATTTTTCTCCTCTAAAATTTTTTTTATAGTTTATTATTTATTCATGACTAATATTAAATATTATCATGTGTCACTAAATTGTTAGTTTTTGTTTGGTAAATTGATTCCACCAAAATTATTATAAATTAGATGAGTATGACATGGCATATAGATTTGGTTGATATTGTTTCTGGTTATCAACTAATAAGTTGTTGCTTTTCTAGGAGATGTAAAAATGAACAAAAATTGAGGTTCTTATGTTGACATACATAATTCTTTGTTTGTCTGGTGCTTCATTTTGGATTATTAGAATGTATTAGTTATTTGTATTTATATATAATTGTATGTAGTGTTGGATAATTATTTTCTTTTAATAAACACTACAGAATATATTGAACATCAAAAATTATAGTTGTCATCTGTTTGAAAGATTTTTTCCTTCAAACATATTGAATTCATTTATTTCATCAAAGGCTCATCTTAAGATTGAGTCTCTTATTTCACTTTAGCTTATTATGTCATTAGTCGATGGTAATACGGTGGATTCAAGTCCTATTATATGAGAGGGTATGATATTGGGTTTGATTTTTGATGCACTATGATAATAAGGTCTTAGATTAAAGTCCCACGGTAATATGGCCTCACATGCCTTTTTATAGGTAAGACATTGAGATCGAAGTCTCAACTCAATATATTTGATAATAATGATGACCGATGTAAATGTACTTTTGGTGAAAAATCACAAAACTCGCCACATTGATTTGCTCCATTTTTTATGTTAATGTGGTAGCACTGCATATAAGTCTGAAAGAAGACAAGTGGTTAAAAATGTATGTGGGCGTGGAGGAACAAAATTATAATTGTCATTATTTTGATAATAATAAAAGGAAGGAACACTATGGGTTCTCCAAATAGTCCTTCAAAGATGGAGGTAATTTTTTACTATCAATTTGGTCTTAAAGATATTGGGCAAATGGTTATTGTGCGATCTAATTCGATAATTTTATAAATTTTTCATCAAAAGAATATAACGTGGTAGTACATTAAATAATTCAAAATGATGTTGAGGTATGTATCATATTAATATGATAAATGATAAGATATTGAGCTCATACAATATATTAGTCCATTTCTTGGAGAGGATGTGACTTGTGATAAATATGGTGGATGCTCGACCGTTTATAAATGTGAATGTGTCATGATGTGATGAAATTTAATGACAAAGACGTGCTTATATATGGTTGGATAAACACCAAAACTCGCTTCTACGGAATGTTTGAGAGAAAGAAAGAATATTTTAATTTGATATAAAAAGGTCATTAATGCTATAGCATGTTTTATCATGATCTACCAAACGGTAAAATCAAGAAGTGATTCTTGCCTATAAAGATTTTGGCCATGACCAAAATGATTATGGTGTAGTCGAATGAATTCGACATCGATCTCGTAAATATGGTACGCCAAAAAGACCTTTATCAAAATGTTATAAAAATAAATTATTAAAAGCAAAAGTAAAGCAAGAAAGAGGTCTTGCATAAAATGATTTTGACTATAATGATAATAATTTTATCCCTAAAAGGAGATGGCCATCATATAAATGGTATTTTGAAATATGAGGTAGTATACAAATATTTAATAGCCTCAAAAAGCTAATGTGTTACAACACGGAGAAATAAAATTATTCAGATCATTGAAATTGTAGTAAGTTTCCAAAAAGACTTTGTTCGTTTTAAGGAAATTAAAAAAAATTATTATTGTATTGAGACTGTAAATTATAGAAAGATTTTGTATGTTCAGATTACTACATTCGAAACGGGTTATAAATATTTATGGAAAAAACTACTCGTTTTTCTCCTATTTATTGATACAAATATATGAACATGGTGATGGAATAACATGCTATAGTAAACTAAAAGTTTACAGAAAATATATAAGTTGGCATGATCGGTTGACCATCCCGATTCAAATGTGATGCAAAAATAATTGAAAATTCATGCGGTTCTACATTGAAGAAATAAAAGATTCTTCAAGAATTCTCTTATGTTATTTGTTCTCATGATAACATATTATAACAACTAAGGTTATGATTGTATCCCCCAAATTTTTGGAATGTACAGCAAGATGAATATGGGCCCGTTCACTGCCATGTAGACAATTTAATATGAAATGAGATGCATCTATGGTTGGTCACATGTGCTGCTATCAACTTGCAATTTGATTTTTGCAAGATTGTTTGCTCAAATTATTAAATTGAAAGCATGGTTTTAAACTATAAAAGTTGATAATGCTGATTGGTTTAGCAGAAAATTGTGTGCCTCTAATTATAGCTGAACGATTGATTATGAGAATAAATTTTTCAAAAATAAATTTGGTATGAGACAAGTTTATTTAAATATAGCAACATTTGTATGCATCAAGCCAACAAGGTTCCCATATGTTGTTGGTTTTGGGTCAGGAACCAATTAAAATCCATCTAAAAATTTGAATGTTCAATATCCACCACGCACAAAGATGAATTCCCAAATAAGATTGGGGTGAATGTTAGATTTGTTGGGTTAGAAATCGAGAGGACGTCATGCTGAAGCTAATAGTTTGCAAACCATCAAGATGATAATATAGATGACAAAGAAAACAATACTAAAAAGCATATAATTATTATCTATTTTGGCCAATTGGCCTACATATTATAAAACCTAATATAAAAGAAATCATAAAAACTTTAGAGAGAAAATCTCCCGCTTAACAAAACTCTAAAATGTTAAAGGACTACATTGTGGATACTATTGTGTTATAGTATGAGAAGAGAGGTCTTTTATTTATAGAGTTCCAAAATCTTTCCTTCAGCAAAGAGGTTAGCCTAATATGTCAAAGTTTTATATTTTCCTTTCAGGAAAAGTAAAAATAGTTATAGTATTACTTTTATTTCTCTTGTAATAAAAATAAAACTTAAATTTGGTTAGAAAATCAAGGCAAAAACTCTAACAAATCTTCCCTTTTTTGACATGATTTTCTTGACATAATTTGATCTACCTTCTTCGCGTGCAAGATCTTTGTTCTTCCCATAATCTTCATCATTGTTGTTTGCTATGATTTAAAATATTATGACTAAAAGTGGATTCAAAATTAATATTTTATTTTTATTTTTAAAGAAGCAGCAACAGAATTGTTGAAATTTACTTAAAACTTCTTCTCCACATGTAGCCAAACAAAATCGTCATTATCACCAAATTGATTTCAGCTTGATTTTGAAACCGCTTTGAACCTGTTTAATCTCGTCTCACCACACCATTGGAACTTTGAACCATAAGCTCTGATACCACTTGTTGGATTAGAATTCGAGAGAGCGTCATGCGGAAGCTAATAGTTTGCAAATCATAAAGATGATAATATAGATGACAAAGAAAATAATACTAAAAAGCATAAAATTATTATATATTTTGGCCAATTGGCCTACATATTATAAAATCTAATATAAAAGAAATCATAAAAACTTTAGAGAGAAAATTTTCCCCTAAAAAAAAATCTCAAATGTTAAACGACTACATTATGGATACTATTGTTTATGATATGAGAAGAGGGGTCTTCTATTATTAGAGTTTCGAAACCTTTCCTCCAAGAAAGAGGTTAGCCGAATAGAAAAATATTTTATATTTTTCTTTCTGGAAAAGTAAAAGTAATTATGGTATTACTTTTATTTTTCTTCTAAGAAAAATAAAACTTAAATTGGTAAGAAAATAAGGACAAAAATCCTAACAAGATTTTCTAACATTAGGCGAAGATATGATTATAGCTGAAATGTGTGGAATAAATTATCTAGATCCTCGTAAGAAAAAAATATAGTGAACTTGAAGTTCAATTGATAATTTATGATTTGCAAAATGTTGCAAGTTCATTGACAGACTGACCCTATGTTATAATTCAGCTGTAAATGCTTCAATGAAAAGTCCTTGAAGGGCAGAGTCTATGACACACCTGAAACGTGATAGACCAATTAGTTGTAAATATAAAACTCTTTGAAGAAAGAGAGAAGCAAATGATCAAGATGGATTTGATAATAAGGCAAGTGCTTTAAAAGAGCACCATGACATAACACTTCATAAAATATTGGCAAAGGTTCAGGTACCTGAAAATGATGAAATGAAGAAATTTCGATAAGTTATGTCTTATTAGAATCAATATCAAATAACCATCGCTGATATATTTGGTATAATATAGCGCTCACCATTATAAATGGTAACGAGAATCTTGAATTTAAATTTGTCGAATAGTGTGAACAGATAAAATACGTGATTCAAGTACATTATATTTCACTTGAAAAGTGATATTTTAAAATTAGTCCATAGACTAAGGTATAACGCCAATGAGATATAAATTGATGATTGTGGGAAAAGTAATATCCTAAGATATAAAATACGACTTATGCCTTGAGGCATAAAGGTTATTCGCAAAGTCCTAGGATTTTTGTTTGGAGATGTGTTCTCCTATGATAGATGTAATAAGGTTTCTTTAAATTTGGCAATATATGAAAATCTTGAATGTGTATAATAAATGATTGTCTTGTCTAGCTAGACGATAAATGTTATAGGAAAATCCTTAAAGGATTTTAAAGAGATTCGATCCATTGAATATCCCAATGATTGCGAGATCACTTACCATAAAGAAAAATCAATTTTTATCTCATGAAAATGATTAGAAAATATCATGTATTAGTGCAATTATTGTACTTATGTATCCTGCTATTCTACACATGAGATAATAGTTTTTATTAATGTGCAGAAAAGATATAATTTTACTTTTATGTGAATGTAAGTGAAATCAAATATTATTGATATGAATTTATTATTTCTAACAAATATTATCAAAGGCTTGTTGGTTATGCAAATGCAAGAAGAATATTCGATCTATGGCCAATTTTAATATCACACAAATAAAGTTTCCATAACTAATTTTACATGAATATCATTGCTTTTACGTGAATGTCATCGTCGATTATAGACTCTGACTAAAAGGTAAAGTATATACAGTAGAGTGTTGTGTAGTCGATGAATGAAAAAGGTAAATCATATATAATATAAGTAAAAGTAGACGCATAATAAAAGAGACAGAATACATTCAATCCCACTACACCCCCATTACACATTTCCAAAAAGCTAAAACTAATAGTAAACCATACACCATAATTTTTATGCCCTTTTCTTTTTCTTCATCCATAGCCAACCTATGCTTAATTTGATCCCTCTCAATTTCGACATCTTTCAACAATCCCTTTAAGTGACCAATCTTGTGTTTCGATTCTCTATATAATATCATAAAAAAATCCTTATTTTCTTCGGAATCTCTAAGCCTTTCAAACTTTGCAACGCCTTAAAATTTTAATACCTTGGAATCGGAGGAAAGCCACTTGAAATAAGAGCATCTATCATTATCCTAAAAAAATGAGGATAAATTAGTAAATAAATTATGTGATGAACAAAAATAAATTTTTATTTAAACGAAAACAAACCTTTCCAACCGCACAGCAGTAGAATTTTTTACCCGAATTCTTGTCGGTTCATGATGTTTTCAACACCACAAGATTACCACAACAACAAATATAAGAACATTGGGACGTTTGAGATGACTGTGACATTGTTATTGTTGAAGAAAACTAGAAAGTAATGAATAAATGAACATGGAGGAGTTCAAAAGGGTCCCTTTAATTAATATAGTAGGGCTACCTAAATCTGACCGTTGGAAAATTTTGCCCGTTTGAATTGTACCATTGGAGAAAATTTAAATGGAATATCATTTACTTCAAAGGGTCTCTAAAGAATGTTTATGTCTTCTATAATCGACTAGGTTACGTATAGATTATATACTGATGTCAGTATTGATTATCCTGTGTATTGGCATATTATCTATTTAGACTAAGGTCGATTATAGACCTTTCATACAGTCTATGATCAACTTACTGAATATATGGACAGCTTAAAATAATGGCAAAAAAGGAGAAATTAAATAAAATAAAATTAGAGTATGTCTATTAACACCATTAAAATATTGTAAAGCAATTTAGATATATCAATTGTGAGTCCCAATCACTTTTTAATGTGATCAAGTGTTATCTAAGATATGAAGTAGTCTTAGATCATTGAGATGACACAAAAAGGAGAGAAAATAAATAAATAAAAATAAAATAAATATTAATCATCCAAGCACTAGAGAACGACTACTTATCATGACAAGAGATTAGACTTGTGTGATGACCATAAGGAAGAGTGGTAGTTGTCACTTGTGAGTGTTCAATGGACAAGTAGTGTGTGAGAACAAGGAGTCCTTCTCAGTAGAGACGTTTGTTCTAGGTAATTGGTTGTTACTACCATTGCCCTCCCCTATACTCATTTGATCGAGTGTTCAATTGTTTTGTAAGCTCATATTATGGTATTTAGTCACTTTACATTGCATGAATGATGTTTGTTTATTTTATTTTATTTTATTTCTTCCTTTTTTAATCTCACCTCCTTTGAAAATAGACTCAGTTGGTATATTGAGTATATTATAGATAATTAGGTTTATCCATACCAGATTATATTATTAGTCATGTATCGATCAACTAAGTCTTTTTCAGAAGGAGGTGAGATTAAAAAAAGGGAGAAATAAAATAAAATAAAATAAAATAAATAAACATCATTCACGCAATGTAAAGTGACTAAATATCATAATATGAGATTACAAAATAATTGGACACTCGATCAAATGAGTATAGGGGAAGGAAATGATAGTAACAACCAATTACCTAGAACAAGCGTCTCTGTTGAGAAGGACTCCTTATTCTCATACAATACTTGTCCATTGAACACTCACAAGTGACAACCACCACTCTTCCTTATGGTCATCACACAGTCTAATCTCTTGTCATGATAAGTAGTTGTTCTTTAGTGCTTGGATGATTAATATTTATTTAATTTTATTTTAATTTATTTTATTTCCTTTCATTTTTTGTGTCATCTCAATGATCTACGATTACTTCGTGTCTTAGATAATACTTGATCACGTTCAAAAGTGATTGGGACTCACAATTGATGTATCTAAATTGCTTTACAATGTTTTAATGTTATTAATTGACATACTCTAATTTTATTTTATTTAACTTCTCCATTTTTGCCATTATTTTATGTTGTCCATATATTCAGTAAGTTGATCATAGACTGTATAAAAGGTCTATAATCGACCTTAGTCTAAATCGATAATTTTCCAATACACAGGATAATCAACACTGACATCGGTATATAATTCATAAGTAACCAAGTCGATTATAACCTTGATATTTCCTTTCTTACGTTTAATGAAAGAGTCTTTAGAAGAGTTTAAACGTACTAGTCGATTATATATTTGTAGTGAGCGTATATAATTTGTATTTAGCGTAGTCGATTATATATTCATACTGTACTCCGAGTTTAAACAGTGTTTGCAAATCTTTAAACATACACTACTGAAGTATCATCGTCAAAAACTGAAACACATAAATCATTATAGATAAATAGAATATCATGCAGACAGAAACTTGTTTATAGATATATAAATGTTCATTGCATCTATATTTATAATTTTTGGGGAAAAAATCCCCAAAAAAAGGAACAAGCGAAGCTTTCATTTACATAATCCTACCATGAAAGCTTCATTCGGCAATGAACTACAAAACAAACAAAACTAAACTAGACTAGGGGTGTGAAGGGGAGTGATGAGTTCACGGGGGTCCAGGTTGAGCCTCTCAGCTATGGCCCGAAGAAAATGAGTCATCCTCTGTAGCTCTCTGTCCAGCTGCCGTTGATCGGCGGCACGACCCTAGAAAAGGAAATCCAGGTCACTCCGAAGCCTAAGCTACTCTATGTTATCGATGGTTGTCATTCTGTGCATTGACCGTAGTGTGTACCTCCTCCTAGACATCTTCTTCTCTCCTTTGTCTTTTCTTAAGAAATTTGGTTTAAAATCTACAAGGACCTCTTTAAATAGGCCAAAGCATGAGACAATCGACCAATAGAAGTTGTACACGTGTTGATGGGAAGGGAGAAGGCATATGGGAATTGTAAATAAAAAGTCACGAAAGTTGTAGCAGTCGTGGCATTTCAAATCGTATCATTTCCTGAAGTGTAATAATTACATTGAAAGGTTTAGTGAATGAGGAAAAGGGTTTCTTTAATAGACTAAACGACTGGTTAATGATATACTATGTAGTTTAAACTATATCCCGTAGACCATGCATCGATCTATAATATATTTTGAGTCCAGTAGAAGTGTGATATGTATATTCGATTTCATAACTTGGGATGATTGTTTTCAAAATGACACTTTTTCCAATGCATCATAATTATTTTGAATTCAACATTGTATGAAGAAAAGGGTTTGTTCAACAGATAACCAGGTAGGTTTATTAGACACTACGTATTGAATATTTACTCTGTAGATCAAACACTGATATATTATATATTATGAGGCTAATCGATTATTTCAGTCTATAATTTATTTAGTACGTAGTATATAATATATGAACTGGAATCAATAATGCACAACAAAAAAAGTCAATTATAACTACAGTTCAGTGGTTTTCAAAACAGAATACACATTACATGTTGTCCAATGCATTTGAACAAACCAAAAACATAAAATACAATGTCAATCATATTATCCTACGTTAAGGTTACATGTTGTTCTCTTATATCCCGGCCTTTTACACTTGGGGCACTTGTTTCTTTTCTTGTACCTTGAAGGCTCCAACACACCCTTAACACGTTTCACCTTTCTCCTTTTGAGTTTGGGATCAAAATCAGGTGGAAGAACTTATATTTCTAGATACTCTCACGCCACACTCCACTCCAACTCCAGTGGTGTTGTACAAATAGGTTTCAATTATGAAAGTAGGTATGATTCTTTCGAATATATGTGTGAAGATTAGTTGTAAATGCTAGTGTCGTATTCCTCCCTGTGCTTCAAACGCAACCTGCTATTGCATGAGTGAATGGCAATTTCACCAAGTTCTACTTTCTGGAAGAACATATCCATCTCGAAAGATTAACTTTGGAAGAACGACCATAACCAAGCACGGTGAATTCATCGGTGCTTCCATTTATGTTGTTCACATATAATTTATCGTTCTCGGTCATGTTTTCCCTCAAGATCATCTCGGCTACGGGAACAAATGTTGTCTTTGAATTGTCCACCTCCGCATACCTCTTCCTAAATATTTATCCAAACCTATGTGCAATTGAATTGAACATGGCTGCCACTGGATACTCTCTTTCGTCGCGCAATATTGAGTTGAGCGACTCGGCGATGTTTGAGGTCATGATGTTGAATCGATTACCTGGAAAGTGAGCCCGGCTCCACTTTTTAAATCCAAATTCATGCTCGAGGCAAGCTGCTGTGCTGGGGCATCTTTCTTTAAGGGAGTTAAAGTAGTCATTAAATTCTTCAAACATGTACGCCTTGGTCGTATGGTAGTACAAATAGAGAGAATCATAATAACGGTAATTTGTTCGGAGATTTTCATTGACATACCTTATAAAAACACTGTGATGCACAAACAGATAATGCCTTCTAAAGCCGTTGGCTATGCTTACGTGTCTATCAGAGATAATGCACAACTCTAGTTCGTCGACGACAAAGGCCTTAAGCTTCTCAAAGAATAAGACCTACGACGTATCGTTCTCCTTATCCACCACACAATATGGTAAGGGATATATATGATTCTACGTATCTTGAGCAACAGCGGATAGCAGCACGCCCTCGTACTTGCCGGACAAATGAGTGCCATAACGGCAATGACCTTTCTCATGTGTGTATATCAACGGATGGAAGCCCCAAATGCCATAAAGTAGTAAATAAACCTGCCCGACTCCTCATCGACTATGAGAGAATTAATAGAATCGAGATTGAGGCCGCAGAAAACATATGAAAATGCAGGAAACACTGCATATTCGTGCTCGGACGTACCTAGAACTATGTTCTTCGCAATGACGTCTTCCATCCAGCACTTCCAATAGCCCAGCCTGTAATGTAGCTCCCTAAATACGATCTTCTCGATATATTTCGAGCTTGGACCTTTGTTGTCGATGAAAAAGTTCAAAATAAGTGAGGCAATGACCTCCACGGTGACATTCTTGTAGTTTTCCGTGACATGATCAATGCCACAAGTATGCTCTACCACGTACTTGTGGATGTGAAACCAACCCAATTCTCCAATAGCACATGCACGCACCATCCATCGGCAAGGAGGATCTACGCACCTCACCCTCAAGTATTTCTTACAACTCTTCACCATTGTGTAATTGAATGACATTTTTACCGATGCCTGCTTCAACAAAAGATTCAACGTTTTCTTATCCTTGAATGTTTGTCCTACAAAAAGATTGGTGTCGTCTGAGAAAGAGTTGCTTCTTTGTGGTTCGAGTTGCCCGTCCTTACCTCCTCCACACTCCTCTTCTTTATAATCTCCACTATTATCCCATTCATCACCACCCATGCAATCATATTTTGTTAACATATCATCCAATGTTGGGGGTGGAGGTGGGGGTGAGGGTGGGGGTGGGGCTGATGTGGAAGCTTCTTCCCGGGACCTTCCAACAACTTTAACCCGCAATATAGGTCTGGAGTTATCAGAATCAACGCAAAGCGTATATAATTCCACGTGTCTATCATTTTTTATGAACTTTGAATAGATTTTCCCCATCCCGTTCATCAAGTAATTAATTACCACCTCGCTTTGATCACAACCTAATTCACCGCTCTCCATTACGCTTTTAACCATATCGGCATATGAACCGTTGCGATGAAGGGCAATGGACAATGTCTCCTTTGACGCGATTTTTCAAACCCAACATTTAGGATTCGCCTCCCATTCACTAGAAAATATACCACCAACAACCACGTAATCTATAATAGACATGATATACCTCGATAATAGTATTTAATAGACTTGAATAGTGGTTTATGAGCCTAGACTTAATAGACTGTAGTCGTCTTCTTCTTAGATGTTGTCTGTATAGTACACAATCGATCCTTTTTCGATGACCACCAGAAAAAACCGATGACTTTCAGCTTACCAACAACCTAAGAAGTGTTGGAATGTTGCTATTGAGCCAACAATCAATTTTGAAATGCGGGACTGATTTTCAAGCTTTTTGTATAAAAATGAAAGAAAAATTTGGGCTAAAAATATGTGAAGATGGCGTAAAACAATGGAGATAATGTCTCTTTTCGATGGATGCCAGAAAATTCGATGAAAAATGTCTAAAAAATGACCGAAAAATCGAGGAAATGGCGCCAAAATTGGGTGGTTGGTAGTGGATTGGTTGAGAAGATTGGGATATTTTTTAAAAATTAATTATCCAATATTTGTATTTTTGGACTTGAACTAAAGTGTAATTTTAAGAAAATTGGGGCTGAAATGAGAAAGGAGCTAAAGTATATATTTTTTAAATTGAGTGCTAGGGTTGTATTTTTTTTTTGTGGTCCCATTAGGATGTCTATTTTTCCTATTAAAAAAACTTGGTGTTTAAATGTCAAAAAAAGTTTGGAATATGGCCTTTTAGCCAATTCCCCCTTCAGAGTTAGAGGCACGGTGCACCATCCATCGCATCAACTGGCTTCTCTGGTGCACCCGCATAGAGAAGGGCAACCAGTGGGTCTCTTTCTTTTAACATGCGGCATGGACCCCATCTTGGGGCTCTTTCGGTGTGCTAAACGGTCTATGTTTCACGTCTAAAACTTTCTGAGTCTCCATACGCATTCTAGATATTTTCCAATCAATATTAAGAGCAAACAAATCTATTCTTGAAATTTAAGAGGCATAGATATGCTACATGAATACTAGAAATATTTAGAGTGTTACATTAACGTTTTGGCTTTTCTCATATATAAGGAGATGTGACTATGAAGCAAAACCTAGTTTTTGCATATTTCAAAATTTCACTTAACTCTGAAAAGACGCCATAATTTCCAACATTGAGAACCATGTGTACGTGTTATCTTTATTATTTTCTTAACATTCGAGGTTTTGTATCATCTAGAGTTAGTTGGTCAAGTGACATTGCAATAGAGTTATTGAAACGAGGGTTTGTAGTAGAGTTGTTGAATGGGGAGGAATTAAGAATTTAATTCCTAGAATAACAAGAGTTTGTAATCAAAATATTGCTCTTTGTTAGTGAAGCTGTTAGAGACGTCTTACTCTGGTAGATCGTGATTTTACTTCCTTGAGAAAGAAGGTTTTCATGAAAAATATCATGTTTTCTTTGTTTGCATTAACTTTCATTATTTACTTCTTGTTACTAGTAGCTGAACTCAATCAAGGACTATGTCCCTTGACTCGTGGTGAATTCATACAAGCCATCCATGTACATACACTATTCCAATTTGTGTCCCTTTTTTTTTGGTATATTTCTGTCCAAATTAATAAAATAATTAAGAGTATAAAAGTTTCTTACTATTTAAAAGATATTTTGGTCAACCAACAACTATATTTAGATAGATAGATAGATATATTTTATTAAATAGGCATAGAATTTATTTACTCGCATCATACAAAATCTTTTTCCAATTTGACTCAAAATATGAGGCCCTCTCTTTTTTGGTTTTTTGGCAAGTAAATCTCTATATTAAGTGTGGGTATTATTATTAGCATGTGTAAAAGGTCTACATTTTAGGAATAACATTTAATGTACTTGTATTTTTACCATATTGTTGAATCAAAGCCAAAGTAGGAAATTTATTTATCACCACTGCTCACTAGTAGATACATAAATAGAAGTGCAAGAGATTAGAAAGATAAAGCACCTAATTAAAAATTCAAGAATGAAGATGAAATTTCGCAACATTTTTCTTGTGGTCGCTTTTCTTATTCTCGCATCAGGTACATTTTTACTAAGTTATAGTTAATACGTCTAATTCTTACTAAGTTTTCATTTCTTTTTTTTTAAAAAAAAAAAAGGAAATAGGGGAAGGGGAAGAGAAAACAGCGAGAGAATTACAATATATGCAATCGAACCCTCACCACTAAAATGATAGTTCAGGTAGCCTCACCACTAAGTTTTAATTTATTTGTTCTTTTATAATTTTAAATATTTAACGAAAGAAATCTTTATTTTGGCTACATATAACATAGCACAAAAAAAATACCCTTCTTAAAAATGTGTAGATAAAATTGTCCATGGATCTATTTGGAATATATATGAACTCAATTTTTATATGTGATTACTAAATTGCATATCAAAAGGGCTAAACCAATAAATAGGTTGGTTAAGCCCAAATTTGAATAGGTTGAACAGATTATATTTTTCATGCACTAACGTTGGCATCCTAGACCATATTAATTGTTGGATCAAATAAAAAAAATTATTTTTCATTGTTTATACCACCAATAACAATAACAACAAAAACAACATAAAAAGGGGCAGTCCGGTGCACTAAAGCTACCGCTATGCGCGGTGTCCGGGGAAGGGCTTTCACCACAAGGGCGTATCGTACGTAACCTCACCTTGTATTTCTGCTAGAGGCTGTTTCCAAGGCTTGAACTCGTGACCTCCTGGTCACATGGCAACAACTTTACCAGTGAAATTTTATACAATAGGCTTTGGAAAAAGTAAAGTGTACGTAGGTATTAAGTATCCAACATCGAAAAACGGATGGATAATTGGTCTCCTTATATGGACTTGGACAATCCTCCCCTCATGAGCTAGCTTTTGAGGTTGAGTTAGGCTCAAGATCCAATTCTTTACATGGTATCAGAGTCAGGCTCATCCCAAACATTGGTCTCCTTATATGGATTTGGACAATCCTCTTAGGTCCAAGATCCAATTCTTTACAGTAGGTCTTACTACTACCTCTTGAAGACAATTGATCTCCTTATATGGATTTGGACAATCCTCTTAGGTTCAAGATCCAATTCTTTACAGTAAGTCTTACTACTACCTCTTGAAGACAGTGAGGTTGTTTCCGAGTTGTTTATATAGCTATTTATTTATTTAAACTTGTATTTATAATAATTAATTGATAATATTTTGCAGAAAATAGAGTGTCTCAGGTAGAAGGTATTTTTACAGGGATTTGTGAAAAGTTACTTCTTGGAGTTCACTGTCCACCAGAGCCAGAATCAAAGATATGTCTAACGGAGTGCAGTAAACTAGCCGACGGCCATATACTCATCGAACATTCTTGTTCAGATGGATATAAGTGCCTTTGTAAATGGGTTGACGACAGATGTTAAGATCAACTAGTTACTTACAATTTCATTTTTGATTTTATCAGAAATTTAATGTAAGTCATTCATTTATGATGAATTGAATTTTTTTATTATTGTATTCCATACATCGAACCTGTACAAGTCCTTTTGTAAATGAATTAACGTGCTACGTATCGAGTTCTCGACATCAACTCAAAATTTGACACTCTTAGACTTAAGGTAAATTCACCTCTGGATATAGAGTAGCTGTTTTGAATAAAAGAGAAATAACGGTGAAAGAAGAAAGGATGCTTTTCAATTAAAAATATTTTACAACATTGATTCACGCACTTAGGAAAAAGTGCATGTCACTTTCTATGTCATGTTGTGTGAGGTGTTTAATAGGTACATAATTGATAGTATTCGACATCAACCCAAAATTTGACACTCTGCTTAAGGTAAAATTCACCTCTGGATATAGAGTAGCTATTTTGAATGAAAGAGGAATAAAGGTGAAGGAAGAAAGGATGCTTTTTAATTAAAAATATTTTACAATACTGATCCACAAACTTAGCAAGAAGTGCATGTCACTTTTTATGTCACGTTGTGTGAGGTATTTAATAGGTACATAATTGATAGTATTCAAGTGAATAATAAGAAAAAGGATATGTAAGTGAATTCTATAGATAATTTTAAGGGGCCGTACGTGATTTAAAACCAATAATAATTGAAAGATCATGACTACATCATGACTAGTACCTCGGCCATCATTCTTTCAAATAGACGAACCCTTTAATCTCTATATATAAATAAAGGAGAAATATGAGGCTGCTGATGTAGCAGACATCTAAAGTCAGTATTCAGATTTATCTTTTTTCTTATTTTTTTGGTATTTTATTCCTTTTAATTCTCTTTCTAAGAAAAAATTTCTACCAATTAATTTTCCTTAATAAAATTCATTAATTTTCCTTTATTAAATTTATCAAATACACCGTACCAGCAAAATTATTATATACTACCGTTTTCAACAAACTCACCGTCTTCCTCTTTCCTTCCCCATTATTATTAACCCTTCTTCAGAAAAATTCAATAATCAAATCACGGTGCCACAATTGTTTCTTACTCTCAGAGAAAAAGTAAAAATTAATTAACAGAGGAGGAGAATTCAACCCATCAGATGCATTATTCCAGATCAAAAACTTAAAGATTTTAATTTTAAGAAGGTATGAAACTTCATGTTTTCTTGATTTTTCTTTTATGTGTATTTGTATTACTCTTTCTCTTACGTTCATTATTCTTATTGCCAATCTTACAAACTTTGTGCAATTTGTCATAATTTGGGAGGAGGTGCTATTCTAATGTACCTCCTAACACGTTAAATTGCGGGAAAGCCCCATAGACTTTCAAGATTAAACTTATTATCGCCTGCTGGGTTTCATCATGATTCCAATCCTGTATTCACTATGATGGAATACTTAGTCCTGCTATTGTCTCCTCTACTTGCCCCTTTTATGTCAGTTTTTTATATTTTCACTCGATTTTTTTTGCATGTTGTTTAACAAATTGGCTCGAGACTTCCACAACTTACCAACAGTTGGAGTCCTTGTGCAAACTCTCATATAAGTTATTTGGTTGGTGGAGACAGTTCCAACTGGGTTGGAGGCTTTGGGTTACCAAACTACAATATGAATGACATGTCAACTGTTTCATTCCGTGTGGCTCTTCATTTGGCACAGATCAAGAACAGACGAAAGTTTATAATGTTTGACTATGGGAGTGCAGTTGTGAACATGGAAGCTTATGGTTCCCTTTGGCCTTTAGATTTTGGGGAGTACTATTTCCTTATTGATATTCTGGTTGATCTTATTGCTGGGAGAAACGGCAAGGTCATTAGGCCATCCATGGTAAGGAAACATTATAAGCTGATGAAAGATACAGGTGTGGGGGTGTCATATAATGAGTTTGAGTAAGCTCATTTGGATTTTACATTTTCCCATCATGAAGAATTATTGGCATATGTTATGTCTCGATTAAATTTAATAGATGCTTCTATGAATCAGCAACCCCGTCAGAAACCGTTTAAGTTCAGGAGAAAAGAGGGGCAGGCCTTAGGTATTGCGGTTTCATTGTTAATAACTATGTCTTTAGGTGAATGGTTCTTCTTTTAAGTTATTCCTACTCGTAAGGTATGTATACTCATCTTCTATTTGAAGTTGTTTGATGCAGGTGGAGGAGCTTTTGAATCTTCGTTTATAAAGATGCGATCAAATTTGCATGCTTAGTGGCCAAACAACACAAATATTCTAGCTCGGATCAATTTTTTTTATGACATTCCTTGGTAAAAAAACTTCTTAAAGGGTACAACTGAAGATGTGCCTATTGTTAAGGGTGAGTACTTGAAAACACACACTTTTTTATTTGTGAGAATGATATTTTCTTGTACAAATGTGCTACAAGGAGATTAATAAAAAACATCACCTTACCATTGGAAGTTGGTTTGTTCATTGCTTGTATTACTCTTTCTCTTGCATTTATTATTCTTATTATTCTATATTTTTTTATTATTTCAGGCCTTAGGTATTGCGGTTTTGTTGCTGCTAACTATGTCTTTAGAGGAGCGGTTCTTCTTTTAAGTTATTCCTAGTCGTAAGGTATGTATACTTGTATCCTCATGCCTTCTCGATTTTCAGTTGTTTATATTCATACATTACTTGACTATTTTGCTTATTTCTCTTAGATCATGTAAACTGAGTAATTTTTACTTTCTCTATTTTTGTATTGTTTAGCGGTTTAACATTGTGTATTATTATGTATATAAAAAACAACAATGTAGAATTATGAGAGGAGATACTAAAATTCAAAAGTTTTTCATGTTTTCCTACAAGATTGAACACTTTATGTCCTGCTTATTTATCTCTACATGTTGTAGGGCTCAAGAATTTGATGGATGACCATAACAATGAATTCGTAATGATGCAAGATCAACTTGATCAAAGAGAAAATGAGCTCTAAGTTGTCTGTATTATACGAACGGGATGCATCTACAAGATAATTTTAGCAAATAAAATCTATCATGATCCATTAATAATTCGTCATAATTTTGATATTCGTACAAAAGTTATTGTTTCACAAAAATATTTCGTAAAATGTATTCATAGGCTTTCTTTCTTATATAAGTAATAAACCTTGTGTTAAGCTTCATGACGGATAGTTAGCACATCAAAAGCTTCTAAAAGGCAAGAGATACTTGATAGTCATTGTGATATATGAACTACAAGAGTTTGAGATGATACAAAATAAATATTTCTAAGTTTGTAATAATGAAAGTTGAATATCCTTAACTACACAGAATATGAAAGTGGTTGAATATGCTTGAGAAATAAATTGCTTTAAAGTGTAGTGGATTGTCACTAATAATTGTTGAAATTAAATTTATCAAACTATTATTGTGGTCATATATGAGTTTCTTTTGTTACAAAATATTATTGCTTAAGGGTAAAAAGAGAGGAATGAAAATTTTAACATTTTTAAAAATAAAGAGAATAAGAAAGAAAAGTGTTTAATTAAAGAAGATAAAAGAGGATAAAGGTATAATTTCATCAGTTAGATTAAGTATTTTGAAAATCCAATATATTTGGATTTAAAGTCTAAACCTTTTTTTCATGGAGTAAAAAATTATTTGTAGGCTTAACAAGAAGAATTATTATCACGCGCGAAGTGCGGATATGTTATCTAGTTAAAGTGTAAGAAACGTTATTATCAATCAAATGGATACATGCAATGACAACATACCATCATTTTAAAATGTACTCATTTGAATTTTGTACTATATCATAAATCATCTGAAAATTATCATATTGAAATCTCATAATTATGTGTATTGAAGCTCTTGTTATTTCAAACATAGGTTCATGCCCTAATTAAATCATAATCTTAGCATACTTTCGTTACCAAATTCTACACATACACCTTATTATGCTACTATTTTTACAAAGAACAAAAAGTAAACAAGAGTAGAAAAGAAAGAAAAATATATGGCGTTAGTACTACATATTTTGAAGATATTTGAATACTGTTCAAGAACATCATTCAGATTTTGAACGTTTGGTGCTTGTCAATTCACTTTTTGTTCTCACTCCATTTAGTTATACATTGTCCTCCTCCATCCTTTTGCATATCCTCCAAGTGGAGCTTTTAATTATTCTTTTTAATATTTTTACCACTCTTTTATTGATGAAGACTGAAGATCATAAATTCCAATTGGAAGAAAAGAAGTCTTTAAAATTCTTTTTAGCCATCTTCCAAAAAGTTTCTACTTTAAATATATTGGTTATATGTGAAAAGCATTTGGTCCAACTATTGTGAAAATTAGTGTTGGGCCTAACTCACACCCCAAAAGCTAGCTCATGAGGAGGAGGATTGCCCAAGCCTTATAAGGAGACCAAGACTCCCACGCACACCCAGGTGCGTGGACAACACGCACAGGCTAACTGGAGCGTGGACAATATATATGGGGGCCCACCATCGGTGAACAAATATTTGGAATGGGTCTGGCTCTGATACCATGTGAAAATTGGTCTTGGGCCTAACTCACACCCCAAAAGCTAGCTCATGAGGAGGAGGATTGCCCAAGCCTTATAAGGAGATCAAGGACCCTTTCCTCTTCCGATGTGGGATACTTAACAACTATTCTCACCCATAGAAAATTAATTTCAAATATTCATTTTCGATCGAATAGTGAAATGTGTGATTCCACACTGAAATATGGATTATAGATGGTAGCATCTTCAAGTACATATTCCCTTCTTGTTTGATTCTTGTGATGTTTTACAAGAGGGCACTCGGATGGTACTTGGAACGGTCGCATTTGGTTATGCACCATTAGGCCTACTCCAACGGAAAGAACTTTTTTAAAATAGTTTATAATTGTTATAAAACTAATAGGTGTGGATGTCACTACACTTCCACTACTTATCCCCATTATTTTCCTCATTTATGAAGATAACCTCCACCGTTCATGGTCATTATTTTTGTGACCTTATACATTCATAACCTCCTCCATTATGTTAGTGGTCCATGTCATGTTTATTACAACCTTTTGCATGCCTCTATATGACACTATAAATAGAGGCACAAGGGTTCATATTGTATAACTTGTACATTTGATATTTGGAAGAATGAAAAACACTCTTCTCTTATCTTCTCTCAATATTTTTTGTCTACTTTACTATTCATAATATTCATCTTTTGACTTAATTTTAAAATACGTTATCAACACGAGTTTGCTAAATCTGTCTCCTGATCCTACCAATTTGCCAATTATTAGTTCATCCTCAGTAGCAAGATCTTGTGGTAGGTGTTGGATAAACACGACGGCTAATTAGGTCAACTATACTATTTTGGTTGTCAGGTAATGTTATTTCAATATATCTAAATTGTGTTAAGACTATACATTTATATATATATATATATATATATATATTTATATATATATATATATTGATCTTTATTTTTTTATTTCTTAAATATTAAATCTCACGTGAAATTATTTTTGTTGAGATTGATTTATGAATAAATAGTAAGGAACATAATTGATGCTTAACTTGTAATAGCCTCGTGAAGGTGTAATGCCAGACATAAAAGAAAAACAGAGTAATGTATTTTTCTCCTCTAAAATTTTTTTTATAGTGTATTATTTATTCATGACTGATATTAAATATTATCATGTGTCACTAAATTATTAGTTTTTATTTGGTAAATGGATTCCACCAAAATTAATATAAATTAGATGAGTATGACATGGCATATAGATTTGGTTGATATTGTTTCTGGTTATCAACTAATAAGTTGTTGCTTTTCTAGGAGATGTAAAAATGAACAAAAATTGAGGTTCTTATGTTGACATACATAATTCTTTGTTTGTTTGGCGCTTCATTTTGGATTATTAGAATGTATTAGTTATTTGTATTTATATATAATAGTATGTAGTGTTGGATAATTATTTTCTTTTAATAAACACTACAGAATATATTGAACATCAAAAATTATAGTTGTCATCTGTTTGAAAGATTTTTTCCTACAAACATATTGAATTCATTTATTTCATCAAAGGCTCATCTTAAGATTGAGTATCTTATTTCACTTTAGCTTATTATGTCAATAGTCGATGGTAATACGGTGGATTCAAGTCCTATTATATGACAGGGTATGATATTGGGTTTGATTTTTGATGCACTATGATAATAAGGTCTTAGATTAAAGTCCCACGGTAATATGGCCTCACATGCCTTTTTATGGGTAAGACATTGAGATCGAAGTCTCAACTCAATATATTTGATGATAATGATGACCGATGTAAATGTACTTTTGGTGAAAAATCACAAAACTCACCACATTGATTTGCTCCATTTTTTATGTTAATGTGGTAGCACTGCATATAAGTCTGAAAGAAGACAAGTGGTTAAAAATGTATGTGGGCGTGGAGGAAAAAAATTATAATTGTCATTATTTTGATAATAATAAAAGGAAGGAACACTATGGGTTCTCCAAATAGTCCTTCAAAGATGGGGGTAATTTTTTACTATCAATTTGATCTGAAAGATATTGGGCACATGGTTATTGTGCGATCTAATTTGATAATTTTATAAACTTTTCATCAAAAAAATATAACGTGGTAGTACATTTAATCATTCAAAATGATGTTGAGGTATGTATCATATTAATATGATAAATGTTAAGATATTGAGCTCATATAATATATTAGTCCATTTCTTGGAGAGAATGTGACTTGTGATAAATATGGTGGATGCTCGATCGTTTATAAATGTGAATGTGTCATGATGTAACGAAATTTAATGACAAAGACGTGCTTATATATGGTTGGATAAACACCAAAACTCACTTCTACGAAAAGTTTGAGAGAAATAAAGAATATTTTAATTTGATATAAAAAGGTCATTAATGCTATAGCATGTTTTATCATGATCTACCAAACGGTAAAATCAAGAAGTGATTCTTGCCTATAAAGGTTTTGGCCATGGCCAAAATGATTATGGTGTAGTCGAATGAATTTGACATCGATCTCGTAAATATGGTACTCCAAAAAGACCTTTGTCAAAATATTATAAAAATAAATTATAAAAGGCAAAAGTAAAGCAAGAAAGAGGTCTTGCATAAAATGATTTTGGCTATAATGATAATAATTTTATCCCTAAAAGGAGATGGCCATCATATAAATGGTATTTTGAAATATGAGGTAGTATACAAATAGTTAGCCTCAAAAAGCTAATGTGTTACAACACGGAGAAATAAAATTATTCAGGTCATTGAAATTGTAGTAAGTCTTCAAAATACTTTGTAAGTTTTAAGGAAATTAAAAAAAATTATTATTGTATTGAGACTGTAAATTATAGAAAGATTTTGTATGTTCAGATTACTACATTCGAAACGGGTTATAAATATTTATGGAAAAGACTACTCGTTTTTCTCCTATTTATTGATACAAATATATGAACATGGTAATGGAATAACATGCTATAGTAAACTAAAAGTTTACAGAAAATATATAAGTTGGCATGATCGGTTGACCATCCCGATTCAAATGTGATGCAAAAATAATTGAGAATTCATGCGGTTCTACATTGAAGAAATAAAAGATTCTTCAAGAATTCTCTTATGTTATTTGTTCTCACGATAAAATATTATAACAACTAAGGTTATGATTGTATCCCCCAAATTTTTGGAATGTACAACAAGATGAATATGGGCCCGTTTACTGACATGTAGACAATTTAATATGAAATAAGATGCACCTATGGTTGGTCACATGTGCTGCTATCAACTTGCAATTTGATTTTTGCAAGGTTGTTTGCTCAAATTATTAAATTGAGAGCATGGTTTTAAACTATAAAAGTTGATAATGCTGATTGGTTTAGCAGAAAATTGTGCCTCTAATTATAGCTGAACGATTGATTATGAGAAAAAAATTTCCAAAAATAAATTTGGTATGAGACGAGTTTATTTAAATATAGCAACATTTGTATGCATCAAGCCAACAAGGTTCCCATATGTTGTTGGTTCTGGGTCAGGAACCAATTAAAATCCATCTAAAAACTTGACTGTTCAATATCCACCACGCACAAAGATGGATTCCCAAATAAGATTGGGGTGAATGTTAGATTTGTTGTGTTAGAAATCGAGAGGACGTCATGCGGAAGCTAATAGTTTGCAAACCATCAAGATGATAATATAGATGACAAAGAAAACAATACTAAAAAGCATAAAATTATTATATATTTTGGTCAATTGGCCTACATATTATAAAACCTAATATAAAAGAAATCATAAAAACTTTAGAGAGAAAATTTCCCCCTTAACAAAACTCTAAAATGTTAAAGGACTATATTGTGGATGCTATTGTGTTATGACATGAGAAGATGGGTCTTTTATTTATAGAGTTCCAAAATCTTTCCTTCAGCAAAGAGGTTAGCCAAATATGAAAAAAATTTATATTTTCCTTTCAGGAAAAGTAAAAGTAGTTATAGTATTACTTTTATTTCCCTTCTAATAAAAATAAAACTTAAATTTGGTTAGAAAATCAAGGCAAAAACCCTAACAAATCTTCCCTTTTTGGCTTGTTTTTCTTGACATAATTTGATCTGCCTTCTTCGCGTGCATGATCTTTGTTCTTCATATAATCTTCATCATTGTTGTTTGCTATGATTTAAAATATTATGACTAAAAGTGGATTAAAAATTAATATTTTATTTTTATTTTTAAAGATGCAGCAACAGGATTGTTGAAATATACTTAAAACTTCTTCTCCACATGTAGCCAAACAAAATCGTCATTATCACCAAATTAGTTGCAGCTTGATTTTGAAACCGCTTTGAACCTGTTTAATCTCGTCTCACCACACCATTGGACCTTTGAACCATAAGCTCTGATACCACTTGTTGGGTTTGAAATCAAGAGAGCATCATGCGGAAGCTAATAGTTTGCAAATCATAAAGATGATAATATAGATGACGAAGAAAATAATACTAAAAAGCATAAAATTATTATATATTTTGGCCAATTGGCCTACATATTATAAAATCTACTATAAAAGAAATCATACAAACTTTAGAGAGAAAATTTTCCCCTAAACAAAACTCTCAAATGTTAAACGACTACATTGTGGATACTATTGTTTATGATATGAGAAGAGGGGTCTTCTATTTATAGAGTTCCTCAACCTTTCCTCCAAGAAAGAGGTTAGCCAAATATGGAAATGTTTTATATTTTTTTTCAAGAAAAAGTAAAAGTAATTATGGTATTACTTTTATTTTTTTTCTAAGAAAAATAAAACTTGAATTGGTAAGAAAATAAGGACAAAAATCCTAACAATATTTTCTAACATTAGGCGAAGATATGATTATAGCTGAAATGTGTGGAATAAATTATCTAGATCTTCGTAAGAAAAAAAATATAGTGAACTTGAAGTTCTATTGATAATTTATGATTTGCAAAATGTTGCAAGTTCATTGACAGACTGACCCTATGTTATAATTCAGCTGTAAATGCTTCAATGAAAAGTCCTTGAAGGGCAGAGTCTATGACACACCTGAAACGTGTTACACCAATTAGTTTCAAATATAAAATTCTTTGAAGAAAGAGAGAAGAAAATGATCAAGATGGATTTAATAATGAGGCAAGTGCTTTAAAAGAGCACAGTGACATAACACTTCATAAAACATAGGCAAAGGTTCAGGTACCTGAAAATGATGAAATGAAAAAAAATTTATAAGTTATGTCGTATTAGAACCGATATCAAATAACCATCGATGATATATTTGGTATAATATACCGCTCACCATTATAAATGGTAACGAGAATCTTGAATTTAAATTTGTCGAATAGTGTGGACAGATAAAATACGTGATTCAAGTACATTATGTTTCACTTGAAAAGTGATATTTTAAAATTAGTTCATAGACTAAGGTATAACGTCAGTGAGATATAAATTGATGATTGTGCGAAAAGTAATATCGTAAGATATAAAATACGACTTATGCCTTGAGGCATAAAGGTTATTCGCAAATTCCTGAGATTTTTGTTTGGAGATGTGTTCTCCTATGATGGATGCAATAAGGTTTCTTTAAATTTGGCAATGTATGAAAATCTTGAATGTGTATAATAAATGATTGTCATATCTAGCTAGACGATAAATGTTATACGAAAATCCTTAAAGGATTTTAAAGAGATTCGATCCATTGAATATCCCAATGATTGCGAGATCGCTTACCATAAAGAAAGATCAATTTTTATCTCATGAAAATTATTAGAAAATATCACGTATTAGTGCAATTATTGTACTTATGTATTCTACTATTCTACACATGGGATAATAGTTTTTATTAATGTGCAGAAAAGATATAATTTAACTTTTATGTGAATGTAAGTAAAATCAAATATTATTGATATGAATTTATTATTTCTAACAAATATTATCAAAGGCTTGTTGGTTATGCAAATGCAAAAAGAATATTCGATCTATGGCCAATTTTAATATCACACAAATAAAGTTTTCATAACTAATTGGTTGTTGCTACGAACAAGTTCAATGTGCAAATGGCTTGCGACGATGAGGTCACATATAAAATGATTTTCGAGAATTTATTTGACTGATTTCATGGGCTTAACATATCCAATAAACAAGAAAACAACACATCAGGACGATTTCAAGAATGCAACATCTTCATGAATGTGATTTGATCACAACGGCACAATCAATATCAACATTTGAAAGAAGACATATAAGATGAGGCGTCGTCTTTGAGAAGTGAAATGATGTTTGTATCAGGGGGAGTAAAATATGTGTTGCACTCTTTTTTTCTTGGTCTAGGTTTTGTCCTAATGAATTTTCCTGGCAAGATTTTTAACGAGGCAACAAACAAACGTGTACTCTTTTTTCTTCACTAGAAACTTTTTTCCATATGATTTTTTCCTAGTAAGGTTTTAACGAGGCACGTCATCTATGGACATCCAAGGGGGAGTGTTATAAAACTAAACATGTGGATGTCCACTACACTTCCACTACTTGTCTCTATTATTCTCCTCCTTTATGAAGATAACCTCCACCATTCATGGCCATTATTCTTGTGATCTTACACATCCATAACCTCCTCCATTATGTTAGTGGTAAATTTCATGTTTATGACAACCTTTTTCATGCCTCTATAGGACACTATAAATAGAGGCACAAGGGTTCATATTGTATACACTTGTATATTTGATATTTGAAAGAATGAAAAACATCCATCTCTTGTCTTCTCTCAATTTTTTTTTATCTATTTTACTATTCATAATATTCATCTTTTGGCTTAGTTTTAAAACAATAATGTTATATTAGTTTTTTCCTATATATTTATTTATCTAATGGTGATTAGGGTCAATTTGCACACATATCGAATATTTTACCCCGGATGGTTCAAAGATGATGGTAGTAAAGTGTTTGCTTTAAGGCCCTAAACAATTTTAATAGTGAATTTAATAATTTTATTTTAATTAAAATAATATTAAAAATTTTAAAATAAATAAATAAACAAGGTTCAAGTTTTTGTATAAAAGAGCAAAAAAAAAATTAGAAGGTAGAAGCAAGAGACAAATGAAATGTCAATTAAGTAAAAGTCCTTGAGTTTTCAAAATTGGGTAGTTTTCAAAATTAGGTAAAAGTAATAAAATATTTTGAACAATATCCCACATTTTTACTTTAATACTTCCCAAATAATTGTAATAGTTGTCTCAACAACTATTACAGTTGTTTGATAATTATGCACAGTTGCTGGGACAACTTCTACGGTTATTGGGACAACTGTGCATAGTATTTATCACTTACCAAAACAATTTTAGAACGTTCAATTAAGTAACTTAAATATTTGTATTAATAGATAAAAAATTTATAATAATATTCAGGATAATGTATTGCAAACACATCACTAATATCTTCTTAATTATAATTACTCCTTAGTTTTATAATACTATGCGTTGTATTTTTATCTATCATAAAATAAATCTTTAAAGACTAGTCTTTCTTCCATTTATGTATAAAACTAGAAAATTTTTGTCCTAGTACACCTCAAATGTTTTTACACTTTTCATTCATTTATTTTTCAACTTCTATTTTTATTTCTTCTTTTTTCCTCTCTTTTTTATTTTTTCTTTTCACTTTCTTTTTTTCTTGTTTTGATTCATTTGTATCAACTTTTATTTTCCTATTATTTTTTTCTTAAACATTATTTATTATTTATTTTTTATTTCTCTTTTTTCCTTACTGTTAATTCATTTGTATCAACCTCTATTTTTTTTTATTTTTTGTTCTATCATTTCTCATTTTTCTTATTTTTTAAATTTTTCTCAAACTTTAGTTTTATTTTTTTCTCATTTTTATTTTTCTCAATCTTTATTTTTTTTTATTTTTTTTATTTTTTTTATTTTTTTTATTTTTTTTATTTTTTTTATTTTTTTTATTTTTTTTATTTTTTTTATTTTTTTTTCTTCTTTTTGTTCTTTGTTTCTTGACCTCTATCTTATTCGTCTCATTTTTTTTTATTTTTTCTCAATCTTATTTTTTTCTTTTTTTTTTCTCAACTTCTATTATATATTGCTAATAAACAATAAGTCGGATAATCCATAAAGAGGATCTTCTTTCTTTGACATGAAAGTAAATTTAAGGGTGTGACTTGTTGTTGTCCTTTGGGATAAGTTTTGCCCCTAAAGCAAGAGTTATAGAATATGTCATAAATCAAAACACAATGCGGTAGTTTTAAGTCTTGACCATGGGGTGTAACTTATTGTTTGAAAGTCCTTGAGCTAAGTTTTGCCTTTAAGGCATGATTTATAGAACATCTCATATACCAAGACACAATGTGGTAGTATCAACTCTTACCCATAGGGTGTAACTTGTTGTTTGAAAGTCATTAGGTTAATTCTTGCCTCTAATGTAAGAATTACAGAACATCTTATAAATCAAGAAAAAATGTGGTAGTGTTAAGTACTGTTGTCCATAGGGCATAACTTATTATTTAAAAGTCCTTGGACTAAGTCTTGCCTCTAAGACAAGAGTTATAGAACATATCATAAATTTTAAGACACAATGTGGTAGTGTAAACTCTTATTCATGGGCGTGTAACCAGGGCGGACCTATGACAATTGTTTTGGTACTCCGACACCCTTAAATTTGAGGCAGACTCAAGATTTTTTTACATATATTTTTATTTACATATTATATATATATATATATATATATATATATATATATATATATTATATTTTTATATATAAAGCAAGACAAAATATGGTAGTGTCATGGCCCTAAATCCTAAGTCTGTCACTAGGCGTAACTTGTTGTTTGAAAGTTCTTCATTTATAGAATATCTCATAAACCAAGACACAATATGGTAGTGTCAACTCTTGCTCATGAGGCATAACTTATTGTTAAAAGTATTTGGCTAAGTCTTTTCTCTAAGGCAAGAGTTATAGAACATCTCGGGAATCAAAATACAATGTGGTGATGTCAGTTCTTGCCCATGGAGCGTAACTTATTGTTTGAAAGCCCTTGGTCTAAGTCCTGCCTCTAAGGCAAGAGTTATCGAACATCTCATACATAAATATGCAATATTATAGTGTCAACTCTTGTCCACGGGGCATAACTTGTTGTTTGATGGTCCTTGAGCTAAATTTTGACTCTAAGGCAAGAGTTATAGAGTATCTCATAAATCAAAATATAATATGGTAGTATTAACTCTTGCCCATGGGACATAAGTTGTTTTTTGAAAGTCCTTCAGCTAAATCTTATCTCTAAGGCAATAGTTATAGAATATCTCATAAATCAAAACACAATGTGTTAGTGTTAACTCTAGCCCATGAGACGTAACCTGTTGTTCAAAAGTCCATGGGCTAAGTCCTGCCTCTAAGGCAAGATTTACAGAACATCTTATAAATCAAGACACAGTGTGGTAGTGTCAATTCTTTCTCATGAGGCGTAACTTAATTTTTGAAAAGAATCAAAGAAAAGAAAAGAAAAAATAATAATAAAAGTTGAGGAAAAAGAAAAAAATAAAGAAAAGTATTTTTTTAAAAAAATAGAAGTTGAGAGGAGAAAAGGAAAAAAACTAAAAGAAAAAAAGGTTGAGAAAAAAATAAAGAAAAAAAGAACAAAACAAAAAATAAAATAAAAATAAAGGCTGAGATTTTTTTCTTAAAAAGTAAAAAATAAAAAATAAAAAGATAAAAAATAAAAATTGATAGGAGAAAGGGAAAACGTAAAGGTTGAGAAATTTTTTTTACAAAAGAGAGAGAAAATAAAAAATAAAAATCAAAGTAAAATTAAAAAAGAGAAAGAAAATAGAAGTTGGAAAATAAACAAGCATGGAGAGTTGTTTAAGTGACTAGTGTATTCGCACATGTCTCGCACGTATAATTTTTGATTATTTAAAATTAAGTGATTGTGTAAAAAAATTCAAATCATTTTTCAAAGATCCTTCACACTTTAATATAATAATTTAAACATAAACATATATTTTAGTGTAAGTACGTATATATTTTACCATCATAAGTTTCAAGTGATTGATGGATCATCATTTTTTCGTCGCATCAATTTGAACCACATTTGTGATTAGATTGTTTTTCTTTTTTTCTCTGTATTGAACAACTTTCCTTGTTTTAAAGTTAAATCTTTACAAAATTATTGATTACATTCTTATTGTGTACTTAAAATTTTTAAAAGTTTGGTACTTAATTGTTTGAGAAAAGACATCATTTTCCCCCGAACTTGTCCGCTCAACTTACTTTAGTACTTAAACTAAACTTCTGTTTATTTACCTCCCTTAACATCTTTAAAGTGAATTTATTTCACCTCTCAAAATTGAATATCACTCTCACAATGGAGAGTGTGTTACACACGCGCCATGTCAGTGCCAAATTAGTGACACATCAGTGCCAGGTTATTGCCACGTAAGAAATTAAAATTAAAAAAAAAAAAAATCCCCCACACACACATACTATTTTATGTATTTTTATTTTAAAAAGCAAAAACTATATATTTACTATTTATATATATATATATTAAATAAAAAATGCCCCAACCCCCACCCCACCCCCACCCCATTTTTATTTAAATAATATATTTTATATAATTATTTTTATATATTTTTTTAAAATAAAAAATATATATGTACTATTTATATATATATATATATATATAAAATATATATATATATTTTTTATATACATGTATTAAATAAAAAATCCCCCCACTCCCATTCTCTTTCTTTATTCCAGCCCCCCCACCCCCTCCGCTCTTTCTCCCCTTCCAGCCCCCCCATCCCCCGTTCTTTCTCCCCTTCTAGACCCACCCCCACCCCCCTCTTAATCCCCCTTCAAGCCCTCTCCATCTTCCCTCTCTTTCTCCTTAGCCCCCCACCCCCCTTCTTTCTTGTTCAAACACAAAAGTAATTTTTCATTTATTTTACTATTTAAAATTGTCTTATTAACAAAAAAATTCAAAAGTAAAAATCAAAAGAAATTTCATTGATGATAAGTGGTTCAATGACAAAATCATCAATTTAATTTAATTTTTGTCTAAATTTTGAGGGAGTTGAATTGAAGGTTGAAATGGTGTTCAATAGAGAAAAATTTTTAATAGTGTCTTCATGTTTGTTCTTTGGTGGTGTTAATGGAGGAAAATGAAAAATAATTAAAGGAGAGTGTTGGTGGAGAATGGATTTAAGGTTGTTAATGTAGGAATTTGAGTGTTGTTATTGTTGATGATGATGTTTTGGAGAAGAAAAGAAGAAAAAGGGGTTTAATTTTTTTTATTATATTTTAAATATAATATTACTGAAATTATTATTTTTTTACAAATAAACGCGCCTCTTTTCTTTTTTAAAATGTTACGTCAGCATTAGGGGTGAAATAAATTCACTTTAAAGATGTTAAGGGGGGTAAATAAATAGATGTTTTGTTTAAGTGTTAAAGTTGGGCGGACAAGTTCGCGGGGGGGGGGGGGGGGGGGGGGAGATGATGTCTTTTCTCTAATTTTTTCTCATTCTAATGCTTTTATATTTATTTCTAGATTTTTCAAATTAAATTTAGTTGATTTAGAATTCCTAAACTAATGAAAAAAGTATTAGTTGTCATTAATTCTAATGACTTCAAATAAGAAAAGGTTTTATCATAAATATATTTAATTAATTTTCAACTCTTAAATATTAGAAAAAAAAATAGTGAAAGATGATTTTGTCTAAAGCAAATATTTTTAATGAAAGACAAAATGTTCAGATAATATTTCTAAGGTCCTTCACACTTTTAATATATTATAAATATAGATTATAGATTATGGACGTGTAATATTTGATTATTTAAAATTAAATGATTTTATCTATTGTGAAATTTTTTAATGAAGTGTAAAAGTTTGAATCACTTTTCAAAGATTCTTCATACTTTAACATAATAATGTAAACATAAACATATATTTTAGTATAAACAGGTATATATATTTTACATCGTCAATTTTGCGTTTGTCATGCAGTACCTCTTTATCTTGATGCACGCGTGTTTGTCATGCAGTGCCTCTGTTCCTTGTGGTACAATTATTTTTTATTTTTTTTTTCTATATTTTTTTTTTATTTTTTTTTAAAGTCGAATTTTTACAAAATCATTGATTACATTCTTATTACGCGCTTAAAACTTTTAAAAATTTTGTACTTCTTAAAATTTTCTTTATCTAACATTTTTATATTTATTTCTAGTCCTTGGAACGTGCGCAGCACGTTTGTCCTTCGTTATTATTATCTTTCGTGTGTGTTACGTTAATATTATTAATTTGAACACTATAAATCTTTGACAATTTTGAATATTATTGTATACCAAAATAATTTTATTTATTTATTATTTTCCAATCCATGCTCGAAATCCACATTAGAATCCGACTAAGTCAAATTCTTAGATTACATTGGTCTCAATGTTGATTGATAGCTGAACAAAAGGAATTAAGCAACTCAACCAGGAATACCGACACAGAAAGCATCATGCAAGAGAAATAACTTTCCGATAGTCAATTGATTCAAAACGATTAAAACCAGTTAGCCGATTCGTGTATGTCTTTTATTCGAATTTATTAATCATATTAATTATTTTGCGAATTCAGTGAATGTAATTCCCAACCAAGCATGTTTATCTCTCGAAAATTATAAGAATAAATTAAACATAGACGATATTTATAGTATCATCTCTAATACTCCAAAAGGCTATTATATGCTCCCTCTATTTTGTTTTAGTTGGACACTTGCTAAAAATATTTGTTTCAATTTAGTTGTTTCACTTATGAAATTAAGAAAATTTTATTATATTATTTCACTACTATCACTATCATTAAATGACTACATAAAGTCTAAAATACTGAAATTTATATTTTTAAAATATAATTAAAGATTCCATTGATGTATACGATTAAGTATTTATACCATAACTAAGATAAGATTACTAAAGAATAAGTCATAAAGGAACGACAATTCTACTGATAGCAAAAAAAAGGGAAAAGGGTAAATATAGATTTTAAAGAATGGTTTAGAGAATGAAAATTTGTCTTACCTCTTCCTCTTCTTCGATGTTTAGCTCTCCTTCCTCTAGTAATAGCATTTGTGGCACGAGTCTGTCAAATTTACAAAAAAAAAATAGAAAGAAAATAGTCAGATCATTAATTAATTATATGACTATCAACCATATGCAATCATAATAACCTATGTAATTTAGCCGAAAAAAGTATAATTTAATAAAAATGAAATGTGAAAAGAGAAAGAATGGAGCATCTTCACGAGGCTTTGGTTTTTTCCTTTTCATGGTTGCAATTTTTTTATAATTAGATATGCTTTTCTTATCCTAATAAAATTCTTTTATGTTATGACTTCTAATAAGGAAAGGTTCATTATAAATATATTTAATTAATTTTTAATTATTAAATATTAAGAAAAAAATAGTGAACAGACAAGTTTGTCTAAAGTAAAGACTTTTAATGAAGGGCGAAAAGTCCAAACAACATTTTTAAGGCCCTTCACACTTTTAATATATTATAAATATAGATATAGATTATAGATTATAGATATAGATATAGTTTATAGATTATAGATATAGATATAGATATAGATATAGATAGATTATAGATTATAGATATAGATTATAGATTATAGATTATAAATATAGATATAGATTATAGATAGATTATAGATATAAATTATAGATATAGATTATATATAGATTAGTTTTAAGTTATATGAGGATTCTAATAATTGACATAGTAGAATATTTAATTTCTTAGTTTTAGCAAGAATCTAATACTTTAATTAAGAAAAAATAATGAAAAGACAATTTTGTCTAAAGTAAAGACTTTTAATGAAGGGAAAAAAGTTCAAACAATATTTCTAAGGCCCTTCACACTTTTAATATACTAATTTAGGTGTACGCGCCTCGTGCGTGTACCTCACTTTATTGAGTTTAAATATTACACTAAATAGAATATTTGTTTAAATAATAAAGATGAATACAAAAATTAAATTCAACATCTTTTGGGGAATTTATTTAATTAAACCTAATCTTTACCAAAAAAATTATTAAGCCAATCGACATTCACGTACCACCTGGAAACTATAACAAAATAATACGATAATAGAGATATCAAAATAATACAACTAATTTAACATTTACACAAAATATTTTTAAAACAGAGATATAAATACAATATAATTAAACCTAACCTTTATTTAAAAATTTCTCAAATCTAAGTGACATTCATCTACCACCTGTAAATTCATCTACGACTTGTAAACTACAACAAAATAATATAATAGAGATCACAAAACTTCAATTTTGATGAAAATAATTCTTGTCTGAGCAAAATATTTGATCTTAAAGAATGACTTGAATGGAAATAATATATATATATATATATATATATAGAGAGAGAGAGAGAGAGACACGTTGAATTCTAATATGTTGACAAAAACAGTGAAGAAGCTGAAGGTTAGAAAATTAAGCATCCACCAATCTAGACATGCAACTGAATCAAGTTAGATGAGCATCAATCATATTTTTTTCAATAAGTAAATCGGCTTCTTCTCTAGTTTAACGTGCATCTCAATATTTATACAAGTATTTTCTTAATAGAGTCCTATTTAATGAGTATTTTTCTATTCTATTTTAACAGTATTTTTCTATCCTCTTTTAGGAGTATTTTCTTAGTTGATCAGTACAAAGAAAAATATTAATTGATTCTCCTTCCATATATTTTAGGAGTCCCATATATTTTAGAAGCCTAGTTAATAAAATAAAAATAATTAAATAATAAATTGAAGAAAATAGTGAAAAGACAGTTTTGTCTAAAGAAGAGTATTTTAATGAAAGACAAAAAGTTCAAATCACTTTTCTAAGGATCTTCACACTTTAATATATTATAGATTATAAATATAAATTATAAATATAAATATAGATTAGTTTTAAGCTGGAGGTTTGGGTTGTAGGTGACAAAAGAGTTTTAACATGAGCTGTAGGTGACACAAGTCTTAATTATTGAGTGGAGGTAACAATTACTTTATTATGGATTAAGAAAGTTGTGGAAGTTTTAAAATAACCTTCAAGTTTTTTAATTTACACTTTGATCCAAATGTTAGTTAATATAACAGGAAACGGAGGGAAAAAAGCGTGTCTCTCTCTCTTCTAATCCATTGTTGTTTTCTCTCTCTTCACGATTATTGTTGTTCATTGTTGTTGTTGCTTTATTCATCATATTCTGCTTCATTATCATCATCTTGTACTTCATTATCATCTTCTTCTTGTCGACCATTATTGTTGTTGTTGTTACCGCTACTGAAGCAATCTGACCAATTTCTTAGGTCAAATTTTGTTTCCTACTTCACTTTCCACTTTGGCATTACTTCATAGGTGACTTTGGTAAGTAAAATTATGATTTTTATTCGAATTTGTCATCTGGGTACACAGTTACTGCTATTTTTCCAACAATGGATAGAACCCGATCATAAATCCAATATAAGTGCCCACAATTTAAACAAATCACTCATCTGGTGCATCAGATGAGTAATCTATTGAAACAAAAGATTTATCTGTTGTAATAAACTAATTATCTGTTACATCAAACTGATTATCTATTGCATCAAACTGATTATCTGTTGTATCAGACTGCTTGTCTGTTGCAACAGATGATTAATCTATTTGTAACAACACAAATCAGTCTCTGCCACAAACCCAACAGATAACCAATATGTTTCAACTCTTGCTATTGCTGCTGAATTCAAAAATATTCCTTACATCCAATCATCGACATGTTTGTTGAGAAGATAATAGACAGAATGAAAATTAAATATTCCCTCTGTCTCAAATTACCCATCCTTATTTGTTGCAACAGATGATTAATCTATTTGGAACAACACAAATCATCCCCTGCCATAAACCCAACAGATAAACAATATGTTTCAACTCTTGCTATTGCTACTGGATTCAAAATTATTTCTTGCGTCCAATCGTCGACATGTTTGTTGAGAATATAATAGATAGAATGAAAATTAAATACTTACTCCATCTCAAATTACCCGTCCCAAATTTCCTAATTTGATTTCTCATTTTACTTGTCTTTTTTTATTAATCAAGAAGAGATAAAAAAAATTCATGTTTTACCCTTTGCACTAATCACTTTTTCTTCAAATTAAAATGTAAACATCATTTAATAGGGGTATTATGGTAAACTAGGCATGTTATTAATTATTTTTCTTAATCAATGTGTCATCTCAATTTGGGATGGGTAATTTGAGATGGAGGGATTATGAATTAAAACGTCAAAGCCTTGCAACGGACTAGTTATTTATTAAAAAAAAACTAGTTATCTGTTTCATCAGACTGATTATCCGTTGCATCTGACTGCGTATCTGTTGCAACATATAAGTAATCTGTTTGAAACAACACAAATCAGCCTCTGCCACAAACCCAACAGATAAATCTTATTATTGCTACTTGATTTAAAATTATTCCTTACGTCTAATCATCAACATATTTATTGAGAAGATAATAGATAGAATGAAAAATAAATATGAATTAAAACATCAAAGTTGATCAAACATAATTTATTTATTAAACTAAAATAAATAAAAATACATATACATAGACTAAAAGAAACAAAATAATTTAATTACTATTATTATTATTGTTATTATCATTATTATTATCGCCAGCTGGCAAATCTTCGACCGTTAGCAGCAAGGCCCTCCTCAGTCTGCGGATCTCATGGAGCATCATTGCTCTAACTTCTCCCAGTTTCCATTGTAGGTCACGAACCTGCATCCGAAGTTCATTCACGATGTCTTGCAAAAAAGCAATGTCCCACTCTGGATCAACCATATCTAGAACACATATGAATTAACAAAAAAACATAAAAACAAAAGTAAAGAAAAGAATATCTGAATGTAATACAACGTATACTACAAATTGGCAAGAAAAATATTTACCTAAGTCAGGAGAGAGAAAGTGGTGAAAGGTGTAATATGAAAGACAAAATGCAATAAATAAATAGAGTGTAGTTGAATGAACGAATGAGTAAGGAGGAACCTATTTATAGAGAATTGAATTTGAATGAGTGGAAAAAAGGCGCGACTGTTCACCTCCATTTATTAATTATATTTTTTATTACTGTGAAAAGTTATGACTTAATTAAATGGCAGAATACATACGCAGGTCCTTCAACTACACATCATTTTTCACTTAGGCACCTCAAGTGGACATTGTTCCATTTTGGCACCTCAAGTAGGTATAAAGTATGTCATTTTGACACTTTTTATTGAGTTGGCAACGTGCGTGTGACACATGCATTGAAGGCGCATTTGGGTGGCATTTTCATAATTTTTCAGTGGCATTTTCTTCTTCTTCTTCTTCTTCTTCTTCTTCAACCCATTAACTTACCACTATTTTTTTCTTAACACATCCTTATGCTAAAATGGTTAAATCAAGAATCTTACTTCTTTTATGAAAGAAGAAATCAAAAAATAAGAATGATTAAATCAAGAAATAAGAATGCTTAATTATAAGAAATAAGAATGCTTAAGAAATAAAGCTAAATCAGTGAAGAAAAATTAAACTCAAACAAAATCAATAAAAAAAAATCAAAGCATAAAAATCAAGAAAAATCAGTGAAGGAAAATTGAAAATCTAAGCAAAATTGATGAAAGAAATTAAAAAATAAAATCTAAATCCATGAAGAAAAATTAAAATCAAATCAAATGAATTAAAAAAATTAAAAATTGACTGGTGGGGTGGGTGGGGTGGCGGGCGGGTGGGTGGGTGGGAAGGGCGGTGAGATGGGTGGATTGGTGGGGTGGGGTGGGTGGGTGGGGTATCTGAAGAAGAAGGTTGGTGGGGTGGGTAGGTTAGGGGGAGGGAGTATTTTTTATTTAAATTAATTATTTATAAATTATTTGAGTATTTTTTATTTAAAATTAATTATTGAGGAAAGAGGTGATTATTGATTTATTTATTTTTGAAAAAAAATTAATTAATGATTTAAAAATTATTTTTTAGAGAAATGACACGTGTTAGCATATTATCTGTCACTTTCCACATCATCAGGCGCGTGTAATAGACGCACACAATATAAATTTGTTGATTTAGCAAAAGGTGCCGAAGTGGCACACTTGAAGGCCGCTTGGGGTGCCAAAATGGAACAATGTCCACTTGAGGTGTCTAAGTGAAAGATGGTGTGTACCTGAGGGACCTGCGTATGTATTCTGCCTAATTAAATTAAGAAATATTGTGATAAGTCATGACTTTTCAGATAATGATTATTAATTAGTTCTTTCCAGTTTTTATTGAGTTGTGACAATAGATTCTATATATGTTGCATCAGATAACTCATCTGTGATAATAGATACACCATCTGTTGCAACAAATAGGGAACCTGTTGCATCAGATAATCTATCTGTTGCAACATATAATCTAACTTCACCTCCATTTATTAATTATATTTTTTATTACTGTGAAAAGTTATGACTTAATTAAATTAAGAAATATTGTGATAAATCATGACTTTTTAGATTATTATTAATTAGTTCTTTACAAGAACTATTTTTATTGAGTTATGACAACAGATTCTATGTCTGTTGCATCAGATAACTCGTCTGTGACAACATATATACCATATATTGCAACAAATAGAGAACTTGTTGCATCAGATAATCTATCTATTGCAACATATAATCTGTCTTTTTAAAAAAAATTATCATCATATCATTAATCCAAATTTGCTGACATTTTTATTAAATAAATTAAAAAAAGCACTTTTTCAATAACCGTTTCTTTAATAAAATAATAACCATTTTTATTGAGTTTTGGCAACAGATTGTATATTCGTTGCATCAGATAAACCATCAGTTGCAACAGATAGACCATCTGTTGCAACAAATGAACGATCTGTTTTAATAGCTTTTTTTATTTCTTCTAACAGCCGATACATCAGTCGCAATAAATGGAGAATTTGATGCATCAACAATATTGTTGAATGTGTTTTAGAGAAAAAGTTAGGACTGTTCACCTTTTTCTTAACAATCATCATATAAGTTAATTAATCCAATTTAGTGACTTTTTTTTATTATATAATAAATGAATAATTTTAAAAAACAAATTTAAAAACAAAAATTGTGAAAAGTCACGATCAGTAATTAAAATCAAATAACCATTCTTTTATGGTTATAAATTATATTTATCATTTATTTCCTTATTATTTATTTACGAACCACTTTTTATATTAAATAATCGGAAAATCATGTCCTTTTACCCTCTCAATAACAATAACTCTTTTTTATTAATAACTGTCTATTGCAACATTTGATCGATCTATCGCATCAGATTAACCTCTGTTGCCACAAATGCTCAATCCCTACCACCAACCGTCAACATGTTGAAAATAAGGAATAAACAGAATGATAATTAAATACTAAATAAGAATTAAAAATTTAAAGTCGACCACCAAACATAGATTTTTGAATTCCTTGGGTAGATCCGATATACAAAAGGAGGAAAATACATACGCTAAAAGAAAAAACATAACCCAATTATTATTACTACTATTATTATTATCATTACTATTATTATTATTATTATTATTACTACTATTATTATTGTCAACCGGATAATTTTAATCCGGCAGCAGCAGGGCCCTCCCCAGCGTTGCTCCGAAGTCGGCCAAATTTCTCTGGAGTCCATCAAACTGGCTTTGAAGTTCTCGCAAGGACTCGATATGAATCTTCTTGTACGAATCTGGATCATCCATATTTGTAAGTATTGTAGAATGAACGAGTAAGGAGGGACCTATTTATAAATGATTGAATTGGAATGAGTTAGTCAAACAAAAAGTCACGACTGATCATATCCCTTAATTAAATAAAACTGGTGAATTTTTGAATATTTAAATTAAACAAATGGATCTAAATATAATATTTTATCTTTTATTGTATTTCGAAAAGAAAAGAAAATTGCTTTAAAATAAATCTAATAGATGGGTAATCTGTTGTAAAATATATTTCATCTGTTAGATAACTTACAACGTATTGACAATCTGTTGCAACAGATGGATATATCTGTTTACTTTTCCAACAGATATGTCATATGTTGCAACAGATTGATCATCTTCATAACAGATGTCTGCAATTGTTTCACAATTTAAACAGATGTGGCATCTATTGCAACTTGTTAGTCATCTATTTATTCAATTTAAGTCATAGATGGGCTAGGAAGAATAAGGTGCGTGTAGATGGATGGATCCACTGTCATGTGTGGGAGTTAAGTATTACTGATAAGGTCACCGGGACAACACACACAAAGTACAATGTTGTGAATGCAGTTTTTAGCCGATTAGGCACTGATCATTCAAATAAGATCCTGCATAGTATAGTTAAGTTTGATCCGTTCAAATTGATAAGGCTGAGGGGCCCATGAAGATGGTGCAAATACATGTTATGAATCACTGACGATTGTTGCTCGTGTTTATGTGTGTCAAGTTTTGAGAAGGGATCAATATTTGGTGTCATTGCAGAGATCCAGTAGTGATTGGACTTAACTTTAAGTGTGCATTGGACTCTGAGAAGGCCTTCAAAGCCTCGCACTGCATTAAACAAGAATGAAAAACCAATAAAAATTCCCTTGGCCCAAATTTATATGGAAGAGTTATTCGAGAAGATGATTATACACCAGAAGGAGCCGAAGGAGAATGCCTGCGAGGGAAAGGGGAGTTGATGAAAGACTATATCATCTGAGAACTAATTGAAGAGGAGACATAGGGTAGCAAGGAACTTCTAGCGAATTTGGATGATGAAATTATCTTGAAACATGAAAAATCGGAATCAAGTGCAAATATAAAAGTGTATCCGATAATGTAAATTCGTTTGTTGTCTCTCTAAAAGAAAAATAATGCAGATGGACACTTTGCTAGGGAGCTGCGACTAGTTAGCCTGACCGGGATTATCACCTAAATAGAAAATAGCAGAAGACCAAGAAAGCAGCCTTACGGGCATCGAGGGTTGAAATGATGTACAATAAGTCTAGAAAACTTGTGCCAATAACAACTGCAGTTAAAGTAAGGAATCTAAGCGAAGGCGACAATTTCTAAATTTTAAATTGCATCCCATGCCTTCTTGTTTGTGGTTCTAATTAGGTCTACTGTTGTTGCCCTGATCGGAACCACAAACAAGATTGAAAGACAGATTGAGTGTCATTACTTCCTTAGCAATATGGATTAATTGATTGTGTTTTCTTGCCTAAGAATGCTTTCAATATTCCTTAGAGAAGATCATAGGCTTACTGTAGTATGTGAATCCCGATAATTTTTATGTTTGCCTCCAGCTTGCCGATTCGGTCTTCAAGTTTGTCGTTGCCATCATTGAAGTTGGTATAGAGTTCCTGGTCTCCTGTGAGCTCGATCAGGAACAAATCCTCCTTTGAAGTTGTGGCATTGAAGAAGGCCTTCAGAATACTTTCTTCAGAAGCTTTAAAGGATACATGGAGGGCCGTTGTGTTTATTTTAGGTCAAAATGTGTTGATGCACTCTCAAGATGTGATCCCAATTGTTGAATAGCTCACTTTTATTGAGCGTTTCTCAATGCATCTTGCTCAACCAACTTTCAAGGGATTTGGTAAATTAATAAGCAAGGAGTTACATAACGTTTGATCTAAATCGACTCTACCAATCCTATCAAATGTTACATAACTCTAGGCTCATTACCCTATCAAAAAACATTGCCCGAGTTAGTGAACAAATCAAACGAGCTCAATCTCTTAGCCTTTCTGCTGATCGCTCTTCTCCAATATAGATGACAAGATATCCACCATGAAAAAGTCTACACCATCAGTAGAAGGCATTATTAGTAATGTACAAGGGCCATGGAAGAAAAATTTTAACTCCTCTGTCTTGCTCAATTATCTAAAAAGGAAAAATTTCAACTCTTCTGTCTTGCACTGTTGTGCAATGTCCATAGGAGTTAACAATACAAATCTGAATTTCTCTCTCTCTCAACAATACAAACAACAACTACTCAATATATTGCTCAACCCTTCAAAATAGATCAATTTTCTTCCCATTTCGATCATATAGTAGTTATTTTCGACTTTATTCTCGCTTGTATCCATCGTTTTCTCTGTCTTCGCAGATAACACAGTTCGAGAAGAGTTCTACATTTATTATTTATTCTAAAAATTAGGACTTTTTAGTTAATGATGAAAAAAAAGAGTTTTAGTTGTATTATCTTTGAGAATGGGTTAACAATTTTGAGTTTTGATGCTAAAAAGGTATGAAGCACCTGAGAAAACCCTACTTTTTCTCTCAGTATTTTGTTGGTTATCGTGGTATTGTTGGATGGTGTTTGTGATATTGTTGGTGGTTGTTGGTGGTGGTGTCAGTATTTGTATTTTTGGTGGTGGTATCAGTGGTCTTGGTGTATTGGTGGCATTAGTGGTGGTCTTGGTAGAATTGGTGGTGGCATTGGTTGTAGTGTTGGTGGTCCATCTGTTGCAACAGGTGAAAGATCTGTTGGGAGATATTAAATAGGTTTTCAAATAGATTCCCCACTATTCCAACTTATGGGTTATCCGTTGGAGTATTTTTTTTGTAATGTGGCGTAGAATGATTTATTGAAATTTGTCCATCTATTGCAACAGGTGGAAGATCTGTTGGGAGATATTAAATAGGTCTTCAAACAGATTCCCCATCTGTTCCAACTGATAGGTTATCCATTGGAGTATTTTTTTTTGTAATGTGGCGTAGAATAATTTATTGAAATTTGTCTTACCTTTTTTAAAAAAATTATGCTGACATCAAATGCAATGTATATTTTATTTTTTTTATTGTTTTTAGTTAAAATATGTCTCTCAAAAGAAAATAAACTGAAAGTGGATCAACTTCTGACCACCCAACAAAAAAAGCTAGAGTACAGATAGATTCGGAGGAACTTCCTGAACAATCTCAGCCAGGGCAAAATGAAGCTGAGGAAAGTGATAACTCATTCTCACCAATGGGGCGTGAAATAATATCGAAATGCCAATATGATTCTGTCAAAACCATTAGTATAAATAGGTTTCGAGTTGCGATGCCGATGAATAGCCTTAAAAATGTAACTGGTGATCTTGTACTTAAATGTTAGTTGGGGAAACGTTTTGACGAACTTAGGAGTATTATGAAGAATGAAAACATAGATGAATTCTTTAAGAAAAGCTGTTTTGCATACTTTCTTGAGCTACCTGAGGACCGCACTCTCTGTTTCTCAATGAGAATGGTATATAGTCTTCTCAAGCACAGGATCAAGTATGTGGGGGATGATAAAGATTTGATGGAGGGAAAAAAAGATGGATGAAATCTGGATCAACTACTGTGGCATGCCGGTTTGTTTTGAATTGAAAGAGTTTGCCATAGTGATGGGCTTGAGATGCGATCATCCAGAAGAACCTCTCATCAAGGAAACACCTAACAAAGGGTCCAACAAACGCAAGGAAAAAAAATATGAGTTGTTGGGCATTGTTGGACGTAGCTACAAAGTGGAGATTTGATGGCAGATCTCAAGAATAAAAACATACCAAAGCACTACAAGAAGAAATTGTGCTTAGTTTGATTTGTCTATTACATTTTATTGGCAAGAGATGTCAAGAAAGTTATAGAAAATAATTTTTTGGCGCTTGCTGATGATTTTTGAAAATTCAATGATTATCCCTGGGGATATGACAGCTACTACTTGACTGTCGAATATTTACTGACAAAGCTATCCCCAAAGATGATCACATTATATGGATTTTCTTGGGCTTTCATGGTAAAGTTGGTCACTATTTTTACTCATCCATTAATTTATATTGAATATAGTTATTATGATTTTTTTTTTCTTGCTTCTTATATACAATTTTTAGGCTTGGGCATATGAAGCCATTCCTCTCCTCCGAAAGTAGTTCAAGGATTACCCGGATGAGGTTTCTCATCCAAGGATCCTTAGGTGGTTAGCTGCAAAGGGCGGAAAAAAAATATTAAGGAGGATGATCTCTTTAAACCTCTGGATGATGCAGTACATATTCTTTCAACTAATAAAATTTGCTTCAAAGAAATATATTAAAACAGATGTGCCATCTGTTGCGACAAATGGGTCGTCCATTACAACAGATTACCCATCAACTGCAACTGGTGAAACAGATGGATAATCTGTTGCGACAGACAATCCATATTTTGCAATAGATTAACCATTTATTTCTCTGGTTCTCTTAACCCATCTCAACAGATTACCCATCTACTGCAAATTATGCAACAGATGGGTGATTTGATGCAATATATTATTAATCTATTATGAGATATAGATCAGTTGTTGCGGAAGTTAGATCCTTTGTTGTATAAGTTGGCTATGTTAACATGTAACCCAACTGACTACAATTATTATTATATAATTTAAATGTCTCCTGTCTTTTTTATAGGTTATGCATCCTTGGATCGTGCCTACTAAACATGAGTTGGAGATGACTTCTTTTCTCACTCTAGGTCTTGTTGATACAAAAGAAGACCCAATGGTGGAGTTAATAAATAAGGAATTGGCTGGAGAAACAACCATAAGAAGAGTATTTAGGAAAGATCAGCCTAATGTTGAAGCTTTTCACGACCAACCTACCGCAACAGATTTGGGTGCTTCTTTGGGGGTGTTGCTGGTGGAGTTGTTGACGATGGTGGAAGCCATCCTGATGTTGTTGCTGCTTGAAGTTGTAATTATGAGCATGTTGGTGCTCAACAAAAAATAAATACATTTGAAAACACCCTTGCACAGGTCCCTCTCGCCCCTACACCCGTCCCTCTCACCCTTATAGTGGTCCCTCTCACCCTTCTTCACCCTCATGTTCTCATTGTAAATGCAAAGTATGCAAAGACAAAGAGGATAAACTCCTTGAAAAACTAAAGGCTATTAATGAAGTTGCCGAGGATTTGAAATCTAAGAGGGGTGTTATACCATCCAAGAAGGTGAGGGAGCCATACACTCCTGCAGTGGCGGTTAGGAGGAAGACATGAAACATTAGACAAATACTCTCCGTTCTAAAAATAACAAAAATTGCAACTCCTCCTGCTCCAAGAGTTGTTGAAGTTTAAGGGTCGCTGAAGAAGGTGGACATATACGCGGCACTTAACGACAATGAGAAGAAGGAACTGAAAAAAATCATGACTGATAAGACAAAACCTCCAGAAGAATACACCATGCATTTATTTGACGCCCAAGACTTCATGAGTATGAAAAATATACGTGAGTGGTACGTGGACAATGTAAGTTTACTTTTGCTAACCTAGCTTTCCCATCTACTCCATGAAGAAGAAGCTACGTAGAAGATGTGTAATCTGTTGCAACAACTGGGTATTCTATTGCAACATAATACACATCTATTGCATAAGTTGCGTTAGCTGGGTAATCTGTGAACTGATTCAGAGAACCCTCTGCAACAAAATCTTCCACTATGTTTTTCTTCTTTATAATTACTAACCTATTTTAAAATTGTCCTCTTATACTGCAGTATTTTGATGAAATTCTCTGCCTCATGAGGGGCAGGCAATGAGCGTACCCGGATGCTTATGATGCTGCCGATAGGATAATGGACCGCAACTTCTACAATAATTTCATGAGTAGGTACGATGATCTCCATAGGAAGGCTGGTCCCATTGTTCGGAGATTTGATAAGTTAGTTTCTACATTCCAATGGGATGAAAACGTGATTAAATGTGTTAGAGGGAAGAGGTCATATCCACACGGCAAGAGCTAGATCAAGGCAAAGAAAATCCTTGCAGTCATGAACGTGGAAGTCAAACATGTTCTCGCTGTTGAGATACTACTCTACGAGGGAAATATTAAGGTTTATGACTGCAACTTACCTATAATGCCCCGCAAAATTCTCTCCCAGTCTGAGCCTTAGAGCGTATTTGGTAACGCAAAAAATCCGAGTCTAAATGTTTCATAAATATCTTCCTAAGTATGAAATACTTTGAATCGTGTGGTAATCTATTTGAGCATGAACTAAGATCATAGAGGTCCCCTAACTCAAAGACGAGTTGAAATCTTTCCTATCGTTCAAGTTTTAGTGACCGTCAAAATTTGGGTCAACTTCAATTAAGCATAACTCCTTGTATATATCGAATTAGAGTACCTACTATATATCAAATGAAATCTCTTTGAATTACATTTCGAACGATACCAATTTCGTCAAAAACCGATATCGGAGCAAAGAGTTATGCCTATTTTACTCTAGTATGTCTGGCTGGGAAACTGGTGACGACAATTGTTACAAGCCGTCATGCCCGTGACGGCCTATCACCAATGTCGTCAGACCTAGGCATATTTCTGACCCTGGTGATGACATTTTGTGACAAGCCATCACGCCCTTGACGGTCTATCACCAATGTCGTCAACCTTAACCAGAAACTCAAAATTTCATTCTTTTTAAACGACAATTCATGACGGCCTATCACCAACTTGACGGCTTGTCACGGATGTCGTCAGCAATTGAAGGGCATTTTTGGAAGGGTATTTTGGTCATTTCCCACCTTTTGGAAGCCTCTATAAATATGAGCATCCATTTCCAAACCCTAATTTCTCCATTTCTCTTTCAATTCAAGAACCCTAATCTTCCAAAAATCCATCCATAAATCTTCAAGATTTCTTCAAGAATTAAATTCCTTATAGTGTGGGCTTCGAGAATTATTTATTATAAGTGCGGATAGAGTCTCAAGAATTAGAATTCATTCAATTTCAAAGATTAAGGTATGTAGATATTGATTCTTGGGTCCCTTTCATCCAAGAAGCTCAAGAATCCTTTTCAAAACTCAAAGATTTTTATGTTTATGAGTTGTTAATGGTTTGTATGAGTTGAAATTGATGTTCAATGTGTTGTTGAGTTTTGATTCATGTTTTTTTACAAGATTCATAAGCCTTAACCCTAGTAGGTGAAATCCATGTGATATTTGTGATGAATCTTTCTTATGTTGCTTTCTATGTGATGTGTTCATGTCAAATGGGTATAGAAATGGTTGAATAAGCGAAGCATGTTCCCCCTAGGTTTGATAAAGAGCTTAGGTGAAGCATAAGGGCCATTGTAGCATGTTGAAGATGAAACCCCAAATTGTGAGTTAGTTTATGCATGCCTAGTGTTTGATAAAATGCTCAAGTGAATGAATTATTCCATGATAGTATGAAGTTTCCTCAAGCCATGTGATATCCAAACACATGTCAAGATTGATATAGGTATGATATAGTTGAGGTAAAACCTTGTCGAATGGAGTATAATCTAGTAGCATGTTTCCCCTACGTTATTAGATGATTATGTTTTCAAGATGTTTAAAGTGACCCCTTGGCGACTGTGATGATGAATAAGATGTTTGTGATAGTTAAATGCTTGAGGTGATGTCTTGAATGATTATGATGATGAATGAATAATTATGATGATGCATGAATGATTGTGATGATATATGAACGATCATGATGATGAATGAATGATTATGCTTTAGTTTTATGCTATCGAGTCCTGGGGGTATTTATACCCGACAATAGAGTTGTTGTCTAGAGCCCGTGTCAGTTTCTCAATAATTTCAGTCGAGCCATGATTCTTAGAACTCAGTGAACTATAGAACTCTGTATCCTCAGCCAAGTGCAGAACTTAACAAAGCTCAGTAATCTCAGTTATCTCTGTAATCTCTGTATCGCTAGTAATCTAGCCTTAGTCCTGTAATCAGCTCAGATCTAATAGTATTCAAGTGATTTAATTCTAATCTCAGAAGCGATTCGAGTAATCTATTCAAGCTCTGTATCGTTAGTCAGATACCATGATTCGATACCTTTTCTATCAGATACGGAACTAAGTAATCTCAGCATAACTCAGTCAGATCTTTTAAGAAACATGATCAGTATCAGATTCAGTTCAGTTGTGTTCATTTGAGAATTTAGTTTTGAGTCTTTCAGTTGGGAGTAGAAGCTAGCACCGAGCGAGGAAAGGGATGGCGGCACTCCCGTCAGATAGGCCGAGTCGCTAGGATCAATCCTTGAACTCCAGAACTACATAGACAGCGCAGGATACAGGAGTCCCCTTCAGTAGAAGCTGTTACTGTTAGAGAGGTTTGACTATTATATTTCCTCAGGATGACTTCCTACGAGGGTCATCCTGTCAGAGAGGCTTGACCAGAGAGGTTTTTACCCGTGGCACGATATTGACACCTTTCCAGCTGGGTTTATAGGTTGGACCCCACCTGTGGTAGGTTGGGACATGTCGATTAAGTAACTACTTCCCACAGTTGCAGTTTCAGTAACAATCTTCATAAATCAGGATTGTGTGGTACAGTCGTCTATCTCAGTGAGGAATTCAGATAGTTCCATTGATTCATGGACCATCCCATTAGATAGGCTTGGTCTCATATACAAATACTTATTATCATATCTAGAGATATCCCATCAGAGACGCTTGATCTCAGTCTCAGACCATGTTGAGTATTCTTATTATCATATCTAGAGATCTCTCGTCAGATAGGATTGATCTCCATCTTAGATTCTGTTGAGTATTTTTGTTGTCAGATTCAGACATGATCATACTTCTTATCATTGATAATCGTTTCTGGAATTATCTTTTAGAAAAGTTGATCTCTAATTCTGTCAGTCGAAAGCAGTAAGCTTAGAATTCTGTCCTTGATGTAAGTACATCCAGACTCTCAGTTATCAGTATCAGATGAGTCAGTGATTCAGTATCTCAGTGTCAGTAGTGAGTTCAGTCTGCAGTAAAGTGGTATCCGAGTTTCAGTATCTAAAGTTGCGGTGATTGTGTTCATGGTCTGTGCATTCATGTATGTGTTCTCATGTGGCATCTTCATGATTATTCAGTTTAGATATTATGCATGCATGAGCCCTTGCATTACCCTACCTCATCTACATACTCGGTACATTAATGTACTGATGTATCTGCGCTATGGTGTTTTATTTGACATCATAGGTTCAGAGGCACAGGATCCAGAGTATCCTCAACAGTTCAGTCCCAGTCAGCAGCAATAGCAGTGAGTCCTCTTCTTTCGAGGACAAATTTTAGTTTACTATTATTGCTTCAGTCTTTGTTTATTTTCAGTTGATGGAGTTAGTTGGGGACCTGTCCCTTCAACTCTGCAGTTCAGACAGTTTAGAGGGTTTTCAGATGGATGTATTAGTATTCAGTTTTTCTGTATTATGAGTATTCATAGATGTGTTGAACCGTATGACTAGTTTCTGTATTTATTTTAGATATTATGCAGTGTACAAGTACAGATATTAGTAAAGGGTCAGCTTGTGGTCCTTCGGGGTCATAAACACCGTGTGATATCTCGGGATGGGATCTCAGGGCATTACATTACCTGTCTTCAACGAGGACATATTTTAACCCACATGAAGCTACTCTTGAGGTTGTTTCTGAAGTTGTTGACATAGAGTAAACTGATGGATCATATGCCAGCGAAAGTCTTAAGGAAGGAATTATGGGATTTTAAAGGTCGAAATAAAAACATCTAGCTCCAAAGAAATAAAACCAGTGCAGCATGTGGGCCGTACTCACTTGCATATATCGAGTGTTTGCTGACCGACACATAAATGACTGGTATGTGGGATGTCGTTGTGGAAAAGATGCAATAGGTCTAGGCTTATGGGGTACTAACTAAATGGTTGGAGACCTTGTATAATGAAGAATATGCACAAAGACAGAAACGAACACGATAATAATTTTTTATTTTAGGCCACTTCACTTTACATGTAGTGGCAATAATTTTTATGTCTGGTGAAAGTTGAATTTTTATAATGCAACAGATTTTATATCTGTTGTAATAGATACAATACCTATTGTGATAGATTGATTATCTATTGGAATAGGTTGGTCATCTGTTGCATTATGCAGATATTTTCCAGTCTGTCTGTTGCAACAGATATATAATCTGTTGCAACATATAATCTATCTAGTGTAACTGATAGGTAATCTGTTGGACCAAATCAAAAAAGTAGGAAGACCTGTTATATAATTTCCAACAGATGACCTAACTAAATAGTTGGAGCCTGAGTATAAAAAAGAATATGTAAAAAGACAGAGACGAACACGATAATATTTTTTTATTTCAAGCCACTTCACTTTACATGTAGTGGCAATAATTTTTATGTCTGGCTAAAGTTAAATTTTTATAATGCAACAAATTGTATATCTGTTGCAACAGATATAGTACCTGTTGTGACAGATTGATTATCTATTGGAATATGTTGGCCATCTACATTATACAGATATTTCAGTCTATTTATCACAACAGATATACAATTTGTTGCAATATATAATCTATCTGTTGCAACTGATAGTTAATCTGTTGGAGCAAATAAAAAAAGTAGAAAGACTTGTTATATAATTTCCAGCAGATGACCTAAATGTTGCAACATATGTCTAAATCTGTTTAATAAGATATGTCATCTGTTGCAGCAGATGCATTATCTGTTGTGATATTTGAATCTAGTATTCTATTTCAATTAACATGTTCAAAACTAAGGATTAAATTATATTCATAGACAGCATAAAATAAATTGAAGCCTTCAAAAATTACATGAAATAACTCAACAAATAAATGAAATATAAAAAAAATCATTATGGGTACAAATGATCTGCTCTAAAAATAAATCAACAAGTTAAACCAAGGAGGATAGGTTATTACATTGACAGACTCAAGCTATAAAGATCCACTCAATATGGACAAGTTTTTTTTTCATCTAGTGCTATGGAATTTGGCTTTGGTCGTCGTGGATCTTTAATGTCGCTTGCATACGGCTTCTGAGCTTTTGCTTCTCTGTATTTCCATAAAAAAGCAGTATATCTTTTGCAGAGTAATTCAAAATCAAGTCCACCATTTGGTACTTGTAATCCATCACTCAAATACTCGACTTAGGCAGCAACAAAAAGACCACAATCCCTGCATTTTAAAAAAATGATAATCCATATCTTGCAGTTCATGCAAGCGTTGTAAAATTTATGAAATGAAACTAAATCATGACACTTATACTTGCAGGCTACCAATGGTTTGTTGAGCAATTTCTTCAACATATTGTACATCAAATAGATTACCCATTTTATCCCGATATGCTTCAATCATCGATCAATCAGTACGAACTATTTGGTCCAAAAAGCCACTCATATAAAGGTAAGTAGGCAATATTTTGGCCAGCTTTTGTATCTCAGACGATGTTCCAAAATATCTTCTTCGCGACATCGAGTCATAAACTCGGATGCGTCTCTCTTTTAGAACGACGACAGCCAACACCCAATGGAATTCATCACCATAATTAATTGGGATGTACACTTCATCGACCAAATGCCAAGGTAAGCCAGTTGGAATGTTAAAACCTTTGATGATGTTGATTAAGCATTCCTCATTTCAGGAAAATTTCGGTTGTTGTTGACAATACCTATCGTAGGCATTATTAATGTAAACTTTGTACAAATAATTGCTCGTTGTGTATCTGTATTATTCTTGTGTTTATAATTTGGTCTTCTTTCGGAGGTAGTAAAAAATGACATCGATGTGCTGCACATATTATCAAATATTTCAACTTACGTGATGAAAATATTAATACGCAGATGCAATTAAATAAAGTATTAATTAATAATAATATGTATGATATTTAAACCTCATCATTCCAGCAAGTTTGGGATTGTGACATCAAATAAAATCAATTCTTCATTCCAGAATGTGCAACAACAAAGTCAAACATATCAAAACCAAGACTCGATTCGTTCACTTTGTAGTGTTCGTCATTTTGTTTTCTACATGATGATTTATATGTGTTAATGTCATGTTCTTACAACAAGAATTATATAAAACAATATCTTTAAAATTGATTTATGTACCTGCCGGCATGATGCTTTAATAATCCATCGGCAATCCATTCTGAATAGTCGTTGATTAACTGTGTTAGTTTTTTGGAGCCTCATCCGAGATATTGAACCCTTCAAACGGGTAATTCTTCCATTTCCCCGAACTGAATGGCTCCACTTTTTCTTCTTCTTTAGAAGCAGTTGATGAATTATCAACTGTGATATTATGTTCTTCAATAGTAGCTTCTACTGTGACATCCACCTAGAAAGCTAGAATTATCAATGTTAATTATAGATATATAATAGATTGTCCATCTGTTGCAACAGATGAGTCTTATGTTGCAACAGATGGATCATCTGTTGGGAAAAATTCAAATAGGTAAATAAGAGCAGTAGAATAATTTCAAACAGATGACCCATCTGTTGCAACATAAGACTCATCTGTTGTAACAGATAACGCATCTGATGCAACAAGTTAGACAACAGTTGCAACATATGTATACATCTATTTGATAATTTTCAGCAGATGTATCATCTATTGAAACTGATATGTGCCTGTTTATTTATTGGAACAGATGATGTACATTCACCTTCTTCAGCTCATGCTGCTCTCCTGTGGCCCTTGTACACTGAACAACGGTGCAAGATAAATACAGAGGCGTTATAATTTTGCTTTTTTTGATTCTTGATGATGCCTTGGATATATTTTTTCTTCTCCTCTTAGCCACCTTGATCTCTAGTGGAGTGTATGGATATGAATCCTCTTTGATGAAATGACACCCCTCTTAGATGTTATTTTCTGTACAGAAGTAGTTAGTGCATTAATAGCATTAATCACTCCATCATATTTCGCCTTTAAGTCTTGACATTTGCATGCAGAACATTCGCTAGATGTGATAAAATTTGGAGAAAAATATGTATAACTAGTATGATCATAATCATAATGGCTTGTTGTTTCAAAAACTGTAAGAGGAGCATCATTAGCCCCAACAACAGCACCACTACCACTACCATCATCAATAACAAAAAGCCCACCCTCTAAAATTATTTTTCTTGTGATGGTTGTTGCTCCAAACAATTTTATTTTTATTCCATCAACGACCTTAGGGTCTGATAAAGTTTTCATAGACCGTAAAGTAAGAAAAAATGGCATCTTCAACTCTCGGTTAGTTGGAACAAGCAACGGATGGACAATCTAAAATAAATCAATACATATATTAGAATGATGATGAAATCATTTAAAATAATCATTAATTAAAAAAAACTTGATTAGAATTAGACTTACTTCTTCCTTCGAGGGATTGAAAAGATCAAGAAATTTTGTATTTTTAATTATTTTGGCCGACAACCATCTCAGGATTCTTGGATAGGAAACTTCTTCCTGGTAGTTCACTTTTTGTCTCAAATAAGGAATGACTTTAAATGCCCAAGCCTATAATATAACGCCAATAAATCAAAAGCATTATTGAAAAAAAATTGAATCGTATCATAATAAAAGAAATATTTACCATGAAGCCCATGGAAAGCCATATAAGTTTACTGTCTTTGGCGTTAACGGAGTTAACAAATATTTGACAGTCATTTTAAATCTTTCATAACCCCAAGGATAGCTATTAAATACCTCAAGATCCTCATAGAGATTTATTAAATCGAGGCTTATGTTGTTGTTAACGTATCTCGCCCAAAGAGTATTATGTACAAACCAAACCAAGAACAATGATTGCTTGTGCTTCTTTGAAAGTCTTTTACCTTTCAACACTTTTATCAAATTATTATTTTTTAAGCTTGGACCAACAATGGATACCAGGTCATCACGATCACTCGACTTGTCTTTACCTTTTTTGGGTGTTTGGGGTGCTTCTTTTGGGTCAGAGTAGGTAGAACTTGAGAAGGAGAAGGAGGATAACATTTTAGTTCAGTAACTATGGCAAACTCCTTCCAACCAAAACAAACAGGCATGCCACAGTAATTTATCCACACCTCATCCATCTTATCCTTGTTTTCATACATAAACCTACGCTTGAGAAGATCGTATATAATTTTTATCTGGAAATGAGAATTGTTGTTTTCCGGCAAATCAAGATATTGCCCAAAGCAGCTTTCCCTAAAATAAGAATCCAACTTTTATTCTCGAAGTATTTTTCTGAAGGAGTCAAAATATTTTCCCATGGCTGACTTAACCACGAAATCACCTGTTAAATCTGTGGCACCATCGCACTGCATTCTCACATGATAATAATCAATGCTGAAGGTTTTAACCAACTCTTTGACGGAAGGGCTATTAGCATTTGGATCATCTCATTTGAAACATTCCTCCTCCGCGTGTTTATATTCTTCTGCTCCTGATTGAGATAACGCTTGTAAAGCAAGCTCATAGAGTGGTGGATGTAGCCGAGCTGCTTCACTTATTCCTTTACTTGAACTTAATTTGGTTTCTTTTCATTTGGGAGTCATATTATCTTAAATTAACAGGAACATAAAATAGATTATAATTGATTAATGCATCGTTAAAAAGGGATAACAGTAAATCTAACATGCACAACAGTAAAATAATAGTTCCAATTGACCACACATCTGTTGCACCAGGTATGTTATCTGTTACAATATATAACCGACTTGTTGCACCGGATGAGTAAACTATTGGAAATAATAAAAACAGATCACTAATTTATTGCACCTGGTAGATTATCTGACAAAACATATAACCACCCTGTTGCAACGGATAAGTAAATTATTGGAAATCATAAAAACAGATTGCTAATCTATTGCATCAGATAGTTTATCTGTTGCAACATATAACCAACCTATTGCAACGAAGTATTAATTCATTGGAAACAGTAAAAATAGATCACTCATCTGTTGAACTAGGAAGGTTATCTGTTGCAACTTATAACCAACCTGTTGCAACAGATGAGTATTCTATTAGAAACAGTAAAAATAGATCACTAATTTGTTGCTCTAGGTAATTTATCTGATACAACCTATTGCAACGAATGAGTAAAAATAAATCACTAATATGTTGCACCAGGTAGATTATTTGTTGCAACATATAACCAAACTATTACACCGGATGAGTAATCCATTAGAAACAGTTAAACAGATCACTGATCTGTTGCACCTGGAAGGTTATCTGTTGCAATATATAACCAACTTATTGCAACAGATGAGTAATCCATTGGAAATAGTAAAATAGGTCACTGATCTGTTACCCCTGGCACGTATCTGTTGCAACATATAACTAACCTATTGCGACAAACGACTCTTTTATTTGGAAGAAACCTAAATAATATTGATCCAACAGATAACTCATTTTGCAATAGATGAGTGATAGCATCAAATTTTCATAGTTGCATCAGATTTGTATCTATTGCATCAGGTGTTTTATCTGTTACATCAGATGTTGCATCTGTTGCAACAACATTTTTACCAAGAAAAATAACAAATCAACCCAGCAACACCAACACATCACATACACACACATACTAAGAACATCAACAATGACCAAACATCACCAATAAATCCTAATCAATAATTCGACAACAAGAAAAAAAAATGTCAGAAATTAGGATTTTATTCAGTCCACATTTCAAATTTAAGCAAGAAATATTGAAATTGTTAACCAACACTAGAAGAGTAGTTGGCTCAAGTTCCTCTGTTTCTTCATAATTTTTTACCTGTAAAAAAAAGAAATGGAACGATGAAGAACTAGAAGTTGTTGTCGTCGGAGAAGTCTTCATGTCGATTGACGGTTGAAAGTCGAAAAGGAACTCGCCCAACTATTTTTCGCCGGAGGTTGAAGTCGTTGGGGATTAAAGGAAGAAATTTTGCAGAACTGTTGGTTGGGTGAGAGTTAAGAAAAGCTGTCGAGAGAGAAAGGAGAGAGACGGTAGATTTGGATTGAAGAGAGGTGTGGGCTGGATTGATTTGTATTTTTGAAAAGATTAGAAAATTTTAAAAATATTAATCAAGTCCACAATTAACTTAATAAGTTACCTAATGATGTTTGACCTTTTAAATTGGTCAATGTCACCAATCCTTGTTTTAAGACTTAGAAGACACCTTTCCTTCAATTTTCTCAAGTTAGATTAGGATTCTAATAATTGACATAGTAGAATATTTAATTTCTTTGTTTTTGCAAGAATCTAATACTTGAATTATAGGAGAAGTCTACTGTTTGTTTATGTGGCTAGTAGTTTAGTGTATTTACTATGGAATAAAACTATAGACACAAGAAGAACTTCATTATTAAAAATTATCAATTAACGTCAAAATAAATATTATATTTATTTGAATTATATAAATAAATATTCTATCTCAAATATATTATTTTCTATTGTATCTCGCCTAGTCTTTCAAATACAGGTCCACTTAAATTACAAAATTGGAGATCCATTAACGAAAGTTGCACTCTAATAAAATTCTTTTATGTTATGACTTCTAATAAGAAAAGATTTTATTATAAATATATTTAATTAATTTTAAATTCTTAAATATTAAGAAAAAATAGTGAAAAGATAATTTTGTCTAAAGTAAAGACTTTTAATGAAGGACAAAAAGTTTAAACAATATTTCTAAGTCCCTTCACACTTTTAATATACTAGTTTAGGTGTACGCGTCTCACGCGTGTACTGACTTTATTGAGTTCAAACGTTATACTAAATATGATATTTGTTTAAATAATAAATATGAATACAATAATTAAATTCAACATCTTTTGAAGAATTTATTAATTAAATCTAACCTTTACCAAAAAAATTTATCAAAGTCGATCGACATTCATCTACCACCTATAAACTGCAATAAAACAATACGATGATAGAGACATCAAAATAATATAATTAAGTCTAACCTTTACACAAAAAAAATTCTCAAAGCTGTCTGACAGATATAAAAATAATACAACTAAACTTAACATTTACACCAAAAAAATCTCAAAATAGAGATGTAAAAACAATACAATTAAACCTAACATTTACCTAAAAAAAATTCTCAAAGCCGACCGACACTCATCTACCACCTGTAAATTACTTGAATGAAAATAAAGAAGATATATATACACACGTTGAATTCTATTATTAAGCATCTATCAATCTAGACATGCAATCGAATCAAGTTAAATGAACATTAATCATATTTTTTCAATAAGTAAATTGATTTCTTCTCTAGTTTAACATGCATCTCAATATTTATAGAAGTATTTCCTTAATACAGTCTTATTTTAGGAGTATTTCTCTATCCTATTTTAGGAGTATTTTTCTAATTGATCACTACAAAGGAAAATATTATTTGATTCTCCTTCCATATATTTTAGGATTCCTATATATTTTAGGAGTCTGATTAATATAATATAATATAAAAAAAGAAAGTCAAACTATTTGTACCCATTAAAAATATAGATATACTTACTTTCGTACTTCTTTTTCCTTTTATAATGGAATACTTTTAAATTGAACTGCTTAAAATCAATATTTTACCAAACTATATTATTTAAAATTTTATTCTTAGATTGAAAATAAAAGGTTCATTTGTATACGTATAAAAAGTTTTCAAAAGTTACCTTCAATAAACAAAGATGTAAATGAACTTTTTTTCATATATTTTAGGAGTCCTTAATTAAAATATATTTTTTATATATATTTTAGGAGTTCAGTTAATATTATAAATATAATTAAATAATAATTGAAAGAAAAATTATGAAAGGAGATTGTGTCAAAAGCGGAGACTTTTAATGAAGGGTAAAATGTTTAAATCACTTTTCTAAGGGTCTTCACACTTTTAATATATTATAGATATAGATTATAGATTTAGATAGATTAGATTAGATTTGAAGTATAGAGGGGCAAACATGTAAAAATTTCATGTATAACAAAAAGGTTAGTTTTGCAGGACTTTCCTTATGGTGGACAAAAAAAACAAAATCACCTATTATGGGGTCTATTTATGTAGTTTATCTGAGTTTAACTAAAAAATTTATTTCATTAATTAAGAACACTATATTAAAGAAGAGAAAAGATATAAAAAAAACTACTGAAGTTGTCCCAAATTTTTAAAAAGATAATTTAAGTTTACGGGTGTTCTACTATCCAATAAAACTTATAAAGACTGTTGTAAATACAAACTTTTGACCCATTTTCTCACCAACTTTAGATTCAATGCCGCGCATGTGTGATACACTCCTATTAAAAATATTTTTATTAATTAAATTTAATAAATCTGTTTAATTTAATTTAATAAATTTGTCAAACAAAGGTCGATTTTAAACCAAGCGCACCTCTCATTCCTCACTTTTCGTCATTAGTTTTTCGATTTCATTTTTACTCTGCAAAAAGTGAGTGGGGGAGATAAAATTCTCATAGATGAAAAATGCGGTGAAAATTTACTTCATATGGAATTGGATAAAAGAAGACATGATAAATTCAAAATCTAATCATAATTGATACTTGATTTCATAACTTGTAAACAAAATAAGAAGAAACTAAAGTTAAAACATGAAAAATTCTTATCTTTTTAATCTGATTTCGTTGAGAAAGAATGAATTTTTTTTGAATAGATCTTCTAAACTTCCCAAGAGTCATTAATGAATTGGGAAAGAAGAGAAGATGACATTTATTAAAATAAATAAAGCTTTCATGGGGCATCTTTTAATTGATTCCTGCAGAAAATATTGCTCATTCACGCGCTTGACTTGTGTGATAACTCAGATGGGCGAAAATCATTCAAACATTTTTTACAAATTTTGTGGGGTAATAGAACCCGCAAACTTAAAGTGTCTTTTTAAAAAATTGGGACAACTTCAATGGTATCTTTATATCTTTTCTCTTAAAGAACAAGTATGTAAAAATAAAAAGATAAATATAAATTATTATTTTTTTATGTGTATTTGTATATACTTAAAAGTCTCTAATTAAAATTTTATTTTAGGTCACTAACTTCATCGACCTAAAGCAATGTTGTTGATTTTACCAGATACTTGCTAATTTTCATCAACAGAGTTACGAGTGACTCTATCCATCAAAATTTCAGTACTGATAGAGAGATGGTATCACCAAATCTTTTACACTCTAATTTAGCGTGTTGGTGATTTCCTCATTCAAAATTATAAATCTCACATTTTAATAATTATTATTTGTAAATATACTTTGAAAGGCTTTATAATGCAAAATCTTTTACACTAATGTCATTTATACCTTAAATTCATTTTGAAATTAATTTGGTTAAAATCTAGAATCTACAATATATTAAAAGTGTGAAGATCCTTAGAAAAGTGATTTGAACTTCATATCCTTCATTAAAAGTTTCCATAATAGATAAAATTATTTTTTCACCTTTTTTCTATTATTTTGATGATATTAAAATATTGAATTTAATAGACATATTGATATTCGCCACACCCTTTTCCAACTAAAATAGTATTTGTCCTAATAAATACACAAATTTTATGATAATTTTTTACCCACATTAAAAAAAATGGGTACCACACTCTTTTCCAACTAAAATATCTTTGTTAAAAAAATATCTAAAAAGGGAGAATCAATTAATATCTTCGTTCAATTATAAAAGACTCCTAAAATCGAAGAATTAGTAAAGGACTCAATAAGAAGAAAAAAACTCCTAAAATAGGAGAATTAAATAAGGACTCAATTAGAAAAAAAAAATCCTAAACTAGAAAAAAAGTTATTTAGAAAAATACGCTTATAAATATTGAGAGTCTTCATAAATATCCGTACATGTATGACAATTCATCCAAACGATTCTCTGTGCACATGCTGGAAGATAGGTGTTTCATTGCCTCGAGATTTGTACGAGATATATGTAGCGTTGATTCTGCTTGTAGGTTATAGATGTGTGATTTGATGCTTAGTTTGACTGCGGATTCTGAATAGTTGATTATTTGCTTATATGTTAGAAGCATGATTATTTTTTATTTAGCTTTGTTTGTTAGGTTAGATGTGTGGTTGTATATAATAATTCATTTAAACAAAAATGTTAGACACACGTGCAAAACACGTACACTTGAGTAGTATAATTGAAAAATGCTTGACTCTTTTTATAGCACAAAAATCAAAGACATCATCATATATAGGATCCGGGACAAAGCTAGAGCTTTGATTGTTGAATTCAGGAGTTTTGATCCAAATTCTATCTTTGTCTTAACATATTTATAGAATATGTAGAGATTATTAATTAAACCCTTAATAATTTTAAAAGATTAATAATTCATAAATTTTAAATTTTAATTCCACCACCCTTGTGTGTTGCCTAACATTTCAATTAGTACTTTATTACGAAGATGTCAACTGCAACCATAGTTATCTAACATTGCGACATATAAAGAGAGAAAAATAAATCTGATAACGGCTGAGGGTTGAACTTATTGGTGGAATATATCATATATTAATAACTTTTAGTTATAACTATTGGATTACGTTAATATTTTTTTATCGTAATCTAGTGTTTGACTTCATAAGTCAATTTTGGTTGTGTATGAAAAGTTATGAGAATTTTGATGAGTTCTGATCCCAGTTACTAACACATGAATGTTTTCACTTGGGTAAAACATATCGACGGACACTTAAACATGACACGATCTTTCACTTTGTGTCACGAATCGAGGCTACCCCCTAGTCACGACAATGGTGCTTACTATTCCGAGAGACCACAAGCTAACCCATGAACTGATATCTGCTGTGAGCACTGAATAATATACTGATAATACAAAATATATGCGGAAATAACTGATGGTCCCATACGGTTTCAAGTACTAAAATTATTACAACTGAATACTCAAAACTGAAGTATAAACGAACATACTGAAAATTTGACTGAAAAGACTAACAACAAGCTGACTGTCTAAAACATTTGAAAGCCTCTAAAACTGACTGAAAAGAGTTAATGGGATAGGCCCCAACTAACTTCACATGACAACTGAAAGAAATACTAAAATACTGATGTAAACTGAAATAAATAACCATGTCCACGATAGATAAGGACTCACCATGACTACTGCTGACAGGCTGAACTGTCTATGCGTGGTCAGGATTCTGAGCATCCGAACCTATGATATTAAATATCATAGCGCAAGAAATGAGTATGCGATCAGTACTTTGAATGTACTGGCATGAGATATGAGGTTAGGCTGATATGCATGGTTTATGTACATGAATAATGACTGAATGAATGAATAGAATGGGATAACTAAATATAAATACATAAAAACTGTAAAGTCTGAGAGTGCATTACCAAGTAAACAACATGTTTTGAAATAGTCTGTAAACTGAAATACTGATAACTCTAAGCTATGGTCAAGCAAACTTGAACTGAACTATGAACTGAATACTGGACTGAGACTGTGGGAGGTATCATCTAACCGATATACCCCAATATGAGCTAATTGGGGTCCAACCTGTGACCCCAGTTGGAAGGGTGTCAATACCGTACCACGGGTACAAACAATGGCTATGTGGATCCACTACTGGTGTCATAAAGGGATAAGGAGTCACCCTCGACTGGTAGGTGATCTAATGAGATACGGCCGACCCTCAACTGGAAGGTAAACACCCTATCAACCCTCAATTGATAGGTTGATATCTCTAGCCTACGCTGGCTATGTAATTCTGGAACTCAGGGACTGCTACTAAAGGTTACACCCTCAATTGGCAGGTGAGTCCCTCCATCCCTGGGTTCACTCGGGGCTAAATCTTACTCCCAACTGAACTGACACTGATTACTGAAATGATCTAAGTTTAACTGATTATGACAACTGACTGAACTGCTAATGCTTATGATATATCTGAAATCATTCTAAAGATTACTGAAACTAAGGAAACAACTAAGTTTTGAGTATTCATAACCCCCAGCACTGGATAGAAGTATCAATAAAGACGTATATAGCTTTACAAACCATAATAGGGATCATTGTTCAAACTTCATCTCTTAGGCATTTTATCAAACACATGAGGGTCATGAGTTAAAACATGAGAAAAGTTAAAACATTGTGATAATAGCATAACTGCAATATAAATATCATGGGTTAAGGATTCAACATGCGAATAATCATTCTTCAAATGTGTCAAGGGTTAGTTGCAATGAAAACACATGGTAAACATGATTCAAAATCAAAGTTCATATGAGCTTTATGGATATAGTTCATAATAACATGTAAAAACCATAATTTAAAACATAAAAATGGGTTCTTGGACTCCATGGGTAAAAAGGACCCATGGTTAAACATCATACATACCTTAAAGCTTTAGTCTTGAAAGAGAAATAGTTTTTCTTGAACGTTCTTGGATTGGAAAGCACAATTTCTTGGTTTTCTTAAAGTGAAGATGCTTGAACTTGATGAACTTAGGGAATGGAAAGGGTTTAATTGTGAGAGAAATTAAGGAATTCGGGCATATAATGCCTTAACTGAAGGTTAATCCCGTGCTTATACGGATTGGGGTAATGGGAAAAGACGAGACTGCCTCTCTGGAATTTAAATTCATAATTGGAGTACCAATAAGGGCATCACCACGACGCGCTAAGGATCCCATCGCTATAGCCATCGCGACGCGATGTAATAGCGGGTGAACTGCTGGAATTGAAATCCAAACATGCCTCAATCCTCATCCAAAAAATCTGAAACTTCCCCGAGACATGCTCTTTACACCCTTGAACATGAATTAACTCAAAAACTTACGTCTAGGGGTTAGTAAGGTCACTTTAAAAATCCTCAAAGTTTAGAGGCTAAAAATAAGACTAAGTCCCCAACATTTAGCTAAATTTTCAGGCTTTAAGTCTCTTAAGCATGCACGAGGAGATGAACTGAACTAAGGAAAGCATGGGGTATTACAATATCTCCCCCTTGGAGACATTCTTCCTCGAATGAGACTGATTAAAATGAGAGTATTGAGGAACTGAGATTAAATATGAACATGTATAACTGAAAACATTGTTACATAACTGAGTCTAAAACATGAAACATGAACGAAACTGATTTGTTAATGCATGCAATGACATGAGAATGATTACATAGATGGAACTGAGAATGAAAAAGAGATAATTCGAGGAAAACTATTACCTTAAGCCGAGTTTGAGTTTGCAGAGAAAAGATAAGGGTACTTGGTTCACATATCTATTTCTACTTCCCTAGTGGCTCCCTCAACGGACTGATTCTACCAAAGAACTTTTACCAAGGGAACTTCTTTGTTCCTTAGTCTCCGGATCTGACAATCAATGATCTCAACTAGAATTTCTTCGTATGAAAGGCTATCCTGAACATCTGTAGCCTCTAACGAAATAACTATGGTTGAATCACCGATACACTTCTTTAACAGGGACACATGAAACATTGGGTGCACTAATGCCAATTCTGCAGGCAACTCAAACTCATAAGCTACCATTCTAAAATTACTCAAGATTCTGTAAGTGCCAACATATCGGGGGCTGGTTTCCCCTTCTTGCCAAATCGCCTCATTCATGGGAGAGATTTTTAAACACACCAAATCACCAACCTCAGACTTAAGATCTCTTCTCCTCACATTTGCATCGGATTTTTGTTGGCTTTGGGCTATCTTAAGACTCTCCTTGATCAATTGAACTTTCTCAAATACATCAAATAATTAATTTGTCCCTATCAAAGCAGTCTTACCTACCTCAAACCAACCAATAGGAGATCTACATCTCCTCCTATAGAGAGCCTTAAATGAAGCCATCTGAATACTGGAGTGATAGTTGTTATTGTAGGAAAACTCGATCAAAGGCAATTTGTCATCCCAACTTCCTTTAAAGTAAAAAACATACGCCCTTAATATATCCTCTAGGGTCTGAATGGTCCTCTCTGCCTGACCATCCATTTGAGTATGAAAAGTTGTACTGAGATGAACTTGGGTACCAAGGCCCTTCTGAAAAGACCTCCAAAAGTGAGAGATAAATTGAGTACCTCTATCTGAAATGATAGACAATGGGACTTCATGCATCCTAACCAACTCCCTAAGATAGATCTTGGCATAATCCTTGGCTGAATAGGAAATATGGACTGCCAAGAAATGGGCTGATTTGGTCATCCTATCTACAATAACCTAAATCAAGTCATGTTGACGATGCAAGCGAGGCAACCCTGTCACAATATCCATGTTCACCACTTCCAAGTGGGGATGCTGAACTCCTGTATAGTGCCACTAGGCTTTTGGTTCTCAGCTTTACCTTGCTGACAATTAGCACACTTGGCTACAAACTGTGCAATGTCCCTCTTCATACCACTACACCAATAGATTTCCCGCAAATCACGATACATCTTAGTGGCCCCTGGGTGAATAGAGTAACGCTCACCATGCGCTTTTTCCAAAATCCGCTGTCTTAATCCATCAAAACACGGCACACACAACCTACCCTGACATTGCAACACATCATCTCCCCCCTGGGAGAAAACCTCTATCTTCTAATCTTTGACTGACTCCTTCAACTTAACTAGACTGGAATCCTATCTTGTTTCTCCTTCACTTCGGCAACCAAGAAAGATTCTAAACTATTTTGAACCTAGACACTACCCTCAACTGAATCAAGCAATCGAATACCTAATCTAGCAAGTTGATGAACCTCTTTGACTAACTTCTTCTTATCATCCTCAACATGAGCAACATTACCCATAGACATTCTACTAAGGGCATTTTCCACTATATTGGCCTGGCCCAGATGATACAAAACTCTTATATCATAATCCTTCAACAACTCTAACTACCTTTTCTGACAAAAATTTAAATCTCTCTGTGAAAACACATACTGCAAGCTTTTATAATCCGTGAACACATCAACATGCACCCTATAAAGATAATGCCTCCAAATTTTCAAGGCAAACACAATAGCTACTAACTCAAGATCACGAGTAGGATAATTATTTTCATGGGGTTTGAGCTGTCTAGAGGCATAAGCAATGACCCTACCTCTCTGCATCAAAACACAACCCAAACCAACTCTAGAAGCATCATCTAAACAACAAACTCATGTTGACACCTAATTTTTGTCCTCCACGACTAAATTTAATCCTGAGTTTCTTCAGTTTTTAATAAAATCAAATTATTTATTTTATCTGAATAAAAACTTTTCAAAATATCTTTGTACGTTTTATTTTAAGTAGCGATTATATATTATCGTGTTCAATATACGAGATTATATAATTTTATTACTTAAATATTTATTCTAAGGAATATCTGATTTAATCAAAACTTATCTTGAAAATTAATTCAAATCGTTAATGTCTTGATTTAATTATAATTTATTCTAAAAAAATATTTTTTTTGGAGGAATATATGTTTGATTTTATTAAAATAAGAAACTAGAGATTAAATTAGTTGTCAACTTGTTTCAAATTTTGATTAAATTTAGTCAATTTATTAAATTTAACCTTAGTTGCAATCGACTTAGTCACAATTGCAATGCAATTGACAAATTGATTTTCAATTGGCAGTCCACTCTAATTAGGACCACCAGCAACCCATCAACCCCTCCGACCTGGCCCGCTTCTTCCTTCTCCAACAAAAGCAAATAACCAAAAACCTGATATTCAACATCGATAATAATTTCAATAATATCATCCTTCAACAATCGAGAACCATCCCAACAATATGCGAAACCCAACGACTATCTTCGACCCGTACCCAACTCCAACTCCGACAACATTGACCCGGTCCAATAGCAATGTATACACAGCAAAAACCTGACCCGGATCTAATGAACCTTCCAAAAATAGGACGCTGGTAAGACAACTTTAATCGTACGGATTCGTACAATTTTCCTCTCTCTCAAACCTTATCCAAATTCAAAATTCAAAAGAGATTTCTTAGAAACTGGAATTCCAAAATTACCCCTTGAAAATCATTCTCCCACATCGGTTGTTGCTTGAAATTGAACTATGAATTTCCTCTATAAATAACTCATTCTTGAGCAAAAATAACGAAGTCTTGGAGGTGGAAATACTTTCGAGCAAAAATAGTCTCATTAATTTTAAAAGAAAATTTTTATTTCGTGAAATTCATCGGCTAAATAAAGATTTTGAGTTGACGATGATGTTTTCTGGTGGCGGTTGATTTCGACAAAGCTCATGATTCTTTTTTTATGCTCCAAAACAGGTAATGCTCCGTCCTATTTAGTTTTTTGTTATTTCTGATTCATCTTGTCATTCTGTAGATATAGTATTATTCATGATAATCTTGTATGCTGGGATTTGTCTGCTGTAGAGGCCTTACAGGTTATAGGTATTTTTATGAAGACAATATGTATTGTATCATTATAGCAGGTTAATTATTGTCTTAGTTGTTTAATCTGTGGTTTAAACTTTATCTTGGTCTCGCCTTTATAATTTGTTGTTCACTCTTGATATTGTTACATCTTTACGTGTTGCTTGATCTACAGATCTTCTTTTCCTTAGCCAAGTTCGTGCTTTCATTTTCGCTTAACAAATTCAGCCTGATGTTGTCTTTATTTATTTTTACTATTTGATGTCATCTGGATCGTTGTTACTGTTTGATGTTGTCGTAATTGTTGAGTTGGTAGCGTCGTTAGTAAGACTACCTCTTGAGGCCTTTTGGCTTCTCAAACACCAAAAGAGCAATGAGGAAAAGTCCAAAAGAAAACCAAAAAATCCTAGGATTCCTTGATGACCATCTCGACTAATAAAAAATTACTTTTGAGTTTGTTGGGATGAGGAGGAGGATTAGAATAATATACCCTGCCATATCCCTTTTTTTTTAGTTTGTTAGTTGTACCTTTTGGTATCAAAAGTTTGAAATTTAGATTTTTGTTTTTCTTTGAATTTGTGTGTTCTGATTAGAAGGTAAATTTGATAGTATTTTGTTGAATTGCTAGATACTTGAACGGGTCAGTTTGGGGAGAATATCTCCATGTGTTTTGCCATTATGTTATACTTGTAGTTTATGTTTGGACTGAGAATTCTCCGGGATTTTTTTTCTTGGTCAATAACGTCAAGAAAAGAGGGATGAAGTAATATTCATTTTACTCTCGAAAGCAAGGCTGAAGGATGGAGTAGAGAATTACAATGGTCTACCTCCATCTTTTGAGAGCTATTGCCAAGGTCCTGTTTTGGAACATTTGGGATTCTCAAATGCATTCCTGGCCTTTTTTTGTCGGGTTCGATTATCATACAGTAATTGCCTTAAGTACTCTATGGCTTTACATACCAAAAGGGTCCATAAGAATGCAATTATATTTCGAAGATTGTTTTTTTTTCTTTTTATGATAAAATAAATCCCTCACTATCACAACTACTTGACTTGGTGTTTATAGCATTTCGATTCCAAGAAAGGAAAACTTTGGTTGTTCGTCAGTAGTTACTACTTGATTCTTGAAGTTTTGGTTGTGTATTAGTAGTTACTACTTGTTTCTTCTTAAATGATGCTTTGATATAGAGTATTCTTTCTCAAAGGTTTGCCTTCTAAGTCTTTGATAATGTCCCTTTAGGCCTACCGATATCTTCTTAAAATTTTGGTCTAGAAATTGGTTTATTTTCTGGTTTTCTTTATTGCTTTGGTACCTGCCAATTTTTCGTGTTAATATTTTGCCCTTATGTGCATATCTCATTGTTCATTAATCGACTTTTATTTATTGAATATCCATGTTATGTTGTTTTTTTAGTCGATTATGTATCAGTTTCCCTTTATATTCTATTTCTTTATTTGGTTGATCGCCTAGTGATTAGTTTAATTCTCATAGCTTGATTATGCCTGTTATTTGAGTTGACGTGTGTGTCTTATTACTTCCAGGCGTCTTTTGACTATTTGCTCAGATCCCTGTTGCTTTGCTTATGTAGTTAATATATATAAATTTTCTCCATATTTTCTTTCCTCTTCCGGTTGATCATGTATTAACCATTCTAGATTCCTACTTTGGTTTGGCATGCATTGATTTTCATTACTCTTCCTTTCTCCTTACCTTTGTCGAATATATATTAATGTGTTTTATTTTTTTTTCTTTGCATGGAAATCATTTTAGTCCTGCATGGACTCTTCCCTTTTTTGCATATCCATCATGGCCAATGAGGCCCATCATTCGAATCAAGCCTAAAGGAAGTTTAAAGTTGAATTACATATGGATGTGAGAAAATGGAAGAAGAAGAAGAAGAAGAAAAATGGGTTAAAGTCCCATATTTGAGCGACAAAGAAACTCGAGAGTCTCACTTTTCTTTATTTATTTATCGTTGTCTTATTTATATATTTATTGTTTTCTTATTTATTTCTTTATTTATTCATTTGGGCCTCGAATCCAAAGTTGTAAACTAATATAGGTGAAACGGATTTTGGGCCAAAAAGTCTCATAAACATAGATTAGGACAGGTGAAAAATTGGTCGAAAGCACAATTAAGATTAGGACAGGGTTCGTTGATTTGGGCTCAATGGCCTAAGTCTTTTACTTTCTTCCCCTCTCTTTTTTACGTGTTATTTTCTATTTCATTCGCTTAGACTTAGTTGAAACCCCTAACTAAGTCGCTAAAAACTAGTTTTGCATAAACTTCCAAAATATTCCTTAATCAACTTCTTTTTAAATAATCAACTTTATTTTTCCTTTTGAAGTTAGTCAAAAGAATTATTTTCAAACAGTTCAAATAACCGCAAGTTAGCGCACATTTTATGTGCTTTAAAAACCTTCCTAAAATGTTTATAGGAGCCGCTTACCTAGAATTTCAACTTAAATGATTTTCCTGTTTTGAATTATCTAAGCACTTTATAAAGGTTTTCTTAATTCCTTTTCAAATAAATTAAGTGGTGACTCTCAAAAGTCAAAATTTTGGCAAAACAACCCATCTGAACCATCTGGTAGGGTCAAAACTGGGGCTGAAGTGAGACGAGTCTTCAACTCCTGAAAACTTTTCTCACAAGAATCTGACCACTGAAACTTGATTTTCTTCTGAGTCAATCTGGATATGGGGGATACAATAGAAGAAAATCTTTCAATAAACCGTCTATAATAGCCAGACAGACCCAAGAAACTCATGATATCTGACGAAGAGATGGGTCAGGGCCAGTTTCTCACTACTTTGGTCTTTTGAGGATCAACTCTAATGCCATCATCGAAAATAATATGGCCAAGAAAATCTACTAATCTTAGCCAACACTCACACTTACTGAATTTCACAAATAACTGATGGGCTCTAAGAGTCTGCAATATAATTCTGAGGTGGTCTGCATGATCATTTTCACTATGGGAATAGACAAGAATATCATCAATGAAGACTCTGACGACCATGTCCAAGTATTGCTTGAACAATCGGTTCATCATGTCCATGAAAGTTGTTGGGGCATTAGTTAGTCCAAAATATATAACTAGAAATTCAAAGTGACCATACCAGGTTTGGAAAGCTATTTTTGGAATGCCACATTCTCTGACTCTGAGCTGATGATGGTCAGATTTAAGGTCTATATTAGAGAAATAACTGGCACCCTGAAGTTGATCAAACAAGTCATTAATTCTGGGAAGTGGATACTTATTCTTGATGGTGACTTTGTTCAACTGACGGTAATCGATACACATTCTAAGAGAACCGTCTTTCTTACGCACGAAAAGAACTGGAGGGCCCCATGGGGAAACACTGGGCCTAATAAATCCCTTATCTAGGAGACCTTTTAACTGTTCTTTCAATTCCCTAAGCTCATCTAGATCTATTCTGTAGGGCGGAATGAAGATAGGCTGAGTGTTTGGAAGAAGGTCTATTCCAAAGTCAATTTCCCTTTCGCCAGGAACTTCGAGAAGATCTTCAGGGAAAACATCTAGAAATTCCCTCACTAATGAAATTGATTCGAGACTGCGAGTTTCTGAATTGGAGTCTTTGAATCGAATAAGATGGTAAACACACCCCCTAGTTATCATTTTTCACGCTCTTAGGTACGAAATAAGCTAGCCCCTAAGTGCTAAGGTACTACCCCTCTATTCAATGACTGGTTTATTCTAAAACTGAAATTGAACAACTCTATTTCTACAATCAACTGAAGCATAGCATAAGTGTATCCAATCCATGCCGAGAATGGCATCAAAATCAGTCATCTCTAACTCCACAAGGTCTACTTAAGTGACTTTCTGGGATACTATAATAGGGCAGTTTTGGTATACCCACCTAGCTATGTAGTACCCACTGGGGTAGACACTGATAAAGACTCTACTAAAATTTTGGGACTAACACCAAAATTAATAGCGATATAGGGGGTTACAAAAGAAAGTGAAGCCTCGGGATCTAATAAAGCATAAACATGAAGATGAAATATCCATAACGTACCCGTAACTACATTAGAAGAACTTTTATGATCATGACGGGACTAAAGTGCATACAACTTATTCTAGCGCTGACCACTGGTTGCGCTGGAAGCGACACCCTGCTAACTTGGGCGACCGGATGGAACTGGAGGATGGTTGGAATGACCTGCTAACCACTCGTTGGCCAATCCCTGACCCTGCAGCCTGGCTTGCCACATCCAAAGCACATATTGCTACCGACTCTACACACACTCTTATGATTTCTACCATATTTTTGGAAAAGTGGATTAGTAAGAACACTGTTCACACTACCCTGAGTCTTAGAGCCTAGTGCCCTATCCTGATTATTATTTCTGAACTTTGACACTGGAGCACTAGCTAAAGACGAAGTTGGGGCTAAAGATTTCTGACGAAATTCAGGACGGTTACCACCCTCCGACCTCAACTAAGCAAAGTTAAAGTTACCTATCCTAGCCCCCTTATTCTCTCTCTCTTTCTCTTTAAATGTCTTCTCCCCAATCTATTGAGCATGGACCATAAGCCTAGATATGTATATCTCCTTACTCAACATTACGGTCCTACACTCCTTGACCACACTATCAACTAAACTAGAAACGAACTTACTTATTTTAGACTTGTTATTAGACACCACATTAGGAGCATACTTGGCCAACTGAGTAAACTTAAGCGAATACTCCTTCACACTCATACTACCCTGCTTCAGATTGATAAATTTCTACACCATAGCTTCCCTTAACTCCAAAGAAGAGAATCTGTCTAAGAAGGTTGTGGTAAATTCTTCCTACTCTACAGGCCTTACATCTGCGCCTATATCTCCTTTCCACTCCTTATACCAGGTATGAGATACATCCTGCAATTGGTAAGCATCCAACTCTATACTCTCACTAGAAGTAACACCCATTATCTCAGTCACCTTCTAGAACTATGTCAAGAAACTTCTGCGGATCCTCATCATAGCTGCAGTTGTATTAGCCACTAGATTGGCTGGGATAGCAGCCTGCTGGTTATTCTGAGCTGCTACTGAGTGAGCTAGAGTAATGAAGGCATCTCTGAACTCGGTGTGAAAAACATGCTCATTCAGGGGATTATCCAAAATAGGCGGAGGTGTGGGTTGATTCTCGTTTCTTCTTTTTGTAAACAGAAGGAAGATTGAATTAGAAAGAGAGTTTACATAGAGCTCAGATTGAATTAGAAAAAGAGTTTACATAGAGCTCATGCTCTTTCACACAACATGAATACTGGAAGAAGGGAAACTTTTCCTAAAACGTCATGTAGCCTCTTGCCCATAAGTGTGGCGCGTTTCACATATATGTATAAGACTCTACTCAATACGGCTTTTAGACTCCCTAGGATACTATAAAACTTTAGGCTTTGATACCAAGTTTTATCATGACCCGAGGCTACCCCTAGTCGCAACAATGGTGCTTATGATCCCGAGGGACCACAAGCTAACCAATGAATTGGTACCTGTTGTGAGCACTGAATAATATACTGATAATACAAGACATATGCGAAAATAACTAATGGTGCCATACGGTTTCAAGTACTAAAATTATTGCAATCGAATACTCAAAATTAAAGTATAAACGAACATACTGAAAATCTAACTAAAAACTAACAACTAGTTGACTGCCTGAAATATTTGAAAGCGTCAAAAATTGACTGAAAAGAGTTGATGGGATAGGCTCTAACTAACTCAAAATGACAACTGAAAGAAAATACTAAAATAGTGAAGTAAACCAAAATAAACAACCATGTCCACGATAGATGAGGACTCACCACGACTACTATTGTTGATAGGCTAAACTGTCTACACGCGATCAGGAGCTTGAATGCCCGAACTTATGATATTAAACATCATAGTGAAAGAAATAAGTATGCGATAAGTACTTTAAATGTACTGGTATGAGAATGAGGTTAGCTTGATGTGCATGGTTTATGTACAAGAATAATAACTGACTGAATAAATAGCATGGGATAACTAAATATAAATACATGAAAATTGTAAAGTCTGAGAGTGCATCACTAAGCAGAAAACAAGTTCTAAAATAATCTATAAACTAAAATACTGAAATAATGATAATTGTAAGCTATAGTCAAGTGATGTTCCGGCTTTTGACGGAACATTTTACATCTTTTTCAAGAGATAATTGTATGTTTTCAAGAAACTACTGTTGTATTTAATACTAGATTTTAGTGTTTTCAGGTTAAGGAGTTAACTAAAAGAAAAACATGAAAAAGCAGCAAAAAAAGGCCTCCGATGGGCAAACCGGTGGACCATCAGACAAGCGACGGACTGCCGGGGTGACCGTCAGACCAAAACAAAAAGAAAAAATTGAGTGGCCTTTACGACGGTTCAAGTGGCAAACCGTCACATTTTCGTCGTACCGCCAACTTGGCCGTCAGCCTGAAATAGAACCTGAGGATTTTGAGGATCAAGTGATGGACTATGCGATGGGCCGCCGGACTAGCGTCGGACCACCGAGTTGGTTGTCAAACCTTATCCAGAACATGGCATTTTGAGCTTCTCAATGACAGTTCACTCGATGGACCATCGACGTGACCGTCAACTTAGATGCGGCTTTTTCTAAGTTTAAATTTTAAATACTACGCACCTGGAAACATATAAATACCCAGTTTAGGTTTTATTTAGGATCTTTTATCATATTTTTCCAACTCTGAACATTATTGTAAGGAGTGGTCTCTGTGAAACAGCGAGAATTGTGGATCTAACAATATTATTCATATTTTTCTTTTGAAGATTCAAGAATAAATCTTGAATTCCTTGTAAGTAATTTCTGAATTTATTTATGAGAAATACAATGACTTCTTCTTTTTCTTTTATGGAAATATGTGGCTAAGCTCTCATAACTAAGGTTATGGGAGCCTTGATGTGAAAAAATTATTGGGGATATGAAAACGTTAGATTTCCATGATTAACTAAAGTTGTATAAACCATTCTTCATAATATTGACCTTTCTTGGTTTCAAACTTGAAGGGTGAGCCCAATAGCAACACTTGTTCGAATGGAAAAGTGTTTGTTAGGAAAAGAAGAGGTTTACATTAGAGATCTAGAGGCTTTAACCTTTGGCTTAACGGTTGATGCCTTAGCGGGGTCAACCCACATGAGAGAATAATTGGATAAGTTAGCGTATTCTTTAAGTATGAGAGAATAGAAGGATAATCTACTCATTTAGGTTGAGAAACAAATGGGTAAATTGTAGGATTCAATAACTCTTTCAATTGTAGTGATTAATTGGAAATTCAAAATAGTTCACGACCCTAGCTGCTTGAACTTCTTGGTAACCATAACTCTAGTTTGTCTATTCCCATTGAATTACTATTTGCAATAAGAATCACTATCCGAAACACTTTCTGTTACAAATAATGAGATAAAATTTACAAACCTAAACCTCCCTTTTTATCGAAACCTTTGATCAACAGTCTAGTAACAACCACAATACTTAGTGCACATAGTATTCCTTGTGGAATTCGACCCCAACCTAGTTGGGTCATATATTTGACAACAATCGTTTACTCTCTCGCAATAGAGGTGTAATTTGGGCATATCAAATTTTGGCGTCGTTGTCAGGGAATATGATTGTCAATTAAGTTTGTGTTTGTTAATTGACCTTTGGTTAAGTTTCCCAAACTTTACTTTTATTTGTTATTTTTGCAACTTGTAGGGTGATTATTGTGTATGCCAAATACATAGAGATTGGGTGCACCATTATTACCAATACATTCGGAACCTCAGATGATAGGTAGAATGGCTGACTAACAGAAAGCTGAGAGATTAGTTGCTTTAGCTAATGCTCAATTAAATAAATAGAATGTAGATAACCCAGGTCGATTCCTAAATCCAGACGATGAGGACCTGGGAGATGATGATTTATTAGGACCAGGTAACCGAAGACGTGTTGAGGATGTAGCAGCACTAATGAACAGGGATACCAACAGAAATCATCCTTTCAGAGCAATACCAGAGCGCCAAGCTGTGGAATTTGATCTTAATGGATGGTGAGGATGGGATGAATGGAGCAGGTGCAACCGGAGCTATTATTTCTCCACCTCTGGCACCCAGATCTAAATTCAATATCACAAACACGATGATTCAATTCCTCCATCTAAAGGGGTTATTCGATGGTCTTCCTGGAGATGATCTAAACATGTATTGGGTGAAATTTGTTACCATTTTCAAATCTTTTGATAACCCAGGAGTGGATCAGAATGTTATTCGTCTACGTCTATTTCAATTGTCTCTATCTAGGGAGGCTGTGTTATGGCTCAACGAGTTGACACCCGATTCTATAACCAACTGGAGGCAGTTGAAAAAGGATTTCCTAGAAAGGTTCTTTCCACTTTCCAGGAGGGTATATTGAGGGATGAGATCATCAATTTTAGGCAGCTGCCGACTGAAGCTCTTCACAAGACTTGGGAAAGGTTTAAGAAGAAGTTAATGCAGTTTTTGAATCATAACATGGTTAATGTACATCTGATGGAGACTCTCTATAGGGTTCTAAACTCGGTCACTAAACCAATTGTGGATAATGCTGTCGATAGAGCATTAATATCACCTTCCCAGAAGTATCTGAGATGCTAGATAGGATGATTAAACAAAGTAGATCTTGGATACTAGGGATTCTGTATTAGCAGGCCCTACTGTATCTATTGGTATGACTGTAAAGCAATGTAGAAAAAAGGAGTAGCGTGATCAGGATATGGCACATTTGAAGACGCTGATGGATTTGCTGACTAAGCATCTGTTGTCTAGACAAACTAAAAAGGTGAAAGTTGTGGGGTCCCAAGGCAGAGCCAATTCTGATTCTGAAAAATAAGTGAACTATCTAAACAATCAGGAGGGTTTCTGAGAAAATGGCTAAGGAAATCAAGGTCGGAACGACAAAACTGTTTATAAGGTTAGGGATCAAGGGAGTTTGGAGAACAAAAATGACAGGAGTGGACTGTATATACCTCCTAGAAGTCAGGACAATGCTATAACAAGATCAGGAAAAATATCCATGGAGGACATAATGGGCAAGCTGTTAAAGGGAGTTGAGGCAACAAATTCTAGGGTGACTACTATGAAAAGTGACTTATCCTCCATGAGTCATTTGGTAGACATACACTCAACTTCTATCAAATAGTTAGAGCAACAGATGATCCAACTCTCGATAGCATTGAATTAGAGGAAAAGTGGTACATTACCAAGTGATACAGTTCAGAATCCTCATAATGATGGATCTTACATGGAAGTCACCACACGGAGTGGTAAGGTATTACCGGTCCTTCTGTGGGAAAAGTTATGATTGAAGAAGATATTGAACATGAAGAAAGTTATCCAGTGGAGCCTGAGAAGCTGGATGGTAGTGGCATTCTTTCTAACCATCAGTAGGTTGATGGGTTAGAAAAAGACAAAATAAAAGAGAAGGAAGTAGTGGTTACCACTCTCCCAAAACCACCGTCTCTCTTCCCTTATAGATTATAGAAAAAAACAAATGATACAAGGTTTAGAAAATTCATGGCTATGCTGAAGCAGCTGACGGTGAATGTGCCTTTAGTGGAGGCATTAGAGTAGATGTCTGGGTATGCTAAGTTCATGAAAGACCTGGTGACTAAGAAGAGAGAAGTTAGTTATGAACCAGTAGATAATCTTTATTACTGTAGTGCTATTTCAACAAGGTCTTTGGTGCAAATAAAAGCAAACCCAGGAGCATTCACGATTCCTTGTACTATCGGGTCTCTTAATTTTTCCAAAGCTTTATGTGATCTAGAAGCAAGCATCAATCTGATGTCACTTGTTGTCTATAAGAAGTTGGGTTTGGGGGATCCTACACCCACAAACATGCGGCTAGTGATGGCGGATAGAACAGTGAAGCGATCAGTGGGGAATTATATGATTTGTTAGTAAAGGTGGCCAGCTTTATATTTCCTATAGATTTTGTTATTTTGGATTGAGAGGTGGATTTTGAGGTGCCCATAATCTTGGGTCGACCTTTTCTTGCAATCAGAAGCGTGCTTATTATAGTTTGGTCTGATGTATGCCAGTTCATGTAGAAATACAAGGAGATGAGTGTTTTCTCTATCATTGATGTTTATTATAAGGATGAGCAGGGGGTGCCGATAGAGGAAAAATTTGTTGTTGAGCCTTTACCTGCAGTTCTGATGAATTTGGATAGTGAAGGCATTGAGGAGTATGAGGAGACTGTTTGTGATTTGAATGGAATGGGATCATATTTTTATGCTCCGAACAAGCTATATCTAGATCGTAAAAACTACCCAACGCCACTAGTTAAGCCGTCTATTGAGGAGCCACCGGTATTGGAGTTGAAAGAATTGCCAGGGCATCTCTTGTACGTGTTTCTAGGCAGTGGAAATATGTTACCTATGATTATTGCGGATGATTTGGGTGAGCATCATGTAGAGGCACTTATTGCTGTGCTTTGGAGGTATAAAAGGGCGATAGGTTGGATTATTGTGGATATTACTGGCATTCCTCCAGGTATTTGCACTCACAAGATTCAACTTGAAGAAGATTGTACACCAACCATTGAGCACCAATGCCATCTTAACCCACCTATGCAAGAGGTGGTTAAGAAGGATATTATCAAATGGCTTGATGTAGGAGTTGTATATCCCATTTCTGATAGTAAGTGGGTAAACCCTGTTCAATGTGTGCCCAAGAAGGGGGGCATAACTATTGTAAAAGATGAGAAAAATGAGTTGATTCTGCTCAGGTCGGTGACTGGGTTGAGAGTTTGCATGGACTATTGCAAGCTTAACTCGTGAACGTTGAAGGACCACTTCCCGATGCCTTTTATGGATCAGATGCTTGATCGATTAGCGGGAAGAGGTTGGTTTTTTTTTGGATGGGTATTTTGGCTATAACCAGATTTCTTTTTCCTCAAAGTATCAAGAAAAGACAACATTCACTTGCCTGTATAGTACTTTTGCATTTAAGCAGATGCCATTTGGATTATGTAATGCACCCGCTACCTTTCAATGGTGCATGATGTCTATATTTTTTTATATGGTCGAAGACACCTTGGAGGTATTTATGGATGACTTTTCAGTGATTGATGATTTGTTTGAGCTTTGTTTGGTGAATTTGAGTAAATCCTTGCAGCGGTGTGAGGAATTTAATCTTGTTCTTAATTGGGAGAAATGCCACTTCATGGGGAAGGAGGGCATTGTCCTTGGACACAAAATTTCAGCCAAGGGGATCGAGGTTGACAGAGCTAAGGTCGAGGTTATTGAGAATCTACCGCCTCCTATTTCAGTAAAAGGGGTACGTAGTTTCCTTGGTCACGCGGGCTTCCATCGGAGATTTATAAAGGACTTCTCAAAAATTTCAAATCCACTGTGCAAACTTTTGGAGAAGGAGGATAAGTTTAATTTTGATGATGAGTGCATGAAGGCATTTAAATGCCTTAAAGGGAAATTAGTTGATGCTTCTATTATTGTTGCACCGGATTGGTCAAAGCCGTTTGAGATTATTTGTGAAGCAAGCGGTGTTACACTTGGGGATATACTTGGCCAAAAGAGGAATAAGTTGTTTCATCCCATCTATTATGCAAGCAAGGCCTTAAATGGTGCTCAAAAGAACTACACTATTACTGAACAAGAACTTCTTGCAGTTGTCTATGCCTTTGAGAAATTTCGGGCTTACCTATTAGGCACTAAGGTGGTGGTTCAAATAGACCACGCCGCCTTGAGATATTTGATGGACAAGAAGGACGCAAAGCCGAGATAAATCACATGGGTATCGCTTCTCCAAGAATTGGATTTCAAAGTTAAAGATAGGAAGGGGTGTGAAAATCAAGTGGCAGACCACTTTTCCATACTAGAGGGAGGTCGAGCACTTAAGGATGGACTAGAAATTGATGATGCATTTCCAGATGAGGAAATCTTGGCTACTGTTTTAGAAAGAGTGTCGTGGTATGCAGACTTTGCAAACTATCTGGAGAGCGAAGTTATTTCGAAAAACCTTTCTTTCCATCAAAGAAATAAGTTTCTTCATGATGTGACTCATTACTTCTGGGATGAGCCATACTTGTTTCGGCGTTGTGCAGATAATATTATAAGGAGGTGTGTCCCAGAGGTAGACATGCTCAACATTTTGGAAGCTTACCATGCCTCTTCGGTTGGAGGTCACCATGCGGGTGGCCGAACTGCTAGGAAAGTGTTGCAAAGTGGCTACTATTGGCCGACTTTATTCAAAGATGCATTTGAGTTCGTGTAGAGATGCGACAAATGCCAACATCAAGGGTTAATCTCAAAGCACCATGAGATGCCTTTGACCAAAATGATGGAAGTGGAGTTGTTTAACGTCTGGGGCATCGACTTCAGATGAGCTCATATGGAATGAAATACATCCTAGTTGCTATCGATTATGTATTGAAATGGGTTGAGGCCATCACTTTGGCTGATAATGAAGGGAAGAGAGTTGTTGCATTCCTTAAAAGGAACATTTTCTCTTAATTTAGGGTGCCTCGCACCATTATAAGCGGCGGTGGATCTCACTTTTGCAACCTAGTATTTCGAGCTGCCTTAGCAAAGTATGGTGTTAAGAAACATAAGGTAGCAACTCCATACCACCCACAAACCAGTGGGCAAGTAGAAATTTTGAAAAGAGAGATCAAAGCCATTCTTGCTAAAATGGTGAATACAAGCAGACACGACTGGTCTCAGAAGCTTGATGATGCCTTATGGGCATATAGAATATCTTTCAAGAAATCTATCGGCATGTCATCATACCAATTGGCTCATTGCAAGGCATGTCATTTGCAAATTGAATTGGAGAATAAGGCGTTGTGGTCACTTAAAAGACTGAACTTGAATTGAAGTGAGGCAGCTGAGTTGAGATTGGGACAACTGAATGAGATAGATGAGTTCTGTCTCGGTGCATATGAAAGGGAAGATCTTTACAAAGAGAAGATAAAGAAGTACCACGACTGGAGGATTGTAAAAAGAGAATTTCAAAAAGGCGATTGGGTGCTTCTCTTCAACTCCAGAATCAAGTTGTTCCCAGGTAGGCTTAAATTAAAATGGTCGGGGCCATTCCAAGTTAATCAAGTCTACTCATCTGGAGTAGTTGAACTTGCAAATGAAGACGGAAGTGTCTTTAAAGTGAATGGGCAATGACTTAAGTTGTATATCAATCCAATAGACTCAATAAAGTACATAGCTTCTATCTATCTCGATGAAGTCTGAGTAATCAAGATAACTATGTCATGCTGCGACATTAAATCAGGCACTAGTGGGAGGCAACCCGCTAAGTGTTGTTGTAACCCCAGTTAGAATTTATTTGTTGTTTTTGTGAAATCTGATGTGTTTGTGAAGTGTGCAGGACTAAAAATGTAGAAAGAAAAGAGTTTCACAACTGATAGGGGGTCAACGGAGAGACTGATGGACCGTCATAGGCTCGACGGACCACTGATAGACCCATCAAAGTCATGGTAAAAAATGAACATTCTGGATTAAGCTAGACGGTTGAGTTGGCGTCAACGGCCCGACGAACCATCGGACAACTTGTCAACTGAAATATGAAATTTGAAGCTGCTGAATCATACTGACGGATAGATCAATGGACCGACGGATCATCAGTCTTACCATCACAGCAATGCCAGGACTACATGTTTCTGGTAAGCCTCGACGGTCCACCTAGTGGACCGTCGGACATTCAACGGACCATCGGATCGACCGTCAATTAAACCCTAGTCTGAAGGGTCGGGTCTGGTCACTTTTAAGGCCTATTTAAATTCTCAGCACCTGACCTAAATGTTTTTAAATGAATAAGAAGAGGCAGTTACATACGCTGCTACCTATTTAAATCCCCTAATTTTTTAACTTCCTCTGTATTCAAAGAACCTGTTCTCAATTATCCCCTCCTAAGACTCTCCCTCTTCTTTTTTCTCTCTTATTTAAGCACCACCATTTCTTTCTTTCTCTTATCACAACAAAAGCAAGAAATCATTTACAAAGGCTTTAACTTTTTGTTGTTTCTGCATTTGTAAGAGAGAAGAATGAAGTTACTGTGCTACCAAGGTATGATCATAAACTTCTCTCACTTCTTTGAATTGTAAAGGGTGAAGTAAATTAGTTGTTGTTGATAAAGAATTTCACCTTGTTCTCTTCTTTTGTCTTGTTGTTGAAATTTTAATTGTTAAACTCTGGTATTCTCTGTGATGGGTGAAGTCTGAGTAACCCATGAGATTAAACAATCTAAATTTGTACTTGAATGCTAAATTGATGTACATGTTACGATGAAAATGGAGTAAAGTACATCAGGTGCTCGACAAAATATCAAAATGAAGTTTGAAACTGAAAACTGAGGTTGACGGACACCTTGGCGGACCGTCGTACTTGCGACGTACCATCAGGTGACCCATCGAAAGAAAACAAAATTTTGTGCTAACTGGATAAGGTACGACAGACAACTTGGTGGACCGTCAGTAACCCGACGGACCACCAGTTCAACCGTCGCAAGCCTTTGACAAATCAAAGCATACTGCTTAAAGCTGACGGCTAGTCCGACAGACGTCACAGCATCGATGGACCATCGGGATGACCGTCAAGCCAATTTTTCAACTACTTTCCATCTATTTGATTTTTCAACTAATTCTTTGTACTTTTTTTAGGCATTATGGCACGGAAACTTTCATTGACCAGAGGTGGTGGCCAAGCACGGGGATGAGCCAAACCTGCTAGGAGTAAGGAGGCACCAGCCTTCAATACTAGGTAAAGAGACAGGACACTTCCTACACTCTCCCAGTCTAAAGACAAAAGTGAGAGTAGCACCAACAGTACTAGCTTGAGCCCTGATGAGGCAAGATTTGAGACATATCATTCCAAGCCAGTTGAGGCTGAAACTGAGACTACTAATGTGGAGGTACAAAATGAAATGGATAATATGGAGACTAAACCTGAGGATGCCAATATGATTAAATATAAGGATCCTCAAATAAGGGAGGCAGTCAGATGGCAACTCGGGGGAGCATGAGACAAATTCTATGATGGATTGGCATCAATAGCAAGTAGGGAAATCAAAAGACCGTTCTCTGAGAAGTACCAGATGGTGACAACTGAGCTACATGAGTATCCCGAACTGGATCGTTGGTTTAATGAGTACAAGTTGGCATGGATGAGCAACCCACTTGGTTCATATCAGTCGAATCTGGTAAGAGAATTCTTTGCCAATTATTTAGTGTTGATGAAGAAGGATTGTCCAAAGGGTACAAAGCTTTCAGACTTGCCAAACAGGGAGTCAGTCCCAGTCCGAGGAGTTGACATCGACATCTGAGCCCGAATAATTAATAGGTGTTGTTTGGGCCTGGCTACGAAGCTCCACCTACTATTCCTGATCTTGAGTACCGGATAACCTCCGCATCTACTCAGAGACCTTGGTTGCCTGGGTTGTTGACTGATGATGGAAATCTCACCTGGGAAACAAACCCACTTGAGCACATAGCAAAGTCTTCTCTTAGCTTCAAAGCTAAGTTTTGGTGGGATGTGGTTCGATTGAGGTTGATGCCAACAGAAGGTGATGCAAACTTGGATAGTCACAGGGTTGTGCTTGTTGCTAGTTTGATCTCAGGGCTAAAAATCAATTTCGGCCAGATTATTTCTGATGAAATATTTATGAGGGCTTATAAAGTGGCAAGTGCACTACTATTCCCTTATTTGATCATGGAGTTATGCAGGCAAGCAGGTGTTCCTTTGATTTGGGGGGTTGATAACGCAGTTCAGGATATATATAGACAGGATATTAAGAAATTAAAAGATGACTCAAAGTTCAAGATGAGGGTTACCAAGCCTCCAGCCTACCAGACTCATTCCGCACGAACCCCGGATACCTTAGAAATTCCTTCAGGTATGCCATTGCCCATCACTACATATATGCCACCTTAGTATGTTTCACCAAGTACCTCTGTAGGGTCAGCATCTACACCACCTATGGGTGGGGCAGAGTTCGTAGAATGTAGGCTAACGTAGGAGAACTTCGCAAAGTTGGTAAAGCTACAGAAGAAGTTTCAGAAATAGCTGGACACATAGGTAGAAGTAATCCGTCCATTCCAAAACATTCAGTTAAGGATGGACCACATGGAAGAATGTATCAATAAAAGGCTAGATACAATGTCCATTCCCAACCTGGCCAAGTTCATGGTGTATTGTATACAGGAACAAGCTGACATAGCAGAGTTGAAGAGCAGGCAGTCTCAACAGCCCATTTTTATCCATCCCTAGTGATGAGTTGTGGCGATTAAGGGATCGTGTCACGACCTGAGCCAAGGCCCTGGCCGCGATGAGCATCCCGAACCATGAAGGCCTGGGCGCCCCTTTCTATCTGGAAATCATGAACACCATTCACATACAATAAGAAGAAATGTGGAAAAAATAAACGGAATCATGGTCTTATTCTGAATTCAATTTAACAATATTGAATGAAATCCATAAGCATCTAGATGAAATCTACTTCAGTCTGCGAAATACCTAATACATCAGAAATTAACAACTTGTCTAAAATTGGGACAGGCCCCCAATCAGACCCAATGTTCTAAAAATAGGCCTTCCAGAATAAAAAAGGCTCATCAACTGCACACTTCTGTCTGATAAATCTACGGCTTAGCGGAACCTCTGGACTGTGCCTCAGACCCTAAAATATATTGGGTCAATACAGATGTACTGGTATGCAGAGCAATCCAAAATAATATATTTTTTATACAACATAAGTGAGAGAAATTTGTAAATAATTTATATTTGATATATGAAAAATACATGGGCATATTTAAAAGACTTTGAACAATGATTCAGAAAATCCATGACTCACTCTTTATCTTACTTCTAAGCTAGATGGTACACCCTAAAATCTGTAATTCCATGGGCTATATGGAATCCGCCCTTGACTCGGTGGCCAAGCCTGCAATCCAAGTTTGCCACAAAGATTGGAGCATCAGTATGGAGAGACACGTAAGACCACACAACATGGTTCCATGATCCCCAATCAAATCAATATGTTATGGTAGTGCACAGGACCAAAAATCATGGCTCCTAACCATTGTCCCAAAGTAGGATGACATAAATCAAGGTACACAAGACTACACAGCATGGTACCATAACCCCGTGTCGGCAAATCACGATTTCTAGCATTGAGTCTATCAACTCGTACTTTCTTCGGATGACCATCTAACTCTATTTAAGCCTATTTTTAACCTTATATAAACATGCATCTTTCTAAAATCAAGTTCTAAAAATCTGAATGAAATCTGACTTATGTTCTGTTCTGAGTATGTTATGGCATAATTTGTTTTGGTATCGTTATGCCAAGACTTGAAAGTCGTATTTCTAAGCCATAAAAATATCATATCATAGTATCTTATTTCAAAACATAAATTTTGGACCACCATACTTCAAACAACTCAAGAAGATTCAGACTTCAAAACATTTATCAAGTTACGAAAAGATCACTCTTTTCAGCACTTCAACAAACATGTGGTGGTCATGAAATTTGTGACAAAACATGCAATATTCTTAGTAAACATATTTAACATTTAATACCAAGTAAAACACCCTCTCTTCAATTCAAATCCATAATCCAGTCATAACCAAAAAATTAATATATTTGTATTATGCTTCTAACAATGCATTTCTAATAAATCATAACTTACGAAAATAAGAAGCTTGCAAATAAGAGAGTATACTAATAGTTCATGCTCTCAATTCATCATTCAAACTCATCAAACACACATATATATATACTTATACATGGTTATAAATCAAATTTGGGGGAAAGGCCTCAAGGCCAAAACTTTATCATCAATAAGGTTTCATAATACATAAATGTAATTGTAAATCCAAAACCCCTTAGTAAGTTCATGATTTCTAAATATTTATTCATCATTAAAACAATTTCACCATGCCCATGTAATTTTAGAAAAACCCTACGTACCTTAGATTTCGTAGAAATCATGAAGAAATTTCGAAAAGATTGGACTTTTAAGCTTGAGTGCCCAAACCCTAGTTGTTTTTCTCCTATTGTGTTCTTGATTTGAAGAATGAAGTCCTATTATTGAAACTTTCTTGAGAATCTTGAACTTGAAAGGCTTAAATTCTAGATTACTTGGAGGAGAAGAGTTAAATTTTGTTCTTGGAGAAAGGGGAAGGTTTTTACGTGAGTTGATTTGAAAAAGATGGGCAAATAATGCCCCTCTTTGGGTTATAATTCGTGTTTGGACGGCTGTGGATAGGGGAAAAGGACTAAAACTCGCGTCACGACCTTATTGCGACTCCCATAAATGGGAATGAAACTCGCGTCGTGACCTTATTGCGACAGCTCACTACCTCACACAAAAAATAACATAACTTTTCACTCGGGTATCAAATTTTGACGAAATTGGTATCGTTGGAAAGATAATTCAATTATCTACAATTTTATGGATGGTAATATGCCAAATTATATATATACAAAAAGTTATACTCATTCAAAGATGACCCTTGTGGAATCGAATATCAAACTTTGGACGAATGAAGAATTCTTAGCTCAACTTTGCTTTAAACGATTTCTATGAGCATTTTTCACATTATAATTACTTCATATACTAGGATAAATATCATGACATATGAATTTAAATACAAACCATCAAATTTGAGCTTACACATGTAGGAATGACAGTTTGATGTCTAGCTCAAAAATGCAGGATGTTACAGATCGTTGATTTGATGGGAGAGCCATTGAAAGATAAAGAAAAGAATAAAGTTGATGAGAGTGCAGAAAGAAAAATTGCTAGGAGAAGAAAGAGAGAAGTAATGACACCGGAAGAAAGAGAGCAGTATGACATGAAGAAATCTGCAAAAAGGTCGAGGAGAAATGAGAAGAGAAGAAGGAAGAAAGTGGAAGATGAAGCTACTGTTGTATCTACTAGTTTCGCCCCAGCTAGAAGGGCCGGTTCAAAAATTGTTCAGGATGTGATCCCTCCGATTCCAGAAGATGAATTTATGAGTACCCCTACCACCATGGGGGTCAACGTTACAACAGGTGAGGACACTAGAGCCTCACCATATTTCATAGATGCCTCAAATGAATAAGAGGTATGCAAGTATTTCTCCTCCTCTATACTTCAATTTTATGCATTTGAGGACAAAGCATGTATTTTTCTCTGGGGGGTATACTTGTACCACGAGGGTTTTTGTTGTTGATGTTCTTTTCCTCCTATGTGCTATTTAGGAGAACAGACATGTTTAGGATTGCATTTTTTTTCTTAGGTTGTGATGTAAATATCTATTTGTTAATGTTTATTTATAAAAGTATCTTTTATTTTAGCACCTTGTTGTGTATATGGATGATGAATGATGTTGGCATAAGGATATGAACATGTTTTTGTGACTGTTTACTTCTGTCTTCTAGCATATGTGATCAACCTTTAGTGAATCTATAATTGGTATTAACATGTAAGATATGCATGACATGTGATGGAAATCTTAAGAATAGTAGAATGAGTTTGACTCAGTTGTCAGTGTGTCCAAGTATGTGTTAGTTCTTACATAGTTTAGTACCTAGAACTTGCCTGGTTCATTGATGTTGTTTTGTGGTTGATGAAATAAGAAGTGATAGCAGGCCGCCTTATATTTTTAGTCCACTTAGACAAAATAATTAACCCCACCAAAATGATTTTTTTATTTTTGAACCCTTCTTTGAGCTTGTAGTAATTTTTTTCATCACCAATAACTCTAATTAACTCTCTTTAGGTTGTTAACACCTAACTCTGGACCTGGTCTAATATTGGACATTGTGAACCTAAACTTAGGCAAAACACCTAAGTTGAGGGTGGTTATTGTCAAAATGTTAGTTGTCTAATGAAAAGTTGATTTAAAGCTTAGTTTAAAGCATCTGGCCCTGGTATATTCAATACAGTGTGCAGCTTGATTGACTGCATCAGCATAAGTTGAGGATGGTTGATGCTTATATATATAGAGAAAAAAAGGGTATTAAAGTGTGAATAAATGAGAGATGGGTAAGTGAGCTAGTAAATCAGTGGCTGTGGTAGGTAGAATTCAAGGGAAAAGAGAGTTAAATCATACTATTGAGTCACTTTTCCCAAAATTCCTTCCCTACCTATCCTGAAGCCTCATTACAAGTCTAGAAAAGACCTGTTTGATCTTGTCAAATTAGCTACAAGGGAGTGTCAGATGATAAGGGAAATCCTATGGGTATGGACACTATATTTGTAACTTTTTTATGAGTGTGAGAGTTTTTCTTTGTATCCACAAATTATAATGAGTGGTGGATTTTATTGGCTATGAGGGCAACTTGAGTTACATTTAGTTTGTTGATCTTTGTAGGATATGATATCCATGTTTGTAAGTGTGCTGAATTATAATCAATGTTAGTTGTAGATCCTGATGTGTTGAGCCCATATGAGTAAGATGACAAGTGAATGGTTGTGTGGAGTCTGATTCAATAGTCGATTGTCTGTCATTGTGTTATTCATGTATGCAATTTGGTACTGAGTTGCTTGAGGACAAACAATTGTCTTAAGTTGAGGGTGTTGATGTTTCGGCTTTTGACGGAATATCTAACATCTTTTTCAAGAGATAATTGTATGTTTTCAAACAACTACTGTTGTATTTAATACTGGATTTTAGTGTTTTCAGGTTAAGGAGTTAGCTGGGAAAAAAACATGAAAAAGTAACAAAAAAAGGCCTCCAACGGGCAAACCAGCAAACCATCAATCAAGCGAAGGACCGCCGGGTGAGCGTCAGACCAAAATAGAAACAAAAAATTGAGTGGCCTCTGCGATGGTCCAAGTGTCAGACCGTCACGTCTCCAACGGACCGCCAACTTGGTCTTCAGCCTAAAACAGAACCTGAAGATTTTGAGGATCAAGTGACGATTCATGCGATGGGCCGCTGGACCAGCAACTGACCGTCGAATTGTCCGTCAAACCTTATCCAGAACATGGCATTCTGAGCCTTTCAATGATGGTTCATACGACAGACCGTCAGTCGATCGATGGACCATCGACGTGATCGTCAACTTGGCCGCGGCTTTTTCTGAGTTTAAATTTTAAATACTCTGCACCTAGGAACATATAAATACCCAGTTTAGATTTTATTTAGGATCTTTTATCATATTTTTCCAACTCTGAACATTATTGTAAAGAGTGTTCTCTGTGAAACAGCTAGAATTGTGGATCTAAGTATATTATTCATATTTTTCTTTTGAAGATTCTAGAACAAATCTTGGATTCCTTGTAAGTAATTTCTAAATTTATTTACGAGAAAGACAATGACTTCTTCTTGTTCTTCTACAGAAATGTGTGGCTAAGCTCCCATAACTAGGGTTATGGGAGCCTTGATGTGAAAAGCTTATTGGGGTGGTGAAAACGTTTGATTTTCATGATTAACTAAAGTTGTATAAACCCTTCTTCACAATAATGACCTTTCTTGGTTGCAAACTTGGAGGGTGAGCCCAAGAGCAACACTTGTTCGAATGGAAAAGTGTTTGTTGGAAAAAGAAGAGTTTTACATGGGATCTAGAGGCTTTAACCTTTGGGTTAAGGGTTGATGCCTTAGCGGGGTCAACCCACATAAGAGAATAATTGGATAAGTTAGCGTATTCTTTAAGTTTGGGAGAATTGAAGGATAATCTACTCACTTAGGTTGAGAAACAAATGGGTAAATTGTAGGATTCAATAACTCTTGCAATTGTAGTGATTAATTGGAAATTCAAAATAGTTCACAACCCTAACTGCTTGAACATCTTGGTAACCATAACTCTAGTTTGTCTATTCCCATTGAATTACTATTTGCAATAAGAATCACTGTTCGAAATACTTTCTGTTACAAATAACGAGATAAAATTTACAAATCTAAACCTCTCTTTTTATCAGAACCTTTGATCAATAGTCTAGTAACAACCACAATACTTAGTGCACGCAATATTTCCTGTGGGATTCGACCCCAACCTAGTTGGGTTATATATTTAACAATAACCGTTTACTCTCTTACAAGAGAGGTGTAATTTGGGTGTATCATCAAGCAAGCCTGAACTGAACTATGAACTAAATACTAGACTGAGACTGTGGGAGGTATCATCTAACCGACATGCCCCAATATGAGCTAATTGGGGTCCAACCTGTGATCCCAGTTGAAAGGGTGTCAGTACCGTGCCACGGGTACTAACAATAGTTGTGTAGATCCACTACTGATGTCATGAAGGGCTATGGAGTCACCTTCAACTGGTAGTTCTTTAATGAGATATGGGTGACCCTCAACTGGCAGGTAAACACCCTATCAACCCTCAACTTGTATGTTGATATCTCTAGCCTACGCTGGTTAAGTAGTTTTGGAACTCAGGGACTGCTACTGAAGGTTACACCCTCAACTGACAGGTGAGTCCCCCCATCCATGGGTTCGCTCGGTGCTAAATCCTACTCGCAACTGAACTAACACTGAATACTGAAATGATCTAAGTTTAACTAATTATGACAACTAACTAAACTGATAATGCTCATGATAGATCTGAAATCATTCTGAAGATTACTGAAACTAAGTAAATAGCTAAGTTTCGGATATTCATAATCCCCAGCACTGGATAAAAGTATCAATAAAGACATATATAGCTTTACAAACCATAATAGGGATCATTATACAAAATTCATCTCTTAGGCGTTTCATCAAACACATGAGGATCATGAGTTAAATCATGTGAATAGTTAAAATATGTGATAATAGCATTATTGCAATATTAAAATCATGGGTTAAGGATTCAACATGAGAATAATCATTCTGCAAATGTGTCAAGGGTTAGTTGCAATAAAAACACCTGGTAAACATGATTCCAAATCAAAGTTCATATGAGCTTCATGGATATAATTCATAATAACATGTAAAAACCATAATTTAAAACATAAAAATGGGTTCTTGGACTTCATGGGTGAAAAGGGCCCATGAATGAACATCACACATACCTTAAAACTTTAATCTTGAAAGAGAAAGAGTTTTTCTTGAACGTTCTTGGATTAGGAAGCACAATTTCTTGGTTTTCTTGAAGGGAAGATGCTTGAAATTAATGAACTTGGGGAAGGTTTAGGGTTTAATTGAGAGAGAAATTGAGGAATTTGGGCATATAATGCCTTAACTAAAGTTTAATCTCGTGTTTTTATGGATTGGAGCAATGAAAAAAGATAAGATTGCCCCTCTGAAATTTAAATTCGTAACTGGAATGCCGATTAGGGCATCACCACGATACGCTAAGGACACCTCGCTATAGCCACCGCACGCGATAGAATCGCAGTGAGCTGTTGGAATCGAAATTCCAACGTGCCTCAATCCTTGTTCAAAAATTTAAAACTTCTCCGAGACATGCTCTTTACACTCCTGAACATGAATTAACTCAAAAACTTACGTCTCAGGGTCGGTAAGGTCACTTTAAAAATTCTTGAATTTTAGAGGCTAAAAATAAGACTAAGTCCCCAACACTAAGCTAAATTTTTAGGCTTTAAGCCTCTTAAGCATGCACTAGGAGCTGAATTGAATTAAGGAAAGCACGGGATATTACACTTTGGCACCTAAAATAGATGGAGAGAAAAATAAATTTGATAACGATTGAGGGTAGGAACTTATTGATGGAATATATCATGTATTAATCTAGTGTTTGGCTTCATAAGTCAATTTTGGTTGTGTATGAAGAGTTATCAGAATTTTGATGAGTTTACCTGATCCCAGTTACTAACACATGAATGTTTTCACTTGGGCCAAACACATCGACAAACACTTAAACATGACACGATTTTTCACTTTGACACCTAAAATAGATGGTGTTCATTTTAAACACCTAAGATGGCCATCAAGTATGCCACATTGGCACTTTTTCCCCTATTTAAAAACATCTCTGGTGCGTGTAAACACACACTTTTATAGGGATTTAAATCGCCAATTTAAAATCATCACCTCATTTTGTACTCCATGTCATCCTTATTAAAACTAACGGGGAGAGGAAAAATAGGTCATTGTACCTATTTCTGATTTTGAACCCGATAAAGATCCTTGGTAAAGTATAAAGATTTCACAATTTTGCTATGATTTTAGATAGATCCATAGTGATTACTAACTACTAATAGTGTATTTTGTAGGTATCTTACTTGCAATCAAGTTTTGCTGCATTTTTATTGACGTTGGATTCAAAATTGAATTTAAAGTTGACGAAATTAAAGAAGTTGGAGGTCTACTAAATTTTTCTTTTATTTTTCTGCATATTTCTTGAGATGTGGTGTGCTTGTTGAAACAATGTAAGTGTTTGGTTTAATCTTTGTATTTAGAATTTTTGGGGGGGATTTTAGTTAGGATTTTTGGGGGGTTTCAGGAAATTCAGTGATAAAGTCTTGATTTCTTTGGGTTTTGGGGTATTTCAGTGATAAAGTTTGGATTTTTCTGGGAATTCAACTGATAAATTTAGGGTTATTTTGATTATCTTTACAGTTAAGGATTCTTTTGGGTATTTTCTTGCTGTTCAGAATATTTGGGGTTCTTGAAGGGAATATAATAGATAACTTTATTTTTACTTGTTTTCATCATGAAGAAACTATTAGGAACTATTGTAGCCGACTCTAACCATACTTATAAAAATAAATTAGATATTTTTGTTGTTGCTATTGATAAATACCACTTTAGTCTTGTTGAGTTTCTTTCCTACGCCAATGATATTGGGTACACAAAGGTGAAGGGGTTTTACTGTCAACACATAGATGGTGGTGAATTAGTTCAAATTACTTCCGATAGACAGTTATTAGACTTTGCGAAAGACTTAAAAGATGATCATGAAGTTGATGTGTTTTTCAACATTGCATTGATGATGACTTTGAGGTTGTGTCAACTTCTATTTATCTTTTAGAAGGGCCAGAGTATAATAAATTTTCTAAAGATAGTATAGGTAATGATGATAATGAGGATAAGGTGCTTAATTCAAATCATAATGAAAATAAAACAGATTTGCCTAGTAGTGAATTGGGTAGAGGTGAAATCCCAAATAAGGATGGTTCAAACATTGATGGAGAGTTGAGAGCCTTTAGGGCTGAAAGTAAAAGCAAAATAAATCCTAGAAAAAAAATCAAAAACACCTAAAGAAATATCAATTGGTGATGCAGGTATTGACAAAGGTTTCCAAGACATTGAAAAAAATAAAATAAAAACATAAATATATGGGTAGATTAGGAGGTGATGAAGAGTATATTGATAGTTCAGACTGTGGAAGTATTGATAGCACTGATTTGTATATACAGATGTTGTTGTGGGTATTGATTTACCAAGAACAAAAAGTAGTAAAACTAGATATGATGATGATTGTGGTGTTGCTATTTTTGAACCTGGTAGATTTTTAATGGTTCTAAGGAATTCAGAAAAGCTTTGGGAAGGTATGTAGTAAAAAACAAAGTCCAGATTATTTTAAAACCTAATGAAGCTCTTTGAGTGGGGGCTAAATGTAAATTCAAGAAAAAATGTAGTTGATTGTGTTATGCTTCACTTGATAGAGATTTAGGTAATTTCTTTATAAAAAACTATAATTCAATGCATAAGTGTACTACATCAAATAAGAACAAGATATGTACAACTAAATTTGTTGCCAACAGATTCGGGATGAAATAATCAAACAACCATCTTTGAGGATTTGGAAAAGATAAGAATTATGCAAAGAGAAATTGAGATTTTATATAGGTAGAACTATTTGTTATAAGGCAAAGTTACAGATTCTAAGGGAATCTTTAAGGGATTGAAACATAGAGTTTGTAAGATTATATGATTATACAGAGATGATAAAACAGACTAATCCTGGTAGTTCTGTTTGGCTGAGAATGAATAGTGAAACTGTCCCAGATAAAAATTTATTTGTGTATTTCTACGTGTTTAGATGCATTGAAGAAAGGGTGGATGAAAGGATGTCAAAGAATTATAGGGTTTGATGGATGTTTCTTAAAGTGTGCTTGTAGGGGTGAGCTTTTAATAGCAGTTGAAAAGAATGAAAACAATCATATGTTTTCTAGAGCCTGGGCAGTTGTAGATAAGAAAACTAAGAATAATTAGAGTTTTTTTATCAAATAGTTAAAAGAAAACTTACAGTTGGGTACTGAAGCAGGTCTCACTGTGATGGCAGATATGCAGAAGGTAATATTTAGCTATGTTCTTAACTGTAAATTGTTTGAAATACTTCATTTTTGTCAGCTACTTTAACTATTTTTTTGCTTTGTAGAATTTTCATGCAGTTGTTTTTTAGTTGTTACCAAATGCTAAAGTTAAAAGGTATGCTAGACACATCTTGTCCAACTGAAGTCAAGAATGAAAGGGAGAAGAAAGGAGAAATCAGTTTTGGAGATATTCCAAGGCAAGTTCTGAAGTGAAGTTCAAGAGGAACTTGATTACATGAGCCATCTTGGTATGCCAAGTAAGAATATTAATGGTGATTTATTGCATTATCCTAGGAAGTCATGGGTTAATACATTCTTTAAAGAAGATTATAATTATGGTGTTGTTGAAAATAACATATGTGAGACCTTCCATTCATGGATCTTAGCCAGTAGACACAAATCTATTATTATCATGTAAGAGGAAATTAGAAGAAAAATCATGACTAAAACAGTGGAGATGATCAAGTTTGTCAACACTTGGATATGTGATATTACATCTATGGCTAGACTTATATTACAGGAGAATAAGGCAGGGTTAGGACTTGTAAGGTGCTTTGAAATGATGATGTTGGATTTGAGATTGGAGAAAGGGGGTATAGTCTTACAATGAACTTGACTAGTAGGACTTTCAGCTGTAGAACTTGGCAGTTGAGAGGCATTTTTTTCCAACATGCTATTTGTGCATTGTATCCTATTGAAAAGGAGCCTGAATATTATGTGGAGAATAGGTTTAAGAAGAAAACTTTTATGAAGGCTTATAGTCACTTCATCTAACCAATATCCAATATAAAGATATGGCCTGAAATAAATAATCCAAAGACTGAACCTCCTGAATCTAAGAAAATGTCTGGTAGGCCTGCAAGGAATAGAAGAAGGAGCAAAGATGAACCAAGAAAGAAATGTGAAAAATTGTCTAAACAAGGAATGAAAATAACATGTTTCAAGTGTCATCAACAAGGCCATAACAGAAGATATTGCGAGGTAAAATAGTCACTTTACATTTGATTTTAAAAGTTTATTTTTCATGTTGATTTTTTCATTTATTAACTGTTATGTTTGAGTTTTTAGGTTCCTGATTTAAATCTACAGGGAATCAAGTTTACTGATCAAAATTCTTATGGAAATAGCCATTCTAGAAGTTCAAGCCAACCTGCACCAACATCCAACCCAAAATCAGCACAATCTAATTCAAATCAACATGTAGCAACATGTTCAAGCCAAGTTGCATCTTCAACAATAGTTTGTGTTGATACAAGCAGAGTTAGAAACTTCAAGAAAGTTGCAGGATCAACTGTTTGTGGTGATACAATAATTTTTTCTGCACAAGGAATCAAGAGTCAACTGCCTCCTAGAAAAAGAGAAAATGTTGGACAGAAGAGAGGAAGAGTGGTAAATACAAATGATACTGGAGAAGGTGGATCGAAAAGGACAAAAAATGTTGAATTTGCGATTTACACAAGTGTAAAGGAAATTCAAATACTGAATGTAAGTTAACCTCAATTTTATTTCTTTAGAAAAAAAGTAAATGGCTAAGTCAATATACTAAATGTTGTTCCCTTTTTTATTAAAAATAGTTAGAGACATCAAACCAAAGAATCCTACAAACTAGTGCAACTTACAAGGATGAAAGTTCTACAGGAGTTGATCTTGGTTATAAGCCTAAAGGCTTGAGATAGAAAAAAAGAGATGTTGTCACTACCAATCAGTTGCAGTAGATGAAAAAATAAGTAATAGTGAAAAAGAAGTATTTGATTTTGATTATGTGTTCTGCATTTTGTTCAATAATTTAGAATACCTAACAAACAATTAGTTTATGTTGTTCCTTTGAATCTGCTAGTATTTCATAGCAGTAATGCAAATTTTGAATTCAATATGAAGCTATTTTTTTATGTTACTTTGAGTTCAATTTAGATCATACTTATGAAGCTGAATTTTGTGTACGTTTGGGCTCAATTTGAAGTATATTTATGAAGTTGTATTTATATTAGTTTGAACTCAATGTGAATTATATTTAAGAAAATAATTTTGGTTCTACTTTGTTGTGTTGCTTGTCTACTTTGACAACATCTTTTATTGTAAATCATTGACCACAGTGTTATGAATGTTTAAATCCAAAATAAATAGTTTATTTCATTAAAAGGAAGGAGTGTTACATGACCAAGATTACATAAAAACTGCACCTAAATAGCGATCAAATACACATCAAAACAATACAGCTAAACCACCATGAAAATCAACAATTTTGATACATCACACTAGTAGCAATTACACCATGAAAAGTTTGGAAGTTAGGCTTGAATATCCGTATGCCCAACAACACCAAACCAGTTACAATGACGCCAATAATGTAGTATCTTCTTGCTCGGTTTTGTTTCTCTTCAAATGCCTTGACTTTCTTCAATAAATCCCAAATTACCCGATTTGCTTGTGAAGAGTGTCGTTCTTTATACCAATCAAAGTAATTACAGCCACCCAATTTCTATAAAAGCAAGACCATAGTTACAAAACAATTACAAGTCAATAATTAATCAACTAATTAAATAAAAAAATTACCTTTGAAATTTTACAATTAAAAAACCTACAACTTGAATTTTATTGAGTTCAAGAAGTTTTCAATAATACTTCATGACCACACTTACAATATCAAAAAAATTTATCACAATAAATCATGGAAAACGAGCTCGGGATTGTCAAGTTCAGTTGAAAAATATAAAAAAAGATTAAATTTTTTGTTGGAGTAAGAAATCAAATACAGATAATTTGAAGAATTTGGATAGAGAAAAAAATAATGAAGAAATAAATTTGGAAATTTAGGGCTAAATTTTATGATTGGGGATAGGAAGAAGATGAATATATAAGGGAATGGAAAAATATTGTCGTTAGAGGGCCAAATCAAATGCCACATCAGCAAAAGGATGCTTCAACGCGCCTTGGCTGCGTGAATTTCACACGAACTTCCAACAGGGCAAAAAGTGTCAAAGTGATACAGTTGATGGCTACTTTAGGTGTTTAAAATGATCATCGTCTACTTCATGTGTCAAAGTGAAAGATCTGTCAAGTTTAGGTGCATGTCGATGTGTTTGACCTTTAACTTGTGATTTATGAAACATGTATGTTATGTAGGTTGTGGTTTATGCATAATGAAAAGTTTTTTTTATGAAACCAAGATGATTAAATAAAGATCATGTTGTACAAAGGTAACTTTATTGAAATTTATCACAAGACAAAAAAGGACAGGCTTGCCAAGTGTTAGGCTTAACCTCAATTTGAGGCTATCAATAATAGCATATTAATTCAGTATAATTCCACAAATAAGGTCTAAAGAGGATGGATCATATACACTCCTTACAACTAGCTCGTAAAGATAGAGAAACTATTTTTAATACACAATTGACTTAAAATAAGGCATTCCCAAGCAGTTTGAAAAAGATAATGCATTAATAAGAGTAGTAACAACATCGAGATAATGTGTGCAGAGTTGTACACAACATCTATAATATATTAAAAGTGTGAAGACCCTTAGAAAAGTGATTTGAACTTTTTACCCTTTATTAAAAGACTCTTTTTTAGACAAAACTGTCTTTTCATTATTTTTTTAAATTTATTATTTAATTATTTTTTATTATATTAACTAGAATTCCTAAAATATATGGGACTCCTAAAATATATGGTAGGAGAATTAATTAATATTTTACTTTCTACTAGATTTTCTAAAATATATGAGACTCCTAAAATATATGGTAGGAAAATTAATTAATATTTTTCTTTCTACTGTTCAATTAGAAAATACTCCTAAAATAGATAGGACTCTATTAAGGAAATACTTCTATAAATATTTTATTGAGATGTACGTTAAACTAGAGAACAAATCGTTTATTGAGATGTACGTTAAACTAGAGAACAAACCGGTTTGCCTATTGGGAGAATATGATTGATGCTCATCTAACTTGATTCGATTGCATGTCTAGATGGTGGATGCTTGATTTTTTAACCCTCAACTTCTTCAATGTTTTTGTTAGCATAATAGAATTCAACATGTGTATATATATATCTTCTTTGTTTTCATTCAAAATCATTCTTTAGGATCAAAATTTTCACTCAGATCAGAATTAGTTGGATCAAAATCGAAGCTTTGTGATCACTATTATATTTTCTTTTATAGTTTACAGGTCGTAGATGAATATCAGTTGACTTTGAAGTATTTCTTCTATAAAAGTTAAGTTTAATTGTATTGTTTTAATATTTTTATTATCTTATTGTTTTATTTTAATTTACAGATGCTAGATGAATGTGGGTCGACTTTGAAATTTTTTTGTAGATAAAGGTTAGGTTTAATTGTATTATCGTAATATCTCTATTAGTTTGTTATTTGTGGTAGTTTACAGTTCGTAGATAAATCTCGATCGGCTTTGAGAAATTTTTGCGTATAAAATTTAAGTTTAATTGTATTATTTTGATTCACTTTTATCGTATTATTTTGTTGCAGTTTATAGGTGTAGATAAATGTTGGTCGGCTTTGAGGAATTTTCTTATGTAAAGGTTAGGTTTAGTTGTATTATTTTGATATCTCTATTATCGTATTATTTTGTTATTGTTTACAGGTGGTAGATGAGTATCATTGTTTAGCTACACGCGCAAGACGCGTACACCTAAACTAGTACAAAAAAGAACAGTAAAAGACAACAAACTAAACGAAGAACAAAAACATAGGTGATAACTATAATCGAAGAACATGAAACTACTAGAATAATACCAATACCGCTAGAAAGAATGAAGGTCCAAGTACGATCCAAAGCCTTACTCCACAGGAAAGTAAGAAAATGGTCAAATATCAACTAATCTTCTATCATAATTCGCAACCTCCAATATTGAAAGTCATGTCCTGTCTAATCACCTCTCCTAACACTTTTTTTGGTCTGCCTGTACCTCTTTTAATGTGTGCATTGCAACCTCTCACACCTCCTCACTAGGACATCTATACTTCTCCACTTCACATGTCTAAACCATCTCAGTCTTACTTCCTCCATTTTAACCACCTCTAAGGTCACTCCTACCTTGTCTCAGATACTACGCCCCTCCCTTCTTTATACAGTGATACAAGGTTAATTGGGACATTTACAAGTAATTGCCTCGTCCCAAGACAAGTTCGAGCGAACCTAACTTTGTCTTTTACCCTTCATGTCCTAACTATTGTGACGCTTTTTGCTTTTTGAAATTCACATAAGCTATATAAATTTTAATCAATATTTTAAAATATTTTTTTTCATCATATTGACATAAGAATTACAACTTATATAATACCTTTCATATAATTTTTTGAAAATCAAAATTTTTAATTTTTAAATATTTAATGGATGTAATCCAATTTAGCTTCAAAATGACTCTGGGGAAGTGAAAAATACCACAAAAATTGAGGTGGAGGGAAGAAAACATTACTTGGTTCAAGAATTAAATTGGACTTGCATGATTGTGAATCTAGTGATATCTGAGTAAAATTCATATAATGGGTTGACCAAATAGAGACATTGGCTACAGTTTAAGATATTAAATATTTCAGTAGAACATGGACTATAAGATTCAAAGTTGAGATATTATAACTTTTGTTTGCCCTTTCAAACTTTCCACATAAATACATAGGACTTCTTGTTTTTGTTTTTCTAATGGGTACTAAAGAACACATTAATTACTACAAATTGCAGAACAACAACTTGCTAGCGAGCTAGTCAGGGCCTTCTTTAACCTTCTTTGGTTATGAACATCAACAACAATTGAAGCCTCTTTCCTAATCAAAGCTAATCATTATCACTAAGTTGTCTTGAAAGGCTTGTAAATTTTAAGATCAGATACGACACCAGCAAAAGAACCAGCAGCTGCAGCAATTGAGATGATAAGGCAAGCAACACTGAGGATTTGAAGACCAAGCCATTTTCTGCTCCATTTTGGTATCTTCTTTTGCACAATGTACATTTCCACTGGATAATAAACAGTCAGAGGCCAAAATCCAAATGCTCCAAGGATTCCAACAATATCGTTGAAGAATGGAAGTAACATAGAGATGATCGTAGTGATGATGACAAAAATCGTCCTCCAAACTAACCGGAAAAGGTTGAGGTTGTAGGTTTTATAGCCTGGGATCGGGACACTAATATCCTTGGTGATGAATTTACTATCAGGGTACCATTCTGCTGCTGTTTTTTCGATGAAGGCGAAAAGGGGTTGGCAGTAAACCTGGTATGCACCTACAAGGTGAACGACGATGGCTATGTTTGCTATATCAACTAGCCAATAAGGGTTGTAGAATCCAAAACCAGTTAGTAAGTTTGAAGGAGCAAGGTCTCCAAATGCTGCATAGCCAAAGCAGCCACATAGCATGTAGAAAACTGTTGTTACTGCTACACTAATTAGAGTTGCATTTTTCATTGTCTTAGCTTCTGATGGTGGGGATTTGAGCGTATCCTGTATTATTTGGATATTAATAACACATCAAATTAAAGATCATGCTCCGACAAGAAAAGAGAACTGATAAAGGCACTGTATTGTTACCTGAATCTCAATAAGGATGAGGGAGTAAGAATAGGCAAAAGCAATGTCTCCAAGTGCTTGGAAAGTTTGCCAAACCTTTGTCATTTCAGTCACAGTGCTAATTCCAGTTAGACTTCCTCCAATTTTTCCAGTTTCTTTAGATCAAAAGGGTACCGGAAAAAGAAAAGTTAAGCAGAACAGTACCTTGAATATGAATAAAGTTAGAAGCAATGTTGCTTGAACCCTCCAAAAATGTTGTTGAATCTGTGTCAAATCCTTCAAAAATGGATTGTTATTGAAGGATCTGACACTCAACTGACAGTATTTTTGAAGAGTCCGAGTTACTACGAAATTTTTGAACAAACCTGCCACTTGAGCAACGCCTAAGCCTAGACCAATAGCAGAGTAAGTGAAGGACATAACAGCAGCAACAATTGAGAGCCACCAAATTTGATCAAAATTTGGGATTTGTGAGAAGATGATTTCTATTACTCCAAACATGATCATGTATGGAGTGCTTGGTACTATACAAGGTGCTTTTTCACCATGTTTATGAAAACAATTCGACCTTTTAACAGCCCTGTTCCATTTTACACAAAAAGTAATATCAAAGAAAAAGATTAACTCAACATCCACCCAAGTTTCCGCTATTTTTGGGGTTCAAAGAAGGGCCAGACCACTAGGGTCTATTGTACACAGTCTTACCCGCATTTGTGCAAGAGACTGTTTCCGCAGCTTGAAACACAACAACAACTTTAAAGGCCGCGACAAATGATATAGAAAATACCTTTAAGAAAGTCAATAACAACACTTACATCATGCTAATAGAAGAAGCAATTGTGTATCCAATAGCAACTCCAAACAGATTCACATATTGAATCCATCCACAAATCTTGACTTGGAGGCCACCTGAAAACATTTTTAACAAATACCCAAAAATGAGTAAATCAAAAAAAGAAAATTACTCCTTCACTATACAGTATATCTTAATTTTATCATATAGTTAGCAAATTGTCTTGTATTTATCATTGTTCTTAACAGCCGCGGTGCTCCAAATTTAAAGTTCGACAGAAATACGAGACAATTTGTAAAGTATAAATAACATAAATACCAACCTTTTTTGAAGTAATTACACTCTATCCCACTTTTTTAATTATTTTACTCTCTCTACCTATAGGTAACGTAGCTGACATATACATAGCATTCTGTGTATATGTTTAAGGAGTTGGGATTTTTCATAATATTGAAAACATAAGTTGTGTATCTGTGTAATTTTTAGATTTGTAAACGATAAGGGTATGACTGCCCCGACATGTAGCAAATGGTAAAATTAAATTATTTCGTATATTAGAATAATAGAATCTAAATGTGGATTTCTTGCACACAAAAGAATTATAGAAATATACCAAGATTGGCTTTGACAGCATCCATGTAAGTGTAGTTTCTCTTGCCGGTAACAGGGTCACCGGAGCGGTAACAATCGGAAAGAAGAGCAGAGGTGTAATAAGTAACAAAAGAGAACAAGAACATAACAATAGGACCAGCTACCCAACCAAGTTGAGCTACTGCCCAAGCCAAAGACAAAACTCCTGAACCAATCACTGCTGTTATGATATGAGCACTTGCTGTCCAAACACTCCCTGTAAAATTTCCAACAAAAAAGATCACAAGAAATGAATCTCCAAAATTCAAGAATTGATCCAATGGGGCTACGAAATTAAGAAAAAAATGTTACCGGTTCTTTTGAGACGGCCATCATCGTCAAAGCACTTGGACTCATTGACATTGACGGAAACATCGAATGCTTGGTGCTTTGATGCAGCATTGTTAGAATCCTCCATCTTTAGCAGAGGTCAAAGGGAAAAAAATCCAAAAAGAAACATATAAAAGGATGAGTTTTTTTGTTGTCCTACTGTAGTAATGTTCTATTTAAGAAAAATAAATGCCTACATAGACAGATGCAGAAAACTAGAAGCAGTAACTCAGTTATGAAAGCTAGTGTTTTCTGTGTTAGAGAGTATAAATAATAGTTTCTGTTGCCCAACTTTATGCAGCTTACATAAGCACAACTTGTCAAACTAGGCCTCATTTATTTCGGTCATCATGCTGTATAATATCCTAAGGAAATCTGATTCACACAACTCAATTATCTCCCCCGTAAGAAAATAGGGATGGAGCTAGAAGTCTGGATGATTACTCAATTTTGATTAATTGTTTTTTTAACTTTATTTTATTTTTTTAAAGTTGTTTAAATTTTGATATTTGATTTTCATATTATTTTATTTTTTAAAAGTCACTCAATATGATAAATTAGTTTTCATGAGACATTATTTTTAAAATATAAATTTTTTGATATTTGATTTTCATATTATTTAATTTTATTTTATTTTTTAAAAGTCACTCAATCCGATTTTTTAAAATTTCATATTATAAATTTCTTTTGTTTTTCTTCTTATTCTTCCATAATCAAATTTAATATAACATTATCTTAAGTAGAATATTTAATTATCTTACAACATATAGTCAAATTTTCATTTCTTATAAGTGATTATACCATTTTATCTTAGCAATTCTATAATTTTTATTTTATTTTTCTCTCACGTTATTTTTTTATTAATAAGCTATTATTTTAAATATAATTTTAGAAATATAAGCGAGATATAGTCAAAGAAACTAAGATGAAAAGTTACTCAGATTATTTGATCTTTTATGTATATATAAGAATTACTAAAACAAAAACCTTTATAATATGTTAAGATTCAACGTCGATAACTTTTAAGAAATATATAGCATTACCTTTTACTAGTATATAATTTTCCTCCCTCTAAAGGAAAGAGACAAGAAAAATATAGTAAAGCACGTGATAATTAAAATGTGAAAAGAAAGAAATACAAGGTTGACAACAGGGGTGTTCATCGATCGGTTCGGTTCGATTTTATATATTATTGATTTGATTTATTAATTTTTGATTTTTAAATATGCTAAACCAATAATCAAACCAATAAGATATTTTTTATCGGTTTTCGATTTATTGGTTTTTAGTCCTTAACGATTCGATTTTCGGTTTAACCGATAAGAAAATACTCATAAATAGAAATAGTAGTAACTAACATGAAAAAAATTGAATCTTAGTTGCAATCAAAAATCCTACACAATGTGTTTTAATTTACAAGAATCTTCAAGTTTGAACTAAATGTTGTTAGGAGAAATTAAGAGTTTGTATAATTGAAATAATAGGTTTGTTATTGGTAGAAATTAAAAAGAAATTAAGAAAAATATATAATAAGTCATAAATATATATTCTTATTGGGTTATCGGTTTACCCAATAAGAAAAAATCAAATCGAACCAATAACCTAATAACTTTTTCTTATAAAACCATTAACAAATCGTTAACCCAATAACTCAATAACAATAAACCAATAACATTTTTATCGATTCAATTAATCGATTGATTCGATTTTTGCACATTCCTAATCGACAACTCCCAAAATAGCAATTGGACCCCACTCACTTGCGACTAGCTTGACTCCCCATGACTTCAAGAGATGACTCGTATGTTATTTGTAATCATAAGTCATATTTAATTAAATGATCTTATCTCCTCATCAAGTGTGACATTAGCGTAATTACACATGTCTTCATGGAATAGTAACAGTGAAATTTTAAAAGAAAATATAATTAATACCTTTTTTATTTTTTAAATAAATGATGATACCTTACATAAAACTTTCCGAATTGAAATTACATATAAAAAACATTAGAGGGAGTAATAAAATAGCATAATCAATCAAGATTGAAATACAATAATACCACAAAAGATTAAAAAAAAAAAAAGGCATGATGAAAAAACCATATATTTTTTTGTTGACAAGGAATCCGGCAATTGTTATTCTTAAGGTGAGATTACTTTATGAGATTACTTCCTCAACAAACTCAATTACGAGTTGCGTTGAAAAGCTACATATTCTTAATTTTCTTATATTTCTTTTTCTTTTCTGCATCTTATTTTTGTTGTACTTATTTATTTTTGGTAGGGAAATAGGAGGCAGAGGGGAAGGCAGTTGAGTGTTTAACTAGTTCTGTATTTATTGTGGATATGATTTAATTAACGTTGTAACAATGAGGTAGCCAGACTAGCTAGCAAACGGTTACGTCTTCATTTGATGAGTTATTGCAATTTTTGTCTTTTGTGAGAACACATCCTCTTCATTGCTTTCTTTCTAAGCTATATATATATATAAATATATATATATGGAAAAGGGATAAAAGTATTCCTCTATTTTAATTAATTGGTTATGTTTGTTCTTAATCAAATCATAGAATCAAATATACTTCTACTATTACTAAAGTTATCAAACATGCTCCTTATTTTAATATTTTTTCACGTTGACAAGTTAAGAGTCATGTGGAAGCATCCAATTTTTCTTTCTTTTTTATTTTAACTTTTTCTCATCAACTTTTATTAATATAAAAAATAAAATAAAATAAAATATGAAATAAATCAATTTGATGACTATAACTTTAGAATTATAATCTCGAAATGACTTTGTACATTGACTAAACCCCTTCGTCATACCTCAAAAATTGAAATTAAAATTTTATAAGGAAAATAGTCATGAGCTGAGATACATAAATTAATTTTTAATAAAAATTCATGAAGTGCAACACAAAAATTGTTATGAATGAAAAATATTTGAGAAAAAAAAAGAAGTAAAAACAAAGGAAGGTTGTGCACAACAGCCGTCCAATTATTCCTTTTCCGATAGGCTTCCCCAACTGCACCATCACAGTTCCACCACTCACCACCGTGTCTTTCTCTCTCACCTCCGTCGTTTCTCTCTAACTTCATCGGAGAAGTCATCTCCGGTGAACGAAACAACAACAAACAAAACCCCACTGTTGCTACTTTCTTTTCCCCTTCATTATCTTTTTCATTTTTCAAATCAACCCATTTCTAGAAATAAGTGAGCTAGCTTCTTCTGGATATTTTTCAATTTGAATATTTATATTTATTAATTTTGTTATAGTTCCTAAATTTCCAAGCTCACACAATTGAGCTCACGGTGCTAAAGATTTGATTTTGATAAGCTTATCTCAATTTTCTTGAAAACTTCAGGCATAAAACTGTATGTTTTTCTTCATTTTGTATTTTGATATCAAGAAATTAGAATTTGATCTAGACAAGGGCTATATACCATTAATTTTTTTTTGAATATTTTTAATTTTCTTTTTGAAATTAACGATATTAAATATATTAATAAAAATTGAAGGGAAAAAATTTTAATGGAAAAGGAGAGAAAAATTGAATGTTAGGTGGCATGCCACATGGCATCCACCTCGTTAAAAACATCACGTCACATAGCTCTTAACTTGTCAAAGTGAAAAAATATTAAAATAAAAAGTATATTTGACAACTTTACTAATAGCAGAGGTATATTTGATTCTATAATTTGACTAGAAAAAAACATAACTAATTAATTAAAGTAGAAAGATATTTTTGACCCTTCGTCCGAACTTAATTTTATTGTTTAAAGAATCAACAATTTAATGCTAGTATAATTTATAGACAAGGTCCACACTAATTCAAATCATGCATGCATCACAAGAATTATACATGTTTTTCCAAGTTAATTTTTTAAATTGTCACTGAATTTGAGCAAACATCTCACTAAAATAACTTTTTAAAGAAAAATATGATCATTAAACTATGTATATTTTTCTAAAATAAGGTGTAATTGATTTAATTACACAATTTTGACATGACATACAATATAAATAACAAGTTAATACTACTGAATCAAATAAATCGAAACATAAAATATAAAATAAATTCCAAATTCAACAAAAAAAAAAACATAATGTTCTTATATCAAATTTCAATATAACATAAAAATAAGTTTCACCATAACCTAAGTAAATATAATTCAAAAGAAAGGAAAATATAAGTCTATAATCTCATTCTATAATGAAGTTCTACTTTAATTCAAACACTAAAATAATAATGCACTCATACGTTAAACGAAGAAAATAAGAAATAAAAGGTTGAAAAATGATAGGAAAAGAGATGAAAGATAAATCATGTAAAAATAAAAATAAAAATTTTCAGAAAGTAAAAATAAAAGAAGAAATTAAAATAATAGAAACAAAACATAAATTAAAAAGAAATAAATTAAAATAAAAAACAAAAAGAGATAGATAAACAGGTAACTTTGTAATTATATCATATAATTCCATTTAGTTCTCAACATATACTTGAGAATAGGACGGTGTAGTTACATCAATTTTTTTTTTTTGTGGCTTTCCAAACAAGTCCTTAACAATCTCTTAACTTCACCTTGTTTTAGAAAGAGACTCTTAAACTTGTCTTTGAAATTTCACTTAAATCTCTCAACTCAGACTTGTACTTATTAAACACTTCTACCCCTCTGAATTTGAACCATTTAGACATTTCTTGAATAATCAACTATAAATTTAAAGTGTGTGAATTACACTCGCGATGATGTGGCAGTTTGACAAATAAAATAATGACACATGTCTGTATGAGTACAAAAATTATTTTAAAATATATTAAAATAAGAAAAAGAAATGAAAATTATTTTAAATTAAAAAAAAAATCCTTCTTCACTCTTCTTCTCCGATTGCGGCAATTCTTTTATCTCCATTTTCGATCAAAAATTGTCGGAGCTTCGCAATGAAATTCGACCAAATTCTGGTGAGATTTGAGGTGAAATAGCCAGTGGGTGTTGTTCGCAACCCTTGGTTCTACCTTCCCCAATAATTCAAGCTCAAATGGAGGTGAAAAATATCGGCCAACCACTGTTGATTGTCGATGTCGAAGCTCCAACGTGTTTACGATGGCGGACCAATGCCAGGAGAGGCACCTGCCCAGCGTGAGTCCACTCGGCCAAAAAATCCCAAAATTTAGTGAACCAATCTCCACAAATTTGAATTTGAATGCAGCGCCACCAGATACGATTTTCGACTATGGCGCTGCCACCGCGTCTGTTTAACGTTGGATATTGAAAACTCACACATGGAATTTGGAAAAAACGTGTTGGTCCTTCTTCTGATTGAAAATGGGTGATGCAAGTTGAACTTTTCAAAAAATAATCCCAAAATTAATGTTGAAGAAAAATTAAATAATAATAATAACAATTCTACTAATTCCAAGAATAATTGTGGAGAAATAATTGAAGGTATAAGTATTAGAAGTGAAATGGATGAAGAAGAAAGAATTGCAAACTCCAAATCCATCAAGAAATAGAGTGACGAAGATGACAACAAGGGGTGGGGGCAGGCTTGCTTCTTTTTATTAATAAATTATTATTTATTTAGTAAATTTTTCAAAAAAATAAAATATTATTTGAAATTCATTCACGCTGTTATAGTGAGTGAATCCCGCGCGACTTGTCATATGGGTAAAAAAGGTCAAAGTGGATCAAATTTCGGGTGGGTTAGGGGCCTGATAGGTACAGATCTGAGTTGAAGGATTTAAATGAAATTTCAAGACAAGTTTAAGGGGTTATCGATGACTTAAGCCTAGAAAGATATACATAGTTCAATCAGCATATTTTTCTAAAAAAAATTACTTTAGTGGAATATTTACTCAAGTTCAATGATAATTTTAAAAATCAACTTTGATTTCCCAGTGTACCCTCTACTCCCTCTGATTTAATATAAATGAATTATTGGAGTGTGCTACATTCTAAGAAAAATATTTTAAAACATTAATTAAAAGGTAATTTATCAATATTACTTTTTGTTCAATTTCTATTTAAAAGTAAAGTTAATCACTATTTGGGATTTAAAATTAGTTGAAATCCCGTTAAAACGAAGGGGTAGTTTAATTTCTTTTAAAAATAATTAATACATTCTTGAATTTTGAAAACTTTTTATTTATTTTGGATCATCAAAAGTGTCCTTTATGCGTTGTTATCGAACTAGAAAAAATATAGCTGTATTTATAACCTGATCAAATTAATTTGTAAGTATTTTTGACTTTTCTACAACTTAGGTAAATATTTCAAATTATAAGTCAAAAATAATCAAAAGTCAGATGATGCTCAACTGATGGTTCTTGATTAGCTTATAAGCACGTCTGACATGACCAAGTTTTTTGTTATTTTACTCTTGATTTTTTTTTAATTCTCATAATACTCTTCATAAAATAAAATTATGAGCCTCCTCTTTAACTCGTATTTATCGTTCCA